>OX243843.2:0-4800000 GCA_945859575.2 Herminia tarsipennalis | reverse complement strand
TATAATTAACATTATTAATATAATAATATATCGAATTGAAAATCTCCTTCTTTTTAAACTCGGTTGAAAATAGGCATCCTTTTACACATTATGCAGATAAGTATTAGTAAGCGTGTCTAAGCAAAAGTTAACTAATTTGCTCTCATGTGATAATTGATAACTATATTGATAATTAAAAAAAAACAGGCGATAGCACGCATTTTAGATGTCTTTAAGAGTTATCAACATCCTAGCAAACCACCCAAGTTAACATACACAATACACTAATTGTAATACTCGCTAAGCATTCAAACACTTTACGGGCTTAGCAATATCGATATTTGCTTAATGTAATTCATTTGAATTGTAGGCAAGGCATTTACTGTAGCTTTATTTCTTAAGTTCAAATATTATTTGATTTAATAATCTTTGAATTCAATTAAAGGTTGTCTAAGGAGTTGCTTATTGATGTTCTGATTTGATTTAAATTAATTATGTTTGTAGACAGTATTTGAGTTTACGAATCTATCTAAAAAGTGAAAAGTTCCTTACTAAGTCAATTACTTGACCTAAGATTCGAAGTGCTAAAATTTGGCAAGTAATAGTTTAAATGTACTCCATCTAAGATTAGATTTTCGGGAACTCCATCACTTTAACGTCCAAGTTTCAATGCAATTTAGTCGACTTTTTATCGTAAGAAAAACAGCTAGTAATTATATAAAATTTAAAGCCCTCTTATTCATTTATTTAATAATTTAGTATTTTCAAAAACACTGAATCTATTTAGTAGTGTAGAAACACCTAGTTTTTTTGTATGAGTAAATATTACAATCTGGCATGAGAGCTAATATGCAAAAGTACGTAATCTAAGAAATTATCCATTGATTTTTCTTAGTGTCTGATTAATTTATAACACTTTGTTCTTATGTTTTAAATCTAAAGCAGTGTCACGGTCTCTTTTTTCCTCAATTAATACTACACTATCTCAAATCGCTTAGTTCTTTTGAGTCTTCGTTGCAAGTCCGTATAATCGAGGACTTGGATAGCTTCAAGATTTATGTGATGATGAAGTGTTTTGTCATGAGCTCCTGCAAATTTTCGAATCAATTGATCTATGAATTCCATTTGTAGGTCTCGGTGAAGATCGGTATTGCGGATAAATCAAGGTGCATTTGCAATGGCTCTTAGCGTTTCGTTTTGATACTGTTGAATTATGTTTATGTTGCTTTGTTTAGTACAGACTCAAAGATGCACTTCATAAGTCTACAAGGACTTGTTTAAATGTTAAAAGTTTATAGGGTATTGACAAAACAGAAGTCTTCCCCATTAGCCAATATATATGTTTATAGAGAATATCTAGTTGCTTTCTGTCTAATCCTGTTTGATAAACTCTAATTTCTCGGCAAACTGTTTTAAATTTATATAATAGTTTGTGCCACACTTTATCAAATGCTTGCACAACATCTCCAGCAGAGCAAACTTTTTTCTCTTCTCGACTTTTTTCTATAAGGTTTATGATTCGGTGTACCTGGTCTTTTGTTGAATGTTTCATCCTGAAGCTGTTTTGTCGGTCAAATTTTAGATTCCTATGCTGTATTTTAAGCAAGAGCTTTTTAAACAATCCCAATCTGTTTTGATATTTAGAAGGCTAGGATTGTTTTCCTTTTGCAATGCATTTTTTCACTAAGTCGTCCTATTATCTACAATCTTGACTAACTCAAGATAATAGGAGAGTGATCAGAACTCATGGAAAAACTTATTTGATTTCCGGTAAATAGTACGTCACATTTAGATTTCTTGATAACGCTGAGTAGTTCCCGACCCTTTGATGTGGTTAATCTAGAGTCCAAGGATAAACACAACTAGTTGATAATAACAGCTAAAGCATTTGACCAGATCAATAGGTAGATGGACGAGGTTAAAAGATGTTGCACCTGTTACGTCCAAAGACTGGTAAAAGCTTTCAAAAAGTTACACCTTCCGGGCGACGGAAAGTATGTTAAGCCGTCGACCTGAGACCGTGGTAGCTGCTCATGTGTGTGTGAAAGTACTACCTTCTTTTCAATACTTCGCCCTTGTTACATTTTTGCTTTTTTTTTAACCCGACCACATTTTGCTGTGACTTTTTGAGAAATCCTCGCGGGCGTCCCCAGAACACCCTATCAAAGTTTCATCAAAATCTGAACAATCAATTCGGAACGCATAGAGGATAAATATACAACCATTATTTTTATTAATATTTACCAGGATGCATCGAACGACCAGAAAAATGAGGCTAAATGTTTTTCTTTTATCTTTTATTATGTATAGCCGTTTTTAAATAATGTCAGCCTCATTATAACCTAATCTAACAAACTAATAATTAATATTTACATTATTCTTATATATCTACTAATAAATTATGAGTAAGTAAATATATTATGAGGCAGAGGCACTTACTGTTGCAGCTTTCATTTTATAAAGCAATTTAGCGTTGCTAATAATCTGCCATCAGCTGGCTGTGGTTCTCCCTGGTTCTTTTCACATTTCATTAGCAAGTGTTGGACATCACCAATGTTATCACAAACCTTACAATTTGGTGGTTCTCCTTTTTTGCAACATTGCAATCTGATCTACTTTGGTTAACCAAGGAATCCGAAGTAGCGCACTCCGTAAAGTCTTGTACCATATCCCCTTTTAGGGTTCCGTAGCCATTATGGCAAAAACGGAACCCTTATAGTTTCGTCATGTCCGTCTGTCTATCTGTCTGTCACTCCGTATGTCACAGGCATTTTACACATAGACTACTCAATAAATCTTGATGAAGTTTGGTGAAAAGGTGTCTTGTAGTAGCCGCTACCTAGTTTGATAGCTAAATAATAATAAATATTTATAGGGGGCACTCCATACATGTAACAGAAGCTGATTTTTTTAAACTTTTGAACCGTGTGACCAAAAAAATATGGAAAAAAATACGTTTACTTACTTTAAACTAAAACTATTTCGGATAAGATCGGATATACCGTCATTGGGTTATTGCCGAAAAACTGCGTTTCTCTACAAATTGGCATAAGTGCCCTGAACATACGCTTTTCTCTGCTCGACATGCTTTTGCCCGGTTTTTCAGTACTTTGCTGGTCAAAATATTCTCTGAAGCTATCGTAACATATACATTTATCGAGAGACAAAAAATCATTGTACTAGGGTTCCATGTTAAATAACGAGCCTTCCAAAGCCGACAACTTTGCTAACCTGTCTGCTTCATCATTCTTAGTCCAATATGAGAAGGTACCCATTGCAACCTCAACTTTAAAGCGTAAATCTGTTTAATAATTACATAGGCACCTCTGAATCCAGAGACGCATCGAACCAGATGTAACAAAGCACTTTTGCTGTTCGTGCAAATAACAGTATTTAAATTATAGCGGTGTCTAATACGTTCAAAGGCCTTTGAGATTGCAACTAGTTCGATATTCATTAAGGAAAGTAACATATTTAATTTGTACAAAGCTGGTGTTTTATCGTTAATACTATAGAAAGCGGCTCCACATCCATTATCACTTTTAGAGCCATCAGTGTAAACTTCAACCGAAGTACTTAGCCTACAATTCCTCAATTATCTTGAATTTTTAAATATGCAAGGTCCTCACAGTTTTAGATCTATTTACCCAGTTTAACCAACAATTATTAATCATCTGAATTAATTTAACTAATGAATATATTTAAAGATTACATTTCTAGAGGATTAGGTTAAACAATATCGATTGTAATTTCATGGACCAGTGTGTTTAAATCTTAAATAAGTTAGTCTATGCTGACTGACAACTCTTAATTAATTATAATGAAGTCAAAGTGTCATGAATCATTACGTCTAGTAGGTAGCCATTTTCAGCTCAGTCCCTTGCATTTTATGCCATTAGCGTGGCAAACAGAATGTAAGATTACTCGAGCAATAAGAGAACTACAACTGATGGACTACCAACTGAAGTTTCATTCCTTTCTTACCAACCCAAGAGCGTAACAAACAAACACTTCTATCATTGATGCTACGATTAAAACTTGTTGATCGATCGATATTATTAGTGAAGGTGAAATATTGCTCCTCCATAGTTTATACGAAACTCAGCCGACGTTAGGTACTAATTAAATAATTTAGTAGAAAAATCATAGATGTATAACGTCGCGTGTGTAAATCTTTTTTTATAATTAGAAATTTTAGTATTCAGGAGACAGAATTTCATAATTACGAATTTTCATAATCCGAAAAGTATTTATACGACAGAGACACGGTCCACGGTATTCTATATTTTACGTGTTCACTTATTAGTATATCTAGGAGCACAAAATACCAAAAGTACAAAAAGAATCTTCATAAATACCTAGCCATTCTATACTCCGCCTTTGTTTATAAGACGATTCCGACGCCTTTGTTTAAAACGTTCTTGCTTATAAATTCTATAAACAACTAAATCTTGGTCCAGCAATGCTGCAGTGAAGTTGTTAGAAGAATTAAAAGAACATCCACATGCCAACTATTTTCAAAATAAGAAAAGACCATTATTTTGACTGCCTCTGTGGCGCGGTGGGAGTGTGTCCGACTGCTACACAAGAGGTCGTGGGTTCGATTCCCACACGGGACACCACTTTGTGTGATCCACAAATTGTTGTTCCGAGTCTGGGTGTACTTTGTGTCCGTGACTTGTATGTTTGTAAAGTTCCCCGCGACACAGGGCTTGTACCCTACTGCGGGAGTTGTCTTTTTAAACAAACAAACCAAACTATTTAGTCATCGTGAGGATTTGAAGTACATACAGATAAAATCCTATACTAGCAGTATATAGTGAGAAACAGGTTATATATATACACTATATACTGCTAGTTACTAGCAGCATATAGTGAGTGCCAGGTTTAGGCAATTTATTTAACATTTAAACACACTGGTCCATGTAATGACAATCGATATTGTATAACCCAATAATTAGAAGAAAAAAAAACACGTGACATCTGTGTTTTTTATTTGTTTAGTTTTAATTTCCCGACAGCTTATCCTCATTTGGTTTTACATCACGAAACGGTCACTGAGCTTCCTGTTTCAAAGTACTGACGATACTTTAAAAGACGTTATGAACTTTATTAAGGTGGTTTGCCTTTTTCAGAAATTGCCATGTACGGAACTGAGACCCTCGTATAACATTTGAAAATAAGCTTTATTGTTCTTTTTAGGTGCTGCATTACATGTTAAGTACCATTGACTTGAAGCACAAGCAACGATTTACAATTGTTGGGTCCTTATTCACTATGTTTTTTTTCGATTTCGCGGCAAGCCCGTGCGAATTGACGCATGCGTGTTACGCTCAAAGATGTCCACGCATGCGCGATGCATTTCTAAGCGCAGCTTTCTATATACCATTATGTCAAGATTTTGACAGTTAAAAGCGCGGGCTTGACGCGAAAGCGAAAAAAAAGATAGTGAATTAGGACCCTGTGAAAATTCACACATCACATAATCGTAAAAATCTCTATCTATACTAATATTAAAAAGCTGAAAAGTTTGTTTGTTTGTTTGTTTGAACGCGATAATCTCAGAAACTACCGGTCAGAAATGGAAAATTATTTTACATTTGGATAGCCAATTAATCCAATTAATCGAGGAAGACCACAGATTATATAACATCATGCTACGACCAATAGAAGCGGAGCAGCAACAAAAAATGCTGCAAAACCGCGAAAAAATTACGCGGGTCAGCTAGAAAAACATTTAAGTGAAATGATTATATCTTTTGGAAATCGCAGAACATTAAACTATCTTTCAAAAACATAAATAATCTGGGGTTTGAGGATAATCGTATTTTTATTAAAAATACCGAATTATTTAATGCAGCTGTTATACAAACTTTACTTTTATAGACATTATCGGCCATATCTGCGCAAGGTTCTTTGAACAACTATTCTTCACTATTTATTAATTTGTTGATACAAAACTGAAATTTGTATGGTGTGTATTATACTACTTTTTCTGACTATCGTATCTGTATAATTGATATCAATTAAGGAAATGGCCACCGTCCGTTGATTGTCTGTTCGCATAATAGGAAAAATTGTGAACGACAACACAAAGAAGTACTTACGTAGTTTTGAAACAATTTGGACATAACTAAAGTACCTAATTATCGTTAACCTTCAATGTTGGTTTTGATTTATTTAGTTAAGTAAAAGCCTGCCCAATATTACCCAGATACAAAAAAAAATCGAGATCCGTGGGTAGGTATGTCAAAGTTTTTATATAACCGAGATTGTAAACAAACACATTACGTCTTATTCCTTCTAGGACGGTATTTTTATAACATATGAAAATTTAAAATATTTTAGTAAGTTGATAAGGACTAAATACAATAATTGAAAATACAGTAATTGGCAAGAAATGCCTATAAACATACTATAATTGATAAGGACTTCTTTGACCAATAAAGTAGACTAAAAGCTTCAGTCGGAAACCATTTTATTTTCCCCATATTCTTACAACTGAAAACTCAATAGTTATCTTTGCAAAGAGTGCGTATTATACACAATTGGTTTTTAAATATATTCATCGTTTATGTTAGGCATCAAGTATCAAAAACTAAGTCGTAAGCGGTCATCGCGAAGTTTCGAATCTTAAGCCAAAAATACGGGATCGGCTGCTCCGATGCAACGTGATCGGAAAAGGCTTTTCAAAAGCAATTGAATGATATCAATAAAACACCATAATATGACCGAGTCAAGCAGTACCGAGAGCGTAAAAGAATAAATGCGGCCGAACTAGTGTTGACCAAGGAAGAGCGGATCAACGACATATTCGCGTACAACTCACAGCCACACAACATTTTTGATTTAAATATTGTAGCAAAATATTTTTCTTTGACTTCAGGAAGTACCCTTACAATAACGACGAAATCTGGATATTTTAGATATTAATCATTAATAAAGTATGATAGCTATACCTTTGAAACTTTGTATGTTTTTTAAGTACTGTATTAACATCATATTCTGAGAATTTGCATTTAAACACTGTCCAGACCAAATCTATAGGGGTACAAAAATACGATGAAACACTTCGAGAAAAAGTAGGTTGTGCCCTGCGCTTTCATTGTCACGGGACCTTGTACCTAATTATAACGTGGGGATCCACTAAGAATAGATTTTTGCACTAATCCTAATAGAGTGATAGTAAAATATAAAGCAACCGAAGACGCGGTAGAAAGCCACTTCAATATAAAGTATCGTGAAGGTTACTAGGTACATAGCAAGTCTCGATTTTGAATTTAATATGATTAGGTTTCAACGTGTCACAGACGTGAAACTGAATTTCAGTTCGTTAATAATCTCCAGACAATATGATATTGAATACATAAGTGAAACATATAGGTTGGTTGTCTGAGTTAATAGTTAACCTAGGTAAAATTATACGCGACGAATTATACATTGAATGTTTCTATTACATATCAATATTATAAATTCAAAACTTTTATTTTATAGTTTAATATACTCATTCGAAGACCCTAAAGTAATATAACATGAATTCAATAATAATAATAATATCTTCGGACAACTCACACAACGCTATGTGATCCTAAACTAAGCAGAGTTTGTACTATGGAAATTAGACAACTGATAAACATACTTTATATATTTCTAAATACATATATATTATAGATAAATAACACCCAGACACAGAGTAAACCATTGTGCTCACCACACAAAGTTTTATTCCTGGGTGGGGATCGAACCCACGACCTCTTGCGTAGCAGTCGGATACACCACCACCGCGCCACAGAGGCAGTCAAATAAGATATTAAATTAGTGTTATCTAAATTGCATGAGCCTCAACGTCAACAAATCACACTAATATTATAAAGGCGAAAGTTTGTGAGTATGTGAGTGTGTATGTTTGTTACTTCTTCACGTCTAAACGGCTGGAGCGATTTTATTACAATTTGGTACGGAGTTAGCTGACACCCTGGATTAACACACAGGCTAATAAACCGCGGGTAACACCGCGGGGCATAGCTAGTACTTTCATATACTCAAAAAAAACATTTTTGAGAAAAAACTAAAATTTGTATTACACATTTATAAGGCTATAACTTAGGCAGCCCAAATGCTCGATTCTGTAACAAAAAACACTGTTGGTTTTAAAAAATCTCGATAACAAAACACTTTAAAATAATCCACTCTTCGTAATCGTTGACGTGTACTCGACTTAAGTTTTTTCCACAAATTAATTACCAATCAAGTGCAATGTAGTCAAACGTTACAAAAATATCCCTGACCGTTCTTTATTCTTATCGCAGAAATATACTTTTGAAAAAAATGATTATACCATTTTCCAGAACCAACTTAGAATATCAACTGGCCCTAAACTGGTTCAATTCCATCCAAACTCGTGACTCCCCCATTAACATCTTTCATGACTATCATCAAAAGATCAAAAAGAACATGTCGGGTCGTGCAAAATGTAGGGTTCCGTAGCCCCCCATCCGAATAATGCGGCTTGAGAGGTGGGTTTCTGTTGTTTTTGTTTCATACTACTAATCTATACTAATATATAAAGCGGAAGAGTTTGTTTGTTTGTTTGTTTGTTTAAACGCGCTAATCTCAGGAACTACTGGTCCGATTTAAAAAAATCTTTTTTTTTTAAATAGCCCATTTATCGAGGAAGGCTATAGGCTATATAACATCACGCTACGACTAATAGGAGCGGAGTAGCGACGAGAAATGTTGCAAAAACGGGGAAAATTTACGCATACGAAGTTGCGCGGGACAGCTAGTAAACGTTATAAGTCTTTTTCAATGTAATCTGTACGGAAATGTTGTGGTCGGCTTTTATTCGTTAAGTTGTAAAGCTTATTTAGTATGTAGTAAAATAAATAGTTTGGAAAGTAAGTAGAGGAAAATATCTTCTCAGAAGACGGTTCTAAGTGCATATCATGGCTATGTGGCGTCAGTGTTGAATTATTTTCTGGTTTTGTGGTGTTATTCCACTGACGTTAATAGGGCATTTATTACTCAAAAGAAGTGTATTAGAGCAATTTGCGGCGCAGTTCCCTGGATATCTCGCAAACCTCTATTCCAAAAATTACATCTTCTCACGCTACCATGCAAGTACATATTTGAAGCGTCAAAATTTGTCAAACTAAATAAGGAACTGTTTACCAGAGCTAACGATACTTATTTGAGAAACGCTCGAAATCCAGACAGAGTTGTGCTGCCTAAAATTCCGAAAACGAAATTGATTAAAAAAAAAATGTTCGGTGATGTGTGGATACACAGATAAATTTATTAGAATACCTGAAAACATTATGAGTTACCCTATAATCAGTTTATCAAAACATGAAAAAATTGGTTAATAGAAAAAATATATATACTGTGTCAGAGTTTTTAAATTGTAAATATTAATAATGTTACCTGCTGTAAAATATATTTGCATGCCCGGTTTAGGCAGAACATATTGGACTATCTATATAGTAAGACAACCACGCGATGTAACTATGTTCATGCAAATAAAGAATTATTACTATTACTATTAGCTGGGATCGTTTTACTTTTAATTTAACTATATATACTTACTACTATCGTGATTTTTTTCACGTACCCAACATCAATCATTTAGCTGGCTGGTGGGGGGGGACACACTTGACTCTAACAAAAATTTGCTACTACGACTGATTTTTTTCACGTACCCAACATCAACCATTTAGCTGGCAGGGGGGGGGGATACTTGACTGTAACAAAAATTTGGACTTAGCTTAATATTTCACAAACGGACACATAAATCGAAATATTGTCTTTACATCCCCATGTTTTTAATAGACCTATCTGATATAATACCCCACATGATGAGGTAGATGAGAAAAAAAACAGATCCCTACTTTACTCACTTTGAGGGCATAAGATCCAAGCAAAATAACGGCCTTCTTGCACTAACAGTCTCTGAGCTACGCTGCGGACGGACGGACGGACGGACATTGCAAAACTATAAGGGTCCCGTTTTGCTATTTTGGCTACGTAACCCTTTAAACGGGCCTTTTCTTGTGATGACATACCTATTATAAATCAGTTTGAGTCAGTTTTGATATTTTGTTGTATTTTTAGTCTTTGTCTGATACTTTAAGCAAATGTTATGTACATCATAAGTGTTATTTCAAAATCCTCTTCTAAAATAATTATTACAATAAATGTTTAATATCTATAAACGATGTGTTTGTACTCATAAACTAAAAAAAAAACTTTGTCCGTGTGCTGATAGCCGCTGGAATAAACGAATTTTAGAATTGCGACCACTATTTGACAAACCAAGGGACGGAGACCAAGGGAAAAGGACGCTGCTGCCCGTTTTCCGATGTGAAATCCCTTAGTCGCCTTGACGACACCCACGGGAAGAGATGGTGACCACGGTATACACAATACCCCCAGCTAAATGGATCGACGACCTAAAGAAGTCGGGCTGCCTGCCGCGGGGTATTTTGTATACCGTGGTCACCATCTCTTCCCGTGGGTGTCGTCAAGGCGACTAAGGGATTTCACATCGGAAAACGGGCAGCAGTGTCTTCTTAGTACTTTAAACCTTACTGCGATTGCCAATCCACTCGCCAAGCGTGGCGATTATGGCAATTACTCCCAGAATCTATAATAAGTAGATTATACTGGGGAGACCCATGCCCAGCAGTGGTACATCATATGGGTTGAAATATGTTATAATCGGTAGTAGTGGATATATGTTATAGTTTTAATCGGTCCACTACCATACATGTGTGTGGTAGTCGACCGATTAAAACTGATTATTGTCTTTTCACGTCTAAAAGGCTGAACGGATCTTCATGAAATTTGGCAAGGAGATAAAATATTTTTTGTCACAATAATCGACATTCACACAGGCGGAGCTGCGAGCTAAAGCTAATACTTAAATCTACGTTGTTATTATTCAACAATAATTTCAAAGCCTATAAAATGGCAGTCAATCTTCAAATTGATTCGCAATAAGTATTAAAGTCTATTCAAAGATCTTACGAAGTACTCCGGTATTGTTCCTTCCATTTCCCCCTCGAAGCTTTCGGAAACAATAGTAGGGAGTGCTGTTGGTATAATAAATTGGAGTGCTGAATGAACATAATAACTTTCATTGGTGATGTTAACGTGGCGCCCTCTATTGTCGCTACAACGTCTAATTCATTAATCTGTTTGAATGTATTTACACCGAATTAATTACTTACGATACTTTTTAATGCGATTTATTCTATATTAGATGTTGATTTTGTTTTTAGAAAATTAACAAGTACCGATGACTATATTAATCGGGTCAGGCAGAGAAAAACATTGGGTGATTACTACTACGTAGTAGATAAATCAGTGAGCCAACTACTGACCTCTGAATATGCAAAGGATTTTACTTTAAAACGCCCTTGAAAGTATTTCAGTCGCTACTATATTTCTGTGAAAGTGACGGCATAAGAGTTAACAGTGCTAAAATTAAATGACGTTTAAATATTCGACTAAAATATAAACGTGCAACGTTAAATGTACATTAAGTGCCTACTTATAAAGAATAATACGTCACTTCAAACTAAAAATAAAAACACTACGAAATTATTCAGTGACTTTTTTTGCTCCGTTAGAATAACAAATATGGTTGGATGAATTACAATTAAATATTTATAAACCGTCTGAAAACGCAACTCCATTCTTCACATTTTAAATTATTTTTATGGAATATACTGCAATACTAATCCACAAAAAGTTCAAGAGAAATATGAAAGTAAGACCAATGACGAACATTTTAAGAGTTTTTTAAATCCAACCTAATCATGCTGTGTTGTATAAATAAGAATACAGATTGAAACGCTCAGAAATTCTTATCTATAAACTGATTACGGCTTTTGTATTTTCAGAGAACGAACTTTAGTGCCGCGAACCGTAATCTCACGAGTTAGCAGAAAGGGTTTTATGATTTTTTTATTGCAGCACCTTTTCCATCAAACTTTATATAACTCGAGTAAAACAGTTGGCGGGAATTTCGAAGCGCAATAACTGTAATATTGAAAGTTCGCTTTGGTGTGAGGGTCGGACGTTAGCGCTTTCGTCTTTGTGTCGTTTGGATATTTGGTACACAAAAATATTTTACAAAATGGCAACACATTTTATAGAAACCGACGTTTGCTTTCTTAAAATGTAACTTTATACTTCCATCAAGAAAGAAGAATTCAGTCCTCATTATTTGCTTTTATATTTTAAATTCGATAGTTTGTGAGAATTCCATCCAGCCGGATGGAATTGGTGCTATTTCAAGCAATACCGAATGAATTTTATAAAACTTTACAGTTTTTAATATATGTAGTTTTTTTTTAAGGACGATTCCCGCAGTAGGGTACAATCCCTGAGTCGCAGGGGACTTTACAAACATACAAGTTACGGACACAAAGTACACCTAGACTCGTAACAACAATTTGTGCATCACGCAAATACGGGATTGTGTGGTAATTGAATCCACGATCTCTTGCGTAGCAGTCGGACACACAACCACCGCGCCACAGAGTAGTTAAACATAACGCGGGTATAGCTGCTGAGAAAAACTAGTTTTAAATAGTATAGGTAGTTTGTGGCTAACATAGCCATTTTCGCATTACACTTTTCTTATAAATGATGCCATTCAGTAACACAATAATCAATTCCAATTTCAAAACGTTTGCTCTCCTTTAACCACAATACAAACTTGACTTCCCAATACCGTCATTACCAATTGACGCAAAACAACAACAACAAAAGTTAAATCGTATCAACAATTGGGACCCTGAACACTTCATTATAAGGACCATTGTTCTCAAAACAAAACTGACTTTGAGTTTTCCAGAAAATGTTTAAACATAGGTGCCCATTGTAAAAGTTAGCGCGATGTTTGATAATAATTGAAAAAGTTATTGAATACCCTAAAAGGCTTTATGAATTTATTCATAGAAGGTTTCACGATATAAATTACAATTCTGAATGTTTTGTGAATGGCTGTCTGTGATGACTGTTTCGAGGGCGCCGTTAAAGGAACCTGACTGGAATTTTAATTTTGGATTTAAGATATCACGAAAATAGAACATCGTTCCTACAATGCTTGATAATGACAAAAATCAAACGCTAAATGATCGATTGTTAAATAGATTGCTTGACTATTAATAGTGTAATATATATATGACTGCCTCTGTGGCGCGGTGGGAGTGTATCCGACTGCTACGCAAGAGGTCGTGGGTTCGATCCCCACCCAGGATAAATCTTTGTGTGATGAGCACGATGGTTTATTCTGTGTCTGGGTGTTATTTATCTATAATATGTATGTATTTAGAAATATATAAGTAGGTTTATCAGTTGTCTGGTTTCCATAGTACAAGCTCTGCTTAGTTTGGGATCAGATCGCGTTGTGTGAGTTGTCCCGAGATATTATTATTATTATTATTATATAAATAGTAAAAACGTTACAATTAATAGTGACTGCCTCTGTGGCGCGGTGGGAGTGTGTCCGACTGCTACGCGGGAGGTTGTGGGGTCGATTCTCACACGAAACACCGCTTTGTGTGTTCCACAAATTCTTATTCCGAGTCTAGGTGTACTTTGTATCCGTGACTTGTATGTTTGTAAGTCCCCCGCGATACAGGGCTTGTGAGTACAAGCCCTGTATCGCGGGGGACTTTACAAACATTGCGTAATTGGCTATAAAAAAAAAATACTGCTTCAGTGTTATAGGTACTCATATCAACTGG
This sequence comes from Herminia tarsipennalis, assembly GCA_945859575.2. Taxonomy (NCBI): domain Eukaryota; kingdom Metazoa; phylum Arthropoda; class Insecta; order Lepidoptera; family Erebidae; genus Herminia; species Herminia tarsipennalis. Next base: position 4,786,264 of record OX243843.2, on the reverse strand, counting down.
GTCCTTATTCACGATATTTTTTCCGTTTCCACGGCAAGGTATTTTCATAATTGTATAAGGTGTGTTCACAAATGCATCAAGGCGCATGTGAAAAGTGTCCTCCACGCATGCGCGTTAATGCAGAAATGCCTTGCCGTAGACATGAAAAAAAGGTCGTGATTGAGGACCCTGCAACATTTAAACTTTCGCGTTTCATAATTATAATGCCAATGATTCTTGGTTTCCTGAATTAGCATTACGAAACTATGAAACAAATTAAAAATATATATCTTAAATTTCAAGTCGTGAAACCAGACTAGCAGATTATTAAACCAGTTAACAATTATTGGAAGAATATTCCATAGCTAGTACAATATTTCACCTTTACGCTAATTGAAGGATAAGAAATAGCAGTTGGTCTATTGAAAAGATTTCAGTACAGACACCATGTTTTATTATAGTGGATTCTTACCTCAATACCCTCAGGTTTTATAACGTTGGAACGAATAACTTATACAGTTTTAGTTTAATAGGGGTCGGTGACGTAGCAGCGACGGAGAAGTACCTTATAAATGTAACTGTATCTATGTATAGATAACACAATATCTCACTGCTGTATAAATTTACACTATTTATATACTGAGTCCTTTTTTAAATTTACCTCAAATAGGAGTCGGCACTGTACTCCTTAATATAGGTTACTTAAATAACCTAGCTAGGAATACAGCACTTCACCCAACATGTTATTGTAGTCTTTGTACACCCTAATACTGTAATAATATGATTGTAATTAAATTGTACCTACTACAATGTTTATTATAATAAATAAAGAATTATTATTATTATTATTTTTATATGGGACAAGCTAGCACTCGCGCCCTTCATATCTCAGGGTGTGTGTTAAGATATTGATTCTGCACAATGATTTCATTCTTAAGGGCGCCCTAGTCGATGATTCTACCACACAAACGCGCATAACCGATTACTCCTCTGTTTGAGGTTGTATGTCAAAGCCTAAAATTATTGTCAGTTTATTTTATCATAAACTATAAAAATCATAAAATAAATTAATATTTTGAAATTAATAAGCCTTAATACATTTATGGATATTAACAATTTTGGCGAAATTTCAATGCTTTGTACCTGTCAAACTCATTTGTGCGACTTGCTAAGAACTTTCCTTCTAGGCATAAATTACCATAGCCAATCTGAAAGTTCAAAACACTATTTGAATTTAAGCCGCCTTTTGGTGTAATTGCCAAGGCTCATGTTACACGTGTCCAGTGACAATACAGTTGGCCCGAACACGTTCTGTGCCATTCACATTTCATATTACTAGCTGTCCCGTGCAACTTAGTCTGCGTAAATTTTCTCTGTTTTTTCAACATTTCTCATTGCTGCTCCGCTCCTATTTGTCGTAGCGTGATGTTATATAGCTTATAGGTTTCCTCGATAAATGGGCTATCCAACAGTAAAAAAAATTGTCCTCGGACCTATAGTTCCTGAGATAATGGCGTTCAAACAAATAAACTTAGTTATTAAACATAGTTTATGAACTTCAGAACTCACAAATATTCTCTTAAAATTAAAAAAGGTAGAGTTTTTCCAAGTGCAAAAATATGAAATTTAAAGAGTGCTGTGTAAAGCAAATCCGTTTTTCTAACTTTTTTGTTAAACTCACACCGCTTCGGGCATTTGTCTTTTTTATTTATTCAATAAAATATTTCGTTGAATAATTTCTACGCTGTTATTGCATACGCAAATATTCATACGTGCATATGAATAAAATGTCACTAACCGAAAAAATATTAGAATATAATGCTAAACGTCCTTTTGAATCATATGATATTCCTTGAAATCTTAAAATTGTTTGTGGATTTATTGTTTTATTCAAAGTGGTATAAGAGAACTTTATGAAACTTTTTCCTTTATTATTTCATTTTGAAGTTTAAATTGAAAAGGTGAATATAATGTAGGTGCAAATAATAATAAATATACACCGTTAAGGTCACAGACGTTTAGTCTGTGAATTATTTATCTATTCTTCTTTCATACTTCAGAATTGGTTCTCTTGGGAAATATGCAAGTCAAATTGCTTACCTACTGCAGACTAAATAGATTGCGACAATAGTCTAATATAACAAGAAATAAAAACACAAGATATATACTTTGGAGTGTGAGTTCAATCTTCATCTGCTTTTAAAACCATTTTCGACCTATTTGCCTATTTGCCCCTTAAAACAGCGGTAGCCTAATGTCTAAGGTATCGGTCTCGTAATAAGGTCGCGGGTTCGAATCCTACCCATTAAACTACCGACGAGAACCCACTCCTTTTTTTTTTTTTTGGTCTGGCGGGAAAAAATCCTGACGAACACCCCCACCGTCCGGGGAAGACAGTAAAGGAAGTGTGGGGTTTGCACCCACTAAAAAACCCGCCGTGTATCACTCGCCACCTTCGCGAACGGGCCGCTGGAATGTGTTATACCGTCGGCGGCCCGCCCAGTGGCAATGCCCGGACGCGATGCTGTTGCGTTCCGGGCATTTCACACCTACGCGGCCCCTGGATACACACAGGGCGCCGCGCCCCCACGGAAGGCCGCGGGCGGGGCAGATACGTGAACCCACTCCTAACACAAGCCTTTGAGTTTAGCTGGAGGGGTTAACAAGATTGCTAGCAATGTGGGACTCAATCCGAAATTGCTAGTTATCATCAAAAAAAAAAAATAATAAGAGGAGAGGTTTTCAATTCAAGCGTATTTTTGTTTGATGTTTGTTACCCAATTATTTATTGTTTTACTGGTGCCGAAATAACATGTTTAAACTATTATAAGTAACTTAATACTGGACGTATACTTGTCTCATATTGGATCTATAATATATACTGACTCTGAAAGAGACTCACAATATAGGGAATCCTAGTTTGGGATCTAGAGCTAATTACTATCCAGTGTGAATTTCGGACCATAATTTTTTTGTTATTGTTTTTATAACAAATGGCCTGAGCGTCTTCTAATATGATAACTTAACTTCGTCTAATTTTACATTTTTTTTTTGAATGAATGAAAAACAAAGACAGAACATTACTAAAGTAGGTAGTATGAATAACTGCCGTACTCAGAGTCATTTATTGCTACTTCATCTTCATTCTTTAGTAAAGTTTTTATATGACAAAATTTTAAAAAGGAATGATATAAGTAAGCAATAAACGACTGTGGCTATGGCAGTAAGATGGTTAATCTTAATCTTTAGTCAATATCGTGTATGGCAATTAAATATACAGACATACACTCTTTGATGGTCGTAACCATAACATCCAGAACTGCTATGCACCAATGGTAACTATCTGAAAACCTAAATAATAAAATAGCCCACTTATCTGTATATAAAAGAAAGTCTAGTTAGTAGTCCGTTTTTACCATATTATACTTAAAGAACGGGTGGACTGATTTTCATGATCTTTAATTTATTGTATTTGTCTCCTTCCCATTTTGCAGAATAACTATTAAACATTGGAAATATTACGAAAAAAAAAAAAATACGCGGCGGTACGAAGTTAGTTGGGACAGCTAGTTCATAATGTACAAGTTTCAAACACATTGAACTAGTGAATGTTTTGTCTTCTTCTATTCAATTTTGAAAAATAAATGATAATCAAAGCAAAACATTCGATAGTTAAAGTACTCTTAAAACGTCTGCTAATTTATTACGAATATTAATAAGGAGGTCAATGTATAAGTTGTTATTATTTCTCGACCAATCTTAATTTTTTTAATAAGGTCAGCAGAAGGAATCTAATCACAGCGCGTATCGTCACGTACTGTTGCAACAATGCTCGGAAGCAAATAGCTTTTAGCTGTGTGTATATTTGTGGAAAAATTTAACACTTTTTTCTAATACAGTACGTTATAGATAAGGTTGTGACATAAACCCTGGCTATTAGGAGTCGTTATCGAAAACGCCTTAATAGATGAAGTGATTCTGATTGCGCCCAAAGATATTAAAACTGTAATAAAAAAAAATCCTTCTATAGGCAAAGCAGAAGCAAGACAATAGCCAATTGATGCCTGCGCGAGATTTATAAGAAGAAATTACACGCACGGTCAGATGCGGCGCTGATTTCTGCTAGTCCGCGCTCTATTTTGTTTAGAGATATTAATTTGGTGTATTTATTCATTCATTCTTTTTTTTCAATAATTTTAGTATCTTAATTTTTTATGTCAGTGATCGATAGTGCTAGTGATACTGAAAGTTTTCACTGTGTCAGTAGCTTTAATGACAGCTTCGTCAGTATTCTTATAGCTTGGTGAAACGCTCCAAGCTACATTCTCTGATGTCCCTAGAAATTTTAATGTAGTCTCATATGAGTATTTCCGCCCATATCTCAGACATGCTGGTCAGTTTTTTTTAAACTTCCCTGTAATTTTTTTAAGAACAATAATTCCCTATTTTGTTTGTTTTATTGTTTTTTTATTTATTTATTTTATTTTATTTATTTATTTTCTCTTACCTATACTTTAAACTATAATATTATATAGAGATAAAGTTTGTAAGGTTATAGGGGGTAATATTTGAATCTACTGAACCGGTTTTGAAAATAATTATTTTACCATATGAAAGTCCCGTTATTTGTGAGTTTCAAAGGCTATATTTTATTGCCCGTGCAAAGCAAGGCAGCTAATCAATAATAATTTTATCGAACTGATAAGTTATAAACTGGGTTTGTCCCCTTAAACTTATATAGTGTACGGGAAATAAAACTACTGAGATTTTCCTAAGTAGTTTTAATTCGCGTACGCTATCAGTTTAAAATAAATAAAACATAGGACAAAAGTATCCGCGCTGCCAACGCGACCAAAAGTGTTGCTGATTTTTTTTTTATTGAATTCAGACAGTGACTGTAGGGGCTTGCCGATAAAAAAGATGTGTCGGGGACAATGGACGGCTGTTTAAATTGCCTCCACCTGAGCTAACAGTGGGATGATAGATCCAGAACGGAAGTATGTTTTAAAATGCGAATAGGTATTAAGTGCACCAATGAAATGCATTTCCAGTAAAATCAGCGTTGCCAGTAATTAAACCCTTGAAAACAAGACATTAAATGCTGACTTAATTGTAAAGGTGTTTTATCTTTATCTATTTATGATTATTATAACTATTTTTATAATAAGCATGTTCGGGGTATCCCAAACTCAATCATTTAAGCTTTCTTAAGGCGACTTCTGTGTTTTGTGTCAGAATAGATAACGTAAAAGTAACTCGGTCTGTTATGTTTTCAAGCTTAAACCGCTTATCTGGTTTAGATGAAATTAGGTATGGAGATAGTTTAAGATCTGGGAAAGAACAAAGGAGAGATTTTATCACGATAACCATGAGAGCAAAGCCGGGGGCGAAAGCTGGTAGATAAAAAATTAGTAATTATAATCGGAGTAACACTAAAAAAGTAGTTAAAATGTAATCAGGTACTTTGTATTCCAATTAATAGCTCCTACCTACGCAGTTATCAGGTTATAAATAAGTGATCATCTTCCATTATAAGTCTATTAGCCAATGAATGCAGATATCGGGTTAGGATAAAGCAATTTACAAGGGTAAACTTTGTTTGATAGCTTATAATCGTCGTTTAACAAACGACTTATTTTACTCGTACTATGTTGCAGAGTTACCAAGTACATAGAGTGATAAGCTGGGTTAAGCAACGTTACCTCTGCCTGTTATATAGATGAATGACCATTTTCTAAAGTATCTATGAGTGGAGAGCTGGGTAATCTCCCTCCGGTCGTATTGGTTTCCAACTCCATCAGATTGAGAGAGTGCAAGTGTCTGGTTTCTATAGTATAAGCTCTGCTTAGTTTGGGATCAGATGGCGTTGTGTGAGTGGTTTCAAGATATTGTTATTATTAAAAGTTTGTATACATTTTATACAATTTAACCTTATCCAATGGATTTTCATTAAAAATTCTTAATAACTTTGTGCTGACAATTACTAACACAGCAAAAAATAATGCTCAATTCTTCTTAATTCATAATTAAATAAAACTAAAATTGGATACGAATTACACAAAATGCCGTGCTTCAGCTTCGCACGGCGTTTTCTGCATCTATCTTTACACGTAATATATATATGTTTTGTACCTATATGCTTCCCAGAAGAAATTATTTCAATGAAAATAAAAACTGCATCAAAATCAGTTGCGGAACTTTGATAATCTAATCATAGGGACTGATTGTTTGAAACTTAAACAACAATGTGTCTTTTTATTGTTACATTCAAAATTAATTAATATTAACATTGTTATTTTGATTCTTTTTTACAATGAGTTATCCACAATAATACTCAATAACTATATATCCTATCCCAGAAATAGGATAGTCCAAACCGATCGGTTACCGCTAATCGATCAACCAATCGTTGCTCTAAGACAGCATGTGGTTAAATAAGGGGTTGTTAGAACAAATCGATGTGGCGAAGCAGAATTGGAAAGTCATGGTGTAAGCCTTAACTGAAATGCGATGTTCAAAATTAGTTTAATATTTATGACTACTAATACGTAAAAACTAATCCATGTGATCAAGCAAAATAATAAAGCCATGGTGAAAGCTTTGAATGAAATATAAGCGGCGGTAGCCTAATGGCTAAGGCATCGGTCTCGCAGTTGTGAGGTCGCGGGTGCGAATCCTACCCATTAAACTAACACGTGAACCCCCTCCTAGGACAAGTCTTTGAGCTTAATTGGAGGGGTTTACAAGATTGCTAGTAATGTGGGACCAAAATCCCATATAGCTGGTTATCTTTAAAAAAAAAAATCTTTAGAATCGATGGTTTACGATCTGCCTACTAATATTAACAACAAAGAGATAAACAATCGACTCTTAGATCGATTGTAATAAAAATAAGATGCAAGCATTGGCATAGAATAAGTAACGACTAGCATTGGCACGAAACTAAACTGTTTAATGTGATAACCACCATACATACACTCGGTGCCTAATAAGTAGATCGCCTATTAAGTAGAAACTTAAATAAAAAAAGGCACAGTATTTCAACTGAAAGCTTATTGTTTATGCTAAACGGACAAAAAGGAAATAAAAAAATCATTCCTAATGTTCGATATCCGTTTGTACAAAGAATACGTATTTTGTGATTTGTTAATCAGGAGATAGTTATGCAGGCCTGCTACAATACCTATTTTTTTTAAAGCCTTGGACGCAGATTTACCCATTGAAGTTTGTTGACAGTATTCAAAGTCACCGTGTAGGTATATACCATAATTGCAGTCAAAGAAAATAGGTTCATTTTAAATAAAATTTCATCATCTTTGTTTATTTGAAACGAATTTGTTACTTTCTATTTGTTTTTTCATTCAAAATAACAATAGCAACTTAATGCCGAAATGTTTATATTAATTTCTTCGTCAACTTCCAACGACCACAACTGCACGATTTGGAATACTCAAGTAACAGGGTTCCATCCAACTGACTCCATAATTGGACGGTATTCGGTATACGAGGCCGAAACCTGACCGCACTCCGTTCCGCATATAAATCATATCTTATTTTATCTTCTTGTTTAAACAAAGGGTAGCTGTGGCTTTACTCTGCAAACAGTTTGCAGAGTATTTGAACGAAACTTTCACACTGAAATACGGAATCGTGAGTAACGATGCTATATGTATTCACAAGACCATAATTACGTATGTTGCAAATAAATACCTCAAATCTGGAAGATTGATTTCAAAAGTACCGAAATTTTAATAGCTTTTGATGTGAATGATACCAGTGACATTCATATAACAATAAATAAAAACAAGTCTATAACACAACAACGCAAAAAGTCTATGGTTGACACATTACAAGAATCTTACATACTTCATTTCTACATCGCCCTAAGGTAGACTGGCAGAGAAAGCTTTTAGCATTAAGTCCACCTATATTCAATTTTGTGCATAAAGTTCTAATAAATAAATATAATAATAACTACTTAAGTATATTGTTAACTCTAGCTTTATTTGAATGTGTTCTCGTAATTGGCGTATAGTCCAGTCTACATTGTAACCAACAAAATTACTGTCAGCTGTGAAGAACCTATGAGAAATAAATAAATAGAACGATATAAAATCTGATTATGATTATGATGGTGGTAATGGTGGTGAAAGCATATTCTTGTCTGAGGCACACTAAAAGACGAAGTTAAGTTTCTGGAGCTGGACTTCAAATTTTTCTATATTTCAAAAATGCAATTATTGTATTTGTAAAGACGAAGTAAAGTTTTACCAAATTGTAATGTCACAATGCCAGAATGCAACAACACATTGCACACCGCACATTTCAGCAATGCAGTCATGTTAAAAGACCACAGTAGCGTTTCATGACCAAGAAGACAAGAGAGAAACCAACTAAAACTAACTCACGTCGCAACTCTTCCGACAAACGACAAATGCTTTGAGGAAATCCTCACGCTAAATTGTAAACGTATTTAATTCAGCAAGAGCGGCGACGGAAGCGACACCTGTCGGCATTGCATTAACATGCTCTTGGGCTGTTGTGTTAAGACAGGCTGTAAATTCTTACGAGTATGTTGTGACATTGTAGCAGTCACGAGTACGTGAACATTTGGTACATACGCACTAAGATACGGTTCCAATTTTACAACAACTCTTACCCGTGTTTCGAAATAATGTTGGAGAAATTGCGTTGCTAGAATATACTAGGATTTTACAAAATTGAATAGATGAATATTAACATGGTCATGAATTTGCTTTAGATTACTTGACACTTCTGTCAGGTATCAGAAGAAATTCTCAAAGGAAAAAATAGTTTAGTCGAATCTAAAGCAGGTGTCCAACTTATTTCAAAGTTTTAAGACAGACACTAATGTAATTATGTTAGAGTCTCCGTTGGCACGTCTACCGATAATAATTTTCAACCTACTAAACTTATTTCAAAGTATAATTCACTTACTGAAAAAAAATACTTTAGTACTTTCGATTGAACACAGTGAAAGAAGGAAGGGGAGGATTTTGCCCAGCAGTGGGACAACATCAGATAGTACTTTGCCTAAATTTGAAACTTTATTGTATTGACCTTTTAAAAATCTTTTCCATCTTTTTGGAACGAAGTTCCTTATCGCGCGTTGCGACACGGGGCTAGATGGAAAAAAAAAAACCAAACTTTGTAACGACACTTTTTAAGACCAAAAGTTGTAACGACACCTTTTGCTATAGTTGTAAGCCGTGCGGCGTGCGCGTCTCTCTCTCTCTCTCTCTCTCATAGAAAGCAAGCCAGTTATTTTCGTTTTGTCTTTCTATTTCGCATTGAATAGTGTGGTGTCGCAACGATAAAAAAAAAAAAAAATTTAAGAACTTCGTTCCATCTGGGTGTCCCTTGACACCTCTCAAGTTTTTATTATTTTACATTCTAGAGATTTATTTTTATAACATAGCTCGGTTGGCTAGGTTTGGCTGGACATCTTCAGTTCGATTGCCGGTCTGAGTTGCAGTAGCAAAGAATCATTTTCAATTTCCACAGGCTATAGCTTCAAATGTTAGGGACCGTCTCCACGGGCGAGAGAATCGCGGCGATATTATCGTCGTGCCTCCTATTTCTATACACTCTCTTAAAAGTGTCTCCATGACGTTCCGACGAGTGACTGAGTGCGAGAGAAACATCAAAGTATCGCCGGACGCTCGCCGCGCTGACCATAAATACTATTACAATTAAAAAATATAATAATATCATTCTTATAGGTATGTTCCGATATGCATTGCGACCACTGTAAAGTATGACGTCAATTCAGTATCCTGCGAAGCCGTTCCTTTATGGTTAGCTTTACTGGTTACTGTCTAAATCGAAACATAGTCTAATATACTGTCATCCACGTTTTTTAGACGCAGTTTAAATAATTATCACTGTATAAGTTATTTGTTCAACTAGAAACATTATTAAATAAATGTTGATTGTGTTTGAAATCCGAGACTTGGTCCCGCCATCTTTACACTCATATGAATAGTCTATGCCTTACTGAACTCTTTTAAGTAATGATTATCTATTTATATTAAAATATTAATTTTACAGAATTTCGTTAATCAAGATAAGAATTAAAACAGGTATTTACAGAATGTCTCTTCGCTATATATTTATCACTAGGGGCCGTCTCCACGGACGTGAAAATCGTACTTATTCGCTCTACTATCGTCGGGTAGTCTCCACGAGCGAGCGATTATTCCGCCAGAGTATCGTCGCGACTCGCAACGGAATCGCCGCGTGTCCGCGACGACTAGTTACGTAATTGCCACGTTTCCGCAGACGCGGTGTTGGGCAAAGGTTTTGTTAATGGTCAGAATTCACCTTTTTTTGACAGTCGTTTTCTTTTCATCTACTTTTATAACCAAAATGATTTCAATTATCATCTTTTTTTATTAAAGTGAGCAGTTTCAACATTTTTTTTATGAGTTCTAAATTCCAAAAGCTAGTATTTTAGCCAGAATGTGTCGTTTCCGCAGACGCGGTGTTGGGCAAAGGTTTTGTTAATGGTCAGAATTCACCGTTTTTTTTGACAGTCGTTTTCTTTTCATCTACTTTTATAACCAAAATGATTTCAATTATCATCTTTTTTTATTAAAGTGAGCAGTTTCAACAATTTTTTTATGAGTTCTAAATTCCAAAAGCTAGTATTTTAGCCAGAATGTGTCTTACATCTTTATCAAGTTTATTGCCCTTAACTTTTTCAAATCAACCTCTTCGGCCCACATCTTACAAAAAAGGTAATATTTCTTATAAACATATTCGTCTCAACTCGACCTCTGTGGTCGGACTCCTCAGAATACTCTCACACTGGGGATTTATAAGTTCTCTGTGTTTGTATTCAATTCATGTGAAACATTGTCTTTTTCTAATATTTGAGGATAAGAAATAACTCTTGACTTCACTTCATATTTCCTTAATAAAGCCCACACTTTGAGTATTTCAGTTTTCCTTATTCTGTACAAGAAATGTAAGTAAATAATGTGAGTGATGTTTATTTATTTAGTGGAGTAGCTTTTTATAAATAGCCTTTGTTGTATGGTTTTATTCTTTTAGACTAACGGAGAATATAGGCTTTAGCCAAAAACGGTTTTAAAATAGCATTATTTCAAATTTGTTTAATAAATGTTATAATTAGTCGCATACTATTTTTAGACTTTGTTTAAATAACAAACAGGAATAAATTGTAACAACCTTAAAATAGATACAATAATGCATTTGAAAGAAAAAAAATAAGTTCAGACCCAGGAATCGAACCCGAGACTTTTTTTTCATTTTATGAAATTATTGTATTTATAAAGTAATTGGCAAGAAATGCCTATAAAAAATACTATAATATTCGGCCATCGACATCATAATTTGTTAAAAATGCTCTCTGTAACGAAGCAATAACAAAAGCCATAATAGTTCTTAAGGAAATGGCCAGATGGTGCTTGCGAGGGCCCAATTTGTATGTAACAAGGGGAAAAAAAATTCAAGTTTTGTGACATAATTTAGGTTAAATGGTTCGGTTTTCGCGCTCTGGTAAAGCGATCGGAATTCGGGTTCGATTCCTGGGTCTGAACTTAAAAAAATTCTTTCAAGTGCGATTATTGTATTTATTAAGTAATTGGAAAGAAATGCCTATAAAAAATACTAACCTAACCTTAACATAGATACAATAAAAGTTACATTGTATTTCCATGCTTAAAGTACTGATATACAGGGTGTAACAGAAAGGTGTGGTCATATTTCAGCAATGAACAGTGTTAGGTATAAGTATAACATCTGCGGGGGTACCAATTCTGATTTGATTAGTATGACTGAGATAAAGAATTTTCTTTCATATCGAGTGCGTAACATCGACATACTGAAAATACGAGTTTACCGATAGGTACCCAACACTAACAGATAATCAGCTGTTTCCAATGAACTGCAATGAACTTCAGGTTTGACCTTAAATCACCACCCACTTTCATTTTGTTTCACTCTTTTGTTCCTGCAAAGATGAAACAAGTGATGATGTGTGAGTGAGACAAGCTAGTCTCGTTCTATCATTTTAACTCTCATTCGTCCTTTGGCATCTTGTTTCACTCTTCCGTAGCCTGCCTCTCGTTCTTTATCATTGTTTAGGGACGAAGAGTAAAATAAATGCAGTTTTCATTAATAAAAATCATTTATCTCTGTCACACAATAATCTATCTGGTCGACTACATTTGTGTGAATGTGTGTATACCTACACACTCACACAAATGTAGACACACACACAGAAACACTATACGTAGTAACCCGAAAACCAATGTTCGGTGTACCAAGGTAACAGACATTGTGAGGAGTACTTGGGAACAACAAGTATGACGCCTGACGCCCATCTCTTGCTTTAAATAAGGCACTTTAAATTACCTACGTAATAAAATATGATACGTAAGTCATTTAAATATTTTCATTGATTTTGTTGACAAGGTAACGAATTCAGGCAGCATTAAACCGTACATTATTTGTAACTTGAACATCACCGCTCACACCATAATTTCGAACTTTCTTCCCAAATTCCCCGTCTTCCAGGGTACTGTAGGTAGGTATTACATCACAAATAAACAAAGGTACCTACTGACCCTAGTCGGCGACGACACACTGTTTACATTATACGAATTTGTAACTTGTCGGTGTACCTCAAAGTTGAACCAACTTCTATTATGATATAATGTATGCGTAAGTTAAGCAACTTTACCACAGTTGGTGCATAGATGGGTGACCGATTTCTAAAATGCTATACTCACATGAATCATCGTTTTGGTCTTTTTTTATTGTCAGAGAACATTTTTTAAATCTATTTACATTAAATCGTTAAAAGAATTACATAATTTCACAAAATCCAACAATTTATTTCATTGTAGGATTAAAATCATTGAGGTATTAATGTAGTTTTTTAATAGTTTAAATAATACCAAAACAATAAAACAATCTACAATCTAAATCGATATTCAATAATTTGTGTTGAAAAGTAATTGACAAACACACAGACATTCAGGTGAACAGTTGATTTGCAACAAAAATAAATCGTAAACTCACGGCTCAACTTCGAACACTCATGGCGAAGTCCCGCGTTATTTGTCCCACGCCATGTAAGTAACAACTTATTGCATTAAACACGTAAAGATTTTTTCAAAAACTTCAAATGCATGGAAATTAGCTTTCCAAACAAAATAATTATTCAAAACAAATATCAGTGCCTCAAACTCAAACTGACCGATTATTGGTTTTATTACCTAGTTAGACAGAGACACCAACATTTCAAGGCCGTGGCGTCATAAACAAAACGTGTGCAACTGTGCAATAAATAATTCGGTATTTGACCGGAAGCTCGGCAGAAATATTCGGAAGTCATTGTAATTTCAAAATGAGTTTTTAATACTCTTTTGTTGTTATTATGATTCATAAAATAATTTGATATTGCCATTAATTAAATTAAAACTTTTCTATGATAATTTACATACATTTTCTTGTAATTTTAGAAGTTTTAAGTTTTTAGGCACTTTCATTTCTTTGCTTCATTCTTGGTGTTGCTTATTTATTCCGTCACTGTCCGTCAGTGCTTTCGACGCGGAGCCCGAAGCGGTTCGATCTATTTCGTTTCTTGGTTTTTGTTTGTCTTTCTTTGTGGAAGTGATGTGAAATTGATAAAGAAATTTTGTTTTAAGTTAGTAACAGTGAATAATTTCGAAATTGTGTATAAATTGCATATGACGCGATCGTAATCTACGCGATGTAGGTTAGGTACCAAGTAAGTTGATAGAAACAGTCTGCTCGGTCCTGGACAAACGTACCTTAAGGGATCCAACGGTGGCCCGTAATGCGTGACCCGTAACCCGTAGGTACTTAACACTTTCGGCGAACGCAACAAATATTTTTTGTCCGATAGGTAGGTACCGATTTAGTTATGTAGTGGTGCCAGGAATGCGGGGAAGCGTCACCGAGTTTCGCGCCTATTTTCATTACGTAGGTATTATCAATTCGAACAAACAAGTGCGCGTTGAAGTTAGTGCTAAATTGATGTGTTGTGATTTGTGATACTGTGTATTCGTAACTTAAAATATGTAATTATACCTAAATCTCATTCTTATTGAAGTTTCAAAAACGGTAGGTAGGTACTTCCCCGAACCCTAAAAACATTAATATCAAAAATGTAGGGATGTAAAAGCCGAACGTAGGTACCTAGTACGTTATTTTGTACCGTGAAGTGCATTCAAATGATCGTCCACCAGATGTGATAACAAAGTAGGTACCAACAACAGTGAGATGGTGATTAACATTTGTCCGTTCGATGTGGTCGTCGTGAAAGCCGGTGGCGACGGAAAACGTTCAGAGGTTAGTAGTTAGTTGGTATTAATTTGTTTGCCTGTGTTTCTTTGGTTTACGGACGCGCGGACGTCCGTATGTTAGACGCGTGACGGGTACCAGGCGCGCAGTGATACATAAGAGTTCATTGTGCAGGGTCATCCAACATAATTGAACTCTCTACTACTACTATACTACGATGAAAATCTTGAATGATTGGTTAGTGATGTAGCATTATTCGTGGCGATATTTTGCATAATAATTTATGGACTGATTAAAAATGACGTAAAATTTTAAGGTTCTTACATTTTGATAAGATTAGGTACACACGCTATTTATCAAGTGTATGTGACGACCCTTGAATATGACCACACCTTTCTGTTACACCCTGTATAGAACAGTGCTACATCCATTATTAAATTATTTTGTAATAGTGTACGCCTCGCGGTTTCACCCGCGTAATTCCCGTTCCCGTGGAATAAAGGGTTAAAAAATAGCCTATGTCACCCGGGGTTAGTGTAGCTTCAGAACCATGAAAGAATTTCTCAAATCCGTCCAGTGGTTTCGGAGCCCATTCAATACAAACAAACAAATCTTTCCTCTTTATAATATTTAGATATAAGATAAATAGATAGATATACATATATATAGATTTAATTCTAATTCTTATAGGCTATAGATAAAAATCAGATGTTGGTAAAACTTAAGTAATTATTTAATGTAATATTATTGATGAGTTTCGGTAGTATTGTTAATAACGTTGAGTGAGACTAATACCACGCATGTACAATGTACATATGAATGCAGTTGCGTGTCATCAGTTTCCAAAGATATTACCAGGAAAGGAAAGCCTCTTTTAATCAACGTATATGTGGTAGGTGTTACGTCTCCAACACAAAGTTATAATAATATAATATATCTTGAGACAACTCACACAACGCTATTTGATTCCAAACTAAGCAGAGCTTGTACTATGGAAACCAGACAACTTATAAACATACTTATGTATTTCTAAATACATACTTATTATAGATAAATAACACCCAGACACGGAATAAACCATCATGCTCATCACACAAAGTTTTATTCTGGGTTGGGATTATAAATATAAAAAAGGTGGATATAAGCTTCCGAAAGATAAAACAGAAAGAAACGTCTAGATGGCGCATGCGAGGGCCCAACTCGCGAGCATCAAAGGATAGAAAAATTTGATGACTAGTAACATAGTCCAGATAGGTGGTTCGATACCGGCCCTGATTTGGCTACGGAAGTCTCGGGTTCGATTCCTGGATAGGACTTCAAATTTTTCTATCTTACAAAAATGCAATTATTGTATTTGTAAAGTAATTGGCAAGAAATGCCTATAAAATTTACTTCAAAAACAGAAACAGTTTAGTAAATATGCGCAAGTTGTACTTTTAAAGCATTGATTCATTGACCCGTAACTCTTAATTGCCATACATCATCTCAAGTATTGCAAAATATTCACAACAATAGTCTAATTACAAATAAACCCGCGTAACCCATTCACAAACTGTACAATTTTACATTTCGGAGACCTGACTCTATTACTATAGCGCCTCTAGCGGCAAATTCACACGCGATAGCCCTCATTACACAAACATGAAATATATAACTTGAACTAATCTCGTGTGTTCTCCTTTTTTCACTAAAGCTATGTGTACCGCGAAACCTGCCAACACAGAAACCCTCTTCACATTTTCAACTGAAAAGGTTTGTTATCCAGTTAAATCACTTTGTTTGTAATGGTGTTTACACACGTCAAGTCAGTGTTGAGTATTAAGGTTTTATTTTATAGGTAGTAAGCTACCACGGCTTAGTACCGGTCATAAGTCCATTTACTATTATCAAACTGTCACACTGGATGTTTAATTTTTGTATTGAGACTTTGATAGCATCATAATCATTGATTTACTAAGAACTTAATGGTAGTTCATACCTAATAATAATAGTTTGTATACCGTTGAACATATCAAAAAAATATGAAAACAGCTGAATTAATTAAGCCGTTCTCATGTAATGATCTGTTTTAGGTACATTTTGCTTTCGAAATGAATACATAGGTAGATTTTGTATTGGTTTCCTTAAAGACATAAATCAATAAATTATGTTTTTTTTTACGTTTAGATTATGCTGTGAATTTATAGTTTTTTTTTTCAAGTCACTTTTACACAATAACATCTTGTGCATAGTTGGTTAGTTTCTCGATCCATTGAATCCAGAGACAGTACGTTGATACCACTTTTTCCCAAAAAAACGCCACCTCACGTTCTGCACTGAACAAATTACTAGCCTCAATATTCAACGAACCTTCACGACTGTTAACCTCTGAACTCGTCCTAATGTTGAAAAATGTTAGTTTAATTTCCTTTCATATGCCTCCGTCAGACCATTTGTTTGGATATAACTCGAGTGCTTAATGTGTCGAAAAATATGCTGCGTTGTGTTTATTTTTATTCCAAAACGAAATTTCGATTGAATATTAAATAAATTGGGTGACACAATTATTCAATACTAGATTACTATATTTGTTCACAAAAACGTCTTGTATTTATCTATCTCTGGCTTATAGGTCTACTTTCTACCCGGAAATTAAACTTTCATAGTAGGCATTATTACATTTTTTTAGTTTATGAGGACTAGGCATTTATTTTCATTTAAGCATATTAAGTTGTTTTGATATTATTGTGAATGAACTAATGTTGCTCTAACTCTTGATATCATCCTACGGTTAATTAAATTTCCATTTTTCCTTAAATTAGGGTATAGTCATGGCATTCGCATGTATATCGTTTTTATACCTTTGTTCAGTTGTCTCCTGTAGGATTATCACTTTGAATTGAACCGTTAATTTTTATTAATTATGTTTTACAATTCATTTACAATTCAGACATGGTCCAGGTATCGTCCCCTGGATTACTTTCAGTTTTTGTGTTTGTATGTGTTAATCCAAGTTACATGTACATATATGTTTAGAGGTTTTAATGATGGATTTACTTAATCTCACTTGAACCTTCAAAGGCCGAATATTCAAACGTTATTCAGTTTTGAGGCAGGCTTAACTCTCATACTGTCACTGTCACTTAAAGGTGAATAGCAGCGACAGAAATAATTTTAAGCCCAACTCAAAGTTAAATATCATTTAAATATTCGGAGAAACGAATTTATAAGCAGTGCAAGTCTTTAAACTTTCGTGTTTATCGTCAGGTTAATATAAGTACATTTTTCATATCTTAATTTGAAGTGTCTCCTCTGTGGGAGTCAAATATAATATATAAGGTCGAGGCAAAAGTATTTTAGTATTTTTCATACACAGAAAAAAATAGATTTTTTTTTCAATTATTTATAATATTTATGCGTTTTAATCAATGACTTGTTGCCATCTTGTGGGTAGTGCCATGATTCCATTGCGATCACATTAGAGAAACCTTTAGGAAGCATAAAGTAACAGTATTAAAACTTGCCTGCACAAAAAAGATGAAAACAAGATCCCCTTCATATAATTATGAAGGGGATCTTGTTTTCATATTTTTTGTGCAGGCGGGTTTTTTTATTTTTATAATTTATTTTTTTATTTTCATACTTTTTAGTAGTTGTAGTATGTAACCGATGTAACAATCATCTTTTATCACAGCTATTGTCAAGTATTGAAAATTGAAAAAAGAATGGTTGCTAACTAACTTTTTTAGTAAAACAGTCATAATCATGTTATACCTTTTTGAAATGCATAAGATGAGCCCTTTAATTTGATACTTATATTGCAGTATTCAAAACCACTTTTTTTTCACACCTCTTTATTTTGACATCTCACAGCCGCCATGTTTGTTTTTTTCAAAAGTCACATTTCTAAGAACACTCGGGCGATCAAGACAAATCTAACGACGTCTTAATTGCACAAATCCGTTCAGTGGATTGTGAGATATCAGGTAATAAAGAGTATTACATACATACAAACATACATACATACATACAAGATACGCGCGAAAAACATAACCCTTCTTTACAGTCGGGTAAAAATAGGATTGCGGCACAAAGTGGGTATGGACCCGTCGGTCATGCATATTCCAGACACTTCAAAAGCTTGGTATCACCCGTATGTTCGTATATCGTATTATCAACAGATACAACAACACTTCCTCTGTCGAAGACAGAGGAAGTGTTATAAGCATATTCATTTGTAACAGAACTTATGGCTGGACTAGGTATATTATGTATACAGTTTATAAACAATCAAAGATTGTATCATTAGAAAATATTCAAAGTCAATATCAACACCTATCAAACAAAGTCATCAAAATTTTAGTTTGGCTTCTGCACTTGAATTGTCTGCTGCCTCTCTTAATAAAGTAAACAGACTATACTATACAATACGAGCTACGTTCAAACCGAATTTTGACTTTGTAACCCGTCTCCTTCAAATCTCACCGTAATACTAATTTACAATTCAGTATCTATGAATTAATTTGCACAGACATTGTAAACTCAGCCTTAAAATAAACTGTTAACATAGTATTACTAGAAGATAATAGGTGCAAACTATATCAGGCATTAGCATTCCTTCTAGTATTTGGTGTTGACCATTACAAATTTAGTATGAAATGAAAATATGAATTAATCTTTATGTAAGTTTGTCACGTTTTCACGCTTAAACCACTTAGATGAAATTTGGTATATTGTTTAAGACCCGGAAAAGGATGCACGATTATTTTTACCGACATCCACGCGGACGAAGCCATGGCCGTGGGTTAAAGCTAGTTTTCTTCATAAAAGCTTGATTGTGAATGACAAATGAAATTGATTATTTCTATGGCTGTTAAAAGCGAATGTAATACTTCCTGAATTATTTCCGTTCGCATTTGTATGGGCTAAACAGCATGTCTTCGATGGCTTACTACAACTAGTATTCCTACTTAGAGTCTTAAAAAAACAACAAAATTACACACAAAAAAAATATCTTTTAATTGATTTCCCACAAGATACATTTTGAAACATACAATCGTATACGTAGAAGCCATCGATCTAATATCAAGAGAGAGAGAGAGAGAGAGAGAGAGAGAGAGAGAGAGAGAGAGAGAGATAATATCTGTGTTTATGTTTGACTAGGGTAAACATGAGAGATATTGAGGTTGTTACGCGTCGGTGTTATAGACGGACCGTCGACACCATTTATCTACGCTTTGGTGTAAGAGGCGGACCGTTGACACCATTTATCGAAGCAGTGCAGTTGCGGACCGGCACGAGGCGTCGAGTCAGCGCTACGTGATTTCCACATCTCGCCACTTCGATTTCGCAACCGTCTTTCCATAGTTGTAGTTTTAGATTTTAATAAAGAACGATTCATTCTTGGTACATACATCGACCATTTATCACTAGTTTTAGATTTTAGTTTAATGTAATTTATAATTAAATTTATTTAAGATGTATAGACTTTCTCTGCAACCTCCGGCTCCAGTTAACGTAATTGGCGCAGTCGGTAGGATATTCGCGGGCCGGTTCGCGATAATTAGGAATATCTCAAATCGATATCCGCGTTCGCGAGTCACCCGGGTGGTTTCCAAGCACCTTCAACGAATATCCGGATCTTCGGAAGCTGAAGCCAGAGGCGTATCCAGACATCGATACTGCAGAGGGGCCAACTATACACTTATTGAACCCAGACGGAACATCCGACCAGAAGAAGTAAGATGAACACCAGTGGTCTGGCAGCAATATTTGCCACTCCGCTTGACAAATAGTTGCTGTTCTTCGGGGGGAGGTGTTACGCGTCGGTGTTATAGACGGACCGTCGACACCATTTATCTACGCTTTGGTGTAAGAGGCGGACCGTTGACACCATTTATCGAAGCAGTGCAGTTGCGGACCGGCACGAGGCGTCGAGTCAGCGCTACGTGATTTCCACATCTCGCCACTTCGATTTCGCAACCGTCTTTCCATAGTTGTAGTTTTAGATTTTAATAAAGAACGATTCATTCTTGGTACATACATCGACCATTTATCACTAGTTTTAGATTTTAGTTTAATGTAATTTATAATTAAATTTATTTAAGATGTATAGACTTTCTCTGCAACCTCCGGCTCCAGTTAACGTAATTAGGTACTCGTTAATTATTTTACTTATATTGTTAAAATTTAAGATACATTTTCTACTTTTATATTAATAATATGATTCTTTTTATACGTTATTCTTGGTATAGTCCCAAATCTGAATGTAGTTTTCTCAGAAGTAGTAACGCAATCCATTGAAGTATAGGTATAGGTTTTTCAAATCAATTATGTATTTATTTAATAATTCATTAATAATTCTAACAGTCCAAATCATCTTCACAATGTCATGTGTTTTTTTTTATGTGATTTCTTTGAGTGAAAACTGTTGTGTGTTTAAAACTAAACATGGTATAGTGCAAAGCTCAGACACTCCAATAGTATTTTCACTCCAAGGAATCACATAAAAATATATAAATATTATTATATATATTCCTTGTATATCATAGCTTTAGACCCCGGTTCTTAAAGAAACGTATTTGTTTAAATTTAAGTTTTCTAGGCGCAAGGGCTTCAGCTGGGCAGTGTCTCTCTCTGAACTATATAATACTGATAAAGAAGTTATTTTTTTCTTCACTTACATCCTAATCCATTAATATCATATCATATAAAAGTTAGAAAATTAATTTATTTTGACCAATGGTCTATAGAAGAACCAAAAACAATGTTTAAAACTAAACTTAAATTTGAAAGAAAAACATAATAAAACACAAAGTAGTTACAGAGAGCTATACAGTATGCTGCTCCGCAAGCTCGTACTAAAAAAGCCATTATTTGCAGCAGAAGACTGGAAATTAATCTGCCTTCAACCAATCTTATCCCAGCCACAATCAAAGCTATTACCTATTTATTGCTCTGATTGTTACTACGCCTTTGGAAACAAAATGGATGTCCGACATTACGCTATGAATATTTAAACCTACTCTGCTGTTATTTATAGAGTCGACGTCTCGGCTTGATCTATCATTGTTACAATATTATTTCTTAATTCTGTTGAACTTAAAATAAAAGAAAAAAACACTGAGTTTATTAACGGGGTTTATGAGACCATGTATCTATTCTTTCTCTTTGTTTAACCTTTTCCCATGTGATTTGGGGTTGGGTCTTCGTCATTATTCGCCATACGCTATGATTTTGTGTCGTCAAGTCATTAATTTGGGCTTTATGTAAGTCGTTATTAATAACGGACATCTAATTTTAAGGGTCTTCTTCGCTTTTTTGAATTAGTTTCAGCATTTCTCTACTGTTCGTAAAAAAGTAGATCTTCCGATCTACACAGTCCGTACAGCTAAGAGCGGGAATAATCCCACAAGTCTGTAATTCATATATGGGCTATACGCCTCGGCTTCTAATAAAGGAAATATGGTCAAATGTTTCCTTAACGTTGTACCTCACCGAAGAAATTAACGTGAATCTGAAGATTTTGATTACAATACGATGCCAATTTATTTATTAAATAATAAGACGTGAGGTCTTATTATTTTTAACCGACTTAAAAAAAGGAGGTTCTCAATTTTTATGTTTGTATTTTTTAATGTATTTTAGGGCATAACTTTGTCATAATATAGACGGATTAATCCGTCTTGCATTATTATTAATTGTTGTTCAAAGGAAGTATATTCCAAAATACTCGTAGTCCCATATAAATTTCGTAAAGATCTGATGATAATTTTCGGAGACAGAACTACAACAAAACTCCTTAATAAATCCCAGGAAATCATCTGTTTTTATGTGTAAAAAAAAATTAATGATTTTCATTCCTTCAAATCTTTTCCTGATAATTATAAAACACAACAAAAAAGACAATAGGTGCCGGGTGCATCTTTTGTTTTTCTAAATTTATTTTTGGGCAATTCATTTTTTTACTCAATTTAAATTCTCTAAGGGTCTTAATAGCGTCAAGATCCATAAAAATATCGTCACTAACGTTCCCATTCAAGACTGTCTTAAGGTCATCGAGAGAAAACTAAGCGCGAACGATTTGCCTAACCAGTACATTGCTTTACTAAAAACCGAAGGCGATTTCTTCGTTTACCAGGGACAACACTTCCTCCAGATCGACGGCTCCATAGTGACGTCGATACTTACATGCTGACTCGCACCACCATCCACGACATTTGCAATCCGTGGTAACATCGCTGACGAACAGAGCATATGACATGTGTGACCCTAAACATTTAAATTGTGAGCTCATACACGTTCAGGAGGTACTAAAGCGAAACGGATACATAGGAAGCACACAACGTCCGAAGAGGAGGGAGGCTCGGCCTTGGGTCGATAGGGCACCCGGTTTTCTACCGTATATTAAAGGAGTGACGTTACAAAGTTGGAACAGTACTACAGAAATACTCCATCAAGACTGTACATAGTCCATACTCCAAGGTAGCCAAGCATTTACGCACTCCGAAGGATGTGTTTCCTCAGCAAACACTTCCTTTGGAGAGCGTGCGCTAGCGTCCACACAGTTGATTGCAGCTGTGGTAGTTCCCTTATCGGACAAACCAAACGCACTATAGCGGAAAGGGTTAACAAACATATCGCGGCGTTGAAAAACTAGCATAAAAACAACAAGTCAGCTACAGCGGAACACTTGTTGAAGGTGGTATTCAACCACTGGACAAAACTTCACAAGCCACAGGTCCTCGCAACTGACCGCTACTATTACTTCAGGATGGCACAGGAAGCGGTTGAAATAAAAAAATATGACCGAGACGGATACCGTTTATCGACAACTTGAAATCCCGTGATAAAGTTGTTTACATACCGCCGAACTAACGTTACACACCAGTTTGAAGACACCGTTAGAGTTGTATATCGAAGTACCGAGAGTTCCGTAAAAAGAAAAAGTGATGGTAATAATGCGAGGGTTGTTTCCAAAACCCGCGCTTCACGGAGGCGACACTGAGCTGAATCAGTCTGCCCGTGACCACGGTCGTTGTAATACGGTCGAAACGTTGGACAATAAACTAAAGATATTTACACGAAGCCTTAAAATATTTACGCAATTAAGATCTGCAGCTTATAAAATCTATAATGTGTACATATAGCAAAAGTTTACGAATTAGATTACATGGACTTGTAATTATTGCAGATTCTTTGAAATTTAAATTGTTAATACTACACGATAGAATATTGTTACTCAATTTTCGCCTAGAAAATTGAGTAACAATATTCTATTACGTTGTAAGGCAATAAGTATATTGTACGTAACTGATATCCAATGAATACAATATTGTTTAGCTCTGTTTGATAGTCAAATAACGCCATTGTCTTTGTAATTTAATACGTAAATAGACTCAGATTGCGTATTTCGTATTACAAGGAAATATTGGAGGAAATCAAAGACAAAATAATATAATAATATATTGGATTTTCCTTAAGCGTTTTCTCGTAGAATTGTGAAAGGTGTTTATATAATGATGATATTGAAGAAATTTATTTTATGATTTTGAGTACGAATAATTTGATTTATTAGTAAATTTTCTTCCGTACAGCTGCTGGTTTTAACTGATCTTTATAATTACAGAACCGTAAAAGTACCTCTTGTACACAGTACCTTTCTTTGAAAAGTAAATCTGTAGACTTACTTGTACAACAAACGCCTAACGTGCGTTTTGCTAATTCGCGTTTACAACTTCTTCCATACTATAAATAAAATCGTTCACATGGTTACGCGAATTGTAAGGCCTCACTCGCACTAGCACTTTTTTAACGTCCGTCAAAAAGAGATCAAATACGACAAATGAATTCCCAAGGACACGTTCCATGTCAGCGCTTTTAAAACGCAACGCTTTTTTATCGCGCAATGTTGTATTTTCAACACCTGGTTTTTAAAATAGATCATAAAAACGCTGGCACCGGGTTTATACCGGACGTTAAAAAACCGGGCAAGTGCATGTCGGGCCACGCACAATGTAGTGTTCCGTAGTCCCCCCCCCCCCACCAATCTGAATAATGTGGCTTCAGAAGTGGGTTTTTGTTTCATATTTACAACGTTATAATTACATAATAATAATTGGTACGAAAATTTTGTTCTTTTCATTTGATCAGCTGTTACTCGTAAACTTGTTAAGCCTACTTAGCTGCGACAGTTTTCCTTTTAATTTCACTATATTATTATGTACTACTATCATATTTTTTTCACATAATTATATCCAACATCAACCAATTAGCTGGCAGGGAGAGAACACTTAACTCTTAAAATTTCACAAACGGATCCCTAAATAAAAAAAAGTGGTCTTTCACAACTCCGAAATGTCTTAAAAAGACCTATCTACGAGTAATGATACCCCACACGATGGGGTAGGTGAAAAATCACATCTCTACATTACATACCTTTAATTAGAGAATTGATAAATATTAGTGGGAAAAAAATACAACACTAATAACTGTTCATATTTTCCTGTTAATTATGATATTAATCGTAATAAATATATATTTTTTTTTTGTTCAAAATAATATTTTTAAATAAAAATATCGAGTATACGGAAGTTTCAAAAACGAATACATTGGCTACAGATACATCATTTTTTTTATTTCCGATAAATACTTACAAAGGAAAATATACTCAATAACAAGTAATCACTTCAGATAAGTATATATCGATACAAATATTCCCTTAATTTGAATCTCAGAGAACATGCGAAGTACGAGTATAAGTACGGTAAGTATAATATAAGAAGGCTTTTCTTTATCACCAGATATGACAGGAGTAGCACTCGACTTAAGTGTACATATAACAGGATGTAGAGTCTTAAGTAGAATCTTGAAGATGCTCTACATCGAGGTCACGGAGTTATTAGTGTGTAATGAGATACTGCCGTCTTTCACTTATTTATGGAGAAAATAAGACGATCTTATTTTCCGCTAACGATTTTTGCGTTATATCTGTGTTAAGTTTTTGCCTTCGACATTTCTGTCTATTAAATAAATTAGATTATTTTGACAATAATATCTATTAAAATTTACTTTCAGACTATAGTACCAAATACACATACGCTCAGCTTTGATGCGCGTGGATGAGCGTAGTCTATGTATTATACCTCCATATTTGCGACCTACAAGTATAGAACGACATTCACTTTGCGCTTCCAGACGTGTGCTTTCCGTGCAGTCTAAAGTCAAAATAAAAACGTTACAAACAAATTTATAAATAAAATCGCAGATAACTGCAAAAAATATTGCGTTGTACTACGCGGACCGCCCCTGAATCCTTAACATACAGAGTGTATGTGTGTAAGCACAATTCTATACCACAAATATAAAAATCCTATCCGTATAACAAAAAAAGTTTCCAGAACAAGGGTTGAATATTATGAATGGTTTCGCGTTGAAATTAAGTTAACAAAGTCTGTAATCACACTGCGCAATACAACCTCTGACAACACGCTTGACGTATTCCTAAAATTTAAACGTACAAAGTAATATTAGCGGATCTGTAAGAAGGCTTCTCTTTATCTCTGAATATAGGAGAAATACTCATTCACGGTTTAAAGGCTCACTCTGCTAGGGTTGCCAATATTTTATGCAAAACTTGAAAGTCCTGATACCCTAACAAAAAGTTCCGATGTTTGAGTTAAGTTTTATAAACTTGCCTAAAGGTGTGTTGTGTTAACATTTCGGTCTTAAACTAACATGTCCGTAAATTGTAGGCTAGCAAGTGGATTTGCTTGTGAAATTGAATAAAATACGACTTTTCAATAAGGTTTCAGTAACATTAATATTAAAGCGCTTCTTACGTGCATAATCAATCAATTTGTTTAATCATTATTGCAGTATAAGTAGGTACAATTTCATTCTGGTTGTAGTTCAGATTAATTAGTATACAAATTATTAAGCATTTTTTCACAACAATACGATGCATTTTGTATGAACTTAAACTCAAATAACTTCATTTCATTAAAGCAAATCAATCATTGTATTAAGAAACGACGCAATACCAATTTTAAGAAACAATCTTAGGCAGCAGTGGCAAACTGGCATCTCGTATTTGCCAAGTAACTCACAGGCCAAGAAATAATATCTACTAAAATTGGAACAAATATTTTTGTACTTTTATCTAGTATAGTCTTAATAGCCTTAGTTGAAATAAAAGCAAACGTCTGGTTATTAAATGAAAATGTAAACACGCAATTAAAATAAACTTAGGATATGTCCCAATAATATGTTTAACGTATGGTGACCCTAATGGTAACAGGATACAGTACGCTAAGTAGGCCCTGTTTGAGGGATTATGTATGCTTAACAGATTGAGTGTAATGTATAATGATCGACTCTAATACCTTTGACAACAAATTGCACTTAGACTAATTAAGCAGCTTATAGATGTTTTTGCAAATGAATATAAAAAACAAAAGTTTACATTGAATTTCTATAATCTATACTCTATACTTAAACTTAATATATAACACTAGCTGTCCCGCGCAACTTCGTCTGCGTAATTTTTCCCCGTTTTTGCTACATTTCTCATTGCTGTTCCGCTCCTATTGGTCGTAGCCTGATGTTATATAGCTTATAGCCTTCCTCAATAAATTGGCTATCCAAGACTGAAATACGTATTTTTTTTTTAATTCGGACAAGTAGTTCCTGAGGTTACCGCGTTGAAACAAACAAACTCTTCAGCTTTATAATATTAGTATAGATTAAAAATGCGAAAGTTTGGAAAATAAAATAAAATACGGTTATATATGATGGAGTTATGCCCGAAATATCGTAGAAAACCCGCCAAGTGCGAGTTAAACAGAGCACAAATAATTTTGTACCTATACAACATAAGATATGCCGTTTTTTCCTCGATAATATCGTCCAGCCTTCAAACAAATTATATCGTGCGTTTAAGTACTACGTTTAAAACAAAACATCCGAATAGAGAACCACCTCCTTATTGAAGTCGGTTAAAAAGTTATGTCAATAGATAAAAACGTTATGAATAATAAAAAATTATGACGTCACCGTGTTTGATTACTGATCAAGTTACATTGATCGATCGTACTGAACTGCTCAGATTATTTCCATATATATATATATATATATATATATATATATATATATATATTTTTTTTTTAAAACGACTCCCGCAGTAGGGTACAAGCCCGGTGTCGCGGGGGACTTTACAAACATACAAGTCACAGACACAAATTACACCCAGACTCGGAACAACAATTTGTGGATAACACGAAGTGGTGTCCCGTGTGGGAATCGAACCCACGACCTCTTGCGTAGCAGTCAGATACACTCCCACCGCGCCACCGAGGCAGTCTATATAATAGTAGGTATGTACAGCAGTGTCCTGATTCGTGATATGTTAACAATACAGTTGCGTTATAATATTGCAAGAAGTTCTCTTGATAAAAATATTGTTTTTTTTTTCTGTAAGATTCCTATCAAGATTTTTATTTTATCAAGCGCTGATTTTCCAAAATTCCAAGGTTTATAAATTATTATATCTGAACAGAATTCAATTGTGTTTCAATTGAATAATGCAACGGTGAAAAACAATTGTACGGAACCCTTCTCAAACGATGACAGCTGTTGAGGGTTCATAATAAAATATTTTTTGCCCAAAAATGTTTTGCACGACATTAATTTTATTTCGATGTAAAAACCAGTCACAATTATTGGAGAGGAATTCTTAATTAAAAGAGAATTGATAATGTATGGGTACATTTTTAGCAAAGCGGTCCGGTATGGTCCTAGAGGGATGCTCTAAAAACGCAAGCATTTTATAAAGGTTGATTTTAAATATTACGTCACATTAATGGACTAAAGAAATACCCTGCCATCAGTCAGTTGAATTCCTTAGCGTTAGACGCCGAAGCAGGTTCATTTTATTAAATAACTACATATCTCGCAAAACTTCTTTCTTATACTTAGCATGTTATCGCGATAGCACACTGTGCCTGCATGCCCAAATATTCTGGGCATTAGTAAATCGTTGATGTATAGCAAAAACAAAGTCGTAGAGAGGACTGAACCCTGAGGAACACCGGCGCCGAGAGCTATGAGGCACTAAACCTAATCTGGTCGGCCGCAGAAATTTTAAACATACGAATTCTTACTCAGAATTTATGAAGATACGAAGCAATATACCTTTAAAATTGAAGTATTACCTACATTAAACAAATTCTTGAAAGTTGTGATTCCCCCGTCGTTTGGGTTTCCGTTGACGTCATGGAAAGATATGAAACACTTATATTATCTGGTCTCATCCATCGAGACATCGCTTGTATCGTCTACATGAAGGCAACTATCTACTACGCCTTTACAAAATTTGAATTAGCATTTCAAATGATCATTCATTTCGTTTCACGAAATAAGAAATAGTTTTTCTTTATTTATTTTTAAAACTTTCTGCAAATACAATACAAAAAGCGGACTTAATGCCATATTCATTATTTATCGGTCACCATTTGGGTGGTGGAGAGATAAATGTTTAAGGTGCATATTAAAAGCGAAATATTTACAAAGCAAAAAAATACAAATGTATTATTTTAAAAAAACATTTCAATAAAAGTAATAAATTACATATACAATATTATTTATCTATGATATGTATGTATTTAAAAATATATAAATACGTATATCAGTTGTCTGGTTGCCATAGTACAAGCTCTACTTAGTTTGAGATCAGATTACGTTGTGAGAGTTGTTGTTGTGTGAATACATACAACATATATGTAAAAATTGGAACATAAAAATATGAGAAAGTCAAAAGATTACTCTTAAACGTACTATGTTTTTAAATGCGTAACGACTGGTGGACATCCTGCTTTTAACAGAGAGCGCATTCCATAGAAGAATGCTGAACTGTGAAGGAATAATGAATAATGCCATAAGAATGAAGTTCAGAGGTTAACAGATTCAGAAAAAGTGAGAACAGAAGAGGATTAAGTATATCGCCTTGAGGGACTTCAGCATCTACATCAAGCCAACTTTATGACGATTTAGAGAGTATTATCGAAGAGTTTGAACAGACTGTTGACGTCCCTGAAGATAAGAGGACAACCAATCTAGTGCATCGTCTGAGATCATCAACTGGGACAGAATATACAGCAAGATGTCATGATTGATAGTGTTAAAATCTTTAGAAAAGTCAGCCTTAACAATGACAGTCACTTTGAGTACGCCGTAACTGTACTATACCTGGGTCTAAATCCTAATTGTAAAGAACTAAGACTTTTGTTCTGATAGACAAACTTGGACAGTTGGTTATGGACACAAGCTTCGAGGACTTCAGAAATGAAAGGAAGGATAGATATAGGCCTGAAATGAAAATGAAGAGAATGATTGGGCACTTTAGGCTGAGGTCTTATGTAAGCTTTACCCTTCAGCTTTTTATTTCAGGGTGAGGTAGACAGCAATGAAGCCACCGTACGACTTTCATGCTACCGTCTACCAAGGTGCTGGCAGACGATATAATTATTTTTACTGGAGCATGGGTGGTGGTGGCTACTTCGAGAGGCTCCCAGTCGATGTTTAAAGCATACTCTTTTAGTTTGTTGTAGTCCATTTACGCAAATTAACGCCTAAGCTGTATGCTGCTAGCTTAGGTATCGGAGGTTTGAGGGTATATGATAAGAAAATTTGGTCATGATACGAAAAGCCTGGCGCAGGAGGTTGACCATGAGAAGAACTAGTGTGGGGGTGGAAGCAATAATTAGGTCTAACCACGCGTCTTCCCTATAGGTATTGTGGTGAGTTGCATGTAGAGATAAAACATGGAGACTGTTAGAATTTAATAAATTAGACAGTTTACGTGTGCGGGGAGAGTTAGAAGAAAGGAGATCGGTATTAAAGACACCCATGATAATGTGATGAATATATTTATCCTAATGATTACAAAACCGATTCGAATTCTGTGAACTAGTCGATAGCGGGTGAACAGTAAACTACGTCAAGAATAGTTTTGACACCTTAAACCGTAACCTTGATGAAGAAAGATACTCTGCAGAACTAGAAGGCAACAATTTTAAATGTGAAATCACTACAAAAATAAATAGCTACCCCCCCCCCCCACCTCTTTTTTCAACCCGATCGTTGCGAATCAAAACAAAGCCAACAAGAGAGTACAAAGTTGGCAGCAGTAGTGGTTAGAGCTAGCTTTCAGAAATCAAGATTCACCATCTTGATTTTGCCGTTTGAGCCGTAGACATTTCAATCAGATCACTATAGTTTGACTGCCCCTGTGGCGCGGTGGGAGTGTATCAAGAGGTTGTGGGTTCGATCCCCACCCAGGATAAAACTTTGTGTGATGAGCTCGATGGTTTATTCTGTGTCTGGGTGATATTTATCTATAATATGTATGTATTAAGAAATATATAAGTATGTTTATCAGTTTTCTGGTTTCCATAGTACAAGCTCTGCTTAGTTTGGGACCAGATAGCGTTGTGTGAGTTGTCCCAAGATATTATTAAGATATTATATTATAGTGACTAGGTACATTTTGGAAATTAATATGATATACGTTAAATAAGTGGTTATGTAGTTGTGTGAAGTTGTTGCGTACAAAATCACCAAGAGTGTCAGTAATCGATGAAAAGCTTTCGGCAGCAGTAGAGACAAGAGAATAATTGGCAGATCGGATATTACATAAATATAAAATAAAATATAAGATAAAATTATATATTAAAAACATACGAAAATATTAGGTTTTAAATATAAGTACCTAATTATTAGATTTTCGGTATTTTTGTTATTACACCACCTGCTGGCCGATACTACATAATAAAAATCGATGATACACATTAACAACGAATTAACAAAACGTAATACAAAGTTGTTGAAAAATAAAAGTAACACATTAATTATTACAATGTGGCAATAACAAAACGTTTATAATTATAGGTATTATTTGGAACGCAATCAAGCGTAAATTGTTATTGAGATGTCAGCTTGACATTTCTAAGTACTTTAAACTGTGAATAAACATAAGAAAAGAGGGTGTTTGAAAAATATTTAAATATGTTAAAAATATACGCACATAAAAGGACTATATTATTAGTGACTCGGAATTGATTGCGCTCCGCACAAGGTCATGAAATTAGGATCGTCAGAAACATTTAAAGCTTAGTTCTTACGGGCTGTGTTCTTGTTTACGATGCTAGACAAACCGGCTTCCCTGTGACCACTTCCACTTGAGTGTGATGCATTCCCTGCTGTTTTAGGGTGTTTTGACATGAAACATTTTTTAACTCGTCCATTGTAGAAATCTTAGTTCGAGCTCTGCCCAGGGTCTTAACTACGATGAAGACGTCCTGTGTCCAGCAGCCTCTTAAACGAGCACTCGAAAATACTAATTGCCGGGGTTTCGTTAGAAATTCTTTAGCTGTTACAGACGAATCTATTAGCTTGGTCTTCAATCCCCAAACAGCTGTTGTGAGGTCCAAATTTAAGAATCTAACGAGTAAAGAACGATGGCCATATTTTTAGGGAGAACTAATTATGGCAAGTTTTGATGGATGATGTTATAAAATGTGTTTTTAGACATTTAGACATTTATTTCTGATCAAAATTACATTTATGTTGAAAAAAAACCCTTAAAACGAACACACAAAAAAAAACAAGATATACTAACACACAAACAAAATACATAAGGGAAAAAAAACCATAATAAAATTGAGAAAAATTAAGAAATAAAAAATTGTAAAGAAAAATAATTTTTGCACCTTATATGCCATTTAGATTTCATATTTTGTCCTTAAGATATTCATCAACGCTATAATATAATTTCTTAAGGAGATGTGCTTTGAACCTAATTTTAAAGATTCTGTGGTTTGAGATCATTTTAAAATCTGAATCTAATTTGTTGTTTAATATGACTGCTAGAACGTTTGCGCTGTGTTTCACCACAGTCAACCTAGCATGTATCCTAGTCGGCAGATCTTTTCTGCGAATTTTGAGACGTATTTCTTTCTCTGTTTTAGTCTCATATTTTGTTGACGCCTACCATCGTTGAAATAGCAACGGTGTCAATCAGCGGGCACGGTGCATCCATTTAATTGTAGGCATTATTATACGTGACATTACGTGTGTGTCACAAGCATTCACTCGCCATTAAACCACGTAACACTGCATACAGTCAATTCTTTTATTTCTTTCACCACATTCTCTCACTGGAAAATATACGCCTTTACATGGTCCTATCGAACCGGAGTACTCCAAAGACTCAGGATTATCGTTTGCAACCTTGGATTTAACGTAAAAAGGAGATAATCATCGTATATAGATGCCGGTTGGAGTTAGCACATGGTCGTGCATTGGAATGTGGATGAAAAAGTGGTGTTAAGTCTCAATTTGTTCTATAATCGTTACCCATCACTCTTACAGGTATTGTTAATTAAAATCAACCCATTGTACAAGGTTAGTACGTAAATTTACTAGTTTTTAAAACCATTAGTACAAGATCCGTAGCACTGTGAATGACTTCTTTACATTATTTGACCCAGAAATAATCATGCGCTAATGAATTCTTATTATAAATAGCTTATAGCTAGTTTATTTCAACTTGATTGTTTGCTGTATACGTAATCAAGTCAATCACATTAATTATTTGTGCACGGGGTGTGATACATAATTACAAAAGTAGGTACCATAAATGTAAGAAGGTTATTTAGACAAATACAATAGACATTTACTTTCTTTATATATACATAACAAAGTTTGTTTTAATTAAATATAATTACGTTAGAACTTTGTGAATATTAGCTATATTAATTCATTGCAATAACATCATTAAAACCTTTGCAACATACCTACATTTCATAAATCATTAATTAATTATCTTGTTTTAGTTACATTATAATTATTGTAGTGTTATATAAGTTGCATCTTGCTTAATTGTCGTTTGTTTGGTAACAATCTGTTTTTATAGAAATATAATATAATAACTATTGAATAATTTGTGTTTGTATTGAACTACAGTTCTGTTATGTACATTTTCAATAGTGAGTAGCATTTTTTATCTCAATAATCTTATTTCAAGTAAAAAGCAGGTAATTTAAGTTTTGATTGTTATTGTTAGATATAAAATTAGTTTCGTATTTACAATTCCAGGTGGTTTCGACCGCTTCCCAGAATGGCCACTGCTGATCAAGTCAAAGAATTAAATAAAAAACGAGGTAGTTTTAAGGGTCAATTAACTAACTTTGTTAATTATTGTATGGAAATAAAAACGCCATTGTCCTCAACGATTGCCAAGGAGTTGCAGTTGCGCTTAGGTAAAATCGAGGCATTATATGACCGGTTTGACGAGGTGCAGTTACAGATTGAGTGTTTAGTTGACGATGCTGACACACAGTATGCCGCTCGCGCGGAATTTGATTCTCAATATTATAAAGCGTTAGCATATGCACAGGAAATGTTAAACACATTTAGTGAACCGCTGTCGTGCGGTAGTAAAAGTGTTGTAAGTAATCGTCAGCTCGTCAAGCTCCCAACCATTCAATTACCGAAATTTAATGGCTCATACGAAAACTGGTTAGAATTTCGCGACACCTTTGATAGCCTTATTAATTCTAATGACGACATGGACGATATAAACAAATATCATTATTTGCGTGCATGTTTAGAGTCTTCAGCTGCTGTAGTAATTCAATCCACGGAATTTTCGGCTAGTAATTATTCTGTGGCATGGAAAATGTTATGCGAACGTTACGACAATAAGCGATTATTAATTCAAAATTATGTTACTGCCTTATTTAATATTGAAATTGTGACCAAGGAGTCTTCTGTAAATTTAAAGCGTTTAATTGATCAGTTAAAGAAAAACTTACGGGCATTAGAAGCCTTGGGTGAACCTGTCGCAAGTTGGGATACTTTGTTGATTTACATGATCACTAAAAAATTGGACCAAAGGACATAGGGAGTGGGAAGAGTACAAAGGTCGTTTAGATCAAGAGAACTCGAATAATTTTAAAGAGTTTATGAAATTTCTACGTAATCGTGCTGATTTATTGGAAACGTTAGAGCTTACACATTCTTACCCCACAAAACAAATTTCAAAATTTAAGTCTATGGTTTCAATTCAACAAAATACAACGTCTAATTTATCAAATGCGGATTCGACCAGTAAGACATGTCATAAATGTAAAGGGAACCATACATTGTCTAAATGCCCACAGTTTTTTGCCCTTAGTAATGAAGCACGACTTAAGTTACTACCTACTTTTAAGGTTTGTTTTAACTGCTTTAAGTCAGGTCACTATGCCAATCACTGTAAAAAGACAGGTTGCAACATTTGCAAACGTAGGCATAATAGCCTAATTCACATAGCACAATCGAACACTACAATTAATAATAATGCAGAGGAGAATCACGTCAACTTGCCTGTGAGTCCTGCTAGTATATCTTCCTCACCGTCAACGTCAGGGTTATCAAATACTGTGCACAACAGTCAAACGTTGTCGGCTAACATATCCTCTTCAGAACAATTTGATGTCTTGTTATCCACCGCCTTAGTAAAACTACACGACAACAATAATGGTGAGCATGTAGTAAGGGCAGTTTTGGACAGCGGTAGCACTTCGTGCGTGATAACAGAAAGATTATGTTCACTTTTAAACCTCAGTTCGTATCAGATAGATAGATCGATATTAGGCATAAATAACGTTACTTCACACGTAGGTAAAACTTGTCGGGTAAGCATGAAGTCATTAGATGATCAATTTGCTTTCGACTTTTATTGTTTTGTTTTACCCTCTATAACTACTAACGTACCTAGCCGTGAGATTAACATTAGTAATCTTAAACTACCCTCTGATATTTGTTTAGCAGATCCTGCATTTTATAAGCCTGCTGCTGTTGATATTTTGCTAGGCGCTGATCTCTTTTGGGATTTGTTAGGGTCGCATAGAATCAATTTAGGCGATAAAAAGCCTATGCTATGTGAAACAAAATTAGGGTGGATCATATCGGGTCCGATTTCTAGTAGTCATATTTCTTTAATGTGTAGTGATGTAC
The DNA here is from genome assembly GCA_945859575.2 of Herminia tarsipennalis. Lineage (NCBI taxonomy): Eukaryota > Metazoa > Arthropoda > Insecta > Lepidoptera > Erebidae > Herminia > Herminia tarsipennalis. The sequence goes on along the minus strand of OX243843.2, from coordinate 4,750,930 downwards.
GGTGTCATTTAGTCAAAACGTCTGACGAGCATGAACATTTAGTATCAACTTGTGGAGTAGATTTAACTCGATTTTGGCAATTAGAGGAAATAGATTCGTCGCCATCATCTCATTACTCGGTGGAGGATAAATTGTGTGAGGAACATTTCGTCAAAAATACGTCTCGTCTTGAGGACGGACGTTTCTGTGTGCGTATTCCACTAAAACAGAATCCTAATCTGTTAGGAGATTCATGGGGAAGGGCTAGTCAGTGTTTTCTTGCTTTAGAGCGTAGGTTGAAAGGTAAATCTGACCTACAAAATATGTATCATAGTTTTATGTCCGAGTACGAGTCATTGGGCCACATGTCTGAATGTCATCAGCAAGATTTAAATCGAATCGGTTGTTTTATACCACATCATGGTGTCTTACGTGAACAAAGTACAACAACAAAATTAAGAGTCGTGTTTAATGCGAGCAGTCCCACAACGTCAGGACTGTCGTTTAATGACATTCAGATGGTAGGCCCGACGGTTCAGGACGACCTGTTATCTATATTACTGCGTTTTCGACAGCACAAATATATTTTATCTGCCGATGTCGAGAAAATGTACAGGCAGATAGTCGTTCATCCGTCTGACAGGTATTTACAGCAAATACTCTGGCGCAATCAAGCCCGTGAACCTATTAAGGTCTTTCAGTTGAAAACCGTCACATACGGTACAACTAGTGCTCCATTTCTAGCGACGAGGTGTTTGAAGCAAATCAGTCTGGAATGCAGTCACAAGGACATCGCAGAAATTATCGAGCATGACTTTTATGTAGATGATCTGCTGTCCGGACATGACGTTTTGAGTGACGCAGTGAGGATTCGTAAGGAAGTAACGGCAGCACTCGCAGCTGCTGGTATGTCACTTAGAAAATGGCAGTCCAACGATCCCCAATTAGTGTCAGATAGTTGTCAGACACCTCTCGATTTAAATATAGGTTCTCATGAATCTTGCAAGCTTTTAGGTCTTGGTTGGTATGCCCGTTCAGACGAACTTTGTTTTCTGTTAGGCCTGGTGCCAGCTAAATGCTGTACTAAGCGGGATTTATTATCAATTATTGCACAAATCTTTGATCCACTTGGTCTTCTATCTCCCGGTGTCGTTCGTATGAAGGTTCTATTGCAAAGGTTGTGGTTGCTTAAATTATCATGGGATGAACCGTTAAGCCCCGAGATTCTTAATCGTTGGAATGACATTGTTAAAACCTTACCACTAATTAATCATATCCGAGTGCCTCGACGTGTGCTATGTGACTCATATAAACTTGTTCAGTTACATATTTTTACAGACGCGTCAGAGTTAGCTTATGGAGCGTGCGCGTATATTCGCAGTGTAAACAATAGTGGGGATGTCGTAGTTCGGTTGTTGTCAGCTAAAAGTCGCGTGGCCCCAATAAAGTCTTTATCGGTTCCAAGATTAGAGTTGTGTGGAGCTCTAGTGGGTACTCGTCTTTACGAGAAAATAGTAAACTCGTTGCGACTGGTAATTAAAGAGGTTTGCATCTGGACTGATTCCACCATCGTGTTGGGATGGTTGCAGATGCACCCTTCTAAACTTCAACCATTTGTACGTAACCGTATAGCTGAAGTGTTAGATAAGGCGAGCAGTTGTACATGGCGACACATCCCAACGGACATAAATCCTGCAGACCTACTATCCCGTGGCATGGATATTAGTTCCCTGCAAAATTCAAGTTTATGGTGGAATGGTCCAGAATTTCTCAGTCAGGAACCAATAAGTATTCCTACGCAACCAAAACACGTTCGGGAATTACCAGAGACCAGACCTGAGGTTTCACTAACTTCTGTAGGTAAAATTATCGAACAAGCTAGTTTTATAGATATTTCTAATTATTTACGACTAGTTCGTACCGTAGCTTATGTTTTTATGTGGATAGATTGTTGCAAAAGGCGACAAATATCTTCAATATTTTTAGGTAATAGTGAGTTAAATAGGGCGCTTAATTTATTAATAAGGCAGTGTCAAAGTGAATCATTTGACGAATATAAACTTCTATTGAATCGTCAACCGTTGCCAAAAAAGAGCCCTCTGCTCAAATTTAATGTTTATTTAGATGAGCACAACATTATGCGCGTAGGTGGCCGCATTGATAATTCGGATTATCATCATAATAAAAAACATCCCATTTTAATACAGTCCTCTCATAATTTAAGTAAATTAATATTTGATTACGAGCATCGAAGGTTGATGCATGCTGGCCCTCAATTACTTCTTGCGTCTATTAGAGAGACTTATTGGCCCATAGGTGGTCGAAATTTGGCAAGAGCTTGTTACCGTAACTGTGTCCGGTGTAGCCGAATGGCAGGCAAAATTGTCGTGCCGATAATGGGAAATTTGCCGCGACAACGCGTTCTTTCTAATGGTTTTCCTTTCGAAAACGTAGGCGTGGATTACGCTGGGCCCATGATGTGTGCAAGTCGTCAAGGTCGTGGTTGCAGAATGACAAAGGTGTACGTCGCGGTTTTCGTATGTTTTAGCACTAAAGCCATTCATTTGGAATTGGTTGGGGACTTGACGAGTAATATGTTTCTTATGGCATTATATAGGTTTATATCACGAAGGGGTAAACCAGTTAACATTTACTCTGATAATGGTACCTCGTTTGTCGGTGCTTCTAATGAAATAGCTGGTTTTTTAAAGAAAAACTCCAACTCTTTAGGCGAAAGTGCAGCCAATGGTGGAATTGCTTTCCATTTTATTCCGGCTTCTAGCCCTCATATGGGAGGCCTCTGGGAAGCGGGTGTGAAATCCACCAAATATCATTTACAAAGAGTGTTGGGAAATTGTCACCTTACATACGAAGAACTTAACACCACATTAACACAAATCGAAGCGATTTTAAACTCCCGACCGCTAACTCCGTTGTCTGCTGATCCTGCCGACTGCACTCCGTTAACGCCGGGTCATTTCATCATTGGACGTCCCCTAACTTGTTTGCCGCAGCCAGATTATGCAAATCGTTCTACGACGCAGCTCCTACATTTTCAGCGTGTAGAACAACTTCGCCAGCATTTTTGGGCAAGGTGGAGCAAGGAATATGTTGCGGAGCTCCAGTTAAGAGTGAAGTGGCGTTCGTGCAAGGATAGTCTGCAGCTAAATACATTGGTTGTTGTGAAGGAGGACCATTTGCCTCCGCTAAAATGGAGACTTGGGCGGATTGTGGCATTACATCCAGGACCAGACGCAGTGGTTCGAGTAGCCGATATTCGGACATCGACAGGAGTCATTCGCCGATCTTTTATGAAGATTTGTCCATTACCGGTTTCAGCAGAGTCTGGGTGAAAACAAGTTTTCACCGCCCGGGGGAATGTTGACGCCTACCATCGTTGAAATAGCAACGGTGTCAATCAGCGGGCACGGTGCATCCATTTAATTGTAGGCATTATTATACGTGACATTACGTGTGTGTCACAAGCATTCACTCGCCATTAAACCACGTAACACTGCATACAGTCAATTCTTTTATTTCTTTCACCACATTCTCTCACTGGAAAATATACGCCTTTACATATTTATATAAGTTTTTTATTAAATTAGTTACGATTACTAAAATGTAAAGAGATGGCAAAGTTAGTATTTCCAATTTTATAAAGTGTTCCCTACATGAATCGGACTGTTTAATATGTACCAATGTTCTTATCCCTCTCTTTTGTATTGTAAAAGCTGCGTTTATGTTGTATTGATAGCTGTTGCCCCAAAATTGAACGCTGTACCGCAGTTTTGACTTAACTAGAGCAAAGTAGACCATCCTGAGCTGATCTATTGCGAGTACAACTCGAAGTCTTCTTATTGCGTAACAGGCTGAACTTATCGTGCTTACAATATTAGACAGTTCTTGTTTCCAATTAAGTAAGGCATCTATCTGTACTCCTAGGAATTTAATGTTGTCTACAATGTCAATTTTATTGCCTTTTGACAAAATGTGTAGAGTTGCAGAATTATTTATTATAGATTTAAACAGTAGGACAGACTGTAAAAGATCTCCAGGTTAGTGCTTACACAATGCTCGTTCACAACTTCGGGTACTCCAACAAAGACAAGATAATTGTCCAGTGCATTTAAATAGTCACTTATTTGTTTACGGAGCATAAGCAACTTAAAAACATAAGCTCCCTAAAAGTCCAAACCTCTTCACTAGCTACAGTGTCCCTCACTGTACTGACTTTGTGAAGTCCTCCTTCAAGCTCCACTGTGGGGACTTAATGTAGCTAACATTGAATCCACACAGAAGAGCCTGAATAGGGCTTTACAAAATTGAGACATTTTTGACACTTAGTTTAACCAGATGGCAGGTAGATAATATCACATAAATGTTTGCCGATAAAACCGATCTAATTTACACACAATTTAGGTCGCTAACATAAATTAATTCAAATATAAATATTTATTGTTAAATGATAAATATCACTTTATGTAATGATAAATGACAAAATATCACTTTTTTAGCACCTACCCTCAAAAAAAACCCGCACTCTTAAGGCTCTTGATTATAATTCTGGAGTTATTTAAATATTTATATATGTGGTATATATAAAATAAAATATATTTTCCTTGATTAATTTCATATGTTGGATTAACTGGTAATGAAACTAGATAACACATTGAAATACTGCCACTACTACAATAGTTAGTCGCTTTTAACGTGAACGAATATACCAAATCAAAAATTAATTATGTGCTCTAGTGGCAATGACTGATTTCGATCGTGTTCTCACATAACAGAAACTTCGTGACAAACTATATGCCTTGAAGTTTTTTGAACTAAAGCAAGTAATTTTTGGAACGTAGTTTCTTATCGCACGATAGCATTTGATTGCAGGCTTGGAAACTAGACGAATAAAGGCGCAACATTTTGACAGTACTCAAAAATCCACTGTTTATGATTATGGGAAGATAAGCAAGCAGGTTGTGTTATATAGGCTGTTTGTATTTTAATAAAAATTGTATAGTCCCCTAAATCAAAGGGTATGTTCCGTGCACTGGAGCACTGTAAGGTGTGACGTCAATTTAGTAAACTGCGAAGCCTTTACTGGTTACTGTTTAAAACGGAACGCAGTCCATTATACTGTCCTCCACGTTTATATAATTTTATATCTACAATTTATTTACATATTTTTTTAAATGTTGAAAATTTAAAATTAAATATTCTATTTTCTAATTAAGAATTAAATTAATTGCATAGATATTGGCTAAATCAATGAAATAAATCTAAATTTCTGGTCATTGTTGATAGCGTGATCAAAGTACTGAGAGCACCTTACGTCGCTCCAGTGCTCACAGTACAAAAACGACGATTTGTGACGTCACATATTTCCCAAGGATATTGCAGCAGTATACTGTCAGTCATAACGGAACAAAGTTCACAGATATTCTGATATACACTGCCAGCACAGAACAGTGCTGGCAGTGTACACCAACCGGTTATTTAGGTTATTGAATGGTTTAGTCACATCCTTCGCAACATTGATGATGAATTGACAAATGTAAACTTTTAGTGGCATGGCTATCGACGTACCCATTTCTAACAAGATTGCTAGTGATATGCGATGCACATTGCTAGGCGTACTTTTTTTAACTTTTTCTAGTTAACCTAGTGCAGAACTACCCTTAATACCCATTTTGGTTATCATTTATGTCGAGTATAGCTATTAATTTTCATTAGAATCAATATTAATGAGGCTCATGTGCCACAAATCTATAGAAACGCACGAGCTCGTTATTTTGATTTATTGAATTGAGTCTACATTTTCGATAAGTTTATTTATATCATAAGTTGAATGTGGTATAAAATATTTCGAATAATTTGCGATTTTGGCATGTTCTTAACATTGCAGCGTATCACTTCTTAGTATAATAACGAATAGTTTCTTTCGATTAACTACCTAACATACATCTTACCAGTCTCGCCTGTACAGATCAAGTGAAAATCTTTTGAAATACACGTTATAATTACGTCAAAGCCTGACTGGCACAATTTTAGTCTAAAACCCGAAACAGAAGGGTCAAATCTACTAACCGTTATAGCCTCTGTAATCATAACTACGGGGTCCCTGACTCAATAGCGACCGAGTATTTGAGATATCTTCGAGGTTAAGCAACGTTACCATTCTTGGTCCATAGATGGGTGACCGTAGACCGAACATTGTCATACCCCTCCGTGCGTCGAAGGGCACGTTAAGTCGTCGGTCCTGCGCCTAATATATCTTCAGTCGTGTCGGATTTCCGTCCAATCGGATTGTGAGAGTGAGAGAATAGAGAGTACACTTGTGTATACGCATACACTTGTGCACTATAATACCTCCTCCATAGTTGGCTAGTGTTTAATGAGATTGGCCGCCGTACCCGACATCGGTTAGGAGACCATTATTATTAACCGCGAAGTAATTGGGTAGGTATTTGTTTTCATCGTTTAAATGTGAGGCTTTTTAATTACACACAGGTAACCATAGCCCTTAGTTGACTAACTGCCTTTGTGGCGTGGTGGACTGCTACGCAAGCGTCTGTGGGTTCGATTTCTACACGAAACACCACTTTGTGTGATTGACAAAATCTTGTTCTGAGTCTGGGTGGACTTTGTGTCCGTGAAATGTATGTTTGTAAAGTCACCAGGATAAAGATAGAAGATAAAGACACGGACAGGGCTTGTCAACCTACCCTACTCCTAGAATTCTCTTAAAAAAAGTAAAAAAGCTAGTAATATTCTGAATTGCGTAAAGTGATCGCGAAGTCTAATAGAAACTCAATTAACAAGGGTTAATAATAAGGTTCGCGACGAAATTAAAATTTCATTGTCAAATTACAGAGTACCTACATGAAAAATAATTACAAAATCTTGGCTGTTCGTGCTCAAAAAGTTTTAATTTAAACTTTGGTTTGATTGGTTACTTTGCTTCGTTGACGTTAATGAGTATTAAGAACTTATATTAGAGAAAATTAAATGTTTTATTATTCAAATTTTAAATAATGTTTCATACTGAATTTTCATTACGGTTTATAAATACAAAATTTCTTAGTTTTATTAGGTATGTTTTATTAATACAGTTTTCAAAACATTGAAAACTAGCGGTTCAAAGTTTACAATGTCCTTCCCTTGGGTTCAATCTATATCCGTGCAAATTTTAATTAACATCCATCAAACACTTTCATCGCGGTTTCACTCATATATCTCCCCTTAGAGCTCAAATGTCTTGAAATGCTGTCTTATGCCTGTTTTGCATCACGAAAGAAACCTCTTTGCAAATTTCACTTTAGTAGGTCCAATGCTAGCTTAGACTTGACGAGGGGATGAATGAGTTAAGATTTTATTTATTAATATACATGCTGATGCAAAGACACAAGCTTGTACATTGAGGTATATACGTTAGTACATAATATCTCGATGAGCTTGCGATAATAACAGTATACACTATTTTATCCTAAGCAGTATCAAACCCACAATACATGAAATGTTCGTAAGCTTTCGCGATTTGTACACATTATAGAATTTTATAAGCAACGGTTCTTAATCGTGTAAATATTTTATTTTAAGCCTAATACCACAATACATTATAAGCCGATGCATCACCACTTAAGTCACAACAAATGAGCGAAAATAAAACGGAACGGAGCCAAGGAAGGCAGCTCTGAAGAAACGTAACTCAACAAAATATATAGCCGCATCTGCCCGGAAAAACGCCCCTAATACTATCCCATAAAATATTAATTTATTCATTAGGGAAATGAACAAACAACTCAAATATTAACAGGATGCTCCTTGTTACAGATAAAAAATGCAAACCCGAAAACGTCAAAGAAAAAGGCGGGTGAAGAGCAGTGCTGTGCGATGGACGTGCCATAGAAAAATGTAACGTGTGTGATGTACTTAAAGTTGAAAATGGGTGTAGGAAATATGTGGCCGACAATGGGTAGATTCACGAACAGAGATTTGCTGATGGTAGTTTTGTTCTTGTGTAGGACAATAGTTTGTGACAGTCAGTGTCCGAAGTTTGCTGAGAAGCCGCTCGAGACGAGAGTTCAAGATGCTACTATAGTTTTTAGAGCAGTGGTCGTACAAACGCATTTTCAGGTGAGTTTACTAATTTTAATAATAACCATTTAATTCAGGCTACTCAGGCCCATTAATTAAAAATACTCGTACATACATAATACTTTATAAAATGATACATAATTTAAACTGCAATTACACAAATACGTAAGTATAAAAAACAATAAAGTAATACATAATTATTTAAAATTAATAATAAACACGACACTGGGATTGAGACGGCGGCGTCGTGTTTCGCTGCATGGTGTCACGTAACCTTCCACGAAAACGTAGATACGCGACACCCTTCGGCCAGAAGTTCTCCTTCATAAAGATGGACAGATGTTCACTGGGAACTCGCACCATGAACGTTTTGAAGTTGACGTCATGGCGCGACTCCAACTTCTCCCCCTACAAGGTCCACTTTGTCTTGATCCGGAGGTACTCCGCAAGTTCCTCTGCCTTTATGTTATGATGCAGACGAGGCACATATAGCTGCGTCGTTGGTATTACCGGACGCAGCAGCATATTAGGTCCCGTCACGCCGGTACCACATTTGTTTACACATTTTTCTGCTTCCTTTCAACCTATATGAAACCTTCTACATCCATTTGCCATTTAGCGGGGGCTGTGGGTACTCTCTCACGGGTCTTCATCTTCATCATTTTTGTTGTACAACGGAGTGGCTGACCTTGGTAGCGCTACAGGTAACAAACGCAGGCACGCGCGGTGGCTTGCGAGGCACGCGGGCGGGTTCACTATGAGCACTTGCAGCGCATTCCACTCGGTCAGCAGTTGACGCCGGTGGCGATGTCGTCACAGCTGACGCGTAACTTAAATCTAGGCATGCACCGTGGCGTGTGTTTAAATGTGACGGCGATTCAGATCAGAGTATATCCGCAAGGCGCGCCTGCAGAAAGACTGTCTTGCAGCAGGCTGGTAACGTAGATGTGGTCCTTCCAGTTCCGTCCCAGGAAATAGTAGTTTTTATGTTTTATAAAGTACCAACTTCAAAATGTGTATTTATATTAAGTTGCCTTGTGTTTATTATTCAAGTCGATAATATTTTTTTGGATAAAACGTTTTTATTTCTTACTTTTTAGTGGGATGGTCTGTTATTCATCTAAGTTACAAAAGCCTAATGTCAACAGCTGAAATTCTTTTACAAAATATTGCTTTTCCCAATGCAGAATCGTTAATCCATCAGCTCTATTACTTGGTGTTACAGTAGCCGTATGACGAGCATAAAGTCCATTTCCATTCCACTAGTCATCAGTGGTCTTCATCTTCATTTCCACTTCATAAATTTTTGGTACTTTTTGAGAGTAAATGCACAAATAACTATGAAATATGTCTAAATCACTATAGGGTGTACCTTTAATATTTGAAGAGTTCCCTTGATATCTCCGGGATCCCCTAATCAAATCCTGATCTGATAACAATGGCCACTTGGAAGTATACCCTTCATCAAAAAAAATATTATTCAAACTGGTCCAGTTGTCTTTGCGTAATCGCTAACAAACACACAAAAAAAAAAAACAACCTACAGTCGAATATTGAGAATGTGTGTATATTGAGAACAAATAATTATTATTATTTAAATAAAAGGCTGACTAACTGACTAACATATCAACGCAGGGTCTAAACTATAAGGGTTATGAACTTAAAATTTTGCACACCCCTGTGCCAAATTTCAAGAACTACGTTGGTAGGGGCAATAAGAAAGTATTTTGAAAATTCACCCCCTAAGGGTAAAACTGGGGTGCAAAGTTATTAGGAAACTTTGCCGTTAAAATGTTTTGACAACAATCTAGCATCCACGCGGGCGAAGCCGCGGGCATAAGCTAGTGTAAATATAAATTGAATACAGCGTTAAATACAATTGCTAGGAGTGATTAAATACTACACTTACTTTCTTTTGAAAATTAATGCTAGAATCTCTAGAAAGAGTCTAATATATTACAAAGTGAGATAATTTTATTTTTACTTTTTCATCTATTTAATTTAGACATACTCGTAGCTTGGTCTCCCATAAATAGAAGTTATCAACTCTTATGTTGACGACATAAATGTGTTGATAGGGGAGTCTACTTTACAAATACAATAATAGCATTTTCGAAAGATAGAAAAATTTGAAATCCAGACTCAGGAATCGAACCCGAGACTTCCGTAGCCAAACCGGGGCCAGAAGCGAACTACCTATCTGGACTACATAGACCAGATAGGTAGTTCGCGTTCCGCTTTTGAGATCTAGTAACATTACTAGATCTCAATTTTTTCTATCCCTTGATGCTCGCGAGTTGGGCCCTCTGCCTATAAAAATAACTTCAGTATACTACTTATAGATACAACTTAAAAACAAAGATATCAAAAAAACTTGTGTTTTAGTGTTCTCAACATTTTGGTCATGTTGATATACACCTTAGGTAAAGTTGTCAGAATGTCTTCTGAAAAAAGTTTATAACCTTTTGTTTTTGTTTAAGCAATTCATGCCGTTGGTTACAACATTATTTTGTCGGAATAGCTTTAAGCTGGTGGTACTAGTTTTGAAATACCTGGCTATCTTTATCTTATTATTATTTAGAAGTAACGATTCTCATAAACAAGGAACATTGGTTTTTGCTAACGAAACAATGAAGGTAAATACTGTTATAATGCAGAACGTTAATTTGATCTGTATAGTACGTAACTTTAATAATATGTGACCTTTGTTTCCAAGTATGCGTACTCCCAGAGGGTTCAAATTAAGTTGTTTATTTCGTGGATCTAATAATAAAAATAGTAACGTTCCTTCATGTAGCATATCTATTACTAGTAAACAACATTTTACACAAAGAACCATGTAATAATTATAGTATTAAACCTAAAATATTTCCGCGATTAGGACACGTACAATCATATAATTTAACTTTTACAAGTTCCTAAAATCACCTTAATATTTATTAAATTTAAATAAGATAAATCACGTGACTTCTAAAGCCATATCATATCAAAGTACTCCAATATCACTACTTACCATGAACTCGTAGTCTCCAAATTTCAAGAAATTCATACAAAGGCCGACGAGTATTAAGACAGTTCATTCCAAACATTCATTCTTCGAACGGTCGGCTTTACGACTCAAATATGTCATCAGAGACACTCCGTAAAATTTTACTGCCCAGACCTTCGTCAAAGATGAGCTTTGAAATGGTAAAGACGCTATCAAGATGAATTTAGTACCTTTGAGATTAAACTGAAAAGGAGGTAAGTGCTTTCATATTGTTGTGAACAATCGGTGGCTGAGTCGAGATTTGTGTGAGTACGATAAGATCGTTTTTCACAAGAACGTGGTTTGTAGTATAGTGCCCTATTTGAAATGGTAAAATTGATAAAATACATTTATATGTTAAAATACATCTATACAAATAAATAAAAATTGAACACGAACTTGATATTATGTTGTTTGTGATCACACCAAATTTCGGCTTTCTATGAATTCAGGAAGTACCCTAACGGTTTTGCTGTTCATCAGTGAGTCAGGGACAAAATCCGCGTCTTTTAGATGTTAATGATTTAAAAAGTATAATGGCTATACGTTTGAAACTTCAATGTTTAATAAGTGTACTGTATTGACATCATATCCTGTAAATTTGGACTTTCTAGTACTGTCTACACCAAATCTATAGGAGTACAAAAATACGACTAAATGTAAGTAGTGCTCTGCGTTTTCGCTGTCTCGTCTTGGCGGGGGCACTGCCGTGCCTCCTGATATGTAACTATTACCTTTTGTAAAATATTTCTGTCATACATTTTTTTTGGAGTAAAATAAAAAAATGTTATATTTCAGCGTTTTAGAAACGGAAACTTCACTAATTTAATTTTATCAAAAATATTCGCCAAGCGCTAGAAGATTTGACATTGTAGATATCTTATTATATAATCTTCACACTAAGCAAAATTGTATCGGGACGAGCCAACCGACCTGCCTATATGAAACTATAATAATATAATATTACCTAGTATATACATGTACATTGAATTCTACGATACGAATATGCGGTATATTCTTTGTTGAAAATTCTTGTGCGTAAAAATCCATACTAATACTATAAATGTGAAAGTAACTCTGTCTGTCTGTCTGTCTGTCTGTCTGTCTGTCTGTCTGTTACGCTTTCACGCTCAAACAGCTAAACCGATTTAGATGAAATTTTGTATGGATCCATACTAATATTATAAATGTGAAAGTAACTCTGTCTGTCTGTCTGTCTGTCTGTCTGTAAATTTAGACAGTTGATACCTTTTATGTTGTAGGCATGCACTAAAAAAGGTTTTTCAGAAATTCGACCACTAAGGGGGCTATTTTACCCCCTTAGGGGACGAATTTTTGTTTAAAAGTTTGTATGTAACTCCGTCAGTTTTGAAGTTAGGTAGGTGGAATATATTCGGCGTTTTGCTACAAAATAAAGAAATATGTGTTGCAGTTGTTTTTATAAAATTAACACCTTAGGGACTATAATAGGGGTTGCAAGTTTGTACGAAACTCCATGAGTTTGAAGTTAGATCTGTTATATTTCGTACTTGGTTAACAGATCTAACTTCAAAACTCACGGAGTACAAACGTTACGTAACAACGTTATAATAAAAAAAAAAAACACGCGTTTCAGCATTTTTAGAAATTCAAACTCTAAAGGGGTAAATAGACGTTGCAAGTTTGTATGAAACTGCATCAGTTTTAAAGTTAAATCTGTGAAATATCGTATCTGACTTAATGGTTTAAAAAAAAACACGTGTTTTGGATTAAAAACAAAAATCAAGCGTTAACTGAGTAAAGTCATCCACACGGGACAGCTAGTTTAGAGTTTAAAGTTAATTATTCATGGGTATTTTTTCTACATTATTATTTTTATATTTAAAATATTTTATTAGTTTTGCATACATATTGAAGACTTAGGGTTTATTGCCCAAAGTATCGACCGTATTGCAACGGACGTGGTCACGGGTAGACTGATTCAGCTCAGCGTCGCATCCGTGAAGCGCGGGTTTCGGAAACTACCCTCGCTTGATTTTTATCACTCACTATTACGGAACTGTTCCTGAACCTTAAATTATTCACGCGATTAAAACCCGTAATATACAAATATATTTTCATAATGTGTACAAATATATTGAAGACTGTTTGGTTTTTCCGCGCTATGTGGTCTCAGGATTAACCGAACACAAGGATTCTACGCTCGCAGATTGGCTACGCATTACGACGCTCGTGACGTCAATGCGCCCATGAAGACAATTGAAAATTTACGTTCGTGCTATGAACTGTGTATGTGTATTTCAATATTCTCATAAGCATGCGTCTATCCGAAGAATAAAATAATATAGTATTCAAACGCTACTTGTAGATTGCATTATGGACTATTTACCCTTGCATTTTATAGAAAATTATGAACTTTTAAGTACTCAATAGTCGAATAAAAATAGATGCAAAATACATTCACACGGTGGTGATTTTATTTTACTTTTTTTTCTCACTTGAAACTTATAAAAACCGGTGAGGTGTTATTAACAAGATAGCGATACTAGTTTCTAAGACTTACTGAGGTCAAATTAGTGAAAAATTTGAAATGCGTCTTTGAGTTTTGCAAGTGTCAACCAGATAATTGTGCCCCACCCGGTAACATGCCCCATGTTACATGTTACCGACTGGGGCACATTTGTCAGGTCTACTTTCGTTTTTAAATGATATATTAATACATTATTCTCCTACCTACCTACTCTTGTACCTACACAATTTGGAAGTTCTGCGAACTACTAAAGTAAAAGCATGGTTAGGCAGTTTAACCTGCATAATTTATTTAATATTCATAAGATTTTTTTTTATCATTTCTTATTATTTGCAAATGTTTTTTCTATTTTGCATACATATTTAAGACTGTTCGGTTTTCCCGCTTTTTCGGGGATTGGTCTCGAGATTCTCCGGACAAGAATCCTACGCTCGCTGATTAGAACTGTAAACAAAAATGAGACGATTAGAGTTATATTATACAAATCAATGCATGGATATTAAAAACTCTCGACAAGACAAAAAGTTTTTTTTTTTAAACTTCTAAAAAATTGTTATCAAGCAAAATTTAGAACTATTCCAATCAAACCAACTCACTAGTTTATCAGTGAGTTAGTTTGCTTTTCAAAGCCTCATCAAATTCTGTTCACCCGCTTGGACGCTATAATACCACAGACGAATACACAGTTTTTTTAAGGGTTTAAATATACCATTTAATTTCCGTCATATTAAAGGGGTACCGTCCAAAATCTCTGAAAGATTGTTAAATACAGTACACACAGAAACTGCCATTTAATTAAAATATCAGAAAATTGGATATTGAAAATTAAAACAAACTTTGCCGGTGCGCTTAATTAAATGCAAATGTAATCGTTGGTAGGCTCTGTAAAATATTTCCAATGAATTCATATTATTTTGGATACAAATGACACATTGAAATATTAATATTTATTTATTGAATTGTCCACATACGTTTCGGATCACGTTCAGTTGAAACTGTGTAAAATTAATAAGTAATGGTTAATATGTTGTTGTTTTTAGTTTTGTGGTTAATTTGTAATTTGCAGTGAATTGAACGAAATATAATATTGCACTCACGTTCGCTTGGTGCTAGTTGATGATTTTATTGATAATAGTTCTTCAGTTTACGTAATGTAATCTTTTGTGCCGATTTCGGATTCTGCGTTAATTTTGCCGTTTCATCAGAGATAAGCCAACTTTGCAGGAAATAATAATGCACAAATGTGTGCGCAAATACTAGTGCATTTTATTATCGTCATCACCTGAAGACGTCCACTACTGAACACTGGCCTCCCTCTTAAAGTCTTCCACAACAACCGATTTTTAGTGGTCTGCATCCAACGAATCCCTGTTATCTTAATGAGGCAGCCACGCGTTGGTCTATCTTGTGGGGGCCATCCTGCACTGCGTCTTCCAAGTATTAGTCGCCACTGGAGTGTACTCTCCGGACCGGAGATAAATTTTGCAATAATTCCATTTTTTTTTTTGGTAAATCGATAGCGAAGATATTGTATCTTAGTTTCATATTGACAAAGTGGCTAGTAAACTTTATTTAGGAAGAGGGGTATGTGACTCAACGGTGATCAAGCAGATCGAGATATCAGCGAAATTAACCAAGCCGAATTTGCTCGGAGAACACCTAATTTTTCATAATTAATTCCGATCGTCGGATTTCACTCCTATCGATCCCATCAAATTTTGAAAGTAGAAATAGATACACATATGCACTATAATATCTCCTGAGTGGTTGGCTAGTCTATGATGAGGTTGTTATAAACCGGTAAGAAGAACATTACATTCAGCAACCAAAAAAGACAGTGAATTATGAAACACACTAAATTGAATAACAAAAGACAAAAACTAAGTACACATACAACATGTCGTAGATTTATTACGTAATATTATTACACTTTTTCTAAAAGATGTCATAAATTCTCAGACTCCTTCTATGTAAGTAATTTCCTTACAACATGGATATTAAAAGAAATTCAAAGACGAAAACATGTTTTTCGTCAAAAGCGGGGTAAAACTTTTCTCTTTGCAATATTAACTGCAAGCGTATGCTTCGAAGACTTTGAATTAATTAATTAAACGTAATTAAGATGAATTTTCGCAAAGTTAGGAGAACGTTTTATGTTAATGTGTTGTAATAACGTATTGTTGAGACAGACGCTCTGACGATTTAAAAACTCATGTTACGTCATCCTTGTTTTTGGATGGTTATGACGAAGTCTTATGGGAAAATATAGCATTTACTGCATGATGATTCTTGATATTGATTAAGGTAATTAATTTAAACTTAGTATTAAGTTCGCTTCCTTCTTCTTCTTCCTTCTCTTCTTGCTGGATTTCCATCGATATCGCATGATTCTTCGTCTGTTGGATTCAATTGAACATTCGAGCAAGACTGGCCCTGGTCAATAGTACACGCTGGTGAAAATAACAACCCTAATGTTCTCTATCCATATTTAGCACTACAACCTCATTTGCAATTGCAAAAAATAATGTTTAGTATTTTTCCGGCGCAGGTGGGTGCACAGTTTGAATCGGTTCCAAAGCATTATTTGTTAATTTCCTGCAACAGTCTTTGGGGTTCAGTTGATTGCCTAGCCATGTCTGAACTTGATAGTGCATTCGCTACAAGTGTTGATGAGCTGGTGTTGGAGTATAGTATGACAATATAGTTTCTTATTCCGTGTATTTTTTGTAAAGGTTAAATATCTATACTTGTCGATACAATCAACCTCGTTGAATTGAGAAAGCGAATTCTTTTTATGATAATCGCTTGAGGATAATAGTCAATTTATTTCTGCAAATACTTGAGCGCAATCAATTAAATCCTTCTTCTCACATAATTTAAATACTGATGTTTAACCCCTTCTGAACATTGTTATCGTTGAGTCTTGTTATCGACAGTTGATTTTATCCCCTCTCTCACTATTATATATATATATATATATATATACATATATAGTCAAAATCGGTCCATTGATTTTAACTGGAACGCGGTTCGTCAAATTGTATACCTTGATGCACTTTGTTGAATGAAAACAATTAGTTCATTTTAAAATGTAAGTATCTTTTGAGTTTTTTATGTGAAAAACAGCATAATATTAACTAAAAAACATACTTCTCGAAACAGTATGACTGTGCCTGTAACGATGCAGCAAATCAAGCTACGCGGAACGCCACTTAAAGCAGTCACTCGGTTTAAATACCTTGGTCATGCAGTCACGGATCGCCTCAAAGACGACCAAGATAAAGATAGGGAGCGCAGGGTGTTTGCAGCCCAATGCAATATGCTGGGTCGCCGGTTTGCAGGATGCACTCACGATGTTAAGCTGACTCTTTTTAGAGCTTACTGTCAATCTTTTCACTCTTGCAGCCTGTGGCTTCAATATACGCAGAAGGCTTACGTTGCACTGCGCGTCCAGTGTAATAATGCGCTTAGAATGTTGTTGGGACTGCCTCAGTACTGCAGTGCTTCGGCCATGTTCGCTGAAGCGAGATTAGATGACTTTCATGCAATCATACGCAAGCGGTCTGCGTCTTTGCTGCAGCGACTCAGGGGTAGTTCTCACAGTAGTATTCTAACTATTTTGGCGAACAAAATCAATAGGCCCTCGATAGGCCCTTTACTAGACTGTGGTCAAGTAGGCATGTGCGTGAAGGTGTACATGCAGCACATTAAATGTAACATACTATTTATTTATTTATTTAAGGGCAACCAACAAAGCATACTCTTAAACTTTACAAATTTACATAATAATGGATACATCCAGAAGTGCTGCCTTAATTATGGGCTACCACGGCATGCATTAGGTAGGAAATAAACGTGCTCTTTTGGACTGAGAGAAGAAAAATTACAAAAAAAATGTGTGCATACAGACAAGTAAACTATGGGAAGGCTAAGATCGTACTAACATTATATGGATTCAATTTGATCTAAAATAAATTAATATTATTATTATTATTATAATTGGATAAAAATAAAACATCGTAATTATGTATTTCTATCACAAAAAAGTTTGGGTGTTTGGGAAAGTGCATATAATCTAGACTATTATACATTCAACTTTTAGAATCGCGATATCTTAGGAATGGTGATTTTTCGAGACAAAATTATTTGACTTATATGCTTTACCCTTCCGAGTCTAGATATTATTTCGACTTCCAATTTTATTGTGATATAATATAATTTCCATCACCCCCTGTAAAATATCAAAGGTGGCAACATTATACTTGTTGACACAGTTTATAAACAAAAGAAGTTAACATTGACATTTTAAAGCGTTATTATTTCCGTGTTCTTTTATCCAGCTTTACCTAATTGCTTTGCAAACTTGGCATTAAATAAATGTACATACAAAATCATGGCTTAATACAAGCGTAAATTTGTTGCTTCCAAAGTAAATTATAAAAAATATTTGAAAACTTCCTGATTCTAAACAGTTCCATTTCATAAACCAAATACGTCATCCGTCACCCGTAGTCCATCGCTTCATGCACGCATTGTGTATGCTAAACACGTTGGTATTCGTAGCGGTTGCATTTCAGCGTGTTCAGAATATTTTGATGTATAGTATCTACATTAGATTATAGCCGTTGCAGTACAAGGCTTAGGATTTGTAACACAGTCGAACGCTTTCTAAGGATGGATGGACGGATGTTTGTTCACTTTTCACGCTAAAATTGATTTATGATTTTGATGAATATTTACAGTATCGTTGTTATATTCTCACACAGCCTCTAAAAAATTTCAATTTTTTTTCTTCAGAGTTTCTATCCGTTAAAACCATTTTTAAAGTATTAAAAAACTAAAGTAACGAATGAAACCAGTAACGTCATTCTCAAGATACAGCGTGATCTAAACAAATAGAGATTCATTTGTAAACTCTAATAGAATATCCCTATTCAAGTTTACCTAAATTTCTTTACATAATAACATGAAAATTTTGTTTGTTAAATGTTTACCCATCCATAAAATTGTCCTCAACAACACTACCAAACCTTGTTGATTGATGAACGTCACGTACATCTATTTGTATCGTTTAGCCTAAAGAGCTGGTACGTTAAAGGGATATTATTTATCGACATACGCGATAAATAATAAATTACCTATTCGTGAACCATCGATTTACTTATAAAACATTCTTCGTCCATATATTTTGGTTGTAGACCGATCAGTCTACGCTTTCATGTACCGAATGTAGCCTTAAGATGGTTCCTTTACGCATAAATTTTCACCAAACATGTTTGCACCTATTTTTTATTCATGAACATGACTTAATATAAAAAGTACCACGTAGTACCAATAAGTAAACAGTTAAAGTAATTTCTTGTTCGCGAGTATATTTGACAGCCTCTGTGGCGCGGTAGGAGTGTATCCGACTGCTACGCAAGAGGTCGTGGGTTCGATCCCCACCCAGGATAAAACTTTGTGTGATGAGCACGATGGTTTATTCTGTGTCTGGGTGTTATTTATCTATAATATGTATGTATTTAGAAATATATAAGTATGTTTATCAGTTGTCTGGTTTCCATAGTACAAGCTCTGCTTAGTTTGGGATCAGATAGCGTTGTGTGGGCTGTCCCAAGATATTATTATTATTATATTATTATTATTATTAGAATAATATTTTTTACATGTACGTATTATTAGTATACTATGTGACTAACGGAGATGTAATGCGGTCAAAATGTCTGGTAATAAAGACATTGAACAGTAATTTAATATTAATAATAATTTATTTGTCTAAACATGTGTAGTAGTACAGTTACAGTGGTGTTAAATTTATGATGAGTTACAACATATTTTGCCATATAAATAACATACATAGCATTTTTATAAAAAAAACAATTTATAATCATGCGATAAAAACATAATACAAATACCAATAATTAAAAATTATTACAGCGCAGTCATACAAAACGTCTATTTTAATAATATCAAGTCAAAGAGATAGAAATTAATAGTTAATAATTTAATTTAATTTAAATAATATGTAAGTTATTAATAAAATCGGCAACGCTGTATAGTAACATTTCATAATATAACAATTTTTTAATTTAAGTTTATTTTTAAATTGTTGTTGTCAAACAATAATAGATGTTAAAGTTTGATTAATGTCACTTTCATATGTATAAAAATGTATACTTGCATTAAAAAAAAAACCTACCAGTAATATTATTCACATATTAGTTAGCCGTCTTGTTTAGCCCTCTAGCCAAGCTAAATTGCCTGTTTTAGGAGGAAATTCATGTCAGTAGTATAATGAGTGAGATATTTGAATCTGTGACCTTTCAATTGTGAATCCAACACTATGTCCACTGGGAATTCTAATTATTACTAATTAGTATTTTTATACATTATTGGTACACAACTAGACTTTGAAAGCCAGAATATGTTTAAGTTTTGTATTTTTTTTCGAGTTTGGGTTTTTTTTTAGTTTCAACATTATTAACTTAATTACTGTTTTTTACTCATTTAATCATCTTTGAGCTACAACAAAATTATGCTCGCAAATATTACCTCACATCCATTCCAGTTGGGTAAAAACCGATGCATACTTTTAAAACTATCCACCCTCACTTAAACTTACGTAGAACCCTTAATATAAAATGAAATGTTCGAAATCCCTACCCTATTTCAGTAAACTACTCAATTAAACTATTTGCAAACGTATTTCGGCCTTCCTACCCACTGCTTAAACAATTATGTCCAAATTCTACCTATTGTTATGTTCTAACATGAAAAGTTTTATTGTAAATGTGTTTTAAATTAAGTGGAAAACGGTTAATATTAATAGTTATTTAATTAATTTTCCTACTAACTAATTTCTGTTACATTTTCAAATTAGTGCTTTATTCGTAGGCTCCGTAGCGCGTAGAACCGTGTTACGAATACTCGTAGATGTTGTAGCATGTGAGTACGTAAACTGCGTAGGTACGAGTAAAACTTGAACATTCATTCCCACGCAAAATTACCAATGACGATATTTTTTCCGATTTTGGGTTATTACTTTGTTTCTTTTACAATTTTTCTTTTATACAAACCTTGTATCTCATTTGGTGCAGTCGTTATAAAGTTATGCGCGTACATACATTTCGGCGCTCATTTATATATCAATAAGATGACAAACGAAGATTGTTTTACCTAGTTTTGATTCAACGCCTAATTTCTTTCCAATTCCATCAAATTGAATAGTAAGTGTATCTATGTTTGTATATATACTTCTACGTAGCTATTATTCGTTGCAATTAACCGCCCTGGCCATAAGCGATTAGGATAATATTATTGTCAAGAGATCATCCCAGTTTAGACTTGTCAGTGTGGCTAATTTATTTATCATCATCATCAGCCTATCGCAGTCCACTGCTGGACATAGGCCTATCCAATTGCACGCCACCTTGTTCTACCTTCGGCTTCTCGCATCCAGCTCCTGCCAGCCGTCTTGCGTAAATCATCACATTTTTTCAAATACCACAAATTTATTTTTCTATAGATAGGTATATAATTAGTTTAAAAACGTATACTGTTGGAACTCATACCATTTCTCTAGGCTTTAGGTACTTAAAAAGAATTGCTCTACCACATAAAATCAAAACATTATCAAATTACTCGTTATACAAGCTAAACCTACTCTATAATGTTTGGGAGTAAGCGACCCTACTTAAACGCGTTTATCAGACCATCCACGCCGTACCTACTTAATTAAGTACAGAGAGCTATATCAGGTTAGCGTCTACATCTTTCATAGAATGACCTTCGGAGTTTGTGTCCTTTTTCTAGTACATTCAACGACAAAGTTGCTTTATCAAACTCAAATTTTTAAAGCATCAAATGGATTGAACCTACAATGCTATCTACCCCTTTTTATTACGATCGATGCCACAAATCAATTAATAATTACAAATATTATTTAACTCTATTTTGTATTTAGCCTTAATATTTTAATTTTAGCTTGTCTTAATAATCGGGTTAGAATTCGCTTGTTAAAAGCCCTCTTTAAAACATCGCATCGCTAAACCTTTTATGTATACAATCCTCTTTATAATGCAAATACTTAAATGCAAAAAGCAATATCAGTAAAACAATACACAATGATAAATTTTAATGCTCTTGTCTCGAAGACTTAGTACAAAGTCGTTCAACTGCAATTCTGTTCAAATTGTAACCCAATGGAGGCATTTTCTCTCTTTATGGATTGTTAAATTTATTAATTTCGGAATCTTATCGGCTTCTTAAAGCTTTCCTGACAGCTCAGACAATAAGAAAAATACACGAAGCTAACAAGTCTTGTTATAGTACAAAATCTTGTTATAGTTTTCTTATTAAGATTCTCTTTTGAAAAATTGCTTCCCTACAGAAATTTAAAATGAACAGATTGAATTTTCTAAGGAATTTGTACATTCTTACTACTTGAAACGATAGATAGTGTTCTTCTGAAAACATAGCGAATACAGAATTAATACAACGGACAACATGCAATATATTATCATGACTTAATTTAAATACAAAGTTTATAATACTATTAGATAAAAAATTCTCACGGCGGAATACCATGTGAGGTTTTAGTGAACTTAATTCAGACATACCAGCCTAATCGTAAGTCGTGGGATTAGTAAAATTTCAACACACACGTAAAAAAAATTGGTTGTCTGTAAAGTCGGTTTACGGACGGTTGTGTGATAATGTCATAAAAAAACATTGATATTACATCGTCATTCGCGTTGCTTAGCAACATGTCAATTTCACGTTGCTTAGCAACGAGTACATATAGTGTCTTTTTTTCGTGCGTGCTCCCGGTCATCGATTTATAAGACGTTATCACGTCAAAATACCTTAAAATGTCCTAGAAATAAAAACTAGACTCAAAACATAATTCACTTTACAAAACGACACTACCAAGTCCTATCTACGAAATAAAACCTTTAAAGTAACAAACCTCTATAATGTTCATGCTATCTTTACATTACTTTCGACCGCAAACCACAAAATAGTTCCAACATCCTTTTAGGCCTAGGCAAAGATCCGGTGTAATGACGCCACTGAAAAACACTCTTGTGACTGTAATGAGACAGTTTATCTACCCGATGAGGGTTGGCAATTATATAAGATTATATTTATAATTGAAGCTTAAACCGCACAATAACTCACTTCATAGTTGAAAGTGTTTCTAACTAGGAAACGTATTTTAGGTTTGACAAAAGCTGCCAAAATGAGTTTGAGTGCTGAAAATGAGTTTTGCCTTTTGTTCTCGTGATTGTACTTTTATATTGGAGCATATCCTCAAAAAATCCTGGAGTCGGCTTAACCTGCTCAAACAATTGTATATTCTTAGTTTCAAAAAATCTTCTCAACTCGGGAGTGAATTGAAAATTTTTTTTTTCTTGATTCTAGATTAAGAAAAACTTTTTCTTGATTTGAGTTGAGAAAACAATTGCCAAGTTTAAGATATAGTGCGTTTATGATCATGCCTTATGCTTCTCAACTATCTATCACTACGCGTAAGCAGGATTGATATAAAATGTATACCAACTTCAGGCACTATTAATATAAAATTACATTTTTTTCTAACCAATGTCAGTTGGGCGATCACACACACCGATTGATATTTACACGCCTAACCACACCATCATTCGCGCCACCTACAATTCGTGCGACCCCGAGCATTCGGAGGGTGAAATTCCACATGTTCGGGACAGAAGCAGTAAACAGAATACGAAGCAAAAATAATAAATTATTTATTTTTACTATATGCTTAAAATTCAAATCGGTATTTTAGGAATAAGTAACTTAGCCGTAGTCCAAGTTTAGCTTCGTATTTTTTTTGGATACAACGGTTATTTGGGAATTACTTTAGACAGTAAGTTACAGCGGGGCACTCAAATATCTTCTCACAGGATAACCAATTTAAAAATAAAGACATTGTAACAGTAGCATCTAACTAAGTATATATTTGCAAACAGTAGATTAACTAATAGAGGCATCCAAATCCCCATTCATCTCAAACCGTCTTAGAATATGAGTGTTAGTGTAGTTGTCTCAAAAGAAAATAATTTCTATTGCCACCACTTCACACAGGCGACACAGAGCTGCATGAGTATATTTCTGTAAATTAGCACAGAATAAGTTGCTTCAAAACTAAAATTAGTAGACCAGGAAAGCTGAAACTTGAAATTAGTAGACCAGGGCTGAAGCCTTTGAGCCTTTGAAAATTGCAATAAGTGAAAAACATCATAGTAGTATAAAACCCATTGGAAAAGGTAGAAAATATAACAAAAATTAAATGAAAAATAATTCAAGTTCGATCTGAGGTCGGGAAGTGTAAGGGAGTGAGTTTTTAAGGGTAAAAAACGGTTTAACTCGATTTCCGGCAAAACTATAAGTCTCATGGAAAAAAGTTAACTGCCAAAGTTGTAGGTAATAAAAAGATCTTTGATGAACTTTTGTATTTACACTTGTTTCCCATAACTTTAAAAATGTATGTGAAAAATTCAAATACTTGTCAAAATTGTACTGCTAGCAACAAAAACTCCCAAGTCGGTTAACGTATGTACGAGTAAGTGTATAATACGGACGAACGTAATTTTTATTTTCTTTGAACTATGTACCTAACATTTTTCTTTATAATATTAATAGTTTTCTTTATTATTCAATAAACACCAAAACATAAATAGTTAAATAGGCAAAATATAAGAATAATCCATACTTTTGTGGTCTTCCAGTTAGACGTGATATTTTTATTTGTTATCTTTAACAAATTAAAAAATATTGTAACATAGAAAAAAAACATTAATTAAAAATGATTTGGTGCTTTATTCACGCTACATGTCAAGCGGGCTATGTCGGGTGGCCGTCCAGGCGGCCATTTTGGCAATATAACAATTTTGATTAGTGTACCGTTAGTTACGCTTTAAAGTTCATACGATTATCTGTGGGATAAAAGAAATTTAGTTAGGTACAAAGAGAAATTAATTAAATTCCTAAATCATCATAAAAAATATCCAATTTAATCGTAAAATACAGTGCTTATGTATAATTCAATAGACTAGATAGGTATTTCTGTGTAATACTAATGACACCTTTTTTCGAATTATATTTTTGCTGACCTTACGTCATACAATGAAGTTGCAGTTGCAATGCGAATCAAAATGTCATCATGACAGTTATGAACTCATTTGAAACGCATAGTACGCTTAGAATTTAAAGAAGATTGTACAACTTTCTCAAAACATTGTAGGTGTCTTTTTAAATACTAACTTTATTAACTTATTTTTTTGTTAAATAAAGTAGTATTATTTCAATTTGCAATTTTTGTCATCAATGTACGAGTAACATGAAATCTTATGTTTTTCGAGTAATTAAAGCATACATTTTAATAAATAGCTCAAAATTACATAATGAAAAAATAATGTAATTTTTTAGGAAAATTTACACCGTCAAAGAGAAGAGATTTTTTAAACAGCTGATATTTTGACGCGAAAATTTTTGATTGCAAATTAGGAGTTTTTACGATATTATGTCAAAATAAGGCAAAAAATAAATATTATAAATAAAAAAAAAATGCAGTGTGTTTGAGACATAAAAAGGTAGGTTTCAACATATTTCGTGAAAAAACAATTGTTTTTGTAAAAGATAAAAAATAAAAAAAACAGATACTTGGTTATTTGAATTTTTACATAAATTTTGAGGTTATGTGAAAAGAGTGTAAATACAAAAGTTGTAGATATTTTATTTACTTTGCCATTCAACTTTTTTTCCATAGGACTTTTAGCTTTGCCGGAAATCGAGATAAACCGTTTTTTACCCTTCCACTTCCCAACCTCAGATCGGCCGTAAATTATTTTTCCTTTAATTTTTGTTGTATACTCTTCCTTTCCAATGGGTGAAACCCATTGGAAAGGAAAGTGAAACTACTACTAATTACTCCTACTATGATTATTTTTTGTTTAAAAAATTATCGACTCTGATGTATAGGTCAAATTGTTAGAAAATAAATCCTATTTATATAACTTATTGACTGAGTAGAAATTCACATGGTTAAGCTGTCAAAATAATAATAGTTAAAAACGTTTTTTTTATTTAATCGTTTATTGCCATAGAATACAAAAACGTTTTTTTTAAGTAGGTTCACTGGGATTCATTCATTGTTTTCATCTTTTTGTAAGTATGTGGGTTTTTATTTTTATAATGTTTTTTTTTATTTAATACTTATTAGTAAGTAGATAGTTGTAAGATAAGTATATAACTGTAACTATCAGAAATTTAAGTGAAAAATGGTTTGTAACAAACTTTAAACCATTATATATCGTAAACAGTCATTCTAAGTCATATTTTTAAAATACCCATATTATTAATATACTATTTTTTTATCTATTTTTTAATATGGCTATCATATTATGACACTCGCAAGATGATATGTCGACTACTCGGCAAGTTACACTTTATGTTTTACGACATCAAACAGAGTAATTTAATATAAAGTACAGACATTTTCAAATTCAAACTATGTATTTTATATAACTATGATATTTCGTACATTTTGTAATAACAATATAGGTAATTAATTAAAACTAAAAACTAACACTAAATAAAATTAAAATATATCTAAAAAATTGGGGCCACTGGGTATGGTTCCACAGATGCTGGCAGCATTTCCTCGCTGTGTAGCAATGCTGATGCGCTGTGCGAGGAAGCTGCCAGCTTTACGATCACCAGTGGAGTCGACCATTTTTTTGGAAATTTCTTTGAAAAATTTGTTCGCGCTGGGACCCCATGGGCCAATGGTCTCGACGCCGAAGGGTACAAATATATATTCGCTGCCGAGACCCCTATATTTTAGAATTTTCAAATTTTCGGCCGCTTCAGCTGCCGCCCCAGCTTGAACGCTGGTTCCGTGGAGGTGGGAAGGAGCAAGTGTGTCTATACATGTGACGTCCCAAACAAGCACCCTTCCCATACTCCAAGGAATCAGTGACATCCCATCAGGTCTCTTGCCATCGTCCCTAGCTAAGCCGGTAGGTTCCAGCAGAGCTGGTATGTTTACCGATGTTTAGACTATTTTAGATATAGCTACTATCAATAATATAACATATCTGCTCGTATGTCCGATTGCACGTAGTCTGTACAATTTATTATGATGTGTACAAATGGAATATAAGTAAAAAATATATTCCTATTATTTTATTAGTTAGTAAATAGAAACGAAACGTGCGATTTTGATGTAATAATAATATCTTGGGACAACTCACACAACGTTATCTGATCCCAAACTAAGCAATACTTGTACTATGGCAACAAAACAACTAATAAACATAGGTATTTCTATTTTTCTAAATACATATTATAGATAAATTACATCCAGACACAGAATAAACTATCGTGTTCATCGCACAAAGTTGTATCCTGGATAGGGCTCGAACCCACGACTTTCGGCTTAGCAATCAGGGCCACTAGACCAACAGGGCAGTCTGATGTTGGTTTTATTTCAAAATCGCACTTTCGTTCTTGATGTAAATTTTCTATGTGTATTTTTAGTTCGTATTTAATTGAAGCCACTGCAAGCCGTTTTACAGCGCTTGATCAATGTATTGAGCTACCAAACATCGTTTCCGAGCTTCACAACGAAACGTATTTTCAAACAACATAAACGTACGCACTCCCGCCGTCTCCTGATATCTGTTCGGCACAGACTCATATTTAAACGGACAACAGTACACGAAATACTGCTGGCTATGATACAGCAAATAGCCAAACTTTGCCAAGTCAATGTTATTTCAAATTTGTGAGACAAACTGTAGATAATTTGGCAAATGTCAAAGATATGTACTTAACTCGTTTTTGCTCGCGGTTCCGCCTGCGTGGATGTCGGTTATCGCAATAAATGGGATTCAAATTATCTCCATACCAAATCTCATCTAAATCGGTTCAGTGGTTTAAGCGTGAAAATAGAATGGATAGACAGACTGAATTACTTTCAGAACTTTCAGATCAGACAGACAGATTTACCGGACAATCATAATATTGGTTTGGATTCGTAAGGTCTTCGTAATTACAAACTATAGATAATCGAAATATATATATTTATATTAGATTATAAAAAAGGCAGTGTGTGACACTCGGGGACTGCCGCAGTAAAGCTATTGCATAGAACTTTTTGTCAAATTATGCAAATAAAAAAAAATCACACACACATATATATATATATGTATATACATATGTATATATATAGGTTTAAATATTTAAAAAATATTTTTTCCATTTTCCTACATTTTGGACCAGCTCGTCTCGATCCGTGCGAGCTTCGTACAGTCGTACCATTTACGTTAAGCGAACGCTCGGCCGAGCTACTTGGTACGCGGAGTGTTAGGTTTTATTTTCGTTACGAAATGTCTTGATTCGGTCGCCGTGCTCAAAGCCCGAGCCTGCGATAAAAACTATGCAATAGCTTAAGAACATAAATTAAATAACAATAAAAACCTGAAAATCAATTGTACAATATTAATTGGCATGTTAACCCTCAACCTCACAGAAGCCATAAGGCTTGTAATTTAATAAAAATAAAATCTCTTAGTAGCCATCAAGCTACTAAGAGATTTTATTTTTATTTTTATCATATTATAATTATAATTATCTACTTCGTTCTTAGAAGATCTGGGTCCTTATTCACGATCTATTTTCTGCATCCACGGCAAGCCCATAGGGAACTGTCAAACCCTTGTCATAATGGTAAATGGAGAGGTGCACTTAGAAATGCATCACCGCGCAAATGTCCGCCGCGCAAGCGCGGTGATGCATTTCTAAGCGAAGCTCCACATGGGCTTCCGTGGATATGGAAAATAGATCGTGAATAAAGACCCTGTTGTAGGTATCAACCGACACATCACTAAGAACTCCTCTGGTGCGTAAATGGTTTATTAGTATCTCAAATTGTAGAAATAATAAACAAAATGTCTATTGATTGTTGTCTAATAATTATATTGTTTAGATTAACTATTATTCCTTACACGATGACTTTATTTAAAACCCTGTTTTTAAATTTTTGTTTTGTATTTTTATTCCAGTTAATGGACAGCGAATTTTGAGGAAATTTTCATTTCCTTAAAGCGCAGTTTATACTTTCAAACATCAGTTTTCAATTTCAAAAACATTCCACTCTTGCAAATTTCCTACATTTTTCTAGTTTTAATTTAAATGAAATATCCTACAAAATGAAGTGTCAAACACATACCTACGCTTTTCATAACAGTTAAGCAAAAAAAGTGAGTGTTAATGGCGATACTTATGGACCCGTAACAGTTGTAAAGGGTACTAAAGAAATGGGTCACTTGGGTGCCGCTAAACGTTAGGTGACCTTTTTAAAACTAGCTTTTCTCTGTAGCTTCACTCTTGTTAAGTTATGACGCGTCCACATACGAACTTTTTGCCGTATCTGGACTCCGTGTTCGTAACAAAGTGCCGTGTGATTACCAGAAAAAACCAGTTACGTCATGTTTTCCGATGTACCTCTAGCCCCAGGATAAACAGTCGCACATCGAGAATTGGAGATTTGGGGATTCATTACGCGGCGTGTCTTGGCACACGTGTGGACGGTGATTTTTGTATTGACACAGGAATATGTTCGATGCTACGATCGCCGATTCGAATTATCAATGTCATAAGGCTGGCATACACTGACTGTTCGAGCAGTTGGCTAATGATCAACACACACTCGTGCAGTCAAATTCAACCGCTTGAAGCTGCTGATAAGCTGTAGCTGATACGTGTCTTTTTGCTGCTGTAGCAGTCAGTATAAACTTCTCTACAAGCCGCAATCTATGCAGTTCAATTAAAAAAAAAACAAAAAGAATGAAGAGCGTGCGTGAAGGTGCACTGCACGAGAGCAGTGGGTAGCTTGAGTAGTTAGTGTGTGCCTGGTGACAGCTTAACCGCATGATGAAAGCAAGGTCCTTATTCACTATCTTTATTTCGCGCATTCGCATTGATGCATTTCTAAGCGCAGCTCTCTACCCCGCATGCGCGGTGGACATCATTGAGCGCATCGCGCATGCGTCAGTTCGCACGGGCTTGTCACGACAACGAAATAAAGATAGTGAATAAGGACCCAGTCGTCACTGCTTGAGCGGTTTCGTGTATGTGTGTACGTAGAAGATTTTAGTTGTCTGTGCCGTCGCAGCTTGAAGCAGTAGATAGGTACTAGCTGTTTTAAGTTGTCCGTGGGTAGCCGGATGAAAATGTACGCTTATTTGTACGGTGTCACTAGTGATTGGAAAACATTGTGACGGGCTTTTGACATAGTAAGCTGCGCTAACTATGCCACCCCTTTTATATTTACTGACACTTCTGCATAGAAATAAATGGTATTTTTTTTTATTAAAGCAAGCCCATTTGTTACATAAATAGCTATATAGATGGTATACATAGCAATAACTGTTACAGTATTTTACTGTAGTATTATTCTTTACTGTCTGTCACAGGCATTTTACACAAAGACTACTCAATAAATCTTAATGAAATTTGGTAAAAGTTAGTTAGTTTAATAGCTAAATAATAATAATAAATATGTTTAGAGGGGTACTCCATACATGTAACAGAAGCTTAAAACATTTTTTTTAGCAAACATCAACATATGGCACATCATTAGACAGGTCATTCAAAAACATATTAAGGTTTCTAACAAGCTTTAACAAATATTTTTGGAAATAATCGCTCCGAAAGTTGCATAAATGGTGTACACCCCCCCCCCCCCCCCATTACCTGAACCGTGTGACCAAAAAATATGGAAAAATTCACAAAGGTAGCGCTTAGTAAATACTTTAAACTAAAATTATTTTGGATAAGATCGGATATACCGTTATTGAGTTAATGCCAAAAAACTACGATTTTCAACAAAAGGACGTAAGTGCCATGAAGTTAAGCTCTTCTGCTGATGCAATTGTTCGAGGTTGCGGAACGAGCAATTTGTGCGTGTACCTTTCTTTTGTTAAATATTGATTAATTGTTTTATTTTTGTAGGGTGACAAGATATAGGTACTCAAATTTTTTATTGTTCGTTTGTAAGCGTTGATGCCTACAACACTATATTACCAACCGGTTCCAAAAGATATATTTTTTATTGGTAATAAATAAAGATTAAAAAGATATAGTGTAAATTCTTTTTGATGTAATTTGAAACTATATTTTCATATGCTTATTGCTTTGCGAAAAATAGTAACCCTGCAAGTGCGAGTCGGACTCGTCCACCAAGAGTTCCGTATAGATTTGTTGGTACATAATCAATAACATAGTTAAGAAATCGAGTCTCGCTAGTTTTTTTACGTATACTTGATTTTTACACAGCTTCAAGGGACTGAAAACCTTAGTATAGGATTTATTAATTGCAACTCAATACCTCTACGAGTTACCGTGATAAAGCTTCTTGACAGACAGACGGACGGATAACAAAGTGATCTTATATGGATTACGTTTTTTTTCGTTTTGAGGTATGTAACTCCGAAAAATATAAATATTCAATTTAACATGATTGTTTCGTTTTTAAAATATCTTAATAAATTGTATAATTAATTAAAAAAAAATAACTACTGGTTTGCTATACGTTTTCTGAATAAACGAATTGGAGTCTTACATAGTCTCTCCTTTTAATTTTGCCTCGAAACATGATGAGTAGTATTTTTCTCCTAAATCTATTTTTGTTTTGTTTTTTTGTTGCCAGTCTATTGTTTAGGTAGAAGTATTCCTCCTTTATTATAATAACTGTATATGTATTAAAGCTGTCTGGTAACATGCACGTACTGTTTTACAAAGCTTATTACAAAGCGTTTATTTTGTCAGACAACGATGATCTCCTTGTGCTTTTATTAAATTTCAGGATTTACAGCGATTATGATATTCGGATTACATTGAAAATTTACGTCGAATAAAATCGAGACTGAAATTAAAATCTTTAGTAACTTACTTAAAAAGGCATAAACTGGTAGATTTTATGTTAATGTATGTTATGTATAGTAAAATCTAGTTTTTAGTCATAGCCGTATATCAGTGCTTATTAGAAATCAAATTATATACTACTAGCTGACTTGCGCAACTTCGTATGCGTCAATTTTCCCCGTTTTTACAAGATTTTTCATTGCTGCTCCGCTCCTATTGGTCGTAGCGTGATTACCGCGTTCAAACAAACAAACAAACTCTTCAGCTGTATAATGTTAGTATAAATTATTTTAAATCTTTACACGATTCGGGCGTCTTTGTATTTTATTATATATTAGTGAGCAATATATACTAAAGTCGACATTTTATAATGCACATGACTTCGCTATAAAAATACTGTCCCAAAAAAAATCGTTTATTGCCACCGTACAATGTTGGTACACAATTCATAAACGAATCACCTTCACATCACTTGTGCGATAACTTGCCCGTAATCATAATAGCAATAGTACTGAACAAAACCTGTTTATACTCATTTGTTATAAAAAAAAGCAAATACGATCTAAATCTAAAGCTAAGAGAATAAATTTGCTTAGCTTTTAGTCCTTTTTCGCTAACCTTACAAATTATAATTTTAGCTTTTGATTAGTTCCACAAATTGTTGTTAATGCCTCTCTGATGGGTATTTTTATACTGTGGTAAACAGGCATACGACCCCCATAATGGAAAACAATTGCCATAGCATAAGTATGCCTGTGATAGGTAAGGGATATATTTATTAATAGCTATTTACATATTAATAATATTAATATCTTGGGACAACTCACAACGCTATCTGATCCCAAACTAAGCAGAGCTTGTATTATGGAAACAAGACAATTGATAAACATACTAATATTTCTAAATACATACCTATTATAGATAAATAACAAACAGACACAGTAAAATGGTCAAGGCGACAAAAGGATTTGCAGCACACACCGGAGGATGGGCAGCAGCATGCTCTGCGTACTTTAAAGCTTACTGCGATCGCCAACCCGTTCGCTAAGCGTGGCGATTATGGCAAATACCCCCACAGGATCTATGTTAAGTAGATTCTACTGGGGAGACCTGTGGTCGTCATATGGGTTGATATAAGATAAGATACAGAATAAACCATCGTGCTCATCACACAAAGTTTGATCCTGTATTGTGTGATATTAAATAATAGCAATATATTGCAGTGTTGTGTGATTTGATGAATAATGTCTTGTGTGATACTTATCAGCTGTCCTACAGCGATATGGTTGAACATTGCAATGATGTTGTGAATTAGTTATGTTACATAGAATCGTTTTGGTAGATTGTAATTATACCTAATCGTAATGTATTTGTGACATATAAGATGTTGTATGGCAAATGTTTATTAGGAGACGGGCTAGTTTTCCTGTTGTCTCTTTTTCTAGCCAACAGGTTCTGTTGGAACCAAGATTAGTATACTTACCTACTCCTAAATTTTTGATACAAGTCAGTAACGAGTACAACCAGTGTGGGCTACAGGGCTCATCCCCGTCAGGGATAATGTAAAGCAGAGTCTTCTAACCAGAATGTACCTCAAACGTTAGCCGATCAGCCTCGCTTTCAAGGCTATATAGTACTTATACAAAATAACTAAATCATATCTAGAACCACTTACCAAATCTCGCAGGTTGGTATCCTGACACCAGGCTAGTTAATATCCTACCTAAACTCTTATGGCTTCATAAAGAAACGATGCATAATATTTCACCCTTAATTCCGCGGTGTCAAGCCAGTTCCACGACCAATCACTCGATCACACTGGTCGACACAAATATCGTTCTCTTATGCATAAATTATACAAATATTTCTCTATTTAGAGTTTAACACGTGTGTGGGTCACGGACCACACCAAAAACACACTCAAAATCGACAATCAGCCGGGTCAACAATAATCCGTACAATCACTAGGTCGACCGTTCACGTATGCGTCGAACAAAGGCTAGGTTTTTCAATAAGTCTAATAGTTTTAACAATTTTCAATAAAGCTTATACGCGAACAACCAAAAAAAGGCGCGAGGAGCCCCCAAAGACAACCCGATGACAGCCATATAATTTTACAGGTGCATTCCGAAACACGCAATCTCGATACAATCGATTATTATAGCGAACAACCAGATTGAACAAGTTTATGAATATATGATTACTTTAGGAAACCTGCATGTGATCAAGTTTGTAAAAAATAAACGTAGCCAGTTATAACATCTTTAATTAAAATAGCTAATAGATCTTCTTTAGTAAAATAAGACGTTTTTTACTACCTCGGTAGCGTAAAAGCAGCGCATAAGACTACTAACAAGCAAAAGATAGTGGATTCGGTTCCCACTTGGTAGCCACATAATAACGTAATCTACAAAAAATCTGAGTGTAAATGTCTTTAGAGGCTATCTAAATATATCATTCGCTCATATAACTTTTTAAACTTTATAACTGAGCTCAGACACTTGTCGAGGCGTTACAATAGCCGACCCCCAAAGCGTATTGTAATCAACGAGTGGGTCAACTGCAATATTTCAAAGCAAAATAGTATTTTTACAAAAACAAACTTTCATTGTACATAACAGATTATCATGTATTTAATCAGATTTCCTATGTGCACATTTGCTAACACATTTTCACCTAATTCACATACGAACTTATTAACCGATGAATACCCGATAACGACCTAATCTTATAGGTCGTAAGGTTACTATTCGCTTATCATATTGAGCAGGTGATACCCTCATATAATTTTATGGGATACTATGTTCTTATTATTCTAAGTTCAATAAAGGTATGAATTGGATCTTTAGACGTGATGTTATGAGTAATGAATATTGTCCCCAGATTGGATAACTCATAGCCGATATATACATATGTTCATATTAGGGTTATAAAAAACCTGGGATAGCTAATTGCTTATATTATGAAATGCAATGATTCTTTGATTTTCAATTAGTTCTATGTTTTCGCCTAGTCATGTAGTAGGTACTATCCTAAATTTTATATTTGTAGTGTTTAAGGGCGCCCTAAGGAGGAGTAATCAGTTATGCGCGTTTGTATGGTAGAATCAACGACTAGGACGCCCTTATTAATTTAATTTGAATTAATCGACAATTAAAAACACTCGGTCCAGTAAAATCAATCCACTTTTGTGCAAACCGAGTTTAAATAACTGTTTATTTTTTCACTACAGGAAAAACCATGCACTTTTCTGCTTATTTTCATCAAAGATTTCATACCTACGTTATAGTTAGTGTAGGTATTTGAAAATTAAGTTTTCGTTTAACACAAACCACGTAAACTTTCTTTAACTTTATGGCAAAGTTTAAGGCCACTTTAAACCTCTTTAGACATTCTAATATTACTTGCAGTCGACTCTTAGGAGCAACTGGGTCAAATGGAAATTATTTACCTGAGTTTTAAATAATATAACAATTTTGTTTATAAGAAGAGAGATGTTAAAAAGCATTGGTCCCGTAATCATCTCGACTTATGAAATTTTCCAATTCATTGTCAATTTTCGTTCAAATATCGGTTTTTGGAATATTAAAGTAATAAATTGGAGTCATTTTTATAGGCATTTCTTGCCAATTACTTTACAAATACAAAATTGCATTTCTGAAAGATAGAAAAGTTTGAAGTCCAGATAGGTGGTTCGCTTCCGGCCCCGGTTTGGCTACGGAAGTCTCGGGTTCGATTCCTGAGTCTGGACTTCAAGATCATCACATCTTTTCATTCATCTTTCAGAAATGCAATTATAGTATATAAGTAATAAATATCTAAAAGTTCACTTTTTAGGGTTCCGTAGCCAAAATGGTAAAAACGGAACCCTAATAGTTTCGTCATGTCCGTCTGTCTGCCTGTCCGTCCGTATGTCACAGGCATTTTATCCAAAGACTCCTCAATAAATATTGATGAAATTTAGTGAAAAGGTGTCTTGTAGTAGCCGCTACTTAGTTTGATAGTTTAATAATAATATTAAGTATTTTTAGGGGCGACACTCCATACTCCATTCATGTAACAGAAGCTAAAAAAATTT
The DNA here is from genome assembly GCA_945859575.2 of Herminia tarsipennalis. NCBI lineage: Eukaryota > Metazoa > Arthropoda > Insecta > Lepidoptera > Erebidae > Herminia > Herminia tarsipennalis. Next base: position 4,715,287 of record OX243843.2, on the reverse strand, counting down.
TTTTTTTAGCAAACATCAACATGTGGCACATCATTCGACAGGTATTTCAAAAACAATTTAAGGTTTCTAAGAAACTTTTTTGACTGAGTGAATATTTTTGGAAATAATCGCTCTGAAAGTTGCATAAATCGTGTCCCCCCCCCCTCCTTAACTTTCGAACCGTGCGACCAAAAAATATGAAAAAAAACACAACTATTCAAGGCTGCGGAACCCTGCACTGGGCATGGTCCGACATGCTCTTGCCCGGTTTTTTGATATTAGTAGAATGATCTGTTTTCTGTGGCTACACCCAGACAACATATTTATACAACCTCACAAACTGTTATGCAAATTTTTGTTAACCTGACAGTATCAGTTGATTTAACGTGTACTGGCTGCTTATGGTAGCCATTACATGTTAGGCAGCCATTACATAAATCTAGATCGAGATCCCACGATTGTGATTAGTGATCCAACTTGACTGCGTAATGTGTTGTGACATGTTACAACTAGCTGAATCAAGATGTATCAGTCTACTGCTATCTGCGACCTTGATCAGATCACGATCAGCTATGCTATGCCCGTAAATAACGTCGAGTCGTCGACGAAACCGCCTAGACATCGACCTAAAGCCCAGCGCTGTTGGAAATGGTAAACCCAAGTATTAATGTGCCTGACGAAAATCGTCCTCTCGTCGTTGTTTCATAGACGAACTAGGAATTGATGTTTTTTATCACAACATAATCTATTTATCTTGATCATCTATACTAATATTATAAGATGAAGAGTTTGTATGTTTGTTTGTTTGAACGCGATAATCTTAGGAACTACAGATTCGAATTTAAAAATATTTACTGTTGGATAGCCTATTTATTAAGAAAGGTTATAGGCTATATAACATCACACTTCGACCAATAGGAGCGAAGCAGAAATGAGAAATGTTGCAAAAACGGGTAAAATTTACGCGAAAAAGTTATAAAGGTCTTAAAATATATTTAGAGTCTACAATGACGTATTTCTAAGAATAAAATAAAATTACAAATATATTAATAATATTAATTAACAAAAAAAAACTTTCCATAATTATTTTTAAAGACTGAACCCCCTTTTACTCGTAAATGGGCAAAAAAAATAATCGAATGTCACTATTTAACAAAAATCAAAAAGATAAACACTGGAGGTCGAATGATATAATATAATTTATTATATTCTATTCTTACATGAAACTATGTAGGGTGTGTGTTTTATTCTTTGAGTTTATTTAAATAATAAATATTATCTATCGCGAATGTCAAGAAGTTCTCTCCGGAAAGGTTCTGTCTCGTTTGCAGTCGGAATGCAGAAGCCAGTTTTATAGGGAAAATAAACTTGTAAGTGAGTCTGTTTTGCAACGGGATAGGCTCAAATACCTATCGCAAGAAATTTTGCGATACGAAAAAGCTTTGATAGTGTTTTAAAGGTGTAGACAGTGACTGCTTATCACTACAAACATGTCCAATAGTGAATGTGTAAAGCGACAAAACTTTCGTTCGTTCGTTTCAGCGGAATGACGTCCACTGCTGAGCATAGGCCTACCCCAAGTTACATAGACAACATTCGATTTTTTTAAAATTGCAAAGTAATACACACATAAATAACTTTAAAAGCCGTAAAAGTAGGAAAGAATGATTTTAATTATCACGAGCGAAAAAGAGAAAAATGTTATCCGCTGCTTTCAGCTGCTGACGCCGCCGCACCGGCAATGCAATACTGACATAAAGGTTTGCTAATTGGAAAACTTTTAAAGGTAACTTGCTGAGCGTTTGTAACTGACCTACACCTTAAACAACATTGCCGGACGAAATGGGAAAATAACTACATAAAATATTTAAAAAAAAATGCAATTGTGTTCATATTTACAAAACATGTACATATTTATGTAGTTAGGAAATCAGACAACTGATAACGTACTTGAATATTTCTAAATACCTACATACATATAATTGCAATACTGATTTCTACAGAGCTACGGTTACAAATCAATTCGTGGCACTGTCCCATCACATGTATAGGTTGGCAACCCTAGCAACGTAAACACGTCTTTAGTATAAAAATATTTTAAAAAGAGAAATTTATAAGAAATAGTTATAGAATTGTAATGAAAGTGCTCCCAACTATCAACATAACCGTGATCGTGAGTGCATGGCAAGAGAATACAACACTACCTGGACGAAACTGTGAGTTAAAAACCCAGAAAACAAAACACAGTCGTTGGAATAATATTTTGAAAATCACTCACACATACGAAATAAACTTTTTATCAGCTGTTTTTTACTACACTTTTTAAAAACACACACGCAAAGAAAAAGTAGTTACCTACGAAAACATCTGATTTTGACACTTTGGCAACTGGTCAGGTCTACCAACCTATAACGACGAACCTACTGATATTCTCGATAGGCACCTCACCACTGACCTATATTTGTACGGATGATATTCTCGATGAAGACGATATAACTATAATTACGGCTGATATTCTCGACGAAGACGATTAATGCAGAAATAGTGGCAACTTTTTTTATTTTTATTACTATTTTTTGGTGAAAGTATTTCAATCGGATCAATAGAGGGCACAACAAGTACCAAAAAATATATATATTTTAATAATACTACATACGAGTGTTCAAAACATTGATTTATAATAAAAGTTTAATTGATAGTACAAAAACATTAGAATAAATTGTTGTATACTAAAAATAATGTCTACGAAAAATAAAAGTGGTACCGACTGCGGCTTAAAGATGTCGCCACAAGTAACTTGCAAAAAATGTAGGAAACAAGTAGAGAAAAAAAACACAATATCATGCACGATTTGCAAAAATACTTTTGAGCTTGAATGTGCAGGATTTAAAGACAAATCAAGAGTCTCAAAAAGTGTTGAAAACAAATGGAAATACAAGAATTGCGAGAAAAAAATCAAAGAGCAATTATCGACTTCCACTGGTGAGCCCTCATTTATCACCCTCAGAAAACAGCAGCGTGCACCAAAAGATAATACAAATAATGTTAACGACTAACCAGAATCGCAAACACAAAAAGACACGCCTACTGTATCCCCAAAAAATACAGATGAGTTTCAAGAATTCAACACTTTGCTAATGGAGGATGAATCTATTCGTTTTACGGACACACTCTCAAAAAGCGTGGACTACACAATAGCTGACACAATATCATACCAAGAAATGAACGATACCATTGAACAACTCAAAATGGAGCTCAACAGCACTCAAAATGAATTGGAGAATACTATTTTAGAAAACAATGACCTCCGGCGGCAAATCACAAAATTATTGAAAGAAAATGATGCGGTAAAAACGCTTCTATACAAAACACCACCTCGTGGACAAAGATCTGACATGAAAAGACATAAAAGATGCTCACTACAAAGCTCGGAAATTAAAACTGTCTTACCGATGTTCAACATATCTCATTTATCTAGTTAATACGCGTACGCAGTCTGATGACTTTATACACAGCCTTCAAAATAATTTTTCAGAGTTAAAGTTGCAATTAGAACAGGCTCAAGCTGAAATACTAAATCTAAACAACAAAATTACTTCTTTACAAAAAGAACTTCAGAATAAGAATTATTCGCCTTCTCCTTTTCGCCTAAATACAAGTACAAAAACCAGAATCACAGACAGAACAGATCAGAAATTGTGCATAGTAACAAACAGCAACACCAAAGACACAATACAAGTAGTAGAAGATATATTCGGATCACAATTTAATTACTGCAGATATATTTCACCAAACTACCCTATGACAAAACTACTTGAAGACATGGATAAAAAATTAAGAGATTATAACAAAAATGACTACTGTATAATTGTTATAGGTGAACAGGATTTTAAAACTACAGTGGACTACAACAGTTTGGTAAACACATTTAAAAAGTCACTTGAATACTTAACACATACAAATGTAATAATCTGTGCCCCCACCTATGTATGTGGGGCACCAATATATAATTATAAAATTGAATTGTTTAACAATGTATTATATTCTGACATACAAAATAATAGTTATGCAAATTTCATTGACACTAATAGTTATCTCTCTTTTGACATGTTCTCATATAAAACCGGAAAGATAAGCAATACTGGTGTAAAAATACTATACAACGCCATTTTAAATTTTATAAATAATGAATTAAAACGCCCACCAAAAGTAGTTTTTAACGATTCGTATGAAGTTAATAAGCATACCCCAATAGATACAGTAGAAGACTTTTTTCGTGAATAATAAAAAGCTTTACGTATTACATCAAAATATCGCAGGTTTACTGAACAAAACCGATGCGGTCTCAATATGTATTGATGAACTTGCAGATGAGGGTATTAATGTAGATATCTTATGTTTCACAGAACATTTTATTATGAGTGGTTATGAGTCACACTTAACTATTCCAAATTACGAATTAGCAGCGTATTTTACCAGAAAAGAAACCAAAAGGGGAGGTTCATGCATATTAGTAAAACTTGGTCACCAATTTACTGAATTAAAGCAGATAGCAAAACTATCAGTAACTGGTATGTTTGAATGTTGTGCAATCGAGCTTACGCAATACAAGATTGTAGTTGCATGTGTTTATAGAGTTCCTAATTTTAATAATCTTAGCATATGTATGGAAAGAATCCACTTTTTATTGCAAGCACTTACTAAGGAAAAATACAGGAATATTGTAATAACCGGTGATTTTAATATAGATATTTTAAAACGTAACACTCAGTCTCTTGATTTTGAGTGTTTATTTTTGACTCATAATTTAAAACTGGCAGTACGTCAGCCCACTCGCTTAAAAAGTCAAACATGTATAGACAACATCGCTCATAATTTTAATAAGAAAAGTGATGTACAAGTGCGCGAATTGGGCTTATCAGATCACACTGCTCAAATACTTAAGTTTCCTGTTCATACAGTGTTTAATAATAAATATTGGCGAATAACTAAAAGAGACTACTGTAATGAAAATATTACTAAATTCAAGGATTGCCTCAATAGTCTATCTTTCTCGGATATGTACGAAACTGATGAACCTAACGAAGCTTATAATATTTTTCTCGAAACTTTTACACTCTACTACAGGTTGTGCTTCCCTGAGATATCCATAGTTGTTAATGTTATAAAAAAACCTAAGTGGATATCCCGCGGAATTAAAATTTGCAGTAAAAGAAAACGTTATTTGCTGTGGCGATACCGACATAAACCAAGCCAAATTAACAAAATTTCCTTCATTAATTATTTGAAACGTCTCAAAAAAATTACTAAACTTACACAGAAAGCACAAAACAATTATAGAATAAAAAATGCAATTAACAAATCTAAAACGACATGGAAAATAATTAACAAAGTAAAATATAACATACCAAAACATATTATTACAAAAATTAAAATAAATAATAATACTGTGACTAATCCTAGATTAATAGCCAATGCATTTAATTCATATTTCATTGATAAGATTACCCCAACATTGAATGCTGGTGTAAAAGTTACCTCTACTATTACAAACAGATTGAACTCTTTCTTTTTGGCCCCATGTCTTCCAATAGAAGTGTTCCAAATAATAAAGTCCCTCAAAAACACAAATAGTGTCGGTTATGATGGCATAGCAACCAAAGTTATCAAATCGGTTTCTGCTGAAATCTCTACACATATAAGCCATGTTATCAACCTGAGTATTGACACAGGCATTTTTCCGGAAGCATTAAAAACATCAATAGTAAAACCATTATTTAAAAAAGAGAATAAAGAACAAATGCAATACTATCGACCAATCTCACTAATAAGTATAGTATCTAAAATATTTGAAAAAGATGTATATAAACAACTATACGCTTATTTTGAAAAAAACAATATACTAGTTAACGAACAGAAAGGGTTCCGCAACAACAAGACTATAAAATATGGCCCTGTACGATTTTCTACATAGAGTGTATATAAATGTAGATAAAAACACACCTGTCAGTACAATATTCTGCGACATGACGCAAGCTTTTGACTGTGTCCGACATGATATTTTGATTAAGAAATTGGAAGCATACGGTGTACGCGGTAATGTCCTCAATTTGATAAATTCTTATATTAGTGGGAGAAGACAATACACTGATATAACCACAATAAACTCACGCACAAAGCATGAAGAGACATATAGGTCTTCACTACGTGTGGTCAAATACGGTGTGCCTCAGGGTAGTGTTTTAGGACCCTTGCTTTTCATTATATATATTAACGACCTCCCTAAAAGTATTAATAACCAATACACTACGCTCTTTGCTGATGACAGTACTATCACAATACCCTGCAAAAATAAAGAAATTTACAATTTAGACATTAATAATTCCCTCAAATCTATGATCCATTGGCTAGAAAACAACAATTTAAAAATCAATTTAGAAAAAACTAATATAATGCACTTCGCACAAAGAGGTTCGACTATATCTAATTTAAATACACACCATGACAATACACAAATTAGTGAAATTGATAATACGAAATTCCTTGGTGTATTAATAGACAAAAAACTTGATTGGAAAGCACATACAGTAGCCTTAATAAAAAAAAATTAGTAGTTCTTCATATGCAATATACAAATTAGTCCCAATCCTTAACATTGATAGTCTTCTTACAGCATACCACGGTTTAATTTCCTCAAAATTAAGGTACGGGGTTATCTTTTGGGGTAACTCCACAAATAAACAATTAGTATTTAAAGCTCAAAAACGCTGCTTAAGGATCATCTTTCAGTTAAAAGTTACTGATAGTTGTAAACCATTCTTTAAAAGTTTTAAAATCTTAACATTACCTTCTCTATACATTTTAGAAACTGCAGTTTTCGTAAAAACCAATACTAATTTGTTTCCTTTAAAGTCTGATGTAGTTATTCGCAATAGACGAGATAACAGTAAACTCTGTCTTCATTCATCGAAAACAATGCTAATGAATAAAAGTATATTTTGTATGGCGCCAAAAATTTATAATAAAATTCCAAAACTGTGGAAAGAGCAAAGTATTGGAAAATTTAAACAAATTTTATGTAAATATTTAGCTGATAGAGCATTTTATAGTATTGATGACTTTTTGCGTGATAAAATTGACATTATTTAATCTATTGTTATTTCTATTTCTATTTTTTTTTAATTATAATTACTATTATTAATTACTAAATTGAACTTTCAATTGAAATAAAATACAATGTATGTCCTTACCTATATTAGTAAAAATAAGTAATTGATGAATGTAAAATTATTAAATTAATTATTAAAATTATTTATTGTCATGTAATTTTAGTGTACCTAACTGTAACGTCTGATTTAATTATAATTAGGTGTAATTTTGATATGTTATTGAATTGAATATTATATATTATTGAATATTTGTACGCCGCAATGGCTAAACATGATTTGATCATAAAACAATTGTCCATCTTGCATGCTTTTTGCCGTGTATACTCATGTTTTAACAAATAAAAATATCTTATCTTATCTTATCTTATCTTATCTGATCTTATCTTATCTTATCTTATCTTATCTTATCACAATTATGAACTTAAACTCAGTCGTCAGGACTCTCAGTTTGACCATCATCGATTGCATCAATGACACTGACTACTAGGCACAATTTAAATTCTAGACTTTTAACATTTACCACGCGCTGTAATTTTTTTATCCCCTTAGGTATTTATATACACACATCAAAAGTGTCTAGGGATCAAGCAATTTTTATGCGGATTTCTTGAGATTGAGATGTGGCTTTGTAATAAATTTATGATTTTATAAATTTATATGGATCCTTTTTGGTGCATTTCATAATTTGAATCAGGAACTGTGAATCAAATTCGAGTAAAAGATGAAAATCAGCTGTCAATATTTTCCCTATAAAAACATACAACGCATTGAAGACATTATTAGTGCTACTGTTTCCCTACTACTGATTAAAACCAACGTTATTATGGAGCGGCGACGTCATTTAAGCAGGGAAGAAATGCTCAGAGCCGTGGGAATGATAGAAGCTGGTTCCCGGCAACGTACTGTGGCTTTAGCTCTGAATACAAGTCAGAGTGTTATCAGTCGACTTTGGACACGTTACCGAAGCACTGGTACCGTGGCTGAGCGCCATGGAGGACGGTATCGCTGCACCACACGGAGACAAGACCGATACATTCAAATCTTAACTCGAAGAGGTCCAACAATAACCGCCATGATGTTAGCCGTGAGGCTTCATCACTCTTCAGGGAACTTAATTAGCGACCAAACAGTCAGAAACCGCTTGCATGAAGTGAACCTTCATTCCCGAAGACCGCTACGGGTACCACCTATAGCAATGCACAATCGTAGGATTCGATATCAATGGGCTCTTGAACACAGAAATTGGGCAGAAGAACAATGGCGTTTCGTGTGCTTTTCTGATGAGTCTCGTTTTGGTACGAGACCGGATACAAGACGTATACGACACTGGAGAACCCCTGGACGCCAACAGCGATTAAAATCCTGCCAGGAAGTCCATCCTTATAGTGGTGGAACCATCATGGTATGGGCGGGTATTTGGATCGGCGGAAGAACTGAGTTGATTTGGATCAGAGGCAACCTCAACGCTCAAATTTATGCTGAGACGATTGTATCAGACGTCATCGTTCCTCTACAAGTGCAAATCGGTCCCTTATTTCAGTTAATGCATGATAATGCACGACCGCACACCGCAAGAGTTGTAAGACAGACTCTCGCCGCAGCTAACATCAATGTCCTGCCCTGGCCTGCTCAGTCGCCAGACTTGAACCCGATTGAGCATGCATGGGATATGCTACAGAGAAGAGCTCTGCCGAATATGGAGGGTATCCAGTCGCAAGAAGACCTTTTTTTGTTGTTGCAACGAACATGGGCGGCCATTCCACAGCGTGATTTGGATGAACTCATTTTGAGTATGCCAAACCGATGTTCTTGTGTTGTTAGTGTTCGCGGTAGAAACACGGATTATTAATTGTTTAAGTTACCCAATAAAATTTTAAAGAAAACTGTTATTTCAGTCTTTTTTTCGAACTTTAATGTTAGTGGTTCAAATGTCAAAAATCCCTTTATTAGGAAAATGGCAAATTTCTTTATTAATGCAAAGGTGACTTGGTTTATCGTTACTGTGACAAACGAAAACACTTTATTTGATGAATCCTTAAAGAAATAAAAAAAAAAAAATCAATCAGGAGAAAAGTTATTGCAAAAATATATGTTGATCCCTAGACACTTTTGATGTGTGTATATACCTATGGGGACAGAAAAATTACTTATCAAACCTATACTAATATTATAAAGCTGAAGAGTGTAATCTCAGGAACTGCTGGCTCGAATTGAAAAATTCTTTCACTGTTGGATAGCCCATTTTCGAGGACAAGACGAAGTTGCGCGGGACAGCTAGTATATATATATAATACTAGCTGTCCGCGCAACTTCGTCTACATATTTTTGTTCGTTTTGCCTAACATTTCTCATTGCTGCTCCGCTCCTATAGATCGTAGCGTAATGTTATATAGCCCATAGCCTTTTTCGATAAATGGGCTATCCAACAGTAAAAGATTTTTTAAATTTGGGCCAGTAGTTCCTGAGATTACCGCTTTCAAACAAACAAACAAACCTTTCAGCTTAAAAATATTAGTATAGATTCGTCGCTGTGGCAAGGCTATGGTCGAAGCTGTATGTTTTGGGAATAGCGATGCAGATTGAGCGTGTAATGGCTGTCAGTAAAAATAGCCTGTCGAAAATCATGCTTGTAAACCCAGCAGTTTCAGTTGAGCATTGAATTATGAATCAGGCAGCGAGTCCGATTTGGATGTTATGTCATAATAATTATAAAGATAATTGTATACACGTTAACTGAACAGATATTTGTGTAAACGCGATAGTCGTGTAAGAGCCTATTTATTTGACGGCGCAAGAAGGAGGGATATGTTTTGCGTGTTTATGTATAATTCTTTGGCATGCTCTAAAGCCTAAGGCACCTGTCCCACCAACAGCAAAAAGCGAGTTGTCAACTGGGTTTTTATCGCTCAAGAAACATACATACATATGTAGATCATACTAACATTTAAACTTTCGCGTTGCATGATTATAACTATTTATTATATGGGAATTAACGCGCATTGTTTACCTTAAAATTGCTCGACGTTTCGACCAGGTTGCACCGAGTCCGCTTGTGACAACGGCCGGTGCGCGTTAATTCCCGTATAATAAATAGTTATCTGTAGATCACACTGGCCATCGAGTACTCGCTCTATATTGCATCCCTTTTGTTTACACGGACAGAATCTACAATGTTCATATATTGTACTTTTATTGAGCGATTAAATAGCTATTTATCTCATTGCTGGCGATGGGACAGGTGCCTATATGCCTTGATAGATTTTAGCTTGAGAAGTACTGTTACATTTGTCTCAATTTGTGGTACAAACACTGGGTACATAAGAAATAGAAAAAAAAATATTGACGCTTTTTGGCGCCAAAATATTTCAATTATTTAAGCAGTAGGGTTTTTATTATGTAGTAGTTACTTACGATTAAATTTAACATTTTGAAGCGTTTTAGAATAACAATAGGTTCACTAAAAAACTACTTGCAAAACTTTTAAACTTTGCAAATTTACTCGCGAAAGCCGTCCTAAATTTGTAGGTTTGCATATTCGGGCAAATATGAAGGAGCGACATATTATCCAATAACTAATGGATTTTCAATCAAAGACTGAACCACGTTTTGAGAGTGCAGTCAGGTCGATAGCGCAATGGATGTGAGTTCACACGTAGAACTTTATTAGTTAGAATGCTTAGCAAATTTTATCTAATATTGAGTTTACAATCCTAGAACAAAATAAACTTACCTACTACACTACTTACTACACAAATATACGAAGTGCGTAATAATAATTAGTGATCTTTAAGAAGGCTGTTGCCATTTTTTGAAAAATAAAAACTCCTCGAAATAGATGTTCGTAATATTACTTACCTCAAATAACTATCGCAAGCTGTTGAGCAGAGGCGTTTACAATACGAAAAAGCATTGATATTGTTTTAAAGGTGTAGACAGTGACTGCTTATCACTACAAACATGTCCAATAGTGAATGTGTAAAGCGACAAAACTTTCGTTCGTTCGTTTCAGCGGAATGACGTCCACTGCTGAGCATAGGCCTACCAAGTTACATAGACAATATTCAATTTTTTAAAAATTGCAATCTAATACACACATAAATAACTTTAAAAGCCGTAAAAGTAGGAAAGAATGATTTTAATTATCACGAGCGAAAAAGAGAAAAATTTTATCCGCTGCTTTCAGCTGCTGACGCCGCCGCGCCGGCTATGCAATACTGACATAAAGGTTTGCTAATTAGGAAACTTTTATAGGTAACTTTCTGAGCGTTTGTAACTGACCTACACCTTTTTACATAAAACAACATTGCTGGACGAAATGGGAAATCAACTTCATAAAATATTTAAAAATAAATGCAATTGTATTCATATTTACAAAACATGTACATATTTATGTAGGTAGGAAATCAGACAACTGATAACGTACTTGAATATTTCTAAATAAATAAATATAATTGCAAACTGATTTCTACAGAGCTACGACTACAAATCAAGTCGTGGCACTGTCCCATCACAATTATGAACTTAAACTAACTCATCTATATTAGGACTCTCAGTTTGACCATCATCGATTGCATCAATGACAGTGACTACTAGGCACAATTTAAATTCTAGACTTTTAACATTTACCACACGCGGTAATTTTTCTATCCCCTTAGGATTTATATGTAGTAGAAAAAATACCTATCAATCTATACTAATATTATAAAGCTGAAGAGTTTGTTTGTTTGTTTGTTTAAACGCGGTAATCTCAGGAGCTACTGGCCCGAATTAAAAAAATATTTCACTGTTGGATAGCCCATTTATCGAGGACGAGACGAAGTTGCGCGGGATAACTAGTTTAAATATAATACTAGCTGTCCGCACAACTTCGTCTACATGAATTTTCTCCGTTTTTGCCTAACATTTCTCATTGCTGCTCCGCTCCTATTGGTCGTAGCGTGATGTTATAAAGCCTATAGCCGTTTTCGATAAACGGGCTATCCAACAGTGAAAGATTTTTTTTAATTTGGGCCAGTAGTTCTTGAGATTACCGCTTTCAAACAAACAAACAAACTCTTCAGCTTAAAAATATTAGTATAGATTCGTTGCTGTGGCAAGGCTATGGTCGAAGCTGTATGTTTTGGGAATAGCGATGCAGATTGAGCGTGTTATGGCTGTCAGTAAAAAATAGCCTGTCGAAAATCATGCTTGTAAACCCAGCAGTTTCAGTTGAGCGTTGAATTATGAGTCAGCCAGCGAGTCCGATTTGGATGATATGTCATAATAATTATGAAGATATTTTATACACGTTAACTGAACAGATATTTGTGTAAACGCGATAGTCGTGTAAGAGCCTATTTATTTGACGGCGCAAGAAGAAGGGTTATGTTTTGCGTGTATATGTATAATTCTTTGGCATGCTCTAAAGCCTAAGGCACCTGTCCCACCAACAGCTAGAAAGTGAGTTGCCAACTGGGTTTTTATCGCTCAAGAAACATACATACATATGTAGATCACACTAGCCGGCGAGTACTCGCTCTATATTGCATCCCTTTTGTTTACACGGACAGGATCTACAATATTCATATATTGTACTTTTATTGAGCGATTAAATAGCTATTTATCTCATTGCTGCCGATGGGACGGGTGCCTATATGCCTTGATAGATTTTAGCTTGAGAAGTACTGTAAGTAAGTATCTCAATTTGTGGCACAAACACTGGGTAGGTACATAAAAATTAGAAAAAAGAAAATTGACACTTTTTGGTGCCAAAATATTTCAATTATTTAAGCAGTAGGGTTTTTATTATGTAGTAGTTACTTACGATTAAATTTAACATTTCGAAGCATTTTAGAATAACAATAGGTTCACTAAAAAACTACTTGCAAAACTTTTAAACTTTGCAAATTTACTCGCAAAAGCCGTCTTAAATGTGTAGGTTTGCATATTCGGGCAAATATGGAGGAGCGACATATTATCCAATAACTAATGGATTTTCAATCAAAGACTGAACCACGTTTTGAGAGTGCAGTCAGGTCGATAGCGCAATGGATGTGAGTTCACACGTAGAACTTTATTAGTTAGAATGCTTAGCAAATTTTATCTAATTTTGAGTTTACAATCCTAGAACAAAATAAACTTACCTACTACACTACTTACTACACAAATATACGAAGTGCGTAATAATAATTAGTGATCTTTAAGAAGGCTGTTGCCATTTGTTGAAAAATAAAAACTCCTCGAAATAGATGTTCGTAATATTACTTACCTACATTTTGCGACACCAATTCGTGCCCCCAAATTCCAAGCTCCGTATGTCTTCCAACTTCATCTACTTTGTTTCACAAGGTAAAGAAATATTCCAAAGAGAAGAGAAAATATTAATATTTCCCCGCAGTCCCTAGCGTATGAGAAAAGACAGATACGTACTAAACTAAAACTTCTTCTTTAGCCAAAAGTAAAATGAACTGTATTAGTGTTGGTTAAAGTCGGTTTTGTTTCAATAAGTGTTTTATTACTCGTTGGACGATTATCTTCGCGTTTTATGGATATGTCGTAGTCATTTTGGTAAATCCGTATTTTGTTTTGTTATCCGGCTAAAACGAATGGGCATAACGTTGTATTATTTTTGTACGAGCTAAATTGGTAGGATACCTAGATATTCTGTAAAAAATGGTTCTACTCATACCAGCACGATAAATAAAACCGTGCTTACAATAGCTTACAAATACGCGTAATTAAACAAGCCATAGCCTGCTATGGCTTGTTTTGTAATCTGTCACTTAGCCCGTAACTTTTTGTTACCCAATATTCAAAAAAGCTCTTTCTTTAAAAAATCTCAAATTACATTTAAGCAAACAGTACATTACTCGACGACCCGCCAGTAGTTTATGGCAGTGAGACCAGGGTGGGCTTCCAAAGTTCAACGTCTCTTTAATAACCGCCAAATTTCATAATATAAATGATATCTACTTCATTATGGACCAAATCATACGTGCTGCCTTTAGCATCCTCGATCAATGATTGTCTAATATTGTATCACTAGCATTCTCGATCGTTAAATCTAAGTATTGCACCGCATTTTTGTTGCATGCTTGTGCATGCATTCGATCGCTGTAGATCGAGCAATAGCAAATTATGCGTATTGGCGATCGTGTGTGTTCTATTGCAATACCAAAATTGTGTGATTCAGCGACTCAGTGCATTATATACGCTTTAGCTTCAACTCTATTATCTGAAACAGTTTAACAATTAACAGCTGCAATTATACAAACTATTGTAAATCCGTTCCTGGTTAAATAATATTAGTATTCAGTATTGTATTCTAAAACAGTAGTTCTGTAATCTGCTCGTAAATATTATTAAACACCATTTATAAACGGAAATGGAGATAGCTTGCGTTCGAACCATATTTAGTGGTATTAGTGGTTCAAGCTGTATTAAACTGTTATTTCGGTATTTATTGCAAACAATGTATTAGTGTAGTTGGTTTGGAGTTCATTTGAATATAATAAATAGGTAGGCATTCGGTTTCACTAATCGAGTGATCAATTTATAAACTTTAATTTAAAATATAATTTGAATAAGGTCTTCCGGATCAACAGTGAGTATGGGCGTGCCACAAGGATCAATTCTGGGTATTTCTCTATTTTTGGCGTATTTATACGATCTGCCATTTTTAATACATCGTAAAAATAATTACTCTGACGAAGTAAATAGGTTCCTCGCATTAGTTCTTGACCGTTTTATTGTTTTTTTTCTTCTTTTTATGAAATTACTTTAGATAGTAAGTTACAATGGGGCGCCCAAATATCACGTCTCGCAGAGAAACTCAGTTTGGCAGCGTATGCTGTCAGAATAGTCAGACAGCTTACGGATATGGAAACAGCAAGGCTAGTATTTAAGTTATTTCCACTGCTTCAAAAACGCGGAGTGCGTGAGATTTACAAACTGTTTGCCAAAGCCAAAAGCCAAAGCTCGTGTTTACCTTAGAGAAAAGTTTAAAGAGATGGGCATTATGACAGTTGCATAGCAGTATATATTAGCAAACATTATGGTTGTTAAACAACATATGCATTTAAATACGTTTACTCGGTGAACACGAAAAATAAACACAAATTAGTAGGTTAATATCATAGGCTACATAAAAACCTTAATTCATTTATGGGTCTTTCTGTGAGAGCATTTAACAAAATACCAGCCAGTATTATGAGTCTATTAGTGATTAAGTTCAAAAATGTAACTTTTAAACTTACGCGTTGCATTATAAATACAATTTGACACAGGAATAAACGCGTTTAACCTAGGTAAAGTACAAGCTGAGTCAGCTTGTGACCACGGTCGGTGTAACCCGGTCGAAACGTCAAGCATAAGGTAAATACTTTACCTAGGATAAACGCGTTTATTCCCGTGTCAAATTGTATTCAAAAATCATGTTATAAGCGGAGGTTATTATATAGTTAAGAAAAATGGATCTAGTTGCTTGGGTGAATTTTATTGTCACTTTGTTTTTATTGCCTCATTGATTAAAAGCATGATTTGGTTTTTTTAAGTAAAAAATCTGCGTGACGAATAAAGGCCATTCTTTTCTTTGTTTTGGTACCAAAATTAATATTTTATATTTAATAATTCGTTACCAGTACTGTTGCAAATATTTAAGGCTGATTTTATTTTATTTCATGTTCCAACTTTTTAATAATAAAATTAGCATCAGTCCTTTAACATGGTGAATGATATTCTAGTGGCAGCACCTTATCCCCATATCATGTCTATAAACATTCAAACATTGTAAAATTGGCAATTTGAAAAGAGTGGCCGCGAGTTTTTATTGCTGGCTTTACCTATTGTTTGCGAACTTGGCATTACATCGTGTAGAATCCCGACGTATCAGTAGTGCTGTTTTGCATCCTTTGAATTTTGTATAAGATTATTAAGACCTGAAATTCATCCATTATCTGTCACAGCCTTTTTCAACTTGATTTAGGAAGTTAGTTTTCAACTTGATGGTACCGTCATTTCAGAAAGTTTGGATTGTCTTTTTCTAGGCGGCAGAGAGTGTAAGTAGCTCTGGGGTCAATGTTGTTGATTGTATCTAGGTAAACTTCCGGCCCCAGTACTAAAATACTCCTTACATACCTACATACCTCGCTATGAAACGTTAAACAAATTTCTACGTAGAATTGTGATCTAACCCTCCACAGCTAACTCATATTTCGCAGTCATTACATACAGCTGTTTAATTAAAAGTCCAATTACGCAAAGTATCTGGAATATAGAAACAGTATAAGTTTCCCCTCTGGGCCAGCTAATATTACTTTACTTGTAATTTAATATCCTTGTCTATAAAGTAAACCAAGGAATGCTTATACAAATAATGCTACATTATTTGTATACATAAGTATTCCTGGGTTTACTTATGTAGTAGCCTTATGAAGAGAAGTAGGTTTCTTAGCTCTTAGAATCAGCTAAGAAACCTTTCTCTATATATGGCTACATCAACTTATATATACCTTAGGTTATGTAGCCTATATATATATATATATATATATATATATATATATATATATATATATATACTACAAGGCTTAAGGCATCATACCGCTCAAATAAGAATATATTTTTATGAGAAAGGTTTCTATAATATCCTGCTAACCAATTATGTTTTATATAAAATTGTAGATAGGTTACATAAACAACATTCGATCTTTAAAAGCGACAGACTAATACACACATAGATAACCAATATCACGCTAATTATTGCAATATCACACTGTTATAAAAAAAAGTCGTAAAAGTAGGAAAGCATGATTTAATTATCAAGAGTGAAAAGATGAAAATGTAATCCGCTGCTTTGATCTGTTAACGCTGGCAATGCGACACTGACATATAAAAACTAGGTCGATTATATAGATTTTAAGGTGCCGCTTTCTTAGTGCTTGTAACCTATCTATACCTCTTTATTTAAAACATCATTGCTGCAAACGATATTTTGAATAAATGCGTTAAGAAGTCATTTTGTTTTTCAATCGCGCTCATAACGCAGTTGTCACACCGCCGCGAAACGGGTCAACTATTATCTCACTCAAAAAACGAGAAAAAGGAAATACAGTATAGGGCGGTTATTTGCCGGCAGTGTAAAGAATTAGCAATTAACTATTATTTATAACAAGTACATGTATCTCTTTTGATTACACAGGATCTAGATCTAGGTATTGTACGATTTTCGGCTAGACGAATTGAAAAGGGATTCGGCTCAGAGAAAGACCGATTTGATCATCACACCGGCACTCAGAAGACGCCGATTAATCTTTTATTATGGATTATATATTTTATACCATTTCATACTTTTTCCTATGATTCATTTTTTACGCAAAATATTAAAACATTTTTAAAGAAAGTCTATTCTTTGTTTCAGACTAAAACACTAGATTTAGCTCTAGTGTCGATATACCGAGGAGGCGTGGAATTAGCGTCTATCAGCCAGTATGCTGGTTCACCATACAATACTACAGATAGGTGAGTAATACAGCTATAGAACTAACTAGTAGAAGTTTTACGAAACGACTACGACATGCAATCTTTTTAGACCGTAATTGGATTTTGTAGTTGTGGAGTTTTTAAAATACTACAGCTATTTTGTTTATAGCCCAAACAATCATGGCAGGCATCCAGTTATAACAAGCGTAATAACATCCAGTTATAACAAACACTAATTTGGACCTTTAATAGCTTACTTTATTATTTACATTTATCCAGTGATAGCTCAAAACATATGCATTGAAAAATAACACAATTGACAAAATCCTGCGAATTACACAATTAGAATAAACTTTTCAGTCCATTGTAGAAAAATTTGCGTGAAAATTCAATACTACTTTTACAATACCCATGAATAAAAACTCCTTAAATATTTTAAAATACTCCAAAAACAACGATTCGAACAAAATGCCGCCGATCTATGGTTCAGATTGGCCCACTACGGTGGGAAAAAAAAGCATTTTTTGTAAAGACCTTGGAAATTGGCTTTAGCTTTGTGTATACAGTCGAAGCCAACTTTTAAAAGATCTTTATCCAATCAATCAGCAATCAAAGCAGTTTGCAATTGATTAGCTTTGGACTAAATTCTAAGCTTGGTCGACTTAACTGAAAACCCAGTGGTTAAAACTTAACAAATGTTGACACAAGACCGGTTAATTGAATACGCAGATTTCAACTCTCAATTAATCGCCTTTAAAAAAACTACTGAGTAATATTAAATCGCCGCCTGTCTGTCGAAAAATAAAACAGCCTATATAGTAAGTTTGTCTTCTGGACTACTCGATTTGCTAATGATAGACGACCAATTGACGAAATCCCTAGATCTACGAGCTTCAACAACTAAATTTGCCTCTCGTGCAGGGCTTGTACTTTCACCAACGTGTTATCAAAGAATATTGGATTGATTGATTAAATTACGTCGCAGACACTAATTAGTCCATCACGTAAGAACTCGAAAGAAAATAATGAAAACTTAAAATCTGACGAAACGAGCCATGAAGATATTAATCAATAATTACGATATGTTCTATAACAAGTTAATAATGGAAAATTAATACATTGTCTACTATAATATATAACGTGATAATACTGCTATTATTAAGTTGTAGACGACAATATTACTGTTGAGAATTTTCTACAGATTATTTTGCTTTAAATGCAATAATGTTACCTTCTGTTTTCTTAAAAATATATAGCTGTCATCTTGTATTTTGAAAGTCTTACCTATTAAAAAATATGTATCTATCTGGAACATCAAGAGAAGAAATCTCAATTTTAGTTATGAATCTTTTATAAATTATCTAAGTTTGAATTTATTCAGATTTTTGTATAGGCAAGAGAAAAAGTTTTCAGAATAATTTCCGTTCCACGTAGTCCTGGACTGATGTTATTTGCTAAATAAAAGAAACATTTGACACCATAGTCCATTTTTAGGGTTCCGTAGTAGTAAAATCGCACAACAGAACCCTTATAGTTTCGCCATGTCCGTCCGTCCGTCGATAGCTTAGTTCAGAGACTGTTAATACTAGAAGGCTGTAATTTTGCATGAATACACATATTACTTCCATGACAAATTAAAAGAATAAAATTTTAAAATACGGGAGGTACCTTAAAAAAAACATTTTTTTTAAGGTGCCTCCTATATCATATCTGAGGAAGCGATATTTTTTATTACCTACCGTCCCATTACGTACCATCGTATGGGGTATCATTAGATAGGTATTTTAAAAACGTTTCGGAGTTGTTAATACTATTTTTAGATTTCGGGATCCGTTTTGAAAATATTATTAAGCTTTGAAGTGCAAGTTTTTGTTAGAATCAAATGTTTGTCCCCCCTGCCAACTAAATGGTTTATGTTGAGTATGCAAAAAATTCACGGTAGTAGTATATAGTGAAATTAGAAGAAAACAACTATCACAGCTGAATAGGCCTTACAGGTTTACATATTATAATAAGATATATAATAAGATAACAAAATTTTCGTACAAATTCCATTGAAAGTTATTATTAAGTAGGTATAAGTATGAAACAAAAATAACAGAAAACCCACTTCTTAAGCCACATTATTCTTATGGGGGAGGGGGGGGGGACTACGGAAGCCTACATTGTGCGTGGCCCAATAAGCTATGATCAGACTATTTGATTTGTGCTGTAATGTGACGTTACTTAAAATCTAAAAGTAGTATAATAAAAAACATAACCCTTCCTTATAGTCGGGTAAAAATAGTCTTCTCATCAATTTCGCAGCGGGCTATTATGGAGCAAGCTAAGCTTGGTATATTTGAAGGATAGTTATCTTTGAATGAAAATATTCGCAATGAGGTCATCCGACAAAGAACTAAAGTTACCGAGATAGCTCGCAAAGCACACTGAAGTGGCAATGGCCGAATGACCGCTGGCCGCTGGAGCAAACGAATCCTAAAGTGGTAAGCTAGAACCGCCACTAACTAGGTGAACCAACATCCAAAAGAAGGTCGCTGGGATAGACTGAGGACCGGGTGTTGTGGCGAAAATTAAGATAAATGTCAAGCAGTGGACTGATATAGGCTAATGATGACTCAATTTCAGCCATGACAGCTTATTTAGATCGAATACAATAATCGATTACGCCACGAAACACTATAATGTACACTGTAATCTTACTTTCATAGTGTGATGAGATGAAAACGCGATACGACTGGGAAGAAATTAGGCGTAGAACTGACGGCTTAATATGCTCTTATAGGCTTGAAACAATATATACACATTTTCACAATTTGTTAAATTGCACAGTAGTAGGTAACAATAAATAATTAGTACAGCACTTGTTGTTGTGATGACTAGCACGTTAGCTAAGTTATTATAAATAACTTGTATTAAAGATGCAAGGCCATCTCTAGATAGGTCTATTTGTAAAAAAATAGCACTAATTGTAATTTGTTAAATGGAATTACATAAAATTATTTCAATATAATGTTGTGATTGACGAAAGGAATAGAATAATCAATCAAGGTGATTTAAATAACAACAGTATTGATCACAATTAAAACACAAATTAAAATAAAACAAAACAAGAAGTAAGAAGTTCTATAATAACAACATAAACATAATAATTTGAGTAGTAGAAGAAAAGACAAATTAAATTTATGACGTTTGCCTCCGAGGGTTTATTAGCTACGTATTTAGTGTAGTGAGTGTTTGGTTCAGTGATAAGAAGTAGTGTGATGAAGAAAGAGTAATGATGTGATGAGTATCGAGTAAGTCACAATAATGCAGTGCGATGATAAAGGTGAATTAATGAATGCGTTGCTATTTGCATTGTCTAATCCAATGACAAGACCATGGGTGAAAAATGATAAAATAAAGGCTCCATAAATAATTCTCTAATCATTTTCTTAGCTTGATTGATTACGTTAATAACAATCTACAGCAGTCAAGGGTTAAAGGCTAAGAAAATTTACCAATTTCGAAGCATTTACCAAGTCTTTTCTTTCAATTAAACCAAGTTAACCCTTCCCCGTAGCCCGTCACAAATCATCTCGTTTACAATTAAGAAGAGCGGAAAAGGGTATGGTAAGACCTCAATCCCTTGCAGTGTAATGAAACGGTTAACAAAACAAACTAAGCCCAAAGCCAGCCGCGGTATTGAGAGTGCTGAAGTTTTCCCTAGAAGACGGAGGCAAACACGCACAAATTTCTGTGGGCTAAATCAAAGGCGAAATATATTACACGAAAGATTTTCCTTATGAAACTAGTTTTAGCTTATTGGTATTACATGGTCTTACATAACATTTCAAGTTTATACCCGAAATGTTTAAGAAGTCGAAACATTGTATATATAAAAGTACATCAAAGTTTGGAAAAAATCTTAGTTGTTTTCGATTATTTCGTCGTTCTTTGTATTTTCAGTCGTTAGAATTTTCCAAACAGACAAATACCCGCTTATAGCTTGCATCCTTTGGATGAAGCAAGTTAAAGATTAGTGCGAAACTCAATTAAACCAACCAAGTTTCTGAGAGATCGCGATCCGTATAATTAAATTTTCTCAGCAAAAGTGCTGCGTGATCGGAATGTACTTCGAATGCAGGCGTCGGTGTTTATCGCTAGCAAACTCCGCTCTATTGAAATAAGGAAACGTTTTCACTTAGCTAATATTCTGCACTTCACTATTTTCCAGTTGCTTATTGTGTAAAATGTCTTTGCCGTACGTTTAGGAAGAAGAAACAATACCGCAAATTGGAAAGAATCCCCCAAAATAGCTTCTTGCAAAGAAGTTGCGACTTGGGATATTTATATATCATTTTTTTTTATCCTAAATTTTGAACTATTGATTGAAACAAAGGGGCTTTTTTCTGGCTTTGAAGCATCCATGACATATGAACGGATTAAAATTGACATTGTAATCGTAATAGTTTAATTTTATCTACACATATCTATTTAACAAATAAGTGATTTAGTCTTCACTCTAAGCTTGTTTGGTTAGGAATAAAAATAAATCTAGCTATTATTAAATTAATTAAATTAATTGGAACTGTTAGTTTACTTTCGTTAGTTTCGTCACATTGGAATACTTTACATAATTTCACATATGTCGAGAAGTTTTCTTATGTAGTCATAATATTGTGTAACTTGTCAATTGACGAATCAGTGCTCACAATTTTCCAGCAAACTGTAAGAACATTGAAAATTTATTAGCTTAGTGCAAAATTAGCCTAAAGTTGAAGATACAAAGTAATGGCGAGTTCCTTAACGGATCCCTCGGCAAAAGCGATTGATTGTAAGATCTTATTTTTGCTTTTTTATCTCTATCAAATAAGTATAAGGTAAAAAAGAAGATTCACTTTGAGCCTGATTGTGGTTTGCTCCTTGTAAATATTCACAGCAAACATTTTTGTAGTCTAGAGGAAATATTTTCCTAGCTCTCGCAAGAAATTGAATGTACGAATGAAGTACGATTATTCCGGAGTGCAAAATCAAATTACCCAGAACGAACAAATGAACTCAAAATTCTTAGAACTATTTCAATGCTTATACTTAACATATTATGCAGATTCCTAAGAGTAAAATCACGATCGTATTGTATACGATATCGAAGTAACTGTTCTATTGATTAGCGATGTATACCGTAGGAAGTATATCCTACGGTATACATCGCTAATCAATAGAACAGTTACTTCGATATCGTATCTGGCAATTATAGCTTAATTTTGTTAATTGGTGTTTTACAAAGATTTAAGCTATGCTGGATCTTGATCTAGACCTGGTATTTAATATTTTTGGTTGCTTTGATAACAATATTATATATTTTTTAAGCAAGTACCTAAATTCGTACATTTTTATGATACACTTTTTTCATGTGATGAAATTTCGTTTTTCTTTCGTTGACTAAACGCAGGTAAACGAGTCTTAAAAGAATACTGTCTTAATATCACCCCTTCTCCTTATATATATATATTTATTAGGCATACACCTCCGCTACAATTATAACCGCCTAGCCCAGAGGCACATACGTGACGGCTTTTATATTTTATTAAAAAGCCAGTATAACGTTCAATAACAATAATAATTTACTTTCCTGCAAATACATATAGACACATATTTATTTACGTCAGCCTTCAAATACAAAAGTGAGTACAGATTCAATTTACTTCGTTCTTGTACTAAGCTCTTTTCTGACAAGGCATTTAGTTGGATTTCCACTCAATTTAGGACATGTTTGCCCTCGTATCACCGAAAGAAGTCACGTAAGCTGGTTGTAAGAAGTTTTTGCCAAGTACCTTTCTTTGCACGTCGTCGATACTTTTAACTTTTTGTGGTATGTTACTACAAGTTATGTATCACAAGAAGCACAGCTTATGTGAGTGTAGTTTAAAATAATGAGTTTAGTATGGCGTTTGTTGTGATATGAATGATTATATACGAATCTTCTAAACAATACAAATATACAAATAATAAAATTATAGACGAATTTAGTTGAAATTTTGCATGCGTATTCATATATGGCTAGATTAACATTTAGAGTATTATTTATCACGCTATTTAGGTATTATTCCATAGGAGCTAAGTCATTATAAAATACAATAATTGCATTTTTGAAAGATAGAAAAATTTGAATCCAGACTCAGGAATCGAACCCGAGACTTCCGTAGCCAAACCGGGGCCAGAAGCGACCCACCTATCTGGACTATGTTACTAGATATCAAATTCTTCTATCTCTTAATGCTTACGGGTTAGGCCCCCGTAGCGACATCTAGTCGGTAGTTAAAGAACTATCACGGCTTTTGTTATTGCTTCGTTACAGAGAGCATTTTAACAAATTATGATGACGCAGGCCGAATATTGAAGTAATTTTTATAGGCATTTCTTGCCAAAGACTTTACAAATACAATCTCGGGTTCGATTCCTGAGTCTGGATTCAAATTTTTCTATCTTTCAAAAATGCAATTATTGTATTTGTAAAGTCTTTGGCAAGAAATGCCTATAAAATTACTTCATTATAAAATGCCAAATACTTCACGTATCTCTTGGAAGATTGTTAGTTTAGGATAAATCTACTACTAAATACTGTAGGTCATTGTCTACACTATAAATCTTCACGCCAGCGTTAATAGAGAGTGAACAGCAACGTATTTTTTGGCGTTTATCACAAACTTTCTACAGTTTGACATCATCCACTTTTTTAACCCATGTAATAACTTCACGCTAAAACAATAATTAGCTCAACACAATATTTTCAAGTTTGGAGTGTGTCCGACGACTACGCATGAGGTCATGGGTTCGATCCCCACCCAGGATAAAACTTTGTGTGATGAGCACGATGGTTTATTCTGTGTCTGGGTGTAATTTATCTATAATATGTATGTATTTAGAAATATATAAGTATATTTATCAGTTGTCTGGTTACCATAGTACAAGCTCTGCTTAGTTTGGAATCAGATGACGTTGTGTGAATTGTCCACATATTATTATTATTATAATTAACATCGTAGCAACCAAATCTCAAGGTCTAGCTCGCGGTCATGCTAGCTCGCGGTGATGTGTAGTATAGAGTCTGATGGATTAGTACTTTCTATTTTATTTTTTAATCATTTTTTTTCCTATTAGAATATTATCAGGACATAATCGCGTGAAATATTTAAAGATACGAACCTCTTAATAAAATATTTCATTCGTTTAAGTCCCATTAATATTCTAGTACGTGTAAACATCGCGAAAGTTTAAAAACAATCGTCTTTTTCCTTTTTGGATATTTTTTTATTAATGGTTTTTTTTCGACTATAATATTTTTATAATAATTTATCACGTATATACCTTTAATTTTTTCACTGTCGAGAGCGATGAATCGTTATAATAATATATGTAATTTTATATCTATCATTACTATGAAAGATGAAAAACAATATTATATAGCAATTATAAAAAAAATATCGAATACTGACTGTATTCGATTTTTTTTTGTATTTATTGCGATCACGGATTCGATCTATGGTATTAAAATATCAATATTGATTTAATAAAAAACGATACAAAACTCCAAGGATGAGGAAGAGGAGGGATATGATAAAAAACGATTTAAAAAGTTTACATGTCAACCTGTCGTAGAAATTTTGGGTCTCAAAATGTTATTTAATTAGTTTCAAAGTGTTATTTAAAACCCCCGACAGGCGTCGGGGGTTTTTTGAATTTTAGTTTTATTTTAATATATATTTTTTTACGTAATGGTCATACTAATTTTCAAGCCGATATTCGAGAACAATAATTGCGTCTATAAAATACAAAAAGAAAATGAACATGCATCAAATATAAATGCCAGCTTTTATTGTTTTATTGGCATAAATATCTGATATAAATAACGTTAATATCAGAAGTTTAATGTATGGCTATACGAGGCTCGGTTCACTAATTACTGTACAAATGAACGTTGTTATTGAAGATTGTTTCTCTAAATTATTTACTTTGTTCTCATTATAATCGTAATTGGGTAACAAAGGGTTCTATATTGTTACAATTCTTAGAATTTGTTGAAGTGGTCGTCAGAACTGTCGATATTTGCAGGGTTATGTTTAATATGAACTAAATGAGATTCATTTGTGTTCAATGTTCATTTGAGTTTATAAGCGGAATGGCTAAGGCATCGGTCTCGCAATCGTGAGGTCGCGGGTTCGAATTCTACCCATTATACTAACACTCCTTTTTTTTTTATTGCCGTAAAAAATGCCTGAACGCACACATCCACCAGCACGTAGTGTGGGACCTGCCCCCACTAAAAAATCGGCCGTGTACCTACTCGCTGCCTTCACACGGATAGGCCGCCGGAATTTGCTATTTCTTCGGCGACCCACCCAGCGGCATAGCCCCATCGGGCATTCCTGCTCCTACGGCGTCCTGGGTATACACAGAACGCCGCCATCTCGGAAAGCCGTGAGCGTGGGAAACTTCCCCGTCCATGACGCCCACAGCTCCACCAAACGACGACGACCAAACGACGTCACACGCGACTGCGCCTCGACGGCGCTCGGTTCGCCGGCGACGGGGCAGACTAGCCCCGTAGACGAGATAAAGTCCTCGCAGGAGGGTGCGACTGCGTTCTAGACCCCCACCGCGCAACACATCCGGTACCCCTATCACTGACGACAGGGGCGAGGAGCGAGCACGGCTAAGGGAGTCCGTTAGGTGGAGGGTGAAAAGGCTTGAGAGGGCGCCTCGTCTTCACCCTCCTCCATCCGCACCGGAGCCTGGATGCGAGGAGCTGGGCCCGTCCCCGCGGGCGGCTTTGCGACCTTGGGAGGCTTACAGCCCGCCCTCCCCATCAAGTGGTTGGCGAGCAGATTGCCCGCCGCACACACGGGGCAGTGGGGAGCGGCAGTCAAAGCTACTGGTGCATTGCGGGCGCAAGTGCCCCGCGCCCATGCACCGGTTGCACTTTGTGGGCCTCGCCTCGAGGATGGTGATCCTCGCGACAGAGAGGCCCACGAGGAGCCGGCCTGCCTCTGCCAAAATTTTGGCCGCAGCGACGGGGCAACGCGCCCACGCCGCACCAACTCCGCCGGGGCCGGGGCGAATCGCACCGACCCTCACGGTTCCGGGAGAGCACTGAGTCTTCAGCTCAATTGTCTCCCGGACAGCCTCGGGCGTGACTGAGTCGTCCAGGCCGGAGACGCGCAACTCCGCGCACTTTGTCGGCCAGGAGACCCTCACACCCTCCTCGCCCCCCGCAAGACGCCGCAGCGTCTCCGCCACTAAATCCGCCTTCCTTGGGCCCTCCGTACCCGAAACCTCGAGGAGCCGGGCCCCGGTCTGTGAGCGGCGGAAGCTCACTTCGACGCCACCGGCAGCTAAAAGGGCAGCCTTTGCGCCGCTAAATAGGCTGGCGTAGGTGACCCCTCTAAGCTCCGCCTCCGGCGACACCGTCACAAGGACGGCGGCCGTTTTCGGCGGAGTTAGTTTTGGCCCCCTGTTTGGATTGGTGGCGCCATGGGTGCCATCAGTGGCCCCTTATGGGGCTTGGACGCCGCGAGTGGCGGCCGACAGCTCGGTTCCGGGGGCAGGCGCGCCTTGATGCCCTCAAGGCGCGCGTCGATGAGACCCCCGATAAGGAGTGAGAGCTGTCTCATCTGCGCCTCCGTAAATGAGTCGACAGATGGCCCCCCTCCACTCTGAGCCCGGACGGAACCGGCCGGCACAGCCCTGACTCTGGCCGTCACCGTCGCAAAGTCGGTACGTAATTGTGCTACTTCAGCACGTAGCTCGCCCAACTCCTCTTTCATGCGGACGTTGCTCTCCCGCAGTCTTTCAGATTCCGCCTCAGTGGCGGTGGTACGCTCGAAACGGACTCGAACGGCGGACGTCCGCAGGCCCTTTGCAAATGTGCCCTTAAGATTTTTGCTCTTAGTCCCATCGGCCATGCATCCTCTGGTCACGCTCCGCAACACAGGATTCGGGGATTTTTTATAGAGGTTGTCATCCTCGCGGCCAAGCCAAGACCCTTGTTCCCGTTCAAAGCCGTAAGACATGTCTACGACACTCCTACTAGGGATTACGTTTCCGACGGTGGCAGAAAGAAGATCTCTCCGCCCGCTCGACGGCAGTGTAAATGCACGTTAAGCCCGTCCCCCGGGCAGCCCAGAGATGGGCCACCTCCTACTCTGCCAGAACATTAGCCGTGTGACGGTGGTTTCGCGAAAAGCCGCAAATCCACCGGCACACGTTGCCCAGGGTGCACCACAAGGAGGTTTTCCGGCACTTAGCACCCCATACTAACACTCCTAACACAAGCCTTTGAGCTTAGCTGGAGGGGTTAACAATGGATTGCTAGTAATATGGGACTCACATTGTTAGTTATCTTAAAAAAAAATGTGTTAAAATTGTGACGGTAATGTTTTTCGAGTATTTAAATGTCTATTTCTTTGGCACGTTCTACAGTGTAAATGGCTTGTCGAATTTCATCCACGTGCAGCATCGTTGGCTTAATTTCCATTTTGATACTATTATAATTTTTCAGTTAATTAATTTTTATTATTAAACTCCAAATCTTAACCTACAATTCTAAAACGTGGTTAAAGCTTCATACCACTTCGTCTCGATGGTGTTCCGAGCTGTGCGTACGCGAGCGCGCGTTGTCAGCTATTCTCCGATACTTTCAGTGTTTTATGGTATTGGTGTGTGTTTCTGTGGCATAAGAACGTCCAAACAAACAAATTATGCGTGTGTAATAAACGAATAAAGGTAATAAACAAATTATTTGTCAAATAGGGTTACAATTTACTTGGTTCGATAGTACATATAGATCATATCAACCCTTATGATGGCCCACTGCTGGGCACGGGTCTCCCCAGTAGAACCTACTGGTATGTAGATCCTGGGGGTAATTGCCATAATCGCCACGCTTGGCGAGCGGGTTGGCGATCGCAGTAAGGCTTTAAGTACGCAGAGGACGCTGCTGCCCGTCCTCCGGTGTGAAATCCCTTAGTCGCCTTGACGACACCCACGGGAAGAGATGGGGTGGTACTATTCTTAAGCCGGTACCACACGGCATTAACACATATAGATAGATAAAATATAATTTTGAAATTCTGACCACGTTAACTAAGTAGTAAGTAAGTGCTTTGGAAACATATCAGAATTTTACGTATAACAAATATTCCTACAGATATGTATTATAGTCAACAGTATGATTTAAAAACATCTTCTATTTTAAATTAAAATCACCTGTTGTAGAAAAATATGAAATACTATTTCAATAAGCAACATCTTAACTACATTTGTAATAAGACTCTCCAACTTCACGTCTGCAATACAATTAAAAAATAAATCTCCTTGACTTTTTCTTTAGTAGTTACCAAGTAGTTATACAAGTCCTTACTTCTGGGTGCTTTAAATAAAACAATAAACGTCTACTTGATTGTTGCGAATGAAAAAGTTTCTTGTTACTTTTGTTCTTCAACAATTTTAAAATATAAATTATGTTCTATAACTAGACTTTCGTCTTAAGTACTTGGTGTTCGAATAATCACAATTTATTAAAAGTGATAAATTATGAAGTTAAGGTTTTTTTTATATTTACTCACAAACCTACTGTAATAAATTGATGGTATTGGTAAAGTTGTGGAAATGAGTACGACTTCTGTGCAAGAGATGTGATATAAATAAATGTTAATCCTAAATCCTAATGTAGATAGAACGTTTTACGTAAATAAGATTTTTAAATAATCGCCTGTTGAGACCAGGAATTGAACCCGCAAAATATGAAAAAAGAAATAGCCTGTTTTTTTTACAATACATATCGAAAAAGTCAATCATTAGAATTTGTTTTTCTAAATAAAATTGTATATTAAATGGAAGGACAACCATACAGTTTTACACTTAACCCTCCGCCTGTCACGCCATTTTTATAACACGAGTTGACGAGTCGTAGCGCGGTGTGACCAAAGACCTCAAAACTAACAAACGAAGGTGTAAATTTTAATTTATAAGTATTAGTAAGGTATAAATTAAATATATAAAAATAAAAGTCTGCAAATTTAAATAAGGTTATTTATTTATGCTAAATCAAACTTAAATGTAAACAACAAACAATTTCAACTTTTTGGGACATTATATATTTAGTATGCAAAATTTATTAAACATTGTGCATTTGTTAAATATGTTTCAACTATCTGATATCAACATAAAATTATTATAAAATAAAACTTTTATAAAAATAACAAAAATTTTGTCACATCTATGTGGCACTATATACTTGTACTATTTTAGTATGAGTAAACAAATGTTACCCTTCCAAAAGTATCAACATTTAAATTTTCTATCTGTCGGATGATCTTATGATGTTATACAAAAAACATCATTTTTTTTTCTCTTCACTACCAATAACTTCATCATTATTCTCTTCCAACCATTTAAGTTTTCTTGGTTTGGTTGATCTTCTCTAAAGTTTAAAAATAAACAGTTAGCTACCAGATAAAAAGAATAAACAAAATGAATATAAATAACGTTGAAAATAAACAATAATATTGTAATAATTGTATTTAAACTTTCGCAATTTTTATACATATTAGAGTATATGAGTGAGAAACGTCGGGTAAATAAAAGGTTTCACGCGATTAAGTCTCGAAATATATCTAATAAATAATAATGTATTTTTTTTATTGTATGTAAAAACTTTATAAACATTATTTGATTGTACAAAGGCGGACTGAATGCTTAAAGTATTACCACTACCAGTCAAACTTATCCAATTGTTAGAAGATCGAAGATCTCTGGAGAAGACATATGGTCGATCTTACGAAGATTAAAGATGGAACAAATTATTAGAATTTAGAAGACGGTCAGATTTATTGAGGTTAATCAATAAAGGGAAATATCAACGTGTGGATGAGTATTCTTTTAGTTTTCAAAGAAAGAAAATTCTTCAGACTGTATAAAGCCCGCAGAGTACCCGTAACTTGCCAGTTGAGATTTGCGTCGAGTAAAATGCCGAGGTCCCTGAAGGTTAACTGTCACGTATTACGTAAAGCACTACTATCTGTTATTGTGGTTGAATGACTGCCTCTGTGACGCAGTGGGAGTGTGTCCGACTGCTACGCAAGAGGTCGTGGGTTCGATTCCCACACGAGACCACTCTGTGTGATCCACAAATTGTTGTTCCGAGACTGGGTGTACTTTGTGTCCGTGATTTGTATGTTTGTAAAGTCCCCTGCGACACAGGACTTGTACCCTAATGCGGGAGTTGTCTTTGAAAAAAAAATACATAATGATTTCATAACTTATCTTCTGTAGTAAATTTGTTTATTTGTCGAAATAAGTTATCGTTTTATTGTAAAAATAAATATAAATTGATGTTACGCAATATGAACACATTATGATGTGTGAAATTTATAGACATGAAAATATATGTATTACAGGTTTTAATCGCGTATTGCAACGGCCGTAGTCATGGGTCGACGGTTTACCCGTGACCACAGCTGTGTATTTGATCTTAAATTATTCATGCGATTAAGACCCGTAATATATATTTTTCATAATGTGTACAAATCTCGAAAGTTTATGAACATTTTATTTATAGCCATTTAAGTAATGAAAACTTATTCACATTAAACCTAATAAATAATAATACCTACTTGCATACCGAAACGACAATATGTTAAGAATATTTCAAAGCATAAATAAGACTTGAAATATAAACATGTCTTCCATGATATGTTTGCGAATAATTTAAAGAATATAAATTTCTACGAATTCTCTTTTAAGTTATAGGGAAAGATGAAAGGTTCCTTGAAGTAGTTGCTCATTTACCTATGTAAAATAAAATAATTCTAGGTAGAGGGCGCTGCTGTATCACTATCAACATTGGCTCTGTGTTTATACTGCTAAAATAAATATTAAAATAACAAGTAGAAAGAGTAAAGTAAATCGTTAAGAAACTGAAATAAAATAAAATAGGACTTTATTGCTGTTACATTTCAACTTAATTAACTAAAAATAACTGTATAGAAGAAAATGATAAAAATAGAGGTAGGAATACTATAAATTAACTTAAACTAAAACACTTTCTTGGCATTCGGCTTATCTCTCCTCTTAACAGTTTGTCTTTCGACAAAGGTCTCCTCAAAGGATTGCCATTGGTTTCTGTCTTTTGCTGTACGTAACCATTCTGGCCCGGCTAATTGCTTGAAATCGTCTTCCCATCGCTTTAAGTGTCTTCCTCTACATATTTAATAATTAGTTTTTTTTTAAATTATTAGCTAATACAAACACAATGCATATCTGCATGTTGGGCCACGCACAATGTAGGGTTCCGTAGCTACCTAGCACAATAAGAAGTGGGTTTTCTGTTATTTTTATTTCATACAACTGACAACGTTAAATAATTATGTGTTTTTCAATGGAATTTGTACGAAAATTTTGTAACTTCTAACTTGGTCTGCTGTTACTCGTAAACTTGTAAAGCCTACTAAGCTGCGGTAGTTTTCCTTTTGATTTCATTATATATACTACTACCCTGATTTTTTCCACATCTCCAAAAATAACCATTTGGCTGGCAGGATCTTAACTCTAACAAAAAAAAATACTTTAACTTTATTCCACAAACGGATCCTTAAATTGAAAAGTAATATTCAGAGCCGCGAAATATTATTAAAGACGACCAATTCAAAGACGGTGGGGTAGATGAGATAAAAAATGACATCCCCACTTTACGTGTGGGGTAACACGAAAAATATTTTTTTCTAGATTTTTCTATCACTTTGTCAGCGTATTTTTATCCATCTCAAATTATAGTTTTCTAGTACTAAAGCTCTTTGAGCTAACATGGGGACAGACAAACGGATGGACGGACGAACAGGGCAAAACTATAAAGGTTCCGCTTTGCCATTTTGGCTACGAAACCCTAAAAAAGATATAGCAAAAGGAACTACGTTTAAACCGGGTATCCATAAGAGACCTCTCTCTTTTTAGTGTTTCTAGTAAGGAACCAAGTGGCTGTTGTTTAAATTATGAGCTCAATTAAAAATGAAATCGAAGTCCTGCAGTTACGAATTTAGTGAGTTTAAATAGATCAGTATTTTAGGACGTTAGTATTATTCCCATAAGAATAGAAAAGTGATAAAATGCTTAGGCTCTATTTTAAAGTCAAGTTTACCTTTTAAGAATATCAAGCCAGTGAGTAAAGCCGCGATTGAAAAAAAAACACTAGCTCAATATAATGCATACCTATTAAGTAATCATATCTATTTTTTTGTCAACAGACAAGTAAACCTAAAAATCAGTCCACAACTCGGCGACTGCTTTAATTGGAGTATGACACCATCACAAAGCGAGTTAGTGGTCTTCGCGAGAATCAGCGACCCTGCAGTAGACCTGGAGACCACGCCACCTGACGGCCCGTGGCTCGAGGCTACGGCGTCTGCAGTACCTTGGAGTTTAGGCGTCGATATAGCTATTTGGAATGCTGTCGGTAAGTTGTTTCCACTTAATTGTTAATATGTTTGACTGCCTTTGTGGCGCGGTGGGAGTGTATCCGACTGCTATGCAGAACGTCATGGGTTCGTTCCCCACCCAGGATGAAACTGTGTGATGAGCACGATGGTTTATTCTGTGTCTAGGTGTTATTTATCTATAATATGTATGTATTTAGAAATATATAAGTATGTTTATCAGTTGTCTGGTTTCCATAGTACAAGCTTTGCTTAGTTTGGGATCAGGTAGCGTTGTGTGAGTTGTCCCAAGAAAAAAATCATAAAACTGCTATTGGCAGTCTATTGTAGCCGTTAATACAGTCTCTGATGTTTTAGTTCTACCTACTAAGCAATAGTTGATAGTTGCATGGTTGCATTTCGTTCAATAACGTAGTACGCGGTACAAAAGTTGACCAAAAGTCACTGTATTTTTTTCTTCCACACTGTTCGACCAGCCTATTGGTCTAGTGGTTAGTAACCTTGACTGCTAAGCCGGAGGTCGTGGTTTCGATCATCAAACAGGATAAAACTTTGTGTGATGAGCACGATGGTTTATTCTGTGTCTGGGTCTTACTTATCTATAGTATAATTATGAAATCTATAGTATAAGTATGTTTTCTTAGTACAAGTTCTGTTTAGTTTGGGATAAGATAACGTTGTGTGAGTTGTCCCAAAATATTTTTATTACCGTTTTCAATTTTTTTTATAAATAGGTAATTGGGTATTAAAGCACCCTCCACAATACTTTCATAGTAATACAATTTGTAGTTAGAAGAAATGAGCATCAGCTTAGTTATTAAAGTTTTACAAGGCTCGACAAATCCAGTGACAAAAAATCGAACTAAATTAAAAGTCGCCTTTGGTTTTATAAACTAGAAAGAATTAAAAAAAACTCAAACGGCAGAGTGATTGGTGACACGTTAACGTTTAAAGTTAAGTAGTCAAACTGGACTAAAAAATGTATATCTATGATGTTATTTTTTTTTTTAGTAAGTAAGTAGGTATACATTGTGACCATAATTTAAATATTTATAAAGTTTCTCACTCACATTAATCATGCCTTGATGCAGATCTTTGTAAATGTGTCACGGTACAAAATGAAAACCAAACACAAAACTTACTATTCAAATCCAAAGTAAAATTACTCTCAATAAATAAAAATAAATAAAATTTCAAACCAGTACAAAAGTCAGTAATAAAACTGTGTAAAACTATTGCAATAAGCCTCAGAGGAGAGCTCATCTATCAATATTGCAGGCTGGGCGGGGTGGGGAGAATGGGGGGCATGCAGTAGGACCTGTGGAGGAGGGAGGCAGACCAGGAGAAGATACTGCTCGAAACCCACCTGCGAGGGGTACGGCGAACAAGAAAGATCGTGTAATTCCTTCCACTGCGAAGGTAAGTCGTAATTTAATCGAGGTATGCGAAGTTATTCCAAAATTCTAAATAAAACTTTGAAGATTAAATCACGTTTATTGTTTAATTTCGCTTTGTTTCGATTCGGGCACCTGCTGTTTTGAATTCTACAATTTAGAGGGTACTTGTGGAATGATTTGTGTGATTATTTATTTTTATTTTTCCTTAATATTTTTCCTTCCTAAACCACAGCTATAAATGTTAGGTAAATAAGTTAGTTTATAACTTAACAAAGATCTGATGATACTTATTTGATTTCTTATTATTAAATCTACTACACATTTCGTCTACATCCGAGTGTATGTGCTACGGTATTGATTCTAATTTCATATTATTTTCATATATAATTCACATTTTCCGCAGTCAAAACTGTGTTCCTGTAATAGCCCCAAGTCACTGAAAAACTGCACCGCATGTAAACGCAAACGAATATTGAATTTTATATTATTTTCAGACTAGCTCGTTAACTGACATCGTAACAGCATAAAATCTATAGGTCGAGAGAACTTGCTTAACTATTCCTATCAAGCATGCAGGATGTAGCTGACATTTTGATAAAGTGATTTTAGCTTAAAAACAGCTTGTAGTCGCCAAATTATTTTTTAATAGAATTTGACGTAGAACATTGATTGACGGGTTTAACGAGTAACAGAGTAGTGTGACATAAATCTGTTTCAAAATAGAAATTGAATTATGCTGGCAATAAACATTTGTAGTGAAAACAGTTATTTAAATAAAGAACAGATAACAGATTACTCCGAATTAGCATAAAATTTTGCTTGACTTGACTGGGACTTTTTCCCCCGTCCGTCATCTCAATTCTCAATCTCAAGTCATATTATTACGAAACCAATAACCGAGCATATTCATATTAACGGGTTGAATTTGTTTTTTGAAGTTGATAGTGGAGCGGCCGTTAGGTACTGCTATAACAGACAGGATGTCATTTTTCATGTTCCCTTACTGCGTGCTGCAAAAACTTTAAAAAGTTATGCCGGAGGTAAGATTGTAACGTTAGGCGTCATTCGAGTACCGGTGACCTACTTAGGTCACACACACACACACTGTTTATGTTGTGCATAATGGCGGGCCCTCGTTATTAGGTAGAGGTTTTTTCAAATAGGTTGTCACTAAGACTCGACGCGAAACCAATGTTTCGTAAAGCGCAGCCGGTAGCATTCGCACTGCGAAGCAGATAGACCGCTTACTGTCACTAGGTATAATAACACCCGTTCAGTATTCTAATTATGCTTCTCCAATAGTCCCGGTTCTGAAAAATAATGAAGAAACCAGAAGCTGCTCAGATTACTCAGCGACTACCAACAAACAACTCGTTATTGAAAAATATTCATGCCGACTGAAGATGATTAGTTTGTGAACAATTCACAAAGTAGGATTTATCAAGTGCATAATATGTTAACTTGTAACCCATAGAGGTCTTCCTAAGTATAGTTATAGTATTCGGGTTATCTAGTACTCTAGCCGTTTTTCAAAAGGCAATGCAAGGAATCGTATCGGTATCATATTTTAGTAACTGTCTAATAATAGCACGTAACTTTTAGGTAAATTAAAAACAGTATTTAAAAGGCTAGATGATGCTGGTTTAACTTTGAGAAAAAAATAAATGTATATTTTTTATTAGATAAAAAATAAATAGTAGTAAAATAATAAAGTCCAACATACATTATAATTTCATTCATCAGGTACAATAAACCCGTTAGCGCCGGGCGCAAGGAGGAACTTCCACCCAGCTCAGGCCAGGTGGGGGCCAGTTGCCGACAGGCCTCACGCCTTCAGTTTAAGGCCAAACTCCTACATTTGGATCGCGTCCTCAGAGCTATTCAACGCGGGAAAGACTTTTCCAAGGGAATTTACGCTATTCATCTCGCTGAGATTACGGCCGGAGGTGAGTGGGATAATGTTGAATAATTTAATTTCTTTCATTTCAAAGTTTCTAATTTAATGTTACTTGTTTTTCTAAATATTACTGACAATACTTTCAGTTTGAAATTGTTATACCATCGTAGCTGTGTTTGTAACATTTAAGATATTTTATAAAAACTAATTAAGGTCTACTAGTGTTGATTCAGAAATGAAGGCTTCAGAATTCACCAAGTTCAAGTCATTAATCAAGTCTCAAATTAAATCAAAATCATTTTATTGTATCTATTTCTTTGTTTATTTTTAAGTATGTTTGCAATTGACACATAATTCCAGTAATTATTTTATTATAGTTTTTAACGTAATATTCTAACTTAAAAACTGCTTAAAGTTTCATCATGATCGATTCAGTACAACGGCGAAAACAGTAGAAACCAACATTCAACCATATTCAATTACTTTACAAATAGAATAATAGCATTTTTGAAAGATAGAAAAATTTGAAGTCCAGACCCAGGAATCGAACCCGAGACTTCCGTAGCCAAACCGGGGCCGAATCGAACTACCCATCTGGACTATGTTACTAGACCTCAATTTTTTTAGCCCTTGATGCACGCGAGTTGGGCCCTCGCATGCGCCATCTAGCCGCTAGTTAAAGAACTATTACGGCTTTTGTTATTGCTTCGTTACAGAGAGCATTTTAACAAATTATGATGTCGCAGGCCGAATATTGAAGTAATTTTTATAGGTATTTCTTGCCAATTACTTTACAAATACAATAATTGCATTTTTGAAAGATAGCAAATTTGAATCCAGAATCGAACCCGAGACTTCCGTAGCTAAACTGGGGCCGGAATCGAACCACCTATCTGGACTATGTTACTAGACCTCAATTTTTTCTATCCCTTGATGCTCGCGAGCTCCGCTCGTAGAGAGGCCCTCGCATGCGCCATCTAGTCGGACTTCAATTTTTTCTATCTTTAAAAAATGTAATTACCGTACAATTGTGTTGAATAAGTGATAATATATGTTCGCAAACTTTCGCGATTTGTACACATTATGGATTTTTTTATGCTACGCGTAAATAAATCGCGTAAATATTTTATTTTAAGGCTAAATATCATGGTCACGGGTAGTCTACCAGTGACCACGGCCGTTGCAATACGGTCGAAACGTCAAACAAAGGTATTTAGCCTTAAAATAAAATATTTACGCGATTAAGACCCGTAGCTTATAAAATTCTATAATAAGTGATAATATTTGGAAAACAGGCTACCTTGACCAAACTATCAATGACCCAATTTAAAACAAGGCTACACCTTGAAACTTTGACTAAATTGAAGATTGTAGTTAATAATGAACATATAATTATAGAATTACTTTGTTATTATAATTAAATCTAAACCAATAACGTAAATTGACGCTACAATGAAATATAGTTTATAATACCTTTCGAATCCCATTTTCATTCATTTTCCATTCTATGAATTATAAAAACAAACAGAAAAGCTTTTGTTGACGAAGAACAATGCTTTAATAAAAATGAACTGAATAACAAGTTAATGCAATGTATATTATATTAGAGCATGCTTTTCAATAGGGATGAACGCAAAATGATATTATTTTATTAATTACTGTAAATTATTTAGGTTAATTTTTAAATTTAAAATGTACAAATTATTATTTTAATTAAATTAAGCATAGAAATTTGTAATGTAAATGGAACTTCATTAACAATTTATTGCAATTTAAATAGCCTGAGTTCGAACATTTGGTATAATATGACAAAATTATTTACTTTATTCTACTGAAATTTCTCTTCAATACGTATACGTATTGAACAAAAAAACAAGTATACAGTATGTATATTTAATCCCTGTCCGACCCGTTATATGTTGTTAGGTATCATGTTTCGAGTGGGAACATTTTTTTTTAATGAATTACATAAAAAATAACTTCATTTTTTTTTTCTTGATAAAGTCATTTGGGAAAACATGTGGAGGCTGAAAAGATTTTTTTGATTGTAAAGAGGCTTTATGCAAACAATGTTGATAAAAAATCTTGAAAATTTACTTAATTTGACATAATTGGGTACCTACTAAAATCGTGAATTTAATATTTAATAAAAAAAACATTTTAACGGATTTTTTTTTCTAATTTTTTAGCATTGTTAACATAATTACACACCCCTACGGGTC
Organism: Herminia tarsipennalis; assembly: GCA_945859575.2. Classification (NCBI taxonomy): domain Eukaryota; kingdom Metazoa; phylum Arthropoda; class Insecta; order Lepidoptera; family Erebidae; genus Herminia; species Herminia tarsipennalis. Next base: position 4,676,698 of record OX243843.2, on the reverse strand, counting down.
GGACTGGGATAAATTTACACCTTGTAGTAGTTACCTACTTACATAATTGGATATTTGAATGTTTAAGTCATTTATTTCTTGTATCTATTTTGATGATAATAAATACTAAAACGTGTAAAAATATTGATAAATATATTTTTCCAGATGATTTTATTTCGTATTGTTACTTGGTTAGTGTGTAATAATTTATTATATTTGATATAATATACCTACATAATTTAGTAGGCCTCTAATCACCTCTCATAATATAAAATCAAAGCAGCATTAGTTATGTTATTGAAACAAATTTCATCATAACAATTTCTTATAACCATTACATCAAATATTCGTCATATTTGATGTAATGGTTATTGGTTACTGAAACGGCGTATTTAATACGCGCCTTAGCTAAGTCCATGTTCGCACGAACGAACAAGTCATGGTGAACACGAACATTGATCACGAAACACTTTGCGAACATAGTTCTACTTGTGTTAGCGCTTAGCACCTCAGAAACCATGGATTCACCGTAGGAAGTGGTCAACACCGAAGTAGCCAATAAAAAAAACAAAGTTACATCAAATTTCTTTTAACACTGTCCGCACTGAACAACCAAATTTGATTGCTACGCAATATTTTTGACAAATAGGTACAGTGTTTGATGGTCGTTAGTGGTACGCACGTGCGAACAAAGTGTTCAATGTTTATGTTCACCATGTTTTCGTTCGATCGTGTGTACATGTCTTTACTTGTATAATGATGGACTTTCATTCAAAACATAAAAATAACTCACAGTGCACTGGTGGCAAGGACTTCGCTTAATAAATTATAGAGAAAAAACGACGCGTCTCTTCTTTGCCTTCGCCTTACGCCCTTTTAGTTGTTCTGCGTTTTAAAATGTGTGATCTGCACATAGTGCCCCATAAATACGCCGAAACTGTAACCGCTTTTGGCCTTTTTTTAATTATGGCTTTTGTTAAGTTGAACAGTAATGAACTAACTCTTAAACGCCAAACATTAAATAGTCTGAAACTACACAACAAACTATTATTATGTAGTTCAAAGTCAATTAATTATTTACAAACTGTCGTCCGATTACTAAAGCTTACAAAATTAATTTAAACTATTATTTGTTGATATTTATGGTTAGGTATATTAAGCTTTGCATATATTAAGGGAAAGATAGACAAATTGACAAGACAAGAAACAGAATAGTATCCTAAACAGGCGAAAAGAAACAGAGAGGACCAATGTGGATGAGAAAAGAGTGGAAGTTTTTATAGGAGATCTTTGTCAAAGGACAAGCTGGGAAATTAGTTAAGGTTGTCGGAAATGTGTAGATTGATTTTATTTTTATGTAACTTGACTTTAGTAAAGAGGCTTTATATTACTATAGAGACCCGGTTACCTAGGAGACGTGCGTGGGACTAAAGCCAATATGTCGAATCTCGTTACTTTAATACACACAATAGAGACATTAACCGGTACGCGGCGATTATCGTTGTTCTCACCATGGAAATGCACCCATCAATCCCCGGTTTGTGTAAACCTATTGAATTAGGTGGCAATTAATGATACTGGGTTGTGGAGGTGACGTGTTAGTGGACTAGTTAATCGGTGCTATTGAAAGACTATGGCGTCTGTTCTGCAACATATGGTAAAAACACGAAGATAAATGGGCAAGTGGTGACTTGCCACGCACTAGATGGGCCCCCCTCCGGCCGCCACCGGCATACAAGTCAAACAGACGACAGGGAGCAACATAGATGTGAGAAGATTGAGGTGCCAAGCGGTGCGGCGCCGGTTTCATATCACGAAGAAGGCTTGTGAGCGGATTTCCCCGTAGTTATACACTTGAAAAAGACACTTCCACACCCGAGCATACAAGTTTTGGCGACCTTCCCCTGACCGGCTGGTTAAGGCAAGACAGATATGAGTCATGCGAGCGCTCTTGGTGTTCCACTCCAGCCGGGCAATGAAGGCAAGTGGGAGACGAGGCCCTGCCCAACTCAACGCACGTAACGCTTGACACAAAGCGTTTTGTGTGTGTGCTCTTCTTACACTCTTTTGAGACATTTTTTATTAATGCCATAACGTTTTCAAACCTGCTACTATGCTCTCAGAGTATTTTGTTTTATTTCGAGGAGATAACGATTAGCCCCGAGGGGTTTATTATTATTATTAATATTAAATGATTGACACAAATAATTAAATACATATAAATTGTGGGCCTCGCGCATTAAATACAAGTTATTTTAAATAACTTAGCAAAGGTGCTAGGCACCATTTAATGTGTATTCTAATGTCATTTCTATAAGTACGTACTCATTATAACTTTATCATATTGTGTTAATTTAGTGTGAATAAGTTTGTGAAATTAAATTATTATTATTAAATTATTATGAAGCTTTCTTAAATATTTAACTTGCTGTGATTCGTTATGGAAGCTTGTATAAATCAATTTCGAAGGGTACAACTACAAGTTAAATCTTATTCCATTAGTAATATTTGTTTACTTAGAATACTTCAAATTTTACACAGGTTTTAGTAATTTATTAATTTACTTATTTTATAATAATTTCGATGATGATGAAAATGACAGAAAATGTTGTACCAATCTGAGCTACTCCACCTTTTGGATACTAAACTAATTAATTGTTTACTTAAATTCATGTTATATTAGCTATATTATATTAGTAGCTGTCCCGCGCAACTTCGTTTGGGTATTTTTTCCCGTTTTTGCAACATTTCTCATTTTTGCTCCGCTCCTATTGGTCGTAGCGATATTTTATATAGCCTATAGCCTTCCTCGTTAAATGGTCTATCCAACAGTAATTTTTTTTTTAATTCCGATCAGTAGTTCCTGAGATTACCGCGTTCAAACAAATTCTTCAGCTTTATAATATAAGTATACATTGTAATACAAATTTTTTGACCAGTCGTATTACCTTTGCTTAGAGTTTAGCACAATTTTTTTTACAAATTCATCTAGTCATTGTCACCTAACCTATAAATTCAAACTGATAGCAGCTATGCACTACAATACCTATAAGATGGTTGAATTGCTATAACTATACTCGGTAGTTAATCATTTAATTTGTTCACAGAGTGGAGGTTACGGCCAAGGCACATTATTTTCCCTGCGTTCCCGTCGACGCACTGGTTCTTTCTTATCACTGGAACTGGCTGGCCGAGGAGCGGCGAGGCTGGTTCATGCGGGTTCAGGGAGCTCCCGGTCTATATATTTAGCTGTACCTTTGTATGACTTCCGTTGGCATCATATTGCTATCAGGTAATTTGAGATTTTATAAAAAATCTATTAGACAAATGCATGCGCAATGTTCAGTCATCAGTAATTGAGCTAAAACGGCATAAATGACATGCAGACCCTTTTAATGGACCACCTTGTTTGGAAAATATCAAATTGAAACGTTTGTTAGAGAAAACATATAACTCAAAAGTCCAATCACACAATTTTAAGATAGGACTACAAGCTACTTAGAATTATACGCTACTCATAAATATATTTCAAAATGGTCTCTGTAGATTTTCTTAAGCTTAAGTTTATTGTCATTGGCTTTTTTGAGCCACTGGATTACTTAAAGATCTAGACTAGATAATTCCTAAGTTTTCGTTCATGATACCCTCGAGATGTTATATAGTTTTATGTTTATCCGAGACACACAGACATTCTGGAAATAGGATTTTATTTTCATCGCTTTGTTAGCCAGCATTATTAATGTAGTTTTGTTCCCTACTAAGTAGTTTACTAAAAGGGAATAAATTGGACGATTTGTCTCTGGAGATCCCGTTTTGTTCTGTTCATTGTTTGAAAGCTAGGCATTATTAGGACCGTAATTAAGGACACTACATATAAGGTTTAGGCGCCTCAATGTCCTAGAAATTACCGGAGGAAATATCAGTGCTTGTCTGGACGATAAACAAGATCAACGTGGTTTACGACATCAAAAGTACTACCACTAAGCCTAATTTACTAATGGATTTAACAGAAGGTGTTTACTTAGAAAAGTAGTTATGAGTATAATTGCTCCACAACTGTTTTACTGCTTTTGCTATACCTAAGTCACAGAGAAACATTTTTTTTTCATTAATTGTTCTAGTTCACAACAAAATGTTATACGCCTTTGCAAGAGTCGACAACAATAAAGCCAATTTACAACATTCTGAACGTAAAACAGATTTAAAACTATAACTTTCACACAATGTTACGTAAACAACTTTTATCAACTTTCAAAGAGAATTACAGAGCAGCAAACAAGGTTACACATATGCAAATACAAATAAGTATTTAACATAGTGTGAATAAATACACAAGCATTGTCGCTTTTAGAAAATCTCATTTTCCTATTACACAGCAGCAATGAGACTAATTTAATTTTGTGTAGAGCAACGAAATGAAAACTTCAAGCAAAATTAACCATTTCAGACATTTAATTAAAGATCCCCATGTTTTTTAATAACCTAGACGATTACAGTCTGGTGCGGGCTTGACTTAATGAAAATGCTCAAGTGCAGGCCTAGGGATTTTGCATTGGCTTTTAATAAAGGGACAGAGGAATCTGGACTACATAATGCTTTAAGCCGTGTTTTAAAGCTTTGTTGGATTTACATTTCATTTAATATGCACCTTTTGTTTACATTTTTATGTGATCACTCATTGCGTCAAAAGTTTCAGTAAATTAATTGATGAGAGGATTTTATTCACAGCAGTTTAAATATCACCTACCAATTCATAAAACGTAGTTGTTAATCGAATTCGATTCTACCTTTATTAGCGCCTAGCTGTCCCGGCGAACTTCGTATCACACCGTTCGTTTTTTTTTAATTTCTCTTTTTTTTTACTTAATAACCTTCTACAGAGTATTAGAAAACTAAAGAAAAAATAATTAATCGAATCGGTTAAGTCGTTTTTTAGTTATGCCGTGACCAAGAAATATGGATTCATTTTTATTTAAAATAAAATAAAAAGAAGATAAAACACGATTCTGACCACAATGACAGTTCTTAAAAAAATTGCTTAAAATACTTACATTTATTATGAACTTTTTTGAGCTTAATTAACGTCATTGATGTTGAATTATTTTATTCGTACTCAGATATAAGAGAGAACGCGAGAACTGACATTTCAATTTAAATATTTTATTTATGTGCATTGAAATGTAAGTTGAGACACTAGACTTCTAGTAAAATTATTATATTCTCAGTTTCAAACATTTTTAGTTAATCGTGCCATCATATCACATACCTAATGACTAAACTTCTAAACTTTTAATGTTAGTAAAAACTAGAACCACACTGAAGATAGTACACAGAGAATAACATTGCTGGTAACTGAGTAGCGAAGCTATCATCCCAAGGGAGATATAAACCCTATCCTAACGTTGGTAACGGGAATAGTTCGATAAGGCTCCAGAATCGAATTACTTAGTTTTGTTCGCTATATAGGCTACGTAATAGTAAATGGTAAATATTTTACTTAGACAATTAGTTTCGCGGTCTTCAAAAGGTTTTATTGCTAACGAAGAATGTTTCGAATTCGCCAATATTAGTCTAAATAGGTGGCAGTTAGCCGGAATTCTTCTATACCAGCTCCTGGAATTGTTTGGCAGTTTACGTTGGGATTATGTACGAATTAAATTAAAATGTTGGGTACGTAAAGGTTACAGAAAATACCGTTCCTAAAACTTTCTACTACCACTTCAACAAACTACGTTGTACACTGCTACTAATAAAATTCTAATGGGAGGTTGTTCCTTCTAATTGACAAACTCTTTTTATTCCTAGCGTGCACGATGACAACACAGTTCGTGCCTATGTCGATTGCCGCTGGCTCAGAACCGATGTCCTTGAAAAAGATGCCCTTGACACGCCAAGGGATGCTGATCTTATTATAGGTTATCTCTTCTCTGTAAGTACCAGCTTTATTAAACCAAATCGTAAGCGAACCGTAAGAAGGGACATGTTCAATATTTACCTAGGACATGTCATGTAATTTCAATCCATCCATATAGAACGATTGGGGTACCTCAGGGCACAACCCTGGCCCAAAGGTAAACACGATGTTTCGTGATTGCTACATTTGGGTAATATGGAGCTTTTATTTATGTTTACTTGGCACCAAAAGGCCTGAAATTAAGGTTGAGAATTTGGAAATGTTTGTGAACCTTTTTGTGAACATTCTGCCAAGTTTCCCAAATGTACCTTTATTTATCATGTTAAGAAGATAACATTTCTTTGAAATGTTAATCTTTGTTCTGAAATTATCTCTTTGGTGCATGCCTAAACTTTCTTCATACCCAACATGTTAACACAATAATTTTGCCGACAGGGCGATCTCGAGCAGCTGGTGCTCGTGCCAAAAGCGGGACAAGCACAGAAACAATGTTCCAGCCAAGCGGTTGGCATATCTACGCCTTACGTCACAATACATGAGACGTAACTGGAGTAAGAACAACAATTGGAACTAATTCAAAGGAGAATGACTACGTTATGAATTGTAAGGATTTGATAATGACAACGGTAAATAAAAAATTAAATCGAATATTATAAAATTGGACAAAAAGTTTTGTATAATACGCAACTGAAATTGACCTGAAACCATGTTCAAGTATATACCAATTTAATTGGAAACAATTTCATGTTTAATCATGGATGGTACTAATAAGAATTGCCAATTAAAGATCAGAATTCGTTTGGACGCTCAATGTACTTGACAATTATGGTTATGGACAATGGTATTGCAACACATTCATTCGACACCTGTGTTGTATCACACATATACTTATTAAAATTTACCGTTTTTTTTTTTGTTGTCGGTACAGTGTATCGGGCATTGATGTGGGAATTGGCGAGATGAGAAAATTGCCTTTTTGATTAAATAAAAGGCACAAATTTTGTCTGACTAATAAATGTATTAATGATTTTGAATATAATGAAAATCAATAATATTGTAAGCTCAAAATATTGTATAAATTAGGACCATCGCTGTATAGAATAAATAGATTACATTTGAGATGTAATAATAAAATATATCGGCTATAAATGTGTTATTAGACAAGAGAAAATTCACTGTATTTTGACAAAACGTTAAACTGTTTTCTATTTCAGTAATAAAAACATAGAAAGTATGGTTTATGAAATATTTAAAATAGCTTGAAACGATATATAAGATTGATTTACAATGAAATTTTCGTATTAGCATTTCATACATAGAATTTAATGTTAGAAGAGCGATGTAAATGAACATGTACCCTTATTTAAATCTTCATCAAGAAAAGGCCGTAATATTTAAAATATGAACTACATCATTCTAATAAAATATGTTTGTAAATTAATTTATATAATATGATATGATTATAATTAACGTAATGTAATAGATTTAGTATTTGAAATATTAGCGTTTCTTACATTTTAGGGCCTAAAATGTACATAACATCTTTGATAGTGAAATTCGATTATTGTGATTATTTAACTTTAGGTGCCAGGTTTTGGTTTTCTGTAATATTTTTATTAGTGAGTTTGTTGACCTTGTGATGTTCAGTTTTGAAGTGATATTAAGTTAACACGTAATGTTTGGAAAGGAATTGTTTATATTTCACTTGGATAATTGAATAAAGAGGATTATACTGTATATTATGTGGGTGTTTAATTTTATTCCTTTGTACAGAACTTTCAGAATATAAACTATTTTTTTTCTTTGAGAAAAGAAACAAGTAACTACAAACAAATTATAAAAAAATATCTGAAGTCACTGTTTATTTATTATCAAACGTATACATCATTTCAAAGTTGAGTAAGAAACCGCGTCGGACAATTGATATGAATATGATTGCAGTTAGGCCCGAAAATCGTAACAAATATTACCGCGTTTTGGATATATTTCGGGACTTAATCGCGTGTATTATTTAAAGGTATGAACCTTTTATTTACCCGACGTTTCGATCGAATTGCACCGATTGTGGTCACGGGTCGACTGTGAGTCGAGTCGGATCGCGAAAGTTTAAAAACAATATTACAGCGTTGTTTGTTTATGGTCTATTATAAAGCTAGCAAATATTTTCATGAGTCAACACCGTATCTCGAAAACTACTCGACCAAAGAAGAATCGTAAAGCTATCTTACACCCATAAAAACTACCTACAGTTTATAGGTAAAAGGCTTTTTATTTGGTTTTCGGAAATGTCACACACAGGGGTAATAAATTGGTCTAAACCACAGTCCAAAGATTGTCTGAGAAACACGCAGAATAGCAGGAAATAGCCTAGCATTAACCTCCATATATAATACACAATACCTAGTTAATCAAAAGTCATTTTGGTTAGTTAGGCACACACTAGCGCAAAATCACAACCACAAAATGCCTACCTAGTTTCATTTTAGGCGATCTAATCTGGTATTACTGTCGTTATAATTTTAAAGGCATCTTCTCGTGATTTATTTGACGTAGATCTGCGTTCATGAGATCACAATCTTCCAGAGAATTCCAATTACGATGGTGGTGTGCGTGATAGGAATAAAGAGGGCACCTATCTTATGAGTGGGGCAAAGGCGACTAGAATTGGCATTAGTGGCGTTAATGCGGATAGAATGTCTGATTTTAGATCAGATGATGGGTTCTAAAATCATCTATATTGTTAACATGCTTAAAACATTATATAATAAAATTTATATAACAGGACCGTCCCTGTTATACAATTATGACAATTTGATTATAACAATTTGATACCTTATCACTAGGCTACCGCCGTCGTTAGCCTAGTGATAAGGTATCAAATTGTTATAATCGAGAGGTCGTAAGTTTGAATCTGTACATGTCTCACAGACGTTTACTGATTCAAACCTTCAACTTTTCAGCAACATATTGCACTCAATATTATAAAAAAAAATGTAAAATTACAGTATCTTACTGATAGCACAGGTAATTTATGAATGGCCAGCAATAAACTTTAAATTCTAATTATTTTTATTTTTTCCTCCCTGTCTATAATTATGGAATACGAGGTCCATCCGCACAAACGACAATACCGCACAAACGGTCGCAACATTAATTACGTGTACGGAGTAAACACTACAGACGAGCGCACGACTCATTATTGGTTTGATCACTTCCGACATAGAAATATTGATGGTAAAATTAACCACATGGTTGCCTGAAAACTACCGTAAAAACAACGAATTAAAGGCGATAGTGGAATTTCTCGATACACTATCCATAGATGAGTTAGCAGCAGCTTTTAACGTTAGCATCAAAACAATATTGGTTCATTTGCGGCAAATTGGCAAGGTAAAAAAAAATAAGTGGATACCGCACGAACTAAATGATCGCCAACGCTATGAACGCGTTGGAGTACCTACCTATGCCTTGCGTTGTTTAAAAACATGGAATCAAAGGTATTTTGACTCGCAATTTCACTTGCGATGAAAAGTGGATTCTTTTAGATAATCGTAACCGTTGGAAAGACGCTGGTTCAGCACATATGTAATGCCCTCGAAAATGCAAACGAAAACTTACACCGAAAAAAAAAATCATGGTTACTGTTTGGTGGTTTAGTGTCGGTATAATTTATCACAGTTTCTTATCAAATGACCCTATCATTACGTTACATTAAATTACTAGCGAATGTGTACTCTTAGAAACACAATCTGTCACGATATAGAATTTTATAAGCTACGGGTCTTAATCGCGTAAATATTTTATTTTAAGGCTGGCAAGTCTTCAGCCAGCCTTGGTTTATCCGCTACTCCTACACGACAACTCTCTACTTCATATGGTACAACAGACCGTCTCTAAGCTACAAGAGCTAGGGGTTGGAAGTTTTGCGTCATCCACCGTACTTATCAGACTTTGCGGCAACCGACTTTTATTATTAACAGCCCGTATCGGTCCACTGCTGGACATAGGCCTCTCCTATTTTTTGTCACAACATCCAGTCATCTTGCCTCTTGCACCCAGTCCTTCCCAACGACCATCTTCAGGTCGTCGATCCACTTGGCCGGGTTCCGTCCTACTTTACATTTATCAAGTCGCGGTCTCCACTCTAGGACTCATTTGCTCTAGCAGCTATGCGGCCCTTCGATAGATATTGCAACTTTAGCGTGCTTAACTTACGTGCTATACCGGTAACTTTAGCTCTTTGTCGGATGAACTCATTGGAAATGTTATTCTTTAAAGAAACCCCAAGCCTAACACGCTCCATAGCCCGCTTCGCAACTTTAAATTTGTGGACTAACCCAACTGTAAGTGTCCACGCCTCGGCATCATAGGTCATAACAGGTAGGACGCACTGGTTAAATGTCTTGGTCTTCAGGCATTGCAATAGAGGCAAAGTGACAGTGAAAGTGAACTCGACAAAGTTTAAAAAAATATAATTCCCGAGAGGCCATAAAAAACGCCTTTAAATAGTTCTTTAGCTCCCATACACCTGACTTCTTCAAGAATGGCATTGAAAAATTACCTCTGTGCTGGCAGAGGTGCATCAATAGCATAGGTGTATATTTTTATTAATAGAAATGAAAATATGGTTAAAAAATGGAATTTAACTTACTGTATACTAAACAGTAATTTAATAGGTAAAGGCCTAATATTACAATAAACGCTAGTGTTTATTTTTATCTGCGGATACAACACAAAACCAAAGAGTTTTTTCTGGATTTTTGGGTAACGGTTACTATTTACGTACACCCAGAAGTTCGTTAAAAAAAACAAAAATTACATAAAAACTATAGCTATAATTTCGCTAGGTCAGCGTTACCAATTAGGGTTCCATACTTAACAAACTACATAACATTGAAATTATATTATAAGTGTAAATAATACCTATAGGTCGAGTACAAGCAAACATATCTTTCTCATTCTGCAATTTCTTCCTGCAAAAATGTTTAGTATCATGCGAACCGATTTCTCTCACTTGTATTTATTATTGGATATCTCGTATATTCTGCGATGAAAGCCTACTAAATCTGGGCTTTAGTATTTATGACGTGAACGTGGATGCTTACCAAGACTACGAATTCCTTCAGTGCCTGCCTTTTATTTATCTGTGTCTAGTTTCTTACCCGTTATTTTGGGGTAAACATAAAGCAAATTAATTTTAAGGTTTTTGCCTTTGGAGTAGGCAAAATCTACGAGATTTTGTATTTCTATGTAAACCTGCTGGCTGAATGTGTGCAGCAGATTGTGGTTTTGAAGTGATGCGCTTGTAAAAACAACAAAAAAAGAATAAGCCAAATAGGTGTTAATGTATGAGCAATCGTACGGAAAACTAAGAAAATGGGCAAAAAATCTCCGTACAAAACGTCCAAGTGGGTGAGGGGGATTTTTCAATAATATTGTCAAAATTTACAGATGATGATGACGTTCACTTGTTCTGTATGCCTAGTTGGGCGGATAATAAAAAAAAGCCTTCATTGAAGCTTATAGCAAATAATACAAACTATTGTTTGTAGTAACCTCGCTAAAAAATAAAATTATTATACCTGTATTTTTTATACGCCGCTTACTTATTTTATCTTAAAACTGTTTTATAATAGAATTTATACAACATTATTATTAAAAACTGGGTATAAAATAAACGCTATGAAAACTGGACTTAAAACCAAGTATTTTTGCTACTATATAGTTCATGAAAATTAAAATTTTAAAGAAGAACTATTTCAATATACCTAATTAAGAGAGCAAACTTAACAAAAATGGTAGTAAGTATGAATTTATTAATTGTACAATAACTTACGAAGACGATTAGTTTGCCAAATCAGTTTGAATATCATACAAAACCTTGAAATAAATCTTCTATAGTGTAATACATCAATATCTGGACAATATAAAATGTTTTAGCAAAAGAAAATTGTTGCTAGTTCAGTCAAAGCAAATACTGTCACTACATTTTTCGTAGTCAGGCAATTTATATTTTTTTAAACGAAACTATTATGTTAGATAGATAAGACAGACATTAGAACAAGCAAAATAATGTTTTAAGGTGCCGTGCTCATCGTAAATCTGACTTTGGTCTTGCTGCATAATTTTTTGGGCTTGCTTGTGAATAAGATCATTTGTAACACAAATGTAACCATAATAATAATATTATCTATTCAATGAAGCACAAAACTTTAACAAATCAAAATTACCTAAGACCAAAACTTCATCCCTAATACATTTAGACAAAAAGAAATTTCTCACGACACAAAACCAAACTTTGCAGGAACAAAAAAAGGTAGCCCAAGTTGTTGAAAGTACAAAAATAATTTGGCTAAATATAAACAAAAATATACAAATTAATTAGACCGTCAGAAACAATACGGAGAATTGAAAGAGGCATCCTGGCTTTTAAAAGTTTAGACCCAACAAAAAAAAACAAAACATTTCTGGAAACTTTTTAAAATGGAGATGAAAGCTTCATCTCCGTTTTAAAAAGTTTTAGTTCTATAAAAGGTTGTTGGTGGAACTTTTGATCCTAAAAATGTATAATCAGTAGATGAAAATAATAAATAGTTGAAGTCCAGACTGGCTTATGGCTGACAAACTTTGTCCGTTGGTAGACTTTTGGTTTAGTTTTTGTTGTTTATAAAGTTGGTATAATAAAATGTTATAATGTGATAAATATAAGAAAAAACTTTAGAAATGAGTATTTTAATTTTACTTGCATTGGTAGCCTACATAATACCTGCCGCACAAACAGTTGGTTTACTCTCTTAGAGTTCAAGTTTCCTGAATTCTTCGTCACATGACGTAATTAAATCTCAGCCTGATTTCAACTTTCTAGGATCAAGCATTTGGGTTGGGGGTTGATGAGTGAATGAATAAGTTAAGGTTTTATTACTGACTGGCCTGTTAATCTAGTGGTTGGTGACCCTGACTGCTAAGCCGGAGGTTGTGGGTTCGATCCCTACCCCTAAAACTTTTTGTAATGAGCACGATGGTTTATTCTGTGTCTGGGTGTAATTTATCTATAGTACAGTTGCCCAAGAATGATGAGAATAATATGCATTTTAAAGTTCCCCAAGCAAGTATTTTAGCCGTTTCTTAATTTATATAAATGACTTGTGTAATCTGAAGCTAGATCATGGCACAATCGTAACGATACGTTTATGCCATGATCAGACATGCATACGAATGCTGAAAGCTTACATGCACGCGCAACATGGATTTTATTTTTTATTTAGTTAACAAATTGCTTTAGCAAAATTTTCTAACGCTAAATTCGGAAAAATATAAATTTTATCGGTTTTTCAATGCGCAAAGTCCTGGATACACAAACGAATCCAACAATAAATACTCATTATTGCAGACTCACTACTAAGACCCAATGCACTTAGGGTACTTTTAATGTCGGGACACTAAAAGTACCCTTTCATTTAAATACCACATATAAGCTTTAAAGCTTAATACCCCCGTAGTTAAAAGGATTCCCCGCGGCGCAAGAATCACCGTTGCAACCCATCTTTCTCGCCTCATAGAAAAATGCGTGGAAAAAAATTGTTTAGAAGACTGGCACAATCTTTTACTTTTTGCTCATCGCACTTTTCATATCATTAAAGATAATTCACCCGGTTCTCTTACCCAAAAAATCAAAAACAACTGTTTCGATCAATCATGTAGCATATCATCAGACAAACCAACCAAAATTTTTTTTTTTAACCGCCGAAAGATCATAGAAACTAAAATAAGCGGCGGTGATTTAAAAGGCGCCGCCCGTCTCCTTTTTTTTTAAACGACGTGTTGTCACCAGACACTCCAGACACCTTCTTGGCCCTACAATCAAAACATCCCCCAGCTCCTCCTTATCCGCTCTTTCTGGACCCATCAACGGCTAGCCAGTCATGTTTACAAATTAATAACAAGGACACTTTCGATGCAATTTTTCATTTAAAACTGGTTCCGCAGCGGGCATCGATGGTATTTCACCTCAACATCTCAAAGATCTCGTTTCTGTCTCAGCTGGCGATGCAGGCGTTCAACTTTTAAATTCCTTGTCTAAATTAGTTAACACAATGTATTCTGGCAACATTCATTCGGAAATTGTTCCAATTTTGTTCGGCGCAAACTTGATCGCCCTCACTAAAAAAGATGGAGGGGTGAGGCCTATAGCCGTTGGTTCAAAACTTCGTCGTCTTGCTTCCAAAATTGCTGTTCGGCATATCTTTCCAAAATTACAGTCTGTTTTTAAACCAGTACAACTCGGTTTTGGAACCAAAGAGGGGTGTGAAGCCGCCGTGCACTCCTTGCGTTCATTCCGTTCAAGTGCCACATCCAAAGTGTTGGTCAAAATTGATGTCAAAAACGCTTTTATTTCGGTAAATAGGGACGCTCTGATGACAGAAATTAAACAACACATTCCCGAAATTTACAATTATCTCCTTTTCTCTTACGCTGACCCCACGAAAGTGCTTTACCGTGAGAAAGTTCTTTCTTCAGAAGTAGGCTGTCAGCAGAGTGATCCTCTCGGGCCAGCTATTTTCAGTTTGGCAATAAAAACAATTATTCAAAATTTAAAATCAAAATTCAACGTTTGGTATTTGGACGACGGAACCCTAGGAGGTGAACTTGATACTGTTCTTTCCGACCTTGCAACCATGAAATCAAAATTTCAAAATATTGGTTTAGAATTAAATTTTGGTAAATTCGAACTATACTTTCATGATTCCTCGCAAAATCAATCTCATCAAAATCTAATGAAATCATTCAGAAATTTTATAATTTAACTCCGAACATAAACATACGAGTAGTTACCAAAAACTCACTTTGCCTCCGTTTTGAAGACTCATTTCCGTTCTATTTGCACAATTGCATTTCAAAATTGCAAAATTTCTCGAATCGTCTTCTCGATATAAGCCCGCATTACGGTTTAACTTTACTAACATTCTGCCTTTTCGTACGAAAATTAACTTACATACTTCGCTGCTGTCCCATATGGAAATTTCAAAATTTATTGACACCATTAGATGACCTTATGAGGTCAACTTTAGACTCAATTTTGAACATCCAGCTCAGCGATAAGTCCTGGACCCAAGCATCCCTCCCCATTCACCGTGGTTTAGGGATCCGCAAAATTTCTAGTGTCTCCTTTACCAGCCTTTTTGTCTTCTGTCCACAGCTAAGCTAGTCTTATTGGTAAAATCCTTCACTCAAACCATAAGACTGCGAGTTTGGAGGAAGCTAAAAAAGCTTGGTCATCAGCATGCCCAGGTGAGGATCCCTGCCCGTCCAAATTTTCAAAAAAGCTGGGATGATGGTTTGTGCAAATTTTCATACAACACTCTGTTTGACGAAAGCTCTGGTCTCGAGCGCGCTAGACTGTTTGCATCCAACTCCAGAGAATCCGGTAAATGGCTTCGTGCTTACCCGTCGCCAAACACTGGCACATTTAACACACACATCTGCACTCCGCACCGTTGCCCCTGTGGCAGTGAAGTCAACCAATTGGGATACCACGGGCTATCTTGCCAAAAGAGTGCAGGTCGCTTTTCTAGACACGCCGCCCTGAATGACATAATCCGTCGGGCTCTTGCCTCAATAAACGTACCAGCTCTTCTAAAACCTACCGGCTTAGCTCGGGATGATGGCAAGAGACCTGACGGGATGATGCTGATTCCTTGGAGTTTGGGAAGGGTGCTTGTGTGGGACGCCACGTGTGTAGACACACTTGCTCCTTCCCAACTCCACGGAACCAGCGTTCAAGCTGGAGCGGCGGCTAATGCGGCCGAAAATCTAAAAACCCATAAATACAGGGGTCTCGGCAACCAATATATATTTATACCATCCGGCGTCGAGACCCTTGGCCCCTGGGCTCCAAGTGCACAACATTTATTTAAAGAACTTTCCAAAAAATTAGTCGATGCCACTGGTGACCGTAGAGCTGGCAGCTTCCTCGCACAACGCATCAGCATTGCTATACAGCGAGGAAATGCCGCCAGTATTTGTGGACCCATGCCCAGGGGTCCCAATGTTTTGGATATATTTTAGTTTTATTTAGGCTTAATTTCTAGTTTAATATAGTATTTAATAGTTTATAATAATAATAGCTTTAAATAACATAATTCGTAAGTAAATATTGCAGATTATCAATTAATTAAACACATTTATTTTGCCTTACAATCTAGGAAGTATATTGAGATGTAATATTTAAAAAAAACAAAGTGAAAACTCATTTATTGCTCCAACTCCACTAATGAAAATATTTTCTCAAAGAACTCTGTAGTGTCATATAAGTTACAACAAAAACAGTGAAACAGTAAAATATCAATGAACAAAACCAAATGCGACCCAGTTTTACTCAAGTAGTGAAAAACAGTGAGTTATTTAAACACACAACACATACAAAATAAACTTAAGACTAATATTAAGACTAACATGCCAATTTTACTTCGATTAAAAACAGTTATTAATTGAAGCAATCAATGTAAACAAATAAATATCTGCTGACGATTAACCAATCACAATACTTCGACATTACATGCCTCGTTCAGAAACCAAATTACTCCGAACATGAATACTAGTCCTTTAAAACAATTATGTTCCATTTCACTCTGGCTTCTGAGTACATCTTAAACCTATATAATAATTCCAAAAAAAATCTTAACTCACTTATATCTAACAAATATATATATATATATAAAGGATGGATAATCTCCTAAAAAACAGATCCGCCCGTCAACGTGTGGCACATCATACGATAGGTCTTTTAAAAAAACATTTTAAGGTTTCTATTTTTTTTTGACTAAGTGAATATTTTTGAAAATTCACTCCGAATGTTACATGAATTGTTCTTTGAAAGCGCTACGATAGCACTCAAAAGATACGGAGGGCCGTATCTTTTCAGTGCTATCGTAGCGCTTAAAATACTTTAAATCAAAATTATTTAAAAAATGATCATTGATTTATTGCCGAAAAGTACGTTTCTAAACAAAAGGGCGTAAGTGCCATGAACACACGCTCTTCTGCTGGTGCAATTATTGAAATCGGTTTTTTTTATACGGTAACGGCTCCGAAGCTCCACTGACCATCTGATGATCTGACTGATCCGACATGCTGTTGCTCGTTTTTAGGGTTCCGTAGCCAAATTGGTGAAGCCCTTATAGTTTCGCCATGTCCGTCCGTCCGCGGCTTAGTTCAGAGACTGTTCGTGCTAGGAGGCTGTTATTTTTGATGGATACACTTACTACTACATTACTTATGCCGACAAAGTGGAAGAATAACATTTTGAAAAAAATAATCCCCTATAGATCCGTAAAGTAAGGATGTGATTTTTTCTCACCTACCCCATCGTGTGGTATTAACATTTAACGGTTTTAAAGACCATTTTTCGATTTAGATCTGTTTGTGAAATATTAAGCTTTAAAGTGCAAAAATGGAAAACTATCACAGCTAAGTAGGCTTTACAACTTAACGATTAAAAGTGGACACTTGATAACAATAAACCCTTCGAGGCCAGTTGTCATTTCCTTATATGAGACTAACGCAGCATTCTGAGATGCATAGCAGCATCCTATTGAAATCCAACATAAAAAAATGTCTCAATAGGTGACCTGAATATGCGTGGCACTGCGGTCCTAACTCTTCTCTAGAGTTGTCCGGCGGAAGTGAAACACCAAGAGCACCCGTACGACTCCAAACTCTTTCTTACCTTAACCGACCGGTCAGAAGGAGGTATGCTCGGGGATGGAAGACTCATTTTCAAAGGCTACGGGGAAACCCGCACACGGGCATTCTTCTTGATGGTGAAACCGGCGCCGCATCGCTCGATACCCCAAGCTGCTCACACAACTGTGTTCCCTGTCGCCTGTTTAGCTCGTATACCTGAGGCGGCCAGAAGGGCGCCCATCTAGTGAGTGGCGAGTCACCTGCTGCTTGTTTGTATTTAACATGTATTGAAAGAGCAGGCATTAAAGATATATTTTTTTTATAATTGCATATTTAAACCTTACTGCGATCGCCAACCCGATTATGGCAATTACCCCCAGGATCCATAACAAGATTGGGTCTAGTAGCTAGCTATTAGTTATTATTCGCTAATATTAAACTAGGCAGAACCTATAACAAAGAGTTTTATATTATTATTATTATTTTAGCGTAGGTTTAAAAGGTAAGATAGTACAAATATACTTTTTCTTTTGTGCCTTACTCATCTATAGTGACGCTTTATCTTTATTAAAATATTTAAGTCTTTAAAGGAAACAAAAAATAATCTTCAGCAACGCGTAACATGGGGATGTTATGTTATTGTTACTTAATAATTTTACTTTTTTACAGTTATTTATTATACGGTAATTAACACGCATTATTTACCTTAAAATTGCTAGACGTTTCAACTAGGTTGCACTGGCCGTGTTCACAAGCAGATTGTCGCAGCGATGTTAATGCAACGCGAAAGTTTATATGTTAGTATTCCCATAAAGTGATAAAATTTTGCATTAACTATTAACCAACAATATTAAGCGATCGATTAATATAGCATTAAGTACTATGTAGGTTTAAATTATGTAGGTATACATTCTAAATAAACAGTTTTCTGTAATGCTAATAATATAATAGAGTAACTAACCAACACTATCATAATATATGAATTGTATGGCAACATATGACAATATGGTAATTAATCTTCCTTAGCTGACATAAATCGCAGTTTTATCTTTCCAACCCAGGATGTGGGTCGCTTTAGATTTAAACTAGTTCGTTCACTAATTACTTTTTTAATTATTCTAATCCACAGTTTAAAATTGATCAATGAAAAAGTTTATAAATGATCATAAACTTTTTCATAAAAATAATAATTTGAATTATTATTTTATAACGAATAGGGAGTCATTATAACTTTTAAATCTTTGCGTTGCACGATTGAATAATCAATCATACATCATTCGGCACATGAAGAAACGCGGTCTAGCTAAGTATGGATTGCTTCATCTATGATAGTGAATAAAGGTGTCAATTGAGATAACAGGCTTCGTTTTTAATATTTTTGCCTAGTTCTAGATCATATTGTGAAACACAATATGATCTACAACCACAAATGATGCCGTGTGGTGCCGGCTTAAGAATAGCACCACCCCATCTCTTCCCGTGGGTGTCGTCAAGGCGACTAAGGGATTTCACCCCGGAGGACGGGCAGCAGCGTCCTCTGCGTACTTAAAGCCTTACTGCGATCGCCAACCCGCTCGCCAAGCGTGGCGATTATGGCAATTACCCTCAGGATCTACATACCAGTAGGTTCTACTGGGGAGACCCGTGCCCTGCAGTGGGCCATCATATGTGTTGATATGTATGTGAAACACAATAAATGATTTAAAAAAAAAATGAAATTAATAGAATCACAAAAACTAAATGCAAAGCAATAGTATTATTAAAACGATGTACTAGTGCATGTACGAGTATGTAGGTACATTTCGTAGTTTTTCTGTGGGCAAGTAATTTAAAACAAGATAACCATACTAATATTATAAAGGCGAAAGTTTGTGAGTATGTGAGTGTGTATGTTTGTTACTTCTTCACGTATAAACGGCTGGAGCGATTTTAATAAAATTTGGTATGGAGTTAGCTGATACCCTGGATTAAAACTTAATCTAATAAACCGCGGGGCACAGCTAGTTTTACATAAGACTGACGCATAAGACAAAAAGTTAAACATATTCAAAATACGTGGAGCGCTCAGAAAGTTTAAAAAAAAAAACTATAATACTAACTTCTATAGATAAAATATTTCATTTAAATCTTTTCAAAGAACTCTCCACCAGCCTCTTTACAAAGTTTCATGAGTCTGAACCAATTTTCGAAACATTTTTTTCCAGTCAGCCGCAGACACCTCTTCCACGGCCTTCTCGAACGCTGCTACCCCGTCTTTCAGCGATGAAAACCGTATCCCTTTGAGCAATTTTTTTTTATTTTAGAGTATAAAAAGAAGTCACACGGTGCTAGATCAGGGACCTTATTCACGTTTTTTTTTTCGTTTTCGCGGAAACCCGTGCGAACTGTCAAAATCTTGTCATAATAGAAAATAGAGAGTTGCGCTTAAATGCATCAACGCGCATGCGCTGGCAACATCTTTGAGCGCATTGCGCATGCGCCAGTTCGCACGGCCCAGGGTGACCAAAGATTCTGACCGGTGTGGTATCCAGGAAGTCCCACGTTCTGCGCGCTGAGTGCGCGCGCGTTGTCATTTTGAAGCAGTACCCTGCAGAGCCCGGTGTTCGGTCGCTTATTGCTCATTGCAGACAAAACTTCGGGCAGACATTTTGTGGTATAGCATTCGGCGTTGATGCTATACCACAAAATGTCTAATCAAATGATTTTCTTGAATGTTTTTTTTTACTGCCAGCTCACTTTTTTTCGTGGCAGCCGTCGTAGAACAATCGCTTATTTGTTCATCCCCCAAAGTAAGGCGACCACGCTTGAACTTGCTATGCCAACGGTAGATGATTGCTTTTGAAGGTCCGTAATCCATAAAAGCCATTTAAAGTCATTTGACTTATCATGTTTTAGGCCACATTTAAAATCCATCGTAGGTCACTCGATAAGTTTTGAAATGCTCGTAATTTAAAAATGGAACGCACCTGCATTATATGCATATTTTTAAAAAGCAAACTTATTTAAAAATAAAATGCAGTAGCCTGGTTGGTGGTTTAAAAAAAAGATGTTTGAATCATTTTACTACGACGGTTACCGCGTTTTTCTTTGCAACTATGGAGTTTAACCGCGATTATTTGCGTGCTATGATATTTTATTATTTTATATTTGGTTTAACTGAAAAACTTAGCCTTAAAAGATTCAGTGAATTTAAAAGAAGTAAAACAAACCACGAAGATGACTATAGAATTGATCGCCCAAAAACGGTAAAAAATGTGTGAACTACTGGAATTATGATGATAAAAGACCCAAGAATTACTTACTGGGATATTGAGAAGATTCTTGGCGTTAGTTCAGGGAGCTTCATATTATTTTGCATCAGCACCATGGAGTGGATCGTTCATTCGATCTCGCGTGTGCCATTAGACATTGAAAAAAAGGCCCGTGTGGATTAGTGCCGCGAGAGGCGTCTACGATTTGAAAATGGAACGTCAAGACGTGTTTCGAAAATCATCAAGAGCGACGAAACGTGGATTTATCAATATAATAAAGAAATAAAAAATATTTATCAGTATGGATCTTTTCAAAAGGAAAATGGCCGACAAAGCTGCAATGACCTCGTAACTTTGGTACAAAAATGGTGGCAATTTCTTTTTTCGCAGCGGGCATGTGTGAAAATTCATAGATCTGTTAACTCGGAATGGTTTTCAGCAGTAGCAAGCTCTGCGGGAGAGGAAACCAAAGCTTGGGCTACGGGGAATCATGCTGTATGACAAAGCTTTGTCACATACGTCCCTCAGAACAAATGCGTTTCTGTGATTTCTTTTTGTTTCCGATAATAATAATAATAATATCTTGGGACAACTCACACAAAGCTATCTGATCCCAAACTAAGCAGAGCTTGTACTATGGAAACCAGGCAACCGATAAACATACTTATATATTTCTAAATACATACATATTATAGATATAATAGGGAATTAATAATAGGGAAAATAATAGGGAATTTTTTGTTGGTGTTCTTGCGACTTCATAGGCCACGGCCTCTGCCGTAGAGGTCGTGGCTGCCTACGAAGTCGCAATTTCGGACCTATTGGATCAAGACTGGCAAAAGTATTTTAATAGGTTAATTTTTACAGGTTTATTGGTTTAGGCGAATGGAATGTGCACAGAGAATGAAGGAGAGTATTTAAGAAAAAGGTAAAATAAATAAAGTTAATATCTTGTATAGGTATTTCTTGTCTCAAAACTTATCGAGTTACCTACGTAATCATCATTGATCTAAGTAATCCAAGATACAAATCTAATTACCAACCAATAAGTCGTTACATAAATAGCAACAGGCATTGTGCGATACCAATATTAACGTCCTAATTAACGACGGCTATTGGTAGGATATCTGAGAAGGTACTATTAACGGATGACAATATTTCCTGTATTAATAACATAACATATTTTAGACTGGGGTATTGTATATGATCTTCTGTGTTGTTAGTCTGTCTCTATCGTTTAGGTTAATAATGATTAGAGGTTTTGCTTATTTGGCTGGCATTTTAACCCCCAAACAAACATTTTATAGATTGTAAAGAGCAATGAGTTTAACGTGTCTATTTTTATTAGAATTTACCTACCTATTTTAGAAATAGTAAAATATGGAAACAATATCCCCTCCATAAATAGATAGTTTCATGCCGTCGGAGGCATAATTGAATCTCGATGAACTAGTAAAGTACCTCCTACTGCATGAAATTATATAATTATGTAGGGGATCTTGTTTCCATCCTTTTTTATTTATTTTTTTATTGATACTTTTAAGTGGTTGTAGTAACCGATGTAACAACTAACTTTTATCACAGCTTTTTTCAAGTATTGTAAAATGAAAAAAGAATGGTTACTAACTAACCTTTTTAGTATTACGGTTATAATCATGTTATACCTTTTTGAAACGCTTAAAATGAGCCCTTTAAAAATGATAAATTGATACCCATATTGCAGTATTCAAAACAACTTCTTTTTCACACCACTCTATTTTGACATCTCACAGCCGCCATGTTTGTTTTTTTTCAAACGTCACATATCTAAGAAGACTTTTGCGGTCAAGACGAAACTAACGACCTCTTGATATCAGGTTATAAAAAATATTATATACATACAAGATACGCGCGAAAAACGTAACCCTTCCTTACAATCGGGTAATAAATCTAATATTGTTAGTAGCCTAATTGTACAGTAGTTTTGTGTATTATTATGATTATGAGGCAAAACGAAAAAAAGGCATATCTTCAATTCTGCTTCCACTACTTGTCAAGCAAAAAGAGGCAGAGAACTGTGCCGATGTGTGGCTGGTCAAGACTCATGAATGATGAGTCAAATGTTTAGATGATTTTGGAGTATAGGTTGTATTGTCAGTACAACAAAATACAGTTCTTCGCTTCTCTTCTCAATATATATTATTTACAATTTACTTGATAGGCTTAATACTTTTTATTTAACATTATCCAGTAAAATTTACAAAATTTATTTTCACAACAAATAAATTTACGTCTGACGTTAACAGTGTTGCCATAGGATCTGATTTTCTTTCAAGCCTTCTAGTGAAGTATATGAGAGTGCGCAGCCATCTGAGAGACTCCATTTTCCACCTTTCGCGCAATGGAGTTGATCCTTAGTTTTTGTTCAGAGTTCAGCTTCCCCTCTACAGCAATCTTTATTCAGACATTGTTCAATTGATGACGTCCAATGCTTGGTATTGCTAGTCCTCAAGGCTTCAACGATGAGGTCGTTCTTCTGTTGAGACTGAGGTGTACTGGGAGGGCTACTTTCGATACTAGCCATAGTTAGCCTTATTCGGTTGTCATACTAAAATATACTTAAATAAATAAATAAAAATAAAAATAAAAAAGCCTTTTATTTCTTGCATTTCACAAATGATATTTTGCTTACTTTTTTTTTTTTTTTTTTCTTTTTTGTTATTATTATTACTTAAAAATATACTTATACACTATAAATTGCAAGTTTGTAGTAAGTAGATCACAGATTGAATAATGACTACGGAACCCTACTTTGTGCGTGACCCGACATGCACTTGCCCGGTTTTTTTATAGTTAACGTTTTCAACAACCATTTATTATTTGTTAATGAAATAAAGATGTTTAATTTAATTCGACCAACTACAGCAAGACCTTCAATTATCACTTCCACCAAGGCCAGTAACAGTGCGTGAGCTTACATGGGCCTTGAAAAGAATAAAGAACAACAAAGCCCCTGGCTTTGACCTAATCACTAAAGAGGTTCTTATGCAAATTCCTAGAAAAGCTTTAGTATTCATTACAACACTCTTTAATGGTGTCCTCAGGGTCCAACACTTGCCAACTATGTGGAAAGTATCCATCATCTCCATGATACATAAGCCAGGAAAACCTCCAGATCATGCTACATCATACAGGCCGATAAGTCTTCTACCTGTCCTGTCTAAAGTGTTTGAAAGGATTCTCTTGAACAGAATACTGCCGCTATTGGATGAAAAGGAAGCCATCCCCAAACACCAATTTGGGTTCAGAAAACACCACTCGACCATCGAGCAAGTCCATCGAGTTTGTGACAAAATACGGCATTCCCTTGAAGCCAAAGAGTACTGCTCTGCTGTATTTCTTGATATCCAGCAGGCATTTGACAAGGTATGGCATAAAGGCCTACTCTCAAAAATAAAAACGTTGCTACCACATACCTACTATACTCTGATGAATTCTTACTTGTCAAATCGCATGTTTCAAGTACGAGAAAGTGGTGATGCATCAGAAATTTATAAGATCCAAGAAATTTATGAGGCCGGTGTGCCCCAAGGCTCGGTTCTTGGCCCAATCCTGTACACCTTGTACACTGCAGACCTCCCTCAGTCAACACAAGTAATGAACGCTACATTTGCTGATGACACTGCACTATTAGCAAGCAGTCCAGATCCACAAACTGCTTCAAATATTTTACAAGAAAGCCTCAACAAAGTAGGTGACTGGCTGCAGAAGTGGCGCATCAAAGCAAGCGCTTCTAAATCGACCCACATAACATTCACGCTTAGAAAAGGAAACTGTTCACCCGTGCAACTGAGAAACAATACCCTGCCCCAAAGTGACTCTGTCAAGTACCTTGGAATACACCTAGACAGAAGGCTGACATGGAAAAATCATGTCAAAACAAAGCGCGATGAAACAAACATACGGTTCCGGACCATGTATTGGCTGATGGCACGCAACTCTAAACTTTCGGTGGACAACAAGCTACTAATCTATAAAATGATCCTCAAACCTGTGTGGATGTACGGGATCCAACTCTGGGGAAGCGCTTGTAACTCCAATCTAAATATTATACAGAGACTGCAGAATGGCATACTTCGTACCTTGTCGAATGCTCCATGGTTTCTCACAAACTCTGAAATCCATGAAGCTCTGGAAACTAAAACAGTAAAGGAAGAGATCCAACAGTCCTCCACTAACTACAAAAATCGGCTCGACAACCACCCGAATGACTTAGCTGTCGAATTAACAAAAATCAGCTACAGGAAACGCCTTAAACGCCATGATATCCAGACTCTACATGCTCGATGTTAAATAGGAGTGTCTCCTGCTGGGGAGACCCCTCACAATGCTTCAACCGCCCAACAAATCTGCTTATAGTCCTGGGACTGATTGTAGATGCAGACGAACAAGAAAAAAAAAAAAAAATTTAATTCGACGAATGTGTTTGTGTACCTTTGGTATTTATAGAAGCTAAACAGATAAACGGATTTGAGTTTGTTTTTAAATTACAAATCTAGTTTGATTGAGATCTTTCTTAGCTCTATTTAACAATAATTCGTTAACCCATTCTAAAGATAATTAACTTTTTGTTCCACGTGTAAGAAGTTATATAAAGTGCACATAATTATCTTGTAGGAAACTTTTTGAGCAAAATAAATAGATACACATTACGTAATTTCGTGCGCGTGATATCTAGATTATCATTTAATAATGTTTATTATTTTGGTAACAATTCATAATTGATATTATAATATAAATTACATTCAGACGGAGAATAAAGAATCGTGCTCATTACTAGCCACTAGATCAATAGGCCAGGTTCAATTGATTTTACGACTATCTAAATTGTGCGTCACGACCCACGTCTACCAAAAAAGCCTTTTCGAAAATCAAGACCCACTTCCGCGCCCCTAAAACGCAAGAAATGTTCAAAGTTAAATCTTGTTAAATTTTGCAATCTAACTTATTCTAACCAAATTTCATTATCAATGTTAAATAAAAGAAAAACTTAATTAACGAACTTTCCCGCTCTTAAATAATATAGCTAAATAGTTTAGTCGAGTTAATTTTACCCGTGTCATCGAATCATGACTACCAAGCAAACTTGATTGTGAACAACGTGTTGTTAGGGTGGCTAGCTATGCGAGATTTATTTGGATGCTGTTTAGATGCTGGGTTTTTTAGATATGTCAATTAGAACGATCAAGCAAGGCTACAGGCGTCCTTACCTGTTCTCCTGGGCGGCCTCGGTGTTCGCAAAATTTTAAACGTAAGCTTACCAGCATTTTTGTCTTCAGTTCAAGGATTAGCATGGCTTCTGGGAACGTTACCAGTTGACATCGATGGAGAAGAATTCTTTTTTATTTTATTTTTGTAAATATCGTGTATTATATTTTATTATTATAGATGTAATTTAGAGTAGTTTTTTAATATCTTGTATATATTGTATTATTTACCAAAATTAGATAGATAAATAAAAAACTTCATTTACAACCAATCATACATTTAAGACACTTCACAAAACCGAATAATCGGTTTTACGTGGAAATTGCACTCAGGTTACGTACTCACAAAGTTTCATAAACATATTATAAAATTTTATAAGCTACAGGTCTTAATCGCGTATATATTTTATTTTAAGGCTATATAGGTACCTTTTTGTTCTATCGCCGGACGTTTTGACCGTATTGCATCGGCCGTAGTTTACGTAGCCCGTTTACGAACATATATTTCTTAAAGATAGCTTAATAACTATGTGTATTAATTAGTTGTAGTTAATTAGGTTAGAGTTCAATCTATGAGGTGGGATAAAATATTTATTCTTTGAGGTAATGCGGTGGTAGCATCCCCTCCCCCATCCTGCGAGCGAAATACGCTTGGCCAATGTTAGTTTGGTGCTTTCAAGTTATTTTAAGCTTTAGGCCAATAAATAAATCTGATAATCTACGAGTATTAAGACTTTCACAAAATATTATAAAATAAAAAAAATATATGTTTGTTTGTACAATAATTTCTCCGAAACTAGAAATCGCATTATGACCTATTTTTATGAGTTTTTATTTACTCTAGCTTAGGGAACCGTGCAAGTTTTGTTAAAATCGGTTAAGTAGTTTGGAAGATATGAACGAAAACGTTTGATTTGAAAAACATCTCAAAACCTTTGTCAAACAGTACATAGGTATAGGAAATATTTTATAGTTACGTAAAAGCTAAAAATTATAAAATAAGAACCAGGCAAGGGCATGTCGGATCATGTTCAGTGTAGGGTTTTGCAGCCTTGAATAATTGGATCAGTAGAAGAGCGTATGTTCATGGCACTTACGCCCTTCTGTTGAGAAACGCAGTTTTTCGGCAATAACTCAATGACAGTATATGTGATTATGCTATATTTGTCATTTTTTTCATATTTTATGGTTACACGGTTCAAAAGTTAAGGAGGGCGATTATTTCTAAAAATATTTCCTCAATCAACAGTATTTATTTTAAACCTTTAAATTTTTCTAAAAAATCTGTCTGAATGATGTGCCATTTTTCTAAAAAAAATGCTTCTGTTACATGTATGGCAAGGCCCCCCTTAAAATGTTTATTTTTATAATGTAGCTATTTAAATAAGTAGCGGCTACTACAAGACAATATTTTCACCAAATTTCATCAATGTTCATTGAGTAGTCTTTGAGTAAAAGGCCTGCCTTAGTACAAATCTTACAAGTACTGGCACTGGCTTTAAAAAAGTAGGGGAAATACGGACAAAATGACATACCCTTTGGTTTTCTCACCATAAACATTTATTTAAGGGCTTTAGAAAAAAAATAGTATTTCCATATTTTTTTTTTTTCAAATCATCTTACAAATTAACATTAATCTTTGCCAATAACTGTCATACAAAAAAAAAATCCTTCCAAAATAAAATCCCAAAAAAAAAAATAACATTTTGTCCACACGTATGGATAAAATGATATACCCTGGAGATAACGACATACAAAATTTAAAAGATCTGCACAGGCTGCATGCACCCAACGGCAGCATAGCATGCATCTAAGCCAAAACCTTCTCCTGGTTTGGATCTGTAGTATAAATCGTTGCAATAAATGCATGCACAATCGTCTTCATCTTCCTCAACATTCTTCTCTTCTGCATCGCTATCAAATAGAACCTTGGACACTTGAGCACATTAATAGGGACAGCTAGCCTGCTACCGCTGCACTGCTGCAGCTGAGTAGCGATGTTCGTAGTGGTGGCAAATATGTTAGGTTGCTCATTATCGTCATCTTTTGTTGCAGAAGTGCTTGGTTGTACACCGTTGTTATAGCTAGAAGATGTTTAGATAGCTAAGCCAAAGACTTGTGTTGGTAGTGGGTTCACGTCGGTAGTATAATGGGTAGGATTCGAACCCGCGACCTCACGATTGCGAGACCGATGCCTTAGCCATTAAGCTACCGCCGCTTTAATCCTTGATCTTCCTTCATTGTAGAGGTAGTGTCACCATTATCAACTGTATATATAGTTTGTGGTTTCGGATGATTGAAATAAATAATCTGGGCAAAAAATCTGGATTAAATGGTCACAAACCAGACTTTTTAAATCTATTGCATATAGTTATATTTAATGCCTGTTTAATTTTTAAAATTACTTTTCATAAAATGTTATTTCATTAGTATTACCTCAATATAAATCAATTGTGCCACGGTAAGAAATTATATGAAAAAGAAAGGTAACAATTTCCGTAACTCGGTTGGAGAAAATGCCCGATAATGTAATAAAGTTTTAAACAAAAACAACAATTATCCGCGTTTACAAGAAAACATGGCGACCTCAAGTGTCACTTGAATAGTAAGAAACTTTTGTTCTTTGAGTTTTGATTTCTTATTAAAATTATAATTGTTTTGTCTTTATTTTTAACATGACTGCTCTAGGAAAGGATCGTCATGTTTCGTTTATTATCATGGACCTAATAGTCTGAAAATAAATGGTTATTATTATGTATCTCTTTCCGTATCTCGACACTATGGAGTTTGGTCTCATGCGCGCCTTCCAAAGGACCATACCTTTGGAAGGCACGCATGAAACCAAAGCCAACACGTAGATGCCCGCTATAGAATTTAATCTAAAGGTTTATTATTACTAGTATTATTACCCATTTCACTCCAGAATTGACACAGTTTTTACGTATACCTTGTATACTTAAGTATGTCGGTTATAAAAACTATCGTATATGTCCTTTCCGGGGACTCAAACTATCTCCATATAAAATTTAATTTAAAACGGATCAGCGGGTTAAGCGCGAAAACGTAACAGTCCGGCAGAGTTACTTTGACATATATATAATTAATTTGGATAAAAGGAAATCTTTCTAGAGGCGGCAAAAGTCAAGACCTAGAGATAGTATTTTTTGAAGACAAAGTCAAAGTACATTATTCACAGTAACAAAATGGAACGCTTATGAACGTCAGATACAATTTTAAATAGAATGAATCTACATTGAATGCCAAGTTTAGAAGACAAACACCCAATCCCAATAGTAACACCAAAACACATTGATGAAATGATTTATAGCCATGTGTCCTGCGTAGTTGACTAGTCTCTAATGAGTTTGGCTACCGTAGCCAAAATCAATTAGGAGCAAATAATTATATAGGAATATTTATTTATAACAGTCAATATCGAGACTATAAACTCAATTGCAGTTACCATTTGGCTACCTTCCAGATTTGATGGCGTCCATGATCGATGTAAACGTGTGGACAGATGCTAAATCCTCTGTCGGCATTTACATATTGATATTTCATAGTGTAATTAGCATCCGCCCACGTGGATGTTGATTATTATGATAAAAAACTAAGACATGCCCTTTCCTGAGACTTGAGCAATCTCCATACAAAATTTCATTTCAATAGACCAGGTTCAGCTGTTTAAGCGTGAAAACGTTATAGAGAGACAGAATAACATTAAAATAACGCCCGTTTTTATATTATTCGTTTGAATTAGCTTTTCCTCGCGGCTTTGCCTCTGTTAAGTTTGGTTTGGAATATATAGATTTGCGTTTTTCTCGATATATTTTCCATTTTCCAAAAATGCTGAAACCCGTGTTTCATTATTTTAAACGAAAAAGCCAAATACAATAATTGCATTTTTCAAAGATAGAATTCAGACTCAGGAATCAAAACCCGAGACTTCCGTAGCCAAACCGGGGCCAGAAGCAAACCACCTATCTGGACTATGTTACTAGATCTCAAATTTTTCTATCCCTTTATGCTCGCGAGTTAGGCCCTCGCAGCGTCATCTAGTCGGTAGTTAAAGAACTATCACGGCTTTTGTTATTGCTTCGTTACAGATAACATTTTAACAAATTATGATGTCGAGGGCCGAATATTGATATATTTTTATAGGCATTTCTTGCCAATTACTTTACAAATACAATAATTGCATTTTTGAAAGATAGAAAATTTTATAAAATGCAATTATTGTATTTGTAAAGTAATTGGCAAGAAATGCCTATAAAAATTACTTCGAAAAAGCCAAATACGAAGTTTCGCATATCTAACTTGAAAACTGACCTAGTTTCATACCAACTTACAACCACCATTTTACGCCGTTAGGAGATGAATTTCCTTATTATATATATTATCTCCTTCCTGTCGGATACCTACAATATATATGAAATACGTCCTTGAAATTTCACGTCTTTCCGATCCGCTGTTTAAGCTGTGAGTTGATCCATCAGTCAGTCAGTCAGTCAGGTTTTTGAATTTCAGGGTAGCCTATTAGAGGCACAGTAATTGAACTAGCACTCTGTAGGTCGATCATAATGGGGATACCTCTAGCAAGCTAAAGACTCCCGAATAAGACTGACTGCCACCGTCCCGGCAAACAAAATCACGCCATAATGGTGGCCATGTTTAAAACGAGTCAATATAACAGTAATTTAATCAAAAGAGATGTTAGGTCAACGGATATCAATTAGCGATTTAATGATTCTGGTACACATATATAGATTAGTTAGTAGGTAGTTTCAAGAAGAACATAGGTTAGACTGGCCTGCTGATCTAGTGGTTAATGCCCTTGACTGCTAAGGCAGAGATCGCGGGTTCAATTCCCGCATGGGAAACTACCTTGCGTGACCCACAAATTGTTGACCAAAGTCTGGTTAAACATGTGAATTAGTCTGGACCCTAATTCCGTCTTATTTTACGCATATTTTACACACAGTCAGTTTCACATAGATAAAATAAAAATTTAAACCTTTCACAAAAATACAAACTACTCTTCACATTATCATAATACAACCTTTTACAAAAATACAAACCACCTATATAACACAATCTCCTTATTCTAGCTTATAATATATTTTTAATCGATGTTAAAATGTTATGCTTTTTTCCGTCTAGCCTCTCAGCCCACAAATAAAAACATGCTATAAGAAACTACGTTTCAAAAACAAAATCCTACAAAGGTAACAAGGACTCCTTTCATTGAACTTTACTAACATAATGTTATTAGACACAAAGCACATTTAATTTCAACACAAGTAATTACTTACATAACACACAGTTAAATTCCGCTGCAACCTAACACAGCAGTCTTTTATACTTCCCCAAACCACTGAGACAGTCATGACTATACAAATTATAATCAACAGAACAATCATACCTAATACTGAATCTACACTACAATCTCAAAATTTTACTGAAACATAGCGAAAACCACAGTCACACCACAACGCGTTCCAATTGGCGTTTAATTTGCATTAATCTGAGTTCACTGTTTGTGGCCGATTGTAGTTATAACGTAATTACTTGTTGCATAATGCTTAAATACCTATCTGAACTAGGATTGTATTTATACAGTGTAACAATTAAGGTGATTTTAACCAAAACTTTTTGTATATGTAACAATTGAAGAACTTTGAAAATTGAACACTTTTTTATTACTATTACCACCTATATGTAACCATATTTCTTGTAAATAAATGAATTTGTATTTGTATTGATATTGTTTTACTAAACAGCTGGCTTTTGCCCGCCAGGCGTCACCGTGAATCGGATAGCTCTGTGGGTAGTAATTATAGTTACCTTGCCTTAAATTTCAAGCTAGTTTCATACCCATCCATATCCACCACAGTATCTTCCGAAAGTACCGCTATCAAACATTTTTTAATATTAGTTTTCTTCTTTTAGTGAACAGTTTGCAAAAATAAAAATTATTTAAGAAAATCTTGCGGCGCATAATATGTAAAATTAATGAAGATTTTAACTGTACCCTTTAACTTTTATTAACTAGTCAGCCTCATGTTCAATATAAGTTTAGTTTATGTAGGTACATCCATGTTTTACATCAAGCGCATACGTTACCAGGTGTGAGCTGTGTACGGACAGTCAGTCGGTATTAGACCATCATCGCGTCAGATAAAGCGTACGTGGTGGTGCGTAGGCGAGCCAAATTCGAATAATAAAATATTAGTATCCAACCAAGAGTCTCATCATGACAAATATCTCGTCATCGTTAATAAATGTTGAACACTCAGAAAGTTATGACAACCTAAAAAAATAACTTCTATTAATAAAATAATTTAAATAATTACTTGATTCGTTTTGAAATAGCCAAAATGTCGACTGGCGCTTTGTTTCTGGATTCTATTGATAAATCCAGAATTCATAACCTGTCACAATTTCGTAAGCGTGACGAGACTAGCCAGTTTAAATTTTTTTAATCATATCATAGCACCACATCACACGGGTTTGCTTCTAAGCTTCGATAAGTTTGTGCGGCACCCAACGCGAAACTATCTACCTCACGCGAAGGTGCTGGTGTAGAATCTCGTAAGCGCTTTCCGAACCAATCTGCAGTATTTGCCAAATCTTGTCGTATGTAATTCGCCTGTTTTTTTAATTATGTTTTTACTGCCAGCACACTTTCTTCCGTGACAGCCGTCGTAGGACGATCACTGCTTTGTTTATCCTTCCAACTAAGCGACCGCTTGAACTCGCTATGCCAAAGGTAGATGGTTGGTTTTGAAGGTTTTTCTTCCATAAAAACTATTTCAAGTCTTAGGAATGTCTTTGAAGTTTCAGGTCACATTTAAAATTTCGATACAGATCCATTTTTAAATGGGACACGATAATTTAATTTGGCTCGCGAATTAAATCGAAATTGTAACAATGGTATTTTTACTTTTAAATAACTATTTTTTTTTCAAAATAATATTAGGGGGGCAGTGCCTTATACATAAAATACTTTTTTTTTTGCAAAGCTCTCTGCGTGGCCTGGTATGTTTAAAATGACAATATAACCCGAAATTATTAAATTTAAATTAAATTTATGTATTATGTTTATAATATACATATGTGAGAGGCATATGCTCAACGGTGAGCAAAACAGTGCTGAAAAAGAAGAGGAAAGATAGTGCGAGTAATGTTCATGTATAAGTGCATAGGTCCACCACACGTCGACAAAATTTTCCAACCATTAGATATCTATTAGAAAAATAAAAATAAAAAAAACCCGCCTGCACAAAAAAGATGGAAACAAGATCCCCTACATAATTTTATAATTTCATGCAGTCGGAGGCATTATTGAATCTCGATGAACTTAGTAAAGTGCCTACGACTGCATGAAATTATAAAATTATGTAGGAGATCTTGTTACCATCTTTTTTGTGCAGGCGGGTTTTTTTTATTTTTATAATTTATTTTTTTATTTAATACTTTTTAGTAGTTGTAGGATGTAACCGATGTAGCAACTTACTTTTATCACAGCTATTGTCAAGTATTGAAAATTGAAAAAACAATGGTTGCTAACTAACTTTTTTAGTATAACAGTCATATTCATGTTATACCTTTTTGAAATGCTTAAGATGAGCTCTTCAATGTGACTTGTGACCACGGCCGGTGCAACCTGGTCGAAACGTCAAGTAATTTTAAGGTGAATAATGCGCGTTAGTTCCCTTAAAATAAATAGATAAAAGATTAAGTACACAGGTTATTTATCATGAGTACGTGACGACCCTTGAATATTACCACACCTTTCAGTTACATGTTTTAATAATAAAAAAATTGGATGGGTCAATTTTTTTGAGAAACAAACGCGTGTACTGAAGCGCGCCCTGGCAGTCTGTTATAACAAAAGTTAACCAAGAACATGCTCAAGATTAAGACTTATACAAAGCAAAAAAGCGTTTCCAAATAGTAGGACTATTTGGAAACGCTTTTTTGCTTTTCTGTTGTTATCATGATTTTAAAAACCATGATAACAACAGAAAAGTATTAAAAACTCATTTTGAAATTACTATGACTTCCGGATATTCTTCTTTTTAATTTAATTTATTGCACTAAGTACGTTTTGTTTGTGACGTCACGGCGTTGACATTTTGGTGTATCTGTCTGACTGGGCAATAAAAGAGGCTCGGTAGTAAAAGCGTGATTCCCATTGAGGCACTGATAATTGTTTTGAAAAATATTTTGATTGGAATGCAACATTTACAAGCATTTGAAGTTTTTGAAAACATCTTGACATGTATAATACAATAAGTTGTAAACCATTGCTTGTTTGAATACCTACTTACATGGCATGGGACAGATAACACGGGATTTCGCCATGAGTGTTCGACATTGAACCGTGAGTTCACATTTTAATAAGTGTTGCAAATAAACTATGCATCTGAACTTTGTGTGTTTGCTAAAATTTCAACACAAAATAATGAATATCGACTGTAACCGTATCAGATCTACAAGTTTGTTTAAAAAAAAACTTATATGGCGACTGTGAAAATAAAGAGGAGTGAACAAAAAACTTGTGTCGAATACTTGAAGATGGATATCAAATTAAAGGCCGTATTCTAAGCCTTTTTAAAAATATATTTATGTTGTGTAAATATGTCTGTAATACAAAAAAAATTAGTAAGCAACCATTATTTTTTCAATACTTGACAATAGCTATGATAAATGTTAATTGTTACATCCAACACAAACCTAGTCGAAAGTATTAAATAAAAAAATAAATTAAAAAAATAAAAGGTAGTTTACTAAGTTCATGGAGATTCATTAAGGCCTCCGACTGTCAAACTAGCTTTTACGTGTCAAAGCTATAAAAAGAAAGCTATAAATGTTGATGGGTTTACCCATCAACATTTTAATACGACTCTGGATCGCAGAGTGACCGCCAGAAAATTGAAATCATTTTAAAAAATTCCACTCATGGGATGCTTAATAACTCTAAAAAACTGGTACACTAATAACTAGTACTTTAGCGTATTAGTAATTCCAGAGAGATAAAATATTATTTATCAAGTATTAAATAGAGTATGTTTTTTCCAATAGTTAACCTGAATACCAGTAAATTTATTACCCGACTGTAAAGAAGGGTTATGTTTTTCGCGCGTATCTTGTATGTATGTATGTAATATTCTTTATTACCTGATATATCACAATCCACTGAACGGATTTATACAATTCACACGTCGTTAGATTCGTTTTAATCGCCCAAGTGTTCTTAGATAGGTGACGTTTTTAAAAAACAAACATGGCGGCTATGAGATGTCAAAATAAAGAGGTGTAAAAAAAAAAGTTGATTCGAATATTGAAATATGGCTACCAAATTGAAGAGCTCATCTTAAGCATTTCAAAAAGGTATAACATGAATATGACTGTTATACTAAAAAAGTTAGTTAGCAACCATTGTTTTTTCAATTTTCAATACTTGACAATAGCTGTGATAAAAGTAAGTTGCTACATCGGTTACATCCTACAACTACTAAAAAGTATTAAATAAAAAAATAAATTATAAAAATAAAAAAAACCCGCCTGCACAAAAAAGCAGTCGTAGGCACTTTACTAAGTTCATCGAGATTCAATAATGCCTCCGACTGCATGAAATTATAAAATTATGTAGGGGATCTTGTTTCCATCTTTTTTGTGCAGGCGGGTTTTTTTTATTTTTATAATTTATTTTTTTATTTAATACTTTTTAGTAGTTGTAGGATGTAACCGATGTAGCAACTTACTTTTATCACAGCTATTGTCAAGTATTGAAAATTGAAAAAACAATGGTTGCTAACTAACTTTTTTAGTATAACAGTCATATTCATGTTATACCTTTTTGAAATGCTTAAGATGAGCTCTTCAATTTGGTAGCCATATTTCAATATTCGAATCAACTTTTTTTTTTACACCTCTTTATTTTGACATCTCATAGCCGCCATGTTTGTTTTTTAAAAACGTCACCTATCTAAGAACACTTGGGCGATTAAAACGAATCTAACGACGTGTGAATTGTATAAATCCGTTCAGTGGATTGTGATATATCAGGTAATAAAGAATATTACATACATACATACAAGATACGCGCGAAAAACATAACCCTTCTTTACAGTCGGGTAATAAATTTACTGGTATTCAGGTTAACTATTGGAAAAAACATACTCTATTTAATACTTGATAAATAATATTTTATCTCTCTGGAATTACTAATACGCTAAAGTACTAGTTATTAGTGTACCAGTTTTTTAGAGTTATTAAGCATCCCATGAGTGGAATTTTTTAAAATGATTTCAATTTTCTGGCGGTCACTCTGCGATCCAGAGTCGTATTAAAATGTTGATGGGTAAACCCATCAACATTTATAGCTTTCTTTTTATAGCTTTGACACGTAAAAGCTAGTTTGACAGTCGGAGGCCTTAATGAATCTCCATGAACTTAGTAAACTACCTTTTATTTTTTTAATTTATTTTTTTATTTAATACTTTCGACTAGGTTTGTGTTGGATGTAACAATTAACATTTATCATAGCTATTGTCAAGTATTGAAAAAATAATGGTTGCTTACTAATTTTTTTTGTATTACAGACATATTTACACAACATAAATATATTTTTAAAAAGGCTTAGAATACGGCCTTTAATTTGATATCCATCTTCAAGTATTCGACACAAGTTTTTTGTTCACTCCTCTTTATTTTCACAGTCGCCATATAAGTTTTTTTTTAAACAAACTTGTAGATCTGATACGGTTACAGTCGATATTCATTATTTTGTGTTGAAATTTTAGCAAACACACAAAGTTCAGATGCATAGTTTATTTGCAACACTTATTAAAATGTGAACTCACGGTTCAATGTCGAACACTCATGGCGAAATCCCGTGTTATCTGTCCCATGCCATGTAAGTAGGTATTCAAACAAGCAATGGTTTACAACTTATTGTATTATACATGTCAAGATGTTTTCAAAAACTTCAAATGCTTGTAAATGTTGCATTCCAATCAAAATATTTTTCAAAACAATTATCAGTGCCTCAATGGGAATCACGCTTTTACTACCGAGCCTCTTTTATTGCCCAGTCAGACAGATACACCAAAATGTCAACGCCGTGACGTCACAAACAAAACGTACTTAGTGCAATAAATTAAATTAAAAAGAAGAATATCCGGAAGTCATAGTAATTTCAAAATCGTCGGCTTAGAGTGTAAACCTGCTAACGACATAATAGGTAAATTTACAGGAGGGACAAAAAACTTTCTTAAAAAATTTAAAAAATATTTAGAGAAACGGCTTTAATACAGTTGGTGTATTTTTTTATTTTTTATAACATAAAATAAAAAAAGAGTTAGTAAATTCAGTAGTTATTTATTAATTAAATTTTTTGTGACTTAACAGGTTTTTCTAATTTAGTAACATTTTTAACAAAGGACTTAGCAGTTTTTCATTTTTAATATTAAGCAACTTAAACACATGAACTGTGTTATGTGTAAATTATTTTTTAAAATTATAGTTGAATATCTAAATACAACATTTTAATAATATAGATTAGGAACTATTTTTCAGTCTCAATATTATAATATTACTAGTCTCTACAACTTTGGAAAATTAGCACAAAATATAATTATGAAACAAAATCCTCTATAGCTTCTCTTAATAACAAAACAAAAATTATCTCTTATCTCTCTCATCTAAATATTTTACTCTTTAACATGAAATAATTGTAACAGTTTGAAAGCAAAACTGCCTTAATCTTCCTAAATTAAAATCAAAATAAATCACATTTGTACATTAGGTACTAAGATTAACGATTACACGAGTAGTGACTATTCATGTGGTAAATTATCATAAAAATTACGATAGTCTTCAGGTAAAGTGCTTTTCAAATATTGCAAGTCTTCAAACTTCCTTTTGGTAATTTTTCTTTTTGTTTGAAACTGATTTCTTAGGGAATCAAAAGGCAATGCAACTACAGCTGGTGATTTTCTTTGCGGTAATACTTTCCATTCATCAGTGAATCTCAATTTAAAAAATACGTCGCAGTTTGGAGTGTACTGAAGAGCTCTAATATTAGTAACTTTAGCGTCACCTTTACCACGTCCAGGACGAATGCTTTTAAAAAAATTTACTTCGTCAAAGTTTTTGAAAAAAGTATGGTTCAAGTAAGTTACATCATAAGGTCTAGGGTTTTTTCTTGCCGACCTGCAAATAGATATATATTCCGCAGGAACATTGATGTTTTTGTCTTTAAGAGCCCGCTCAACAGAAGAATGAATGCTGTCCGCTTCCATCTGCGTATGGCCAACTTCTAGAAATTTTTGTTCTATGATTATGTTGTGGTTTACAGCTGTCAATAGCAATGCATTAGACATTACATAGTTTCTATTTTGATAGGTGCAACCATCTCTATAAAAAATTATTTTATTCGGTTTTTCTTGTTCATTTTGACGTAAAACCTTGTTCTCAATTAAACTGACCCAAATGCTTGCAAACTCTTCAGAGTTTACACCTCCTTCGGTTTCGTTCCATAAATAGCAATAGCCATCTTTGTTCTTCAAATTATAAAAGGCAAGATTGTGTACTTGTAGTTTCGTTCTATAATACAAACTACTAATTTTGGATTTGGGTGCCATCAGAACCGCCTGCAAGTCAACCGTAAAAACGACACTTTCTTCAGTTTTATCTTTTTCTTTTTCTGCTCGAGCTTCTTCTTTCTTACTTTGATGTTCTAAATAATCTTCTTGCGACTTATTGCCAACTTTGAAAAGAGCACATGTCTCACATTGGTCCTTTTTAGGACAGAACAATCCGAGATTTTGTATATCGAATTCTTCATAAAACTTGCATATAGACAAAGCATGGACGTTACGTGTTTTACACCAATCGTTTACGTAAAAATCATACAGAGATCTTTTTGATCGCCACTCTGGTAACAAATACTTCTTCTCCGTAGTAGCACGACAGTAGTGCGATTCTACTGCTGGCAATGATTCTAAAAAATTTCTGAGCTCCTGACGTTCTAATTCAAAAGGCTTTGAACTAGAATCTTTTGTTTTCACAGAATCTAAATTTTTGTTGCTTCTATTAGAAACAGGTACTTGTTTATTTTTCCAATTTAAAACTGTCCATCTTCCGATTCCAAGAGTCTTCAGAAACATAGTTCTGCACACTTTGATTGGTTGGTCTTCTTTTTTCAAATAGTAAAACAAAGATTGTGCTCTTTTCGATTCTCTATCAGTTGTTCTTCCCCTTGGTCTCTTAACAGGTAAGGATGACACAAGATCTTTAACGTATACTTTTTTTTCTGGCCAACTCATACACCAAAATTCTTCGAAAATATTTTGCCTTTCTATTTCTGTAAATGCGGAACATTTTAAAGATCCTGTTTTAGTTTCTTTGCACTGGCATCTATTTTCCATTACTCTAGGCTTTCTTGGTACTTCGTAATTCCATTTTTCTTCTTTTTTTCTTCCATAATACTTTTTTTCATTTTCTCTCAACTTTCTGTTTCTTTCAGCAAACCAATTAGACTTTTGAATTTGAACACGTTTTTTTCTTTTTTTGCTTTTCTCTGGGTAGTTTTCATAATCAGATTCAGAGTCAGAATTAATTTTATACGGTACTAAGCCTTCCTGTAAACTTTCATCTGATATAAGATCTTCTATTGGGTTAGGTAGGTTTGACGAACTAGGAATAATGCTATCTGTAATACTTGTCAAAGAGTTATTTTGGAAACTAGACTGCTCATCAGTTGTGGTAAAGTAAGGCGAGAGCGAGTTTAAAGGTAAAAAAGAAATCGCATTGCTATCTTCAAATTGAACTTCTTGTTCTCTATTAATATTTTTGTTTTCATCATCATCAAAAATTGACAATAAATTATTAGGTGCAAGTGAAACAGAATCTTCCAGTATTTCCTCAATTGACATAGACGGTGAGAGACGGTTGCAATTAATAGTGTTAGTAGGCCCTATGTTTTCAACATTAATCGTGTCTGAGCTAAAGTTATCAGAGACTGTTTCATATAAAGGTATGTCTATGTATTCAAATTCAACATTTCGAACTAAAGACAATTCAGAAATTAACGTGTTGGACGGTTCCGGCTCTTTCTTGTTTTCTTGTTCTTTGCTTGTATTACATAAGTCCAAGATTTTTTGGCCCCGCCAATGAATCCTTGAAGACATCTAAAAATAAAGCAAAATTTTAATTCTATGTTGTAATGTATAAAGCTACATTTCTGCTTTGCTTTCATCAACAAAAACACGCAAACATATCAAATTTCATATTTGTAATATTATTAGGATACTACTTTTTTAAACCTGAATAATATATAAGTAAGTACCATATAAATATATAATATAAAAAGTGAGATATTAATCTAAATGCTTAAAAAATGCTAAAAAGTTATTAATTAATTACAATACATAATAACTGGTAAGTGAAATAAATCTGTGATTTCCTTCATAGAAAAACTGCTAACTCCAATCTGTTTACATTATAGGTTAAGTTACTTTTAAATAGCAATATTTCTCATTTTCTAAGTACGTTTATACAAAATAACAATTAGATAACAAAAAAATGCATACCTTTGCACTATTTCAATTCTCAAACCTCCGTTTGCACCAGTAACAGCGAAATAAATAATTATTTTGTAAGACCACACATGCTGGCATCGAAAACTCAATACAAAATGGCGGTTACGACGGAGTTAGCTGTGAACTTTTGGGGCGATGGATTTGACAGTTTTACTCATCACGCCTTTTTGTCAATTTTAAGTCAAAACTGACAGTAGCCGTCTTTCCTAGCTTGTGTATTTTATTTTTCTCTTTTGAATGATAGGTAAAACTTAATAACGGTCAAAAATGGATTTAGCAGCTTTACACTCTAAGCCGACGAAATGAGTTTTTAATACTTTTCTGTTGTTATCATGGTTTTTAAAATCATGATAACAACAGAAAAGCAAAAAAGCGTTTCCAAATAGTCCTACTATTTGGAAACGCTTTTTTGCTTTGTATAAGTCTTAATCTTGAGCATGTTCTTGGTTAACTTTTGTTATAACAGACTGCCAGGGCGCGCTTCAGTACACGCGTTTGTTTCTCAAAAAAATTGACCCATCCAATTTTTTTATTATTAAAACATGTAACTGAAAGGTGTGGTAATATTCAAGGGTCGTCACGTACTCATGATAAATAACCTGTGTACTTAATCTTTTATCTATTTATTTTAAGGGAACTAACGCGCATTATTCACCTTAAAATTACTTGACGTTTCGACCAGGTTGCACCGGCCGTGGTCACAAGTCACCTTCAATTTTTCATTTCTCGAAATGTTAGGGTTACTGCACACTACACTGATTGTGTCCATGTTAACCGATTCCGAACTAATACGAGGTTGTGTTTTACAAATCACTAGATTTCACGTCACGGATAGCTTAAAACTCTCTACCGGATTATTTTTTTTTTAATTTTAATCGCGTCACGCACAATTCTTGAATGAAAATAGCGATCTGCTGAGAGGTTTTGTGGACGATAAAACTCAATCCAGTGATTGGTGTTTGATTGCAGTATGTTTTGCAATTGCCTATTTGTTCGTTTGCCGGTTTTTCATTGCTGCGATGTGTTATTTTGGCTTTGTTTGGCCAATGTGCGAACAACCCCAGCTGCAATCAATTTTGTGGATACCTGGCGTCTGCAGTGGTATAATATCATTCGGAGTGCCCACCATGTTGCCCACTTTAGCCACTGTTGTGTAGATCGTACGAATCGAGTACTTTTTCATTACTGACCAAATCTTATCTGTCACTCCTCTGACAGATAGATCTGTGAAATTTACTTTTGGGCTTTTTTTAAAACTACCAACACGTAAATGAGTATAATAGGTGTTGCAATTTTGTATGAAACTTCATTAGTTTTGAAGTTTGATCTGTTAAAATTTGTATTTGGCTTTGAGGTTGTAAATAACGAAACATATAGTTCAGAATTTTGAAGGCAAGCTAAACCCAAGCCTTAAGTGACTGAAATTATCCACGCGAACGAAGCCGTGGGCGACAGCTATCCATACTATTTTTTAATAAAAGTAACTACATATGTCTCTTGTTTGTATGTTACCTTTTCACGTTTAAACCACTTTATTAAGGAGATAGTTTGAGTCCCGTAGAAGGACAAGGGATAGTTTTTATCACGATAACCAACATAAACGCGGGCTATAATATTGTAAATAATAAATGATGTTACAAGTGATGATTAGAACACTATTTTTAAGTAAATAATACTTGTATAAAGAGGCTCGTCCTTTTTTCTTTACAAAAACTCTTAACAAATTACATTATATTATTGAACCTACCTAGATTTATAACCCCGCACTGGCACAAACACACAATGATCTCAATAAGCTTGCACCAATTTGGTAACAAAATGGCATGCCAGACTTGCTGGCCGACTGCCAGTATACCCAGACGTAAAATGTGGGAAATTGACACATCCCTGATATATATCAGGTTCATTTTGATTTATTACTCTTTTTGAAGGTAAATTTTAATTGTTTGTGATAAATTATTCCGAATATTGGTTTGAAAGGGTTATTGATGGCGGTTGGTTATGGGTAAACCAATCATAGACATGAAAATATATGTTCTTTTTTAATATTTGGTTGATGGAACTACTTTCAAAACCTGGTCAACTAAGAAGAAAAAATCCACTAAACTCCTAAGAATCCACTTTCCTAGAAGGTGAGATTAAAATGCTATTAAAACTGTACTGCTGTACTATTGCAACCTTTGATTATCGTCTGGATTTCTAGACCTATATCCCAGATTTAAACCGCACAAATGTATACCAATTATGGTGTAAGTCTTGACAAATTGTTAAGACTTACAACCAAAATACTTTAATTTTTTGCTGGTTTTCATTACGCAAATATTTTGATATTTGCGTAATGAAAACCAGCAAAAAATTGACAAAGTTTGCAACATGCTAAGGTCAAATGCTTTTTTACATACTTATGGAAGGAACGATCCATCTAGGCTGTCAAAGAAAACACGAAACTCTGAGAATGATAATTCCAAGGAAGACTAAATTTTTTTTTTTTTTTAAAAAAGACAACTCCCGCAGTAGGGTACAAGCCCTGTGTCACGGGGGACTTTACAAACATACAAGTCACGGACACAAATTACACCCAGACCCGGAACAACAATTTGTGGATCACACAAAGTGGTGTCCCGTGTGGGAATCGAACCCACGACCTCTTGCGTAGCAGTCGGATACACTCCCACCGCGCCACAGAGGCAGTCTTTGTGTCAAATTGTTAGAAATATTTTCACAACCCTTTACCATGTTCAGCTTTTGAAGAACTAAAGTAACATTTTACGAAAACAAAATATACAGCTCGAGTTTGCAAGCAACCACCGTTTTTCAGCATCTCGAAATTTGCTATTGTTATGACCAAATCTATATGGTTGGCGAGATCTTAAACGGCTATTACACTACCCTAAATTAGGACCTTAAATCGAGGTGGCCTTAAAAATTTGTTAGAGAATTAGGGCCCTAACTCTTATTACACCTCTCTTTTTAAGGGGTTAGGGTCCCTTATTTAGTGGAGTGTAATACGCGAATTAAAATTTTAGAACCATTAGCACTCGTTTCGACAGTGCGATCATACAATTATTTTTTATTATTCTTTATCAAAACAAGATTTATCACAATTAAATCTACTAATATTCTGTTTCTAAAACATGCTTAGCATTTCACGTACCCAAAAACAATAGTGTTCATATATAAGGCAGCACTCGCCTAATTTTGGCGTTATGCCAGTCATCTCGGTATGGTCCTTCGAGCTACATCAGACAATGCAGACAATTTACGATGTTAGCATGTCATTTGCCTGTGGTGTCTAATTTAAGAGACATTACCTAGTCTTAGTGGATGTTTATTAAAGATATCCCATCTCCAGGAAGAAAATATGGAAACTCAATGCAATGATTTCGTAACAGCAATCAAATGCAGATCTTCGTGACAATAAGATGCAGTAACGAAGTCGTCAAATCATCTCTCGCTAATGTTATAAATAGCATTATGTAATATAGTCGTAAAATATTTGATCTCTTCGAAACTCTAATGATAATATTTCACTTAATTGTGATTAAAAGTCTAAAACCTCAATCACGTTATCAAAGTATTCGTATTTGAACCTTTCATCATTATTCTCAATGAACTGTGACAACTTGACGATAATTATGACATTATTAAAATCTTCAATTGCCTTTGTTAAAGATTGTTTCATTTCTGCGTAGGCTAAGATTCATTAAAGCGACTTCTTAATGAATTATTGATCATTTACTACATTAGAATCGTTAAAATTTTAATGTTATTAAATTTTTCTACTGATATTGGGTCCTGCTCCTGCGTAATTGAATTTAAATTGTCCTTTCAACAATTAAAGGTAGTTTTTCTTATTGATTCGAAGATTTAGAATAACGTTGTAATTAGCTTCTTTAGCTTGGTAGTAATATTGTTATTTTCAGTTTCTTTAGGCTTCTTTATTACTAGCTTTTGCCCGCAGCCCCACCCGCGTGTAAGCTGGTTATAACGATACAAACCGGCC
Organism: Herminia tarsipennalis; assembly: GCA_945859575.2. Classification (NCBI taxonomy): domain Eukaryota; kingdom Metazoa; phylum Arthropoda; class Insecta; order Lepidoptera; family Erebidae; genus Herminia; species Herminia tarsipennalis. The sequence goes on along the minus strand of OX243843.2, from coordinate 4,632,011 downwards.
TATGTCCCAGTCCCGAAACATAGATCTTCATATCAAATTTCATTACAATCGGTTCAGCGGTTTAAGCGTGAAAACGTAACAGACAGACAGAATTGCTTTTACTTTAAAAAATGTGACAATGTGATCGAATCTTGGGAGTCAATTTTTACCTACTTCTAATTATCGTACCGTAATGAAATTTTGCATATTAATGTAGTACGGATGACAACACAGTAATTTGATTACTTTGAGCTGATCTGATGATGGCGTGCAACTCCTCAGGGATGTATAGGTTTTGACATAGACTTAGGATATACTTAAAATTATATGGGTATTGAGAGTTTTGACGATCAATTTTAAGCTACATCTAAATTTATTATTTCGCTATGAAATAATGTTGGCGAAATAATTGTTAATGAAATTCGTAAACGTCTAGAAATATGATTAACACAGAACCAATTTTATTAATTTTGTAAGATTTTATAAATTATGATTGAATCGTGTCTAAGTCTAGGAAAATAATTGTAAAATTAAATTATTTATTTGACTCATAAATACTGTGATTGAATTTTCGTTTACAATAAGTAAACAAGCCATCGGAAATTCAAGTATTTTATATTGAATTAATATCTTAACCCCAAGCAATTCATACTGTAACAAACAATACATTAGAATGTTACTATTACTTGGCATAAATATTGTGAAAATATATATATTAATTTAAATTTAACATGCGTGCATTAAGAACATAGATTATATTACTAAAGATATGAACTTCGATGCCTTTTTTTATTGGTTGATCATTTATATTTTATTCTGTTTATAATTGTTTTATATGAAAATAAAATAATAGTAAAAGTTAAGGCAATCTCACGAGTAATTATCTTGGTGCTGCAAATTGACTTATGTAAGAATGTATTAGGTAATAATAATAATATTAAATAATAAGACCTATTGAAAAAAAACTTTTATAAGATACAAACAATTGGACAGCAAAAACATATTAAAATCTTAATTCTTAAAACATTAAAAAAGGTATAATTATTTTAGGGTTCATAAGGTTGAGTATAAGTAAAATCTAGATAATAACAATTGATAAATAGCTATTGCCTGAACTAGGTTGACTTACCCTTTCAAACGCTGAAAGACGTGTATCTTTATGCATAAAGCCAAATTTTTACAGATTTAACTTTAAGACTGACGAAGTTACATACAAGTTTGGACTCCTATTTTACCCCTTTAAAAAGTCTCTAAAAATGGTGAAACAAGTTTAAAAAAAGTTTCTCTATTTTTAACCAAAAAGCCAAATACGAGATTTCACAGATCTATGGTTAAACTGACGAAATTTCATACACACTTGCCACTTCTATTTTACCCCCTTAGGGGTTAATTTTCAAAAAATATGAAACATGTGTTATTTTTATACCAAACAATAGAATAAGAAATTTCAAAGTAAGATACTTCAAAACTGACGAAGTTTGATAAAACAGCAACCCCAATTTTACTCCCTCTGGATTTTTTTTTTTTTTTTAACTGAAACCTAAAAACCTCTATTTTAAAGCAAACAGCCAAATACGAGATGTTACAAAACTAATATTTTTTTTATATATTTTTATTTATTAACAAGGGTTTAATCACAAAAATCAAATCTTAAAACTGGCAAATTTTCATAGACACTTCCGAGCACTATTTTACCCCCTTAGGGGATGAATTTCCAAGAAAACCTTTCTTATTGAATTCCTACGCGGTACGACTATATTTTAAAGTTCAAACAAACCTACTAAACCTGCACCTATCCTTTTCAAACTTGGCAGAATGTTAGATCGTTGGATAAAGATGCATAATAATACCACAGTTACACCATAATTTCATATTAAACCTGTTTATTTCGTCTGTATTTAGTTGCCGTTGGCGCGCTTTTATACATGGTATTGTGTGTTGTTGTGTTGTTTGTGAAGGGTGTAGTCAGTGTGAAACTGTGTTGTTTTAGTGTTATACTGTGATAAAAACATCGACAGGTAAGTCATAAACACTTTTTAATACAAACACAACGTCTCAAATAACGATTTGGATACAAATTTTACATTTTATCGTAAATTGGCCGCCATTTTGAACATAAAAAAAAAAAATCGTATTGTTTTATTGTTTTTATAACAAAAACATTCTTGTGGCTGGAAACTGTTGTTACTATTACCGATAACATACATATCTATAGACTTATCACTCATTTCATTTGAATTACTCCGATTAGATATTTCGTAAACTTAAAAATAAAAAAAAAACGAAATTCAGGGACCCCCGGGGGTCCGAGGGGCCGAGGCAATACCAGTGATTTTTCTAATATTTTCGTATAAAACATCTCTATTTTTGTATTTTTTAATTAGTAAATAACATTTAATTAAAGAATATACATTAACATGCAAAATAAAATTGTATAAATTACGATAAATACGCAATAGTGTGAGACCCTCCATTTTGGTATCATATTACAAGACTCTTATCGCTATATCGTGTTAGCTGGAACTCGTTTGTTTACATAATAAATATTATAGCACTTGGAACTGTTTATGTTACGAACAAAGACCGACTGAAGCTATTAAGATAAGATTTATAGCCACTCGAACCTCGAGGCACGCTACAATTGAAGTTTAAAGTAAACAATATTTTTTTTGTTTACGTTTCGGGTCGTTCTTATCAGGTACTTAAGTGCCGGTCTTAAGTGGGCTGGTGGTGTAAAAAAAATGTATGAAGTGGGTTGTTTTTATGATTGATTATTGTTTAGTGGTTTATATTATTGCGTATAAATTATTTAGTATTTGAATTAATGGCTTTTATTATTATTTATGATTTTTTTTATAAATAAAAGGAGAAAAAATCACGTGACGCGCCTTTAACTTCCAATTGATAAAATTCTACAAGGTGGTATGTGCAAAGTTATATTTTTTCTCATAGCTTATTTATCAACAAACAATTATATATATATATTTAAATAGGTTTAATACATAATTCTAAAGATATATCGTTCGTATCCTTCCCGGCCGACGTTTGACGTCAATTTGACAGATGTACGGTGACGGCCATGGTATTAGCGCCATTTTTTGATGGGACTGGGTAGCGGATATACGTCCTCGAAGTTTCAAGTCTCTGTGATCAGCGGTTTAGGCTGTGCGTTGATCCATCAGTCAGTCAGTCAGGATTAAGAAGTTCAATTTCCGTCATAAACATGCGATTATTTAAAGAATCTTTGAATGCAATTCGAATTATTTTTAAAATCAAAATAAAGTCTTCTTTCAGCAAAATGTTCTTCAATATATAAGGTACTTTTCCTCCGTGTGGCGTACTTTTGGGTCATCCTATTTACTGTTTATAGTTGTAGTATTTATAAATTTAATTAAAATAGAGTAAATGTAAATAAAGTAGTCATCAAAATGAATATTTAAACATTTGTTAAATATGCTATTAAAACTCTTTCATTTGATATAGGTATCAAATGAAAGGACATTTTTAAAAACAAAACAAGGTAATACCGTTCTTTAAAAAATGTATTTTAAAGAATGTAGGCTATGTCACCCGGACTGTATAACAAATCGGCTTACAACCTCATTCATCGAAATTTAAGCATATGGTTTAAGCGCTAAGGTGTAGATAACATACGTAGTTAGGTACACAGAAACATGCATACACTGCTAAAAACAAAACCATCCTTTTTGGCATGGCCGTAGATAAGGTAACCTTTACTTTTTTGAGTTGCCTGGGTATTATTAAAACACTATTATGTATTACTGCGTACGGTATTGAGTTCTCCATGAGCCTGCCGCAATTTTTACCATTTTGATCTTTGATCGCTTTGCTTACCTTGGCTGCCTCTGTGGCGCGGTGGGAGTATATCCGACTGCCAGGATAAAACTTTGTGTGATGAGCACAATGATTTATTCTGTGTCTGAAATATATAAGTATGTTTATCGGTTATCTGGTTTTCATAGTACAAAGCTCTCCTTAGTTTGGGATCAGATAGCATTGTATGAATTGTCTCAAGATATAATTATATTACCTTCTTAGCGGAAAATTTCCCAAAATTAAATGTTTAGCTCAAGGTCCTACCTCCAACGTAAGTAAGACGATTCAAGAAAATGAAATTTAATAGGCAGCATCAAATTTAATCTTCTTGAACCAACTACTATTTTTTTTTCAGTTTAAGATAATCTGCATCTGTCCACCGGCGATTATAGCTCTTATACATTTAATGAAAATGTACAGAAATAAAATAATAAATAACCTGAACCTAAAGATTACTACTCTATCACATCATGAAGTGATACAGCTTTGCGACACGTAATCTTTATTTCTAGTTTGTTAATAGATTTGGCTAAACATTTTGAATATACTGATAAATATTATCTTTAAAATGCTATCACAGCTGACCTAATAAAATGATAATTTTTATCATATTTTATTACACTACAAAGACCAAATTTATTTTTGATTTATGTGGCTATCGAAATTTGTACTTTGTATTAAAACTATTATAAAATAAGACGAAGCAAATACATCATTTTGTTGTTATTATCAGTAAAATAATGAAATATTATAAAACACATCACTTTGTTGTTATTATGAATATAGTAACGAAATTAAATTTGAAGTCACTAAGCCAGGACGGCTTACATTCTTACGAGCTACCTGCTTGGTGTCAATGGAAAAATATTGTTACGTCAGGATAGTAGGTTCGAATAAAATTCAGAATTCCGCAATAACGTATTTTAGTGATAGTCACTGTTCCACAAAAAAACACTTCTACAATGTCCACTGATCAACACTAATAATAACACTAAATGACTGCACAAAACACTGTAAACTATAGCCACTGTCAAATTCGTATTTCAAACTTAACTAATTTGCGACGAGGGACCACCTTTATGTATAAAAATTTCATGGTCTAGAAAATTCGACCACATACTAGTAGCCAGATTCGGGAACGTCACACACACAAACAAGTTGTTTACATTTCGTGGTGCGTAGGCACGCGCGTCTCACGCACGCATACAGAGTTGTTTTTGTTTAATGAAGCACTCGCGTGTGTTCTACGAGCTTCTCGAACATTCGAGTCGTTCGTTCGTAACAATATTTTGAAACCTTGGTTAGGAAACAACCCTTTTTTTATCTTCTTCTTCTTCTCAGCCGGTACGCTCTTGACAGAGCGGTCGTGATCGCTATGAACTTGTAGTATTATTGGAGGGGGCAGATGTGATGCGCTTCACGATGTTTCGCCATTGCTGCCTACTAGAGGTCATCCTGCTGCACTCGTTCAATGAATTTTTATCTTATGGATAATATATTATCTTGTTGATATGTTGTGACAGTGGTAAGCTATATAAGTTAGAATAGTGCACATGATACACTCCCATATAAAAGTAAGTTTAGAATTATTTAAACGTATGGAGGAAAAATTATCTCAGGCGGCACTTGAACCGGCGACCTTAGGGGTACCGGCCCTAAGCCGTTACCGTGTTGAGACATGTCCGCCAAAGTCGAATTTAGCCTCCAATTGATACCATTTTGTGGCAATCATTAAGTTTAAAGTCGACTCCCGCATTAGGGTATAAGCCATGTGTCGTGGGTGACTTTACAAACATACTAGTCACGGACACAGAGAACACGCAGACACGGAGCAACAGTTTGTGGATCACACAAAGTGGTGTCCCGTGTGGGAATCGAACCCACGACCTCTTGCGTAGTAGTCGGACACACTACCATAAAGTATAAAATTATGTTTAAAATAAAACAAGACGCAATCTTAGCAACAACAATTTATTATTAGTTAAGAGTCGTGTCTACACCAGTCGTTAGCCTGGCAGCAAAGTGCAGCGGCGATGGCCGAGAAATGCGCCTGAACGGCCTTGAAGGCCGTCCACGCTGAAAGAGCGTCTGGTTCGCGAGGCTGTCGTGCGAGTCCATACGCCCGGTGTTGACACGGCTATTTTCTTTATCAAGTATTGTTGGAAGATTTCTGCTACTCGTCATCACGATCATCGGTTGGTATTGCTGCAAATAAAACAAAACAATATTATTAAATCTATACTTATATTATAAAGCTAAAGACTTTGCTTGTTTGTTTAAACGCGATAATCTTATTAACGCGATAATATAATAAAATTGTTTACTGTTACCTAGGATGGCTATAGGCAAAATAATATCACGTTATGATCAAAAGGAACGGAGCAGCAATAAAAAATGTTGCAAAAACGGGGAAAATTTACGCAGACGAAGTTGCACAAGTCTGCTAGTCTATACCAATATTATAAATAGGAAATTTGACTGTTTGTTTGCATTAAATATGCTCCGAAACTAATGGAACGATTAAAAAAAAAAATACCATCAGAAAGCTACGTTATCGGGAAGTAACATAGCGTCGTTGTCAAACCAAAATCAGCTATGTGCACTTTTTCGAGATTTTAACTTTTTGACGTCGGCGTATAGAACACTGATCTATCTACCATATAAAAAAACTGCTATGTGTTTATGAGCACTGGGTGACAATCTACAACGTTCTTTAAAAATATGCTATGTGTAGCAGCAACATCATTGTCAAATAAAAACTGCTATGTGGTATTCTGCTACATAGCATATTTTATTTGACCATACTTAATTACAACTTATTAGAAAATAATCTGCTTTGTGTTGACTTTTAAACAAATAACACTTGATTGAACTTTATATAAACATAATAAATAATAATATAACGAAAACATTGTCGTGATAACTTGATATAAATAATTCTTTGTTCTTTGACACTTCTCTATTCTAAGAATATTTGAACTTTAAGTAGGTACCCACTACAATGTTTATTTACATTTACCCTTAAGTTTCAAATAATCTTGCCTTTGTGATTAAACTTCATCTATTTCTTTCGAATTTCTATATTACTGTAGTCGTGTGATAGCTAGTTCAGTTAACAGTCGCATTATTGTAAAGTTAAAAGTACCTACATTTATACAGTGTATTGGAGTAAACTGTACAATGAGTAGAGGACAGAAAATTCTCGATCTAGTTTTAAGTACAAAGGAGAACAGAGAATCATCGAGTCGTAATCAAGACCCGACAAATTATGATGAGATAATAAATCAACCCTCTACATCGTCGGGCGTATTATGTGCAAGCATGTCAGTAAATTCATCCCCGGAACGGAGCGATAGTTCACCTTTTCCTACGACCATCAAACGAAGACGCTACATTATTTACAGCAGTGATTCATCAAATGAATATCCAGCACAAGAAACGAGAGCGATTGCTGAAATTTCGAGTAGCAAACCAGCCCCACAATTATCTCAATCTAAAGCTAGACGCAACCGCTTACTGGGGAAACCATATATGGGTTACAAGAAAAAAGATGGAAAGCTGGAACAGACTACACCAATAGCCGGCCGATCTGTTAAAAGTCGTTGTGATCATACTTCAATCAAACAAAAATCTAAAAATAGTTTCATGTGTAAATTAGTATCAGAAGAAGAACGAGCTGCATTGCATTTCAAGTTTTGGAACATGAAATCATGGAGTGCAAAAAAAGCTTTCATACAAGGACTAGTATCGAGAAGAAATTTACGTAGGCAAAGAAAACGTGATAATCGTTTGACTTCAAGGAAACAAACAGGTTTTGATATTTATGTACCTAAGTCTGATTGCCAAAATAGCAGAGTAAAAGTGTGCAGACTGTTTTTTTTAAATACATTTGATATCGGACGTGATACTTTCTTACGTTGGGTTAAAGACACGCCAGCAATAGTGCAAGATAATGAATCCTCTTCCGTAACGGCGGCGCGTTGTCATAGTGCTAATGTGTCTGCTAGGAATAGAGATACGGTATCTGAATGGTTGGATTTACTACCTAAAGTGCCAAGTCACTATTGTCGAGCTACATCACAGCGAATTTACGTTGAGTCAACTTTTCGATCCCATCTGCACATGAATGCAGTTTACAAAGCCTGGTGTATTGAACAAAATAAGGAACCAGTCTCAAGAAATACTTTTTTAAGTGTATTAAGTCACAACAATATTTCCATTCACAAACCACGAAAGGATCAGTGCGACGTATGTTCCAGTTATCAATTAAAGAATGTTTCACAAGAAGACTATGATACTCATATTCAAAAAAAAGATGAAGCACGTCATGCAAAGAATACAGCAATAGAAAATTTGAAAAATAACCCAGATAACTTAGTAATAACTGATGAGGTGCAAAGTGTTCTTTTAGCTCCAAAATTACTTGCTGGTGCACTGTACTATAAACAAAAACTACAGTGTCATAATTTTACAATTTACAACTCTCGTACTGGAGACGTCACTATTTATTTTTGGCATGAAGCTGATGGAGGAGTCACATCCAATGAATTTACAAGCTGTGTAATAGATTATCTTAAAACTAAATGCACAGCTTATAAACACATCACAGTAATTAGTGATGGATGCAACTACCAAAACAGAAATAAAGTTCTATGTAGTGCATTGTGTGACTATGCTTATTTTTTTAAAGTAGAAGTGGAACAAATTATTTTAGAAAAGGGACGCACTATGATGGAGGTTGACAGTGTCCACTCCACTATCGAACATTACATAAAACCCCCTATTTATGCACCTCAGGATTATATTACAAGAATGCGTCAAGCGCGACCTAAACAACCCTATGATATTAGAGTTCTTCATTATTCTTGCCGTGTGGTGCCGGCTTAAGAATAGTACCACCCCATCTCTTCCCGTGGGTGTCGTCAAGGCGACTAAGGGATTTCACTCCGGAGGACGGGCAGCAGCGCCCTCTGCGTACTTAAAGCCTTACTGCGATCGCCAACCCGCTCGCCAAGCGTGGCGATTATGGCAATTACCCCCAGGATCTACTGGGGAGACCCGTGCCCAGCAGTGGGCCATCATATGGGTTGATATGATTATGATTTCTTCAAGGACTATGAGAAAATAACCACCAATTATCAATCCATCAGACCAGGTAAAAGAAAGGGTGATCCTACTGTCAATGATGTCAGAGCATTTTTATATAGTTCAACTGGTGAAGTATACTACAAACTTCGTCACCCAGAGAATTATGCAATTCTTCCGCAACGACGGCACACTCCCCAAGGGTATCCTGAACCTGCGGCGTTATATGATGGGCCATTGGAAATAACTAAAACCAAGTTCGACCAATTACAAGAACTAAAACCTTTTATAGACCGTGATTATCATCCATTTTATGATTGTCTCAAATTTAAATCCGATTAACTTTTTTTTTTTTTTTTTTTTTATTATTATTAAATTGTACTATTAGAATCATTAAATACTATTAATTATTGCTTAGTTATTTGTATTACTCTTTTATTATCAATATAACTCATAAATACTATTTTAAATCAGATATATTTTTATTGAATACCTGTTATGTGTCTAATAATTGACCATTTAAAATCTGTTATGTGCACAATTTACGCTAATATTAAAATTAAAAATTAAATTATTAAACTTTCGTCGTTAAATAAAAAATCACTTCATATTTATTATCTATAGCATTCATTTGAAATACTTTTGAAAATGCAATTTCATATAAAATTTTATAGGAGAACTATTTTTGTCAATATCTCAAAATAATCATTTTAACACATAGCAGATTTTCATTTGACAACGACGAAGGCTGTATTTTATTGTCCAAAAATTAGAAATCCCTACGAAAATTCTTAAAGTTCTTCTCATGAGTTTTACACTTGGAACTGCAACCTAACTTCCTTTTGTATTTTTAATTAAACAAATCAAAATTTTATGTTATTTTTTAACTTCATATCAGTATTATCGCGCAATAAATCTATTATAGAGTTCGAGGTTCTTTAACATCTTCAATTATCAGAAACACTATTTACTGAACTTAGGTAGTATGCGGTTTTTGTACAAATATTGTTGAAATGCTTGCATTTCTTGCTTGAAAGTAAAAAATTTAGCTAACCTTGGCAAAATAACGCCAAAGATACTTACGAATACACTTGCTGTTCACCCTAAAATGTTTAGGTGGACAAACTTCACCCACCAAAATATCTTCGGCTATGGCACCACTAAAAATAAAGGTGGCCAGTGCCGCGATCACTGCAAACAATATAACAAACAGCTTCATGTTAAATTATCACTTGTATACAGCTCTGACTACTAAACTTTTCGTATTCTGCAATTTTTCGCTCATCACGCTGTTTTTATAGTGAAATATAATCAGACGGACGGGTTATCTAAGGTTAACTTTTACGGCCGTGTCCTCAACAATAGCAAATCGACAGCAATAGCGGGACAGAATGTCTTCCACGGCAGCAGGTACATATTTTATTGACAAAATAAAATAATGCTTAATTTTAGCATGCTTAGAATTTGATAAAATACTATTTGAATTGTTCCTACTTATAGTAATTTTAATAGCCATTTTTTGCTAATTACTTTATCAATACATTTATTGCAAGGATAAAACTTTGTGTTATGAGTACGATGGTTTATTCTGTGTCTGGGTGTTATTTATCTATAATTTGTATGTATTTAAAACTTTATAAGTTGGAATGTTTATTAGTTGTCTGGTTAAAAGCTCTGCTTAGTTTGGGATTAGATACCGTTGTGTGAGTTGTCCCAAGATATTATTATTATAATTTATGAAAGATAGAAAAAAATAAGCCTAGACTAAGGAATCAAGCTCGACACTTTCTTAAGCCGATTCGGGACCGGTATTAATTATTGTAATAATAAAGTAATTGGCAAGAAATGCCTGTAAAAACTTCTATAATATTCGGCCTGCAACATCATGATTTGTTAAAAATGCTTTCTGTAACGAAGCAATAACAAAAGCCGTGATAATTTTATGAACAATGGCTAGATGATCCAAGCGAGGATCTAGAAATAAATAAAAGGATGCAGGAAGGATTTATGAAATTAAGGTTTAGAAACAAAGTCCGGATAGGTAGTTTGTTTCCAGCCCCGGATTGTCATACGGCAGGCTAAGCTTAAGGTAAAGACATTACCTAGTTTAAACGCGATTATTTCCGTGTCAAATTGTGTATAAAGTTATTGTATGTTTCTACTTGCAATATGTACATATTATTGTTCATTTGACTATTAAAATTGACTACATTTTTGTGTTACCCACATTTTAAAATAATAGGTACAAGATCTTTCGATGTTAGTATATAATAGACAAGATCGCCAAAACAGAAGGACAACCTTCGTCTATTGTCGTCGCCATATAACATTGGTAACTTTCATATTATGTTCTGAGGTCGTCGTTCATATACGTCTCTCTGTTCCACCACACTTCGCTATCATCGGATTAAGTTATCATTGGATTATCTCCAGCTTTTGCCGCCGCTCATGCTCCACTTCCGCTGTCATCTAGAACACGGTTTTATCCACAGTTACTACTACTTAAATATGCAGAAGTAATTGTAACTAATCATAACTTAACTAACCGTATCCATTTAATCAAATCCGCTTGCGCAGTGTGCACAAGCGTAATAGGAAGCGTGAGGCGTCCGGAAATGAGGTCATATTTCACTTGCCGTAAAAAAAAGCATGCATTTAAAAAATATAATTTTGTGGTTAATGGTAAACGTTTTTTTTCGTATTTTTTTTTTTGTGAATTTTCTTAAATACAGCAGTCTAGGAGTAATGACACCTAAGCGTGACATTAAAAAATGTAGGTATGTCTTTAGATGTTTCAAAGCAACCTTGAAATTGCAAGTCACAAGAAAAATAAAAGTAGTTACCATTATGCCACTTGTCTAGGGAATCAGTTTTGTTCAACAACAACCATTTGCCTACCTGAAAAGTATTTTTTGAAAATTGTTGATTTTATAGATTTTGTCGCGTTGTGTAGACTTTGCAGCGCTCGTATGCCAAAAGTATTGAGTTAACAAATACGTTGTGTTAAGATAAATTGTAGAAAATGTTCTCTCTGTAATTAATATGTTTATCGTAAAGTGAGTGGGAAAAGATATATCGTCTTAAAATTGATTTCGGGGCGCTCCGTCGTCAGTTTCGTCATGTCCGTTTGTCTGTCTGTCCGTCCGTATGTTGAACACATTGCATATGCATAAAATAATATTGGTGAGTTCGGCCTTTACCGACGATCGTCGGAAATCTTCGGCCGGTCGCGGAATGCGTGAGCGCGCGCCCCGCTCTCGGCACCATTTCGACGACGAGTGTTTTGTTATAACCGCTACTTAATTCGAATAAATATTTCTAAGAGGCGGGGGGCACTGCATACATATAACTAAAGCTTAATTTTTTTCCCGTAAATTTATACGTGTGGCTCATCATTCTTCAAAATCATTTGAAGGTTTCTAAGAAACAATACTGATTACTTGAATATTTTCGGTAATAATTACTCCGTAAGTTGCAAAAATTGTGTCCTCCCCCTCCCCTTTTATCTTTTAAACCGTATGAAAAAATGAGTCGACTCATATGAAGAAAATAACACAGGTACTTAATAAATACTTTTAAATGATATTGTTCTCAACTTGATCGGATATACCGTCCTTGAGTTGTTGGCGAAAAACTGCGCTTTTCAACAGGCCGCTATGAAGATAGGCTAGAAAAATACAAAAGCCTAAAGCTTTTGTATTTTTCTAGAATGTATTTTTTTAATATGTAGTGCATTTTTTTGTGATAACAGCTGCGGAATCCTAAACTGAGCATGGTCCAACATGTTCTTGCCCGGTTTTTCCAATATTGCGGTGGCGATCTGAGAGGCAAAGTTGAAATTCGGAAAGAGAAACCTGAACTGTAAAGGAAGAATAGATTACATTAGGGCTGTGAGATGGACAAAATGGGCTAGTAAATAAATAGCTATAAGTAAATAGTAAATATATAGCTGGAGGGTATTATAAGACCAGAGATTTCTAACATAGTTCTTAAATTATTGCAGGATGTCCAAGGATTAGTTTTATCAAATTCAGTCTTTGATCAAAAATATTATATTACGAAGCTAAAAACAGTATTACGTGATATCAAAACTTCTATGAATAGATTAGTCGTTACTTTGAGGTACTCATATGTAATAAAACCCCACTTTTTAACTTCATTATTTTATGAAATTATACAGTTAACATAAATTCGTTATGGACATTATTACAATTCAATGGAAGGTGATCATTAGTACTCAGCATGTGCAGTCATGTCAGTCTGATTCAATGAGGTTGAATAAAATATTAAATACAGAACAGACTTAGAAATGTGTCCTTAAGAACATAAGCCCAATTAAAAAAAAAAGGCCAATAGATCTAATAATTTACAATGGATAAAAGAAAAGGGCAGAATTTAAAGAGTAATTAAGTCAGGATGCCGATAGGTGTGTATCGCTGCACTCTCAGCGCGTCGAGCCGCAGGAATGCACTTCGGGTGCGGCACAGAGTTGTAGGAATGCACTTCGGGTAAGCGGTGCAGATTCGCAGGAATGCACTTCGGGTGCGGCGCAGAGTCGCCGGCGTCCACTTCAGGTGCGGCGCAGAGTCGCAAGCATGCACTTCAGAGTGCAGTGCCGAGTTGCAGGAATGCCCTTCAGTGTGCAGGGCCGAGTCGCAGGAATGACCTTCGGATGCGGCGCAGAGTCACAGGAATGCACTTCGGGTGCAGCGCAGAGTCACAGGAATGCACTTCGGGTGCGGCGCAAAATCGCAGGCGTCCACTTCGGGTGTGGCGCAGAGTCGCAGGCGTCCACTTCAGAGTGCAGTGCCGAGTTGCAGGAATGCCCTTCAGTGTGCAGGGCCGAGTTGCATAGGAATTCACTTTAGGGTGTAGTGCCGAGTTGCAGGAATTCACTTAATGTTTGCTCTCGGAGAACTGTCGCTTCACTCCTTTTCTTCCGATTTTCCTCATAAAGAAATCTCTCTAGAAGCATTCAAAATTTTAAAGCGTATCCTAATTCAAATTTAGGATTTACCTAAACAAATTACACACAGCCAGTTTGGAATAACAGTAGAAACTTTATACAAAAATACAAAGACCTCTTTACTTATCTATTGTCATAGAAACTATGAAAATATTTCTGTCGAAATGACAGTAGTTTTTATCAACAAATAATTGTTTAACATGTTAAATAAATATTAAAGAGATATTAAAGCAGTTAAAATAGCGAAATACATAACAAATGGAATATATACATAAAAGGTATGAATTAACAATACATGGTATATACCTATACACAAAAGAGGTAAGAATTAATACTACAATAGGTACATTGATTTTTGTACACATATTTAAACAAATTTATAGAAACCGGCTTATAGAAATGTGGCTGAAAATACTTGTACATCTAGACCTCATTCAAATCGCATTAGAAGTTTATAAAAGAAAATTATCGTAGTTCGTTATCTTCTCAAAAAACTACTAATTTTGCTAGATTATAAGAGAGAGAGAGAGAGAGAGAGAGAGAGAGAGAGAGAGAGAGAGAGAGAGATCGACTAAAACGTTCAAACGTTCGTTAGTGAAATTTCCATTAATAATATTTTTAGGATTCGATACCTCAAAAGGAAAATACAGAACCCATAAAGGATCACTTTGTTGACCCTCCGTCTGTCCGCCGTCCGGAAACGCGCGGAGGTATCAAGTTGCAATTAAAGCCATATACTCAGGTCTATCGTCCCTCGAAGCTGTGAAAAAATCGAATTTCCAAGTTAAAGTAAGAAAAAATATAGGTACGGCCGTTTATGCATATAAAGTCGACACTCGCTAGGGAATCAAAATTATATGGTACTTTCTATTGACCTAGATTAACTATGAAATTTGGCAAATAATACTATTTTATACTAAAAGTGTAGTGAAAGTCTGAAAATAATATAATATAGTCTTCGAAAAACTGCGAGACTTGATTCCTGAATTATTTGCGACCCGTCCTGGCTTCACACGCGTGGACATAGGGATCCCTAATTTTTTCAAGTAATATATTGGTGTAGTACCCGTAGTACATAGCCGTGGTAGTGTAACATTCTAATGGTAAAAGATTTTTTTCAATCGGTCTAGTAGTTTTTGAGTGTAATCATTACAAACATACAACAATTATAATGTTACTCTTCATAATTAAATTTGTTCCGTACAAATTTATAGGTACATATCTATGTCCCTACAAATTTGTAAAGGCGGGCGAGTCGGACTCGCACTTACCTTGAACTCGGTTTATTTTTCTTTAAAAAGGTATAAAACTACGAGTAAATGATGCTGTTAACCTGAACTAATAAATAACCCTTCATAGTTTTGTTCTAGGTAGGTCCATTATTTGACAAGGTATTTTCATTGCCCCTATTTTGTTAATGGTATTATGCGCGTAAATCTCTTTAATACGAACCAGGTTGCCATTACGCTGATAGATAATTCTGTTTGTAAGTTCCGCAGGTACTCGTATATTACAACGGACGGTTTATTTTCAAGGTAATATTGCTCGTTAGAAGTGGTGTAGATACCGTTTTATTACGAGGGTTAATAGTATTATTGTAGATCATCGTGAAGATACTGGGTATACTAAATTAAAGGTTGTATTTGTCTATGAAATCGTAGCAACAAAACGAATGTTTGGTGAGAGTACCTGTCACTGGTTTCTTTTGTTGCAGGTTTCTCTTTTTGAGAGAGTTCGATCCGTCAATGTATCAAACCATAGTTAACTGACTTCAAACAAGTATGTTATCAATTCGATACGTATATATGTAATGGAATTGCGTGATGTTTACCTAAATATTAAGTTACACATATTATTGCTTCTAAACAAATTTATGAAATAAAGGATGACTGATTGTATGTTTGACTGCGTATTTCTCCGAAACTATTGATCGGGTTGCGACCATTCTCTTTTTTTTTCTTGGTCAACAGTTATAAATATCTTATATTATAAGATCTTCAGGTATAAGTACACAAAAACTAAAAATTTAAAAATACTCTTTATTTGAGATAATAAGGTATTATTAAAATATATATATTACGGGTCTTAATCGCGTGAATAATTTAAGGTAAAATACCTTGTTTTTTAAATAAGGTATTGTTATAGTATTTTTTATTGACATTTCTTTCCAATTACTTTATAAATACAATAATTGCATCTAAGAAAGACAGAAAAAAAAAAGTCCAGACCCAGGAATCGAACTCGAGACTCCCGCATGCCAAACTGGGGCCGGACCACCTATCTGGATTAAGTTACTAGACCTCAAATTTTTCTATCCTTTCATGCTCGCGAGTTAGGCCCTCGCATGCCATCTAGCCGGTAATTAAATAACTATCACGGCTTTTGTTATTGCTTCGTTACAGAGAGCATTTTTAACAAATTATGATTTTGCAGGCCGGATATTATAGTAAATGTTATAGGCATTTCTTGCCAATTACTTTATAAATACAATAAATAGGTTTACAAAAAAATCTTTATTCGATTTCACTAGAACTCATGTTCTAGTGAAATCGAATAAAGATTTTAGTATAATCTAAGCCTGTGTGATGCAGAAAGTGTGTGAAAGTGATGTTGAAAAGTTTGCTGGGGTTTACTCGGGGTGAAAATAAGTCCCTAATAAGTCTTTCTTTATTAAAATGAAAATTTGCAATGTTATTATATACATTAAGCTAGATCACCCTACGAACAAATTATATACAAACTATTAACATTATTTACAACTTATCTCCTACTCCTCCCCATCGATGTCAACCGGTATAGTGCCCAGAAGGCTGGCAGCGTTGCCACGTTGTAGGGCAATGCTTATTCTCTGAGCAAAGAAAAGGCCAGCCGTCTGGTCACGAGATGCACTGATAAGACGTTAAGAAATATATTTGAATAAAAGGCGAGCACTTGGACCCCATGGCCCTGGCGTCTCAACCCCAAACGGCTCAAATATGTAATCTCCGACTAGATTACAATATTTGCGCCGTTTGAGAGTCTCCGCAGATGCAGCAGCAGCGCAGGCACAGCTCGCATTATTTTGAAGATGGCAATGCGCTAGGGTGTCAGCGCAGGTTGCATCCTACACCAAAGGTATTCCCATCTTCCAAGGTATCAAAGACATACCGTCCGGCCTCTTGTCATCGCTGCGCGCCAAACCATCAGGCATATTACCATCAGCAACAGCTGGCATACCAGTGCTGACAAGAGCCGCGCGGATGATGTCATTATGACAAGTGTGTTGTGATATGCGGCCTGCGCTCCTGCTACATGATAGGCCATAATGCCCAAGGCTGCCTACGGCTTCTCCACAGTGGCATTGATGAGGAGAGACACATGGGGCACCTAAACGCAAGCAGGCAGCAATGCGGAAAGTAGTGTCGTCCAACATAGTGCCTATGTTGGACGATGGAAGAGCCTGAAGCCAAACACCTTATTTCCATTCACCCACAGCCAGCAGGCGAGCTCGCTCTGAAAGATTTGTCGTAGTATTTAAAAGGTGTTCTCTCACCAAACTGCAGAGCGAGCCGTCCCACTGTCTCTGGGCGAAGGGGTTGGTGGGCAAAGCGGTAGCGTCAGACTCGCCTCAGACTTGCATCGTACTTCAGAACTAACCAGTGTAGGTTCTAAAATTTTCCTGGTTAACTCCTCAGTGCTGTGAAGTAAGGACAAGAACGCCGGTAAACTAACATCAGAAATTTTGCAAACGCCGAGGCCGCCATAGCGAACGGGTAACGACGCTTGAAGCCATGCTCGGTCGTTCAATGCTACATTCAAAATTTTACACAGGGTTTTATGAATAATTTTGTCTAGTTTACCCAAAAGCTTAGGGTGTTTCCAAAATTGAGTTGATCTGAGTACGTATGTAAATTTAGGAACAAAAAGACTTTATCGAACGATTGTAAAAGGGGAATACATATTAATTTGAAGTAGTTGGTCCGAGACTGCACAAAAATTTTGTATTTTTTCATCTACGAACAAATCATAGGACTCCTCTAAAATTGGGGCTCCTAGGAGTTGAAGAGATTGATTATCTACAATTTTTAGATTTGGAGCCAAAGAATAAAATTTAGAAATAACCAAATTTTTATCTATTTTATCATTTACTAAAATTTTAATCTAAACCAAATACCTTTAAATTTATCCTTTAGAAAAGCCTAGTCCTTGTATACTATCTCAACGTCTCCCCCTAGGGTCCCGTCATCCAGGTACCAAATATTAAAATTAGAATTTAGTTGCCGAATTATGGGATGAATCGCCAAACTAAAAATGACTGGCCCAAGAGGATCACCTTGTTGGCATCCTACCGATGAATTCAAAAGATTGTCTTTATATACTAATTTTGAAGGGTGCCTGTAGCACTGCCAGAGATATTTATAAATTTTGGGGATTTCCAATTTAACTTGTGCCAACAAGGTATTCCGGTTGACGGAATTAAAGGCGTTTTTCACGTCAACCTTTAAGATGACTTCTGCCTTACCCGAGCCAAGGTAGGTGAACATGGTATGTATGGCAGCCTCACAGCCCCCTCGCGAGCCGAAGCCTTATTAAAGAGGCTGGAAATTATTCGATAATAAGTCCCGATAAAACGTACAGCACATTTTTTTTGCCATACGTCGGTACGTACATACCACGGCGATTGAACGAATGCCACCATCACTTTTACGCAGGGCGCATAAATTGGCGCCATACAAGACATCGATGATGCCATCGTCCACATCGCCGGAGAGCATTAGGTTTATTAAAGCCGTCTAAACTCGTTTAGCAGAGCATCACTGGCTTCTTCGGCACCGGAGCTCAAGGGGTCTTTTAAATGTTGAGGTGTCAAGCCATCTATTCCTCCAGCAAAGCCACTCCAAAAGGAGCCAACGGCTGTCAATACATCCTTAGCAGTGACGCAGGTGCATTCCGCATCAGAGTCAGGCGGCTCAGGGAAGCAAATATCATCCCTTGGCGCTGTATGCTTGCTCTGCAGACTCGCGAGCGTTTCTGCAGAACAAGGCGCCATCACATCGCTGCTAAATAAAAGCCTGGAAGCTCCCCTTATGTCACCTTCCCTTATTTTTGTTTCTATATAATGAAATTTTTTTATGTGGGACGAAAATCCCACATTGCTAGTTATCTATTAAAAAAAAAAAAAAAAAAAAAAAAAATTAAAACAGGCTCAAAAACGTTGGCTGGACTATTGCAATTTTCTTTAATTTGTGCTGTAAGAGTTTTTTTGGTGATTCGATAATTATTTACATGCAGAATTTGGTAAAGGAAAGTGAGTAGTTGTTCCCAAGCCCTTTGAGAGTTCTCCCGTAGAACAAGATCTATGCAGTGGGCCAAATTTCGAGCCACTGAAGGTCTCGCACCACGGGGAACTCTCCTTAAAACCGGAACTGATTTTTTGTATTTTGATAAGGTTTGCCAAAAAGGAATTAAGGAGCTTGGTGTTTCAGTAAATAGCAATGTTGGGCCTGGCACAGCACATTTTGGGATTTGTGGATTTTACCAAAATGTACTTTCAAGCCCTGTTCGCCTTTATAGAACCGGGCTTGGGGACAGTTAGGACAACGCACTAAGGACGTGGTAGGTTGACTTACATCCGCGTTACTGTGCTGTGGTTATATAACCTAAAAATACACTTACACTATATTTACACACAAAATATAAAAAAAAATCACAAACACACTATGAAGAATAGTTTCGCCTTTTCTGCATTCCACACACATTCTTAATCTCTTTTTTTAACTTTATTTCCTTAAAAATCCAGTATTTTTGCCTCATAAATCTGGGTGCCATTTTCACTCCGCCGTGAAAGACTAGTTTTTCTGATTTGCCTAATATGAGATTAGCTAATTTTGATTGGTTTTGAATGCTTAAATCGGTCTTCAACTCGAAGTATTCCGCTAGCGTCTGTGATAGGATTGATATTCAGTATTAGGCTCTTCTTACTTATGGGCTTCCCGTTCTTGAGTTGAGATAACTCTTCATAAAAAATCTCCATATTGTAAAATTAAATTAAGTAGAAATAATTGAGTATATTATATTTGGACAATCGAGTATATTTTCAGCTCCGCACACTTAACTCGCACACCATACATATAAGGTCTAACCCTAGACAGGATGTATGACCTCTCTGTGTTTTACAGTATACGAGACAAGCGAATGCTTTTGTGCTAGAGAGTTAGGAAAGACTAGGAGCTCTTAAGTTTGAATCCAACGGGATATTTTCAATTAAGATATATAAAGTATATCAGCCTTGATCTTACTTTATTCCGATGTCATTTCCTGAGGTATCAGCTGGTTGCAACTCAAACCTGCATTTCATGATTCTTGGAATAAAGTCTTAAATTCAATTGTAACTGTCGCTAAACAGTCGAATGTCTAAATTGACCGTACTACATAAAGTTTATCTCGGAATCTAATCCTACGAAAAGACGTAAATCTATCGGAAATATCAAAAATCTTAGATATTTCCGATAGATTACGTCTTTTCGTAGGATTAGATTCCGAGATAAACTTTATGTAGTACGGTCAATTTAGACATTCGAGGGTACAATAATTCGCACTCATCTCAAAGTTGGTAGGATTGTTCAAAATACCATCATAAATTAATGGTAAAAAGTCCCAATCGATCCGATACCTGGAAATTACTGGGGGTCAAAGGGCACAAAAACGGATTTCTCGCGATTTTTAGCAAAACGCTTAGTTTTTTCATAAAATTAGTTCAAATAATTATCTATAAAAAATGTCAAGATACTTTTATCCTAAAAGGTGGCGTACTTAGCGCGTTTTGTAATAATAGTTGAAACTGCAACAGAACAATTCAATTTAACAAAAACAACTATTGTTGTAGGTGAATATGTTTTTTTAAATAATAAAAATAAATAATCTATTTTTGCAAAGTGTCAAAATCATGTACAGTCGTGGAATGAAAATGTTCGTCACCTTAAAGTTCAATTTTGCTTGAACCAAATCAAGGAAAATATGTTTTACTCAGATTAATAGCTGGAACCTTGAAATAAAATACTGCATGCAAAAAAGTTTTTATTTTAATGTGATGGACAAGAATAACGGACAAAACTAGTTGGCAGTTTCTTGAGAGACAAGCATGATAGCACGGCTATTTTGAAATGTCACACCTAAAATGGGAATTAATAACATTTTACAACTATTTCTCGATTCGTGTATAGAGAACAAAGGAAAACATGGGTGGCAAGAACGTTATTTTGACTGAACCAACACTGCTATCTATATTTGTCTTACACATTATTTTCACGTATTGCAATTAGTGGCAGAGTCATAGGGAATAATGAGTCAGATATATACGTTCCATCGAAATAGATGGAACGTTTATATCTGACTCATTATCCCCTATGAATCTGCTTCCTCTCTAATTAATTAAATCCGAGAGGTTTTTGTTTAACTACTGTAGTCAAAGAAAATTGGTCTGAGTAAATTTAAACTCTGTTGTGAAACAGTTAGGCACAATTTACAGCATACATGTGTACAACTGTCTGGTGTGATACATAGTTTAAAAAGGTCACAACAAACATTTGCTTGCAAAGCATTAAATGAGTGTATTTGAAAACTGACGAAGACGAGTTATTTTTTTACGCAATAACTTGCAGTGATACGACATCTGCATGTTTCAAGAGGGGTAAAACAACAGTTATTAAAATGTTTGAAACGAAATAGTAGAAAATAGAATTGACATTTTTTAAGTATAATTAAAGTTTTCCTTAAAGTCACGAAAATCCCGTTTTTGTTACCATTGAACCCGAGTTATTTTTTTCCAGGTAATAATAACAATAATTTTCGGATCGATGAGGACTTTTTAGATTTCATTTATAATGGTGTTTTGAACAATCCTACCAACTTTAAGCTGAGTTCGAATTATAGTCCTATTTTTGGTCTAATTTGACTGCAATAATGGGGTGAAACAAAAACACATGACGTTGTTAGGGTCCCACCGCAGTCCTAATATTTTGTGGATTCCGGCAGCTTAAAATTGAAGTCTTCATTTTGAGAATCGGGCCGAGTAATCTGAAAGTTTAAATAAGTGGGAGCAACATTTTCTAAGATTAAAACCGGCAAAAGTCAGGTACTTTAGAAGGTTTGTCATCTCTATTTTGACCATCTTCGCATTTTGATCGATAAGGATAGTAGAGTAGATCATCATCATCATCATCATCATCAGCCTATCGCAGTCAGTGAACTGCGGTGGCTGCTCCAGCAGTGACTGGACATAGGCCTCTCCAATTGCACGCCACTTTGATCTATCCTCGGCTTCTCGCATCCAGCTCCTGTCAGCCGTTTTGCGCAGATCATCACTCCACCTGGCCTGAGGGCGTCCTACACTACGTTTGCCGAGACGCGGTCCAATAAGATATCTACTGGCCTACGTTTGTAAAACTTGGGATCGGCTACGGTTATTTAATTAAGGGTTAGCTAGCAGGTTGGTTTAGGTAGCGTGTAGCTGGATAAATTATTTACTATTACATTCATAATAAATACATCAGTTTTCACTTTTGAACTTTTAGACCTTTTTTTTACAGCTGTTTTCGTTCCAAGGATATAACCGTGACATTTCGGCGAGGTAACTTTAGCAGCTGAGGAGCACTATCCCTTATGATAGAGGTTTGGGAGCCCTGGTCCAACAGAACTCTCATCCTATGAAGCGATCCATCTGCTGATAGTACGTTATAGTTATGGCAACCTAAATTTTTTGAATTAATTTAAATTTTTTAGTACTTTCTTGCTTTTCTACTCTAGTAGACTACCGCCGCAGTTGAACCGGACCGAGATGTATCCGGAGTTTTTTTTCGCTATTTGGGATAAACGCTTCATGCAGGTTTAGGTTAGTTTCTTTCGTGAGGTTTCCAGCGTCATAAACTTGGTTTCTAGAAAATTTAAAAAATCTTCTAGCACAGGTAATTCCCTAGGAGATTTTAGAGGTTGCAGGTAATCATCAAATGTGTCAGATAAATAAAAAATAATAATCATCAAAATAATGTCCAATTCCGGAGAAAAATATAGACAACAAGAAAGGAGCCCAAGAACATACGTCAACGCCGAGGTTTTTATTCCATTTAATCGTATGTCCTTTTCCCGGACTGAAATTGTCAAATTTCATTTAAATAGATTAGGGGTTTAAGTGTGAAAACTTAACAGACAGACTTTCTCATTACTACTTTCACATTTTTAAAATGTAATAGCTGTCGCTCACGAAATCGCCCGTGTGGACGACTTTACCCCGTTAAAGGTTGATTTTCGCTTTTTTGTCAAAACACCGAAACGCATGTATCTTTATTTGAAAGCAAAGCATAATACAAATTTTCACAGATCTATTAAGGTATATCACAGACATAACTTTTAAACTAGAGTACATGTTTGTACTCTAGTGCCAATGAACCAATGGACACAAAGTACCTACGCTCTGACCCGGAACCAACATTTTGGATCTCATAAAGATCAATTTCATGAGAATCGAACCAACACAGCAGTCACTATGCCCCGAGGTACGGTAGGTACATCGTTTATTCTATTCCGTTAGTACACTTGGAAAATCAATATTATATTAAGCAATGACCGTGGTCAGTAGAGTGATAGACTGTAATACGTAAACTATTACCTTTGTGTCACGCGAAGCTAATAGCCGTTTTATGCGAGGAATAAAGCAGTGCAGGAATGAAAGTTCGTAATCAAAGTAACTAGTTTATATTGAGCGAAATTAATTACGTTTATTACAAACTTACAAACACAACTAAAATAGTTCAAAAATTTAAGCAAAGCTCAGAGATAGTTGGCAAGTTGTACAAAAATGCTAGCGTTTGCGGCGAGTTATATCTGGACCCGTCGAGAAAAACTGCCCAGGCAAGCGTAGTGGCTCGCCATAGACAAGCTGAAGACTATTTGAGATCTTCTCTTCAGATACCCAAGAGCACAAGAGGGTGCAGGTGATGGCAGTCTTATGCTGCCGTTGAAGCCTTTTCACAAGGCCATTGGCCTCGGGATGATAGACAGTGGTGGTATGATGCTCAACGCCTATTATAGCTGACATTGCTTTGAACAGCGAAGACTCAAATTGATGTCCTCGGCCGGTATTGACTTGCTCGGGGCTACCAAACCTTGCCACCTACCTCACGAAGGCGATGGCGCACGCCCCCTTGATGATTTCTTGTAGCGGGTATGCCTCAGGCTTTCGTATCCATCAGTCGATGGCGGTAAGGCAGTGCACTTAACTAGCAAAACTACTATGTTCAGATGAACATATCTGAATCGTGGCAATAGGTAAAAAGAATGATTTAAGTGGAACTTTGGTGTAGAGGGGAACGTTGGACCATAGTGATTGCAGGCACCGCTGCACCCATTGCATGCAGCCTTACTTGATTCTGGGCCAGACAAATTGCTCTGTTACTAGGCGGACAGTCGCCTTGGTAACAGAATGACTAAAAGCGATTAAGACCCGTAGTCTATCAATATTACCTCTTCGAATGTTTGCTAAATGCGACCATATTGCTGAGTTCACAGTTTCTTATTAAAAATCAAAATTCTATCCGCAGAAGCTTTTAAGTTTCAAGAACTTAGACCAAGCGAAACACTAGTATGCATTATTAAGTGTAAAGCGCAATAAGTAGAAACTTATTAAAGTTGGAACTTTCTTAGTTAAACAAACTTTGTACTTTGTTCCCTTGTACTTTGCTTTAACCGCAACGTTGCAAACTTGATATTGGCATCATAGTTAATAGGATTTTCCGTTAATTGTATCATAAAATATTAATTATTAAACTGAGCTTTGGCTTATTGATAAGCAGAACTTCTTATCAAAAAGCTAATAGTACGATAATTACCGTTGTGTATGTTTTGTTTCTAATTTATTCAGATGCTACGCAAAATAAGGTAAGGCACACATTATGGAAAGTTTTAGGTCTTAGAACCGACACATACCTACAGTAAAAAAAGTTTTAGCTATAAAAATGAGAATTTATATAAGATTAGAGAAAAAATACAAAAGGAAACTTAAAATACAAATGAATTCAACTGTACAATATGAGAAAAGATTTTAAATTATCAAAAAGATAATAAAGACTAAAAACAACACAAAAGTAGTGTATTCACAATTCTAGCGGATTATTTATTTTTTGAGTATTTAGGTATGTATTTTAAAACTAAGTAAACTATTAAAAATTAACATTGAAAATGTTACTTCTGTTTCGATCTAAAATTTGTATAGTAATTTTGTGTAAACGAGTGGGTGAGGCAAATTGTTACAGTCTTCAATTCTGATTCCACAATTTATTAATAAGATATAAGACCATCTGTGGAAGCTTGTTATTGGCATTTAGTAATGTGTTTTATGAAACTATTTGTACTATAGCTGTAAGCTCCCCAAATAAAATAAAATAAAAATAAAATAAAATATTAAAACTGTGCCAGTGAGAGAGTGGTGATGAGATATGTATTTATGTGCTTGTGGAGTATTAGTTAGTGTTTGGGATACATCCGAACTATTCATAAATAGCTCAAGTTATACACACTTACAGCTGACTCTTTAGCATTTATTAGCAATATTATAAAGGTTTAATTACTGGCAACATTGAAGCTTATAATACAGCAATGAGAACCTCACTTCTGTCAATAAGTTTCACTACTTAATTTTATACTTAGAAAGTGAGCCGGCACGCAAAATTTCTAATTTAGAGATGTTTCTGAGAATCATAAGGAACCTTGGAAGCTACTGCGTGAACGTAATGACAATAAGAGTATTTTAATTAATCATCATCTTAGTTAACTGTTTGACATACAACCGTTTCATAAGGAACCCGAGAAATCGTGCATTCGTGCATTGTCTAGGTCAATCCACAGAACATTGGGACACAGTCAAAGTTTTTAACTTATCGGCTCAACTTGATAATCATACATGAACTAAATGGGCAGAATTTAGAAACAATCATAAAAGTTTACCGAATTATAAGAGAACTTCAAAAAGTTTCTGGTTGATCGTGCCGATGTGCTTGCAGCTTTAAATCAAAATAATAATATATTATTTATGAAAGTAAAGGTACAATAAACTTATTATTAGGTACGTTTATATTATAAATAAGAAACAGCACAGTTGAGTATTTGCCTGAACTAGTTTGAAACCTGTGTTTCAGGCTAGAAATTGAAAGTATTTTAAAAATACTTTCCGAAACTAAAACTAAATTAATAACTAAAAATAAGAACTATTGCTAGAAAATACTGACAAATAAATTAAAATTTATAAAAGTAATTCTTAGAGTTAGTGACAAAAATTGGACTTGTTTATTTTAGTAATAGCAATAAGTTCTCCGTCTGTTCGTATAACATGTCTTGTAATTGGGAATATATAGCTTTTTACAATTAAATAACTAAGGTGATATATATTTACTATTCAATTTAATCTATTATACAAAACAGGGCCTACAAAATTTAAAAAACTTGTGTGAGAACGAATCTTGAAGTGGAAGCAGATGGAAATTTTCGTGCTTTGTTAGTTATTGTCGGCACTAAGGGTAAGTAGCGTGTGTTGTTTTTAAGTTATATTGACTATGAAAAGCTGGCGGATTGTCAATACCTTACAGCATTTATACAGGAGGAAATAGAAAAGGTCGAAAAGTAACTACTTTTAGAATGGCTCTCTGTGCTTTATCAAGAAGCAAAATAACGATTTTTAGTGCAGAATGATGGTCTGACACAGGGCCTGATATACTTGTATATTTAATTTTGAATCAACGATGGTACGCAGTTTTTTAAAGACATTAATTTTTGACTCTAGTCACAAAATTTTCTGTGTTTCTTTAATGACAATGTATCGTTGATAATAATAACGATACTTTATGTTGCCAGTACCAGTTGCCCCATCTCTACCCGTGGGTGTCGTCAAGGCGACTAAGGGATTTCACCCCGGAGGACGGGCAGCAGCGTCCTCTGCGTATTTAAAGCCTTACTGCGATCGCCAACCCGCTCGCCAAGCGTGGCGATTATGGCAATTACCCCCAGGATCTACATAGTAGGTTCTACTGGGGAGACCCGTGCCCAGCAGTGGGCCATCATATGGGTTGATATGATGTTGCCAGTGCTTAGTATAATTGGACAGTTACGTGTATTTTCTAAAGGGTCATTACAATAGTGTGCAAATAAATGTGGGTCATCATCGCTGTGTAAGACTGTCGCATGGGTAAGTGTATGTATTTTGTTGTTAGCATTTAATGTCAGTAAATTATGACTAAGCCAATTATTCACAATATTAAAACCTTGCTGGGTGTTTTCAAATAAGTCGTTCTTGGTTTTAACTGTAAATATAATAATTGTGTCATCAGTATCTTGCCATGACCTATATTGATATTGGAAAGGTCATTTATTTAAATAAGGAAAAAAGTAGGTTCTAAGATACTGCCCTGAGGAATACCAAAACCGTAATATTTTTTATATTCACTAGTAATGTAATCTATTTGATACATTGGTATCTTTCATTTAAACAGTCTTCTATCCAAAAGTTTTAGTTTTTTTACTTCTAATGATAATGAAAACAGAAATTGTTTCAAAAACTTCAGCAAGGTCAAGGAAGATTCCCAGGACTTGTTTCTCTTGCTGAGTTCTAGTAAAGTGTTATCTGTCAAAGTAAGAGTAGCATCGGCTGTAGACAACTTAGCTCTAAAACCATACTGTGTAGGGAATAGGAGCTGGTTGTTTTCTAGGTAATTGATCAATCTAATATTAATATTTTTTCTAGTCTCTTTGACATTGAGGGAAGTAGGGGGTAGATCGGCCGGCAATTACATACAACTTCTATATTTCTGGATTCAATTATAGGAATAACCATAGCCTTTTTTAGGCATTGAGGAAAAAATCCCTTAGAAGACAAAGTCGAAAAATATATGTTTACGTTTGAGATGGTGATAATTTGTTTAAAAAGTTTAAGGATTTTATTGCTAATATTATCCGAGCCAGTAGTAGGTACAGCTATCGTTTAGGCCAGACATAATTCGAGCTACCTCGTGTTCGTCAGTGTCAAACTTTAAAAGTAAGATGGGTGTCACCCATAACTTTCCTTGTATGATTTTTAGCTGATTTTACCCCATCCTCCCGAATGTCGCCGAAGTGAGAAGCGTGCGTGAGCAAAAATATGAATTTAATGTTTTTAGAACTTACAAAATCGGGTTTGTCTGACTCTGTAAGTTATTTGCAAGCGAAATAAACTAGGTAAACTCTATAATATAGCAAAATAGAAATTTCTTAATTAGTCTTGATTCAGAAAAAAATCTTTGCTTAAGTATCATTGCATTACATTTATGGGGGAATATGAAGAACTAGGGCATATGTCTGAGTAAACCATAATTTAATCAATCTTATGTTCAGCATATTTTAAAAGGAGAAAATCAAAACGAATTTAAAATATGCGTTTCAAAATTCATCTATAAATCCACAAGATAAGTTACTTTCACTGTTAGTGAAGCTTCTAGCACATTGCGCTCAGTATCTTGTGAAGTAAATGATGTACCCGAAATGTATAGTCAATGTTTGTCTAAAAACATGTCCAGGTCTAAATATTCTTTGGTCATACAAAATTTTCATAAAGATGTATTAAATCAGTCTGATAATTGTTTATGAATCTTGTAATCTATATTTGATATTAAAGGTATTCAAATCTAAATAAATTAGTTAGAATAATGGCTTTTGTCTAAGTACTTTGCTTCAATATACAAAATCTCAATAATAAACAGTTTTTGCCTTTAAGTGGCTGTGAGTTAAATAGCTCATTTTATTATCTTTGTCGCATATCTCAATATGAATGCTTTGAAGTTAAACGTAACTTTGGGTTACTACGACCAACAGAAATTTGTTGACTACCTAAGATGTCATACAAAAGATCAGCTCAAGCTGGAAAAATATAACATGGTCCAAAAACTACACCATTAAATTGCGTAACTGATTCTGAACAAACTACTTTCAGGTTTGCACTATACTAAAAATAATGTCGGATAATAGGTTGGTTTATTAATTACAAGAAATTTCAAATTTTCATTAAAATCATTGATGTAAATTGATATAACTTTACAACCGAACTTAAAAATTAGTCATAATATAATAATCATAAATAGCTAAAGTTATACACATTTACAGCTACGTCTTTAAGCATTTATTAGCAATATTTGTATTAAGTACTTCCGTTCAGGACACTTATCAAAATTCACCACACTCTAACACAACGTCTAAATTACATTTCAAAATTGATTAAGAATTTTACAAGACATAGACAATTAGTGTCATACGCCCCAGCTTTTTAAATTCATTCGTTGGCGGCAGTGATGACGGAGAAGTTTGTATGCTTTCCGTGTATTCCTATATTATTTATCACAAACGATTCATTAAAAGACTTAAAGCTAATAAAATTACAATTAAAAGCTAATTCTAATTAACAAGATAGAAAATTTACGTCTGACGTTCACAGTGCTGCCAGCGATCATCCCATAGTGGTCAACATCAATCTTACAAATAAAAAAATATTTAAAAGATAGCATGACCCAAAAAAGGCTTACATAATAGATATTTATCTCAAACCCATACCAATACCAGTAAACTTTGCTACCGAGGCAGTCAAGGTTTTACTGAAAATTTTAAAAATAAATCAGTACTGTAATGGTCTAATTCAAGGATTCGACTGATTAAATCAGCATCCTGTATAAAAGCACATCACAGAACGTCATGGGAGCATACTTCACATAAGCATACTTTCACTCATCAACAAGTAAGTAAGTATTTCCTTGGTCTTAGGAAACTAAAATATTGCTTCTCTTTTGATGTAGAAAGGAATTATGAGTAAGTTTAAAACCATTTATGGGTATCTTTATAACACAACAAACAAAGCTATGCACGAAGATAACCCGCTTTTTGCTATTGTTTGGAAAAACGATCATGGCAATTGAAAAAATATATTATCATACAAAGGAGTGTAGAATCTACACTCTTTAAAACACTAAAGTTTTTACGTTAAAGTTTAGTATTGCTTTTATCAGTTCCTGAAGTTTTTTCGTCATTAAAGTAAAGGTATTTTGTGATACAGCTAGACAAATTGTGACTTATATTAACCAGAATTTTCGAGTACGTATTATAACTTAATGTTTGTTCTCATAATTTAAAATCAAAGATCTTATATCATCATCATCATATCAACCCATATGATGGCCCACTGCTGGGCACGGGTCTCCCCAGTAGAACCTACAAGTATGTAGATCCTGGGGGTAATTGCCATAATCGCCACGCTTGGCGAGCGGGTTGGCGATCGCAGTAAGGCAGATCTTATATGATTATGATATATACAAATGAAGTATCATGTCCATACTGTTACAAACTATGATGGTTCTAATGTTGATGATCGTTTCGATTAGCTCAGTAACAAGTGGGTTAAAACAGTCCTCAACTACTTTATTTACAACCGCACTTAAGTAAAATACACCTAAAATGATCAGTTTGCGTTAACCATACAATTACATTTTATAAAGGCATGCACCCTGTTACGGCGAGTAAAATATGACGTCATTTCCGGACGCCTCACACCCATTATTTCCGCTGGCAAGTGCACACTGTATATGCGGATTTGAATTGGTTAGGACTAGCTAAGTTTTGATATGACAAAAAGACTTGTTTGCTGTTTTATGAGTTCACATCTTATTCCAAAAATAGTTAACTTTGGATAAGGCCGTGTTACATGTGTTCCGGGGGCATACGCCTGCTATCGCTCCCGCTTAGCGGTCGCTATTATAGAAGACATGGCCTTACAATATATGTTAACCTCAGATACCTCGACCATCTGATAAAAATATACTATAAAAAAAACAGTGTAATGTGTAAAAATTAGACAAAGAATGTCTAATTTTAGCACATCACACTGTTATTTACACAGTATAATTTTATTATATATTATTTTAGCTTTATACAAGTAATCAGTTGTCAACATGAAACCGTTTGTTGTATTGTTTGCGGTGATGGCTACACTGGCCACTTTCATTTTCAGCGGTGCTTTAGCTAATAATAGTCTGTGGCGTATTTAACAATCGGAAAAATGTTATAAATAATGTATAAGAATATGAATAAATATATATCGTCCCCGTAGAGCGAAAAGCCATTAAGTCTAAAAATGGGCAAAATTTGCTACAAATGTCATTAAAATCACCATTTTCTTCCCTAAATATCTGTCTAGTCGTCATTTTAGTAGCTGCCATTGTTATTGTTTTAAAAAATATAAAAAATAAGTAAAGGCAGAAACATGCTACTGTGTCGTAGAGTGTCGCAACGTGACAGAAGCCTATCGGTTCCATACATTTTGTATGGCTAGAGACACATTAAAACATAGGCTTTCACCAGCGGCTTCGCCCGCGTTTATTATTTTATCTGCTTAAGGGTTGATTTTCGCTTGCGACCAAAATGTTATAACACTTGTTTCTTATTTTAAACTAAAAAGTCAAATACGTTATTTCTCAGATCTATCTTCAAAACCGCATTCCACGACCCTTCGCTCCGGACCATGGACAGAATCACCGCCGGCAACGACTTCCTGGTCGGAAGTGAGTGCGGTGAAAACTTGACGTTGTCCCTTCCAAGCTGGACAAAGCTGGAGGGTGTGCTGCGCCGAAATCTCACCGCAGTCGCAGTGGTGACAGGCGGGACTCGGTCCCCTCCTAGCGACCGTGTGCATGTACTTCCCGAAGCACCCGTGCTCGGAACGGACCTGAACCAGCCGGAAGAAAAGGGTCCCGTGCTGCCGCTCTGCCCACTCCCCCAGGACCACTGGAGCGCCTCCACAGTTCGAACACCTGCCTGTGGAGCTCACAGCCAGCCCTGCCACCGGGCTATGATTGCCCGGTGAGCCTCATCGCGCCAAGCGCGTAGCTCCTCAGGCAGGGGCGCCGAACCCTCTGCCCGAACAGCCACCGCCCGCCGGCACACTTTGGCGAGCACCTCCGCCTCCAAATCCCACGGGAGTGTGCCGGCTAATGCGCGTGCCCCCTCTGCAGACACCATGCGGTATCCGCGTATGGGCCTGACCGCCATGGTCCACTGGGGTCTCCCTAAGCTCACCCTATTCTGGGTGGTCAGGAACGCCGCCCACATGGGTGCGCCGTACAGAGCCATTGACTGCACCACCCCCGTATACAACCTTCTACTCGAGGCACTGCTAGGTTCGACAATAACCTTCCCAGTGCGTAGCCTCGAGCTTAGGCACCATAATGCGGAAGTGCTCGTCGAAGAGCCACCGCCAGTCTACCACTAGGCCCAGATGGTTTATCTGGGCGTCCGGACCCTGTACGAGGATCGAGCCGAGGGCAATCGAGGCGCCAGCAGGTGGACCGCGACGGTGCCCATGGAATAATAGGGCCTCTGTCTTGGAAAGGGCCATCCTAAGCCCCAGCGCCTCAATGCACCCGACCATTCGGGAAATCCCTAGGTTGGCCAAGCGCGCCGCCTCCTCAAAATTCCCACCCTGGGCCGTGATTAAGGTGCCATTTGCATAGCCAATTACCCCTTTATTAGGGGGGAAACCACACCGTAGGGCCCAGTCGTAGCCAATGTTCCACAATAGGTGCCCCAAGGCAGAGCCTTGTGAGCACCGCACAAGACCTCCCTGCGGATTACCTCACCCTCTCAGTCCTCGTATAGGATCCTCCTGCCTTCGAGGTAGTCTGCCATTAGCTGCCTCAGGTACGGGAGCACTCTATGATACCAGAGCACTTCTCTGATGCAGCTGAATTTTAGAGACCCGAAGGCGTTGGCAATATCAAGCGATATCGCCAACGTCACTCCTCCACCAGCGACGGCCTCCTCCGATGCGGCCCTCAGGCGCAGAATGGCCCCAATGGTTGAGCGCCCAGCACGATAGCCGTACTGAGCGTCCGACAGATCGAGGCCGACCTTCTCAAATGCCGGACGATGGGTATCCAGCAACACGATAGGCCTGTAGGCCGCAATTGAGTCGGGAGGCCGTCCTGGCTTCGGAAGGAGCACCAGTTTCCCCGCCTTCCAGCAGTCAGGGAACCGTCCGGTCCGACAGCCACACGTCGAACAGTCCCCTGACGCAGTCCCCCATGTGTTCGAGGGTCAGGGCTAACACCCGGGCGGGAATTCCATCCGGCCCGGGGGCGGTGTTCTTCGAACGCATTCGAAGAACAGCCACGCCCACTTCCGCTCCGGTGACAGGCGGCACAGTTGTGTTGGTCTCCCGGTCATCGATCTCATCATCGGAGAGTCGCATACAACCTATCTTAACTAACTACTGACAACAACTTAATTAATACTTTCATGACACATATCACCCACATAATCAACACACTCAAAAAAATTAACAACACCTAAAAACACACACATTATCATATAATACTTGAATATTAAATATTAATATAGCAGAGCGAATTGTATTTTCCCAATCTTGGGGCGGATTTATCCCCAAGGGGAAATTACAATAAAAAGCCTCAGTAGCTCTGCATTGGTGAATCAGTTATTATCTGCATTGGTGTACCTTTTTGAGCAACCAGAGCAGGAGCTGCTCTGGCTGCTCAAAAAGGTCCTTACATTGTTATAGAATTAAGTTAGATGGAATTGCGAAACAAATGCGCAGCCCTAAGCGCAGACTAATAGCAAGCCGGAGGATTTAAGGCTCAAGAAATGTGCCAGTGTTTGGCGATGGGTGAGGACGAAGCCATTCACCGGATTTTCTGGAGCCAGAAGCCATCAGTAATAGATACAGACACAGAATAAACCAACGTGCTCATCACACAAAGTTTTATACTGGATGGGAATCGACCTCCGACACAAGTGTATCAAGATACGATTCTTGAGAAAATGATTAAGATTCTTAAGAATCTTAATTAAAATTGCTAAGTCTTGCTGATTAGATCATTCTTGATTATAGGACATGGTATTCCATGTTCTATAATCAAGAATGATCTAATCAGCAAGATTCAGCACCGAATCATAAAGCTCGATTCACCCTAGCGTGGTTGAAAACAAATGTGTCGGACTTTATCAGAGTTGAAGACTGGCCTTTCTAGTCCCGATCTTAATTTGTTGGATTATGATTTATGGTCAATTTCTGTTCTAAACGCTATGATAATTTGGAGTCCCTAAATCAGTCAATAGAATTGACAGTGAACAATTTTCCCATGGAGAGAGAGCGCGTTTCTATTCATTACTGACCTCAACGTTTAAAGGACTGTGACCGGCACCATCGTTATCGTTAAGTAAGTTCAGCCTTCAAAAATTTTGTTTCTTAGTACTATAATTTTAAATAGTTATTTATTTTTACGCAAAAAACTTATACATAACTAAAGATTTAAAAAAGGGGTAAATTTTGAAAAACTTGAAGCACTCGATTATTAAAATGCTCACGCATTAAAACCCGTTAGATATATAATCTACATTCAGAATAAGTAAAATTAAGTAGCATTATCAATATCGCTTGCAGTTTAGTTAAATAAAGGCAAGAGGCAAATAATCTTGCTTTGAAACAAACTTGGCTGCATACGCCGATTCTGTGTGCTCCGCTATTTATTGCATCCGATCTTCATCAACTAGCAGATTGGAACCAGGTCAATGTTATTTACGATTGGAAGAATTTGACTTTGAAAAAGAATAATAGATTAGATTCTAAAACAGATAATAATGGAAAGTATTTAGGTATTCTAAGATTTAAAAGTTAGTTTGAACGCGCTAATAGCAGAACTCTCTCGACTTACAATTTTTATACGCAGTGGAATTTTCATCGTTCCTCTAATATGTGACAGCTCCTTATCCGCATGTACCTACGTTTTATAAACAAACAAACTTTAAGTTACCAAAGATCACATACAACATTGGCAATTAGAGAAGAGTGACCGCGATGTTTTATTGTTCTTTTCTCTCTTATCTCTTTCACAAGTGCAGTATTTTAATTCCTAAATAAAGAAAGAATTTTGAATGACAGGCCTGTTGGTCTAGTGGTTAGTGACCCTGACAGCTAAGCCTGAGATCGTGGGTTCGATCCCCACCCAGGATAAGAATTTGTGTGATGAGCACGATGGTTTATTCTGAGAGAAATATATAAGAACGTTTATCAGTCGTCTGGTTTCCATAGTACAAGCTCTGCTTAATTTTGGGATCAAATGGCGTTGTGTGAGTTGTCCCAAGATATTATTATATTATATTATTATAATTTCGATTGATTTTACTAAAAATACTAGGTTTATCATTATGAAAAGGAAATAAAACCAGAATTAGTCAGTATCGGGCCACGATGGCCACGTGGAGTTGAAGTAGCAACTCCATGGGCCCGTGGGGAATGGACTAAAGAACGGACTAAAAATTTCTACTTATCTTCAATCTATTCAAGTGCAATTTACCAGCGTCTTTTCATTAAAATCTACTAGCGATAGAAAGATTGAAATACTTCCTCATAACGTCTCTTTTTTTGTCTACATATATTCCAGCTTTAAATCGATGTCTATATGATGCATTTATAGAATCGAAAGATACCCATGATAAGACGAAGCAGATAATTTTGTTAATATTTAGAATGTGTGATTGTTACTTTACTTTTCTATGATTGGCCAGTTAAAGTCGCATTGGTGAAAGTGTAAACAAACCATACTCAGAATCAAAATGTTTTACAAAAAAAAATCATAAATCGTAACAATCATGTTACAAAGGGTTGTAACCTGGTCTTTGATTAAAAAACAACTGCACTTCCTCCACATCAATCAACTCACAAGAAACTCAAAGCCATAACCTTTATGACCTCCGAACCTTCTCCAAGTATTAATATCCTCAGATTTATTTCTTAGCACAATCTCCTGACCGGCTATAAATCATTTAGAGCCGAGTCTCAGTGGACATCAGGCGTAAATGTGAATTATGTTCATTGTTATCCGATATTCGGTATTCTTGTGAAATTGTGGATATTCGTGCAATGTTTCTGATTGGTTTGCGTGATTCATTGTGGTTATGAAATGGATAGATGTTTTGTTGATTTTTATGACGACTTTTTATTTGATACTAGCTTTAGCCCGCGTGTCAGCCTTAGCTCGAATTTCCTGAAAACCCTAGTCTACATAATAAAAAAACTCTTTTTACATAACTTCAGCCCGCACTTTGATTAGAGAAAATGCAAGTGTATTGTCCTCAGGGGAAACTAAGGTACGTTCTTGTTTACCTAAACAAACACATAAGGAATAATGTGCGTAGGTTCTATCAGTAAGGTTATGGCAATAATAGTCATTGATGTGGACGACTGGAATATTTGAAAGCATTCCATTATTACATGATGATAACTGTACAAAGACTCATCTGAAGATTTCTCACGCGAAAACTTAATGTGACGCAGAAATGACACGAATGTTATATCTGAGCTCTTCTATGAAGTAACATTATAAGATATTGTTTGTGATAAATTGTAGGGTAGCATTTTGGACAACTAACAGTTTCATAGCCAAGCTAATAAAAATAATAATACAAAATAACAAAATTCAACTTTATTAACATTACTTTAGTTTTGATTTGATCGTAAGTACTATTAACACATTGAAAAAAGGTTAAAATTGATAATTAGGTTTAAAATTGATTAAAAATAGACTTGTTATCAAGGAGTTAGTAGGAAGTTGGCAGGTACTTATTTATTTACAAAACACTGACAGTTATTAATTTACCAACCATGTTGAATACAAGCATAAAAAACCTTGTCTCAATCTATTGATCAGCGTGAGCTAGTGACGAGATGTCATAATGTCGAAAGTACTATTACACAATATGCCTAGACTTGAAACGCAACGTTACAATACTAGGCATATTTTGTAATAGTTCTTTCGACTTTATGACATCTCATAATTACTAATAATTACCATCCCATGATACACTTTTTCCTTATGAAAGAAGGTACTAAAGGTATAATAACCAGTTAATTAAAGAAAAAGCTTTGCAGTATATCCTAAGTTTGTACAATATGCCAGATTTAGATAATCACCATTAAATTATTGAATTATAGTAAATAATTCACAAATATCACATACAATTGGTTAATACTTAACATTGAAATGACAGAAATAAAAAAAAATATTGCAGTATGTAATGTTTTATGTTAATTTGAGTGGTAACTGTAGGTCCTCCGACTCCAAAGTTAAGTGAAACCTATGTTTTATCGTAATTATATCGCAATAGCGGCCGGCGAAGCTTCAGAAACGTTTTTGGTTACTTGTGAGCCAGTCTATTACTTTTGACTGCCAAACTGCTTTAATCTGTAACTTGAACCTCATCTTTTTTGGCCTTAAAATGACGACGGCAGCGGAGTAATGTCTCGATTTAAAAACGGCAGCGACGTTGTAAACCTCTCATGTTTCAATTGGACTTGTAACTACAAAGTTATTAAATTATTATAGTACAGGATCATTAGAGAAAATTTGAAACTGATAGATACCAAGCTGGAATTGTCATGGTAGCTTCGTTTTGATGTGACATCCAACTTTATGTAAACGACAAATTTTATACAGTGGTGCGTTAGGGGAGAAAACAGATGATTAACATATCGAATGGGAGAATGTAGAAAGTTAAGTAACAACTATTTTATACTTCAGTCTTTGGGTAATTACAAAATACAGGTTCCAAAACTATGCCATACGGAGGGAAAGTACCTTAAATATTGTAGATAGAACATTTTATTGAAAGGAGAATTAATTTGATTTTGAAAATAAATCAAACTTCGCTCTTAATTTATTGACACCAACTTAAAGGGGCAGATAAGAATCGGGCAATAGGTTTTTCGGCAATAACTGAATGATTAGAATGATAGTTTAAAGTAATTATTATGCGCTACCTTTGTGATTTTTTGCATATTTTTTTTTGGTTTGGTCACACGGTTCAAAAGATAACCTGACCTGTCAAATGATGTGCCACACGTTGATGTTTGCTGAAAAAAAAACAGCTTCTGTTACAAGATACCTTTTCACCATTTTTTTTAATAAAATGCCTGTGACATACGGACAGACTGACAGACATGGCGAAACTATAAGGGTTCCGGTTTTGCCATTTTGGCCACGGATACCTAAAAATGGTAGGCACTTACTGGTACAAAGTAGAAATCGGTCCTTTCAAGAAAATAGTATTCATATTTCTTTTTCGTTTATATTTATCTACAAAATGCTAGATACATTTTGAGGAAGTTTTATTGGTGTCCAGTTTGGTCAGGATTTTCTGTACAAAAAAAAAGTTGTAACTGATGCAAATAGGTACTGATATTCTAGGCTTACAATTAAAAAATAAAAAGAAAAAATCATAACGATCTCAATACCTAGAATTTATTTTATCGATAAAATGATAGATAAGGATTAGTCAAGCCCTAATGTACATAATAATATTTACAAAATAATATTTTCAACAAAACAAAATAATATAATCCTTAAAACACTTCTTCTAACGAATGAATTACTATATCATATATACGATCTCCAATAAGATAGCAACAAATTTATGTACCTTCCTGTACGTTTATCACAATGTTTATTCCAAGCTCGCTCTTTCCCTAGAGAAATAAAACCACATGTTACTTTCCAAGAACAAAACGGTTCTGTAAACTAGCAATTAAAGTTTATACCATTAGCTTTGGTCTCTTAATGCTGCTATTATTTGCCTTTATTAGGTCTTATCAACACAGTTTTGGCTACATGCCCTGTAGGTCTGCGTTTCCTACCATTAGTAGATTTTAGGGTTCCGTAGCAAAAATGGCAAAACAGAACCCTTATAGTTTCGCCATTTTTGTCCGTCCGTCCGCAGCTTTGCTCAGAGACTGTTAGTGCTAGAAGGCTGTATTTTTGAATGGGTCCATATATTACTTATGCTGACAAAGTGAAAGAATACAATCTTCAAAAACATTTTTAGGGTAACCCTTATATGTAAAGTGGGGATGTGATTTTTTTTTCTCGCCTACCCCATCGTGTTAGATAGATCTTTAGAAACGTTTAGGAATAGGGAACCGTATGTGAAATATTAAGATTTAAAGTGATTTTATTGTTAGAGTCAAGTGTCCCCCTCCCCCCCGTTAAGTGGTTGATGCCGTGGTTGATGTTGAGTTTGTGAAAAAAATCACGGTAGTAGTATATATATAGTGAAATTAAAAGGAAACCTATTACAGCTAAGAAGGTTTTAAAGTTTAGTAAGTTAGGAAGGTTGTAAATGAGAAGTAACAAAATGTCGTACAAATTCCATTGAAAATTATTATATATTTTGTAAGTATGAAATAAAAACAACAGAAAACCCACTTCGTAAGCCGCATGATTCAGATAGGGTGGGAAATGACTACGGAACCTTACACTGTGCGTGACCCGACATACATTTGCCTGGATTTTTTTTTTAAGACTATTATAATTTATAATCGTATGAGCTGAAAAAGTTCGTTTTTATTGACATAAACGTGAACGAATGCAGTTTAAAATATTAGCTCTAAATTCTGTAATTGCATTTATGAAAGATAGAAAAATTTGAAGTCCATGATGTTACTAGACCTCAAATTTTTCTTTACTTTCGTGCTCGCAAGTTGGGCCCTCGCATCCGCCATCTCACAGCTTTTGTTATTGCTTCGTTACAGAGAGCATTTTAACAAATTATAATGTCGCAAATTTTTCTATCTTTCACAAATGCAATTATTGTATTTTTAAAGTAATTGTCAAGAAAGACCTGTAAAAATTACTATATCTTACAATTTGCATACGAATTTCATTTTTCGTTACCTTTATACCTATTAATTTATTTATTATCCATATTTATACCCCACTTTGTATATTATAGGAATGGTGATGGTGTGAAGGTGACGAGCTGCTAACATACGATAGGTATGTTAGCAGTTCGCCGCAATGTCACCTTCATCTCATTTTTCTTTAGTCTACTACGGTTACACATATAACCCAACACTACTCGCACAGATCAACTTCCATATGCCTCGCAGCGGGACGAGTTTTCGACTTTTCACAAGTGTAGTATTTTGCTTCCTAAGTGAATAAATCATTTTTTATTTTATTTTTTATTTTGAGTGCACTACGCGAAAGTCACCAGAGTTTGCTGCAAGTGCCAACTGCGCACAATGTTTTCTAAACCCGCATTTTGCACCGCTACCGCGAGCACTCCGTTACATTAAAGAAATACTTCGATTTGACCCAGCAACAGACATCTTCGTATGCTCTGAACAAAGATTCATAATTGCGTCCGGGCGTACTAACCGAAGCAAGCAGTATTAAATAGCATATTTCTGTACTTAAATATTTATAGTTAATATGTTTAGATTACTAAGCATCTACCTACATTTATTGTCAATGTAATCTAATTAAACCTTCAAATGTAATTCTCTTTTTAAATTTATGTATGGTTTTTTATCTGTCCGAAATAATATTCGTAATAAATAAATGAATACTAATAGGCCCGGGTTGGTTATGAGCAATGTTTTCTTTGCGATAATGATTTGCCCATAACATGAAATAGAACATAAAATTATAATCGCTGGAGCCGTTGCCGAGATTCAGATTATAACTATATATATAAGGACAAGAATTGCTCGTTTGAAGGTATAAGACTCAATTTTCTGAAACAAAATTTAATTGTTGAACATAACAGGTGTTATCTGTGAGTATTAATAAGTTGAATACTTAATTAATGTAACATAACAAAATTATAATTGTGTGTACTACCATTTGTTAATTTTAAATTATTATGATAATTAATATTGCTTAGTTTAATAAAGAGATTTCTAATTGTAATAAATAAACTGTGTTTAACCTTGACGAGGGATGGTGAAGAAAGACGTTATTATTTCACTCGACTGATACTTATAAAGTTGTCTTAGTATATACAAATCAAAGATAAACATAAAAAAAGGTTACATACCAAAATATAATTATATTATTTTATATTGTACATCCTATATCCTTCATAAACATGTATTATAACTAAATGGATGCCCAGAAATCAATTCAAAATTTTGTTATTTTAGTATCTGGAACCTGAGACTTTTTCTAATTAGATTTTTTTTTTGTTTAAGAGTTTTTTTATACAATATATACGTACATATCAAACCCATAGTACCTTTCACACAATAAAGCACTTATGGTTTGAACTACTATTAACTAAGTACTCAACACAGGGTACTTTTTTTAGATATTAGTATTATTCCTAATGTTCTTATTCCAACTTATTTAGGGTCGCCGAAATATCTTATTCTTCAATACTTTTCCTTAAAACATCATAATCTCTGCACTCGCTTCTTACTCACTCGTTCGTGGTGATGCGGCAACCCTTGATAATATGTCACAGGAATAGGGTGCCGCCTATCTTAGCTCTATCAATGTCTGCTCCTTTCTTGTGAAATACATTACTTTTGGTTTCGGTTTGTGCTTTTTATGTCCGGCCACCTACCTGACGTTAACCCAGTAAACTAACTGGTCGCACTAAAATCCATCAAGCTGTTTTGGAGATTAGCTGGAACAAACAGAAATTCTTAACCTTTATTTCATTACTAGATGTCCCGCCCAACTTCGTCTGCGTAATTTTTCCCCGTTTTTGCAACATTATTTTTCATTGCTGCTATTCTCCTATTAGTCGTAGCGTGATGTTATATAGCCTATAGCCTTCTTCAAAATAAATGGGCTATCCAACAATGAAAGAATTTTTCAATTCGGACCAGAAGTTCCTGAGATTACTGCGTTCAAACAAATAAACAAACTCTTCAGCTTTATAACATTAGTATAGATTTATAACTTCATCAAAATAACAAAAGCCACCAAGTTTAATAAAATACGGATAAACTCATACTAACCACTGACTCATTCAGCACTCATAATCGCGTTTTGCAAACTTTAAGTTTTGCAACAAGCGTCTTATGACTTGAAACAGTAATAAAAGTAACCCTTTACTGCAGTGCCGGTCTATTCAGCAATAAAACTCTAAAGAAAATGTCGGCAAAATATAATGAGGTGACTGTGTTATTAGGACTACCAAGTATTTTAAAACTTCGTGGACAATTTCAGTTTGTAATGTTTTCTTAATTAATTAGGCCTTTGAAATTGGTAAAAAGTGAAAAAAAAATAGTAGGATTAAACCCATTGAAAAGGTAGGTGAGTTTTTATAGTAAAAAACGGATTAGCTCGATTTCCACAAAAGTGATAGCAAAAGTTCTGAAAAAAAAAGGCTGACAAAATTTATCAACGTGTTACTAACTGTTAATAACTGAGGTTTTTAATATTGACCAATAATATATACCTCAGTGCAAGGGCAGTCGAAAAGCACGACTCTTTTATACAATAGTCTACTTGCAGTAACGTTTTGTCTGTAGGTTATAATGACACATGGAGTTCCGTTTTGATATTGTTCAGTCAGAGAGTTAAGAGATGGAAAAACAATTTACCCTTAACACGGACGATAATTTTCAATTACGATTTTGGTTGGATTGCAAATCGGCGAGTTTAAAGTTTTCGGAAAAATGCCACATTGCACCAAAATCACATATACCTAACACTGCGCC
The DNA here is from genome assembly GCA_945859575.2 of Herminia tarsipennalis. Taxonomy (NCBI): domain Eukaryota; kingdom Metazoa; phylum Arthropoda; class Insecta; order Lepidoptera; family Erebidae; genus Herminia; species Herminia tarsipennalis. Next base: position 4,589,589 of record OX243843.2, on the reverse strand, counting down.
TAATCTTTTTTCGTATCGGATTTCCCTCTCAGTGGACTTTAAATGTGAGTAAATAGAAAGTAATTAAGTGTATGCATATACCTACATTTTTCATATCTCTTGCGTTATTCTTATCAGAAATCAGTTATAGACCAGAGTTGTTAATTTTTAAAATAAAAAAGTATACTTGGATGAAACCCATCAGAAATATAAGAGAATATAACAAAAATAAATTACAAAAAACGTTTATAACGGAAAAATAATTTGTAAAAACGATTTATCACGATTTCAGGCAAAACTACAAGTCCTATGGAAAAAAAAATGAATAGCAAAGTTGTAGGTAATAAAAAGATCTACAACTTTTGTATTTACGCTTTTTTTAACTTAACCTCAATTTTTTTTTCCGAATTTTAGCTATTACTTTTAAGAACGAACCTAAGAGGCACGTATGATTTTTTAACAAATTGAAGTCAGAACTTTTTTTCCTCTGAAAAAACACGAAGTAAATATCTTGAGAAACAAAATACGCACACGCTTTTTATCCAGTTTTGATTGGTCGGTCCTCTGGGAGGTAAAATGAAATATTATTTCTCGCTTCTGTCTCAATGGGTCTATAATTTTGTCAAGGCTTGAAGTTCTATTGAATTATACTTGGAGAAATATTAGTATTATTGTACAAGGAAGAACAAAATGAAAGCATTTGTCATTTATCATTTAAGGAAAATACATTTTAGATGAAATATTATTTCAATGCGAATATAATTACGCTATAACACGTCGGTCATAAGGTGTTGGGAAAACTTGGAAAAAAGTAAATGAATTTATCTAATCAAATCATAAAAAACATAAATTCAAAATTTCGAAATATAAAAAAAAAAAAAATAGCTTGCGAAATATACTTTCATGATTCATTCCAAAATTGTGATGAAATGTTCGGAGTTAACTTTTATAATATAACACCGAATATAAACATTTACTATGTTTATATTCTGTGGGGTAAAAGGGGGACCCAAGGAGGTAAAGTGAGTCTTCGACTCCCTTTGCCTCGTTGGATACCCCGTTTTTGAAGACTCATTTCCCTTTTATTTGCAGAATTGCATTTCAAAATTTCTCAAATTGTCTTCTCGATATAAACCCGCATTATGGTTCAACTTTACTAAAATTCTGCCTTTTCGTACCAAAATTGGCTTATGTACTTCGTTGCTACCCCCTTAGGAAATTTAAAATTTATTTGCTGACACTATTAGACAACCTCATGAAGTCAACTTTAGTTTTATTTTTGAACATACAGCTCAGCGATAAGTCCTTGACGCAACCATCTCTCCCCATTCACCACGGTGGTTTAGAAATCCGCAAAAACTCTAGTATTTCCTTACCAGATTTTTTGTCTTCTTTCCACTTAGCTAGTCTTATTGGTAAAATACTTCACTCAAACCATAAGACTGCGGGTTTCGAGGAAGCTAAAAAAGCTTGGTCATCAGCATGCCCTGGTCAGGATTTCCCTGTCCTTACATTTTTTTAAAGAAGCTGAGATGATGTTTTGTGCCAATTTTCATACAACACTCTGCTTGAAGATAGCTCTGGTCTTGAGCGCGCTAGGATGATGGTTTACCTATTGCCAAACCCTAGCACATTTTTGGAGTCTTGTTATCAGTCTGCGCTTAGGGCTGCGCATAATATGTACTCCGTACCGTACCTCCTGTGGCGGTGAAGTTAACCAATGGGGATACCACAGATTATCTTGCCAAAAGAGTGCCGGTCACTTTTCTAGACACGCCACCCTGAATGATCATCACGGGCTCATGCCTCTATAAACTACTAGCTCTGCTGTAACCTTCCGGTTTAGCTCGGGACGATGGTAAGACACCTGACGGGATGACGATGATTCCTTGGAGTTTGCATCGCACAACGCAACAGCATTGCTATACAGCGAGGAAACGCTGCCAGTATCTGTGGAACCATGCCCAGAGGTCCAATTTTTTTGATATAATTAAGTTTTATTTATTCTTAGTTTTTAGTTTATAGATTTTAAATACTTAGTTAGTAAGTAGGTTGTAATTTTTGAACATAAAAAATAAATATAGATAATTTTTAACTAATTATTGTGGAATATTCTCGCTCTCGATAGGTGGCGCAAGTGAAATTATAAGCGCGTTTCGATAAGGTTGACCTTAAATAATTTTAAATTATGTAAAAAATAAAACAATATTCCATTATTCTAAGCTAAGTAAAGCGCCTCATTTTGACTAATTTTTATGGTAATGCTTTTACAAAAATAAAAATAAAAATTTTATAACTAGTCGTCGAAAAAAAGTTACTAATGAGACGTGCGAATCTTTCTAAAATGTATAACTCCCAAAGCCTGCAGCAAAACGCAGATGGGACAGAAAAAATAGTTACCCTACCCTGGAGAATATCTGAGTCGTGCCCTTAACATGTCTTGACCTAATTAAGGAGTTTCTCAGGACACAAGTAGCAACGCAACTGAGCGGTACTCTCAAATTAGTCGGATGTCACCGCACTATCCGTTATAACTTGAACTGTCATAATACCAAATTTTCTTTTATTTTAAAGAAATAAGGTTCAATTTTTGCAATTGTGGAGGTCTTTATGTTTTGGTAGTTGTGTTGAATATAGTTCTCGTAACTGTAAGCTTGTTGGTCGGTATTAAAACTTTGGTAGGAGCTTGTTTATGATACATGGGTGTTATGTTATTGATTTCGAATGTTAAATGAGTTCAGAACATCCTGTTCATATGAGCAATATAAGATTTTACATATAAGGCTTATGGCAATTCAGAATTCAATCAAACTGCTAGTATATATTAAAAAAACATTTTTAATTTTAATCAAGAATCTACATTATTAGCCGTAATTAATTATGTATGGACAAAGGTTGTATAGTCCTCACGATCAAAGTCTCGAGCCATGCACTGGAGCACTGCACCCTATTATTGTCCTCAGGTTAACCCAACCGAAAGATATAATCAAACTATCATTACGGCTTTGGGGGTTTTAGTTGGATATGATCATAGATTAAGGTAATAACTTGTGTTCTCACCAAAAAAATGCCTTATGTTAAAATTTGCAACTCCCTTTCAGAGAATACATTGTGGGGGAGACAGTTTGATGTAAAAATTATGTGCAAAGTAATGCTGACTACATATTTTAGTGCCAAATTGGCTCCAAATTTATTAAGACCAAAATTACCTAAAAGCTTTCCCCGCTTGTTTTTGTTTTGGAAGATTACACTATCTGTTATATTGGTAAATGGCACGTAAGCAAGATTAAAGTTGTAATTTTAAGTACCTATTATTTTCTTTTTAACCAGTATTTAATTTTTAATTAGGATAATTTTCTGTTTTTCTTTCCATTTCTTATTTTCTTACTTTATTAACTCGTCTTTTTCTTCTCGATAACTCGTTAAACAAGCCTACATCCTCTCTTATTTGTACCTCTTTGACTCGCTCACTTGGCGGACATTTGGGTTCTAAATCCACTAATGTCTCTAGACTTATTGTCGGGTATCTTTGCTCTAAAGCAACTTGACTTGCGTCTAACTTTGAACGGTGCATTACTACTTCTTCTACTGAGCTTCTTGTGCTCATATTCTACTAAAGTACACTAAATGCACTTGGTTCTTTTTAGAGGCTCTTGAGCTCCCACTTTTCTTCCTTTCGGGATTTAATTTAAAGTATCGACTCAATTGAGCTGTAGTGCTAATTCTTACCTTCCATGTGTATATTATTTGTATTTATTTTATTTTTATCCTATAAATTAATTAAATGTCTAAATGTCCAAGAATAATGAGTTCATTATTTTTGGACATTTGAGTTTTGTTTTTAACTTAATTGTCACTTTGACAGAATATATTTTCTTTTTTACTTTTACGATACGTTAACATAGAGGTCCATTGTTACTTTTTTGTAAAAGTTTGTAATATATGTAAAACCTACATTTGAAATTTTGAAAATTTTCTTAATCGAATAAATTGTAGATTTCGTATAGTAAACAGCGAGAAGTGCAGTACGACAACATGTGTCCCCTGCGGCAGCTGAATTACTTACGGTGCTACACCTAGCTGCATAGGTGCACATCTATCGGCGCTGCACTAATCGTTTATTTCAAAGAAACTATGTTTCAACCGGGTGTCTATAAGACACCTCTTTTTTAATTTGTAAAATTTTATCCATATTAATATTATAAATGTGAAATTATCTATGTCTCTCTGTCACTCTTTGACGCTTAAACCGCTCAAGTGGAGCCGCGAACGAAAGCTAGGGGTTTATTATAAAAACAAGTAAATTATTTATTTCATATTTTTATAATACTGAATATTTTTGCTATGTTTAGGCATTTAAACACAGTCTACAAAGTGGGTGTCTCTGTACTAAATTTTAATGTCATCGTTTGATGGTTTTATCGGTCAGTGAACTCAACAGCTTTGAAGTTTTTTCTTAGTACTTGTTCTGTTCAGATATATGAGGTATTTATTTTCATATTATGGTTAACATTTTACATGATAATAAACTTTTGCAATTTGTACACCTTATAGAATTTATATCATCAGTCAGAAGTTTAAGTATATTATAATCAGTCTACCGATTACCGATTATAATCAGTCTTGAAGTAATTTTTATAGGCATTTCTTGCCAATTACTTTACAAATACAATAATTGCAATGCGAGGGCCCAAACTCGCGAGCATCAAGGGATAGAAAAATTTGAGGTCTAATAACATAGTCCAGATAGGTGGGTCGCTTCTGGCCCCGGTTTGGCTACGGAAGTCTCGGGTTCGATTCCTGGGTCTGGACTTCAAATTTTTCTATCTTTCAAAAATGCAATTATTGTATTTGCATAATCAGTCTGACGACGTTTCGACTGTATTGCAAAGGCCGCGGTCACGCCGTTGCAATACAGTCTAAACGTCGGGAAATCAAACGAAGGTATTTAGCATTAAAATAAAATATTTACGCGCTTAATATTTCATTATTTAATCTATTTAAACAAAAATCAATGTTTATCCTTTATGCGTTCCGATTGTGATGAAACTTTGATGGGGTATTCTGGAGACGCATGTGAGGGTATCCGGGCACAAATAGCTGTAGTTTTAGCCAAATATTATATTGTTTTGGCCTGTACTACACTGTTTATTTTTTTATCATATAAGCTTTATGAGTAGTAAAGTATTTACTTTACTACTCATAAAGCTTATATGTATTTTACTAGAGGCTTACTTTTAATGTTCTAAGATCCCTGGCATGCCAGACATACTTTATTTTCTGAGAAATAAAATGTGTAGCTTCGGGTAGTGTTTATATGTACACTCAATGTTTTCTGAGAAATAAAATGTGTAGCTTTGGGTAGTGTTTATATGTACACTCAATGCTAGCATACCAGCTAAGTTGTAAAGACGGCCAATTTTCAAGTTATCTTATTTTCTGAGAGTTAATTGTCATATATATTGTGTAAAATACTATAAAAAAAATATTATTGAGCATTGTTAGATACTTCCCGCCGGCCATGACTCCCGCCAGACACCTTATAGTTGCCAAAAAATGGTGACAACTAGTCTTTTTTTCTGAGGCTTGATTCTTATATATGTTACTTAGGGGTTTATTATTTATTATCTGTATATATAAGATTATTTGTTCTGACTGACGGACTGACTGACTGATGAATCAATTCACAACCAAAACCACTGATCGTAGAGACGTGAAATTTCGAGGATGTATTTCTTATATAATGATAATAAGGGATTTTTGAAAATTCATCCCCTAAAGGGGTAAAATTGTGTTTGTAAGTTTTTATTAAACTTGGTCAGTTTTAAAGTTAGATTTGTGAAATTTTATATTTGACTTCTTGATTTAAAATTATAAAATCCGTGTTTCGACGTATTTGCAAGTTTGTTCAAAACTTCGTCAGTTTTAAAGTTCGATTTGCAGAATTTCATATTTATAAAGATGCTGTAGAATCTGAGTCTGTACATCTTATATTTCTCACCTGGTACCTGAATAATAATAAAAATAATCATCATCATAATTTATTTCGAATATACGTCCTTCTTTGTTTTGAATATATTTTGTTAGTAATAATTTTATGACTTACAAGTTAGTATTAGCAGATACAGAAACAGCTCAATAACCATAGATACAAAAACGGAATACATTTATTTGCGTGCACGATTCGACGGTGCCACATGCATCCTTGTCTAATGACCAAAGATTGGATCATCAAAGCTTGCCGCCAATATTTTCCGCACATTATTATAGCTGTCGCGCATGCGACTACACAGGTATGCCACACGTTTGCGTATTACTACGTAAAAATCGTCGACCCGTTCCTTGACGAACATCCCTGAAGTACTGCAGTAACGCCCTGAAGGTATTTATGTACTGGATGAGTCTTACTTGAACTTAGCTGGTATACAAGCATTGAGTTTACATATAAACACTACTCGAAGCCCCAGATTTTATCTCTCAGAAGTTTGTCTGACATGTCAGGGATCTTGGAACATAACAGTAAACTGGTAAAGCGCATTTTATACTATATTATACTATGATGCTATATAGCACTGCCTTAACAGCCACAATAACATTAATAATTTAATTAAGTAATGTTGGTCATAGTGATGAAGCAATAAATAAAACACGGTATGATGTAATAATGCCGATATGTGTATGCCACCAATTTCGTTTTAAATACACTGAATTTGTAACCACAGGTTTTTATCATTATGTTCAACACTAGCTGACCCGCGCAACTTCGTTTGCTTAATTTTTTCCCGTTTTTGCAACATTTTTCATTGCTGCTCCGCTCCTATTGGTCGTAGCGTGATATTTTATAGCCTATAGCCTTCTTCGATAAATGGGCTATTTAACAGTAAAATATTTTTTCAATTCGGACCAGTAGTTCTTGAGATTACCGCGTTCAAACAAACAAACAAACTCTTCAGCTTTATAATATTAGTATATAGGTAGATTATTAATTATAATTATAATGATGAATATAAAAAATATATCAATCAATACTTTTTTCAGATGTACATAGCATAATCAGTTTTAGCTAGCAATTTTCATATCTAAGCGCTTTTCCTAGTTATTTTCAAAGAAAATATCGCCACAGTTAATTAGTAGAAAATTAATTGGCTCTGATCTAAGCTCTTTTATATCATTCCGGTCGATCGGAATTAACTTTGCTTTATCCTTGAAGAAATGTTCGAACAATTCAAGTTACTTTCTTACCTTTTAATTAGATTGGTTTTTTGGTTTATGTCGTGTAATTTCGATTACAAAAACGACAATTCCACAAAGTGAATGACCGTAATACTTCTCTTTTTAAATTGTCGTGATAAAAGAAAATAATTTGAGTGATAAGCAACGTACATATTTAAAATGTAATAGCTGTCTGTACCGGCTTAAGGGCCGTGTGGTACCGGCTTAAGAATATTACCACCCCATCCCTTCCCCTGGGTGTCGTCAGGGCGACTAAGGGATTTTACACCGAGGGACGGGCAGCAGCGTCCTCTGCATACTTTAAAGCCTAACTACGATCGCCAACCCGCTCGCCAAGCGTAGCGATTATGGCAATTACCCTCAGATTCTAATAAGTAGGCTTCAGGTAGATATCATATGGGTTGATATGTAGCTGTTAAAAATTTTGCATTTTGATACATTTCCAATCTCAAAAAAGGTAGGTCTAATTGGCTGAATGTTTGTTCAGAGGTCTACTAGCACACTTGAACAATTAAACCTTTAATAAATGGACATCCCTCTAAGATTCCATTATTCGATTTTAGAAGACAGCGTTACTACAATTATGTCACTTGGCCCCTAATTTTACAAATAGTTTTTGTTCCATTGTGAGATCAGTAAAAATCATAGTGTGCCCTGCCCGCTAATAGCTAGAAAACGCACTCAAGGCGTCGCACTGGTATTAGCGAGGATTAAACGAGAAAAAGCCACTGTCAGCTGATTCCGTCTTCAGATTTCGAGAAAATCACTATGACAGCGCGCTTTGAGGGTAAACTTGTGAACACACCGAACGATATGTATGCGAGCTCGTAGTGGAAATATATATCATACAGGTATAGTAAACGTAGTAGCCGCTAGACAGTCTACTAATTGAAGGCTATAATAATGGCAATTATTTATGTGAAACAAATACAGACTTCACACCCACTTGCAGTCACAGCGGCCTTAAAGTCTAGTGCTTAGGAGATAACTAAAAAGTGTTCTTTGTTTCAGCGCAAAAAAAAAATGACTAAAAAAATCGGACTAGTGCGAGTCGGACTCGCACACCGAGGGTTCTCTACAAATTTGTAGGTACTAGGTACATATTATACATAGTTCAGGCATCGTGTCTTGCAGTTTTTCGAGCTTTTCCCGAAATTCAGTTTCTAAGACCTATAATTAGGTATTTAAACGAAATTGTGGTTATACTAACAGTTCATACCTAAATTAGTTATGTAACCTACTCAAAGTTGTTTTTTTTTAGTTAAATATCAAACTTAATCCAGATTTGTAAGGGGTGACTGAAAAAAATTAATAGTAACGCATTGTACATGAAAGTTGGAAAAAACATTGTCTATATTTTGTGTTCGTTTTTGTAGTGCTGGCGCTACTATTTTTAGTTTATTTGGTACTGATTAAAATGTACAATATACACCTATTGTTTTAAATCGTAGAATAAAATACAAAAATAAAAGAAAATAAATCTTAGGCTTGAATTTACCACTTAATTAATGAATTTTAACCAATGCAAATAAGTTTTAAGTCGAAAAAATTATGATAAATAAATAAAAAAAAAACAAAAGATCGTTAAAGTTTAAAAAAGAAAATTAAAAAAAAATCAAAAAATCATTTCTATGTCAGGACTTGATCTCCCAGTTACAAATTTTCTAACGTTGTTCAACCGAGATCGCTGCCTCGCGACCACCTTTTTTTTTTCTTTATTTTTTGGCGGGAAAAATTCCTGACGAACACCCCCACCGTCCGGGAAGACGGTAGGGGTAGTGTGGGGTTTGCACCCACTAAAAAACCCGCCGTGTATCGCTCGCCACCTTCGCGAACGGGCCGCCGGAATGTGTTGGTTGGTAATACTCTTACAACAAGATTTCACAAACGAACCCTATTCTGGGCGGACAGGGTCTCCGCCCACACATCCGCTCAAGTTTGGGCACAAGGATGCGAAAATGCTCGTCGAAGAGCCATCGCCCATCCAACACCAATCACAGATATTTCATCTGGGAGCGTATCGGTACGAGGACCGAGTTGACGACCAAGGAGGCGCCAGCGGGTGGACCGCAACGGGGCCCATGAAACAACAGGGCCTCCGTCTTTTCAAGCGCCACTCTCAACCCCAGCGCCTCGATGCGCCCGACCATTCGGGAAACCCCTAGGGTGGCCAGGCGCGCCGCCTCCTCGAAATTCCGTGCCCGGGCTGTGACGAGCGTGTCGTCGGCGTAACAAAGTACGCTGAGCCCGGGTGGGAAGACTCCTCGCAGGGCCCAATCATAACCCATGTTCCACAAGAGCGGTCCTAAGAACGACCCTTGAGGAACACCGCACGACATTGCCTTGCGCCTCACTTCTCCTTCACGATCCTAGTACAGGACACACCGGCCATGCAAATAGTCGGCCACCAGCTGCCTCAGGTAATCGGGCACTCCATGGAACCGGAGCGCCTCACCGATGCAGCCAAATGGCAGAGTATTGAAGGCGTTGGCAATGTCAAGCGATACCGCCAATAAAACCCCGCCGCCGAGGACTGCCTCCTCAGCCGCGGCCCTCAGACGCAGAATGGCATCGACCGTCGAACGCCCGGCACGAAAGCCGTACTGGGCATCTTACAGATCGGGGCCGACCTGGTGCAAGTGGCGGACGATACGGATAGCGAGAATTCTCTCAAGCAACTTCCCCGCCTCGTCCAGCAGCACGATAGGCCTGAAGGCCGCGACCGAATCGGGAGATCTACCCGGCTTCGGTAGGAGAACCAGCTTCCCCGTTTTCCAACAGCCAGGGAACCGTCCGGACGCCAGGCAAACGTCGAACAGCCCCCTGAGGCGGTCTCCCATGTGTTTGAGGACCAGGGCCAACACTCGTGCAGGAATCCCGTCAGGCCCGGGGGCGGTACTCTTCGAACGAATCCGAAGTACAGCCTCCGTGACGGGCACTGGGCTCGGCCTCCCGGTCATCGGTCTCAGAGACCATTGCCGGTGGCGTGTGCTCTGCACGTTGCGGGAAAAGGGCCTCAACCACTTCCACGAGGAAGCTGGGCTGGAGAGTCTCTGTAAGGGGGGGGGGGGGCAACGAGCGGAGCTTATTCAGCGCCGCTCTGTAGGGGCGACCCCAGGGGTCACGATCTAGACCCTCCAGCATCTCCTGTCTCGCCGTCTCCTTCGCGCGGCAGATGGCCAGCTTGAATGCGTCCCTCGCATTGCGATACGCTTCATACAGCTAGTTCTCCCTCTCTACGTCGCGGTGACGCCGTCGACTGCGGGTGTAGATCCTCCGGGCACGAATACAGGCCGCACGGAGTTCCGCCAACTCTGGGGACCACCAGTAGACCTCCTTCCTCGGAGGACGACGTCGGAAACGTGGCATGGCCGTATCGCAAACCTGCGTAAACGCATCGCGAATGCAGACAGCCGTGACGTCAATGTCCTCGGTCGGAGGTGGTGAGGACGACCACGATTGAACGATAGCCGCCTCTTTCAGCAGTTCCCTGTCGAGTCGACCCACAGCCCACCGCGGAAATCGGGATTGTCTGCCCGCGCCGTGACCCCTACTGGCGCCCTGGGACCGGGAGAGCTCAAATCGGATATACAGGTGATCCGAGAGCGTCTCAACCTCAGCCAGTACGCGCCAGGTCTGTCCTGGGAGATCCCCACGCCAAGGACTTGTCGTTAAAATCCCCCAGCACCACGACGCGGCGAGGTGCTAGCCGCCGTATCGAGGCTTCCAGGCCAGCCAGGAAAACCTCAAAGTCAGCCAGACTCCGGTTTGGGGAGAAGTACACGCCGTAAAACGTGAGTCCCCCCCAGTCGGCAGCAACATATCCCGTACCCTTATCTCTGAGCGACAAGGGCGGGGAATGGAGCGCAGCGGAGCTGACGATCGCCACGGAGCCGTCCCGGTCACCCATCCAATTCGGACGAGGAGGAACGTAATAGGGCTCCGCGGCTACGGCAACAGCAATCGACCACTCTGCCGTGGTTTGCAGGAAAAGATCCTGCGCGCCGGCAGAATGGTTGAGATTCGCCTGGAGGAGGGAAAAGCACTCACTGTCCATTACTGGACTCCAGTACTACATCCTCCTCCATTCGTGCTGGTGGCGGTGTGCGAGGGGCAGCCTTGGCCGATTGGCTACCCTGCGGGGGTTTGCACCCCTCCCGTCCCATGAGGTGGTTGGCAGGCAAATTACCCGCCGCACACGCTGGACAGTGGGGGGCAGCGGAACAGTCCGCCGCCTTGTGCCCTGGGTGACCGCAGCCGAAACAAAGTCCGCCGCAGTCGAAGCAGCTATTACACTTCGGACGCATGTGTCCCGTCGCCAAGCACTTAAAGCAGCGCGCGGTTCTCGCCGGCAGGATCTTAACCCTGGCGGCGCTGAAGCCCACGAGCCAGCCTCCCTGCATCAGCCAATAATTTGGCCGCGGCAACGGGGCACTGCGCCCAAACCGCAAAAGCGCCTCCGGGACCGGGGCGAATGGCACCGACCCTAATGGAGTTAAGAGCGCATTGGGTACGGGTTCCAATAGCCTCTCGAACCTCCTGGGCGGATGCCGAGTAATCCAAGCCCGAAATACGCCCTTCTGCGCACTTCGTGGGCCTAGCGACTCTAACGCCTTCCTCCCCAGCAATAATCCCCCGCACCTTATCAGCAAGTAAGTCCGCGTTTGTGCCTCCGTCCGGGCCCGGGAACTCGAGGATCCGAGCTCCCGTCTGCGAGGGCCGGGTGGTAGCACCCAGACCCGCGAGATCGGAGGCGGTGAGATTTCTCTTCACCGACGCGAAGATCTCCGCATAGGAGACCCCACGCTCCTGTGCCTCCGGCGACACCGTGACAACCATGAGCCTTGCGACCACCTGACCTGACCTTTAAAATGTTGTGTTTAGTTCCTTAAAGTTATAGCGTAAAGTTATATATTCGAGGGGTTATAATTTTAGATAATGTCTTCCTGTGGAAAATTTGGTAAGTTACAAAAATGTTTAGTCAAAAAGTATACTACTGCTCACTTCCTATAAGTGTAAGCGTAATGATTCATAGTGCAAGTGATGATTCTTAAATGATGAGTATTTACCATAAAACTGTAAATATTCATTAAGATCCGTGAAGTAGTATTGGTTTTATAACGGAAAATAGGTGTACATTACTCGTTATTGCTAAAAATATAAATTAAACAAAATCTAAAAACCCGCCTGCTCAAAAAAGATGGAAACGAGATCCCCTACGGACTATGCAGTCGGAGCCATTAATGAACTCCTACCTCTACCTCTACTTCGACTGCATGATATTAAGCATATACGTAGGAAATCTGGTTTCAACCTATTTTTATAATCAGGCGATTTTTTTTAAAATTTAAATCCTTTTTAATAGTTGTAGTATGTAAAACTAAGTCTTAACGCAGCTTTTGCCAAGTATTGATAATTAAAAAAATAATGTTTGCTAACTTATTTTTTAGTATTACGGTCATATTATTCATGTTATACTTTTTTTAATTCCTTACGATGAGCCCTATAATTTGATACCCATATTTCAGTATACAAAATAACTTTTGTTTTTTACACCTTATTATTTTGACATCTCACAGCCCCCATGTATGTGTTTTCCAAACGTCATATATCTAAGAACGGGTCAAGGGTGGGCGGTCAAGACAAATCTAACGACGTCTAATTGTCAAATCTCCCTAATCTTACGTAGGTTTCACATTTGACTCAACACTGACCAAATGTGAGAATATGTCAAAAAATATTATTAAAATTTTATACTTAATTTTATCCAGTTTGAGATGGTTGCGAAAAAAGATTACCAGAGATTCGCTTTGGTTTTAATTGACCCCCCCCCCTTCCCCCTAAACACCTCACGTAACTAATGGACGGCCCCCTAACCGACATCCACGCGGGCGGAGCCGAGAGCGGCAGAAACTTTTTTAAACCATTCATTTTTTACCCACGAGGAATATGAAGGTATCTTGAAGGTCGCTTGAAGGTTTCTTAGGACGACATCAAAGATAGGATGAAGTGAAGGAAGACCACAACGAGGTCTACCTCCATCATCATTTGGTTAAATAGTCGAGTGATGTATTTGCAATACTCAATTTAATATTTTGCTTGACAACTCTTCGTAACCGTATGTCACGATTGTTATTGAAGGGCTAAGATTATTTCGCTATTACATTTTTTGGAAGGCAGGCGAGCGTTCAAGAAAATTTTTGCCTCGAGGTCTCAACTGAGATTTTTTGTTCATTTTATCACCTGTTTCTAATTTATGTAACTAGTAATTGCGTATAAAGAATATGAAGACATCCTTATTCTGAAATGGTTCAATAATACGTAGAGTTAAGTTGTTTTAGTAAGTTTTGATCAGCTCTTCACTGGTTCCTTTTTGCTTAAGCCAACGACAAGCTCTTCACTGGTTCCTTTTAACTTAACAATTTACTTTTAAACGACAAAATGTATTCGATTTATAACACTTAACGTAATGCCAGCAAAAACAAGTACCTATAAAAATAAAAGAAGATAAGTTGATAAGTAGAGTAGTTGTAGAGACCACAAAGTTTTTAGGAATTACTCTAGGTTCTTAACTTCAGTGTGGCCTACATACCAGGCCACTCAGAATGTGTTGCGAAAAAAAGTTTTTAAGGCACTGGCCACTTGTAATTATTTTTTAAAATTTGGATATTTAAAAGTAAAAATATCGCCATTCGAATTTCAAAATTTCCTTCGGTTTTTTTCTAGTGCCAAATTATTTTTATTGTGTGTCATTTAAAATTGGATCTGCTATAAGAAAACTTTCGTGCGTTGATTTTCTACGATTTTAAATGTGGCCTAAAACCTGATGAGTCATTTGATCGACTTTAAATGGCTTTTTTGAATGATGGACCTTTAAAATCAACCATCTAACGTTGGTCTAGCGAGTTCCAGCAGGGTCGCCTTACTTTGGGGGATGAACAAAGGAGTGGTCGTTCTACGATGGCTATCACGGAAAAAAGCGTGCTGGCAGTAAGAAAAAAATTCAAGAAAACAGGCAAGTTATATACGAAGAGATTTAGCATATACTGCAGGTTGGTTCGGGAAGCGTTCACAAGATTCTACACGAGTACCTGCACGTGAGGAGGATAGTTTCGCGCACATTGAAACACTAAGCAACATTAAGAAAAAAATGTATATAAATACATACATACATACATACATATCAACCCATAAGATGGCCCACTGCTAGGCACGGGTCTCCCCAGTAGAACCTACTAGTATGTAGATCCTGGGGGTAATTGCCATAATCGCCACGCTTGGCGAGCGGGTTGGCGATCGCAGTAAGGCTTTAAGTACGCAGAGGACGCTGCTGCCCGTCCTCTGGTGTGAAATCCCTTAGTCGCCTTGACGACACCCACGGGTAGAGATGGGGTGGTACTATTCTTAAGCCGGCACCACACGGCATATAAATAGTTGTTACTCAATCATTTGAACTGCTTTCTGTCACAGGCTATTCAAATGTACTTTAGGATTATATGTATATATTTACTTTGTAAGAAGTGAAGTACTGTATTTGCTGTATACGTTTATATTTTCTATTTTTAGACTTTTTTAGGAATAAATGTTGATAAACTTTCGCGATTTGTACACATTATTAAAATATATATATTACGGGTCTTAATCGCGTGAATAATTTAAGGTTAAATACCTTGTTTTTTGCCCGACGTTTCGACCGTATTGCAACGGCCGTGGTCACGGGAAGACTAGTTGAGCTCAGCGTCGCCTCCGTGAAGCGCGGGTTTCGGAAACTACCCTCGCTTGATTTTTATCACTCACTATTACGGAACTGTCGGTACTTCGACACACAACACTAAGGACATCTGCACACTGGCGTGTAATGTTTGTTCGGCGGTGTATACACTTGCCGATCACGGGATTCCACGATGTTGACAAACGCAGATGTCCTTAGTGTTGTGTGTCGAAGTACCGACAGTTCCGTAATAGTGAGTGATAAAAATCAAGCGAGGGTAGTTTCCGAAACCCGCGCTTCACGGAGGCGACGCTGAGCTCAACTAGTCTTCCCGTGACCACGGCCGTTGCAATACGGTCGAAACGTCGGGCAAAAAACAAGGTATTTAACCTTAAATTATTCACGCGATTAAGACCCGTAATATATATATTTTTTAGGAATGTTTTACCAGTAATAATTTTATCGAATCAGTGTGTTTATAAATACACTGGTTCATTTTCTTTTTATTTTAAAAGTGTGGCCATTGAGTTTCTTGACAGTTTCTTCTCATGAGCTTTACACTTGATGTGCGTGGTTTTAACCGATTTTGCATAATTAATGATAATAATAATAAAAATAGTTTCATCACTTCGAAAGCAAAATACTACTCTTGTGAAAAGTCGATGCTACATGTACATGTAATGCCTGTTCGCATGTATGGGTATAGGTAAAGCCGGAGAAAACTTGCGGCCAAGAACACGCAATAAAAACTTACGGCCTTTTTTTTTAATTGTCAATGTTTACTATGTCTCTTTGTTTATAAACTGTATATGCTGCTACCATATTTGAGGACTGATGCTACAAACAAGAGATAAAAAATATTAAAAGAAGAGGACATGAGATTGGATATATCAACCTCAATGGGTACAACATAGTAGGAGCATCCTCTTACAGTGTAAAAACTATATGTGCTTAAATATTGTCCATAGACTATATAGACTAGAGAATGTTCAAAAAGGACAACTATCCTCTGCGACGTATTGACTTGGAAAGTTCAAAGTGATGCCGTACGGATTATGGAATGCATTGGCTTCGTTTGAACGGCTTTTAGAACGCGTACTTGTCGGCTGATAAAGAAATCAAATTAACGCCGTAAACCTGGCGTGTGTAGCGGCGCTGTAATACCAGAGATACTGCGTCGATAGGTAAGGATACAGCGTCGTCGGTAGGTAGGGGTGCAGCGTTGGTGCGTCGAGATGGTTGCATCTCTAGTTGCGTCTAGCGTATGAGATGCAGCGTCGGTTGGTAGAGATACAGCGTCGGTGCGTATGAGATGCAAAGACGATAGGTAGAGATGCAGCGTCGGTGCGTACGGAATGCAGCATCGGTGCGTATAAGATACAACGATGATAGGTAGAGATGCAGCGTCGGTGCCAACGAGATACAACGGCGGTAGGTAGAGATGATTTCTTACTGTTTATTCCTCGAGAACTCTCGCTTCAAAGCAATAAGAAGAAGAATAACAGAAGCATACAAAATTTTAAAACATATCCTATTTCAAATTTAGGTTTTATATAGGTAATAAATAATAGTACATACTTTTACAAAAATACAATAAACCTATTTGTTAATCTATAGTAAAAGCAACAAAGAAAATATTTTCTGTCAAAGTGACAATTTAATTTATAAACAAAGTTTTTGTAATTATTTACAATATTATATGAAGGAATATAATAATAAGATGAAAATTGCAAAATACTGAGATATAAACATGGAAGGTTAACACTACATGTGCCTTTTTGAAGAAAGAAGTTGCATTTTTAGGACACATAATCTCGGACAGATTCTGAGAAGATAAAAGCTATGCGACAATGGACGACTCCAAAAAATAAAACTGAAGTGAGAACATCCCTGGGCGGCTACTATTGGCACTTTGTGAAGAATTTTTTTACAAAGCAAAGTCATTACATCGCCTCACAGAATACCGCCATACGCCAAACTTCATTTGGGATTCGAATTGTCAACGCTCATTCGAAGAACTTAAAACATTATTGTGCACAACTCCATTCTTTGCCACCTTAATAATAAGGCAGACGGTCGTGAATTTAGCTTCCAAGATTTCCCCCATACAAACTAACATACAAACACACAGGGCAAGTTAAATAAAAGCTTGTAATGAGACTTTTAAGTGATAAGTTACTTTTTAAACTAGAGAAATAAATGTGTTCTGATTTTGATCCTGATTGGTAATACTAAAGATACAATACAATACAAATACGACTTCTCGATTTCGAATCAGATGCCTGCCTGGCTGGCTTCATAACAAAAAAAACCGTTAAACATATCATGTGTTAAATCTCTCTAGAAGCATACAAAATTTCAAAACTTACACTATTTCAAATTTAGGTTTTACATATGTAAATTACACACAGCTAGTCTGGAATAGGTAGAATAATAATTTTACAAATATACTGTACCTACTCCTTAACAAAGAAAAGTAAAAGTAACAAATAAAATATTTTCTGTCAAAGTGGCAATTTAATTTATAAACAATGATTTTATAGTTATTTATAATCATAAATGAAGGAATATAATAGTAAGATTAAAATAGAAAAATACTGACATATATACATGATACCTCGCTGATTTTCACACTAAAATCTGCAGCTCTGTGCGAGATAACGTGTCCCAAAAATTGCAACTTCATTCTTGAAAAAGGCACATGTTTTACGAATACAAGAATTGCATTTTTGAAAGATAGAAAAATTTGAATCCAGACTCAGGAATCGAACCCGAGACTTTCGTAGCCAAACCGGTTTGGCTACGGAAGTCTCGGGTTCCTGAGTCTGGATTCAAAAAATTTTTCTATCTTTCAAAAATGCAATTATTGTATTTGTAAAGTCTTTGGCAAGAAATGCCTATAAAAATTACTTCGGCACATGTTTTGTTGTTATGTTCACCCATGCAATAAATCTGTGTCTTCTAATTGGAGCTACTATATTATATTTTTAAAATCTACATCACCATATTACAATAGGACTGATTCTGAAGCTTAAGTAAATCTTAAATTTCTAAGTTGTTTAGAATAATTTGTCACAAAAACGGGAATTTTGATTTAAAAAATTGCTGACAGCCCTCGGCTTCGGCTCGTGAATTTTAATGATCTCTTATTAAGCAGTACGGATAGCCGAGCAGTTATAAATTATTTAAAATTACACTGTTAATTATAACCTAAATAAATTATTCTCAGAGATTTTTAAGGGGCCTTTTTAAGAAATAAGATGATGTAATTAATTAGTAAAAGGAGCGAACTTAAAGATGCTGTTTGATGACAAAACGGTTTTAAGATTTTATTTGAAAAGTATTTTAGTGTGAAGATCAGTGAGGTTAAGTATTATTATGTAAAACAGGTCAGTGAATAGATTACCCTTTTAAAATAGTTCTATCATTTTGTGATGTTTGATTAATTTACTAATTCCTCACTCTTCTCATTCGCTCATTAACACCTAGCACCGCAAAGCTAAAATTTTACAGGGAAGTTTTTTTGTTACGAAATCAAGGAATTTAAAAGGATTTCACAAAACCTTACTTATACAAATAAAGCCACTGGGAAAAACTTTATTTTATAATAATAAAATAGTAGCAATACATCAAGACTAGTATTTTATCTTAATTTCTTTCATAGTCATAATAACTATAATAATGACCACGTTCGAGATGAAACATAATAATAATAATCCCCACTTACGCCCTACGCGGCCATAAAATGACATTGGCCGAAGTGCGATAAGTAATGTTAATCTACTTAAGTTTAATTTCATTATATCTAACGAAATTATAATAACAGACTTTATAGGCTACGCTGCTACGACGCTACAGTGCTACGCTACAACCGCTTCTCTTTAAAAAAAACGGTAATCATGCACAGTATAATTATATGGTTGTATGAATTGTGTTTTAGTAGGAGTTGAAGAAAGTGAACAACACCGATTGTCAAGAAAAACGGTCAACATGACTTTGACTTTTGATCGACTTTGACGTGGTTTTTTCGGCTTTGGTTCAGTTGGAAGGCGCCACTCCGAAGCTTGTTGACTAGTTTGCAAAAACTCATAAACCTATGACACGCCACCAGTAACAATGAGTTTATTGAATGTTGGTTCGGAATTGACTCGTTCTAGCATATCCTGAATGACGCTTACGGGATTGAGTTTTTTCAGGTCTTTTTGACTAGCCGAGGGGCAACATGTTTCATACCCAATTAATTATTTAAAATTGTACGGATCGACTCTTTAGACACAGAATGTTTAGTTGCTATCTCTCACAAACTTGAATGAGGATTTATAGTTACTATTTCCTTTACTTTTGCGATGTTGACTTCAATTGAAGACAGTGATGGCCTACCAGAGTGAAGGAAATCTTCCATCACATCTGGACCGCTTTGTAACACTCAAAAGCACGTGTTTTTGATAAAGTCGATTTACCGTAAGCCCTCTGTAACATGTTCAGGGACTTAAAATTCGAAATTTTATTGGCGATGCAAAATTTAAGAGAAACTATTTGTTTTGGTCACGATAGGTGGTTCGATTCCGGCCGCGGTTTGGCTTACGGAAGTCTCGGGTTCGATTCTTGGTCCTGAAATTATTATTTTCTATTTTTTAAAATTGCAATTATTGTTTTTGTCCATTATGAAATTCGCAACACACACTAGATATAGATCATATCAAACAATCTATCCTACAGCTTATACATTAAAAGAGTAAATACATTGGCTACATCCACATGCAGTTTCGTGGTCAGTAAATAACAAAAATAATTAACAAACAAACGTATTGAATACCATCCATAATACTACTGACGTGAACCCAATAACAATAAAAGCAATTTAGATTTAGTGAAGAGTTTACCAGTCTCGGTAGTAATTGCATTATATATAGTGATTTCTCAGTTTGTTAAAGACATTCGCCTAAAAAGTCAACATTAACATTTTAGATAGAACAATAATATAGCTTCATTGTTTGTTAAACTGATCTATACACATTTCAGAAAATCCCTACCTAATACCCTTCCATATTGTTCTATAAATATCCCACCCGTAATATCACATTACACCTATAAAAACACACAACCACTACGTCTAGAACAAAAGGAAGAATGAAAAACATTAATGAAGCAATTTGTTTCATGTCTACACTATACGGGACAGGATTAACGGTATCTAGCCTGAAAAGAACGTAGGATGGGAAGGGGTAGGGTGGAAATGTGCCCCGAGTAGACATAATGCAAGAGAAAAATAGAAGTTTAAACCTCCTTCCTTGATTCTGATAAGTTTTGTCTTTGTTTTTCTTCATTCTATTTTCAAAATGTGTCTAACTATCATGAAGGTTTATATTCTCTTTGCTACCTATGTTCGATATAGACTTTAAAACCATCTAATCGATGTGCCCCTAACTGTAAGATGGTTTTAAACCACTTAAACAATAAAAATAGGTTAGTGAAAAACAATATTTCCTTTTTTTTCCAACAAATAAACAAAGTGCACTTCTTTTTTTAGCGTACTAGTAAAATATAAGAAGACAACTTTTTATAATTAAAATACTGTTATTAACATATTTTAAATAATAAGTCCGTAACTAAGTGGCAACTGAGCAGTACATAATATAAACTTGGTTTAGATATGGAGATAAGTAAGATCTTGCTTAATAAGTATTTATCGTACTATTTCAGTTTTCACTCACAGTATAATACTAGCGACAGAATAATACTTGCCAAAATGGACATCAAAGAAATATTCTTCCCATGAGTCACGTAATGGATATTTTGTTCTTTTGTTGTCATAAGAGCAAGCGAGGCGTTATTAATGAGTTATTCAAATAAATAGGAATCTCGCGCCATTGGACGTTGAACGTAAGATTCGTCTTTTTTTTTATATCGTATAATTGTTTGATGTTAAAGGGCCAATACACATAAACAATTTGTGGTACTTCACCGTCACGGTTTGTGAGTGAGAAGTTTGCGATGAGCAATGCGAAGTACTTTTTAGGGTTTCGTAGTCAAAATGGCAAAAACGGAACCCTTTTTTTATACAGTGCTTGTATACTGGCTCGCACCAACTACTATATAGGTATTCAGAATGTATCGAGTTTACCATAATGACAAGCTCGACAACGAACAGAAACACTAAAGAGATATGACTAATACGGAGAGATATACTAATAATATAATTTTATAGAAACTTGTAGGTACGGAGGATGAGGATGACTGATTTGACTTACTGTGAAATAACGTTAGTTAATCCACGCTGATTTTAGTGGTGTAATAACAGATCAAAACAACACTTCTGTTATATCACTGTGTGTTGTCCCAGTGCGGTCGGGAGGTACTACACTAGATCATAGTACACTAGAATAGGTGACGCGTAAATTTAGAGCCCATTTTCACACAATGGCGGGTGTTGTGACCTAAATGAACTTTACACCATGCGTTTCACATAATGTACCTATAGAATTACCATTACATTATTAGATTTTCATTTCTGAGTTTTCATTAAACATATTTTTTCAATACCATACTATTAGGTAGGTAATATATAAGTAAGCCCTCATTCGCACCAGCGTTTTTTTTACGCGCGTTTATAAGCAACTATTTACAATCTTCTCACTGAAATAAAAAACCGGGCAAGAGCATGTCGGACCATGCTCAGTGTAGGGTTCCGCATCCGTTATTACAAATAAATGCATTTCATATGAAAAAAAAAAATTGAATAATTGCACCCGCGAAAAGCGTATGTTCATGGTATTTACGCCCTTTTGTTAAGAAACATATAGAGCAGGTTTTCGGATATAACTCAATAATATCCGATCATGTCGAAAATAATTTTAGTTTAAAGTATTTAATAAGTACTACTTATTAAATACTGTTTACCTTTACCTTTGAGATTTTTGTCATATTTTTTGGTCCCACGATTCAATTGATAAGGGAGGGGGGGACAGAATTTATGAAACTTACGGAGTTTTTATATTTTAATATATTTTTTTATTAAAATTTGCACACCACAACGGTAAAATATGGGTTGAACAGCACCTAATGTAACTACTAACACATTAAGTACCATGTTTAGAAAATTAAAAAAAATACCTATTCACTTATTAAAAAATGTTTTTAACCAGTCGAATGATGTGCATAGATGTTTGCTGATAATATATTTTTTAACTTCTGTTACATATATGGTGTGCCCCCCCTTACGAAAGTTATTTTTATTATTTAATCATCAAACTACGAGTAAGTAGCGGTTTCTACAAGACACCTATGCAGTTACTTCTACAAATACTTTCAGCAAAAATCCTGTGACATACGGACGGACAGACAGCCAGACGGACGGACATGACGAAACTATAAGGGTTGTTTTTGGCCATTTTGGCTACGGAACCCTAATAGGGAACTATTAATTATTTTCTTGCTCAGAGAGTAAACAAAGGAGATATATCTATGTATTACACGACTACCTCTGTGGCGCGGTAGGAGTGTATCCGACTGCTACGCAAGAGGTCGTGGGTTCGATCCCTACCCAGGATAAAACTGTGTGATGAGCACGATGGTTTACTCTGTCATCATCATCATCATCAGCCTATCGCAGTCCACTGCTGGACATAGGCCTCTCC
Organism: Herminia tarsipennalis; assembly: GCA_945859575.2. NCBI lineage: Eukaryota > Metazoa > Arthropoda > Insecta > Lepidoptera > Erebidae > Herminia > Herminia tarsipennalis. The sequence goes on along the minus strand of OX243843.2, from coordinate 4,567,029 downwards.
AATTGCACGCCACTTTGTTCTATCTTCGGCTTCTCGCATCCAGCTCCTGCCAGCCGTTTTGCGTAAATCATCACTCCACCTGGCCTGAGGGCGTCCTACACTACGTTTGCCGTGCCGTGGTCTCCACTCAAGAACTCGTTTACCCCAACGGTTGTCGGTTCTTCGGCAAATATGGCCAGCCCACTGCCACTTCAGCTTGCTAATCCGGTGGGCTATGTCGATAACTTTGGTTCTCTGCCGGATCACCTCATTTCTGATTTTGTCCCTAAGAGAAACTCCGAGCATAGCCCTTTCCATAGCCCGCTGAGCGACTTTGAACTTGTGGACTAGCCGTACCGTCAGTGTCCACGTTTCGGCTCCGTATGTCATGACGGGTAGGACGCACTGATTAAAGACTTTAGTCTTTAGACATTGTGGGATCGACGATGAGAAGACTTGACGTAGCTTACCAAACGCTGCCCAAGCCAACCGAATTCTCCTGTTCACCTCGTCCTCGAAGTTGTTTCTACCTAACTGCAATGACTGCCCGAGGTACACATATTTTTGAACAACTTCGAGAAAGGCGCCGTACACCGCTATCGATTCCGGTAGTACATGTTCATTGAACATGACCTTGGTTTTATCCAAGTTCATCCGTAGGCCGATGCGTACAGAGGAGTCAGCCAGGTCATTCAGCATCAGTTGCAGGTCCTGCAGCGTTTCCGCCATAATGACAATGTCATCTGCAAATCGCAAGTGAGAGATGTATTCACCATTGATGTTGATGCCCCGCCCTTTCCAGTGCAGCGTCTTGAACATATCCTCCATTGCATTTGTGAACAGTTTCGGGGAGATAACGTCCCCTTGCCTCACTCCTCGATGCAATGGTATTGGTTTTGTTTCCTGATTCTGTACTTGGACGGACATTGTTGCGGCTTCGTAGAGACATCTCATCACTTGGATATATCGCCAATCTACTTGGCATCGCTGCAGAGACTCCAGAACGGACCAGATTTCAATCGAGTCAAAGGCCTTCTCATAGTCCACGAATGCTAGACACAGGGGCTGATTATACTCTTGGGTCTTTTGTATAATCTGCCGCACTGTGTGGATGTGGTCTATGGTGCCATATCCGCTCCGAAATCCAGCCTGTTCCGGTGGTTGGAATTCGTCAAGTCTTCGCGCAAGGCGGTTCGTGATGACTCTTGAGAACAGCTTATAGACGTGGCTCAGAAGAGAAATAGGTCGGTAGTTCTTCAGCCGGGTCTTATCTCCTTTTTTGAAGAACAAGACGACTACGCTTCTACTCCACGCCTCCGGAGTTCTCCCTTCGAACAGGACAGCATTAAAGAGCTTTTGGAGCTCCCTCAGTACGGGTTTACCTCCAGCCTTTAACAGCTCTGTTGTAACGCCATCCTCCCCAGGGGCTTTTCCATTTTTTAGCTGTCTAAGAGCCAGCACGATTTCGTCAATGTTGACTTCTGGCAGGTCTTCGGTGTAGTGGCATGTTAGAGTGGCTCTAGGACCCTCATCTTCTGGATCAGGTCGAGATGCATGCGAAGCGTATAGCCGGCCATAGAAGCCTTCCACTTCGGAGAGGACTGCCGGCTTCGAAGAAACGACTTCTCCACTTGTTGTGGTCAACTTCGTCAGGTGGCTTCTTCCAAGAGATTGTACGAACACTTTTGACCCCCGGTTCTGCTCGATCGCTCTTTTAATCAAAAGAGTGTTGGAGCACCGAAGGTCGTGTCGTATAAGCTTGTTGATCTCTTGGTTTAGAGCGCGCTTTTCCGACGAAGTGACGGGTGGGTTTTCACGTCGTTCCTTCATTAGCCCTAAAGTCCTTTCCGAAAGCTTTGACTTCTTGCCCTTACGCTGCATTTCACAAAATCTCGTACCTTCTTCCCTGAGTATCCGAACCACATTTACGAGCTTCTGGTTTACGTCTGTTGTGGTTTCCATGGCAGCAAATCGGTTATCCAGGTTTGACTGGAACGCTTCGGATCCTATCATGGTTTGGAGCAAAGTAGGTCGGAGCCTGGACCTCATCAGACGGGCACGTTCCGCCTTGAAGTCGATATTCAGAGAGCCTCGGACAAGTCGGTGATCACTACCGGTATTAAACCTGTTGATCACGGTGACGTCTCTAAATATATGCTTTTTGTCCGTCATGATGAAGTCGATCTCGTTTTTTGTCATAGTGTCGGGGCTTTGTCACGTCCACTTCCTTTGGGGCTGTTTCTTGAAAAAGGAGTTCATCAAGAAGAGCCCCTCCCGTTCGAGGAAGTTGACTAGCATTTGCCCCCTATGATTTCTGCTTCCAAATCCATGGGATCCTACTACCAATTCGCTGCAATTTTGTACTCCCACTTTAGCGTTGAAGTCCCCCATAACAACGTTGTAGTGGGTCTTAGTGGTGGAGTGGAGGGCCCTCGATATGTCATCGAACATATCCTCCACTTCGTCGTCTGGATGTGCCGAGGTCGGTGCGTACACTTGCACTACCTTGAGGCTATACCTCTCGGTGAGCTTGATAATGAGGTACGCTACCCTGTTCGACACGCTAGACATTTCCACAACGTTGTCAGAAAGGGACTTATTTACCAGAAACCCAACACCACCTTGGGATTGTTGGTCTCCCTCGCGGAAGTACATAAGGTGGCCTGACTCGAGGGTTATGGTGTCCTCTCCCTCTCTTCGGACTTCACTTAACCCGAGGATATGCCACCTAATCTTCCCAAGTTCCACCTCAAGTTGTGCCAGATGCGAGTCTAGCCGTAGCGTGCGTCCGTTATACGTCGCCAGGGTCAGTCGGTTGTGGTGGCCTTCCGTAGCCCGGAGATTCTTAGCACCCCCCGCCACGCCGTTACCGTGGACGCCACCATGTCCAGGAATAGCGTGACTGCCGGGAACTGGGGGCCGTGGCTTTTGTGCTTGGTGCATATGGAGGTAATGCCCATAATCGCCACGCTGGGCAGGCGGGTTGGCGATCGCAGGGCGTAGCTCTCGCATCAGTGACGCTGCTGCCCGTCACTGACCTGTTACTTTAGCTACGCCTTAAATTGGGATGGTTATACCGCCACCAGCCGGTCGCCAGAGCCTCGTTCGTTGTACAGCAGGATGTACCGCGTGCAGGTGAGGTTGGCTTGGAGCGAAAGATGGTGATGCGCCCCCTTACATCCCTGGTTTACTCTGTGTCTGGGTGTTATTTGTCTATAATATGTATGTATTTAGAAATATATATGTATGTTTATCAGTTGTCTGGTTTCCATAGTTTAAGCTCTGCTTAGTTTGGGATCAGATAGCGTTGTGTGAGTTGTCCCAAGATATTATTATTATTATATTATTATTGATCGCTGACAATAATAATACATAGGCTGGCTTTACACTGCCGGCGAGGACTCGCCCTATGCTGTATCTATTTTGTTTATACAAGATCTACATCTATTGTAAGTATTACGAGCGAGATAATAGTTGATACTGTAAAAACCGCTTTTATTTCCCAGTCTTTAGTGTATTGGTTTCAAAAATTGGTTTAAGTTAAAATAGCCTAATCTAAATTGCTCAAGTCTTTTTACAAAATATGGCTTTTTCCGATGCAGGGCCATTAATTTTTTAAAAGTTGATGCTTGACGCAGCGAAGGAAAGCCACAACCTCTAGCCAGAAATCTTCCTCCATGACGAGGTGTAGAAAGCAGTCTGGAACGCGCACCACAAACGCCATGAAGTTGACGATGCGACGTAACTCCAGAATCTGCACCCTCAGCGTGTAACAGATCTTGTAGTGGACCTACGCTGAGATGTGCTCCGCCTTGGTAGTGTAGTGTAGGCGTGAGATGTACACCGGCGTATTTAGCACCGCGGCATAAGAGTCCTACTAGCTGTTGGTGCTTCTTTCTTTGCACTGTCACGAAACCATCTTCTCTGTCTTCTTTGCCCTTGTTCCTTGTCCCTTTTGGCTGATGCTTAGGGCGAGTGACAGGGGCGCTTCGGGCTACACTGGCAAAATCTCTTGAAGGTGGTTTATGAGATTTCACCGTGGCAGGCAATACAGCCAACACAAAGGGGTGGGGGGTGCGCGGGCGATTTCTGCTGGGTCAGCATTTGACACAGGCGACGATGTCGTCACAGCTGATGCGAAACTTGAGTCAAGACGCGTGTTTACATGCGAGAGTGACCTAGATCTCATTACAACGTTTTTTTAGTCACACGGTTCAAAAGATATGGGGGGGTGCGACACATTTTACGCAACTTTCGGAGCGATTATTTCCAATAATACTCACTTTATCAAAAAAAGCTTAATAGAAACCTTAAAAGGTTTTTAAAAGAGCTGTCGAATGATGTACCACACGTACCGTGATGTTTGCGGAAAAAAATGTTTTCAGCTTCTGTTACATGTATGGAGTGTCTTAATATTTATTTTTATTATTTAGCTATAAAACTAAGTAGCGGTAATTTCAAGACACCTTTTCAACAAATTTCATCAATATTCATATTGATTAAAATCATGATTAAAATGCATGTGACATATGGACAGTATGTATGCCTGTGAGATTTTTTTTAAAGACGAATTCCGCAGTAGGGTACAAGCTCTGTGTAGCGGGGGACTTTACAAACATACAAGTCACGAACACAAGGTACACCCAGACTCGGAACAACAATTTGTAGATCACACAAAAAGGTTTCCCGTGTGGGAATTGAACCCACGACCTCTTCACGGCATAGCAGTCGAAAACACTCCCGCCGCGCCACAGAGGCAGTCTTATAGGCGTCACATGACGAAACTATAAGGGTTCCGTTTTTGCCATTTTGGCTACGGAACCCTAAAAAGAAAGAAAAAAGCGTTTATTGTTGCACCGTTGCACCTATAAACCTAATAGGGAATGTTGCTTAATATTGGTGAATTCTCAGATTACTTGGCCGCTAATAAGTCATCAATTTCTAAAATAAAACTCACGAATCTCTTATAAAGGTTGAAATTATATAGGTAGCCTAAGAGTTTGTTTGTTTAATTGTTTGTTTGGTTGATCGCAATAATATCTGGAAGTACTGGTTCAAATTTAAGAATATATTACTGTTGGATAGCCCATTTATCAAGAAAGGTTACATATCATCACGCTACGACCAATAGGAGCTGAGTATCAATGAAAAATGGTGCAAAATTGGGAGAAAATGACGCAAACGAAGTTGCGCGGGTCAGCTAGTATTAGATAATTGATATACGTTACAGTACCTACACAATTCATGAAGAGTAAATTATTAAACAGATTGATTTTTAGTATTCGCCATGGTTTTAACTGTTAAACTTGAACTCCAATGACGAACACCAATTTTTATGTCGTCTGCGTCTCTATATACATAGTTTTCACGCGTAATACCATTAACATAAAATAAGGGTTCTGGTTTAGATTGTCCGAGGCTCTCTGAATATCGACTACAAGGCGGAACGTGCCCGTCTGATGAGGTCCAGGCGAAGCCTGGCCTCATCAGACGGGCACGTTCTTTGCTCGGGCACCTACTTTGCTCCAAACCATGATAGGATTCGAAGCGTTCCAGTCAAACCTGGATAACAGATTTGCTGCCATGGAAACCACAACAGACGTAAACCAGAAGCTCGTAAATGTGGTTCGGATACTCAGGGAAGAAGGTACGAGATTTTGTGATATGCAGCGTAAGGGCAAGAAGTCAAAGCTTTCGGAAAAGACCTTAGGGCTAATGAAAAAACGACGTGAAAAGCCACCCGTCACTTCGTCGGAAAAGAGCGCTCTAAACCAAGAGATCAACAAGCTTATACGACACGACCTTCGGCGTTCCAACACTCTTTTCATTAAAAGAGCGATCGAACAGAACCGGGCGTCAAAAGTGTTCGTACAATCTCTTGGAAGAAGCCACCTGACGAAGTTGACCACAACAAGTGGAGAAGTCGTTTCTTCGAAGCCGGCAGTCCTCTCCGAAGTGAAAGGCTTCTATGGCCGGTTATACGCTTCGCATGCATCTCGACCTGATCCTGAAGATGAGGGTCCTCGAGCCACTCTAACACGCCACTACACCGAAGACCTGCCAGAAGTCAACATTGACAAAATCGTGCTGGCTCTTAGACAACTAAAAAATGGAAAAGCTCCTGGAGAGGATGGCGTTACAACAGAGCTGTTAAAAGCTGGAGGTAAACCCGTACTGAGGGAGCTCCAAAAGCTCTTTAATGCTGTCCTATTTAAAGGGAGAACTCCGGAGGCGTGGAGTAGAAGCGTAGTCATCTTGTTCTTCAAAAAAGGAGATAAGACCCGGCTGAAGAACTACCGACCTATTTCTCTTCTAAGCCACGTCTATAAGCTGTTTTCAAGAGTCATCACATACCGCCTTGCGCGAAGACTTGACGAATTCCAACCACGGGAACAGGCTGGATTTCGGAGCGGATATGGCACCATAGACCACATCCACACAGTGCGGAAAACATCTGAATACATCTCTCACTTGCGATTTGCAGATGACATTGTCATTATGGCGGAAACGCTGCAGGACCTGAAACTGATGCTGAATGACCTGGCTGACTCCTTTGTACGCATCGGCCTACGGATGAACTTGGATAAAACCAAGATCATGTTCAATGAACATGTACTACCGGAACCGATAGCGGTGCACGGCGCCATTCTCAAAGTTGTTCAAAACTATCTGTGTACCTCGGGCAGTCATTGCAGTTAGGTAGAAACAACTTCGAGGACGAGGTGAACAGGATAATTCGGTTGGGTTGGGCAGCGTTTGGTAAGCTACGTCAAGTCTTCTCATCGTCGATCCCCCAATGTCTTAAATCAGTGCGTCCTACCCGTCATGACATACGGAGCCGAAACGTGGACACTGACGGTACGGCTAGTCCACAAGTTCAAAGTCGCTCAGCGGGCTATGGAAAGGGCTATGCTCGGAGTTTCTCTTAGGGACAAAATCAGAAATGAGGTGATCCGGCAGAGAACCGAAGTTATCGACATAGACCACCGGATTAGCAAGCTGAAGTGGCAGTGGGCTGGCCATATTTGCCGAAGAACCGACAACCGTTGGGGTAAACGAGTTCTTGAGTGGAGACCACGGCACGGCAAACGTAGTATAGGACGCCCTCAGGCCAGGTGGAGTGATGATTTACGCAAAACGGCTGGCAGGAGCTGGATGCGAGAAGCCGAACATAGAACAAAGTGGCGTTCAATTGGAGAGGCCTATGTCCAGCAGTGGACTGCGATAGGCTGATGATGATGATGATGATGAAGGGTTCTGGTTTAGATTAATAGCCACCAGAATGATATACCTAAGTCAAGGCGGCCAATTTCATCAGAGATTAAGATAATATAGTGCAGTGTACGCGCGGACACAACTGCACTCTCTAGTCCCTCACTCTCAGACTCCGATCGGACGGAAATCCGACACCACCGGCAAGAGATAACACAAAATTGACGGTTTAACGTACCATTTAAGGCACGGAGGCAGATGATATTTTTTTCGAAGACAGTCGCTCATCTCAGGAACGATTGTGGTCCCTTGTGTGTAAAATGTCCTCTAAAATTATTAAATACGATTATTTCTAACATAGCAACTACGTAACAAAAACTGGTAAAAACTATATAAATATTACTTTGGCAATCGACAAAAAATAACGCAGTCAACTCAAGGGACAAGTTTAAAGATAAATAACGAAATAGCATAAATTAAATTCTAAAAAATATACATTTCCCACTAGGGCTATTAAATATATTTTAGTGAGCAGGGCTGTCCAAAGTCTTCTTTATGTTAATTTCAGGAAACGTTTTAGGTTCTCACGTAATAAAATTAAGACGGTGGGTCATAAATCTGAGTAGTAAATTAAAAAGCTGTCTTTAATATTTTATTTGTTTTTGAGTTTAGTAGATATATTCATTAATCGAATGAGCGAACGAATATTTTGTACCATGCAAAGACACGCTCAAAAAATAGTAATAGGTACTAAATATACTTTATTGTACGAGAACCTCCATTATTTCAAACTTTGTTTTATTTTTATTTTTGTAAAGGCCATAGTAATACATAATTATTGACAACTTGAATCATTTACCTAGTACAGCTATTAAAATCGAACAAAATAAACCAAAAATACATTTCATAAACTTTCGCGATTTGGTCGAAACGTTTAGTCTTACCCTAAAATATTCACGCGATTAAGACCCATAGTAGGTACCTGTATAACTTTCTATAAAAACGTTTTTTGTATTTCCTCGTATCAGGGGCCCCCAAAAACATATGTATGTACTTTATACACGTACACAACTTACTCAATATCGATTTATATAGTTGGTAAAATGAGTCGTTTAGGCACTGAATGTCCAATTTGCAAAATTTCCAAACGTTTGCAAAATATCTAATTCCCAGGATGACCAGTTCGCAAAATGTCCAAAACGCAAAGTGTCCAATTCACAGAATATTTAATTCACAGAATGTTCAATATTCATAGTAACGTTTTCACCCCATCAAACCCATTTTTTTTTTAAAGATTTTGTTTGATTTTTATGAGTGGTCCAGTTATTCCTTAAAATCAGTTTTATTTTTGTCACATTTATTTTAATACAAATTACTAACTGTCATCCGCGGCTTCACCCGCGTGGATGACTTTACCTCTTAGGGGTTGATTTTCCAAAAACGGAGTTTCATACAAATTGCAACCCCTATTGTATCCCTTAGTAGCTAAATTTCCATAATAAAACAAAGGTATATTTGAACACTTATAAAGTTATAACTCGAGAAAGTTTCTGTCCCGAATATCAGGTTAACTATTAAAATCATTGGAAAATCGACGATAAAATATTTTTTTCTCTTAAGAAAAAAAAAACCCATACAAAATGTTCACATTTAATGTTTACTCTCCCCTCAAATGAAATATCGAAGAATTGACAACATATTTCCACAATAATATAAGCGGCAGTAGTGTCATGGCTAAGGCATCGGTCTCGCAATCGTGAGGTCGCGGGTTCGTATCCTTTCCATTATACTACCGACGCGAACCCACTCCTAACACAAGCCTTTGAGCTTTACTGGAGGGGATAACAAGATTGCTAGTAATGTAGGACTCAATCCGAATTTCGATTGAATTGCACCGATCGTGGTCACGGGTCGACTCGACCACAATCGGTGCAATTCGATCGACATGTCGGGTAAATAAAAGGTTCGTACCTTTAAATAATTCACGCGATTAAGTCCCGAAATATATCTAATACTAGCTGACCCGCGCAACTTCGTCTGCGTAAATTTTCCCTTTTTTCTTTTTTCTTCCTTTTTTTTTACAACATTTTTCATTGCTGCTCCGCTCCTATTGGTCGTAGCGTGATGTTTTCCTTCCTCGATAAATGGGCTATCCAACAATAAAATATTTTTTCAATGCGGCCCAGTAGTTCCTGAGATTATCGCGTTCAAACAAACAAACAAACTCTTAGGGGGGATAAAAAATAGATGTTGTCCGATTCTCAGACCTACCCAATATGCACACAAAATTTCATCAAAATCGGTCAAGCCGTTTCGGAGGAGTATGGCAACGAAAACTGTGACACGAGAATTTTATATATTAGAAGATATTTTCGACCGGAGAGGAGAAATGATTAAATTACTAAAATGGCTATTAAAAAATAAGGGTTGATCGTAGAAGGGTGAAAATTGAGGATTGTATGTATTTTTGTATGTTGTATCTTAAAAAAATAGAAATTAAAATTTTTGTCTAAAAAATAAAATAAAAAATTTAGGGGTGGACTACCCCTAACATTTAGGGGGATGAAAAATAGATGTTGTTCTATTCTCAGACCTACCCAATATGCACACAAAATTTCGTCAAAATCGGTCAAGCCGTTTCGGAGGAGTATGGCAACGAAAACTGTGACACGAGAATTTTATATATTAGATGTATAAAAATCGCAAAAGTTTAAAAATAATAATTGGCAACTTTGTATGGGAATAAAATGTTCAAGTTTTGAACATCAGACATGTTCTGTATAAGAATAAAGATTATTTTTTATTTTTATTCTTGGGTATAAAGAACAAAGTTCTTTACAATTCATTACGATCTAGCCTATAAGGCTAATAAGCAATTTTACATTAACTTAATTTTAGGCGTTTACACTAATTTTATAACTAAGAATAAAGTCTGTTGCACTTTCTTAGAGTCTGATAACATGAAAACACTTTGTTATTGTGTAAATTTAAAGCACTGTCACTTATACTGTCACTTTTTAAGAATAAAGATAAAGAAAAATGTTTGACATGTTATAAAATCGATGGAATCAATCGATCTAAATTCAAGATATAGTTTGGTTACCGAGATTTAAAAAAAACATACTTTGAGCCCTTTTCAAATAAAGCCGTGTTAATAACACTGACTTAAAAAAATTACAATAACTAAACCGCAACAACACACGTTTTTTATATATCTTATATTGGTTCTATAATTGAGGTATAATAAAACAATTGAAATTAAAATCGAGGTATAAAACACAAACGTATTGGACATTTTGCGAATTGTACATTGTAAATACAAATCATTTAATCGCCTAATATCACCTAAACGAGATGCGCGTGAGAATGTACTTTTCGAACAATATGGGTCGTCAATATTCAAATCACTTAATTTCCTAAGACGCGATGAAGTGACGAAAATAACTATCAACTCGTGTGAGCGTACAACGGTGATGTGAATTACATTCTCAAAGATTACCTTGAGGCGTAAACTGTTTCATAGAATATTTTCCGAATTTTATATGTTAATAAGGGTCATAGATTTTGGTGTAAGTGTGTGACCAAAATCTATTAGGAGACCCGCATCAGAGACTAGCCGACTACGCAGCAGATATTATAGTATATAAGTATGTGCGCAAACACAAGTGTACTCTCTGTTTCCTCACTGTCATGGTCGGATGGGACATATATCCTGACTGGCCTCTTGCTCTAGTGGTTAGTGAACCGGACTGCTAAGCCGAAGGCCGGTTCCATTTTCCCCCAGGGTAAAACTTTGTGTGATGAGCACGATTGTTATAATCTGTATTTAGAAATATATTATGTTTATCAGTAGTCTGGTTGCCATAGTGTAAGCTCAGCTTAGTCCCAAGATATTATAATCATTTTATAAAAAACATACATCAAGTCCGAAGTGAGTTTAAAAGCTGAACCGACGACGGCTTTACGTACTCTTTGAGTCACGGAGGTTATGATTTAAAAAAAAAAACACTAATCTATTGTCCGACACTGGTAACGTTGCTTAACCTTGCAAATCTGTAAATCTGCTGGGTTGCACTCGGTCGCGGCCCTCAATTTTATGTACCCTAAAACTTCAAAATATCTATTTATGTTTTCTTCCACTCTCGAATATTGTGTTACTAGCAACCCTATCAAGAAATGTGCCGTGTACGATCAGCAGAAAGTATGAAATTACATTTTCGTGCGTCATTTTAGTTTGCGAATTCAATAACGTTTCTAACATGGCGTCTCAGTTCCATTTCCTGTCTTATATTCTATCTGTACACATTCATCATTCTAGTTTTTTTCTTAGATAAAGTTCCCGTCACTGCTTTCATATACTGCCTCGTTTTTTACTCCGTGATGTTGCTAAGTCATATTTTTCTTGTGACAGGAATATGGTTGGTATCAGTAAACTTATGTGTTGGTTCCATGCTATCTATGTAAAGTTTTTTGTCTGAGTTTTGAAATGGGTGTTTTTAGGGTTCCACAGCCAAAATGGCAAAAAACGGAACCCTTATAGTTTGATCATGTCCATCTATCTATCTGTCTGTCCGTTCGTATGTCACAGGCATTTTACTCAAAGACTACTCAATAAATCTTGATGAAATTGGGTAAAAGAGTGCCCTGTTGTAGCCGCTACTTAGTTTAATAACTAAATATTAATAATAAATATTTAAAGGGGTGCGCCCTCCTCTCTTTACAACAGAAGCTGAAATCAGGAAATATCAACGTGTGGCGTGTGGCACATCATTCGACATGTCTTACAAAAACATTTTGAGGTTACAAATAAACTTTTTTGACTGAGTGAATATTTTTGGAAATAATCGCTCCGAAAGTTGCTTAAATCGTGTCCCCGTGTGACTAAAAAATATGGAAAAAAATCACAAAGATAGCGATTAATAAAAACTTTAAACTAATATTATTTTGGATAAGATCGGATATACCCTCATTGAGTTATTGCCAAAAAACTGCGTTTCTCCACAAAAGGGCGTAACTGCCATGAACATACGCTCTTCTTTTTATCGAATCGCGATCTCAATTTTTGGAAGTAAAACTCAGAAATGTTTGTAAGATTCGATTAGATTCGAGGTTTTTTGTTAAGTAATACTGTTTTTCTAAATGTGTCAAAATAAAAAAAGGGTTCAGAGCATGTATAAGGTAATGTTGGATTCGAACTAAATAAAAAATCAACATGATGGCGCATCGTATGGTCAATAAGTCACACTATATGCTCTTATCGTCTTCCATAGCCAGAGGCAAGGGTGTCTTCTTCTTTGTTTAAAGTGTGTCTTGGAACAATTTCCTCCGTCGGAAACAAATACCTAATTAAGTCATTACATTCGTTATGATTATTTTTTTGTATGGTAATTACAAGTTTTTATTCCTCTACCTCTTTGTCGTCACTGTCGTTGTTTTTAAAGGTTTTAATATAGGCAGATAGTTTTAAAAGAGAATAAAGAAATTCTTTAAAGAATACTTATTTATCTGTAGAATTCCTCTGGTATTTCACAGAGTATAATAAGTCAAAATATTATTTTCTGAAGAATACGGACACAAGCAAACGATTAATACTAGATATAAACATATTTGATGCGTAACGTATTATCGTCTGCAAAAAGGACATGTTCATGGTTAAGATTTACCTGATAATCTTTTATTAATTAAAAGTAATCCAATTATTAAAGCTTATTATTGTATAAATGATTTCTTTAATGATGAAAATGCTTGGTCGTAGATATTATATGCAAGATAATGCAATGTGTCTGTATTATATGAACTACATTATATTATTCAAAGCTGTGTCTCTTTCTGTGTCTGGGATCGTCATGCTCACTAAAATGCTTGTGGTGGTGGTGTGGGCCGGTTCGTCTTCCTTATATCCATGCGTCATAATTGTGAACGGGTGCTACTTGGGGTGACTGGTCGGCCTTGTCATTGATAAATTATTTACGTTTAGTTTTTTACTGTCCGAATCTGATCTCTTTTTACCCGCGCAGAATTTTATATGTAGATTGATGCTCCCATCCATATTATATGAGGCTAATCATAAATAAATCATGACTATTTATTTTACAATATTTTAAATGTTATTGCTTATGCGAGTTTCATGGTGCAGGTTGTGGTTGTAGCGCCTTAATTGCTGGCATAACTGTATACAAAGGAATATTGTAAGAATTGTGAAAAAAGTGGCAACGAGTTTTTATTGTTATTTAGTGTAACGTAAAGAAACCAACAGCGGAAGGTTATTAGCAAATTAAAAATCACCCTGTATACAAAAAACAGATAGATATTACCACTAACGAACTCCACAATCATGTGTTAACGCACAACACACTGTTTGTTTTGTTTTCTGCACAACACCCAACAAAGATACCAAACGATCCCTTGCTTTTGAGTGTTTGTATTTCTACAGATTTAAGGGGCCCTAGAACTTGGGCTCTCAGTTTGAGTTGGTGAGGACTATCCTATTTACGCAGTGGGTGAAGGACCGTAGGGACCCAGATGTATTTGTATTCTGAACTAACGTATTGGTATACTGTTTTATGGAAACTGTAAAGTGGGTCAGTTCCGGGCACGTTTGGACTGACAGCAAGGTACGTGAGTGTTTCAGCTATCCGTGCAGTAAGTACGGTTAGAAATTTAGCGTGTTTAACGTGTTTTAGGACTGGTTAGGTTTTTGGCTTATTTGAGTGGCGTTTTAAATCGTTTACGTTTTCGGATTCATATGACTAACTGTGTGTTCATGACAGAATTTCGTAAAAATGCTTATACGCATCGTTTTATCGCTGAATAAGTAAGTCTCTTGCTACGAGTTTTGTAAAAACGCAAAATTTGTTGGTACTTCATTAGAATATCACAATATTTTGATATAATCTTTTCAATCTTGGTTGAGTATTTTTTTTTTTAAATAAAAGACCACTCCCGCACTAGGGTACAAGCCCTGTGTCGCGGGGACTTTACAAACATACAAGTCACTGACACAAAGTACACCCAGACTCGGGACAACAATTTGTGGATCACACAAAGTGGTGTCCCGAGTGGGAATCGAACCCACGACCTCTTGCGTAGCAGTCGGACACACTCCCACCGCGCCACAGAGGTAGCATCCTAGTACAAATTCATAGAAAATCTGAAAATGAAATTTTAATCAAGTAAATAAGATAAACTAGAAATACTAAAGCCAGAAATACAATTTGGGGTCTAAAAAGCTCTTGAAAATACCTACAGCAATTTATAACTTCGCTTTGAAACAAACAGAAACTTTGGTAATTGTAGTTAAGATTCTTAATTATTGTTAGTCATGGGCTGAATTATGATAAGCAAGTTTAAGAACGATTCACGACGTCTAACTGCTAATCTGACTTCTAATTTTATGAAAGTTTATAAATTAATGTCTCATAATCGTCATTCCGGAAATTTTATAAATGTTTTTTGACTTTTGGTATTTAAGATGATGCATTTGCACGATTTTTCGGTTTTATCTATACTTATATTATAAAGCTGAAGAGTTAATTTGTTTGTTTGTTTGAATGCGGTAATCTCAGGAACTCCTAATCCGAATTGAAAAAATATTTTACTGTTGGATAGCCCATTTATCGAGGAAGGCTATAGGCTATATAACATTACGCTACGACCAATAGGATTTATACAAACGAAGTTGAGCGGAACAGCTAGTTACCTATATAATATAAAAACAGTTTTAAAAAAGAAACCATTGGTGGAACTTGGTCAGGTCCAATTATTGGCTATGAGAAAAAAGAGAACTTTCGCATTTTAATACATTATCTTGTGTAATATACTACGATAAAAAATACATAAAGAATCAACCAAATTGTGCAATAGCGTGTCTATTGATAACAAAATCGAGAATTATTCACTAGAGTGGATTTAAAATCCAATTTCTCATGAAAGAAGCAACTGTAAATAGTGCATAATTATACAATCTATTTTATTCCCTATTCTTCTGAACTTCATTTAAAAACTCACTATTATTCCCCTCAATCATCATTAAGCCATTCACTCATATGGTATAATGAATGAAAACAAAAGAGTTCATTCTGTTCACTCTTCATGACAATACAAGCTGGGACTCAATATAGTGTTCATATAAAACGTGGTTCAGGCAGCTTATAAAACTGGTAGAATCAATGTGCATATTGGAATGATTTCCTCAAATAGGGTTTTGTTTGTAATCTGCTGATAATTTGTTTTTTACACGACTGTTA
The DNA here is from genome assembly GCA_945859575.2 of Herminia tarsipennalis. NCBI lineage: Eukaryota > Metazoa > Arthropoda > Insecta > Lepidoptera > Erebidae > Herminia > Herminia tarsipennalis. The sequence continues at coordinate 4,551,592 of OX243843.2, read as the reverse complement.
AATGCTTTTTTTTCCTCTTGTGTTCGTATTTATTATGAATAAAAATCCATTACAAAATTTCCTGTTAGTAGCGTGTTTTCTAAGAGAAATTATTGAATGAAGTAAATAAACAATTATTATTAGTAAACTAACTTGCTAATATTTCTTTTAGAAACACATGTGTAATATACAGTATAAACTGAAGTATTAAACAGTTTAACTACCGTACGCTTACTTACGTTTAACTACGTTATGCTTACTTACATTCCTTTTTCAAATTTTGTCATATAAAATCTTGACTACTAAATTATTTAATATTTTTTAAATGACTCTGAGTGCAGCAGTAAGTCATGAGTAATGAAAATAGTTGGCTCTAAACTTATTTTATCATTTTTTGTTTTATATACTCTCAATCTCAACTCGTGTTTGCTTTATCGAAATAAGGTAAATTGGTATATTTCAATCACCACATGAAAAATATTTAAACTTTATGCTCCTAGTCTGAATAGACTGTCTATTTATATTATAAACTAGCTTTAGCTTGCGACTCCGTCCACATGAACGTCGATTATCTCCATAAAAACTATCTTCCTCGGATCTCAAGTTATTTTCATATTTAATTTAATCTAAATCGGTTCAGCGATTTAAGCAAACAGAGAGACAGTTACTTTCGAATTCATAATATTTGTTTGGATTAAATATCATAGAAGTCCTCAGCTGCATTAAAAAAGTGACTACCATCTATCTTACCTTGAAATGTTTTTAAGAAGGAAACTTCATTAACGTTTTATTTATTCAATTCACTCAACAAAATCTTCTTTTACCTCACGCAGGTCATAATATTCTATTACCCATCACTTTGGGAAAATGGCTTTATCCACACTATCCCTCTCTCCCATTGAAGGTACTTAGAGTATAAAAATAATGTTAGATTCTCTATTAGATTCTGGCCACTTAATCAGTAGGTTTAGGTCATTTAATATGTTTATATTGAGCGTTTCATATTGAAGTAACTGCAGGTGCTACCTTTCCCTTCGGCTTGGCTTGGCTTGGATTTAGGTTGAAATTTACTACTTTCGATTTAACATTTTAGGGGATGAATTTTTAAAAATCCGTTTTAGTGATGTCTATATTCTGATAATTAAATATGGGCTAAAGTTTGAGAAATTAAAATTTTGAATGCACGAATTTTCACCGTAATTATTGTTTCGTTTGAAATTAATTTCATAATATTTAGTTCAACATAATCAATTCAATAACTAATGCATCCATCTTTTTTCCTATCATTGTTTCTATTTTAATAAATACTAGATGACCCGTGCGTAAATTTTGCCAGTTTTCCTTGCTGCTCCGCTCCTATTGGGTCCAAATTGAAAAAAATATTTTTTCAATTCGGACCAGTAGTTCCCGAGATTACCGCGTACAAACAAAAAAACAAACTTTTCAGTTTTATAATATTAGTGTAGATTGACAACATATTTTGTCAAATTTACTACTTCAAAGTTGAGACTAAATTCCTAGTTGTGACGTGAGCATAGTTGAAAGCTTTGTATTCACAAGCAATAACTAAAGATAAGTGGAGAATGACTTAACTGATTTTATTCAATATTTTTTATTAGTTTTCTAATACTCTGTAGATGGTTCTTAGAAAAAAAAAATAATGAGGCTGTACATAGTTCGCCGGGACAGCTAGTATGAAATATGATAAAATGAAGATTATTTGTTTATTTTCACTCTCAAAACGGCCTAACAATCGAATCTCTTGACTGCTTCAGTAGTGGGAGTATGTACAACTCTAAGCTCTAAGGGCCCGTCCCCACTTGTCGTATGTCGGATCCGAATAAAAATCGTGAGCTCTTGTGGAAGAACATTTTGTATGGAGGTGTTCACACTTACAACGACACGTTTTTTTGTCGTTTCCGACAAGAAACGTTTTGCGGTTAAAACGGTGGTCCGTATAAAATCCGTATTCCTGCCCAGCTGCGGTAGCCCTCTCTCCACTTACGCTGGCTTGCTCTGCCCTTTGCTAGCTACGTTGTCGTAACGAAGAATGTAGTAAATTAAAGAAAAAAAAAAATGATGGTGGTAGTGGTAGTTATGGTGGTAGTAGTGGTGACGATGGTAGTGGGGGTTATGGTAGTCACTATGATGATGTTGAACCACCATCAACAACATCACCACCACCACATAATCATCACTATTATTATCTCCACCATCATAACCACCACTACCACAAATACCACCATTACCACCAGTACCACCTCAGTATTATGTAAACGATTACGCTCTACTTATACAACTAGATTACCTAATAGGTAATCGAAACTCGAGTCGCGAACTCGTTTTACTCAATACTAGTTTTAGTCCTAAAGAATAGAACTATAACTTGGCGCAGGACCGATTCGTCGATCTTAACTCTTATACTACCGACGTGAAACCACTCCTAACACAAGCCTTTGAGCTTAGCTGGAGGGGTTAACATGATTGCTAGTAAAGTGGGACTTAATCCCACATTGCTAGTTATCTTTTAAAAAAAAAATCTAATGCCTTTCCGTTCTTACGGACTATGACAAGGCATAACGGCCTGGCACGACTTTTTGCTTTAGCAGCAAGCAGCGGCGGGGGCGATATCAGTATGGAGAATTATATATATAGAGAAACTTTCGATTATTTTGATTATGTTTTAATCCAAGTACTCAGTTCAGGTACTCTAAGAGCTCTGACTTCACTGGTTTAAATCGGATCTAACACACGGCAAGTGTCAACAGCGCATTTTTATACGACAAGTGAGAATGGAGGCGCAGACATCCGTTTTGATTCGGATTTGACACACGACAAGTGAGAACGAGCTCTAAGGGGGAACGCAGACGTTGGTCGGCTAAAGCAATTTACAAACATAATCCTGCATGACATGGGAGTACAGAACAAAACTAACATGTGAGACAATAAGCTCTCTCTTGGAACATAACTAATAATACATTATCAAGGTACGATGGGGTTGACATATCTTTCTAGATAAAAACCCCTAAATAATAAAGGAAAAAAATAAATAAATAATACATTATCATAACTCCTTGATTAGGATTCTAATGTACCTATAAGTAATTTCATTTCCAATTTCGACACATAATAGACTAAATTCCTGTCACTCACCTATAAATCCATGAAACTACGTGAAATTGCGTTCATTTTGGGAACAGAAATGCACCCATCGTTTTCGATCTACGGAACAATTGGCTGCCAGTCAGTGATCATCAGAGTAACCACGCGTAAATCATTGAAAATGTGAATGCCGTTTGTCGATAACCATTTTCTAGTCTAGTCTCAATTTGCATGTTTCAGAAGATTCGTCTGAATTGAGACTAATAATTGGGCTAGAAAATGAACTCCTTTTAATAAAAGAAATCATGCTAGGTATGATACTTTATGTATTTGTTTTTACATTGAGAGATCTTTGGGAATGCTCATCAGTGGAAATTGCGTTAAATGCCTACCACGAATACGTTGGATCAGTTTTACAATGCGGTTTGATCATGTGGGTCAATGCGGTTGCATCAGATAGATTTTAAAGAAATAGAGAATTAAAAATTTAAAAGTGGTACTTGAGCAATCGTTAGGATACATTTTTGGCAATTATTTAACCATACTTTACGTAGCTTAAAACGTTAAAACCTTCTTCATACATCTTACAAATTAGTCTATTTGTTAAAAAGTTTTCGGCACAATTAAAAAAAATGAAAGATGTATCCAACACAAGACTTAGTGCGGTACAACAAAAACTGGTCGTTGAATACTGTAGGTTTCAACTAGTAAAAAAGCAATGTGTTCCAGGTGGCAATACAAATATATAATAAGGTCCCCAATTCATTTAAAGATGTATCAACAAATCTGTTTAAAACAAGGCTACGCGAATGGTTATTAGAACACTGCTTGTATTCGATTAATAAATACCTGGAAATGAATGTTTCAAATTAAATAACTACTAAATATTGTATGTAAAGAGCGTTGGCCCAATCCCCATACAGGCTGGATCTCAATTTTATTTTCACATCCAGGCGCAGATTATGTTTGGATTGGTTTGTTTTCATGCATAATATACACTTTTGTTTAAAAATATTTTTTAAATAGCCAAGATTGATGGTAATACTTTTGAAATTTTTGAATTGCCTTACTTAAAAATAAAAAATCTTTTATAAAAACTTTCTCATAAGAATAAGAGACACAACAAAAACAAAACTGATTTGATGCAATCGTTCAGAAATTATGCGCGTATGATAAAAAGTAGTTACTAGGTATATAACAGCATTTTATGATGACAAATTGATTACTATGCCAAAAACAAAATTGAGCTATGTTTGAGTTTGAGTTTTCTTTTTTGTTCAATTGTAACCCATCATACTGACAATATAATGTGTGTGAATATTAGAAATGGATCATTATTAGATAATTGATTTATTTTAAAATGTCTACAATATTCCATATATACAATACTCTGGCGTATTAATTTGCATAAGTATGTTTTTTATGTAAAAGTAATTCACAAGAATTTATGTCCTAAAGTAAATTAGTTCCATTCAAAAGTACTAGAGCACTTTTGGATGGATCTACTATTTTTTTAAGTCAAATCACAAGAAACTTTTTGACTTTAATCTATTAATTTCTTTCAAGTTGATTTCTTAATATAATATTTTACAGGCTAAATGAATTTAGTTTTAGCTCACGTAAACGACATGGCGCCGACACGTCTTCACGTACGAGACTTGATTAAATTTTCATGCTCCCACGTTCGCTCCAAATATATTTTTTACTACAAAGTAAACAAAGCTAAAAAAAATAACGGTATTTTTTCAGTTTTAATAGTATATAATATGGCACACGTAACGTAATGAGATTCTGGTGATTTAAAAAAAACCAATTATCACTTTGTTATATTTAGTTTATAATCTTTTTTCACTTTTTATTATAAGGCACAGATAAAATAGTAAGGCAATGGATATGGTTTATTAAACATATAAGTGCAAAGTACTAGTTCTAAAATAAAAGACATAGTAAGTGAGGATCCAAATTTTTTTTTGTACTTATTTTCTTAATAAAACAATAAATAAATGCCTATTTCGGTAATACGTTGATTGATCAGTAGGTGACCCACTCACTGATTTCTCAAAACACTTATCCTTTTACTTACTCGTACAGTAAAGAGACAGACAATAAATGCATTAAAGCAGTCGAAACTCCTCGAATTAATAACCGACTAAACGTTTAAATAAACTTAAAACATTAAGATTAATAACTTAACTTTCGTGAGAAGTGATTATTTGAGTGATTGATCGTAATTGAGAGGCGTTTCCTTTGGTGATTGATAACACACCGATCTAGGGCTCGACTATTACTGGGACGTACGCTTGTGACAATGTAGAAACGAAATTAATGTTTTTGTTTTTATATTTGGAAAATGAACTTGATCTGAATTAGAGCTTAAGCTAAGTTATGTGTGTAGTTAGTTTATAGTATATCACGAACTTAATACAATATAAAAAAGGGAAGGAAACAAGTTACCCTACAGAATTTTATAATTTTATGAAGTCGGAGGCATTAATGGATCTCGATGAACTTAGTAAAGTGCCTCCGACTGCATGAAATTTTACAATTCTGTAGGGGATCTTGTTTCCATCTTTTTTGTGCAGGCGGGTTTTTTTTATTTTTCAAACTTATTTTTTTTAAAAATATTTTTGACATCTTACAACTATTGTAGGATGTAACAACTAACTTTTATCAGAGCTATCGTCAAGTATTGAAAATTGAAAAAAGAATGGTTGCTAACTAACTTTTTTAGTATCACAGTCATTATCATACCTTTTTGAAATGCTTAAGAAGAGCCCTTTAATTTGATACCCATATAGCAATTTTCGAAATAACTTTTTTTCACACTTCTTTATTTTAACATCTCATAGCCGCCATGTTTGTTTTTTTCAAACATCACCTATCTATGAACCCTTGGGCGGTCAAGACGAATCTAACGACATCTTATTTGTATACATCCGTTCAGTGGTTTGTGAGATATGTGGTAATAAAGAATATAGACATACATACAAGATACGCGCGAAAAACACAACCATTCATTACAGTCGGTTAAAAAAAAACAAGTTCCATTTTAATTATTTCAACTTCAAAAAGGAGGAAGTTCTTAATTCGACCGAATGTTTTTTTTTAGGCGGCTAAACCGATTTCAATGAATCTTTATGTGTTTGAAAGGGCAATTCCAGATTAATACGTTCCGGTCAGCGGATTGACCACTACAGTACTCCGACTCTGACCAGGTACGCTGGTTTCAGTCAGTCTATTGAGACTGTCATTTGTTTGCACTAGACGTCTAAAGTGTTCGTCTTTTCTCCTCTACTGACGACTGTCTCGGGACGAGTGGCATGACGTCGAGTATGATGTCAGCTTGGACATGTGAAGGTGGAGTCTGCTGGATAAGTCGGAATAATCTACTGAGACATCCAGAGCCGGGGAGAGGAACTACCCAAACAAGCGTACTGGCTCGCCAAAGAAAAGTTCTACTGCATCCGATTTGAGATCTTTTTTCCACGCACTGCGGATACCCAAGAGCACAAGTGGGAGTGCCTCGGTCCAGCGTGCGTTGAAGTGGCAGGTGATAGCAGCTTTAAGCTGCCGGTGAAGCCTTTATATATGGTCATTGGCCTTGGGATGATAAGCTGTGGTGGTGTGATCGAGGCCTATTATAGCCACCATCGCTTAGAACAGCGACGACTCAAATTGGCGTCCTCAGTGGGTCGTGACACGCTCGGGGTTGTCACCGCGGTGATTTCTTGTACATGTACGCCTAAGGCCATCGTGCCCATCGGTCGGTGATGGTAAGGAAGTATCTGTAACTAGTAGAAAGGAAACTTTAAACATTTGTCATTTAAGGCACTGCTGCACTCATTGATTGCAGTGTTTCTTGATTCAGAGCCGGACAAATAGCTACATTACGAGGCGGACTGTCGCCTTGGTACCGGGGTGAATAAAATTATGCAACGTTTCCAATACCTGTCGACGGAATGCTTCTGTGACGTATGGTCTACACCTACGGACCTACGGTCCTACGGACATAGCGCATTTGAGGGGTTGTAGTTTTAGTGATGTTCCTTTAGCTATAATGTCCTGCCGCTCCTTATTTGAACTCTGATCTTTTGTCAGAGCCTCGACGTTGATTGTTTTTATTTCAATTCTTCTATACAAGAAATGGAATTCGCAACTGTGTTGTCTTTGGCGGGTACATACCTGATGTACACGCTAAACTGACTTATCAAAGTACCTGAATCAAATTCAAATTCAAATTTCTATATTCACTTAGGATGCAAAATAACTCTTCTGAAACGTCGGGATTCTATATGTACTCGTACATGTAATGCCAAGTTCGCAAACAATAGGTAAAGCCGGAGAAAAGAACTTGGCAATAAAAACTCTTGGCCACTCTTTTCAAATTTCCAATTTTACAATGTTTGAATGTTTAAACCTGATATGGGGGTAAGGTGCTGCTACTAATATACTATACACCATGTTAAAGGACTGACGCAAATTGTATTATCAAAAAAATTAAACATGAGATAAACTAAAATCAGCCTTAGTGGGTACAATATAGTAGAATTGATGTGGAGTACAGTAATCCCTGCGTATGCTAAAGGTAAATGAGATGGGTTTTGGTAGGTGTATTTTGTACTTCTACCACGTGTCTCAAATAGCAAATCGCTTTGTAAATAGCAGTCATCTCCGTTGCGTTGCTAAAGTACGGCACCGAAAGCATTGTCTGAGGCATCTGTTTGTATCGCTAATTCCGCCTTTGAGTCCGAATGTGTTAAATGAGCTGCTTGTGAAGGATTCAACTCTCTTTAAATGCTTTAAATGCTATCTGCTCGGGTGTAATGCTCTTTGAACCTCTAGTTTTAGGTCCAGTAAGCAGCGCGTTTTTGGTGCTTATTTCTCGGCTGAGCCGAGAAAAGGAAACGTCTGAGCTCTTGCAATGTTTTAGGTATTGGGAAGTCTCTTATTGGTTCAAGTTTGTTTTGCAGGGGGCTTATACCTGTCTCAGAGACTTCATAGCCTAAAAACTTTAACTTCGACCGACCAAAGTTACACTTTGCGGTATTTATGAGAATTTCGTTATTATGGAGGTGACTGAATAGGGTTTTGACGTGCTGTTCAAAATCAGACAGAACTTCTATAAACCATTGAAAAAAACTATTGATATGAATCATTGACGAAAACCAGAATCTGATTGTAAGCTTTAATTAAATCTGTGCTGGTGAAGACCCTATTACCCGCGAGCTGATGAGTAAAGTCCTATATATTACCTCTTTGCCTGAAAAAAGTTCTTGATAGTCTTCTTTCCGGTGGTAGCATGGGGCGCACCTATCAAAAGTGTACTCTTTTGATATGCTCAAGTGGATCCAGACTGAATTGGATGTCCTGGACATCACCCGAGTTCACTCTTTATTGAAAAAAAAAGAACTGGCGCAAACCTGTGATTCTTCGTACTGATGACCGTAAGGAAGTATGGAAGGGTAAGGAACTACATAAACGCTTTTATCGAGCCTTAAATGGGCCTGATGTAGACACAATAGCATCTGTGTTCTGGCTACGGTTCTGTGACCTATTTGGAGGAACTAAAAGCTTTGTTTTTATAATTATGGATGAAGTTATTAAGACAAATATTTATGGGACATAGATAATGAGAGATGGTACAGTTGACATTTGTCGAGCATGCCAACGTCCCGGATAATACCTCGGACATATTAACTCTGGTTGTTCTCTGCCTGCTAACGGCGAGTGTTTGCATAGACATAACCCAGTCCTGCCCATTATACTACCGACGTGAACCCACTCCTAATATAAGCCATTGAGCTTAGCTGTAGGGGTTAACAGGATTGCTAGTAATGTGGGACCAAAATCCCACATTGCTAGTTATCTTTAATAAAAAAAAAAATAGAATTATTTATCCACAACCCTGAAGTATTAGATGGACCTTGTGGAAACAGAGGTACCTTATTGCTGGTATGTGCCCGACAAAAATGATTGTGCTACGTTGTAGTGGGATCGGTCTATTATTACTGACAGGATTATTGTCGCCAATTAACCTGACATAGTGATAATAGATCAAGCGCCGCGCAATATTTGTTGACGTCGCCATCCCGTGTGATTATAATCTTATGAAGGCAGAAAAATATAAAGAAATTAAATATCTGGACTTAGCCCGCGAGATTGTTGACATGTGGGACATGAATTCATCAATTTTTGTGCCGATAGTCGTGTCCGTCCATGGACTAATGGCCAAGAGCATCGACCAAGATCTCCAGAGGGTCGTGTTAGCTAGCTGGGTCAAGGGCCTGATGCAGAAGGCAGCACTCCTTGACACGACACGTATTATGAGGTGATTTCTCTCTCTGGAGCCCCGATGTCTTGGTCTCTGTACCAGGTACCGGTGGAGTCATTATTTTTTTGTATTTTTTAATTCATATGTTTTTTAATACGTATTAAAAATGTAAAAAAGACGGGAAAGTGAAGAAATATAAGGAATAATAATAACCTTTATTTCAAAAAATATTACATTTTTATTGTTAAAAGCATAGTACAATGGGTAAAGTGCTGCTGTCCTCCTAGCTATGTTATGGATTAACCTGTGTTAAAGAATAATAGTCCCAAATCCCGTTGGCTTTTGTGTAATAAATACTATAGTTTTAACAAAGACTAGTTTGTAATATAATTTAGATAAAAGTAAAAAAATATGAAATAATAATAATTATAATAAATAAAAATGATTTATTCACTTAGGAAGCAAAATACTACACTTGTGAAAAGTCGATTCTACATTTACTGGTAATGCCTGTTCGCAAACAATAGGTAAAGCCCGAGAAAAGAACAGGCAATAAAAACTCGTGGCCACTCTTTTCAAATTGCCAATGTTTACAATGTTTCTCTGTTTATAAACTGTATATGCAGGTAAGGTGCTGCCACCATTATATTATACACCATATTAGAGTACTGATGCAAAATCACAAATCAAAATATAAATAGAAAAGGGAATTAATGAAATATAAGGAATGATTACATTTCACATCACATTGTGAACAGGATCATAATAATAAATAATAATTCTAACAGCCCTAGCTGTTAGAATTATTAATTAATTAATTAACGATTGATTAATTTATTAATTGAAAAATATAACATGGTCCAAAAACTACCCAATCGGATTGTGTTATTGATTCTGCGCAGACTATTTTCAGGTTTGCACTTTACCAAGGATAACGTTGTATACTAGGTATTACAGATACAGTTAATTGATCTATTTCATCATTTAAATTATTAGTGTTATCGAATATTACTTATATCCAATCACTCACCTTGATCGATGAATGATTTGGAGTGAGGCAAAAATAAGCAAAATGATTAATATACTTTCGATATTGAAAATCTATTTTTAGTTCCCTTACACTTTTTATACTCTTTCTATAAAGTGTTGAACGAAAATAAATCCGGCCACAAAAGAGTAACTTTATAATAAAAAGCGTTAGAGTGAAACAAAAAATGTCTAATCATGGCGAGAGCAAAAGTGGATCAAAGAAAAGCCCTAACGAATTTTACTTGTCGCGGTGTTGAAAAGAATCGGATCAAAGTTTTAGGGCAATAACTTTGGTGTTGAAAAAATATTCTGTATTCAGTATGAGATGTTTCCGAGTGTGTCCGCTGTTTTAAATGGACAGTATACGGAATAATGGAAATAAAGAAAGAATGAAAATTGGAGAGAATTTATATATTTTTTTATAATATTAGGCTTTTTATCATAATAGTATTTATTTATTTTATTTATTTATTTCTCACACAATCAAATGTAAACAAGGATTTAACAAACATCGTTATACACAAATATGTGAGACTGGTCTCCAAGCTAGGTTAAAAACCTGTGTTATGGATAACCAGAAAGATAAAAAAATTATATCTTTAGAAATGAAATCAATGTTACATTAAATCAATTTTGGCATTAGGTACCTTCTTACAATAAAATAAGTTCTTCCTTCTCTTAGAACCTTCTAATAAAGTTCAAGAAAACTACTAATAAGTATGTTTATTTAACACAAGTTTTCGTACGCGGCTTCACTCGCGTGAATGTCGGTTATGGCGATAAAAATTATATTTTGTCCTTCCCCGAGACTCAAACTAACTCTAGTCTCGGGGAAGGACAAAAGATAATTTTTCAAATCCAAAAACACATGATTTTTGTGTTTTTAAACTGTCGACGTTCGCGTCAACAAACATACCCGACGCGCTGCAAAAGCGTGGCAGCTTCAGTAGCACCCGGAACGCGTTGTTGTATTGCCTCTGCGTATAATTCACCCATATACTGCACGTGTAAAAATATTGACAAAACGTTTTAAAAAGCGTAAATAGTGCAATGTGCAATTCTGCTGGATATCATACCACATCGGACGGCCAACGCCGTACGCCCTCGCTCCACATTATGATTATCGCGCAATTCCACGAAAATTCAGTGGCCTAAATACTTCAATTTACCGATTTCATTCAGTGGTACACCGTAAAGCTCAATTGGTGGTACTATAGAGTAGCTTTTTCTACCAGCTTTAAAAAACATGTATTCGCTCTTGAGTGCATTTTATTTGAGCCCATGTATCTCAGCATAATGTACACAAAGGTACAGGAGTCTTCTCAAAGCTTCTCAAAAGGGCACCATATTATATATCACCAGTGATTAATGCAAACGTCTTCAACATGACATCAGATTCCAGTGCTACTGAGCCCCTCGAATAGGTTATTCATGTACAAATTAAATAATGCCGGAGAGATTAACCCCCGTATATCTTCGGTATCTTCTTTTTATAAAAATAGAAAAAATAACTGAAACGTCAGATCAGGTCAGATCAAGCAGCATAGCACCAAAATGACACATATAATTCAGCATATTTTCTGATAAAAGTCGCATGCTCGCATAATGGCTTCTTACACTTCACACAGCAATGTTTTGTTTATCTATATCGTCTATCCATATAATAACTACACCTTATATCACATCACAGCTTTTCCAAATCATCTAAAATACTTCCGCTCCGAATGAATTTCGCATTCCTGTGAAAAACGGTATTAATTTTGTAAAAAAGTCTTTATAATATAAAAATAAATTAACTAACACAATTAATAACTGCATAATCACAAACTTGCACGCAACTAGTCGGGTATACACCCGAGCCGTCTTTGGGCACCTGTGTCTTCTGCCAGTGTCGACGCAACGTTGAAATTTACACTCTGAGTTGCCCCCACTTTTGCCTCCAGCTACTATGACGACTCGAATTACACAGCAACAAAAACTTTAAATAATATGCCTTTAAATCGACTATACACAGACAATTTAACATTTCAATTTCACATTTTAACTCATCTACCTATTCGTTAGTAGCATATTGCTCCTTTATATGGTTCATGTCTTGCCTAGTAGTTAAAAGGTTCTTCAAGATCTTCGTAACATCGCCACAATCAAAAACAAGTGGGGGTAACTTTTATTAGCATTTTTTTGCTACGTGTGCGTCATTTTCAGAGAGAGTACTGACGCTTACGCGACAAATAGACTCCTCGTCCATCACGTATACGTATACACTAACCTCGTTTATGACAATATTGCACTTGTCACTTAACACATGGTTCGAAGCCATCTTTGCTTACCAACGCACGGAGGGCGCGACCGATCGTGAGCAAGATGTGCACATAAATGGCAATCAGCATTCTTAGTTCCACCTTTCGTCATATAAACATTTACCCAAAGTATTTTAACAAGAAACAAAAAATGCTTCTAATACTACTTAAAATAATTTCAAGAAAAAGTACAAATTTTTCTCAATCCACGTTTGTTCAATGGTCTCACTGCTCTTTTAAAGTAAAACTTTACGAACACAGATTTGTTCATTGACTTTTATAAGCTTTGTAACGTTTCATGATTATTGCGGAGTGTTCAAGAAAAAAGGTAGGTAGTGTTGAGCCTTCAGACTTTTACAATCTTTTAAGAAAGGCAATCTGGCCAATAATTGCTTTAACCTTCATCTGTTTTTTATTAAGTTCGTTTTAAAAGATTTAATTTTATGAAAACCATAACTGCATTTGAAATTATTTTCAATTAGAAGATATATTAGTAGGTATGATTACTTCTCTGTCAAAAAAGTACAGGGAAAAGATCAATAATACACAAAATGTTAGTTATTAATCTAAATTTATTGTATCGCCTCCAAAGTGTGCTCCTTCAGAAACGATACACTTACACCAACGAATAATCCAATCATCTAAACATTTTTAAACGTTTTTTCTGAAATTGAGTTTAGTTCTCGACGCGCATTCTTCTTTTGGTCTTCTACCGCATGAAAACGGATGCCATTAAGTGGGGATTTGAGTTTAAGAAAAAGAAAGAAGTGGGCTGGTGCCATATCTGGTGATGGTCTTATGTAATGGCGCATTATCGTGGTACAAAATCCAACAACCCTGGTTTGCCAATAGTGGTCTCAGTAGAAAACTCATTGTAATAGCTCATAGACTTCGAGCTGGACATGTTTCGCTCAATAAGTTTCGACATCTCATGGGAATAAGTACCACCCCAAATTGTGAAGAATGCGATATTGTGGACGATGTCTATCACTTGTTAGTGGAATGTGTCAAGACTTGGGCTAAAAGGCAATCTTTATTGTAAAAGTTAAATATAAATTTGATAGATGTTGGCATCTTTCAAAGCATACTGTCTACACCCTTATCGGCAGCTGCCGTTTTAGTTTATAAAATAGTAGAATAAGTGTAGATATTCATGTTTAGGTTACGATGGGGCTGACATGGTCGTTTATGTGAGCCTCCAAATAAATAAAGAGAAAAAAAAAAACCAACAATTTTCTTTTCACAAATTTGGACTTTTTCGCCAAATTTGCTTTTTTAATATTCTTTATTTGCAGTTTGATCTTCTGACAAGAATTCCAATTGCACAACACCGCGTTATTAAAAGAAAACAGTCTGACTTTGACTTTTGATCTACTTTGGCGTGTTTTCTGTTTCAGTTCAGTTGGAAAGCGCCACACAATCCACAATCTTCGGAAGATTGTTGACTAGTTTGCATATCAAACTCATACACCCATGTCTCGTTACCGTTATTGTTAATAATGCGTTTATTGATGTATGATGGGTCGGAATTGACTCGTTCTAGCATATCCTCAGATATGCTAGAACGAGTCAATCAATTCAGTCTGACTTTTACGAGATTGAGTTTTTTCAGGTCTTTTAAGACTAGCCGAGCGGCAACATGTTTCATACCTACTCAATTGATTATTTTAAATGGTAAGAATCGATTCATGAGACACATTTCAGCGGCTATCTCTCTTAAACTTGAATGAGGTTTTTTAATTACCATATGCATCACTTTTGCAATGTTAACTTCAGTTAAAGATGTTGATGGTCTATCAGAGTGTGGTAAATCTTCCATCACATCTTGATCGCTTTTGAATGCTTTGTACTACTCATAAGCACGAACCATAAACTAATCATCTATTTCCGATACTTTCTTGACTAAATGTATATCTATACATATAAATAAAATTTAAGTATCTGTTTGTAATGTCAAAATAACAGTTTTTTTACTAAATGCATATACAAGTATATTAAGCTACTTATAACAGAAACACAGTTTTTGTTTCTTCCGTCAGCTGATAATTTAAGCAGCAACTTAGGCTGCTAATCACGCTAATGTACACACATCAAAAGTGTCTAGGGATCAAGCATTTTTATGCGGATTTCTTGAGATTGAGATGTGGCTTTGTAATAAATTTATGATTTTATAAATTTATATGGATCCTTTTTGGTGCATTTCATAATTTGAATCAGGAACTGTGAATCAAATTCGAGTAAAAGATGAAAATCAGCTGTCAATATTTTCCCTATAAAAACATACAACGCATTGAAGACATTATTAGTGCTACTGTTTCCCTACTACTGATTAAAACCAACGTTATTATGGAGCGGCGACGTCATTTAAGCAGGGAAGAAATGCTCAGAGCCGTGGGAATGATAGAAGCTGGTTCCCGGCAACGTACTGTGGCTTTAGCTCTGAATACAAGTCAGAGTGTTATCAGTCGACTTTGGACACGTTACCGAAGCACTGGTACCGTGGCTGAGCGCCATGGAGGACGGTATCGCTGCACCACACGGAGACAAGACCGATACATTCAAATCTTAACTCGAAGAGGTCCAACAATAACCGCCATGATGTTAGCCGTGAGGCTTCATCACTCTTCAGGGAACTTAATTAGCGACCAAACAGTCAGAAACCGCTTGCATGAAGTGAACCTTCATTCCCGAAGACCGCTACGGGTACCACCTATAGCAATGCACAATCGTAGGATTCGATATCAATGGGCTCTTGAACACAGAAATTGGGCAGAAGAACAATGGCGTTTCGTGTGCTTTTCTGATGAGTCTCGTTTTGGTATGAGACCGGATACAAGACGTATACGACACTGGAGAACCCCTGGACGCCAACAGCGATTAAAATCCTGCCAGGAAGTCCATCCTTATAGTGGTGGAACCATCATGGTATGGGCGGGTATTTGGATCGGCGGAAGAACTGAGTTGATTTGGATCAGAGGCAACCTCAACGCTCAAATTTATGCTGAGACGATTGTATCAGACGTCATCGTTCCTCTACAAGTGCAAATCGTTCCCTTATTTCAGTTAATGCATGATAATGCACGACCGCACACCGCAAGAGTTGTAAGACAGACTCTCGCCGCAGCTAACATCAATGTCCTGCCCTGGCCTGCTCAGTCGCCAGACTTGAACCCGATTGAGCATGCATGGGATATGCTACAGAGAAGAGCTCTGCCGAATATGGAGGGTATCCAGTCGCAAGAAGACCTTTTTTTGTTGTTGCAACGAACATGGGCGGCCATTCCACAGCGTGATTTGGATGAACTCATTTTGAGTATGCCAAACCGATGTTCTTGTGTTGTTAGTGTTCGCGGTAGAAACACGGATTATTAATTGTTTAAGTTACCCAATAAAATTTTAAAGAAAACTGTTATTTCAGTCTTTTTTTCGAACTTTAATGTTAGTAGTTCAAATGTCAAAAATCCCTTTATTAGGAAAATGGCAAATTTCTTTATTAATGCAAAGGTGACTTGGTTTATCGTTACTGTGACAAACGAAAACACTTTATTTGATGAATCCTTAAAGATCTAAAAAAAAAAAAAACAATCAGGAGAAAAGTTATTGCAAAAATATATGTTGATCCCTAGACACTTTTGATGTGTGTATATAGGGAGTGAGTATCACTGCAACTTCAGGCGGACGAAGTCGCGGGCATAGTTAGTTATAAATATTAAAAAACATTTTTAGACTGATTGACTCATCTATTGAAGCTAAAAAAAAAATTGACGTAGGCACTAAAGGTTTTTTTAAAGATATAGATAAATATTAATTAATGATTTTTATGGGGCATTACGCCGACCAAACTATTCATTAAGCACTATGCACCCAGCCACACGGCCACCCACCTCACTGGTAGAGTGAGGTGGGTGGCACACACCATTACTTTACAGAGCGCAGGAACGCAGAACAAAATAAAATCGAATATTCGTTTGTACATATGTTACATTACGAACGCCATAACTATGACAATACAACAATGCTCGTTTTATGCATTTTTTCTCAAGATTTTTTTACATATCCTCAAATATCTTTTCCAACTTCTAGAAGAATTTCTATCTATAAGATAAAAAAATATGGAAACAAGATCCCCTACATAATTAGTAGTAGTTTCATGTAGTCTACGAGGTATTAAATGAATCTCGATGAACTTATTATAGTGCCTCCGATTGCATGACATTATAATAATAATTCATTTATTTAAGTATCAGTGACTCATTTTGGTTATAGTGTGGCCATTAGTGCTGTGCACTCCCTGAGGTATGCACGGCGAGGTGGGGGGCGAAGAAAAAAGTGCATGAGTTCACATGAGGTCGATACATGTCGGACAGATCTTACGATATCAGTTTGCATTTCTAAGGCAAGACTTGTGGCGGGACGTTGCGTTGGTCGGAGGCTATCTATCTGTAATATATACTTACTTTGTTGATTAAAATGTAACCCAAATATACTCATATTTTATTAAAAATATGCAGGTGATAAATAAGAATTGAAAGTTATAATTCACAACAGGACTTGTTTTATTAAACATTTTTTATATTTACAAACAATTATATATTCTAACGAAAGTTATTCTGACATAGATTCTGTTTCAACTTCATCTTCCATTTCGTCATCATCTTCATCTTCCTCTTCGCCACCGGAACTTGAATCAGAGTCTTGCAAATTTATTATGAATGAATCGATAACATTATCGAACCTACTATCGCGACTCCAGTAATCATTTTCATTTTTCTGGACATGATCGTCGCATTTCTGCCATTTTTCCGCCGTGAATTCCGAAAACAATTTATCCAATAAGATTATCTTTTCGTCTAGAGAAGAATTAATATAGTTTTGGGCTATGTTGTTTTTAATATCAGCCCAGACCAACTCGATTGGATTTAAATCTGGATGGTACGGAGGTAAACGCAGAACAGTGTGTCCACTGGCTTTCAGGAGTTCGTCAATTCTATACACGGGTTCTTTTTGTGTATTTTTGATAAGAAGTAGCAGTTGAGCCTTTGACATGGTTCCTGAAAATTCTACATTATGGCGTAGCAACCAGTTCTGCATTTCACTTTTGAGGCTTGATATAGTTGGTTTCTTCTCAATCTGAACGCTGTGGTAAGACGCGTTGTCCATTACAACCACAGAATTCGGCAGCAACTTATCTTTTAACTTTTCATCTACCCACTTATAAAAAGTAGGTCCGCTCATATCTCCATGATAGTCACCGGTTCTAGCATCGGATTTGAATATAGTCAATGTATCATCCACTAAGCCATTTCGACACCCAGCGTGGAGTATTACTAGTCGCCGTCCTTTCCCAATATCAGCATGAATACCGGGTTCTGACGATGATTGCCAACATTTGCTGGCATGGTGACTGGCGTTGATGTATGTTTCATCAAGAAAATATATGTTTCGGTTTTCCGTTCTGTAATTTCTGATTTGTGTAAGATATTTTTTCCGCCACACTGTAATATTAGGCTGCTCTATAAGGAGATGTCTCTTTGATTTGCATTTTTTGTAACGGTAGCCCATTTTGTGTAAAAGCTGTCTTAAATATTCCCGTCCACAATTCAATATGCCATCCTGTCTCAAACTTGATAGTAACTTACGGACACTTGGTATTTTTTTTTCAACTTCGTAAAACTGATGAATTTTTCTTCTGATAACTCCAAGGTCAAAATCATCCACAACGTGTTTTTTCTTTAGAACTTTTGGTTTTTTTGGCGATTGAAATTTTAATTGGCTTGAATTTTCAATTGATAAATAGCCCGCAGAAATGACATTATGTACGGTTCTTTTGCTGTATCCCGTAGCCTCCGCAACGATTTTAGCAATATTCACGTCATTTTTAAATTCAAAGCTTTCTTTGTCTGCTTTTCTTTTCTTAAAATATTCAGCCACCTTAAAAATGACAGTCTTCATATCACGAGATAACGCACGACCCATCTTTGAATATTTATCTCGTGTGCGTCTGACATAGACAGTCCGATACAAATAACACTACCTGCCGTCACAAGCGTTGACGGCGCACTGACAGCGCAGCAGCCGATTCTAACCCCCCCGTCTCACCGCGCGCATACCTCAGGGAGTGCACAGCACTAATGGTCATACTATAGTAACAATTTATACTTATTTACTATGTTAGTAAAACAATAATAATTTAATTTAACTAAGTACCTATTGAAATAAAATCAGTAGGTACACAGTCTATCGCCACACTACTCCATGCGAGAGAGAACTGCAACGGTTAACATACCGACAGTCTAGTCTGCTAGCTATCATGTTTAGGATGCTATTGGTACAGCACCTCACTCTACGCACCAGGGATGCGCACCTTTTCCTCATTGTTGCATAAAAACAATCCACGTGCGCTTCCGCAAACATCCCTGACGCGCTACAGAAGCGCGGCAGCCTCAACAACACCCTAAATGCATTATTATATTGTACGCGGAGGGCGCTGTACGATGCCTGCGTGTATGACGACCACAGGCTGCATGTATAAAAAGAGGTGCAATATGCACGGAATAGCGTTATTTTAACATCTCTGGTGCACCGCGCAAACCTGCGGGCAATCATATTAGCCCTCACAGACAGCGCCCTCCTTTCCCTCTCAATATCATGATCATCTTTGAGGTCTGGGGTAAGTACATGGCCTAGGTATTTAAATGTAAATACTCGTTGCAGAGTATTTCCATTTAGCGCAACAGGTGGTATATAATTAGTACATTTATCCCCTACCCCAAATACCATGATTACACTTTTTTTGACATTGTATGTCAGTCCATGCCTTTCAGCATATGTCTCACCAATATGCAAGAGCTTTCTCAGACCGCTGATCGAAGGGCTCAGCAGCACCATGTCGTCCGCGTAGCTTATGTTATTTACACACACTCTGTCCACATGACAACCGACCCTGGTGGTGCTGAGCTCCTCGATCAGCTCATTTACATATAAATTGAAAAGCGTTGGAGAACTTAGCCCCCCCTGTGTCACCCCGCACTCCAACCCATAAGGACAAGATAGTTCACCCATCCATCGAACGTAATTGATCTGGTTTCCATACCAATATTTAAAAATATTTATTACTACTATTGGCACTTCAGCCTTTTCTAATTTTTGCCATAACCTGTCATAAGAAACCAGATCAAATGCACGGGACAGGTCTAAGAAACACCCGTAAATAGGGGTCCTACGGTCAGTGTAGTAGGTCCTACGTATCTTCTAGTGATAATCCTATTGTGTTTGCTTAAGGCTGATGTACACGTTATCAAGTAAGTAGTGGATTAACTAGTTGCTTTGAGGCTTAAGTAGGTGACAGCGTGCTTAAGACCCAGTATTGCAGTCTCAGTGGACAGACCCGGTCTGAAACCAAACTGGTTGTCGTGTGGTCTAAAAAAGGTGTTAAGTTGGGTGTTAAGCACGCTATCAAAAACCTTAGAGATAACTGTGGCTAGGGAAATAGGTCTGTAGTTATTTTGATCAGCAAGATCGCCAGTTTTGTTTTTTACCACAGGTACCACCACCGTTTGTAGCATCTCGTTAGGCATATAACTATGAGTCATACATAGGCTATAAAACATTGACAAAACTCTAGCCATATGGGGACCCGCATACTTCAGATGTTCAATGCTGAGACCGTCGTGTCCCAGAGATTTTCCCTTTGTTATACAGTGAATTACTTTCGCAATATTTTTAAAAGTTATTTTAATCCCAGGTTCCACGACAGTCTCAGCATTGGACATGCTTTGGGAGCAACCTAATAAAGGTTTAACCATAAAGTGATCCCTAAAAAGATCAGCAATTCTTTTCGGGTTACTTAGGCCCCCAACACTCACTGGTAGGCCCGGTTTACTATGCATTTTATTTGTACTGTTCCAAAACGCCCGAAAATCATTTCCAGAGTGATGCGAGGCAAGGATGTCCATTTTCAATTGTTCTGCATGGTCTTGACACCATTTTAATCGAGATTTGAAAATTTTCCTAGCCTCACACATCTCAATATAATAGCTCCCGGTTGTCGGTTTACCGAAGCATTCCCACACAGCATACTTTTGCCTGGCCACCCCGTGAGCCTCGGCGACATACTTATTCCATCCTACTACTCGCTTTTTCCTACCACACCTACCGCTTATACGACCTACAATAGCTGCTTCCCTTAAGGAAAGAACTATATCATTATACAGTTTATCTATTACAGACCTGTGACCGTAGTCATTACACATGTGATCACTGCAATTACACATTTCACGTGGAAAATCAATAAGCCTCAATCTGTCATGACATTCTCTCTGATATGTATCAATTTGCTGTGGAGACCTTTGACCCCAGAGTACATTATTTCTACACATATTCATTACTGATGTCTTCGCCGGTATCACATTAAGATCACAGTCTATAGCGAGGGGGAAATGATCGGACCATAGCAAATCGTACAATACACACACTAACTCAACTGACTTTTTAGCCGCTTTAGTTATTATACAATGGTCTAACCAACGTTTCGAGCCATTAGCTTCGCTAATAAAAGTGTATGTATCAGACGATATGCCTAATAACTCGGTATCGATACAAATCCACTCCTGCTCTGTACAAATCTCTAATAGTTCACTATAAAATCTTTCAGTAGGGTGCGCATTAAAATCCCCTAGAACATAGACATTTTCAACGCCACAACAATCTACAATAGCACTCACCGAGCTCATAGTATCCGTAAAATCCGTCAGGTTAGCCAAAGAATCCGTGGGCATGTACACACTGAACACTAAGAACGATTTATCTTGTATAACAACCTTAATCGCACATAGACGCGGGTTATCACATTTTATCACGGACACATTCGTAAACACACTTCGCTTTCATAGCAGAGCGACGACGCCACCGTGCGGTCGTCCCCGCAACATACCTGCCGTAGTATCCACAGCGGAGACTCCCACGTACGCAAAGTCATCATGAATGGAACTGAGAAACGTTATTTCCTCCGGCAACAACCACGTCTCTTGTAAGGCTATGATGTCACATGAAATGCATAAGTCACGGATACTCTGCACCGACCTTTTGACGTTCTTGCAATTAAAAGAGACAAATCTATAACAGCCGCTATCCATCAGTTTGATTTTTTAAGGCCGACTTGTAAGAATTTTCATCCTTATTGCGTTTATATTTGTAGTGTACACACTGCCTAAAAATAACACCCTCTGACCAAAGGTTTGTATCTAAAAACATAGAAGTTTTGCTATATGGAACAACAAACTTATATGCATCATGCTCCGTGTGTCATTTTATATTCAGCTTTTCCAGTTTGCTTTTGCTTTATTCAGCTTATTCAGCTTTTACATTGATACAAGATACGCGCGAAAAACATTACCCTTTCTTACAGTCGTGTAAAAATATATATAAGTATATAGTAAGAAAATCTTGAAGTTATAGAAAAATACGAAATATGACTAGCCAAAGAGTTTTTTAGACCATATTATTTAAGTTTTCTATAAAGTTTTTACAGGCTCGAACCCTGTTTCGCGTAATTTACCCATCCGATACTACGCCTGTTTTTATTTTCAAGTCTGCAAAACTTCTTTAATGAATTCTGACTTAAATACTGCTACAAGTTTTATCAAAATGCTTAAGTGAAATGGTTGCAATCCAGCATCTACGGACAAAGTTGTTGTGCCCAATGAGGTTGACATATCCAATTTCTAGTACTCTTCTTTTAATATTTTTGACCACTTGTTTTTTCATCAGTCCTCTAATATGGTGTATAATATAATGGTGGCAGCACCTTACCTGCATATACAGTTTATAAACAGAGAAACATTATAAACATTGGCAATTTGAAAAGAGTGGCTGCGAGTTTTTATTGCCAGTTCTTTTCTCCGGCTTTACCCATTGTTTGCGAACAGGCATTATATGTAAATGTAGAATCGACATTTCACAAGTGTAGTATTTTGCTTCCTAAGTGAATGACGATTTTTTATTATTATCTATTATTATTATTAAAAGCTGTAGGTATAAGCTAGTAACTATTAAACTTGAAACTCACGTATTGTTTATTCAATGAACCATACGTATCTTCTAGTGATAATCCTATTGTGTTTGCTTAAGGCTGATGTACACGTTATCAAGTAAGTAGTGGATTAACTAGTTGCTTTGAGGCTTAAGTAATCATCTACATTTGGATGTGTTGCGTAAGTTAAGTACATAATAAGTGGCAAGTTGTAGAGACTTTATTTTAGTAATTTAATAAGAAATAGGCTCTGATTGTTTATTGTAAGATTGAGGAGGGATTCAGGTTAAGACAGACATTTTGAAAACTTGTTAGTACCTACATTATCAACCGCCAAGTGCATGTCAGGCCACGCACAATGAAGAGTTCCCTAGCTGCCCAGAACAATCATTCGGTACAAGAAGTGGGTTTTCTGTTGTTTTTATTTCATGGGTACACAATGAAATGTGTTTTATTTTTCGTTTTTTTGTATTTTATTAAGAAAATTTTGTCTCCGTTCGCATCGGATTTGAATCACACCTATTATTTATTTTATTTTTTAATAAATAACTAGCAATGTGGGATTGTGGTGGTCCCACATTACTAGCGATCCTGTTAACCCCTCCAACTAAGCTCAATGGCTTGTGACAGGAATAGGTTCACGTCGGTAGTCTAATGGGTAGGATTCAAACCCGCGCGCGACCTCACGATTGTGAAAGCGATACCTTAGCCATTCGGCTACCGCCGCTTTACCATAACACTACCGACATGAACCCAAAAAAAAATGCCTAACGCACACCTGCAGCATCCGGGGCAGACGCTGGAGGTAGTGTGGGACCTGCCCCCACTAAAAAATCGGCCGTGTACCAACTCACCGCCTTCACGGATAGGCCGCCGGAACTTGCTATACCTTCGGCGATCCACCCAGCGGCAAAGCCCCATTGGGCATTCCTGCTCCTGCGGCGTCCTGGGTACACACAGGACGCCGCCATCGCGAAAGGCCGTGAGCGTGGGAAACTTCCCCGTCCATCACGCCCACAGCCCCACCAAACGACGCCTCGCGTGATTGCACCATAACGTCGCCCGGTTCGCCGGCGATGGGGTAAACTAGCCCCGCCACCTCCTCCCACGAGATCAAGTCCCCGCAGGAGGATGCGACCGCGTCTTGCACCCCTTACCGCGCAACACATCCGGTACCCCTATCACTGACGACAGGGGCGAGGAGCGAGCGCGGCATATGGAGTCCTTTAGGTGGAAGGGGGAGAAGCCTGGGAAGGCGCTTCGTCCACACCCTCGTCCATCCGCACCGGAGCCTGGGTGCTAGGGCCAGCACTTGATTGGCTGGACCCGACGGGCGGTTAGCAGGAGGCCTTGAGAGGCTTACACCCGTCTCGACCCATCATATGTTTGGCGGGCTGGCCACCCGCCGCACACGCGGGGCAGTGGGGGGCGGCAGAGCATCCCGCCGCCACATGCCAGACCACTGCAGTCAAAAGCGGTTGCGCATTTATTGCGCATGTGCCCCGTGGCCATGCACCGGAAGCACTTCGTGGGTCTCGCCTCAAGGATGGTAACCCTGGTGGCAGAGAATTCCACGAGGAGCCGGCCCGCCTCTGCCAGGATCTTGGCTGAAGCCACAGGGCAACGACCCACGCCGCACCTACTCGTCTGGGGCCGCACCGGATGGCGCCGACCTTAACTGAACCGAGAGGGCACTGAGTCTTAAGCTCGATGGCCACCCGGACCTCCTCTGGCGTTACGGAATCGTCTAGGCCAGATATGTGTATCTCCGCGCACTTCATGGGCCTGGCGATCCTCACGCCATCTCCGCCACTAGGTCCGCCAATTTGGAACCCTCCGCCCCGGGAACCTCCAAGAGGCGAGCTCCAGTCTGAGAGCTACGAAAAGTTACCGCTACGCCACCCAGGTGAGAAATAAGCTTTTCCCTCGCCTTTCGAAATAAATCCGCATATGCTATACCACGGCGCTCTGCCTCCGGCGACACCGTCACCATGACGGCGGCCGTTTTCGGCGGATTCAACCGCGGCTTCCTCTTCGAGGTTTTGTTCGCCGGGGCGATCTCTTGCGCGGTTAGGACATTGGCAATGTTGGCGGCTTTCCTCCTCTTCCGGCACTTTGATTTCCTGCCTCCCGCCGTTTGCCACAGCTCATTAGAAGAGGCAAAATCGGGGGCAGCGGACGACGCAGGAGGGCCAGTTGTGGCCGTCGAGGGGCTTGGTGCTCTCGCTGCAGCGCGGCGTGCCCTACTAGGAGCGCTTTGAGGCAGAGCCGCTTGAACCGGGGCTTGTGTAGCCCCAGAGGTAGCCATCGTGGGTCGCAGCGCAGGAGGCATAGCCTCCCCTTGGGAGGGCTTCGGCCTGGATGCCGCGAGTGGCGGTCGATGGCTTGGCTCCGGAGGCAGGCGCGCCTTGATACTCTCAAGGCGCGCGTCAATAAGGCCCCCGAAGACTAGCTGGAGCTGATGCAGCTGCGCGTCTGAGAACACGCTAGGCTGTTCTCCACCACTTGTTGTAGACCTCGTTGCTGATCCGACCGCGGCGGAATCGGCCGGAGCACCCACCCCAACCGGGACAGAAAGGGCTGGCGGATGAACCCCGACCTGGACAGAACCGGCACCTGTCGCCTCGACGTCGGCTCGTTGATGTGCCACTTTAGTACGTAGCTCGCTCAGCTTCTCTTCCATGCGGATGCTATTTGCCCGCAGCCTTTTGGACTCCGCCTCGGCGACAGTGGCGCGTTCGAATAGCTCATTTACTACCCCTCTTAAAACCTGGGCAGCTTCCCGAAGGCCCTTTGCAAATGTGCCCTTAAGATTCTTGCTCTTAGTGGCAACATTCACAATGGCCGACACGGACATGGCCGCTGCTCGGATGAGCTCCGAACCGGTTTTCGGGGCGTTATCTCCCGGTGATTGAAACCCCACCAGGAACCGCTCTACTTGGTCTTCAGCGACCTATTCGCCTTCGGTGCGGGTGCGTGCGTAAGCGTCCCGTCTGCTGAATACAGATGTCGACCTGCCAGCTTGGATGTTCTCAGCTGACGTTGTTCCAGCAGGTGTTTGTAGGCGGGATAACGGGGTATTGGCACGCGTTCCCGCCGCTGATCCTCCCCTCTAGGAGGTACGGACCATCCTGGGGACTCGGAAGACCAGCTCAGATCAGGTCATTCTCTTCATCAGGTCATGCTTAGCTGGACCGGATCTATCTGCGTCCAGGTCACTATTAAGAGAGGACTCGGAGCCAAACCTTCCTGATTGCAGCAAGCTGTCCAGAGACTCGGATTCCATTGAGGATATCGAGCCACCGAACCGCCCTCTACCATAACTCTCCCTCTCTTCTCGATCTCTTACTCCATTCTTCTGGAGCCTTACGCTCCTCCTTTCTTCATTAACCGCGACCCTTGCGCTATGTTCGGTGCTGGATTTACAGCTCGGCGACGGGCTGGTATGTCGTTGGTT
Organism: Herminia tarsipennalis; assembly: GCA_945859575.2. Taxonomy (NCBI): domain Eukaryota; kingdom Metazoa; phylum Arthropoda; class Insecta; order Lepidoptera; family Erebidae; genus Herminia; species Herminia tarsipennalis. The sequence continues at coordinate 4,525,424 of OX243843.2, read as the reverse complement.
GTCCCCCAGAGTACGCGGGCCTGCCGGAGCCAACTGGCTCCGGAAGGGATTCCCCGAGCGAAGCGCGCTCGGGACGCACCACAAGCGTGGGATTAGGGTATTTTTTAAAGGGGTTTACGTCCCCGCAGCCCACAACAATGGGGGCTCCCGTTCCTGTCCATTCAGGGTTACGGGTCGGGCCGGTCGGTGGTCTGCATCAGACCGCGTCCACCATCAACAATAGACGGCGAACCCGCCGCCCCTCGCCCTTCCTCCGGGTAGCCCAGGGATGGGCCACCTCCTTCTCTGCCAGAACATTAGCCGTGTGACGGTGGTTTCGCGATACGCCGCGAATCCACCGGCACACGTTTCCCAGGTGCACACCACGAGGAGGTTATCCGGCAAATAGCACCCCACATGAATCCATAACTAACACAAGCAATTTGGCTTAGCTGGAAGGGTTAACAAGACTGCTAGAGCAATGTGGAACCTATACCGTTTTTTTAACACTGAAAAAGTTATCAATTAAAAAAGTGTGACTTATAGGAAAGAGATGGAAACATTTATTTGTCCACATATATGGGTGTATATTGTTTTTGTAGTTACTTAAGGTGCAAGTCATATTTAACCATTATCGTATATCACACATTGCTAACCATGGCGGTCAAAAACCATAGCAAGTCAAGGGGTAACGCTAAAAAGTATTTTGTTTATATTTATATCCAAAAAACTAAATTCAATCTCTATTTAGCAAACCTAGGTACACGAACTTGACTGATGTTATTAAACCTTGAAATGCCATCTACCTACTACTTATCCAAAATACCCTATATTGCTACTTACAAATTAACTAATTCCAATATTACTTACTTAAGTATCTCAGCTAGATGTCTACTATATAACAGCCTTTACATTATTGTCTCTCATCTCGCCATATTTCTGTCTTGTACATGTGTCAACATTACTTCATTACTTAGGCATTAAATCGCCCATAGACAGCGAATTAAAGGGATAAAATGGAGTAATAATACTCTTTGGCTGTATTTGATTTCACTTAGCTGTGCTGTTTGGGTACTCTATTAATGTTTATTATAGAATATTTTAGGGTAAATATTTTTGTTGGTAGTAATAATTTTTAACTTAATGCGACACAAAGATAAGATAAGATTACTAGGATTTCTTTTTAATTTTTCCCATGGCTACGCTCTGTGGGTTAAAATCAATAAAAAGTATTCTATAGTCGTGTATTTTAGTTACCTATCAGCGAAAGTACCACCAAAAACCATTTAACCGTTGCGGAGATTAAATAAATCACGAAATATTTGAACTATAAATTCAAACCCATTCAGTTTTTTTTGCGTGAAGCTCAAACAGATGAATAACGCCGGCACCACACGTTGGACTTAACGTTAGTCCCAACGCAAAACAGCATTGGCACAAACGTTGGGACCAACATTATTCTAGATCCATACGTTGGACGAGACTTTTTTGTTTCAGTCTAACCAAAATATTCAAAAATGTTCAAGTTTTCACTTCTGCCGGCACTCCCGAAGTTCCCTGCACCTGTTTTTTTTGTACAAAAAAATATTACCGACTTCAAAAACAAATGATGATAAATAAATAGCATAAAATATTATTGAACGACAAAAGAAAAATGAACATTTTGAAGTTTAACAAACTTTATTTTTGAGTATGTAATATTTTTTGTAAAAAACTTTTATAATAAAAGAATCTCAAAGCAAACACCTAATGACATAAATATTTTTTTACCCCAATGGATATAAATATGTTGCTAAAGTTGTACCAAAATATAGTTTCACAGAAAACACACGTCGTGCTATCTTATTACCCGGGATCTTGATACAACACTATAACGATCGCTTGCAGCGTAATTAGATAAGATTGAATTTCAGCATAATACTCGTACATTGTGTAACTCTAACTACTGCTACAGATTCTCGAATCCCACAGGATTAACCGCATTCTTGCTTAATATAATGCTAGTCGGAATATTTATGGAAAACGGTTATCCTTACCGAGTAGCATGAACTTGTAATCATTTATACAAAAATCGTTTGTAAAGTAAAATGCGTGTGTTAGATTTTACATAGGGGTCGTAGCGATTTGTAATAAAATACTAAAGCTTTTATTGTAGAACTACGTAGAAGTCCTACGACTCCTTGTAGAAGTCCTACAACTCATCGTAGTAGTACTACGACTCATTGTAGACCACTACGACATATCGTAGAACTACACTTACTACTGTGTCAGGATATTTGGATCATATACCCAATCAGTTGCAATCTAACCTTATCAATCAGTATAGTATCAATAGGGAATAGAATAAATTAGGGAGGTAAATAATACAATGGAATAAATAACAAGTACCATATATTTTCAACCTTGTTTGGTCTAGTTGTATCAAAGGTTTCATAATAGCCAGTCTCCTAATAAACATTTGCCGTACTACATTTCATACATCCTAAATACAATATACCACAGATACTTTCTAACATAACCAATTCACAACATTATTGCAATGTACGACCATATCGCTGTAGAACAGCTGATAAGTATCACACCAGGCAATATTCATCAAATCATACCACATTGCAATATATTATTATTAGTCAATATCTATACATAATACACAATAATAGGATATCAGCACAAAAGAACCAGCAATAAGTATAATCTGAATCGGATCGTACCTGTATCCACAAATGTTGCAATCAGACTGAGCCTCGATCACAATCTGTCAGTCCTTTTATAGAACAAATACACTGAATATTAAAGAACATGTGGGTACTTCGCAAATATTCCTAATTATTATACTTTAACCCGTAAAATAATTTAATACACCGAATTATGTTATTTAAATAAATGAATAATAATAAAACTATTACACAGAACATGTGGGTACTTCGCAAATACTCTTAATTATTATACTTTAACCCATAAAATAATTTAATACACCGAATTATGTTATTTAAATAAATGAATACTAATAAAACTATTACACTGATAAAACACACTACCTTTTAAATTTCAATAAAAGAAGTGAAATATCACAACAACAATATTTGACATTTCAAGCAGTACCTACATTTGTGACCAGTGGATATTTTTTGTTTTAATTCATTTATAATACTGTGTGGTGCTTTTATAATATGTTATAATCATCTTAAGTAATTTACATGTTAATTACAACATAAACTGTAAGTACTTGTACTTTGTCATAACCTATTCCGTGATACAAATTATTGTTCAGGTTGCTAAAAACACATAGACATGGCTACTTGCATATCCATGGCTATTGTTATAATATAAACAACCTGTACCTACTTCTATAATGTCAATATACTCTGCCATAACGTATTCTGTTATTCTAATGTACAAATACTGTCACGTATTCTACAGTTAACAACATTACAGTGGTATTTAGGATTCCTTATTAAAGTGGTCATTATGTCTACGATTTATTGACAGGCTAAACAAATTCATCAAACATATTCATCCCTTAGTACACAGGTATAATATTTACCTGAATTTATTTATTACGATGGCTATTTATCTATGTAAATAACCATTAATATACCCCTTATCTATCACGTGCGCAGTGTGAAAAATAATATACAAACCGCACCTTGAACGACTATAGACGTATAACGCGCTGATAAAATATTAGTCGAATTAGTGCATTGACCATGGGGTGTCATCTCCTACACAATTGGGTTGAACGAGCGGGGGTCTCAAAAGTGTGGCCACATGTACCATATTAGTCGAATTAGTGCATTATTTTCTAAATTTAATGAATTGTAATTTCATAATAAATAATTTATTGAAAACATGTTTATTATAAATGCTACATTTTGCGTTTTTATCTTAAGGAAACAATTTTAAAAAGTGAATAACGGAGATACATTTAAAAAATACAATACTTTTTATTTCAATTCTTGATCTTTCGATCGAATTGCACTAATCATGATCGCGGTTTAAACGCGCGAATTAGTTCTACGCGCGTGTAAGTATGAAAGTGCCTAAAGACTCTTAAGTAGGCATATTTACTAACCTTCCTACCTTTACCTAAATTAGGAATACAAATTACTATGTAAATTAGCTATTAAAATTCCTTACCCACAAACAAGGTTACCATCTCAAAGAAACATCAAAAACAAACACATTGCTTCCCAGAACTAATTTCTCCTAGTGCTTATAAACTGGGAACGCTTAAATTGCAATATTACAAAGGCAATAAGCGACAGTTTAGCTTAGGGATGTGTTGCTATAGGTGCCTTGAGGTAGGTGATTAAAACTAATATTCATGAAAGTTAAGAATATACGGGACTGTATTTGGAGAGATCAAGCGCTCTAGTTTATCTCGTTTTAAACGTAAATATTGGGAACATGAAACAAAGAACTAATAAAACAAAGAGCCAGCAAAGCTTTTTCCTGTTAAATTACCTACTTGGACCTATATGACGTTCATTCGATAGGTTTTGAGATGCTCGTAATTTAAAAATGGAATGTTTCCATAAAAAATAACTAATATTTTTTTAAAGAAAATTTATTTAAACTTAAAACGTAAGCAGCCAGGTTGCTGGTTTTAATGAAATATTATAATTCCAGTAATTTTACTGTGACGGTTCTTGCGTTTTTATCTGCAATAATGGAGCTTAAGAGCCTGTTAAGATGAGGCAAATTACGCGCCAGTGATACGCGCAAGACAAATTTGTTATTGAGTTCACATAGACACATATAAGGGGTCTGTCCCATGTCGAGAAAGAGTTTTTAGATGGTTCATTGAATTTAAAATGGGTAAAACAAACCTCGAAGAAGTCAAAGATGACCATAGAAGTGGTCGCCCACAAACGGTGGTAACTGCAAAAAACGTGTGGACAATAACTGAAATGATGGTGCGGGAAGACCCACGAGTTACTTACTCGGACATCGAGAAGATTTATTGGTGTTAGTTCGGGAAGCGTTAACCTTATTTTACATCAGCATCTTGGAGTAAGGAAGCTGTGTTGTCGTTAGATACCGTGTTTGCTCTCAGACACGGAAAAACAGGATAGGTACCGCGACATTGTACGTGGTCTAACATGCGCTTGCCTGTGTGGATTGGTGCTGCGAAATGCATCTACGATTTGAAAACGGAACGTCAAGATGTGTTTCGGAAATCATCACAGGGGACGAAATACGGATTTATCAATATGATCCGAAAACTAAGAGACAGTCGTCAGCATGGGTATTTTCAGAAGGAAAGTTGCCGACAAAACTGGTAAGACCTCGTAACGTCGTTGGTAAAAAAATGGCGGCTATTTTTTTCTCGCAGCGGGCATGTCTCGACAACAATGTTGGAAAATCATAAATCTGTTATCTGGTAGAGGTATACAATAATATAAATAAATACTGAGCTTCGGGGAATCATGCTGCATCATGACAATGCTTTGTCACATGCGTCCCTCAGAACTAAGCCGTTTCGTGAAGAAAGCGGTGTTGAAAGTTGACCAACCATCCACTGTACAGTCCTGATTTAGCTCCCTGTAATTTCTTTTTGTTTCCGATAAACAAGGGAAAAAAAGAGATTTTTTTTAGTGTTTCGAAGAGGCCGTAGCCGCTTACGAAGTCGTAATTTTGGACCATTTTTAATAATAATATAATAATAAAAATAATTGGATCAAGACTGGAACTTTGCATAGAGAATGAAGGAGGGTATTTCTTTTTTATAAATATTGTTAATATCTGTATAGTTTTTTCTTGTCTCAAAACTTACCGAGTTACCTACGTATTTACTTACAACTAACGGACGGATCGCGGTTTCACCCGCGTAGTTCCCGTTCCCGTGGGAATACAGGGATAAAAAAATAGCCTATGTCACCCGGAGTTAGTGTAGCTTCACAACGATGAAAGAATTTTTCAAATCCGTCCAGTAGTTTCGGAGCCTATTCAATACAAACAAACAATCAAATATTTCCTCTTTATAATATTAGTATAGAAGACAATAAAGACGCCTTATTTACCCTCTCAGCCAAACAAAGGCAAAATTGTTGCCAATTCAGTTAAAATTCTGAATCTACTGATGCTTTTCGAAGAGAGAAGTGATGGTGAACTCGATATGATTACTTATTTTTTATCATCTGATTTTACTGGGTGACTTTTTTCTATACTAAAGGTTTCTCAATAGTTATCTCCTATATTGTCTTTGATTAAAAAAACACTGAGTGACATTACATAGCGTTTTTCAAATTTTTTACCATTACAAGTAAAGTAATGAGGCTTTCGTGTCTGTTTATTTGCTCATGCGTATGCTCATTAAACCACGTAATAAAGTTTCCATTAATAGCTTAATGATTTTCTTCCGAAAACTTAATAGTAAAAGCAACTCGTTTAAAATCAGTACGTATATTAATATTATCGGAAACAAAAAAAACTATTACGATAAGCTAAATCAAATTTATTTCAACAGCTGGACGAAATATAAACCCGTGTATAAACAAAAAAGACACACAATATGCACTCTCTATTGCAACAAAATGGTCGCCATGTTCGTACTAGTATTGCTCCAAATTGCCTATAAAAACCTACTGCTAGATTTTTTTTAAAGACTAGCTTAATTGGATGTTGTCATGAGTACCGGCAAATGAGCTATTTTGAAACAAATTGTTATAGTCCGACCGATTAAAACGATTATTAGCGATCCCGTTTGCTTCATGTTGTTATGAAAACTACCTATTATTACTATTACGGAAGATTTCAAAAACTAAAGACATCAATGACTGTAAACAACATTCTAAATTCAATAAATCGATTGTCTTAAGACGTAATCATTAAAATCGATTCACATCTTAAATCAAAGTAACGAAACCATTTAGGTATGTCCTGACTACTAAGGACATATATGGTTTCGTACAAACTAGGTACATAACAGGTACGTGGGTGCCTGTGCGCAGATCATACGCGTCACAGTTCCAAATCCTGCGCAAATTATTTACTACCGATCGAGAAATGAACCAGTATAAATATCGTAGAAGATTTTGATGTCGGCGTGGTGAAAGGAGGTTCCGAAGGAGTTATATGTCCGCTGCTAGAGAAAATACGACGCTAACGACCGATCACGGCGATTCGCGAAGATGTGATCGACGTGTCGCGCTTGTACATACGAGTTCGAAGTGTTCGTCAACCATTGTTGGAGCGCATACTTGGACGGTCACAGCGTCCGTAGCTTTCAAGATTTCATAGCGATACAATAACTTACCAAATTTTGTGGTGTCATCCAAACTACATTTACATGCAAAATTTCACCACATTGTTAGTTACATACTCAGTTACAAGTGAAGCTAATATAAGCTTGTTACAAAGATACTAAAACAAGAACGTACGAACTAAACCTGTACTTAGTAAGAATAAAAAAGCACTTCTGGTGCAAAGTGTCAATAGACGTTCCGACGTGGTCCAAATCACTAGTTCAGGCCCATGTCGGAACGTCGACGAGTAAAACTATAGATAAATGCCGTATGTGAATACAGAGCTTTTAGCTTTACCATACATAGTCATAAACAAAAATGATTGCCTAAATAAATCAACGCCTATATTTTCTGCCGAGATTTTATGTCAAATAAAATAATTTCATTTTATCCCAGCAATACACACTTCGTTTGTTAAAGTAACCGTGAAAATAACATTATAGGTGATCAAAAATGTTTACGAAACTTATGATATTTACCTTCAAATAATATCGTCTATAAGTAAAATCTAAAAAACTGTCAGTGGTGAACTGGATATCTTGTTTCTGTCTTTTTGCCGCCGGGTTTTTTAATTTATTTTTTATTGAGTTCTTTTTAGTCGTTGTAAGATACAACGTGATTTAATAACAACTATTTGATTTATTATTAACTTTATTTTTGTAAGATTTTTTTTTTATTTATTTTTTTAATAAAAAGGTTATTAAGTACTGGCCTGTTGTTCTAGTGGTTAGTGACCCTGACTGCTAAGCCGGAGGGTCGTCGTGGGTTCGATACCCACCCAGGATAAAACTGTGTGATGAGCACAGTGGTTTATTCAGTCTCTGGGTATAATTTATCTATAATATGTATGTGTCTGGTTACCATAGCACAAGCACTGCTAAGTTTGGGATAAGATGACGTTGTTTGTGTTGTCCCAAGATAATAATAATATTATATATTTTCAAAGTTGGCTTATAAAGCCCTTTGAGTTAGTAACCTACTCAAGGGTTCTAATTTTTTTTATTTCTCAGCCTTGCCTCATTTTTTCATTAATTTTATGTACCCAATGACACTCGGGTCACCGAAATGTATCTAAAAACGTATCATCTAATAAAATCGGTTGAGCCGTTAAAGAGTTATGATCGGACATAATAACATTGGAAGGATACATACGAACATACATACGGGTTAAAACAGGTGTTTATTGAAGCCAATAATGTTATCACCATATGAACAATATACAACTATACGGAACAAGTCAATTATTAGACTCAGTCAAGTAAATTAGTTCATTAGGTACCTACGGTTTTCCGTGAATGACGAACGCATTTTTCAGATCTGTCAATAATCAACCATATCTTGAAACTTCAAAAGAGCACGTCACTAACTATGTGGAAATAATGCACATTGTAAACTGCACTTCTTTTTAATCGCGTGAAAAAAACCTAATGGATCTTACCCCTATGAAAGCATGCAGGAAAGGGTATGACAGAGTCGAAGCGTTGATAAACTTTCGCGATTTGTACACATTATTAAATTATATATACTACGGGTCTTAAGTCGACCCGTGACCACGGCCGATGCAGTACGGTCGAAACGTCGGGCAATAAACAAGGTATTTTACCTTAAACTATTCACGCGATTAAGACCCGAAGTATATATAATTTTATAAGAGTCGAAGCGACTAAAAACCACACGGTATTCCGTCGCAGAAGCCTAAGGCCAAGGGTGAGAGTGTCTCTTCAGGATGGGTGCCTCCAGCATTAGCAGAATGTTTTATTATAAGGCATTTTTATTCTCACTTGCGAGCTTGGATCACGTCACACTAGGGTGTACTTCTGTTAGAACGACAAATTTTCCTCCCTGTTGCCCTCAGGCTATGTGTTATCATCACTATTACAAGTAAGAATAACTTACATTGTTACAATTTGACACGGGAATAAACGCGTTTTATCTAGGTAAAGTTATTTACCTTATGCTTGACGTTTCGATCGGGTTACACCGACCGTGGTCACAAGCTGACTGACCACTGAGTCAGCTTGTGACCACGGTCAGTGTAACGCGTTTATTCCCGTGTCAAATTGTATTTATAATGCAACTCGTAAGTTTAAAAGTTATAACTTACATTGTTGTAGTAGGTACCCACCAAGACGCCCTACGATTGCTTAGATAGTTAGATACCACCGGTTACACTGGTAGGTATAGTATTATTGTTAAATCTTTGACTATTTCTAAGTGTACAAGACAATTAAGATTACAAAATGAACACTAAAGTCTATTGACAATATGCTCACATAATTAATAGTACAGTTTCAGTTTGAAAACAAAGCATCAAACGTCCATATTTATATAAATGAACGCCTAACAACAATTCAAATTCCCTTTAATATTCAAATAATTTTATTACTTCCGAGCAGTTGGGCACGAATTTCTTTATGTAATGAGTAGGGTTATGATCAGAATCCACTAAAGTGAACAAGTGGCAGCTTTTCAGCTATTTATTCTATTTTATTTGGAGTAACCCTCCATCGTGCGCCAGTGTGCCGTACTCAATTGTCGACATCGAACGGTCAAGTGCACTTAAAAATGTTTGAATAGTTTTTTGCACCGGAATATGTATGGCCACCTGTCCAGTGTAGGGTTATAAAGGCCGTAGCACTTTTTTACTCGTAGATTTTTTAAAACAGTATTGAGTGGGCTACAAATAAAGTAGTTGAAAAGGAATTAAACGCATGTTGCTACGAGTATTCATATCGATTCCCGAAATAATCACAAAAAAAACCCGCCTGTACATAAAAGATGGAAACAAGATCCCGGAGTCGGAGGCACTTTACTAAGTTCAGCGAGATTCATTAATGTTTCCGACTTATTTTTTAAATTTATCTTTTTATTTAAAACTTTTGAGTGGTTGTAGGGTGTAACAACTTACTTTTTATCACCGCCATTGTCAAGTATTAAAAATTGGAAAAAAATTAGTTGCTAAATAACTTTTTTAGTATCACAGTCATAATCATGTTATACCTTCTTGAAATGCTTGAGAGGAGCCCTTTAATTTCATACCCATATTGCAGTATTCGAAACAACTTTTTTTTCCCACCTCTTTATTATGACATCTCACAGCCGCCTTTTTTTTTTTTAATGTCACATATCTTAGAACACTTGGGCGATCAAGACAAATCTAACGACGTTATATTTGTATAAATCCGTTCTGTGGTTTGTGAGATATGAGACAATAAAGAATATTACATACATACATACATACAAGATACGCGCGAAAAACATAACCCTTCCTTACAGTCGGGTAAAAAGGTGACAATTTCAGTTAATTTGAACTGGTTCTTAATATTAGTACTGACCCGTTTCTTCATTCTAAATTAATGTCAACTCGCTGACCTGAAATTGGTTAAATTTAACAAAGATTTGGCGATGATCTTTACATATATAGTATTTGCAACCCACTATAATATACCAACAATTCGTTACAATTTCCAACTTAATTACAAAAATAGAAAGTACATTTTCATATGAATTATGAAGCGCCACTACACGGTTATTCAATCACATAATAGATGAGTGCCATTAAAATCGTCGCTCGAAATGAATAATGGGGAATTGTCATTGCGCACAGAGCGCTCACAGCATTATTAATGAGGGACCTAACGCTATAAAATATTCCATCCTATAACGAAGGTAATATTTAAGTATCCCATTGGTGTCTTCACTGATACTTTCATTTTAAAAGGTTGAGATATGATCTTCGTACTGACTTTTGGGGCCAAAGTAATAGGTAGGTAGGTATGTAGTTGATAAATTATTAAAAATATACGTAAAAGTTATAGGATGACCAGATAGAAGCGTAGAAACCTATGTAAAATGAAGGAATGTTTATAATAAACTTACAAATATTCAATTAATTTATGAAGGACGTTCAGCGTAAACTAAATTCAAAGTCGTCAATCGAATATTTGCATGATACATAATAGGCAATATATCACAATACACCATTTTAATAATACAGAAGTTAAAAATTGAACATGTAGTAACCGTAATGAAAATATATCTGGAACTTTGAATTGATTATACTAATTTCCGAAAGAAAACATATTATAGAATTCTAGCTAATTATAACTAAGTTTATAATAATTGTTTTGTAAATATCATTACATCAAAATAAAATAATTAATGTAAGGACTTAATCGCGTAAAATATTTATATTTCTATCGAAACTCACCTGACGTTTCGACCGAATTGCTTATCGGCGCCACAATCAGTATTGTTTTATTTAATGTTTCTGTCTCAGTACATTTATATAATAGGCATGTGTGCAAAAATCATCTAAAACATCTTTAGTTTTGCATAAGAAATGTAAATAAATACCGTACGACGCTACATCAAGTTTACAAACAAATAAATTTGATGCTTAACCCTAAATTACTAGGTACAAATCCTTCAGGTATACACGCAATTCCCACAATTCAATTACACATCAATAGTACTCCAATCAGTACTATTGTCTGCAAACAATACCGGTGATTGCATTTCTATTGTAATAATTGATTCTATATACTCTATAAGACACAATGTCTGTTATTACTCAACTTCGTACTTGAATAGGATTGAACAATTTCAATACCGCGGGATCCCGAATATAAATTAATACTTTTGTCAAAGGTCGATAAAACAACGAATCAATCTACTTCACTGAATTTAACTGATTCTGTGGCGTGGTGGGAGTGTGTATGACTGCTGCGCTTCCACCGTATGATTCGTTGCTTTATCGTCCCCTGGTCGATAAAGCAACCAAAAATTAATGTTCCGGGTCTGAATGTACTGTGTGTCCGTGATTGTAAGATTACAAAATCCTCTGCCGTACAGAGCTTGTAAGATACAAATCCTGTACCGCAGGGGACTTTGAACTGCAGGTGTTGTTCATCTGTAATGTCGACAAACCTAATTAAAACTTAAAATATTTGTTTAGTTCGACATGATTGTGAAGAAATCATAATACATCTAAAGTTTTAAACTATCGTCGGCTAAACTTCTTGATCCTTGTTCACTATCTTGATTACGTTGTTGTGAAAAGCATGCGTAATACGCGGTGGACATAATATGTCCACCGCGTATGCATGTTGATGCATTTCTAAGCGCAGCTCTCTACCGCCCATGCGCGGTATACATATTTGAGCGCACCGCGCATGCGTTATTTCGCACGGGCTTGTCACGACAACGAAATGAAGATAGTGAATAAGGACCCTGAGTCTTTTCACTTTAACGTCATTCTGAAAACAAGTAATTTAACAATTTAGGCATTTTGCTTCATAGACAAAATACAAATTAGTCATTCCTGCTTCGTAGTTCATTTGATTTTTAGGTAATATGATCACGACAGTATATTTTAAAAGCAATCTAGCCAGCAGCAGAATAAGCCTCTTCCACCGATTCATAAAGGATCATTTCAGTTTTATTTATAAAATCTTATGACAACCCACATACAGCCATCTCAAAAAAAAACGAGTACGACAAGTAGGAACGAAAGCTCAAACTAGGTAGAACCTGTTCTATGGTTACCAGACAACTGATAAACATAAATGGGACATTCAGAAAGTTTTGAGAAACTAAAAACTAACTTTTATGAATAAAATATTTAAATTAAATCTTTTCAAACAACTCTCCAACAGCCTCTATACAAAGTTTCATGCATCTGAACCAATTTTTGAAACATTTTTTCCGGTCCGGCGCAGACACCTCTTCCACAGCCTTCTCGAAAGCTGCTAGCGCGTCTTCCGGCGCTGAAAACTGTATCCCTTTCACCAGATTTTTTTTATTTTAGGAAATAAAAAGAAATCACACGGTGCCAGATCAGCAGTGCTATTCCCAAAAAACAAAATTTCTAGGCTGTACGCCACGTCGAGTCGTCGACGACACGGCTTTGATAACGACGTTCCTCCCAGCGCTGTCAAAAATCGAATTCTCAAGTAGCCATGTGCTCGACGACGATCGCCCTTCCGTCGCTGTTTCGTAGACGAGTTAGGGATTGACACATTTTTTTTCACAACATAATCTATTAATCTCGATTATAAGTTTTAAAGGTTTTAAAAATATATTTAAAGTCTACAATTACTTATTTCTAAATATAGAGTAAAATTGTAAACTTATTATCAATAAATTTAATAAAAAAAATATTTAAATATTTATTTTCAAAGGCTAATTCCTCTTTACTCGTATTAACTAGTGAAAAGAAAAAACTGAATGTCACTATTTGACAATAAAATTAAATAATGTTATAGATAACACTGGAGGGCGAGTATTGTAATAAGATTTATCATATTTGTTTCATTCCTTGCGTTTATTTCAATAACAAATATTGCATGTATCGCGATCGTCAAGAAGTTCTCTTCAGAAAGGTTCTGTCTAATCTGCACTACAAATCACAGAAGCTAATTTTATAGGGATGAGCTCAAATACCTATTGCAAGCTGTTGAGAACAGGAACTGCTTATCACAACAAACAAGTGTAATAGTGACTGTGTTAAGCGAAAGACTGCTGAATATAGGATCGCCACAACAACAAACAACTTAATTAAATATGAATAAAAATTAATATTTTATATGCAATTGTGTTTATATTTCCATGACATGGACATATTTATGTATAAATGAAAATCTTTATTTGAACTGGGTCAGGGTTTGAATATTTATGATTTTTTAGGGTACCTACAACGTAGTAGCAATGTGTTGTGAAAATTGCGGCATACTTACATATCGTTATTTTCACAGCTCCGCATTTAGGTAAAGTGGAATATATATTTATGGAAATAAGTGATAGCTGATGCCGATGTACAGAATGTGCGAGCCATTACCAAATAAAACGATCGGAGGAAAGAAAAAATAACAGTAGCAATATTCATATACAACAAGTAGGTTACATAAAAGCAAAACATTAAATCAACTAATTATGTGTGTTTACATATACCTAGTCACCTTGTTCCTAATCATTACATCACTATCACTTCACTATCAGTACATAGTATAAATCAAAATCGCTTCTCGCTGTCTGTCCCTATGTATGCTTATATCTTTGAAACTACGGAACGGATTTTGATGCAATGTCTTTTTATAAATAGAGGAAAAGAGGGAGATTTATATGTATAAAACATGCATAATATAGTAGAGAAACACTGATAAATTTAGAGGTTTCTAAACATACACATAAAATATATAAACATAAACACTTTTCGGGTTTACATTGCAAACCCTGGATAAACCCTACAAGATAGATCAAAATAATGTATAGAACACCTTAGAAAGCTCTCCAAAAAAGTCCGCGATGGTATATGTCTATTTCTTAAGGATAACCCACAATAACATTTTTTTACTTTTTTTTTTACGAGAAATAGGTAATGACTTTAGACAATACAGCATTAATCCTTATCCAATTGAGTACCTTACATACATTGTGAATTTAATATAGATCAATATGGCTCTTTACAGGTAATTTAAATATTTTCGAAGATATTACAGATTCAAGATGCAGCGACATAGCGGTTGCGGCGGCACCGACCGGGGGGCCGGAGGCGCGTGCCTATAGCGCATAAAGCTCTTTATAATTAGCAGTGATCGCACGCGTTTATCGGAGGAAAATAACAGTCTATACTAATATTATAAAGTGGAAAGATTGTTTTGTATATAATGAAAAAACTCAAAAACTAATGGACCGATTTCAAAAATTCCTTTACAAAGCTGCATTATCGCAAAGTAACATAGACTATTTTTTTTTATCCTTATGAAAACTGCGTTTATGTGGATAATGTTTAGTGGAGAAAAGTCCGTGCGAAGCCGGAGCGGGCCGCTAATCTATCTATATAAATATCTATATAAAAAATCATGCAAGAGCATGTCGGACCGTGCTAAGTGTTGGGTTCCACAGCCTTGAACAATTGCATCAGCAGAAGAGTGTATGTTCATGGCAGTTACACCCTTTTGTTGAGAAACGGCAGTTGTTTGTCAATAACTCAATGTTATTATACTCAAAATTATTTTGCATAACATCGGATATACCGTATATCCGATGTTATGCAAAATAATTTTAGTTTAAAGTATTTATTAAAGTAGCGCTATCTTTGTAATTTATTTCATATTTTTTGGTTATACGGTGACATTATTATATAGTATACTAGCTGACCCGCGCAACTTCGTCTGCGTAAATTTTCCCTTTTTTTTTTACAACATTTTTCATTGCTGCTCCGCTCCTATTGGTCGTAGCGTGATGTTATAACCTATAGCCTTCCTCGATAAATGGGCTATCCAACAATAAAATATTTTTTCAATGCGGCCCAGTAGTTCCTGAGATTATCGCGTTCAAACAAACAAACAAACTCTTAGGGGGATGAAAAATAGATGTTCTCAGACCTACCCAATATGCACACAAAATTTCATCAAAATCGGTCAAGCCGTTTCGGAGGAGTATGGCAACGAAAACTGTGACATTAGAATTTTATATATTATATAAACAAAGAAACATTGTAAAACATTGGCAATTTGAAAAGGGGATTTATTTCCAGTAGTTGCGTGGAAGAAGTTCCACGGCGGAACTAGTGGGATTTTAACCAATAGTTCCATTAACTGAACTTATGGGAAATCTGAATCCCATTAGTTCCGTTAACTTAACTTATGGGAAATCTGATCCCATTAGTTCCGTTAATAAACTACTAACTAAATTTTCCCTGTTTGTGCAACCTTTTTTATTGCTGCTCCACAGCAGCACGTAGTCGTAGCGTGATGTTATATAGCCTATAGCCCTTCTCGATAAATGGTATATCAAACGATAAAATATTTTTTCAATTCGAATCCATAGTTCCTGAGATACGATAATCTCAAGAACTACTGGTACGAATTAAAAAATTCAAACGAACAAATAAACAAACAAACTCTTTAGTTTTATAATATTAGAATAGATGTCTAAAACCTTTCCAAAATTTTCATCGGACTGACCCACTATGCGGCGTTGCCACGGTGACAAAAATCAATTACGAGTATGTGTTCCGCTGTCAAACTAGCGCTCAAGGAGGCTCAAGGCTGGACGGGAGGACGCTGAACTACTCAACGTCGAGCTTGTTGTCATTTTTGACAGATTTGTGTATTCTGAAAAAAAATACAGCGTTGAGCTAGCTTACAGCCTAGCCTACAGCCTCGATTTTGACTGTCAAAATCAAAAGCTATATATTTAGCGCGGACCCGCTGTCAGTATAAGGAAATTACAATTACTGAAGATATTGTGCCTAAATTATAAGTACATAATGGCAATAGCGAAGCCGAAAAACTAATGAAATGTATTTGTTATTCATCATAATAAATTTGGGATAATATATTTTTTTATTTTTTTTATTAATAAGACGACTACGAGCAGTAGACAAGCCCAGTGTCGCGGGGGACTTTACAAACATACAAGTCACGGACAAAAAGTACACCCAGACTCGGAAAGGGTCAAGAGGTCGTGGGAATCAAACCCGACGACCTCTTGCAGTTGGACTTACTGCCACCGCGCCACAGAGGCAGTATTAATCCTGTACCTAACTAGCAAAATAATTATTTGTTTTGCGTGTCACATAATGAATTGTTTTATTTCAATCACCACTGGTTATAAAAGTAACATAATGGTATCCTAAAAGATTTAGGTTGTGGTGACCAATCTCAGCATACAACTAGCCAACTACGCAAAAAACACAAAAGTGTCTGTACAAGCTGTATTTGCACATCTGGGTCTTGCACTCTCTATGCCTTCAATCTCTTTGTTCGATGAAGTGAAAATCCGACACGTCTGAACTGAGATAAATATGACCCTTTAACTTTTGAATCATGTGACCAAAAAATATAAAAAAAATCACAAAAGTAGCGCTTAACAAATACTTTTTTCGGACATGATCAGATATACTGTCATTGAGTTATAGCCGAAAAACTGCTTTTCTTCTCATTTTTGATGCAATTATTTAAGACTGCGGAACCTTGGCTAAGGGCTTGCTTTTGCCCCGTTTTTTTTATTAAATTATCTATCCTTGAGTAAGTAGGAAATCAAGAAAAATGGTACTTTACGAGGAAATGCATTTTATCAATAATTATTTCTCATTTCTGTGGTTTTGTTGTGAGGAGATTAAATAAACGTTATGCTCTTTAAAAAAGAAAAAATCTACCATTTTGGAGTCAAAGTTATATAGAAATTTAATGTATTAACTTATAGAAATTTATTAGTTGATATTTTCCCTTCGGACCCACGATACCCCTGGCGATACCCCTGGTGGTATCGTGGGTCTTTTAAAATCGAACGATACCCCCAACTAATAGTGTTGTGTGACATTAATTAATAATAGCTTTGTCATCTAGTAAATTTTATATTTACAAAATACAAAAAGAATTATCAAATTATAGTTTTAGTATTCTTCCAGTTAAATTTCCTTTATACAATATTTAAAGTACTGTCCTTTATCTTTTTCTTGACTGCCTCTGTGGCGCGGTGGGAGTGTATCCGACTGCTACGCAAGAGGTCGTGGGTTCGATCCCCACCCAGGATAAAACTTTGTGTGATGAGCACGATGGTTTATTCTGTGTCTGGGTGTTATTTATCTATAATATGTATGTATTTAGAAATATATAAGTATGTTTATCAGTTGTCTGGTTTCCATAGTACAAGCTCTGCTTAGTTTGGGATCAGATAGCCTCGTGTGAGTTGTCCCAAGATATTATTAAGATATTATTATTATATTATTTATACAATATGTAAAGTATGTACGCCGTACAAATTGAAATTTCTTTATTTACAAGTTCTAATTGCACGCTGGTAATGAAATTGTCATTAATGATTTGATCCTTTCTTCTCTTTTTTGGAACCATCTCCATCGTATGAATGTGCTCCAGAACTTTGAGTAATCTCATAATTGTCACAGTATTTTTGTTGATGCGCTTATTAATTTTGGAGTGAGAAACGCCTCGAGAACGTTGGTGGTTCTGTGGCGTTCGCCAAATACGCTTATCATAGTGCAATGCATAGAGGACAAACGTTGATTTTTATTCATATACCTAGATAGATTAGAAACGTGATTACTGATTACATACATATTAGTCACATAGGTTTCAATTTCATTTTTGTTTTATGTAGGTAGGTAACCTATCCTAGTTGTACCTTAAAAAGGTGATATAATAATATATTCAAATGAATTTACAGCTCAAATACAGAATTCCATGTTATGAATATATAAACACAATTGCATTTTTAAAATAATTTTTAATTCATATTTCATTAAGTTGTTTTTCCAACTTGTTCGGTCGTTGTGACAATCCTTGGGGGAGGCCTTTATTCAGCAGTGGACGTCTTTCAGCTAACACGAATGAACTAAAGTTATTTTTGTGTCGCTTAACACAGCCACTATTACACATGTTTGTTGTGATAAGTAGGGTGACTACCCTATACGTCTTCAAAACACTATTCATGCTTTTTCATTTCTCAATAGGTCGCGATAGGTATTTAAGCTGAGAAAGACTCGCTTCCAACTTTGTTTTGCCTATAAAATTGGCTTCTGCAAGCTGCTACCTCCGGCGAGACAAAACCGTTCTGAAGAGAACTTCTTGACGATCGCGATACATACAATATTTGTTATTTAAATGAACGCAAGGAATAAAACAAATATGATAAATCTTAATACAATACTCGGCCTCCAGTGTTATCTATTTATATGACTTTTTAATTTTCAAAGATTGACATTCGGTTTTTTTTATTTTTCTCCATTTACTTTTACTTTAAAAGAGGTTTTGCCTTTCAAAATGAATAATTTAATGTCTTTTTTAATAAATTTGTTGATAATAAGTTTACAATTTTACTTTCTTCTTAGAAATAAGTAATTGTAAACTTTAAGTATACTTTTAAAACCTTTAAAACTCACAATCGAGATTAATAGATTATGTTGTGAAAAAAATTGTATCAATCCCTAGCTCGTCTACGAAACAGCGACGAGAGGACGATCGTCGTCGAGCACATGGCTACTTGTGAATAGCGATTTTGACAGCGCTGCTCGGAAGGTCGTTAGCAACGCGGTTTCGTCGACGACTCGACGTGGCGTACAGCCTAGAAATTTAGGTTATGTTCATAGTGTAGCTGATAAACGTTGGTAGTTGATTCTCTGCCGGTGCTGCGGCCAATTATGTACTTATAATGTAGGCACAGTACCTACAACAGTTGTAGTTTCCGCATATTAAGGCGCTAAATATAGTAGCTTTTGAATTTGACAGTTAAAATCGAGGCTGTAAGCTAACTCGACGCTGTAATTTTGATCGGAATACCAAAATCTATAGAAAAATGACAAGAAGCTCAATTTTGCGTAGTTCTGCGCCCTCCCGTCTAGCCTTGAGCGCTAGTTTAACTTATGGGAATACCTAATGAGTTTTTCGTCGCTGTGACAGCGCTGTGGTCGAGGCTGTATGTTTTGTGAATAGCACAGCTGGACTGTAAGGAGGGTAACCCAAGACTGTGACGGGTGTGCAGTCCAGGAGTTTCATCGTTTTGAGTACTAAGTGCGCGGGCGCATTGTCATGGTGAATCAGTACCCCGCTAAGCCATGTGTCATGGTGAATCAGTACACCGCAGAGGTGTTTGGTCGCTTGTTGCTCATTGCAGACAAAACTTCTGGCAGGCACTTTGGTGTGCCATCCGGCGTTGATGCTGCTTTGCTTTGTCAAAAAGAAGAAACTCAACAAATTCCCTGCGCTTCTCGATCGCTTCACTTTTGTTGCGCGTTGATTCGTTTTGGAACAGCCAAACTGTCGATTGACGCTTTGTTTCTGGATAGTATTGATAAATTCAGGATAATCATATCACGGTACCACTACACACACGGACCTGCTTCTGAGCTTTGTTCACCAAAGTCAAATTGTGCGACACCCGGCGCGAAACTATCCTCCTCACGCGAAAGTGCTTGTATACAATCTTGTGAACGCATCCCGAACCAATCTGCAGTGTATCCTGAATCTGTAATTCGCCTGTTTTCTTGATTTTTTTTTATTGCCACACACTTTCTCCCGTGACAGCCGTCGTAGGACGACCACCCCTTTGTTCATCCCACAAAATAAGGCTACCGCGTGAAAGCGCTATGCCAACATCTACCGTTGGCATAGCGCTTTTTCGCGGTAGCCTTATTTTGGTAGCTTTTGAAGGTCCTTCATCCAAAAAAGCCATTTGAAGTCGATCAAATGACTCATCAGGTTTTAGACCAGATTTAAAATCGTAGAAAATCATCGCACGAAAAAAATATGGAGGGGAAAGTCAAAAACCAAATTTTAAAAATAATAACAAGTGGCTAGTTCCTTAAACATTAAAACATATTTTCCCAAAACTTTTTGAGTGGCCTGGTACTTATGTGTTTTAAATACAGACATGTAATTAATAAATCCCACCCAAACACAGAATAAACAATCGTGCTCATAATATTCTGGGTGAGAATCTGAAGTGTGTTACTTCGCAGTAGTCCGTTGTCCCGCAGCAAATCTTTGCTCCGCTCGTAACCTCGCAATAGCGAGTTTTCCAAAATAGCGCCAAAGCCCGCAGAACTGGAAGCCCTATAACTGAGTGTTCAATTTGTATTATTTAACTAGGGATCCGCCCCAACTTTGCGTGAGTGCAATTGCAATATTTATTAAATCCCTTCAGTAGTTTTTGGATGAAGAAGCATCCATACAAACATAATTTTAATAATATAGTACTACAAGTACAATATTAATAAATACAAAAAAATAAAGTCCTATGTTATTATTTTTTGTCTGTCTCCAAAATGGCTGGACGATTTTGACGAGACTTTCACTGTCAGACAATCAAATAGTATAAATCCTTGATGCAACCAGACCAAACAAACAGGTATGAGAATATAAGATACACACATCAAAAGTGTCTAGGGATCAAGCATTTTTATGCGGATTTCTTGAGATTGAGATGTGGCTTTGTAATAAATTTATGATTTTATAAATTTATATGGATCCTTTTTGGTGCATTTCATAATTTGAATCAGGAACTGTGAATCAAATTCGAGTAAAAGATGAAAATCAGCTGTCAATATTTTCCCTATAAAAACATACAACGCATTGAAGACATTATTAGTGCTACTGTTTCCCTACTACTGATTAAAACCAACGTTATTATGGAGCGGCGACGTCATTTAAGCAGGGAAGAAATGCTCAGAGCCGTGGGAATGATAGAAGCTGGTTCCCGGCAACGTACTGTGGCTTTAGCTCTGAATACAAGTCAGAGTGTTATCAGTCGACTTTGGACACGTTACCGAAGCACTGGTACCGTGGCTGAGCGCCATGGAGGACGGTATCGCTGCACCACACGGAGACAAGACCGATACATTCAAATCTTAACTCGAAGAGGTCCAACAATAACCGCCATGATGTTAGCCGTGAGGCTTCATCACTCTTCAGGGAACTTAATTAGCGACCAAACAGTCAGAAACCGCTTGCATGAAGTGAACCTTCATTCCCGAAGACCGCTACGGGTACCACCTATAGCAATGCACAATCGTAGGATTCGATATCAATGGGCTCTTGAACACAGAAATTGGGCAGAAGAACAATGGCGTTTCGTGTGCTTTTCTGATGAGTCTCGTTTTGGTATGAGACCGGATACAAGACGTATACGACACTGGAGAACCCCTGGACGCCAACAGCGATTAAAATCCTGCCAGGAAGTCCATCCTTATAGTGGTGGAACCATCATGGTATGGGCGGGTATTTGGATCGGCGGAAGAACTGAGTTGATTTGGATCAGAGGCAACCTCAACGCTCAAATTTATGCTGAGACGATTGTATCAGACGTCATCGTTCCTCTACAAGTGCAAATCGGTCCCTTATTTCAGTTAATGCATGATAATGCACGACCGCACACCGCAAGAGTTGTAAGACAGACTCTCGCCGCAGCTAACATCAATGTCCTGCCCTGGCCTGCTCAGTCGCCAGACTTGAACCCGATTGAGCATGCATGGGATATGCTACAGAGAAGAGCTCTGCCGAATATGGAGGGTATCCAGTCGCAAGAAGACCTTTTTTTGTTGTTGCAACGAACATGGGCGGCCATTCCACAGCGTGATTTGGATGAACTCATTTTGAGTATGCCAAACCGATGTTCTTGTGTTGTTAGTGTTCGCGGTAGAAACACGGATTATTAATTGTTTAAGTTACCCAATAAAATTTTAAAGAAAACTGTTATTTCAGTCTTTTTTTCGAACTTTAATGTTAGTGGTTCAAATGTCAAAAATCCCTTTATTAGGAAAATGGCAAATTTCTTTATTAATGCAAAGGTGACTTGGTTTATCGTTACTGTGACAAACGAAAACACTTTATTAGATGAATCCTTAAAGAAATAAAAAAAAAAAAATCAATCAGGAGAAAAGTTATTGCAAAAATATATGTTGATCCCTAGACACTTTTGATGTGTGTACTTGCCGTTTATTTCTTTGTATTTTTTACCTTCCTGACGTATATTAGATTACCTACAACCATCAATACTGAACTGATTTATAAATATCCTGGTACAATTGTAAATGTAGTTGAACATTGAGTCTTAGTAGTCTACAATGAGTCGTAGTACATCTACGATAGGTCTCTCGTAGGACTTCTACGTAGTTCTAGAATAAAAGCTTTTATATTTCGCTACGACTTCTATGCAAAATCTAACACGTGCATCGTTTGAATTCAAAGTCGATTCCCTTTTATACAAAAACATACCGACAGAAATTGAATCCATCTATCTAACATACCTACATACTTAACGTAGCTACATGCACGTTCCAAATACACTTCAGGTAATCCTGCATACACATTTTATTTGTAATCTGGATCCCAAAGCGAAATTACTGTACGCAAGCAATTTTCCTCGTGTTCTCAACAATTGTATATTTTTTTGAGGTTCCTTATAAATCTCGCTAGACAGCCTCCAGTGACGTTACGTATCAGCCAACTGCCTTATATAAATCATAACTGAGCCCTTCTCCGTTTTTGTGGCTTCTCTTGTATGTAACATGTTGAGTAGTACTCCATATGCGTTACGTTAGACAACATGGAAAATTCAGAGGGTTAGATAATAGAAATCGGTTTGAATGTATAAAAATGTTTTTGGAATAATTTAGGCAGAGTGTTGGATATTCAAGGTTGGATGTTCAGTAATGGTTAAGTGATAAATTAAACAATACAGATTGCAGAGAAATGACAGGCAGATAAGTGTTTTTTTTTAAATCAGTTGCCATATAATTCAAATGCATATTTAATAGGTTAATTTTAATAGCGCTATTTAATTTATTTTTAAGGTTAGCAGTTGTTTTATTATTATTGTTATTGAAAGGTTGCCTAGCAGGTTGTTTTAGCAAAGTTTAGGTATACTGCATCAATTAGGAACCATTTCTGATTTCATTAATCTATCATAATAATCGAGCATGTCAGTGTATATAAATGTTAATACATATTTATCTAAGAGGCAAATTTAAATAAACAGACATTGAAAGACAATCTAATTTTGTATGCCGAATCCTTAGAATCACCACATTCTACTCGGCCCTTGTTATTGCTAGCGTACGCTACAAAACATTACTCTAAACAAAACTGTCGGGGACTATTTTCTTAGTTCATTTCTCTTATGATTTTGTCTTATCTAAATAAGGTCACGATTTGGGGACTGAGTAGAGGTCTTGCCAAGTAAACAAAAACACAGAATCACACACTCCATATTATACTTCCCAATTCTTAAATATTACTTTTAGTTGAAGTCTAAGTATTTAAAGTGACAGAGTCAACATGAGATATGCCTCTGTCACTTTAATTGATTGTAGCTCTTAAGCCACAGACTGGCTTGGTAGGTACCGCATTAGTGTCAGTCATTCTTCCGTGAAATAGTAGTAAGTGAATTTACTTAGCAAATGAGACTTATGAACTAATGTCTCAAATGAGGAGCGCGGTGCGGAGACATTCAGGTCTTTGCCAAGGATTTGGGTGGCACCGACACTGTTATGAGCTACAGTTGGATCAACGTAAATAGGCCAGACTGAAGTAGGCGACAAGTGGTTGCGCAGATGCATTTTTATAGAAGTAAATGGTGACCGGAAGCGGGGGGCGGGGACGGTAACTAAACCAAGAGGATTAGAGATGCGATTACGCATTACATTGTCATACTTAGTATTACTAATTCATGTTTTTTTGTGATTATTTTGGAAAAGATTTTTTTTTTTCAAAGTTTCTTTATTATTTACTGTAACGGTTCTAAATTTAAACTTTTATGAACT
This sequence comes from Herminia tarsipennalis, assembly GCA_945859575.2. Lineage (NCBI taxonomy): Eukaryota > Metazoa > Arthropoda > Insecta > Lepidoptera > Erebidae > Herminia > Herminia tarsipennalis. Next base: position 4,500,914 of record OX243843.2, on the reverse strand, counting down.
CATTTAAATAGTGTTTTTATATTGTTGAATTAAAATGTTGTTAGTATTTTTAATCGATTAATCGTTTTCGTAAGTAATTTTAGGGTCGCATCTATATGACATGCGCGAAAGTGATAAAAACCTAACTTCAATCCGGTCAAGATACGTTGATCGTACTGTAGCATGACGCTTACTATCAGGCGCACGACTTGCTCGTCTCTTTATTTCGAAAAAGAGTCTTAGGTTTTATCATTAAAATCTTCTAAGAATTGGCTACAGCAACTTTTAACGGATATATGTAAAAAATATCTTAAACGATAGTGTGTTTTCATTTCAATTCGCGGTTCTGTTACCACGAGCTGCCCTGGGCACAATTAAGTAGCCGGTCAAATAGTCATTCAACTTATGGCCTTACAACATACGCGTAGATCTGGTTTTTAATATCGAATTTCATTACAAAAAGTAAGAAATAATGATAACTCTACTGTGAAAATAGTTCCGAACCGAATCTCTTTTTTATCATCCATCATCATACAAAAGCAAACGGGTAAAGTCACATTTGACTTGGCCCTTACTTTGACTTTGAAGGAAAATATGGCTTTATTTTTGTACGAATTGTTTCTGAAGGAATAATACATATTCATGTCAAAATGTCACGCACGTTCGTCACATTTTTTTCTTACAGTCTTGTTAACTGATGGAAAAAAGGCTCAAATGGAGCTCTACTGTCTCATCTATAGTTGTCACACTTACATATTTTATTTGTGTCTTTTTTTAACCAGAATCTTGGTTATATTTTTATATATCTTAGTTTTGAAGCGGCGGTAGCGTAATGGCTAAGGCATCGGTCTCGCAATCGTAAGGTTGCGGGTTCGAATCCTACCCAGTATACTACCGACGTGAACCCACTCCTAACACAAGCCATCGAGCTTAGCTGGAGGGGTTAACAGGATTGCTAGTAATGTGGGACCAAAATCCCACATTGCTAGTTATCTTTTTTAAAAAACAAATGAAATGCAAAATGAAATGAAAAAAATATTTTTGGTTATTTTATGAGGGTATGTATGTGTATAGTTATTTATGTCTAGTTCTCTGGCTTGCTCTGCTGTCCTAAACTTAGTGAATTTTATCAAGCGTAGAGGAGTCTTTTGAATATTTTTTGTTACATTTACTGCTCGATTTAGAAAATATTATTGTTTTATAATATTAATTACCAATATCAAGTTATGTTAACTCAATTAATTAACTTATCTATTTTTATTAACTTATTCGTTTCCATACAAGAATCACAAAAAGCTTCATACTTACGTATATTAAGATTTAACTACTTAACTTCTCTTTAAGGTAAGATAAAAATAGAAAATAAGTCCTACATCTACTTACTCGTATATTTAAATTAATGCTATTCCTTTTAGATAAAGCTTTAGATTTTCCTTTTTGATGAGACTCCAACATTATTATAATTCAATTACCTTATCTTTTAAATATAAATCTCCGTTTTTATTTTGTTATATCATGTATATTTTATACTGTGTTTTATTTTTAACGTCCAACACAAAAAGGGGGGTATTATAGGTTAAACGTATGTATCTATGTTTTGTGTGTATGTCTGCATTATAGGCCCTAAACGAATGATCCCGTTTTGATGTAGATTTTTTCATTATGATTTTAGTTTGATTGAGAATGTTATTAGCTTTGATTAATGATTTTGAGGACAATCAACTAAATAATTCACGCGTAAAGGCTAAACTTTATGTAAAAAGTTGCTTACATCGAGGAAAATCTTATTTGATATCAGTAGGTGTAACAAACAAACGCTTAAATTTTTCCCTATGTAATAAGCCTGTTCCAACTAGGTGCATGGGCTCGAAGCACCATGGCTCGACCCCGACCACACCGTTAAAGCATTTGGCTCACGAGGTTGCCACGGGAAATGTGCTCGTTCGGTGTGGACTTGGCTATTAGCATGCAAGGTAAATGCAGGTACGTAGGATAGACAGATGAATATACTCTCCGACGCTAAAGATGATCACCTATCTATGAACTTGACAGTGATCTATGATCTGAGCAACTGAGTCATTTAACTTTCTTTAATAATACTAGTTTTAACAATAATTGTGTCTAAACCTTTATTTGTTATTGAGAAACTCTCATGTGCGTAATAAACCATGTACGCACACAACTAAGAAATCCAATTCAATTCACCAAAGTTCTCAAATGTAATCAAACTATCTTTAGTTTGAGTTAATTATTAACACGTTATACAGACAATGTTAATATTTAAGTTCAAGTAGAAACTGCTACGCGTGACTTCCATTAGTGCTGAAGTATTAAGTTCGTTCGTAAGCACTTGAATTTCATAATAAGTTTTAGAGGTGAGACTAGAATAAATAGACTTGCTATATCTAGTATTAGTATTAAAAGTATATCGTATAAGTATGTTCTTGCAACTATTCAAACCAAATAAGCACAAATATCTTTTACGGTATAGTAAAAAAACAGAATAGAACAAGATAGTCAACATAAAATAAAAATAAAATACACTCTGGAGTTTGTTTGTTTGAACGCGGCAATCTGAGGACTGGTCCGAATTGAACAATTCTTTAACTGTTGGATAGCCCATTTATCGAGGAAGGCTATAGGCTATATAACATCATACCAAGACCAACAGGAGCGGAGCAGTAATTAAATGTGTTGCAAAAACGGGGAAAATGTACGCATACGAAGTTGCGCGGTACAGCTAGTTATCTATAAAGCTAAAATTTGGAGAGATTGCAAAAATTAAAGAACTATAAAGCTCTATAATTTTTGCAATCTCTGACATTTCTTTTCCTCTTGTAGAATGGTATAAGGTAACTGTTTCACCAAGAGTCCGGTATAGGCTGCCCCATTTAATTAATAGCTTGTACAGCCAACTTACTGAATGTTTCCTGATCTGATGAAACATAGTAAAGTAATACCATTATTTAAATCCGGATCAAAGAATGACCCTAGTAATTTTAGACCAATATCCATCTTGCCAGCTATTAGTAAAATTTTTGAAAAGGCTATACTTATGCAGTTAGAATCACACTTTAATTTTAATGATCTACTGCATCCCGATCAATATGGTTTTACAAAGGGTCGCTCTACAATTGATGCAGGTACTAAGCTACTGAAACATATTTTTAGTGCCTGGGAAGATTCACAGGATGCCATTGGAGTGTTCTGTGATCTTTCTAAAGCTTTTGATTGTGTGGCGCATACGACACTTCTCCTGAAACTTAGGCATTACGGTATTAAAGGTACAGCGCTGGATCTACTTGCCTCTTACCTAAGTGAAAGAATTCAATATGTTGATATAGGAGGAGTAAGGTCGTCTGGATCTCCAATTAGTATGGGCGTGCCTCAGGGATCAATACTCGGTCCCTTCTTATTTTTGGTATATATTAATGATTTACCATTTTATGTTAATAACTTTTGTGACATCATTCTATTTGCTGATGACACATCTCTAATTTTTAAAATCGATCGTAAACTAGAAAATTTTGAGAAAATAAATAGAACACTCGCACTAGTTCAAGATTGGTTTACAACGAACAACCTACTTCTAAATCCCAAAAAAACTAAATGTATTAAGTTTAGTTTGCCAAATGTGAAAAGTACTAATACGAGTATAATTTTAAATAATGAGGTGATTAGCTTTGTCGACTCGACAGTTTTTTTGGGAATTACATTAGACAATAGGTTACAGTGGGGCACCCAAATATCATGTCTCGCAGGAAAACTCAGTTCTGCAGCGTATGCTGTCAGCAAAGTTAGACAGCTTACGAACGTAGAAACAGCTCGACTAGTATATTTTGGTTATTTTCACAGCGTCATGTCCTACGGCATATTGCTTTGGGGCAAGGCGGCTGATATACAAACTATTTTTATTCTTCAAAAACGTGCAGTGCGTGCGATATATCAACTAGGAGCACGAGTTTCCCTTAGAGAAAAGTTTAAAGAGATAGGCATTTTGACAGTTGCATCACAATATATATATGCAAACGTTATGTTTGTAAAGCAAAACTTACATTTATATAACAAAAATAGTGATATTCACTCTGTGAATACAAGAAATAAGCACAAATTGGTAGGTCGATATCATAGGCTTCATAAAACTCATAACTCATTCATGGGACTAGGTGTTAAATTTTTCAATAAAATCCCAGTCAGCATATCAAGTCTACCAGTAAATAAATTTAAGAATGTAGTCAAGAGACATCTTATACAAAGAGCTTACTATTCAATCGATGATTATTTAACTGATAAAGATAAATGGATGTAGTTCGTTGCTCCCTATTAATGTATTGGGTTGTATAGTTTATTGCATTTTACTAGGTGAATATTGTTGTCACAGTTTGATAATGTTACTTAGGTACTAGTTAAGAAAACGATTTACTTTTGTAAGTAAAGATTCTGCGTGATAAATTACGGCCATTCTTTTCTTTCCTTTGAAAAACATGTATACTTATTCATTAAGTAACAGTAAATTGGCCAATATTTAAGCACATAAAGTTTTTACATCGTAAGTGGATGCTCCTACTATGTTGTGCCCATTGAGGCTGATGTATCCGATCTCGTGTACTCTTCTAATATTAATGACCTCTTTTTTTGCATCAGTCCTCTAATATATGGTGTATAATATAATGGTGGCAGCACCTTACCTGCATATACAGTTTATAAACAGAGAAACATTGTAAACATTGGCAATTTGAAAAGAGTGGCCACGAGTTTTTATTGCCTGTTCTTTTCTCGGGCTTTACCTATTGTTTGCGAACAGGCATTACCAGTAAATGTAGAATCGACTTTTCACAAGTGTAGTATTTTGCTTCCTAAGTGAATAAATGATTTTTATTATTATTATTATTATTATTCCTTGATTTCCCAGGGCTTTCCAGACTTCTGCTGGTATTTCATCTGGTCCTGGTGCTTTATAGTTTTTCACTTGCTGTGCTGCTATTTTGATCTCTTCGAGAGTGACGTCCCAATACTGTTTCTGGCCTATGGTACTCACTGTTTCTGGAGTAGAATAAATTTTGTAGGACTCTGTTCATCTATCCATAATGTCTCATCAGCGGTTAACAGTTTACTATTTTTGTCAATTATGTATTTTACGTTTGTTATATCTTTCGTGTTATCATGGCGTATTTTAGTTATTTTATGTATTTCTTACTCTGTTTTGGCAGACTCTAATCTGCTATAGAAGACAATACAAAGATTTATCCTGGGTAGGAATCGGACCCACGACGTCTAGCTTAGCAATCAGGGTCACTAACCACAAGACCACTATGCAAGCCAAATTGCTCAAAGTTTCCTTTAATGACATTGAAGACTGAGCACTTTGAAACTTAATGTATTGAGTGAAATATAAAACAAGAAGTGTAGGTATTATTACATGGAGCATAACGCTAACTCATAGGACTTTATTACTACAAATACAATCAAGATTTTTTTTTCTTAAGACAACACTGTGCACGTGTACTTTGAGCCATAAAATGTCTGTTTCACAATGACAAGAAATATGAAGCTCCAAGATTTATTTTATTTCAGCAAAAAAATGGCATGCGCGTCATAATGAATACAAGCCAAATATCTTAACATGGGCTGCAGGAAATTATATAGGTAACTGACACACGTACTCATAGATATGCGAGCTTATTAAGTTTTACTATGTAGGTAGGTAATCCATCTGTAACTAATAATGATAATAGTCTCCGAGATCTGGATTACGACGGCCAATGATGGGAATGCGATTGACTGTCGCAACCCACATCTTCTGCGTTGTTGGCTAGCCAACTAGATATTATAGTGCACAAGTGTGTGCGAAGACACAAGTGTACTCTCTATTGTATCCGATAGGACGAAAAACGTACACGACCGGAGAGTGATTGGGCGCTGGATCGACAGCTTAACTTTAAGAGATTTGACATTAATCGAAAACAGTCACCCATCGAAGGACCGACAGTGGTAACGTTGCTTAACCTCGCAGATATCTCGAATTTGCTATATCGCCACTGAGTCTAGGATGTAATGTAATTAAAGGATGCTTAGACTACACTATAATAACCTACAGTTACACCAAAGAGTTTATTCAAATTTCTGTATCAATCAAGGTTTTCTGCGAACCACTTGCAATTTCTATTTTTAAGATAATAATAAATGATGCAACAGCACCCGAACGTTAGAGGATCACGTAGTTTATGGTAGTCAAAAACTAACACTGCTTGAAAAACCGCAATTGTGACAATAAAATCCATATTTAATCTGCATGTTCATGCAAATATTAGAGACGTACTTTTATAATAGTACCTACTTGAAACATTAGTAATAGTCGAAGTCGATTACTACGGAAAAAGTAAATTATTTAGTGTGTCACTCAGTTTGTCAGTATGCCTCAAACTTAACACGAGCCATAGAGAAAGAACTACTAACGAAGCGTGTCGCAGCAGCTGGCGCCACGTTTTATATGGCCATTCGGAGTTCCGACAACACGTGGATATTATACGTGTATATAAACTGGGACTGTAAGTACGCGCTTGTAATAAAATAATCTTAGAATATTTTTTTTATATGTGTTTTTCTCTTCTACGTTGTGTCCCTTCCGGACCCGCAGCACATTTAAGATGCTCAACTGGTTTTGCCGTAGGTATTTTCGATTCCCTTCTACTCAACTAAGATACAGACAACTCAACCCAGACCCACGGCACAACTACTATGCCCAACTGATTGAGTGGTGGGACTCGAAAAACACTCTAATTCCCCATAGCACAACTACCTACCTCTTCTATCAAGTACTGAAAGTTAACCTCTTTGTTCAAGTGTTGCAGTTTACATCCATCATCTTTTCAACCGACTTCAAAAAGGAGGTTCTCAATTCGTCTGTATGTTTTTTTTTTTTTTGTATGTTTGTTCACCGATTACGCAAAGACGGCTGGACCGATTTGAAAAATTGTTTTTGTGTTTATAGGGTATACTTCCAAGTTGGTCCCATTGTCATGTGATGGGATCCTGGAGAAATCGAGGGAACTCTTAAAATATTAAAGGCACACCTACAGTGATTTAGGTATATTTCATAGTGATTCGTGCATTTACTCTTAAAAAACACCAATTGGTCAAGTGGAACTGATGATGAAGACCACAAATGACGAGTAGGCCTATTCAATATTTCACAGTTTGCGATTCAGTTACTTTAAAGATAAGATAAGATAAAGATAGATAAAGATAAAGATATATTAATTTGTTCAATTTTAATATGGTATTGAGTAGCACTTTATTCTCGTTATACTACAATTGTACAATGTAATAGAGCTGATAGTGAACTCCTCAACAATTAACGGCCCTGCATCGGGGTAAGCAATATTTTGTAAAAGGATTTCAGCAGTTGACATAAGCCTATTGTAACATAAGTGAATTACAAACCAACCCACTAAAAAGTGAGAAATAAAAAATCGGTGATATTTTTTTGTAAAAAAGTTTTATTGAAACAAACAATTTTAACGTCACTTTGCTGTCTACTTTGACGTCGTAGTAATTACAATTTCTGTTTTGTCGAATTTTAAAACAAAAGTGTCGTGATCACACCAATTATGAAACTAGTGGGATGAAGGGCTGTTCAATACGCAAAATTGATCATTTTGTAAAATGCATCATGTTTTATCATAATAATCGACATCATGCGGGCGGGTGAAACATAAAATAAAATTTATAACTCCTGTGTTATTGCTAAACACAGGAATTATAAATTTTATATTATGCATTTGTGGCATTAAAATAATCATCTATACATTAATAAGTGTTCTGAATAAGGTCGTTCTTAATTTTAGATTTGAATTAAATTGTAAATTTATAAAAATACTTTCAATATCAGCTGCTCAGCCCCAAAGTAATATGCCGTATGACATAACGCTATGGAAACAGTTAATATATACAAGTCTGGCAGTGTCAACGTCTGTCAGTTTACGTTCCTTCCTAACAGCGTAAGCAACCGAGCTGAGTTTACCAGCGCGATGGGATATATGAGCACCCCATCGCAACCTACTAGTGTGATCCCTAAAAATACAGTGTTGCTAGCAGATTCCAATATTTCCTGATTCAATGATGTTAGTACCAAGATTTCTCACATTAGGAAGTGCAAACTTTATACATTTAAACTTAACTAAGTTATTTAGCGTAAACCATTCTGTTACCTTAGAGAGAGTACAGTTAACTTCGTCAAAATGTTCTCTGTTTCTGTCAACTTTGAAAATAAGAGATGTATCATCCGCAAACAGTGAAAACATTGCAAATATTTTCTAAATAGGATGGTAAATCTAAAAACAAAAAAATCTTAATATAAACTAAAAACAAAAATGGGCCTAAATCGAACCTTGGGGCACGTCTAACTAAACCGGTAAGCCGGTAGACTTTGCGCCGTTAACATCAACACATTGGCTATTCAGATATGATGTGACAACAGCTAGTGCATTGTTCCTCATGCTGTAAAATTCTAATTTCCTTAAAAGTGTAAACCAAACACAATCGTACGCTTTTGAAAGGTAACAAATTTTAATTAAAAGACCTCAAAAAAATATAAGTTAATTTCGTGTATATAAAAGTATTATTTTAATTAACTGTTGAAGTAGGTATGTTTAATTTTTTTTTAATACTTTTTATTATTTATAGATTTATGTATTCCGATCAAAATTACACTGTCGAGTTAGCTTACAGCCTAGCCTACAGCCTCGATTTTGACTGTCAAACTCAAAAGCTACTATATTTAGCTCAGCACCGTTATCAATATAATGCCTTCATTATAGGTACATGGCACAGGCCTCAAGTTTATCAGCATGAAATGCATTAATTATGCATCGTTATCTGCATTTCAGCATAATATTGAATCATTATTTCAAATTATATAGACGTGTCACAGATTATTTTGTTTTATTCCAATCGCCACAGGCTACAGGAAGTAACGTAATGGTCTCCTAATCATGGACCTCCTAATGGTCTAAATATAAATTTCCATAAAAAATGCAGGCCGTCAAAAAATCCAAAGAACTTAACCGATTTCGATAAAACTTGCGCTATTCCCTAAGTTGAAATAAATATGAATTATTAAAAAAGATGGATACAATGCGATCTCTTGTATACAAACATGTTTTATACCATAAATCTGTTTTAAAGTCCTAATCGATCGTATGTGAAAATCACGAAATTCCAATACTATTACATATCCACTTAACGAATACATGACATACATTTTTAAACTCTGTTAAAAAAATGACAGCAAGCTCGATGTTGAACAGTTCTGCTCACTCCCGTCCAGCTTTGAGGGCTAGTGTCTTTCAGTGGAATATTATATTCTCTTTGTAGTGGAATATTTAATTATTTTTTCGTGGCTGTGGTAACGCCGTGGTCGAGGCTGTATGTTTTGGAGAAAAAACCTCTAGGCTGATCCTAGAGATTTTTTTCCTCCAAACATACAGCCTTAATTGGTTAGTAAATTTGCATATAAACTGTTACAAACCGCGTTTTTGGCATGTCAGATCTTAGGTACCTTACCAACACTATTGTATCACACGAGGCGGTTTTTAAAATGTGTAAATAATAATTATACTGGCTATATGAGACCAAATCTTTACCACCGTAGTTTAACATCTTATATCATAAACTCTTTTTTTTTAACTTTACGTAATGCGTTTTAAAATATCTAAATATATTTGAACTGAACTAAATCTTGTACGGAACTTTAATAAAAAATCAATAGAGGAACCAGAACAGTGAAGTTATTCCACTTTTCTGAAAAAAAACAACTACAACAAAGCTACGACTGTATAAGTTCACAGGTGCAAGTTTTACTTTCCAATAAAAATGTCGTAAAATACGTCAATATTGTGTACCTACCTTTATATACCTACACACAAAGTTTTTTTGTTATTATGCCTTCCATTACCAAGTTATGCGTCGTCAAAATACTGTAAATGTATTCTATATTTCTACTAGAATTACAAGCTTTCGCCCATGGTTTTGGCTTCTTTTCTGCTATCTATCAGAAATGCATTCTTTCTTACAATGTTGTCCTTCACCAATTTTGAACAAATGTTTTTCTAAAAAAAATCTATTCCCGCATTAGGGTACATGCCCTGTGTTACGGATTGCGGAGGGCTTTACATACATACAAATCACAGAGACCAAAACCCAGATCAGGAAGAAGAATATGTTCGTAAACTTTTGCGATTTGTACACATTATAGAAATAAAACGAGGTATTTAGTCTTAAAATAAAATATTTACTTATAAAATTCTTTCTATAATAGGAAGAACAATTTGTGAATCACACAAAGTGATGTTGTGTGTGAGAATCGAGCCCACGACTTCTGACTTAGCAGTTAGGGTTCCTTACCACTAGACCAACAGGCCAGAGAAAACGACGTTTGAGACGACAGTTGATTATCTTCTAGCGTTTGAATAGATTTTCAACAAACATAACCATCCTGATCAAACTACTTTTCTAATAAAAAAGACTAGCTACATTTAAATCCATCCATCTTTTTATGCGCTAAAAAGCCACAGACAGACAGATACACAGATACAAGCGTTAAACTTATAACACCCCTCTTTCTGAGTATGGGGCTAAAAATAACAAGGTGAGCACAACAAGCTCGACATAACAATGCCATTATCAACGAGTAATGTCTAATTAAATCTATTAATCAATCCAATTACTACAATTAACTGCACATAAGTCTTTGCCGTAGAATGAGGAATTCTGAATATTTGGCAATAACTTGTCTTGCCAAGGAAATTGCTGATCACAATACAATATATTGCTTTTGTACGTGATTAATTAGTAAATTAATCGTACCATCTTACCTTGCAGATAGCCAATTTTGCTAATAGTAATTGGTAGAATTGTTTTTACTTTTGGCAAAATTTAATAGAGGGTAGCTAAATAAAAATACATGTACTTTGTTTGCTACGGTTTACAAAAATATTTATTAGTGCATTTAAGATAATAAAAAATAAGTTATTTTTTAATTTTAAATGTAATAATAATAATAAAATTAATTGATCTAGCTTATTAGATTAATTATTTTATTAAGGTTTCTACAGTAACTATGTTTGACTTTTTAAATTTATATTTGTTCATTTGTTCGGGGCGAAAAATGGGTAAAAGATATTTTTATTACTTAATTGTAGTTTTAAAGGAAATATTATAACTCAATAACGCAATCGAGTAAAATGTGCAACAACTTAAAAAATATATATGAGGTAAATATATGGGTAAGTTTATCTAAAGAGTAGTTACAGCTTAATCTCTGATTCACTATCCGTTTATAAAATATTTGTATATATTTAGTTTTAGCAGTCGGACTGTGCCACAGAGGCAGTCCGTCAGTCTCAATTTTTAATACCCATACATTTTTAAGGCACAAATATGTTGTCATTCACAATAAAATGAATGCAAATCTAAAGAAACTCGCCATGAAAGTGACATCAATAAAATATAACAAATTCAATATATAAACAGATAACCGAACTGACCTATTGACCGCAATATTAAAGCAATGAATTAATTTTTTGCAGACAATAAATGCAGAACGGGAATGTTGTTGACAGTATAGTAACATGGGTAGTACAAAACACGAAGAGCACTTACAGAAGGAAAGCTTTATATGTTCACATAATACGAGTATATACATCCTTCACAGACACAGTATCTAGGAACACCTTCTAAACTAGATTGATCCGAGTTGGTCCTCCAGTATACTTACACAAAATACTAAGATTATACAATGAAAAAAAAATGGACTGTTAACTAACATGACTTCAATTAATTAAAAAATATTTATAGGAAGTTCTAGATTTAATCCAAAAGTAGAAATTGATAGTGCAATTAATACACTTTAATATGATTGTAAATACAGTAATTTTGTACAACAGATAAGTGTTTATATAAGTATTTTAAAAAATACAATAATTGCATTTTGAAAGATAGAAAAATTTAAATTCTGGATTTGAAATTTTTCTATCTTTCAAAATGCAATTATTGTATTTGTAAAGTCTTTGGCAAGAAATGCCTATAAAAATTACTTCAATATTTAAAAAAAGTTCGTAGTTATTTAGCTTTTTAACAAAATACGTAGTAATATTTCTTTGATACTGGCGTAATAATGATAAATGTTGCGGATTATTATTATATTTATCTCGCACGATGTTACCGTACGAACCTCACACTTTCCCAGAGACATTCCTTGTTTTTTTTTTCTTTTAAAGTGTTGTATCTAAATAAATTGTAAATCATAATTACATGTGTTTTTAAGTAAAAAAGTGATGTATATGTCTATCGTTTCTCTTCAATCTGGATTCCAAACTTGTGGGTGTTTGCCCCCACGGGGATATAAAAGTAATTATTTAGGACTCATTAAGAAGGTATAACACTAATTAATCGGTTTCGACTCAATAACTCCCCCCTCCCCCATCGTGTGAGCGAGGCATCCATGCTCGATTCTGAGTAGGGCAAGGAAACTAATACTTCTAACACTGCTTCATTCATTTCAAAAAAGCTGTTATTAACATTATTATAGTAAAATATACTTATAAAACCAATAAATACAAATCAGCTTACAAAGCTAAAGTTTTTTAAGGCATTTCTTGGCAGATTAAATGTTATAATTATAAATAGATAGAAAGGAAAATTTAAGATTGTGCAAATCTGCAATCGATTGCAATCGTTTTGTCAATTATAAATCCACAAGTTTATCTTACTTTGGTTTACTAGGTACTTTATAAATACAATAATTGCATTTTTGAAAAAACGTAATCGCGTGAATTATTTAAAGGTTCGAACCTTTTATTTACCCGACGTTTTATATATTAAAAAAGTAAAATAACTAAATAAATGACAATTATGGATCTCCCACAAAAAAAAGAAAACAGGAACAAATTTAAATTGTTCGTTTTTGATAATTTATGTAGTTTTTAATATTGTTTTTTTAAAGAATATTAAAAACTACATTATATGAAAATATTACGACGTACGAATCAGGTAAAATGTTACCTGAAATAACAATAGCTACTTTAAAGTCACAGTGAAAATGCACTTTAATAATTGCCTGTTTAAACATTCCCTCAAGTAGATTCGTCATATTATGAGTTAATTCATTTGTCTAATACGAACATGTTCATGTATACTTATAACAAAAAGCTTTTTTTATCGTATTGATATGGCTGTTGGATTGTATGCATTCTCTTCGCAATCAAAAACAAGAAAATCGTAAATTTTGTTTAATTTAACTTTTTGATGTGTGCTGGTTGTGTTGGGTGCGATATCTGCATTGCTCCAGCGAAGTATGTATAACCTCCCCTTCTGTTTCTCCATGTTTTGTATGAGTGTATGTGTGTCCGACGTATTGACGTATGATATACTATATCGAAGGAACAAAAGGCCACGCAGACCACCGTGTCTGTTAACGGGTTGGCCTCAATTGTTATTGGTAGTAATTGTACCCCGGTCCTTTGTATCATACTGTGTACATAATAGGTATGACAATTCACTGTATTGTACTCAAAGGGTTTGAATACATTATTCAGATGATTCACAACATTTTAGGTAACCCGTTTTGTATTGTGATAAAGGTACGCGTGTCATGGTATTTCTACGATGAAATTATTCATTGTTTTTGGATGAAGCAGGTTGAATACTGTCAATGGATTACTCGTCAAGAGATGATTACAGAGTAAATGAAAGCCTTGCTTGATTTACTGTAGACTGTCTATAGTTATAGCTTACGTGAACGTTTATTGGATATTCATCCTTCACTAATTCCAAAGTGAATAAGTTTGTAGTACAGTTTACAGACAAATCCCTGTGACTTCAATAAATGTCAAAACCTACGAAAGTAAAGTAGATCAAAATTTAAACGGTGACAAACAGTGTTATACAGTGTTCTACTGTGTATTAGAATGTTTTACTGTGTTCTACCGTAATCTACATTACTGCTTAACCAGCAATAACAATATCCAGGAGCTTAATCAGTAGTCTACAATACAATGTTACAACAGCACTTAACGCTACTAAACCTATCACATCAGTAGTGACAGATCCGTACTGTTTTATCAACGATACTGAAACACCCCACACTTGAACTCACAGTGGACCCCACATTGAACCTCTCTGTGAGCCCCATACTGAAACCCTCGGTGGTACCCCCATTAAAATACTAGTACTAACTTGGGACATTAATAACGTACACTCGAAATTTTCACAACATTAATAACAGCTATGTATTTACTAAAATTTAAAGTCCAATCACTATGTCGTGTTAAAGATATTCTTGTAAAACAATGTTCAGAATGATGTTATTAATATTCACCCAACTTCACATTACTATTAACAGTTGATTGGCCTATGCCAGTCATAACGACAGCATAACTACGAAGTATAAATACTTAGCATAAATGCTCACAACTAAAGTTAAACTAAAGAGCATTTCTATCTAGCCACTTGTCACATCACATGAGAGGTTATGCAACGTAGGCTTGCCATGTATAAATGAGTCAATAGACTTGTTATCTAATACAAACAGATGGCAGGTCAACTGAAATCACTTAGCGTTTTAATCATTCTCCGATATATAAAATATTTAGTACCTGTGTAATTCTAAATATTATATTATTATATATTTGTGTCTATCAAATGCAAATAATAAACACGCAGCAGTGTTTCTCACTAGTTAGCATTTTATTAATTACATTTTTTATATAGCATAATACTAACAATCCAGCTCGTATGTTAATTAAAAAACAGACAAACCATTAGTCGTTAATATAAAACTGTCAAGCAAACCCTTTTGATTTCATAAAGTAAATGACATAATTGCATTTTTGAAAGATAGAAAAATTTGAAGTCCAGACCCAGGAAACGAACCCGGGACTTTCGTAAGCCAAACAGGGGGCCGAAATCGAACCACCAATCTGAACTATGTTACTACACCTCATATTTTGTAGTAAGAATTAAGGTATTTTATTATCACAAATCGACTAACGCCTCAGTCACTACTTTCAAAAGTTTGGATCATATTTTATTGATTACATTTTTTAAATAATTTTATTATACACCAGCCTCAAGCACTTGCGGCTCACTGGCCGACGCGACGTACACACGTGAATTATGAAGGTACTGAATGCTCGAGTAACTTATCTTTAAAAATATTGCATAACAGTTGCGGAAGTTTAATTTTACCTTTTTGGCTATTAAAATAATCAAAAGGCTCTAACGGCCCATTCGAAACTAAAGATTAAAAATAAGACAAAAGCGACAATAATTTGTGATCACTAACTCCATATATTGCATACGAAGTAATTTTCCAGTGCAGCGCTTTACAAAGGTGCATAATATTATTTATGCAAAATTATGCTCCAAAGTTCTTTGTGATCCTATTAAACTCATTTGCTTACTTTACATACGACCTACTTGCATCACCCAGGTAATTTAAAAACATAGGTTAAGTAATTGCAGGTTTAGTTTTTTTTTTCTATTATTAAATGGCAACTATGCCGTTGTCGACAATTCTGCCAATATCAGATGTGCAATGGAGTAACATGTAATTTTGTTTTTTTTTTGCGTTGAACTATTTCTGTTGTTAGTGAACTGTAACAATCAAATATTTAAATAAATAAGTGATACAAAATAAATAAATTATAATGGGTTTAAACAAATACAATACCACACTAACATTCATAAATAGACAGGGTATCACAATCTGATGGAATTATGGCGAATAAATGTAATCAGCGCTGTAAAAGGTTGGGAGGAAGAATGGGTTTGGAGCGAAGGAAAATTAATAGGGATATTCAATTGCTTTATGTACCAGTATAAATTAAAGGATTAGTAATTTCTAGGGCACGCGAAACATATGTGGTCTAAGGTACCTTTAAGGTGGATAGGATTCCGACTGCTACGCAAGACGTTGTGGGTTCGATTCCCCCACGGGACACCACTTTTGTGATCCACAAATTGTTGTTACGAGTCTGGGTGTGCTTTGTGTCCGTGACTTGTATGTTTGTAAAGTCCCCCGCGATACAGAGCACACCCTACTGTGGGAGTCATTTAGGCAAAAGAAAAAAAAGAAAACCCTCGTCCAACCCACATTCGCAGATGGACGAGTCTCTTACTTGGATCTTGTGTAAAAATGCTGAGAAATAACAATGGCCTAGATGCAGTAAAATTATGACAAACTTGACCGGTTTGGATACCGAGCGCAGGCGAAGCGACTATTTAATGAACCAAAATTTTGGAGTAATGTACGGTTAAATAGCAAAATAATGTTTACCTTTTAGTGTAAGAAGTGTTGTTCCACTGCTGCTTCCAAGATGAATGGAGATACCATCGGAGAAGGTTTAGCAAACCAGCAACATGATGTTTGAGGTGTTTGGGATCCATTACTTGTGATGGGACTGCCTTTTAGCCAGTGAATCAACACATTCATTGCCTCTGATGCCGCTATTACTTGGGATCCATGCTATGCTATTCTCATTTAGCGTTACAAGGCGACTCAACGAGTCTGTAAATATAACGCTTTTATCTATGTTGTGCGCTTGGATCAAGAGAAATGCCTCCAGAATATCAATTCAACCAGTAAAGACCAGATAACATTTTGCTTGAATTTTGTTTTACTTAGCCAAAGCTTTTTGAAGAAGGAAGGAAAGGACTAATATAAAAGTGCCATAGTCCATAATACTCTAAACAATAGTATTGTAGACAATTTTTATTGTAGATAGGTGAGCACCCCATCAGACACAGACAGCTAAAACTTTTAAAATGGAAAGACACGTTCACACTTTTTCGTTGCATAATTTAAATGGGGGATACCAGACAGTTTTGAATCAAGAACCAGACCCAGGAATTTTAATTTAGGAAGTAATGATATTGTCTGGCCAGAAATATCGACTTCAATTTAAGGCAGATTTCTCTAGCACGGAAAGATGATGACCGCACATTTTGGCGCATAGAGACTCAGACCGTGATCAAACAACCATTGGTCCAGAGATCTCAGAGAGATTTACAAAGATGCTGCTGCGTCGTAGATTGAGTTGTGGATAACAAAAAGAGCCAGATCGTCGGCATATTGGAGTATACTACAGTTGGAATTGAGACATGAGTCTGTACCAGCAGTTTATAATATATTATAAAGCAACGGGCTAAGCACAGAACCCTGCGGTAAGATTCTCCATGCAGCTTTAGTTGATGAACTGTTAGTTAAAAGAAAAGGCGGGGGTAGCTGGAAAAAAAAAATTGCCGCAAGGAGATTTGGAGCTGTCATTTGTAATTCGATTATAAATTCGGTTAAATATAAGGTTTTACGAATTATTCAGTGGTGAAGTTTCATATTTATAATTAGGTACAATAACATAAACTATTGAAACAAACAAACAAACCCTTACTCGCAGTCGGGTAAAAACTGGGCCAGAGCATGTCTGACATGCTCTTGCCAGCTCATCAAGTATTTATTAGGTGTTACCTTTGTATTTTTTTCATATGTTTGGTCAAACGGTTTAAAAGTTAAAGAGGAAGGAGGGCAGAATTTCTGCAACTTTCGGAGCCATTATTTCCAAAAATATTCACTTAATCAAAAAAGTTTTTTAAAAACTTAAATATAAAACTTAAATATAAATTATACATATATTTGCTAAAAAAAAAATAATTTACTTTTGTTATTAAACTATGGAACTAAGTAGAGGTTCATACAAGACAACTATACTCTAAATTTCATTTATATACAATGTGTAGTTTTTGAGTAAAATACCTGTGAGATACAGACAGACAGACAGACAAACGGACATGACGAAACTATAAGGGTTACGTTTTAGGTCATTTGGCTACGGAACTCTAAAAATAATAGGTATTCAGCGTATGTCACTCCCACAGTTGAGATAAATGCACACACCACGACACACGACATGATAAAATCCGTCATGCCGTTTGGAACATAGAGCATGCCAAACAAATGGACGTACAGTCGGGCAAGATAGTGATCTACCACTTTTGAAAGCTTCCTTTGTAACTAAATTAGTATTTAGGATGAAATTGATAACTGTCTCTATATTATTACAAGAGAAACCTTGTTGCTTATGACGTGCAATTTGAACCGTAAGGTACTATGGTACATACTCTCGAAAATCGTTACCATATTTCTGGCGCAGTCGGGTAAAACAAAGATAAATAAAAGGCAACTCCTGCACTAGGCTACAAGCTCTGTGGGATTTACATTAATATAAATCACAGACACGAAGCACACCAAAACTCGGATCAACAGTTTGTGAATCACACAAAGTGGTCTGTCCTTATGGAAAGCGAACCCACAACCTCTGATTTAGCTGTTAGGGTCACTAACCACTAGACCGACAATGTATGCGTAGACCGATGAATGCATTACCCTCCTTTATATCGCAGAATGTAACTTCTTTGTAATTTAACATAATTAAGGTCTGGCCTGATTTTAACAGATTATTATTAAAATATCCACGCTGCAGAGTTAGAGATGTAGACCAAACATGATATCTTTGTAAACGCTTTAAAAATAGTGAAGAACAATAAGATTAAAAAGTCTTTTCAAAGGACTACCTACGCGAAATCTTCTTTTGTTTGTCATAACGTTAGTCACACTGTATTGTAATATTGCATCTCGTCCAATTATTATTTTTTCGTAGGTACGAATGTGTACCAGTTTATTCTTGCAAAATGAAAAATAAAAAATCCTTGCCTAGTTCAAGTCAATTTTAGGCGCTGAGTATTCTAATCTTCAAAGAAGCTAGTTAGATGGAATTAGGAAAGAATTTTGAGGAAGGCAAGAATGCTATTATTTATTGATAACTGAACCAGAGGCAAAGCCTTAAGCCAAACCTACTGTTATAATAATATATCTAGACATTGTACAGGTATTTGTAGTTTATATTCATTTTCGAGCTTGGAGACATATAAGTACAACCATGTCAGATCCATCGTAACTGAACAATGATATATTTATTGTTTCTTTTATACCTCTGAATAAAGAACCACTCGCTGATCGCCTGATGATAAACCGGCCCAGAGTCACTTTTGACGTGAATAAGTCTTTAAAATTGCTTTCATAGTGGGGGGCAAGTTGAAAAACCAATGATAAAAAATTTGGGCAAACAGTTTGGTGTTGCAGTTTCATATATATATTATCTTCATACTAAATTCAATTATACCATTACATAGCTTAAGGATCAAATAATTTATTACGCTAAGTGAGGACTATGACGCATCTTGCGGGGTGAAGAGGGAAGTTCCACGATTTTGTAGTAATTTTCCTACGTCTCGAGATTTCCACTTAGTTTATATAACTTTTGACTTATTATCTTTATTTTAAAAGTCTCATATTGTACTTGCTACAGTGTCGATAGGAAATCGGTATATTTCAGATATTAACGGTGTAATAAAATATTTAAATAATACGATAATATATTGTGTGTTTTGTAGAATAGAGACGGGTTATTGTAAAGTTTCATACAAAAAATGTGCTAAAGAATTATCCGACGGTGTAACAGACGACCAAGTTAAATGCAACGGACAAAGTTGAATCCATTTTAAAGTTAGTTCCGGCGGGGCTTTTAGCGCAATAAATGCCTTCCTTCCTCTACTTTCTTAAAAGTTTCCTTTAAAACAAAAAGATTTGTTTCTTATTCCAGAACAAACGGCCGTCTTAAGCATCGCTACTGTCTCGCGAGCGATTTCCTTAGAACTATCCTCGCAATTTGAATCGAAATGAGGTATTTTCCTTTTGGTTTCCGATTTTCTTTTGTTAATCCTCTTTGCTTTCCTTTTTTTACCTTTGTCTGTGATCGTAATAAATTGGCATATTTCTTGTATTAAAGCTAATATTTTTTGTTTGATGACATTTTATATTCATAATGTTGAACGTTATAATTTTCATACTTCGAGTGAAATTTATTATTTTTAGATCTGTAGTAATGGATAGATAAGCCTAGTTTTTCACGAACCGAACGGCCACGACACGGCACGACAAAACTGTTGATATGAAATAGCTGATAGGCTTATTGGCTGAATAGATTTGGAGCTATTCCCTTTATGCTGGAGCTGAAAAAAATCGTACACTTTTTCGAATACTAGCGCCTGTCAGTATTCAAACGTATCTAAAAAACAGCCGGTACGTATCATGGAAACCCAGGCTAAGGCCCCAAGTCTACTATCTCATTACTTTTACTTTTAATAGGGACTTGGTAGGTAAATAATTAATTTTAACAATCTTGTTAAAATGTTCATTTCCCACGTTGTTCGTAACGGAGCTTGAATTCATTACGCTAATTGAGCCATCATTGACTGTAATTATCGAAACTTGATTACACACTCGAGTTCTCACAAAATAAATTTGGTTTATAGATTTTTTTAACTCAATTAAAAACTATTTTTAATTATTCAGAGGTTTTGTAAATTTATGTGCGGTGTTGCTGCTGCAGTGAGTGATTAAAAAACCTAATTTCAGGATTGCCAATTAAGATGATGCGAACTATAAATATACCAAACATAAAACAAATTCAAACTAATATAATAAATATGAAAGTAAATCTATTTGCCTGTCTAATAAGTTTTCAAGCTGAAATCATCGTCGAGTTCATTTAGATAAAATTTGGTATGGATGTCGTTTGAGTACTGAAGAAGGACATATAGTTTTAAAAGACATTCACACGATCGGAGCAGCGGACAACAGCTTCACTCACACACAGGGTCTACGTCTATCAAAGTTTTAACCTTGATAGACTTAGACCCTACAAAAACGCACATAATATAAAGAAGTAAATGAAAGTTCATTGTACCTACAATTTATTACATTTTAAATTAATACAGTTTCTAGAAGTACGTTAATAAAATGTTCTAATGTTTTATTCTAAAACAGGTGAACGTTAGAACATTACTTTTACAAAAACCTGTAGATACAGCTCTTTGTAAAAATAAAAATGTTCTGTTCTTCTGTTCTTTAAATTTTGATACTGTAATTTACGTATTAAAATTAAATTAAACAATTAGTTAAATTGTACTTATTATTAGTTACCAAAGTTTAAACTTAAATATCTACTGTTTTTATCTACCTACGGCGAAGCCAAAAGGGAAGGGTTATGTTTTTTGCAGAGTGTGTATCACTAGTATCACTAGTAGTATGTAACACTCTCTATTTTCTCAGTTCTGAGTTCTTATTTTTATTTCGTTGCCGTGACAAGCCCGTGCGAACTGGCGCTTGCACGGTTGAGAGCTGCGCTTAGAAATGCATCAACGCGCATGCGCGGTGGACATCTTTGAGCGCACCGCGCATGTTCGCATTGGCTCACGACAACGAAATAAAGATAGTAAATAAGGACCCTGTAATCCGATGAACCAGCACGATTGTAACTTCGTTGAGATTGACGCCTTAACTGAAACCACTTAGTAGTAGGATGTCGTTATTATTATGAACAAATATACCATTGTTTCAAAGACCATCTTGTTAATGGTATTCTAGCCGATATAGGTTACGGCGTCCAATCTACGGCCAACTACGCAGGAGATATAGTGCACAAGAGTATGCCCAGACACAAGTGCACTCTCTATTTACCACTTACACAAAATACCTTCACTACCCTTGAACACCAAACGTGTTGATCGCTGTCCTGTACACGTGAAAAGTACGCTCTCCCAACGTCACTATAATACCATAGCCTCTATTTTATATAATACAATTTTAAAAGTATATAAAGATATTAAAAAATATAACAGGTTTAAATTCAAGTCACATATAATAAAATGGCTAAAAGAATTCAACTACGATGATATTGAGAATATGATACTTAAAAAAGCCTACTAATGTAATACACTCACACACGCACACGCCATCACGCACACGCACACACACACGACACACAAATGTCTAGTAACACTAAGATTGATATTATATCCTTTGTTTGTATTACCTAATTATAATAATGACATAACATTGTACCTATACTTTAAGGCGAAGACACTAGACTCTGAAATACAGTTTACACTAGTTCAGGGCCCAGAGAATTCACAACTATTATATAAACATTATTATTATTAATAATAATAATATTTTCTCACTCTAATATTACAATGGGATGGAAACCCGACACACAGATTAGGCGCAGGACCGATGGCTGAAAGTGCTCTTCGAGACACGGAGGGGTCTAACAGTGTTAGAAAACGGTCATCCATCTATGGACCGATTGTGGTAACGTTGCTTAACCTGGCTATCTTGATCTGCTCAGACTATAAACTCGTACTACTTCATTTACAACTATCTATTATCTGAATTAAAGACATTTGGCAAGTTATAAGTAATGTTAACTGCAGAGATAGAAACGGTCTCCCCTAAGGCGACAGTCAATTTCATTATTGCCGTTTGGCCGAAGGACGTGCAGTAATATTGCAAGGGGCGTCTCAATAAATAGTTGTTCGAGAATAGAGGAACGTTTATGAACCGTACCTTTTTCTGAGAAATGGAATTACAATTTATAATGTTGACATTCACTGCCGATCTTTCCAGATTTAGAGGATAATGTCGGGGTATTTTATTCAGGGCATATTGCTGTGGTATACGTCCTGTAATGAATTGCAAGTTGTCATGGTCGGATCCAGGATTTCATTCAGGAGGCACGACAGGCAAATGGTATTGCCGTAGGGATGGGGGCATTTTAACGGTCAATTGTGAGTTCCATGCAAGATGGCGGCGAGTGCCCCGAAAAAAATTGAAATTTGAAGATCACAAGTGAACAAATGGGCAAAGAAATTGAATACAATACAAGAAAAATCGGTACACAAAGCAACATCTGGGGGAGGGGAGGTACGTGTAATCCGGTCACGTGATCCTGACGCGAGTTTAACATTTTATACCCATACCAAAAAAAGTACACAACGCCGCTAAAACGCTTTTCTCTTCAAAAATTGCGGATTTCGGCGCCAAAATAATTTACATACTTACTCATTTTAAGCTGTACCGTTTTTTGTTAGGGTTCCGTAATTCCGTTCCGTTCCAAAATGGAAAAAACGGAACCCTTATAGTTTCGTCATGTCCGTCTGTCTGTCTGTCCGTCCGTTTGTCACAGGCATTTTACTCATACTATATTTGGAGATAATCGCTCCGAAAGTTGCATAAATCGTGTAAATTTTGTGTACACGTGCTTAATAAGAGTCCCTGAAAAAAATAGAATTTCTCGATGAATTCATCACTTTGTAACGTAAAGCAGTTAGTTGGTTGCGTTAAAACAACTGATGCATATTATTCGCATCGCTTTAGTATTTTAGATGCAGTTGTTCAAAAACAGAGAACAAAAGTTTCTTATTTTTTCTACGAAAACAGAATCACAGGATTTATTAAATAATTTGTTTTCATAAGTCATATAAAAAAAACATAACGTGAAGTAAAATCGCACAAAAACATATAAAAAGAACACAAATAAAGCTTGGATATTAAGTGTTTACTTGTTGCGGTTGTGTTCTGGTTAAATCCTCGATTTATAACACAAAACGCAACACTGAATATTTTAATAGTAAGTACTTAAATATGTTGATGGTACAAGTCAGAAGAAATTGTCCTGTAATGAATAGTAACAATAAAAATTAACCATTTTTAACCCGACTATAAAGAAGGGTTATGTTTTTCGCGCGTATCTTGTATGTATCTATGTATGTATGTATGTATGTATGTATGTAATATTCTTTATTACCTGATATCTCACAATCCACTGAACGGATTTATACAATTCAGACGTCGTTAGATTCGTCTTAATAGCCCAAGTGTTCTTATATAGGTGACGTTTTAAAAAAATAAACATGGCGGCTATGAGATGTCAAAATAAAGAGGTGTGAAAAAAAAAGTAACTTCGAATACTGCAATATGGGTATCAAATTAAAGAGCTCATCTTATGCATTTCAAAAAGGTATAACATGATTATGACTGTTTTACTGAAAAGTTAGTTAGCAACCATTGTTTTTTCAATTTTCAATACTTGACAATAGTTGTGATAAAAGTAAGTTGCTACATCGGTGACATCCTACAACTACTAAAAAGTATTAAATAAAAAAAATAATTATAAAAATAAAAAAACCCGCCTGCACTTTTTATTTTTATATTTTTTTGTTTTTTTAGTTTACTTTATTGGAAACAATAAATTGTTTAATTCAAGATTACAGTGTTAAACTAAAAGTCTATCTTTGAGAGTACAATCCACTACGTTTCCACTTACTATTTAGTTAGTTTAAGTACAGTTCTTTTTATTGGACATTTCAGCTTATAATGGTGCCAGAAATAATTTTAGGCAAACAGAATCCGTTGACCACACAGTTCCCCACCCAGGATAAAACTTTGTGTGATGAGCACGATGTTATTCTGTGTATGGGTGTTATTTATCTATATTGAGTATGTATTTAGAAATATATAAGTATGTTTATCAGTTGTCTTGTTTCCATAGTACAAGCTCTGCTTAGTGTGGGATCAGACGGCGTTGTGTGAGTTAACGCAATACGCATTTCTCGAAGAAAATCTATCCATTTAATTGGTTAATAAGATGAAAACATCGATTTCGTGGTCAGAAGATAAAATTGTACTTTTCTTGTACTTAATCGCACGACGTAGGTACTTGTATGGAATGGCACTACACACTACTCACTTACAGAGGGCTACTAAAACATTACTTTAATAGCCTGTTGGAACAGATAATTGGCGCGACCGGAAAGATATCAGATGCAAGACCGACAGCTCTCCGAAACAGCGTGTGACATATATTTTAAACGTTATCAAACATTTTATTCAAAATTATATTTTTATGGACTAGGTCACTGATGTGGAGTTAAAAATTTTCAACTCTAAAATGACTTCAAAATCACGGTGTGTAATAGAATCTACTTTTTGCCCAAACTTTTAAATCCTCGGTTTTAACCCGGTGAAACCCTTATTTTTATAAATACATTCATAACGGATGCCTGCATAATAAAAATCCAAGTTAGACAGTAACCAAAACTTCAACCAATCCTTTCAGTAATTTGCGCTTTCGAGGTTTGCTGATATATCAATGCACAGCTGCATTGATATATCAGCAAGCCTCGATGATATAACAGAACAAGTATACCTATCATTTTTTAACTGTCAGGCCGCCGGCAGATACCAGCCTGTCTGTTAATCGCAACAGACCACAGACTATCCATTTTCTATTAAAAGTTTTGGCCAACCCATTGTGTGTGCACTTGCCGCTACGACACGAAACACACTAGCAAGTAGCCGGCCGGCAACCGTTCAGCTAGTATGAAAACGTCACAGGCCACTGCCGGCACGTGCGTACCCCCCGAGCCAGTTTTCAACCGAGCCGACAGGCAATAATCGCTATAGTGTGTGGACTATGCAGACCCAGGATGAGAGACAGCCCAGACAGCCCAATAGGGTGACAGATTGCAGGCGTACTGGCAATGTGTGGGAGTCTTAATAAATCGCAATATGCTCTTAAATTACGCCAAAGTAAACTGCATGCGGCACACGCTAGAGCATATCGCATTTCATTATGCAACCTCCACACCAGGTAGAGGGTTATATGCGACCATTGTATATCCCACATCATATGTTTATTAAAAATACAGTAAAAAGTGTAACAGTAACTTCTGGTTATTTAGACCACACTTTTAGGCTCTCTAATTTATATTATCTATAAGTATGGCATCTTATCAAACCAAAAATTATTTATTTACTTAGGAAGTAAAATACTACATTTGTGAAAGTCGATTATCCATGTACATGTAATGCCTGTTCGCAAACAATAGGTAAAGCCGGAGAAAAGAACGTGGCAATAATAATTCGCGGCCACTCTTTTCAAATTGCCAATGTTTACAATGTATCTAAACTGTATATTATGTAGTAAGGTACTGCCACCATTACATTATACACCATATTAGAGGACTGATATAAAACAAAGTATAAAAAAATACTTTAATGTAAGTTTTGTTTTGATAAAAATATCATTGTTGCTAAAAATCTAAAATAATACTTTCATTTTATTATTTTAGTATTTTATTACATAAACAAATATTATAATGTCATACGTATCGAATAAAAAAAAATCAATATCTCTTATAGATTATTTTCTATGATTTTATGAAATATGCAAAAAAAACCCTGTGTTCGGGACTAAACCGACGGCGTTATGGCCCGCTGTTAAAGTGTAAAAATCTAATTTAAAAAAAAAACCCGCCTGCAAAAAGACCGTAACAATATATCTTTCATATTTAACATCATATAGTAGGAGGCACATTTTTAAGTTTAACAAGATTCATCAATGCCTCCGACTACATGGTGATGAGTATCACTCTCACAACTAAGACGAATCTAACGACACCTCTCAAGCTAAAATCCAACAAGCCATTTAGGCTCTAAGGTGTGCCAAACATATATACATACATACATACACTCAAAAAACATAATCCTCCTTCTTGCGCAGTCGGAAAAAATTAAAAAGATATGAGATTATATTTAAGAACCTCAATGGGTACAATATAGTAGGCGCAATCACTTACAATGTAAAAACTATATGTGCTTACATATTGGCCAAATTACTGCTTATAAATGAATACGTATCAAAGTTTTGCAAAAGTAAGAAAAGAATCGCTTTAATTTATCACGCAAAATATTTACTTACATAAGATATAAACTATACAATAAAATACATTAATAAGGAGCAAGAAACTAGATCCTTGTTTTAGTTTTATGTGGGCGAACAAGAAAACCGCACTTAGCCTCACAATTGGGCCATTGTGCGTGTTCCTTCTTCAGATCCTTGTCTTAATCAATTAAATAAACGTCTATTGTATAAACTCTTTGTATAAGATGTCTCTTGACTACATTCTTAAATCTATTTATTGATAGTCTAGAAATGCTAACTGGGATCTTATTGTAAAAGCGCACACCAAGTTCCATGAAAGTTTTGTGAAGCCTTTGATATTGGCCTACTAATTTGTGCTT
Source organism: Herminia tarsipennalis (assembly GCA_945859575.2). Lineage (NCBI taxonomy): Eukaryota > Metazoa > Arthropoda > Insecta > Lepidoptera > Erebidae > Herminia > Herminia tarsipennalis. The sequence goes on along the minus strand of OX243843.2, from coordinate 4,473,895 downwards.
ATTTCCTGTATTCACAGGGTGTTCATTACTATTTTGGTTATACAGGATGTTTGGAGGGTGGGTAGCCATAGGAAAATGGTTGATAAATGAAGCTATTGGCTACTTGCTGTGAAACAATTACTTCAGCCTATCAGCAAGCGGAACGTGAGACTTTTCGTGAGTGCAGCCGATCATCGATTTATAAAACGTTATCAAGTCGACAAAAAGTGTCACAGTCACGGTCCATCACGTTCCCCTTGCTGATAGGCTGAAGTATTGTGGCTGTGCGCGCGCATGCGCCCGGGTCCTCTAAAACTGTTACAGGCAACAGGTTTCTAAGCAACAGTGAATTGTTTATTACAATGCCTTCAATGTCTTCTTATGATGTCATCACGTAAAATTATCGTCCGTAAACCGACTTTACAGACAACCGTTTATTTGCGATTAAAAATAAGTTGTTTGTTGTAAACCAATCTTGAACTAATGAACGTGCGTTCTATTTATTTCATCGTAATTTTATATTAAACGATTCATTTTAAAAAATTGAGATGACATTATAATGATTCCTACTACCTATTCTAAATTCGAATATTTGGACGTATGAATCTTTATAACTCAATCATGCCAGATCGGTGGAATGGATCTGAATTAAAAAAAAAATAACTAAGTACGCTTGCATAAAATGAGGTGCCTACAAGCATTTGATACCATGAACAACTCTTCAATTTGAGCACATATTTCTATTATGCTATACCAGCTGTCCCGCGCAACTTCGTCTGCGTAAATTTTGCACGTTTTGCAACATTTCTCATTCCTGCTCTACTCCTATTGGTCGTAGCGTGATGTTATATATGGTCTTCCTCGATAAATGGGCTATCCAACAGTGAAATATTTGTTCAATTCAGACCCGTAGATCCTGAGATTACCGCGTTCAAACAAACAAACAAACTCTTCAGCTTTATAATAGTTAGTAAAAGTATAGATTATAGATGGATAGGTAGTGGAGAAAACGGGCGGGTCACTTTTTAGAAAACAGCTATATTTCACAACGACGACCTGGAAATTAAGATATGGACAGTACGTATCCTATACTCGCACAGCGCTTGTGACTACTTAGTTCAAATTAAAATGGCATATGAGTTTGTATTTTTTGCAGTCTGTTTTGTTTTTATAATTTTATTAATCCTGGGCGGATTACCGCTTTATTTTTTATAAAGCGCTTGTAAGCCAGGATCAACAGTAGAAAAACATGAAAATGCTAAACGTGCTTCGCTCGGATTTGCTAGAATAACGGAGCTGCATTTTCGATGAATATACATCGTACGTAAATAGGATAATGCTCAGTAGTAATGACATACTAATATTTTTTTTTATATATGGCAACTATGCCGGTGCCGTCAATTCTGCCTATGTCAGATGTGCACGTGAGGAACTCGTATTTGTTGGATTTTTTTGTCGTTGAACTAATTGTAAAATTAGTAAACTGGAACAAGCAAAAGATAAATTACATAAATATGTGATAGACAAATTAATATTACAAAAGGAAAAGTAAGTCTGTTGGTCTGTCTGTTACATTTTCGTGCTTAAACTAAAACCGATTTAGATTAAATTTAGTATAACCTCCCGCTATCGGCTTCTTCACAGTACATCAAATAATTTCGTAGTATTTTATTTATTTTAATATAAATAAAATATTATTATTTAGGTATATAACAATATAATTTTTGGGAAAAAAAAATACAAATTAACCCTCCACTATCTACGACCTACTTTTGTCACACAACCATTTACCACACATCTGATATTTCTTTGTCTGGTTTAGGGTCTAAACTTCACATTAAACAACGATTTTACTCCCGTAAAATAGTATGTAGGCATATAAGGTCGCAACTCCAAAAACAAGTGGTAGGTGATTGAGGGTTAATATAATAAATATTTTCCAACCTGATATTACAAAGGTATTTAGTGTTATGTAGAAGCCACGAGAGTTAGAGTCCCCGGTAAGGCTATAAGATATTTTTTATTGCCATTACCGACATCCACGTGGGTGGGCCGCGGGCTAAAGCTTATACTTAAAAAAGGTAATGCTCAGTAATAATAATATTATTTGAAGCATAATATTATTCGTTATGCATTATTTGCACTGTGAGGCTTAACATGCTCTCCGAGTCAAGGAGGGATATGACGTTTTTCGTAGACTGTTACCCATCTATGCAACGACAGTGGTAACGTTGCTTGACATAGATAATTTTCCCATTAGCTCGGATACAAGGAGGACACGGATCGCTCGAAACATTGATGAAGAATGAAACTTTTTATATACACTTTTATCCCATATTTTACCACCTAGGGGATGACCATAAAAATCCCTTCTGGAAGCATTATTTGTCAATTTTGGTTTTTCGGTCAGTCGGTATTGCTTTTACCTACTTAAGTTAGCAAATCATTATTGTTTTTAAACTTTCGCGGTTTTAATACATATTACATATATTTCGGGACTTAATCGCGTGAATTATTTAAACTTTTTATTTACCCGACGTTTCGATCGAATTGCACCGATCGTGGTCACGGGTCCACTACTGTTAGTAAATCATGCTTGGAGCAAGAAGAAGTTTTACAAAAACTTCTGAAGATGTTTGATGGATTTGGCTACTAGAGCTATATATTTGTCATAAGCTACACACAAAACATTTGATTTCAACAGATTTACATATTATTTGCATTAAATGTTTTAAAGACACCAACAAATCACTTATTTTCTTTAAAAGAAGCCTATGCATGGTGTAATTTTATGTTAATAATGGCAACAAATACGTAAATACAATCAGACATACCTATGTATATAGACTGTAATTATTTAACACTTCACATTTTAGTTTTTCATAGTTGGTTATACCCAATATCTCAAGAGACAATCTTTTAATCAACAAGATAGCATTGCTAAGTCAACCTACAATTTATCCATCTCCAGCAGAGATGCAATTTGATTAAAAACTCAACTACAATTTTTCTTCCACTTCGTTTAAAATCAATTTTCAAGACTTCGTTAGCTTTATCAGCGCAAGATAGATTGTCTGGCGACTAGAGATACCTTCCATTAATTCCATTGGACGATTACGTGTTCAGGGTAAGTTCAATTGAATTCATCAATTATTGATAGGATCAAAATAAGTTACATCAGATCGCTGCAAGTGTAGCCATCATTATAAACATTATTAATTGATAATTTTTTATTGGACCTTACGACTCAAAATTGAAAAAAAAAATGTTTAAAAACTATAGGAAGACGATTTAAACGAGTATAGATGATAGAGATAGCTTACATCTATAACATAATCAGCATTAAAATTTAATGTTGATTTTATGTAATGGATGTTTGAGAAGAAGGCCAGTGTCCCTACAGTGGACATGAGTGCATTGCAGAGACAAATAGCCTCCTTCTTAAGAGCGTTTAGTTTAGGGTTTGGTGGATGGCAACTTTTGATTTATTTGTCTTAGAACATGGCGCTTTCTTCATTTTTTTCTTCACCTAATGCCTATATACTTTTTGAAATGTTTTTCGATGCCGAAGTACATAGGAAACATCCTTAATAATTGTTGATCAAAGATGCTTGTGAGTTAGTAGTAAGAGTTTAATATAATTTTCATAAAAATTAAGTTGAAAATTTAACAGGAGTATAATAAATATCCATCAGTAGTTGATAAAATAAAATCGCTTTAGAAAAGGTCATTGAAGATTTATTGAGTGGTCAATGAACTTTACTGAATACTTGTGTCACAAGTCACGTTTTAGTTTTCAGGCAAAATAGAAATGACGACAATTGTGGAGTTTCTATTCAATTAGTTTTGTTTTGTTATATTGGAGGCAAAGGTATCCTATTTAATAGGGCATTACCCTAACAAAACAAATTGTAATCCTATTATAATGTTTTTCTGATAAATAAAATAAAGCCTGTGTCCGAAGAAGGGTTGATTTATTAAGTAAACTTAAATTATTTTGCTGTTGTTGCTTCTGTTGTTGTTTGAACTACACCTAACTAAACTAAAAGAAGTACTGAGTGGACCTGTTCTTTCTATTTAGGACTACTAAAATAATTAAACTACAAGACATAAACAACCTTCATGTTCATATCTTTATTTGCATTCTACAATATGTATCACTAGCTGTCCCGCGCAACTTCGTATGCGTGCATTTTCCCCCGTTTTTGCAACATTTGTCATTACTGCTCTACTCCTATTGGTCGTAGCGTGATGTTATAAAGCCTATAGCCTTCCCCGATAAATGGGCTACCCAACAGAGAAATAATTTTTCAATTCGGACCAGTGGTTCCTGAGATTGCCGCGTTCAAACAAACAAACTTTTCAGCTTTTTAATATTAGTATAGATTATGGACTTCGTTTGGGCCCAGCAAAAAATCACAATAATATTGATTAACTTAAAAACATTTTTTTACATAATTTAAAGTTAAGTATTCTAAACAATAATAACACACACATACACATTTTATATTAAATATTGTTTTATTTTATCTATTTAATATTTATTTAACTTTATTATTATTTATCTTTAGAAAATCATTCAAGCTATGATGGCATTTTTCATTTAGGTACGTATATATTTATCATAAATCTATCTTTTCTAGTTGAATTATACATTTACTAATTTGGGCTTAGCTTCAAAGAACTCTTTAAGACTATAGTAGATTTTTTCGTTACGTATTTTTTAAATTTATTTATAAATATATTGTAGCTCGTAACATTTTTAATAACGTTCGGTATCCATACTAATATTATAAATGTGAAAATAACTCTGTGTGTCTGTCTGTATGTCTGTATGTATGTATGTCTGTACGTCTGTATGCCTGTATGCCTGTATGTCTAAATGTCTGTCTGTCTGTCTATTATCTTTTCATGCTTAAACCACTGAACTGATTTAGATACAATTTAGTATGCAGATAATTTAAGATCGTGGAAGGACATAGTATAGATTTTGTCGCGATAAGGGGAAGACCATAAATTACGTGAGGTGATTTTGGTGAAGTTTAGACCCTCTCCCTCCCTCAGGTGAGATATCGTGAGAGAAGGACATAGAAAAGGGAGTTTTTAACGCTATAAAGGGGCGTCCATAAATTACGTAAGTTGATTTTGGTGAATTTTGGACCCCTCTCTCTGGAGAGATATCGTGAGAGGAGGACATAGGATAATTTTTATCGCGATAATGGGGCGTCCATAAATTACGTAAGATGATTTTGGGGGATTTAGGGCCCCTCCTTCCCTTTAGTAGAATAAAGACTATTTTACTCAACCTCAAATTCTTCTATTCTTCCAACACGCGAGTCAAGCCCTCGCTTGCGCCATCTAGCCGATAGCATACTGCCTCTGTGGCGCGGTGGGAGTGTATCCGACTGCTACGCAAGAGGTCGTGGGTTCGATCCCCACCCAGGATAAAACTTTGTGTGATGAGCACGATGGTTTATTATGTGTCTGGGTGTTATTTATCTATAATATGTATGTATTTAGAAATATATAAGTATGTTTATCAGTTCTCTGGTTTCCATAGTACAAGCTCTGCTTAGTTTGGGATCAGACGACGTTGTGTGAGTTGTCCCAAGATATTATTATTATTATTATTATTAGTTTGAGAACTATTACGGCTTTTCTTATTTCTTCGTTACAGAGAGCATTTTTAACAAATTATGATATCGCAGGCCGAATATTAAATAAATTTTATAGGCACTACTTGCCAATTACTTTATAAATACAATAACTTCATTTGTGAAGGATAAAAAAAAAATGAAGGCCAGACCCAGGAATCGATAAATTAATTGGCAAGAAATGCCTATAAAAATGGCTATAAACATTTTTGATTAATATTATTAGAAATAATCGCTGCGAAAGTTGTATAAATTGTTTCCCCCCTTTATTTTATGAACCGTATGACCAAAAAATATGCAAAAATAATCATATAGGTTCAAACTAAAAATATTTCGGACATGATCGGATTTATCGTCAAGAACCGTCAAGTTTCTTCAATCAAAATATTCCCTGCGCTTCTCGATCGCGTTACTTTCGTAGGCGTTGGTCTGTTTTGAACAGCCAAACTATCGACGGACGCTTTGTTTCTAGATCGTATTGATAAATCCAGGATTCGTCACACGCCTGTTTCTGAGCTTCGATGAAGTTTTGCACCCAGCGCGAAACTGTCCTCCTCAAACGAAGGTGCTCGTGTAGAATTTTGTGAACGCTTTCCGAACCAATCTGCAGTATATGCTAAATCTCTTCGTATGTAATTCGCCTGTTTTCTTGAATTATTGTTTTTTACTGGCAGCACACTTTCTTCTGTGACAGCCGTTGTAGAACGACTACTCCTTTGTTCATCTCCCAGTAAGGCGACCGCGCTTGAACTCGGTATGCCAAAAGTAGATGGTTGTTTTGTAAGGTATTTCATGCTTATTAGGCATTTGTAGTCGATCAAATGACTCATCAGGTTTTAGGCCACAACTAAAGTTTGACTGCCTCTGTGGTGTGGTGGGACTCCGAATCCGACTGCTACACAAGAGGTCGTGGGTTCGATCTCCACCCAGGATAAAACTTTGTGGGATGAGCACGATGGTATACTCTGTGTCTGGGTATTATTTATCAATAATATGTATGTATTTAGAAATATATAAGTATGTTTATCAGTACCATACAACTGACAAACATACTTATTCCATAGTACAAGCTCTGCTTAGTTTGGGATCAGATAGCGTTGTGTGAGTTGTCCCAAGATATATATATATATATAAAATCATCGCACGTAAATGTTCTCGATGCAGATCCATTTTCAAAAGTGTCACGATAATTTAATTTGGCTCTCGAAAAATTGTGGAGACAAATTCGAAATTAGAATAATGGTATTTTTACTTATAGATAACAAAATTTTTTAAAATAATTACAAGTGGCTAGTGCCTTATACAAAAAAACTTTTTTCGGCATACTTTCTGAGTAGCCTGGTATTTTCTGGTACCTATATATAGCGAAGTTAAGGTAAGGATACCATTTTCGATTAAATGAGATCTCAAACTCTGAGATCTGAAACTTTCCATTTTTCTTATATTTGCTAGGATACGTACATATTTACTTTTTATTTTAAATAAGATAGCTATGTCAATACTATTTCCCCACGAAAGTATGCCATATCGCAGCCAGGAGTGTGCGTAAGCGTAGTAAGCGTTTAACGTAGGTTTGTTTTTTTAACTCATACAGGGCATATGTAAATCGGGACAGCTAACCGCTATGGTATGGATGTTGGATTTTCAAATAATATTTGTGTCTTTATATTTAGACCTAGAAGTTTAAACGAGTAGTAACTATTTAAAGGCTATTTACAATTTAAAATTTACATTATAATAATTTTGGTTTTTCTGTTATTTATTTGGAGATTATGATCTTCCATCCAAGTCGTTACAGATACCATTTTTGCACGTTAGTTTTAAGAGCCAAGTTTTACTTAGAAATATAATGGATATATCATCAGCAAATAGTGTGCTATTAAAATATATTATTTTAGGTAAGTCGTTGATATATAAAAAATAAAAGACAGCCGACAGTGCTGCTCTGTCAGATTGAGTTTTTTACTTCCGCCTTTTGTGATCTAATTGTATCTCGCCTGTCTGTATGTGTTTTTAAAAATATGTTTTATGTAATACTGCAAATGTAGACAGCGTTTTTTTCTGAATCTGTTTTGGAGGTCATTGTACTTTTCACAGAAAGAATATAGACGTTTAGACATTGCAGTTTCTAATATCTTTGAGAAGGTAGTTAGTACTTTGATTTTTTAACCTTGATTACCTAGAGTATTTTGATTTTTGGTCATACATATTAGTTTCATACAGTAGTATTAAATTACAATTGCAGATGACCCAATTTGGTGCAAAAACGCAAGTTCTGAATAGCACTAAAATACATATCATAGCTGCTTTATCATTTCTGAAACAGTAATATAATAATAATAATAATTTATTTATAAAAGTAAAGGTACAATAAACTTATATAAAGGTATAATAACAAATAGCACAGTTAAGTATTTGCCTGAACTTGGTTGAAACCTGTGTTTCAGGCTAGAAAGTAAAAAGTATTTTAATAAATACTTTCCGAAACTAAAACTATACTTAATAAATAAAAATAAGAACTGTTAAACTAGTAAACATAGACTAATAAATTAACATTTACAAAAAAAAAAATAAAAAAATAGGTAATTATAAGAGATGTTACAACAATTGGTCTTATTTATTTTAGTACAAGTAATAAGTCCTCCGTCTGTTCGTATGACATATCTTGTAATTGGGAACTTACAGCTTTTTTACAATTAAAATAATTAAGGTGGTACATATTTACAATTCGATTAAATCTATTATACAAAAAAGGGCCTATGAAATTAAAAAATCGGTTTGAGAACATATATCTTGAGGTGGAATCAGATGTGCAGACTATATCTTTTCGTCTCTTATTAGTTAAGTCAGTATCAAAAGTAAGTAGCTCGTGTTGTTTTAAAATTATATTTACTATAAAAAGCTGACGGACAGTCAATACCTTACAGCATTTATACAGGAGGAAGGTGGGAAAAAGGAAATGTCGAAAAGTAGCTACTTTTAGAACGGCTCTCTGTGCTCTTTCAAGTGGCAACATAACGGTTTTTAGTGCTCCTCCCCATGAAGTGATGCAATACTGAATGATGGACTGACACAGGGCCTTATATACTTGTATAATTAATTTCGAATCGGCAATAGAACGCAGTTTTTTAAAGACATATATTAGTTTTCGCACTCTAGTCACTAAAATTTCTAGGTGTTTCTTGAATGACAGTGTGTTATCTATATTAATGCCGAGATATTTTATGTTGCTAGTGCTAAGTATAATAGGACAGTTACACGTATTTTCTAATGTGTTATTACAATAGTGTGCAAATAAATGTGGGTCATCGTCGCTGTGGTATGACTGTCGCATAGAAAAGCGGATATATTTTGTTTTATCAGCGTTTAATGTTAGCAAATTATGACTAAGCCAATTATTTATCAAATTAAAACCTTGCTGAGCGTTTTCAAATAGGACGTTCTTGGTTTTGGCCGTAAATATAATAGCTGTGTCATCAGCATAGGATATTATCTTACCATGATCGATATTCATATTGCAAAGGTCATTTATGTAAATAAGGAATAAAGTAGGGCCTAAAATACTGCCCTGAGGAATACCAAAATTTTTGATCTTCACTAGTAATGTTATCTTTTTTGATACATTGGTATCTTTCATTTAAATAGTCTGCCAAAAGTTTTAGTTGTGTCCCTCTTATGCCCAGAGACTCCAACTTGTTTAGCAGAATGGGAACAGAAATTGTGTCAAAAGCTTTAGCAAGGTCAAGGAAGATGCCCAGGACTTGGTTCCCTTTGCTGAGCTCTTGTGAAATATAATCTGTCAAAGTGTGAGTCGCGTCGGCTGTAGACAATTTAGCTCTAAAAGCATATTGTGTAGGGGATAGAAACTGGTTGTTTTCTAGGTAATGAATTAATCTAATATTTATAATTTTTTCGAGTATTTTCGATATTGAGGGAAGTAGGGAGATCGGTCGGTAATTGGATACAAGTTCTTTATTTCCGGATTTATAGATAGGAATAACCCTGCCTTTTTTAGGCGTTGAGGAAAAATCCCTTCGGAAAGGCAAAGTCGAAAAATATATGTTAAAGGAGGTACTAAAATATGTTTAAAAAGTTTAAGGATTTTATTGCTAATATTGTCCGAGCCAGTGGCACAGTTATCCTTCAGGTCAGAAATAATTCGAGCTACCTCGCGTTCGTCACTGTCTAGCATAACGAAAGATTTGAGACTCAAGTTGCGGACAAATTGGGGGGGTTGCGTACATCCAAGGCTATTCTTTTGATTTTGAATACGCTCGGCAAGATTTTTGCCCACATTTATAAAATAGTTATTTACATGGTTAGCTGAATTTAGTTGTGATGAGTTAATGTGCAGTAAACTCGAATTTGATTGATGATTTTTCGAGGAGTAAGTTATGCTTTTAACATGTCGCCAAATTTTCTTACTATTATTACCTGCCCTTTGTAAAACATCTCTGTCATAATTAATTTTTAACTTTTTGAGTAGGTTGTTACAGAAATTTTTGTATCTTTTGTATGTAGTTAAAAGTATTAGGTTGTCAGGGTACCGTCTTGTTCGCTGATGGAGTCGATCTCTGTGTCTTATACAACGTATAAGACCAGGAGTAATCCAGGGCTTGATATTGTAAAATTTCTTATTTATTGTCGTTACTTTCGTGTTGCATAATATTGCTTGTTGGACATTTTTAATTAAATACGACAGAGACATATTAGGGTCGGCATTATTGTAAACTGGACAAAAATCGATGTTGCATAAATCATGTTCGAGTTTGTGCATGTTTAATTTAGACCTTGTCTGTGGACGACTCTGCTTAGGTGGCGTTAAATTTACGGTTAGTAGGACAGCGTGGTGGTCAGTTACAGTAGAGTTAGTAACATGAGTGATGTATGTCAAGCTGGTTTTAGTCATTACATGATCGAGACAGGAACCGCTATGATGAGTAGATAATGTGTGAGCGGGCGGGATGTAGTTATGGGTTCCTGAATCGCAAGATCCTGAGCTGTTGGCTGTGTTATGTTTAAATTCAAGTCACCTGTTAATATTGTGTTTTTACATGAGGATAGTGATTTTAGTGTTTCATCTAGAGATTTTTGAAAGAGGTCAGAGTTTCTGAAGGAAGGAGATCTATATAGGTATAAAGCAATAATCGCTGTATCTGAACCAATGTTAAGGATCAAACCATTGCAGTCTTGAAGAGTTGGCTCCTCGACTGTGACCTTTAATGTTTTTTTAGCATACACCACGACACCATCATTTTGATTGTGATTTGTAGCGGTATAGTATACATTGTACCCCGGTATTATTAGGAGGCGATCGTGCCGGTTTATTAACCAACACTCGGTTAGAATGATTATATCACAGTGAACATTAAGCCTATGTAGAAAAACATGTAAACTATCTATATTTTTATGAATACTGCGAATATTCTGTGTAAGTATGGTTAGTGATTTTTGGTATACGATGAGATATTGTCTGCAATCTTCAACCTCACAAAATCTTGATTCCGATAGGAAACTATAATCTAATTGCGTAATTAAATTTAAATCCATTTATGTAACTTATATCTACCCTTAGTTCTAAAATACACGCGAGTATGTGGCGCTCTTAGGCGCCTTCATAATCAATTGAGTTAATGTACCTTAGTTAAGCTGCTTTTTTTGCAGGGCAGTCATTGTCACCCGTCTTGTGATTGTTCGGCTTTTTGAAACGCAAGCATGTTGCACATTTAGGCGCCTCTGATTTTGATTTGCACTCTTGAATAGAATGACCATCTTGACCGCAATGTCCACATGTAGAGTTAGGTGTTTTGCATGTTTTGGCTGCATGTCCGTACTGCTGGCATTTGTAGCATCTTGTCACTAGTGTAAAATCTCGCACAGGACAGGACGTCCACTTGATAAAAACTCTTTCTTGAATTAGCAGGGCTTTACGTATGACTGCTGATACTTCCAGTATATAATTGCAGGTCACTGCATCTTTCTTCCCAGATTTGTGGCTGAGTCTAATTGAGGTCAAAAATGAATCTTTAGTTAAAGAGGGCATTTTTTCTACCAGGTTTTGTTCGTATACACATTTAAAAACCTTATTATCGCTCATTTGTGTCGGGACTCCTACGATAGTAATGCGGGGTTTGCGTTTTTGGGTTGCGTCGACGGTAAGACCTGACTTGGCAAGTTGTACAGATTGTTTGAGTTTTTCTAGGTCATTTTTAGACTCTGTGCTGATAATGACGCCTCCGTTTTTCGTGTTTCTGACTCCGCGAACTTTGAGTTTCATATCTTCGGGGCAGACGATTTTCTGGACCAAGGTTTTGGTTTCGTCGCTGGTTTTTGACCTGTCACTAGGATAAATGGTCACGGAACTCAGGGGCGTTGGTCGAACGAAACTATTCGTCCCCTTCTTCACCATGTCAGCAAAAGATGAATTTGGCAATGCTTGTTTGGAACAGGACTCCTTAATCGTCTGTTTTATCTCAGATAAATTGTTTGCCAGATCTAGTAGGGCAGATTGGTTTTGCAAAGATACATGGGATTGGACTGCTCTATGTTTGATTGACTGATATTGGACAGCCAATTGTGAAACCGCAATTCCAACTTTCCGGCAGAGGTTGGAAACTCTTAACTTCTGTTCCGAGTTCAGTTTACCTTCGGCTGAAATAGTGCATATTTCATTTAAGTATTGTTGGATAGATCCCATCCATTGCTGTAACTCAGGTGTTGATACGACTTCAAATTTCTCACTTTGGAACGTCGGCGGCCCTGGACTACCTTCCATTTTTGAGGCCAAATGCACTAATAATAACTGTTCATAGTAAAACTAAACACGCATAACATACAAAGTCGGTAAACTAGGTCATTATTTATGCAATTGTCAATTTATTATTTTTAATAATTATGCGCACGTCTGTATGGAGCGATGAACGTAAATAATCACACACACACAGTGACTGTATCAAAGGTTTCCTCCCAATATTGAAGACACGTCTACCTTATTCCTTCATTTTTCTTGTCAAATTTGACATAATATTTTACAATTATATGATGGAGATAAAGATAATCATTCTCGCACGTAGTGGATTAAAGGTTAAACCGCACTATAGCGACACTGCAGCCAAGAAGCGTTGCGCAGCATATTCTTCCTCACAGGACTGCTATAGTACGTTTCCCTTCTTTAGAAATAGGGGGAAGAATATTTTTCCAGCAACGCCCCTCCACTGCAGTGTCGCTATAGTGCGGTTTAACCTAAATTGTCACATTGCCTAACATCATATCCTGCAACGGTTTGGGCAGACTCATAGTACTTACTACTACTATACAAATAATTTATAAACTATAAAATGACCAAATCATAAGAAAAGTGTGGATAATGGGTTCTTTGTACCTACTAGCATTGTCTCGATTGATTGTAAAACTACTAGATGACTATTGACACTATTTTTGACACAATCGTTTCAAATATTCTAATACAATTTTCGTTGTACAAATCAATCGAATGTTTGATTGGATTTGAAATCAGTACCAATCAAAAGCACAAAAGCATTGAATTTGAATTATTATTTTGAAAATGAGCACAATATTTGGACGAGGCCCAATCAAACATGCAAATAGTGTGGCTACGTAGTGAGTGACGCGGTGTTTGCCAAACGATCGGCAGTTAGGCTGTTAGCACATTGGGATATTGGAAACCGTTGTTGTTTGTGGGTAGATGTTTATTTTAGTGCCAGAACTTGAAAACAAACACATTAAATGTGTAACCGGAGAACTCTCATATAGAATAATAATAATAAAAAAATATTCACTGAGGAAGCAAAATACTACTCTTGTGAAAAGTCAATTCTACATATACATGTAATGCCTGTTCGCAAGAAGAAAAGAACAAGGCAATAAGAACTCGTGGCCACTCTTTTCAAGTTCTTAATGTTTATAATATTTTTTTGTTTAAAAACTGTATTATGTAGGCTAGGTGCTACCACGATTATATTAAACACCAAATTAGAAGACTAATGCAAAAACGAGAGATGAAAAAAATATTCGTAAAATAAGAGTACTTGAGATTGAATATATCAATATATCAACCTCAATGGGTACAACATAGTAGTAGCGTAGCATCCACTTACAATGTATAAACTATATGTGCTTAAATATTAGCCAAATTACTGCTAATTAATGAATAAGTATAAATGTTTTGCAAAAGAGAGAAAAGAATGACCATAATTTATCACGCAGAATCGTTACTTACAAAAGTAAATAATTTTCTTATCTAATGCCTCAGTAAAATTATTAAACGACGACAGTAATATTATCCTAGGTAAAATATAATAAACTGTACAATAAAATACATTTATAAGGAGCAAAGAACTACATGCATTTATCTTTATCAGTTAAATCTTCGATTGAGTAGTGAGCTCTTTAAAAAAGATGTCTCTTGACTACAAGCTTAAATTTGTTTAATGGTAAACTCAAAAATTCTGTCTGAGATTTTATTGAAAAATATTTATTAATATTTTCATCAATATTTCACTATCAATGTGTGGTCAATCAATGCTTAACATCAAACCTCTATTTGTAAAGGTTACCCTGTATAGTTCTCTCCAAACATAATTAATGATATCAAAAGGCAAAAGGCCGTGGGTTCGATTTCCACACGGGACACAACTTTGTGTGATCCACAAACTGTTGTTCCGAGTCTAGGTATACTTTGCGTCCGTGACTTGTATATTTGTAAAGTCCCCCGCAATACAGGGCTTGTACCCTAATGCGGGAGTCACATTTTATTAAAAAAAAAAATACATGCGGAAACGCATTAAGATTTTAAGACCTTTATTAGATATACAAAGCAAGTTGGCATCATACTCAAGGTATGCCGTGGACATAAAGACGCACAATTATTTCCGTAGTAGGAGTCGTCGTCTACTAGCCGAGCCCCCATGTCGCAGTCGCTCGTGCTTCGTCTCCGATTCCAAGTGCACTTACCACTTTGAACAACCTCGTGGAGGCTAATCCAAATTGTTACCTGTTTGCGGATGTATGTAGTGTTTTGTGTTTTATATTGTTTAAAATAGCTTTAAGCTTTTGTTGATGAACGCAGTTTTTCGTCAATAAGTCAATGATAGTATATCCAATCATGCACGAAATACTTTTGGTTTAAAGCATTTAATAAGCACTATCTTTGTAATTTTTTTTATATTTTTTGGTCACACGTTTCAAAAGTTAAGGGGTTTTGATTATTTTCAAAAATATTCACTCGATACAAACCTTAAAATATTTTGAAAAGACCTGTCGAATGATGTGCCACACATTGATGTTTGCGGAACAAATATTTTTTTTAGCTTCTGTATGGAGTCCCCTAAAAGTACATATTATTATTATTTAGCTATTAAACTAATTAGCGGCTACTCACAAGAAACCTTTTCACCAAATTTCATCAATATTTATGCCTGTGACATACGGACGGACAGACAGACAGACAGACGGATATGACGAAACTATAAGGGTTCCGTTTTTGCCATTTTGGCTACGAAACATTAAAAAATATTTTTTTTTCTTTGTTATAAGTTAAGTGCTGATTAATGTAACTGATTTTTATAAACCTTGTTAAATAATAACTAAATAAATAAATAAATCGTTTAATTTCATTGATCTAAATGAGTCTTTACAATACAACGAATCGCCGGTATTAGGATTACGTGGTAGCATTGGTTTGAACTGACAACGTGATTAAAATTAGTTGAATGAAACATGTTGTGACGTGTTGCGTGGTATGTAAGTGATATGTATTGGTGTGTCGAATACACTTTGTATAATTGAAATCCGGATTCAATTATGTTATTGAAGTGAATTATAATGTATGTGTTGGACAAAACATTAGTTTAGTTTTTAACGTTAAATAGTTTGCGCTATAAAGATAAGATAATTATACAACATTTGAGGTGTTTTCACAACACGGTCACCGGCATGTATTAATTTCCTGATTAGCTACTTCTTAAAAATCGATTAGACACATGATTGTGCTACTTTAGCGTGTTAAGAATGCAGAGCTGACTACTAAATTGATTCGGTATACAATTCAAGAGTTATAATCTATAAAAGGAAAATCTGGTATTTGAACTACACCGGAAAAGACAAATGTCGATAACAGATGTACAATATGACATAGTAGAACTAATAGAACCATGCCATGTGTTTCTATTAGGACTTCAGTCTTTGCATGGTGAGATGCATCGGGAATAACTAACTACGAAGTCGATAAAGCCTTTGGTAATAAATACTAATAAAAGCATTATGCTTTAGATATTTCGCTTTGGTTTAAATATAAACTTTGTTAATGATCGTACGACTAATTCTCAAAAGTAAATTGACATTATTTACCCATTATTACCTATCATTTTGACATTATTTACCCATTATTACCTATCATTAGATACATTTTTTTTTAAATTGTAATTGACCTAGGGAAAAAAGAAATATAAGTCTAGATTTTGAGATAAAGTCTGTCTAGCATACTAGGCATTTCCTAGTTTGCCTAAAAGCGATTGTTATAAAGAGTTGTGCCAAATCGAAGTTAAAATATTGTTTAATTAATTAATAATATCTTGGGACAACTCACACAACGTCATCTGATCCCAAACTAAGCAGAGCTTGTACTATGGAAACCAGACAACTGATAAAAATACTTATATATTTCTAAATAATAATAATAACAATATCTTGGGACAACTCACACAAAGCTGTCTGATCCCAAACTAAGCAAATATAAGTATGTTTATCATATTATAGATAAATAACACCCAGAAAAAACCATCGTGCTCATCACAAATAAACCCACGACCTACGGCTTAGCAGTCAGGGTCACTAACCACTAGACCAACAGGCCAGTCAAATTTAAAATTTATTTGTTGATTATTGTTAATTAATTTAAAATAATAATTATCATCATACTTGAATGTAATATAAAGTTACTGTGGAATTCGAATCCAAGCACTAAGTATACAAGTGGAACGGATGTACATCCCAAATGTAAGTTAGGTAAGTGCAAATTGGGTAGTAGTATATAGAACCTGTCAGTTTGTCAATGTATTTTGTTAAATATATTTATGATGAATGTAATCTATGTAAATACATTCATAACTTTTGTAGAATATACTGTAACGTCTTTAGTAGACATTGTAATAAAAAAAAAACTCCCGAAATCGGTCGCGACGCATTTACTCTCCGCAACTTGTGGCAATGATTGACTAGCGGAGCGTAGTTGCACAGCTTTGATGATTTTTGATACGACAATGTTTATAATTTAAAAACTGTCAGGGATAAATTAATTAAAATCGATCTATAAAATTTGGCACTAGACGATTGTTTAGTTTGTGGCCCAACGTCAAATTAAGGGTTAAAACAGATATGTATCTATTTTAACTACTAAAAAATCATCTACATGTGTCATGGTAACGTAATTGTAGCCAGTTCCCGCCACATATTGTATCGAAAGGCCTAAATTCTATCAGTAAACGGAATTATTAAATTGCAAATAATGTGTATTCCATTATCCATTACGATTCCAGTTGTTTAAAGAATTGCAAAAAAAAAATCGATAGGATTTTCTTCGCAGTGAAGGCCATCCTAATCGACTCGAAAATATGCACAGACCACGCAACATTGAATTTGTGAACGTTAACAAAGCCAGTGAAGCCCAAGATAAAGAAGATACTAATAGCAATTTAAAGTAAATTTATTACTTAAAGTTTATGGTTACATGACCACCAAACAATGCTTGTATCCCTAAACAAAGAAAGCATTATCGTAAACGAAAATGTGTTTCCTCAAAGCAAAAGAACCAATTTCATTATGCACAACCAACTTAGGGCAGCCTAATTCCACCAACTTAATGTTCTGCTGTCCGACAATGTACCGTCAAAAAGAAAAGAATAAAATCTGAAGAATTCTCAAGTTGAGCATATTGAACTGAACTGAATCGTGGTCCTTTTGGCTCATCAAGTATTTTAAAGTTGATAACTGTTTGTGTTTCAACAAGACCTTACGTCTTAGTAGCCACACTAAGGTACCGAAAGTTACTGTGGCTTTTTAGACGGTGTACCAAATCACTTGTATCGCAAGGTTGTGGATTTTATTCTAACTCAGGAAAGAGCTTTCGAGGCAGAGCTTGTCATATTCATAAAATAACCTTCTGGGTGTACTATGTGTTAGTTAATTGTATATGTTAAAGTCCTCCATGATATCATGCTTGTATGCTAATGCGATAGCTGTCTTTTTTTATCAGTCAAACCATAATAAAAAATGAGTACGTTCATAATTACTCTGTGACATTACTAAACTTTTGAATTTGCTTGTGACAAATTTCCTAGTGAACTGTGATGGACAGGCTGACCCTGTCGAGTAATCGGCCCCTTCTCAAATGCAATAAATTATTCGACTTTAATGATCTTAAATGGAAGGATAAATGAAGTAGAACGCCGCTACATTTACACAGCTCAGTTTCGTAACTTTTCGCTCCAAAAGCAAGCAGTTTCATTATGGTAATGTTTCAACCAATCTTTGCTATCGCGGTGATTATTGCTGTTTAGTCGTTGAGTATACCCATTTTAGTACAAAAGGACCTCTCTCGTTTTTACTTGAATTTTTCTTTCGTATAATGTTTTTATTAAAGCGATAAAATATTATTTAAGGATAGCTGTTTTGGTTGGTGTTTAATTGAAAAACAATCGACGGGTGAGTTTGTATCTTAGAGCATTTAGAATACTGAAAATGCTGATCGTTATTTTATAAAGAGCTTTGTTACAGTACAATATCTTTGTGCTGTATCTACAATCTACATCACAATCTTATGTTCCTTATCGCACGTTCAGTATCTATTAAATGTTTCTACTATCTGTTATCAACACGAAGTCGTTAGTATATAAGATGCACCTTTGGATAATTATAACCAGACTATACTACATCTTTTGTCTCATTTATACCTAATCATATACTGCCAAGAAGTTTGGCAAATTGGTGACCCCGACGAACGAATACGCAGCAAGAAACATGGCACAATCACCGTGCAAGGCGAACATAAATCAGCAAGGAACACTTGAAGTAGCTGCTGGCACCTCGGTTTTATCCCGCATTCCGGAATTTTGGAAAGACCAACCAAGATTATGGTTCACGCAACTAGAAGCCATATTAGCACCACAGAAGCAAGGAGACGAATACAAATACTGTACAGTAATAGCAAAGTTATCCGAGGAAGAAATACTACAAGTTAGTGACCTAATCACTTCACCACCGACTACAGATAAATACAAAAACATCAAGGAACGTTTAATTGATTGTTACGAAGAAACAGAACAGCGACAGTTTTAAAAATTAATATCAGAGACAGAACTCGGTGATCAAAAACCTTCGCAGTTATTACGTCAAATGCGAGTCCTCGGGAGAGGAAAAATCAGTGACGAAACAATTAAACTACTATGGTTCAGGCTTTTACCAACATCAGTTACTACGGTTCTAGCAGTTACGGAAGACATGGAAATTGACAAACTGAGCCAAATTGCAGACAAAATAATAATGAATTCAAAAGTAACCGAAATATCAGCTGTTAGCAGACACTTCAAACGACAACAATACAGCATGCATTTTAGCCCAGCTAGCAAAATTACAGATAGATATTGACGCAATTCAGCAAGGTCAATATGGCTATCGACCCAACACGCACAATCATTTCAAGAAACGTCAACAATTCCCGATTATGAGGCCGAGAACAAACTATAGAGCAGCAAATCGATTTTGTTACTACCGCGAAAGATTCGGAAAATATGCAAAGAACTGCATTAAACCATGCGGTTGGAAACCAATGACTTACGTACGGAACCAGGGAAACGAATAAGAGCACAGACAACGGCGAAACTCTGTGCAATCCACCCATCCAATCGCCTCACCATTACCGACCGAAAAAGTGGTATGAAGTTTTTGATTGACACGGGCGCAAATATTTTAGTCATTAGCAAGCAACAGAGACATTCAATTTTACAAAATGAACAATACACACTATACGCTGCAAATGGGACTAAAATTAGGACTTACGGCGAGAAGACGCTTACCTTGAATTTAGGACTACAACGATGTTATAAATGGAATTTTGTAATCGCCGATGTTACACAACCAATAATTGGAGCAGATTTTCTAGAGCACTATAAACTATTAGTCGACATAGCAGGTCGCAAACTTATCGACAAAGTTACAGAGCTGACAACGCATGTAACTTCGGAAAAAGCGACACAACAAACAATTCGTACTATCGCAGTGGGAACGAATCCACGTATTACGCAACTTTTAAACAAATACGAAGACATCACGAAAGGGTCCTCTCTCCGCAATGCGCCCAAACATAAGATTGAACATCACATTATCACTACAGGACCACCCGTCGCAGCTCGGGCAAGACCATTACCTCCAGAAAAATACGACATAGCCAAAAAGGAATTTCAAAATATGATAGAACTCGGAATTTGCCGACCGTCAGATAGCCCATGGGCAAGCCCATTACATATGGTAAAAAAGAAAAATGGCGAATGGAGACCGTGCGGAGACTATCGAATGCTCAATAGCACGACAGTACCGGACAAATACCCACTACCAAGATTAACTGACTTTACATACATATTAGAAGATAAGAAGATACTAAGCAAGATAGATATACGTAAAGCATACCATTGTATTCCTGTTAAAGATATAGAAAAAACAGCCATCATTACACCTTTTGGACTTTTTGAGTACTTAAGAATGCCTTTCGGATTACGCAATGCGGCACAAACATTTCAACGATTCATGGATTCCTTATTTAGAGATTTAAACTTCGTATTTATATTTGTAGACGACTGTCTCATCGCATCGGACAACGAAGATTTGCATTATCAGCATTTAGAAACGGTTTTCAAACTTTTCAAACAAAACAAACAAAAATTAATCTCGAAAAATGCGAATTTCTCAGAAGGGAAATAGATTTCTTAGGTTATCATATAACGAGCCAAGGAATACACCCTACCGAAGAAAATTACAAAGCAATCATGGAATTTCCCAAACCGAAAACAATTCAAGAATTAAGAAGATTTTTGGGCATGGTCAATTTCTACAGAAGTAATATTCCACGCGCAGCGGAAAATCAAAGAATTTTAAACGAATATCTACATGGTTCAAAAAAGAACGATAATTCACCTGTTCCTTGGACAACGGAAGCAGACAAAGCTTACGAAAAATGCAAGAAAAGCATGAAAAACGCAGTGTTAACAGCGCATCCTTCCCGCAACGCATCACTAGCGCTCATGACCGACGCTAGTGCTACTTGCGTTGGTGGAGTTTTACAACAAAAATCCGGACGCAATTGGGAACCATTAGGATTTTTTTCACAAAAATTGAGCGAAACTCAACAAAAATATTCTACGTTTGACAGAGAGCTGTTAGGAATATACATGGCCGTCAAACATTTTCACAGATTAATCGAGGGAAGAGAATTTACAATATTTACGGATCACCGACCTTTGACATACGCATTCTCCCAAAAACCATCATCAAACGATACACCGCGACGGGTCCGGCAGTTAGATTTCATTTCACAATACAGTACCAACATTCAACACCTAAGCGGACGTGACAATATTACCGCCGATGCCTTATCTCGAATAGAGGAAATATACGTCCCATCACCTATCGATTACGCTGAATTGGAAAAATGTCAATCAACAGATAATGAACTAAGTAAATTACATGACAATAAAAGATTAAAATTCAAAAACATTACGCTTCCGGGTTCCACAATAAACATCACCTGCGATACGTCTACTGGAAAAAACCGCCCCTACTTACCAAAGCATTTTCGCAAACAAATTTTCGATACCATTCATGGTATGAGCCATCCAGGAAAAAGAACTACGAGAAAAATGATAACCCAAAGGTATTTATGGCCGTATATGAACAAAGATATCAATAATTGGTGTAGATCATGTATAGCCTGCCAAAAATCAAAAATACAACGACATACGATATCACCTCCTGGTACATTTATGACAGCGCAACGTTTTGAACATTTACATATTGACATCGTCGGACCACTTCCGATTTCACAAGGGAAGAGATATTTAATCACAATCATAGATCGTTGTACGTCATGGCCCGAAATATTTCCGGTAGAAGATATAACTGCAGAAACAGTAGCCAAGACACTTTTCGAAGGATGGATTACTCGTTTTGGATGTCCATTGCGCATTACTACGGATCAAGGCCGACAGTTTGAATCAAGAATATTTGAGTCACTCTCACAATTTTTGGGAATACATAAAATTAGGACAACACCTTATCATCCACAATCCAATGGAATGATAGAGAGATTTCATAGAACTTTAAAGGCGGCGTTAATGACAAGAGAATCCAACGAAAATTGGTTAAAAGAAATTCCAACAGTTTTACTCGGGTTGCGGAGTAGCTTGCGAGAAGACACAGGTTATAGTTCAGCAGAGATGACATATGGAACGCCAATACGACTCCCTGGAGGATTTTTTTGAGTCATCAGCAGCACAGTTATCAACGTACGAAGAGTTTGTAAAACAAATTCAAAAGGACATCACACAAATGACATCAATTCCGAAAAGAAAAAAACACAATCAAGCTATATTTGTGCATCCCGAACTCAAAGAATGCTCACACGTATTTGTTCGGTGTGATAGAATTAAGAAAGCCCTGACACCGCCGTATGAAGGACCCTACCCAGTAATTAGTAAAACAGATAAAACATTTTGCATTAGAATTAGGGATAAAGAGACAGTGATATCAATTGATAGATTGAAACCAGCTTTCATGATCAATGACGAATCAAACTACGTGCCAGATTCAAAGGATTGCGACAGGCATTCACACACGTACACTACACGATCGGGACGTAAAGTAAAGCCAGTAGTACGTCTATAAAAAATCGCTGATATAAGCAAGCTATTCGTATATATATTAACATAGATCTTAACATATACCATTAATTCACAACTACTCGTAACAACAAGACATCTAAAATGGGAAATCAAAGTTCTAAGGACCAGATAACATACAATACGGACAATTGCCTCAATCAAAACGAAGCGGACCAACTCCGTAACCTGATCCATGAGGACTTACGGTGGACAAGAAATGTTGCAATGGGACAGATTATTTTAACAATCGGCGTGATCCTAATTTACGGCATAATGAAAACACTGGACAGAAGAATGAAGAGTTTAACGGAAAAAAATAATAAACACTCGTGCAACAGCTAAGTCAAAATTACAGACGTCAGCAAATCACACCACAACAGGCGTCATCAAATTCCACCGCGTACAATAGCATTATTATTTATATACATCAGCAAATAACTAGTAAGGTCTAGGTCAAATTTATATTGTAAACACTATTACCATAATTTTTTTTTTTAAAGGGGGGTGTACTGTTACAGTACAATATCTTTGTGCTGTATCTACAATCTACATCACAATCTTATGTTCCTTATCGCACGTTCAGTATCTATTAAATGTTTCTACTATCTGTTATCAACACGAAGTCGTTAGTATATAAGATGCACCTTTGGATAATTATAACCAGACTATACTACATCTTTTGTCTCATTTATACCTAATCATATACTGCCAAGAAGTTTGGCAAAAGCTTCTTTAAAAAATATAGTTGGTGGGTAATTTTTCTAATTTGTATACTGTATACCTATTGGTTACCTTATGTCTAATGTCTTACTAACTTACTTTAGGCCACGAAGTTCAATCTGACTGTTGCTCTTGGTTAGTGACCCTGATTAAAAAACAGAGGTCGTGGGTTTTATTTCCACCCAGGATAAATGTTTGTGTGATGGGCGCGATTGTGTCTAAAATGGATGTCATTTATCTAATATATCTATATTAAATTAATGTGTTTGGAATCAGTTAGCCGTGTGTGAGTTATCCCAAGACATTATTTTTAAAAGACGACTCGTGTCGCAGGTGACTTACAAAGTTGACAAAGTACACTCAGACTCGGAACAACAATTTGTGGATCACACAAAGTGGGATCCTTGTAGGAACCAAACCTATGACCTCTTGCGTAGCAGTCGAACACACTCCCACTAGGCCACAGAGGATTTATTACTATGATTATTTAGTGTGCCATCAGATATCATTCAATTCGTAGGACATTATTATCTCGTTTATATAAATGTAAAACTTTAAAATGTCTATCAACTACGTCCGAACTGATTTGTATAAAAGTACACAAATATATTGTATCCTGAATAAACATAAAAGCAGAAGCAAACAAAATTTACACGAGTCAAGGCAAGTTGTTATAAATTTCACTCAATTTTCAAACATTTCACTCCAAACATAAATGTAGGCCATATCGAAATTCTGATTTATGGTAATTTATTTTGAAGCATTACTTTGATTTACGTTACAGTTTTAGTTTTCATATTGCCTCTATTAGAGAAGGCATTTCTATGCCTACTTTATAACAGAAAAACTTAAAATATTCCAACTTTTCGTTCCTCCAATACATTTTAATTATTGTTTAGTACTATTATAGTAGTTCTATAGGCATTTCTTGCCAATTGCTTTGTAAATACACTAATTGCATTTTTGAAAGATAGAAAAATTTGAAGTCAGAATCAGGGATCGAACCGGAGACTTCCGTATGACAACTGTTTCGATTCCGGCCCCGGTTTGGCATACGGAAGTCTTGAATTCGAATTCTGGGTCTGGACTTCAAATTTTCCTCTTTCTAAAATGCAATTTTTGTATTTATAAATTAGTACCATGTTTCAGTGGTAACAACTTGAATTTACGTAGTCTCATGTTCAAAAAACCAAATAGTCAAGCGTGTTCTATGTACCAAACTCTAATAATTAAGGGTGAAGGAAAGTTTCTAGGTGAAGCATTGTCTCAGTAAGTCTATCAAAAAAGTAATGCCACTGCTTAATAGAAAACTACAAGAAATTGAGTTTAAGTTTTAACAGATGAACAGCTTCAATTTTCAAGATCCTTAATTAGAAATCTAGAAATTTGAAAGATGACATAACTCAATCCACTGTACGACCCGAACACTCTTTAATAGAAGAATCTTGTATCCATGTATTGGGAACGTTTTAGGCCGATTATAAATTGCAACATAATAACGAGAATTATTTGTAAAATTTATAATCTCTTTTAATGTACTAAAGAGCTTAAGAGCTTTCTACAAAACTAATTAAGTCAGCACCAAATATTTCCCATCGATTTGTTTCAAATCTGTTTATAACAAATCACTAGGGATGGTAATATGGGTTTAGCGTAATAGATGGATCCTAAATATAAAGGTTCGTTTTATCGATAGACGTGATACTGTTACAGAAAATGTCACAAACGATTGATTCTTATCAGCAAATGGGTGAGGTTCTAATGCTGGTAATAGCGATGTAGCAAAATTGATTTTGCTTGTATTAATATTTTCTAAATACAGGTGTAAATCCCTTCTTCTCTGATTTTGTCAGGTTTTCAGCTTGCGTATTGTAATACGCACGCTGAATGGGCAGAATCGATGGATTTAGTTACTATAAGACAGTCGAAAAATAATTTTCAAAACACATTTACGCATCTTTGGACCTGACAGTGGTCACATTTTTGCTGATCTCCTGACGCAACCAAATTGTGTGTATATTTATTAATTTCAACATTCATTTAACTTAGATAATTGTAGGGATTTGTAAAATAATGCAAACGCCCGCGCTTAGAGGTCACAAATAGGTAGTAAGAAATCGGACTTCTAATAGACCAGAATTTAATTTAATGTTGTTTAAATTTGCGTTGCATGATGCAACAATGATCGCGTTTATTCCAGTATCGATTTGTGTATATTTCTTTCCCAACTATTCTCGAAGGTACTATAAAGCACACTTACGGTAACCTAAGCAAAATATTTCTAAATTTATTTAATCAAATCATTTCACTGTTTGAAATAACTTAATTAAATAAAGTTAGAAATTGTACTTAAACATTTAAAATACATATAATCTCTCCGCGTCCATATGATCGCACCTTTACTAACCTTACATCTGTTTATAACAGTAGGCTTTAAAATTGGTTGTAAAACTTCAAATGCCTGTGCGATCCGATCCCCAATTAGTTCGTGCGTACCTCCATGATCCTTGGGTTGAAGGGAACACTTCAGGTATTAAAGAAGCAATCGTTTATGGTTTACTGTAAAAGCTCAGGTAGACCTTTTCCGATGGAAATGTTTCGATAACAGTTTTTGTTCAAAATGATGAAAGTCTTTTGTTATGTTTGTTGTTTTTAAATTACGTATTGGGTGATTTTTTTTGACAGATTCTGGTCGTATTTTCCTAATATAGTAAACTTAGAGACAACTAATACGATAGTGGTCGGTAGTAGAACAACATGTCAACAAAAATTTCATGATAATGGAGATTTTATTTGTTTTAAAAAGAAAAAAAAATGCATTATGTACTAATAGCCTTCGCCCGCGACTCCAACCGGGTAAATGTCGGATATTGCGATAAAAAACCATCTTACATATGTCCATTGCCGGAACTCAAAGTACTCCATATTAAGTTCCATTTAAATTGACTATTTGTAAAATGAAATTCTGTGAAACCAACAGTTACTTGATGACTGATTGTCCCTTCGAACCTTCGAGTGTTCCACTAACATTGTGATCAAAAACTCTTTAACTTTTCATACATTACCCATCAGGCTACATTTCCTATTATCTGACGTTGCTATTCATGACAGAATCGCTTAAACGATCCCGTCACGTTTCGACATTCATGGCCTCCGTACGCGTCGTGACTGCTGATGTCCTTCCAATATCGCCGTGATGTATTACCCAAGCTGTGCAGCTAAATATAGGTTTATATGCTTAGGAGAATGCCTTGTGATTTATAGTGAGGATGAAAAGTATATTTAGGGAAATAGAGCCGTTTTGAAGGAGTCACTACTCCTTCAAAATGACTTTATTTCCTTAAATATACGTTTATAATTGTGTAGTATTTTATACGCCATTACTGTATCCGTTCTGATTGTCTTGGCTTATTGGGATTGCGTATGACGACTGCAGGGGCAAATTCAGCTTTCAGCAGGAGGGGGGGGGGGTTACACAGTCGTGGTCTAGTCTTAACTAACTTTAAAGCCAAATAATCCTTTTCTTTTCTCGGAAGAAACGCAATGGTTTCAGGGTTTACGTTTCGTGTGTCTATTTTTCCGCATGACAATATTATTTCTTATGATTACGATTTATGGCACTTCAAGGTGGAGCAGTTTTCTCCTTTATACCATTAAGTTAGCGTTAGTTAGCTAACGAAACGCGGTGATTTTTGAAGTGAAAACCTCTTAAGCGGCGTTGTGTATCTTTTTGGTATGGGTAAAAAATGTTAAACTCGCGCTAGGATCACGTGATTCTAATCATAGATTCGTAAGACGGAGGTAGACCAATGAAAAACTATAAATAAAAAAAAAGAAAGAAAACGTGGTCGTCAGTGTTTTAATTGAAAGTGAAAATCAACCCTCATGGGGATACAATCATATACGCGGGCAAAACCGTGGGTAATAGCTAGTAGATTATATACCTATTCTGGTTGGTGGTGTAGTAAGCAAGTGATCACACCTCGCCAAAAGATTTCGTGGATTTAATTCCGAGAGTGACAACTTACGAGTACTACTGCTGCTTTATGTCTTCATAGCTGATGCCCTTAAATACTTTCTTAGTATGAGAGTTATCATATCAAACAATAGGGAGAAAATCATTCATTAAAAGTATTTTTAATTCCAATTTTAAGTCGCTTTCAATGGTACGCGATTGAATTAAGAAGTACTTATGTTAAATATTGACTTCATAATCTATACATATTACTTATATATTTATAATATTACTTGCTGACTCTTGCAACTTCGTCTTACCTCACATAAATTTATGGAAGCCCCTTTATTGAACTATATAATAAAACTATATAATAAGGACACAGTTCTTCTCGGGCGATATCTAACCAGATGGAGGGAGGGTGTCCAAAAATTGCCAAAATCACTTCACGTAATTTATGGAAACTTATCACAATAAAAACTGTCCTATTCCCCCAGGTCTTAAACTATCTCCATACCATATTTCATATCAATTGGTTCAGAGGTTTAAGTGTGAAAAGGTCACAGACAGACAGACAAACAAAGTTACTTTCACATTTATAATTTTATATGGATAATTTTTGTATATGTATGGGCACAAAAGTGTCTCACGTAGTAGCTACGCTGCTTCGTCGTCAGCACTTCATAAAGTTGTGCTAGCTTAGTCTGACCGACTGTTTCTCACTCGGTAACTCACCAAAATATATCTCGAATTTAAATCGAGTGGCTCCATCTATTATAAAACATGCAAAACTTTTTTGGTAAAAAATTGCAACCTCTATTTTACCTGTGGCTGTGCGTTGATCCAGCAGTCAGTCAGTCAGTTAGGACAAAGAATTTTATATATATAGATAAAAGACGTTTGTTTCCTAGCGAACATCGCTAACTGCTTAATAGGATTGACTTACATACGAACCAACTGAACATAAGAAATGTAGACATCTCTATGTAGATCAAATGTAGACACTAAGGGTACGTACACGTACCCTTAGTGTCAAACCATGATAGAAAAAATACCCTCTGTCTAAGGAGCGCAACGACTTTTAATATTCTTTCGACGCATTCGGACATTTCACTTGTTCTGTAACAGTTCATGTAGGTTAAGAAAAAAATATTGGTGACAATTACTTTGGCTCAATAAACTAACACCACCGAACTGAATAAATTCAATACAATTCATCGGAATAGCAAAAAACTTTATATATTATATTAAAATATATTCATCGCTTTCTTTTTTTTACACTTTTTTTTTATTAAAAAAAGATAACTGGCAATGTGGGATTGAGTCCTACATTACTAGCAATCTTGTTAACCCCTCCAGCTAAGCTCAAAGGCTTGTGTTAGGAGTGGGTTCACGTCGGTAGTATAATAGGTAGGATTCGAACCCGCGACCTCACGATTGCGAGAACGATGTCTTAGCCATTAAGCTACCCCCGCTTCGACATATTATAATAATAATAATAATTTCTTTATTTTCGTCTCACAATCACCAATCTATATAATATCAATTTATCACATTAACAATGATTAATAAAAATAGTATATTCACATTGTGTTAAGTTTACATTCATTAGGTTACAGCTGTGTAATTTTTTATTAGTTAGGTACCCATTTGCGAGAGCTTGTAATTAGCAACAGACTGTAAACATCGTTCACTATTAATAAGAAAATTAGTCTGTAAGCTTTCTGTAAAACATAATAAATAAAAAAACGCTCCGGAAGTGCCAGCAGAAGTGAAAACTTGAACATTAACATTCTGCATTTTTGAATATTTTGGAATGGTTAGGATAAAAGTGTTCAGTATGAAAGTACTATTATTAATGTGGTTAAATACAATATTCATCTACAGCGCTATCGTACACAAATATGACAATTAAAAAAAATGACATACCGTTGAAATTTGAATAATATTTTTTTATTATTTTGTCAGTAACAAAACAATAAAAAAATATGATCAGTATAATAAATCACAAATCAAAAAACCAAAATCAGAATTAAAATAAAAAGGGAAAAAAATAATCTTTACTTGGACTCGAGCCGGGGTCTTCTAGCATGTTCTTTTTTTTGTTATCGAGTTTTTGCTACAGTAACGTTTTACTGGTTACTGGATATACTTGATGGGATTAACTGTACATATTTATTTGTCACACAAGCAAACGTAATTTGTGCCTAAATGCTTTTTTACAATAAAATACTTAATAATATTTATTCTATTTTATGAACAGTAAATATATGTTTTTTTATTTTTCCGGTCCGGGGGGTGTTATGACCCCTATAACCTCATCCCCTGGATTCGCCGCTGGAAACTTAAACTGAAACTTAAACTTTAAATAGATTTTGAAACTTACTTCCAGTAATGTAGTAAATAATACATCTGAATAGCAAAAAGCTTTATATATTAAACTTAACTTAGACGAAGCCGCGAGTAATGTTTAAATAAACCAGATAAAAGTGACATTACCTTTAGTAGGATTTCTTCAAATATATTGGGCTTGCTTGTTTCTTAGTGCTCGTAACTGAACTAAAATCCTAAAGTCACCAATCAGTATCATGAACATAGCAACTGTGATAAATAAAGAGACCCTCCTACACGGCTTTAGATAATGACAAATTTGATATATTATACCTGTAACTGACCCTTAAGGGAAATACAGACGAGATATAACATTCAAGATTAGAATACAATACAATCTTGACACTTAAAATGTCCTAGCACCGAATCTTAAGCGTTTTGAATCAGTGTTTATTACCCCCGTACCTACAAAGTTGTACCACAAAACACCGGAAGAACAGAAGGGAAGATTCATACATATTTCGCTCGGAATCACATACATAGACATCGCACACAGACGTGGAAAATCAGAACACAAAGCAGCCACAAGCCACGATTCCTTATCCATGAGCGAACCCTAGAGTGTAAACCACGACTAGTGGGCATAAGGTAGGATGACACCCAGCCAGATGTACCTATAACCTAAAGTAGGTACGATGATTAAATTCATGCGGAAGGCGATGGACCAGGTATCGTCGCCCAAAGGAGAGAGGAGAGGCTTATTTCCAGTAGTGGACTGATTTAGTCATGAACGCTTCAGCTTGAAGTGGCATGGGAGTGTGTACGACTCTTCCTCAAAAGGTCGTGGGTTTCGATTTCCACTCGGGACACCACTATGTGTGATCCACAAAATGTTGTTCCTAGTCCAGACTAGGAACTGTATCCGTAAATTGAATATTTGTAAAGTCCCCTGAAAAATAGGCATTGTACAAAAAAATAAGGATATCTATATGTCAGTTGCTAAAGCGCCTGTTTGTATGTATGTAAGCTAACCTTCTGTCTCACGCTGCGCTGTTTTGTAGCTAAGCTATTGAACCCAGGGACTATAAACGAAATGTACCTATACTAAACAATGAAACCTACAATAAAACAGTGAATTTCTTGTGACTAATTATCTTGCCCTATCCCTAGAGGTCGGGATAATTAACATAACAATTTACATACATTGTAATGCCCTTAAATTATAATCCTGTTCTATTCACAATAGAACTTGGGATCGTGATATGTAAACTTTGGTTGGATGTTTCGGATATACGGGCGAGGATTATTTCGGATAGGATAAGTAGACATTGTGGCCCAAAATTGAAATTAAGGGTTATTTAATTTGCAGTTGATAGCTTTCTTGGGTAGGATTTTATTTAAGGCGCAACAAGTATCTCATTACCGTCATTACAGGTATAATGTTTTTGAATAAATTGTTCTTTGTTCTCTAGTAAACTTAGGTACATGGGATTATGCTCATTCTTTAGGACAACTCACATACGGCCATCTAATCTTAAACTACACAAAGCCTGTACTATCGCAACCAGACGACTGATAAATAAAATAAACAATCGTGTTCATCACAAAAAGATTTATCCTGTGCGGGAATCGAACCGGCTTAACAGTCAGGGTCACCAACCAAGACCAACAGGGCACTGGCAGATAAGTAAATACATTATTTTAATATCAAATTATATGATAACATCTTAGGACAACTCCTACACAGTCATCTGATTTCAAACTAGGCGGTGCCTGTATTATGATAACTAGACAACTAATAAACATACTTTTAAAATATTATAGTTCTGCGTACATATTTTTGAAATATTATAAGTAAAAGTTATTTTAAACAGCTTTTACAAAAAAATACACACATATTGTGCAGTAAAGACATATAAAAATCTTATTTCTTAAAAATAAAATTACAATTGGAACTCGTATTACAAATAGTGTTATGTCTAATGAATTGCAATTATTATTAGCTATACCCTGAACTAGGTTGAACATAAACCTGTATCTCAGTAGCAGTCAACTACATGTGAATATAATTTAAAAAGTATAATTTACGGGGACACACGTACTTATTTATGCCTGTAGATATAAATGCGCATGTGGCAATCCATTTGGTTTGACAAGAAAGACTAAGACGGTAGGTATTAGTTTTTACTCGAGCTGGGCCCGTAACGTAATAAACTGCACCTCATAAAGACTTTTGTTCTCAAGATCCTTATTCACTTTCTTTTTGCATCTGCATCAAATCTAGCATATCAGACCATGCTCAGTGTAGGGTTCCGCAGCCTTAAATAATTGCATCAGTAGAAGAGCGTATGTTCATGGCACTTGAACATTGACGGTGTATCCGATCATGTCCGAAATAATTTTAGTTTTAAGTATTTATTAAGCGCTAACTTTGTGATTTTTTTCATATTTATTTTGTCACACGGTTAAAAAGTTAAGGGGGTGAGACACATTTATGCAACTTTCGAAACGATTATTTTCAAAAATATTTATTAATTCAAAAAAGTTTATTAGAAACCTTAAAATGTTTTTTTTAAAGACCTGTCGAATGATGTGCCACACCTTCATGTTAGGCAAACAAAAAAAATTGCTTCTGTTACATGTATGAGAGTTCCCACCCTAAAAAAATTTTTTTTTATTATTTAGCTAATACACTAAGTAGCGGCCACTATAACACACCTTTTTCACCAAATTGTATCAATATTAATTGGGAAGAGTCTGAGTAAAATGCCTGTGACATACGGACGGACGGACAGGCAGACGGACATGACAAAACTAAAAGGGTTCCGTTTTTTGCAATTTTGGCTACGGAACCCTAAAAATAACGGAAATAAAGACCTAGGTTTGCACCAGTTCTAAAAAAACAATTCACAAATTTCCATATCGATAGGAAGCGGACTTTAGTTAGAATGGTATCCTACTTAGATTCAATGTTTATCCTCATAATTCAATTTAAAAAAGCTATATTTATAACTAAAAACAAAACCTCTGATTTTACAGTTTTTTCCTAGAATCTTATTAAGTGAAATAGAAATA
Organism: Herminia tarsipennalis; assembly: GCA_945859575.2. NCBI lineage: Eukaryota > Metazoa > Arthropoda > Insecta > Lepidoptera > Erebidae > Herminia > Herminia tarsipennalis. Next base: position 4,441,235 of record OX243843.2, on the reverse strand, counting down.
GAAGTTTATTTAGTGAAATATTCAGCTAGGTACCACCTTCCACGCCTATATGAGCTTAGTTCAAATAAACGGGTTTTTGATGTATTTTTCATGATTATTTTTCAAATTTCTGTTGAAATGTTATATTTCAGTAAATAATTTACGGATTTTATTACTAGATGTGAGAATTTAACATTACTAAAACATAAAATAAATACCGTCTATTAATCATAGTGAAATCGTAGCAAGCGTAGATGGCCTACGAAAACGCTACGTTCTACGCTTGGTTATTAAATTGAAGAATGGCTACGTATAGTACTTACTAACATGCAGTGAATATAATAAACTCTAAAACATCTATATTTGTTGGTTTGTCCTTCTCCTCTGGTTGTAGTAGGTAAAATCAGAATTTAACGTTCTAAAAGAATTTATATTTCCTTGATATAATTTCTACTATAGCTTATATACCGGCTTAAGAATAGTGCCACAGCCCCGTGGATGTCGTCAAGACGACTTAGAGATTTCACATCGGAAGATGAACAGTTTCGTCCTCTGTGTACAAGCAAGCTGCGGGGCGATTATGGCAGGGAGATTCTACTGGGGAGACCCGTGCCCAGCAGTAGGACATCATATGGGTTGATATGATATGTATTAATATATACAAAACCAGTGACCGAGGAAATCAAGAGATCAGGAAGGTTAAACAACGTGCCAATAAGTCATCGGTCCTGGGTCTAATCTCTCCCTGGCCGTGTCAGATTTCCCTCCCATCGGACATTAAGAGTAAGAAAATAACAAGTGCACTTATGTCTGCGTCACACTTGAGAAATCGACGGAATTCTTCAAATATCAAAAGGCACACCTATAGTAATTTGGGTATATTCTGTTGTAATTCGTGCATTTACTTTAAAAAACCACTATTGAGTGAAATGGAACTGATGATGAAAACCACAGTTAACCAGTGGAACTATTTAATAATAAATATTGCAGGTTCCGATCTGAGTACTGTGTTCGATACCTGATTTTTCGCTTCCGTTAAATTATGTAATGGAACTGATAGTCTAGTATCAGGTGAACTTTAGTATTCCCGAACGTTCATCCACATATACCGCCCGGTCTGTACCGAATGATGCTGATGCCGGCTTGAACATGTGTGTAGCAACGTAGCAACTTTTCTAAGCAAAGAAAATAACGGAGGAGGTTCTCACGTCGACGCATTTATGTATATATTTCTTTAAATGACCTCGCATAACTTTTTTCAGAGTAGTCCGAGTTTGATCATACTTTTTTTATTGGGAAGGGTATAACCCGAAGTTGGTTTCGTATAAATTTGAAAAAAAAATCCTGAAGGTTGGAAAATAGGGGATGATTATCTTATATCTTTAAACGAGCAATTTATATATAATCTGAATCTCGGCAACGGCTCCAGCGATTTTCTTAAAATTTAGTATACAGGGGGTTTCGGGGGCGAAAAATCGATCTAGCTAGGTTTCATTTTTAAAAAACGTCGTTCTATCTGTATTTTCAGGTATTGAAAAACTGCTTCAATATCATTAGAATACGAAGGTAAATTTTGCCGCGATTTCCATTGTTTTGTTAGCTTAGGTGGGAAACGGGCGATCCACAAAGCAGATGACCCCGGTTCGAATCCGAATGAAATATTTACTTTTTTATTTTATGATATTTTTTTCCTTTTTTATTTTAACTTTGGATGTTTGTTTTTTGATTTGTGCTTTATTATTTCTTATTTTTTGCATTTGCCCGGTTTTTTTATTTTATTGTTTGTGTTTTGATTTGTGATTTATTACGGTTTATTATTTCATATTTTTTTATTATTATGTCGGTAAGATCGAAAAATATTGTTCATATCTTTTAAGTATGTAATGCGTGTCTAAATATTATTTCCAAACAACACGATTAACCAAAAAAAGGACAAGAGCATGTCGAACCATGCTCAGTGTAGGGCAGCCGTTGACGTAAATAATCCGATTTGAATATTTGCACCAGCTGAAGAGCGTTATGTTCATGGCACTAAAATAATTATTTTCGACATTATCGGAAATACAAGAAAAGGGCGTACCTTTTCTTGTATGTCCGATAATGTCGAAAATAATTATTTTAGTTTAAAGTATTTATTAAGCGATACCTTTATGATTTTTAATACAATTATTGCATTTTTAATAAAGTGATTGAAAAATGCCTATAAAATTTCTATTATTTTTTGGTCACACAGTTCAAAAGATAAGGGGAGGGGACACAATTTATGTAACTTTCGGGGCAATTATTTGCAATAATATTCTCTCAATCAAAAAAGTTTATTTGAAACTATACATGTTTTTTAAAGGCCTGTCGAATGATGCCACACAGTGATTTTTGCTGTTTTTTTTTCAGCTTTTGTTAAATGTATGGAATGCCAAAAATAATTATTTTTATTATTTAGCTATCAAACTAAGTAGCGGCTACTACAAGACGCCTTTTCACCAATTTTCATCAATATATTCATTGTGTAGTCTTTGAGTAAAATGCCTGTGGCATACGGACGGACGAACAGACTACACTTTAAGCGTTCCGTTTTTGCCATTTTGGCAACGGAACCCTGAAACTACCGAGCAAAGCTCGGTCATCCAGGTACTTGATTATAATGTATGACCACGCATAACTTTTTACAGAGACTACTCTGACAAAAATTACTTAGGTATACTTACAATATAATATGAATTGAGTTATGAAGGTTAATTAAAACCTTAAAATAATTACAAATGTATATTCTTAGGTACACTTACAATAGTTTAAGTCAGAACAAAAAAGGTATTAATGTTCTGTGAGTTTATAAACTCAGTTATTAAGGTTAAATAAAAAAGGTTTAATTTTTTTTGCTTTTCAGATTTGTATCCTCTTTGTTTTGTGGTTTTGTGGTAATACTGTGTCGTACCATACAGAACAGTTTATCTCACAGTGAAAATATTTCCAGAGGGTTTAATTTTAGATGCAGTGAGAGAATGAATACACTTAAATCCGGAGTCTTATTTGGAAAACGTGGAATCTCAGTCGTAATATTTTTGTGTATACGTATACTTTAAAATATTTCGACTTTATTGGTTTGTTTTATATAGTTGAGAGGTTTTGTTTTTCGCTTAAGTTTGCGTCTTTTAAGGGTAGATTACGCAAAACAGGGTTCGGCTCTCTCAAAAATGTATATAGAAAACCTAAATATTAGGTCACAAAAAAAATTGTGTCACTAGTCAAAGAGTTTTTCTAGTAGATGAAATAAAGAAATTTAAGGATATGTCTTAATATGATCCCGCAAATAAATCTTGAAGTTGCGGAAATATGCAAAAAAGCGGTATTTTTGTATTGTCATAGTCATGGCGTTCGTAATCTAACATATGTACGAACGAATATTCTGCTTCATTTTGACCTGCGCTCCTGCGCACTGTAAAGTAATGGTTGTGTGCGGAAGAGCAAGGCCGTTGACCGTGTCGCTGTGTACGTAGCGTTAAATAAATAATTCTGTAGAACTCTGTTTTCCACTCATAGGAGAAGTCTGGCTTTAGCTCTTATATGATGTACAAATTCTTTGCCTTCAGCTGGGTCCCTGTAAATATCAGTGGTCGTAATAAAAACTAATATAGATTTCAACTACATACTTCTACATCAAATTTCGATGTTTGTTATTGTAATAAAAACTATCCTTTAGCACTTGTTAGATTTTGCATAGGGTCGTAGCTAGTTGAGGCAAAACCTAAAAGCTATCCACAAGTCCTACGACTCTTCTTGTAGAAGCCCTACTATTCTTCTCGTAGAAGCCCTACGACTCTCCTCGTAAAAGTCTTACGACTCCTTGCAGACAGCACTACGACTCATCGTAGAGCTACATTTACTACTGTGTCACGATATTGGAATCATCTACTCACTCAGTTGAAAACTTACCTTATGAATCAGCTCAATATTAAAAGTTATTGTAGGTAATATGTAACCTAATATAAATCAGGGAGGTAAATAAAAAAAAAATGGCAAGTACATTTTCAAACTGGTTCGGTCTGGTACTTTTATTGATTTAGGACTATGTAGGTATACTAATGTCAGTTCCAAGAGGACCTTTTGGCTAGGACCAACAAGAAAAGTATCTTAATATACATTTGCCATACAACATTTTATATGTCCCAAATACATTACAATTATTGTCACAAAATACTTTGTGACAGAACCAATTCACAACATACTTATAATTGCAATGTTTATACATATCGCTGTAGAACAGATAAGCATCACACAAGACAATATTCATCAAATCACATCACAACATATGGTTAATAGTTCATATTTATATCTATAACACCTATATCTATATCACAGGGTCCTTATTCACAATCTATATTCCATTGTCGTGACAAGCCCTTGCGAACTAGCGCATGCGCGGTGCGCTCAAAGATGTCCACCGCGCATGCGCGTTGATGCATTTCGAAGCACAGCTCTCTACCGCGCATGCGCCAGTTAGCAAGGGCTTGTCATGACAACAAAATAAACATAATGAATAAGGACCCAGTTATAAAATAACACAAAAGAAAAAAAACATACCTTTTAATTTTCGATACAATATATTTTTACAAACTATTTTACATGTCAATAAGTACACTACATTTGCAATTAATGTATACTTATTTGTTGTTTTAATTCATTTAAAATACTATGTGGTGCTTTTATAATATGTTATAATTATCTCAAGACATTAACATGTTAATTATATACAACATAACTGTAAGTATTTTTACTTTGTCATAACCTATTCCGTGATACAATTGTACATGTTACTTATAACACAATTGATATAACTATATAGACATGGCTACTTGTATATTCATGTGTACCATTATAATATAAACAAACTGTACCTAGGTACCTACTTCTTTAATATCAATTTATTCTGTCATAACGTATTCCGTTATTCTAATATACAAATAATGTCACATATTTAACAGTTAACAATATTAAAGTGGTATTTAGGAATCCTCATTAAAGTGTTCATTATATCTGCGATGTATTGTCAGGCTAAACATATACATCAGACATATTCATTCCTTAGCACACAGGTATAATATCTACCTGAATTTATATATTGTGATGGCTTTTTATCTATTTAAATAGCCATTAATACTTCAAGATAAAGGTCTGCGGTTTCTCAGGATATTTTTATATGTACTAAACTTTACCTATGGCTGCATCTGCGTGGTTATAATCGAGTTTCCTGAAATCGTGTCTTATCTTTAATGTCTTTGCTTTACTTATTCTTTAATTCAGCTTTCTGGGTTCAAGGATTTGAGATGAGCAATTGTGAGTGAATGAATGAGTGAGAACTTTATTTTTAAAGAGATTATATACTAAAATATATTCGTCGTAAATATAACAAGGCTTTATAAAAGCTGTTGTAACAGTTGAAAAAAACGAAATAAAACAAACTTTATGTACTGAGAAACCTTAATAGGGGTTGAATGGACAACATTTCGTTATAATTGCTAGCTATTCTGGACACAATGGCGGATATAATAAAGGGAAAGTGAATAGCGTTATGGTAGGGCTTAGACACACTGATTCATTATTACATCCAACAAATTAGAGGATTAACAAACCTTCCAATTTGCTGGACCATTGTTTCGTATCTTATAATGGTCTCTTAACCGATTTCGGTCGTAGCCAATCTCGTCACAGGCTACATCTATGGAGATATTATAGTACACGAGCGTGTGCGCAGACACAAATGCACTCTCATTATCTCTCACAGTTTGTTGGAACGAACACCTGACACGATCGGAGAAAGATTAGGCACAGAATTGATAGCTTAACATGCTTTCCCAGGCACTGAGAGTTGTTTTTTTTTTATTATAGATCACCAATCTATAGACCGATAAAGGTAATGTTGCTTAACCTCGCTTCACTCGCAATTTGCTCTGTTACGGTAAGTGTGATTAATTGTGAATAATTATTTATTGTCTATCATTATTAAAAATTACTGGAATTCGTGGTAAAAGTAAGAAATTTTCACTTTTACCAGTGATTATTATTAATTTAACCAGTAGTAACAGTTATATTTACTGCATTTTTGTAAATTTTATAGTATTTTTGTTACGAATTAATGATGATGATTGATTGATAGTGACAATTGATAATGAGTATGATCATTAAACTGTCCTCCACATGTTAATGCAGCTTCTTCGCACTTGGGTAACAAAACGCTAGCACCTATGCTCATCTTCACAGCAGCGGGTGGCGGCTGGCCCGTTCCACGCCTCCGGTTTTAGGCCCTCGAAGGTTCACAAATAAGGACCACGTGAAGTCGGTCCGGTACTTTTTTGACATTAGTTTATATCAGCTACATAAACCAGGTTAAGGTAAATGATGTGATAAATAAATACCTACTGGGCAAATCAATCGAAGTTCTATTTTAGTTTATTACTTTTACCGATGAGAGTAGAGAGTTATTAATAACAACCAAAAAAAGTGATGAATTTCAATGTTATTATCACATTTGCCAAATCATGAGATAATTATTAATAATAATAACAAATATTTCATAATTTTCAATTTATCACTCCTACCGTAACATATACACACATATTTACTCAACTAAATGAATATTACTAATATATCTTGAAGATGTAATATAAACAGTAGATGTTGGATAAACCGTTCATTATTCTCTATGGCAGTGTGTTCCCATTATTAATATCCGTTATGAAGAATATCAAGAAGACGCAGAGCAACAAATAAACGTCATCTTAAACAAAGAGCCGATGGCCACCAAAGAGCAATGAGGATTCATTTGTCATACGTATCCACAATCATCGTGGCACGTATATCAATCTTGTTAAATGACATCTGCGAGATGTTTTGTTGTTTATCTGAAGATGCTTACTTAGGCTTTAATCATATCAGCATCAATTCGCATCTTATTTACTTACATGAGAAGTCCAAATAACCATGTGACCCCAGACTGCTAAGCCGGAGGTCGTGGGTTCGATTTCTACTCTGGATTAATCTTTGTGTGATGAGCATGACGGTTTATTTTGTATATGAGTGTAATTGTCTGTGTAATATATATGCGTTTAGAAATATTTAAGCGTGTTATTTGGTTACCATAGTACAAGTTCTGCCTAGTTTGGTGTCTGCGTGAGTTGTCTATCCTAAGTACTATTCTAGGTTATAAAAAATATGCCAAATTTCAATGTAATCCATTTTCGTAGCCGCATGGATTTAGACTTTTTTAACTTACGTAATACGTAAAGAACTTATTTTATTGAAGTATGCTTACAAGCGAGTACATGAACGCTTGAGAACCGAATGCGTAAACTTAACTAGTTTTGAATTAAGATTGCCAAATGCCCGTACAAGGGTTTGTAGGTTTGATTTCCTGAAGTCCATAGTGAACCTGCAATAAACATGTCAAAAGCATGATACAAAATAAAATAGTACACATACCCATACAAGCACTTTGTTCAACGCAATGTATGTTTTAATTAAATTTTTAAAAATACGGAAGCCCTCAACCCAAACACATGCTGATAAATTGGCGGAAATTTTTCACGGCCGCCATAATTGTGAAAATAAAAAATAACAACAGCGAAATGTTGATTGTAATTTTCAATGTCATATATTGTATTTGAAGTGAAAATTGTTAGAGTTTATTGCGTGTTTAGGCTTCATAATAACCTATCAATTATATTTTACCCACTGGCACAGTAAAACAAAGATCCGGGACGCCAGTGAGATTCCTTGTAAAATGAACATACTTGGAAGAAATATACAACGTTAGTCTTGGTTTGTACTAAACCTGAAAGTAGTTTGCTCAGAACGCAATCCATTGGTAGTTTTAGAACCATGTTAATTTTTTTCAATTAATTAATTAATCAATCATTAATTAATTCATTAATAATTCTAACAGTCTAAATCCTGTTCAAAATGTGATGTGAAATGTAATTATAAATTACATACTACGGGACGCAATAAGCACGATAGCGCGAAGAACACAAGACAAATTGAATGGCTTACAACTCTACAAGTTTTCAATATTTGCATTTTCTATTTTTATGTGATTTCTTGAAGTAAAAACCTTGTTGGGGTGTCTGAGCTTGGCACTATACCAAAAATAACCTTGTAGGATATATATTCCATAAAAATTATAATAATAATATCTTGGGACAACTCACACAATGCTATCTGATCGCAAACAAAGCAGAGCTTTTACAATTAATCCAGACAACTCATAAACACGCTTTTATATTTCTAAATGCACAGAAATTACACCCAGACACAAAATAGACTATGATGCTCATCACACAATCAATAATCCTGAGTAGGAATCGAACCCACGACCTCTTGCGTTGCAATCGGACACACTCCCACCGCGCCACAGAGGCAGCCAAAATTATATAATATAAGAAAATAAATTAAATATGCTGTGCTAGTACAAACTGTGTTACAGGAGTCAGTGTCCACTTTAAGTTTGGTACATTAAGTGTTATGCTAAATTAAACTTAATAAAAATTAAAAAAAATCCGTGTGAGAATTGAAGATACAACCGCTTACGCAGAAGCCTATGTACTACTATTGCGCTACTGAGGCAGTCAATATACCCAACTATTGCAATAAAAACTACGTTGTAACAAACGTTCATAACATGAGTGACTATAGGCCGACCGCTTAACTCGTATATCGCCTGCGCGGTGAGAAGGGAGCGCGGGGTGATGTTAACGGGTGGGTGAGCGGTGTGCGCGGGACGTTCTCTGTCCTAAATTATTATTTTTATTATTATTAACAAGCTAAATTATTACAAAACTAAAAACCTGACTGGTTATATTACTGACTGAAATAATTTGGCCAAAAAATCCGCTATTTTACTTTTAACAATTTTTTATGTACCCAGTGTCACTCTCACAAGTGAGACGAATCTAAAAGAAAAAAGTCATTAAGGCTCTAGATCGCACTAAAAATACATTCACTTGAAAAACATAACGCTCCTTCTTATCAGTCGGGTATATCTAAAAATCTTAGCTTCACATCCCTTAAACATAAGCCTTTTTAAAGCCACATGATAATAGCTGACATAAGACGCTACATATCTTAGCTAATATGGCCCAAGTTTCAACTGGTCACGTTTTTCTCACATATCCAGGATTTAAGTTATATCCGTCAGCTTATCTTGTTCCATGTCCTCTCGTGTAGATATTCAAGGCGTTCGTGAATATTCTTTCCTGGAATCGACCATTAATAAAGCTGAAGACGTCGTTACTAGCGCTTGAATAATTTTGCATACATTGGTCCAGTGGTGTAGAGATGAGCAAGTACAATCAGCGTGTGAAGAGATTTCAAGAATCGATACACGTTTCTGAAGACTCTGTATCGATTCAGAAAGGCATAAGTAATATGCACAGAGTTCATATTGTGTATTCGTCAGTTTTCCCTTCGGAATTTATGGCATTACAATCATGTAAATTAATGTTCGTCCCAGGTGCTATCATTAAAAAAAATTGTCGAAGCGCCAGGGTGGCGATATGGGCTATTAGCGGCTCAATATTTAAACTAACATAATGGTAATCGATCATATGAACACGGATGCCTCGAGCAAGGTAAAGTGCGTTAACAGTTGTAATCATTTCGTTTACACAAATGCTATTTCATCACTGACACTATAACCACACTATGATAAGTCTACTGCTGAATGAGACCAACTGCCCCACTACCGGCACTTCAAATGTAAACGTGAAACTAAAGTCCCGCCATCTTACAGTGGCCATGTTTAAATAAGTCAATAGACTTGCTATTTAATCAAAACCGATATTAGGTCAATGGAAATCGATTAGCGATTTATTAATTCTCCGAAAATCATGTTGTTTGATGAGTCTATGAGCACATGAGATAAGAAAATTACATTCGAAGTGGCTAATTTTAAAAGAATCAACATTTAGCCACGGTAACGAAACGATAGCATGATTTAATTTGACGCCAACGCCATCTATTGAGACAAAAGTAAACTAATTTTGTTGAAATAGTATGTTTATTAATTTACATACACACAAATACATACATTTAGCTTATAGCACCTTCACCAACTTAAACTGAGTACCTAAGCAGTTCTGTAATTTTTTTTTTCAAAATAAAAATTTAAGATCACCTGTAATTATTTTAGAAAATATGCTTCAATAAAAATACGATTATTCAAATATCGAAATTTTCTCCACCTTTTTTCGAGAGCCAAATTAAATTAATGGATCTGTATCGAGAACATTTTCGTGCTATTATTATCTACGATTTTAAATGTTGCCTAAACCTGATGAATTATTTGATCAATTTCAAATCACTTATATGGATGAAGGAGCTTCAAAAGCAATCATCTACCGATGGCATAGCAAGTTCAAGCGGGGTCGCTTTAGTTTGAGGGATGAATAAAGGAGTGATCGTCCTACGACGGCTGTCACGAAAGAAAGTGTGCTACCAGTAAAAGAAAAAACCAGAAAACACGCAAAATACATATAAAGAGATTCAGCGTACATTGCTGATTGGTTCAGGAAGCGTTCACAAGATTCCACACGAGCTCCTTCGCGTTAGGAGCATAGTTTCGCGCTAGGTGCCGCACAACCTAAAAGAAGCTCACAAGCAGGCCCGTGTAGAGTGGTGCCGTTATATGATTAAAAAAATTGAAGCAGGATCGTCGACTGTTTGGCTGTTTAAAACGAACCAACGCCTATGAAAATGAAGCCAGTGAAAATTTTAATACACAGTTTCAGCACTCCGACGGGGTATTTGGTTTCAATACCATTACGAAACAACAAACAACAAAATGCCAGCCAGAAGTTCTTTCGGCAATGAGCAACAAGCGCGCCCGCGCGCTCATCGCTCAAAACGAGGGACTTCCTGCAAACCACACCGGTCAGAGTCACCCTCCTCACAGTACTGATCTGGCACCATGTGACTTCTATTTATGCCCTAAAAAAAAAAATGGTTGAAAGGGAGTTAAAAGGGATACAGTTTTCATCGCCAGAAGCTGGCAGCGTTCGAGATGGTCGTGGAAGAGGTGTCTTCAGTGGACTGGAAAAAATGTTTCCAAAATTGCTTTAGACACATAAAACATTGTATAGAGACTGGTGGAGAGTTCTAACATATTTTATTCATAGACGTTAGTTTTTTAGTTACTAAAAACTTTTTGATTGTCCCACATAATACTAATTTAATATAATTAGTATGAATTACCAATGTTAAAGTAGCTAATAATACTGGCAAACGTTAAATTAAAACTAATTACAAACTAAAATCAAACAGCCAGTCAGATAATAGTTATTTGATTATTTCATTACAGCGCATAAATTAGTTAAATTTGTTAACCCGCGAGCACTCGCACTGCCCATGGTGAATTTTAAATTCACGCCATTTATGCAGCAATGTGCATACGTACTTCATTTGCCCAATAGCTGATTTTGATACATCTTTCGTTCACACTAACATCTTTCGTTCAGTGCATTCACGGTTTTTTCGTCTTAGTATGTACCAGTCTCTCAGTAGAGGTGGTTTGTTCAGTTGGTTCCCGTTGCGCGGCATTTTGCTCATAGCGCGAATTACAACGTATGTATTATTTTCTAGTTGGTCCTATATTATTGATACTTTACCATTCATGATGATTGTCTTCTTTTTACCCAGAATGGTAAAAATAAGACAATCATCATAAATACACTGACGGACTTATAAACTGCATCAAAGTAATAGACGACTTTGAAATAAATATTTTAACCAAGTATGCAAACTTTCTATACAGATTTAAATTGAAACCTCTAGATTGGTTCGTGAACTTTAAAACAGCGTAGGATCATATCTTTAAGTTTAAGTTTATGTACTGGAAAGGACCTTAAGACCTTTTTTGAAGAAAAAACAGAAGTTTAAGGAAAAATTGTTTAATTAAAAAATTGGTTTTAACAATAGACACAAACTTTATGCAAGGGTTTATTTGTGTTTTAATAAGGTGTATTACCCCCACGTGCCCTTATTACGGATTCTAATCGGTTCCGCATAGATTTTATAAGGGTTTTTAAAAGATCTTGCGGAATATTGTCCCATTCTTCTGAAAGTGCTGTTCTTAGTGCTGCCACTGTCGTAGGCGAAGGGTTTCTCGCATATACAGCTCTTTTTAAATTGTCCCAAACATGCTCGATGGGATTAAGATCCGGGCTGCGTGCTGGCCAATTCATTGTACGTATCCCAACCTCTTCGCAATAATGTTGAACTTGTGCAGCTGCATGCGGCCGGGCATTATCCTGCATTAAAGTAAAATTTTCGCCTATGAATCCCATGTAAGGCACCACGTGATCTTCTAATATCTCTGTTATGTAGCGATGTGCTGTCAAACCCCCTCTATTACCGTTTTGACGGACCATGTCTATGAACACAAGTTCTGTTCGCCCGTTCATCGATATGCCACCCCAGACCATACATGAACCGCCTCCAAAAGGAACACGCTCCTCAATGCAACTTTGAGCATATCGCTCCCCACGTCGACGATAGACTCTTCTGCGACCATCTGCACCATATAAACATGTCCTACACTCGTCCGTGAACAATACAGAGGCCCACTGCTCTTCTGTCCAATTCAGGTGATGACGCGCAAATCTTAAGCGAGCTTGTCTGTGAGCTGCAGACAACTTTGGACCATTTGCTGGTCTAAAAGGGGTGATAGCCGCTTCCTTTAACCTTCTTCTTATTGTTCGTGCACACACGTTTTTTCCACGCACTTCATTAAGCTCGGTTTTGATGTTAACTGACGTGAGGAAACGATTTCGCAGGGAAGTTGTAACAATAAATCGGTCATCACGACCTGTGGTTGCTCGAGTTCTGCCTGTACCACGTCTCCTCCTGTAAGAACCTGTCTCTACAAACCTTATGTATATTCTACAAACCGTAGACTGGTTTAAATTTAAATTTCTACCAATCGTTCGTTGATCCAAGCCCTCCCGCACCAATGCTACAATTTGTGCCGCTTGTTCGGACGAAGTATCCATATTATGGTTCAAAAACTCTCGATGTGTTAAAAAACTAACCCAACAATTATGCTGGTAACAATAATTCAATTGACCAAACAAAAAAAATCAATGAGAATTAATTTAAAACTTTGCTATAAATAACACGCAAATCTGATACTACGAGTAAATTTTCTTTTCCCGGCTATATTCATTTGTTTTACCGCAGTTCTATTTTTAAATTAAATTTTTTTAAGATTAAGAGCCAGTCTTTCCATATTTATATAATTTAATCTAAAAAGTTTGCATACTTATTATAAAAAAATCCTTTTAGAGTAAACCTGAACTTTGATGCAGTTTATGAGTCCGTCAGTGTATGTGTACTTAGTTTCTTGTTAAAAAAGCGGAATTCGGTATCACTACGTCCTTACGTCAACAGAGCCGAAACCGGATGTTAGAGAAAAAGCAAGGAAGAACGTTGGCAAGGAAAACAACGATTACAATTATAATGAAACAATAAAAAAAATCAATGTGTACGTGTCTGAATTCTATGCGAAAGAGGTCTTTGACCTTTTGAACCCAAACTCGAAGCGAAAAGCGTAAAATAGATCCATCAACCTCACCCCATGAAACAGGCCAGCCTCGCAAGCAACACACAACAGTAAAAAATAATAGATTCAATGTAATGAGAAATATAAGCAACTTGCTGCCAATTGCAAACACTCCACTATCATATACGTATAAACTTTACCATAGTCATTGGCCACCGGAACAAAATGAGCAAGCCAAAACTAAACGACGATAAAAACGAAACATTACCTAATTCACCTAAAAATAAAGAATTACCCAACAGCTTTATACTTTTAATAAAGATCCCTAACTAAAATAAAAAGGTTTTTTGAACTACATAATGCCTTCAAAAACATTGACTGGGACAATTTAGGATTATCAAATATCAAAAATTAGGCGTAAAAATTTAAGAATATATATTTTTTATATTGGGCTAAACAAAGGGCAACATGAAATAGGGATTTAAATCAATAAAAATTGTATAAACAACATAAACAATTTTAACAGGAATTTCAAGAGTTGTGATTTGAAAGTTCCATATATCAATAATTCAAGCTTGTGAGAAATATTATCAATTTTATTAGTATCAAGATCAGGTGAGGGTAGTTAAAACACCTCGCGCCTTACGGAGATATCGCTAAGCTGCTATCAGTAGACCCGTGACCACGATCGGTTCAATTTGATCGAAAGGTAGGGTAATTAAAAGGTTTAAAAACAATTTTAGTTATTTCAAAAGGGCACACAAAGTATAGGCCGTTCAAAAAATATGAATACAACAATTCGAACAAAAGTCAGAAATAACAGAATCAAAGAGAAGATGTTATATGTCATGCAACAAACTAGTACAAATAAATAGACGTTACCTAAACCATCTCAGATTCGCTGACGACATAGTCGTAATAGCCAAGATCTGTAAGAATCTGGAGAAAACGAAAAAACTTGATCATGAGAGCTCAAAAGTTGGTTTAGAAATAAACGTAAATAAAACTAAGATAATGACTAACACCCACAAAAAGCCTATTGCGATTCAAGATAGCAACAAAGAATTTGTCAATGACTGTATGTACTTGGGCAGGAGAGATGAGGTTACTAGGAGAATAAGCTTTGGTCATTGAGATAAATTCTAAAAGGAAATTATAATATGTATGTGAAAAAGACAATTTTGGATATAAGCCACATGCTATGTTTATTTTACTGGTGCCAAACTTAGGTATTAATATTTAAAATAAAACAAAAATCACATGTACTCAAAGAAAATCAGAAAAGCTGCTACACAAGAGGTCTGGGTTCGATCCCACCCAGGATGACACTTTGTGTGATGAGCACGACGGGTTATTATGTATCTGGGTGTTATTTATCTATTATATGCATATAATTAGAAATGTATAAGTATGTTTATCGGTTGTCTGGTTTTCATAGTACAAGCTCTGCTTAGTTTGCGATCACCTTTGTGTGAGTTGTCCCAAGATATTATTATTATTAGACAAAAAAACAAAATTCCTGATGCTCTTATACATGCACCCACACTTAGTGAAAGTGGGCTGGACACATAACACGCTGCACAGACTAAAGATGGAACTATTAAAACCACTCAAATTCGATTGAATTGTGGTAGATCATTATGATGGTAGGCAGATGACAGCATTATCATTACAGGGAATGATTGGATTAACTTAACCAAAGATAGAGAGTCATGGCAGAAGCTGGTGGAGGCCTAAAGACGAACCATATAAAAATAATACTAACAGCAAGTTATGTAAACAAACATTTATCTAACACCATTTGAAATGTAAGTCTGAAATATAGAATAAATGGCTTATCAGTTATAGTATTTATTAATAAATAATTGTCTACTAAAATAACTGGCTAATATATTTTTACAGGTGGATGAACGAGAACTACCAATTTTGCCGTGGCTACGATAAGAGAATGTCATTGACAGCAAAGATGGAGAGAGTGAACACAGTGATGATCACACAAATCTACCACACAGAACTTTTCAGCAAAATATCAAAATAAACTCAAGAGTTCCAGAAGCCTCTGGAACTCTTGAGTTGATTTCATCAGGTTGTGCAGCCGCACAACCTGATGAAATCTGCGTGATCTGTCCATGGCGTAAGGCAAAATCACAAGACAAAAATAACTTTATTAAAATAACCGAAATATTACATTATGCAGATGAAAAATTTTGTATATCCGGTGAATTATATATTATAAGAATCACATAACAAATAGCCAGTTAGTATAACTTTGTGACATATGCTGTCAGTAGACGATAACGTAAGACTGACGCGCCAGATTTTGCATGATTGACAAACGTTTAACTTATTTTTAATTAATATACTTTTAGAAACAAGTTTTAAAAAGCAGTTTCACGATATATTTAATTCATTTAAAAAAATAAACCTGCCTTTGCGCCAAACGCTAAGGAATCCAGGTGATTGATGAAACGGTATTTCTTTACTCTAGTTATCTTAAACGGGTTACACTCCGGGAGTGCCGGTAGAAGTGAAAACTTGAACATTAACGTTGTGCATTTTTTAATATTTTGGAATAATTATGGATTTTTTTTTTATTATTATTTTTGATCAGTATAGTACTGTCATTTATGTGGTTAAATACAATATTCATATATTGCGCTGTCGTACACAAACATGATAATTAAAAAAATGACAATGCCAACGACATGACAATTAAAAAGTATATCTCTCAGATAAAAAGAAATACTGATAAAATTTAGATTTTAGTAATAATATAAATAAATATGTTTTAAATTGTATACTTGTTGGATATAAAACGTGAGTAAAATGCTCTATACGCGAATGCTCGTGTAAGTAGTAATGGCTTGATTTCTCCCGGGTTAATTACACTATGTTTACTAATATTTACTTTGTATTATAACTCAATTTGGCTGATAAAAATTTAAAATTATAATAATCGATTCAAATCAAAACATCGCCCATCACTAAAGACTGAGATTTTTTTCTCTCTGTACTACCTCCTGCATTTTCATAAGTGGATTTCATGGTTTATAAACGTACGTATGGTCCAAGTTGTTTAAAGAAATATTAATCTATAATAATTTATCGTCTGACGTATCATTAGAGTATTTCTCAGAACAAATAAGAAAAGGACGGCATTCGCAAATAAATATGCAAAGTTTTTGACAAGTTCGGGCTTTCCAAGCAGTGCAATTTTTAATAGTGATACATTAAAATCAAATAAAAAATCATAGCATGGCTCCCACACATTCGTCAATCATATTAAATACGTTAAAAAGTAATTTTCAAATGGATACTCTGAAAAACTTTAAAAAAGAACTTTTAAATGGAGTCGATTATGCGATTAGCTATATAATAATATAATTTCAAATTTTATGCAACAATAATGTTGTTGTATCTATAGGACATATATGCCGTGTGGTGCCGGCTTAAGAATAGTACCACCCCATCTCTACCCGTGGGTGTCGTCAAGGCGACTAAGGGATTTCACACCGGAGGGCGGGCAGCAGCGTCCTCTGCGTACTTAAAGCCTTACTGCGATCGCCAACCCGCTCGCCAAGCGTGGCGATTATGGCAATTACCCCCAGGATCTACATACTAGTAGGTTGAACTGGGGAGACCCGTGCCCAGCAGTGGGCCATCTTATGGGTTGATATGTATCTATAGGACAATCGGTCATTCACAAATTGTGGCTAAATAAACATTCAACTACTGTTTAATGTTTATTTAGCCATAATTTGCTGTAAGTTTCCTTAAATGAAAAATAAATTAACCTAGCCGATTTTGGTTACGTCGGAATGGTAAAAAATTATCAGCTATGGACCGACATCAGTAGCGTTGCCTAAGATTTGTTTTCTTGTTGATTTCATGCTCGGTTGCCACAGAATCATAGAACCTTTGAAAGCAGGCATTCTTCCTTGAAATTCGAATTAGTCTATCAAGCAAAGCGGTCAAGCTATTAATGGAAGAGCATTCACTTGTACCGCTCACTCACTCTATGCTTCAGATCAAAATGTTTGACGGAGACTACGTAAACTAAGTCATTTCAGTTAAACGAACATCGTTAGTAGCTTGAGTTGAAACTTGAAAATGTGCAGTGATGTACATTTTTCTATTACATTATTACATGCAACTTCATTTGCATCAATATTCGGTCGCATTTAAAAAAAAATACTTTACGACCTATTCTCACATATACCGAATATACAAAAAAAAATCGGTTGATCTGTTTCGGAGGATTTGACCACTATTTATAAGATTTTATCAAAGCTTAAGAGTTTGTTTGTTAATGAAGATATTGGAAATATTTCGATTTTGAAATGGAATATGAAAAATGTGGTGAACTGATCCCGAGATATTGGGACTGGAATTCTCTGATGACAAATTTTATAATAGTGAAATTTTGCAATCCGATTTAGACCGCTTTCTAGAATCTGATAAAACTGAAACTTGGCATACTATGTAAGTCCGGTGGCAATTCAATATTATGATAATAAACTGATCATGAAGTAAAACAATTAGCTGTGGAACTCTCACATGAAAAGTCCTAAAATGGTCGATTTTAGGGACGTTGGCTTTGTTGTCTTGAGATCTTTCCTTTACATATGATTACAAGGATCTGATGATGAAGCAAAAGGATTGCCACTAGAACTCACTTATGGAAAATGCTAAGATGGTCGATTTGGTGTTATTGACTTTGATATTTCGATTTCTTTTCATTAAATTTGAAGACGAAGATCTGATGATGAAGAAAAAAGATTTGAACTAGAACCCTCGTATGGAAAGCCGGGAGAAGCCGATTTTGGAGTCGTTGGCCACGTTGTCTCGAGCACTTTTCCTTCAACAAGATTACAGGGACCTGATGATGAAATAAAGTGATTGCCGCTGGAACTATGTCATGGAAAATGCTAAGATAGTCGATTTTGGCTTTGCTGTCTCGTGTTCTTTCCATTGCACCTGATTACAGGGACCTGGGGCCTTACCATGAACATTGAAACTACTTGCAAAGTAGGTACAGGGCACTTTAACATCATGTTCACACCTAACACGTTTAAATTTCGTATCATACGATTTAAACATGTTTTGTTTTTAACGAATAATAAAAAGATAAACGATGAAATTTTCTGCGTCTTTTCAAAATCATTATATCTAGTTTAAATAAAACTTTAGAAAAAGTTATAAATTCCCCTCGGGAGGATATATTTTCGAACGACTTTACTTACATGTCAAAGATAATGCGTGGTTGCTGAAACTATGGTGACCTCGGAAACTATTTATATGTTATCTCTCTCAATACAAATACGAATCATTTATTTGCAAAAAACAGGTGGGTACAAGCTGGTAGAGAAGAATATAAAGAAGCGCTGTATTTTTACCCTTTATAGGTGTGCAAATTTTTCAAACAATAATGGTTAAGTACATGGTTTAAATTATCTAATAAAATAATGTATGTAACATTATTTAAATAATAAATTATAATGTCCCAAATCAAATGTCAAACCACTATAAATAATGTTCTCAATCTCAATTAAATTGCGTTCTCTCTCGGTACTATTGGCATTGGTTACTATATATTTTCTATATACTTACCGAAAATTCAAAGTAATACCTTTTGATGATGAGTAAAATTATCAATTACAATACAACACAATTACTAATACAATTATTGAGACCGTTAAGCCCTGTGTATGTTTAACTATGACATAATCGGTTTTTACATATAGGAGCAGGAGCTGGATGCGAGAAGCCGAATATAGAACAAAGTGGCGTGCAATTGGAGAGGCCTATGTCCAGCAGTGGACTGCGATAGGCTGATGATGACATATAGGGGATCTATTTTTTTTTTTTTAATTTTATTCTTTCATTGTGTTAGCCTAAGTAATATGTGTATTCATGCAGAATTACAGCTTTCTAGCACAAACAGTCTCTGAGCTAAGCTGCGAACGAACGGACGGATATGGCTAAAAAGGACATATGCGTAATATAATAATATAGTGATTACACTAAATTGGTTATCCACTCTTTGCGCATCGAAAATGCATTTGGTATAGATCGTTTTAATTTGCTATAGACACACTCTAAGTGTATTTTCCAGTTAAAGTAATAGTCAAGATTATTACCTAAGAATGTTGTACTCTCTACCTCTTGAATAACAGAAAATTCAAAAGGTTTTTATTTTAATATTAAGATTTAAGTTTTTTTTTTCTATTTCTACATGTCATCACAGTTTGTAAATTTAAATTCTAGACGATCGCGGAACAGCAACTCGATGTGTCGACTCCAAGGATTCCAATTTTGAGAAAAGGTGTCAGGAAAGTGTTCTCGAAATTGGCGGATAAGACAAAAGGAGGTATTTTTTGCGGCGAATTCGCAAACTTGTGTCTTTATAGGGTTAAATTGGACTAAGTTTAGTCGGTTCCAATCCAATAATCTGTTAGGTAAAATCTTAACTTCAGACATAAGTTTGTTTATACACTCATTGACATGTTTTAGGACAGCCGATATAAAATGCGTTGCCTGTGCTGCCGTTCCATGCCGACATTTTGTAGCAAGGCAAAATAACCTATTTTGTGTAGGTGTTAGTATACAACCTTGGTAGTACTACCATTCGTAAACTTGGAGTTCGAGGTCAACAAATTTTCTTATACCAATGTGTATCAGGCTCTATGGAAACTGATGACCCAATCACAGAGTTTCCCGAGAAACGATTAGGAACAAAGCTTTCGTCAAAGGTTTTCGCAATATCGAGGCTTATAGTTAACGCTTCCCAATTATACTCGACTGCCTCTGCTTATTTGAGATTCAGATCGACTTTATAATCATCACCTGAACGACATAAAAACCTCAAACAAAAGCTTATTGGTGAAACGAGGCCTTTAGTCTATGTAAGTTTTAATTATTATTAGAATTACTTTACTACGTTGAATATATTAATTTAAAGGTTCCGTTTTGTTTTTTGTGGTGCGAAAAAAAGAACCCTCAAAGCACCACTTCGTTGTTCATCTATATTTTTATACTTCCAAGTTCCACGATCTGATGATGGGATCCCGGAGAAATCGAGGAAACTCTTAAAATATTAAAGACACACCTACAGTGAACGTTTTGAAGTTGGTGCCGAATTAAACAAAAGCAACTATTTCATGGCACCAACTTCAAAATTTTAATTTGTTGTTGTTATTCTAGGTAGACATTATTTTTTGCTTTTTAGTAACCTTGTATTTATTTTTGAAGTCGCTAATATTTTTTTGTAAAATAGTTTTATATCTCAGAAACGCGTGGAGGTATCAGGTTAAAGGGAAATTATTATCAAGTCAACCCATGGCTGCTATTGCCCAACTACTAGAATAACAAAAAAATATTTTAAATGAAAGTACTAATAATAATAATGTTAATAATAATAATAATGTTTATTGATTTTTCACATCACAAAGGTTCATGTACCATCAAACTAAGAAGTAGGGTGATTATCACTAAATTAAATCCATTAAAAATTAAAAGTGCAGGACGTTGCAGAAATTATTTAGAACCAGTAATGGAAATTGGCTGGACTCGTTTAGAGAACTCCAAAAAAGACAAAAAGGAAGGCCGCATGGAGTGACGATATAGTTGCCACAGCTGGAGCAGATTAGCAGGAGACAGAGCAGGGATGGAAACGATTGAAGGAGGCTTTCACCGCAAAAGCGATACTTACTTAAATAATATAATGTAATAGTTTATGTAACACTCAAAAATAAAAATGGTATACTTTTATACTCGAAATTCTATGTGTATGTAACTTTGAAAGAATAAATAAAGCTATTATTATTTAAATAAAAATAAAATAAAATAAGCCTTTATTGCTGTTAGTTTTTCTATACAGTATGTTTCCTTAATCTATTAATTTATTGAACTTACACTAATACTACTTAAATATCGGCGATCGGATCGTTTTCTGCTACAGCATGTCCTACGACATAGGCCTCCTCCAAAGATTTCCATGACTCTCTATCTCTAGCTATGCGGGTCCATTCTGACCCTGCGAGTTGTCAGATATCATCCTCCCAGCGTTTGTGCGGTCTCCCTTTATTTCTTACGTTGCCCCTTGGGTACCATTCTGTTATTGCTTTGGTCCACTTTTCCTTAGTTTCCCGCAACATATGCCCTGTCCATCGCCACTTTAGTGTTTTACACACCCTGAGTGCATTTTTTAATTTTGTTTTATTTCTAATCTTTTCCAAATTAACCTTGTCTATTATTTTCACTCCAACGACACTCCGTTCTATGCTATTCTGACAGACTTTTATTTTATTAGCTAGTTGGTGGGTTAGAGCCCATGTTTGGCATCCGCACGTTAAACAAGGAAGTATGCACATATTGTATACAGTTCTTTTAATTTTTAATTACATATCTTTGTTCTTCATTATTTCGCTAAGACTCCAAAACTTATTCCACGTATTTCTTATCCTTCTGTCTATTTCTATACACATATTGTTAGTAGGTGATATCAACTGTCCTAAGTAATAATCGTTTACATATTCAATCTGTACTTTATTTACTCTAATTATGTTCAAATTTGAGGATTGGGCGTTAGTCATTATTTTTGTTTTTGATAAATTCATCTTTAGTCCTGCTTTTTCACTTCCATCTGATAACTGCTGCAACATGTTGCAGTAGTTATCCCCTTATAGTTTGGAAAGCATGCTTTCCAAACTATAAGGGGTCTTTGAAAAGAGTACCAGGTCATCAGCAAAACGTAGGTGGCTAAGTTTTTCGCCATTTATATTCAGACCTAAATTATCCCACTCCAGGCTCCTTACAATCATTTCTAGTACCGCAGAGAATAATTTGGGTGAGATGGGATCCCCCTGGCGTATTCCTTTTTGGACATTAAATTGTTCTTCCGTGGTTTCCAACTTCACTTGGGCTGTGCTTCCTGAGTATATAATTTGAAGCGTTTTGATTGATGTATATCGTTTGAACACCTTGGCATCTCAATGTTTCCCATATGTACTCATGTTCTAGAGTGTCAAATGCCTTTTGAAAGTCAACAAACCCTATGTTGTAGATTTTGTTGTATTCTTGGTACTTTTGAAGTACTTGTCTAAGAGCATCTATGTGGTCAATTGTTGAAAAATTGCTCCGGAAACCTGCTTGCTCTTTTGGTTGGTTTTCATCAAGAGTGCTTGCAATACGGGAGAGAATTATTTTGGAAAACACTTTGTAGACATTGGACATTAAGCTTATAGGTCTGTAGTTATTAATTTCACCTCTGTCTCCTTTTTTGTGCAACAGTATTATGGTTGATTTCATCCAATCCTTAGGTATTTTTCCGGATACTAGAATTTCGTTAAATATGCGGGAGCTATAACAAGTACTGTAAGTTTTAGGAGTTCATTTGTCACTTGGTCTGATCCTGGAGCTTTGTCTAGTTTTTGTGAGTTTATAGCCTTTATTATTTCTTCCTTCAATACGGGTAGCACTGGTTCCTTATCAGGCCCAGCCTCCGGTTCGATGTTATATTCAGTTTGCTTCTCTGTTTTGCTTTTATACAAATCTTTATAGTAGTCGGTGGCAATTTGAAGTATTTTATGTCTCTTACTAGTACTTTCGTTATATCTATTCTTAAGGTTAGGCAGCTATTTATGTTTTTCCTTTAATTCTTTGAAAGCTTTCTTTAGTCCCCCTGTTCTTTCTATATGTTTTTGCAGTGTATTTTGCCTTCTTATCTTACAATCTTTTCTTATACTTAGGTTTATTTCTTTGCTTAGGCTGCTTATTTTTTTGTCTATTTACTTTGCTACCTTTCCCTTCCGTTATTATTTCTTTTCGTTGCTCTAGCAGTTGTATAGACTCACTTGAGAGTACTTTCAATTTTACTTCTTTATTTATTTGGGTGTTTCTGTTTTAAGTAGATTCAATAGGTTATCATATTTTTCTTGTGTCGTAATGTTTTGTTCTACTCTGTCCATTGCTATTTTTAAGTTATTTAAAAGGCTGTCATTGTTGCCGAGACAGGATAGACTGTTAATATTATACTATTATTATAGGTAATTATTATTAAACTATTATTATAGGATTTTATTTTATTATTTAGGAAGTTACATTAAGTGTGCCCTTATTTTTTGAACAGCTAGACCAAAAAAATATAACAAATTTCACAAAATTTAAACCTATATTATTTTTACTATAAAACTGCTGATTTTCATCAAGGTCCGTCAATTAGATAATGTTTCATAACGGAAATTAGCCACAGACATTATCCGTTACTGCTTAGCTCCTTTAAAAAAAGAATGATAATCTATAGCCTAAATGCTAATCCGCACCTGAGATCGTACGTGCAAAAGTTCAACCGAATCTATCCGGTAGTTTTTGCGTGATGATGCGTTTTCAACAGACAGACAGACATTTCTAAAAATGCAGCAATGTGTTTAAATACTCTTTTCGAACACTATCATTTTTTTCATTAAGTGAAATTTACAATTTTGTTGTATGTATAGATTTGATTGAAGAAGTATTTTTAATATAATTGAAAGCAATATAAAAAGGCCAATAACAGAATATTTACCTAATATCGAGACAAACAAAAATTATTACTCAATATTCTAATATTAGATGTTGTTTGTACTCACGTATACATTTTTTTTTTGGTACATATAGAAATAAAATTGAATATATATTTTCAAATAGCGTAGTTCCTAACCGATTTTATAGGTAAGCTGTGTCAATCAAAAACAATAAAAAAACAGTACAAAAGTACCTTTCTGTGTCAGTAATTCACAATCATAATAGCACTGAAATTCATTTGACTTTGCAGTACATTTTCTGATATATGGATAGTACCTACTAACACAAAATACCGAGACTACCGAAGGTAATCTTCCTACGTACCTTTATCGAGTAATACACGCATAGGCATCTTTCACGTACATAGAATTAAAGGCCAGTTTAAACCACTTTGCCCAGACGGTGTTCTGAGATTTTGTGTCCATGAGGGATTCTAACACCGATATTATAGTCGACCCAGGTTTATGATTGGTCTCGACGGTACCGTAGACACCATGAATTTGACAATTGTTGTAAATGTTCGACAAGAAAAAGCTTTGAGTGGGAGTAAGTGGATGAGACTATTTGAACTAAGAATACAGATTTTGTTTGAGTGAAGTTGAGTCTTGCCAGTAGTTTTGCGTAAAATGGCTGGCAGGAGCTGGATGCGAGAAGCCGAAGATAGAACAAAGTGCCGTGCAATTGAAGAGGCCTATGTCCAGCAGTGGACTGCGATAGGCTGATGATAATGAGGTTAAATCGAGTCGATACAATTTTGAAAAAAAAACGTCTTGGGGTGGGTGCAAGAGTGCGTTTTATAAATTTTATTTTCTGTACTTTACGTATTTTGTGCTACTACCGTCACACAACGTTACTTCGACCAGTACTGACACAATTAGTCCCGAATCCGCTTGTACAATTTTGTACCGTTTCCCTGTCTTTTTGCAAAGGGTAGTGGTAAAAAATGGTGGGTTCTTTTTTAACGAAACTTGTTACAATATATGTAGATAGCCTCGTTTTATCTCCATTTACTTACGTAGTCTAAAAATGGTTGACGAATTGAGGGTAAGTAGCTAGTCTTTTAGATTCTAATGAGATATCATTTTTCTTGTGTACTTAGTTTAAAATTTAGCGGAGATAATAAAATAAATATCTAAGTCTATTTAAGATTTAATACTTAACATGATTTTTGTAGACTTGACGTTTACATTTGTCTATATGTAGCTTCGTCGTTTCTAAACTACAGAAATAATAGATTTGATTGCAGTTTTTAAAGGAAGTCCATTTTATAGTTCCTAAACCGTTTGCTAATGAGTAAATATTATCTTATTTATCAGGAACTGTTTTAATATGTGTTCTTAACATCAACCCATATGATGCACTGCTGGGCACGGTCTCCCTAGTACTACCTACTTATTATAGATCCTTGGGGTGTAATTGCTATAATCACCATGCCTGGCAATCACAGTTAGGCTTTAAATTACGCAGAGGACGCTGCTACCCAAGAGATGCACTTATTGCCCCATTTGATTTGTTATTTCATTGATCGAAAATTTTAACAACCTAATGATACCTGAAATTTTGGTGTAAGTAGATTTCAAACTCATACCCTCATATCTTTCTCCGTCTTTACGTATTTGCCAATGCTGTACATAATGTAATTCAATACTTATATATTAATTTTCAATCATGAAAAATATTTTAGCCAAAGCCAATAAATCGTTAAGCAATTTAAGAAGCGTTGAAGGTTATTTATTACGCACTTACGCCAAAATGTCATGTTAACTCCTAATCGAGAAATTATACTCCAAGCCCGTAAATATAAGCAAATTCCTAAAATCACTTGGAAATTTAAATCGACTCACAAAAAATAGAGTACCACCCACCGTAATCTCGATTCCAATTTCGATTCGATTTACGACACGTTCCGTTTCGCGAAGTATCAGAAAGGGGCGTCTACTAAACGGGATCGTATCGAATGATCGTATCCTTAACAGATTCTCGATGCCGGCAGCAGATTGTGGCTTCCAACCTAATGTGTGTATCTGTGCTCGTGGGATACTGAGACATACGGCAGTTTGTTTGGAGAACATCTTTGAATTTTTGTGATGCAATAGCGTCTACTCTATTTAGATAAAATAAAATTAAAGATGACATAATGTTTTAGATTTAACAATTTAGGAACATAACTCTATTGTTAAAAATATCAGAAGGGAAAAATTGACGCAGACGAAGTTGCGCGGGTCAGCTAGTTACCAATAAAATAAAATGTATACCAAAAAACTAGAACATATAGCATATAAAGACTTCCAACAAGCACTTGACCGATTGGATACATACGTACTTCTCACGAAGTTAGCACTTATAGGATTCTATGAAAACCTTGTCAATTTTTATTCAAACTAGTTAGCTTAACGAAAAGTTTAATATGAGTATAATAAGTACGTTTTATATGATAACTTCAAATCCGTAGAATATCCCGTTAACTCCGGTATAGATTAGGGAAGTTGTTTAGGTCCACTTTTGTTTCTAATACTCATTAATAACCTGCCATTAAAAATCAACAATAGTACATGCTTGACGTTCATGGATGATGTAAAACTAGCTATTGCCATTAACTCTGTTGCTGACTGCATTCTTTTACAGGCCGATGTTACTTGGAGCTGATCTGATAGGTTTTGTATATATTTTGACGATTAACTTAAGTAATTCAAATTATCGTATCGCAATTGAGTAAGAACAACACTAATTACAAATTAACTTTGAACAGACTAAAAAGAAAAATAAAAATACAGTTATTAAAAAAAGCGGTCTAGAAACCAGAAGACCACAGTTCGAGTCCGAGTAACGATTATTTTTTCCTTTTATAATTTTATTTTTTGATTTTGTTTTTCTGTTTTGTGATTTATTATTTCATGTTTTTTTATTATTATGTCAGTAAGATCGAAAAATATTATTAAAATTTCATCAGTATGTAATTTTTTCTGAGAGACAGAAGAAAAAATTACAACGACATGACAATTAAAAGGTGTACCTTTTAATTGTCATGTCGTTGTCATTTTTTAAATTGTCATGTTTGTATACTATATAAATATATATATAAATATCCCAAAAAAAAAAATAGCCAGTTGGTAACTGTTCTATAATCTCGACATACAAATATACATATGAAAAAATATTCTTTGTTGTACCTTATTTTACAAATCAGTAAAGCCTTATATATATATTATAGATTTATAACAAAAAACTACCGCATTCAAAATAGCTGTTTACATGAAACCAAGTCTTCAATAAAATGTAGTGCGTCATTTATTCCAACAGTGTGACGCTTTAGCCCGAGTCTAGCGTAAATATTTGAATACCACATACGAAGGATGTTGGCTTCCAAATAAACGACAGATAGAAGATTTTTTTGTAAGAAAAATTTAAATCAGAGCGTCTTGTGTAATGTTGCGTACGCTAATATTACAAACTTGCAAGTGATAAAAGCCATGTGGTATCGCATCAACGACTTTTGTTTATATCACAGAGAATTTGTTTATTAAAATTCAGTCATTGTACGGTTAGGAGGCGGCCATTAATTTCCTGAGGCTATTTGAAGCGGTGGTAGCCTAATGGCTAAGGCATCTGTCTCGCAATACTACTGACGTGAATCACTCCTGACACACAAGCCCTTGAGCTTAGCTGGAGGGGTTAACAAGATTGCTAGTAATGTGGGACTCAATCCCACATTGCTAGTTATCTTTAAAAAAAAATACATTATTAGACGGGGGTCCTAATACTTAGAGGGAGGTGAGTCGAATCTTAAAAAATCTCACGTGGGGTAGAGGAAGGCGGGGGTCAAAAGTCCGCTAAAATCACCTCGTCCTCATCACTTATGGACGCCTCCTAATGAGTGACATTAGGGACCACCACCGAGAATATAGAAGAAAAACTAAAGCATGAAGGTAAATTATAAAAAGGCGCTCGATCTAAGCACACATAGACGTATTTCACGGACACGGATTCTCGGAACATCTTAGCAACATAGTGGTCCGAGAAAGATGGTGAGCGTTGCTCGAGTGAAGTACGTATGGAGCTGTCATTCTGTACTTTCGGTGTGTTGTAGTAATGTGTTCAATGATAAATATGATAATACAGAATTACGGAATAATGAATTTATTTTCGTGCCCGTTATACATAACACTACGTTTGCCAAGCCGCGGTCTCCACTCAAGACTGCTCACTTACGCAAAACGGCTGGCAGGAGCTGGATGCGAGAAGCCGAAGATAGAACAAAGTGGCGTGCAATTGGAGAGGCCTATGTCCAGCAGTGGACTGCGATAGGCTGATGATGATGATGATGATGATACATAACACTTATACCAAAATTTAATTGCAACTGCTTCTATTGATCAATAATAGCAACGAGTTAATGAATCTAAACAAGTAGTGTTTTTTTTTACATTTAATTCAAATTGCCCAAAAACAGCAAAATATTCAAAATTGAAAAAATACATTTTATTTATAACAAAGCTATTTGTACTTCTGCCCCTGTGGACGCACATAACGTAAAATATAACTAAGAAGGAATATGCTACAAGTCCGCAATTTAAATTTGCAATGTCCTCGGTGCCACAGGGATTATTATATTATTCAGGGGTTATCTTTAAAAAAGTATTTAAGTAAAATATCGTTTAAACCGGGAAAATATCACTAGAAAAAAACGATTTGATATTCAAAAGAATATCAATTAAAAAAAAATCATAATCACTTAATGTTATGAAAACTTGTAAAGAACAAATATTTTTTACTCTTCCACTATGCCGTTCCACTTGCTCACCTAAGAAACTGAAATTTGGCAGCTAAGTAGTTTATAAGTTCAGTTGAGAATGATTTTTGAAAGCTCTATCCCTAAGAGGGTTAAAAAGGGGATACGATTAGTATTATGTAATTTGAAGAGACACTTTTGAACAATACTTTGTGCAAATCTCTATTGTAATGTAAGTTATGACAATTACAAATAACGTCACGACCGTGAGAGATTGAGGCGGATATTTCGCAGATATATCGCCTTGTGGAGACATTAGCTGACAGTTAGAATAGTTCAAGGATCTGCAGAGTATTGTAAGGTTTACGATTGTATTAAATAAAATAGCAAAAAAGTCAGCTATTGGTTATTATTTATTTGATTTGAGGGGGTAATCCATTAAAGAATAAAGTGTTATGGCTGGCGAGTGGGGACATTCTTGTCTTGACATCGGAACAGTCGGGTTATGTTATAAGATAAGGTTGAGTATTCGACAGTGGATTAATTGTAGTGAAGAGTAATTGTTGTGTATCTGTGTATGCAATTCGACTATAATTGTAGTGTAACTCGATTGCCGCAACGTTCAGTATCGTATCTGATTTATGTAAGAACCCATTTGTTTAGAACATTGCTTAGAAGTTTCATAAAGAGAGATTGTTTTGACAGATTGAAGATCTAAAATCTACAAATATTTGTGCCGAGATCACTAGGAGCCTAACAAAAAAGAACTGATAAAAACTCACTACCTTTCTTTTACTCAAATTTAAACTAACCCAATGTAATATCGACCTAATTTTAGTTTCTGGTCAGGAGTATCAAAGACGTGAATAAATTATAACCATCTCAAGTCGTCCACATTTGCAGATTGCGCCGGAATTGTCATCAATTTTTCATTCGTGTGTCATAGTTACTAACTAGGTCACATTCCCCATTTATAGCCACTGCTCATATTTGCAAATTGTTTGGATAAGGAATCTCATAATTTATTATTTATGCTGGTTAAATGAAGGATGGTAATGGGGTGTCTATACATCTTGCATTTGTGACTGACGGTGCACCAAAAACAAGTTTAATAGTCTTCTAATTTGAAGTGAGGTTGTCTATTCCTTTATTGACATCTACGAAATGTGTTTTTTGGTTTGTGGAGAGTGATTATTTGAAAAATATATGTTACAAGTACAAGTCAAATTTTCTAACCAATTTTCCCCAAATTGTTTCAGTTTATTTAATCATTTAGGAAATTACCTACCATGTAACATAAATATCCATGACCCTGGCTGCTACGCTAGATATCGATTTCCACCCAGGATAATTGTTTGTGTGATGAGCACAATTGTCTGCATTGTTCACAGATGCCGCCTAGTTTGGAATCGAATAACGGTGTGTGATTTCTCCCAAGTCAATTGTAAAGACGTTACTATTTTTTTTTTAATATCCCGCATATACAGACATTGGTTGTTAAAATATATATATTACGGGTCTTAATCGCGTGAATAATTTAAGGTAAAATACCTTGTTTATGGCCCGACGTTTCGACCGTATTGCAACGGCCGTGGTCACGGGAAGACTGACGTAATATATATATTTTAATAATGTGTACAAATCGCGAAAGTTTATCAACATTTATAGACATTGGTTGGTTATAATTTTATAATATGTAAAGATAAAGTTTAAGGGGAAATTCTTGAGTGTTAATTCTTTCCCATTTCATCCGCCAATTCTTTTATTATTGTCCACCAGAGCGATATCTCTTGAACACATCCCGTTGATATATAGCAGCAATACCGCGAGAACTGTAAACCACTTTAGTGTTGTGTTGCAGTAATGATACTATTTTCTTCGTAAATGCCATAGCAACACTCTATTCCGAGTGAAAACATCCAACCAGTCGAGTATGTAGAGAGAATACATTGGACTGATGTATAGTGCATTAGTGTTTGCGTTGTATGTATAGTGCTAGCGTTTTATAGTGGTCTTGGTGTTACACTTGTTCAAAATTGTGTTTACTTATTAGTCGAGAGTGTTTTTTTTGTTTTATAAAATGATGCACCATAAAGTTCACTCAGACTCATAACATACTAAACTAAGTTCGTGTCCATTAACACTATTCTTATTGTTTCTCTTATTGAGGTTGGAATGAGTAAAAAATACTGTTCTCTGTAAACTCAGGTCTGATTTCGAACCCATTTTCATCCAAATGGTTTTATTTTATTTAATTTAATAACAGATTACCAGCTAATGTGTGCTGATACTAATGTTATATAGTCACAGGTATTTTACTCAAAAACTACACAATAAATATTGATTACATTTGGTGAAAAGATGTTTTGTAGTAGCCGCTACTTAGTTTGATAGCTAAATAATAAAAACAAATATTTTTAGGGGAGGCACTCTATACATGTAACACTCTGTAAATGTTTTTTTTTGTGCAGACTACAACGTGTGGCACATTGTTCGACAGATGTTTTAGAAACATTTTAAGGATTCTAATACTCTCTTTTGATTAACTTAATATTTTCGGAAATAATTGCTCCAAAAGTTGCATAAATTGTTTATTACCTTATTTTTTGAAGAGTGTGAACAAAAATTATGAAAAAAATCAAAAAGGTAGCACAAAAATTTTTTATATTTAAACTAAAATTATTTTGGACCTGATCGGATATACCGTCATTGAGTTATTGAAAAAAAAATTGCACCTCTCAACAAAAAGCTTAAAAGCCATGAAAATACGCTCTTGTGATGAAATACTCCTTTTTATTGCTTTTTATTTTTTGCTTAAGTTTTCGGTAAAAGTCCAATTTCATTTTTTATATTTTAGTGCGTACGCGTAGAGGATAAACATCTAGTTTCTTTTTCGCGATCGCAACCAAATACGTTTTAATGGTAACACGATTGAAGAACCACTACACACACAGTTTAAACTGATTAGTTATGTCAGTTCAGTTAAAAAATATGTGGTCATACTCAGTAAGACTTTCTTTATGTGTAGATTGTAGTCGCCGTTTAAAATTTCTTTGAATAACTAGAGTCAATTCCGCGCTATTTTATCGCTTCCTCGTTGTTAGTCTTTACGAAAGATACTTGTTTTCTCAAATAAATAATGTTTTTGACATTGTCTATGATGTTTATTTTTACTTTGATAGGTAATTTATCACTGTTGTTCATTACTTTAGTCTTATTGGCATTCATTTCTAAGCCAATTTTTGCAATTTCTTGGTCAAGTGATTGCATCATATCCTCTAAATCTTTAGGTGTTTCAACTAGTAGGTACTAAAATATTTACCTTAGAAGGTTTAGGTAACGACCACATTATTATGCGTTTTTGAGACCAGTCTATATTCCGAAAAATATGCTCTAGGACGGTTATAAATAGTTTTGGGGATAATGGGTCGCCCTGTCTAACACCTCTTTCTACGTCAATGGATTTTCCTCTAGTTTCGAGTTTTACACAGTTTGGACTATTTCGTAATTACTCATATATGTTAGTATTTTTAAATATTTCTGATCTACTCCGAAAAATTTCAAGGCACTCCAAATTGAATGGTGACTAATATTATCGAAAGCCTTGCTATAGTCTATGACCGCCACATATAGTGATCTGTTGAACTCACGTTTCAATCGTATCAATCAATTTAATATAAGCCTACGTAAGTTCTAGGGACGATCTTTTTAAAATAGAATAAAATTAAAAAAAATTAACGCTTTGGCACTGAGTTTCCGTAGTAAACCTATGTAACATCAGACATATAATATTAAAATAATAATAATATCTTAGGACAACTCACAGAACGCTATCTGATCCCACACTAAGCATAGCTTGTACTATGGAAACCAGACAACTGATGAACATACTTAAATGTTTGTAAATACATACATATTATAGAAAAATAACACCCAGACACTGAATAAATCTTCGTGCTTAACACACAAAGTTTTCTCCAGGGTGGGGATTGAACCCACAACATATTGCGTTGCAGTCGGATACACTCCCATGGTGCCACAGAGACAGTCGAATAAAGTATTTAAGACTAGTTGACCCGCGCAACTAAGTCTCCGTTAATTTTCCCCGTTTTTTTCATTTTTTTTCATTGACGCTCTAATTATTCAAAGCGTAATGTTATATAGCTTATAGCCTCCTCTATAAATGTGCTATCAAACACTAAAAAAAAAATAGACTATCGCAATCAACGAAACAAACAAATGAAATGTTTATCAACGCCTGTCTATCGCCTGCATTGTCTTTGACTAAATCAAACATTCGACAAACCTTATTCTAACGTTGACAACATTGTTAAACCGACATCACTCACGATTTGAAGTCAAGAGCAAAAATATTTTTATTCTAAACGTCTGAAGATCTGATTTATGCCTCAAATATTCTTGGACGTTATATTGAAAGGGAAACCTCGTTTATAACGCAATTTCCTTTATGTCCCAAAATGTCCCGAAAGCACTTTTTAAAGAGATAGCGCATTTAGATAAAATGCTAATTTATTCATTGGCAAGAAGGAAGAAAGGAATAAGCCTACTGTACTCCAATTGAATCCTCAGTTGGTAATTTATTTTTGATGTTAAATTAAAAATGTGTTTACTGAGAATTATAATGTGGCTTCGTATTTCGAATTATTTTGGTTCTATTTTCGTACCTATTGAGCATAAATACTGTTGACTCAAGGATATTGAATATAAATTAATTTAGATTATGTTTTATTTATCATAAATACTAATGAAATGTCTTTGCGATATGATTGAAACAGATTTTAAGCCAATGTTTAAATGGTAAGAGAATGATATCTCAAATCTAAAGATGTACATAATATACAAATAAATGATAGAAATCTTTTTCCTTATAATTCTTCTAGTGTTATTTGACGTTTATTTTAAAAGTCATACATTTAAGCATGGGCGTACCCAGAATCATTTTTCGGTAGGGATTTATGTAATTCCGTGTTGTTATTTAGGTAATACAATTGACTAAACATCGGGCAAAAATATAAAGTGTATCTACCTTTTTGCGATTTCATTATCAGCATGTATCGATTCACTGCTGGACATAGGCCTCTCTTAATTTTGCTACAACATCCAGTCCTTTGCCGTCCGCATCCAGTCCATCCCAGCGACCTTCTTTAGGTCGTCCGTCCACCTAGTTGGGGGCAGTTACGTTTATCAAGTCGCGATCTCCACTCTAAAACTCGTTTGCTTCAGCGGGCTTCGGTCCTTCGGAAGATATGGCCAGCCCATTGCCACTTCAGCGTGCTTAACCTGCGAACTACATATGTCGGTAACTTTAGTTCTTTGTCGAATGATCTCATTGTGAACTTTATCCTTCAAAGAAACCCTAAGCATAGCTTGTTCCATAGCCCGCTGCGTGACTTTAAATTTGTGGACTAGTTCAACCGTAAGTATCGACGTCTCGATACCATAGGTCATAACAGGTAGGACGCACTGGTTATATACCTTGGTCTTCAGGTATTGCGAAGTGAAAACTCGACGATGTTTGCTAAACGCTGCCCAATCCCATTGGATCCTTCTGTCGATTTCTTGCTCGAAGTTGTTTCTACCAAGCTGGATTATTTGCCCAAGGTAGATATATTTTTGGACAACTTCGAGTATCGACCCTTCGACATATATTGGTCTCGGCCTCAGAAGCTTTGTAATGATTCCGATATTTCTCCTATATGACTTTGTTACTCTTAAGTTGCTTTAGAGCTGCTTTGACCTCATCCTGGTCGACATCCGGGATGTCCTCGGTATAGTCACACGTGAGTGGGGCTCTGTGGTCATAGACGCTAAGTCCCGTAGGTTTAGCCATGTTTAACCGCGTTCTTGTACCCACTTTAGCATTGAAATTCACTAAAAAACTACAATGTTGTTTGTATAATATGACTATTATAAGCGAATATGATGAAGATAATCAAAAATAGCGGAATTACGTACTTAACTTTCTCTCTTACCTTATGACGCAAAAAAGTATTTTTTATCGTAAGTGGTATTTGCTTTTTAAAAACGCTAACGCTTTTCATAACGCTCTTACTAAAAACCTACAAGATACTAATTTTACACCAACTACATTCAATGAGACCACATTTGAACTAACTCAATCACAACTCCACACACAAATAAACGAGAAAACCAAAATTAAATCCATTTAGTATTCCAACCCGTTTGAAATTTCAAACATGCAGTTTTAACTCCATAAAGGATGTTTGCATAAAATAATTGTATAAAAGAAAAATAGATTACATGGCACTCGGGAGTCCTCTAAAATGCATAGTAGTGGTACCTATAGGGATGGAAAAGTCGTCTCTGACTTTAATTAAGGATCAATTGTCTTATAAAAATAATAGACTCTTTGGAATCAAGTTTACTAGCCCTCGAAGCCTAATGTACGTATTTGCCTAACTGACGTAGACTCTGACAAAAATACGCTATTTCTTTTGCATGTACGACCCCCGCCCGACCCAACTTAGTAGCCACTGAGATGTTTTTTCTTTGTCTTTTATTTTTCAATATAAAGTGATGTTTATTAATCACTTTGAGTTACTTTTGTTAAATAGTAATTACTTAAGAGTTATTCAACTATTCCTCGCTTCCATTTAGTTTGCAAATAGAGTGCTGCTGTACAATTATTATTTGAAATAATAAAAACCTTTTTCTATATTTTAGGCAGGTGTTAGAGGTTGTTTTATGGTGAATTGAACTTAAACTTGTCTAGACTAGTTTGCTAAAATATTTTTTGAAGTGAACTTGGTTTTATAAATCCTATTGTATAGCAATGAATTAATGCAATGCTATATTCACATACGCGTTAGAGATATAACAAAAAGGAGAATTAAATTGACCAGCAGACTATTCTGCTGGTCATTAAAGGTCTCAGTATCATAATGAATCTGAGCTATATATGCTGGTCCTCATAATTAGCCGCCATAGTTAGACGAATGCATTTTGACAAAAAGTTGTGTTAACGGCGCGATGCATATCGTAGATCCTTGCAATGTCGGTAAAGATACGTTTTTAGGCTTGTTCCTTAGTTAAACGTTTTTAACAATCGTTCTTAAATGTGAAAATGTTGAAGTCATTTATTAGATATAAACTAGATACAAGTTTGTCGTATAGGATCGTACTGGATACTAAATCAGCTCCGGGCGTACAAGGTTACTTTGTTTGGCAGATATATTAGGCACGGATGGTCGAGAAGTGGTTATATCAGATTCTCCGTGCCATAATCGGGGTCATGGAATTCCAAGTTCTCGTAAGTTTAAAGCTGAATAAAATGCGAAATACTAAGTAATTCTTCCACATAATAATTACTAAAATTTATGTGGTATTTATATCTTTTTGGTAACAATTACATTTATTTGTACAGGTCAACCTGTACAAATAAATGTACTTGTCAACCTGTACAAATAAATGTACTTGTAGCAAAATATATATGTATATATTTTTTTAAGAATAAAATGCTTTTGGTCAAGCACTTCTATGGTCTTGTTTATATTTGAATAAATACATGATGTCATTTGATGAAGAATGATCTACCAATCATATTATGTATAATTGTAATGCTCAGTCATGATACGAGTATAATAATATTAAAAAATATTTTTAGGGTTCCGTAGCCAATATGACAAAACGAAACCCTCGTAGTTTCGTTTCGTCCGTCTGTCCATCTGTCTGTCCCCATGTCCCCAAGCTCAGAGACCATTACTACTAGTTACGCCGACAAAGTGACACGTTTTTTTTGGTACCTCTCCTACACGTAAAGTGGGTATATGATTTTTTTACTTACCCATCGTGTGCGGTGTTGTTGCATAGGTCTTTTAACAATATTTCATGGTTGTGAATTTCAGATTTCGATGTGTGTGTGTGTGTAAGGATATGTTTGTGAAATATTAAGTCTTAGAGTGCAAACTTTTGTATTAGAGTAAAACCCTCTCCCTCCCGCCAGCTTAATAGTTGTTTTTGGAGACGTGGAAAAAATCAGGTTAGTAGTAGTTAGTAGAAAACAATCACAACTAAGTGTGCTTTACAAGTTTAAGAGTAACAGCTGACCAGGTGAGAAGTAACAAAATTTTCGTATGTACGTACATACATTGAAATATACTTAAATAATGTATAATTTATGAAACAAAAACAACAGAAAACCCACTTCTTATACTTTTCTTATACTAATGTGCTGAATAGCTACAAAACCTTACATTGTGCGTGGCCTGACATACATTATAAACTGACTGATACTGGAAAAACTTCGCCCATCAGCTATTGACCCTTGAGGAGTTTTGGACTCCTTCGGTCACTCAGTCCTTTGCTGCTGCCAAGCCTATCATAAAAATATATTGTTACTGAAGCAACATAAAACCCTTGGTTATAGATTGTAAGAAGTTGATTTTACCTTTCCAGATATGACCTAAACCAAATTGCAAATTAAACTGAAAGCTTGTAAAAACAATTTCGGCTGAATAAATGTGCATGAAACCTTAGCGCAGTGTCAAATGTACTCTTGAACACATCCAAGCATGATAGCAATTAGCCCATACATTACTATAAGTAAGTGGTGTCAAGTCGTGAAATCTATCATGGTTGAGATGTATTACGGTATTGTTACACAGACATAGTGAGAGACAAACACTTAGTGTAAATTGTCAACATGTTCGTAGGAATTAAGGTAAACTGTTTCAAGACTTCGCTTGCGTCCAGTTTGTTCATTCTATACTGGCTTGAATTAACTGAAATGTTATTTTATTTCTTAACTACTTGTGTACATCACAAAAGACCCCCTGAACCTCTCTAGGCTTGGACTTAGAGATATCCAAGGGATCTTTTATGATAAGACTTAAAGACTGCTTGGGTCTTTAAGTCTTTTAGCTCTCTAGCTACAAAATTGCCAAGAGGCAGCAGCGGTTCTGTCAAATATTTCAGTTCCAAATGTTCTTTAAATTGGGCGTTGATGAATGAAACGCGGCATATAGCTAGACTTATTGGTTCTCAACTTGCATAAAAACAACAAGATTGTCAAAAGTCTACGAAATTGTCAGAAGTCAACGAAATTGTATTATTTAAATCAGTAGACAAGAACTCACACACGGTACAGGCCAGAAATCATTAGATATGTAGATCTAATCGAAAGCTGAATAATCATTCTCTACGAAAAATTTTCTACTTTTAATTTTGTTCGTAAAAACAATTGGTTTTTTTGTTACTGAGTACGGAGTCAGTAACGTGCGCCTCAGAGCCGCCTGCGGATCAGATATATCACTGTCTTTTTTGAACCGACGCGCCTAGTAGTGTGTGTTTCCGAACCAACTCTGTTGTCGATTAACATTGCCAAGAGATGACTGCTGCAGTTCGGTAAGTACCACAGTTTTTTTGCTACAAGTGGACGTTGCGCTCGAGAGGCGCATGTTTATCTTCTGTGTAACTTTTAAGCATTTCTTTGCGATTTTGTTTTTGTTACTTTATTCTTGTTTCTACTTAGGTAAAACCTTTTGCTTTATATTTAATTTTAATGGTTTTAGAAACGTAAAAGAGTGTTACAAAAAAGATAAATACTTTCTTTATTGAATCAAAATGACGAAATTGCTGATGATGGCAGTGCTAGCGAGATTGAAGACCATGTAAGTGAAGACGATGTTCAAAGCAATACTGATGACGGATCGGATACATGGATGAAATAGTAGACGAAAACTTAAATGACACTTCAATACCTCGTGGAAAACCTGGACACGACCACCGCATATTTATTTCGCCTCATAGAGTAATCAGAGGCAAAAATAGCGAGTTTGGGCTACTTCTAAAGGTCAAAGTATTGGACGAGCAACTGTAATCAATAAAGTCACAACTACAAAAATTTTGTCAAAAGGAGAAAAACCATTGAACTGTAGAGAGTATATCAAAAAAGTATTAAGGCTGTCTACACCGTGGTTGAGACCTAGGATGGAAATCATTACTTTAACAAATAAAAAGAAAAATAGTAAAAATAAAAAGAATATATAAAGAATGTCTTTTCAAAAACTAACCAAGTGGTTTCCTAAGAAGCTGATGAGGAACCTTCTGTAAAAATTTGGTGTTACTGTAGCTTATGTACAATAAATAATGTCTAAGATGACATGTACAAAATGTGACAAAATATGTGTGTGGTAAACATAATAAAGATGTTTGCAACAATAGTCTCTACATATTGATTTTGAAGTATATTTTTTACATTTGAGATTGATTATATCGTAATTCATTTGTTTGCAACATTGGAAAGAAACATAGAAGAATATTAAAAAAAGCTATCTAAATATTATTAGAAATTTGCTATATTTTGTTAGACATTTTTAAAATCCTATTATTTTTTTACAATTAAAAAATAATGATATACTGTTGTATTTTATTTACTTATAAATAATGTAACACCCTATTGAAATTAAAAAATAACCGAAATATTCTAAGAAACTGTTTTCTTAGTGTTGTCCGCCACCCAGGCGCCTGTTTTTCTTTTCAGTACCATAAAATAAGGTTATCTTTCAAGGATTAAATGCGTCAAAGCAATCAAGGAATTACGATAAAAAAGATAATAAGCTCGATTGACGTGATGTTCGACTTATTTTGGGCGCGTATTCTAGAGAAATAACTATCCTGCGTTAATATATCATGGACATAGATGGTGTAGAAATCGAAACAATGACTGTGAACATAATATTTGCGTATTGGTTTCTATATATATATATACCTACTACATGTTTCTAAAACTCTATCGCGACAGAAAAATGGTTTCCTAACAGCCCTAACTTTTTGATTTTTTCACAGTTTCAAGGGACTGTAGACCTGAGTATATGGCTTTAATTTCAACTCGTTATTGAAATAAAGGGTCTTGAAAGACTTGATCATAAGTTCAATTTTTGCCTTTTCAGTTACGTAACCCTAAAAAGTCTGCCTCTGCATATTCGTCTGATGACATAAGTAAATAAGAGATAGTCTCCCAACATATTTTGGTCGCCAACTTTTGCACAAGCAACATATTTTAGTGCTCCTCGTTTGCATAGGGGTAGAGATAAAAAATATCTAATATAAATATACAAATAGAGCCTCGGCAGTGTATCCCCAGTTTTGTATCAAATCAAACGGAAAAACCATTCGGATGTAAAGCGCAGTGAACAGTTTTGCACCGTGCCTCGCAGTCGGCTACAAACGTAATGCCACACTTTTTGTAAATTCCGTACGTTATAAAAGCCATTTCGAGAAGAATTTCATACATTGAAAGTTTAAATCATCAACTGTTGGTCTAGTGGCGTGGTTAAAGACCCTGATTACCAAGTGTAAGGTTTTAAGTTGGATTTATACTATTTATATTGTGCCTCGGTGTAATTTATCTACAATGCATTTGTTTTAAAAAATATAAAAGGAATTATAATTACTACCAAAATATTAAAAACTAGCTGTGCCCGCCACTTTGTTCGCGTGGAAGTTGGGTTTATATTAAGGTAGTTTATGTTACAATTTAACTTCTGTGTAAAACATATTGGAAACATGCTCCACAATGCTCTGTGGCATCTATGGATATTAGGGCCTAGCTCTAATCAGGGCCCGACCTATGGCAAGGCAAGCCAAGCAAATGCCCAGTGCAGCGAAATGAAGGGCGACAAAGTTTATGGCGCCAGACGGTTAGAAGACAAATTATAATAGTATTTTACCAAAATGATTTGCATCACATCAAATTTTACTATTATCGGTTTCGGGTTAAATGAAGCCCGAAACTGCCCAAGTACTCGCGCGAAATAGGGCTAGTGTGAGATAAGTTTTTAAAAAATATTCTGTTTTTAAAACATTGCA
Source organism: Herminia tarsipennalis (assembly GCA_945859575.2). Classification (NCBI taxonomy): domain Eukaryota; kingdom Metazoa; phylum Arthropoda; class Insecta; order Lepidoptera; family Erebidae; genus Herminia; species Herminia tarsipennalis. The sequence continues at coordinate 4,400,568 of OX243843.2, read as the reverse complement.
TTCCCGCGGTACTGTGATGCGTGTTCAAACAAACAGACAACATTCAAACGTTTCTAAAAGATATACTGAATTAGTATATCTTTTAGAAACGTTTAGTTTAAATACTAAACTTATTTCTTTATAATGTCTACATTGGTGAATTAAAAAATAAGTGTGTCAACCTGTCGTAGCCGAAGATAGAACAAAGTGGCGTGCAATTAGAGAGGCCTATGTGCAGCAGTGGACTGCGATAGGCTGATGATGATGAACCTGTCGTTAATTAAGATCATCATAAATTCATATCCCTCTACGTAAGTATTTCAGATTTATTTTTTAAATCAATTTACCTGATTCTGTTTCATTTGTATTTAAACGCCATCTATTTTCAAAACTGGATAAGTTTATTTTAATACTTGATGACTTTAAATTAAATTATACTTAAACTATCATGCATATTAAACGTAGGTAAGCAAGGTATTTAACCTAAAATTATTCACGCGATTAAGACCCGTAATATATATATATTCATAATAGCTGTGCCCGCGACTTCGTTCGCGTGAAAGTCGGGTTTAAATTAAGGTAGTTTAGGTAACGAAATAACTTCTGTGTAAATATGTTGGAAACAGTCCTGTTGACTAAATACTTACTAAATAAAAATCGATCTGTTCTATTCTTTTAGATAGTTAGTTAGTTTGGTGTGCGGCTTAAGAAGTGGGTTTTCTGTTGTTTTTGTTTCATTCTTTCAACGTTATACCTACTTATTACCTAATAATTTTTAATAGAATTTGTACGAAAATGTTGTTACTTCTCATGTGATCGTAAACTTGTAAAGCCTAAGTACTTAACTGTGATAGTTTTGCTTATAATTTTAGTGTTTATACTACTACCCTGAATTTTTTCACATACCCAACATCAATCATTTAGCTGGCAGGGGGAAACTTGACTCTAACAAAAATGTTCACTATAAAGCCTAATATTATACACAAAGGAATCCTTAAATCTAAAAATAGTCTTCACAAACCCTAAACGCTTTTTAAAAGACCTATCTAATGATACCACACACGATGGGGTAGGTAGGTGAGAAAAAAATCACATCCCCACTTTACATATAAGAGAGGTACCCTTAAAAAAATAATGATTTTCAAGATTTTGTTCTTTCACTTATCGGCGTTAGTAATTTATTCATGCAAAAGTTGCAACCTTCTAGCACTAACAGTCTCTGAGCTAAGCTGCGGACGGACGGACATAAGGGAACTATAAGGGTTCTGTTTTGCCATTTTGGCTAAAAATGGGGTGTATTTCATATAGTGTCACAACGCAATACTAATAAAATGTTTTTTCAGGATTTTCCTTTGTCTGCAAAGATATACGTCATTCATTATCGTTGAATTGATGAACACGTGATTTCCAACCATAACCCCAAAACATGATCCTCGATGCACCTGTGTGATGAACATTTCTAAAAATCATAGCAATGTGTTTCTTTTAAAATTTTTTTTACTAAGTATAGAACGTTATTGAATACAACGCCATCTACTTTCAAGAATGTTGCCACTTAGCATCTCAAGCACCTATACCCTAATAAATGTTTTCACAATTATGGAATTATTTGATCACGGTAAACAATTTGATTTCATAGATGGCGCTACATGTTTTTTTTTTACGTGTGTAATGTCTTTTTTTTAGACGGACACATCATTTCTGGAAAATGTCGAATTCTTTTTAATTATAATGTAATATTGTTTTTCATTTCTACTACGATTATTTAATTACTCTCAGCAGTGCATGCAATACCTATAATTAACTTACCTACGTGCATAATTTACTTGATTTTTTATATAAAAAAATAATAACCAAAGTAAATAAGTTACTTACGGTCGAAAAAATAACTAAAACATTGAGAAAAATATTAAAAAAGGATAAAGACAATTTTAAAAAATACAAAAAGAACATAATCAGACATCGGATTCGAGCCCGGGACTTCGTAGTCAAAGTCCGCTAGCATAGCTTCGAGGCTATACTGTTCGCTACTTGCCACGTCAAACTAACTGTTCCTATGAAACTTAACAATTTTGTGTTTAGCTCCTTTTAGTTTTAGCGTGAAGTTATGTATTCCATGGGTTACAATTATAGATAATGTCTAATTGTGGAAAATTTTGTGATAAACCATTATGGTGCGACAAAAAATACGTTGCTACTCGTTCCCCATAGACGTTAGCGTAATGATTCATAGTGTAAATAATGTCCTATAGTAATTTTTTTTTTTTTTTTTTTTTTTTTATTTATTTATTTATTAAAGTACAGCCACATCACATACATTAAACCTTATTAACCGATTCGTTGCGGGTGGCACGTCAGGCGTGCCACCCAATTTTTTCACACATGGCGTATGACACGAGTGTCGTGTCATTTTTAAATTTCTTGTAATTCTTTGAATAGAGATTTCATGAGGTGCTTCTTGAACTAAACATTAATAGTTTTGATTGCTGATCATTCCTATAGTCTTCGTTTCTGAAAATAATGCGAATCAGATAATTCCAGGAGTTGACAACCTCGATAAGTTGCATTACGATTATTGCGATTAGGTAGGTATTAATGAAATGCATTATTTACCTCGAATTATTATTAGCCGCATCTGTTTTTAATTGCGTACGATTTAGCTTATTGGACTAACTAAAAATATAAGTAGGTATTTGACACCTAATAGATAAAATTCATACTTAAGTACTACATATAAATAATAAATAAATTTCATATTTGCTAAATCTTGTTGCGATCCCTTAAGAATTTAAAATAGAAGGTGTGTTTTTGCCCTATTGTTCAATGCAGTTGTGCCCTTTCTTCGTATGAAGGCAAAATAAAGCTCCGGCGCATTGTGTCGAAACTTGTTTACTGTTTTAAAACACTTCTACTTTCCGAAGCAATCGCACAGGGCGTGATCTACAACGACTGTTTACCTTTTTGACGATATTTGCTTGTGACCTGGACTCTGATTTTGCTTTTGTGAATACTGTGGCTCGTGTACCTACCTGGATTCTGATTTTGTGATCACTGTGGCTGTTTGACTCACGAACACGTGTGGAAGCCGAACACTACAGGTAGGTTTTTTTAATTATAATTTTTTTATCGTACTTAATAAGTTTTTACGTATTATTATATCGAGGGTTTACTGCTTGCGAAAACCTGCTAACCTACATTTTTGGCAAAAATGAGTTAAATACACCAAAAATTTTCTTTTTTCAAGTTCTTTATTGGTGAAACCGGCTAAGTGCTATGTTAAATACTTAAGAAGATAGATCATGGGAAAAACAGATTACAACAAAATGGACAATACTCGATTGCAAAAATATCATAAACGCCGTTGTGATAAATAGACACAGTTTTCGTAATTGTAATTATTCGTTAACATGCGAAAGCGTATAAATGACTATATTTTTGAAGCGTATAAATGACTGCTGGACATATGTCTTATTCTAGTTTGTAATTTTTACGGGACTCCCTACTTAGTCTAGTTTTGTAGTTGTCTACTAAAACTTACTTCGTTATCTGTAAACAAAACTGGTGAATCCAACTCTGGCGTAGTACCTTCAGGATCTACATCATAATGTTTATGAAAATCTAAATGCGTGGTGCTGTCAGAGAGCTCAGATATTAGATCTGAGCTCTCAGATGACTCATCTATAATTTTTTCGCCTGTAAAGACAACAAAACTAATGTAGATTTTTTTGTAGCAAAATGTAGCCAAATTCTACTATCATTACGGCTTTTGCCTACTATTCAAATCGATTAAACACAAGAAATGATATTATCAAATAATAAAAACCGAAATTAGAATATTACCTACAATCCCTATGATATGTATGTAAATCATAAAACAATACAAAAGGTTTACAACATCTGAATAAAAAAGTCACTTACCATCCATTTTCAGTGAAACACGTACATAATCAGCTCAAAACCACTTAACATAAAGTAACTGGCTGTTTACATCCGATGTTTCAAGTCGACTGAATAGAATTCAAGACTAAACAAGTAAAAAGAGCATTTTGTTCTGTACATGGCGGATGGCACAATCGTCGTGTCATCAACTGATATGGCGCTTGACACGACTGTCGTGTCACGAAATATTTGTTCATCGCCACGCTTATAAGTGTTCGAAAATGGGCGTCGCAACGAATCGGTATTAAGTTACAGTTGGTATTACTCCTGATGTACATGACAATAACGGCGTACATAGCACTCAATTACAAATCAGCTGTATGGTTAGTAAATCTAAAATTAACTTAAACTGTGATAAAAATACGAGAAACAATGGATTGATTAAGAATAGGTGTGTGATTGTCGATTAAGACGAAGTCTTAAGCTGTGACTTTATTATTTTATTTTTAAAACTGCGGAAATTATCATGAAATACATCCAGATCGGGTATACGTGTAGCTAGTGTATTATATTTATGGACAATTCTATTGAGGGGCGATTGCAGGCCAAGGTTGCTTTTAACGGACAGGACTTTGAAGATATTCTTAATTTTGTGCCGAGGATAGTTATGGGGAACATTAATTGAAATATTGTGTAAAACATACGTACAATGGTTTACACCATTCATGACTTTATGAAAAAAAAATTGTTCCAAATAAAAGCGTCGATCGTGAAGAGTTTGCATATGAAACTTTTTTAATCTACTATTATAAGGGTTTCTATGAGAAAAACCATTTGAATTGTAAGCCAAGTATCTGGTGAACGCTCTTTGTATACTCTCGAGCCGTTGTGAGTGTATTGCGTAGAAGGGGTTCCAAACAACACTCGCATACTCTAAATTGCTGCGTACCAATGTATTATAGAGCATGATTTTGGTATGTCTATGTTTAAAATCCCTGGTGTTGCGTTTTAAGAACCCAAGCATCTGTGCTGCTTTTACAACTATTTTATCTATATGTGAGGTAAACTTAAGTTTATTATCAATTATTACACCTAGATCTCGAATTTCGTCTACTTCTTCCAAGAGTACATTTTTGAGCTGGTATTGGGTACTCAGTCGATTCTTTTTCCTGGTAAATTTAATGTGCAGACATTTTGAGGTATTGAGGGTCATACTATTACATTGACACCAATATACGATAGCGTTAAGATCTTCTTGCAATAAAGTTGAATCATTTTGGGATGTTACTGTTTTGAAAATCTTTAGGTCGTCTGCAAACAATGACACTTTAGAGTGATTTATATGATCGACTATATCGTTTATGAAGATAAGAAACAATAATGGCCCTAGGTGTGAACCCTGAGGCACTCCTGTTTTAGCGAAATAGGTTGTTGAAGTAAAGCCATTGATAACTACTGATTGAGGTCTTTGCCCCAAATAGGATTCAAACCATTTCAAAACGTTCCGCTTACTCCAAACTGACTTAATTTTCTAAGAAGAACCGAATGGTTAACTTTATCGAAAGCGCTTTTGAAGTCTGTATATATAACATCGACTTGCTTGCCTCTATCGACTTCAGTTGAGATTTCAGATACGAAGGGCACCAGATTTGTAAGCGTTGAACGACCGTTCCTAAAACCATGTTGAAAATCCGATAAACTATTGTCTACAAGTCGGGATATTACTGGATATACGATTGATTCAAACAGCTTTGCGAAACAAGACAGGATAGATATGGGGCGGTAATTTCGAACATCCAATATATCCCCTTTTTTAAAAACAGGCACTATTCGTGCTTGCTTCCATTTCTCTGGAAAAGTGCCTTCCTTTAATGACCTGTTAAATATTATTTTCAGCGGCAGAGAAATAGAGGTTCCGCATCTTTTTATGAACAAGGGTGGAATACAATCGGGGCCAGCTCCCTTAGTTGAGTCAATACTTTGAATTTTTTTAAGAATTTGAGTTTCCTTGATATGCAAAGAGCACAACACCTGTTGCGAGTTCTGTTCAGTTTTATACATTTGATAAATACTCTGTGCAGGTGGTATAGAGTCTGTAGAATAGACTGAAGCAAACTGTTCAGCAAACAAGTTCGCCATTTCAGGGCCAGACTTAGCGATTCTATCCAGTAGTTTCACGTTTGTTGGTATTGATGACCGGCCATCTCTTTTGTGTTTGATAAAGTGCCAAAAAGCCTTAGGATTTACAGTAATACTGGATTCAATTTTGTTTTTGTATTCAGTTAAGCATTTAGCATACAAAGCATGACGTCTAGATCGAAGCAATTGATAATCGATTTCGTCCCTAGGATTGTTGAATTTTTTGAACTTTAACCTAAGCTTTTCTTTTTCTGACATCAGTTTTATCAATTTTTTACTAAACCAAGACGGAAATTTGGCCTCTTTTGTTGTTTGTTTTGGAACATTTTTGTCTATGACCCGCCTAAGGATTTCGTAGAACTCCGAAACCATAGAATCAACATTGTCACATCTTAAAAACTTGTCCTGCCAATAAACTTTTTTAAGATCATCATTAATAACTGAATAATTGGCCTTATAGAACAAATACTTTCTTTCCCTATATGGACTGAGGAAAACTGTATCTTTATATGGAATATGTATTAATAGGCTTGGATGAAACGGGTAACATTTACTTATTGAACTTGGGGGTTTAGTTACATATGCATGCACAGAGTTAGTTACAACCAAATCCAAAAATTTGTCAGCACTATTGCCGATACAGTTAATTTGGTAAAAACTATTCAGGTGCATGAAGTCTGTAAATGAGTGGCCAAGCGGGGAACTACAATTCGATGGTATCATGTAATTACAGTGTTCCTTTCGGTTCCAATTAATAAAACTAAGATTGAAGTCACCCAGAATTATGAGATCGTCAGTCCGGTTGATTATATTGTCAGCATTGTTCAGGTAGGATACTAGAGATGCTAATTTAACTGGCGGAGGCAGATATACAACACAGATAGTTAATTTTCTTATCGCCGACGCGACCTTAACTTGAACGGTTACCCATAAGTCTTCTATGCTAGTTTCCCAGCTCTGAATGCGAACAGATGGTAAGTCTTTGCTCACGGCTAATAGTACTCCACCTCCATCTTTTTTGGAACTTTGACTACATTGACGGTCCCTTCTATAAAGTACATATCAACTAGTTCATTATTGTGGATGTTAGAGTTAAGCCAGGTTTCAGTAAGTGCTATGATTTTATGATCGGATATATAGATGTTTTTCAAGAGATCGCTAGTTTTAGTCCTGAGACCTTGGACATTCTGGTAGTATATATCAACCATTGATTATCTTTAAACCCAAAAAAATCACAATAAAACACCTTATAAACTAAACCAGAAGCCTCAAACAATCGTTATTTTTGATAGGTATGGCTTGATCCTCGACGGTTTTGCGAATATAAATTCGTCCGTTACGCACCCAAACAAATTTATAAGACATTTCTCGAGCCTTGAGGCGGGTTGCTGCATGCAGGGACTTCTGCGTTGGTGTCAGATGTTCAGAGACATAAACTGGTCGTTGAGGTCCTCCCACTCCCAAATGCTGTGTACTGAGTTTCTTATCAACTTCCTTTCTATTAAACTTCATAACTGCAGCCAGCAGACTGTCTCGGTGGCGAGGACTACGTAGCTTTACAATTACTGGCCGAGGTCTTTCTTTGTCGTTAGTCATTTTGGCGACTCTGACTGCATATTGTATGTCTTCATTGACCAACGGGCTTTCAACAGTTTTGGCCATTTGCACAACTGTGGTTACCAAATTTTCAGCTCTAAATTCCGGGATCCCGTTGATTTCAATATTCGATTCACGCATATGCAGCTCCAAAATATTTAGCCTGGTTGCGAGGTCTTTAATGGTGGTTTTAAATTTTTCGTTATCCTGTTTGAGCTCAACAATACTGGTATTACTATAAAACTGCAAATTTTCATAAAGATCCGTCTAGTAGTTACTGTTTTGTAACGAAAAATAGCTACAGACATTATCCCTTACTGCTTAGCTCCTATGGGAAAAAGCGTGATAATTTATAGCCTAAATGTTAATCTGCATCTATTAGATTGCACGTGCAAAATTTCAACCGAATCTGTACGGTAGTTTTTGCGTGATGCGTGTTCAAACAGACAGACAGACAGACAGACAGACAGACAGACAGACAGACATTTCTAAAAATGCAGCAAAGTGTTTGAATACTCTTTTCGAACATTTCCTAATATTTTTTTTCACTAAGTTCGGCCATGTACAGACACGTGAAATTTACAGTTTTATTATATGTATATAGATATAGATATAGATAGATATAGATATAGAAGATAAATCGCGTTTAATTTTGCCATCATACTAGCTAAATCCTACCTACTTACCTTAAGATTTGCTTGATGTTTTAGCCGGATTGCACTGACTATCATCACATGCTGACCAAATTTATTCCCTTCACGAATTTTTATATACAGTTTACCTAATTTGTAGTAATACTGTTTTGCACCGTTAATGTGGCGGAAAATGAGTCCTTATCAAAATATAATTTGCTTTCAGTTTCATATAAGAATTTGATTTGTGATATAAGGCGACCCAACATGTCTTGTGTCGAGTACCTACTGATTTACGCGCAATAGAGGCCGACGAACGTGCGTCTCATGAACTCAAAAAATACCTATTTTCTTTCGAAAGGGTAAGGTGGAATATATTAATAATTAAGCGGATAGTTACCGTTAGCCACAGTCATTTTAGCATCGCACCAAGGATCAATCTCTGAATGAGAGATAATACCTTCATTGTGGCGTTCTAAAAGTTGTCTCAAAAGACTTTTAAAATCTCGTATCAGCGTCGTAGTTATTTAAGGTCAAAGATAAAAACCGGACAAGTGCATGGCGGACCACGCACAATGTTGTGTTCCGTAGTCCCCCCTAAATGCGAATAATGCGGCTTAAGAAATGGGTTTTCTGTTCTTTTTGTTTCATACTTACTACGTCATACCTAGTTATTAATAATTTTCAATGAAATTTAAACGAAAATTTTGTTACTTCTAATTTGATCAGCTGTTACTACTAAACTTGTAAAGCCTACGTAGCTGTGATAGTTTTTCTTTTAATTTCACAATATATACTACTACCGTCATTTTTTTCACATACCCAACATCAACCATTTAGCTGGGAGGTGGCACAAATGTACAAATTTGTGCCACCTCCCAGCTTAATTGTTGATGTTGGGTTAAAAGCTTAATATTACACAAATTGTCCCTAAATCTAAAAATGGTCTTCACAACCCCTAAACATTTACTTTACGTTACGGACGGACGGACGGACATGGCGAAACTATAAGGTCCGTTTTCCCAATGGATTATCAGAGACACAAAATCCACCTGTTTTTTAAGTTATGGCCATAACCACCTACAGACTATGTTACCTGAGAGTTTAATCGTTGTTTATTGTTAAGTTACAGTTTTGCTCCGGGGTCTCACAGACGTGTGGTAGGTGGTTGGATGACAAAAGTAGGTGGTAGGTCGTTAAGGCACCTGTCCTACCAACGACGATGAGCGAGAAGCAAGTAGCGATTTATCGCTCAAGAAACGTACAGTACTCCAAAAGTAATAATGCGCATAGAAATCTTCGGAAATCTTCGTCATTGTTCGGCAACGGTCGTATTACCCGAGCGTCGAAAGACGATATTTATATAGAGTGGTTAAGAGCAATTTCTCTATGCCTAATTTTATATATTATGTGTTTTGTGCTAAAACAGATTTGATTTACCTGTAACGAAATTTGATTCGATAATTCCATGTAAGTAAATAGCGAAAACGCTACAATCATTGTTGGAGTGATTAGTTTTCAAGTGTCTTACCGAAGTTGGTGTAATTATGGAGGAAAAGGTTTAAATAACATAAGGTTTTATTAGAAGGAGAAAAAAACGTTTTCAAATAGAGGTTTACATAAAATATAATCAAAATCTCAGTTCAAATTTGTTTACAGCACTAATCATTCCAGAAAAATAATACAATTATAAAAAAATTAATCAGAATCGAGGAAGACCTCTATTCCCGACATCGCAGATTCATCAGAAGTTTCATTATGCTCTTGTTCATTTACACTTTCCTCACTGCTATCACCTGTGTAAATAATCAGTTTATCGGAATAACTATCGATTCTTGGCTCAAATTTTCTATATTCATCTTCGCATTGAACCGCATGATCAGAAACTTTTTTCCATTCTTCTGGTCCTATTTTATTGATTTTTTCTAATATAGCATCTTTAACTGACGTCACAGTCATTGCAATATTTCTCTTGGCCACGTGTTGCTTTATTTGGGACCAAATATTTTCAATAGGGTTAAAATCGGGATGATATGGTGGCAATCGTATAATTTTATGCCCATGTTCCTCCATTATACGGTCAATGGCAAATTCTGTGTAATTTTCTTTGTATCTTTGTATAATTTTATACAAATCGGGTTTCAGTTTCTTTGGGTCATGCGGAATGTTGTGTTGTTGTAACCAAGCTGTCATTTGTGGTTTAGATGTGTTTGAGTTTGGTGGTTTCACAGACAGCTTATTATGATATGGGGCGTTGTCTATTACCAACACACTATTAGGAGGCAAGTTGGGAATCAATTGATTGCGTAGCCAAGTTTGATAACGTTCCGCGTTTATTTCTTTATGATAGTCACCTTCTGAGTCGACACATTTATGTAACATTAGAGCCCCTGGGACGAAGCCTTTTTCATTGCCTGCGTGTACAATAATTATTCGCTCTCCTTTGGAAATGGGTTGTTTGATACCTTTTTTGTTGCTATCTTGCCAAGTTTTACCCTTAGTATGTGATGTGTGCACATACGACTCGTCCATAAATACTATGTTTCTACCAGAACTCCTCAGCTGTTGTATTTCTCTGAGATATTTGATCCTTTTTAGGCGTATATCATGTTTTTCCATAAGTAATTGTCTGTTATTATCAGTTTTCAGAAACCTAAACCCCATGTCTTTCAAGATCAACCTTAAAGTCTCGGCACAGCCTTTGAAATTAATAGCTTCGATCAACTTTATTCTTAAATTATTTACAGTTGGGAGTTCTTTCAGCGTCAATTGAAAATTGTATATCATATTACGAATAACACAGTAGTCGAAATCATCAAGTACCAGCCGAAATCTACTTTTAGGTCTTCCTTTTTTCGGTGTAGAAAATTTCTTTGATTGATTATGTTTTTTTTCGTTTAAGATATTACTCAAAGTTCGTCGCGAAATTCCTGTAGCTTTTGTAACACGGTCTTGAATTTTTTTAAAATAACCATCATGGTCTCTGTTGAAAACATTGGCTTCATTTAAGAAATAAAGGTACACATTAAATACCATTTGCCGTGCTTGTGAATTAAGCGGTTTTCCACGTTTAAATTTATCCATTTTGGAAGAATTCGTCTGAAAGAAAATGGCATGGGCAGAGTTAGGTATATATTTTTTATGCATGTTTATCTATTTATTTAATTTAAATAAATCTCATTTTTTAAATGTTTTTCTAGTACTTAATATGTATTTAATGTAGGTATTTTATTTTTTTAATATTAAAAAAACGTGAAATATGTTATTTATTTTCCTTTTTTCAAAATATACTATTTAAATCTGAATAAGCTAATTAATGTTGAAATTATATTTACCAAGAAGGGTGTGTAATAGCAGCTCTATATATTTCCACAAATAGAGAACACGTGCAGTCACTACCAATATATAAAGACGACTGACAGACATTTCGCTGACCGGCGACAGCTGCCGAACGCCCGATTTGTTTTCGATTGTGCACACATGATATTGACTCCTATCTCTTTTAAACAAGGTGCAAAATGCAAATGCCTTGTTTAGGGCTCTTACGATTCCATGATTCGAGTGTTTCCGGGAATACGACAATTAGCGAAGATCTGCATGTGCATTATTAATTTGGGAGTACTGTACAATATATGTATTTTGTAGATCCCGTACGTGTAAACAAAAGAGATGCAGTATATAGCAAGTACTCGCCGGCAGTGTAAACACTCACCGATCAACTATTAATATCTGTATCTTTTTTGTTTACACGGGATCTACATAAGTAAGTACGTGTCTTGAGCGATAAAATCGCTTCTCGCTACTCTTTTTCTCGCCGTTGCACGTTGGTCGGACAGGTGCCTAAATGTAAATTTAATAAATTTTTTTTAAACTGATATTTTAAACTTATTTGGTGTAATGTAAAGAAGCCACGAGCGGAAGGTTAGTTAGCCTGTATAAGACTCTGCATTGTAAACATTTCTTCAAAGTTCCAGAGTGGATAAGTATAAATTTAAATTATTTAACAAAATATCAAAACAATCAACTTAGATCTACGGAACTCTAAACAATTGCAGCCATTTTTTAGTTTTTGCTTTCTCGAGACAGGGGTGCAGTGTTGAAATTTTACACAGAGGGCAATTTAGTACAGCAACTAACAAGGGATTTGTGCTACGAGAAAGGTAGCTCTCTGCTTAGTTACCTCTGGATTTGAGACATACGTAGTACGTTTTTAGAATTATCTCCAAGTATTTGTACTTTGTATCTTGATGCAGTTATGGTAGATATGAAACATAGGTTGATATTAGCACACGGATTTTTGTACTTTACCTTAGATTGGTAAATTAAAAAATAAAAGTCAAACGTGAATTAAGATCAAGAAAAAGTAATTGTATCGGAATTGGAATTAATTTTTAATGCTTACTCAAATAATTTCCTGAGCAAAGATTTAGCATGTCAAAAAATTACCTAGGAAGGATTTAAATAAGCAGTAAGACTAAAAAAAGTAAATCCTAAACTCAACAAAAAAAATATTCTATATACCTACTAAAGAATTCGCTACTCACACAGAATATTGAGTTTCATTAAACCCTACTCCTTCCTATTTTATTCCACATCAAACAGATACTCCTGGCATCTAAGAATCTGATCAAACTTTACCCAACTTTAATGCCCGTGAGAGGAAACTTTAAAATACCTCAACGATATTCGAGCCTAAACATAAACAAAGGCATTAACGTGCCGAAATACTGTTAAGAAGTTAGTTAGGAAGTTCACCACTTTGTATGGAGTAGGCTCGGTCAAGGGGATCCAGACTGTACGTGATTTTTGTACGAAACAATGTTTTGAAATAAATGAGTTTTACTTCTGTTCATTTTACTAGAAAATTTACTTGGGCCTTTTTAAATAAACTTAAAATTGAGATGTATTGGTATTTTGTTAGCACTGTGCTGTGATGTTCATTTTAACTGTCGATTGAAAAGGAAGGGTATTATAAGTTTAATGTTTGTGTATCTGTGTGTATTTACTGTATTTGTATTTAGATAAAGAGAGTACAGAAGTTAGACTCATGTATGTACTACGACTTTTATACTGTCACTCGGCAGTCTCGCAAGGGCTGTCAACTCTGGTCTACACAAAAAGTTGTTTGCGATGCAGAAAAATACAAAATATTCGTAGTGTTGGCATTTGTAGGTATATAGTTTTTATGGTTTCGTACCTCAGTCGGTAAGAACGGCACCCTTACAGAATCACTTTGTTATCTGTATGTCTGTCCTACTGTCAAGGGCCTCTCAGAAACGCGTAGAGCTATAAAGCTGAAATTAATATCAAATATTCAGGTGCTACCCCTTGAAGAAGTGAGAAAAATCAAACTTCAAAGTTCTCTATCTAGAGATAATAACGTGTATGCTACGCTTGTGGTGCATATTTTGATGCTCCCAAAGGAATCAAAACCTATAGGGTACTTCCTGAAATAAAAAACCGAGAATCGTTTTGTCGTTACATTAGATGATCAGTGCGTTTAAATAAAAGTTGAAGACGATGTCAATCCCCCCTGACTCACCCCACACTCCAACCGATTCGGTTCTGACAGTGTATCCGCCCATCTCACAGTGTTGGCTTGGTGTCTGTATCAGTACATAAAAATGTTAATAAGTTCTCGTGGTAAGCTAATGCCTTCAAGGTTTTTTCACAGAAAATCAAAGGACACCAAGTCAAAAGCCCTTGACAAATTGAGGAAACATGCATACACCGGTGTATTCCAATCTATATAGTACCTAATAGTATGCTTGAGACACAAAATTGCATTCTCTATAGACAACAACGGTCAAAACCTAAATTGATTGTAGTACAATATAAGGTAATTATTTAACCGTATCTCGAAAAAAACATCAAACACTTTCGAGATGATCGTTGCTAACGAAATAGGCCTGTAATTACTCTTTTCGGCGACATCATCAGTTTTATTTTTCACTACTGGCACTACAATCTGTTTTTTAGTTTTGATGGTAAATAAGAGTGACTTATGCAAGAAGTATAAAAGCTTGCGAGAACTCTCCATAAGTGCGGACCAGCATGTTGAAGATGCAATTATTATTATCTATTATTTTTAATGTAATTTCTTATTTAATTTATTAGTGTCATTTTGTTTTTATTATCAACATTAATATTTATCTACTGATAGTTCTGATAGCCTTAGCCACATCCTTAGCAGAGAATCAGGTCAGCAAGTTACCTACTAGTACCTGATTTTGAGTATATTAGACCTTCCCCGGAGAGAGAGGGAGAGAGAGATAAAGAGAAAGAGAGAGAGAGAGAGAGAGAGAGAGAGAGAGAGAGAGAGATCGCTTTAGAAAGAGCTCTATAAACAAGTTGGCAATATCTTTGGAAGTACTTACTCCATCAACACTAACTGGAACGCTGGCCTGAGGTTTCATTTCGTTTGGGGATTTCCAAAAACCTCGGTGATTTTGACACCATTTTAAGCGGATTTTGAACGTTCGGCGAGTTTCTCACATTTCATTATAAATATGGCCCGGTTTAGGTTTATCAATTATCTGTTGATTATATACCCATTTGGCTGCACTTTTGGGAGAAGTGCAGCCAGGTGATCTCACCTCACCGCTTCTCTTGGTAACCTAATGTTCTATCAATTGTTTTCTTTGCTTATCTTATAATATTTTTTTTTAGGTCTGAACTATTTTCCCTGGCCTAATCTCTCCTTTCCTCTCCTCAGATTCAGTAATAGACATAGACCTATATTTTTTTTATTGTCGTAGTCAACGTCGTGTCAGTCTACTTATTCCACTCGTTATTTTTTTATGGTCGCCTTTGACTAATAGATGTCACTAGGATGCCTGATGTTTCTGTGACAAGTTGATTCTAGTCTTGGCGTAGTTGTTTTACTACTTGATAATAGGTGGCGAAATACTCAATCTACTTTAACTATCGATCCTAATTTGTGTTAAGGTTGGTTTGGTCTCTACAAATTTCTCTCTCGTTTCCCTTTTCTACCGCAAGTTTAATCCAAGGTAACAGTTAAGTGTTACAGTTATGCTTTTCACCATAGTTAATTATTCTTGTTGGTTTTCCTTTATCACAAAGATAAAAATCTTACTTTTCGCTTTAGCGATTTTCAACTCCTTTGATTTTCTTTTTCAGGTTTTTAACTTCATTTTTAAGTTGTTTGTTTTCGTCGTCGAACTTTTTAAAACGTTGGTCTATTTGTTGCATTACATTTTTAGTTACAGCTTCCGTTATAGTTATAGTCTGTTGTTTCATTTGCTCTTGATTTTTTTCTAAAAATATTAGAATTTGGCTATCCATTTTTAAATTATAATATTTTTTTTGTTTTATAATTGTATGTATATGTTACAGTAAATATAATCAATTCGAGATTATGCAAATATAATAATAATAATAATAATAATTTAATTCAGATCAATGATCCATAATATGTTAGTATACAGTGTTCTTAAAAACTATGTTAGTAAAAGACAACTATACTATTAAATATGCAAATTATTCCAATGCCTCCTTAAAGGACTTTCTAATTTATTCACAATTTAATTTATTCACAATTACTTTCAGGTACCTGTTGGAACTGTCACTCACCCTGCGCATCAGCGATGCGGTTCGCTTACGCAATGTAGCTGCAAAGCCATCAAACGTTGGCTTCCGTAAACATATGACAAAATAATTATTTTTACTAGTTATTATTCATAATGGGTAGTTAAACTTAGAAAATGTATCGATGAACTGTCAAGTTTGTATGGGTCAAACTTTATCGCCCAGATCTTAAGAATTGCATTTTCTCCAGCGCTGCAGGAAGTGCAGCCTCTTCACCCTAGTGTAACAAAGCGCTGGCACCTTTATTACAGCGGGCGGAGGCTGCACTCTCTCCGTGCCTCCAGTTCTATATAACACCCTCGGGGTGTCACAAACAAGTACCACGTGAAGTTGGGGTGGGCTAATTTGGTTTTGTCATAGTTTTGAACTCGATTTACTACATATTCGTTGCGAATGAATTAATAGGTAGGGGCAAAAGTATTTTCGTATTTTGAATGTATTTTTAGTAATCAAACCTCTTTGGTCGTACTGAATGTAACTGGATGGTTTTAATACCATTAAATGTTGATATTCTGAAGATGCAATAAATTAAAAAAAACTAGTTCCCGCCATTTTTTCAAGCAAGCAAAATGAACGTATGTGACGAAGAAATTGGGTACATTTTAAAGTTTTATTACAAAAAAGGTAAAAATGCGACGAACGCCACCAATAAAATTTGTGCGGTTTACGGACCTAATGCGGTATCAATACGAATAGGTGGTTCAAGCTTTTCAAGGCTGGAAATTTTAGTGTGAAGGATGAGGCTCGCTCTGGATCACGGATAAAATCAGTGCCATCTTTATAAAAGTGGAGCAAGATCGATTGATTCTACATTTAATGCCCAATATTAGTTGTAACGATTTTGTTTTACTGAAGAACTGACTTTGTGACCAACATAAAACAGTTTTACGTTATTTACAAAAGTCTGGGTATAAAAAGAAAAGATATTTGGGTACCACATGATCTCACTCAGAGAAACTTAATGCAACGTGTTTCCATTTGCGATTATTTGTTGAAACGTAACGATTCCGACACATTTCCTAAATGGTTGATTACTGGTGATGAAAAATGGATTAATTACGATAAGAATGTCCGAAAAAGATCATGGTCGACGCATGGACAAGTCCCACAGAGCGTTGCAAAGCCCGGTCTGACTCGGAACAAAGTGATACTGTGTGTATGGTGGGATTGGAAAGAAATCGTCCACTGTGAGCTTTTGCCGGTAAAACTATCGATTGTGACCTCTACTATCAGCAAATGACGAGGTTAAAAGAAGCCATTGAGAAAATCCAGAGCTGGTGAACAGGAAGGGCGTGGTGTTCCATGATTACAACGCCAGACCGCACTCATCTATGGCTATACCGAAACAGGTGAGTGGCTACTCACCTGTTTTGGTCACTTCAGAACTCTTTAGGAAGCATAAAGTTAACCTCAAAAGAATACTGTTAAAACTACTTGTCAGTTTTTTTGATCAAAAATCTCAACATTTTTACAGCAATGGGATCATGGCACTACCCACAAGATGGCAACAAATCATCGATCAAAACGGCATATACAAATATTATAAATATATAAAAAAATATACCTAAAGGTTTTTTTTTTCTTTGTATGAAAAAAACGAAAATAATTTTGCCTTATATTTTTTTTATTTTTATTTTTATTACTTTACCTAATACTTGACTTGTATTATACATAACTACTAGGCAAAATTAAAAAAACGAAGCAATAACAAAAGCCGTGATAGTTCTTCAACTACCGACTAGATGGCGCATGCGAGGGCCCAAACTCGCGAGCATGAAGGGATAGAGAAATTTGAGGTCTAGTTACATAGTCCAGATAGGTGGTTCGCTTCTGGCCCCGGTTTGGCTACGGAAGTCTCGGGTTCGATTCCTGGGTCTGGACTTCAAATTTGCATCTTTCAAAAATGCAATTATTATGAAATCAGAATTACTAAAACGCGTTTTTTTATCCATAGTTCTTAGTGTCTATATATCATATCAACCCAAATAATGTCCCACTACTGGTCCCGGGTCTCCCCAGTAGAACCTACTTATTATAGATCCTGGGGGTAATTGCTATAATCGCCACGCTTGGCGAGCGGTTTGGCAATCGCAGTAAGTCTTCAAAGTATTCCGAGGACGCTGCTGCCCGTCCTCCGGTGTGAAATCCCTTAGTCGCTTTGACGACACCCACGGGAAGAGATGGGATGGCACTATTCTTCAGCCGGTACTATATATAATCACTAAATTAATCAAAATAACTGTTAACATATATAATTATACTATTTTATTATTATTTTTATTTTCTTTTCGTAACAATTTATATTAATAATTTTGTTTAAACTAAAGAGAAACATTAACAGTCGATCTAATACTACTAAGTATTATGGCAGAGATCAACTGTTAATGTATATCTTTGGTGTAGACAAAGGCTATCAAAGATAACACACGGTGAGCAATACTCGCTCAGATATGATCAAAACACTCGTCGAACTCTCACTAGCACACCAGCAGCCCCGAGCGAGTAATGCCGAATTTACAAACTTGCTCGTCACCACATTTCTAGTTTCTAGCTATTGGTACTTGTTTCATGTTCATTGCTAGCGGTGGAACAAGTGCCCAACATATCGCACCTTTAAAGTAAAACCGTTTCTAAACGAAATTATGAATTTTTATAGGAGAGCCAATATTAGAAAATAGTCACTGTTTTTTCTCAATAAAATCTGAGTTCAGGATTCTTTCAGATATTTAATGAGTTTCTATGATAGATCTCTGTTTACATTATGACATGTGATTTAAAAAAGTTATTTTTAATATTTACAGCTTTAGTAATTTTGATTTATATTATTATAGTAACACTTTACCATTAATTTTAATTTTTATTAAGGTATATTACTATGAAATTACAGTGCAACTAATGTTACTAAATAGAAAACTATTAAAACTTCATAACTTAATAATATTATTATACAATTAAATTAAAAATCATAAAGTTGGCATTGTTGCAATGTATAATATTACTAAATAAATAAAAAAACATTCGAAATTAATAATATTTTATTACAAAATAAAGAGAGATCCTTACAATCACTTGAAATAGTTATTTATCAATCAGTCTTGAGAAATTTGTACCTTTAAATCACAGCTAGTACGTATCTTAATTGCCTTAACTTTTAATTATCTTACCTTATAACATTTTAAAACACTTTGACGAAAAACAAATCAACTGGAAATAGCAATATCAAAAAAATATAAAAAATTAACATAGTAACAATCACAGCCTCCTTTCTTATGAGCTAACAAAAGTAATGTTCGCTTCTATCACTTAATTAGATTAATGAGTCAAACCTATTGACATAATAATGAAAGTTTTTATCAAAAATAAACAAAATATTTTAAAAAAACTAAAAAATAATGACATTCTCAAAAAAATGTGTTTATATCATCAATATAACAATAATTAGGTAGCAATGCTAAAACAAGATGTTATTGTAATAAGACAATGCGTAATTTTGTGGTATAATATTACTGTTAATTAAGCTTTTTAAATCGCTGTTTTTTCTGTCACTTAATTTTAATCTTGATTGATATAAAGGCTTCAGTTGGAAATTTTGAAGATCAGTGCTAGTACGTGTTCGCGACGAACGATTATTATGGAATTTTATTTCTTTGAAATCTGTATCTAAATAGGAAGTTTTATAATAAATGCCAACGTGGTTCATTTCTTGATTTTTTTCAAATTTAATTATCTTAATGTCACTCGTTTTAACGGTTTCTCCTTCAGTATTTTTTGAAAATTGACCACCGCATGCCTCTGTAAGATTTTTTATATCAACGAAATCTGAATAGCACATTTCGGTAACATTGTAGGGATTGCCTTTCTTTCGTGCAGTTCTGATTATGGTCACATATTGATCTGGTGTATACACAGGACCAGAACGCAAGCACTTTTTGACAGCTTTTTCTATCACTGAGTGAACAGAGTCATTTTCATTTTGTGTATGGCCACTTATTAAATATTTGTGCGTAATGGACTTTATTTTCAGAACAGTTATGGCATATACATACATGGAGAACATAAACTTGTTCTTTTGCTGGCCACAGCAATTATCAGAGTAAAATGTGATTTGCAAATTATTATCATTAATTTCTGACGCCCTCTTTGTCAGATATCGCCAGACACACGTTGTTATTTCGTTAGCTCCTCTCAGTGCCTCGACCTCGCTCCATACAAAACAATCACAATAGTCTTTTGCTAATTCACTTATTGTAAAATTACAAACATTGAGCTTACATTTGTAATATAAACTAGATACATCTCCTTTTGGAAGAGGCAGTACTGCCTGGAGGTCATAACAGGCAACAATGTAGTTTTTCTGAACCATTGTTTTGTCATTTGATTTTTCCTGGCGACATAATTCTTTTTCAAGCAGGTGTTGGTCGTATCTGGTCTGTAACTCTACTGTTTTATTAACAGCATTTTTAAAGCTGATGCATAGTTCGCACTGATCTTTTTTAGGTGTGTGAAAGCCGATGTTGTAATCTTCATTGAATACTCTCCTATAGGTATGAATTTTAGCAGCTTTAACACCATCATTCAAGCATTTCGTTTGGTAGTCGGTATAAAGATCTGTAAGGCTTTTACCCCCATCAATAAATTCACGAGTCGTCTGCTGTCTTAGATAATGTGATTCGATTCTTGGTATTGTGTCGATATGGTTTTTTATTCCTGTTATGATATCTGAGCTTATTTTGTATTGTTTCCCATGTTTACCCCTTTTTTCTTCTTCAACCGTTCCCGCTTGGTTTTTTTTTGCTATTACAGTTGCAATAGGTCTATTATTAATGGCCAATGTGTTTCTAAAGAAAAATTTACAGATACGATGCTTAAAATTGTTAATCTCGAATGAAAATGAATGTTTAGGTCCTCTATTACTATTATGGACTTTGTATTGATATTTAGGTTTAATTACATCAATACACTTTGCAATATAATCTCTTTGTCTAGATAAATCTCCCATTTTCCAATAATTGACAAAAATAATTTCTCTGTCTTCCTGTTTGATTATTTCGCTGCACTTTAGTCTACATTTTTCCCCACACGGTGGTCCTATCTGCTTTTTTGGCATGACTTTTTTAGACTTAGACATAGTTTTATATTGCTGACCACTATTACGAAGTCTTTTAGCATCTTGCCTCACGGATACATTTTTAAAGCCTTTACGCCTTCGTTTGATTGGAGTCTTGTTTTCTTCTGGAGGACCCAAATCATTTTCTTTAACCGGTGGCACAGGAAGACTACTTTGAGGAGTTGGGCTAAATGATACACGCCTTGGTGGGGTTTCCGGTATGTAATCAGGATCACAATCCGCTTCATCAGGGGAAAAATCCTTACCTGATTCAGACACACTAGATGAAGATGATGAGCTTGAGCTTGTTGATGATGAACTCGAAGATGATTCTGAGCTTGTTGAATGGGATCTTGGTCTACTGCTAGGGCCTGGTACAATAACATCTTCTGGAGTTACTTCTGGAAAACCAGTACCGCTTAAATATGGGTTTGGCATTTCGTCATCAATTGGATGAGCATAACATTCAGCTTCCATAGTCTGACTAGCGTAGACTGAGGACGGTGGTAGCGTTTGTTCTTGCAATAACGAAAAATTATTATCCAGATCGTCCATGGATATTTGTTTAGGGGTTTCAGTGTTTACAGAATCTTTTTTAGATTCCATAGCTTCCAAAATACGTGACAATCGCGGGTTTCGGAAATGCGCCATAACCTGAAGCAAATATTCTTATTATTTTTATCAATTATTAATATTAAAGACATTTTAACAGAAATATATTTAGTTACTATTACTCGTATTTATAACTTTTATTTATGTTAGTAGTAAAGTGATACTAAAACTAATGTGCAATGTTACAGTAACAGTTTCATACATTATGGAGTCAATTTAAATATTAAATGGAGTTTAAACAAAATGTAATATTTTACTTCTTAAATGTTAAACCAAAATGTACGTTGCGTAAAGAAATAAACCGTGACTAAGATAAATATCCCACTATTGTAATTAAGCGTATGATTTAATTTACTCTTAACTCATCAAAAAACTGTGACTAAAGAAATAGTTACACTCTTCAAATAAACATTATTGGATTAATCTCTAAAAAAATAAAGGCAAAGCGTGACTATACAAACTATAACATTTTATCAATGAAATTAAATTATAAATTACGTAATTTCATAACACGAAAACGTGTCTAAACAAATTGAAACATTATATCTATTAAAAAAATCAACAACATACCTTTTTTGTGACTTCGAGCCGTGTTTATACAAATAATAACACTGTTGTTTTAAACTTCCGTCATCACTCTACCACGATCATGTTCTTACTGGTATAGACACAATATTGTATTTTGCGAGCCGATCTTAATTTAGTTTGGTAACGCTTTGATTAACCGCTAGATGGCGGAAAACACAAAATTTTACAAAAAGGACAAGTTTATCTTGCAGTTTACGAGTATTTAAGATAGATGGCATTGATACCTCAATTCATGAAAATTTTCGTTTAGTAACGGTTTTACTTTAAAGGTGCGATATTAGAAATATAACAAATCAGAACGTTTTAGTAATTTTATTACTGTCAGTTTCATAGGTATGTAAAAGTGTTCACACCAAGTCACATCTCTATCTTTGCGCTTAATCCCTTGGTTGTGTCGGAGTAGACTATGACAATAAGAGAATAGAGAATACATCTGAGTTTACATCTATGTAGTTGGATAATCCTTAGGCTAGTGCCGGTTTAGACGATCGTTAATACGAACAAGTAGTATAGTAGAAATTATGTCATCAGGCAAATAACGTCTACTGCTGAACATAAGCTTCTCCCAAAGACTTCCACAGCGACCGATTTTGAGCGGTCCAATATCCATTCTCAGTCCATCTTGTGAAGGACTGTCCTGCACAGCGTTTTCCAGCTCGAGGTCGCCACTCAAAAACCTAAAGAAATATTGTAAATAAACACAATTAAACAGTTGGCAAAACAAATCAAATATATCTCACTTATTCAATATATATTGAATAACTTATAACGACTTTAACTACATTTTGTGTATGTATTATTTATAGATAACCGCTAAGCACAGATTTATGGTAATGTAATCCTTAAAAGGGCAAACTGCGACCTTCTGAGGCAAGCTGGTTATGAATAAAACACGTACTGGAGTATCTCACTGATTCTGTACGGATCTTTTTTCTATTTCAATTCGGCAACTGATTTGACTGCAGCGTGTGTTGGTTTGGAATGTGTCTATAAATAAGTAAACACCGCAGAAACTTTCAAACAGTGCTAAGTAAATGAGTACAAATAATTGTCAATTTTTAAATGCTAAGGTATTACGTGTCAATTAAAATCATAGGACAAGATTTAAAACTCCAACACTTCTTCATTTTGAAGAATTTGCTAGTTCGAAATACCTTAGGTTCGAAACTACTGAACTTTGATAAAGCTTTTCTCCGACATGACTTAACTAGGAAAGGACGCAAACTCGACATTCTTTTTCTGCATCCGTGACACTTGATGTGAAATCCAACCAACTAACTATTTTGTGGCGCAGTCCATCCCTCATAGTAACACTAACCAGCTGGTTAGTGAACTCAGCTGAGCGTGTTGCTAAATATTGTTACTTTGTCTTTCTTTTCTCGGTTTAGGCAGTTATTTAACATATAACCGCAGTTTGTCTAAACTTTTATAACGGCCAATTATATTTTATTTATTTCAAGTCAAGTTTGAAATCATTGTTAATTACTATAAGTTTTCCTACAATTAGGTTGTAACAAACCAACTGCATTTTTATAATTCCTATTACAGAAAAATCCGAGCGACTCCAGCATCTTTGCTGAATAACAAGCGATTTAAATAAAGTTACATCGCTATACTTCAAACGCCAGATTATGCTGACTTCATCCTAATGTAATTGTTGGTTCCATGTCTGCTTGACAGCTTACCAAGTTGCAGACTTGTTAGTACCGTCAGGGAGACTAGAATACTAGCATTTTTATATTTAAAAGACAGTTGAAGTTAATTATGTTGAGGTTACTCTGCTTTGGTCTATTTGCGTCTTGTAGGACAGTTGGAATTTGAGTTAATAAAAGTAGCCAAGAGAATGAGGAATATGAAACGCAGAACATTTGAAATGTTTGTAATTTATTTCAATTTTTAGAATACAGATTTCAATTGTGTGGATACAAAGCCAAATGTGTTTGTAACCCCGATTTCGGTAGAGGGGGTTTACAAGTTTAACATGAGTACCTGGGTGTCTGTTTGTTTCATTTAATCGAATTGAATTTTAATTTAGAATTTTCCTTCGTATCGAAAAGGTTGTTGCCAAGTTCATGATCAGTATGCACAAAGAAAATATAATGGCAATTAAAGTCACAGCATTTAAGTGCAACAATGAATAAAATAACCCTTCATTACAGTCGGGTAAAAACGTGTTACTTTTAGTGTTATTTTGCACCAAAAAAGTCATGTTCTGACTCTCTTTATTTAATCTAGAAAACTCTATACGATCAAATTATTTTTACGTAAGATAACAGACAGATTTCTAATGAAAAATTCTAATCCGTCCATCTACTTTAGTGCTATGATGCCACAGCCATAGACCACAGATTGTAGACACGTAGGTACAGATGACATGCTACACACAAAACCCTCTTGAGGCGCGCATAACATTGGCAGCCGGCCTTGTTAATAATATATCTAACAATATTTACTTTAGTGTAATTATAATTGCTTTATGACGATAGTCAAAAACTAACACAAAAAAAAACGGACAAGATCCTTGAATGATTGCATCAGCAGAAGAGCGTATGTTCATGGTACTTAAGCCCTGTTAAGAAGCGCAATTTTTGGCCATAACTCGATGACTCGATGTGAAAACTAAAATTTCGATAGTATTTAATGCAGTGGAGTAATGTATATAGTGTATCGGATGACTTTAAATTACTTAGTGATTTTTCATAAGTTGAATATGTTAGGTTTTTAAATAAAACACATTTTAAAACGCAATAAATCTCGCCTTAAGCCGTTTAGATTGATGACTAAACACAGAGAAAGGTTTCCCAAAAAGAAATATAGAGTGAAATTACTAGACGCTATCTCTTATTCAGCGAAAGGACAATTGATTAATGAGAATTTATTATTGTTTTGTCAAGAGTTAATTAACGCCAGAAACTGGTTGTTCGTGCCTAACTGTAATTTGAACTTTTGACAGTTTTCTTCATCGAAAACTTTATGAAGGACGGGAAAAAGTTATACCAATTGCTTCTTCTACATTTTCGTTAAATTAAGGGAGGTATTTTCGAATATTTTAGGACTTTTATAATTTAAATGACTTATTTGCAGTTCATCGTTTGATAGCATATGATAAGCGCCCGTTCATCTGCATTATTTTAATACAAATGTGTGTTTGTGTGGTTCGTCATCATCATAAAACTTTGTTTACACATTTTTAAGGCTACAGAAAAGGGAACCCAACATCTTTCAGCGAGTTAAAATATATCCCTCAGAAACAGATAGGAATCTATCTGTTTCTGAGGGATAGAAAAATCTACATCATCGCAAGCGCAGCCGCGGCAAAAAGCTTATACCCCAATAAAATTAGAGTTTTAACACAACTGGTTTTTTTAAAGGTTTTATATTAATTTGCTATGTTCTTAAATAAGATGTCGCCAACATATTCAAAATTTGCAAACCTTTTTTCGACCACTTCCTGGTAGCCGATTGAGCTGAAATTTGGCACACTTAGGTATGAATGTCCGGTTACAAAGCAATACAACTGTGCTGATCTGATGATGATCCCGGGATATACGGACTGGAACTGGACTTTTTTTGAAAAGAATGTTTGTTGAAAGTATTTATTAAGCGTTACCTTTGTATTTTTTTCATGCGGTTTAAAAGATAAAGGAGGACACAAATTTTGCAATTTTCGGAGAGATGATTTCCTTTAATATTGACTTAAGAAAAAAAGTTTCTTAGGAACCTTAATTTTTTCAAAAGACTTCTGTCGAATAATGTGCCAAACTTAGATATTTACATTTTTTTACAGCTCCTGTTACACGTATGGAGTGCCCTCCCTAGAAATATTATTTTTTATTATTTAACTAGTGACGCTGGCCACGCTTCTCTGTGCCTTTTTGGCCAAAAACATTCGCGGGCGTCCCCAGAACACCCTGCCAAAGTTTCATCACAATTCGAAACGCATAGAGGATATACAGACAGACAAAGCATTCATCTAATATATAAAATTCTCGTGTCACGGTGTTTGTTATTTCAACTCCTCCGAAACGGCTCGACCGATTGTCATGAAATTTTGTGTGCATATTGGGTAGGTCTAAGAATCGGATAACATATTAATTTTCTATGTATTATAACATATTAGTTTTCATACCCCTAAATGTTAAGGGTAGTACAACCCAATTTTTTTTTTTTTTTTTTGGTAATTTTTTTTATTGTTTTATGATACCGGATTCAAAAATACATACAACCGTGATTTTTTACCCTTCTACGATCAACCCCAATTTTTTTATTTACCCTTATTTTGCAAAATGGGGTTAATTAGACGCAGCCGAAGTTGCGAGGGTCAGCTAGTTTTTTTATATATATATATATATATATAGACTATCGAACTAAGTAACGGCTTATACAAGACACGTATACTCCAAATTTCATCTTTAAACATTGTGTAGTTTTCGAGTCAAAAGCCTGTCGTCACATTTGGATGGACGGACAAGCAGACATAATTATGTCTGCCTGTCCCGGACATGACGAAACTATAAGGATTCCGTTTTGCCATATTGACTATGGCACCCTAAAAATCAGCAGATATCAATGTTAGATGTACTTTATTTTACACCGAAATGTTAACGGTTCCATTTGGACATAGTTACTTACAAAGTAGTGACAGTGAACGACAGTCCAACTGTATGTGCAACATGTAGCTCTGAATTCAGTGAATTCAGTCAGCTTAGCATAAATAGTATGCGTGTAAGTCTGGCGTAGACTAGGTTTATGAATACGAACATACGGCATTGTACAAAGACAATCATCAAGTAGAAGGTATTTGTTTAGAGGTTGACGCTAAAATTCATAAAGAAGGACAACATTAAGAACAAAATCTTGGCTTTACTAGCTAGACTTCTAGCTAGACTTTAGTAAAACAAAAAGAAAAACGTTTGAATTTGTGTCATAAAAAAATTGATGAATAATAAATAAAAACGGGCAAGTGCATGTCGGGCCACGCACAATGTTGGGTTCCGTAGCTACCCAACACAATAGTGCTGAAGTGGGTTTTCTGTTGTTTTTGTTTCATACCTCTAACAACGATAAATAAATATTCTTCAATGGAATTTGTACGAAAATGTTGTTATTTCCCACTTGGTCTGTAGTTACTCGTAAACTTGTTATTAGCTATAGTTTTCCTTTTAATTTAATTATATACAGTGTAATTTTCAATATATTATCGCTCTTGGCTTCTTTACATTACACCAAATAACTTCGTATTATAATTTTTGAAAATAAAAATACAAATTAACCCTTCACTACCGTGGTAGGTGGCTACTTTTGTCACACAACCATTATAATAATAATAATAATAATACCTTGGGACAACTCACACAACGCCATCTGATCCCAAACTAAGCAGAGCTTGTACTATGGAAACCAGACAACTGATAAACATACTTATATATTTCTAAATACATACATATTATAGATAAATAACACCCAGACACAGAATAAACCATCGTGCTCATCACACAAAGTTTTATCCTGGGTGGGGATCGAACCCACGACCTCTTGCGTAGCAGTCGGATACACTCCCACCGTGCCACAGAGGCAGTCAACACACAGAGCATTAACCACACATTTGAGAGACCCGGATTATAATAGATGTTTCTTTATCAGGTTGAGGGCCTATGTCTCACAATAAATAATGATTTTACTCCAGTAAAATAGTCTGAAGGTGATTAATCTTCAGACAGAGGTGGTAGGTGATATATGGGTTGATTTATAAAATATTTAGCAATACTAATATTACAAAGTTATTAGTGTTATGTCAAGAAACCACGGTAGGTTATTAGTATATTAAAAATCATCCTACATACTACTACCCTGAGTTCAAATCCATACGTAGAATATTTTGGAATGGTTAGGATTTTTTTTATCAGTATAAAACTACTATCATTTATATGGTTAAATGCGGCATCTATTACGCTATCGTATACAAATATGGAAGGAGGGCAGCACTGTGCCACGGTTAACATCAGCTGAGCAATTATAAAGTGTTTTATAAATAAACTAAGTGTATACTTAATAAATGCGAACGTTTTTAAGTGAATATAAGATACAAATATGACAATTTAAAAAATGACAATGACAACGAAACGACAATTAAAAAAATTGACAAAAATTGTTTGATATTTTTCGATCTTACCGACATAATAATAAAAAATATGAAATAATAAATAACAAATCCAAAAACTAAAATCAAAAATTTAAATAACAAGGGGAAAAACATAATCGTTACTCGGACTCGAACTGGGGTATTTTGGTTTATGGACCGCCCGATTTCCCACCTGAGCTATAATGACATTGTATTTGGTGGCGAAATTTACTTTCGTATTCTAATGATACTGTAGCAGTTTCTCATTGCTCTCGCTCCGTCTCACGAATTTTCGATCAGAGGCACGTGATCCTGACGTGAGTTTAACATTTCCGTACGTCCAAATGGATCCGTAAATCGAATTACGGATTCGTTTGTGAAATGTTAAGCCTTAAAGTGCATTTTTTTAGTAAAAACTTCTTTAGCGGTTGAAGTAGTTTTTATAGGCATTTCTTGCCAATTACTTTACAAATACAATAATTGCATTTTTGAAAGATAGAAAAATTTGTAATCCAGACTCAGGAATCGAACCCGAGACTTCCGTAGCCAAACCAGGGTCAGAAGCAAACCACCTATCTAGACTATGTTATTATCTTTAACTACCGACTAGATGGTGCTTCGAGGGCCTAACTCGTCACGTCAGGATCACGTGTCTCTGATCGAAAATTCGTGAGACGGAGGGAGAGCAATGAAACACTGCTACAGTATCATTAGAATACGAAAGTAACTAGTCACTATTTTATTTTAACGGCATATCATCTTTGCAAATCCTACGGTAAAGATTTGCAAAGATGATGCGATACAAAACAATTTTTGAAACAGCAAAGCTAATCAATCAACTAATCGATCATGCTGGGTTTGTGATTTTGTATTCTACTTTAAATTGTGTATCTATCTATCTAAAATAACGAGAAAGGTAAAAAAATCTATAAAGTCTATAATATTATTGGTTTTCGTCCGTTGCTCTATACAAATACTCACAAGCAGAGTCTAAAAGATTGCTCTTTTGATAGATCACATGTTAAACGGCAGACGTTAATTCTTTATGTCCCAGCTTTCGTTTAAAACTTCATACAAATACGTTATCATCAGGTGAACTTAACTCGTGAAGCCCATAGACATAGAGAATGGACTGAGCAATAGCATCACAAAATTTACCACTTTCTGTAAAGAGACCATGCGACTGTGCGGCCAATACCAATCTCTTTTCTGTATAACTGTCTGCCCCATATAAAGTGACAGTCATTTCAAATGCCGAATCGAATGACCTTCTGTAAAATTATTTGACTTGTTCAAATGTCAAAACCAAATGGAAGCCTAGTTTTTTTTTAATTTAAGATAACTAGCAATGTGGGATTTGGGTCCCATATTACTAGCAATCCTGTTAACCCCTCCAGCTAAGCTCAAAGGCTTGTGTTAGGAATGGGTTCACGTTGGTAGTATAATGGGTAGGATTCGAACACGCGACCTCACGATTGCGAGACCGATGTCTTAGCCATTACCCATTAGGGACGGAGTTTGTTTTTTCGAGATACAATTGTATTTAGTTTATTATAGGGGTCAAATTGAGTTGCGGTAAGTTGTGCCCAGATTTCCCCATTAGGATCCAAAAAATATTTATGGTGACATCAATCAACCAAGAAAATATGGGCGACCACCATTTTTTTCCTCTGATTCCAATAGATCAGTCATCTGATCCCAAGACAATCAGTGCCATCCATGCACCAATTATAGACGCCAATCAAGTGAGGTCTTAGGACTTTGATTTTTCTGTTTTGAACTTTCGAATATCAGTCAGCAAATCCAGGAGGGTCTACTTGATGGTCTGTGGAAGCCACTGTGACCACCGAGTTATCCATCCACCAAACCTCCACAAGATCTCCTCTTCTGGGTGTGCCTGGGTGTTATTTATCTATAATATGTATGTATTAAGAAATATATAAGTATGTTTATCGGTTGTCTGGTTTTCATAGCTCTGCTTAGTTTGGGATCAGATAGCGTAGTGTGGGTTGTCCCAAGATATATTATATACTAGCTAACCCGCGCAACTTTGTATGCGTCAATTTTTCCCATTTTTTGCAACATTTTTCATTGCTGCACCGCTCCTATTGGTCGTAGCGTGCTGTTATATAGTCTATTCCTTAATAAATGGGCTACCCAATAGAAAAATATTTTTTCAATTCGTATTAGGAGTTCCTGAAATTACCGCGTTCAAACAAACAAACTCTTCAGGTTAATATTATTAGTATATATTATTATTATAACTAACCGCACGATTGTTGTCTCTCTCACGCTTGTCAACCTGTATTTCATCCATACTTGGATACAGTTGGATCAACGTAACTAGGCCGGACTGAAGTAGGCGACAGGTGGTTGCGCAGATGCATTTTTTGGAAGTAAATGGTGACAGGAAGCGGGGGGCGGGGCGGTAACTAAACCAAGAGGATTAGAGATGCGATTACGCATTACATTGTGTAGTATTACTAATTCATGTTTTTTTGTGATTATTTTGGTAAAGAAATTGTTTATCAAAGTTTAATAAGAACAGTAAATAATAATATTTACTGTTCTAAATTTAAACTTTTATGAACTCAATTAAATAGTATTTTTATATTGTTGAATTAAAATGTTGTTAGTATTTTTAATCGATTAATCGTTTTCGTGAGTAATTTTAGGGTCGCATCTCTATGAGATGCGCGAAAGTGATAAAAACCTAACGTCAATCCGGTCAAAATACGTTGATCGTAGTGTAGGGAACGCTCAGTCCATTCCCAATGTCTATGGAAAAGTCCCTCGATGCGACAGTGACGTGCCATTTACGGACGATAAGTGCCAAACAAACTTAAGTAGTAAACGTTCCTAAAACTCTTGATTAAGATTAATTGCTTTCAGTGTGAACGAACTTTAATTTCCACATGTTGGTAATCTCTTGAAAGTTATGCAAAACTTGTAATGGGTCCCGAGAACTCAATTTTGGGTACACGCCTTGTAATGCGACGAATTTAGCAATATATTAATAGGTACGCTACTGCTGATGTTAGAATGGATAACGTTATCATCAGTTGTTTATAAAGTTAAATGATTTGCCCTGATGTTGATCGCCAACTACAAAACTAATTTATAATGTTTTTTTAAGTGAAAACTTCTTTAGCAGGGTTGTGCACGTTTTTTGTATGGGCAAAAAATGTTAAACTGGCGTCAGGATCACGTGACCCTGTTCGAAAATTTGTAGATACCGTGACTCTGATCGAAAATTCGTAAGACGGAGGGAGAGCAATGAAAAACTGCTACAATATCATTAGAATATAAAAGTAAATTTCGCCATCATCTACAATGTTATTATTGTATTTAACTATATAAATTATATTACTTTTATACGGATAAAAAATACATATACATTCCCAAAAAACAATACTCCCTAGCCATTCAAAATATTCAAAAATGCACAAAGTTAATGTTCATGTCTTCACTTCTGCCGGCACTTCCGTTGTGCAACCCGTTTTTTTTTGTATGCTATTTGATATAATCTTGAAGCTTATTGAAGTTCGTTCATACAGTCTTTGATAATAGTAGATCTATTCATCGCGCAATCCAAAAATAACTGTAAGTTTTTCTAATTAGAATAGGTAAACCTATATTATAAAAGCAAAAGTGTCTGTTTAACTATGAAATTTTCCTAAAATTGGCTCTAATCCAATTGTGACCAAATATGCAATAGCTTGAAGCTTAGAGCTACTCTTATCTATACCTACAACTGATAATAATTGTAGGACAGAGACAAGCAAAACTACTAGTACGTATTTTATTATATTGAATTAATAATATATTCAGCAACAAGAAAACAGAAATAGCGTGGTAAGGCAGATTGTTTCGACAAGCTTCGGGCGTTGAAAAATTTGTATGACTCACGACTCCCGTAGGCACTGACCTGAAAACAGTGTAAATAGAAGGGTAGCCATTAATTATTGACAAAACATTTTCCCATAAGACTGGAGTAAATTTTAACAAGAAATAGATAAAGGTACCTATAACTTCTCTTTTGTTCTGTGAGTGTTATAACTCAAAAATAGCCCGAGGAGATTTTGAAGTAAATTGTGCTTTTTTTTTTTTTTTTTTTTTTAAAGACAACTCCCGCAGTAGGGTACAAGCCCTGTGTCACGGGGGACTTAACAAACATACAAGTCACGAACACAAATTACACCCAGACCCGGAACAACAATTTGTGGATCACACAAAGTGGTGTCCCGTGTGGGAATCGAACCCACGACCTCTTGCGTAGCAGTCGGACACACTCCCACCGCGCCACAGAGGCAGTCAAACAAGCTTTGACCATCATGGTTACTTGAAACAAGTCAGAGCCTGGTTCACGAGTACTTTAAAGGTGAATTCTTCAACTAAGTACTATTGGTAAAATAATTATTCTAAACATAATGTCAAAAGATCTTTCATTTAGTAATCAGGTCAGTATTCATGAAACTTTTAAATTAATTTTAAAATTGTCACTTCGCGCCAAGTCCTTAGTATTTGAATTATATAGTTTGGTCTAACGATTTAAGCACTAAACTAAAGATATCAGCAGAAAGAACTTATTCACGACGTCTGTTTTACAATTTGTAACAGAAGTGTGTGCAATATTATGTTCGTAAACTTTCGAGATTTGTACACGTTATGGAATTTTATAAGCTACGGGTCTTAATTGCGTAAACATTATTTTATGGCTAAATACCTTTGTGTTATTGCCCGATGTAAATTCAAAGGACACACATAAACATGAAAGACCGTGTGTACGAGCAATTCTTGTGTATATATGTATATAATCTGAATCTCGGCAACAACGATTAAAAAAACAAAATACCAAGCAAAGCTCGGTCATCCAGGTACTTAAAAAATATTACACTTTATTATTGTAGTCACATAACATAGGAATATCGATGGTTTGGAAAAAGTCTATGGATGGAGTATGTACCTAAAATAAAAAAAATCAGAACGATGATTAAATTCTCCAATTAATACACAGTTATTACAATTTTGAACACAAAATTGACTTTGATTACTACCGAAATTTTGGATTGTAATTAAGTGCCACTCCACAATTCATTTTAACAAATGGGCCTCAAATTTGTAGCATTTGTTACATTATATAAATAGGCTATTATATCAAGCAATATTTTCCTTTACCTGTATTTTGAGCCTCGAACATCGAGGGGTTATGAAAAAAAATGGTTTTGACAGGTGTTACGTAATTAGAATTAGCTTCTCCTTGTGTTCGCATATCCCTTTTCTCCCTCGAGTAAGGGTTCAATTAAAAAAACGCTGAATAACGTAAAAAATAACAAACCTAAGTTGAATCAACGATCAGTTCTTGTATGTAGGTACCTATGTGTATATATAATCTGAATATCGGCAACGGCTCCAACAATTTTCATGAAATTTAGTTTGCATGGGGTTCCGGGGGCGATAAATCGATTTTGCTAGGTTTCATTTTTAAAAAACATCGTTTTAAATAAAATATCGAGCAAAACTCGGTCATCCAGTTGCTAGGGATTAATAAGGTTCAGGCAGAAGGCAAAATTTGCTAACCTTTTAGGCTTGTGTATCAATAAATCCCCGGTAGCTATAACAGAGATTGGTACCTGTATCTCAGGGGACTTTAATTTATAAACATACAAATCACGGACTCAAAGCTCACTGAGAATAGATTCGTTGATAACACAAAACGGAGTCCTATGCAAAAGTCGAACTTGATAACTGATTCTGATTCTGGTCGTTAGTTCAATCGTTGGGAGTAGGTAAATCAATAACATAAAAGTCGGAAAATAATGGACAAATACATGAACGAATAGAACAATACAAACAAATCCATATCGATTCAAAACACGAGTGCTTTGGCAGCAATAACTGAATATTACTGCAACAACTCGATATAGAGTCACTTGAAGTCCACTTGCTGCGTCCGCAATACACGTTCTGAGAAACATACGAATAAATACTACACCTAGCTTGATCTATTTAAAAATAAAATTCTTTATTCTCTCTGACTGACTGATTGATGAATCAACGCACATCTATAAATTGGTTTAAATTAATGAAACATGGATGTCAGCGTTTTTAGAAAATCAACCCTTAAAATAGATATTTCAGATTTATATATAACTTCGTCAGTTTTACAGTTAAATCTGCATAAATTTTACTATGTGAATAAAAATAAACACGACTTTCAAGGTTTGAAAGTGAAAATCAGTGCTTAATCGCCTTACACGGGCAGCAATCCTTATCCTAACAAATATTATAAAAGTGAAAGTGAGTGTGTTTGTTTTTTTATTTTGTTACTAAAAAACCAAAAGTTTCACGCCTAAACCGCTTAACCGATTTTGATAAATATTTTACCGATAGAAAGCTACTTTATCAGCAAGTAACATAGGTTATACTTTTGTTTTAATCAGAGATCCTTACGAAAATTACAATAATGTAACATTTTTAAAACCATATAAATTCCATCCAGCCATCCACCGGCATCGGGTACAGGTATTATTATTATTATTAAAGTTATCATGCCTATTGTGCAAAACGAACGTGCTGTATGATGAGTGGAGTTACCTGCATACAGTGTACCTACCGTACAGCATATACTTATTTTTATCTGTGTGTTAAGTTGGTATTATTTATATCATTCACTAGCTGTGCCCGCGACTTCGTTCGCGTGAAAGTCGGGTTTAAATTAAGGTAGTTTAGGTAACGAAATAACTTCTGTGTAAATATGTTGGAAACAGTCCTGTTGACTAAATACTTACTAAATAAAAATCGATCTGTTCTATTCTTTTAGATAGTTAGTTTGGTGTGCGGCTTAAAAAGTGGGTTTTCTGTTGTTTTTGTTTCATTCTTTCAACGTTATACCTACTTATTACCTAATAATTTTTAATAGAATTTGTACGAAAATGTTGTTACTTCTCATGGTGATCGTAAACTTGTAAAGCCTAAGTACTTAACTGTGATAGTTTTCCTTATAATTTTAGTATTTATGCTACTACCCTGAATTTATTCACATACCCAACATCAATCATTTGGCAGGGGGCACTTGACTCTAACAAAAATGTTCACTATAAGCCTAATACTATACACACAGGAATCCTTAAATCTAAAAATAGTCTTCACAAACCCTAAACGCTTTTTAAAAGACCTATCTAATGATACCACACACGATGGGGTAGGTAGGTGAGAAAAAAATCACATCCCCACTTTACATATAAGAGAGGTACCCTTAAAAAATAATTATTTTCAAGATTTTGTTCTTTCACTTTATCGGCGTTAGTAATTTATTCATGCAAAAGTTGCAACCTTCTAGCACTAACAGTCTCTGAGCTTAGCTGCGGACGGACGGACATAAGGGAACTATAAGAGTTCTGTTTTGACATTTTAGCTAAAAATGGGGTGTATTTCATATAGTGTTACAACGCAATACTAATAATAAAACTGCTGTAACACTTTAGTAAGCAAACACAGAGCGTGTCATGTGTGTCATACCCGCGAAAATGTCAGATATCCCTAAAGGTACGGTTGACAGACAACGACCCCCCTCCTCCCGTCACCCGAACTACTCACACTTGACCGATGTTGAGCCATTCATTATCGTTGAATTGATGAACACGTGATCTCTAATGTGTTTCTTTTTAAAACTTATTTTACTAAGTATAGAACGTTATTGAATACAACGCCATCTACTTTCAAGAATGTTGCCACTCAGCAAGAAACAAATCCTTCATCTCGAGCACCTATACCCTAATAAATGTTTTCACAATTATGGAATTATTTGATCACGGTGAACAATTTGATTTCATAGATGGGCACTACATGTTTTTTTTTTTACGTGTGTAATGTCTTTTTTTTAGACGTACACATCATTTCTGGAAAATGTCGAATACTTTTTAATTATAATGTAATATTGTTTTTCATTTCTACTACGATTTATTCATTACTCTCAGCAGTGCATGCAACACCTATAATTAACTTACCTAGGTGCATAATTTACTTGATTTTTAATATAAAAAAATAATAACCAAAGTAAATAAGTTACTTACGGTCGAAAAAATAACTAAAACATTGAGAAAAATATTAAAAAAGGATAAAGACAATTTAAAAAAAATACAAAAGAACATAATCAGACTTCGGATTCGAGCCCGGGACTTCGTCGTCTAAATCCGCTAGCATAGCTTCGAGGCTATACTGTTCGCTACGTAGCACGTTAAAATAACTGTTCTTATGAAACTTAAAAATGTTGTGTTTAGCTCCTTATAGTTTTAGCCTGAAGTTATGTATTCCATGGGTTACAATTATAGATAATGTCTAATTGTGGAAAATTTTGTGATAAACCATTATAGTGCGACAAAAAATACGTTGCTACTCGTTCCCCATAGACGTTAGCGTAATGATTCATAGTGTAAATAATGTCCTATAGTATTTACTATAAAACTGCAAATTTTCATAAAGATCCGTCTAGTAGTTACTGTTTTATAACGAAAAATAGCTACATACATTATCCCTTACTGCTTAGCTCCTATGGGGAAAAGCGTGATAATTTATAGCCTAAATATTAATCTGCATCTATTAGATTGCACTTGCAAAATTTCAACCGAATCTGTCAGGTAGTTTTTGCGTGATGCGTGTTCAAACAAACAAACAGACAGACAGACAGACAGACAGACAGACAGACATACATTTTTAAAAATGCAGCAAAGTGTTTGAATACTCTTTTCGAACATTTCCTAATATTTTTTTTCACTAAGTTCGGCCATATACAGACACGTGAAATTTACAGTTTTATTATATGTATAGATAGATATAGATATAGATATAGATATAGATATAGATATAGATATAGATATAGATATAGATATAGATATAGATATAGATATAGATATAGATATAGATATAGATATAGATATAGATATAGATATAGATATAGATATAGATATAGATATAGATATAGATATAGATATAGATATAGATATAGATATAGATATAGATATAGATATAGATATAGATATAGATATAGATATAGATATAGATATAGATATAGATATAGATATAGATATAGATATAGATATAGATATAGATATAGATATAGATATAGATATAGATATAGATATAGATATAGATATAGATATAGATATAGATATAGATATAGATATAGATATAGATATAGATATAGATATAGATATAGATATAGATATAGATATAGATATAGATATAGATATAGATATAGATATAGATATAGATATAGATATAGATATAGAAGATATAGATTAACTTATGCTCTTTTGATACAACATTGTTAAAAAGAGTCTTATCAACATAGTCAAAGGATATAGTCGCATAATGTAAAATTTTCTAGTAGTCACTCATAATCACGAATATTCCCTACAAAATCTTTGCTGGATGAACTAATAAACTATCATCAAGTAGACTATCATCAAGTTTAATAACAAGAATGAATGAAGCTTGACAGAAAATCTACCCGTATTTGCAACACAATATTGCAAACGGTTTCTATAAGGCTGACATGACATGACCTTATGGTGTCACCCGAACTAAAAGGTCCCATGGGTTACATGAAATTTGTATACCCGGTGATCCATCACATACGGTTAAAAGACGATGCGTTTGAGGAAAACTTACCTACCACTCTATTTTATTTTTCGCTGATGACGTCACTTTATTTGATTGTATGGGTATGGCAACATGGAGAAGCTTGGGCCCGTGAGTTGATTGATACCCTTGGGTTTGTGTTACCATCGAGATTGAACTTTTTATACATTAATATTACGCGGATAGTTTTCCGAAAAAGGTAGGGAAAGCAATCGGTCAAATTGGCTGAAGTAAGACCGCCATACCGCCGCATACGCCGGGATATCATAGAGAGACAACTAGATGTCTTCTTTGAGGAGTGAGTAAGGAATCCGTGACTCAGTAACGACCGATCTAATCGATAGATGCGCAAGGTTAAGCAACGGTGCCAGTTTCAGTCCATAAATAATAATAATATTATAGAACTATTAACCCAATGGAAAGCGCACACAGAACACATAGTCCCAATTGTTTTCTCGTCAATTGGTATAGTACCCAAAACCCTTAACCAAAGCAATGACATAATACAATATATCTATTACAAAAGCTACAATTCTTTATACTTGCCGTTTCACTCGAAAGTTCCTCACACCATCATCTTTATCATCAACATATTTTATTTAACGCGCCATGCTTGGCCCGCATGCCGCATGCCGTAATTTGAAAAGGGAGATAAAAAATTATAATAATAATATTTATTTATTTCACCACAAATAGTTTTTACAGTTTTTGAAAAAAGTTAAGGGTGCCAGGCCCTCAAACCTGAATAATGTTATCTATGAATGTTACAATAAAGTTCATGTGAACAAATATGAAAGATATTGCAGAGCAGATAATAATTTTTTTTGTAGTAAATACTATATTGTACTTTCTGTACTAGGGCATCCTTGTTTTTGTAATATTTTTCATTGCTGCTCCGCTCCTATTAGTCGTAGCGTGATGGTATATAGCGTATAGACTTCCTCGATAAATGGGCTATCCAACAGTAAGTTTTTTTTTTCAATTCGAACCAGTAGCTCCTGAGTTCATCGCGTTCAAAGAAACAAACTCTTCAGCTTTATAATATTAGTATAAATGATGAAGGTATATTTTTAGAACTATGAATATTTGTATGAACGATAGATGATAGTAATTGTTGTCAAACTTCTCCGATCGTGTCAGATTTCCATCTCATTAAACTATGAGAGTGATGGAATAGAGATTGCACTTATGTCTGCACAACCACTTGCACACTATAATATCCTGACTTTAATGAGAAATTGGTTAGGAGACTATTATCATGTACAATCTCTATAGACACTCAACGCCGTTTCGGAGCGATTATTTTTAAAAATATTCACATAATTAAAATAGGTTATTAGAAACCTTAAAATGTTTGTAAAAGACATGTCTGTACGTTAATAAGTTACTTGTATGGAGTGAACACCCTTAAAAATATTTATTTTTATTGAATAGCTATCAAACTAAGTAGCGGCAACTACAAGCCACCTTTTCACTAAAATTCATCAATATTTACATGATGATGATGTGACACACGGACGAACAGACAGACAGACGGACAGAACGAAAAAGGGTTCTGTTTTTGTCATTTTGGCTGCGGAACCCTAAAAAGCGGAAGCGACTTTATTTTAAACTATGTAAAGAAAAGGAAGACGTAGAACGTTTTTATTTTATTTTATTCAGATTGATCATTGATTTCCCGAAGTATAGACGACTTGGTTACAAATGGACCAATACCTTAAGGTCAACCAACGTTTGCTAAGTAACAAGTCAGTATCGTAGCCAAATCCTTTGTCGTGTATACAAGCATAAAGTATTAACTTGAGCCAAGTTCTACAGCTGATAAATAACGAACGATATTGGTTTACCTACGGTTGTTTGACGTGTAAACATGTACATAGATTTATTTATTGGGTAGCAACAACAGGTATATTCTGTATCCTAAAGGTTCATTTCCGTGCATCGCGACCGATCGCGAGCCGCTCGCGGCTTACGACAAGCGGCTGAGGTAAGTGACAGACGCGCGCGGCCGACGACTGTCGTAGGCCTGCGCGCGCACTGTGAATATTGTCGCATCGGCCGCGAGCGTCAGCCGCTTGTCGTGAGCCGCGAGCGGCTCGCGATCGGCCGCGATGCTCGGAAATTAACCTTTAGGTATCAATGACGAACGATTATCAAGGTCACACAAAGATTTCCATACAGTTATTATTTACGTGATAAAGTATAGGTATAACGTGAAAAAGTGTCACAAAAAAAGTCATGTTGCTAAGTAAAAGCAAATGGCAATTGCAGCGACATGGCTTGCAATGCAATTGGAACTACCGTTATTGCTGTTGCTAAGCAACGCGAATGGCACGTTACCACGTAAATTTATCGTCCGTAAACCGACATACTTACAGACAATATTCTTTTTTGATAATTTAGATTTTGGTTTGATAATATAATAGCACGCTGACGTGGCAATGGAATAGCCATATTTGCCGAAGGACTAAGGGCCGACGGTGCAAACGAGTTCTAGAGTGGGGACCGTGACTCGGTAATATACGTAAGGTGGAAGACGGTATTGTGGTGTACATTAGGAGAGTTCTATGTCCAGCGATAGGCCGACATAGGCTGATTGATTGACATTTGTTCAAAAAAGCCATTAATGTACAAAAATATTTAAAAGGTGACCGAACTACTATAGGCTCCGGATGACCAGGATAGTAGTTTTCTGGATGGACCGGCGCCGTTGACCTGGAGGTTAATAGCACTGCTTTTTATACTTGGTGTAGGTGACGGTGACGCCTCACGAAGACCAAGTTCTTGATCTAATACACCAACATCGTGACAGTACCAAACCTCCATCAGCAGGCTTAGTAAGAGATTGTCATTCAATGATTACCTTAAAATAAACAAAACATTTTTAAAAAGTTTAAGAAAACTTGAAAATTAAACAAGCTCACTATCTTGTGTTAGTACAACAACGACAACTTTTCAACGCAATATACCCAGAACTATAGTTATTTCAACCTTAATAAAACTTTTTTTCCCATAGTTTAATCTATTAACCATATCATCACACAATCAAATGAAAGAAATTAAATTTAATTAATTAAAAGAACTTGCTACTAACTAAAAGAACTTTGTCCTGTGTGGCGGTCAAAAATGCAGCCAACTTACCGGCGTGCACGAAGCCTGCGGAGCACTGCTCGCAAAATGAATAACTGCCTTATATTGTCAGTTCTGTGTCTTTAAACAAGACCGCCCCGTACTGTACCTTCTTGGTTTGCTAAGCATGACGTTTTAGCTTAAGCATACAAATTGAACCCGTCCCTCCCCATGCAACATGCAATAATATATTAATAATTGTGCAAGGGCACAATGAACAGACAATAGTGTCAAAGCAGTTTGCCTGAGTTTGTTGTATATATATATGTAAGCTGTTAATTAAAATGAACAAGAGCTATGGAAGAGCGTAGTCACCTGTCACAGGCATTTTTTGCTTACTAGGTGACTTCGATCACATTTCATATAATGTAAAGTTTTTATGAATAAAATTTATTATTATTATTAAAAAAAAAAACATCCGACTTTAGAACCTCCCTTTTTTGAAGTCGGTTAAAAATGGCAACTACAGAAAAAATAACTCAAATTGATAGCAAAGGAATTTTAGTATTTTTTCTGGCAATAATAAATTTATAATTTCATATCTAAACCTTAACTTCAAGTGAAACTCTTTCTGAAATATATACCTAACTGCGCGAAAAATCTTTTCATGCAAACACTTCCCCGAAGTTACTTTAAAAAGCTTCAAAGTAACACTGTCAGATACCAAAGTCTCATGAAGTCTAGTTTTTAGGAAGTATTTTAGATATTATCTTCCTTACTAAGCTAACGTCTTAGTCTTCTTAAGTGCCTGATTTAAAGTCGAGAGCTTTAAACTTGAGACTAGTGAGACATATTTACTCAAGGACCATGGCCATAAAGTCTTGTTTTGATAAGGTTTATAAATGGCTTGTTTTTTCTTGGACGTAGTGGGAAACTTCGAGATAAGCTCAACTCTAGATGGTCGTAGTTTATTTTTTGGACAATCCGTGACAGTGTTTATTACTATTACATTCTAAACTTCAAACCTATACTCATTCAGGTTATGCTAAAGACTTACTGTCAATTACTTAATCGTCAGTCAGTTGTAAGACGCCGCACAGTAGAGTGTTTGGCCATTTTATACGAAAAGGTATGAAATTTTCTTCTCTGATTCTGAAGTGATATTTTAATAATAAATATTTTAGAGCACTACCCACAGTAATTATCGTTTAAGTATTCTGGATTAGATAATAGAGGATGTCTCCAACAAAGAAAACTTGATAATTTATTTGTAACACAAGTTCTTGAGGGTGGCAATATAAAATACCTATGTGTGTTTAATATTACACATGTTAAAATAACTCTATCTGTTACGTTTTTACGCTTAAATTATATTTTCTTATTTGGTGTGCAGTAAGTTTGAATCCCGGGAAGGATCACAGGATAGTTTTTATAGTGATAACTGACATCTAACGGATTTTATCTTTAAAAAATGTATTTACCACAAAACTCACAAACAATTAGTGACGAGAGAACGAGAAAAAGAACCGATATGGTAAGATGAGAAAAGGATATCAAGAAAATACACATATAATACAAACTAATTTTAAATAACAATGAAAAGACTCAATGAAACCAATCAAAGTTGGATAAGAAAAAAAATGCAACACTTGAACAAATAAGCTTGTAAGAAATTATCGGTTCTCTCCTTTCCGTATCCCCCATTTCACAATTTACACAGCATTTGTACTGGATGGTGATAAATTTTCGAGTGAGAGCTATAAATTTTTATTTTACTCGATCCACTTCAGAAAATATTTAACGACATGAATGGCCCTGTTTTACTGTCTTAAATATTATCTTTATTCCTGTTACTTTATTTCACATCACAAATGTTATGGGTTTCGTAGTAGTAGGTATCATATTCAACAAAAATTTAAAATCGGACTCGCAATCGTGAGGTCACGGGTTCGAATCCTAACCATTACAGGTACTACCGACGAGAAACTTACTCCTAACACAAGCAATTTAGCTTAGCTGGAAGGTAACAGGATTGCTAGTAATATGGGACCCACAATTATCTATTATCTTTAGTTATCTTTAAAATAAATGTTTCATTGAAGTCCAATTTTAAACTGGACACTGGATTAATTATTCAGTGTCCAGTTTAAAATGGAATTTCAATGAAACATTCAGTCCTGTGTACTTCACCGGATATTAAAGAATATTTAGTAGGAGAAAATGAGATTTGATTGCATTTGGAACACAAATTAACCTTCTTAGTTTTTTAAGTAACTTTTACTTTTTTATTTTTGTAAATTAATTTCTTCAAGAAATTCCAAATTCCTTTATGTAAAATCCAAATTAAGGGAAGGTGATATCAGAGGTGCCTCCAGAATACTTTTTGTGTGTCCTCCAGACTACTTAGTATCTGAAGAGCAAAGCGCCACTTCGTTTGTACTGACAAACGAAATGGCTCTTTGCTCTCCAGATACTCTCGCGGGTCTGCAGACTAAGTACCCAAGCCCATTTGGCGATATTTCCTTCCCGGACGC
This sequence comes from Herminia tarsipennalis, assembly GCA_945859575.2. Lineage (NCBI taxonomy): Eukaryota > Metazoa > Arthropoda > Insecta > Lepidoptera > Erebidae > Herminia > Herminia tarsipennalis. Next base: position 4,357,062 of record OX243843.2, on the reverse strand, counting down.
TCCTAAACCTGGTGTTGACTACCTCAGCGTCACTCCCAAGGAGGTGCTAACAGCCCTTGGCTCCTTTTGAAATAGATCAGCTGGCGACTTCGACGGTTTGTCACCCCAGCATTTAGAAGATTTAATTTGCTTAATTGCTGAACCAGCGGGCCTTTAAAAGGAGTAGACTCTTTCCGGCAATGTGGATGAGGCCATCATTAACATTTTGTATGGGGCAAACTTAATGCACCATCTCATCGTTATCATCATCGTCTTCATGTGACCAGGATCATTATTCCTTTCTATTTTTTCTTTTTCGTGGCAAGCCCGCGCGTCAAAATCATAATGGTAAATAGAGAGCTGCGCTTAGAAAAGTATAAAGCGCACTGCGCATGCGTCAGTTCGTGCAGGCTTGCCGCGAAAACGAAAAAAAAACTTAGTGGCTGGTTTTGCACAAAGAATGCATTGCCATCCAAATGGGCAATGCTGCCAGCCTTCTGGATACGTTACTAGTCGACTTCGATGAGGAGGAATATTTCGATTCTTGAAGGAGTCTTGATTTTTTTTAGTTATTAAGTTTCATTATTTTGTAAATATATAGGACTGACGCACAATGTAGGGTACTTAGTCTTCCTCCCCCCATCCGATTAATATGAGAAGTGGGTTTTCTGTTGTTTTTGTTGCTTAATTACAACGTTATATCTACTTAATAATCTTTTTAATGGAAATTGTAAAAAAATGTTGGTTCTATTCATTTGATCAGCTGTTACTCGTAAACTTGTAAAGCCTACTTAGCTGTGATAGTTTTCCTTTTAATTTCACTATATATACTACTACTGCAATTTTTTTCACATACCCAACATCAACGATTTAGCTGTTAGCTGGCGGGGGGGGGGGCGGACAGACGGACGGACATGGCGAAACTATATGGGTTCCGTTTTGCCATTTTGGTTACGGAATCGTACTATTTTGTAAATCATTTGTCTAGTTGTTATTAAACCTTAATTATAACAATTAACTGTGTTAATATGTGTAACTTTACAAACGTACATCATGACCAACACAAAATATACCGACTTAAAGTACAATAAAGTTTTTAGATGACCGTGGGAATGAAACTGACAACCTCTTTCACAGCAATGATACATACTCTCACAACGCTACCGCTTCATTTTCCTGAACTTTTATCTTAGGTTTTGCCATTTGCACTATATTCACAGGAAGATTGGTTAACACAGTCAGGTTTTATTTTATGTATCAAGTGTAAATTTTCGTTGTCTAAGGGATTAGCATTGAAATATAGGGCTAAGGATCTAATTTCAAACATGTTGTTACACTCCCAACCTTACCTGCATTTTAGCTATAGCTGTCAAACCTGATTTATAGTTTTAATGCACGTCAGAACTACAGAACTTTTTGATTGAAAACTTAAAATAATTCCTGCATAATAACCTTTCTACATCGCCAAACACAATCATAAAAAGTATTTTAAAAGATATATGATACCAAAAGTATCCCAAATATTCAACAAACACAACAAGTCCTAGCATATGCTATGTAAAATTCTGACCTTAGGGATATCCCTAAAGTCAGAATTTTAATCAAATCAGCCCGGAGCTTAGTACCCAAAATGTTTTTTTTTTTATTTTCATAAGCCTACATAAATACGTAAGGGAAAACAAAATATGAATATTAATAAGGGTTGGTATTGAAATTTTTAACCAAAGAACAAGCAAGCAGAATGCTTTGAACATTGTGAAAATTTGCGAAATCACAAAAAAAGAGTATTCTCTTAAAAACGGTTGAACTTCTAACAGATTTTTAAATTAATCACACTTTTATATATCACCGACATTTTGTTTAATTAATTGTTTTTAGAATATAAAATAACGAATTCATATCCATTGCATTAGTGTTTTGATGCTATTTTAATCTATTCTGCTATTCTACTTGGGTATAAGTAACTAAAACATTTTTTTTCCCGAGGGATAGTTATATCCATACAGCCATAGGGATATGGAAGCGGTTCAAAACTAGCTAACTAAGAACATTTCTATAACATGAGTTTAATCTAAGTTTCTAGTAAAATGATAATAAAACGGGGTGCAGTTTTTTACTCTGTACACAGAGTGTAACTATAATCGCACTGTTCATGTATGATCGTATAGTTTACTAATGTTACAAATCTGAAAGTTTGTGATGCATGAATAGATGGACGTTTATTTGTCTTCATGTAAAAACTACAGAACAGTTTTTATGTAACTTTATAGTAATGTACGCTGTAATGTTACTACAACACATAGGGTCTTTTGCAAAACATGTATACTTATTTATTAAGTAGCAGTAAATTGACCAATATTTAGGCACTTAAAGTTTTTACATCGTAAATGGATGCTCCTACTATGTTGTGCCCATTGAGGCTGATGTATCCAATCTCGTGTACTCTTCTAATATTATTGACCCCTTTTTTTGCATCAGTCCTCTAATATGGTGTATAATAAAATGGTGGCAGCACCTTACCTGCATATACAGTTTATAAACAGAAAAACATTGTAAACATTGGCAATTTGAAAATAGTGGCGACGAGTTTTTATTGCCTGTTCTTTTCTCGGGCTTTACCTATTATTTGCGAACAGGCATTACAAGTAAATGTAGAATCGACTTTTCACAAGTATATTTTGCTTCCTAAGTGAATAAAAAAAAAACTCCGAACATAGTAGCACGGTTCAAACCTCAATCCATTTAGCAAATTTCTATCTCCAAATTATTGTGATGCATTTGCATTTTTTGTGAAAAAAGAGGCAATTACTAGCAGCCGTCCCTTCGCCTTTGAGGCCGACTTTGGGGCCAGCCCAGAGACTTATCAATTTCGGTCACGGCGCCTAATCTTATCGAAAACTAGCCAACTACCTACCTTATTGGTCCATGACTTTGTTTGCTTGATTTTTTTCCCGTGCTGCGATTTTCCATTTTAAGTTCAGGAGCCCCTGGGTGACATATTGAGGAACTCTCCTATAAAATTTCAAGCAAAGTTTTACCGGGATAAAATGTAGCTATGTGGTATTCCATACTATAATCTATCTCTATGTCAAATTTCGTCCAGATTCGTTTACCCGTTGTGGTTATACGTTTACCCAATCAATATTAAACACCATTCATGCATCCAAACTTTCGCATTTGTAATATTAGTATAGACAAGTTACGACATTACGAACGTAGTTATATAAGTAAAGTATACACAAGTGTATTAAAATACGAAAGCAATACAATAACGTGAAAATTGACTTGCGGTATTTTGTCATTGATAAATGGAACAAGAAGGTAATGTACTATTTTCGTTTGCTCATATTAAACATATAGGAGCTGATTCAAAAATAATGCAGCGCTCACCGGTCAAAACTGGTTCCGAACCGAATCTATACAAACCGCAAGACTCAACCTCAACACACGTGACACTAAGAAACAAACGCAAGAACGAAGATATCACTCGTGACGACCTTGAAGCGTTTAAACGAGAAATAAAACAAATGTTAGATACATGGCGCGTCGACCAAGACACGAAATTCAACAAATTAGAAAGCACTCTGTCAGCCCTACAAAAAACATCGAATGACATTGAAAAATCCCTAGAGTTCTTGTCTTGCCAATATGAAGACATCCGTCATAGGATTGATACACTAGAAAAACAAAATGACGAAAAGGCTAAAGACATGACTAACTTAGAAGATCAAGTAGAAGATCTGCAGCGAAATATGAGGAAATATAGCGTCGAGATACATAATATACCTGCAGAAGAGAATGAAACTGCTGCTAAATTGTCTCAAATGGTATTGGGGCTCTCAGACACTTTACAACTTGGGTTACAATCTTCTGATATTCGGGCTACCTATCGTACACCAGGAAAAAAAGGTACTAATAGACCAATCGTCGCTGAACTGACCAACCAAACTACCAAAAACATAATTTTAAGCTCCGTTAAAACGTTCAACAAGTCCAATCCAACATCGAAATTGAACTTATCTCATCTCGGTAAGGGAACCGCGACTACTCCCGTCTACATTCGCGAACACCTGACTACCTATACGAACAGGTTATTTTTCCTGGCACGAGAGGTAGCAAAGCAAAAGCAATTTAAATTCTGCTGGATATCAAACGGGAGAGTTTTAATCAGAAAAACAGAAGGACAACCACCTAAGTTGATCAGAACTGAAGCTCAACTAGAAGAACTCAAAAAGGAGTGACTATATTACCCCAAATATTCACTATTATCACTGAAATGTTGCACCCTTTGTTTTAAATGCTTACCTATTGTATTTTGCCTTTCATACTGTTACATAGATGTCATATTAGTATACACACACACATACCTTAATGATAACAAACAGATTACATACACACACAAACATCTTACCAATGTAGCCACACACAACCGCACCTCATTCCGATATCAACACATAATATACATATCACTACTTAATTACATCATAAATACTCCAACAAACCCATTCATCAAATTACATCTCATATTGATATATACACACACGTATCTTAATGATAACAAACAGATCACATCCACACACAAACATCTTGTCAATGTAGCCACAAACAACCGTACCCCATTCCCATATAAGCGCACAATATACATAATACTACTAAGCTTCATCACAAATAGTCCAACAAACCCATTCACCAAATTACATATTTTATTAGTATACACGCAAACGTATCTTAATGTTAACAAACAGATTACATCCACACACAAACTTTTTATCAATCTAGCTATACACAACCGCTCCTCATTCCAAATATCACTACTAAGCTTCATCAAAAACACTCCAAATAAGCCATCCAACAAATTCTCCATACAAGAAGAACACATTTATTTTCTTATACCACCCCATATATTACACAAAATAAGCCATTACTGTATATATTTCTCTCGTGTATTACCCGGTCCTTCAGAATTATATTTGGTACCTGGAAATATCATAATGCGCAGATTACCATTCATCAGCAGTCCCCTATCAAACATTAACATTCGATCACTTACAACAAAAATCTTTAAATAAAGAGCTAGATGTTCTGGAAATTGCGACTAGTGATACATGTCACATTGAAGAATGTTCGAAATTAGTGTATAGGAATGGCTTATCCTTAAATATTTTGGTTCAGAATATTCGGAGTGTAAATAAAAATTTCCATCAACTTGATACCCTCCTAAATCTCTCGCGTGTGAGCTGGGACCTAATCATACTTACGGAATGTTGGTTATCCCGAAATCAGAACATTCCTCTTTTAAGTGGATACCACTCCAGTTACACAAAAAAAGTTAGGACACAGAATGAGGGTGTAGTTGTGTATTACAATATCAAACACATATACATAATCTCTGAGCCTGAACTTACAGATGCTAACTGCCTACTTATCAGAGTCAATCGTGATACTGTTATTGTTGCAATATACCGTCCGCCTGCTGAAAGAAATATATCAAAATTTCTAAAATCACTCAACAACCTTTTGACCACTCTTTCAGCATACAAGAATGTAATTCTTAGCGGTGACATCAACATCGACATATTAGCAGTAACAGAGAACAACGTTGACGAATATCTTAATCTATTAGCCACACACGGAATGTTACCCGCACACTATATTCCAACACATACTCGAACCTGCCTGGACCACGTTATAATGAAGACCAAATTACAAGCTAAATGCTTTGTCGCTCACACCACTATAACTGACCATTACACTATCATCTTAAGTCTTAAACTTACACATTCACTATCCACAAGCACAAAAATCTGTACACGTATAGACTATAATTTGTTTGATACAAAGATAAAACACCTAGATTTGTCAAATATCTTTACGATAAATAACGTAGATGACGCTACATCATACCTCACCAAGAGTCTGATCACCACCATAACTCAATGTACTAAAACAATAAAGACTGCGAGACGGAAACGTATAATCAAGCCGTGGATTACACCAGGCCTATTACGCTGTATGCGAAATCGGGATAAGTTACACCTCAAATCTAAAAAGCAACCTAATAACGAAATCATCAAATTGACTTACACTCGCTACCGCAATTTTTGCAATAACTTATTGAAAAAAATCAAGATCGAGTATGATAGAACAGAGCTATCCAAACACCAGCACAACACGAAAAAACTTTGGGAAACAATAAAGACGATCACATACACTACTAAACAAAATACACCTAATGCAGACTTGATTGGCACATTAAATTCTAAGTCAGCAATTAACAAAGTCAATGAATTCTTTGCTAATATTGGCAAAACCCTAGCACAAACCATTGAAAAATCGGTATCGTACCCTGAACATGTTCCACTACCCACACTTCATCCACATTCTTTCGTATTACTCCCTACAGACATTCAAGAAATCCAAACCATAATTAACACCCTCAAAGCAGATTGCGCTGTGGGTCGCGACAACATCCCAAGTAATATCATAAAAAAATACTCACACATTCTCTCGGAACCCATTGCACATATATGCAACCTCTCACTCTCCACTGGTGTGTTCCCAGTGGACTTTAAGAAAGCACTTATTCACCCGATATACAAGAGCGGCGACAGATGCTGTGTCAATAACTATCGTCCAATTTCCATCTTACCAACACTGTCAAAAATTTTAGAGAAATTGATAAATAAACAACTCGCCAAATACTTAGAGACAAAGAAGATGTTATCATCTAATCAATACGGTTTTCGTGCTGGTAGATCAACCAATGATGCGGTACATGTACTAATTGATACAGTAGTAACGAAAATTGACAGCAAAAAGAAAGTAATCGCTATCTTCCTAGACCTAGCGAAAGCTTTTGACACGGTGTCTGTGCCACTCCTTATGAGGAAGCTTGAGTGTATTGGGATCCGTGGCGCTCAACTTGAACTGTTCAAGAGTTACTTACATGGCCGTGTCCAATGTGTAAAGGTAGAGAATCTGTATAGTGATGACTGCGAAGTGTCTTTTGGCGTGCCTCAGGGTAGCATACTCGGACCTACCCTATTTTTAATCTTTATTAACGAGCTATGTGAGTTAAACCTTGTCAATGGCCGAGTAGTAACCTTCGCAGATGATACGGCTCTTCTGTTTCACGGTGATAGTTGGGAGGAAACATACCGATACGCGCAAAAGGGTTTTGATGTCGTATCAAAGTGGTTACACCTTAACTACCTCACACTTAACATCGACAAAACAAAATACATCTCATTCAACTTACACAAGACTAACAATAACTACTTACACTCACACAAAATAACTGCCCACACTTGCAACAGCACTTATAACACATGCGAATGTCCCACGCTCGAAAGAGTTGATGTGGTGAAGTACCTCGGGGTGGTCATCGACAAAGGCCTCAATTTTAAAGAACATATCAGCGTCCTTACACGTAGAATCAGAAAGTTAATCTATGTATTTAAGAACTTACGCAATGCTGCAGACGAAAAAACGCTGAAAACTACATACTATGCCTTAGCCCAATCACTCCTGAGCTACTGCATCTCATCATGGGGTGGCGCCGGAAAAACATATATGCTTAAACTCGAAAGAGCTCAGAGAGCCATATTAAAAGTTGCATATAGGCTTCCCTTCTTTCACCCCACTACGACATTGTACAAAAAATGTCAAGTACTATCTGTCAGACAGCTCTTCATATTACAAATTATATTAAGAAAACATTCCCAATTAGTTTATAATCCACAATTACACTCACACAAGCGCAATAAAAACAAAGTCTGCTCAACCAACTTGTTTAGAACCAGTCTGTCACACCGATTCTCCTGCTTCCTTGGCGGCTATCTATATAATAAAATCAATCTCATTCTCTCTATATATACTCACCATAATACGAAATGTAAACGAGTTGTTACAGACTGGCTACTTAACCAAACATATGACAGTACGGAATTGCTTTTATTTATACCACAATAACCCACCCACACCGACACACCCGCTCACAACAACAAAAAGACACACACACACGCACACGCGCACACACACACACACATACACACACACACACACACACACACACACACACACACACACACACACACACACACAAACACACACACACACACACACACACACACACACACAAACACACACACACACACACACACACACACACACACAAACACATACAAACAAACAGGTTAGCACATTTTCATATTTTCATATTATTATTACAGTTTTTTTTTTTCTCTTTGTTTTTTGTTCTATATTGTTTCTTTTTTGTTTTTCATAATTATATAAAATATATTGTACTTTCGCAATACAGTTGAATTAAATATTGTTTCTTATCTTTGCTGCGGGGGGCCTGGTAATCTGTATGACAGGGAGACCTAGTGCAGATACCAGTCTCCCACAAAGGATTAATTAGGGAAAATATATGTACCACCTATATATAAGAGACCTTTGTGGAAGAAAGAATAAATAAATTATTATTATTATTATTATTATTATTAATGTTCTGGTATCCAAGAAGTGATAAAAGGAAACAGTTCCGAAGATGGGATGGTGAAATAAAGGCCATGGCAGGGAAAACTTGGACTAGAATAGTGACAAACAGAATGGAATGGAAAAAATTGGAGGAGGCCTTTGCTAAAGTTGGGCAAACAGACTACTTTGTCGGTGTCGAAGACTCACAAGAGTCGCAAAACTAGATTAAGATTTAATACTTGTAAATGTCTGAATAAAGGCTTATATTATTATTTTATCATTTTAAGCTAAACATTAAAATAAAATGTATATAAAATATGTTAGACTTTGGTTTACAATAAATATTTTGTTATAGGTACACTAATTTTCTAAATTATTTTAAATTGTATACTCAGTATTTACTATTTAGGATTTATATCTTAGTTTTAAACAAACTTCAGTTAATATTGTAATTTTCGTGTAAATAGTTTTAATGAGCTGTAGGTACACAACTTTCATTAATTATTTATTTTGTCATAATATATTAATATCTTGGGATAACACACATAACACTATCTGATCCCAAACTAAGCAGAGCTTGTACAATGGGAACCAGACAACTGATAAACATACTTATATTTCTAAATATATACTCACTATAAAAAATAACACCTAATAAAAACTATCTCTTGATAGAAAGATAAATATAAACGCGAAAATTCATTCAGTATGATCAATAAAGCTTTTATCAATACTTATACTTGTACTTGTACTTATAATATTATAAGGAGGAAAGATTTGATTGTTTGTTTGTATTAAATAGGCACCGAAACTACTGGATGGATTTGAAAAAATATTTCAGTGTTGTGAAGCTACACTAACCCCGGGTGACATAGGCTATTTTTTATTCCTGTATTCCAACGGGAACGGGAACTACGCCGGTGAAACCGCCAGACGTCCGCTAGTTTATCTTAAATAGGTAGTAGTACAGAGTCAACTGTTAATCCGCCAAAGACACAAGTTCATGTGGCGTACTCTAATTCAATGAAAACCAAGTTTCGATCAAAAATGAGGTGGTGATGTACAGAGTCCATAAATGCAATACATTCGTGTCTAAAAATCGTCTGTGGGTTCAGACTGTTTGTGCTTATTCAAAAATTAATTAGAACTATTCCCATAAACTCAAGAAATGTATGAAAACGAAAATTGATGAATTTCGTTTCAGAGAAAGAGAGTAAGTACAGCTGTTCTGATTAGATAAAACCAAAGTTAAAAGATTTTAGGTACCTTTGCTTTGTCGATTAAAACTCCAAACGACTATAAATCCTTACTAGAAATGTTAAAACTTGTTACCCATATCAACAACAAACTTTTAACCCACTAAATAATTTTCGTCAAACTTCATTGACACAAGCGTATGAAAATTTTGACATTTTTGATATATTGGGAACTCCACACCACAGGGAACATTTGCTACTAACTTCATGCTGCGAAGCCCGGCCTAAAAGGTCCTACTGATTGATATATAAACCTACCTAGTTGTATACCAATATTTGACAGTTTTCAATAGGTTAAGCAGGAAGGTTTGAAAGTTTATTAATATAAGGCATCTAATACCCTTATAGTTTCATCATGTCCGTCTGTCTGTCTGTCCGTATCTCACAAGCATTTTATTCAAAGACTTCACAATGAATATTGATGAAATTTGGTGCATAAGTGTCTTTTACCAGCCGCTACTTAGTTTGACAGCAAAATAAAAATAATAAATATTTTAGGGGAGGGGGGGCACTCCATACTTGTAGCTGAAAAAAAAATCAGCAAACATCAACGTGTGGCACATCATTCGACAGTTCTTTTTAAAACATTTTAAGGTTTCAATTAACTCTATTGATTAATTAAATATTTATGCAAATAACCTCTTCGAAAGTTGCATTAACTGTGCCTCCTCTCCCTTAATCTTTTAAACCGTGTGACCAAAATATATGACAAAAAATCACAAGGGGTACACTTGTGACTGAGTATGGTCCGACATGCTCTTGTCCGGTTTATAAGTTGTTATTTTACATTACAATTTAGAATTCTACAAGTCTAAAGCTATGTTTGAATTACCTACGTAGGCCACTATAAGTTTTGAGATTCTAGTTATGAAAAAATGAAATGCATCTGCATAATATTTTTAAAAATCAAATTTAGGTATTTAGAAATTGAAACCAGGTTTCTGGTTTTAAAAAAAATGATGTTTCTGTTATTTTACTACGACAGTTCCCGCGTTTTACTTTGCTACGATGAAGCTTAACCACAAACATTTGCGTGCTAAGATTTTTTTTCTGATTTAAATTTGATTAACCTTCAACGACAACAATCAGCGTTTCCAACAAAAACCATCTCGAGCAACAGTTTTTAGGTAGTTCAGACATAAGACTGGTTCGGGGCATCATGCTGCATCACGACAACGCTATGTCACATTAGTCCCTCAGAACAAAGGCGTTTCTTGAGGAATCCAGGGTACAGTTCTGATTTAGCTCCCTGTGATATATTTTTGTTGTGAAAACATAAAAGGGAAGTTTCTTTCGTGTGCCGAAGAGTCGCAATTTCGTACTTATCGGATCAAGACTGGCAAAAGGAAAGTATTTCGAATAAATGTAGAATAAATATTCTTAATATGTTGTACAGTTTTTTCTTGTTTCAAAACTTATCAAGTTACCTACGTATCAGTTTTACTGTGCAGCAAAAACAAAATTTTATACGTATTTTCTTTTCATGAATCTTTATGGTTTTCAGTGAGAACTTGACGGAAAACCATAAAGATATCCACACAACACACATAGAACTTTCGCTTTTATTATGTAAACTATGAGTGAACTTTTATATCTTTAGGTTTTTTTTTACGTTTTAGTCTGCGGAGGTAGCGAAACTGTTTATTTAACCTTTACATCCGTTGTTCGCTTTAATAACTAACTTAAATGCTAATAGATTATGGCGCTTCGCTTCCGAACGTCGCATCACTACCAGTGTGTCGCGTCACTAGTCCTAGCTATCACTTTGCTTACCTTTTTGGTTCCGGTCACGTTTTGGAGGTCAAGGAAGCCTGGCCGGTAGAATTAGTTATAGGTTTTGTTGTAATTGGTGAAAACCAGCGATGGAGTGGGCATTAGGACTGTTTTACCCCATCTGGTGCTTGATTTTTGTTGATTCGTGAATGTCGCGTATTTTGATGTATCTGAACTGATAATTGTGAAATAGACTAATAATTTATGCATAGAAGTGAATTATACGTGAATAAACATTGGTGATTCACTGTGATCGAGTGATTTGTACGTGAAACCAGCACTCCACACCAAGGTCAAGGGTATGGGATTATTTCTTACTTCTCTCTTGAGGACCCTAGGGTTAGGTAGAATATTGTTTTTAAACTTTCGCGATTTTTATACACTAATGTGTATAAAAATCGCGAAAGTTTTAGATATATTTCGGGACTTAAAATGTCTTAAAATTATTATTTCGGGAATCGCACCGATCGTGGTCACTCGACGAGTAGACCCGTGACCACGATCGGTGCAATTCGATCGAAGCGTCGGGTAAATAAAAGACCTTTAAATAATTCACGCGAATAAGTCCCAAAATATATCTAATTTGGTGGAATAATTGCTATAGCCTCGGTGTCATAGAAGCCGTCGACGGGCTGGGGTAAGTGGTTTAACGGTAGTTTTAGTTTAGTATATAAGTATTTAATAATAACTTTGGATCAAAGTTAAGTAGCGCTATCCGATGAGATTCATCTTGGTGAGATGACCTCTGCTCCATATTCCTGACCAGGGTGAATCCGTAGCCTACATACATCCGTGATCGGGCAATCTTACTTGTATATCGAATTTAACCTGCCTCAAAAATCAGGTATTCTAGGAAATGTTGAGTGGAGAAATTTGAATTTCAGACCAACAAACAAACCCAAGGTACGGTCGACACCAATTAATCATAATCAGCATTACAACATTGTTTGTACTGGAGAGATACAGGCTTCCTTATGATGGAAGGTATGAACCTTAGATAATGGTTTGCGTTTCCTCAAGTTTACTTACACCAATTGAACAATGCCGAAGAATCACTCGCATCCCCCGATTTCGAACCCCCGAAAACCAAAAAACTAGGGTAAATTATTTATATTAACCAAGGTTTGAGGTTATCGTTCAATTTAGTCTAGTAGTTTTGAAACAAATAGCTGTGACAAACGAATGAACCGAACCGAACCTTAAGTTTACCTCGCAATGCATAGCAACCAATTCTTGAACATATTGCTCACGTACAAACTTTATACACATCACTCTGACTTAAAAATTGTACTCCGCCGAGTAAAATAGAAAACGTGTGTCGGTTGCTGAATGAGGCGCCATGTTGTTACTTAGTTACGTGAGATGGCGTATCAGTAATGTTGTTATTTAACTTGTGTTTTGTCTAGGTGAGATAAGGTAAGCGAAAAAGAGTTTCAATCACACTTATCTATAACTAGTCCGGCCATACATACTGATACATAAAAACTTTTCTTTATTTTTATTTTCTTAATAACTTTGAATTTGGAACGCGTTTATTATTTTTAAAAGTTCTTTCAATTTTGCGCCATTTCAGTTTAGCCCAGACCTCAACCCTTTAGACTACAAATTATGGTCAGTTTTAGAGAACATGGAGACTAACCGCCTTATTACAAAGAAAAGACCAAATCAAAGTTTAAACCAAGACTTTCAAGTCCAGGATATAGTACAGTACTATTGGTCTTATTACAAAGCTTAGATAATCCGTGGACCAGCTGATACCAAAGGATCTAGCAATCAGCCACAGATTATAATCAATTTAGTTCATTCATTGTTCTTATCATTCAAAAATAACGTTCCGTTTTATACCAATATAATTTGAAAGTATAGTTTTCATTGAGAATAAAATATTTAGACGTTCTATGTAGCTAAATTATTCGCCAGCACTACGTAATTTTCAAAATATTAACCTGACATAAAAGCCTTCGGCCTGCAATTTACGAAAAATCAAATAAATTCTGTCAGGATCGGAACGTTACACAAGTAGTTGTCATTAGTACTAAAAATGTAAACAAATGATGATAACCTAAATTTAACTAACTCAGACATTATTAGGGATGTTAGAAGTTTAATCTGAGTAACTATAGCGCCCAAACACTTAGAGGAACTTGGATGCGAGTTTTTATTACAAAGCTAGTTTCATTGGAACAGGTCTTAGCATGGAAGGATACTTACTCAATAAGATAATCCATTTTTGATATACTTACTGTTTTCTTTGTTGCACTCGTTGTTCTGAATGTATTGGGGGAAAGTATGCCTAGATTCAACATAGGTACTGAAGCTTCAGCTGAAGCACAACAAACAATTGAAACAAATTTTATGAATATATTTATTATTTAATATCAGTGAGCTTGCTATGAAATGAAATTCTCAATTATCTACATAGAATCATTATTTATTAGATACCATTTATTCTCCCTAAGAACAGAGTTCATTTTCATGAGAATCATAAATATAATTATCTAAACTGTTAGGTAGCACTTAATAGTTATTCCATTTGACAACAAAATGGATGTTAACAATTTCAATAACCTGTAACCATTCTGTATTCCCTGTTCAAACTATGTTTGAAAAGGAATATTGAGTTGATATCCCTTATTTCTATTTAGATGACTAGCTTTCCCGCACAACTTAGTCTGCATAAATCTTCCCTGTTTTTGCAACATTTCTCAATGCTGCTCCATTCCTATTGGTTGCAGTGTGATATTATATAGCCTATAGCCTTCCTCGACAAATGGGCTATCCAACAGTAAAAAGTTCAAAAGAATTACCGCGTTCAAACAAACTTTTCAGCTTTATAATATTAGTATTTTACAATAAATTTTAAATTGTATGCATTTTTTGTATAATATATAAACAGTGATCAATAATATATTTATATAATAAAATTGATAATTCTATATTTAGATCCACCTTATAGTTCACTAGTAAGTTTTAGGTACATTATACATAGAATCATTATTTATTAGATACCATTTATTCTCCCTAAGAACATAGTTCATCTATCAGAGAATCTTAAATATAATTATCTAAACTGTTAAGTAGTGCATAATAGTTATTACATCACAATTTCAATAACCTGTAACTAATCTGTACTCTCTGTTTAGTGTTTAAACTATGTTTAAAGGAACATTGTAGCAATGTATTAACTAGCTGAGCTCTTAAAAACATAATATTCAGTTCTTGGTACCTACCTATAACCTAAGTTTACATCTGTTTCTAGTGATAGGTATACCCATGGTTACACTTTACCAACTAAATTTTAAATTGATCAATGTTTATTTAGTTCCACTATAATATGTATATTTCAGTAGTAAGTTTTAGGTAAGAAATTTTGTCATAATGATGTTTCTATTACTTTGTTTTGTGCATTTTGAGTAAATTCAACATTGGTTTTTGCCGCACTACTCCAGACCACCTATCAGACATTCCAAATGTGATTTTCCAACTTCAATATAAATAATGTGACATATTATAAGTGGAATGCATCAGATTGTTTTACATAGAGCACTAGTTAATGATACTATTGTCGAACAAAAATAATCTGTGTTGATCTTCAACTTTCCACACTGCGTAGGTACACTTCACGTCGAGTCTGGTTGACCCAAACATTGCACAGACCACTTTAATTTTAGGACATCTCTGAGTTCTGTATATTAAATCTTCTCTCTCAATTCCAAGCTGTGATAAATGTTTTGAAAAACAATAATAAGCATGTATTATTAAATCTTTGGTCACACATCGCATTTCACTCGATTTTTGCGTTTATTTTGTTGCCACACCATATTTAGTTAGTTAATAATTTAAAGTCACTAAACACGCATTATTCGTCATTAATAATTGAAACTAAAATACGCAAAATTGTAAATAAAATAACCTTAAAATGTCAAAATTTTTGACATTTTAAGGTTATTACCATAGTTAAACTACAACGAAAGACTAATCTATAGACCAAAGAAGATCATCGATTAAGCGATGAACCTCGTTTTGTAATAAAGATTTTCGTAGATCCATGGTTTAAACTAGGATTTTCGTCAAACCAGGTTTAGTCCAGCTTTTGGAATAAGGCGGATAGAGTCTCTTAAAAAATCTCTGAAGCAAGCAGTGCCGGAATTTCCCATGGAAACAATGCTTAATCCATAGATTCATGGCCAGACAGATTACAGGCCTGTATAAACGCCAAAAGTGGGCATTTTGAATAGAATATTGTTTTTACTTTTTGCTGAGACTTTAATAAATAGCTAGCCTAGTTAGATCGATAAAATTTTGTATTTAGCTTTATCGTTTAAAATAAAGAAACACATTTTTCAGCGTTTATGGAAAATCAACCCCTAAGGGGGGTAAACTAGGAGTTGCGAGTTTGTGTCAAACTCCGTCGCAGGATAGTACGAAACTCGTCAGTTTTAAAGTTAGGTCTGTGAAGTTTCTTGATCTCTGTGCTTGTTTAATTTATATATCAGAAATAAACATTGTGTTCATTTAGGGAAAATTTTACGTTTCATTTTAACGCCCAGATTACGATCCTGATAATTAATGCGCGTACCCAGGAGGAGGATTTGCGGGTTGAACCCGAAATCGCAACAAGGTAACACTATACACATTTGGCCGGTGTTTAATCAATTGTATCACCTAAAACCCTCCTGGAAATTATACCCCTGAAAAATCATTTTGGGTACGCCCTTGGTACCTTTAGTTCTTTGTGGAATGACCTCATTATGAATTTTATTCTTCAAAGAATCCAAACATAGCTCGCTCCATAGCACATTGCCCATCCGTAAGTATTCAAATTTCGTGCGCGAGACCAACACCTCGAGAGGCTTTATTTGGTGATGATGCTATCGGCAAACCAAAGGTGCGAGATGTGCTTACCCTAAGTTATTATTATATTTTTACTAGTGACCCTGGCCAGGCTTCGCTTTGCCTTTTTTTTGGCCAGAAACATTCGCGGGAACCCCCAGAACACCCTGCCAAAGGTCCACCACAATCTGATCAATGGTTTTTAAACGCATAGAGGCTATACAGACAGACAGACAAACATTCATTTTTATTTATATAGATTATCTATCAGCGACATAGTTTGTGCACTGTCACTACACTCTATTCTATTCTTACGGAAGGGACGCACTTTGCTCCTTGATGGATCAGCTGAATCATCACAACATTAGTAACTTTTATATGTATATATATTTATTTATGTATATATTATGTATACTATTGTATAGTTATATTGTTTTTCAGTATTTATTTTATATTCTCTTCTAGCTATTTTTATTTCAGTGTTAAAAAGAATAATGTGAGGTTATTCATTTCCATTTAGTTTACTGCACCTACACATTCCATTTCTATATCACCCAGAGGCAAGCGGTTGAAATAAAAAAAAAACACGTAAATTTCAACCGAGAAGATGGATACCGTTTGTCAATGTCGTGGAATCCTGTGATCAGCAAGTGTATACACCGCCTATCAAACATTACACGCCAGTGTGCAGATGTCTTTAGTGTTGTGTGTCGAAGTACCGACGGTTCCGTAATAGTGACTCATAAAAATCAAGCAAGGATTGTTTCCGAAACCCGCGCTTCACGGAGGCGACGCTGAACTGGACCAGTCTACTCGTGACCACGGCCGTTACAATACGGTCGAAACGTCGGGCAATAAACAAGGTATTTTACCTTAAATTATTCACGCGATTAAGACCCATAGTATATAGAATTTTGTAATGTGTACAAATCGCGAAAGTTTATCAAAACTTTATAATGAACCGATACACAATACTTTGATTCGTTTTTACAGTCCCGCTGATCTGATCATCCCCATAATGCGATTGGCCTTTTTAATGCCACCTTTTCCTGAATTTCTCTAAAAACCTGTTTTTTTACTATTTTCTTTCTAGTCAATGTTAGTCATTTAACGAAACATATCGTAAGATCAAGTTGATAAAAAACACAAAAACAGTAAATGAAAAAACAGTTTCAGCAACAAGTGGGTTAATAAATTTACATAATTATTTTCAGTTTGCGGCTGTTGTTACTCTTATAGTAAATTATGGTGGCACAAACTAATGTCTTTATTTCAGTTATGTAGTATAACGACCACCTATTTTCATCCGAAGTTTGTAGGTAAATTACCCAAAGTTCCTTCATAAACCTGGTAGCCGCTAACCAATGAATTGTATTCTTACACTTTTACCACGTTACAACCTAAATTAAAGCACTCCTGCATGAACCATTAGGATCATACTAAGCCAAACAAGATAATGCTGTATTCGTATAATTGTGACCACGTGGTCACAAACCACTGTTTTTGAAATATATGCACTTCGGTTGCTGGCCACTGGATTTTATTTTAATATGATGTTTGTAAATAGCAAAATGAACATAAACAGTAACGAAAACTTAACTGGTGTGAACAACATGACATGACTGATAAAACTTACGTTTGAACGTCGTGCGTCATGTTATTTAAATCACCACACAACCGAGCACTCCTAAGTCGGCAAGTACATTAAGCATTCTGGAATGTGTAATTACTGGATTAAACAATTAGTTTCAAACTGTGTAAATTCTTATTTAGAATTTATTAAAAAAACGCGTAAGATTTATTTTTTGTTAAGAAATTATATTACTTTGTTATTAAACTATTATGTACTATTAATACTATTTAGAGGTGGTCGCGCAACCAGCAAAACGTCCCTACATACAGACTCGGAAAACAAAGCGGTGTCCTATTAGCGAAAAGGGTGTCCTCAACAGAACGAAGCGGTATTTCTCGCTGGCACAGCGACTTGCGCAGGTCTGACCTCACGTGGAGTACTGCTCTCATAGCTGGGCGGGTGCCCCCAAAAACTTGCTCAATCTATTTGACTCCTTTATTGATGACCTTAATCTTATCTTTAAATCGGATGACTGGAGTCGTTACAGCAGAGGCGTGGCTTTGGTGCACTTTGCGTACTCTGCCGTCTGTTCAACGGTAAGTGCTCTGAGGAACTGTTTGACATGGTTCCACCGCCATCTTTCTACCACCGCACCACTCGACATCGTAATAGGGTTCATCCATTCCACCTGGAAACAATACGGTCCTGTATGGATCGATCTCAGCGTTCTTTTCTTTCACGTACGTGTAGACTCTGCGCTACGACATGTCTTTATTCAAACGAGGTTTAAAGAGAGTTTTCACACCACAGTAGGCAGCGGCTGGGTGTATCCCTAACATTCCTGAAGGCCATGAGCGGGGGTTAACGCTTACCATCAGGTGGGCCGCTGGCTCGTCTGCTATTTTTGTTATTAGGTTCGACTATTAAACTTATGCATAAATTAGATACAATAATTTTCTTACTCATTGGTTGGTACTATTTTTAAAAAAAACTGATGTACCTACTTAAAATATACCTGATTTTTCTTTCCAAAAGATTCATTTAGATCTGATAATTTCCTTTTCAGACTTTTACTAATTGAATGTAAATCAAAAAACTTGGAGAATTTGAAGACATTACAATAATTTGCTTCAGTGAAATTAAGGTTTCCTTGATTGGCCTACCCTTTGAAATAAGATAGTATAAAATACTAGATAATTAGTCAATTATGTATTGGCTACCTGTGAAATATTTGAGTAAAGTGCGACCAAACTCTGTTCTGGGTCGTTAAAGTTTGCCGCGCATGCGCCATTATCCAAAACAAAATCCGTTTTTTTTGTTAATTGGCGCATGCGCGGTGCGCTCAAACATGTCTGCCGCGCATACGCGTTGATGCATATCTAAGCGCAGCTTACTTACTATAATGACAAGATTTTGACCACGCGAAAACGGAAAAAAGAACGTGAATAAGGACCCTGGTGTGGTTCCTAAGCCGTGTGGTGCCGGCTTAAGAATAGTACCACCCCATCTCTACCCGTGGGTGTCGTCAAGGCGACTAAGGGATTTCACCCCGGAGGACGGGCAGCAGCGTCCTCTGCGTACTTAAAGCCTTACTGCGATCGCCAACCCGCTCGCCAAGCGTGGCGATTATGGCAATTACCCCCAGGATCTACATACTAGTAGGTTCTATTGGGGAGACCCGTGCCCAGCAGTGGGCCATCTTATGGGTTGATATGTATGTATGTATGTGGTTCCTGCATGAAACATATATTCATACACCCAGCTAATCTATGTATTGGTTTGAAGTTTAATTCCTTAGTACCTACTTATTTTATACGCCTTACTATAAAATGTCTTCGTAACTTCAAGTTCTTTTATTGAAACATCCATACATCACCATCATATTTATAATATCTATATGCTTTTTACTAATAAATAAAAAAAACAGATGCCATTTCAGTCATTGGAAACAGAAGACTAAGTTTAGACTAATTTAACCCTTAACTCGCCAGAGATCAAGGTAATCGCCTTCGTTAGTGTAAATCAGCCGTATCTTGTTAGAATGTAAGCTGAAGCCAACTAACTTGGAAATACTTGGATGACAGGTTATAAATAACGTAGGTACCATGGTTTAAACTTTCACGACTTGTATTATAAATTGGAAATAAAATTGTGTCAGCCTGAATTGTAGTTAAAACACTGGAGCGATTTTGGTGGCGACTGACATTTGTTTTTTCTGAAGCTAAACTTTAACCAACTTAGCCTCGGAAATGGTGAACCGATGGTTGGTAATGACTCCGACTTAAGTCTTCGTCAAGTGTTCCGGACCTTACTAGTACCAAAACGGTTCCATATTTAAGTAGTGTATAAAATACAACTATCTGCCACCAACTACACCATCTTGTCTCCAGAGCGGTTTAACAAAGACGTACACTAAAAAGTTAAGTAAAATTCGACCAAAACAAATTTCTCTCATAATATTACATATGCAATTACAAATAAAATAAAATTGCAATTACCTTATACTTAGGTTATATACGCTAGTAGGTATATCCTAAGTCTATCGCAACAGCAACAATGACAGTTAAATCGATAGGCCTGATTTAAATTGATGATCTTTCATTCGTGCCGCAATTTAATTTTATTAGATATAAGTATCACATAATTATTATTACATTATTACATCAAGTCTGATAGGATACTTACTGTCTTCAAGTAGTCAGTAAATATCTCGGCAGTTTATTTTTTGTAAACCTACCTATATTTTTATATTTTGTACTGTAACGATCTGTCTAACATACTACTGATAAACTCACGATAGTTTGTGTGGTATGTTTATCAACTTCTTTGTTTATGAAATAATTTGTGAAAATAAAACAAAAAAAAATACTGTTATATTTGTTTATGGTAACATTCATTCATTTCCAATTTATTTTCTAATAGACATGTACAGATACCTAACATTGGACAAATCTTTATAAGAAAATAGATTTTCGAGAAACTTTTACTCGCGAAGTAAATAGACGTTTGACAAAGGTTCCTGACAGAAAATGGAGTGTCTGCGTCTAAATTATTGACAATGGTTATAAGTATATGTCATGTGAAGGCTGGAGGATGGCAACATGATTGTGGTGTAATTCAGAAACGTGATGGAAATTGAAAGTAAATTCATGAAGATAATGACTTTATGGAGTCCACGCTACAACTATCTACTAACCCCTTTTATTTAAACTTTTATACTAATATTATGAAGATATTATTACTGAATCTACTAAACTGATTTTAAAAATTCTTGAACCAATAGAAACTCATGTTATTTGTGAGTGTTACAGGCTTTAAGAAGTGGGCACGGTTCAAAAGAGAATGTTTTGTCGTTGTTTTTCATTTCATTTTCAACACCGAAAAGAGAAGACAAAATATTCGCTAAAATATTTGACGTTAGATTACTTTTGATGGGTCACCTATTTATTTTAAAAACACCTGGAAATCTGTCCAAATGAGAGAGAAATTGGATCTAAATTTACGCCAAGACGAGTAGGTACATATTGATACCACTCTAAAAAAGTTATTAGATCTTAAGAGAAGTCAAGTTCCTAATTCTACACGCTCAACCCTATCGTAGCCAATAGTTGTAGCATGGCCAATCTAATAAGAAATTGTTGTTTCATTAGTAACGTTGTTGATGACCGCCTTTTAATGGCCTTTAATTTGATACCCCTTTCGAGGGTCTTCGATTTTTTTTTCTCTAATCAGAATAATCGAGAATAAGCACATAAAATCCGCCGTTACGATTTTTTAGGATTGTTATGTAACCAGTGACACTCGCGTAATGAATATGAATCTAATGACGTATCATTTATTTAAATCAGCTGAGCCGTTGAGGAGCTATGAGCTGACAAAGAAACATTGGAAAGATACATACATAATATTATACATACCTATGCCTCCAACACATAACCTTCCTCCGCAGTCGGGTATAACCCAAGCATGTTTAATGTTGACGTACTGTATTACATATTATAAATTATCTAGATCTACTTACATGAAACATAAAAATATATTGTGAAGCAATGGGTACCAACGACTTAAAATTGGGTAGTTGACTACAATAAAAGTAAATTATTTTATACTAATCAGGTCTCTAATCTTAAAATGCTCTGAAAATAAATGTTCTTTTACAATTCAACATGTTTTTGAATTTAAAAGCATGAAAACGAATACTAAAACATTGTTTTGACGATAGGAATTTATGACGTCATAGGTTGCTATTCCACATACACATTTCTATAGAGCTTGTCAATTTTACATTTTATAAAAAGGGACTGATTTGACTTGACAGTCAACATCCCCATTGCTATGAAAATCCGTCCTTATCAAGCTTTGAACGCGCTGAACCCAGAAATCACAGTTCTTACATACTCGTAATATATAAAAAAAATCGCTACATTAAGCTGCTTAAATACCTGGATGATGGAGCTTTGCTCGGTATTTCTTTTTAAGCAACTTTTTCTAAAAATGAAACCTAGCTATGACGATTTATCTCCTCTGAAACCCAAATTATATACCTATATAATATAGGTACATGAATTACTCGTGTAAAGGTATTATATATATATATATATAAATATATATATATATATATATATATTTTTTATTCTTTATCAACATTACACATGACAATTATATGTTACTTCGTCTGCGTAAATTTTCTCCGTTTTTGCAACATTTATCATTGCTGATCCGCTCCTATTAGTTGTAGCGTGATGTTAAATAGCCTATAGCCTTCCTCGATAAATTGGCTATCCAACAGTCAAAGAATTTTTCAATTCGGACCAGTAGTTTCTGAGATTACCGCGTCCAAACAAACAAACTCTTCAACTTTATAATATTAGTATACATAGATTAGTAATTTTCATAGACTAACTAGATACAAAGGAGCCGTCTCCACGGGCGATTTTATCGTCGTGCCACCTATTTCTATACACTCTCTTAGAACGTGTTCCACACGCGTGTTATCGCGGCGATGCGACGAGTGTTAACAAGTCGGAACGATACGCTGGCGGAATAATCGCTCGTTCTTGGAGACTACCAAACGATACAACAGCGGAAACGATCCCTAAGATATGTAGATAATTTTTCATGCAAATTTTATACATATAAATTTAAATGTACGGAGGAAAAAATCGTTTCAGGCGGGACTAGAACCCGCGACCGCTTAGGGGTCCCTAAGTGATCGCGGGTTTTAGTCCTGCTTATGACGATTTTTTTAGACTTAGAGCCGGTGCTCTAAGCCCTTACCAACTCCGGCACCGAGACATGTCCGTCAAATATGTATGATGTGTTTATTCAGTAACAATAAAACGTATAAACGATACTATGGAATTGTTCCAGGAATTGCAGAGTAATAAACTATCTTATAAATACATGAATAATATTGGAGCCTTCGAGAACAATTGTGTTTTCAGTAACAATCCAGAATTATTTAATGCAGCTGTTGTATAATCGCCACTTTTTTGTTGGTGGGTGAAATACGTCTCACCCACCAACAGAAAAGTGGCGATTAGGAAATATAGGTATCAATGTTCTGTGGAAAGAACCTCGGGGTACGCCCCAAGGTTATTTCCACACAAACTTTCCATACTAACTTTCATTGAAAATGTACAGATTGATGTGAGTTATTTTTATATTAATACTAGCTACTACACCAAACTTCAGCTTTCTATGACTTCTTGAAGTACCTACGGTTTTGCTTATTATCAGTCAGTGAGTCGGGAACGAAATCTGGGTATTTTAGATATAAATAATTTTATAAAGTATAATAATAATAATAATAATAATATCTTGGGACAACCCACACAACGCTATCTGATCCCAAACTAAGCAGAGCTTGTACTATGGAAACCAGACAACTGATAAACATACTTATATATTTCTAAATACATACATATTATAGATAAATAACACCCAGACACAGAATAAACCATCGTGCTCATCACACAAAGTTTTATCCTGGGTGGGGATCGAACCCACGACCTCTTGCGTAGCAGTCGGATACACTCCCACCGCGCCACAGAGGCTGTAACAGCAATATCACTGAAACTTGGTATGTTTAATAAGTAACGTAGTGAAAACATATCGTACGAATTTGGACTTCCCAGCACTGTTAAGACAAAATATATAGGGATAAAAAATACGACTAAAGACTTGCGCTTTCGCTGTCTCGTCTTCCGGGGTCACTACCGTGCCATTAATGCCATTCTTGCCAGGCTTTAATAACTTCATGTGTAGGTGTAACAGACATAAACAAGAATTAGTAATTCAATTAGGCAGATAACTAAAATGAAATGAATTACTTATTTTAATCTCGCAATGTCCGAAACTGTTTTCTAAAAATATATTACTTTACAATACGTATTTATGAACTTAAAATCATCAAAACGAATACCTAAAGTCAGCTAGTTCTCGTATGTGTACAGAATATTTTATTAGCTTTGTATAGTTCCCAGTGCACACAGACATTTCTCTGACAAAGGGTACGAGACGTAATCCATCACACGCGTCCAGTGCGAATTGGTGGATATCATAATATAATATCTCCCCACTTAGTATGTTCAGTGTTAGGCTATGCTAGTTTATTCTAGCTGTGACATAAATCACACAAAGTATACGCTCGCCTGTTTGAATGTTGAACCATAAGGCCACTACTAAACAAAATGCTGTGAGGATACAACTTCATATGATGTTCTCGCATAGTATCTACTTACAGCTGAAACACGTAATAGATCAAAGAGAATGACAAAGTTTTCTTTACCCATTTTATTATTCATAATCCTTGATGATATGTTGGTCGGCAGAGGTGAAGGGACACTATCTAATTCACAAGGAGATACGTTTTGATTTATTGAAGATCGTATTTTTTGGGGAGACCAGACAGGTGACAATGAAGTGAAAATGAGGGTGGAAAATGAAAACGATTTGGGATCTTTTGTTTTCCATAATGTTTGATTAATGGTGGCCTTTCGACGGAATTAAAATAGGAAATAAATAACAATTAATTAAACAGTAAAGATAATATGTGGAATTTAACGCACAGATGCATCACAGATTGCTTGAAATTTTAATAAAATTGTAGCTGCCGAAGTCACAAGCTTCAATCAATTTTGGACTGCCTCTGTGGCGCGGTGCGAGTGTGTTCGACTGCTACGCACAAGAGGTCGTGTCGAACCCACGACCTACCTACCCACACGGGACACCACTTTGTGTGATCCACAAATTGTTGTTCCGAGTATGGGTGTTCTTTGTGTCCGTGAGTTGTATGTTTGTAAAGTCCCCCGCAATATAGGGCGTGTACCATACTGCGGGTGTCGTCTTTAAAAAAAAAACAAGTCAGTCTTCCTTTACCGGTTTTGTTTTTTATTTAAAAAAAATACCATTTCCGCACATACAAAACCCGGAACACAATTACAGACTCGGAACAACCATTAATGGATCATGTAAAATGATGTCCCGTCTGGAAATCTAACTTGCCGGTTTAAATGATGCATGATTGCGTTAGTTCCCGTATTTTTATTGTTTGTTATGAGATAAATAACTTTCTCGAAGGTTTCTAAAGATAATAGTACTTAAGACGAAGTGACTGCGCGGAACTATTGGTATGTATTATCACAATCGTCTGATAGCATTTTATTGGCTTGAATAGATTTTCAAGTACCTAATATCATTTTTATATTCAAAAAGGAGGTTTTTTTAGGGTGGTTGTTACCTGATTACGCAAAGATGGCTGGACCAATTTGATTTTTTTTTGTGATTGATAGGGTTATACTCCCAAGAATCTAATGATGGAATCCTGGAGAAATCGAGGGAACTCTTTAAAAATTAAAGGCACACCTATAGTGATTTAAATATATTTTATAGTGGTTCGTGCATTTACTGTCAAAATGTACCAATTGTTGAAGTGAAACTGATGATGAAGACCACAGATGACCAGCGGAACTATTCAATATTCGGCGGTTTGCGATAAGTTAGGTACTTTATTGCGTAGTACTTTATGCTCGTCATACTACTATTACACCACATAATAAAGCTGATGGTACATTTTGTGAAAAAGTTTTCTAAGTTACAGATGATAATACTATCTTGTAAAGCCTACATTTATATAATTTCCTTTAAAATACTCTCTACGAACAAAGTTCTAGATTTCTCGTGAAGCGCACCAATACAAATTGAAACACCTATACAATAAACTAGAAAAAGCACCCATTTGAATAAAGTTCGTTCGAACGACGTCTTCGATCTTCTCGCAATAATATTCAAATATAAAACACGCAGGCACGGTACGTCCCGTTTGGAATGCAATCGTGCGAGAAATTAGGGGCAAGTAAGAAACATGTACACTCTAAATTGAAATCTGTCTCGGGTTGTTGAGGCACTCTGCGCTTGGGGCAAGTTGTACGATGTTAGCGACGAGAGAATTAGAGATCGTACCTAGTGGGTGTGGTGTTAGTAGGTATTCCGAATCGTCACATTGGCATACCGAATATTGTTGATAATCGCTAACAAGCCGAATAGTTGCCTTAACCTTGATCACGATAGAAAATCTCAGAATTTTGAGCATGCAACGTCGAGTCGTAGAGACAATGTCGACTCAAACTTCCGATTTATAAAGTCAGTAATTAAGCGCTATTGCTCAATAGATCATTCAAGTTTATGGGTCCGATAATGCACCAACGATATTAAAAGTGTTGTTAGTATTCAGGCACTGTAACCCCATTGGGTGGTGGTTTATAAAAGTCCCTGAGTGGTGTCTTGATGATTGGATGCTTGGAAGCATTATTTGCTTTCAGAACCTTATTTTAGGTGTAGTATAGATATTTTTCATATATTGGAAACTTCTTATGAAGTAGGTATTACGTACTGTGAGAGAAACTATGCATAAAGTCAGGTTTTTGTTCATGGGAATTTGTCTATCCGCTCCGCTAGTAACTTGGACCCTCACTGCAGGTTAAACGCAATTTAATTTATATATTTTTCAAATGTGTTTCTTAAAATAATTACTTTCGAAATATTTGAAAAAATATCTAGGTATATTTCTGAAACAGTACGTAATAAAATACCTTATTAATTATGAAGCACGTAGAACGATGTAAAGCTTTCAATAAAGATGCTTTTTCTGATCCGTTCTATACATATTTTTAAACGCAAAAGCGTTTCTTTATTTTTTACCTCTCTTTACTTGAACCAATGATAATGCTGTCCGTTATTTCGTGAAGTGAGTTTTACGTTGTGAATACGTAATTCATGGAAACCTTTTGAGGTTTTCCCTGGATTTTTCTTGTACCCTTTTTTATTTCAGCGGTAAAACTTAAACTTCTCTAAAATTGAGATAGCAGTGGTGTTGTATAAAATAATTTGTAATCATTATCTACCGCATTGATTTTTTTATTCAATACAGTCAATTAGCACATAATTATTTATTAAGTACTAAAAAATAACTTACCGCAATAAACTTTTTACAAAAAAGATTACCGAATTCATTTTATTCAAATTTATTTATTCAAATATAGACACACAACTATTATCACAGGTATAACCTAATTCAATAGCGTGGTAAACAGACAGAAACTTATGTTTAAATTAACTACAAACTACAAATAACACAATAGGCGGTTCGTATGAATTCGTTCAACGTGCAATAAAATAAGTCTATCCGGTCGGACACTGCATTGAGCGCACGCAGCGCACGCGCGAGCGGCGCTCGCTGCTGCAGGTTGGTGCGCGCGCGGGGCACCGACAGCAATGGTGGTCTCCGCCGCCGTCCTACGTACTCGTCCGGGACACACAAGTCGAGAGTCTGTAATATGCCTGGATTATGGATCTTACCGCAGATTACTTTAAACAAATACGTGACAAGAGCTACCTCCCTTCTAACCTCTAGTCTGTAATATCCTACCATGCCGAGAACGAACAAAGTAGGATACAGAAGTGGATAACCTGGGTACACCCCGTACTGCTTCAGATAAAGGAACCTGACGAATTTATTTTGAATTTTTTCTAACATTAACTTGTATTTATCTTCGTGAGGTGACCATATCACTGCATTACACTCCAAGTGGCTCTTTACGAGTGCCTCGTATAGTGCTTTCAGAGCCCCCATGTTTGAAAAACTATTGGCTTGGCGTAAAACCATGCCCAAATTCCGGTATGCTTTTTTGCAAACATCTGTGATATGTTGCCGAAATTGTAGGTCAGGAGTAAAGCGTACACCTAAGTCTTTAACCTCAGTGAGGCGCTGTAGCGGCGTCCCGTCCATAAGGTATTGGTAATGGCTCGGGGCGCGCGCGCGGCTGAACGATAGTACGGAACACTTAGCCACATTGAAGTACAAGCAAAGGTTCCACAAATGCAGATCCACAATCTCTAAATACAAATGCAGGGATACCGTCCGGTCCCGCTGAGCGCTTGGGCGCACAGCGAGCGAGCGCGCGGCGCACGTCCGCGGCATCGAGGCGCCCGAGGTGCACGCGCGCGCTCGGCGCCGCCGCCGCCGCCGCGCTCGCGCTGGCCGCCGCCACGCTCAGCACGGCCGGTTCCAGATTGTACACAGACTCGAAGTACCGGGCGAACTCTCCGGCACACTCAAACTCGGACAGTACCTTACCGTCCTTAATTAGTTTGCGATTGGACGAGTTACCTGTTTTAGACCTTACGAAATTCCAAAACGCACATGGTTCCCTTGCCAGGTGACTTTGTACTCGGTTCCGGTGTTCGTCGTGAGCTCGCACAATGTCAGCTTTCACTTTCGCCCTACACCGCGAAAACGCCTCATAGTCTAGCCTAGATTTAGTTGATTTATATTTTTTATGCAATAGGTATTTACGTTTAATATCTCTGATAATTTCACCTGTATACCATACCGGATAAATATACTTATTACTAACCGAATTTGATTTCTTTAAAGGCACAGACATGTTTAAAACTTCATATATTTTATCGTAAAATAGACGTAATATGAAGTCCAGGTCACTAGAACAATATATTTCACTCCAGTCTATTGAGCCTAATGAGTAATATAGATTACCGAAGTCGGCTTTATTAAAATTCCATTTGAATCGGGTTAGGGCCGCTTGTGATTGTCGTACGCACGGCTCAGTAGCATCAGCAGACAGCGGGCAAGACAACGCAGGCGCAGAGGGCGCGAGGGGCGCGCCCAGCTGTAAGCACACATGCAGCGGCGGGTGGTATCCGTCCACGGGCTGCAGCGCCTCATCCGCGGCGCTCACCGAGACGTCGCCACAGCCCGCGCCGCGCGCGCTCAACACGAGATCCAACTGTCTGCCGTTACAGTTCGGTATTTCGTTGCACTGAACGAATTCACAGAACGCCATAAAATATTCAAAATAGTTAACAATATTACTATTGCTAGAAAACAAGTTAAAGTCACCTATAACTACAACCTTATTTCTATACTTTACACATAATTTTTCTAATAAACTAAACAATACAGAATACTCATTCTCATCCGCCTGCGGAGGAATGTATACCGTACAACACGTAAATAAATACCTATTTCTCTTATACACATTAGCGCACACCAATTTGAACTTACGATCGTCAATATTAATGTCACATGGAGTCGCCACTTGACGTAACTCAAATCGCGGTGTGGCCACTAAAAGCGCTCCTCCCTGTTTGCGCCCATCTGCTCGGTCGCATCGTAATATTTGGTATCCTGGCACCATAAACTCGGAACTGGGAAATGCTTTACTAAGCCCGGTTTCTGTTATAGCAAATAAATCACAACCCGAGGATTCCAAGAAAGAAAAAAATTGCATAGTTTTAGTTCGAAGCCCTCTTGCGTTTTGATAAAATATATTAAAATTCATGTTAGGTTTGCACTTGGTTTGGTTTGGTTGGGCGACGAAAAAAGGTCCATTCACAAATTTCGGCATTCACTGGCCATAAATTTGGGTCACAAAGCTTGACAAAGTTGCTTACAGTCACACCAACTTTGAACGACGCATAGTTACGCTCCGTTTTGGGTTTTAATTTTTCGACAGACACCTGCTCATTTCCCAATACTCCTTCTATATATTCCTTTAAATTATCTTCTGTGGTGCTCTTATCCAACCTCCAAATATGTAAATATTTCCTGCGTTCAACTGTTTTCAGTAATACAACTGAAGTATTACCACCTTTTATTACCGGTTTTTTTCTTCTCTTATTATTTTCCACTTCTATCCACGGGTTTTTATTCTGTCCTTCACCAGGTGGAGAACCCGCTGCCGGCGTGGCCACCGACGCGTAGCTGACCTCGCGTTTCGACGGCGGCACGGGCTCGCGGGCGTTAGCGGATACGCGCTCTGACGCCCGCGCGCCATTCCCGCCATTTTTGCCTAATGCTATGGACTCGATACTCGTGCCTGGTGAACTTATGGATTGTTGTTGGCTCTGACAGCTAGCGTCATCAGTTTCCTTATTGAACGTCTGTTTCGTGGTTTCCATGCAAGCAATTTGCCGCTCATAAGAACTACATCTTTTATTAGCTTCATTTAATTCCTTTCTTAATTCACTATTTTCTACGGCCAAAACAGTAACCATTGTCTTCAGTTCTTCCATAATTTTTGTTTCGAAAGCACAAAGTTTCGCCACAATAACGTTACTCATCTTTTCCATGATTGCTTCCATATTGGCAGCCTCTTTCAATGCTGGCGATTTTACGGACTTCTGGCAGTCTTTACCATCAAGTTCATCCAATCCATCCATAAGCAACAAGCTACTATCAGTAGACCGCACACGTTGGGTCACATTGGAACAAGAAGTACACTTGAAAGTACGTTTCAATTGTGCCTGTCCCTCCTTGTAGGCAGCCGGAGTGATGTTCACACATTTATAATGGTAGTTCAGCTTACATCCGATACATTTAAGAACCTCCCCCACATTAATTTTCGTATTACAAATTAAGCAGTTCATTTTAAAGTACCAAAACTATAAAATTGCGCCAGAGCAAGATAGTGCAATACGCAGCTGTATACGAGTGACAGAGCGCGTTCCACTGCTACCGGCTAACGATTTCGCGCCACCCGCAAACGCAATAATAATAGTCAATGCACTTGTTTATCCGCAAAATAATGTCTTAATTAGTTCGAAATACACAAATTTAGCACTGTACTCCATATTCACTGGGTCCATTAACGTTAAAAGTTCAATTTAGTAACATTTCTATCACTATAAAGTTGGAATTAACTAATTTTAGAAAATAAATTCCGGGAGCGGTCGAATAACGACTGCATTCGCGTACCCCGGAATCATATAAAAATATAAGGTAACTTAAACCAAAAAATAATGTAGAGCGACAAATAATGATAAATAAACATTTTAAATTAGGTGCCATTAAATTGCAGCTTCTGTTTTATTTGACACCAACTTCAAAATGTTCATCTTCAGTTAAACCACCATTACTACTAAAAAGACCTAGTCATAAAATGTGTATTAATAATATAATTATGTATAAATGGGCATGACAGAAATCAATTAGCGATTTAATAATTGATTGGGATGCCCAATCAATTATTAAATCGCTAATTGATTTCTGTTGACCTAATATCCGTTTTGATAATCACTGCAAAATGGTGTGACCTTAGTTTGAGGTTTTCATTTAAAACGGTGGGAGCGTGGCAGTTAGTCGCATTTGGGAGTCTCGAAGCGACAACACGCCTTCCGTTGAAGTTGTCGTTATTTTCAACCGACTTCAAAAAGGAGGAGGTTCTCAATTCGACTGCGTTTTTTTTTGTAAGTTTGTTCACCGATTACGTAAAGACGGCTGGACCGATTTGAAAATGTATTTTTGTGTTTTAAAGGGTATACTTCTAAGTTGGTCCCATTGTCATCAGATCACGATCTGATGGAATCCTGGCGAAATCGCGGGAACTTTTCAAATATTAAAGGCACATCTACAGTGATTGAGGTATATTTCATAGTGATTCGTGTATTTACTCTCAAAAAGCACCAATTGGTGAAGTGGAACTGATGATGTAGACCACCAATGACGATCGAACCTATTTAATACTTCACGGTTCGCGATTCAATTACTTTAATATGGTATTGAGTAGCACTTTATTTTTGTCATATTACTATTGCATAATGTAATAGTGCTGATAGTGAACTATCATGTGTACTCCTCAACAATTAACGCATTGGAGCAAGCAATATTTTGTAAAAGGATTTAAGCAGTTGACATAAGCCTATTAATAAAAAAATAGTAACTTATGGGAATAACAAACCAACCAACTAAAAGTGAGAAATAAAAAACGTTTTTACAAAAAAATATTACCGACTTCAAAAATAAATACAAGGCAACTAAAAAGCAAAAAATTAATATACCTAGAATAACAAAAACAAATTTAAAATTTTGAAGTTGGTGCCGAATAAAACATAAAAACTACTATTTCATGGCACCAACTTCAAACTGTAACACTTTGCACATAATATAATAGAATGTGCAAAGGGTTAGCGTTGACATATTAGCAGTGATGCAGTAGCCTTTGTGTAATCGAAATGATTTGAACTTTGGTCTATGATGGACTTTACCTTGCTCGAAGTATCCGCATAACACATTATGATCGATTACCGCAATTTTAATTTTAATATTTAGCCAATATATTCCATACGGTCACTCTGGCACTTGCTGGAAAGATATCTATACTAATATTATAAAGCTCAAGAGTTTGTTTATTTGTTTGAACGCGGTAATCTCGAAGGCTGGAGGCTATATAATATATACTACGACCAATAGGAGCGGAGCAGCATTGAGAAAAGTTGTAAAAACTGAGAATATGTACGCAGACGAAGTTGCGCGGGACAGCTAGTATAATTATAAATATGTTACACATTTTGTGTGAATGAACTATGAGCAAAGTACAGAACTCAAAATATACATTTTCGTCAAATATAACATACATTAAGGTTATACAAAGTTTATATAACTAAATAAAATTTAAATAACTAAATTTGTTACTCAGGTGACCTTGCCCTACTAAGTTTGTTTAGGACTGTATTTATAATAAGGAAATAAACTATGTGTCCAGACTGTACAATGGAATAAGAGTATAATTCAAAAGACAAAAATAGACTGACCTGATCTGACTTTAAGTAGATATTATTTGAGTAGGTATTCAATAATACCTAAATAATATCTACCTCAGGGTTCATTTATTTGGTCAGAGGCGTGCGGCCGATGCGACAATAGTCAGAGTGCTCGCGCATCCTATGTCAGTCGTCGGCCGCTATTTTTACTATTATTTATAAATTTTACTGTGTTCGGCCTGTAAATAGGTTTAAAAAAAATTTGATTTGTGATCCTCTAATGCCTGTTTATAAAATTATATATATTTTTACGGGTTTGTCGGTTCTTCGTGAATAATTTAAGGTAAAATATCTTGTTTATAGCCCGACGTTTCGACCGTATTGCAATAGCCGTGGTGACGAAGACCCGTAGTACATATATAATGTGTACAAATCGCGAAAGTTTATCAACATTTAATGCCTGTTTGTTAGAGTTTGAGTAGTAGTGTATTAATTAAAACCATGTCGAAGGCCTTAGTGAGATCAAGGAATATGGTAAGCACCTTTTTCCTATCGTTAAGGTTCTGGACACTGAACAATGATCAATGAACGTGAACTCGTGGACAGTGTCCAGCGTTAAACGGTTTTTGCGAAATACAATAATTGTTAAGGTGACAGGATATTGAACTTGTTTAGATAAGCAACATGTTTTTTGTTAACAAGGTGTTCCAAAAGCTTAGACTGTGCGGTGAGTACAGCAATCGGACGATAATTGTCGATAATTCTCTCATCTTCATTTTTATGGTTTAGATGAATTATGTTTTTTTAATGCAGTTGGAAAGATAGAGGTCTCAAGACATAAAATAAACACATGGCTCAAAGCTGGTGCAAAAGGACTGGCATATCTTTTTACCTATTTCGTCACAACCTGTTGCCGCTTTTGGTCTGAGTTTATCATACATATATTTTCATCAGGATCTGTTTTTGCCAGTACGAAAGATTTTAGATTGGTAGACGGTGTAGCATAAGGTTGTGATATTTCATTGTTGTTTTTAATTTTTTCGGCAAGACCTTTATCAACATTTACAATGAAACCGTTAATCTGATTGCAAGAGTGTTCTGGTTTTTTTTTTATTATTATTATTTAATTTGTAGAAGTCAGGAGCTTAGAAGTGGTTTGTTTGGTTTTAGT
This sequence comes from Herminia tarsipennalis, assembly GCA_945859575.2. Classification (NCBI taxonomy): domain Eukaryota; kingdom Metazoa; phylum Arthropoda; class Insecta; order Lepidoptera; family Erebidae; genus Herminia; species Herminia tarsipennalis. The sequence goes on along the minus strand of OX243843.2, from coordinate 4,322,936 downwards.
ATTGTATTTAATATTACTAATAGTGCCCCTTAAGGCTTTAGAATAGTTACCAGTTTTCATAGTTTCATTTTCCGAAGTCAATTAATCTTGTTGCTTTTTTCAATTTTTTTGTGCAATAATTATGCCGATATCTTTTGTAAGTAAGGCAAAGTGTATTGTTGTTAGGTGAGAGTCTTGCTTGTTTAAGTAGGATATGGTATTCATACATATGTTCTGTAAATCATCATCATAACCATTATTCAACTCATCTTAGTTGAATAATGGTCGATGATAATGATTTACAGAACATAATTATACACTAGGGGGAAGTTTGGTTTTTAAAAGGATGTGATCAAGCAAAGTCGTGCCTCTTGTTGGTAATTTATGAGCTGGCAAATAACCATGACCGGCCAAAGTAGTCATGTAATCGTGTCAACGGCTATCAGCCATAGATTTGATTTAAAATGTTATGAAACATAGCGCAAATGTAAGCGATCGCTTTATACAACAAATTATATTACGATATTATGATCTCAAACCACAGAATCTTCAAAAATAGGCTCAAAGGATAAAACATAAATAAAGCTTATGCATATAAGGTACAACGAATTTCATAAATTGTAAATGTCTTTTTTATGTATTTTGTCGTGTGTATTAGGTACTTAGTACAAGTTTTTAATTTCAACAAAAGTAATTTTGTTCTGAAATAAATCTCATAATTTATATCTTAAATATCACAATACATGTATAAACAAGGAAGTATAACACAATAAATATTAACGAGGAAGTATAAAAATGTAGGTAACTCTAAAATAGTTTAAACAATTTTATTATTAAATTAATATGAGAATTGCTTAGTGAACCTGACAAAACCAATCGATCAGGAAATTAATTAATTTTAAGAAAAAATATAAATTATCACAGTTACTACACGATACGCTGTAATATCCGATATTAAATTTGAAGATGAAAATATTCGGAAGGTATCTGACTCCCTTAGGGGAACTAGAAGTAATTTCAGGGATAAAATTAATCTACCGCTACATATTAATATACTCATATGAAAATTAATTCTTTTTAAGTTCTATTTCTAGCCTTTTCCAGCAGCTTCGCCTTCGTTATGTTTTATTTTCATAGCCTATGTGCTAATCTGATGTATAAACGACGTTATTGTAAAGTTTCATCTTAATTTGTTCAGCAGTTTTTGCGTGAAAGAGAAGCAAACATGCGCCCATACATCCACACAAACTTTACTAGCTTTTGCACGTGGCTTCGCCTGCCTTTGATGTCGGTTATCGCGATAAAAACTATCCTTTGTTTCGCATTTATGTGTTACCGCTCACACTTCACCAAAATCTGTCGGCAACAAAGGGATCTCCATAGTAATCTAAATTTTCTAACAAATAACAAAATGGCCCCGCACGTTAAATAATGACTTATATAGGCAAATGTTTAATTTAACCCAAGGTATCAACCTTGGGTTAAATTATTGTAATTTTCATAGAGATCTTTATTTGAAATTATTTATATTATAAAATGTTTATATTAGTGAAATATATTTTAAAATCGATATAGCGGTTTAGGCGTAAAAGCGTTACAAACAAGCAAACTCACTTTCATATTTATTACGCAAGAGGTCGTGGGTGAGATTCCCACACGGGACACCATTTTGTGTGATCCACAAATTGTTCTTTCGAGTCTGGGTGTACTTTGTGTCCGTGACTTGTATGTTTGTAGAGTCCCCTGCGACACAGATCTTGTACCCTACTGTGGGAGTATGTAATATAATGAAAGATTATATAGAGTTAGAGCTATAATTAAGTAAAATAAAGGGTAAGTTAGAAAAACTAGTTTACATCACAAGTAGGAGAGGTACATATTTACATAAGAGGTAAGAATTAACACTACAAGTCGTCTTTTATAAAAAAAATAAAAATAATAATGAAACTTAATATTTTACAAAAATCCTTAACACCAAGTCCAATATCAGTCTCTCCTATTGGTTTTACGGCGGCTGACTCCCAAAAGGGCAATCGGTTTAGATATACAAGATTCATAAGCGTTACATTTCGAGTAATATAATGTCACCCAGAGGACTCTGTTGTATACAATGTTTAATATGAATGTATGCACATGCTTACTGCCTGCTAACATGTTCGTGACAAGGACTAGAAAAAAATATAATCCAAGGAATATTAACTGTATTGTTTAGAGCAATCAATAAAAAAATACAATTTGTAACGGGTTTATACTATATAGGTACTACTACAGAAGCAGCGGTAGCCTCATGGCTAAGACATCGGTCTCGCAATCGTGAGGTCGCGGGTTCGAATCGTACCCATTATACTACTGACGTGAACCCACTCCCAACGCAAGCCATTGAGCTTAACTGGAGGGGTTAACAGGATTGCTAGTAATGAGGGACGAAATTATTTGTATATATTGATTTTCTAAAAACCACTTGACAGAGCTTGGAACCGAAGCTGTGGAATGTAGAAAATGAACATTCTTTGTTTTTACGATACCGAACTTAAGGAATATCAATCATTCACTCTAATAAAAATTGCATCTAACATTTTAAGAAGGCCATGAAATTTAACTATAACATTCATAAATGTACTGAAACAAGGGCAAGACAAAACAGAAACACTAACTATTGGACTTAGTAAAAAATAAAAATAAAATAAAATAGTCAAATAGATCGAAATGTGCTTTTTAATTAGGAATCACCCCACTTATTTGGTATTATTGGAATTTAAGCAACGTGATAAACGCGCGATATGCGATTTAGAAGATTCAATGTTTGTATTTTGGTTCGCATTTAAGTTAATAATATTAAAATAATTAAATGAAATTGTATACAGCAAAATCGCAAAAGGTACTATGTTGTATTGAAAAACTACGCTAACTGGTTTTTATTTTGACTATTACCCTATCTTCTTTAGAATTTAAATGCATTGTTTATTAGAGATATTTGTTCTGACTGACTCTTTTAATCTGCACTATAAAAGCACAGATTTTTTTATCTACATTTAGCGGGTTCGATTTTGTTGTTGATTGTGTTTCCTTTCAGCAAAATTTGCTAAATCGCGCATGCGAATATTTGTGGTACTTTCCCTCACGGGGCCTTGATATGTATTAAAGTATTTTTCAATGGAATTTGTACGAAAAGTTTGTCTTTTGGTCTGCTGTTACTCGTAAAGTTAAGCTGTGACAGTATGTTTTCCTTTTAATTTCATTATATATTACTACTACTCTGATTTTTTCACAGCTTCAAAAACTACCACTTAGCTTGCACTGATTTGCACTGTTAGGCTTAATGCTTCACAAACGGATCGAAATCTAAATTGAAAAGTGATATTCACAACCCTAAATATTTTTTTAAAATACCTAATAACGACACCCCACACGATTGGGAAGGTGAAAAAATATCAAAAAAAAAAATTTAACCACTTTGTCGGTGTAACTTTCTAGTACTAAGGGTCTCCGACCTAACCTGGGGAAAGACAGACGGACGGACATGGCGAATCTTTAATGGTTCCGTTTTGCCAGTTTGGCTACGGAACCGAAATACTAATAAAAGGTTGGATATTCAGTCTGAAGTGACCTACAGTTGACAAGAAGATTCATTAAACTCATTAGTAGCTCAGTATTACATATTCGAAAGTGTCAAATTGTAGACATTAATAAAAAAAAACAGTTTTAGAAACCATAATCTAAATACAAATCATATGATATAGAGCTATGTTAAGTGCCAAAACAGCATCCAAATATACACAATATAACCTTATACTTAGATACCACTCAATTAGTAATAAAAAAACCCATCACAAACAGCTACAGATTAACAAATGACCGTGCATAACAATTGGCGTGAAACAATTGACCTTTTACTTCGGCTGGGAGTTCGACAGAAACAGTACAATTTAGATCTATTGCTCATAAGTTCAGGGTTGACCTCATTCGTTCCCAATATTAATACAGTTCACGGTCCAAATCCGAGGGGATGTTATAAATTTATTAAATAGTTCCGGCTTCATCTCTTTTGGAAATTAATAGTTCAAGTTGATCAGATAAAGCTGGTTACGAATATGTAAATTCTCTACAGTTCTGTTAAAGGTCATATTTAAATGGTGACCTTTTGCTTTTGGAGAATTATTAGGACGTTATTGTCAAGACTTGCTTTTTAGCTGTGCTGCAAAATTCATATTCAAGAGTGAGTCTTCCCGTGACCACGGCCGTTGCAATACGGTCGAAACGTCGGGCAATAAACAAGGTATTTTACCTTAAATTATTCACGTGATTAAGACCCGTAATATATATATATTTCAATAATGTGTACAAATCGCGAAAGTTTATCAACATTTATAGAATTCATACTGTAAAGAAAAGTGCCATAAAAATATAATAAAACAATTGAACCATAACCAATCATTGCGATCCAAAAAGCCAATATTTCCAAAACAATAAGCTGTCGTAAAAAGGGTATAAATTTTTCGTTGAGATATTTATCGAAAAGTAGAAGAACCTTAGCCTCTGAGGCGCCCACTGCTAATTAATTACGATTGCTGTTAAACGAACCGTTTCGTTCCAAGGAAATGACTGCACAATTTTTTTGGCCAGTTTTTTTTTTCAAAGAGGATAGGAGGCCAATTTTTGCGAAGCTTTTTAAGAATGAAACGCTAAAGAGACGTCTGTTTTTGTTTTTTTTTTTGGTTTAGGGATATTTTTGCCGTAAAATGCTCTTTTTCTTCGTCTCTTGTGGGAGTGATAAATTTTCTTTATGGAATTTAAAATAGATTCTAATGACGGCAATAATATTGGCTTTCGATCATGCGTCAGAAATATAGTTACTGTTTTGGATTATGTACTTGTTATCAATTTATATTACTAAAAACACGGCCAAGTGCGAGTGGGACTTGCGCACTGAGGGTTCCGTACAAACTTATAGTTATGTAAATAGTTCGATCATCATGGGTATCATGGTAATGTGCGACCCACATTGTACACACGGCACTGTATCAACCAAGTTGCAAAAGGGCGACTCACCGGCATGAAGCATTTCAGACTACGGTAATGTGCGATCCACATTGATAGTTATTAATAAAAACTTAGTTTAGTAACACTTTGAGTAAAAATAAAAAAAATATTCATAATAATTTGACACGTTAATTAGGATAGAATCTGTGTATGATTTTAGAACTTTAAAAAAACTTAATTTGCTAGTTCGATCTCGCTTCTGTTATTAGCGGAACCTTTAACCAACTGGGCATACTTTCACATTTTATTGTAAACGGGTGCTATGTAACGAAACAATAATAAAAAAAAATATCTTATATCGAACAACTCACACAAGGCCATCTGATCCCAAAATATGGTGAGCCACCAGTATAGCAACCGCAACTTATAAGTGGTAAACATTGTTATATAATTCTAAATACAATAAGATTAAAGATAAATTACACCCAGACACAGAATAAACAATTGTGGCCATCAAACAAATATTTCTTCTCAGCAGTCACGGTCACTAACAGCTAGACCAACATGCCAGTCGATTTACCACGTTATCTTCACACTACTGATTTTTAACTAGGCTTAAGTTCTTACCTCTGTGTTTTCTCCTGACTATTTGTACCGTAAACTAGTTTTCTGTTTATTCTTTATCTATCCTAGCCTTTATTTATATCATTATAGCTCTCTATCACTATAAAATATCACCATTAAAATATTAACGTTTTTTTTTTTAAATAACCCAATTATTAATTGCCTAAAGCGGCGCGTTGGGGACTTTTGGGTGGTGGAATACTATTAATGACATCTATTTTATGATTTTAGTACCATTTTTAGTATGTGAAAACGAGTATCATTACCACAAGTGCTCATTAATTTTCCGCAAATGACAAATATTTAAATTTTTATTAAAAAAGATGTTAATATTTTTTTAAACTAATATTTTTTATAGACTAGGCTATTGGTATGGTGTGGTTCAAAATTTTCGGCTCCAAAACGACAACAAATTCATACCAAATTTGAAATGAATCATTCCAGTAGATTCGGAGCAAATCGCCTTTGACAAACGGACAGACAGACACGGCTGATCCTATAAGGATTTCGTTTTTTCCTTTTGAGGTACGGAACCATAAAATAAAGAAAATGGAAAAAATAAAAGGCGAGAGAGTAAATTAAATACTGTCAGTGTAAGGAGTTCTGCAATGAACATTGAGCTTTACTTTTCTACTTTTTCTATTACTATAGAAAAAAAAATGTACCTCATTCATGTCTAATATTATTAGCAGAAGCCTAACCCCAATACTCTTGAAACTATTTTACATCTCACATCGTTTTGATTTTAAGTATGTTGGTATGTATGTAGCCATTGTCCCTGAAAAAATACTAATAAAATCCTGATGGTAAACTCGAAAAATGATCGGTGTTATAAGTATAACACCTGGAGAAAGGACGTTCATTAAGGTTCATTTCCGTGCATCGCGGCCGATCGTGAGCCGCGCGCGGCTTACGACAAGCGGCTGACGCTCGCGGCCGATGCGATAATATTCACAGTGCGCGCGCAGCCTACGACAGTCGTCGGCCGCGCGCGTCTGTCGCTTACCTCAGAAACGGCACCATACATTCTCATACTCTGACTATTGTCGCATCGCCCGCGCGTGTCAGTCGTTCGTCGTAAGACGCGCGCGGTTCGCGATCGGCCGCGATGCACGAAAATGAACCTTTACACTTTGCTATAAAGTTTCAGGTTGTGGCCAGTAAAATTTTTGAAACTGCACAAAATAGTAAAAAAAATTAAAGCAGAAGACCGAAAAGAATAAATAGCCAATAAGAAACTTTTAGTATTGGAGACCATTTCGGTCAATTTTGGACGGCAAAGCTTAAGGCTAGAAGACTATAGAGACTAAAGGTCAAACACAATTGCTAGTACCCACGTGAACGGGTATAATAAAAATTACACGAAACAAATTGTAAATTGTCGGTATCGGCATAGTTGCCATAAAAAAAAAAGTTTTTCTCACGTATAGAAGACACATAGTTTGTCTATTTTATTTGATTGTTGTTAATTTCGTGATAAAACTTCAGCTTTATATATTGATCTTCGTCATTTGAAAAAAACTCATCATTATGCAACTGTAGCACTCTTTATAAGTTATGCACCTTGAAAAAACAATTCTATTCCGATTCATACGTGTCAACTCACCTGAGATAATATGATGGATGATTGCGGTTGCATTTTCTGGTGGCAAATCTGAGATGGTCCATAAAAAGGGGCATCCAATGTCTTCAAAGAGAATGTAAAATAAAGTAATCGTAGTTATAAGTAGACCACCATTTGACCAATAGAATTTCCCCATGATCCAAATATAAAGCGGTACACTAGGCCAGTGATATCAATTTAGTTGACACTTGACAACTCATATCACTCTCCTAAATATTGAGGTGTCTTTCGTAGAATCGTAGCGACGTGAAAAAGTAGTTTGTATCACAATATATTATTAGTCTCATTCAATGCCATTTTCAGAATATTACCGAAATCGTCTTCGTCTCAACTTAAAACTTCATAGCAAAGTGTAATGGACGTCCATACTCCTATCAGGTGTTAAAACACCTGATTATATTTAAAAAACCAGATAATGTTAAATATATTACTATAGCACTGTTTATTTAGCTAACAATTATAAGTTGTAAAACCCAGATCGAAATCATAGGTCATCTGAGACAAATATAACAAATGCTTACCTTTTAAATGCAAATCCAAAAAAATAACACTCTTTAGTTTTTAACTAATGAAAAAGCTTAAATAATTAAAAAAAGATATGATGAAATGAGAAAAAGCAATCATTGGTCTTTTAATTTATTTTATTTGAAGGTATATTTAATTCTATTTATTGGTGTTATTACACCAAGTCGGAGTAAGTGGATTAATGGGAATCAATAAAACTAATTCAGTGAAAACGTCTCGTGAAACAGGTTCCACACGGTCTGGAATCTCATTAGCAAATGAGAATAAGCATTGAAATTAATTTCAGGCAATTGAAAGATACGAGCGTTTCATGTATGAGGCTCTTAATAAGTTAGGAAATGTTTCCCAGAAGAAAACTGTCTTTAATATGGTTTTAAGACACTAGGTGACATTTTCTTTACTTGAGTAAGTTTATTAAGCTTGCATAAAATTGTAATAAAAAATTGCATTAAGTTGTGTTATTCATTGATTTTATAACGTTGGTGTTTTTTGTTTAATAATAGACAGTAACCTAATAGTTGTCTTGTCAGATGCAAAATAAATCAAAGATTGTAAAGAATGTTTGTTGATGCCAATCGCATCATTGAGTTTCAAAACTTTCCTACGCGACAAGGGGGTCAATTCACGTATTTTAAGCAGTGCAGATAAAACGGCCATTTTTGTATTCTTGTTACTTGGGAATCGATCTCAAATACGTTTGCGTTAAGTATGCGTCTCGAGAGCGTTATAACGACATTCTAGTACGGTACGCAAGCGTTTTTAAGATCGATCCCAAAGTTACAAGAATACGAAAATGGCCGTTTTAATCGAAACTTGACTGCAACTGAACTGCACCTGCACTGCTTTAGAAACGTGAATTGACCCCCTGCTCGTTTCCATGTAGGGTCACATTAAATCGTTCTGTAACATTAAGGGCATAATTCGAAATTTAAGAATACGATGTACTGGGTAGATACCTTAAATCGTAACTTTTAAATAAGTTACGAACAAGTAAATCACCCAAAGCACTCAACAGATAAAGATAATTCCTTCAAAGATAGACTGTTTCAAAGTAAATGTTTATTAGAGGAGGAAAGCTTTTTTAGTGTCGACGTAATGAAAATAATTAAGGTCCGGGAAAATTATAGGTAAGGAATATATGGATAAGATTTAGATTAAGAAATATAAAGAAATATTTATTTATTAAAACTTTATGCACAGAATTCTACAGAGGTGGATTAAATGATAAAATCATTCTCTGCCCGTCTACCTTATAGCGATGTAGAAATGAAGTGTGTAGTTGCAGTAAACTTGTTGTTAATTACATTTAACCATACAAATAAAACTAAAACCAGAGTAGTATAACAAATCCTTAATAAACATATTTACGTTTGTATTTATCATAACATAAATACATAATATACCCACATATGTTACAAATATTGTGGTGATTCAACCAGTTCATCGAGAAACAGAGTAGGTACGTACTTTCTACAAACTACGTCGCTTTCAGTTTGGAACGGTAAGAAGAAACATACTAGTGCGACTTCAATACACAAGTGCGACGCTTCGGTAGATTATCAACTAGTTGCGATTTAATTAGTCATTGGGTAAAACAAGTAAACAAATTATTTACACTACACAAAATAACAAAAATAAGCGCAATTAAGCTATTTACGCGAAGAAGTTAACTTAGCAGACTTAAATATATTAAGAGGGTCCAGTTCCTTCCTCGAAGATATCTTGTGGCGGCTGCTGTCGGGCGTTTAGATGTTGACAGTAGCTTCTAAAGTCAATACAGCTCTCATCCCAAAGTCCTAAGGACTGCTGAAGGCCGCTTGTCGGGCTTTGGCTAGGAATAGGGTAGATGACTGTCAAGTCAAATCAATATCTTTTTAAGAAACGTCAAAACGATGTGCCTCGTACTAATATAAATGAAATACAAAACAATGACGTCATTCTTTTGTATAGTCAAATCATGTAGTTTCAATGTTTGTTTTGATGTTTATAAATTGATGACAACGTGAAATTTTAGAGAAACATTGTTTTTCAGAATATTTTTTATTTAATTAATAAATAATTTAATATTATAATTTCCTTTAAAGTGTAAAATAATTTATTGTTATTGTAGTCATCTACCCAATTCTCGTTTTTTACTTTAGCCTTTAATGCGGATTTATCTCGATTTATCTATTAGTATGAGGTCACGATGTCATTTCGTTTTATATTTAGTGAAATCTATACTAATATTATAAAGCGGAAGAGTTTGTTTGTTTGTTTAAACGCGCTAATCTCAGGAACTACTGGTCCGATTTAAAAAAACTTTTTTTATTGGATAGCCCATTTATCGAGGAAGGCTATAGGCTATATAACATTGCGCTACAACTAATAGGAGCGGAGCAGCAATGAGAAATTTCAAAAACGGGGAAAATTTACGCAAACGAAGTTGCGCGGGACAGCTAGTGAATATATATTTTACATAGTTCTTTTTTTTTTATTAGACTATAGGTTTGGATTGAAAGTGCGGATTTTCCGTTCCGTCACTTGTGCATTATAATATTGTAATTTGCGTACTTGGCTAAGCTAAATGGATGTTCAGTATTAAGAATTCCTAGTTTCTGCGCGATCTAAACGCGCATGCAAATCTAAAGAGGGAGAGAGGAGAGTTATGAAAATATATATTAGTCGTTTCGACCGTTTTGCAACGGCTGTGGCCGTTGAGATACGGTCGAAATGTTGGACAATAAACAAGGTATTTTACCTGAAATTATTCACGCTATTAAGACCCCTAATAGATATTTTTTCATAATATGTACAAATTGCGAAAGTTTATCAACATTTAAAGGAGAGTTAATAAAATAAAACTCCAAAGCAAAATCAAAGTTTAAATATTTGGACCCCAAAATAGGCAGAATCCATTAATTTAGATATGAGAGAAATAGTTTTCTCTCGTTTGAAGAAAGAACGTCTTAACATTATGTATCGTTGAAGATTTCGGAGATAGTCCTCATAATACTGTCAGCATCAGTAAGATGAAGATACCTATACAAATATTTTTTATTGTATTTACGTTTGAAAGCTTTACTGCAGTAACGTTGCTAATCGCGAAAACCATTAATAAGCATTAACCACTTAGCCGTAAACATTTAAAAGTTTATTATCATAAAGTTTATTACAACATTCAAATTCCTATAACTTGAACATGAAATGAAATACGATAAGGCTCCCAATTTAAAACAAATGGTGCTAATTTTTTCACAGTTTATATTATTATCTTTCAGTCAATTATGAACCTTCTTACAAGGGAATAGCGGTTTAATTTCTTCTAATACAACTTTAAAACAATTATAATTTGAAGCACTCAGCAATTATAAATAAAAGTCGTTTGTTACTGTCTTTTTATTAACAGAACATAAAATGTTTAATTAAAATGTTTGGATGAAATGTATTTTCATAACTTTGGGAAGACAATGAACATTGATTAGTAAGTCGTTAGTGTTTATTTTTTCGGGATTTCAATGAATTATCGTTGTTTAAACAATATGTGCATTTGTGGTTATAGATAGAACAAAGTGGCGTGCAATTGGAGGGGCCTATATCCAGCAGTTGACTGTGATAGGCTGATGATGAAACAATATGTTAGGTTTTTGACAACGTCGATATTTGGGTTTTGTCTGAATGTCGGTTTGTAGGTCAAAAATTATTCCAGTTTTATTATATTTATGAGTACATACTTATACACTTCATTTGTACTTAAGATTAAGAAGACACTTTATGGCACACAATAGATATAATCAGTCAATAAATTTAGAATCAACATAGTTTTTTTAGATTTAATAGGCTTGATTCCTGTCTTCAGGAGGTGGTTCCACGCACTTCAGCCTTATTTCTAACTTAGCAGTCAGGGACACTAATCACTAGACCATCAGGCCTTGACTTTGACTTTGACTTTGAGTGCAAAATTTTCAATTAAATAAGTACAGCATTTTCTTTGAAATTCCAGTCAACAATTTTTCATACTCTATCCCCTACATTCGGTAAAGGTTTTTGTTCGAGTTTTACGTTTTGTTTAGATGGACATTGATGGATCGGTTGTGTATGAAATAAAGTGTGTTTTATTGTGCAGTTGCATATGGTTTTGTTATACTATTTTTCAAGCATAAAATGTAGATTTTTGTTGATATATTGACTATAAATATCTTGTAACAATTTATACAACATTTAAGAAAAATCGTATTCAAATGTGTCTAAGTTATTTTTATTCCTGTAGTTCAAATTCCAATTGCACACTGTTTCAGCAACACTGTCATTTTTATCAATTGATACTTTTTTAGTATATGCTCTCAGAATCTTATGTATGACTCGTGAATGTGAAAACTCCTTGCCTTCAGCCGATGTATTTTTTTTTTGTAACAACCACTCCCGCCGTAGGGTCAAGCCCTGTGTCGCAGGGGAATTTACAAACAAACAAGTCACGGACACAAAGTACACCCAGACTCGGAACGTGTGGGAATTGCACCCACGACCTCTTGCGTAGCAGTCGGACACAATCAATGATGTATAAGAAATTGATTTTATTTAAAATACTAGCTGTCCCGCGCAACTTCGTATGCGTAAATTTTCCCCGTTTTTGTAACATTTCTCGTCGCTGCTCCGCTCCTATTAGTCGTAGCGCGATGTTATATAGCCTTTCTCGATAAATGGGCTATCCAACAAAAAAATCATTATTAAATTCGGTCTAGTACTTTTTGAGTTTATTCGTTACATACAAAAATACAAATCTTTCCTCTTTATAATATTAGTGTAGATTAGTGTGTTTATTTGAAAAAAAAAAGTGTTAGAAAGTTTTACACCCATATTAAACGTATTTTTATATATCATCATTAGCAACAAGGTTCACCGCCTTCTGCATCCAGTGTTAACCTTCTGGCTGGAAGTCTTCCCTCACTTCTACTTCCTCTTCTACCATATTTAGTCGAACCAAATGAGTCGATGCATTTGAACCTCGTTTGATTCCACCTTGTGAGATACTTTTAAAAACCAAAAGTATGAAGTATGAACACATGTAGGCGGTAGCCTAATGGCTAAGGCATCGATCTCGCAATCGTGAGGTCGAACCTACCCATTATACTACCGACGTGAACCAACTCCTAACACGAGCCATTGAGCGCAGCTGGAAGGGTTAACAGGATTGCTAGTAATGTGGGACCAAAATCCCACATTGCTAGTTATCTTTAAAAAAAAAGTATATCTTTACACAACTAACTGACTCCCTCAGGCATTGAGTATATTTAAAAAAAAGACCAGATATAGAATAAGGATATACTTACACTAGTATGTAGTCTATGGGCAACTCTATTTTTATTTCTAAAATCATTTCCCATAAGGACGACTTGCAAGACATAACTTAAATACATTTAAGACAAGCTAAATGCGTTTAAAATGGTTAAACACGATTTAGCACAACGATAAATTTGTCAATAATTATGTTTTAAGAAATGGCCAAAGATAAATACCGAAAATCTGCTGTTTAGCGGCGCTAAACGCGTTTAAGACCAGTAGGACTGTCAGTTTTGTATTTGTCACCAGCTAATTAGGTTTTCAGTCGTTCTTTTTCTCCTTTTGTATTGGTATTTTATATCTCTGTAACTTTCGACCAAGCACTTTTTTTATCTATTTTGCTGTTATGAAGCCCTAATCGGCGGCCTTTGTGGCGCGGTGGGAGTGTGTCCGACTGCTATGTGAGAGGTCGTGGGTTCGATTCCCACACGGGACATCGCTTTGTGTGATCCACAAATTGTTGTCCGTGAATTGAATGTTTGTAAAGTCCCCCGCGACACAGGACTTGCAGCCTAATGCGAAAGTCGTCTTTAAAAAAAAAAAAAACAATAATAATAAATAATAATAATGTTTATTGGCATAGTTTACAATCTAGTTGTTACATTTGTATAGAGTTATATTATGAGTACAACCATTCATTGAAATCTGGTACCCTAAGTAAGATTCAACTTGTGTTAAGGGCGCCAGAGAAATTGCAGACAGAAATTAGTGGCTCTTTAAAATATAAAATATAAACTGTTTTGAAATATTATCTATTTGATTTCGGCTTTATAACAGAATACAATAATGACTGCTCTTCCTTATTGAAATGGAGTGTATTACCACCACACCTTCTGTATCTATTCTCGTATAAAGCGTAATAGTAGTGGTAGAGAAGAGCCCTTACACAGTGGTGACTGAGCAGATCGTGACATCTGCGAGGTTAAACAACGTTACCACTGTCAGTCCATATATAATAACTAGCTGTCCCGCGCAACTTCGTATGCGTAAATTTTCCCCGTTTTTGTAACATTTCTCATTGCTGCTCCGCTCCTATTAGTCGTAGCGCGATGTTATATAGCGTATAGCCTTCCTCGATAAATGGGCTATCCAACAAAAAAATAATAATAATATATATATATATATATATATATATATATATATATATATATATATATATACATATATAAAAATATTTTTTCAAATCGGACCAATAGTTCCTGAGATTACCGCGTTTAAACAAACAAACAAACAAACTTTTCCGCTTTATAATATTAGTATAGATATCTTGGGACAACTCAGACAACGCAATCTGATCCCAAACTAAGCAAGGCTTGTACTATGGAAACCAGACAACTGATAAACATACTTATATATTTCTAAATACATACACATTACATAACACCCAGACACGGAATAAACCATCGTGCTTATTACACAAAGTTTTATCCTGGGTGGGGATCGAACCCACGACCTGTTGCGTAGCAGTCGGATACACTCCCACCGCGCAACAGAGGCAGTCACCGTTTTAAAAAAAAAACTTTACAGTTAGTTATAAAGTTTAATAACAGCATGGTTTTTTTCAAACTCATTGGTAATTCACAAGAAAAATAAAACATAACAGAATTTCTGACTTCAACATTACACGGGAAGTCACAAACAATTTTAGAACCACTCATTAATCTAAAGCAGTTTAAGATCCCATATCTCTCCACAGCATTCAAAGACATCGCAAACCACAGAACAATATATCAAACAACAAGGACGTTCAATCACCAACTGTACTATGCCATTTATCTTGGGACCATCGTAGAAAACAAATTAAACACGTTAATTCATGAGGCGTGACTAAAAAAGGAAAAAGGGGATGAAAAAAGTGCCCCATCGAGTGTTCACGAAGATGTTGGGAGACTGGAAGGGACGCTATTGTTTTATATCGATTTTTTTTAAGTTAACGAGCAATGTGATATTGAGTCCCACATTACTAGCAATCTTGTTAACCCCTCCAGCTATGCTCAATGGCTCGTGTTAGGAGTGGGTTCACGTCGGTAGTATAATGGGTAGGATTCGAACCAGCAACCTCACGATTGCGAGACCGTTGCCTTAGCTATTAGGCTACCGCCGCTCTAATTGTTTGAAAGATTGCCAAATGGGATGGAAAATTGATATTTTTTTAAACAACGTAACTATAGGCCGACCGTTTAACTCGTATATCGCCTGCGAGGTGAGGGGGGAGCGGGGGCGGGTAACGCTACACGCGGAGTCAATAATCCAAAGACCTATCTCGAGATAGACATTGTTGACATTTGACAGACAAGTTTAAAATATGGTTGTAGTATTGTAGTTTTTAGGTAAAAAATTAAAAAAATAACTTTTAAATTATAAAATTACTTTATTAATAGCTTTTACGTACGAAACACAGAAAGACAGATAGAAAACTTTACGGTGAGTAAGTAAATAGTTTCATCATTATATTATAAGTTTGGATATTTAATTGAATACCGTTTATAAGCTATTCGTCACTAATATCCATATCGCTTGAATTGTCTTCACTGTCTGAACAGCTTGAGGAGTCAGAATCTTGCAAATTAATAATAATCCGGTCCATCTCTTCATCAACGATGCGATCGTGCTGACAGTATTCATTTTCAATAGTTTGAACGTGTTTGTCGCAGTTGACCCATTTTTCTACAGAGAATTCGGCGAATAACTGTTCCAGAGTATTTTTCTTTTTGTCTAAATTAGAATCAATTTCAAGTTTTGCAAGTTGTCCTTTAATATCCCCCCAAACCAATTCAATGGGGTTCAAGTCTGGGTGATAAGGAGGCAGTCTCAAGACTTCATGACCTGCCGCCTTTAAAATTTCATCTATTTTGTACACATTTTCTGATCCGTGCTGCTTGATTAAGTTCAACAAATCACATTTTCTTAAAGACATATCAAAATCAACGTTGTGTCTTTGAAGCCAGGCCTGCATGATGGCTTTTGTGGATGTAATCGTAGGCTTTTTGTCCTCCTGCACCGAATGGTATGAGGCATTATCCATTACGATAACGGAGTTTGTCGGTAAATTTGGCAGTAACTTTTCTCTTGTCCATTTGCTGAAGTTTACAAAATTCATATCGCTATGATAATCTCCGGTTTTGCTTTTAGATTTAAAAATTAACAGAGCTCCATCAACAAATCCGCATTGTCCTCCAGCATGTACAATAATTAAACGCGGTCCTTTGCCAATATGCGATAGTACCCCTCGTTCTTCATTGGATTGCCAACACGCCGCTACATTTAAAGACGAATTGACATATGTTTTATCAAGGTAAACTATGTTTCTTTGATCTCTCCTGTGCTTTTTTATCGCATTAAGATAACGCCACCGCCATGATACGATGTTTTCTTGTTCAATCAATAACTTTCTTTTTGACTGACATTTCTTAAATCGAAAGCCAAGTTTATGAATCAATGTCCTTAAATATTCTCGACCACAATTTAAAATTCCTTCTTCTCTGAGTTTCGCATTTAAAGTTTTTAATGTAGGAACTTGCTTATAAACCGTATAGAATTGAGTTATTTTTCTTCTAATTACGCCTTCTGTGAAATTATCAACTTCAATTTTTTTCTTTCGGACTTGTTTACTTTTTGTTGGCGATTTAAAAGTTACATGACTCTGGTCATCTTTCAGTTCATTTCCTTCTTTTATTATTTTACTTATGGTAGACACCGAGAGTCCTGTAGCTTCAGCAACAAGTTTGTTTATATTTATGTCTTGAAGATACTCCGTAGAACTATGATCTTGTTTCCTGGCTTTAAAAAATGAATGTACATTGTATGCTATTTGTTTAGCTTGCTTGTTAATTTTTTTCGCAAAACAAGAAGAACGATTCATCTTCAGATTAAATCTTAGGAAGTCTCGTACCTTGTGAGTTAGCGTTAAAGCGTCCGTAACAAAATAACCAACTACGCGCTGCGAGCACCGACAACGCACTGCACCGGTTGACGTGAGTTCTCTGTCCCGCGCACCCCGCTCACCCACCCGTTAACATCACCCCGCGCTCCCTTCTCACCGCGCAGGCGATATACGAGTTAAGCGGTCGGCCTATAGCAATCTTGTTAACCCCTCCAGCAGCTAAGCTTAATTGCTTGTGTTATGCTTATGAGTGGGTTTGCGTCATCACGCCAAGTATCATGGGTAGAATTAGAACTAGCAAGCTCTCGATTGCTAGTCCGATGCCTTAACCCTTAGACCGCCGCTTTTTTTTAATCTGTAGGTACCAATTAATTACGTAAATACTAATCGTTACTTAAACTAAAATAAGAATAAAGTAATAAAAGTATTATTAAAGTAGTATTATTAGTTTATATAAGTTAACACCCTGCATAGCAAAAGTAAAATGGCGCTCACAGCTTCGAATACAAGTAACAGTATTTAAGTAAAGCTTAAATAATTAAAATAATCTATAACAGATAATAAATAATATTCATCGCTTTTTGGCGCAATCTAATTCTGAGGTAGGTATATTTTTTGGCACCCTCAGAATAAGCAAAACAATAAAAAATAAAATTACTTTACACTGCGACTATATACTCTTTGAATATATCCATTAATATTACATCTGTTGAAACCTTTACCCATCAATTGCTCGCCGTAACGCCCGCAAAAAAGTCGGAGTCCCCCTATATCCGGATTCTAAATCTGTCCACCGACCCCCGCTTTGACGTCTCCCGAAACGATACCTTTGATTAGTAATTTTGAATTTCGAAACACGTAAATAGTTTCAATTGACAATTGAATGTAATTTAGGAAGTAGCTGTTCTTCTAGGAAATTTATGAACTCAAACTTTTTTTTAATTCTAAAAAGGTTAACAACTGGGACTTCAATGTCAATTAAAATTAATTTGCCTTGTTAAAGAATAGTGATGTATTTAATGGTGAAACAATCTAAAAACGCCTTAATTACCTAAGAGTTCTTTTAGAAGACTTGCAACATTTCTATTTCAAACCACACGTGCCGCACTTCTTTTACCTAATGATTTTTAATAGTTTTTGGACTTAACCTGAGGTTAGAGTAATTAATCCTACTTAAAGCTATTTGGATTGCTGATATATTCCATTCAAAATCGTGCTATAAATCAATTCTGTTATTTCTTAAAATAAACTATTAACATTCCTAAATCCAACTTGTCTTAAGACTTTCAACTTTAACTCACATAATAATATCTTTATTTAGTAAAACAAAATCAATAATCGTCTGAAAACACCGATTTTGAAAAAGTTTTATTCAATAGTTGCCAATAATCTCAAGTGCATTTATTTATTAAAGTCAATGTGTCATATTATAAAAACGGTATTATTGATATGAATCAGAAAGTGTTTAGTAATTAAATACTAATATTATAAAGCTGAAGAGTTTGCTTGTTTGTTTGTTTGAACGCGATAATCTCAGGAACTACTGGGTGGAATTAAAAAAATATTTTATTGTTGGATAGCCCATTTATCAAGGAAGGCTATAGGCTATATAAAATCATCATCGCTACGACCAATAGGAGCGAAGCAGCAATGAAAAATGTTGCAAAAACGAGCAAAATTAACGCAGGCGGAGTTGCACGGGTCAGTTAATTAACTATATCTACCAACGAGAGTAATCTACGATTTTCATAGTGTGAAAGGCAACCCGGCCGCTTCTCATTTACACTGTGCTAAAGGAAATACAGGCTTCTTTACAATAACTAAGTTTCATGTTTGTATAAAATGTACACTGCTTGGAACTGTACATTTCAGCAGGCACTCGAACGCCGCGGCAGCCGGTCGGCTCCTCGCGTATGTGGACGGCGGCTCTCGGCTGTCGTCGCGTCCGGTCGTCTCCGCATGGCCACCGCCACGCGCTCTCGTATGTTGTCGATTTTTGTTTGATGTTGATTATTCTCCTCTTTCAATGCAACCGCCAGCAATACCACATCCCATTCCACCCATTATTTTAACAAAAG
This sequence comes from Herminia tarsipennalis, assembly GCA_945859575.2. Taxonomy (NCBI): domain Eukaryota; kingdom Metazoa; phylum Arthropoda; class Insecta; order Lepidoptera; family Erebidae; genus Herminia; species Herminia tarsipennalis. The sequence continues at coordinate 4,303,924 of OX243843.2, read as the reverse complement.
TTAGGCCACGTCAATACCGCCAATAACAACTGACTGCAACACGAAAGACGCTGAGAGCATCCTAGCGGATACGCGCGGCTTTGCGCTCCTGCTTCACCCGGTTGGTGGAAATCTATACTAATATTATAAAGCGGAACAGTTTGTTTGTTTGTTTGTTTGTTTGTTTAAACGCGCTAATCTCAGGATCTACTGGTCCGATTTGAAAAAATATTTTTTTGTTGGATAGCCCATTTATCGAGGAAGGCTATAGGCTATATAACATCGCGCTACGACTAATAGGAGCGGAGTAGCGACGTGAAATGTGCAAAAACGGGGAAAATTTACGCATACGAAGTTGCGCGGGACAGCTAGTCGTACATAACTACCTAAAGCTACGACCGCCAATTTTATTTCCGAAATTCTGTAAAACATGAAATTATATACGTATCACGCGAATGTGATTATAAATTCACGAATTAGAAAATGGTATTTACAAAAACTACCTACTATGAAAAATACTTTACTCTCTTCATGTAGCATTACGCATTTAAGCCATATGACTATGCACTACGCAATCCAAAATACTCGTATCTATCACAACTCAAAAATAGAACAGAGAGCAGTCTAGACGCTTGCAGGCAAAGAATGTCGTTAGGACACTAAACTAATTAAGTATCAAATGTGTGTTGAAGTAATTTGATATCGAAGCCAAGTCCTTTGTAAATCTTGACGAAACAAACAAGGTTAAGGAATCAGGGAACATGTTAGGCTCATTCTAATTCTTTTTAGGGTTTCGTAATTCAAATGGAAAAAACAGGACCCTTGCAGGATCACTTTTTTGTCCGTCTGTTTGTCAAGACCCTTTATCTCGGGAACGCGGGGAGGTATCGAGATGAAATTAAAACCAAACACCACAGATTACTTAACGTGCAGATAGAAAGTTTTATACAAAATTCTCTTGACAAACGCACACATAGTACAACAATTTTTGCAATATTTTATGGTAATGTCCAAAATTTATTTCACAAATGTGAAAGTTACTCTTTCTAACCGTTACGTTTTCAGGCTTAAACCACTGAACCAATTTTGATGAAATTTGTTATGGAGAAAAATTGAGTTCCAGAAAAGGACATAGTTTTTATTGCGGTAACTGACATCCATATTGGCAGTGCCGCAGTGATATTGTAAATTTAACTTATTGTCTGTGTATCTGAGCGTTTGTCTGTGATATTAGCGCCGAAATGGGACTTTGAAGGCAGTTTTATATTAAAAAGCTAATTTAATCGAGACAGTTTTCAAACAAATAGCACAGTTTGACTTTAACCCTCGTTAGTTCTGCTATCAGTAGGTACCTACAGTAATTCCCCAAAGTGCATACTCATAAATTACTTCTCCTGTCTCCTAAGTCTTATTACAAGACATTAATTGGCGCAGAGATATTAACCATTCACAGATCACTGGTAGTTATCGTCTATACAATGCGACGTGATTGTTTCGAATCCAAAGAGTAATTATTAGTTCACTGACTAATGCTGCTAATAGGTACACACTTTGTGGCTTCGCGGTTTCGTTCTCTCCCGCAATGCAGAGGAATGCGGATAAACATATTAGTCATATAAATTATTCGAAGTGAAATAGTGCTTTTTTATGTTGGAATTTGTTAGGTATTGGATTTGAAGTTTTCGTTTTTATGTAATGCTGTACTACAAATATGTACAAACTCGCAAGATGTCTATGATTTAAATATGTTGCATTCTATGGTTGTAGTACCTATTATGGGTAGAAATTGTTAAAATCATCGTTTCGATTCGGACTGTTCGTTCCACTGTTATGTTCCTTTCCTATAGAGGTTTTAGTAAAATATGGCAAGTGGGGCCACTAGTCCAAAATATATTTCATAAAAATAGTGTTATTGGTTCCACTATCAAAATGGGTCCATGAGAACTTGCAAATCCTGTTGGACCCATTAGTGGAATATAACAGTGGAACGAACAGTCCGAAATCAATCGTTCGATTTGACATCGTTTTTAAAATCTGCATTAAAGTGTAGTTCTAGGGCTAAAACCCATAATAATGATAGTTAAATATCAAGCTTTACTTTACAACTCCTTATTTATTAAATATTTTTATAAGCGGGTCTTAATCGCGTAAATACTTTATTTTAAGGCTAAATACCTTTGTTTATTTCCTGACGTTTCGACCGTACGGGTAGATTGTCTAGTCGTGACCACGGCCGTTGCAATACGGTCGAAACGTCGGGAAATAAACAAAGGTATTTAGCCTTAAAATAAAATATTTACACAAATCGGTTTATAAAAAAGAAAGAAAGATTACGAACATATAACTCCTTATTCGTTTAAAAAAAAACTGTGTGACAATGTCGTATAAATAAAGTTCATTTCAATAAACGTTGATGACCAAAAACACAAACTTTCAATTGTGCTACTCCAAGCAATTGCGAAGCAGGAACCTTTATTAGCACTTTTTCCTTCAACATTTTCAAGACATTCTTCCAATCACCTGAGATGTCTCCAAACTATTCGATCAACACCCATCTTGCTTATTTCTTTTGGACCGTTTCCTTGTTTGACACTTTACTAAATTAGGGTATAAAAATACCTTCTCTCCAATGTCGTCTAGAAAACATTCTAAGTAATAGTTCCATAAAAAGTCTCACGAAAAACCATTGCGTGAATCACTGTGGCGATCTATTTTAAGCTTCACATTTACAACCAACCAAGCACGTGCTCACAAACTGTTTATCAACGGTTTTTGACAACCCTATCTATTCGTAATTTACGATCGTACCCGAGTTTTTACGACGTCATTCGCCTACGTCACTGCGCGGTCCTGTTAATGAGAATGGGATCTATCAGTCAGCAAGTGGCCGGAATCAACGATATTGGATGGAGAACGGATATCTATTTTTGGATTTTATCTCTATTTCTCTTTAAGTGCTCTGTAAAAGTTGATAGGATTTTCATTTTTTCGATTTTTTTTTTCATTAATTGTTAAGAATCATCTTGGAATACTTACTAATAATTGTATTTGGAAGTCTTGGCTTATGCGACAAAATTTCGACACGACATGTCTGGACGTGTTACGTCGTGTCTCGCCGCACAACTGCTATTGAATGTGTGCTTTTGTTGCGTTTGTCTCCAGTTTCGTCTGTCAATATAGAGATTAATGAAAAAGAAGTTATAAGATTAAAGAAGAATAGTGTTAGCTTATGTTATGTTACGATGTTTTATTGCTCACGAGTCTATCAACACTAAAATCATTGGAATACTGAAAGTCAAAGACAATCATTTTTTTGTTTTAGACAACTCTCGCAGTAGAATACAAGCCTATGTCGCGGGGATTTTACAAACATACAAATCTCGGACACAAAGTACACCCATACTCGAAACTACAATTTGTGGATTACTCAAAGTGGTGTCCCGCGTGGCAATCGAAGAATCGGCAAGTCGTACAATCTCGCACCGCGCCACTGAGGCAATCAATATACATGAACCCTAAAAACAATATACTTATTCCTTTTTTGGGTAATCTTGAACTAACAGTAAACAAATCCAACATTTCCAAATTGCCTCATTCACAAAGAACATCGGACAGAAAGTTTGCATGTAAACCAATAAACTTTAATTAGAAACGTCATATCCTGCCCAATTCTGATGCGAGCTAAGCCGAGGAAAAAGTTAGTTTAAAACACAAAGTTAACCGTGATGCGGCAAATGTAAAGGTTTTGAAGTACTTATTGTGAAGAAACTCGCTGAAAGTTCTTTAATGTAATATCTTGCTTGTATCTCTGCATGTGGATAAACAAGAAGAAACTCAATACATCATAGCAGTTCTACAAGAAATAGCAGGTATGTACTATGGTAAACCTATTTTAAAATTATAAAACTTTTTTACAAAGAAACATACAACCGACTTGATTCTATCACGGTTGATTTGCTGGCATTTATTGAGGAGTTTCGTTGTCTTTCTCCGAAACTCATCATAAAATGTTTGCGAAATAATAATATGAGACCATTCGAGAATAAACTTTTTTCAAACAAAAAGAAATATATTGAAAATCCGTCCGTATATAATGGAGTTATGCCCATCATCATCATCAGGCTATCGCAGTCCAGTGTTGGACATAGGCCTCTCCATTTGCACGCCACTTTGTTCTTTGTTCTCTATTTTGAAATCAGTTAAAATGCCGTTATGTAAGTACATTGTACGCTTTTCTCTTTCTCTATGATAACTAGCAATATAGAATGGTGGGTACCACATCACTAGCAATCCTGTTAACCCCTCCACAATGACTAAGCTCAATAGCTTGCAAAGCGTGGTGCACGTCGGTAGTATAATGGGTAGGATTCGAACCCGCGACCTCACTGTTGCGAGTCCGATGCTTGTAGACTTTATTTTTTTCAATAAAATAGACAGTTTAACAAAAGTGCCTACAGATAAAAAATGATTAATTAAGTAAAAAATATGGCCAAACGAAAGCTCGAAACGAAATACGAATATGAAATCTGGGTATGCTGAATGAACGAAATGATGAAAAATTAATTTTATTGAGTTCGTTGCATCGGAAAATGTAATACATTACAGGTTCGCATACAATCGGATTTTTGTAGACTGTATTGGCGCAATTTTATTCATGAATTTTTTAATACGGTTCCGGAAAATATATTGTCTTGTATTTGTGAGAGAAATGTTCTGGTAATAAAAAATATCATCGACTGTCATAATGATCATTATACAAATATCCGTATTAACAAATTGCAATTGGGCAGTTGACTACAATAACAACAAAAGACTGTTTATTTAAAAGCATTTTTATGCTCATCATATAAATTTATCATATAAAATGTATAAAATAAAAAATCGCTCGGGTGACGACTGGAGTGAAATAATGAATTTATGTCTCTAATTATTAGAATAAATACTGCAAATAAATGGTTTGACCACAGAATGCGATAATTAAGACGCTATAAAATAGTATTTTAAAAACTTGTAAGAGGTGTGTAGTTTTGACGTTTCTTAAAAGAAATACTTATTTAACCTAACAATCAAATCAAATCAATCAATTAAAATAGGGTATATTTACTTCACATTAGTTAACGGAAAAAAAAATACCGATAGAAAACCGATAGAATGATTGCCAATTTCATCTTAACTAATCGTCAAGTAATATCAATGAAGCATAACAACACAAAAACTATTTACTTTGTATTTAAAAATACCTACCAGATTTTTAATAAATCAAATTTTTATTCAGTCAAGAGAGCATTAATTACTAATCAGCTAATCACGTTTTAAAATATTTAGAGACCAGTAAAAGACCGATTGCAAATTATTAAATCTACGGTAATACGTAAAATAGACCAGTGCCCCAAATCTAGTTATTCAGTACGTGGTAAAATTGAACAAACAGTTTGCCAAGAAAGAACATAGACGCTCACGGTGACAATCATTAAGGAAATGAACTTCACCCATAGTTCTGCTGTCTCCCTTAATGAAATACGTGAGCATAATCTAATTATAGTACCTACGGCACATTTGAACTTTTGTTTTCAATAAATGGCTTACTCACACACAGAGACAAATGCTTGTATAGTTATATAAACTATAGAACACTCTTCCCTCCCTAATGTTTCCATCAGTTACATCTGAACTTCAGTTAAAAGCGAATGACATCGGAATACCTTTCAGTAGAGAGTGAACGAACCCGAGAACAGCCAAACGCCGCCAGTCTAAAATAACCGTCGGAGGGCGCTCGCTCCCCTCTTCTTTTGTTCCTATTTTGAAGTGCAAAAAATAGAACTGAAGGGTGTTTCGGGATGCGCGTGAGTCAGTGTCGGACGCCGCGCCGGCGCGAGCGCAGCTTCCTCCGCGGAAATCAGATTTTTAAAATTCTGGTATTCCGGTTTTATATTGAAGTGGTGTTGAGTGGATCAGTTGAATTGGATACGGAGGTGTATTAGTGATTTGTGTTTTTGAATTCGTCTTCAATTTTTGGAATCACCTGTTTTTGGTATGTACTCTGTAATTTTGATTACTGTGTCAATAATTGCTCCACGTGTTGTAAAATATTAAAGTAAATTAATTAAATTCTCGTCAATTTATTATTGGGTGGAAGTTACAGTTCACTTAATTCATTTTAATGAGAAATATAACACATTAATGGACATGCATACATTATGTACAATTATGTGAACGAGAAACGACTACGTAATTATTGATTGCATTGTTAATTTGTGTATATACATTTTAAATTAAATGAAACAGTTGCTTTCCTTATTTAGATTTCATCATTATAATTATGTGAATGGCGTGATTAATATTAATCTATATATTACAATAGAAGCGTTCACTGACCTCTCCCATAGACTTTCATGTTGAGCCAATGCCAATGTCTTCCTAACAATTTGATACATTCGATCGACTGGCCTGTTGGTCTATTGGTTAGTGACCCTGACTGCTAAGCCGGAGGTTGTAGGTTCGATCCTCATCCGTGTGATGAGCACGATGCTTTATTCTGTGTCTAGGTGTATTTTTTCTATAATATGTATGTATTTGTAAATATATAAGTATGTTTATCGGTTGTCTGGTTGCCATAGTCCTCTTAATTTGGGACTCTGGTCCCAAATTAAGAGGACTTGGCGGTTTGTGAGTTGTCCCAAGATAAAAAAACAGTGAGAGACATCTCACGCTGTTAATGTCATTCTATAATTTCCGCACAAGAACCTCTTTTTCTTAGCCTGGCTGCTATAAACCGATATAATGGCTGTTGCTTGTACATTGACTTATTTACATACATGGAAAGACTCAAATACTTATTGAGTAAAGGCCTTTAGATCCCTTAGCCCCTCATAGGTCCGCCACTGTTCACTACAATTACCAGTTCACTACCTCAGTGGTACAAAACAAGTGCCTAGAAATGGTAAGTGTACGCAAAAGCCATATCGGACACTTCCTTTCTTACGTTCAATAGTGCTTCATGTACGCAATTTCAAAACAGGGAGTTTCAAAATTACATACATAAAGTTATGCAATAATTTGGTTAACATTTTAAATCATCTGCTCCAATTATCAGCAAACCGCGTCATTCGAATTATTAAAAGCAACGCTTGACGTATTAATAAAGAGTGTTAAACGACCTCATTTGTGTGTTGCTAGTGCTGTGCGTAATATTTGCGGTTCTGCGAAATAATTACCGAAAGAATTTCGATTGTAATCTGAGTTTATGTAGAACCTTTTTTTTATAATTTTAATAATTGGAAATATTTTTTCACTCTCTTAAACTTGCGTTCTAATTAATTACATTTTTTAAAATTGTTTGTAACATTTTTCTATCTATAGAGTCACCTTTGAAATTGCAGTTTAGTATGGAGCTAATAATAGCTATGTAGAGTCCATTTTACCATGATTTACTTTAGAGTGACAATATATCTCTTTGTACGATAAATCCGCGGACGAGACAAAATATATACTATTAACGTCAAATAATTTGACTTCAAATAAATATTACTGTTTATCGACTTAGAAGCGATTACTCGATTTATAATATTTTTTACTAACTGCAAACTGCAAGCGATCATTTCATTGATACACAGTAATAAACAATTAAAAACTTTCTATAGACAATTAAATTAAGTAATACAATTCAAAATTTCAAACAGAGTTCAGGTAATTGCACAGGTTGAATTAAAAAGTCCATAGAACAGTTAGTATTTACGATTCGAGAAAAGATGAATTGCATTATTATTTGTATTTAACACAATGTCTGATTTAACTCTCTGAGATTTCCTACTCTTCTTACGACTTAACTTTTTATGATCGATTTTAGTAAGTCTTTGAAAACAGTAAATTGTATTTGCATAATCATCTGTAAATTTACTTTCTCCGATTTGACTGATGATTTTTTGACATGATGTTGAATTATTTTAGAGACTATCGACAAATTTGTAAGTTATTCAGAATTGCTAGTAAGACATTAAATGTATCAAAAACTTAGCACATTTATTCGCCATATGCCGTTCTACACTTGTGGGTCTGCGTATTTCTGCGAATGTAGGGAGGAATTCTCATATACAAGGTTATTTTGCAAAGCTCAGTCGCCCCAACAAGATTTTTACTTCGGGAAATCATATAAAAAAAAAAAAAAATGAAAATATTGAAATCATGCATAGTTATAGGCCAGTCAAGTTGTCTTGTGTTCTTCGCGCTATAGTGCTCATTGCGTCCTGTAGTACGTAATCCATGGCTATTATTAAAAAATAAGTGATGATTACATTTCACATCAAATTGCGAACAGAATTTGGACTGTTAGAATGATTAATGAATTAATTAATGATTGATTAATTGAAAAATATAACATGGTCCAAAAACTACCCCATTTGATTGTGTAACTGATTCTGAGCATACTACTTTTAGGTTTGCACTATACCAAGAATAACGTTGTATACACACAATAAAGTTCCCGGATACGTAACGAACATCACTATCTCAAACATTAATAATAATTTGCTCGTCAGTAGTAAAGGGGCCGGCAGACGAGCCAAAGCGGTCGATAGCATTAACAAGAATATTTCTGAACGTTTCAATGTTAGTAAACTATTTAAATTGTTTTATACAAGCCAACAGTATCGAGTTAGTAGGGATTACGAGAATTAAATGTAAACAATAGATCAGCTGTTTGTATTAAAGTCAACAGTCGGGTGAAAAAATAGGTCATTGCCCGCTCAACGTTTGTATAAAATTGGCAAATGTACTAAATGGATATCGGAATATTGAAAAATGTTTTGTTGTTTCATGAATTTGTTTCGTTCATAAATATAATAGGTTTGTCTGATGATTTCTCTTCTAAGCCACGTCTATAAGCTGTTTTCAAGAGTCATCACGAACCGCCTTGCGCGAAGACTTGACGAATTCTAACCACCGGAACAGGCCGGATTTCGGAGAGGATATGGCACCATAGACCACATCCACACAGTGCGGCAGATTAAACAAAAGACCCAAGAGTATAATCAGCCTCTGTGTCTAGCATTCGTGTACTATGAGAAGGCCTTTGACTCGATTGAAATCTAGTCCGTTCTGGAGTCCCTGCAGCGATGCCAAGTAGATTGGCGATATATCCAAGTTATGAGATGTCTCTACGAAGCCGCCACCCTGTCCGTCCAAGTACAGAATCAGCAAACAAAACCTATACCATTGCATCGAGGAGTGAGGCAAGGGGACGTTATTTGCCCGAAACTGTTCACAAATGCAATGGAGGATATGTTCAAGACGCTGCACTGGAAAGGGCGGGGCATCAACATCAATGGTGAATACATCTCTCACCTGCGATTTGCAGATGACATCCCCATCATGGCAGAAACGCTGCAGGACCTACAACAGATGCTGAATGACCTGGTTAACTCCTCTGTACGCATCGGCCTACGGATGAACTTGGATAAAACCAAGGTCATGTTCAATGAACATGTACTACCGGAATCGATAGCGGTGCACGGCGCCGTTCTAGAAGTTGTTGAAAAGTATGTGTACCTCGGGCAGTCATTGCAGTTAGGTAGAAACTTCGAGGACGAGGTGAACAGGATAATTCGGTTGGGTTGGGCAGCGTTTGGGAAGTTACGTCAAGTTTTCTCATCGTCGATCCCACAATGCTTTTAGACTAAAGTCTTCAATCAGTGCGTCCTACCCGTCATGACATACGGAGCCGAAACGTGGACACTGACGGTACAGCTGGTCCACAAGTTCAAAGTCGCTCAGCGGGCTATGGAAAGGGCTATGCTCGGAGTTTTTGTCTTAGGGACAAAATCAGAAATGAGGTGATTCGGCAGAGAACCAAAGTTATCGACATAGCCTACAGGATTAACAAGCTGAAGTGGCAGTGGGCTGGCCATATTAGTCGAAGAACCGATAACCGTTGGGGTAAACGAGTTCTTGAGTGGAGACCGCGTCTCGGCAAACGTAGTGTAGGACGCCCTTAGGCCAGGTGGAGTGATGATCTACGCAAAACGGCTGGCAGGAGCTGGATGCGAGAAGCCGAGGATAGAACAAAGTGGCATGCAGTTGGAGAGGCCTATGTCCAGCAGTGGACTGCGATAGGCTGATGATGATGATGATATCGCTAGCAAATATACCTAGAGAATACCATCAGGGTTGCAGTTTCTGCTACATAATAATGATCTCCTAACCCATTTCGGTTACGGAGGCCAATCTCCATCTGAGACTTCTCAACTAAGATACAAGTACCTAAGCTCTCTATTTTCTCACCCTCATAGTCCGATGTGGTGGAAATATGACACAACCGGAGGTAGATTAAGCTTAGGTCAGACGGCCTAAAGTGCTCTCGAAGACACGGAGGGATGTGTCATTTTGGAAAATGGGCGGTAGTAACTTTATTTAATTTCGCAAATCTTTCAATCAGTTCAGGAATCTTTTAAAAAAAAAAACGAAAATAGTTGGAGTTTTCCACCGACTTCAAAAAAAGAGGAAGTTCTCAATTCGACCATATTCTTTTTCTAGTCTTTGTTCACCGATTACGCGAACACGGATGGACTAATTTGAAAAATTATTTATGTGTTTTTAAGGTACATTTTCGAGTTGGTCCCGTAGTTATCAAAAATGGTGATAGGATTAAAAAAAAATCGGAAGCACTGTTCCAATATTAAAGGTACACCCTTATTGAAATTTAAGTATGGCTATTTCATAGTAATTCGTGCATTTACTCTCAAAAAGCACTGATTGGTAAAGTGGAACTGATGAAGAAGACCACAAATGATGATCGGAACTATTCAATATTTTTAATATAACTTTGATTCAATTACTATTAATATGGTATTGAGTAGCACTTTACTCTCTTAACAAAATGTAATAGATCTGATGGTGAACTATCATGTGAACTCCTCAACAATTAACGGCCCTGTATCGGGTAAAGCATCCCTACTAATATATAAATGTGAATGTAAGTTTGTTTATTACGCTTTTACGCGAAAACTACTCAACCGATCATCATGAAACTTTGTACACATATTCTTGGAGGTATTAGAAGTAACATAGGATTATAAAAAAAAGGGGAAAATTTACGCAGACGAAGTTGCACGGGACAGCTAGTATTTTATAAAATAAGTTGAGCAACTAACGTAACTTAGATAAATTGGAAACCAACCCACTAAAAAGTGAGAAATAATAATATTTTTTTTAATAGATTTTTTTGTGTAAGCAGATTTTGTACAATATTTACCTATAAATTTCAACTATCACGAAACATGAATAGGCACTGAATTTAATGACTAATCTAATCTTCAAATAACGTCTGGACAATTGGCAGTAAATCACTGGATGTAGACTTAACGGCCTCGTAAAATAGAACTGGAATCAACCTAATAAAACCGGGCAAGAGCATATCGGACCAAGCTCAGAGTAGGGTTCCGCAGATGTTACTACAAAAAAAATACACTACATATGAAAAATACGATTTGAAAAAGTGCACCACCTAAAGAGCGTTTATGTTTATGGCACTGACGCTCTTTTGTTGAGAACGTAGTTTTTCGGCAATAACTCAAATGAATAATAATATCCGATTATGTTGAAAATAATTTTAGTTGAAAGTATTTACGAGTATTAACCGTCACCTTCGTAATATTTTTCATATTTGTTGGCCTTTGGGTTCAAAAGTATAACATTTACAACTTTTGGACATTTTTTGCAACTTTCAGAAATAATCATTTCTGAAAATATTCACTATTTTTTTAGCTTTAGTTACTAGTCTGACTGACTAAACTATTGACGCGATTAAGACCCGTAATATATTTATTTTCATAATGTGAATAAATCGCGAAAGTTTATCAACATGTCATACGTGTTTGTAGAAAAAAGTAATTTTTACTTTCTGTTACATGTTGGAGGGATCTTAAATAACAAAAAAAAGTTTCTAGCCCTCCTAGAAATATTTATTTTTGTTATTTAGCGGCTTATACAAGACACCTATACTCCAAATTTCATTCATATACATTGTGTAATTTTTGAGTAAAATGCATATGACATACGGACGGACAGAGAGACAACCACACAGATGGACATGATGAAGGTATAAGGATTCCGTTTTGCAATTTTTCCCACGGGACCCTAAAAATGTTATGACTATCCTTGACACACAGAAACATTGGGTGTTTCAGACCTAATTGTTCAATTTGTAATAAATTGGATATTGACGAATCGTAACGTAAAAAAAGGAACATAAACTTCACAGTTTAGTAAACTAGTAACCCTGGGCTTGCACGTGGTTTTCTCTACTTTCCCTATTTAAGGTCATGGATCAATGAATTATAACAAACTTTCGGATGCAAAAATAAAAAGGGGCGTCTAAACGGGCCATTTTTTACGGCAATTTGTGGCGGCAATATTGACAACTAATTGCTCGGCAAATAATGGCAATATGTCTACAATTGAATGGCGCATGATCCAATCTCCTAAAAGGACTACACCACCTAGCAACATTAAAATAGAGGTCGACTGAAACAACAACAAACTTGACCGGGCAGCATTGCGGAAAATAGATCGCTCAGCGATCGTCCGGCAACCATCAAATCAATATTGGAATGTACTGCCATGTTGCCAGCCACAGCATTGCCGCCACAAATTGCCGTAAAAAATGGCCCGTTTAGACGCCCCTATAGGGTTTTAGTAGTACTTGACAATAATGTGGTTTGTGCATCAGAACTACACATAGAAGATACAAAGAAACATTAAAATCAAACGAGCACAAGCCGAGGGAGAAGCTCGTATTACATACTTAATTAATAATGATAAAACTACGAAGGCACTTTAGTTAAAAACGTATGTGAGCTGGGAACTGTATACCTACAACTTTATCGTGTAGTAAAATCTTTACTTCATTGTGATCTATATGCTTTCTGATACAGATTATGTCTAAGCAGCATGCTCATGCTATTGTTACAAATTTCCAACGTAGTGACGCTCGTTCCGTAAATTCCATTCGCCTTAAACAATCCTTAGTCGTGCCCTTTGCTTCAACAGGAATTTGTCTCTCCGTAATTTTGATAAACAGTTCACAAAGACATTTCGTTTATGAAGGAGATTCTGTGCTTCTTTGAATATTCTGGGATCTGAATACAAAATAAATGACTTTGATCTATTTCTTGAAGTAGGTTTTTAAAGTTAAAGGTTTTGTACTATGGTGACTATGTCGGCCAATCTAAACGCAGACTAGCCTCAATACTAACTAATACAGGCAATTATAGTGCTAACTATATATTCAGATCAAAAAACTGACTACCTCGATGGCGCGCGGTTGGAGTATGTACAAATTAAGTTATACGACTGCTGCGCAAGAGGTCGTGGGTTAGATTCCCACACGGGACACCTCTTTGTGTGATCCACAAATTATTGTTCTGAGTCTAGGTGTACTTTGTGTCCGTGTTGTGTACGATTGTAAAGTCCCCCGCCGTACAGGGTTTTGATATCTTAAACGTGAAACGTTAACGGTGCTTAATCTATACCCGTTAATCTCTTGATGATCCACTGAGTCACATAAATCTCACTTCATAAGACTAATCTGACGATAGACAATCAATTTCCGTCGCTAGCTGTACCAAAACAACTCGCCCGATAACTCTGTATTATATATAAGAAGTTGCAACACAATGTACAATCGGCCAAAAATGTGGTCTATCACCCTAAGGTTAAAGTTCATTTGTATTTCATAAACAATAAGGCAAATTTTCCCTTAAAATCATATACTGACAGTTGCTAGGCTCAACCTTAACGTCATTTTGATTACACAGGAAGTTTTGTCAAAGCTAATAGACCACTTTCTTGGTCCACTGTACATTTCACTACAAATTAAGTTACTGAAAAGACCCGCAGTATTTTGAATTACAGTGTTATACGATTCGTAAAAGCTTAAGAACAACGTTTACTCCAAAAGCAACCATAAAACAATCAATTCCTTGAACTCCGCATACATTTCATTAGAACTTTGCCGTTGGATAATATTTACGAGAGTTCTCATCCTTCCTTCATGCTTCTAGTGACAATGCGACGGACAAAAGACGCGGATATTCCACGTCCTGTCCCGGTTACGTATACATCATATTGAGAGAAAATTCCGCAGTGCATCCGGCACGTCCTTTGTAAACAGCGGTTATAATGGAGCTTCGCTGATGGGATTTCTTGACGCCATTTTAAGATTTTAATTTAAACTTTTAATACGACAAATTATTTCTTGAAGGGAGACTTGGAATTGGAGAGTTGACTTTTTATCAGACTGCAGAAGAGGCTGTATATGTGTACGTTTGTATGTATTCTTCCAATGTTCCTATGTTCGCTCATAACTCCTCAACGGCTAAACCGATTTTAATAAAACAGTTCACAAACAGTTCTTGTTAAATCACCTTAAAACTTACGACTAAAAAGTCCTAAATAATAAAATAAATTTAAAAGTAAAAAAAACCCGCCTACAAAAAAACAAAACCAAAATACCCTTCCTAAATATCATGCAGTCAGAAGCATAAATGAATTCTGATAAACTGAATGATATTATTTTTAAGAATCTTGTATCTGTCTTTTGCAGGCGGGTTTTTTAAGTTTTTAAATTTATTTTCTTTTTTTGTTGCGTTTCGGTTGAGTAAGCCTTTGAAAAAACCTAGTATCAATATTTACTAGGTATTTATAATCTGTACCAAATTAAAGAAAAAGTTACGAGCGTAAGACCGTCTGTAAACTTGTGATCACAGTCTGTAAAATCGGAATAACTTTACCGAATTTAAAAAGTTGTTACTCATGAAAAATAAATAATGAGTAGGGGCAACATAATACGTGTAATAAGTATATAAGCAATAGACCTGTAGTATAACAAAAAAATACATTCCATAGTTAAAATACTGTTTTAATCACTTAATAAAGGAAGTCTACTTGCAAATGTCATAACTTGTATGCAAAACATAATTTGTTTGTTGTGGTAAATAAAAAAAAATATACAAGTTTTGCCTCTGCGGCGCGGTGGGAGTGTGTCCGACTGCTACGCAAGAGGTCGTGGGTTCGATTCCCACACGGGACACCACTTTGTGTGATCCACAAATTGTTGTTACGAGTCTGGGTGTACTTTGTGTCCGTGACTTGTATGTTTGAAAAGTCCCCTGCGACACAGGGCTTACGGCACCCTAATGCAGGAGTCGTCTTTTTAAAAAAAAAAAAAAGTTGTCCTAAAAGTATGACATGCGGAGGGAAAGTTTCGCACAGCATTCAAAATTTTTTAATCGAACCGGGAATCATTAATCCGAAAAATGTGAAAAAAAAATGTTTTTTTCTAAGTAACATAATATCTTTTAAGGAAGGAAAACATAAAATTAATAAATGTAAAATTTCATGTCCTTCCTTTTACTTATGATACTATTAGAAAACTATAGTTATTTAGAAAAAAGTAATCTCTATGACTGACCCTTTGGATTGGTTATCATAAAAATAAAGGATGGTGCTTTTTCACATTAGGCGGGTTCGGTTCTCGGTTTAGACAGGCGATTATTTAAAATACATTTGAATGCAGAAATTACTTTCAAAATAAAATGGCTATCTAAAATGTTTCACTAAAATGTTCTATCTACAATATTTAAGGTACATTCCCTATTTATGGCATAATTTTGGGACACTTTATATTAACTGACTTTGGAAAATAAGAATTATGTTTTACTCACAGTCATAACTACGTATGTGGTTGTTATACTCTGTGCTGCTCGTCCATTTCTTGCCCATTAGCTTTTTGCATCAGACTCCGGCTTGAAACTAGGTTAGCTAAACTCAAAACTGATCTCAATTTGGTTACTCATATCCTAAATGAGTTTTTATACACATGGTATACGCATCAGAACATTAATTATGACTACAACAGGGTCATTCACTATAGTAATAGTGTATTGAAAGATATGCTATAGTAATAGCATATCTTTTAAGAAAATTAATGGGTATTGTTTTTGGAATTTAGTTCCATATCGCACGATATTTGTGTGCGGGCTGAGAGGCCAGACGAAAAAAAGTGTTACATTTTGACATCATTAAGCGTAACGTTGTTTGTAATTGTGTAAAAGGTTGTAATATGTATTTTACCTATGTCAAAGTTGTTGTGTGTTATATTTGTGTCAAAAATCTTAATTTGAAATGGGACAATTTTTTTTTTGAAATAGACAATTTTTGAAATGTTACGTTTTTCCAGATTTGTTTTTAATCATTAGTTAATACAAACTCAAATAGATATAGCAAAAGGAATCACGTTCCAACCGGGCTATCTTTTTTTTTAGCCCGCGCGTAACTGTCAAAATCTTGTCATTATAGTAAATAGAGAGCTGCGCTTAGAAATGCATTGAGCATGCGCGCGGACATCTTTGAGCGCACCGCGTAGCGCCAGTTCGCACGGGCTTGTCGCGAAAACAAAAAAAAAACATAGTGAATAAAGACCCGAGTGTCCATAAGACCTCTCTATTTTTATTTTTATTTCTGTTTTCAATTTCAATACAGCTTATGATTGTACGTAGTTGTATTACAAAAGAGCGATTGAGAGTTTTTATTGCCTGGTTCTTTCTTTCGGTCCGAATATTGCTTTGAGCATTTGCCATTTCTATAATTTACTCATCACAAGTAAGTAATCTTATTGCAATTGCTTTCTAAGTAATTTATGATTTTTTTTTATTCGAAAATACATAATTTTCGAAATCAGGGTGCGTTTCCACTGACGTAAAACAGTGCTCGAAATCGTTCCCAGAATTATTTCGAACACTACTCGTATAATTGGTCAATTGACGATGCTCTGCTCCACTCATCCACTATTTGGTATAGCACTCGAACCAATAATTTATGAGGGACTAAAGTGTCTCAAATTGTTATTTTGAGTCTATACGTACTAGGTACTTTGAGTTTGAAATTGTTATTTTGTAAAGTACCAAGCGTTACAGAGACACATATTAATAAAAAAAAGTAAAGTAATTAATGAAGCTGGTATTACAAATAAATTTTCTTTTTCATTAAATTAATGATCGACTCGAGTACATTTGCAAAAACGCGGGACATTCATAAAGTTAACAGGTGAACCGAAATTGTACAGAATTTTCTGACACAATACAGCTGCCGCATGCCGCTACAATTGTTCGAAATACCGTAAATGTTACCGATAAAAATTGTTTTTCGCTGAATTTTTGTTCATTACACTGAAAATGTGTGGTGCAAGTACGAATTTATTTCGTCATGGACTAAATTTAGTAAAAAAAATCATCTCGCGATACTTTTTTAAATTTATTCTGTACTAGCTGTCCCGCGCAACTTCGTCTGGGTAAATTTTCCCCATTTTTGCAACATTTATTATTGCTGTTCCGCTCCCATTCGTCGTAGCGTGATGTTTTATAACCTATAGCCTTTCTTGATAAATGGGCTATCTAACAGTGAAAGAATTGTTTAATTCGGATCAATAGTCCCTGAGATAACCGCGTTCAAACGAACAGCTTTATAATATTAGTATAGATAACAGTGTTTTATTGCATTTTTTCAAAAAAATAATTAAAAGGCCCATTAGTACTATACAAAACGGATCACATATATTTTATCTCCCGATATTTACACATGTTCATTCGGCTAGGTTGATGCGACATGAAATGGTTAACTTTTAAAGAAAACTTTTTTTTAATAAAAGACGGCTCCCGCAGTAGGGTACAGGCCCTGCGTTGCGGGGGACTTCACAAACATACAAGTCACGGACACAAAGTACACCCAGACTCGGTACAACAAAGTGACACAAAATGGTTGTCCACTGTGGGAATCGAACACACGACCTCTTGCGTAGCAGTCGGACACACTCCCACTGCGCCACAGAGGCAATAAAACTTTTTAAATCAATTACAAATTTAGCTCCGAAGTAATCTTGTAGTGTATAAATTCCCCCGCCGTTTAACAAAAAAGCCCATTTTTTTTAAAATAAAAAAAGACAATTCTCTCCACACTTAGACCACAAAATACAATACGAGAAAACCGTGCCAACGAATAAGTTTATTCCGACGACACTAATTGGGAGGACAGATAAATGATTACCATTTTAATTGTTTTTCAAGTTCTGATTGAAGACGAAACCGAGTTTGATCATCAATCTTTGTAGATGGAAAATATAAGGAAATATAACTATAAATATTTATCAAATCTAACTAAGTGATTGATTTGATACATTGTGTTTGTTTTTGGTACTTATTTGTAGACTTATTGCTTTTTAGTTTTTCATAGTAAAATAGGAGATCGGACTGCTAAATCAAAATTTCCTTTCAGCAATTTTAGTGTTATATGTTAAGTTCTATAAAATTATGAGAGCATTCAAAAAAATTAAACATGTTGTAAACGTTTATAAACTTGATGTGGGGGTAAGGTTCTGCGACTAAAATACTATATACCATGTTAAAGGACTGAGCATCATTTGAAGACGTACGTTGGTATAGTCATATCATTATTTTACTTTTAGTGTTTGATTTTAAGATAAAATAGACCAGAACATTTTAAGTGCTTTTTTTGCTCATAACTTATAAATTTATTTTAAACTAGCTTTCGCCCGCGGCTCCGCCCGCGTGTATGTCGGTTATCGCGATAAAAACTATCCTATGTCCTTCCTCGGGACTCAAACTATATCCATACAAAATTTCATCTAAATCGGTTTAGCTGTTTGAGCGTGAAAGCGTAACAGACAGACAGACAGACAGACAGAGTTACTTTCACATTTATAATATTAGTATGGATAGAAAGGGAGCTGCTCCCTTATAGGGTTTTTTTATGAAATCGTTAAGTAGGTAAGCATAGATATTTTATCCAATACAGCGTTACTTATAAAGCGCTTCATAGTACCAGAGATGTATAAATGGTATTTTCGCGACAGTTTTATTTTTAAATATTGCCTCGTTGTGAGATTTATAAATGTTACTTTCAAGTCAGTCTGTGCCCTGTACCTACTAGTATTTTTGCGAAGTCCTCCGTAACACAGGGCTTGTACATTTATATTGTGAGTTGTCTTTTTAAAAGAAAATAATAATAATATAATATTTTGGGACAACTTACACAACGTCATCTGATCCCAAACTAAGCAGAGCTTGTACTATGGCAACCAGACAATGAGTATACATAATTATTAGTTAAATAAATACATACTTAAATATAGATAACGTACACCGAGACACAGAATAAACCATCGTGTTTATCACACAATGTTTTATCCTGGGTTGGGATCGAACCCACGACCACCGGCTTAGCAGTGAGGGTCACTAAGCACTAAACCAACAGGCCAGTCAATAAATGCTGTTTTAGTATATAGACATATCAATATGTAATACATAGGTATATCAATATGTAATATCAAAGTCATGATTTGGTGAACGTCATCACCAGATATATAATTTAAAAAAATATACTTAGATATTATATCAAAATCCTTTACAAATCGTAACTCTCATAAGTATACTACTCCATATACCGGCTCCGAGATATTCCGTGAAACAATTATTCCTATTTGCTAACGACCTCAACGAGAAATTCTATAAATAGCTTACCTTTCCCTGTTTGAAGTGCAAATTGCGGGTACCTATTTTATGTATAACAAGACAAACATTTATTCATACTTGCTACAATAAGAATACAGTGTTGGAGTGCCTGCTAACTTTACAATGCACGTCCATAGTGGTTGAAAAAATCGGAATTGGGCATGTGATTATGTTTATTTTTTAATTTTAGATGATACGAAACGATGTTAACCCGGCCATGTAGTCGATAATAATAATTATTATTATATAATAACATAGAGAATAGTGCCCAAACACTTTGCATTTTTTTTTACACTTGTTGTAGGTATTGTATTATGTATTGAAATATGTTGTCGTTCAGAAATAATAGAAATAGATGTCACTGTGCCTTATCGCTGAACCGCGGTATGGTTTCGATACAAGCGGCAACATATGATCTCACAGAATTTTGTAATTATGAGGGAACACTTTATACAGTACTATTTCATAGTAGAATAAATTCAATAGTCTGAAAAGTGGAGTGTTTCATTCACGAGCCATTGGAGGATTGTTTAACACTCAATGCTTCTCTCAAAAAATTTTTCATACTTGTTCAATGAGACGAAAATCGTGGATACATATTTTGACTACATCATTTAAACTGAAATTAAGCCCATTATTCCAAAAAAATATTGTTCTTGTGAGCATCGGACTGCGCGTTTTCTTATCACGTTTTTGACTCGATTAGAACAAA
Source organism: Herminia tarsipennalis (assembly GCA_945859575.2). Lineage (NCBI taxonomy): Eukaryota > Metazoa > Arthropoda > Insecta > Lepidoptera > Erebidae > Herminia > Herminia tarsipennalis. The sequence continues at coordinate 4,283,656 of OX243843.2, read as the reverse complement.
AGACGTCCCGTTTGGTCCCGGTCTTGAGTCGTATTCAATGCGCGCTCATTTCCATACTATTAAACCTATGTTAGGCATGTTCTATTTGGTTTCGGCAGAAACCAGAAATATGGCCGAAACCAAATTTGCTAAAGCAATTATTTCAATGTTATTGTTTATTGTATTATTATGTATGTAATATAAAGTAGTTTTTAAATATCGTGTAAGTAGTGAAAATTATCTTATCTGTTAAACATTAAATTAGATATTGTTACAGTTATGATCGATGATTCGGTGTTATTATTTTTTTAATTGATTCCAGTTCGTTCTTTCGTTCAATGTTCTTCGTTTAAAAATCGAAAAAAATCGACTTGGTCACTGTTGTAAGCGAGAGTGTATTGTGTTCAGCCAAGCAAAGAAAGCATTAGCCTGTATTTGAACTTTTATGAAGGGAGGTAATGAAGACAATGCTGGCGTGCCAAAGCTTCTATTTGCTAATTAATTTAAAATATTTTTTGAATGTGCGTACAAAACCACACACTGTCCGATGACTAATTTATTTTGCATATGTTACAATTTTAACACACACTTTCTGCATTTTAGTATTAGGTACTAAAATGTAAACTGTTTGAACAAAAATAAGGCCGAAACAAAAAAATAAAAGAGCTTGTCTAATCTCTATTTTAAATGTAATGTGGAATGAAAGTTGTGTGCCAAAATGAAATTCACCCTTATCTGCCGTTTTGTTTTGTCTGGTCGTAACAACTACCTGAAAATTATGGTTATACTTTAAACACTCAAATTATCTTGAACGTCATTTACATTTATACTAATTTTACGTAATACACTGTTTAATAAATGAAATGGATTATTTTCCTCGTTTTCATTTACAAAAAAGGCAGATGAAATGATTTAGCGCATTATTAATAATAATATCTTGGGACAACTCACACAACGCTATCTGATCCCAAACTATGACTTGAGAGCTTACTATGGAAACCAGACAACTGATAAACATAATTATATATTTCTAAATACATACATATTATAGGGAAATAACACCCAGGCACAGAATAAACCATCGTGCTCATCACACAAAGCTTTATCATGGGTGGAGATCGAACCCCAGTCGGATACACTCCCACCGCGCCACAGAATTATTACTATACAACCCACAGAATTATTACTATACAACTTAACTCTATATGCAATAACTGCACAAACACCATTAATCAAACTCATTGGTCCTACAATACCAAGATAGAGCAATATTGTACTTTTAAAAACTAAACTATAGGGCCAATAGTATTAATATAACAAAAACCTACCATTTTTCGTACCTTTTATATTTCATAAAACCATTGGTTGAATTTATTTTAAGATCATAAGACGGTATCATGATAGGAGGAAAAAGAATCACGAGCATAATATCCCGAAATATAAATTCGATTTACACAAAGCAATTTAAAAATAGCATCTAAATCTCTTTGAAAACGATATCATAAAATTAAATTTCCCATCTCACTTAAACAAGGCAATTTTCACAGCTTACAAAAGATATAAAAAAAAACACGTCCGCGTTTTAATATTTCACGTCTGTCATGGCATGTCCAAAAGTGTTCAGGTTGTGCCATTGGGTTCCCACAGATTAACTGGGAGGGTCGACATGGACTCCATAGGGACAAGCTAAAAAAAAACAACCAGAAAGTTTTTCCCCGTGGCGCACGCTTCACGAAAAACTAGTAAAATAAACCGCATTTTAACGACCAGCGGTGAAATAGAGCTGCCGTTTCTCTTTTTTTGAATTACGATACCCTTTTTTGTAACTGAAGTTTTTCGGCTATATTTCTGATTATTCAGTACAGCCGTATTTTTTGGATAAAAAGCGTTTTAAAGTTTTCTGGAAATGTTGTATTTGAGTATGGTTGGATACCATGAACTATATGGTGTAAGAAAGAACTACTGGCATGATATTGCTTGCGCTATACGTTTAATATTAGAAAATGAAATAATTATATTATGTACTGTATTTTGTATCTATTCAGTTTAGGCATGAATTTATTTACATTGTGATTAATAATTTAAACGGCTATTACACTACCCTGAATCAGGGCCCTAAATCGAGTTGGCCTTGAAAATGTGAAAATAATTAGGGCCTTAACTCTTATTACACTGCTCTTTTTAAGGATTTAGGGTCCCTGCTTTAGTGTAGTGTAATAAGCGCATTATTGATCACAATGCAAATAAATTATTGTTTTGTTTGTTTTGTTATTTTGATTATTTGTTTTTGACATGGTTTGCTATCAGGAACTCAGGTATCAGGTACTTGTAAAGCCTACTTAACTGTGCTAGTTTTCCTTTCAATTTTACTAAATATACTAGTACAATAAATTTTTCGCATATCCAACAACAACCATTTAGCTGACAGGGGAGGGAGAGACACTTGGCTCTAACAAACATTTGCACTTTATAACTTAATATTTCACATACGGATCATACTATACCCGAAATGTTTTTAAAAGACCCATCCAATGACGCCCCACACAATTGGGTAGACGGGGATGTGTTTTCTTTTGCCCCATTTTTTTTTCACTTGTCGGCGTAACTACTATGTATATTTATGCCAAATTACAGCTTTCTAGTACTAAGCGTCTCTGAGCTCTGTCGGACAGAGCGAAACTAATATAAGTAATATAAGGGTGAGTCCGAGCAGTAAGATCTTAATCTAACGAAATACGTTTTTATTAAATTATAAATAAGAAATTTGTGTAAATATAAATACGTGAAAAGTGAATAGACAATACGTTGACGCATAAATATGCTTATGTGATATCGTTTTCATTTGTAGCAAGTGAAAGAGTGATACAACATATAAATCTTATCTGCTACTGAAGCACAAAGTTTCAAAGTAAAAATGCCCAAATAAGTCAACAATGTTTACCCAAAACATTAAAACCTTATACTATCGTACGTAAATCCCAGAATACAATAAAAATACAACAAAGAGTGAACCAAAATAACAATACATTGATACAAAATAACTGGTGAACTACTCAGCTGTGTCGTGACTTAAAAGTTATAACTCAACTTAAAATCAAACAAAGTCGCATTCGACGTATTTTAATAACTAGCTGACCCGCGCAACTCTGTATGCATCATATTCCCCGTTTTTACAACATTTTTCATTGATGCTCAGCTCCTATTGGTTGTAGCGTGATGTAATATAGCCTACTCCCTCGATAAATTCCATCCAACAAATATTTTTTCAATTTGAACTAGTAGTTTCTAAGATTATCGCGTTCAAACAAACAAACTCTTTAGCTTTATGGAGTTGGATAGAACGCGGTATTTCAATTTAATATTCACAAAAAGTGCTAATATACGCTGGTAAGAGTTTTAACTAATGAAGACGCAGATTCGAATCTCACCAGCATATATAAGCACTTTTTGTGAATATTAAATTTAAAAAACCGGGCAAGTGCTTGTCGGCAAAAGGATGATTTTTCAAACCCTTGGAAAAATCGACTAGAAGAGTTGAAGACATCATCACCTTGCTGAAGGAGACTGATCCAGACGATATTACAAATTATACAGATAGACCAAAGAGTTGCGGAGACTGCCCGCCGTCAGTTTCGATCAGATCGACGTCACCCGGGTGTTGAAAGACATCATGTTCCTGAAAACAAGCCTGACCCAGTTGCAGACCTAGCTGGAATTGTCAGAAAACACCAAAGGTGAACTACGCGCCAAAATAGTCTTATTAGGCAACGCTGTTTTTGCAAGTCGGTCACCCGATGACGTCTCAAAAGTGAACAGTTGTCGCGAGACGACCTGGTTGGTCTTTAGTGGCACCAAAGATACGAAACACATCAGAAAGAAAGAAAGAAAGAAAGAAAGAAAGAAATTTATTTTGTCCTCAAAAGAAAAAAAAATACAGTAAGTAGTACAAATTCAATTAAAATTAGTATCGAGAGACAAAAATGGTCCTAGCTCAGCGAGATTGCAACTCCGCTTAATGAGGAGTTGCGCTGGTATTCTGCTAAGACCAAAGTGACGACACGAACATTAACCGTCAATATTAATATAAAATAAAAACAAACAGAAAAAATAAAGTTTATATAAGTAAGACTATGTTTAAATATAGTAAATAAAATATTGGTTAAGATATTAAAATATTAATTAAAATAAAAAAAAGAAAAGCATATTTTATGGGTAATTTAATTTTGTAATATTATTTTGTGCAAATCGCGCGGGAAACGTTTGACAGATTTGACCATAGATTATATACTTAGATTTGACGTTAGAACTTAGAGTTTTTCGGTTTCGACTGAATTTAAAGTTTTTACCAAGTACCCATTAAATGCCTAAAAAAGTCTAAACTGTAATAAATAGTGCGTACCTATGAAAACTGCAGATGATCAATAAAATGAATAAAATTTACATGATTTATCATTGGAATGATAGCGAGGAGCGCTTATTGAATAAACGGCATAATCTCAAGAATTATTAGGTCTATTGTTTCTGTAAGTCTAGCAATTGTTGTTTATACTTTTTGCTAAAAGTATGAACAGATTTCAACGTACGTACAGGCGGCGGAAGATCGTTCCAACAACGAGTAGTGGCAAGCTTAAAACTCCCACGAAAGGCTTGCAGTACGATGTCTTGGTGTAACGAAAAGGTATGTTGAAGCTCGTGTATTATGCTTGTTTATATCACTGGACCAGCTTAATTTGTTGTACAAATAGTCAGGTTTCTTAGTTAATATTACACCAAAGACACACATCACGCAATTCTCCGTTTTTGCAACACTTTTCATTGCTGCTTCGCTCCTACTGGTCGTAACCTGATGATATATAGCATATAGCCTTCCTCGATAAATAGGCTAATCAACAGAAAAATACTTTTTCAATTCGGATTAGTAGTTTCTGATTTTACCGCGTTCAATCAAACAAACTCTTCATCTTTATGATATTAAGTATAGATATTCGTTGTCTGTCTCCGAAATTCATCACCAGATCTTTAAAATATTTTTTATAATACCATTTAGAATTAGACCTCTGTTGAACAAAAAAAATCATTTTGAAAATTCGTCTGACGGAGTGATGCCTGCCATACAAATATCATTGAGAACCTCCTCCTTTTTGAAGTCGGTTGAAAATATTAGCGTAAAATAAGAAATGCCTCAAAATTGACCTATACCTACACTCTACAAATTCACAAGATACTGTTTCATTCTTTCTCAGGTCAACCCTAAGCACTTTAATCAGTGCTGCGCTCTAATCCTAACTCAACAAATTAGCGTATATTTGTTGGCAAGTATGTACCGTGCCACCAGTGCCACTATAAAACAAGGAAAAACTTTTTTACGGCCCGCCCTTGAACTTTGTACAAAGGCAAATTTTCTCATCAGCCGCCATATTAACTTTTATTAGGGTTGCTAAGCAAAGATATAAAAACGAAACTTCTGGTTATGAACCGATAGTTTGGAATGGCTTCCATTATGTTTGAAGAGCGTAAAAACTAGAATACTGTTTATGTAGTGATATAATGGTTTTATGTGGAAATACATAACTTGTTCTGTAGTACTTATCCATAAATGTGTTTGTGTTGAAGTTAGGATAGTTTTAACTTCTGTTTACCCTTGATTAGAGTGCTTAAGCAGTTGGTTGTAACTAAGTTGTTACGACCAATGGAATGTTTATGAAACTTATCTTTGCTTCGTTCGGCACAAGAGTAGAGACCATAACTATCTATCTTTTCTTTTCTTTTTTTCTTTCTTTTGCAAAACATGTATACTTATTCATTAAGTAGATAGCAGTAAATTGGACATTATTTATGCACATAAAGTTTATACGTTGTAGGTGGATGCTCGTACTACGTTGTACCCATTGAGGATGATATATCCAATCTCGTGTACTCTTCTTTCAATGTTTTTGACCTCTTGTTTTTTCTTGGACACCACTTTGTGTGATCCACAAATTGTTGTCCTCGGGACAACAACAACGACGATCTCTGGGTGTACTTTGTGTCCGTGAATTGTATGTTTGTAAAGTCCCCCGCGACACAGGGCTTGTACCTTACAGCGGGACTCGTCTTGAAAAAAATGAGAAAAAAGAGTTTCACGCAGGCACTTTGTACCCACTACTAGCACAAGTAATTAAGCTTACCTAGAAGATTCAACTAATGTATGATCTACTGCTAACAGTTATCTTAAAAAAAAACAGGTTGGACTCGGTAGTGCCGGCAGAAGTGAAAATTTGAACAACAACGTTGTGCATTTTTGAATATTTTGGAATGGTTAGGGAATATTATTTTTATCAGTATAAAAGTACTATCATTTATGTGGTTAAAGATAATATTCATGTCTTGTGCTATCGTACACTAACATGACAATTTAAAAAATGACAATGATGACAATTAAAAAGTTTTATCTCTCAGAAAAAAATACATACTGATGAAATTTGAATAATATTTTTACTGACATAATAATAGAAAAATATGAAATAATAAATCACAAATCAAAAAACCAAAATCAAAAATTAAAATAACAAAGGAAAAAAAAATATTCGTTACTCGGACTCGAACTAGAGTCTTCTGGTTTCTGGACCGCCCGATTTCCTATAATAACATACCTGAGCTATAATAACATTGTATATGGTGGTGAAATTAACCTTCGTATTGTAATGATATAGTAGCAGTTTTTCATTGCTCTCCCTTCGTCTTAGGAATTTTCGATCAGGGTCACGTGATTTACGAATTTTCGAACCGCGTCACGTGATTCTGACGCGAGTTTAAAATTTTTTACCCTTACCAAAAAGTGCACAATGCCGCTAAAGAAGTTTTGACTTCAAAAAAGGTTTTATCGTCATCATTTTACTTTGTAATTAAAATGTAGAATGTAGGTGTGTTATAATTAAAATGGAACAGTATTGTCGATAATCTTTGTCCCATTACCACTATGCATAAAATTCTACTTTGCATACTGATATCGCATGAATTTTGCATCACTTTTTTTTATATTTCAACAGCGACCCGACGAAATGATACGTTTGGATCGACCCACACTTGTAGCGGTAGTTGATAAATTAAATTTCGTTGGGAGCTGACGGTTGGCGCGATAAACGAAATAACACTGCGCTTGAAGCGAGCACTGCGGGTAAACTCAATGAAGTTTGCAGTAGTTTTTGGGAGCAAACATATCTTGAATGTTAGCTGGTTGATCAGAGTGTGGTTGAAATGATGTCAGTTATTTGTTTTAAAAAAATGGAACAAGGCTCTCAATAGGAAAGAGGCATGCAGAGTCAAGGCAATAGTTGGCACTATTGCAGAACACCAAGAGTATTGAAGGCAATTTTCATACGTACTTTACTCGAGCAATGTAATTGGTGCACTTGTATGAAAGGATCGATCCCGTGTCCATGTGTAACATTTATGTGTGCGAGCGTCAAGAGCGTTTTCTATATAGGTTGTCTTTTGTACTCTCTGTTGTTCTTGAAAAAACTGAACAAAAGAGACTCCGTCCGCCACCTCTACTGCTGCTCTAACAGATTCCCGTTTCACTTATGACCGGTGTAGTAGGAGATTTGGTGCGGCAATCGGTTTGCTCAGCCACAGAAAAGATGACCACTGCCACTGCAACAAACGTCCGTCAGGATGCTGTGGCCTATATATATATTTAGATGATAGTGCGTCTTAAAGCCTTCCAAGAAATGATATTCGTTTATAATTTATGTTATTTATGCAACACAAAAACCCGCGTCCAATTTCACATTTCAGTAAAAGAAACTGATGGGACTTGACACTCCAATCCCTTATCAACGTGATTATACTTACATTACTAACAAAAAAACATAGTAGGTATCTAACTACCTGTAAAGCAATTTATTGTTTGAATATTAATCATCTTTATTGAATGACTCAAATATTCCAAAGTAATACAATACAAATTACCGTTTTACTTAAACTTTGAATACTTCTAACTTCTTTACGATTAATCATTCAATTGAAGTAATTTTTCCTCGTTTTTATTTTTTTGTACTATTGTTTTAGCATGATCGAGGCAGCGTAGGCGTGTTTTAGCAACTTGTAGCACCATATGAAATTCTCATTAATCTATACTTAAAATTATAAGCTGAAGAGTTTGTTTGCTAGTTTGAACGCGGTAATCTCAGAAACTACTGATCTGAATTGAAAAATTCTTTCACTGTTGGATAGCCTATTTAACGAGGCAGGCTATAGCTTGTATAAGATCACGCTACGACCAATAGGAGTGGAGCAGCAATGAGAAATGTTGCAAAAACGCGGAAAATTTACGCTAACGAAGTTGCGCGGGACAGATTGTAGTCTATACAATTGTAAGAAAAATATTGACATAAGTAAAAGTTTTTTTAAAGCTTAGAGAAGCACATAGGTTTAATTTTATTGCGACGACCAACATACACACGAGTGGACTCGCCAATAACAATGAGTATTTAAGAAATTTGATATATATATTATTATAATAATAATATATAATGAGCAAAAGAAAAGTAAAAATCCACTTATGAGTGAAGAAAAAGCAGAAAAGAGATCTATTAAAGATATAAATATCAAAATCAAAAGACACAATGCAGACAGAACTAAAGTATTTTAATTTAATACACGAACAGACGGTTATTTCATAACTCGTAAAAACTCGAGACTCATGACAAACGACCTCGAGGTGTAAGTTTTACCAGGCCTTGTCTCCGAGAAGTAATAAATTGTCGCCCACAGAAACTTGATTAGAGAAACTGGGTTACCTTATTGGGCTAGCCGTAACAAATAGGTCTGCGGTCTTGTGCTTTGTGGTTTAATTCCTGACTCAGATATTATATTCCTGGAGTTATGATAGACACCAATTTAGTGAAGGAAGTAATTTGGTAGATTTTCGTCTTTTTAGAAACGGCATACATGGATACTACAGTCACTACTCAAAACGAGACTCGTGTTCAGGGGTTTTGACATCACTATTAAATCCAACTTTGGCCATCAGTTCCTATTTCAGTCGGTCGTGTCTATCAGACGGACGGACATACATACATGTCCGTCCATATGTCAAAGGTATTTTACTCAAAGACTACAAAATGTAAATGGAGTAAAGGTGTCTTGTATAAGCCGCTACTTAGTTCGATAGTTGAATAATAAAAATAAATATTTTAGGCACTTCATACATGTATAAGAAGCTGAATAAATCAGCAAACATATATATGTTTATAAGTGAATATTTTTGTAAATAATCGCTCCGAAACTTGCAAAAATAGTGTCCCCACCCTTCTTTTAAATCGCATGGCCAAAAATATGTAAAAAAATACAAAGGTAACGCCTAATAAATACTTTCAATTAAAATTATTATTTTCAACATTATAGCGTTATTGAGTTGTTGTGAAAAAAGTGCGCTCCTTAAGATACGCTCTTTTGCTGGTGCATTTTTTTAGATCGTCTGCAGAACCCTACACAGAGCATGGTCCGACGAGCCTTGCCCGCTTTATTTTAACTAATATGTCTATGTGTTCACTCGTACATTTAAAAAAATGACCTACCTGTTTAAACATGAATGGAATATTATCTCTAACGAAGCAGACCTTCTTCGCCAAAGGTAGTATCAAGGTTTTTCGTAAGCCTGAAAATTATCTAACACTGTGCTGTTTAATTATCAGAAAATTGTGAAAATTCGTTAATTTTAAAGTCCAAACAAAAAGCACATCACCTACCTAAACTTTTTAAGATCAATCAGAGCTTTACAAGGCTTAGCGCAGTTTTAGTAACTTTTTAGGGTTCCGTAGCCAAAATGGTAAAATGGAAACCTTATAGTTTCGTCATATCCGTCCGTCCGTCTGTCTGTCCGTCCATATGTTACAGGCATTTTATTCAAAAATTATATCATGAATATTGATGAATTTTGGAGTAGGTGTAGGTATTGTTTATTCCACGAAAACTTTGATTCCAGACTTTATTCAAAGGTAAACCGTGAGACAACATTGTTAAGAAATTCAGCCTCAATATTTTCATATATCTTTCATTCATAGACGTAACAAAATATTAAGAAAAAAAATAGGTCCATTGCATTAAAAAATATGAAAAAAATCACAAAGCTAATAAATAACTAATATTATTTTTACCATGGTCGGATAAAATGTCTTTGAGTAATTGTCAAAAACCTGCACTTCGCAACGAAAGACATTTACAATTTTTCACATCGTATTTTTTCATATGTGCATTTTATTTGTAATAACGGCTGCGGAACCCTACATCCAACATGCAATTGCCCGATTTTTATTTATTCGGTAAAACGTGTATCGATTTACAAGAGGTTTTACAGCCTTGTCTTTAAAGGAAAGTATCAGTTAATCCGTGAATACAATCATTGAAAATTGGTTTAGTCAAATAATAAAAACGCCTTACAATATTTGGACGACTGAAATTGAAACCCTTCATTGTTCAAAATTATAATTATCTTTTACATCGGATTATTGATTAAAGAAATATAGATATTCTGATTGTTTTTGCTCTAGGCACGATTGGATTAGAACATGATATTTTTTTCAATTTAGTATAGAAGTAATTGAGGTTTGTTTAAAAAGATACTCAAGTACCACATTTTAAAAAAAATCTCTAGGTTTTAATTATAACAATATCACATTTCATTACATTATTTGCCAAAGTATTACTATATTTTTAAAGAAATGGTTAATTGTTTAAAAATATAATATTGTAAGCTTTGGAACGCAAGCTCATTGTAATTAGTTGCTATCAGAAAATGGAAACGTAATTTTGCATGCTCATTTTTAAGTATTTTGTTACAAAGAAAACATGATAACCTCTATCATATTTTCTCATTAGTTAAGTGAATTGTATTATTAACAAGAAAAAAACTATGATATATACAATATATTAGGGTGCTTCAAAAAAAAAAATTATATCAACTCTTACTATATAAAAAATACTTACCAAACATGAGCTCTATAGCTCAACTCTAAGGGGTCGTTATTTTTATTTTAGTTTCCCATTTAATTAACATGGAAAAAAATATTTTTTGTTTTGAATAAATATATATATATATATATATATATATATATAGCTGCTGCAGCTAGCTGTCCCGCGCAAGTTCGTCTGCGTACATTTTCCCCCCTTGCTGCTCCGCTCCTGTTGATAGCTTATTAGTATATTAGATTAACTATCTATAATATTAATTGGATTTTGGTCCCACATTACTAGCTATCCTGTTAACCCCTCCAGATAAGCTCAATGGCTTGCGTTAGGAGCGGGTTCACGTCGGTAGTATAATGGGTAGGCATAAAAGGTATAAAAGCATGAAGAAGAGCATGAAGCAAGAATCATCTTCTTAAATCTTAAATATGTTTTAAATTGAAATAATGTAGCAAGTAAATTCAGTTTTTGGTTAACATTTATTTTTGGATTTATTTAGAACTCTTAAGAAAATAAAGGTACAAGATGGTCTCTGGGAACAACAAAGAACTAAAAGTGGTCCCAGTTCAAGAAAAGGTTGGGAACCATTGTTCTAGTAAGTATTGCAAGTAGTAGTTTTATATATTGTAAATTTATTGAATTGGCATAAAATTTATTGCAATGTACATATCTACCGTTCTTTTATAGGTACCACAAAAGTGTATACGTCGTGGCATAGTGTAGTATATAACATATGACGTATAGCCATAGGAATGTAAGAATTTACTTTTACATGATTAAATAGACAATTAAGATTATTTATGTAAATTATAATTACTAGGAAGTTAATGCTAAAACAAACGTACATATACTGCTAGCTAAGCAAGTATAAAACCCCACTATTTGTAACTCTAAGTCCTTTGTTATATAGAATTAGGGCAAATATTGTTATATAAAATTAATCGGTCCAGTGAATCAATAAACAGTAAATAACTAACATAAGATCTCGTCTCTTATTTGACTCAGTTACTATAACGTCTCGCTATATAACACAACACCGTCTAGAATATGCTTAACTTTGAATGAACGTTTACAAAATACATATCTTCTATGTCCAATGTCATAAAATATCAGCTAACGAGCATACTATTCCATAAGTGCTAAAATGCCGGAACGCTTATATAAATATTTATATCCAGAACTCTATTAATTTTAGACATTTCATGAAATGATAATGAGCTTTAAAAACAACCATGTATTTGTTAAACAGACCTGCCTAAAGGCAGCATATTTATTTACGTTTTCACGAATTAACGCCAATGGACGGCTTATCAGAGTCATCAGTAACATTTGGTACATACTTTGATACCTACCCATTCGTAAAGCGAAGGCTTTAATTAAGCTTTTATAGGCTGAAATCGATTGCTATCATTTGCATATGAATGTCGTTTTTTGCTGTCGTGGAAACGATGTGTGAATTATTTTGTTTTCATCTGTTATTCTGGTGTGATTCGAATGATTTTTGTAATAATACCTGCCTTTAAATTTATGGTAATTGTATTGTTAATATTTATATGTTCAGAGTGACTGGTAATACGTATTTGAATGTGAATAACGTCGTATATATATGTTTATGTCAGTGTTAAATTAAAAGGGTTAACTTTACAATGGTTTTGTATGATTCGGGCTGAATTAATGCGGTTGTTGGATAAAGCAATTTAAAGCGGCAGACAAGGACAGAGTTCGTGTCTATTTTGAAAAAAAAACTTGCCCTTCGAGAAAAGTAAGTGAGTACAGTGGACTCGCGTTAATCCGACAAACGTTTTGCAGGACGTTGTCGGATTATAGAGTACTGCCACAGACTCCGAATCCGACAAATAAAACAATAAATACTTATTGATTGCAAAGCGTGAAAGAGAGAAAAATCTCGTGCAGCCTTTGACAGGTATTGTCTATAAAGTAGCGTTGACTACTCTCGAGAAAGATAATAACAAATTAAAGGATAATACAGACCTCTATAATCCGGACTTTTTTTGAAGGAGTGTACCTTGTAATCCGACAAATAACAAATCTCATGCATGACAATGTACAGTGATAGGCATGCCGGATTACAAGGAGCTCCGGATTAGCCAGGGGCCGGATCACCGGGGGTCTACTGTATTTAGGAACCAGGCTGTCTCGAAAAAAGGTTTTACAATTATATTTAAACTTTTAGAAGCCCTTGATCTGAATATTATTTATATTAAAATATGTTAAAATGCTGCTGCAGTTCGTTAGCACGTAATTGCCTAGGTACTTAAAACAGACTTTAATCACAACAAATTCCACTACACTATGGTGCATATTTATTTTTATAAGTATATACATATACTAGCTGTTCCGCGCAACTTCGTATGTGTAAATTTTCCCCGGTTTTGCAACATTTCTCGTCGCTGCTCCGCTCCTATTAGTCGTAGCGCGATGTTATATAGCCTATAGCCTTCCTTGATAAATGGGCTATCCAACAAAAAAAGATTTTTTCAAATCAGACCAGTAGTTCTTGAGATTAGCGCGTTTAAACAAATAAACAAACAAACTCTTCCGCTTTATAATATTAGTATAGATACGAGTATTTGAGCAAAATGGTCACCTTCAAATTTAAACAATATTAAAAAAAGAAGAAAAGTCCACTTGAGGGATGAATTAAAAAATTGAGTTTTTTTTTTTGCAAAATTTAAGAAGATGCTTAGGTTACATTGTGAAAGCAACGATGGGGTTATACTTTACACATTCTAACAATTAAAAGCTTGAAATTTTCGTAGAAAGGGCCTTGTTTCAAACAGAAAATATACTGCGAACCACAACAACTATAACAATTAACCTAACTCGCATCTGCCCTATACTAAAACACATCATGAAAAGTTCATTAAAACATCCCCAAACCCGTTTCAACGGAAGAAAACTCTAACTACCCGCATTTGAACACATATTCACAAATCGCAGGGGACGCAATTGAAACAGGCGTTCGGTTAAATAAACAAGAACAGCATTAATACGAGTCTAAATGCGTCTCTGGCGAAACATTTTGGGTCTCTGAAGCGAAAACCAATAACGTAAATATGTCTGTTGGTAACCTGTACGGAAACGTAGGTGACGTAATTTCTGAGGCCTAACAGATTAGGGTGTTGCTGTGTTTCAGTTTTGAATTTGGAATGTTTTGGTACAAAGGACATGTTGATATGTCAAGATGTTTGGTACCTTTTTGTTAACGGCTCGGCATTGGAAGGAATATCCATACCAACCTTTCATGATTTTATTTCGGGCATAGCAAGACTTGATACATCATCATAAACTCTAAAACTACTGAAAAGAAACTACTAAATATCTTTCTCTATTTCTAGCGATCTTAAACCAGTCTGTACCTACTACCAAGTGACTCCATTTGAAGCTCCTTTTCCTAGAGCTTTTCCTTTCTTCAACCACGCCACGTGTACAATTTTAATATTACTTTAGTTCATTTCTCTTTCTCATTGTTACAAAATGTTATTAAGATAATGTAGCATTTTTTTACATTTTAACTCAAGATGAAGGCGGCCTACCTCCATAAACTGTTTTAACTTATTTTATTTTTAAAAGCTGAAAACGAAATATGTCAACCCTAAGCTGTCATTAATCGACCCGTGATGACAGTGACTAAGATCATTCTAGAATTTTATAAGCAACGGGTCTTAATCGCGTAAGTATTTTATTTTAAGGCTAAATACCTTTGCTTATTGCCCGACGTTTCGACCTTATTGCAACGGCCGTGGTCACGGGTAGACTTAGATTATCGATTAAGACCCGTAGCTTATAACATTCTATAATGTGTACAAATCGCGAAAGTTTACGAACATAATTATAAGATCATTGTAATTTAATAGTTATAGAGCGAAAAAGGTATCTTACGTTTTAAGTTCATTTATTTTTGCCAATATTAAATTCAAAATTATTTATTTTTATTAGGATGCAAAACAACACTTGTGATACGTCATTATTTTAAATGTACACGTAATGCCAAGTTCGCAAACAATGGATAAAGCAGGAGAAATATGTAACGAATATGTGAAAGTTTGACATAATTTTATGTTACACTATGTCTAAAAATACCTGTAAGCGCTATTACTTGTCAACATTAACATTCCTGATGTGTCTAGGTCACGGCACATTTCCTTCAATTAATTCTGTCAAATATAGAACGCTGTTTTTATAAATGGTGTTTATTCATTAACACTGTCACTAATTATATTGCTCTAGTATTCGTAATTACACTTCTAAATTGAATAGGCTCATACGTTCCCTGGATTTATGTCTAGGTTAATTTGTTACGGGAGTTTGTTTAGAAAGGTCTTGGTAATACGGTTTACAATGTAGATATTTATGTTAAAATAGTGTGTAGAAGTCACAACATATACAACGTACAAATGAAAATTTGTCTACCTCGATGATGTAGTAATAGTGCGTACGACAAAGGGTTTGATTACTAACGGGACTGTTTTTTATTAGGACTTTTCTTGATCACATATATTATGTAATTACACGTTGTACTAATTTCTTGTAGGACTTTAAATAGGTTTGCAATTAAAAGCCGCAATAAAAGTGTAAATAAATCTACTTAAGTTACACCTATATCGTAATCAAGCTCGGAAGCTAACCTGATATAGTATAGTATGTCGCAATTTTTTCTAGAATAAATATATAATACTATATCTTGTTCTACTTTTTATACATTTACGTAGCTCGCGTATATCTAGGCCGAATTGTTATTTTTTTAATGTTGTGTAGCACTTTCTTAAAAGTAGTTGAACTTTTAAGAAAAATGCTATCAACCTACATCAAAATGTATATAATTTTCAAGCTTATTTATTAATGACGATGCAAATTAGTAGTGCACATATAACTTTATCGGCAGCATTCATTTCTAATAAAATTAGTTAAAATAAAAAAAGTATTTAACCTTTTTACAAGCTTTTATTTTATTTGCCCTGTGTGTATGTCAGTTTGTTAGTTTGTGTGATCAAATCTTGGAAGCTAAATCAGTACCACTTCTTTCTTCGGTTGGGCTCAAATTTACTATACTTGTGTATCTTTGATGGCAAAGCAATATTATGGTACCATAGACCTGATAATATGATGGAGTTGGAAGGTGCTATAGGAACACAGAAACCTTGCTAACCTCAGTTTGGGCTCATTTGATTCGTCTTGACTAGTACTCCATCCAAGATGATTTCCGGGGTCTGAAGAAGAGGCCGTGGTGACTTACGAAGTCGCAGTTTTAAACCTATCGGATCAAGACTGGCAAAAGTGTTTTAATAGTTGGTTTAGGCGAATGGAATTTGCATAGAGAATAAAGGAGAGTATCTAAAAAAAAAAAAAAATATATATTATTTTTAATACGAGTATCTTGTGTAGTTTCTTCTTGTCTTAAAACTTATCGAGTTGCCTACATGCTTTCTAATTCTCTTCATAACATATAGCGTTCTGCGTGAATCATAATATTATGTTCTCTACAAATCCTATACCGTAGTCAAAATATTTAGCTTGGCCGCTTCGTAAGAGTGACGTTGACACTCTTATGGACTTATAAACATAGAGTATTGACTAAATATACGTGTGCCAATAGGTCCTTGAGTAACGGAACAGCCAAGCCACACCTTTTTGCTACGGCGATACGAGGACTTTTACTTCTTCGTAGTTACAATCAAAGGTTGAATATGGTGACCGCGTCTGTTGCTATTGCAATACGGTTGCAACGTCGGGTACTCAAAAGTAATTCAACCTTAAAAAACTACGCTATTCAGTCCCGTAATGTGTAAAATTGTATCGTATGTACATATAGCAACATTTTAAGAATATATACTTAACACAATCGTATTAGATCCATTATCAATAAAATCGTTTCATGGTCATATTTTCCCATAAGTTTAGATTTTTCTTATTTGAAATAAAACTAACTTAAAGAATCAGTGGGCATACATTAGTAGTTCCTTTATTAAGGTCTATAGATCTAAAACATACTAGCCATTCATAATACACCTAAATTAACTTCTTTAGGGAAATAACTACCTGAATTATGTGACACGGGAAAAAGTACGAAAAGGTACGACGTAGAAACTTGTATTGCTTCGGACTCAATAAATACCTAAATCTAATGCCGAGCCGTAAATCAACATCACTGGGTTTATTTGGAGAGAACTATTAGTGCCGTAGTACACTAAACAAAGCCGGTAGAACGATAAAATCCTAGCGTTAGTGTTCAAGTTGCAGCAGTTTCTGAAGTAAGAATGTATAAATTTCTATCTGTTTCTGGTTGTAAGTATCGAAACTGTAAACAAAGTTTCGATAGTTTAAAGTTTATGTACAAAAAAACTTGCAAGTTGATTTTTGTTACTAGTTCTTCCACAGGAACTGTGCAGTTTATTTGGGTGAAAAACACCCTCAGTCACTCTTTGGTTGCATTTAACGCTTAACTACTGGTAGGTTTGGTCTCCTAGACTCCAACTTTTTAAAATACCTTTATAAACAGTTACTTTTAAAAGCATTGTCTTTTGGTTAAAAATACTTAAGTTTATATATTAACAATTCATAACTTAAATAAAAAACAGGAGCTATTGTGGTTTTTAATGTATTTCTACTGTTGGGTGTTAGTCCAACACAATTGCTAGTGTGCGAGGTAAGACACAGTAAGAGATGAATGGAGTTTGATTGATACAACTGTTACGATTGACGGCGTTTAATGTACTGAAATACAATTATAAAATTTAAGGTTAATAATTGTGTGAATAATTTAAGGTAAAGTACTGGCGTGTAATGTTTGTTCGGCGGTGAATACACTTTCTGATCACGGGATTCCAAGACGTTGACAAACGTTAGCCATCTTCTCGGTTGAAAAATCATTACCGAACCAACATTATACGCCAATGTATAGATGTCCTTAGTGCTATGTGTCGAAGTACCGACAGTTCTGTAATAGTGAGTGATAAAATTCAATCGAGGGTAGTTTCCGAATCCCGCGCGAATAGTTCACGGAGGCGACGCTGAAGCAGTCTACCCATGACTACGGCCGTTGCAGTTCGGTTGTGACTTCGGGCAATAAACAAGGTTATTTTACCATAATTTATATACGCGATTAAGACCCTTAGTAGTATATATAATTTTATAACCTGAACAAATCGCGAAAGTTTATCAACATTAATATAAAATGTAATTATAAAACATGATTTATTACTAAGTATATTCTTGAGCGCGTCAGCAAATACTACTTAATTACTACTTAATTAATCTAACAATGCAAATTGCGACGATTTGTTTATTTTAGTGTGGCTAAGATTTGGTTTTGGTTTTTCTTCTCTTCTACAGTTCTCTGGCAGTCTTCTGTTCGGTTCGGTTATATTGAAATCTGCTTTGTATTTTTGCTTGATATCAAATATAGCTATATATTATAACGCGCTCTGCTTTTCGTCGACAACATCCCTTCTTCCACAAGAGTTATCCGCCGATGAACAATGCATCGGCTAGTAAGCTTTCATATAATTTATTTGTTGTAAGTGTTATCAAACAGCCCCTTGTATAACATAACAATATACAATACAAAAAAACACATATACGTAGGGTCTCACAGACACCACTATGAAAATTTTGAACTGTTACAATAACCTAGCAAATTCAGTCACCACTGCATTTGATGTATCACCGAGGTTCATAAAGGTATCGGGAAGACCAAAATCCTACCTATAAGATACGTTGAAATAAACAGTTAAAAGTAGTTGTTGGGGACTGTGAGACCCCACGTCAGTGGTTAAGGGTTAAACAAACTCGCCGATATCTATCTGCTTCGTTGCTATTAAAACGTAAAAATTGATTGAAATATACGCCGTAACATATAATACATCTGCACAGTACAACCCAGCATTCTTTCCTCTTTTTTTCACAGTGCAGATATATTTCCCATAGATACGGAATCTCGAAACTCTTCTTTCGGATTACCATATATGTGGATATCAAAGGCCCATCCCATCCCATCTAAGGGCTGACAGTGGTAACGTTGCTTAACCTTGTTAAAACTCCATACATGAAAATTAATCGTCAGAAACAGTCGAAGAGTACCAAATGAAATTGCTTGGAACTATGACTCACAGAATTTTAATTACACCATTCTCCATTTTTACCACTCTCAAGCCAATATTATGATTAAAAGGAATTTCATTCCAACTTTCAAATCAACTTTCTTAGATCTATAATATCATGAAGGATAAATCAACTAAAACGTGCAAGGCTAATTCAAATGTAATCTAGATTCAGATAGATTATTTAAATTGAACTGTCTTTTTGTGTTTTTTAATGTTCTGAATTGATAGGGTTCCATTATTGGGATTTTGTTATCTGAATCTATGCTAACATTTTTGTCGGTCTGTATGCTCGGGTGGCAATTATATTTTTAAGTGTCTGTATTCAAAGAAGTTTTAGGGAGGGAGGGGGGGGACAATCCAGGATTTCGTTATTGGCGCGTTTGATTAAATGTTTTTTATGATTCAAAAGGTAAAAATCACTCGTACACAGAACCTTCCCCCCTAGTGATACCATTGGGACGTCATTATTTATGACGTTCCAATGGTATCACTCACACAACACTCTATCTCTGTCCGTCCATCCTCCTGTCTTAATGATTTAAGGATGTTTTTGGGATTTCTCAGGGTGCGACCAATCTAGCGAACGCGCTGCTTACGCGCCACCACTGTAACTTTTTGTCTGTCTCGTCCATGCGAAAGACCCACGAAAAGGGCCTCAGTTTTGTACGGAACGGTATTCTTCCTATGCATTGTTTAACGATTTATGAAAATTTCTGCACTCTTATTCATAATACGTTATATTAACAGCATTTGTACTTGCAAATCTCTTGTCTTTGTTTTTAAAAATAGAAGAAAAGAAGATAAAACATTTGCTAGTTTAAATAATGTTATTAAACTACTAAGTACAAGGGGGCTAAACTTTAAATAAGATTAAATCTTTAGCAATACAATTTGTTTTGCTATTATTAGTTGTATTTCAGTACGAGATATATAAAACCTATCTTCGTACGTATCTTTATGATACTATTAGAATAAATTTTATACTTTCTTTGTCTAAGACAAGGCAATAAACATGGGAGTGGGCCAATTTATATTTAAATAGAAATTACTTGAAATAGAATTACCATTTTCTTGAATATTTTGATAGATAAAATGAATACACACAAAAACTATTAAAGTGATTATAAAAATGTTTTACTTATAGAGAGCTTGGTGTGTAATATTCCTACGTGTTTTATTTATAAATGTTGATAAACTTTCGCGATTTGTACACATTATTAAAATATATATATTACGGGTCTTAATCGCGTAAATAATTTATTATTATATTGTTTATTGCCCGACGTTTCGACCGTATTGCAACGGCCGTGGTCACGGGTTGACACGTCAATAAACAAGGTATTTTACCTTAAATTATTCACGCGATTAAGACCCGTAATATATATATTTTAATAATGTGTTTTATTTATATCAAAAAATACAGAAAAAAAGATTCCTTCGATCGATTCCTACGAGTTACATTATGGCAATTTTTGTAGGTTCCTCTTATCGTTCAGTATTTTTAGGGTTCCGTAACCAAAACGGCAAAAACGGAACCCTTATAGTTTCGTCATGTCCATCTGTCTGTCGACCTGTCTGCCTGTTTGTCTGTCTGTCCGTCCGTATGTCACAGGCATTTTACTCAGACTACTCAATGAATATTAATGAAATTTGATGAAAAGGCGTCTTGTAGTAGCCGCTACTTAGATTGATAGCTAAATAATAAAAATAAATAGGTTAAGGGGGGGGGGCACTCCATACATGTAATAGAAGTTGTTTTTTTTTCAGCAAACAATGTGTTTCTCAGGCTGCGGAACCCGACACTGAGCATGGTCCGACATACACTTGCCCGGTTTTTTATTATAGATTTCTTTAGTGCGAGTAATATAGTATTGTGCTATCATCCTATTTACGCAGAAATGTCTTTATTATGCGTCAGCTTTTGGAATAATATCTCAATCAAATTTTGCCATTTCCAATACCGTTTTGTAACCATTTATTAAATGTTATGTAAATATTAATTAAAGACTGAATCAGCGAACTAAGCTAGACTGAAAATAACATTTAAATGGAAATCAAAACGAGTGTTCCCACAGATTCGTTGGGGATTTTATAATTTTCATTTCTATTAATAATTATTATAAATTCAAAAGTCACTTCGACTGTGACATTCAATTAATAGGTTTTATAATAAATTACCAATAGTAGGTTCCTTTGTTTTTACAAATAATGATCGTAATAATTAGAATTTGGATATCTGTTACATACCGAATCATTGTAGAAGTAAATTGAATCTCAAGTTTTTATGGATGTGATTATTGCTCACGTTTAATAGCAATAATCACTATTGCTTACTTTTAATAGCAATAATCACTATTGCTCACGTTTAAGGCCAATGTTGGCTAGTAACTTTAAGTTCAATCGATTTATACTTAAGGATATGGTTGAAACCACAATGCCAAACAAAGTAATTTAATAAGTTTCGGTGAACAAAACTAAGTACATAAGTCATTTACCAGTTGCAAAATTCTAGACAATTTGGCACAAATGTCCTCCTATAAGTTACATAAAATTAAATTAGGTAGAAGAAGATAGTCATCGAAAAAGCTTTTCAAAAATAGTTGAAACCCTGTGGTTGGTCTCATAGTCATTTTGCAGCTTAGAGGCTTTGAAATGTTGCTTTTGTTAAACCAATAATGTAAGTGATTGTACAAGACAGAATTTGGCTTATTGAAAGTAATAATTTAGTTCTCTAAATTGATATTCAATAATTGAGCTTCGGTCTGGTTTTCTCGTAAGTATTGAAAGAATCCATTATTTTTCTAATAGCACGCAATACATTGAGACGTCGTTACTTTTAAAAACCTCATCATTTATCAATAATTAAAACAAGTAGTTGGTGATTATTTGTTTAAGCTAATAGGTACCTACATTATGCAAAAAAAAACGTATTTATGTCAAACGATCTATATATAATCTTTGTTCCTTTGCCAAATTTTATCACAAGACAAAAGTAAGATTTATTTACCTAGTTTTGGGAATTTGATTTTTGAATCAGGTACATTTAAGTTGTCTAAATTGTAGCTCTATTAGTCAGTTACTTTCACTAGGTACGTCTTCTCATGAGTTTTATTTTATCGTGTTTTTCTATTTTCTTGGATATATTTCAGACGACGTAAATGGAACAATGTAGAATGAAAATCAACAGCTGTTTAGATAAATTACAACGAACTACTCGTATATGGCTTAAAAAGAGATGCCAGACCAGTGCCGATAAAAACTGACTTCACTCTGTATGACATTATGTGAAATTAACATAATTTAGGAAAAAATCGCTAAATAGTGTATGTATATGTTACAGTAAATTTGATTAATTTGAGATTAAGTATAATATCTAGTCATTATGCAGTAAATATGAAAAATTAATGACTTTGACTAGCTATTATTTATAATAGATAGATAAACTTAGTAAAATTCTTAAAAAAAAAATCTTGTTTCCACTCTATTAGGTACAAAAGTCTTCGATTTAATGACTATGATGACTGGTGATGTTTTATTACAGCGAGTTGAGGCTGCGAGGCTAGTTTTGAATAACATCCGTGGGGTGTCACAAACACGTAAGTACCACGTAAAGTCCGGGTGGCTAGTTTGGTTTTGTTATAGCTTTGAACTTGATTTAACCATATATACTCGTTTTGAATGAAATATACACACTTTATTACTTTACCTAAGCCTTGCTAGATATTATCCATAATAACTAGGCGTACTGATGAATTCGGACCTTGTAATCAATATTACTCAAATGTGTTTTTATGCATAAATCCTAGTGATTATTTATTAACATAGAATTCTTCTCTTCTAGTACCATAGTAGGTACCATATTCAGGCTGATTAATAATAATTACGACGTAAAAGAGAAACCTGCAATACAATGTGTTTCGTGGGCTGTTGGGTGGCTTTTAAGGCGCTGACAACAGCCAAATAGGCTTATCCTAAACAATTTTTTAGCCAAATCTACGGAGTTTGTGACGGCAGAAAAAATATATGTTAATCTTGAACATATTTCTAAGAACCCTGTTGTATTCAAAACACGAATTTGAATTTTTTTCTCGATAAAAAAAAAATACAAACTAACCTCTTAAAATGATCTTCTAACAAAAAATATCTGTATTACTTAACAACGTACGTTGGTAAAATAATTAACAATAACGTATCATGTTATAATACAGAATCTGGTTGTTTTTTATTTTCGACTACTCGACTTATTTTCAAGTAATTAATTGTTTTATGGTTTATAAATAGTTACGAGCGCTGCGTGATCGCGCTTCTCTTTCTTTTATAAGCAATCTGACAGTGATCGCAGAGACGCGCAGCTAGACGGACGTATGTCGCTTTGCCTCGCCATCCATTCACTTCATATTTTGTTTGTTGTTTGAAAAATTATAGACATTGGTAAAGAATATAAGTTTAATAAATATACTATTAATTTATACTATCTAAGTTGTTAATTTAAATATATTTAGTTCTAAGTTTAAAAATATTTGTTACTATAATTGGGAAACAAACAAAAATATCGGAGGCCAGCAAAAAGCGCTTCTATACCAACAAACAAAAACATCTCATGGAAGTAGTAAAGTAAGTATATTATATTTTTCATATTGACAAAATATTGCACGAACAGAAGTGAAATCGTAACCAAACCAAAAAGCTACACTAAGCTGTTTTGTACAACGTATAGCGAAAATTCATCTGCTACTGTGAAGCTCGTTTGGTCTAGCGGTATCTGCGTTGGTTCAGAATATCTAGTTTCGAGTTCGAAACCTAGGTTCGCCTGTTCAATTTTTGTATTTATTTTTAATATTTTCTTCTTCTTTTCTTTCTTTTCAGTAAAAAGAGACGTTTGGCGAATAGTTCAGAAGCAGGTGAAACTTCGGAAAGTTTTTCACCAATAATTTGGAATAAGTACCTACATACTAATATAGATAATAATTTTATTATTTATATTACATTAACACATTACTCAAAAAGAATCGCCACATGGACAAAGAGGATCCCCTTTACATTTTAGAAAGATAGTTACAAACAAGTATAATGATAACCTATCACATTTGCATAGACCTACGACTATCTTAGAACTGGCCTAATAGGAAAATACTCCTAAAATACTTGTAGCTTTATCCATTGTTTCTTGCCCTTTCCATACAAATAGTTGTGTAGGTTTTAGTATTTTTTACCTATATATGGCGATCTATACATACTGAAGTGTCTGTTCCTAATGTCAAAATAGCAGTTTTTTACTAAATGCTATGAAAGTACGCATAGTACTTAAAACAAAAATACAGTTTTTTTTTATCTGGCTGTCTGTCTGTGTGTTTGTTTCGACAAATCTCCAAAACGGCTGTACGGAGATTGACAGGACTCACTGTCAGACAGCTAATGATGTAAGGAGTAACTTAGGCTACGTCCACAGCTAGTCTACAGCTAGTTAGACATAATAGGTAAGATTAGTGCTGAAGAAAGTTTTTCTAAGTTTAAATGTAATAAATATTTTGTACAGATTAGGAAATGTGGCTGTTGCAGTTACATTAGAAAGTGATGTTATAATTCCTCTAGAAAATGTTACCAGGTAAAGATGATGCCCAAGTGATATGAAACTTAATCATGATCGTTCTTATACTTCTTATGTTATTGTGAGTCATAGTTTTTTTTCATCACTGGTTTGAAGTATCGGCAAAGGTATCTGAGACAGTTGAATCCACCGATAATATTCCTAAACTTGAGGTAAATATTATTATTTTGAACAGGTTGTCGAAGATAAAATCTGGCAGTTAGTATTTAGTTACTAACGCATAGATAAGCTTTAAGTATTATTTTTTTTAGACTGCTACAAGTCACCCTGCACAACAAAAAATCCTTATAATTATTATTATTATTACATCGGACGACGAATAAACTTATCGCATTTATTTTTAAATCTTCAGAATATTTCTCGCCCTTACCCCTAAACCCTTGGGTTGTAATTTAAAACACATTAATTTGGTAGGAGAAAACATAAATGGATTCTTGTCGAAGTTCACTCTTTTGTGTAGGATGTGCAATTTAAAATTTATCATTTAATGATAAATTTTAAATTGCACATCCTACCTATCCTAGTGATTCCAGTGACGAAAATTATTTACCAGTGAATTATTGTGCTGTAGCAGGTATGTTATCAATTTTCGGAGGACTTCAAACTTGGAAGAATTTTCTTCAGCTCTAAATTTACCTTATGTCAAATAAATAATAATATTATTAATAAAAAATAATATATATTATTAACTATCTGTGCAAATAAATAAAATTGAAGAGTCTGTTTGTAATATCAAAATAACAGTTTTATGCATATATATTAATTATTATGGATAACATATATCCATAATAATTACTGATAACAATAATACAGTTTTTTTTGTCTGTCTGTCTGTCTGTTTGTTCCGGCAAATATCCGAGAGCAAATAAATTATAATTATGCGAAAATATTTAAAATGTTGCTAATATATTTTCGAGTTTTAATTTTCTTTCTTTTATATTGTTTTGAAGTTCATAGCAAATAAAGTCTCCTGAAATAATTAAAAATACAAACGTATAAAAAATATTTATTGTTTTTTTTAATCGCCCTGTCTAATTTCTTTCTAGTTCTTCATATAGAACAAAAAATAAAGCGCCATCTATTGGTTTATTGTTTATTATTGACCGCGTCCTTGTGTTGGTAGTTCGCTGTTTTTACCGTCCTTTATCAATGGCACTAGGACATCGGAGAAATAGTGGGCGTGGCTAAAATAGTGAAACATCGAAGTTCAGTAGCTGTTGTCAGCGTCTTAACTAAAAATCTCGGTATTTTCATGGACACCCGCCTCAACTGGCAAGTTCAGGTAACTAGTGTTAGTCAAAGGGGTACACTGCGGGCTTTACACCATATAAAGAATTTTCTTCCTTCTAATACCAAGCTAATACTTGTCCATATTTTCCTTGATTGTCTATGGTGACCTGAATGCAGACTTCCTTATTGAATATAACCGGCTTCTAAATAACTGCATTAGATTCATTTTTAACCTTCGCAAGTTTAACCTCGTTTCTTCTTACCGCTCCGAAACTGAAATGGCTCCCTATTTGCCAGCGACGTAGGTAGTTTGCGCGCTCTCACTACACTCTTTTCAATTCCATATTGTCCGACTGACCCCCTGTACTTGACTTTCACTGCTTGCTCTCACAGTAGAGATCTGCACCTACCAACAATCTGCTTCTTTATGTCCCTCTCATTCTTCTGGTTTCGTCGGACGTATTGCTGAACTGGTTGAATCACCATAACATTTGTAAGATATGTAGGTATATATGTATTTATGTAAGTATGTTTAAAAAGGATTTGTTCTGTTTCTACACTTCATTTCTGCATCGTCATGAGGTAGACTGGCAGAGAATGCTTTTAGCATTAAGTCCGCCTCTGTACAATTCTGTGCATAAAGATTTAATAAATAAAAAAAATGGGCTATATATTATTTGAGTATGGGTATTATATTATTTGTTTAATTCAAACCAGTAGATCCAGTTCAATTAAACAAATTCTTCAGCTTTATAAAATTAGTATAGGTTGTGTAATTTTATTCATAGAGTAGGTAATCAATATCATTTGTAACGGTACAAATCAATCATATTTCATTTAATCGTTTAAAGCTATTTATCTTTCCATGAGTTGTAAGGTGAGGGATCGTCATCATCATTATCATTAGCCTGAAAACATCCACTGCTGAACATTGTAGTTAGGTAAATCCAAGTTCGACAAAGAGGTCATTCGACAGATCCAACTCGGTTGAGCAGGGGTTGGCAAATTACATTGTGTTTTCTCGTCCCATATCCCTCGGTGTCTAATGACAAAAATCTTCTATGCGTGTGTATTGCCGGCAACAAAAAGGCACAGAACATACCCCCTAGGGTATGTCCTGTACCTTTTTGTTGAAACAAATAAAAGTAAATTGATAATTTAATCTATTTTCTTCACACGAAAACCACATTTTTACAAGCGCACAGAGTTCGAAGACTCGAGTACTCATACAAGACAATCGTGGTGTTTGGAAATCTTATCAAACAGGGCATATAGTATGAATTATTCATTGGATTAATTATGTCTATAAGTATAATAATGATTGTTCATGAATTGCCTACGAATGTCGGAATATGGACCACAATTCGATGCATCTTGGTTGAAACGTCAAGCAATGTTTAAAGTGTAATTTAACTAGCATAATCTTGGTTATTCCCATGTTAAATTCTATCCTACATTAAAAAAAATACGTGAGATTAGGTACCGTTTCTAGCACAGGTCATTAAATAAGCAATTCCCACTTCACTTCGTTCTACTTCGCTTACGGCAAATTTTCCTTTCAACATTCAATAATATCGTAAAGTTTACATCACCAAGCCTTATTTACATAGTTAGGATGTTCAACAAAAAAGGGGATCATGGCTAAAAACCGTGAGATATGTTCCTATTTGCATATTTATACGAAAATATGTTTTCAATTTCCTTTTGCCTTTAATATTTATTTAGGCGCGTGATTTTTCTGAGAGGATAAAATTGGAAGTGATTTTTTAACACGTTATAAACTATAGTGGGTAAAAATCTAATTTTAGTGGCTATTTAGGCTATTTAGAACAAAATACTTCTGCTGTAACACCAAAATCGTGTCTTATTTCCAAAATAGAATTATAAATGTGTTTTATCTTTACTATGACTGCATCGATGGCTCTTCGTGACTCCCAGACGGGACATAACGCTTTGTGAGATCCATAGAAATTGGATCTCAGTTTAGGTGTACTTTGTGTCCCCCGCAGAATTTGTACCTACGTATTGCAATAGTTTAAAAAATACACTTCGAATGATATATGTCGGAGGAAGCTATTTGATATCCATTGACCTAACATCTGTTTTGATTAAATAGCAAGTGTGTTGACTTCTTTGGCCATAGCCGCCGCTAGACGGCATGACTTTCGCTCAATGTTTACATTTGAAGTGGTGGTAGTGGGGCAGTTAGTCTCATTCGGGAGTATGAATCGAACGGTCAAAGCAGAAGCACCACTCTGGTGAACTTGTCGTGCAAGGTGATAGCGTTTTTGTAGTATCAGTGATGTCCCTAGTACTTTTACATATATATTATAACCATAATCTATTATACCCCCCCAAAGTCAAACATTTTTGAAGGAAGAGGTAAAGCTAGCATTACCATCTATCACAATATACGGTGACAAGGTGATCTTTATTTAATATAATATAGGTTGTAAACACTTAGTTTAGTTTTGCCCGAGTGGGTCTTTAGTATCACTTGAAGAGGACTGATTTTTGATCATTATTAGTCTCTGTGCTTCTTTTGTAAAAGTAAATACCTAGTGCTTATCATTATCTCATCATTCAACAGTGGACCGATAGGAACAACTCACATCAGTCCTCTGCTGGTAATAGGTTTCTCCCAATTTTCCTGGTTCTCCCTTCAACTTCTGTACGCAATGTTAGCAGAATTAGTTTAGATTGAAAAAATATTTAATATTTACAAGAATATTATTTTCTTTTCAGATAACTCTGCAGAATTAAGAAGTAGAAGTTAAGAGACACGACACGAGGTATGAACGTCCATGACATTTAAAAAGTTATAGTTATCGGCCATATGGTTAGCAGAGATGCATCGGCACATGGATGCGTTAAGTTATTGATTTCGCAATCATTGTCACCGGTGACACATATTGTGTGATAAATAACCTATTTATGCCCTCGCTTCGTGTGGATATCTATCTGTATAATAAGTAGCTTTTACCTGCAACATATTCAAGAAGAATCAGATCGAGATCAAATGTCAGACCTACCTGTAGGTATTCATCTGAAGTATAAACTACAGTAATGTAAATGTTAACCAAGATCCAGTCACAAAATTTCGCGTTTCTGACAGGTTTTAGTAGGATAATTTTATCAAAGCTGGATTCCGGTTACTCTACTATTGATGATATCCACACATTAGAGCAAGTGGTAGAAAAACAAACAGAATTTAACCAATCGCTTCACCTCGCATAGATTGATTACGAGAAAGTATTTGAGTCAATTTCCCATTCAAAGGATTTGGCGAGCGCTTTCACACAAAGACTTTTCAAATATTTATAATAATTTAAACATCGTCAAAGATATATTTATATTGGTCTCCTAACCTATGTCGTTTACAGCGACCTGCCTCATCAGACACTAGCTAACTAAGCAGGAAACATTATAGTGCACATGTGTATGCGCAGACATAATTGCACTTTCTATTCCTTCACTCTCATATCTCCATGGGACGGAAATTCGATTCGACCGGAGAGAGATCGGGCGAAAGATCGGAACCAATGGTTTAACGTGCTCTCCGAAGAATGGAGTGGTGTGACATATTTCGAAAACGGTCACCCATCTATAGATCGACAGTGGCAACGTTGCTTAACCTCACAGATATCTTGATCTGTTCGGTAGCAACTGAGTCAGTCAAAGATAAAGCAGAGTAAAACTGGACGGACTCGGGCCAAAAAATGACATTAGAAGAATAGTGAAACAAGGGGACCCGCTGTCCCCCAAGATATTTATATCCGTGCTACAAGACATAATGAAAAACCTAGAATGGAGTAATAAGAGAATAGGAATAAAAATTGGTATATACAGAATTCATAACTAATTTACATTGCAGACGATATCGTCTTATTCGTTTATACCACAAAACATCTAGATACAATGATACGAGAACTCAGTAGGTAACGTAAGCAAAAAAAATAGGAATACAATAAAAACTAAAATTGCTACAAATAGTTTACAAACCCCTATAATAAGTAATATAATGTAATATAATATATTTAATATAATATATACCTCGGTAAACAAATCTCATTCAGGAAATCAAGACACGAGGAGAAACTAGAGCGACGCATTAGCATGACCTGGAAAAAATATATGAGCTTCAAAGAAATTTTAAACGCTAAAATTCACCTAAACCCTGAGGAAAAGGTAATAGATTCGTGCTTGTAGCTTTAACTGCCATAGAGTGCGCAAACATGAATTTTGAATAACAAAAAAAAAAGGAATAAAGCTCAATAAGGACGACAGAAGAAGTACTTATGTACACTGAATTTATGTAGTCGAATTAAAACTATTATAGATCAGGCAGATTATAACTCGCAATTAATAGTATGCATGCTATGAAAATTGTTACACCAAATTGGGAAGATATGCCTGTCAAAATCACCTTTACTCTAAAATATTGTTCCCTCAAGGCATTAAAAGGAACCATACCATACTACTTTCCGATCATTACATACGAAGTTAGACTATCAAATCATGCTCCTCAAAAAACTGGCTCAATTTTTTTTTCGTGAATTTTAGTACTTTTTAGTATTTAAAAGTGGCGGTAGCTTAATAGCTAAGGCATCGATCTCTCAATCGTTAGGTCGCGGTTTCGAATCGGACCCATTAACTTGCCGACGTGAACTTATTCCTAACACAAGCTTTGCTGGATTGGTTAACAAGATTGCTAGTAGTGGAATCCAATCCCACAATGCTAGATATCTTTTAAAAAAAACGGATTTCACCGAAATATTACTGGCAAATTAAGTAAGATACCAGAATTAGAACCAGTTCTTCAGGAATTAAATGATGTAGATAATAATATTTAGGTCATATGTTTAAGTGAACATTTTATGTCTGGGTTAGAAAAATATCTAGATGTTACAATTTTTTATCTCAGATACATGTAGGTATTATTTGTAAACAACGCTACGAATACGTCGAAATCAATTAGGTAGGTACATAAAATAATTTGGTATCAACAGTCATATTGAGATATGCGGTATTGAAATAAACACATTAAAATCTCTTTCGCCTGCGTGGATGCCAGATTGTTACCAAAATATATTAACGGCGATTTTCATACTAATTTGCACCCCTATTTAACTCCCTTAGGCAGTCAGTCAGCTTCTCCTTTTATATATATATAGATAGGTTATGGTATCCGTATTCATATGATCGATTACCATACTGTTAATTCGAATATTGAGCCGCTAATAGCTCTTAAGGCCACCCTAGCACTTCATCATATTTATATCCTCCCGATTCCCTAAGAACAAAAACACCCAAAATTTACTCAATGAACCACAAAACAAAACAAAAGTTAAAATGTAATCAAAACAAATGATTAAACGCACAAGTTGAGTAATTTGTGAAAATGATATAACTACGGAGTTCCAGTGTATTTCCTCGAGTGGAAAAATGCCGTGGATGTGGAAAGTCCGGAACTCTTGATTGTGCTCAACGCTCTACGTTTGAGGGCTTAATACAGGCCGTATTTGATTACGAAAGTTTATGACGGGTCGGTGAGAATGGATGGTTTTTGTGATGTATGTAGATTTCTGTTTAAAGAAAGTGTAGGTAGGTATATATTGCGTGAAATCAATATCTGTTTAAATAGAAATACAGGGCAAAGAATTATTACAAATGTGTGAGTTCTTTATTAATCGACAGAGGATTGTGTTATATGTATACAATATATAGCTATTGGTACAACACAGTAACAACTCAAACACTTGGCCAGATATATGGGTCTGTGAGACCCACCTATCTACGAGTATATACAAGTAGCTGCATTTCATTTAAATTTGTATTTGACGCATAACCGCCTACGGTCATCACTCAATCCTCAGTTCGTAATATTCTCATTTCGATGAAGGGCTTGACTAAAACGCGCTCGGGTCTCACAGACCCGACAAGTCATACGGCGTAACTTTTTATGCAAGTATTATTTAGGTTTTTGGTTTGAAACTTGTATTCAAAGTAGTACAAATTGGAGTTTTAATTTTCTCAAAGTATTGTAATGGATTAGGTAAATGTATAATTATACTATAACTCCTAAATCAACAAATATTATCATAGATTGCAACAAAACAAAATTTCACTACTAATTGATTAGATTTTGAACAAGCTAATGCTTGTTCAAAAAAGTCCTAAAACGCGTTGAAATGCTTTTAATTTAAAAATGGAAGGCATCTGTATTAAATATTTATAAATAAAAAGCAAATGTAATTAAAAATAGAAAGCAAGTGAGTCATTATTTATTTTAAACCAGCAACCTGGCTTTTTTAAAAGAAATAATGATGTTCCAATCATTTTACTACGACGGTTCCCGCATTTTTCTTTGCAACGATGGAGCTTAACCGCTAACATTTGCGTGCTATGATATTTTATGATTTTAAATTTAATTTAACTAAAAAACTTAGCCTTCAACGATTACAATCAGCGTTAGGGGGGTCTGCCCCATATCGAGCAACAGTTTTTAGATGGTTCAGTGAATTTACAAGGGGGTAAAAGAAACTTAGAAAAAGGTCGCCCACAAACGGCAGTATCTGTGGAAACTGTGTGTTCTACTAAAATTATGGTGCAAGAAGACCCACAAATTACTTACTAGGATATCGAGAAGATTCTTGGCGTTAGTTCGAGGTGTTGTCGTTGAATTGCGTTTGCTCTCAAGCCCTAAAAACAGGCCCATGTGGATTGGTGCCGCGAAATGCATCTACGATTTTAAAACGGAACGTCAAGACGTGTTTCGGAAATCATCACAGGCAATAAAATGTGGATTTATCAATATGATAAAAAATAGTAGACAGTTGTCAGTATGGGTCTTTTCAGAAAGAAAGGTGCCGATAAAACTACAAAGACCTCGTAACGTTGGTAAAAATATGAAGGCTAGTTTTTTTTCTCGCAGCAGGCATGTGTTGACAACAATTTTAGAAAATCATAGAGATGGTAACTCGGAATGGTATACAATAGAAACATTGCCAAAATAATAAAAGAAAAAATTAATGAGATTTTTTTTCGTGTGCCGAAGAAACTGTGGCCGCCTACGAAGACGCAATCTCGGACCAGCAAAATACCAAACCGGCAAAAATGTTTCATTAGTTGATTTAAGTGAATGGAACTTTGCTTATACAATGAAGGAGAGTATTTCAAAAATATGTGAAATGAATATTGTTAATATCTTGTATAGGTTTTTTCTTGCCTAACTTATTTACTTATTTTTTCACTGGGCGCCGGCCAAGTAAAGTTATAAAATTACTTTTTTTAAAGTGTAAGGTGCTACTTTACCCTAATAATTAAAGATAGAATAATAAGCTTAGTCTTTTAATTACGATTTTTTGGCACATCACATGTAAAATTAAAATTTTCATACTCCAAACAAAAATAAATCTTACATGTGACACTAAAATATGTAGGTAACTCTATAATTATGTACTTGTCCAGACCTCGGCATATACATCACAGACTGGCGCACAGTGAAAAAAGAAGTAATAAAAATAAGTAAATCAGTTTTAAGGCAAGAAAAAACTACACAAGGTATTAACAATATTTATACTACTCCTTCATTCTGTAAGTAAAGTTCCATTCACCTAAACCAACTAATAAAACACTTTTAACAGTCTTGATCCGATAGGTCCGAAATTGCGCCTTCGTAGGCGGCCACGATTTCTTCGGCACACGATAAAAAAATCCCATTTGTGTCTGTTACGTTTTCACGTTTAACCCGCGAAACCGATAATTGAAATAGATGTGTAGATGAAATTTGGTATGGTGATAGTTTAAGTCCCGGAAAATGACATTGCATAGTTTTTAGCACGATAACCGGTATCGACGCGGGTGGGGCCGCGGGGAAAGCTAGTCAAAAATGACACTTTTGAGACAACTATCAAAACAGTTTGATATGTATTATACTTTTTCAAGAATATCATTATAAAAATTGACTTCCCAATACTAAAGTGTAAGTTATTTCAATTCCTATAATACTGTCATATCGTTTTAGTCAAATAACTAAGACTCCACCTAAATTAACTCTGAAATATTCTAACCGCAGAGATATTTTAATATTCAAGCATAACTTTAGACCAAAAAGCCTTCTAGAAAGACCAAATCCGATGTGAAATGCAAATAGGACGACTGAACTGCTGAACTTTGTCCACGCGAAGGTTCGGACACACTGTGTTAGAGAGAAGCTAACGACTATACTATGATTTATAATTTTTATAAATTACGAATAACTTAGCGATAGTTTTTTTAAGCTATTGCTTTTATTGCGGGCTTTGAGCGCGGCGACCGAAACAAGAAATTCCGTAACGAAAATAAAACCTAACACCCCCCACTCCGCCTATCAAGTAGCTCGGCTGAGCGTTCGCTTAACGTATATGCACGAGTATATGGTACGACTGTACGAAGCTCGCACGGATCGAGACGAGCTGCTCCAAAATGTAATGAAAAAAAAAAATTATAATTGCATAAGTTGATAAAAAATGCTATGCAATAACTTTACCGCGGCAGTCCCCGAGTGCCACACATTTTTATTTTTTTTCTTTTAGTACCTACGTAGGTAAAATAATATATATCTTTAACCGTTTTGTTTTTTGGTTACTTTTATTATTATTATTTTTATAAAAAGAACATGTATTCATTATCAGTAACACGATTATAAAATAAATACGAATGGCTTGGAATATACAAAATATGTAATTGAAATATGCAAAATAACTAAATGTTTATAAAAAATATCCATTTGCTCCTAAATAAAAATGATTACTACCACAGTATTCTGGAAGTTCAGAGTTACTTTTCCAATCCAACATGCTCACCAAATTCCAGAAACCTACCAAAGTTTGTTCAAAACCACTGAGCTCAAAGTTAGCTAATAATTATATACGTAAACCTTGTACAACAGTAGATAATCCTATCTACCTCTAATATACGAGTAAGATTTAATACTTCAGAAATGTGTAGTCACACTTACTTATTAATTAATTTACTGTTAAACCACGTAGCCCCTTTAGAGCTCAAACTTCCTTGAAATCCTTTCTTAACCTTGTCTACGTCATGAAAAGAATGCTCTCTACCAAAAACCAGCTTTGTAGATGCAAAGGTTCGGGCCGAGCATTGATAAGTGAATGAAGTGAATAAGTCAGGACTTTCATCTTATTATACAGATATACTTATGGTCACTTGTTGATCCAGGCATTAGGGTCTTATTTTGCCCCTTATGCTTTATCTAGTCACATCTATCGAAAATCACTAATACACAAAAACACTAAGCAGTAATATCAAATAACTAATCAATAATAGAGCCTTTTACAATTTAAAAGATTTATCAAATGAAATTATAGTAGCTTAAGTATACGCGTCTGTAATAGCCAGACACTTGAAAGACGTCCTCGTCCTCAAAATAGAGTTCGTTTAACGTCAAAGCTAATAAGTTCTGGGTTACAACCAAGAATCCCTTTTGGTAAATAAATCCATACTTCTATACTTATATCCCTCACTCGACCTCGACTCAGTGCAGATCGAGATGTCTGCGAGGTTAAGCAACGTTACCACTGTCGGTACATAGATGGGTGACCGTTTTCAGGCACTGTCAAACCCCTCCGTGCCTCGGAGAGCACGTTAAGCCGTCGGTCCTGCGCCTAATCTTTCTCTGGTCGAATCGGATCTCCGTCCTATCGGACTATGAGAGTGAGGGAATAGAGAGTGCACTTGGGTTTGCGCATACACTCGTGCACTATAATATTTCCTGCGTAGTTGTCTAGTCTCTAATGAGATTGGCCGCCGTAACCGAAATCGGTTAGGAGACCATTATTATTATTATACTAATATTATTAATGCCTTGACTGCCTATGTGGTGCGGTGGGAGTATGTCCGACTGCTACGCAAGACGTTGTGGGTTCAATTCCCACATGGGACACCACTTTGTGTGATCCACAAATTGTTGTTCCGAGTCTGGGTGTTTTTTGCTTCCGTGACTTGTATGTTTATAAAGTCCCCCGCGACACAGGGCTTGTACCCTACTGCAGGAGTCGTCTTTTTCTATTTAAGAAAAACGATTTTTTTTTTTATTTAACAGCTAGTTTATAATAAATGAATATTCGCTTACAGCTATGAACGTCCTGAAAAGTGTTTGAAAAACATCGTTTTTGAAGTTGACGTTTGAAATAAATAGAAAAATAAAGTGGTAATGGAAATGAAAGACATTTGAATCCTGTTAAAAAAATATCAATTCCAAAAACGGATATAGATTAAAAAAATAAATGTTTAATATATAAAATATATTTCATTAAATCAAGCAAAAATATCACTGTCACCATTCTCTCTAAAGAACTAAAACTATTTAAGGTGTTAATTCTACATTAATCTATATAGTTAGAAGTTTTAATTAAAAACCTAATGAGAAAATGTGGAAGTAGAACGAAATACACTACTTAAATAGAAAATGTCTGCTTCTGACCGCTGAAGTATTGAGCTATGCTTGAAAAGTAGACGAATGGTAATGGATCGAGAAATTCAAATCTCGTCTTGGAGAGCCATTGAATATGAGAAATAGTTCTGCAAACAGTTTTTCGAACTGGATATAAATGCCTTACCGACTTTAAAAAGTTCTCGAAGGTTTTATTATAAATCGCGTCTTTCGATCTGTTTTCAGAAACTGTTTTGTCACTGGATTCATTATTCCGTACAAAATTGGGCAATGTCATAATAAATTTTGAAGCTATATATTTTCCTGTTATTATGGTAATTTTGCCATTTTGACTTTAATAAGTGTTTTTTTCTTATCAGTTTTGGTAACTTATATTGCAGTAGTGCATAATATTTTTTCTATAATAGAGTGGTTTTTAAAAGTCGGTTTAAAGTATTTAACATTTTGTTGGCCTTTCCGTACTTTACTTTACCTTTTTTATTGCCTATTTGATAGGCGACAATTAGGCAAAAACCGTAATATGTACCTAGTTACAACAAAAATAACATTAAAATCTTAGAAAATATTAAATATACCTACATGAAGAATTTTTAAGACATTTGTGGATATCGCAAAGTGGTGTCCCGTGTGGTAATCGAACCACGACCTCCAGGAAACTCAGTCGCGATTAAAAAACCGTGTGGAGTCGTCACATGTGGAATGACAATCTCAGGATATAAAATTTTATAAGCTACGGGTTTTAATCGCGTAAATATTTTATTTTAGGGTAAATACCTTTATTTTGTTGCCCGACGTTTCAACCGTATTGCAATAGCCGTGGACACGGTAGAGAGATGTGTACAAATAGTGAAAGTTTATGAACATAAATCTCAGGATATTCTCCGATTTTATAAAATTATGTCTATTAATATTATTTTTATTTATTTTATTTATTTATTGACTTTATGCACAAAATATTGTACAAAGGCGGGCTTAATGCTAACAGCATTCTCTACCAGCCAACCTTTGGGTGATGTAACATAAAATTATATAGGTGCAGATTGTAGACAGCCAATGCTAGTTATTTAAGATATATACAATTGATTATAAATATATATATATATATTATACATACGTATACTTAAAAACATAACATACATACAGATATACATAACTATACTCAAATACATTACATACATACAAAAAACATATACTAACTTAAATACATTATATACAAATAAACATAAACTTAAATTCATAACATACAGACATACGTTACAGTCATTTATGTGGCTAACGTTGAGATTCAGCTAATCCATCGAGTAACAGTGTACGAACTTTCAGCTTGAAATTGAAGCGATTAGAAGCCATTCTGATTTCAGGGGGCAATGCATTCCAGAGTAAAACAGACTGTACAAGGAAGGAGGATCCGACGAATCCAGAAGAATGAGTAGGACATAAAAGAAGCATATTGTTGGAAGAACGAAGCTCCCTGCCATGTCTGGAGCACAAGTATTGAAAATTAGAAGATAAGTAAGAGGGGCTAGTAGGAGAATTAAGAATTGAATAGAGAGTAGTGAGAACGCGCAAACTACGGCGCTGACGAATAGGAAGCCATTTCAGTTCAGAACGGTAAGAAGACACATGGTCAAACTTACGGAGATTGAAAATAAATCGAATGCAATTATTTAGAAGTCGATCGTATTTATTGAGGAGGTCTGCATTCAGGTCATGATAGCATACATCACCATAATCAATCAGTGGAAAAATCAGCGACTGGATGAGCATTAATTTGATTTTGAAAGGTAGAAAGTTCTTCAGGCGGTATAGACTCCGCAGGGTACCAACCACTCTTTGACTCACGCTAGTAACCTGAGCTTGCCAGTTGAGGTTGGTGTCAATTAAAATACCGAGGTCCCTGACCGAAGAATTAAAAGGAATAGTAGACCCGTTAAAAATAATTGGTTGCAATGTGTCGAGGTTAACTCGGCTTAATATTCGTTGACTGCCTACCACAATAGCCTGACACTTAGATGGGTTTACTGTCAGGCCAAATCTGTCAGACCAAGTCTTGATAGCAACAAGATCAGCATTTATCTTTGTGATGGCCTCGGATAAATTGTTCACACTGGCTTGGGCATACAACTGCAAGTCATCGGCGTAAAGATGGAACGCACACTGAAGAACCTTGGTGATAAGATCAATAAAAATAGAAAATAGTAATGGAGAAAGGATCCCGCCTTGAGGAACACCAGCCTCGAGATCACGCCACCTTGACATAGAATCATTCACGCGCACAGACTGCTGGCGCCCCCGAAGATAGGACGAGAACCAGGCTAAAGCATTAGACGAGAACATGAAATGAGAAAGAATAGAGAGTAGGATATCGTGGCAAACAGTATTGAAGGCATTCGAGAAATCCACCAAAGCCAAAACTGTAACTTTGGTCTGTTCCATGCCAGCCCTGATATCTCCAGTCACTTTAAGAAGAGCAGAACTGGTGCTGTGTCCAGGTCTGAAGCCGGATTGAAAATGGCTCAACAAGTTGTTATGATACACAAATTGTGTAATTTGCCTATAAATACTGGACTCTAATACTTTAGATAGAAAAGGAAGAATAGAGATAGGTCGGAAGTGGTTAGGAAGAGTCGGATTCGAAATTTTAGGTAGAGGAATAACAAAGGCAAGGCGCCAAGAAGAAGGGTAAGTCCCAGAATCAAGAGAGAAGTTAATGATATGAGATGAAGGAGAAGAAAGTCAAGGATAGGAATTAACATGCGACGGCTAATACCATCATGCCCAACAGCATTGGATTTTATGGAAGAAATTATCTTTTTGATCTCGCCCGGTGTGATTGGAGAGAAATTAAACAAATCGATGTTTGGGCGTGGAAGATCGGCTAGGTACTCGCAAGTACGACGCTTGGTTAGATGATCAATAGGTGCAGTGGAGGTGAAATGAGTATTGATCTCATCTATACCAACCGTCATCAGAGGATCAGTACGCCCCTGTTTTCCGATTCCTAAAGTCCCTAAGAACCGCCAGATATTTTTGGGGAAAGAAGAATCCAAATTGTTAAGAACATGTCGGCGTTTAGCGTTGCGAATCATTTGGTTACACCGATTCCTTGCAGTTTTATAAAGGGCCCAATTGACATCATCACGATCCTTTCTAAATTTACGAAATGCCCGATCTCTGCGCCGCATAGCCATTCTTATGCCATTAGTCATCCAAGGACGTTTGACGTTCTGGGGCACGTTTTATTTTAATTTTCCTGAATGGAGCGTGAATGTCGTACAGCCCCACTACAATTCTGCTAAAAATATTGACCTTCATATCCATCGTAGGAGCGTCGAATACAGGATCCCAATCCAAATTTGAGGCATCCTCCTGAAGTTTATCTTTATTTATCCGGCCAAAGCAACGAACGTATAAAATCTTAGGACAAAGTTTAGGTGGTTTAAGCGAGTAAGAAAGAAAAATTAAATCATGGTGAGAGAAACCAGGGGCTAAACTTTGTCCATGACGACGGACTAGAGAAGGAGCCGAGGTAATAATTAAATCTAACCAGGTATCCATACCACCCAAGTTGTGATGAGTGGCTTGCAGTGGCAAGACATGAAAGCTGGTAGACTCGATGATCTGGAGTAACTTGCGGGAACGAAACGAGTTATGTGACAGAAGATCAGTATTAAAATCGCCCATGATGATATGGTGAGTATACTCGGACCCTATAGATTCCAGAATTGATTCAAGACTGGAGAAGTAATCTACAGCGGGGGGACAGTAAACCACCCCTAGAATGACTTTAGCCCCTTTGAAACAAACCTCAAGGAAAAGAAATTCCGCCAAAGTGAAATTGCTGGAATTAGGAAAAGACAATATTTTATAGGAAAAATTGCTACGCAGGTAAATAGCTACTCCACCCCCTCTCCTATCTATTCGATCATTCCTGATGAGAATAAAGCCAGGGAGAGCGTAGGAGGTAGAAAGAAGGTGAGGTTTGAGCCATGTCTCCGAAATCAAAATGGCATGTATGCTAGAATCAGCGAACGCCTCAACTAAGTCACTGTAATGGCTAGGGATACTTTGCGCGTTAATGTGACAGATATTGAATAAACATTTATGTTGTTCATTAAACGTTTCCCGCAAATAGTCACCAAGTGTACCTGTGATGGAGCTGAAGCTATAATCACTCGATGAATAATTGACGGAATCGTTAGCTGATAGAAACGATTCATTATCGGACATAATTATGATTTATATATACTATAATATAAACTAAATAAAAATAATGATAAATAAATAATAATAAAGAAAATGCACGTACTTGTGACAAGGCGTTTCTGCACCACCCGCCAGCTGACACTTACCCCGCCGGGACATCAACGAGTAAAAGTATAATTGTACTTAAGTCAAAATATTACATTCGTCAAAATGTACAATATAATGTGGTCATAACTTACACTTAAACTTACACAATTAAAAAAAACATGAAAATAACTTAAACAACAAATAAACTAAACTTATCAAACTAAAAAATGCAAATTTCGGAACGCAGCCGGTTGGACTGACATCAGAATACAAGTGTCAAATTGATCTACTGTCAAACATTAATTTACAAAATAAAAACCAAAATGTGGGTGTTGCAATTAATTAACTTAAAAATAAATCTACGTAATAAATGCAAGTATAAAAACAAAGAAAACAAGGTAGTCACCAGGTTATTAGAAGGTACCAACCGTATGCAATCGAACTCGTCACTATGCGAAGAAAGAAGACAAACAAAACATTAACACGGCACAGTTCACACAAACGAGTTATTTACGAGATGAAGTTTGCTTCAACCCCGCATCGCCGGCGCCAGCCCGCGTTGCAGGCTTCGCTGCAGTCAGAGGATGCTTCTCCATCAGAAGATTCAGCTCATCCATCGATGACAACTTGTGACGGCTGTTGTCGGGCGCTTTGATGGTGATAGTGGCGTCCAGTGTCCAAACAGCCCTCATCCCAAAGTGTTGGCGAGCCCGACTAAAGACAGCCTGTCGGGCTTTAGTTAAGAATTCCCGAACCGAAATTGACGAGCCCTTCAACGCAGACTTAGCTCTCCAAACAGCGGATCTCAGAGAAGTACTGGCAAATCGCACGAGTATAGGCCGTGGCCGATCTCGACTCTGTGCACCAATACGATGACAAACCTTTAAATCACACTGCGTAATATCCCTCACACTCATTTTGTGCTGAATAAGGTCCAGGATAGTAGCGGCACAATCTTCTTTTTCTGACTCAGCAGCTCCGATGAACAGCAGTGCTTTGCGTCGCGATCTGGTCTCCATGTCATCAACAGTTCTGAGACATTCGTTTACTTGAGTGCGAAGCAAAGCAAGCATATCGAACATTAGTTCTCGGAAAGTGCGGAACTCCTCAGCAACTTTAGCGACGGTATCCCGGGAAGATGCTCCACTGCTCAGCTGCGCTTCAAGTTCCGTCATCCGCCGATTGAAGGTCTCTTCAAGTGTTTTTTGTGTTGTCCTGATTTCATTCAGTTGAGACATGTTGAAATAAGTGGTGTGCTGGTAGGTAGTATAGGGCGTGTCTAGTGAAACTGCATGAAAGGCTCTGCCAACGTAAGTACTAGGATATTGTGTAAAACTAGGTATGGAAATTATGTAAAAGTAAGAAAAAAATGTAATAGTTTAATTTAAATTAAATATTTAAATAGCACTAATGTGTCTACTTTTCCTACACCTACCCACATCCTAGTTTTGAGCCCCAATATTAGTTTTGATTAAAAATAAAACTTGAATTATTATTAAGTTTGTTTTCTTGAATTCATTTTTTTTGTTATTTATTTTCTTATAACCAAAAACAAGACAGACGTCAGACACGTCTGTCTTGTTTTTGGTTTAGGATACATCTGAATTCATTTCGGCTATAAGTTTCGCTCAGTATAGTCGAACAAATAACTTATACTTAAGCAGTCAAGCAACATTCATAAAATTCGAACGAAGACAGACAAGTACTTTCATTCAAAAGCTAGTGAAGTACTTTTGTTTATACACCCATTGATTTACATCTGCATGTACGGAGAGTTCTCGTAAAATTCTCAAGGTATCTCGTAAAACACGAGCATGTATCTCATTTACGGGCACTTGAGCTTCATAACAACGTTGGGTGTTACACCGTTGTTTCATTCTTCTTAGCTCTCCTTTATAATGATTTACTGATCACTAAATATTCGGTTCCAAAGTGTCTGCTGTTCTTCAAACATATTGAATACTGATTCCATGAAGTAGTTAAATGGTTTTTGCAATGAAACTCATAGAGTCATACAAGTTCCTTAGGAACGCGGTGGATGACGTCACGATTACCATAAAATGGAATGACGTGGAGGTCAAATTCGACTTTCGCGGACAAATCAAGGTGCCGGAGTTGGTGACGGCTTTTTCAAGTCCCGCCTGAGACGAATTTTCCCCCCATACATTTATATTTATATTATAGC
This sequence comes from Herminia tarsipennalis, assembly GCA_945859575.2. Lineage (NCBI taxonomy): Eukaryota > Metazoa > Arthropoda > Insecta > Lepidoptera > Erebidae > Herminia > Herminia tarsipennalis. The sequence goes on along the minus strand of OX243843.2, from coordinate 4,240,835 downwards.
AAGTGTAATTATAGGGCAAAAAGACTTATGAACTAATGGCTCAGCCGAAGACCATTGTGCGGTGACACTTAGATCATTGCTAAATATAAAGAGAGGCAATGATGCAGTTATGGATTATGGATATAAGCGTCACGCTCGTCACTCACATATGTTTATATATATATATACATGTGTGTGTGTGTGTGTGTGTGTGTGTGTGTGTGTGTGTGTGTGTGTGTGTGTGTGTGTGTGTGTGTGTGTGTGTGTTAAAAAAAAGTATGAATATTATAAATTACGTTTTTGGAGTATTTTTTAGGTGCTTGTTACATTCTGGTGTAATATACACCCTTCCGTTAGCATCGTAAAATCAGTGAAATCCGAACAGAGTTGCCGCGAACCATTATGGTCTCGTATGGGAATAATAATGAGGTGTTCCATAGTAGACGGTTATTTTGAACTTGGTCCTTAGAGGCTTTATGTTTCATGTTGGCATTTACTTTGAAATTTGCACACTTTAATATAAAATAGCCAGAGGTCTTCAGACAGAAAAGTCAAGTTCAAAACAGTTTAAACGTATTTCCCCTTGAGCGAGCGATATTATTATATCGATAATATTGAGGTGTAATAAATGTTTTTTAGATTGTAAATTTATGTAAGTCAGTAGTAAGCATTAGTAAGTCAGTAAGTATGTATTAGTAAATCAGTAAAATTATTGTAAATACAGTCATATCTTAATAAAAATATTATAAACTAGCGATCGCCTCGCGGTTTCACCCGCGTAGTTTCCGTTCCGTGGGAATACAATGATAAAAAATAGCCTATGTCACCCGGGGTTAGTGTAGCTTTATAACGATGAAAGAATTTTTCGAATCCGTCCAGTAGTTTCGGAGCCTATTCAATACAAACAAGCAATCAAATCTTTCCTCTTTATAATATTAGTATAGATAATAAAATAAATTAAAAAAATTGAAAAACCCGCCAGCTTGAAATAGATTGAAACAATATAACCTTAAATCATGCAGTCTCTTTTATAAGCAGATGGGTTTTTTTAAATTTTTAAAATATTTTTTTTTTATTTAATACTTTTTAGTGCTGTTTTAATAGTTGTTAGTTGTAAGACGTGACGTAATGTAATAACTGTAACTAACGAAAATTTAAGTGATAGTAGTTAGTAACAAACTTTAAATCGCTATAAACGATTATTTTAAGTGAAAAATGATTTAAAAAACCTCATTATGGTTTTAAAATACCTACTCGATTATACCCCACATGACATCGTTTGTTGACTTTATTTGGTTTCTCTATCACAATATGGCGTCTGACTGTCGCCATTTTGAATTTCGATTGCTGTCATGTCTTTAATGGCGATCGCAAGATTAATACGAATCTGTTGACGTCTATATAGTGCCACAAAGGAATACACATTCATACATACATGTCAAAAACACATTACCTCCGCAGTCGGGTAAAAAGGATGAAGAAATTACATTAATAGACCAAGATGACATACAACGGCTTTCCTCTGCAAATTATACACATATTGTCTTCAGCCAGAGAAGAATATTTTCTCGTTTCATCCTTTTTCTGACGCCATGTGTTTCATCTCAATTTTTATATTAGATTAGAGAGAGATTAGGCGCAGAACCGATGACATAACGTGCTCTCCGGGGCACGGAAGGATGTGACATTTTTTCAAAAACGGTCACCCATCTATTGATCGACAGTAGCATCATTGCTTAACCTCGCACATATCTCGACTGTACGTTTGCCACTGAGCCTGGGACAGAGCTATAATTAGGCTACAGCATTTTTGAAACGGCTCATCAGTTATAAAATAATGTATGGAAGTCAGGCAGACTTAACATTTATGATTACTGCTCTACTCCCTTAGGAAGTAACATGATGATATAAAGCCTATAGCTATCCGCAATAAACCAGCTATCCAATGCAAAAAGAAAAAAAATACAAATTGGTTTACTAGTTTCCGAGATTAATCCATTAAAATTAACAAACTCTGCATCTTTATAATATTATACACTTTATATAATAACAATAATAAATCTCTTTAGTATGTTTATACGTATATACATACTTAAAAGATTATACGTATATATCATTTTCATTCATTTCTTTACGCCGCATAAAGGGCGCCATATTAAATTTAGTACGACCTCTTATATCCTATAACCAGCGGACAATTAAGACGCTTCTAATGATACCTCGTTTGTAAAATTGTGATCAGTTGTCAAGAAGTTATGAGGGAAAAGATGAAAAGATGAACAAATGGCCAAAAACATATACCGCTCCTTTTGGCTTCCCTGTAGTCGGGTAGATATAACACGCCAGCTTGGCAACCAGACAGTTTTTTGCGAGGCAATTGACACGATTCGCAAATGTGGAATAGGCCGAGCGTAGGCGTGCCACAACAAAGTTATAAATACAATTATCTATTACGACAGACTCCAAATGCATGATATATTGATGAACAACATTGTGAATTGAGGAAAGCATTGTTTTTGTTTATGGACATGTGGGTCACTGATCCCTATTAAGTGGTTTTAAAGCTGGGAAATATTTATACATTTTTTGTATTTTTAAAACTATCGCGGATTTGTTCACGTGTGTTGAATAGATGATGGTTAAAATGGCCTGTTGGTCTAGTGGCTAGTGACCTTTACTGCTAAGCCATAGGTTGTAAGTTCGATCTCCACCCAGGATAACATTTTGTGTGATGAGCACGACGGTTTATTCTGTGTCTGGGTGTAATTTATCTAAATTATTTGTTACTAGCTGTGTCCCGCGGTGTTACCCGCTATTTATTAGCCTATGTGTTAAACCAGGGTATCAGCTAACTTCATACAAAATTTCATTAACATCGCTCCAGCCGTTTAGACGTGAACAAGTAACAAACATACACTCTCACATACTCACAAACTTTCGCCTTTATAATATTAGTGTGATGTGTATCTATTTAGAAATAATTATATTTAAAAATAGATACATAATTCTAAATATAGAATATGTTTATCAGTTGTCTGGTTGCCATAGTACCGGCCCTGCCTAGTTTGAGACTTCTGTAACTTCTGTAATTTAATTGAGAGATTCTTTAGTATAGACGTCACCTATTCTTAAGGTTTTATGTGAAGATTTTTAGTTAGTTTTAAATAAATAAATCATTTAATAGGAATCGAGAAACATACTGTGTTAATCGTTACATTATGTATTTTATATTTTTATTATCATAATTATTCTTCCTCATTTTAAAGCTTGATGTGTAAATATTATTATTAAATCAAACAATATCTCGTAATCATCACGGGTTCGAATCCTACTTATTATACTACCGACAAAAACCCACTCCTAACACAAGCCATTGATTAGCCAGAGGGGTTAACAGGATTGCTAGTAATGTGGGACCACAATCCCACATTGCTAGTTATCTTTAAAAAAAATTTTTTTACCTGCATATACAGTTTATAAACAGAGAAACATTGTAAACATTGGCAATTTGAAAAGAGTGGCCACGAGTTTTTATTGCCTGTTCTTTTCTCGGGCTTTACCTATTGTTTGCGAACAGGCATTACCAGTAAATGTAGAATCGATTTTTCACAAGTGTAGTATTTTGCTTCCTAAGTGAATAAATCATTTTTTATTTTATTTTTTATTTTTTAAAAATATATATAACAGAAACTGATAGCCGGTGTCAAACAAAGATATATATCTATTGAACATTATAATATAACATATCTACATCACAACAGTGTAAAAGCAAGCTTTAATCTTTTCCACAAATCGTTTATGGTTCACGCACATTTTTTTAGGTCACCATAATTTAGTCTAAACATTAGGTGTGTTTCTTTCGCGTGGTTTTAGCTAAAATTAGTCAGCCAATTATACACTTTCCTGTGGGTGTTTCAAAGGTTACCGTCAGAAAAACTCTTTGTACTTAAAATATTAGACTTTGAACGCCAAAAATAAGAAGAATAAAATAATTTTTAATTGCGAGAAATATAGTTATTTGTCTTACAGATATTAATATAGTACATCTTGTCTGAATCGAAATTCGACATGCAAATTTATCATAATAATAATTATTTAAGTAACCATTCATTATACAAAATTCAAAATACATTAATTATTGTACAATTAAATTAAATTAATCCATAGAGTTTTATTTTTAAATTCAGTTATAACAAATAACTATTAGAAACATTATTACCTTTGCTTATAAGTTCTTATACCTACATACAATAGTTATTAATTATACATAATTATTATAATTTATTGTTATTTAATTAATTACAATTGTATTTCTTTGAAAGTTAGAACCTCTTGTATTGTATAAAAACACTAGCTGACCCGCGCAACTTCGTCTGTGTTAATTTTCCCCGTTTCTACAACAATTTCCATTGCTACTCCTATTAGTCGTAGCTAGATGTCATATAGCCTATAGCCTTCCTCGATAAATGGGCTATCCAACAATGAAAGAGTTTTTCAATTCGAACCAGTACTTCCTGAGATTATCGAGTTCAAACAAACAAACGCTTCAGCTTCATAATATTAGTATAGATTTGTCAATAAGCCATTTTTTCAATAGACATATAATTCGTGTTTTTTTATAATTGGTTTCGATATTCTATTATAAACCTGGATTGACATGCAATTACTGTTTCTTTTATTATGTGTCGTTAATGTTTGAGGTTGGGTAAGTTTAGCTGGATCCCTTGATAAGAATTCCTTATTTTTATTGGCCTTTCGAAAAAAAACCGGGTGTTTTTTATCGAATACTCCAATTATCATAATAAATAAACAAGTTATGGTGAGAAGTTTTAGCCTATTTCGTATAGAGGTTTTAAGAGAGCTTTTAATTTGATAAGAGGTCTACGGGAAACTAGTTGAGAAACGCTGCAGAAATTGGCCATCACATCTGATTTATATATTCGATTTTGTACTATTGTATTTTCTAAACTGTACGATTTTTGTTTTTGTTACATTGACTGTAAGATTATTTGTACTCCCAATCCGATTAGTCGTTCCCCATTTTATGGAGCGCTGGATTCCGCCGACGGCGTGTTACAAATTGGTCTGTCGCTGATATGAAATTCTCTGGAGTATTGTTTAATAATATCCAATAAAATTAGATTTTCGTTCACTACGCTCATATATTGCGCTCATTAATTGGTGACCGACTAGTGGGTACGACTAAAAGCATTTTCGCCCCGAACTCTGTGTAATTATTCCGAAATTTGATTGAGTCCAGAATACCTACATTACATTTTACTACCAACCGAGTTGTCAACCAGTTGACAATTGCAACGATGGCCCAATATTCACATAACAACAAGCTCAATTAAAAAAAACCCTTCAACTGTTAGTCATCCATGTATCGCGACTAACTTCAAAACAATATTTGTGAATCACTCAAACTTATGTCACACCATCGTTACACCATCCATCAACATGAAAAAAAAAATCTGTCACATACCTAGGTATTCTTATTTTCCCCTAAAAACAGTTTTATCAGGTATCCTAGTCTACATCTCCTTTCACATATAACCTATCCCATTCCACAAACACCAACCTAATCCGCGCAGATTCCATTATGCAACATTCGAAGGTAGCAGATAAAGAAATCGATTTCTTCGCGAGTACATCCAGAGTACAAATAGGGTTCATCACAATCCTCCCTGAATACAAACGGCGAGATTTGAACCCGGGAAAGGCCTGAAAACTTCGGTAGGTAATGGCCTGGCAATGACTGTTACAGTTTTTTTTCTGCGTACCTATACTAAGCAGATTTTTCTTTTGTAAATGTTTCTATGGCCTTCGATTGAAGTGGCGAGTTGGATTTCATTATTCACAATATTCTTATAAATAGTGTCATCATAATCATGCATACCAATTACTTTTAGGATGTTAGGGTAAGAATTTAGTAGATAGGTACTAGCTGTCCCGCGCAACTTCGTATCCGTAAATTTTCCCCGTTTTTGCAACATTTCTCGTCGCTACTCCGCTCCTATTAGCCGTAGCGCGTTGTTACATAGCCTATAGCCTTCCTCGATAAATGGGCTATCCAACAAAAAAAGATTTTTTTAAATCGGACCAGTAGTTCCTGAGATTAGCGCGTTTAAACAAACAAACAAACAAACAAACAAACAAACAAACAAAGCAAACAAACAAACTCTTCCGCTTTATAATATTAGTATAGATTTATGGGGACTATCTTTGAAACTGATAGATAACCAGTAGGTATAGTCTATCTATGTAGACATATTTTAGTAATATGTGACTATTTTTTGTAATGTAATTTAGACGCTACTCATAGCGAGGTTAATTTCAATAAAGCCAAGACGGAAGTTATTGATATGCAAATTGCTACGTTGTATGCACCAAAAATGCATTTCTGGGAAATCAATGTTGCCAGTAATTAAGGTCTTAAAGATGAAGAGTTTGTTTGTTGGTTTGAACGCGGTAATCTCAAGAACAACTGATCCAAATTGAAAAAGTCTGTTGGATAGCCCATTTATCGAGGATGGCTATAGGCTATATTACATCACGCTACGACCAATAGAAGTGGAGCAGCAATGAGAAATGTTACAAAAACGGTGAAAATTTACGCAGACGAAGTTGCGCGGGACAGCTAGTTACTAATAAATGCTAAGGTAGAAGGTATACCCTTTTACTTTAGCTACACGATAATTAATTAAATAAACTAAATGTATAATAAACATGTTTGGGGTGTATCCCAAACAGATTATTAAAAACCTAAAATACTTATTTACAGCACAGATACCTAGTGATGAAAACCAAAATTATTGAACTAGACTATAGTCTAGTTCAATAATTTTGGTTTTCATCACTGTCAGTTATAACTAACAGCGTTTAAAATTTGTTATTAAAATATTGCTACCAATCACTTGTTGATAACATTTTCCAGGAAAAAGGTGGGTGAATTTTCATACAAAATACAGCAAATAACTCAATAATTTCCAAAACCACTGGCTAAGCAATATTTCCTCCTCCATAACGAACACATACATACCAACATACCTATCAAGTATAGAAATTATATTGAAAATCGTCTCACCCTCGCCTTGACCATTCAGTTGTAACTAATAGAACATGAAAGATACAGTTCACCCAAGGTTTTTGACGTCTCATAAATATTTCGTAGAAAATTCCCTTTTTTGCTGGAAACTTCCTTGAATCTAAATGGCTGTTTTATAAGGAGCCGTACTTTTAAATAACGAACCACGACTTTTTGATGGCACAATTTTAATAAGTACGGTTAGAATTCCGATTTTGGATGACGTTTTATTTATATAAATAAAACGTCATTATAATCTCTTTAAATAATAAAAATATTTGTTTGAACTTTAACAAAACAACGACCGTGAAACGAAGCAAAGCTTGCACTGAAAGTAGTTCTTTCAATGCAAGCTTACAAAGTAATTGACGACAATCTACTTAACTAAAATGTTAGATGACAGTGGTTCGTAGATCGGGTACTTCTCAAATAATAATATTATAGGGACCTCGGTTTTATAAAAAAAAACTAGATTTTCCAGTGGTTTTATTAAAAGTGCTCTTAGTCATTTTCCATTATACCGTGTACCTTTTTGAAGATTCGTTGAGTTGTTTCGGCGTTCCCAAAAACTCAATATATTTATTGAAGTTACAATTTTAACTGTCAAAAATCATAAAAATATTATCTTTTTTTTTTAAGACGACTCCCGCATGAGGTTGCAAGCCCTGTGTCGCGGGGGCTTTACAAACATACAAGTCACGGACACAAAGTACTCCCATACTCGGAACAACAAAAGTAGCAGTCGGATACACTCCCACCGCGCCACAGAGGCAGTCAACAGACGTACGCGTTTTCCCAAAATTTATTGCAATTTTGGGTTTTATGCTAATTACATAAAACTTATTTTGATATATCTCTACAAACACTGCATACGCGCAGCAACCTCGCAGCCACCGCGCAGCCTACGTTCAGCGACCGCACGGCTTACGCGCAGCGTCCGCGCATGCTACGATCAACGCCCGCGCTACTATTGTGCCTGTCATTTCGTTAATAGAAGAAAGGGATATTTTGTGGAACAAGACTCTCAACAAGAAAACTAGCAATGTGGGATTGGGTCCCACATTACTAGCAATCTCGTTAACCCCTCCAGCTAAGCTCAAAGGTTTGTGTTAGGAGTGGGTTCACGTCGGTAGTGTAATGGGTAGGATTCGAACCCGCGATCTCACGATTGCGAGACCGATGCCTTAGCCATTAGGCTACCGCCGCTTCATAATCATCTCGAAATATACAAGGACAAACGCACCCAAAGTTTTCTTAGATTTTTTATTTATTTTTTATTTATTTATTTAAGGTTCACCAACAATTGCTTACATATATATAAACTGTTATAACAAGAACATGCAAGAATAAAAGTAACAATGTAGCAGTCATTTAAAGGTAAACACCACATGTTTATTTCAATAATGAAAAAAAAAAACAATACACTAATTAAGACTAAGACTTAATAGAATGTGAAATTACTTAATAAGGTTGCTGCATTCATTAATGGCCTTGCATATCCTTGCTTATGGAAAGTTGGCTGTAAGTTCGATTTTCCATTTTTTGTACAAGTAATACACAATTAAGAGTTTTTTATTCGCGGATAGCATGGCAAAGACGTCTGAATTCCGTAGTGAACTATGGGTGAATGTATGAAAACCTTAGAAGCCGAGTGGGCGCTGCGTGGCGGCTGCGTGGCGGCTGCGTGGCAGCTATTCGATGGCTGCGCGTTCGCGGTGAGAAGGATGGTTACGGCGTGTATGCGGATTATAAGCGTAGTAATATAAACGCGCCCTAAGTGAGTCTGTTATCGTTAAACTAACTATATAATAGTTATGTGACGCTAATGGAATAGACCATCAACGATATAATCAATCTAATGAAAGGATATCATGTATCTCAGTGAGTTACTTGATTTAGATTAAAGCTATTAAATATGGAGTGTAGTTGATGAAGGTTACAGTAACTATATTTGTATACTAGCTGTGTCCGCGACTTCGTCCGCGTAAAGTTGTAGTGCTGCTTACTCCCTACAGACGTTATCGTGATGATATAAAGTAGCTATTTGACAGTTAGAGTCCTGTCTAAATCCGTCCAGCTGTTTCGGAGATAAACCGTAACACAACACTTTTAGATAATCTCCTGTCTGGACCGGGAATCGAATCCGGGAAATATCAAAAATAAACAGCCTGTATCTTTACAATACCAAAACAAAGGATCAATCATTAAGGGTTTTTTAAAGGAAAACCTAGAAGCAGAAACATTGTAAAAAATGCAATAGTGGGGTGTCGTGATACTAAACTTACAAATTGTATTTTTTTATCTGTCTGTCCGGCCGTATGTCACAGGCATTTTACTCAAAGACTACTTAATGAATATTTATGAAATTTGGTGAAAAGGGGTCGTGTCTCTCCGCTACTTAGTTTGGTAACTAAATAATTAAAAATTAATATTTTTAGGGAGGGACACTCAGAAAATTATTTTGGACATAATCGGATATACTGTCATTGAGTTATTGCCGTAAAATTGCGTTTCTCAACAAAAGGGCCATGAACATACGTTCTTCTGCTGATGCAATTATTCAAGGCTACTACTACACTGCGCATGGTCCGACATGATCTTGCCTTGTTTATTTACATATAACATCTTTTATTTTTCATTAAAGTCATTTACATTTCTTTTTGTGATTTTAAAGAAGTTTTATACTTTTTAAAACTTAAAAAAAAAAAATTAAAACATTTATTTACAATATACAAGTTCACTTTTGTTACAATCCGCCAAACTGCACAGCAGTTTGTTGGCAGAAAGTTCACTCCCTTTTAACACTGCATTGTAGTTAAATTACTTAATTGATAGGTAGGTACAATATAACTTAAACTATTCTATTACTTATTCTACTATTTTTGAATTAAATCTATTCATATAAAATTCTCTACACTTATATTACATAGTACTCTATACGTATATTACACATATGAAGATAAATTCACACGGGTGGGATTAGAACCTGCGATCTTAGGGAATTCATCTCTACGTCGTTAACCACTCCAGCAAAAGGACCTCACCCGACAGCTACATTAGAATCCGAATTCTTATCAATTCAAAAGATATCATTAAGTCTCATGCTGTCATTGTCACTTGAACCTAAATTGCAGCTACAGAAACTAGAAGATGTCATAAATTATCGTCATAGATGTTGATAACTTTCGCGATTTGTACACATCATGAAAACATATATATTACGGGTCTTAATTGCGTGAATAATTTAAGGTAAAATACCTTGTTTATTGCCCGACGTTTCAACCGTATTGACACGGCCGTGGTCATGGGCAGAGCAATTCGGTCGAAACGTCGGGCAATAAACAAGGTATTTTACCTTAAATTATTCACGCGATTAAGACCCGTAATATATATGTTTTCATAATATCATTAGTTAGAGAATTCGACAGTTGATAGAGTAAATATCAAACATCAAAAAAATATTAGTCGCAAAAACGTAAAACTAAACATACTCTTTTGAAAAATTATACAATTTAATATAGTTCGTTGAGGAGAAGAAATACAATTTTAATGAGACATGACATACTTACTTTGAGGATAACTAAGTTGCTTACCTAAAATGTTGTTTCAAAAATATATATTTAGTTATTTAAGGGTCAAAGTAAGACAGGACTTATGAGGGCTTACATTGGCCGTCTGTATTTAATATTAAATTGAAAAGTCCAATTTAGATTGCAAACCGAGACCTCATATTAAATTCGCAGTAGACATAGCTTTTTCGCCAGATAAATATGGAATAGTTTCTTTCTTTTGCGGTTTTAAACAAAGTTAAAAATATAAATCATTGGTCATACCTATTTATACATTTTTCAGGTGTATTTGTGTGTGTATATACATTAGCAGATCCCTGCAGTCTCCCCAGTACGTAAGTACTATTCATGTTGTCATAGTTTTATGACCGATGCGTAAACGATATTGGTCGATAATAATATTTTTATCAATTCCAGGTATGTTTTTCTGTGATAAAATAGCTCATTAACTGAGAATAATATTAATAAAAAAAAATGGCAGCAAAAATTGTAGAGCGTTGCAATTGCAATATAGCAATTAATGATGTATTATAATTTATTAAATATCAATTAGATGTAATGAATGAAAAAAGCGTTACGCGACTGTGTGCAACGGCTTTTCGGTAGAGGAAGTGGTAGCCGCGAAGTGTTTACTTTACCAGTTAGTGCAAACAATTAAAACATTGTGACAAGAAAAGATGAGATTTAAGTGACATTATAGCCCTAATAAAATGCATTTCTGCGGAGCTTGTACCCATATTTACGAGTATAGCACGAGAACCCAAAGTTACAAGAATGCATTGACAAGAATACATGAACAAGAATACATGAATTGATCTATTGGGGTGTTGATCTTCTATCTCCGCCCCACAGTCACTGGAGGAAGTATTTACAGATGTTGAAGCAGAAGCATGGATGCTGCAACTTCGGTTCTAACAAAGATAGCGCTGCGTCGCCCGCCGCTTGTGAATCTGTGGGTTCGCCTGCTTGTGATACAATATGTGATATGAGCATCAAAGTAAATAAAAAATGCACATTTTCTCAAATAGTACAGGATGGTGGGAACTTTAAAACAAACGTAGAGCTGCAGTGTGGAGTCAGGCAAGATGGTCTAACCTCGCCACAGCCCTTTAATGTCTACATGAATGGGCTTATCGCTAAGCTCAGCAACTTTGGCGTAGGATGCTCTATAGATGGTAAGTTTGTCAATAACAAAAGTAACGCTGACGATACAGCTCTGGTGAGCCCCTCGCTTAGCAGGTTAGATAAATTGTTGGAAATCTGTGAGAGATACGCAGCAGCCCACGGTTATACATACAATACTAAAAAAGGGAACTAATGGTATTCAAATCAGGAAACAAGGAACCAAAGGCAGTCCCACCTGTTAGTTTTTGTGGTGAATGCTTAAGTAGAGCCACCAAATTCAAATACCTGGGACATTGGATTACCGAGGATCTCTCTGATGACTTGTAACATAGAAAGGGAGTTCAAGGCGATAGCGGTGAGGTGCAATATGTCTGCTCGTATGTTCGCAAATTGTACAAAAGACGTCAAGACAATTATAAGACTTATTGTCAAATATTTTACACGTGCAGCTTGTGGGTCAAGCATACAGGAAGATCGCTGAACACTCAGCGTGTGCAGTTCTATAATGGGGTTAGGATGCTGATAGGGCTGCCCCTTTCTGTAGAACAGATGGTTTTATACAATACTAGCTGACTCACACAACTTCGTCTGCATCAATTTTCCGCGTTTTTGCAATTCATACGACAAAAATACTAAAATCGCGATTAAAATGCTTACGATGAGACCTTTACGACCCATTCTCATACCTACTAAATAAAAAAAAAATATCGGTCGACCAGTTTCGGAGAATTCGACCACAAACACTGTAACATGAGATTTTTATATAGAATACTAGCTGACCCGCGCAACTTCGTCTGCGTAAATTTTCCCCATTTTTGCAAACATTTTTACTTGCTGCTCCGCTCCCATTAGTTGTAGCGCGATGTTTTATATTCTATAGCATTCCTCGATAAATGGGCTATCTAAAAGTAAAATATTTTTCTCAATTTGGACCCGTAGTTTCTAAAATTATCGCGTTCAAACAAACAAACAAACTCTTCTCTCTCTTCTAATATTATAGTATAGTTATAAATGTTAGGGGTGGATAACCCTTATCACTTAGGGGCATGAATAATAGATTGTAATTTTCCCTTTTTTCTTCCTTTTTTTTATAACATTTTTCATTGCTGCTCCGCTCTTATTGGTCGTAGCGTGATGTTATAACCTATATAGCCTTCCTCGATAAATGGGCTATCCAACAATAAAATATTTTTTTCAGTGCAGCCCAGTAGTTCCTGAGATTATCGCATTCAAACAAACAAACAAACTCTTAGGGGTATGAAAAATAGATGTTGGCCGATTCTCATAGATACCGGATAAGCACAAAAAATTTCATCAAAATCGGTCAAGCCGTTTCGGAGGAGTATGGCAACGAAAACTGTGACACGAGAATTTTATATATTAGATTAAGAAAACGAGTAGCCTCCCAAATATGTCGTGTGCGGGTACGGCAACACTATCTTAAATAACTATAAATGCAATCCAGATTGCCTGATAGTGGGACACTGGAATTCAGCACATGGATTCCAGAGTCACACTATTGAACGTTAGATAACAGCTTACCTTTTTATGAACTACTAGCTTTCGCCCACGGCTCCACCCGCGTTGATGTCGGTTATCGCGATAATAACCATCCTGTGTCCTTCCCCCGGACTCAAACTATCTTCATACCAAATTTCATCTAAATCGGTTTAGCTGTTTAGGCGTGAAAGCGTAACAGACAGAAAGAGTTACTTTCACATTTAGAACATTAGTATGGATTTTATTTTTATATGACCTTACTATGAGTGATGTAATGTTGCTTGAAATAAATGAAATATTATTATTATCGGTTGGGCTATTTACCAAGTTGGATAGTCTATTGAAACTCCTACAATTCAATTATAGATATTGAATCCTTCACCAAATTCCGCTTTCTTTTTATATTATGTATTACATTTCCAACATCAATTCTAGCTACGATTTCCCTAAACAAATTTCTTTACAAATCCGTACGAGCATTTACGTAATTTTTCCCCAGAATTTTCCGTACAAACGGGGGTAAAATATGAGCAAATGACAAAACTTCCGACATCAATGTTTAAAATGTTTAGACATTCGTCAATTCTCCCATATTTCTGTTTACCCACTTTATTAATTGAAAAACTTTGAGACCCGTTTGATAAATACTTCAAAGATATCTGAATTTATATTAAGTAAGACTGCCTCTGTTGCGTGGTGGGAGTGTATCCGACTGCTACGCTAAGAGGTCGTGGGTTCGATCTGTGTCTGGGTGTTATTTATCTATTAATATGTATGTATTTAAAAATAAATAGCTATGTTTATCAGTTGTCTGCTTAGTTTGGGATCAGATAGCGTTGTGTTAGTTGTCCCAAGATATTATTATTATTAAGTTGTTTTATTAAAACGCAAATGCAAAAAAAAAATTGTCGGTGTTTGGTTTTATTTAATATTAAATGTAAAATCAAATCTATCAAAACATTTTCATATAAATTGACGCCAAGACGAGTAGGTACATACTGCTACCACTCAAAAGAAGTTCTTAGATCTTAAGGAAAGTCAAGCGCCTTACTTTACACGGCCTAACATATAATATCTACTCTATATTTCTCATCATAACGTTAAGCGTTCTGCGTGAATGTCTACAAACCTTACACTGTATTTAATATGAGTGGCTTGGCCGTTTTGTAAGAATGACGTAGACACTTTTTTTTTTACATTTGCTGTGAAATTTCATTGTCACCAATCACACACCATTAATGAGAAGTATAATAGAATTTACATGTAAAGGACTTCCATGCAAACTTTCGTCCTATTTTAAGGGATTGGGAGAAAAATGTACATACGTCTCGATTATTATGTTGTTTTTGTAAGAATGAGAATGAGAATTTGGACTTTGTAATATTGTCCAGACCAAATTTATAGGGGCACAAAAATACGACAGACGGCTTCGAGAAAAAGTACGTAGTGCCCAGCGCTGTCGCTATCTCGTCTCTCGACAAATCGATTTGTTATTTATAGAGCACTTGTTGTTATTAAAGATAATATTCAAAAATTCAAATGGATCAATTTAATGAACAAGTTTCTTGCGTGTTGCAGAATTAAATGTATGCACCATGCCCATGTAAAAACTTGCATGTTTACACAATGTCAACGTGTTGCTTAGCAACACGTTGACATTGTGTAAACAGGCTGTGTATCATTTACATGGTGCTATTTTCTTGTACATTCACAAATAACACCGTATAAATGTGTGTCCGTGACAAGCCCGTGCGATCTGGCGCTTGCGTGGTGCGCTCAAAAATGTCCGTCGCGCATGCGCGATTATTAATTTCTAAGCGCAGCTCTCTACTTACCATTATGACTTGCCGCGGACTCGGATTTTTTTTCTGGTAACTGTTCTGTATTTTGTTAGGCTATTGTATCCTTACTTTTTGTAATTTTTAAAGCAATTTAATGCTAATTTTACACATTTTTAAATGTATAAAATTAGCAAAAAAATATCAGCGGGACTTAAACCCGCGACCTTAAGGGTCCTTACCAACCCTAAACCGTTACCAACTCCGAAACCGAGACATGCCCGCCAAAGTAGAATTGAGCCTTTATATGATACGATTTTATGGCAATCATCCATTTATCAATCATCCTAATGTATCCTATCAAATATCCCTGGCTTACCAATAACTGTTTACGTTGTTAGTGAGCCATACAGTATAAACGATACTGAGTTAATTCAATAAGAAAATGTAACAAGAATCCATTATTCGCCAACTTTACAATTTAACGTTTCCTTTTCTCTTCTCTATAAATTGTGCAATCAAACCACACTTGAACATTTTATCAGTACCAAAATTGCATCCAAAGTTCTAAAGACCGACGTGCCAATTACATGCAGTATATTTTGACCAAAAACTTTTAATAAATCCTTAAAACGTAGGACGCGGGTTACGTAAGTGAAAACGAATCCATACATTCAGAGTTCAACTTCAAAATGGATTCCAAAGTTGAGCGTTTAAACTTGTTAGCGAGCTGCCTTAGCGCAACTTATTTTTGCCCGTAAATCTTTGAGCTAAAATTGTATTAGGCGGACCGCATACTGAAGAAGTTTTTCTGTATTTAGGGAACATATGCTAATTTATTGTAGCTAATAATTGCGTTTAACTGTAAATTGAACAAGCTTTAAAACAAATGTTTTAAGTACTTTTAGACAATAATCCATACTAATATTATAAATGTGAAAGTAACTCTGTCTGTCTGTCTGTCTGTCTGTTTACGCTCAAACAGCTAAACCGATTTAGATGAAATTTGGTTTGGAGATAGTTTGAGTCCCGGGGAAGGACATAGCCGCGGGCGAAAGCGATTCTCTTATAAAAATATCATATTTTAGGCTTGAGCACAATGGTTTATTCTGTGTCTGGGTGTTATTTATCTATAATATGTATGTATTTAGAAATATATAAGTATGAAGAACACATACCAAGTAGATCACATGGAATGATATTAAATTATTCACTTCTAAAGATATTTTTTTCTTTAAAAAGAAGTCAATTCTGATTTCAAAATAAGACTGGCAGAAGGTTTCGCCACGGGCATCGCTTCATCGAGAGTTGCCGCCGAAAAGCCGCGAGCTCCGCCAAAAAACGTTCCATTTCCAACAAACGTGTATATAATCGCTTCTCTGTAAACGCACTCATACAACGCCATATGTTTGAATTCAGTGCGGGCCGCGCCGGTCAACGCCACGCGTGACGCCCTGCGTCTCCGTTAATGAAGCCTTACTATTGCCGCGGAATGTGACGCTACGGTCTCGTTGCGAGAGCGCGGCGAGCTTGCTGACCATGTTTTGAAGTTAGATCTAGGAAAATTACTGTTTGGCTTTGTGATTGTAAATAAAGAAACATGTGTTTCAGCGTTTTGATGGCAGGTGGTAAAAACATCCACGCGAGCGAAGCCTTGGGCGACAGCTATCCACACTATCTAATATGGTTAAAAAAAAAAATACAAAATTCTCGTGTCACAGTTTTCGTTGCCATACTCCTCCGAAACGGCTTGACCGATTTTGATGAATTTTTTTGTGCTTATCCGGTATCTATGAGAATCGGCCAAGATCTATTTTTCATACCCCTAAGAGTTTGTTTGTTTGTTTGAACGCGATAATCTCAAGAACTACTGGGCCGCATTGAAAAAATATTTTATTGTTGGATAGTCCATTTATCGAGGAAGGCTATAGGTTAAAACATCACGCTACGACCAATAGGAGCGGAGCAGCAATGAAAAATGTTGTAAAAAAAAAAGGAAGAAAAAAGGGAAAATTTACGCAGACGAAGTTGCGCGGGTCAGCTAGTTTTTTATAAATGTGAAAGTAACTCTGTCTGTCGTTCGCCTGTTACCTTTTCACGTTTCAACCGCTTTGGTACGGAGAGAGATTGAGTCCCGGGGAAGGACATAGGATAGTTTTTATCGCGATAAGCGACACCCGCGCGGGCGGAGCCGCGGGCGAAAGCTAATGTTTGATGATTTCGTAACTATCTTATATTTTTTTTTGTTTAAAAAATTAAAAGATGACTAGTAATGTGGGATTGTGGTCCCACATTACTAGCAATCCTGTTAACCCCTCTAGCTAGGCCCTATGGCTTGTGTTAGGAGTAGGTTCGTGTCGGTAGTATAATGGCCAGGATTCGATCCCACGACGTCACGATTGCGAGACCGATGCCTTAGCCATTAGACTACCACCGCTTCACCATTTAAACAATATACTATTTTTAGTAGGAATTCTAATAGTGAGCATTAACTTCGTAGAGTGGCTGTAATAACCACAAAGACACAAAAACACCACTAAGCTATCTTAAGACTTACTTTCATAGACGCAGCTATTTATAGTTTTTATTTTATTAAATAGTTACTGAGCAATGGTACAGACGGTCAAACGTTTTTATCCAATGCAGTATATTATGAAATTACCTCCTAAATGTTTTCACTTTTTAATATGACCATGCATACACAAATTATTCTGACAATAGTAATAGGAAATATTTTAATTAATGTGACTTAGGACTCAATTACTTTTAAATTGACTCGCCCGTTGGTCTAGTGGTTAGTCGATCCCACGACCTCTGGCAGTCAGATTGAATCTGACTGCCAGAGGTCGTGGGATCGATTCCCACACGGGACACCATCTTGTATGATCCACAAATTGTTGTTCCGATTCTGGGTGTACTTTGTGTCCGTGATTTGTATGACTGTAAAGTCCCCCGCGATAAAGTGCTTGTTACCCTACCTATTGCGAGAGTTGTCTTTAAAAAAAAAATTTTTTGAACCTCACTGTCACTAAAAGTTACTATTTGTTTACTCACAAGTAAGTACAAATTATGAGATAAGAATGCCTTCATGATAAATGTGCCTTCATCTTGAATTTTCCCGTGATCCTAATAAACCATCTTCAGTGTGAAGTAAACATGACGAAATATAAAAAAATATATATATTTATTGGCTGCTTATATTTCGAAACGTGTTTCCGGTACGAAGTTGACAAGAAAAGTAACAAACTTTAATTTTTGCTCCCAAAATTGTGTTAATGTGAATTTATAAGCTTACGCTTCAGTGGAACGTTAACTTTGAACTTTGTGAATAAAGTACTGTTTGATAAACATTTTTAAAACTTGGAGCCTGAAGGCGATCTCACAACATTGTATCCAAAACATTTAGAATGCGAAGAACGACGCCATCGTTTTCAAAGTCTTGACGCGTCGGATAAACAGCGACAATGCACACTGAATACAGTAAACAACCGACACTAAAACTAAAATATAAACTAAACGCAACTAGCGTCTTTCCAAAAGAGACACAAGCAATACTAGATAAATGTCTCGCAAGACATCTTGTGTGGAAGTTATTCGGAACTGTGCGTTTATTCTGAGTTTTGTAATTTATAGATGAAATTTTACTTCATTATTTTCTAACAAAATAAATAGTTCTTATAACCTTCTCAGCCTTGTCTATACCAATATTATAAAGTTTGATTAAACGCGGTAATCTCAGGAACTACATGGTCCGAATTGAAAAATTATTTCACTGTTGGGTAGTCCATTTATCGAGGAAGGCATTTAACATCACACTACGACCAATAGGAACGGAGCAGCAATAAGAAATGTTGCAAAAATGGGGAAAATGTACGCAGACGAAGTTGCGCGGGATAGCTAGTTCTTTATAAGAGGCGGATTTGTGAATATTACAGGTCTTCGTTTTTTTGTTCCCGGACCTCTTTCCTAACATTTTTATATTTATAGTAACAAAACTCTTTATTTTTCAGCAATCGCTTCGTCTATGCTTATTTCTTTACATAGCTTAGCATAAAGTCGCTTCCGCTGTCTGTGCGCTAAGATCTTTTGATTTTTATTGCTGAAAACTGCTTTAAAATCCGTTGCGTAGGCAACGGATTTTAAAGCAGTTTTCAGCAATAGATAGAGTGATTCAAGAGGAAGGTATATATAGGTATAATCTTACCTATATACAATACATCATAGCGCGGGAACGGGATCCACGCGTACGAAGTACATTATAAAGCTGAAAAGCTTGCTTTGTTTGTTTGTTTGTTCGAATTAAAAACTTTTTTAGTTTTAAATAGTCCATTTATCGAGGAAGGCTATATAACATCACGCTACTACCAATAAGAGAGGAAGGTCAATGAAAAATGTTGCAAAACATGCATGCAGACAGACGGACATGACGAAATTATAAGGGTTCCGTTTTAGCCATTTTGACTACAAAACAATTGGTGTTGCAAGAACGTAATGTTATTGTAACATCAAGGATAAACTTCAATCAGACCTCCAATAATTCAAATGATTTGAAAATGCTAAAATGATTTGAACAAACTACATCCGCTATTTATCTAAAGTATCAAGCGTTAGGTAATTACATTTTTGTGATAACGCAAATGTTGACAAATCTCGTCTCCTTTAGCTGGGATATCAGGGGAAATTACGAGTATATGATGTCTTTGGATATAAGGAGAAAGATTATCCGAGATCATAATTAATAGTCTTTAATTGGTTCTTAACATTCTCCATCATTAAGTCGGAATATAGATGATTCCTAATTAAACTTGGTCTAAATTATATTTTAGTTCGGTTTTTTCTAATGTTTACAATCATAATTGAATATTTTTTTAAGATTAAAATTTTTGCGACTTTTCATAAAATAACATGAAATTGGTAAGGTCCGTTTTGTGTTACTTTAAAAAACACTATATTTTTTATTTTTTTGTTGAATAATTTCAAAAGAGTTTTCTTTTTAGAACCGAAATCAAAAGCCCAATTATAAAATATCATGGGGACTCAATGTGTGCCAATTTAAGGGTACCTGCTATATAACCTCTTAAAACTCTTAAAAGAAAAGGTAAAGAATTAGCGAAGGCATGTATAAAATGAGAAGCAACTTTTAAACATATTAATTCTATAGAATTCATGTCTTGGAGGCCTCAGAAACATACCATCGTACAAGATAAGATTACACGAAAGTGTTTCATAAAAAAAATACGTTTCAGAAGTGCAAATTAGAGCTGCTTTTAAATTAAAGGACACAATCAAATTAAAAAGGTCTGCTATAATGTGAATTGTGTTATTTGGCTTGTACATGCCGGTATCAATTGCCGTATACGTTATACGCAAAAAGGCGCGACGAGCGGAGGGTTAATTGAATCTCCTTTCTTTACTAGTGCACCCGTGGCAAGACAGAGCAGGCACCTTTTGATAACCAAGCTGACCCTCGTAACTTTGCTTGTGTCAATTTTCCGCGTTTTGGCAAAAATTTTCATGAACGCTTCGCTCCTATTGTTCGTAGCGTAATGTTATATGTATAGCCTCCTCAATAAATCGGCTATCCAACATTAAACTATTTTTTCAATAAGAACTAGTAGCTCCTGAGATTAGCGCGTTCAACTAAACAAACATACTCTTCAGCTTTATAATATAACAAAAACTCCAATGTTGGATCAGTAAAATGATGTAGGTATTTTTTTAGTAAAGCAAGTCGGGTCCATGTTATTTTTATAAAACCTGGGTCTTTATTCACGTTTTTTTTTCGTTTTCGCGGCAAAACCGTGTGAACTGTCAAAATCTTGTCATAATGGTAAACAGAAAGTTGCGCTTAGAAGTGCTTCAACGCGCATGCGCGGCGGACATCTTTGAACGCACCGCGCATGCGCCAGTTCGCACGGGCTTGCCGCTAAAACGGAAAAAAGAACGTGAATAAGGACGCAACGTACGTTATTCACATTTGATTACGTTCGCATAGAAAGTCGGACTATTCTAATCGTATGATGATTAATAAACAATGAAGCGTTAAGCAAAGGATTTAATAAATGTTCAAGCAATTATTCTGATTATTATAATATCTAAACCAAACTATCTATAATAAGTTAGTATTATAGTAAAAATGACACTCAATTTGTTATTATGACTAGCAGATGAGATGGACGTTAGATATACAAACAACATATTTTACGAAGCAATCCTTTTCGTAACGGTAGTACCAAAGATGATTATACTAGGGGGCTTAGACAAATGACACACGCTTCTTTTTCCACACACGCTAACGCGAAAAAATGTATGCATTTGACATAAGGTTGACAAAACGTCACGCGATTGTTGCTGAATTTGTTAACAAAAACCAACAGTAGCGTGTGCGGAAAAAGAAGTGTGTGGCATTTGTCTAAGCCCCCTGATCACAGGTAATAGTCCTTTAATACTGAATTGGTACCTATGTTAAGTTTACAAAAAACTTTGTCATATTTTTTTTATGTATTTAACTGACCGCCATTACCCTTTTACCTACTGTTGAATACCTGCACAATGTCCTGCTTGCCTTCGAAGCAGGTGGCGCGTTGAATTAAAACGTGAACAAAAGATGGTACACAATGAAGCAAGAATGAAAGGCGTAGATAGAAGCTTTCAGGATGTGCGTAATGAAATTTAACACGTGTTGTGTCATGCTGTGCAATATACTAAACATCCCTATAGTGAAATGATTTTGTATAGTACGGAAAATATAATAAAATACGTCTGTCTCTAGATAAACAATTTATGCGAGGGGAAAATTGAAACTTAGTCAGACATGACAATGCGGGCCGCAGATGGCATTTACCAACAGAGAAGGCTTCTAAACTTGAAACTCTTTCTATTCCAAGCGGCTCAAAAATCCTTACATGAAATGATTTTACAAATAAGGATCACTGATAATGATTTGAGACATAGGGCATGCTAGAGGAGCTTGTAGCAGAAGTTTTATTTTAAAGCAAGTTCCATAACTCAAATCGGGCAGGCGAACTTGATCATCAGGATTTTATTATCTTATTAGTCACAACTATATGTGATGTATTATCTGTGAGGCGACGTTCGAAAGAGAAATTTGAAGACCGAATACTCGTACATGCACAAGATTTTTTGAATCGATCTCAAACAATAGAAGAACAAATATTCCCATTTAAATATGACGATTCCATCCACTATTAAAAAATAAACCAAATATTTGTATTTAATTTTCAAGCATTGCCATAGATCTATCATCTTAACAATAACCTGGAAAAACAAAACAATGTCGTCGCCTCGTAAAATTCCAACTGTCCGTAGCAGATTTCGCTCAAAATATGCCCTTATTTGCCCTTATATAAATTTGTATTTATAAATTCAGGTGAACGAGCAAGATGCATAATTTTCAAGGTAACAAATCGTCAGTGCTGCTAAATTCACGAAATAAACAAAGCCACAGGTGTACGAAATTAAATATGAAGTGTATAAGACTGGGTTCTGTATAAATAATTTGGCCTTTATTTGAACGGATAATACTGGGCGCACATTGAATAAAATGAACTGGATAAGGTTTAAAGCGGTTATTATACGAATTTGTAATTGCATTTTTCTGTCTGCTTTCTTACATATGAATTAAAAAATATAGTTATACCTTTTAGTTCCAAGGTTAAAAAGAGAGAATACATTGTAAATATATCTTTGTTTCGCATCAAAAATTATTTAAAATTGTTAACAATTTTTAAATAGGATTTTGATTAATAGCAGGTAGTTATAGTAGCTACGTTTTTAAATCTCGATTCTGTTGTTGAAATGTGAAAGCTCCTTTGAAATTTGAAATAAGAGACGTTGATAAATCTTATTGTTTTCGGTTATTTTGTTGTATAAAATATAAAGCCACTGAATGTAATCTAGTCTCGGTTTTTAGGGTTCCATACGTCATAAGGAAAAACGGATTCCTTGTAACATGGGTGATCCTAATCGCCCGTGTTATAGGATATAGAAAAATTTGAGGTTTAGTAACATAGTCCCAGATAGATGGTTCGATTCCGGCATACGGAAGTCTTGGGTTCGTTTGGCCTTCAAATTCTATATTTAATTCTTCAAATAGATTGGTATCAGATGGTCTTAAATTACGTGTGATAATAAATTAGATAAATTGTTTAATATTTTTTCGTTACAGTGATCCCATAGAATATTGAAACCTACTACTTACACTCGTTTGTTCTGAGAGTGATACCGTTGAAAATTAAAATTTGAAAATATATTTTTTAATTGTTTATTTAATGTATTAAAAATCGTACATAGCTCCAATTATAATTTTAGCAAAATTCAATCAATAGCGTAATTTTGTTTTAAATTATTTTTGACGTCTTAAAAATCGATGACCGGCTGCACTTACTCACACACTCACGTTATGTACTCGTTGCTAAGCAACGCGATTGGCTGAATTATTGCGCCGGGGTCCACTATAGCTGTCACAGGCATGGTTGTTTATTACGATGTCATAAATATTTTGGCGATTGCAGCGACATGTAAATCGAAAAATTTTCCTATGACGTTATCACGTAAAATTATTGTGCGACTTTACCGTTTTTTTTTTTTAATCGGTACCTACTAGCATTCCCACATTGTTATACTCGTACCATGGCCTTTGCGTAACTACAATAGGTAAGTTACCCTATTATAACCTGGTTGACAAAGTACAGTGAGTGTATATGTATAGTTTCCCGCAATTGAACAATTAATACACATGTAAGTTTGTATGGTACCCTCAGTGCGCGAGTGCCACTCGCACTTGGCCAATACCAAGGCTTACTGAGATTTCATTTCATAAGTGTAATATTGGCTTCAGTACCTTCAACTAAATCGTAAAACTTTAGCCAAATATCTACAGTCAAACGTTTTTTTCCACCATTAAGTAAATGTAATAAAAGAATAGGTGGCATGACTTATGACAAATGTAAAAATATTCACCACATTGTTTGATTTTACTCGTATCTAATAAATGAACTATCTAGCTTTGTTTTACACCGCCTTTGTCCTAAATTTTATGAATTGGCACAACATATATTAATCATGCATATAAACAACTATCTGTTCCGCGCAACTTCGTATGCGTCAATTTTCCCCGTTTTTGCAACATTTCTCATTGCTGCTCCTCTCCTATTGGTCGTAGCGTAATGTTATATATATTTAGCCTTCCTAGATAAATGGGCTACCCAACAGAAAAATATTTTTTCAATTCGGACCAGTAGATCCTGAGATTACCGCGTTCAAACAAACAAACAAACTCTTCAGCTTTATAATATTAGTATAGATTACAGGTACAGGTTTTTAAAACCTAAAGGTTGGCCTCCAATTTCATCTAATTCTGTTATCTACCTACCACAGGTGAATCCAAATGTTAGAGAATATGTTCCATTCAGAGGAACAATGTAAGACACCGCTGCGTGGAGTCGTCAATATTAATTCGTTTCGAGAAATGAGGACATGCTTGATGGACTGGTTCAGGGAATTTCAGAGACATGACATATACAAGACGTCGGTAATTTTGTATGCAAGAGAATTTGGAGTACCGTATTGTAAGACGATTTTGTAGTCGCAGATAACACCGATTTGTATGCTCGTAGGTATCGATATGGATGGCGATACTCGATCCCATTTTTCCTTCCCGATTCAAACTCAATTTCATTATTATTTTCTATCTCAACAACTCATTAACTTTCAACCTTACAACGAACCTTATTTTCAAGATTATCATAATTTTAGGCTCCATGAACTTCAATATGATAACACGGCTTCTGTTAGGGGCAATTTACATCAAATCGTGCGTGAACTCCTCCTGTCCGGTAGTTGGTACCCAATGAATGAGAAACGCTGATAAGCTGATACCGGCTTTTATGTGTTAAGTGCTGGGTAGGGCCGGGATAAAACCGGGATTATTTTTGTTCTGATGGCGTGTGTATAGGGAAGTAAGGATTATGGAAGATACAACATAGAATTTAGATCTTTAGTTACTTAGAAATTGACTCCATTAGCTTAGAAATTATTAACTTGACACTGTTTTATAAATACCGACATAATAAAGGCTACGGAGGAAGCCGGTCGTGGCAGTGGACCTGTCTAAACCGCCGCCCAACTTTGATTACGTTCGCAAAAAGTCGAACTATTATTTCGTATGATGATCAATAAACAATGAAGCGTTAAGCAAAAGATTTAATGATAGTTACAACTGATGACGGTAACAGTGGCTAATTTTATTAGATACTAGCTAACTACACAGGAGATATTATAGTGCACAAGTGTATGCGCAGACACACGTGCACTCTTTATTCCTTCATAGCCCGATTAGTCGGAAATCTGATACGACCGGAGACAGATCGGGCGCAGAACCGACGGCTAATGTTTTCTCGTGCTTAAGAGGGGTGTGACATTTGGGTATTTCGAAAACGGTCACCCAACTAGGGACCGACAAAAAAAACGTTGCTTAACCTCGCAAATCCAGCTCGGTCACCACTAAGTCAGGACACATAATAATAACATTACAATTTGCATTGGACGGTGACCATTTTCGATGCGACAATGCAACAAACTTGTTTCAAGTGTAACCTAGTACTTCAAATTATAGAATAAATAATTCTATAATTTGAATTTATTTTTATACGTAACCCATTAAATTTCTTAGAAATTCCTAAATGGGAGCGACCAAACGAACCAACAAAGAGCTTTCTCTTCATATAGGTATGTTCCTCTTCCCTCTACAGATCACTGCCTAGAAGAACACACAAAACCTTTTGGATAATGGTCACTCATTTACGTACTTTTGAATGGCAACCTTACTATTTCACCGGCGGTTCCATAGTCTCGGTCACCACTAAATCACAGGAATTTTACTAAATTGCTAATAGTGTAGCTTTCCCAGTCAATCCCAGCCCTACTTAACCAGAATACAGCACCTTTTAGCGGTGCCTAACAGACCTTTCGAATCACAATTTATAAGACAGGTCTACATTCCTAGAGAGATTAAGACTGTCTTCTGTCTAGTTTTCCACCGGCTTAGGTGTCTTGACCTAGATAAGGGTACCGAACATCGATCTTTGAAGATACTTAGGTATTTCTGGGGGTAATCTATAGACACTCTGAACCCATTTGTCTTTGAATAAAGGAAATTTTATTCAGGGATTGCTTTAGGTACTTTTCTAGGGTCCCTAGTCAAGTTCCAATATATTTAAACGTTAACGCCTGCAGAAAGGAAAAATTTTATGGATTTGACATTAGGTTGAGTGATGTTTTATTTTACATCTTTCAACGTAGTCTACGTTTAGATGACAAATAGGTAGGTACATAATACGCGTTCCCATAGTAATAAAACTGGATTCATATAAGATGATACTCTACACAAATCACATATCATTTGACGGCCTGCGTCTAATGAAGTATAAGGGCCGTATGTATCACAGTGGGAAGAAACCCGTAGAGGTATTCATGTGGAAGAGATACAAGTGGATTTATTATTACGTGCGATTATTGACCACTACTTTTACCACACGTTTGTAATACCATATTAATCTTAGCATGGGTGTTATATGGACGGGAATCTGGCCAAACGCTTAGACCAATGTGAAAATACTGGATTACACTCTATCCTAAGTTGATATGACTGTAGCTCTTAGTTCCTAACTTTAGCTTTATTTTTCCTATAGGGAAAAATGGAGGCGACGATGGAAATTGACTTCCTATCGTCGCCTCCATATTTTGTTCATTTTACGTGTTGTAATTTTACGTATTTGTTGAAATCTGTTCTTTCCATTTAACTTCATATTTTCTAAGTATTATTCCCGCCATAATATTTCATAATAAACCCCCAACAACAAAGTCCAAAAGCACAATTCAGAACAATTATCATAATCTCAGAACTTCCTTCGGTTAATATTATTTATAATTTCTAATTATTACTTTGACAAATCACGCAAGCAGCCCCCAAGGCTTTATGATAATGATCCCTTGATATAGGTTCGGTACATTAGGAAAGTTAAAGGCATTTGTACGTTTAAA
This sequence comes from Herminia tarsipennalis, assembly GCA_945859575.2. Classification (NCBI taxonomy): domain Eukaryota; kingdom Metazoa; phylum Arthropoda; class Insecta; order Lepidoptera; family Erebidae; genus Herminia; species Herminia tarsipennalis. The sequence continues at coordinate 4,213,734 of OX243843.2, read as the reverse complement.
TATAAAACACGTTTGAATATTACGATGCTTATCGCTGAGTTTAAACTTATAACCAGGCGTTCACGTAATATATTTCGGCCAAACAATCAGGCGATTATAGTGTATCTATATATAATTGACGCATACTTGCTAATATAGACACCCTATTAGTTGATTTTGTAGAATATCAAGTTAGATCACCACTTTGAGCAAGTAGGAAGATTTTTAGGTGATGGAAGACTGTAATGAAATTACATGCAGCTATGGAAATAGGCAGAGCTTATTTGGGTCATTATTTGAAGTGGTGAAATTGTTTTCAGACATAATAATTAACCAATCACATAGAAAAGAGTTTGTATCAACTGATAATCTAACGGATATTAACAGGATGTATTTCTGTAAGTACACTGTCGCTAAAAATATCGCTGGTTTTCTATAAATTTCCATTGATAAATAAAAAAATCACGCCCTGTTGTCAGTTTGCATGGTATGGTTCAGACTATTCACGTGTGTTATAAAATACAATAATAATGAAAATGAAACATATCAGTGTGTTCTTAAGACGCGTCTAAACGGGCCATTTTTTACGGCAATTTGTGGCGGCACTATTGGCAACTAATTGCTCGGCCAATAATGGCAATATGTCTGCAATTGTATAGCGCATGATTCAGTGTCCCAAACAGGCTACCCATAAATAGAGAGCGATTAAAACAACAACAAAATTTTCCGGGCAACATTGCAGAAAATGATGTTGTCTGGCAACCGTCATATCAATATTGGTGAGTACTGCCATGTTGCCACAGCATTGCCGCCACAAATTGCCGTAACAATGACCCGTTTAGACGCCCCTTTATAAAGATACATTAATCTAGTTTGGCTGATATGATTGGCAAAAAACAAAAAAGTATTTTGTCTTTACATTTTGCATATTTTAATCTTGTTCCGAAATTTATCATCATTTTTGTGGTCACACATATTTTATACCATATTTTAACAAGTAATTGATTAATCTTTAATATTTATCCCAGTTCAGTCAGCTGTCATTATACTACAAAAGTTGTTGATAAAAAACAATAATAGTTTTTATTTCAAAAGACATACTGTTCCATGACATGTTAATCATGTGATATAATTATATATTGCCAGGGTAGAGGTAATGTTCTTTTCTATTTCTAAAGTACGTAATCCTTCACTTCGTGGTCATCACTTTTGTGGTCACATACGTAGGTCACTGGATAAGGTTTGAAATGCTCGTAATTTAAAAATGGAACGCATCTGTATTATATATTTATAAAAAGCAAACGAAATAGAACGCAAGTAGCTAGGATGTTGGTTTGAATAAATAATAATGTTCCAGTCATTTTACTACGACGGTTCCTGCGTTATTCTTTGCTATGATGGAGGTTAACCGCGAACATTTGCGTGCTATAACATTTTATGAATTTAAATTTGGTTCAACTGAAACACTTAACCTTCAAAGATTAAAATCAGCGTAAGGAGAGTCTGCCCCATCTCGGACAACAGTTTTTAGATAGTCCAGTGAATTTAAAAAGGGTAAAACAAACCTCGAAGATGATCATAGAAGTGGTCGCCCACAAACGGCAGTAACTGCAGAAAATATGTGAACTACTGAATTACTCGGACATCGAGAAGATTCTTGGCTTTGTTTAGTTCGGGAAGCCTTAACATTATTTTGCATTAGCATCTTGGAGTTAGGAAGCTTTGTTGTCGTTGGATCCCGCGTTTGCTCTCAGTCACTGAAAAACTGGCCCGTGTGAATTGGTGCCCCGAAATGCGTCTACGATTTGAAAACAGAACGTCAAGACGTGTTTCGGAATTCATCACAGGTGACGAAACGTGGATTTATCCGGAAAATATGAGACAGTCGTCTGTATGGGTCTTTTCAGAAGGAAAGCTGCCTACAGAACCGCAAAGAACTCATAATGCATATACTATGAGAGTAATGAAGAAAGATTAATTCGTGGGAGCACTAGAAGGAAAGATATGGTGCCGAATATAGCACCATCCCTCAACAAAGTTCAACACAGTACAAATTATAGGTCAATTAAAGTTTACAATAAACTTCCTGTTGATATTAAACTCACCATTTATAGTAGGGAGTTTGAATCTAAACTAAGAATGTTTCTTGTTAGTAGGTGTTTCTATTGCGTTGATGAATTTTAAAGTTGTTTTAAAATCTATGCTGTGAAAATCGTACTTTGACATTATTGTCATTTGCATTATTATTTTATTTTTAACTATTACAATTATCATAATTCTGATGTTGTTTATTAATATAATGGTGAAACTGTACGTAATACTACAGGGTTTATATTCACTATCTTGATTTCGTTGTCGTGAAAAGGCCGTGTAAACTGGCGCATGCGCGGTGCGCTCAAAGATGTCCACCGAGCATGCGCGTTGCTGCGTTGTTGCATTTCTAAGCGCAGCTCTTTACCGCGCATGCGCGGTGGACATCTTTCACATCAGGCTCTGCGAGAGAGGAAACCAAAGACTGGGCTTCTGGGAATTATTATGCATCTCGACAACGCTTCAACACATACGTCCCTCAGAACAAAGGCGTTTCTTGAGGAATCCGGTGTTGAAACCTTGCCCCACCCACTGTACAGTCCTGGTTTAGCTTCCTGTAATATATTTTTGTTTCCGATAATCAAGGAAAAAATAAAAGAAGTTTCATGGTTTCATTCATATCTCCGGTATCGCTTGCAGTTTGTTCGCTCTAATGATATGTTTTCTGATTGGCGTGATTTGACCGCTGGCGAATCAAAGGTGGCATTCTCTCTCCTTTTCTCTTCTTCATTTTTATAAATGCTATTATAAAGGTACCATCTTAACGCAGATGATATGCAACTACATCGATATTTTAAAGCAGATTTTATAACTAGTGCTGTAACTACTATTAATGACCTGAAAGAAATTAGTTTATGGAGCACAAAAATGTTGACTTTTAGTCAACCCAATAAAGTCTCAAGCGATTATTATTGGTGGTAGATATACAGGGTGGAATTTTGTAATGCCACCTGGAGGGGAAGTACTCTTAATACTTTAGATAGAAAATTTTACTCAAAGGAAACATTCCTTTATTTTTGAAAAGAAAAAAAACGGCATTAAAGATTTTTAAAAATTCGCTTGCCGCACACGGTAATCGAACCGACTAAAATCTGTAAAAGTTGCACCGTGTACTTTTATTGCATTGATTGTTAGGGTCAATAAGGATGAAATCTCTTTAACAAACTTCATAAATTGAATTACATGAAAACAATTAAATTTTAAATTAATTTAATTATGTACAAAAATTTAAACTAACTAATTAATTGCTCGAAATGAGCTCCATTTTCAGAAGTTAAATGAATGGAAAACAATGAAATCTTAAATTATTAATTCAATGGGTCAAGTTAAAGCACTTTTACTCAAATCTATCTGTGTACTTATGTTATTCATTAATTATTATCATTGACGTCATTTATCCATCGAAATGACGAATTACTATTTAGATAAGACGATTGCAATTTGCACGTGTTTGTAATGCAGACTCCTTTCTTAGATGCGACATAACTGCGTGTATGACGTAGTTTAAATATGGAATGTTACATTTGAAAATAGATTTTCATCTGTTATTCACATTTGATTGTTTTTACAAATCATTTCATAATTGTTTCACGGTAAAAATGGCTTATCAAGAGCAATTTGATTTAATGGAAGCTTATTTTTTAAATAATAAAGATGTGAATCGTGCTCTGCGGTGGTATGGAGAGAGATATCGAGACCGTCAGACACCAACTCGATTTGTACTGAAAAGAATGATAGAAAATTTAAAGAACACTGGAAGTTTCAAAAAGCGACGGCACCCTCTTCAACAAAACAACTTTGATTTTGAATTAAATATTTTAACATACTTCGAAGCATTTCCGAAGGCTTCAAGCAGAGATGCTGCCGAAGTAATTGGAACAACCCACACTTGCATACTTAAAGTGCTGAAAAAGTATAAGTTTAGATGTTATCGTGATGGTCGGTTGGTACAAAAATTGCATCCTGGGGATTGTGAGAGACGACTACAATTTTGTCAAAACATGCTGAGAGAAATTGACAGTAACCCTAATTTTTTGAGTAACATTGTATGGTCTGACGAAACCAACTTCAGCAATAACGGCATGTACAATCGCCGCAATAATCACTATTGGTCTAGAGTGAATCCTCTTCGTGTTCATGAAACTAACAGTCAAGTAAGATTTTCTTTCAACGTTTGGTGCGGAATTATGAGAAATATGGTTGTGTTAGTCCATGTATACGAAGGTCACTTAAACACTGTTAAGTATTTAGAAATACTCGATTTATTAAGAAACGAGTTAAATGGTTTCCCCGAGGAAGAGCGAAACCAAATAATTCTACAGCAAGATGGTGCTCCAGCCCATAACAGCAGAATCACTACTGCCTACATTAATAACCATTTTAATACCTGGATTGGTACAAACGGCACAATCAGATGGCCTGCGAGATCACCAGATCTCACCCCTTTAGATTTTTTTTTGTGGGGATATGTAAAAAATCAAATTTACACTAAATCTTATGAGAATGTAAACGAGTTGAGAGTTGAAGTTCAGAATACGATTTATAACATTCACCACAATACGTTATTGAAGGTAACTAGAAATGAATTCGTTAGAAGAATAAATTTGTGTATCCAAGAAAATGGAGCCCATTTCGAGCAATTAATTAGTTAGTTTAAATTTTTGTACATAATTAAATTAATTTAAAATTTAATTGTTTTCATGTAATTCAATTTATGAAGTTTGTTAAAGAGATTTCATCCTTATTGACCCTAACAATCAATGCAATAAAAGTACACGGTACTTTTACAGATTTTAGTCGGTTCGATTACCGTGTGCGGCAAGCGAATTTTTAAAAATCTTTAATGCCGTTTTTTTTCTTTTCAAAAATAAAGAAATGTTTCCTTTGAGTAAAATTTTCTATCTAAAGTATTAAGAGTACTTCCCCTCCAGGTGGCATTACAAAATTCCACCCTGTATGTTGAACATGTTGGATTACCAGAGTCTCCCCCAGGTTACTTATGATACAATTCCTATCCCGTTTACAAAATATGTTAAAAACCTCGGTCTATACATAGATTCCAATTTATCATGGGACGTCCATATTGCTGAAATAAGTAGGAAAGTATACTCCTCATTTCAATCTCTCAAACGCCTTCAAAAGTTCTTACCGTATGAAACTGAACTAACTCTTGCTTAATCTGTTCTACTTCCAATCATCAATGCTGACGTTTGTTTTCTGAATGCATGGGAGAAACTCATTGATAAGCTCAAAGGTCTGCAGTGTTTGAGTATCCGCTTCATATTCGGATTACGCAAATATGACCACGTCTCGGAGTCTCGGAGAAATCTGAATTGGTTACCACAAATGGCTAAATTGCGATGTTATGAGTCTCCGCGACTGCCCCGGATTTTTATAGATTTTGTATCAGCATCATCCTTTGCTCTATGTCCTATGCCAAGAACCTCAGTTGTTTCCTCAGGTCTTTCTCTCAGTGGGCCTCGTTCTTACTGGGAAAGGGGCTCTTCGACCTAGGTGGTCTTGGTGTGTGGTGCACCGATAATACTCTCATTGTAAATAAAGACCTATCATCTTGACCAGCCGTTGTATTCACTTCGCACTCCTATCGAGTCCGCTACATGACTCAATTTATCAAGAGTTATAGTTACTTGAGACTTTTATAAACGTATTTTTTTCTCTAACCATCTTTAATACTCTCAGACCTAGAAAGTTAAAGTTTGAAAATGTTAAGTTTCTTGTAATCTTGACTAGAGACGAAAATGATTTTAGGAAACTAAAAATCTCGAGCTCTGAAAAAAAAGGACAAACTTAATGAGAGCAAAGCCGTGAGTACAAACTAATAGTAAATGAGCCTTTTATAAAGACTTTTTATGTGACAATTTGTATTGAGCAATTGTAAGAAACTTTGTTATTTCGTGAAAAAGACTCATTACTTTAATGGAAATAGTTTTTTATAATGCGATCGGAAATAATGCAGCATAAAAAACGTGTTTCAAGTATAATGAGTGTTTCTGAATTTGAAGAAAAAAAGTACCAACATTTTTGTTACATCTTTATCAAGTTGGAAATGTCATGAAGTCATGAAGCTCGTGACAAACGTTGATTTTATTTTCTCTCTAATTTTTAATTCCAGACGCAAAGAAGAAACTGATGTTTTAAGTTTAATATTTTGTGCTTGTATACATATCTGCTTAAGTCTATACACGGACAGATATGAAAAAACTCTCAATTAGTATTAATATAGGTTACATTTCTTCTTGACGTGATAACGTCTTATAAATCGATGGCCGGCTGCACTCACGAAAAAGTGTCACGTTCTGTCTCTGATAGGCTGAAGTATCAGTCTATCAGCAAAGATGATTATGACGATATTTTCCTATAACGTTATCACGTAAAATGATTATTTTACGTGATAACGTCCGTGAACGACAGACGACCATTTTTTTAGTATCTTTGTTGTACACACAATGTCACGTTACAATTAATATTAAGTAAGTTTATTTAGTAGAGATTCACAGTAAACGACAAACAAACAAATCTAATTTCACATTAATCTGATAAACAAGGGGATGTGAAGCGTATAGTGTAGATTATCAGCAAAGCTACAACCACAAGCACGGTTTAATTTCTATTCTTAGCAACCACAGAGTAACAGTTTACCGAGAGCTAATGACATACAGTATATTGTTTATCTACGCTAATGTAAGAAGTTAAATACACCATATGTGATGCTTTCGAGACTGTTAACACAAATCACCGAGAGTATAGAAGAAAAGCTTTATTATTTGGTTATTAACGCACATACCTATATGTAAGACTGTATGTGTATGTACCTAGCAACATCTTTCGACACTTACTGGTCCGAGAAACTATGTTAATTAAATAACTATTTAAATATACCTATTTGTATAAAAGGAACTTCAGCTCAAACTATTCAACGAATTGGACTAAAATTTAGCGAACATATTTTTTTAAATATGGAAGCATCCATAAGACCTGATTGTTGAAAAATAAATTCTTATAGATGTGAAATGGGGTTTCAAATTTAACGTTAGTGATGCTGTTGGGTTAAGATAGTCTCATATAAAAACATTTAGCAGTATAAAGCTTCTGAAATCTTGTGTTAGTTTTCTAAAAGACCAACATCAAAGGAAGCTTTGTATGTTAATTTAGGGTTAAAAGAAAATAATCTAGGTGTTAGTTTACACTTGAAAGTTAAATGTGTATTTAACAAGTTTAGTAGCTGTTCGTTAATTAGAGTCTTCAGGGTGAAGGAGTAGTTGTTTAATTTTACTTTCTTTTTCATACAAGAAATAATTTTTATCATTCGACGATCCTTTTTTTGTCAAGAATTGACTATGATCTCGTATACATTAACTTGAATCCTTTAAATTTGCCGAAATTATTCTACACTAGCAACTTCGTATGCGTAAATTTTCCCCGTTTTTGCAACATTTTTCATTGTTGCTCCGCTCCTACTGGTCGCAGCGTGATGTTATATAGCCTAAAGCCTTTCTCTATAAATGGACTATCCAACAATTTTTTATTTTAAATCGGACCAGAGGTTCCTGAGATTAGTGCGTTTAAACAAACAAACAAACAAACAAACTCTTCCGCTTTATAATATTAGTATAGATTAATATAATTATGGAGCTGTTTTTTTTTTTGTTTCAACATTCTAATCTCAGAAACTGCTAAGCTGATTTCTATGAAATTTGGTACGCATATAGCTTGAAGCATTAAAAAGACTCTAAATGTCCAAATTGCTTAATCAACAGTCAGAAATATCCATAAAAATGTTACTTATTTAGTAATAATTGTCAGTGTTAGTTATCATAAAAAAAAGGCTAGCGTATGGTCCGCTTGTCACCATGTATAATAAATAATTATAATTAAGCAACGCGAAAGTTTAAATGTTAGTATAGGAAATTTAATATAGCTTTTCAAATTTTACCAAAACCGGAGAAGTAATTTGTGCGCTCCTAATACAGTAAAGAGTTTAAACGGATTACCGACAAACTAAACAAACAAAATGCTTGTTTATGTCACACGTTCCCTCCCCAAAGCGGTATTGTATCTAATGGGTCTAAATTTAGCTAAACACCGTGCCGATAAACGCGTTCAAATTTAGTTCAGGCTTTTAGTTAACCGATGAGTTGTTTATCTTCGGTAAGATAAGACGAGACTTGTGGGATTTAACGGGTTAGGATGCGGTGTTCATTAGACGGTTATGTTTTCTTTTGAAAGCTGTGCCCTAGAGTGGGACATATCTTAAAAAAATACGATTTATTAGGTGAAAATGAAAATTACAACAGTTGTAATATAAACTACATAATAAACGTGAGACAAAAAGTGAATTAAGAATAAAAAACCTCTTCCTAATAAAATAAAAGATGTAATCAAATCTATTCATTTTATTATTTGTGCTACGAAACCATAGTCACACGTTAAATCCAGACCAAAAATAAATGTAAAAGTAACTTTGTCTGTCTGTGTTGAACTACTGAACCGATTTATATTAAATTTGGCATGAAGTAAAAGTCAAAGTCAAAATACTATATTCATTTTGGTTACAAATGCAACGCTTATGAACGTCAGACAAAATTTGGAATAAAATGATTCCACTTTTTTTAAATGTTATTTTTTACAATATATTTGTATCTGTACAGTAAAGCCAGTAAGGTGCTGCAACCATTACACCATGAAACTTGCGCAAGCAATAACCATAGTTCGTAAACTGATAAAATCAAGTTTTAAATTAATTAGCCTCCTACGGTGTGGATGGGAGTAGCTGAAGATAGTTTGAGTCCCGTGAAAGGACTTAGTGTTTATCGCGATAACCGAAATCCACGTGGGCGGAGCCGCGGGCAAGAGCGGGCAAAGTATATATATATATATATATATATATATATATGTATAACACTAATACAACATGTAGGAAATCTTTCTCATTTTCTTTGTAACAGAATCGGGTATTGCATACAACAAGCAGGTGTTGCATGCAAGCGACATTTTGCAGCGGCATAACTCTAAAAATCTAAAAGTAAACAAAACGAATAGACTGTTGACAATTAAAGTCACATTAAATTGATTTTATTAAAGTACTATTGAGTTTGACCTATTTTTCTATCTTTAAAAAATGCAATTATTGTATTATTAAAGTAATTGGCAAGATATGCCTAGAATAGCGGCAGTAGCTTAATGGCTAAGGCATCGGTCTCGCAATCGTGAGGTCGCGGGTTCGAATCCTACCCATTATACCACCGACGTGAACCCACTCCTAGCACAAGCCTTTTAGCTTAGCTGGAGGGGTACCTAAACAAGATTGCTAGTAATGTGGGACTCAATCCCACATTGCTAGTTATCTTTAAAAAAAAAAGGTCATGAAATGTCGCGGTTCGGGCGTTCTTCCCAACACAGTAATATATTTTACAAAGTATCTCAAGATTTTAAAATATTTTTACACACTCTTATAATGATAAGAGTTGTTTCACCTGCTTGTTTCTGGTATTAAATACTTGGCAGAAGGCTTTAAAAAGTGTAAAATTAGTGAACAAATTTCTTTAATCAATTTTTTCAGGGTTTGAATTTTTAAAAGCCTCCACATGCAAATTTGTGTTATTATAGGAAACTAAGGAAATTTGTGTTTACTATCAAAATAGTACTTATATAAAAGTAAATAATTTAATATTTTGAGACAGAGTAAATGTTAACATGATAATAAAAACATTATAAAATCCATTGTAATTTTTTGAAAATTAAGCGTCAAAATATGTAGACTGATGCGTAAGATGTTACCTTTGTATATTATAATTATCAAAACACTGCTATTACCCTCACAAACCCCTATTTACTGATTATTACTGCATGAAATATCAAAGCTGAATCGTTATATGGATAAGGCGTTTTTGTCGAGAGAAGCCAATCTTTGATCTAACATTAAGACGATTTACTCGTTAGTTGGTACGGTTTCAGCCGGCTTATGGTTTATTTATGGAGCTTATAATGAACTCAGCATAAAAAGAAAATACTTTTCTGTCAGTTATTTTTCGTTCTTTTTCGGTTAAGTAATATAATGGAAATAAATCATAAGCATGTTATAACGACATAGTGAAAGTTAAAAAGGCGCATAAAAGAGGCGTGTTTTATTCGTCTTTATAATCAAAGTACAAAGTACTGTAAGTGTTCACATAAACAAAAAGCAACGTTTAGAAAAGTCTACCAAAATTTATCAATATTGGTGGCATATTTCGAGGATAATTATTCAAACTTTTATTTAATTTTAACTTCTCTATAATTAGTACCTATGTACATAACTACTGTGGACTGTCGAATTGAGATAAGATGTGTCGCTTTAACAGTCCGCTTTTGACTACGGCCTGTGCATCCTGGTCAAAACGTCAAGGAATCCGCATTAATGTTCATATTCCTTGTTAATTATTGACTGACAATTTTAAACTTAGGTTTCATTTGCGTAATTCAAATGGTAGGTGACATAAGTCAACCGAAAGTAGTTCCTAATTGAAGGGCATTAAGAACTACTTTCAGTTGACTCTACAAAAGCTTGTCGAACCAGGGAAAATAAAGACATGAAATGGATTAACCGCGAAAACAACCAGTGTGCATAGTGCGAGTTTGTTTTAGGTTAACGCGATCGACACGTTTAGGACGTTTGGCGCTCCGATTGGCCCGCTGCAAATCAGAGAGCCATACATGGTAAACGATTCGATCGCGTTAGCGTAAAACAATCTCACAGTGACTAGGCTGTATACAGTAATACATCACGTAACTGGATAGCAATGGTACCGGTTTAATGTATTCATAAATAAAGTAAATTATGTACTACGACATGCCCGCTATCAAACGTATATCTATACTAATATTATAAAGCTGAGTTTGTTTGTTTGAACGCGGTAATGTCAGGAACTACTGATCCGAATTTAAAAAATCTGTCATTGTTGAATAGTCCATTTCTCGAGGAAGGCTATAGGCTATATAACATCATGCTACGCCAAGTAGGAACGGAGCAGCAATGAGAAATGTTGCAAAAACGGGGAAAATTTACGCAGATAAAGTTGCGCGGGACAGCTAGTATATAAATAAAACCACAACAAATCAATATCCCACTAGCACTAATACCCAAATTTTATTCTAACTCATTAATAAACAGAATTAATATGATGAATGAGATACGAGTTGATTCGTTATGCTATCAATATGCCTGGCACAGACTAATATAATGTTTCTATGAATTTTATGTATTAATTAAGCAAGTATTGCATATGCATGCAAATATTCTTACGAGTCTTTGCTCGCATAATGAGGGGTAGTCAGCGTATATCAAATGCAATGAATTATTCGAGTAGTTATTTGCGAATCCATTTGTTTTTAAGCTATTACATAGCTTTTATCGCGGGCTTTGAGCGCGGCGACCGAATCAAGAAATTCCGTAACGAATATAAAACCTAACACCCCCACTCCGCCTACCATGTAGCTCGGTCGAGCGTTCGCTTAACGTATATGTATATGGTATGACTGTACGAAGCTCGCAGGGATCGAGATGAGCTGCTCCGAAATGTAATGAAAAGAAAAAATATATATATGCCATATTTTTTTTTTTTGTGAATTGTGTTGTAGAGTGGTAAACTACGCGGTGGTTAGAGATTCGCGCGTTTCGATGTGTATCAAAAAACTGCTTAAAAAGATACATTCCCATTAAAAAACTTTGCAAATGAATTCGCGAATGCCATCTCATACTTGTAAGTTAGCGTGCCTTTAAAAAGGACCAATGTAATGATTATGCACAATATTTTATTCCTAACCGATTCCGGTTACGCCGGCCAATCAGAGACATGGCAGCCATACTAGCTAATCAATTAAAGTACTAGAATACTAAAAAGTGTCCGCTGATTTTATATTTGTATCACCGTAAAGACTTAAAGTTTGTACATATTGTCCTACAACACAGTCAGTTCACTCTTTTAAAAAAATATTATTTATATATACGCGCATTTATTTTTGCACTATCTGGGAAACTCCAACTACCACTACCTTTAAATAAAAAACAATTGCTTAGCAGTGGCAGCAGTTGTCGTAGAACTCCTCCGCAGCGCTATTGACTGAACTAGTGAGCTAAAAAATGAGTAAATTATAATATTATTTTCATCAAGATAGCCTATATGGACTTATGGAGTGCAGCTTTAGAGCTGAACATTTATAGAGTGTTGAACATTTAAAACACAAGAACAAAGTGTTATCAATTTATCAGACACTAAGAAAAATCAATGAATAATGTCTTAGATTAAGACAACTTAAAATTACTTATTAGCTCCAATGTTAGATTGTAATATTTTGAAAAGTAAACAATTACCTTTTATTAAAAAAAAAGTTCATTAAACCAAAATAACGCTAGCCCAAATAGATCAAATATAGCTTTTGCATATGTTACGAGACCTTCAACAAATGACCTACAAATGTCATCCCTTCGTGCCTTAACACCCTCATTCGAAGGGTCAAAATGTTCTTTAGAGTATTATTTATGCAAACGTCTTAGATCCCTTCAAGACAGTTCAGTGGAGATGTTTGCTTACATTTAGATATGTAGTACTGAATTTATAACTTTATCTTTGGGTCTGAGATCAATCAAATGAACTAGAAACTAGGTCTGGTGTAGTTGCTCTTCTTTTTAAGATGCCTACGAATAAATCTGTTAGTTGAATAGTATTCGTACTAATAGTTTTTTAAACATGGCATTCAGTTTTGCCCTTATTTTGGAACCCAGTTGGACTTTCAAAATTCAGTTCTTTGTAGATGCTTAATCATAAAAGCTTAAAATTTCTGCCCAAAACAAATCTCTTATTAGACCCTGTCTCTTTTATGTCTTATGGCAAATTTTATGACTATCTATTCGTCAATATTATAGACATAAGTGTTTAGTGCGAGTACTTTTGAATATAGGACGGCAGTAGAAGGATCAAACTGCAGATGCTATTAATTACTACGCTGTTTCAAGTTTAATGTTTAAATCCATCAATACTAAATTTGCAAATAAATTTTTATATTGATGAAATTTATTTATGTCTGCCACAACGTCATTAGCTACAAAAAATGAAAATTTATGTCAGTTTCAAACATTTATTTTTTAATTGAATTGCAAAAAAAAATTATATGGGTTTTTCATGCATTTTCACAAAAAATTATGACAATGATGATTACAATTTACAATTTATTTATTTTATTTAATATTCAACAACAACTCTTAGACAGCGACTTTGCAATGTCATAGAGCTTTGTATGAATAGTTGTGATGAGACTCTAATACGAAACGGAGTCAATGGAAAAATATGTTTCCCTTGAAATCGCTCCTCTTTCTTATCTATTTATTTTGTACGTATCGTAACGATCGGTCTGAACTGAAAAACAGCGCAGTGCTGTGACATAAGTCATAACATAGCTTTATGCTGAGCTAAGCCTTTGTCGCAGATACGACGTGCATTAAAACAAAACCCATTTGACTGCCTTTGTGGCGCGGTGGGAGTGTATCCGACTGCTACGCAAGAGTTCGTGGGTTCGATCCCCACCCAGAATAAAACTTTGTGTGATGAGCACAATGGTTTATTCTGTGTCTGTGTTATTTAACTATAATATGTATGTATTTAGAAATATATAAGTATGTTTTTCGGTTGTCTGGTTTCCATAGTACAAGCTCTGCTTAGTTTGGAATCAGATAGCTTTAAGATAAGATAAAGATAAAGATAAATGTTTTTTGACGTGATAACGTCTTATATATCGATGACCGAGTGCACACATAAAAAAGTGTCACAGTCCGTCACATTCCGCCTGCTGATAGGCTGAGTGTCACGGTCCGTCACGTTTCGCCTGCTGAAAGGCTGAGTGCCACGGTCCGTCACGTTCCGCAATATAGTGGATACGGGCGCGTGCGCATTCGCCCTGGTCCACTGTCTATCACAGGCATGTTTATTTATTACAATGCCATCAATGTTTTGGCCTTTGCAACGACATGTGATACAATTATAAAAAAAACCGTCAAAGGCATGGTTGTTCATTCCAATGTCATCAATGTTTACTTATGACGTTATCACGTCAAATTATGACTTAAGAGACAACCATTTTTTTTCTTTCTTTCTTTCTTTCAGTGTACCTCAACCTTTATCTAAATTTATTAACGATCCTTTCAATATTAGATCAATTTTAGCACGTTATATACCGGTCCTTATAATGCCATTTGTATACTTAATCTATTTTACATTAGATGAATAACAAATCATTTTCGTTTGAAGCCAGCTGTTGCAAGATTACGAGGACGTTTTGACTAGACGCAAAGACTTGAGTTATGAAGGAGTATTTTTTTGGTTGAATTATACGTGTGGCTGTTTCAGATTAGCGTTTTTTCGACACTTTGAAACACCAAAATGGCGAAAACGGAACCCTTATAGTTTCGCTTTATGTCAGTGCGATTATATGTCTGTCTGTCTGTCGTCTGTATCTCTGTATGTCCGTATGTCAGAGGCATTTTACTCAAAGACTACTCAATAAATATTGATGAAATTTGGTGAAAAGGTGTCTTGTAGTAGCTGCTACTTAGTTTGATAGCTAAATATAATAATAATAAATATTTTCAGGGGGGGTACTCCTGCTTACTATTTTTCTTTTTTTTTCGTATTGGGGGACGATATTTCGTTGTATATGTATGACTACAACTTAAATTGCTACTGACTGACTGTATGTGTGCAAAATGCCTGCTCATATACCAAATCAAGAGTAAAACGCAGAATAAAATGATAATTTGAAAAACTCCTTAGCTCCAATATATCAAGACAAAATTGTGTAAACATAAAATGAATTTAAATGCAGCTATAGTCATTACTGCTTTAGAAATTAGCATTGAATAAGAAATACTGTGCTTCTTAATATGCATTATTCCAATGCTTAGTATAATAGTAATATTGTGGCGCGGTGGGAGTGTATCCGACTGCTACGCAAGAGGTCGTGGGTTCGATCTCCAACCAGGATAAAACTTTGTGTGATGAGCACGATGGTTTATTCTGCCACTGGGTGTTTTTTATCTATAATATATATGTATTTAGAAATATATAAGTATATTTATTATCAGTTGTCTGGTTTCCATAGTACAAGCTCTGCTTAGCTTGGGATCAGATAGCGTTATGTGAGTTGTCCAAAAAAAACAACTACTTACTACGATACTAAATATTTACAAAATAAATTATAAAATAAAAATAAACTTTACAAATGCCAACCTACACTTATACTACAGACAAAATAATAGAAGAACCATTTTAAATTTGAAAAAAAAAGGGGTTAAACTCTCTTCTCCACTATTTATTAGATTTAGAACATAATATTTCAAACATTTAATGTCAAAATTGTGCAGCACCACAATTTTTATTTAATTTATATTTTATGTCACCTAAATATACATTGAGGAAAGCAAATACACAATTGAATATTGAAAAATAAAAGTCAACGGCGGCAGCAACGTTTGAAAGTTGAATAACATGACACCTTTTTTTCTAGAATTCATCATCAATATAGCTTGAATGTTAAACTAGCACTAGTAGCTATGTTAACCAAGTAAGTGGATTTGTAAGTTGATTTATATCTATATTTTTTGTTTATGTCAATAAATTGACATTAACAAAAAATATGCCCTGAAAACATTTTATGAAATAATACATAGGTGATTTATATTAAAAACAGATAAGGAAACCTCAAAATATTTTACAAAGCACCTTTGCATCGAATTTTCGCTCATTGTATTGATTCCAATTGTGTTAACGATCTTTGTAAACACGGCAGCCATCTGTTTGCTGTAGAAAAACATTGTTTTTGGTACACTACTTAGAGAAATAGCCAATAAAGAAATGTAGCTACTTGTAACCCTTTATTTACTGGCACTGTACAAGATCAGTTTTTTAAACGCGCAGTAAACTGGTTGAAAGAGAATTAAAAAAAACAGTTACAACTACACAATAATAATTTTCAATTTAGTTAGAGTAGCTGTGATTAGTTTCCCTTTTAATTTCACTATATATATATATACTACTCCTGTGATTTTTTTACATACTCAATCAACATCAACCACTTTATCTGGCAGGGGGGGGGACACTTGACTCTAACAAAAATTTACACCTTAAAGCTTAATATTTCACAACCAGACCCCTAAATCTAAAAATACTAAAAATACCTATCTAATGATACCCCACACGATGGGATAAGTGAGAAAAAAAATAAATCCCCACTTTACATAAAGGGGAGATACCCTCAAAAAAAAAAAAATTCAACATTTTATTTCTTTCACTTTGTCGGCGTAAGTAATATGTGTAGGTATCCATGCAAAATTATAGCCTAGCACTAATAGCCTCTGAGCTAAGCTGCGGACGGGCGGACGTACATGGCATGGTTCCGTTATGCCATTTTGGCTACAAAAAAGATATATTTTTTGCCTCTTAACGCATATCTGTAAAATTTCGCTGAAGCAGTTGTACTTATAATATTGCGGAAATAATCGCTCAAACTGGTCTATAGGAATCAAATATTTGGGAACAAAAGCCGCTTAGACTGTCCTTGTACATTGAGCAAAATGTGATTGGATTCAACAGTCGATAGGAATCATAGTTCATATTGTGCTATGATGTAACCTGTGGAGAAATGAAATAAGTACAGGTTATTAAACGTATGCATATATTTTTTTGTCTCAGGCGGGATCCGAACTCGCCATCATAGGAGTACCGTCTCTACGCCGTTAACCACTCCAAAAAACCACTTTTAAAATATTTCGTTCATACATTTATATGATGTATAAATTAGCATATGAATGCTTTAAAAATTACAAAAAGTAATAAGTACTGTTTGATAAATAACAATTAAATGTTAAACGCGACAGTTTGTTAGCAGATTATACAAATTTAATATATATGTATATATATATATATATATATGTATGTGTGTGTTGTAGAGAAGTTAAAACTATGTTTTACCCAGAACGCTATAGCGCTCCGCTATACGTCATGATGAGAAGTAAAGAGTATCGGGTAGGTTTGGGCGTGTAGAACACTTGGAGCTTGGCTTTCCATAAGATCTGATAACAATTTTAAAGTCAATTTAAGTACATGAAAATATTTTGGTGGGATATCATTTATTTTTGTTCGGCATCTGTGGCGCGGTAGGAGTGTGTCCGACTGCAACGCAAGAGGTCGTGGGTTCGATTTTCACACCGGACACCGCTTTGTGTGATCCACAAATTGTTTTTTCGAGTCTGGGTGTACTTTGTGTCTGTGAATTGAATGTTTGTAACGTCCCCCGCGACACAGGGCTTGTACCCTAATGCGGGAGTCGCCTTTTTTAAGAATATAAAAAAGAACTTGTTTTAGTTTTTATTACCCCTTTTTAGTTTTTTTTTCTTAGGTTAAGTTGTTATTTATTGAACATCAGCAGTTCATTTTTTCATAGTCAACATTGGCTCACTCTCTATTTTTGCATTTTAGCTTACACACCTACCTAACACCTAAAATATACACAAATAGGTAGGCAGAAGGTACCATCATCATGACAAAGCACACCAGACTAGAGATGCAAAGCTTGTTTAATATCTAATTACGTACTACATTACTTATTATAAACAAATTATTTAAATACGTACTTATTTAAAGTATCTACTATACAGTACGGTACGGACAGACGGACATGAAGCTAAGCTAAGCTAAGGCACTTGTTTTGTTGGCTTGCTTAACGTAGAACACAACAAAAATGAACCTAAAGCTATAGACTACATCGATAGAAGTAATCAAATCTTCCATTTAATTAAATTAATGTGTTTAAAAAACAAAACTTATAGCATTCACTTAAGGGCCTAGTTGAAAATCAGCGTCAGGCGTTAGCCTGGCATATGCTGAACTAGGTCCTATTTTCGATATAATTATCTGTTTAAATATAAGTACGTGTTTTTTTTATTTTTCTTTGATATTGGTAATGTGTTGTTATTTTAGGTGTGTAAAATTGTATTTTTTATGTCGAATTAAATTATTTCTTCGTTTTTCTATTTCTTCTATTTATAAATACAATAAATCTATTTATGTTTTGTAACGTTAACATGCGCGTTAAGACGATTGAAATTGCTGTTGTATGTTTAAATAAATTACCGTAGCAAATCCTAGTCTAAGTAAAGCAATTCGGTAACATTAGCAGAGGAATTTCCGTTGCATAGTTCAAACGTTTTGAATGTCAAAGGAATCGCTAACATTGTTTCAGTAAAGAAATCCACTTTATTTCAATAGTAAATTAATTATATATCGTTTGTTAGTGAAATATAAACGTTGAGTACGAATTGAAATGAAAGTGTAATCAATTTGTAAATAGTCTCCTCTTTATATAAAGGCAGTTTCGGTAAGGATCTCAATTTTTTTTAAGAATAAAATATAGCCTATTTTACTTCCCAATATTTTTTTTATGATTTTTTTTAAATCGGTCCAGTTGAGACGCGTGCGTTTAGTTTATTTGTTACATACAGAAAAATAATAACAAGGCAACTGAAAAGTAAAAAATAATATCTACCTAGAATAACAAAAACAAATTAACATTTTGAAGTTGGTGCCATGAAATAGTTGATTATTTTTTTTTTTTTTTTAATACGGCTCCTGCATTAGGGTACAAGCCCTGTGTCGCGGGGGACATACAAGTCACGGACACAATGTACACCCAGACTAGGAACAACAATTTGTGGATCACACAAAGTGGTGTCCCGTGTGGGAATCGAACCCACGACCTCTTGCGTAGCAGTCGGACACACTCCCACCGCGCCACAGAGGCAGTCATAACTCAAAATTGTGCAGTTTATGAAAACATATTAATCATTTTATTTTAATTATATAAAAACCGTAAGTCTTTGTATTATGGACCCTTCGAATATTTAACTAATCCGTTTCTCTTTTGTTTTCAGATCCTACATCCAAATGACCACTAATGTAAGTGTATTTTTTTATTATTTTATTAATCGCTATTAAAAATGATATTCCTAAAATTTATAAATAAATTTAAGGAATTAAGATAAGAAATAATGTTCAGAGCGCGGGTGTCATTAAGACCAACTTACTTACTTACTTAGATATACCCAACTTACACGCGCCCTGATTCTATACTGGATGCCGATTTAGTTAGTAGAATCACCACAGTAGGGAGCACACGCCAAGATAATCTACCGAGATCATTAAAATTAGTACCTTATTCATAAAAAAATAAAATCTTGACCGACTTGAAAAAATTAGGTACTTTTTAAAAAAAATAGTACCTATTTTTTTAAACCTTCCTCGATTTCGGCACAGTATCCCGCGGGGATTCAATTCAGTTTGTACTAGGCTTACTAATATATACTGGATGCTGATTTAGTTATTCTAATCCCGATCAAAGACAAACCTTTTCTGCGTCAAAACGGAAGACAAACATGATGCTACCAAAGTTATCAAATAATTTAGAACACACTTTTAAGTTTCCAAGTAACATAATATATACAGGGGGATTTTTAATACACTAATATTCTCCCGCTCTTGGCTTTTTTACATTAGACCAAATAATGTCGTTATATAGTTTTTGAAAAAATAATTACAAACTAACCCTTAACCAACTACCACCTACTTTTGTCACACAACCATTTGCCACATATATGAGCGACACCGGAGTAAAATCGATGTTTCTTTGTCAGGTTTAGGGCCTAAACCTCACAATAAACAACGATTTTACTCCAGTCAAATAGTCTGTAGGTGGTTAAGGTCTATAACTCCAAGAACAAGTAGTAGGTGATTAAGGGTTAATAATATTATATGGGATATTAGATAGGTGGTTCGATTCCGGCCCCGGTTTGGCTACGGAAGTCTCGGGTTCGATTCCGGGGTTTGGACTTCAAATTTTTCTATCTTTCAATAATGTAATTATTGTATTTGTAAAGGAATTGACGACATCATAATTTGTTAAAATGCTCTCTGTAACGAAGCAATAACAAAAGCCGTGATAGTTCTTTAACTAGATGATGGCGACCGACTAGATGGCGTATGCGAAGGCCCAACTCGCGAGCATCAAGGGATGGAAAAATTTGAGGTCTAGTAACATAGTCCAGATAGGTGGTTTTATATTTTGTTATATTTTTACATTCATATCCCTTTCTTCTATAACAAATAAAACAATAAATACTAAGAGATTCCAGTATCGCAACAGAATCCCCGCGGAGTACTCAATCGTTTACTTTTCTGCACTTTGTGTTATTAGTTTTGTAACTTGCAGCGTAGAAAATTGTAGAAAATAATAAAATATATTGTTTGGTTCTGTTTCAAGTAAATTAAATATTGTTTTGCAGACTTCTCGAAAGATTTGGTCGCTATTGATCTAGACTGTTTTCTTCTAATTTTTTAAGCGGTTATTAAATATTCGTAATTGTTGTGATTCTTTAAATTATTCTTTTTATTTTCTTTCGTCAATGCGTTGTGTCAATTCATGATCAGATTTTACCATCATAGTAAAAGTGCAATGAAAGACTGCTAGAAAAATATACAATTTGTTTCAAATACCTGTATGCTTGTGAAGTCCCCAGCGACACATGATTTAGTAGCTAGTGCAGTGATTCTCCTTTCAATTTAGGTCTACCAAAGATTCTAACTATTTAAATTTATAATATTAACTATTAAATGCCTAGAAAGTGAGTGACATTGATTTTCCTTGCTTTCCGGTAATAAAATTGACTGTTCGCATATGCTATTGAGATCCTCTTTTTGCAATAACAATGGCACTATTATACTTTTAGTTTTAAAAATACCCGCAATAGGGTCATTACATGATCATTATAGTGTTATTATGACACATCATACTAATATTATAAAGCTGAGTTTGTTTGTTTGAAATAATCTCAGGAACTACTAATCCGAATTGAAAAAATATTTCATTGTTGGATAGCCTATTTATTGAGGAAGGCTATATGCTATATAACATCACGCTACAACCAATAGGAGCGGAGCAATAATGAGGATTACGCAGACGAAGTTGCGCGGGACAGCTAGTTAGTTATATAGATCCGCTCGCGTTTAGTTAGTGCACTCCCTTTGAGTTCAAGTTTACTGAAATCCTTTCTTATCCCTAGGCTACATCACAAAATAAACTTTTCTGCAAAATTTCAGCATTCGATATTCTAGGTTTAGGCTGTGTATTTAAAGTGAATAAATGAGTCAGAATCTTAGACTACTATTATTAGGCATGAATAATTCACGCAGCACCAAATGCAACGCTTTTCATAATTTCCACAAATATCTTCAAACTTCCACCCAATAAGGGGACAGAAACATAAAAAGTAATAACGTTTTACGTGATTCCTGCTGAGTCGACCGTTATAAGGGATCTTCCGAACATAAAATTCTAACCAAACCTATTGTAATGTTAATTCTTTGTGGTGTAAATGGGAGTTCACGAATTACGTTTCAAATTTAAATTAAAGCCGTATTCCGGGGAGTTTAGACGGGCATAGTAGCGTAGTCAAGTGGTGAAAAATTGTTGGTTTAAATGGTGATGGTTTCTAGTATAGTGTGTGGTATATTGTGTACTTATATGGCATATTTAATAGAATCAGATTGTCAGAGCTACGATTTGCGAGACGTAGCTGACGGGTTTACCATCAGACGAGCGCATATTGTATGAATTACCGCCGTTGCTCGAAATTGGTATAGCAAAACTCCGCGGAGAAACCAACATGTTCCAGAACCAAAAATTCAAAGATATCCCGAATCCGCACAGGCCACCTCAGAGGAAAATATATCAAATGCCTCCAATTATGGGAACATGATTGATTATGCTAGTGTATCGCTGCCGAAACAACGCAGGCATAAGCAGCAAGCTTCTGGATTGCTCGAACGGCTCCAAAGGATGACAACAAAGATTGTAGTGGTGCAACATTGCAATATTTTAATTCCGCGTTATTTAAGCTGTTTACCGCATGAAGAAAGAAAACTGCCATTTTAGGTACTTTGTTAAATTTAAGAAGGCAGTACTATTATCTATTTGTTTTTAAAACTTTCAATAGTCAAATCACTGATTACTCTGAAATAACTTGACTGCCTCTGCGGCGCGGTGGGAGTGTGTCCGACTGCTACACAATTTGTGAATCTCACAAAGTGGTGTCCCATGTGGGAATCGAACCTACGAGGTTCGATTCCCACACGGGACACCACTTTGTGTGATTCACGAATTGTTGTTCCGGGTCTGGGTGTAATTTGTGTCTGAGACTGCGTTATGTTTGTAAAGTCCCCCGCTACACAGGGCTTGTATCCTAATGCGAGAGTCGTCTTTAAAAAAAAAACTGCGTCTGAACCTACTGTAAAGCAGTCTTATGTAATACGCAAAGCGGTTTTATTTTCACCTCAGTTGAGACGGATTAAAATATTTGCCCTCATATTTGTAGGCGGTAGCCATTCTTTTATTCAGATCTGCGATTCCTTCAATGTATTGTTCAAACAATTACAAACTTTAAACCTATGAAAATAAGTTTTGAATTTCAGTGACTTATTCATAAATGATTTTGTTATAAAATATATTTGTTCTTGAGAAATAGAGTGGTATGATTAAACTTTTGTTTTATTTGAGTTGAAATAGAAACACTTTGAAGAACTTAAGTATGAGGTACTTTATTGCTTGAAGCAATCACGTAATAGCTACCTACTTAGGATGGTTAAAGGTTAACTACCTTGAAATAGAAAGCTTTGCAATTTCATTCTAAAATCTAACTTTTCTTAGAAAGAAAGGCTGATAACATTTTTGCAGACCTTACTGTACTAATAATGGAGGAATTGGTGAATGTCTAGTATTTGATCTTAACTGTATTTCCCCTGTGTGAAACTTGTGTGAAGTCATTTGTATGTTCTTGTCCACAAACGAACAAATGACTACTCACAAGTTCCACAACATACAAGTGACATAAATCCCATTCGTTACAAGAAAGAGTCTCGTGTCGAAAAACAGATGACAAAGCAAAATGCAACTAAATTACATCTATTGCGTTTTGTAAAAGGAAGGGGATTGATATGATTGACTTGAGCGAATTTTCATAGAAGTTTACTATCAAACGTAACACCGCGGAATATCATAATAGTACCTACTTTACCTTGTCGGTTTCTTCAACATGTTTATATAAAAATCACCACCTTAAATATCATTAGTTTTCAGCACACCATTGCTCTTTATAAGCATTATCATATCAAAATGGCCCTGTTAACACCAAACCGAGCAAAAATTTGAATTTACTGGCATCATTAATCAGAGAGAAGAATACAAATAGCTAACGTGTGTATCGCTCCGAGTACACCGATAGACAGCGCCACTTGTCACAGAGAGTTGAAGTGGAAATAAAAGGTACAATTTAGATATTTTTGTGAAACATTTTCTTTGTAACGATGGCTATAAACGCACCTACAGCCATTTATACGTATATTAATGTAATATTCTTCTTTGTAAGTTAATGGCAATCTGGGCCATTTTAAGGCATTTTCTGTTGTATTTGAATTGCTCATTTTCACTAGTATCATAAATTTGTCGTAGCTATAGTTAAAAATAAAATATAGTTAAAATGAGGAATCTCGTTCAAAAAATATTTGTTTAAGTTAAATAAAATACTTAAACCTTCCTTTAATTTTTTTCAATTATTTTGAATGATTCCTTTAAAATCAGTTTATTGTCGCAATTTTTTTAACTGTACATATTTTTGACGCTTTGCTTATGTAGCAATTTCACCTTATTGAGACCCTATAATGTCCAGTTAAATTTCCAAGTGTCTTTTTTTAGTGTGAATAACCTACACAAAATAAAAAAAACTTGAGAGGTGTCAAGGGACACCCGGATGGAACGAAGTTCTTATCTCAATTTTTTTTTTTTATAATCTTTGCAACACCACACTGTTCAATGCGAAATAGAAAGACGAAACGAAAATAACTTACAAAAAGACGATTGTATACCGAAGGCTCGAACCCACAACTACACAATTGTTACCAATACTGTGTACCTAATTTATGCCTCTAGACCAAATCGATAGGTGACTTCTTCGTCAAATTAGATGTTCATATCTTACGCGCACGCCGCACGGCTTGTGTGTGTCAAAAAGTGTCGTGACAACTTTTCGTGACATTTTTTTCCGTCTAGCCCCCTTTCACAACGCGCGATAAGGAACTTCGTTCCAAAACTACAAATACTTAATAAATTCCAACACAAAATATCAAACAACAGTCGTGGTATTGGCTATAGCTTGATCAATAGTTCGTTATCCACTTAATGTCTTTATTATATTATTAGGTATTTTAATGTATTGGCTTCCCTTTTTCACTTTACAGTTCAGAACGGGACGGAGGGTACTTTTACGCTAAAATTCAAACTCCACTGCAGGACGCGGATTTATGTTTGGCACAAATCAAAATTGACGCCTGCAAATACAAGTTTATAGTTCACTTTGTAAAGGTTTGGAGAAACAGTTAAACACTCTTATGTTTATAAGGTTAAGGTTCAATTTACTATGCGCTTAAATATTTAAGATGTCAATGAAGTAAACTGTTTGCTTACCGGCGGGATATAGCGTGGGCATTCTGTTAGACCGTACTATTTAAATTTGAAGTCAGATGTACGAACTTAGCGAATTTTGTTTAGTTGGCTTCATGACTAAAACCACTAGGATGACTTCGATGCTATTGAATTCAGTATCTCTTAAATCTTTATTGACCGCCTTTCTTACTAATAAATTTTAATAAATGAATAAGTAAAATGGTACAAAGAATAAAACTATTCCTGTATTTCGTTCTTCCAATGAGAGAAACGAGATTTCGATGTTAGCTGTCATGGCGCTTAATTTATCTTCATTATTTAAAATCAGTGTATATTTGTCCTCTATGCGTTCCGAAACTAATGATCAAATTGTGATGAAACTTTGGTGGGATGTTCTGGGGATTCCCCTCGTGAGGAAATATAGCCCAAAAAAATAAAAA
Source organism: Herminia tarsipennalis (assembly GCA_945859575.2). Classification (NCBI taxonomy): domain Eukaryota; kingdom Metazoa; phylum Arthropoda; class Insecta; order Lepidoptera; family Erebidae; genus Herminia; species Herminia tarsipennalis. The sequence goes on along the minus strand of OX243843.2, from coordinate 4,188,631 downwards.
TAACGAACGTGAACACCGCTAGCCTTTCCTAAATCTATGATTGAACTCTTCACAAGTATTTAATACTTTTATTAACATTTCCACCACTGTTACACTTCGATGTGAGAGATACCAACCAAAGCAAATCAGACAGACGGGGTGACGTCAACGGAAGCGACGCGGCGGAAGCGCGCGCGCCGCGTTTCCGCTAGAACCGCCCTGTGGCGCCACCTAGCGGTGCTCGCGCAAACTACATCAACGAATACGGCGATGCAATAAACCTGCAAGATTGGTGCTCGGATATTTGTGTAAATGAAATATCTTCAATATTGGATATATATTTTTCTGTTTATTCTTTCTTGCGAAGTAAACATTTGTTAGAAGTCTTTGCAATCGTTTGCATCATAGATACAGGTAATTATTTTTTAACAATTAACGACTGCTTCAGCCACTTGTTTTTTGAGTTTGGGTATATTTTGTATTCGTTAATTACAATATCTTTATAAAGTCGATACAGGGATTTTACCTACCTCTGTGGCGCGGTGGTAGTGTGTCCGACTGCTCTCTACTCGGGTCGTCGGTTCGATTTAAAAAAAAAAAAAAATTTAAACTACTTTTTTTTTTAAGCAATGTGGAATTGGGTCCCACATTACTAGCAATATTGTCAACCCCTCCAACTAAGCTCGAATACTTGTTAGGTAGGATTCAAACCCGCGACTTCACGATTGCGAGACCAATACCTTAGCCATTAGGCTACCGCCGCCGCCGTGATCGCCCAGTGGTCCAAATTCGACCATAATCAATTTAAATATTTTTTTTTAAATATTTAAGTATTGTGCGAAATTACATACTCCTCCGTACGCGCAATTCTCATTAAAAGGGGTACAACCTTTTTGCTTCACGTATTAATTAGATAAACAGATAATAACAATCTACAAATACCTACTTCAGTATGTGTATACTCATTGACTAGTAAGTATACCCTCGACACTAAAACTTGCTTTTTCATTAAATGATGACTGCCTGTTGGTCTAGTGGTTAGTAACCCTGACTGCTAAGCTGGTGGTCGTGGGTTCAATCTCCACCAGGATAAAACTTTGTGTGATGAGAACGATGGTTTATTCTGTCTGGAAATATATATAAGTATGTTTATCAAATATGTCTGGTATCTATAGTACAAGCTCTGCTTAGTTTTAGATCACATGACGTTGTGTGAGTTGTCCCAAGAAGATTATTATTAAAATCATTTTTAAACATCTTTCTTGCCTCTGTGGCGCAGTGGGAGTGTGTCCGACTGCTACACAAGAGGTCGTGGGTTCGATTCCCACCCGAGACACCACTTTGTGTGATCCACAAATTGTTGTTCCGAGTCTGGGTGTACTTTGTGTCCATGATTTGTATGTTTGTAGAGTCCCCCGCGACACAGGGCTTGTAACCTAATGCGAGAATTGTCTTGTAAATTAAAAAAAATATATTTAGACTTACAGTGATAAGTATAATCCGGTTTTCGGTATCAAACTAACAGCTGAATCATATCCTAATATAAATTACAATTTCCTTTGATCAACAGGCTTCCTCCCCTCTCATATCCCTTCCTCTATATGATCAAACTCCATCATATCCTACGGAAGTAAGCTATATAAAAGCTGCATTGCACTGCATCAGTGCCCTTAGTACAATGCAATAAAACCTAAAAGTTCATTAACGGAGTAAATGCCCGGGTATTTTCGGAACGGAAACGGTGAAAGCATCCGTTCGCTGGGGGTCCTATCTATGCGTTTGTATTTTGAACTTTATGCTTGATGAAATAAAGGCGTTTTGATAGTTTGTTGTTTGTGACTGAATTATCTAGTGATTAAGTATGTATGACATGTTCAATTTATTATAAACAGGATTACTAGCGCTTTTGCACAATTAGAGTAAAATAATTGTGTTATGAATGATGTTTTCTTAGTAGGACAGTAGTGAGTTTTGAACTGATAAACCTTATTGCAAATGCGATGCCTTAACCACTGTGGAAAATATTAAATTTTCTATGTTCACGAAGTTTTAGTTATCGTTTTTTTTTTGTATTTTTACATACTGTAAAACTAAAAAAAAATATAAACAAATAAAAAAAAACAAAAAAACGTAAATAACTTTATCCATCTTTAGCCGACAATATCAAAATGGTCCTGAATCTGAACCAAAAATCTAAATGGTATCGTAAATAAGTTATAATAATATAATAATAATATCTTGGGACAACCCACACAACGCTATCTGATCCCAAACTAAGCAGAGCTTGTACTATGGAAACCAGACAACTGATATACATACTTATATATTTCTAAATACATACATATTATAGATAAATAACACCCAGACACAGAATAAACCATCGTGCTCATCACACAAAGTTTTATCCTGAGTGGGGATCGAACCCACGACCTCTTGCGTAGCAGTCGGATACACTCCCACCGCGCCACAGAGGCTGTCAGAAGTTGACCCCTTTAAAATTATTTATTTTTCTTTTGAGGCGAAAAAAATAATTTTAAATAATAATTAATTAATTAATTAATGTATTTATTTATTTATTCATTTGCATAAATGTGGTACATATTACAGATCTTTAAAATACATATTATTGAATCAGTACACTTGCCAATAATGGCATGCAAATTACATCATTGGTATAGGCAACATTTATCAAAATTACAAAGAAATATTTTTAAAAAGTGAAATAGTATTAAAAAAACCTCCTTATTTCACAAGCTTTTATTTAACTTGCCCTGTGTTTAAGTTAGTTTGTATGTAAATTTGTGCGGGTCAAATCTTTGAAGCTACATTAGTGCCAGTTTCTGACGTTCGATTAGGCCCAAATTTGGTCGTCTTATAAAAGCAAGCCCGAGATGGTTTTGCAACGTGTTCCACACGCTCCGTCTGTCACGAGTTGAGAGTGAAACCACCAACATCAGCCGTCGTAAAAAAATGTCGTTGTAACCAACGACCAAGACTGCTAATGGTGGAGGCACCAATTCCGCAAGGGACACCTGAGTCCATAGGCTTATGCGCCGGAACAACGTGTGATTTTCAGTCGGTTCGACTTTTTGCACACGATAAAAAAAGGCTCAAATTTGATAATGGTGCTCTTTGGTGGTCCTTTAGCAGTTTAGATGCATCTTTTATGCAGTGAAGATGGAATTTCCTCAACATGTTGCGTTGCGAGAGGCTCTCTAGATATCATGTTGCAATCCTTAAACGTAATAATGTGTTAGTAATTTAGTTCGGTCCCTAGAATGAAGTTAATTTGTATGTTTTGATCCCCCACTCTCATATGTAATTTTACGTTTGTCAGGCTCGCAAAGTCTAAGATCTCGATTCCTTCCGCATTCTGGCTTCCGTACACTAGTTCTCTATGTATTCTTTGATGGCAAAATGAAGTGATTCCGACGTGGCCGTTAAGGTTGGACTTTCTAGCACTATCCAGACCAAATCAATAGGGGTACAAAAATACGACGAAGCGCTTCGAGAAAATGTAAGTAGGTAGTGCCCGGCGCTTTCCCTGTCTCGTCTTGGCGGCTTGCCCCCTGATAAATCGATCTCGATTTTCAAACTTCGAACGCAAAACTCACGGCATTCGCAATGTTGTTAAAGTACCACAAGTGAAATAAAATGCCGTTACTTTTTAAAAAGAGAATTGAAAAGTTCGGGAAATTCTCGACGAAGGATTTTGCGTCGCACCAGTTGACAGTTCTACAGTAAGCTGAATGCCAACAGAAAATCAATGCTGTTACGTGTTGCAATAAAAGCAACTTATTTTTGTATCATAAGCTTTGAGTAGGTCTATTATTTATTTAATAGGATCTACAACTAAGAATACATTCCACAAATTATTTATATAGGGTAATTTTTAATATACAAATAACCACCCGCTTGTCGCCACGAGTCGGAAGTTATTAATATATTAAAAATCGTCCTGTATAAAGACTTACAGTTGTATAATGAGTATGTCTTGCTAAAAAAACTCGACACGTGAAATAAAAACTGATTATCTTCAAAATAGATGAACGGATTCTCATCAAACAAATCTTAAAACTATCTCTCTATAAGCTAAAACTAATTGAACGCTGTTATTACATAGACATACATACAAACACATTGATACAGATACACTCTTAAATAATAAAATTATTGTTTTACGGATCTTTTACTTTACTAAATATTTCAGCGGAAACTAAAGTACAAATAAAGGTGAATAACATTTTCACTGTTTCCTCAAATAGTAATTCACAAATTTCTAAAAGCAATAACAAACTTGACTTTTAAATTTCCATCACACGTAATGCGATCGAGGAACTTTTCCCCACTCTCGCCAATATAATCCTTTTGTAACCAACCCGTTTGACAGATGAGAATTCTATTGTATGGATTTTTTTCCTTTTTATCACGACTCCTTTGAATAATAGATCGCTTCATAAATTTCCAAAGTGTTGTAAATTTCTTGGTGTGAAGTGAACATTTAAAGTCGCATTGAGTTAAATTAGTCTTTTTTTATTATTTTACAATAGACCGGTGAAAGCATTTATTTTCTTTTACCTCTTGATACGTTTCAGAAACTATGAAACCATGTTTCCAGCGTTGTATTAAGCTTTCCTTCTGTATTAGGTACTCTCCGTATTTTCTGTATGTGTTTGTGCCTAAGTTTCAAATGCATAAAGTATTTTTTTTTTGTAATTTTGGGTAATCCCAAAAGCTAGTCTAAGTCTTTGTAATAAGACTGTATGTTTTAAATTTTTCACAAGAGCAACGACTCGTCGAAGCGAAAGTTGATTTAATGTTATTTATTCGAGAAGTATTCGAGGAAATTATGCGAAGATGGCTACGGGCGTGATGGAGAGTCTGTCTGGGGTATTACTATGTCGAATCAATTCTAACTCCCCTACTACCGGTTTATTTTAGGTGTATGGAAAAATCGAATCGAAGTTGAATTTGCTGATTATCTATTAGTACAGTTAAGAAAAACACTTTATTAATTTATTTAGGTAGGTCAAAAAATACCAGGAGAAACTAGCAACTCATACAAACGAACTCGCACAGGCCTTAAGTGGAGAGGGTGGACTACAGTTCAATCGACTGAAGAGACAAGTCATTCCCAGTCTCGCCCAAAGATTTGTGGACTGAGTCAAAAAGAGGGTTTGATGTAACGTTCAGCAATTGATTGGCCCTCGATGATAACAATAAAATTATCAGGACATGTAGTTCCAGCGAAACAAGTGGCTTATTGTTTTCAAACGGATTGCCATTGTGCAGAAAATACTTAAAGAAAAAAATATTGGGTAACATACAGTAATTACAGTTTAATAGTCTTACAACAAGATTTCACAAAATATATAAAGAGTTTTTTCAGACTAACAATACATATTAAACATAAGTAACTTACTATAGTATTAGTACATTTTGCAGTACAGTTAATAATCCAGTCAATCATCAGCTTTAATTGTAATTCGTATTTTTAGGAATGTGTTTTTACTATAACTCGTTCGTAACAATGAGATGTTGAAAAGATGCTTCTTACGTGAAGTTTGGCGTGGACAATTCAAATCATAACAACTATCTGTGTACCAAACTTTAAACCAATCCATGCAGGAGTGTGAGTTGTGTCATTGTGTGTAGATATATTAGTCAATCACAGTCTCCTCTTATGCTTCTTAATACACAGATAGCTGATCAACGCAACTTCGTCTGCGTCACATGAGAGGGCTAAAGAGAGTGGGCACCTACAATACACTCCTAAATGACCTGAAACTTTTGTTGTTTTATTCAGCCTTGCCTTGCCAGCCATTCTCAGCCTTGGTACCTACAGTTCTAATTTAATATCACGAGGACGAAATCAGAAGAAACATTGTTTGTGCGTCTTTAATGGGTAAGAGTGAAACAGAAATAATAGAGGAACGCAGGGTGGCTACGATACGATACTGTGGGCTTTTAAAAATAAAATGTGGGCATATAATAATAATTATAATAAGTAGGTATCTGTTTGGCGTACTTTGTATATTAAAGTATTTAAAAAGTATTATTATACTATATCGCAAAAAAACATTTAAAAAACAGTTTGCTGCATACAACCGTTCCATGCCTATTTAAACCTATGCGGTATTCACTACCGCCAGCGGTAGACAACCGAGTGGGTAAGTACGCGGTAATACTTCTAACCTAATAATTGTTTCGCTTCATACTACATACCTGAGCGAAATCCGCTCGGTATTACTCACAGCGACAGCGAATACCGCTCAGGTTTGAATAGACCTTTTAAATGCGTGTGCGATACTTGACTCGCCTCCGATCGAAAATATAGTTGAAATACGTGATAACTGGACAAGAACGAGACTTTGTGATTCAAGGAAGAAAACTAAAAAGAAAATAAATATATACATAATACTGCAACTTGTACTCGCGTGAGTATGAGCCTGCTCGTCTAACTACATTGCATTGACGGTCGTACCAGAACTTCAAGACACTGACAAATTCTTTGGGAGTATTAGTATCTCTCAGAAGCTTATCTCATAACGCAAGTCAAATGCTCTTGACAAGTCCTTTTTGGACTTGTCAAGAGCATTTCACCTGGTCTGGCACGCGTATTTTGCAGTTTTTCTATTGAAGTATCTGTGGAGAGCCCTGGTATAAAGGCACACTTCGTGCCTCATTCAGATTAATGTATATATACGATAAAACAACCATCCAGAACTTTTGCGACAACTGTGGGCAATAAGATGGGTCTATATTTCGGCCTAAGGTTAACACTGTAGCGCCAAAGTTGGAAACTGATTCGCGCCTCCCAATCCCAACATATTTATTTCAACCATATACAAAAAATTGGAACTAATTTCCGCGACTTTCCTCAATGCCTGTATAATCTTACAATATACATAAATCAATCTAATATCATATGTGGCTACTAACTTTCGTCCGTGGTTCCGCCCATGGTTATCATAATAAAAAGTTTCAAAGGTTGAAAAAATCTTATAACCATTCAATCGTAAAAAGATTATAAACGAACAGACATAACAAATAAAATATATTTTCTCCCTTTCCTTTTATTTCTATCTTACATAAAAACGAGCAAATAGTAGTGCGAACGTTAGGAACCACGACTTATCAACACAAATAATTTCCTATTACAAGCACACACTAAGCCGCTTTTCCAATTTCCTAATATAAACATAGAGTTTTCGCATTTAAAGCTCAGATGGATCTGAAAATGGAACGTCAATGTAATTTACGTTGTAATATGAACGTAGGTATTTTAAGGAAATCAGACGTTATTTGCTGAAAGATGTTGGTTTTTGATACATTTAGAATATGAAATACGGATCGCGGTTCTGAGAGACATTTTGAAATATAGAGTAAGTCTTCGTTCAATTGTGTTTGTGGTTGTTGCGTTTTGCTAATGTGCGTTTGTTTACAACTTCTTTCATATTGTTCTCTTGGCTACGCGTTGACGTGACACACGTTGATGCATTTAGGTTTCACCAATATGGTGAAACAGGTTCAAACATTATGAAAAAATATTTTCTAATATATTTTTTCATAATGTTTATTTTTATAATGATTATGATGTAGTAGTTTAAAATTAAATTAAAAGGAAAACTATCACAGCTTACGAGTTTACGAGTAATAGCCGACCAAGGGAGAAGCAAACAAATTTTCATATGAATTCCATTAAAAATTACTTACATAACGTTTTTAGTAGTTTGAAACAAAAACAACAGAAAATTGATAGGAGTTGGGTAGCTGTTGGGTAGCTACGGAACCCTACATTGTTCACGGTCTCACATGCACTTGCCCAGAAGTTCACGCAAAAATCGCATCAGAAGTTCACGATCCACACAAAAAATAATCATAAATGTCATGAAAAAAAAAAATGTTTTTAAATTTAAGGCTCTAGCCAGTTTAACTATTTGGCCTACTGAACTGCTAGGCAGAGGATTAAAATTGACATTTTGTAAATCCTGACTTTGCCATTCCATTGCTGTAGAGCAACATAGATATTTTTTGGGTTTTCAACATCAGGTTTACTACAAATACTTAAATGAAACCATTTTTAAAATTTTTTCTATTGTTTTGAATTTAATTTATAATACATAATTGCATTAAAATGAAAATATAATTACTTAGTGTAAATGTATTTAATCGTTTTTGGCGTATAACTCAGTAGTCTTGAGTTCTGAGTACTTACCAGAAAATTTTACAGTTAAAAGTTATGTCACAAATAGTTAATACACAATTAAATACCAAGTATGTAAGTGTGTGCAAAGGTGCAATATTATTCTTGTTGTACATTTGTCTACAATTTTTGGATAAAGTAATTCCAATCATATAATATTTATTTATTATATCTTTGCAGCTTTTATTTTAACTATTACATTAACAGTCGCTTTCTTCTGGATCTTCGCACGCCATTTCACACGTCGACATACATGTTTCGTCTTTCTCTTCTGCGCATGTTTCTTCGCACGCTGATTTACACTCCTCTGCCGTTTCATCATCTTCGTCGTCTTCCTCCTCACATTCTTCCATCCCATCTTCATCTTCGCATTCGTCACTTTCCTCGTCGCTTTCCATTTCATCATCACATTCTTCCTCTTCCTCACTTGGACACGTCTCTTCCTCCTCACCTTCTCCATCTTCTTCAGCTGGGCACTCCTCTTCTGCTGCACACTCTTCTTCAGTTCCTTCCTCTGTGCATTCTTCTGCAGCAGGTTCATCTGTACACTCTTCTTCAGTAGGTTCCTCTGCACACTCTTCTTCAACAGGTTCCTCTGTGCACTCTTCTTCTACAGGTTCCTCTGAACACTCTTCTTCAACAGGTTCCTCTGGACACTGTTCACCTTCTCCCCCTTCTCCCTCTTCTCCCTCTTCAGCAGGTTCCTCTGCACACTCTTCTTCAGCAGGTTCATCTGTACACTCTTCTTCAGCCGGTTCCTCTTCTTCAGCCGGGTCCTCTTCCTCATCAACAGCGGGGTCTTCTTCCTCTTCTTCTTCTTCAGCCGGTTCCTCTTCTTCAGCCGGGTCCTCTTCTTCAGCCGGGTCCTCTTCTTCAGCAGGTTCTTCTTCTTCAGCTGGGTCCTCTTCTTCAGCCGGTTCCTCTTCTTTAACCGGTTTTTTTCCTTTTTTCTCGTAATCGTTTATTTTTACGTTCGTAGAAGAGGATGCTTTAGCGTCTGAAGATGTTTGAACAGAAATGCTCGGTCTGGCTTCGATGGTGTATGACAATGCCATTAGGCAAAATGTGACCTAAAGAAAAAAAAAATTAACAACGTTTTCCTGTAGGTCATAACTATTATGGTATAATTAGGGTTTATATTTGAGTGTGTATTAATATTTTTATATATGAAAGCTAGATCTTGACACTCTTTTATTGAAATAATGAATACTATACAGAAAATATAGTCACTACATCATTGAATAATTGTTAAAATACAGGGTGTCCCGCGGAAAGTACCATAAATATTGTAGATAGAACATTTTACTAAAAGAGTACTTTTACTCATTTTCCTTTCATTTAAAATACCATGTCATTTTAAAAAATACAAATGATTGACCCTTTCTATCGATATTGTAAAATACGGACTGTAACTTTTTTCACATTTTGCGGGTTCGATTCCCGGTCCGGAAAAAAAATATTAAATTTGATTTTATTTTTAATAAAAAGGTCGTCTTTAAAGTTTTCTTTTAGTAAAACATTTTTTCTACGATGTTTTAGGTATTTACGTCCCTTCATACAGCACAATCTTGGGACATCCCGTATATTACAAAAAATAGAAGATTTAAGAAAAAGTAAATGTTCAAATTGTTATTATTTTCCAATCAATGATAATCAGAAGTATACAAAATATTAAATTATTTTAACGACAATAAACAATGCCGTATCTAGAAGGCAAGCCTAAGTTCGTGCTCTGGGTGCCACGAAAGGGCGCCATAATCAAATATTTGACCGGTCTTCGTAGTTGCACCATCTTGTCGTGCAAACGACCTACACTGAAGGCAATGGGCGGCATTACTTTACTTACCCCATATATGGTAAGTAAAAATTCTATACGATTTATTTTTAGGTTTCATTATTTTTTTAAACTAAAAAATAAACTCATACTGTCATAATAAATTTCAGGCTACGTATCTTATGAAGTGCGTCCGACTGCTACGCAAGAGGTCGTGGGTTCGATCCCCACCCAGTAAATTATAAGTATTAACGTCCAACAATCGTTATTTTTAAGACTGATTGACGGATGTATAGACATTAATGTTAAGCCACTTCAAGATGTGAAAAAAAACAAGAAATTCTTTCTCTTCTTTTAAATAAATTTCGGGACTGTCTACAGAACTTGGCTTTTGTCGGTGAAGTTGACAACCACAATATTAAACTTAAATCGAGAACCACGAACTTGGCTCCCAATTTTACATTTATGTTTTAGATGGGATCCTATTCACATTATTCTTATTATGGCGTGTAAATCTAAAATTACTTTTTTGAGAATAAGCAACATAATTTAATAAAGTTAGCGTTAAGTGCATTTTTAACCCAAGTTATATTTTATCCAAAAATTCTTTCGATGCTTGCGCTCCCATTGTTTACCCTCTTCACGCATCTTTCGCTAATAGTATATATATAATACTTTTGAAATACTAATTATCCTTATTATCAGTCTATTACACGTTTATACGAGAGATTTTTTTATAGTGACAATTTGTTGGGGTATCTGAGCTTGGCGCTACAAACAAACAAAACTAAATTACTATGATTCTATCTGGGACAATGCTAATTTGGATAATGTAGAAGCATTAATATACATTTTTCAAGAAATCTTTAAATATTATTGGACCATAGTTTGTCATGTTTTGGTAAAGTTAAAAATTAAAAAAAATGGAAAGCCAATCTAGTAATCAACCATATTATCCAATAGATTTTATAAAATAAGGAGATTTTTAATAGTTAAATTTTGTTGACAAAATGTAGTGACATGAGTTCATAAAATTAACAGTATAGACCGCAGGAAGCAAATTAAAAATTAAGTTGAAAGACTCCATGATACTTATAGTCACATAAGTTTGACTAATAAAGGCAGAGAGAAATATAAAAATGATTATTTAATTCGATACTTACCAAAACTAAAAACTTTAAGTCAACCATGTTTGCTGTTTCCTCAACTAAACGAAATGTGATGGAAAAACATTTTTCCGTGTATTTTATACACAACAGTTATCCATTTACTTGTAACTGATATGACAAAATCGTTCGTTTATTCGTTTTTCTCTAATAAAGACTAACATTACTGTCTAATGAAGTTAGATTAGAAAATTGTGAGGTCGTTGACTGTTTAAATAGCATTATTTATTATTTATTTAAAGTAGAATTCTATTTTCTAATTGCTTTTCTTACAAAAAGTTTCAACAAAGTAAGCACAGTCCAACAATTTGTTAGTAACCCATACTGTGTCACTCTGATTCACAAAGAACTCACGAAAGTCAAAACCCTTGAACTAAATATTGCTATTCATAAGTCACAGATTGACTGATACTGCTTAGTATTGCAATTTAATCTACCTTCACTTGTAAGGTAAACGACAAAGTTTAAAAATCTTTGAAAATCAAAGAACTTCAAACCTCTACGATAGTTTCAAATCTACTTCAAAAGAACAGAATATTTTTTTCATCGGAAACAATAACCATTAATTAAAATCTTAGATTAATATTTATTACCTTATTTAGGTCAATTAAGTTGCACAGTGCATATCGTTTTTTTTTATAATTTTCGCCCTATTTAAATAATTTATCAATAAAGTAGTAAACTAAATACATTAATTGAATTATTTTAAACAGTCTTAAGACATTCTTATCTAAATGTGGTCTTATTAACATATTGATTTACAAATTCGTAAAATAGAATAATGGCATATAATTTAGATTAAGCTGCAAACGATAAATAGTTTTAGAAGTTATTATTTGCTTTTTTTGGAATGCTTTATCAAAATAGTTGGAATTTTTGTATAGTTTGAATTAGCTGCTGGTTTAGGTAAGTAAATATCTGTAGTTATAGTTGTACGAAGAATTAAAGCAATAAATATTAAAAAATTACTAAATTATTTTATTTGATAGAAATTTGACGTGAAAGAATGAACAATGTTAGTTGGATTGAAAAAAAAAAAACAAAAAAATAAATGATGTAGCTGAAGATTTTATTTATACATCTTTACGAGTACAGTCGCTTATATTGCAGTCCATGTTTACGGAAATGTATATAAAATAAAAAAGAACATGCCAATTATAATACATAAATTAACAAATTATTATAAGTGCAGCCAATGATGTTTTAAGTAAAAAGGTGTGGATAAGTTACAAGCGCTCAGAAAGCGGCACCTTAGAATCTATACAATTGACTTAATTGTCGCCGGCGTTGACAGATGAAAGCAGCGATTTACATTTTTCTCATTTTCACTCGTGATAATTAAATCATGCTTTCCTACTTTTACGATTTTTTTTTTTTAACCTATGATATTGTAATACATAGGTTATTTATGTGTGCCGTTTTTATAGATCGAATGTTCATTGAGAGCAGCAAACAAATTTCGATATCACGGGCAGATGAATTGTAGTTTTCCTTCGTAAATCATTTCATATTTTCCTCTAGCACATAAAAGTATGTTACTTAAGTAAAACCGTAACACTGAGAAATAGAAGTTCTCGGAGAGGAAATATCCATAAAATAGTTATATTATGAGATATGTGTGCACTTTACTACCGCCAAACTACTTTTTCGAGACCGTGAAATATTCCAACGCTACTAACGCGCTAAAAGCTCTCAAAATAATAAAAGAGACTGGAAAATGACAGTAACCTGTTGTTTTTATCCAAAAGCTGTTAGCCTGCTAGGCAAAACATTCTGAATATTTTTAATCTCTATTGTTACTACGTAGCTAAAACCGTATATTTTACATCACTGTAAAAATGGTGTAAACTTTAACTGTACCTCAAAACCATTGGGTAAACCATGAACTCTAAGGGATTTGTGTACGAAAACTCAAATAGAAAATAAATATATTTTGGAAGCGATTATAAAAAAAGTACACTTATATCCAAATAAATACTAATTGTTAAATAATTAAGCAATATTTTATTTGTCATCATAGGTACGGTATAGTTCTGATTAGTGCTAGTACCGGTGGGCTAAACAGGGCTAGGATCGGTCATCCGAGCTTCGCCCGGTTTGTTTTTTACTGACATTACCTAAAAATGAAACCTTGTTAGATCGAGTTATCGCCTCCGAATCTCCCTGCATACTAAATTTCATGAAAATTGTTAAAGCCGTTGGCGAGATTTAGATTATTTAACTGTTACAGTTTTACGCTGTAACAGCTAAACCGATTTAGATGAAATTTGGTATGGAAACAGTTTGAGTAAATAGAATAGTTTTTTTATCGTTTTGCTTTAAAGCGTGGTCCAACATGCTCTCGCCCAGTTTTTTTTCAATTTTTACATACCATAAAATAGTAGAGATGTCAAAGCAATTTTGACGTATTTGATTGACAGATAAAATCGTTATGACTTTATATAAACAAGTCCTCGGAAATTCAGATATTTTTGGCAATTAATAAGACTTTGCAAAAAAAATAGTATAGGGTTCGCCAGCCGTTATTACAATAAATGCACAACATATGAAAAAATCTGATTTGAACAATTGCACCAGCAGAAGAGCGTTTGTTCATGGTTTTTTGGCAATACTTCAATGACGGTATTGTACTAGGAGAAGGGGGACATAATTCATACAACTTTCAGAGCGATCGAGATCTCCAATAAAATTCACTTCATGAAAAAAAATGTTAGAAACCTTAAAATGTTATTAAAAGATCTGTCGAATGATGTGCCACATGTTGATTTGTAGTCTTTGAGTAAAATGCCTGTAGCAGACGGACAGACGGATTTAACGAAACTATAAGGGTTCCGTTTTTGCCATTTTGGCTACGGAACCGCAAAAATTAATGATTACTGTAACGAACAATACAGCAGTCTGATATTAGTTATTACAATTTTACACACATTTTTTGTATACAGTAATCTGTGATTTTACTAAATTACAACGTTACTTAACAACCTATTCTGATCTCTGTTCTGTGATTGTTGGTGCTATAAAAAGAGTTGCACTCTAAAAGGATTGTCGTAGTCGGGTGTAAGATTTTTGTCGAACTTCTGCTTTATATTCTTATTCTTTCCTACTTCTATCTTAATTAGTTTTCAAATTTTTCAAACCTAACCATACAATATTTTAGCTATACTGGCTCAAACCTAGGACAATTCCTTTCCATCGACGTTTCAAAGCTTCCGAAACTAATATAATTGCATAGTAAAATTCTAATGAAATTCCATGAAAATATAAAGCTGCATCAATCAGATAAGTTACATTTATTACGCTAGTTGATAGAGATTAACTTGTGAACAAGCCATCAGCATGGTCCAAATAAGCTGTCAGAGTGATGACTGGCTAAGGCTTTATTTACGGAGACGCGGGGTGTTGTGCGTCGCGTTTGGCGTGGCGTCTCGCGTCGCATTGGAAGTTTTTTCTGTTCAAGGAGAGGTGGCGTGTGAAGCGGCACTTATCATCGCACGCGTAAACACAAACATATGACAATATATGATGTTGTTTATAGAGATGCATGGCCGGTAGGAGTGAATCCTTAAGCGTGTAGCAAAGCACGCAGTGGCTATCATACTAATATTTCACTTTTAAACATAGTCATCATCATCATCAGCCTATCGCAGTCCACTGCTGGACATAGGCCTCTCCAATTGCACGCCACTTTGTTCTATCTTCGGCTTCTCGCATTCATATATAAACATAGAATTTTCTTCAAAAGTCGAGTCTAGGTTAAGTGATTTCCAAATTATACTGGCAGAAGATTTCGAAGCGGTCATCGCTTCATCGAGAATTGCCGCTGCATCTGCCGCCTCGTGCGCCGCCACGATAAACGCCGCGGACTGTGTGCAAAAAACGCTTCATTTTAAACAAACGCATGTAAAATCGCTTCTCCGTGAACGCATTCACAACGCCATGTGTTTGAATTCAGTGCGGACCGCGCCGCCCAAAGCCACGCGCGACACCTCGCGTCTCCGTCAATGAGGTCTAGTTCAGCTCGATTCACGCCATTTGGTCAACTACGTTAGTTATATTTCACCTTTATGTTTGATGGTGTGGATTTTAAAATAGCGTTGGTTTGCAAAGAACAATGTCAATCAGTAGTAAAAAATTTCGATCTTTCAAGCTGTACACGTCCTCTGAACTTACTATCTATGTACTATTTTTTTACAAAACGAATTGTATTTACATAGGTTAAATAATTATTATTATTACTGCTACAAAAGTAGCCATTTTAATCCACAGAGAAGTAATAGACGTCCACTGCTGGACATTAGATTCCTCAACGATCAAACTTGGGCTTGTCGTGAGTATCTAGCAAATACTCACTATCTTCATTATGTCGTTCAAGCAACTAGTGGGACATCACTCTCGCTGCGTTTTTAAGTACTATCTGGCCGCAGTTCTTACACTTTTCGACCTCTATCAAAGCCATCAGTGCTAACAGCTTGCAAACAAAATAGAGTAACGATACGAAACTACGTAACCTCTTTGATTAAAGATTGACCTGACATGTATACCAGAAACAAGTGTGTACATCGCAATATCATCCATACTATCCATACTAATATTATAAATGTGAATGTTACTCTGTCTGTCTGTCTGTTACGCTTTCACGCTTAATTAACTAAACCGATTTAGATGAAATTTGGTATGGAGATAGTTTAAATCCCGGGGAAGGACATAGGAAAGTTTTTATCGCGATAACCGACATACACGCGGGCAGAGCCGCGGGCAAAAGCTAGTAGAGTAATAAAAACTATAGACAATTTTTTTTTTTTAAGATAACTAGCAATGTGGGATTGTGGTCCCACATTACTAGCAATTTATAGTGATATAGCTCGTTTTAGGGATAGAGTCACGTTTGAAAACTTCTGTTAGAATTTAAG
Source organism: Herminia tarsipennalis (assembly GCA_945859575.2). Classification (NCBI taxonomy): domain Eukaryota; kingdom Metazoa; phylum Arthropoda; class Insecta; order Lepidoptera; family Erebidae; genus Herminia; species Herminia tarsipennalis. The sequence continues at coordinate 4,172,596 of OX243843.2, read as the reverse complement.
ACAGCAGAATTCAATACCTTAACGAGGTATCATATCCATCCTTCACAATTCCACGTCCTCTTGTATTTGGATCTACCCTTAGTCAGAAATGTCAATTTAGGTGTGTTTGAGTCCATAGAGATAGATTATCTATGGAGTGCACCAGCTGAGCAATTTCAGAGAAGAATAGGTCGAATCTTCATCTTCTTCAAAGTGTCCAACAAATGGTACCCACCACAAGACAAAAAGTTCCTTAAAAATCACTTTGTTTATTGATTGTACACGAAACTGTACGTGTAACTAATATTTAGTATCAAAATAATTAATTATGTTGTAAAATATATTTGGCATTTGACTATAGTTTAATATTCAATTACTTATTTTTTTCCTTAAATTCCAATTACTTAATTTTTTTATTATATTAGTGGATGATGACAACCCTAGTTAATGTGTCACAGAGACTTAAATGGCGGGAGATGTTTTTATTTTGTATTTTTTTTTATTTTCAAATGTAACAATAATTGTACAACATTTATTCAAGAACGGTTTGCATAGTGCAAGATTGCAAAAGTAAGTGGTGCCCAGAATGTGAACTCTCTTTTCACTTCTAAGTAGGTAAATTTATGTTTGATTCCAAGATTAAAATTTGAACCATTTTATGTATTATTAGGAGTATAACGACGACTTTAACTTTGATACGACCGCTAATGACCGTAACAAACCTAAATCGTGTAATATTATTTGTTGCTACTCAATTTAATATCATGTTTTCTTTAATTCTTGCTATAAGCGCCGGATGAGTAGGGTAACCATATGTTTCTGCGATATTTACAACGAACTATGTTCGTGTTTAAATATTGAAACAATATAGATTCTTAAACAGCTACAACTTTTCTAACCAAAATCAAACATTAACAAAATTACGTTTTAATCAGTAGGTATTAAAACGTAATTTTGTTAATGTTTGATTTTGGTAATTGTAATTTATCGGAACTCGATTTACTTTTTAAAAATTTACACTTCAGTAGATATTTAAATAAATAGATAAATTTTATATTAGTAATTATCTCGATATTTAGCATTTTGCTATAAAATAGTCGGCTCCGTTGCTCTAAATTTATTTATTTCAGATAGATAGTACAAAAAACATGGCAACCCTATTTATGAAAGAGAACCCCTATTTATAAAGAGATGGAGTGAGTCATATCGTTTCAATTTTGTTATTCGGCCAGCATGTGGCCTCCATTTTTACTCTATCTCCATGGTTTGAGTCTCATTTAAATAAATGTTATCACATTTACACATCAAGTATCTATTATTTAAAACCCATTTTTATGTAATTCATATTCTAGCACATTAGCTCTTGAATTATTAATTATTGATGACTTGTTGAGGATGCCACTAGCTTAATATACAAAATTTAACAATAATTTTGTTCTATCACTTTTATATCCTGAACAATGTTTTAATCAGACATGTTAATTAGCTTTGTTTTAGTATTAACAAATTCGTTAATTTAGCAGTATAAGAGGGTAAAACAAATAATTTTAAATATTCACATTTTAACGTTTTCCTGCTGCTCCGATTATTTACTGCTGTAGTACCTGGTATATTAATTGTGCTAATTCATTTACGGTAATAGTTACTAATTGTTAATTACTATTAATTTTTATTTATATATTTAGGAGCTTTTATGATTAAAGGTCAGCCTTATCATAACATATTCTAGTCTCATACAGTTTTTAATTAGATATTAGTATCTACGTAGGTCTCATTTGCTTTGACCACAAAAATCCACACGTATATATTGTTTAACTACTCGACTAGATGACTTTTGAACCTAAAACGGAATGAAATTCAAAGCGACAAAAAAAGGTCTGCGAAATCATTGCTGACGAAATTCGTTATCGATAGACAAATATGCTCAAAACAGATTGAATTTTTACCCAACTTTAAAGAAGGGTTATGTTTTTCATACATTTCTCGTATGAATGTATGTAATATTCTTTATTACCTGATATCTCACAATCCACTAAACGGATTTATACAATGAAGACGTCGTTAGATTCGTCTTGATTGCCTAAGTGTTCTTAGATATGTGACGATTGAAAAAAACAAACATGGCGGCTGTGAGATGTCAAAATAAAGAGGTGTGAAAAAAAAATGTTTTCAATACTGCTCTACTAATATGGGTATCAAATTAAAAGGCTCATCTTAAGCATTTCAAAACGGTATAACATGATTATGACTGTAATACTAAAAAAGTTAGTTAGCCACCATTATTTTTTCAATTTTCAATACTTGACTATAGCTGTGATAATAGTTAGTTGTTATATCGATTATATCTTATAACCACTAATAAGTATTCGTATCCCAATTTAGTATCCCCTACATAATTATATAATTTCATGCAGTCGGAGGTGTTAGAAGCTTGTAGGGAACGTACAGGTTGTAGAAGGTGTAAGCTGATAATTATAAGAAAAGCTTTGATAGAATTGCTACGAGTATGTCGTAGCAATTGTATGTATGTAAAGCTTGTATAGATTTAGAACTACAATATACTATCTCACGTCAGGAATATTGACTACATGTGTGTCATTTGAGAATGTAGCATAATGAGTTGTAACCAAAACTTACTGAGGGATAATGGTTCTACAGAACAGTATCATAATTGGAAGACCTTGTTCTGTTCAAGAAATGTCAGGATGTAATGTGTGTGTCTGTATATTGTTTAAGGTTCCTATCACTCAGTTCAGTATTGTCGGGGTATCTATTCAGGGTAGTATAGAATAATACAAAGTAACAAATGGCAAACAGCATTATATTGTCAAAATACAATTCGCTCTGGTTATATCAAGGAATTGGAGTAGGGAGGTATGCTAGTGTCACTTCCAAGAGGACCTATTGCCTAGGAAAAGAAGTGATAAGAAAACTAGGCCGTCTCCTAACAAAACATTTGCCATATACATTTGCTAATATGATATTTACATAAGCAATCTGCAATGTATCTAATTGACTGAGACTTAGATATACCATTGCAATGTCTTACTATATTACTACAAGGCAGATGATTCACAATTTACAGGACAATAGACAATTAGACACATTGCAATATCTTTTCATCAGTCAATCAGCTAGTATACACAAACATTATACATAGTATAGAAAAACACTATTTATATAATACAATAGAAACAATATAAAGTAACTTTGAATAAGGATCGTACCTTCGCCGTCGGATGACACCAGAGAAAAGAGACTAGGTCAGAATGTTACACTGCTTATAAAGGCTTCTCTCGTATTTTTATCATGTGGGTAGAATCCCACAGTTATAACTATTTAGGTACATTATTGATATTAGCAGTGTTTTCTAACATAATTCAACATTTAGATCGTTATACAACAATTTATATAAAACAGATAGACACTAGATTACATTATCCAATTAATACAAATATTAACTGTATTAACAATATTGTTTCATCAAATACCTACATATGTGGGTAGGATCCCACATTAGAGTTTGTTTAATAAGTACATCTGTGGTAAAAGAGTAGTCTAATTCGTTATTGATATTATCAGTTGCAATTACATTTAGTATATTCATTCCAACATCTGCAATGCATTCTCATATCTAATATCATAAGCATCATAAACAACTGACACAGTATTAATCACAATACAAACATCATCCTAAAATATCTGTGGGTACATCTATAATATAAATAATTGGTTTATTAGATCTTTGAATTGTTCTGTGCCACAAGTAGGTATTTCATACAGTATAATATAACTATCTACCAAACATAGTTTTGCAGACACGGATGATCTTATAATCATCGCTATGATAACCAGTCAATACATTGTGATGGTTACACCGTCATCATCATCAGACTCCAGACCACCTCTCAAACTTATAAAACAGTTCCATCAAAACTTCGTTCGGTTTTATACAACATCACATAACTGGAACCATCAATATTCCAAAACACATCTACATAGTAGATATCAAAATCCAACACATGGATTGATTATATATATGGCTATTTACATAGCCATATAACACCATATCTAACACGGCCATACTGACAAGTGCTGCGTCTCGAAGCACTATAGGTTTAGGGCTAGAATAATACTTAGGTAGGTAGGCACCTTAATCGACCTAACTCAATGATTTTCTAATCACCTACCTATCGACTAGCCCGAGTTCTAATTCTGTAATATCTACCTAAATGGCCACCTACCCACAAACTAACTAGCATCTAAACTCATGTTCAGAGTACGATTGATCCGGACCTCAGATGGATTGTTCTCCGTAAGCCCTACATTATGAAACCTCGTCACCGCCGCTTGTGATTGGCTCATAACTAGACATTACGTTGCTTAGCGAAATTTTGAATTTTGTCTACCGTGTGAATGTCGTCCGTTCTCACCCGCTGCTAGTGAGAGCACTAACCATCATAATGCTCTATCCGAGCTATAAACACAACTCAAATGCTCCATTATTTTTTGAGCTAACAAAACTCAATTGCTCCATTATTTTTTGAGCTATATTTTTTTGAGTTTTCCAGTGCTCCATTATTTTTTGAGCTATCAACCCTTGAGTTTCCCATATGCTCCATTATTTTTTGAGCTACGTCACAACGGTCACCCAGCGGTTTTTTTTTGTTTCGAGCGAGTCGCATCAACGTGTTTCCATCCGCCCGCTGCAAGTGGATAAAGTCAACAACAAGCAACCGTCGACAGCGATTTTACCAGGTTTGCCAAAGGGAAAATGCGAACAACCCAACCATCCAGCATCAATAACCTCCATAACATTGTATCATCGTTGTAATGTACTACCACAATCAGTCTTCAGGTTAAGTGTCAAGTCTCAAACACAAGTCTTTAGTCAAAGTTCGATCTTATGTCAATTGGAATAGTACAATCACAACAACGACAGTCCCTACTACCTATATAACTATCTATACTACACTAACATCTATATAAATAATTATTATCCACCACTATACTACTATATTTCTCACTTGCCACATAGTTTACTTGGTATAGGGGTGTTCGATAAATTACGTATCTGAACAAACAACTCGCTATTTATACCTAGTTATCTTCTCGTTAGTTATTTAAATCATAAAATAGCTATTTATGTGTCAATGCTATTTATCAATTTCCAATAAATTACTGTGATAAAGAATTAATAAAAGCGCCATTTATGGCATTACTTTGAATTAAAACTCGGCAAATCGATATCACACGTAATAACTTTGCAACTTCGTATGTGTTGCTTGCTAACAGGGTAACGAAAAACAATGACACGACAGCGCGATTAACAATAACTAAAATAGAATATTTATCTAATATCAATTAATTAACCTATCAAGTTAGCGACATAACTTTTTTTGTGATACGTTTAATCAGTCAAAAAATGCTTTGAAAATTGTCATTGAGGCCAAAAATCATCCGCACCTGGCTCTCGATTGTACACGCAAATAACTCATGACCCGATCAAAAATTGTCTACCTAACCTACCTATGTGTACCTTCTGTGATAATGCCAACACCATATATATATTTTTTTTTAATTTAATTAAGACGACTCTCGCGTTAGGGTCCGAACCCTGTGTCGCGGGGGACTTTACAAACAAACAAGTCATGGACACAAAATACACCCAGACTCGAAACAACAATTTGTGGATCATACAAAGTGGTGTCCCGTGTGGGAAACAAACCCACGACCTCTGGCGTAGCAGTCGGACACACTCCCATCGCGCCACAGAGGCGTAACAGTTAACGCGTAACATAAACGTCCTATGTAACAAAACGCATTTCGGTTATCGCTAATGAAGTGCGATGCTCGTCGTGAGGTGTTGTTATTCATTACCTAGGTACTAATAACGATAGTTCTAAAAATAAAATACGGTTTAACAATTAGCGTAATAACGTTATCTAATTGGCATCAGACGTGTATTTCCGTAAAATATAATTTAAAAAAAAAATGTAAATCATTCACAAGTACAAAATAACCACAAATAAATAAGCACTATCTAGGTACCCAAAGTAAAAAGGCAAAACAGTATTTCGCAATTAACTGTTTAATGAAGCTGCTAAATTACCTACCTAATCATTAGATACAGAAGAACTGTTATTACCTATACAAGTACCTACTATGTAACTAAACACAAAAAAACAGAATTTTTAAAACCAAACGGCATCGCAAAGATAATTTTGTAGGTACCTAGTTAATAACGTACAGTACTATCATAATAATCATTACCTATATGAGAACTAGCTACAAAATGCTACTTACCTTAACTTATCAAAAAAAAAAAAAAATGACTATGACAATGACTAAGTAGCTACTAAAATAATCGTCATTTCACGAGATCTACGAATATATTACACAATTACTACTCGTACCTACCTAAACTAAACAGGGAAAAAGAAGTAGTTTTAAAAATCAGTTGTTCAAACATAATATTTTAGATAGATCATGTCTATCATTATAATTTAAACAAGCTATACTTGAAGGTAGACACCTACTTCTAATATCAATTTATTCCTGTCATAGACTATTCTGTGATAAAACCCTTGATTGTTCACGTTACTTAGGACAAAAGTACCTATAAATTATGTCCATGTCGCCATAACTCTTACGGTCATATTGACAACTATCTGCTTCGCTTTCAAAGAAGGTAGGTGCATAACCACAATTTGTTTTGCCAAATATCAAATCCAGCTACCCGCTCTGCCCTGAGAGCTAAGTAACAAGTAAACGATTGACTAGAGACTTCTTATTATTTTTCAGTTTCAAAAACATTTATTTTGTAAAGTTTGATCTTTAGATAATAGTTTGATTTTTAGATTTTTATTACGATACGATACGGTCTATGTAATTTCATTTTCAAGGCAGTTTATACACGGTAGCTAAAAGTGCTAACACAACTAATTAAGATTTATTACCTAATATTTATTAAAGAGAAATAATTAGTTACTGTAAGAATTACCGTAGGTACAACAAAACTATGTCAATATGGTATATCACGAAGAATAACGTATTATTCGCAAACAAAGTCAAAATAAAAGGAATCAGTAACCACATTTGTTTTGTAGTATTTATATGGTTTAAGTAAGAGTAACATATGGTTACTATGAATTTCATGGGCTAACGTATTAAATAAAATTAACGGTAGTATTGTAATAAGTACCGTGTCTATTGCTGCAATATATATATTTTTTTTATTCATCTCATTTGTCATAATGGAAACAAGTAGGTAGGTAGGTAGGTACTTAAATTTTTGTAGGCAATTTGAATATTTACATACCATTACTAAAAAGGAAATTTAAACATAGCAACGAAGATAGTATTTTAAAATTAACTTCCAAACCCAACAAATTCATCGTTACGTATTTGAATTATAAATCAGTTAGGTACCTACCTACTGCAAACGTAAAACAAACCTCGTATTATTTGATCCGCCAAGGGTAGTTTTATTGCACAAATAGGTACCTACCACCAAATCGAAGTCAAATGTAATTCAATAAAGATATTTTGTTATTTAATGTAGGTACGTACGTATCAATGTCGATTTTGTAATTTATTCGTTTTTCTATAGTTATTCGAATTCACAATCACGGTAACCCAATAAACAATTCAACTTCAAATTAAGTAATATCAAGTAAACCTCAAAAACAGATAACTGATTATTTATTTCACTTTAAGTTAAATTTGAAAATGCAATAAAAAGCTAATTTATAGACAGAAAATCAAATTGAATTAAATTAAACGAAGACAATCCAATCCAAAGACAATGACTTTAGTCTATGGCATCGGAACTGTCAAAGTCAAATTAAGTTTACAAATTTCTAATGAAACAAAACCACATTTTTATGTTATTTTAGTTATTAAATATGGTTTTTAGCTTGAAATAAGCACATTTAAACAATGAAAATGGAATTATAGTTAAGTGTATATGTGACGGATTTATCAACCACAATATGTCTTTTTACAAAAATATTATATCGTTGGGTTTATCGACAGGTTTTGAGAACTAATGACTTTGCAACTATCGATCGGTTCAGAGGTTTGTACCTACTTCTATACAATGGCAGACCCAACAGCTAATATTATGTGGCTCCCATAAAACCGCTTGGCCAATCTGACCACTACCTACCCACTTGTATTATACCAAGTGATCGTAATATTATTTGTACTTTTCTACATTGCCTGTAATGATAGCATTATCACAGTACCGACAAAAGTACGATGTGTATGCAGGTATTTGTTATCATTTCTCATTAAAATGTAAAACATTTAGGATTACCCAAATATGCCCACAAATAAGAGGTTATAAATGTTTTGTCAACCTCCAATCAATGTAAATTGCAAAATGTTAAGTTACTAAGCTTAAGTAAAACTTGCTTCTAAATTCATGGCACAGAAACTATCAAAATCTTAGAGCTAAACAAATTGAATGTTCATGATATGCATAGAAGTACCCAGATTCTATATAATATAACAGTACACATCTTAAGACTAACACACATAGCATAGATAAAACAAAAGTTGATTTAATATAATTTGTTCAGAGTACCTGACAAACAATTTCATAAGATGTTTAAGATCTTTGTTGTCCTTTCTGCTTATCACTGAGAATTTCCTTGGGTGGGTTGTAGGGTAGGCAGCGGGAACAAAAACAGCCAGTATTGTAGATCATCTTACGAACCAAGCATATGCAAATTGTATCTTAACGGCCCGCTTTGTAGATCATTCTCTGCAGCCTTCCATTGTTTGGTTTGCCAGGTGACAGGAACAAACAGCCAAATTGTTAATCGCTCTGGGAGCGACCCATAGCAGGAAGCCATTCTGAAACTTGTAACAATTGTATTAGCAATGTGATCAGACACAAATCCTAAGTGGAACGGGGTTTTTTTCCTTCACTTCCGATGTTAGAAGCTTGTAGGGAACGTACAGGTTGTAGAAGGTGTAAGCTGATAATTATAAGAAAAGCTTTGATAGAATTGCTACGAGTATGTCGTAGCAATTGTATGTATGTAAAGCTTGTATAGATTTAGAACTACAATATACTATCTCACGTCAGGAATATTGACTACATGTGTGTCATTTGAGAATGTAGCATAATGAGTTGTAACCAAAACTTACTGAGGGATAATGGTTCTACAGAACAGTATCATAATTGGAAGACCTTGTTCTGTTCAAGAAATGTCAGGATGTAATGTGTGTGTCTGTATATTGTTTAAGGTTCCTATCACTCAGTTCAGTATTGTCGGGGTATCTATTCAGGGTAGTATAGAATAATACAAAGTAACAAATGGCAAACAGCATTATATTGTCAAAATACAATTCGCTCTGGTTATATCAAGGAATTGGAGTAGGGAGGTATGCTAGTGTCACTTCCAAGAGGACCTATTGCCTAGGAAAAGAAGTGATAAGAAAACTAGGCCGTCTCCTAACAAAACATTTGCCATATACATTTGCTAATATGATATTTACATAAGCAATCTGCAATGTATCTAATTGACTGAGACTTAGATATACCATTGCAATGTCTTACTATATTACTACAAGGCAGATGATTCACAATTTACAGGACAATAGACAATTAGACACATTGCAATATCTTTTCATCAGTCAATCAGCTAGTATACACAAACATTATACATAGTATAGAAAAACACTATTTATATAATACAATAGAAACAATATAAAGTAACTTTGAATAAGGATCGTACCTTCGCCGTCGGATGACACCAGAGAAAAGAGACTAGGTCAGAATGTTACACTGCTTATAAAGGCTTCTCTCGTATTTTTATCATGTGGGTAGAATCCCACAGTTATAACTATTTAGGTACATTATTGATATTAGCAGTGTTTTCTAACATAATTCAACATTTAGATCGTTATACAACAATTTATATAAAACAGATAGACACTAGATTACATTATCCAATTAATACAAATATTAACTGTATTAACAATATTGTTTCATCAAATACCTACATATGTGGGTAGGATCCCACATTAGAGTTTGTTTAATAAGTACATCTGTGGTAAAAGAGTAGTCTAATTCGTTATTGATATTATCAGTTGCAATTACATTTAGTATATTCATTCCAACATCTGCAATGCATTCTCATATCTAATATCATAAGCATCATAAACAACTGACACAGTATTAATCACAATACAAACATCATCCTAAAATATCTGTGGGTACATCTATAATATAAATAATTGGTTTATTAGATCTTTGAATTGTTCTGTGCCACAAGTAGGTATTTCATACAGTATAATATAACTATCTACCAAACATAGTTTTGCAGACACGGATGATCTTATAATCATCGCTATGATAACCAGTCAATACATTGTGATGGTTACACCGTCATCATCATCAGACTCCAGACCACCTCTCAAACTTATAAAACAGTTCCATCAAAACTTCGTTCGGTTTTATACAACATCACATAACTGGAACCATCAATATTCCAAAACACATCTACATAGTAGATATCAAAATCCAACACATGGATTGATTATATATATGGCTATTTACATAGCCATATAACACCATATCTAACAGAGGCATAAATCTCGATGAACATAGTAACGTGCCTCCGACTGCATGAAATTATATAATTATACTAGCTGACCCGGCGAACTTCGTACCGCCTTAGCGTAAATTTGATGCACTACTTTATTTTGTATAGCTGACATTCGTAACGCGCTTTTTTTAAAATATGCAAAATTAAATGTATATTTTTTCAATCTCTCTGAGAGATTTTCTTTATATTTTTTTCCGTAAGAACCTTGTACAGAGTATTAGAAAACTACAAAAAAAAACATCAGCCAAATCGGTCAAGCCGTTTTCATGCTATGTCGTGACAACGAAAAACGGGTTTCATTTTTATATATATAAGATAGGGGATCTTGTTTCCATCTTTTTTGTGCAGGTGGGTTTTTTTATATTTAATTATTTTTTTTTATAATAATTGTATAATATTTTTCAAATGATGATTGAATTGTGTCTAAGTCTAGGTATATAATTGTATAAATTAGCACTTTTCGTTAACAACGAGTAAATAAGACATCGGAAATTCGATTATTTTTAATACATTAATATGGAATCATTTCTAAATCCCGGGCAATTAATATAATTTGAATAACATTACTAAGCTAAAATCTTAAAAAAAAACTAATTCTAGTGAAACAAGCAATATAGTTGAGTGTTACTATAACTTTGCATAAATACAATAAGAGTATTTTAATTTGTCTGTGAAAATATGCCAAATGAAACTCACTAAATGTTAACATTAGTCATTAGTCGTTAATAGAGAACAGACAAACAAACCCTTTATAAAAACTGGTTAGGATTACCGTATTTTATTTTTACTATCTTCTCTTTTGTATTAGGTATTTAGAGTTTTGTTCCTTCTTCATGTTTTGGTTACTTACTCTTTATCTATCTAATACCTTTAAACGAACAATTCTTGTTTAAATATATTTAAAATACTAGCTGTCCCGCGCAACTTCGTATGTGTCAATTTTCCCCGATTTTGCAACATTTTTCATTGCTGCTCTGCTCCTATTGGTCGTAGCGTGATGTTATATAGCCTATAGCCTTCCTCTATAAATAGGCTAAACAACAGATTTTTTTTTTTCAAATCGGACCAGTAGTTCCTGAGATTACCGTGTTCAAACAAACAAACAAACTCTTCAGCTTTATAATATTAGTATAGATAAATCTCGAAATTGGCTCCAACGATTTTTATGAAATTTAGTATGCAAAGGGTTTTGGGGCCGATAAATCGATCTAGCTAGATCACTCAGGTACTATTAGTAATTTATAACCGTAGACGAAAAAAAATATTTTTCTAATCTATAGTCTAGGTAGTTTGGACCAGGAAGCCTACATACTGCCAATATGGCAGAGTATAATAATAAATTGTTGACAGATCTGAGAGTTTTCAAAACTTTCAACGGGAATAAAAAGTTATTCCCGTTGAAAGATTTCATTCAAGACTTAATTCAAAGGTAAACCGGAAGACAAAATTGTTTAGAAATTCGGTTTCAATATATATACATATATATATATATATATGACAGAATAATAAAGTTAGGCTAGGTATTTTACTTTTTTACTTAAACTTTATTATTCTGTCTATTTTTTATGAACAATGTCAATACAGATAAACTAACAGAACAAAAAACTGTTCTTGAAATTTAGCGAGACTGGTATTGATATAGGTAAGTATATAACGATTAATTATTCATGGCATAACTTGAGGACACGACTGCCAACTAAGTTGGTAGTCAATTTGTGTACTTTACAATAGATTACTTTAATTTTTGTCTTGGCTCATTAATCGGGCATACGAATAATTTGCATGTATCTATAAAAGTGAAAAAAAAAACAATCAACAGTTTACTTGTTATGTGAATCTTATTCGCATAAAGCAGTATAATGGAGACCCTAATTTTTGTAAGTAATATAATAATATATTTTATCTGTTCAGTATTATTGTAACAATTGATGTTAGCCTTACTTTATTTCTTATTATTACAGATAGTTTCATTCCTCATTCCACTGTTGAGGCTAGGGGAGACCCAGTTAATTGTTCCAGGAATTTTTCCGCCAAACTTTACTAACACTACGATTACTACACTCTCCGATACAGAAGTTTCGACAGTATCACCTACCACTGAAGATACTATAATGCCGGATTTCAATACTACTGATGTTACGACAGTACCACCTACCACTGAAGATACTATAATGCCGGATTTCAATACTACTGATGTTACGACAGTACCACCTACCACTGAGAATAGTACAATGCCGGATTTCAATACTACTGATGTACCGACAGTACCACCTACCACTGAGAATAGTATAATGCCGGATTTCAATACTACTGATGTTACGACAGTACCACCTACCACTGAGAATAGTATAATGCCGGATTTCAATTCTACTGATGTAACGACAGTACCACCGGCCACTGAGAATAGTATAATGCCGGATTTCAATACTACTGATGTTACGACAGTACCACCTACCACTGAGAATAGTATAATGCCGGATTTCAATACTACTGATGTAACGACAGTACCACCTACCACTGAGAATAGTACAATGCCGGATTTCAATACTACTGATGTTACGACAGTACCACCTACCACTGAAGATACTACAATGCCGGATTCTAATACTACTGATGTTACGACAGTACCACCTACCACTGAGAATAGTACAATGCCGGATTTCAATACTACTGATGTTACGACAGTACCACCTACCACTGAGAATAGTACAATGCCGGATTTTAATACTACTGATGTAACGACAGTACCACCTACCACTGAGAATAGTATAATGCCGGATTTCAATACTACTGATGTTACGACAGTACCACCTACCACTGAGAATAGTACAATGCCGGATTTCAATTCTACTGATGTAACGACAGTACCACCTACCACTGAGAATAGTATAATGCCGGATTTCAATACTACTGATGTTACGACAGTACCACCTACCACTGAGAATAGTATAATGCCGGATTTCAATACTACTGATGTTACGACAGTACAACCTGCCACTGAGAATAGTATAATGCCGGATTTCAATACTACTGATGTTACGACAGTACCACCTACCACTGAGAATAGTATAATGCCGGATTTCAATACTACTGATGTTACGACAGTACCACCTACCACTGAGAATAGTATAATGTCGGATTTCAATTCTACTGATGTAACGACAGTACCACCTACCACTGAGAATAGTGTAATGCCGGATTTCAATACTACTGATGTTACGACAGTACCACCTACCACTGAGAATAGTATAATGCCGGATTTCAATACTACTGATGTTACGACAGTACAACCTGCCACTGAGAATAGTATAATGCCGGATTTCAATACTACTGATGTTACGACAGTACCACCTACCACTGAGAATAGTATAATGCCGGATTTCAATACTACTGATGTTACGACAGTACCACCTACCACTGAGAATAGTACAAAGCCGGATTTCAATTCTACTGATGTAACGACAGTACCCCCTACCACTGAGAATAGTATAATGCCGGATTTCAATACTACTGATGTAACGACAGTACCACCTACCACTGAGAATAGTACAATGCCGGATTTCAATACTACTGATGTTACGACAGTACCACCTACCACTGAAGATACTACAATGCCGGATTCTAATACTACTGATGTTACGACAGTACCACCTACCACTGAGAATAGTACAATGCCGGATTTCAATACTACTGATGTTACGACAGTACCACCTACCACTGAGAATAGTACAATGCCGGATTTTAATACTACTGATGTAACGACAGTACCACCTACTACTGAGAATAGTATAATGCCGGATTTCAATACTACTGATGTTACGACAGTACCACCTACCACTGAGAATAGTACAATGCCGGATTTCAATACTACTGATGTAACGACAGTACCACCTACCACTGAGAATAGTACAATGCCGGATTCTAATACTACTGATGTTACGACAGTACCACCTACCACTGAGAATAGTACAATGCCGGATTTCAATACTACTGATGTTACGACAGTACCACCTACCACTGAGAATAGTACAATGCCGGATTTCAATACTACTGATGTTACGACAGTACCACCTACCACTGAGAATAGTACAATGCCGGATTTCAATACTACTGATGTTACGACAGTACCACCTACCACTGAGAATAGTACAATGCCGGATTTCAATTCTACTGATGTAACGACAGTACCACCTACCACTGAGAATAGTACAATGCCGGATTTCAATACTACTGATGTAACGACAGTACCCCCTACCACTGAGAATAGTACAATGCCGGATTCTAATACAACTGATGTTACGACAGTACCACCTACCACTGAGAATAGTACAATGCCGGATTTCAATACTACTGATGTTACGACAGTACCACCTACCACTGAGAATAGTACAATGCCGGATTTCAATACTACTGATGTTACGACAGTACCACCTACCACTGAGAATAGTACAATGCCGGATTTTAATACTACTGATGTAACGACAGTACCACCTACCACTGAGAATAGTACAATGCCGGATTTCAATACTACTGACGTTACGACAGTACCACCTACCACTGAGAATAGTACAATGCCGGATTTCAATACTACTGATGTTACGACAGTACCACCTACCACTGAGAATAATACAATGCCGGATTCTAATACTACTGATGTTACGACAGTACCACCTAACACTGAGAATAGTACAGTGCCTGATTTCAATACTACTGATGTTACGACAGTACCACCTACCACTGAGAATAGTACAATGCCGGATTTTAATACTACTGATGTAACGACAATACCACCTACCACTGAGAATAGTACAATGCCGGATTTCAATACTACTGATGTTACGACTGTACCACCTACCACTGAGAATAGTACAATGCCGGATTTCAATACTACTGATGTAACGACAGTACCACCTACCACTGAGAATAGTACAATGCCGGATTTCAATACTACTGATGTAACGACAGTACCACCTTCCACTGAGAATAGTACAATGCCGGATTTCAATACTACTGATGTAACGACAGTACCACCTACCACTGAGAATAGTACAATGCCGGATTTCAATACTACTGATGTAACGACAGTACCACCTACCACTGAGAATAGTACAATGCCGGATTTTAATACTACTGATGTTACGACAGTACCACCTACCACTGAGAATAGTACAATGCCGGATTTCAATACTACTGATGTTACGACAGTACCACCTACTAGTGAGAATAGTACAATGCCGGATTTCAATACTACTGATGTAACGACAGTACCACCTACCACTGAGAATAGTACAATGCCGGATTTCAATACTACTGATGTTACGACAGTACCACCTACCACTGAGAATAGTATAATGCCGAATTTCAATACTACTGATGTTACGACAGTACCACCTACCACTGAGAATAGTACAATGCCGGATTTCAATACTACTGATGTTACGACAGTACCACCTACCACTGAGAATAGTACAATGCCGGATTTCAATTCTACTGATGTAACGACAGTACCACCTACCACTGAGAATAGTACAATGCCGGATTTCAATACTACTGATGTAACGACAGTACCACCTACCACTGAGAATAGTACAATGCCGGATTCTAATACTACTGATGTTACGACAGTACCACCTACCACTGAGAATAGTACAATGCCGGATTTCAATACTACTGATGTTACGACAGTACCACCTACCACTGAGAATAGTACAATGCCGGATTTCAATACTACTGATGTTACGACAGTACCACCTACCACTGAGAATAGTACAATGCCGGATTTCAATTCTACTGATGTAACGACAGTACCACCTACCACTGAGAATAGTACAATGCCGGATTTCAATACTACTGATGTTACGACAGTACAACCTGCCACTGAGAATAGTACAATGCCGGATTTCAATACTACTGATGTTACGACAGTACCACCTACCACTGAGAATAGTACAATGCCGAATTTCAATACTACTGATGTTACGACAGTACCACCTACCACTGAGAATAGTACAATGCCGGATTTCAATTCTACTGATGTTACGACAGTACCACCTACCACTGAAAATAGTACAATGCCGGATTTCAATACTACTGATGTAACGACAGTACCACCTACCACTGAGAATAGTACAATGCCGGATTTCAATACTACTGATGTAACGACAGTACCACCTACCACTGAGAATAGTACAATGCCGGATTTCAATACTACTGATGTAACGACAGTACCACCTACCACTGAGAATAGTACAATGCCGGATTTCAATACTACTGATGTAACGACAGTACCACCTACCACTGAGAATAGTACAATGCCGGATTTTAATACTACTGATGTAACGACAATACCACCTACCACTGAGAATAGTACAATGCCGGATTTCAATACTACTGATGTAACGATAGTACCACCTACCACTGAGAATAGTACAATGCCGGATTTTAATACCACTGATGTTACGACAGTACCACCTACCACTGAGAATAGTACAATGCCGGATTTCAATACTACTGATGTTACGACAGTACCACCTACTAGTGAGAATAGTACAATGCCGGATTTCAATACTACTGATGTAACGACAGTACCACCTACCACTGAGAATAGTACAATGCCGGATTTCAATACTACTGATGTTACGACAGTACCACCTACCACTGAGAATAGTACAATGCCGGATTTCAATACTACTGATGTAACGACAGTACCACCTACCACTGAGAATAGTACAATGCCGGATTTCAATACTACTGATGTTACGACAGTACCACCTACTACTGAGAATAGTACAATGCCGGATTTCAATACTACTGATGTAACGACAGTACCACCTACCACTGAGAATAGTACAATGCCGGATTCCAATACCACAGATATTATGACAGTACCGCCTACCACCGAGGGTGCTACAGATGTTACGACAGTACCACCAACCACGGAGGATACTACAATGCTGGATTCCAATACTACATGTGTTACGACAGTACAGCCTACGACCGTAGGAACATCATCAGAGGAGTCTAACACTACAGTAGTTACATCAGTACCACCTACTACAGTAGCTTCAACTCGAACACCTAGTACTACGGTAACTACAAGAGCGCCAACTACTGCTACGACGGTGAAAAACTCCAGAACACGAGCACCGACAGTTGCAACTACTCGTAGGGCACCTGTTACTACCACGCGTCGTCCTCTGCCAACTTTATTCCCCAAAATGACTGGTTTTCCATTTAATATTAGGGATTGGATTTTTTGGAAATGATATTCGCTATTGTTTTTAAAATAAAATTAGCTAATGATAAAATTATTGTTATTATTTAACATGCTTGGTTAACGATTAAGTTCAATTAACATATAGGTTGTTCGCTTGATTTGAATATTAGGCTTGTTGGCGACAACAGTCCTGTCAGTGATGATAGAGCGATCCCAGTATTATTGTTATTATGTAATAATAATGCAACCAGCTATGGCAGCATGATAGGTGCAATACTGATAACATACCCTATCCGCTGCTGAAATTTGACTACACCTTTCTTTTACACCCAGTATACTAAGAAGTCATGGAAGATACATGGGTGTAGTACACGTACCGTCTACGTCTTCCTCATCTTACTTCATATCCCTGTCGCAGCCATATCGTAGAACATGCCGTATTACAAGTGGGCGTGCCGGATTGAAAACGTTACGTTCAGAGATACGTATTTAGCTGAAATAAAGTACGCCACATTGAATGGGCACTTTGTAACGTGAAGCCCACATACAAACGGGCGCATCGTCGATACGCCGCCGCTTTGAATTATTTAATTCCCTCTTTATTCACATCGATGTTGTAGACTAGTTGTTGTTTCCGATGTGAAACAAATAAATAAATTTACACATAATAATGCCAGTGTTATTAAATTATATAACAGATAAGAGAAAATAAAGTAATATTTTTTGCTTATTAAAACTTATTTTTTATGTTTCTACCGCAGGGGGTCACAGTTCTTACCTAACGGAATCGATTTGGGCTGGTATAGAATGCTTTTAGCGTTATTTTTGTGCGTAAACTCAATAAATTAATAAATTTAGTGCAATAGGTACTTCCCAATCCGTCCATAATTCGGCTGAACGTGAAGTACGGTGAAGTTTTTAAATATGGCAGCGACATCTACATTACGATGTCACCTACGCCTTAAAATGCCATCGCAAATACGCTGTCGGAACTGGTATCATATAATGTACCACCGCGTTTACCACAGGTTTCGCTAGCGTGTTAACACCTATTGTTCCATGCAATTTTGCCCATGACGAAACGACAATAGTACGGTATACTCGATAAAGATTATTAACATGTAGGCACGAAAAGAAAAATAAAGTTGTCCTTATTTATTGTCTCTAACTAAAAACTAGATAAATACATATAACATATTAGTTACCTTCTAGTCATGTTTTCTTTATCGCTCAGTCATACATATAAATGACTTCATTACATACATTGTAATTTTCTACTGTATATTGATAAAGTTTCGCAATGATGTAATGAATAAGTGATATAAATACAGCCTATGCTTATTTCATTACCAGAATATACCAAAATTAAATAAACATTTGAACATTTGAATTTTGAAAATGAAGAGCGCTATAAATGTGAGTACCAACTTTTATGAACATTTTTATTTCACACACTTTTATTTTTTTCACATTTTTATTTTTGTCATTTGTTTAAGTAAGTGTGACATTCTAAAACTACGATTTACATTTTATTAATTAACTAACTTTTGCCAGTGGTTCCCCCACGTTTAGTTCGTTCAACCCCCCTAGAGTTAGTATCGCCAGATATCAGTTCTCATCCCTAGGTACTTTTTAGGGTTCCGTAGCCAAAATGGCAATAACGGAACCTTTATAGTTTTGCCATGTCCGTCTGTCTGTCTGTCTATCTGTCCGTCATTTTACTCGGTAAATATTAATGAAATTTGGTGAAAAGGTGTCTCGTAGCAGCCGCTACTTAGTTTGATAGCTAAATAATAAAAATAAATATTTTTAGGGGAGGCAACTCCATACATATAACAAAAGCTGTTTTTTTTTTCAGTAAACATCAATGTGGCACATCATTCAACAGGTCTTTTATAAACATTTTATGGTTTCTAATAAACTTTTTTGATTGAATAATCGCTCGGAAAGTTGCATAAATTGTATCCCCTCCCATAACTTTTGAACCGTGTGACCAATAAATATTAAAAAAACGCAAAGGTAGCGCTTAACAAATATTTTAAACTAAAATTTTTTCGGACATGATCGGATATACCGTCATTGAGTTATTGCTGAAAAACTGCGTTTCTCAACAAAACGACGTAAGTGTCGTGAACATACGCTCTTGTGCTGATACATTTTTTCGAGGCTGGGGAACCCTACACTGAGCATGGTCCGACATGCTCTTGCCCGGATTTTTATATTATTTAATTTCGGATTTCTAAAACTGACGTAGTTTCAAAACAAACTTTCAATCTTTTTTTAGCGTTTTCGAAATACGTCTTTCATTATTTTAAACCAAAAAGACAAATATAAAAATTCTCAGACCTAATTGACAATTTACTTATTTACTAATTTCAAATACCTGCAATTTTAATTGACAAATAAAAATCTATCAAAAGTGAAATTGCTAAAACTATTTCCTTTGAGTTTGGGCCATGCACTACTATTACAGTTTGTAAGCATTTTTAATATAATTAATCTATAAATTAATAGGTTATCGCTGCCCTGTTGATACTAACATCGCCACTAGTCCGTGGTCAAGACATCCAGACAGCTGCCACGGAACCCTCAACTCCAGAGCCACCAATAACACTTGCGCCATTGACAGAACCGACTACTCCAGAAATATCAACCACGCAAATAGAACCATCCACATCAGTATCATCAGTAACGACAATAAAAGCTACGACTACTACTCCAATGTCATTTGAGGCAGTACTCGAAAAATATGTTTCATTAATGTTTCCCAAAAAATGGTTCTAAAAGCAAAATTGTTTGATTTCATAGATATAGGAAACGTAGTATTGTTTACATTTTTGTTAGTATTTATTTTACCTTTATCAGCGTTGATAACGTTACCATTATATTGAGAAAGGTTTCTTCTCTGAGAGAAAAAGCCAGTGCCATAAAAGTGATGAATGTCACATAGTCTATGACAATTCATTTCGAGCAGTATGGTTGAAACGCCCATCTATAAGTAACCTACTTTCAAAGTTAGGTTATTTATTTTTCCTAATTCAATTAATTTATTTCAAGCAATATATCACGCATACAAAAACTCACACAATTAATTCATAAAATAACCCTCCTCCACAGTCGGTAAGTAATTATCTAACTTTGAATAGTGCGACTCAGGAATCCATGTGAATGGTATTCCAGTGCCGCACTATCCGGCAATCTGGCTTATAGATAATGTTGTTTTAAAATAGTGGTGGCGATGTCCCGCACACTAGGCATCAGGGTGGCTAGTAATTTTCTTATTATGGTATGAAAAACAATTCCTTTTGAAAAAGACTCTTCTCAACTAGCCTTGGCAAACGCTTAGGCTAGTTGAGGAGAGTCTTTTCACAAGAGGATATTTTAAAATTAATATTTTTTTTAACTGACTATGACACTTTAAAGCTTTACTGCGATCGCAAACCGCCCGCCAAGCGTGGAGATTTACTATTACTCCTACTCTATAATTAGTAGGTTATATGGGGAGACCCTTGCCCAGCAGTGGGATATCATATGGGTTGATATAAAATATTCACAAAAATTCAAAATTCTTTATTCACTTAGGATGCAAAACAACTCTTGTGATACGTCGGGATTCTACATGTACATGCAATGCCAAGTTCGCAAACAATAGGTAAAGCCGGAGAAAAGAACCTGGCAATAAAAACTCGCGGAAACTCTTTTCAAATTGCCAATTTTACAATGTTTGAATGTTTATAAACTTGGTATGGGGGTAAGGTGCTGCCACTAATATACTATACACCGTGTTAAAGGACTGATGCAAATTGTATTATCAAAAAGTTGGAACATGAAATAAACCAAAACCAGCCTCAGTGGGTACAATATTATAGGAGTATATATTTATAACAAAGGTAAAAACTATATGTGCTTAAATTTTGGCCAAAGTACTTGTAACGAATGATTAAATATAAAATATTAATTCTGATATCAAAAGGAAGAAAAAAAAGGCCTTTAATTGTCACGCAGAATCTTTACTTAGAAAAGTCAAATCATTTTCTTAATCAATGTGACAATTAAAACAAAGTGACAACTTCTTCAAGTAGTCTTCTTACCAATGCTAAAATACATAATTGAATACCTTGGACGAATACATAAAAGCATAGTTTACTTAGAAAATTGGACTTACAAAATGATGTTCCGACCAAAACAGATATTGTGGAAAATTTGGAATTCGTTACTGAAATGCAACATATTGAATATGGTAGTATAAAAAGATAATAACTGATGATTATAGAATAATTATTAATGTTAAAGTTAAATAGTTTAACTTTAACCGTAATGATTATAATCATAACATATTAAAAGACCTATCTAATGATACCCCACACGATGGGGTAAGTGAGAAAAAACCACATACCCACTTTACATATAATAGCAATAAGGTATGTACCCTAAAAAAATGTTTTTCAAGACTTTATTCTTTCACACAGTCGTCGTAAGTAATATGTTTAACCATGCAAAATAATTACAGCCTTCTAGCACTAGCTAAGCTGCGGACGGACGGACGGGCGTACATGGTGAAACTATAAGTTTAAAAATAAGGTATTATAACTAACTATAATACCTTGTTTTTAAACTTTCGCGATTTTAATACATTTTAGATATATTTCAGGACTTACGTACTTACGTACGAACCTTTTATTTACCCAACGACGTTTCGATCGAATCGCACCGATCGTATATTCGTACCTTTAAATAAATCACGCAATTATGTCCCGAAATATATCTAATATATAAGGGTTCCATTTTACCATTTTGGCTACGGAACCCTAGAAAGAGTAATTTTAGTTAGTAGTTTAGTAATTATGTGCATTAGGGTGCCCTCTTATTCATTATTTTTCAATTTCCTGAAAAATAAAATAACATGCAGTTATCCCCGTTTGAAAAGACTCTTCTCAGTTATTCTATATAGCTATGTTTATTCCTGACGATTGTAATGAACACCAATAAAATAAAATTAATTAAAAAACTACTTTAATTATAATATAATATAATATAATATAATATAATATAATATAATATAATAAAATATAATATAATATAATATAATATAATATAATATAATATAATATAATATAATATAATATAATATAATATAATATAATATAATATAATATAATATAATATAATATAATATAATATAATATAATATAATATAATATAATATAATATAATATAATATAATATAATATAATATAATATAATATAATATAATATAATATAATATAATATAATATAATATAATATAATATAATATAATATAATATAATATAATATAATATAATATAATATAATATAATATAATATAATATAATATAATATAATATAATATAATATCTTGGGACAACTTACACAACGCCATCTGATCCCAAACTAAGCAGAGCTTGTACTATGGAAACCAGACAACTGATAAACATACTTATATATTTCTAAATACATACATATTATAGATAAATAACACCCAGGCACAGAATAAACCATCGTGCTCATCACACAAAGTTTTATCCTGGGTGGGGATCGAACCCACGACCTCTTGCGTAGCAGTCGGATACACTCCCACCGCGCCACAGAGGCAGTCAAATTGCTTTATACAATATTCAAACGAGGCTCGATTTGTACTTCACTCCACTGTACGTTGTTATTATTATTCCTTGACAAAGATTACTAACTTTGTTTGAACAGAACAATAGATTCACTAATTTCACTCAAAGCATTTTGTAATTAACTGAACATAGGGAAATGAAAATTATTTTCCGCCGCTTCTAATCAGGACGTTACCTCTGGCTATGACCGTTATAATAATTTGAAACTACCTCGGTTGTTTATAAAGCCACTAACCCGCCGAAATTTACTAAAGGTCTTTACTTAATTGCGGTCAACTCGCCTCTAGGTCGAATAAAGGTAGAGGCTCACGTAACATGTCCCCTTACGAATAATCAAAAGAGATTTTTTTTAAAGACAACTCCCGCTGTAGAGTTCAAGCGCTGTGTCGCGGAGAACGTTACAAACTTACAAGTCACGGATACAAATTACACCCAGAACCGGTACAACAATTTGTGGATCACACAAAGTGGTGTCCCGTGTTGGAATCGAACCCAGGACCTCTTGCGTAGCAGTCTGACACACCCCCACCGCCGACTCCTATTTATCAAGAGCTTGTTGCCGGTAAGAACAAAGTCACTTAAAGACATTAATAAAAGTGCTAATCGGCTCATTCTAACTTTTAACCTAGCAGATGAAGTAAAAATTGAGGTACTTATCTATACTTATATTATAAATCTGAAGAGTTTGTTTGTTTGTATGTTTGACCGCGACAATCTCAGGAACTACTGTCTCGAATTGAAAAAACCTTTAATGTTGGATAGCCCATTTATCAAAGAAGGCTATGGGCTATATATCATTACGTTACGATCAATAGGAGCAGAGCAGTAATGAAAAATGTTGCAAAAACGGGAAAATTTACGCAGACGAAGTTGCGACTGTCGACTATTTAATAATAAGACTAAGTAGACAATAATCGAATGACGAAGCCAATTTGAGTCCCTAATTTATTAAAAAAAGGCTACTATTTCAATCGTCTATTAATCTTTGACATGATGAAAAAATACTGAGAACTACGCTGTCAAAACACAGAATACCGAGAGTACTTCAGTATTCTGTGGATAAGGTCGGATCGACAGGAACCAACAAAGTCCAGGTGGCGACCAATAGTAATAATAACTCATCAATAGTTTATGCAAGCAGGCTAACTATCTATAGTACTAATATTCAATAGTGTTGTATACTCTTTGGCATACTGTTACCT
Organism: Herminia tarsipennalis; assembly: GCA_945859575.2. NCBI lineage: Eukaryota > Metazoa > Arthropoda > Insecta > Lepidoptera > Erebidae > Herminia > Herminia tarsipennalis. The sequence goes on along the minus strand of OX243843.2, from coordinate 4,147,935 downwards.
ACATTTTGATATCGAAACTTTGAAAATTTTAATCGATTAACTTGGCATCAAATAAAGCACAAAGAGAAGGCTCGAGTCACATCCCCACAGTGTAATTTTTTATGGTTGATCATGATTATAATGACAATGTTACATGTGCAAAATAAAATTTTCTTTCATGCTTAAGTGAGTGCTGACCCTTAATAAACGATTAATATTAAACTAGCTGCTTTAGTACGGGACCGTTGCTGAATTATTTCACTGGCATTTGTGTAAACTCTTGTAATTACCCGCAACGGCCACGGAGATGGCATATGCGTTTGAGGTAAGAGGTGTTTGTGTGTGTGTGTTACAATTTTTCTCGGAAACGGTTGCGCGGATTTGAAAACGGTTTTTTGCGTTGTAAGTCGCATTTTCGAGCATGTTCTTAGCTAAGTTGTAATGTTCTAGACCGCCAGGGGCACTACAGTGCTCATGTTTCTCTAAAACGGTTATTATTTTATTTCACAGAGATGTCTAAGACGATTCGGAGGCGGGTTTTTGCTCTGTGTAAGTCTCATTCCTGAGCATGTTCTACTTAAGTTTCTATGTTACAGACCACCAGGGGGCGCTACAGTATACGCGTTATTTTTCTGAAAAAAGACTCAAGCTCATCTTTTTGTTATTGTTACTAAAATGGAATAGATATATTAGTTCCGATACAATAAAATGTTTACTCTCAATACCAGTATTTTTCTAAGATGTTTGAAACAAAAAACAAAATTGAAAATTTTGAAAAAACATTTACTGCCACGCTTTAAACTCAAATATTTTTAAAAGAAAATCCCTCGGGGTCGGGTCATATCGGAACTAATCAGATTGCCAACTTACCTTTCCCTTTTTTTTATAATTTCTAATGTTAATCCAAATTTATTGGAATTTTTGAAAAAAACTACAATCATTTTAAAAGCAAAAATATATAAATACAAACTCTAATTCAAAACCTTTGTTGGGTGATTCAAATATAAAAATATATTTACATACTTGAGTTTCCCACCAAACACTCCGCTAAAGTATGCGCATTTAATTTTGAACATTCAAATGAAAAATACCTACATGAGAAATAGCGTTCAAAGTATGTGCTCCAAGCTTTCCCGAAGTATTTGCAATGTTCGCAGAAATCCACGGTTTCTCATTACCCACTCGTGTGCGCTCAAAGAAATGCAGGAAACCATTTCTATTTGTAAAATCTATTTGAGGTTTGTTTTTCGAAACACGTAGGTAAGTGTAAAGACTTTAGAAGCAAAAGTATCCCTAGGAGGTCCTGTGTTGCTTTCTATTAATTTAAAAAAGCAAAAAAAAATTCTTTATTCACTTACATAGGTTGCAAAACAACTCTTGTGATATGCCAAGTTCGCAAACAATAGGTAAAACCACTCTTTTCAAATTGCCAATTTTACAATGTTTGAATGTTTATAAACTTGATATGGGGGTAAGGTGCTGCGACTAATATACTTTATGTTAAAGGACTGATGCAAATTGTATTATCAAAAAGTTGAAACATGAGATAAACCAAAATCATCCTTAGTGGCTACAATATAGTAGGAGCATCTACTTACATCAAAGGTAAAAACTATATGTGCTTAAATATTGGCCAAAGTACTTGTAACGAATGATTAAATGATTAAATATAAAAGCATCAAGAGCCTTCGAGTATTTGATTTATGCTTGCATGTAAAACTCCCAGAAATCTCAAGGGCCTCCTTCAGAGTGCTTATTAAGAAGTTACGAAAGGTGGCTTGTTGTTTGTCTATTCCTAAATTGCCAAAAAAGCATAGGTCAAATCAAATGTTTGTTAGATTTGGGTTTTAATGATGTCCTTTAGAAATCGAATCAAATACGACAACGAGACCAAATAATCGTACAAAACTATTCCGCCAACTAAAGGAACTCTAAAACAACATAACTTTGTGTCTTTTCACAGATCGTTCGTCGCAGGCACCTAGAACCGTATTTCTCATTGGCTGAACGCCTGTTTCCGTTTCCTGTTTGTACGACTTTAGCTTAACCAAAGTTTAAACCCTGTTCGATTTATAAAATTTTTGTTCAGAACACGAATCCAATGAAGTTGTACGTTGGTTGTCGTAAAAAAATATAGACTTATAAAAGTTACAAACAGAACGTGAGCAAGACGTTGAAATTCTGCTTAGAAACCGATTCGTTTCTATGTTGCCTTCTGAATGTGTATTTTTTTTTATTATTTTACACAAGTGAATTATCGTTAAAATATTTTATTGTGTGAACATCAGGTGCTCCCGCCAAGACGAGACAACGACATCTCAGGGCACTACATTTTCTCGATGCGTTTCGTCGTATTTTTGTATCGGTATAGATTTTGTCTGGACAGTGCTAAAAAATAGAAGGTCTTAATTATCAGGACATGATATCAATACAGTACTTATTAATCATGCCAAGTTTTAATGATATAGCTATTATACTTTATAAATTAATGAATAAGCAAAACCCTTGGGGTCATAGAAAGCTACAACTTGGTGTGAAAGCTAGGATTAGCACGCAAATAACGTAATAATAAAGAAATCTGTACATTTTCTCCCCTTTACCATAAATAAGGGTATGAAAGTTTGTATAGAAAGAACCTAGCACATATCAATGTTCTGTGGCACATCTGGATTTGTACACAAAACACAATTATTCTCAAAGGCACCGATATTATTCATGTATTTAAAAGATAGTTTAATAATAAATTTATTTTTACTGAATAAATATTGTTATATATATATATATTAATGATTTATGAATAGCATATAATTCTATATTATAATTATGTGTTTACTAAGAAAAACCTTTATTTTGACAAAATTCTTGTCATGAAAAATCTATACTAATATTTTTAAGCTGAAGAGTTTGTTTGTTTGAACGCGGTAATCTCAGGAACTACTGGTCCGAATTGAAAAATTATTTCACTGTTGGATAACCCATTTATTGAGCTCACAACATCACGCTATGACTAATAGGAGCGGAGCAGCAATGCGAAATGTTGCAAAAACGGGGAAAATTTACGCAGACGAAGTTGCGTGGGAGAGCTAGTTATCTATAAGTCTTAGGGGCCGTCTCCTCGGGCGATAGAATCGTAACGATTCCGCTCTTCTATCGCCGTATAGTCTCCACGAACGAGAGATTATTGACTGGTAACGGAATGGCTGCGTTTCTACGAACACTCGTAACGGAATCGTACGAATACGTTTCAGCGAGAAGATGTCGTGCAATAGTTTTGTTGAATGAGGCGAGACGTTTGCGTTTGACAGCGGGCACGCCGCGTTCTCGCTGCGAGAGCGCAACGTTCCGCGCCGAATTGTTGGCTTGGCAGTTGTGTAAGAGTGACGTTGGCGCTCATGTAGGCTTATAAACAAAAGGTATTGACTAAGTAGACATTATTTTGTGCCAATAGGTCCTTGAGTAGCAAAATAGTCAGGCCTCACCTTTTTCCTACGGTGTAGGGTTTGTAGAGAACTTATTAGTAGGAATCACGCAGAACGCTATACGTTATGGTGAGAATTAGAGAGTATTGGGTTAGAGTGCGTAGAGTTAGGAGCTTGGCTTTTCATCTGATAACTTTATAGAATGGTAACAATATGTACCTACTCGTCTTGGTGTCAATTTACATGATAATATTTTTGGTAGGATTCTATTGTTTATAAAAGCAAATGCCAAATTTGAAGCGCATCTCTTTAGAACGGCTGCATCTATTTGCCTTATTTTGTTGCTTTTTTGTTGTGTTTGTAATTGAAAAAAAAATGTTTAATTAAAGAAAAAAGACGACTCCCGCAATAGGATACAAGCCCTGTGTCGCGGAGGACTTTACAAACTTACAAGTCACGGACACAAAGTACACTTAGGCTCGGAACAACAATTAACAACAATTTGTGGATCACACAAGGTGGGATTCGAAACCACGACCTCTTGTGTAGCAGTCGAACACACTTCCACTGCGCCACAGAGGCAGTCAAAAAATTAGATAATATATATATATATATATATATAGAAAATATTAGATAAAATTCTCCGTACGTAAAATGACATGAGTAATACAGAAGTCATTAAAGAGATCTTCAGAAATATTGACAGATTGACATTAAGTTGTTAAGATTTTTTTTTTAATTAGTACACCCATGCGAATCCGAAAGCAAAGCTATGTAATTTAAAAACATATGTGCTATGAACGTTTTTTTCATAATAGCAGACCATGTTAGCCCTAAAGTTTGTTTTAAACATATCAAACAAGTACATATAACTTTATATCTATACTAATATTATAAAGCGGAAGAGTTTGTTTGTTTAAACGCGCTAATCTCAGGAACTACTGGTCCGATTTAAAAAAATATTTTGTTGCTATCCAACAAAATATTTTTTTAAATCGGATTTATCGAGGATCGGACGATCGGCATTTATCGAGGAAGGCTATAGGCTATATAACATCACGCTACGACTAATACGAGCGGAGTAGCGACGAGAAATGTTGCAAAAACGGGGAAAATTTACGCATACGAAGTTGCGCGGGACAGCTAGTAACTTTATAAATAAGTATTATTGCAACAAAGGCGTATCCTTCCTAGTTCCTTTTAAATCGTTAGAACCTCTCTCGCCTAATTCTATCGTCAAATTATCCTTTATTTTGCCGGAGTCTCCCACTACCCTTTCGAGAGCTTTTGTCTTTTAAAGTGGTTTTATATAAAGATAATTTTATGAGATGTTATGGAGAAGTCCTGCAGGTAACTGTTATACTAATATACGTTGAATTTTATACTATATCTTTGTCTTACGTAGAGGTTAGTTAGTTCTAAAGTCAATTCATTTTGGAACATCAGGGCACTCTATCAGCAAATCATTAATGGCACAATTTGTAAAAACACGACGAGCGTCAGACTGTTCCGTATTTTATATGTAATATTTTTTGTTAAACAGTATTATGTACCAACATTTTTTCCAATTTCCATTCCATAACCAAACCTTCTTTGTGTAATTACTACTGCTTCACACGGACCTTTCACCACTATATATATATAAAATATTTTATATTATCTAATATATAAAATTCTCGTGTCACAGTTTTCGTTGCCATACTCCTCCGAAACGGCTTGACCGATTTTGATGAATTTTTTTGTGCTTATCCGGTATCTATGAGAATCGGCCAAAATCTATTTTTCATACCCCTAAGAGTTTGTTTGTTTGTTTGAACGCGATAATCTCAGGAACTACTGAGCCTACTGAGAACAATATTTTATTGTTGGATAGCCCATTTATCGAGGAAGGCTATAAGTTATTACATCACGCTACGACCAATAGGAGCGGAGCAGCAATGAAAAATGTTGTAAAAAAAAAAAGGGAAAATTTACGCAGACGAAGTTGCGCGGGACAGCTAGTATATAAATATATGGCTGTAAGTAAGAGGCTGCAACCACCATGAAACTCACGCAAGCCGTTACCCTCGTGCGCAAAGTAGATACAAACAAGTTTTAAATGAATTAGCTTCCTGTGGTGTTCATTAAGTTACAAAAGTTACAAAAGAGGGTAAAGGCAACATGCGATTTGATTATTGTAAGAAAAGCTATTTAATCTACAAATACATTAAAACCATTTATTAAAAATAAACCTATAAGATGACCTGAATAAACCTACAAGACCGATTTGTTACCTCAAGGAGCACCCGTACACGAGTATGACTCACGGATCAGCTATCATCTCCTTCGTCATATTGAAGGGAAAGCAGACGATCCAGCCCACACCATACATATAAATCATCCGAAAGAAATTATCAATCCGTTGCGTCGTTAAAAGATCTAAGCATAGTAAAATACAGCGGTAAGTGACTTCATTTTATACTACGTAAGGAAGGTGAGTAATTCTATAAATATTACAATTAAACTATTCCTTACCAAGTCATGATTCCTGTAGTACCTTGATACTGACAACTAACTTTAATTCACATTCAGCGTCAATATCTCGGAGATCAACCCTAGAGGATTTATCGTCAAAACTTAACGTAATTTATGTCCGACAATAAGTTAAGGGTTACCAACTTTCAGGGCTGCCACTTCATTATATGGCTTGCTTTTAATTTATAGAAGTTTCCATTTTAAAGGCTACGAATACCTGAATTGAGTGATTTATTTCGTTTCGCTGTTTGTGAGTTTAATACCATTGTAGTTTTGTTGTTAGAATAGAATTTGGCGAGTTACGTTTTGGAATTTGTTTTAGTTAAAGTTTTAAATACATTATTGACTAAAATTAAAAGCAATAAAACAAGATTTTAAACTTAAATAAACCTATAATGATGAACTAAAGTTTGTCATTATAGGTTTATTTAACCTTTTAGATATTCGAAACTTACATAACTCCGATTTTCGGAAGTGCCAGTGTAACTAAGAATGTACAATAACAAACTACATCCTTTGATCTTATGATCTAATAAAATGTAGTTTTGCTATAATACATTGTTAGTTACATAAAGAACTTCTACAATGTGTTCTTTTTCTGTTAACATTTTAACAGACTTCAAAAAACTATGTTATGTATTCGATACGGGGATATATAATATTATTGCATTTGTGTTATTTTAACTTAAGAAGATCTATTAGGGTTTAATGTATAAAATAAATTATTATATCTATTAAAATAATTTATGAAATAAAAATAAAAAATGTATGTTTGTCCAATAATTTCTCCAAAACAAAAAGGGTATTTTTTATTTATCACCTATCTTATCGCGTGGGGTGTCGTAGGATAGGTCTTTTAAAAGTATTTATTTAGGAGTTGTGAATTTAATTTTTCGATTTAGGGATTCGTTTTGTTAGACTCAAGTATACGAACGTTTCTAATATGTGTAAAAATCACGAAAGTTTAAAATAATTACTTGTTATCGGTATAAGAATTTTTAAACTTGTATTGTGCTAGGCAGCCATGGAACCGTCGTTTAATAATTAATATTTCTCCCTACTTAGGAAATAGTGCAAGTTTTATCAAAATCGGTTAAGCAGTTTAAAATATGAAATAATACTTTTATATACACGAAATTAACCTTTTTTTTTGAGGTCGGTACCAGTACATATCAATAGTACATACCTACAACCCATCAAATTAAAAAAAGAAAATCGTAATGTCGACAAACACAAGAGTACAACTATGTTTGTCAGGTTTTTAGTAGAAATCTAACATATACTGGCACCAAACTCAAAAAAAAATAGGTTAATTTCGTGTATATATAATTATTTTCAGTTAACTTTTGAAGTCTGTTTATTTTTTTTTAAATTACTTTTACTTTTGATAAATCTTTTTACAGTCAATCTGCTCAAATCACGTCAGTCAAGATAATATTGGCAAGAATTGCTTAAATAAGAAAAAAAGTCAACATTATTACAAAAACAATTATAAACCTCAAAGTGTAGTGAAAACAATTAAATTGAATTATATAGAGCAAACCGCCACATTATCTGAAATGTTTAAAGCCTTTGATAAGCTCGCATAGCTGACGGCTGTTAAATGACCAGTCCTGAGCTCTGACTTAACTAATCTTTGTTTGAAGCTCTGCTAAGCGTAGATATTATAAAATAGTGGTGGACTATATTATTTTGGAAAAAAAATGCCTTCAGTTTTACTTCTGCGATGTGTGTATATTTTTTCTCTCTCGGCATTCATTCATTGTTTTGCCCTTCTGCTAGTCTTTGTTATGTTATATATCTATATTTATATCTACATATTTTATTATAATATTAAGAATACCCGGTTAAGGAATAGTGCCTATAACATCGTATTCAACAAAATGATAGTAGATTCGTGTCTATTATTTTGATTTATTTTAAAAGTAAATAGGTTATTGGTTACTATTAATGAAATTACGAATTCCTTCAAATATAATATAATTATGGTTTTTAGTAAAAAGTTTTTTTTTTTTAATAACGTTATAAAAATATCATCAATGTAGTTAAATATTTAATCATGCAGAAAGCAATCCTTTGCGAAGAGAATAAGTTCTCTGTGAGTGACTCCCGTCAGCTGAAGTCAACTTAAGACCGAGTATGGTATGAATTTAAGCGAGTGTAATCAAAGACAATACAGAAAAATAAATGTACTTAGGTACACTACTCGACTCGACTCCGACGGCACTCTAACAGTAAATCATTTGAAAATAGAGCTTTAGGTATATTGTTATTTAATCAAAAGCTGTATACGATCCGTGGACTCAAGCAAGCGAGGTCTACGGCTAGTTTTCCTCTCACCCTAACTATCAGCGCTGACAAACTGACGCTGTACGTAATTAAATGTAACGTTTCTGAGTGACGCTGACTGATCAATGCTGACATGCGTCGACTCCCTATACATATATGTGCGTCAGCGCCGACGGTCAGTGTGAGAGGAAATTCAGCCTAAGTAAGAGAGGCAGAGTAGAGTAGAGCGGACCGTAAATCTATACTAATATTATAAAGCGGAAGAGTTTGTTTGTTTGTTTAAACGCACTAATCTCAGGAACTACTGGACCGATTTGGAAAATTTTTTTTTTGTTGGATAGTCCATTTATAGAGGAAGGCTTAAGGCTGTATAACATCACGCTGCGATCAATAGGAGCGGAGCAACAATGAAAAATGTTGCAAAAACGGGGGAAATTTACGCATACGAAGTTGCGCGGGACAGCTAGTTGACTAATAACAGTGCTCGAAATATTCGTAAGTATGATTTCAAGCACTGTGATTGCTTAATTGACGGTCCACTCCTTCCCGGTCTTCCCGTTTTCCGATCCGCGTCAGTGGAACCGCACTCTAAAATCAAAGTATACTAGTGACGTTACTCATCTACGGGAAGCCTAGCCTTGCGTTAAAGTAGTAGTAGTACTATATACAGCTTTATTAAAATTTGATAAGATAATATTTAGCTACCATTACAAAAATAATAATCTAGCATTTGGTCTTCACTGAAGGCAAGGTGCCGCGAATTCCGGCATTAGTGACGTCACTTAAGAAAACTTGCTAGCTTTTCTTCCGCGAACATAGTGACCCATCCCAAAATCCACGTCACTACAAAGTTACGGCACGCCTGATTGGCCACTGCCGACTGCCAAACGAAATAATATACGCATTTATTTGCACTTAACCCTCTGCGTATATCTTTAACCTCGACGTGGGTAAACCTTCATTTGTGGTAAAGGGTTAGCTATGTTAATTTGTGTTTTTTTTTGTTGGAAATGGAAGTCATCTTGGTGGAAACTGTCGTTGTGAATTATAGATAGGACTGGAACTTTCCTTACATGATTTATTATACCTCAAGTTGGGATGGTAGTACACCTGGAATTAACTACAGTAATAAACATCAGATGAGCCAAAATTTTTTTTTTATTTAAAGATAACTAGCAATGTGGTGTTGTGGGTCCCTCATTACTAGCAATCCTGTTAACTCCTCTAACTAATCTCAATGGCTTGTGTTAGGAGTTGGTTCACGTGGTTCATGACGGTGGGGGTGTTAGTTTGGAATTTTTCCCGCCAAAAAAAAAAAAACAAAAAGGAGTTGGTTCATGTCGATAGTATAATGGGTAAAAATCGAACAGGCAACCTTACCATTGCAAGTCACATTATTTTTCTGATATCTTAGCCATTATGCTATCGCAGCTTCAAACTTAACTAATTGTAAAAAAATGGTTGTCTGTTAAGTCGGTTTACGGACGATAATTTTACGTGATAAGTAAACATTAATGACATTGTATTAAACAACTATGCCATTACCAGCTTTTGTAATAAAGTGTGCGTACGTGCACCTAATAAACTAAGCTCATCAATTTGTAAGATGTTCTCATCAAAAATAACAGAAGTTGAATGTTCCAATGATCATGTTACTATATCTTTATCAATTTAGGTACAATTGTTCAAGAATTATTTAGTAAAAGTAGGTACTAATGTTTTGGTTCATGACAAGTAATTTTAAAGTATAAGAAGAGAAAGAAAAAATAAATTACAATGAATAAGCAGTATATGATAACATATCTATATATAGGTACACAACAAGAGTAAAAAAAAGGGGTTAGAAATTAAGTTCAGTTATACCGTATTATTGCAAAAAAGGTCTCTAAATAATCCTAGCTTAAAATCGAAACAGTGTTTATTATAGCTGGGTTCGTATTCACTATGTCTTTTTCGTTTACGCGGAAATCCCGCGCAAATTTGCGCATGCACGGTGCGCTCAGAGATGTCCGCGCGCATGCATGCATTATGACAAGATTTTGACAGTTAAAAACACGGGCTTTTTGGCGGCGAAAACGAAAGAAAAGATAGTGAATAAGGACACAGGTACATGATTGTAAATTAAATCTATTTTTCCCTTAGGAGATACGAGCATAATGTAACATCCGAAATAGTAACACATCCTGAATTTGGTCTTCTACAACGGAGTCCAATATTACATGAGTGATACCTATGCAGAATCATTTTAGATTGTTAAGAACTTTATCTAAAAAGATAACGTGTTCGAGTCATCTGCGAATGCGTCTGAGACTAAATGAAAGTTAAACGTTCGCTTGTTTTCATATTTGTCAAAAATTGACATGTCCTCTACCAATCATTATAATCTAAATTTAGTCTAAATAGTATAATCAAAATTTGGAATTTAATGATTCTACATTAAATGCCAATTTCGCAAGAGTAAAGCCGTGAGAAAAGAACTTGGTAATAAAAACTCATGGCCACTTTTTTTAAATGCCATTTTTAACAATATATTTGTATATATACAGTTATGCCAGTAAAGTGCTGCAACCATACAGAAGAGAGTAAATGCATACATGCGATTAGAATATTAAAAAAAAACTACTTATTATACAAATATTTATGAACCACTAATTAAAAAATAATAAACCTATAAAATGATAATGACATGGCCGACCAGTCACCCCAAGTAGCACCCGTACACGAGTTTGACGTATGGGTTAGCCATCATCCCCTTCGCCATATTGGAGGGAAGGAAGACGACGCGACCCACACCGCTACCACAAGCAATGAAATTTTAGTGAGCATGGCCATCTCTGACATTACATCTCATAGAAACGTAACGAATACCAAAATATATTTCAATTAAAAGTAGTTTCCTTAACCCGAATGAAACATTAAACAATACCGACGTATATTCCTCAATATCGGTTCTCAATGCGATGAATACTTTACAGCCTTTTTCTTCTCCATCTTCGCAACAGGCACCAATATTCTCCATCGAGTATTCTCGTAAAACTAGTTTTATAACGCAGTATTTTAAATTGCAACATAAACTTCTAGAAGAGTTGTTATGTTTTATTTCTTTTAATTTTATTTTAGCGTCAGTTCAACGTAAATGAAACGGAAGTAACTTTTACAATCTCTGTGACAATCAACTGTGTATTCTGTAGTTTTTTGTTTATCATTTTTAAAACCCGCCTGCGCAAAAAAGATTGAAATAAGATCCCCTATATATGTAGTATTATGCTATCGGAGGCACAATACTAAGTTCATCGAGATTCATTAATGCCCCCGACAGCATGATATTACATATGTAGGGGATCTTGTCCCAATCTTGTTTTCCGTAAGAAGGTTTAAGAGATACCATTCCAGCTAACTTTGTCGGGGTTAGTTTCAATGCGAGTGTGTCTAATGCTAATGTTGTTAACAAAATTCTTCAATTCGTTTACTTTGGTTGCCCAAAGTAAGCGAATTTTCGTCAACATTAGCCTGTGTATCTGAAAGTAAGTAAGAAAACTAAGCTAATATGAGGAATTTTTGGCTTTACAGTGTTAATTACCGATTTAATAGTTTCCCACAGCTTTGTGGGATTGTAAAGAACCTTATTTAATATATGTTCGTAAACTTTCGCGATTACTAGAACTACGGGTCTTAATCGCGTAAATATTTTATTATAAGCGACGTTTTCAAAACGTCGCTTATAAAAAACCTTATTTAATGTTAGAATGTCAAATTTCCGTTTTGCATTTTTTTTTAGTTTTGGAAAAAATTTAAATTGTTGTTAGTTGTAAAGAACCTATGATTAAAAAAATACCTTTATGACGAATCAACAATTCCCCACATACTAAAACTCGCCATATTTATTACACATTTAACAGGGCAACTACCGTTTTAAGCTGCTCTAACTTCGGCTTAAAAACAGCTGCAAACGAACGAATGACAGACACTTTGAAGGTTTAGCTCTGCATAATAGTTCGTTAAAATGTTTCAGTTGCAACTGTGTTAAAATTCAAGTGGTCCAGAATAAGTTTGTAGCTAACGACTCTTGAGTAATTGAGAGTTTATTTTGTTGTGGTCCGGGAATGGAATACGTTTTGAGTAAACGCTTGTTTGCTATTTTAAATTGTAATTGGATTTAGTTTAGCATTTTAACTTATTTATCCATCCAAATACAGTTTAGGTGGTGTTGATAGCCCAAGTTTTAGTAATAGTAATTTCTTGGGACAACTTACTCAGCGTTATCTGATCCCAAATTAGGAAGATCCTGTATTATGGCAATCAACAACTGTTTATACACAAGATTGCAATTTGTTTAGCGAAAATCAAGAGTGCTTGAAATACTGTATTTACTAAGTCATTTTACGATATATTTTGAAGTCTAACATAAGACACCTGTCCCACCAACAACGATAAGCGAGTAGCGTTTTTTGAGCGATAAAATTGCTACTAGTTTCTCGCGAAAGTAACCTTACATTCGAGGAAAAAGGAAAGAGCAAAATGACCACATGACATGATAGTTAAGCGCTTCGTCCCTTTGGATTCAAAATTGAAAATGATGAATCCACCTGCGGATTTAAAGCGATTAGCAGGTATACTTTTTGTTTCCACGAACACGCACATAGTTGACGCATTACTTAACTATGCACCTAGCAAGCTTCCTACCATTAATAGGCCACACAGAATCTTTGACAGTTTACAGTAGCAGCTGCTTCGCGAACAATTAAAAAATTTGCAATTTTTTAATTGTTCGCGTTCAAGGTAAATAATAAGATGATTTGTTGTTTGTAATGAATTTATGTATGTCTTGAATGCGATAATTTTTGTGAACCAAGCATACATAAGTATCGCGGAACTCCAACCAACGGGTATGGCTTGTCGATAACGATTGAAATTTATTTAATTTTGAATTTAATTCAGCGAGCTGTAAACTAGATATTTTAGATTTATCTACTGTCACTTGTCAAATTTGTGAAAAAAAAATTGGATAGTAGACTACTTCGGAAATGCACTGGAAAGCTGGTTCAAACTTGCAAGGTTAAAATCAGCTTTCCAGTGCCTGGGTGCCTGTGGTCAATCTGCCTGACGCGTGATACGGCTAAAGTAGCCGGCAAATCGACTATAGTATAAATATACCTATATAACTAATACGGTTGCAGTATATGTTGGGCTTATTGGATTATTTAGTGGTATTTTATGTATATTAAATTTGCGTTAGCATTTATTAGCAAGATATTGAATAATGCAATGGGTATTATGGGCAGTACCTACATTTAAACGGCTTATTTTCATTGTAATAATGTACCTACTTTTTAAACAATAAAACTCGCAAAGGTGAAAACAACACAAATAAAGGCTTATTAATGGAATTTGGATAGAATATAATGAAACTCTAGGTATGAAATTTCGACAAATAGTAAAGGTTACGGTTTTGTACAGTGGAACCAAATGATAGAACTAAAATTGGTACTGATGTGATGAAAAAGGAGGCCCTCCGGTACCTATGATTAGCTGACCAGTATTCTAGTAAGGCCAGGTTATCCTCCAGTATCCAAATTACCTCTAAATTGTATCCCGTCATTTTGTATGTTGAATTCCGTAGTTATTTTTGCTCTGTCCGGTCGCTTATTTTCTTGTTTGGGCACAAGAATATTTTTTAATGAAACTCAAAAGTTCTTGAAATACTGTATTCACTGAGTAATTTTACACTTATTAGAAGCGTATATTGCTATGGAGTTTCAAACAGGCACTTGAAGATGTTTGAGCTGAAGATTGAAGCAGTCACTTAAACAACTGGTTAACATACTTATATAAATCATATAGATAAATTATACCCAGACACATAATAAACCATCGTGCTCCTCACATAAAGTCTTATCCTGGGTGGGGATCGAACCAACAACCTTTGGCTTAGCAGTCAGGGTCACTAACCACTAGACCAACAGGCTAGTCATCATTATTGAAAAGGTCCCTGACCTGCTGGTTAGATTGTCAGAGTTCCCTTGCCTTGGTGAACTCTGAGGAATATGATTCTGAACCGCGCTGTAGTATAAGCATTTACTCCTTTAGGAAGGCTGGTTTTACAGATTGATACAATTATCAGTAGTATAGGACTATCCTAAACTTACATCCTTCATTTTGCATAACTGTTTTCGTCCTTTAACTATATTTTAATCCACCACGTGAGCTGATACAAATTGGTAGTTGCCGTATGTCTTTGAACGTTTGCTTCTACAACATGCCTGGATTTCCTCATGATGTTTTCACAATTTTGCGAAGTGTTCGTGAAATAATTCACACAATGTGAGAGCCGTTACCAATGGTCCACCGCTCTTTTAGATACACAAACAGCGAAAAAAGCAAGAGGATTATATACTCGACAATATTTACAAAGACACAATCGATAATATTCATAAAAGACAAAAAAATATTATTATGGAAACATACGTACAAATAATAAATATTTAAACAACTTTTTACTGTACACTCAAGCACATTTCAATATTACTAAAGAAAACAGCGTTTCCCAGGACCGGAAATTAAAAACCAATAGCCCGAAAAACCCGTATCACAGACAATCGCTTCGCGTTTCTGAAAAAAAAAATCTTTCTGATGTTAGGACAGGCTCGCACAGGAAATGAAATGCTGTGGTCCACCGCACTACAAAATATATTCTTTGGCCTTCTGAGCTTTTCCTGATGCGAGGCGTTTGAGCCTTCTGGGTGTATTGTTTTTTTTTATCATAATGTTTATTGGATGTTAGTATTTTTTGGCGTAGTCTTGTCCAACCAGAGAACATATTCACGTTGGTTATTGAAACTCAATTTATGACTGACACTCAATATGATTCAGCCTTGCAATTGTCTCTGGAAGTGTCTTCGTCTCCAGCATTATGGAA
Organism: Herminia tarsipennalis; assembly: GCA_945859575.2. Lineage (NCBI taxonomy): Eukaryota > Metazoa > Arthropoda > Insecta > Lepidoptera > Erebidae > Herminia > Herminia tarsipennalis. The sequence goes on along the minus strand of OX243843.2, from coordinate 4,132,818 downwards.
TGAGGGTTTTCACTATGACAAGAGGTCCTGCACGCTGTCTAAACATAGTTTCTGCACAGTTCCACTAATCGTTTTTCAATGTTTAATTTAAAAACCTACCTAATGTGTGTCGTCGTTCTTTTAATCGTTTTTTTAACTTATACCTAAGTAAAGTTATTTGTGCTGGATACCAAATCAAACTTGACTGTACCTACTAGACTATTTCAAGGTCCACTTATAATCATTTCTATGTTAAATCCTTCAAACTTACCAAATTTCGACATTATAATATTCACCAGTTCTCCCCAAAAACGAGGTCATGGTAGTATTTGTGCTAGAAATCGTCTCGTAATCGATGCGATCGGTTCAAAGGTGGTTATTGTACGGAAGCGATCGACAGCAGTTTCATTACATCCCTACGTCTAGCCCCTGTATAATTAATCAGAACTAGTGCTGTAACTAAAATCGATATTAATTCTTTATCGATATAATATTTTCCCATGTAGGTTTTTAATTGTTAATCTCTTCTATACTTTGACTTTTGTATTTATGTAATATATATGGTTGTGTTAGATTTTTTAGAGGTTGTGAGGTCGTAGCGAGTTATAGTAAAATAATAAGTTTTATTTGTAGTTCTACGTAGAAGTCTTACGACTCATCGTAGAAGGACTACGACTCATTGTAGACCACTACAAGTCATCGTAAAACTAAAGTTACTACTGTGTCAGGATATTTGAATCATCTAGGTACTCAATCAACAAAATAAAACACACACACACACACACACACACACACACACACACACACACACACACACACATATGAACTTTAGAAATAATTTAAAATCTCTCGGTGTCACTACCAATCTTGGTGTCAATTTGACTGCCTCTGTGGCGCGGTGGGAGTGTGTCCGACTGCTACGCAAGAGGTCGTGGGTTCGATTCCCACACGGGACACCACTTTGTGTGATCCACAAATTGTTGTTCCGGGTCTGGGTGTAATTTGTGTCCGTGACTTGTATGTTTGTAAAGTCCCCCGTGACAAAAAACGTAAAAAAAAAAAAAAAAAAAAAAAAAAAAAAAAAAAAAAAAATCACGATAACATTTTTATAATAAGAAGTAAGGTACCACAACGACATTAATTAACATTTCAATCAGTATGACACATCTGAGATCAGTAGACACTTATTTGTTATTTTTAATTAACTCATTTAATATATTATATATAGAAGCGGCGGTAGCTTAATGGCTAAGGCATCGGCCTCGCAATCGTGAGGTCGCGGGTTCGAATCCTACCCATTATACTACCGACGTGAACCCACTCCTAACACAAGCCTTTGAGCTTAGCTGGAGGGGTTAACAAGATTGCTAGTAATGCGGGACTCAATCCCACATTGCTAGTTATCTTATTTAAAAAAAAAAAAAAAAAAAAAAAAAAAAATTGATGTTTTTGTATAAGTAATTAACATGTGTTTTATGTGACTAGCATAATAATGTAATTATTATGTTAGTCACCTATATATAAACTGTAAGTATAAAATATCAATTTACTCTGTCATAACGTATTCTGATAAATGAATGTACAAAGACTGTTACATATTCTAATGCTAACAACATTACAATGGTATTAAGGAATCCTTATTAAAGTAGTCATTATCTCAACGTTTTATTGACAAGCTAAACTTATTCATCAGGAATTCATACCTGAATTAGTTATTTCAATGGCTATATCTATGTAAATAGCCACCACTAACACACAATAGCTTTGTGACAATAAATTAATTATAGTTATTGAATGTAATCAATATGCTTCAATTAGTAATTATAGTACTAAATAAAGCATATTGATTTAAATACGAGACATGGTGCGAGCTTATTTAATACCAGGAAATTTTGATGTTTTTTTAGGTAGGTGTTTTTAGATCATTGACCTCTTTCAGAATTAAAGTGCTAACTGAACTGATAAAAGTTCGGTGTTTCAATTTGAGATGAACGAAAGTAATTTGTTCGACCTTAAAATTCATAGTAATATTATAAATGTGAAAGTAACTCTGTCTATCTGTCTGTCTGTTATGTTTTCACGCTCAAGCAGCTAAACCGATTTAGATGAAATTTGGTATGGAGATAGTTTGAGTCCCGGGGAAGGACATAGGATAATTTTTATCGCGATTACCGACAGCCACGCGGGTGGAGCCGCGGGCGAAAGCTAGTACTTAATAAAATCTTTATTTGTTTAATAACCGGCGGCTGTCTAATGGCTAAGGCATCGGAATCTCAATCATGAGGTCGCGGTTTCGAATCCTAGCGTTACTACCGACGTGAACCCACTCCTAACACAAGGCATTGATCTTAGCCTGAAGAGTTAACAGGCAATAGCTAGTAATGTGGGACCCACGATCCCACATGACTAGTTATCTTATAAAAAATAGTAATAATAATTTGATATTGATGTTGAAAAAAAGGTAAGGTAAAATGACTGTCTTCGTTGTTCGACAGGTTCAGTACTGAATACCTCAGAAAAAAAATCAAGAATACTCCTTTGTGTGTTTCTGCAAGTGAGTACGGTTGTCAGAAGTCATCTGGAACCGTACTCATTGCATTGACAGCGGGGATTGACGAGTTTCAAGCCCATGGCACCCATGGTCTTTATTGAAGGATTTAATTCTTTGTAGAATAGACATACCCCTACCAGTGTGTTTCTACCGATGTATTTCTTGAAATGTGTTTACTTTGTGTTGAACATTGATAGCCTTATTTATCAGTATGTTTCAATATTAACAGCTGTTGGTTTTTAGATTTCCTAAATTAAATTTTGCAGTATTTATTTGCAACACTTAAGTTTTGTTTTTAATAAAAACTGTCCCGCGCAACTCCGCCTGCATACATTTTCCCCATTTTTGCAACATTTCTCATTGCTGCTCCGCTCCTATTGGTCGTAGCGTGATGTTATAAAGCTTTTAGCCTTCCTCGATTAATGGGCTATCCAACAATGAAAGATTTTTTCAATTCAGATCCTGATTCCTGAGATTACCGCATTCAAACAAACAAACAAACTCTTCAGCTTCAAAATATTAGTATAGATAATGGTAGAGAGACCACCAGTAGCGGAGGGTCCTTAGAGCCACTGGAGACCACTTCAGAAGAAACCATCAAACGCTACGCGCTGGCTCGATGGTTTCCACAATATCTTCAAAAATTACCCTACCGGCAAGAAATTGATCAATGAGTTTCTTAGCAGATGGACTTTGACTGTCGCCTAACTTTTTTAAATTTTAAGTTTTTAGGAAATAAGATAAGTTTGAGATTGAATTTATCGATATCGATAATAATGTCCGTAAAGTGTTTCCCATCCTTATCCCAACCGTGTTAGTGGCTTGGGCACGTGTGAACCATGAACAAAAGATTGGGATAACCCCATTTATCTCGAGACGAGATTGTGCCGCGTGTTCGCAAATTAAATACACATCCACACATGAAATTCAACAAGTTATGCCTTGTATGGAATTAGATAGAGCTTTTGTATCGTTTGAATGGGTTTGAAGTTATATAGCTTTGAAGTAATTAGATCTTACCGATGGCTCTAGAATATCAGTGTTAATTCAAAGCTTATGTAGTTACTTGCGTTTGATTTCGTATAGGTTATATGTTAGCTGTAATTTTCATAAAGTTATATTAATTTTTATAGGCATTTCTTGCCAATTACTTTGTTAATACAATAATTACATTTTTCAAAGATAGAAAAAATTTAAGTCCATACCCAGGAATCGACCCAAGACCAAATGCCAAACCGGGGCCGGAATCGAACCACCTATCTGGACTATGTTACTAGACCTCAAATTTTTCTATCCTTTTCTGCAAGCGAGTTAGGCCCTCGCATGCGCCATCTAGCTGGTAGTTAAAGAACTATCGCGGCTTTTGTTATTGCTTCGTTACAGAGAGCATTTTAACAAATTATGATGTCGCGGCCTGAATATTATAGTATTTTTATAGGCATTTCTTGCCAATTACTTTATTAATACAATTATTACATTTTTCAAAAATAGAAAAATTTGAAGTTCATATCCAGTAATCGAACCCGAGACTTCCTGCCAAACCGGCAATCAAAAATGCAATTATTGTATTAATTTTTATAAAGATTTTTTTCATTGTTTGCTTTGTGACATTGTTATTGACTAATGCCAAAGTCTATTGTATAAATATAAATACCTAAAGACATTCTTAAAAATGTGCGTAAAGTGAGAAAAAGTGGGAACGTAAAGTGGGAAAAAACCAGATCATGCGGTAGGGCGCTTATGCGCTGGACTGGCGAAATCAAATCAACAAAAAAAAACCGAGTATAAAACTACGCCAGACGATGGCGGGAGATTGTGAGGAAAGCTTTGTCCGCTGACCATGTTTGCGGAAGTAGCTACGTGACCACAACCGCTCTGCCAAGATCGAAACGATAGAAAAGACGAGAAACCTTGGCCTAACTTAAAGGAGGTCATAAGCGCTATTTTCCATTCTTTAGATCCTTCCATAGGAATAATTTTATTCCTTAGGCCTCCTGGATGAACGTACGGGAAAAAAATATCACTTTAATTTGACTACAAAGACCCTTTTGATACTTCTGAAAATGAAACACCGTACGTTTCACCTAAATTGCAAAAAATAAACAGTACTCGTTTGTGGCAGTACCTACCTAAGTATGTCACAATTAACCAGTGAAGATATCGTAACCAAACCATTATTAAACAATAAATTCATTAATACAATTAACGCTTTTCTAAAGATTTCAATACCTACTAATACTAAAATAATAATAAACAGAATTTTCCGCGCGTTATAGTCGAATTTTAAATAAAAACTAAAGTGAATTTTAGTAAGTGCCTACGAACGTACTGGGCCCTTGGTTAAAAAAAATCGTTAATTAGTAAGAAAGAATCTAAAAATACACGTCTCGTAGTTCAAGAACCTTAACGCGTAAGTATCTACCTAAATAGACAAATACAAAAAATATTCGGATAGTTTATTTTTGTTATCAACACCCTACAGGGGGCGCTTTGGGGTTACTTTGCTATTTATAACCCATAGATATGCTGGTATAGCACCTGGACCGTATGTTACGGCTATAAGTCATTAGTCTTGTTAGAATACTGTTAGGGTTCCAAAATATGAATGTCAGCTGTTGGAGTTATTTTTAGAGTTCCGTTAAAAAAACGGAACCCAGGATTTCACATTGTTTTAATTGTCACATTGATTAAGAGCATTATTTGACTTTTGTAAGTAATAATTCTGCGTTACGAATAAACGCCATTTTTTTCTTCCTTTTGATATCAGATAAGAATTTAATATTTTATATTTAATCATTCGTTACAAGTACTTTGGCTCATATTTAAGCACATATAGTTTTTACCTTTGTTGTAAGTAGATGCTCCTACTATATTCTACCCACTAAGGCTGATTTTAGTCTATCTCACGTTTCAACTTTTTGATAATACATGTAAAATTGGCCGCGAATTTCTATTGCCAGGTTCTTTTCTCCGGCTTTACCCATTGTTTGCGAACTTGGCATTAAATGTACATGTAGAATCCCGACGTATCACAAAAGTTGTTTTGCATCCTGCGTGAATTAAGAATTTTGAATTGAATTGATTACTTTGTTATCCGTCCGTCTGTCCGTGCGTTAAGACCGTTTATCTCGGGAACGCGTGGAGGTATCGAATTGAAATTAAAACCATATACTTAATCCCTTAAAGCTGTGAAAAAAAACCAAACTTGCAAATTGAAATCAAAAGAAGATACGGCTGTTTATGCCGCAAAAAAAACATATATTTCGACACTCGCTAGAGAATCACAATTTATAGAGTTGACCGTTAGCCTAGAACTATGGCAAGTAATACCGTCTTAACTTGCATGAAATTATATAATTATATAGAAGATCTTGTTTCCATCTTTTTTGTGCAGGCAGATTTTTTTTATTTTCGGCGGGGCCCCAGCCGGTCCCGGCTTCGCACGTGGACATCAAATTCCTATTTTTTTCTAGTAATAAATATAGCCTTTGTTACTCAGGGATAATGTAGCATTTTTGGAAGCGGTCCAGTAGTTTTTAAGTCTATTCGTTACAAAAAACAAAAACACAAAATTTTGTATAGTTATAGACTAGCTGACCCGCGCTTAGTTTGCATAATTTTCCCCCATTTTTGCAACATTTTTCATATTATTTGACGTTTCGATCAGGTTGCACCGGCCGTGGTCACGCCACGAGCGGACAGTCCGCTTATTAAATGAATGTCTTGTCTTATTGGTCGTGATGTTATATAGCCTATGACACTCACACATATCGTGGTTTTTTATTGGTAAAAGTATTTTCAAAATCGATTCAGTAGATCTAGAGATTACCCCCTAGAAACTCACAACATCACATCTCACAAAATGTCCTTTTTATAATATAAGTACTTCAAGGTTAGTGTAAAAGTATAGACCATCAAATTTGTACGGAACTCTCGGTGCGCGAGTCCAACTCTTACTTATCCCGTTTTTATTTAGGTGTTAGGTTTTCAAAAAGAATAAAAATGTTAAAAAGTTCTAAATTGAATACGACCAATGTCGCGAACCGTTCGTGTCGCCATCTTAGGTAGGTACGTACTACACTACTTTATAAATGCGAAAGTTTGGATGGATGGATGTTTGTTTCTTACATTGTGATGGATTATAGTCTAGCACATTGGCTACTTTTTATTCTGGAAAACTGTACAGTTCCCGTGGGATAGATTTCTTGCAAAATTTCCGCACGAACAAAGAGAGAAGTAAAGAGATATCTAGGTATACTATAATATTATAAAGCTGAAGAGTTTGTTTGTTTGTTTGTTTGAACGGGGTAATCTTAAGAACTATGGGTCCAAATTGAATAATTATATATACTAAAGGAAAACTATCACTGATAAGTAGGCTTTACAAGCTTACGAGTAATAGTAGACTAATATAGATAGAGAAATACTTAACAAAATTTCAAAATTACAATAACGTTTTTATTGTAGTATGAAACAAAAACAACAGAAACCCACTTCTTATACCGCACTATTGTGCTTGGTAGCTACGGAATTAAATACAAAGACTGTCGCATACCGGCATCGTCCGTTATTAGTAATAATTATGGCATTAATTAACAGGGACATTCATCTAACATTTTTTTTAGATGCTAATAAAATGTTATGTTTTGCGCCATCTATCATTTAATTTAGAAACTACTATGAAGTGTTGTCTTTGAACTTTACGATCACAGCGCCAACAAGTTTACAACATTAAGCCATGTTCAATATGTGCTGGTTCAACGTTCAACTACTAGATGGCGTTACTGTTTTATTTAAGGCTGATGATATTAAAACTAAATGCATAGTTTTAAATTTAAACTAGAAACTTAATAATTGTGCCATGTTAAGAAATATTAATATTGTACATTATTTTAATGCTTTTAGATTTCAATATCATTTTTTCTTTTGTTTCAGGTTGCCTTCGACCATCGAACGAATCATTTTTCCAAAATTAGTCAAAACAAGTTCCTAATAGTTTAATTTAGTATAAAATGTATAATTCTAATGAATTTTTGCATAGCGCTGGCGTTAGCCGGCACATGCAAGCGACGGGGGAGACCCCATCGCAAAAAACTAGTATGAAACGCCGTTCATGTGAGGTACCCTTAGGAGACATATCTGCTAACAATTTCAAGGTATCCCTCAATGACTTGACTAGTGAAGGTTCAAATTACGATTGCCGATCCCTTCGCTCGGTAAAATCTGAAGACACCCGATCGGTGCGAAGTTACCGACCGATAGATAGCCGTAGTTACAAAAATTTTCGGTCCTCATTGGCTGATATATCTGGGTACTCATTGTCTAGACCTCCGAGCTATGATCAACTGTCTCGAAGGTCATTAGTTGAAGGCCCGGATGGACAAGGGATCACTTCGAGTATTGAAGGGGTGCTTTGGTCTGATGAGGAAGAAACGGAGTATTTCTACCAGGAGAACATTACTGCAGCGTGGAATCAAGGTAAGGATACAATTATTTCTTACCAAGTTACCAGCTACCCGCTCCAAATTCTTTTGGATGATTTATTGAATACAACTCGTTGTGGAACAAAATTTTTGTGGGACAAGTGCCGAAGGAACTAAATAAAATACAAACCTACGAATACCACCAGCCCTAAAAATAAGCACAGAAAGGTTGGCCCAAAGCTCAACGACCTCTGCTTCCATCTGATCGATGATCAATGACCGCCATTACCATAATTACCAACTGACTTGCATTACAGCAAGACGTAATACATTTCGTATCATTGATGTTAGTAAATATTATGTACTTATTTGAATGATGAATGATTGATAGTTTGAAGTTTCCTGTTTAGACTATTTTGGGGTTTTATTTCATTCCATTTGTGGATCAATAATATTAATTCGTTCATTCAATTCATTTAAAAAAAGCGGATTGTTACAACAACTCGCATTAGGTATTAGGGCTAACTAAATTTGTTTTATTAAAAAAATATCGACTTCAAAAATAAATACAAGGCAAGTAGAAAGGAAGAAATAATATAGAATAACAAAAATAAATAAACATTTTGAAGTTGGTGCCATGAAATAATAGTTTTTATGTTTTGTTTAGCACGAACTTGTTTAATTTTTTCTGTGATTTTTATGCTTTTTAGCTGCCTTGTATTTATTTTTGAAGTCGGTAATAAAGTTTTGTAAAAAGATTATTTTTACTTTTTTGTTGGTTGGTTTGTAATTCACATAAGTTACAATAGGCTTATGTCAACTGCTCAAATCCTCTTACAAAATTTTCTTTTCCCGATGCAGGGTCGTTAATTATTATGAAGTTCACGTGATAATTCACCATCAGCTCTATTAGTAGATATATAAAGTAATTGAATCGCAAACCGTGAATAGTTCCGCTCATCATTTATGGACTTCATCAACAGTTCCACTTCACCAATAAGGGCTTTTTGAGTTGATGAAGATAAACTGGCGATTCAATTACTTTAATATCTTGGGACAACTCACACAACGCCATCTGATCCCAAACTAAGCAGAGCTTGTACTATAGCAACCAGGCTACTAATAAACACAATTACTACTAATTATACTTATTATAGATATTATAACCATCGTGCTCATCACACAAAGTTTTATCCTGGGTGGGGATGGAACCCATGACCTCCGGCTTAGCAGTCAGGGTCACTAACCAATAGGCCAACAGGCCAGTCAATGACATAATATTGTCAATTAATTTTAATAATAAGCCTATGACTCTCTTGGTTATACAAGTTGTTACCATTGGTTGCTCTCCAAAATCGAAATAACACTGGGCTGGGTGTTCAGAAGTAAGTCAATTATATTTAGTTTTAATGAATGCTTCGATAAAGCACTTTTTGGCAATAGGTGTGGTAAAGGTGGAGTACGTGAAGATTATAAGTTGTATAATTGGTAAAATTCAATTTGTAACGGTCTTTCGATGTCTTTATAATGTGCGAAGACCTAGTATTTTTACCTTTAGTACAAATGTTTTTTTTTGTTTTATTAAAGATGACTCCTGCAATAGAGTAGCCCTGTGTCACGGGGGAATTAACAAACACAAGTCACGGATACAAAGTACACCCAGACCCGGAACAACAATTTGTGGACTCTTGCGTAGCAGTCGGACACACTCTGGCGCGGTGGGAGTGTGTCCGACTCCTACGCAAGAGGTCGTGGTTTCGATTACCACACGGGACACCACTTTGTGTGATCCACAAATTGTTGTTCCGAGTCTGGGTGCACTTTGTGTCCGTGACTTGTATGTTTGTAAAGTTCCCCGCGACAAAGGGCTTGTACCCTACTGCGGGAGTTGTCTTTTTTAAAAAACAAAAAAATAAAAAACTTCCACCGCGCCACAGAGGCATTTAAAACTTTTAAGGGTTTTGTTGATGGTATCTATGATAAATTAAAATGATCCAGTTTGTAGCGGACATAGTATAAAAAACCTTTAAAATATATGGGAGGTCTCTACACATAACTAACTAGCATAAATACATGGAACAATCTAAACAAAAACGGATCTTATGATACCGTTGACGGAACAAAACGGCAGGTCAACAAAAAGTAAACTTCGAACCATCTCTAAAATCAAATCCATCTTCAACAATTAATACCAGTAGAACCTGTACTGGCTATCTAGGCGACCTTCTAGCTTCATATAAAGGCCTATAAACAAGAACTTCCTGCTGATTGTATCTTGATCGATGAGAGAGTAGACAGCCACTAATTGAACACGGTAATGAGACTACTGTACTGAATCAACTTTCTTGTTCATGGATATAGTATTTATCAAAATTTTATTTTAATTCTCATTTCCCACGCTATCCCCTAGCGGTCGCAACATAAATTGCCTAAGACATGGTTGCATTTATTCACCTGATTATAATGTTGATTTCTGCACTGGCGGTCAATTTTATTACAAACTAACTAAATACGCAGAAGATATTGAAGTGCACTAGTGTGTGTGCAAACACGACTGAATTCATTATTCTCCATTCTCATAGTCCGATGGGAAGGGAATTTTGATGCTAGCAGGACCGACCGCTAAAAGTGCTCTCCAGAAGGCTTAGACAAATACCACACGATTCTTTTCCAAACACGCTAACGCGGAAAAATGTATGCATTTGACATAAAGTTGACAATACGTCACGTGACTGCTGCTGGATTGGTAGACCAAAAACTAACAGTAGCGTGTGCCGAAAACGAACCGTGTGGCATTTGTCTAAGCCCCCAGGACAGAGAAGTGTTGACATTTATAGAAAACGAACATACATCTAGGGGCAAACAGTGGTAACGTTGCGTAACCTAACCAATTTCTCTGACGGACACCTGAATCACTACTTCTATGACTCACTCTTGGACAAATAGATGCGCTAATTGCTAAAGGTGCCGTTAGAGATTGAATCGAGTTAGGTATCCATTGCTGACCTGCCTTTACCCGCAATTATCTGGTCAAGCTAAGTCAAATTTAGGTGCCAATTAATAAAATATACCTACACAATACAATAATTTAATTTTTGAAAGATAGAAAAGTTTTAAGTCCTGACCCAGGAATCGAACCCGAGACTTCCGTATGCCAAACCGGGGTCGGAATCGAACCACCTATCTGGACTATGCTACTAGACCTCAAATTTCTCTATCGCTTCATGCTCACGAGTTGGGCCCTCGCAAAGTAATTGGCAAGAAATGCCTATAAAAATTACATGAAAATCGTCCACTTAATGTCAGTCATCATAACTTTTATACTTACGCGTTGCATTATATACACAATTTGACACGGGAATAAACGCGTTTAGACTAGGTAAAGTATTTAACTGATGTTTAACGTTTCGACCGGGTTACACCGACCGTGGTCACAAGGGTGACTGGGGGGCAGACAAAATAATATGTGTGAAATTTAAAAACGCTTAAGTTGTTTATCAAATATTTGCACAATAGTTGATAAAGTCAAAGGCTAAAACCTATAGAGCTTACTTTGGCTTAGATAAGCTTAGCATAGGCCAAAGTTTAATAAAATCATAACAAAGCAGTTGCTGACCGATGAAATAATTGGTCATAGCGCAAGCTTATCGTAATCTTAGAAGATTAAATATAAAAAGTCAATGGTCTAAATCTTAGCTAAACTTAAGCTAAGCAAACGTACACTCTATAGATCTCAGTCTAGGAGAAAATACGAAGACAAAAAACACAGCTACTCTTTTTCAATTCAAGGTAATGTATAATATTAAAATAGAACTTTAAATGGCGACTATAACCTATAAAAACGACATTATGATGAGGTATAATAAAACATAAAGTACTCTAACTAAGGGTGGTCACAATAAATATATCGACAAAAACCCGGTTCGTTAGTAATTGTGTACTTAAAAACTAGAATTGAATTAACTGTGCAGTTAATAACAAGGTAAATGAACGGTTGAATCTGAACGGTCTGCTAGTAGAAAAAGTAATGGTTATAGATGGTTATGTTCAGTACCATTTGTTTTAAGATTTATGTAAAAAGTGATAATGTAGTGACTCCATTTTGAAAGATGGCCAATGATTACCGACTTTTAAGCTACATGTGTAACAAAATAACAAGAGTACAGAAGGTACATCGTTCACGGACACGGAATATCAGATAGCTTTGTTACGAAGTTAGTAAGATGCTTGAACGAAGTACTTATAAAATAAACATGCATTGCATTTGATGACAATTGAACATTTTTTTTTAAAGATTTCACTGTGTAAATTTATGTAAGAAAGAAAGAAAACATTTATTGAAACAGATACAGACATGGTTCATACATAGGTATTTGTAGGTATAATATGGGTATTGTTCTTTTGCACGTCGTATCTGCGACACTGAGGCTTCATATCAGCTATGTTGTGACAAGCCACATTTGATGGTATTTGATACTACGACGGTGGCAAACAGGCATACGGCCCACCTGTTGTTAGGCGGTTACCGTAGCTTTTAGACGCGTGCAACATAGGGGGAGTCACGGGCGCGTTGTTGACCCTTTAAGTAGTACATTATTGCAAAGGCCGTGAAATAGGCAATCGCAGGTCAGGCCAGGACTTCACTCATACAAGACAGGCAATTTTCATTTCGGCCGAGGCATAGAATAGAATAGTTTATTTCACATATACACAGAATAGTATATTTCACATACATAGTGCTTTTCTCAAATGTATGCAGCGAAATAAAATAAACTTTTGATTAAAGGTTAATTTCGAGCCGCGCGCGGCTTACGACGAACGGCTGACGCGCACGACCGATGCGACAATATCAGAGTATGAGAATGTATGGTGCCGTTTCCGAGGTATGCGACAGACGCGCGGCCGACGACTGTCGTAGGCTGCGCGCGCACTCTGAATTGTGTCGCATCGGCCGCGAGCGTCAGCCGCTCATCGTAAGTCGCGCGCGGCTCGCGATCGGCCGTGATGCACGGAAAAGAACCTATAAAGTGACATTAGTCATATCGAGACAATTACTAAAAGAAAATGTTATTTTTTTTTTCCTGTGGCAACCCTCGAGGTAACAGCTGATTCAAATTTGTCCCGATTATATTAATTGAATTTATTGAAAATCTAATAGTAATCTTGTTTATTAAACCAATTTCACACGTTTTGATTAACTTCAAGTAAGCGTACAAAAGTTTAACAGGTTTATAAGTGTACAAACAAAATTAAAAGTTTTATCTTGTGAAGTGACGGTTGGACACCGGCAAAGGTTTTTTAAAGGATTATTTGTGTATTATTGTCTTCTCTTACAAGGTACGGTATTTATTTATGTTTTATTTGCATTACAAACTGTTTTAGTAACGATTTTAAGTATTTTAAGTTTTGTTTTTATGCCAAATACCATACTTAACCTCCTATTGTTTCGACACTCCCATGCAATAACATTGTAACTAATTTTTCTTACTTTTTGGTGAGAGCAAAAATAAGGTTTGATCGATTTATCATCTCAAGTTTGATCACTACAATATTCCTAAGTATTGCTTTCTATTGCATTTTGGGTGCACTATTTGTATGTATTTTGAAACCCTAAAGGGGGCAGGGGATTCAGGGGTTTTATGACTTACGTGTAAAACTATGCATAATAAAAAAACATAAATAACAATGACTAAAATTGTATCTCTGAGTTACAATTAACTTTTTACGTAACATTTTGATTTTGACTTGACAGATAATTGTAACTACGAATTACAATTATATTGCATGTCCTAGTTAGCAATGTTTCTCAATGTAAACTTCAAGTATTTTAACCCAAATGACATGAAACCTATCGAGAACTCTCTTTTAGTAACCATGTAGTCTAGTATTAATGCTTTTATTTCATTGTAAGAATAAAAATGCAGTTATGGATAATCAATTTATTAAAAATCTGTAGGTACAACTAAGCGTGTCCTAGCCATCCTAAAACATAGTTAAATCTAATGAGATCACAAATTTCAATCAAGGAACTACTGACCAGAGAAGACAATGTAAACCTAAGACAACGAAATAATCAATAAAATGTAACAATAATAGTTTGTTGGCAGTATAATGATGAAAATGAAAAGCTTCTAATTTTCATCATCACTGTTGTTATCTTCAGCTAGTTGTGTAGAATGTGGAAGGTTTAAAAAAAAATTGTGATACATTTCTGGAATCGCGTTACACTTGCACAAACTCACAAGATCTTTATATTTAGCTGTTGAAATGGGGAGTAAATTTTTGTACAGTTGAGGAATATTTCCTATATCACCGTCTCTATTATCAGACTCAGACTCTATTATCTCTTTTGTTCTCTTTGTTCGGGTAACGCGTGTAGTCGGTTTCACAGTAAGGTTCAATTTTAAGTACTGATCACTCAAATAATCATACTGGAAATATATGATATCAGGGTTTTCCTTTTCTATATTAATGTGTTTAATTTTAGACCACAATACTTTTTTTCCTGAAGTGTCCCAATCCCAGTTTGACTTTTTCTTTAGGAGGCATTTGTAATCTAGAATTAGATTTTGATTCAATTCAGTGACAACGTAAGGATCACCCGTTGTTTTAGCGCATCTAATCAAAGTAATCCATTGCTCTGGTACATAAATAATTTGGTTTTTCTTTCTTCGCTCTATTAATGCGTGCATAGCATCCCCTTCACTTTGCGAATGTCCAACTTCGAAGTAGTTGTGCATAATTGTAATACCAAATATTTTACTGGCATAGGAATACATACTCATTATTATACGGTTCCGGTTCTGTCCTCCACATCAATCAGAAAAAAAATTGAATATGCGAAATCCTTCGTCATATTTTTCTTTAATAAAAAGAAAAACAGCGCTACTAATTTCACATGATCCTTTTTTGCCTATTGTCTCATCCCAAACGTAAGAATAACCTTTGGCCTTTCCTATATCGAAAATAGTAAAATTGTATACAGAAAACTTCCTTTTGTAATAAAATAGCGACACTTCCGATTGGGGTGTAGCCAACACCTTTTGTAAATCATAGGAGGCTGTAACCATAACGTCAGATCTTTTAGACTGAAACTTATTCATCTCTTTCAATTGCCTTACAACTGTTTTGTTCGCGATATGTAAGGTATATTCTAGTCTATCGCCATGATTTTCAATGCCAGATTCTCTCTTGTTGATGTCACAAAGAATACATAGGTCTTTTTTTGGCTTATGGAATTCTATATTGTATTCCTTGTAAAATATATCCTTATACTGTCTAGAATTTGCCACTTGTTCAGTTCCATGGTTAACTTTCATCCAATCAACATAAAGTCTGTATAACTTGGAATATGTTAAGGTCTCTTCAAAATATAATTTTGACGTCCTTTTCCTCACATAATGCGATTCCACTCTAGGTATTATTGAAATATGAGTTCTGACAGAATCTTTTACTTGATCTGGAATCCGGTTCGGCCTATTATTATGAAGTCCCCTCAAATCTTCTACTACTAACCCTGTGCCCTTATTATCTATTTTCTTGTAAATAGTTTGTAACCACATATCGGTAACACATAAAGTGTCGAAAAACATTTTTTTGCAGACTCTTTTTTTTTCACCATCTGCAATATAAATAATAATTAAAGGACCAATGTCGCCGTGATTGACCACTGACTGATGTTGTGATTTGTTTTCGTTGTAATCTATCTACAAATCTACAGACAAAATCTACCTGCCTTGAGTGGTCACCCAAACCCCAAAAGTCTTTAAAGATTCCCAGTCTTGTTGTTTCTGATATCCTTTCCTTACACTTTCTAATGCAAGAATTGTTACAACCACTTCTCATAGTTTTTTTTGGGACTAGAACTCCTTTTCTGTTTATGTATTCTTCTCCTGAATTTTTCTTTCGTTTACTTATACTACGCTGCCAGTTTTATATCCGCGTTTTCTTCCTGGATTCGTTTTCCTTGGAACATTTTTTGTTACTTTTTTCGTTGTTCCTGAAATCAATTACACCAAATTATTTAAATTACTTTATAATAGTAGACCGCGTCGAATCGAATGCTAGAAAATACGGGCAATGTTATTATTCATGTGTGCATTTATTGCATACACAAATTATTCATATTTAATTTTAAGTTGGTACTTTAAAAGAAAATTAACAAAATTTACTAGTTCTAACGATTTTAAATACCTTCTGGAGCAGGTAGATTCTCATGAATGTCAGTAGCGATAGGTACAGGCAAATTCTCATCAATGTCGGTACCGATAGGTACAGGCAAATCCTCATCAACGTCGGTACCGATTACAGGCAAATTATCAACGTCAGTGTCGGTTGGTACAGGCAAATTTTCATTAATGTTGGTACCAGTGGGTACAGGTAATAGGTTATAGGTCGGTGTATGTTCATAGGACTGCTCTGGAACAAAACAAAAAAGCATAACATTAATAATAGATCGAAATTACGTCATTGAGTAGGTAAGTAGGTATAGTTGATGTAGTGTTACTAACCTGAGGGAAGACAGTATGGGTTCTGTTCGGAGGGAATATATTCGGAAATATCTGGTGAAAACGGTTCCTTGTTGGTAGAACAGCTGGAAGTACCTAGACAGTAGTTCACTGGTACGTCTCTGTTTCGTAAGTTATTTTTGAAAGAAAGTAAATCTTTACCTGTAATCAGAAAATAATTTCGTTTTATAATACGAGTAGGTTAGTTACTAATACGGTGGTGTTTACCTACGGTGGTGTTTACGTGGTAAGTTTGTAACTACGATTTTAATCTGTATATTGTTAGTGAGCATGGGGATTAAGTACTTACTATGGTGAGGTGTGCAACCAATAACAATAAAAATATTATAGCCTTTTAAACTTACCATGGTCGAGAAAATGGCTACTATCTGGTGGTGGAATAATTCGTTGAACGGCATGTTCTTGTTCCGGTCTATAGGAAGTCGACGCTTCCTCTTGGTCTGAAATTGAAAGTAATGATTAGTAACAAAGCACAGTTTAGTACCGTAAGTCGGTAGGTATAATAAACATAAATAAATTTTTAACTAAATACATACCTACTCGATCAGGGAATCGAACCCGGGACATTATATTGCTTCACTGATGTATGTACCTACTACTTCCTTGAATAGGTTCTTTCCCATTCTACTCATAAACTAAACTTTCATCCATTTCAATACTTTTTGGTAAATTGATTTAATAATTGAGTTAAATTAAAACTTACCATTTGAAATTCCGCTTAATGATAAAGCTAAATTTAAAATGTTTTGATTACGTTTCATTTCAAACGTTTACACACACAATTACAATATTCAGTATATAGGCACAACACACTTTATTATTACTATCATCACTAAATAAGACGGCTTTTTATTTTAAAATTTTTGTTCACTAAATTCGCAACAGCACGAATCACGCACAATACGAACGCACTAATAAGAAAAAATTCGAGCGACAACATCGTAACGCATCATACATGTCATAACTTGTTAAAAACTATCACAAATCACGGTGCAATAACATTGTAACGTAAGATACAGGTCATGACTTGTCACAAAATATTGTAATTAATCAGGCAAAAACATTGTAATTCGATTTACAATGTAATTCCACTTCCATACTAGTTAAGTTGTCCCGTACCAAAATTGTAATTAAAATTACAATATTGTTCTATTTCATTAAAAAAATTATCATCATTCTTTAGTCATGGTATTTAGAGTTACAATTATTTTTCAGGACGTCTTTTCTTTTTTTATGAGTTACAATGCTTTTGTTACTTCCATAATTTTAAAACGAAAAGGCGTAGAGTTACGATAATTAGACATAAATAAAATTTAAAAAAAGTTACATAGCAGCAGCATTGTAAGTCAATTTGTCAAAAAACTGAATTACAATGATATTGCATGGAGGTGTCGGTTTGATCTCACCTTTATTGGCATTAATTTAATAGACTGTTTAACTTGTTATTAAAGTGAAAATGATGACTCGCAAAGCCTTGGCTCGTCAGGAACAAACTAAACTACAACTGACTTTGAGGGAACTACAGGCATCCAAAGAAAGATGTGATCAACTTAATAGGGAAAGAGAGGGCAATGAAAAAGAACTGTTAGACGTTTTAAACATGAATGAACGGTTGAGAGATGAACTGGCAAAGTTGCACTCTGAATATAACAATATCCTAAATGACCGGGACAAACTCCAACGCACAGTAGACAGCTTTGATGCTTGTATGGATGAATACACACTGACTCTTAACCACATAACCTCCTTGAAACGACAACTACTTCAAGCGCACAACAAAATATCAGAACTTGAGTCAGATAAACATAATCATATTGTAAAGTGTAACAATAGCTTGTTCAGTGAATTGGTTGGCCCGGTCATAAATGATGCTGCAGTTGGTAACTTACATTCCTCAGTTATTATCGATCTTACCGGAGAGGATGGGCCCGTGCAATTTAAAAAGTCTAATAAATCTGTCAAGGTTATTAAATGCAGCAGAAATAAGCTTAAAAAGTATATAAAAATTAAGAAATATATTACAAAAACAAAAAAATTAATTAGTAAACACAAATTCTTTATTGATAGCATGGCATTAAATAGACAGAGATTGCAACTAATCGATCAGGTTCAAATGTATTCACTGGAGCTGGACAATGTCTCATCGCAGTATGTTGAGGATACACGGGCTATGCAATTAGAGATTGACCGCCTCCATGAATCATTACAGACTCTAACAATGAAATATGAAGTAACTGCAAAACAGAGCAGGGAGCAGGTGTTGGCTATAGGTAAGCTGGTCAACTCTTGCAACTGCAACAATGAGCAATCAACTCCTTTAACAAGTAGGCATAGTCCAATTTGTAGATTATCACTAGATTGCCAATCGCTAGCACTTGATCCCTCTCCACTGCCAGCACTCCATAATAACTTAGCACAAACTAGCAGTTCTTTTAAATTAAGTACTATTATGATGTATAGTGATGAAATTGGTAAGGGCATTGGATCCCTAATGTCAAAGTTGAGTACGGGACAAACTAGAATCATCAATAATTGCACGCCTGCTTTGTCCTATAGTAATATCATGGAAAATATTTTAAGATCTAATTTTAGTCAGGACAGCACTATAATTATTTTTGTCGGTGATAGGGGAAATGTAAACAAAAATAGGTTTTTAAATTATTTTGAGGAGTTGTCCAATTTAAATGTAAAAAAAATTGTTATGTTTTCATTTCCCCTGAGTAATGGATTATCACAGGAAGAAAATTCTATTAGATATAATTTGAATAACCTTATGCATCAACTGACATGCCAAATTAATGGACCTTTTTATAATAAATTTCATTTTATTGACACTAACAAACTTGTTAGTAAATATTTTTATTTGACAAAAGATAGATATTATCTTAAAAGTAGTTGTAAAAGACAGATAGCTGTTTCGCTATCTTTTTATATTAATACTTCAGCCAAGAATTTGGCTACTCAAGTTGCTTCTATTGAGCAACAAAATTATGACATTAATTTTAACTTAGCCAACAATTTGGCTAAAGCACCTGACATTAATAATGATAATTTATGTATTAATAATAATTATAATATTGACATACCGAATAATTTAAATTAAATTTTAAGACAATAGAGAGTACCTCTTGCACACATACTTGTGCACTACCACTTGAAAATTATTCTGTTATGTCAAAACAGAACAATAGTTACATTAATAAAATTAACCTGGTGCATCAGAATATCAGAGGAATGATAGGAAAAGACTTGGAATTGGAATTGTTCATGAATGCTGAAGCTATTGATATTTTATGTATTACTGAACACTGGCTAAAGAGCGATCAGTTCATGTTTAATTTCAACAATCACCAGGTAGGCAGCTCGTTTAGCAGGGAACTGGCTATACATGGTGGTTCACTAATATTAATAAATAAAAATCTTAAATTCAAAGAACGCCGTGATATTGTTAACTTCTCTGTTGAACGTAGCATAGAAATAGCCTGTGTAGAGTTGAAGCGGTTTATTGTATTGACTGTGTACAGACCACCTTCAGCACAATATCATATTTTTGAAGATGTTATGGATGAAGTCTTGCATAAGGTAACAAACCTTAATAAAAATGTAATAATATGTGGCGACTTTAATGTTAATTTATTAGAGAATACTACTTCAAGTATGAGGATTTTAGCTCTATTCAAATCATTTAATCTGTGTAATTTATTTTTAGAGCCTACCCGCATAACTGCCACTACAGCCACATGTTTAGATAATATATTCACAGATATTATTGTAGATAACAAGAGAGTAATTAATCAAATGGATTCTGACCACTGTGGTCAACTTATTTCTTTTGATATTAAAAGTAGAAAAGTAGCTAAAAAATGTATAACTGTTATCCCTAAAACTGTCAGTCGATTTGAGAGTTTCAAAAGCCGCCTCATTTGTAACCCTCCACTGTTGAATGAGGACAGTGATCCTAACATTTTATATAAAACATTCTTTAATAAATTTTGTCATAATTTCGATTCGGTTTTCACTCCCAAAACGATTATGGTTAAGGGGAATGCAACTTTTAGTGAGTGGGCTACTGTCGGCCTACATAAAAGTAGAAAAAGATTATATGAGCTGTATGATGAACGAAAGTATAACTGTTGTGAAAGATTTCAAGCTTATGTAAGAAATTATGCTAAAACATTTAGGCAGACTTGCAAAACAGCAAAAGCTTGCTACCTTAGTTCACAAATTAAAAACAGTGATAATAGAATTAAAATGACTTGGGATATTATAAATAGTGAGACTGGAAGAGTCAGAAGTCAGAATAATGATTACTGTCTTAAAATAGATAGTAAAACCATCACATCGGACATAGAAGTAGCCACTGCATTTGAAAAATTCTTTACTGACATTCCAGTCTCCACTACAAAGTCATTAAATTCCTCACCTATTGTTGCTGAGTCTATCTTGATTAAAAATGTTAATAAATGTGACATCACTTTTCAATTTGATTATGTTACACATATAGATGTCATAAAAGCTTTTAATTCTATTAATGTTAAGAAGACTACCGACCTCTGGAGTAACTCAGTTTTTATTTATTTATTTTTTATTTATTTATTTATTAACATTGATTGCTCACTGAACTTACAGTTGCCCAATACGTGCAGTGAGTTATTGGCCATTAAATTATAATTGAATAATTCACCAAATCAATAAGTACTTAATAATCAACATTATGCAAAATTTAAAAATAATTAAACAATTAAAAATAATAATCAAATCAATCACATAATTAGTTACATACATTATAATAAAAAAAATAGGTAATCATTATAAAATCAAATTAAATTAAAATAACATTAAACATATAGATAATAATCAAAAAGAAATAAAAAATAATAGTAATAGTAAAAAATCAACAATCAGAAAAAGTCATATAATGTTTGCATAATTTTACAAACGTCGGCAAGTTGGTGTAGAATATATCCAAGTCCGGATACTGAGCAATCAGGGAGTTGAGCAGTGCAACTGCCCGATTAGTAGGCGCAAATTGCGCGGTGCACGTTCGAACCTGCGGTGTGGCTAACAAGCGGTGTGAGCGCAGACGCGTATACTGGTTCGGTGCCGAAAGGGAGCACCGCGACAGTGCACTTGCATTATCAATCTTGTTATTAAATAACATGTAATAATGCAAGAACAGAGCACATTTACGCCGTAAAGTAAGCGTGTCTAAACCCACCATCCCAGATACATAAAGAGATGGGTACAAGTAAGGGTAGTAGCCGAATAGTTTCTTATATAGGAATCTGGCAAATTTACGTTGGACACGTTCAATCATTATGCCATACTTAGCCTCGTGAGGATCCCAAATTAAAGCATTATACTCCAAAATAGCACGAACGAAGGAAAAGTATAGCAGAACAACAGTGGCCCCGCTCCGAAAATGAATTGACTGCCTCATCACAAAACCTAGAGACTTAAAGCTTTTATTACAGATAGTCATGATGTGCGTATTAAAAGTTAGAGATGGATCTAAGGTCAAACCTAAGTAGCGTATTTGAGTGACTCGCTCCATCGGTTCACCAGCAATATTGTAACCGAAGGTGTACGGCGCGCGAGATCGAGTAAATGTAATCGTTTTACATTTCGACGCATTAAACTCTAATCGGTTGCGTACACTCCAGTCCACAACACTACTGATGTCCCTTTGGAGCGCTTCACAGTCATCTGGACAACCTATACCTAAAAATAGCTTCAGGTCGTCCGCAAACATGAGGCACTGAGCTGAACTAACGACATCCGGCAAGTCGTTTATCATAATCAAAAACATTGTTGGGCCCAAAACACTGCCTTGATTTACACCTGAGCGAGTGTCATAAGGGTCAGAGCGGTAGTTTCCTAATTGAACATATTGTGTGCGATTTGCAAAATAACTTGCGAATAACTGTATGAGGTTTGGCGTGAACCCGACCGCGGCAAATTTTTGCAAAAGCACATCATTATGGACGCGGTCGAACGCTTTTTTAAAATCAAAGTATGCCGCGTCAACTTGCCTTCTTTGGTCCATTTCCGCAGCACAATAGTCCACAAAGTTAATTAGGTTGGTGGATGTCGACTTACCAACTCTAAACCCATGCTGACACTCGCTCAGTTGTTGTTTGTACTGCCTAGTGATATTAATGTTTAAAATATATTCAAATACCTTGCCGAACGCTGAGAGCACAGCGATAGGCCTATAGTTAACGACTTGAGACCTGGAACCACTCTTAGGTATAGGCGTAACACGCGATACCTTCCATAACGCGGGATAAGTAGAAGTCCTAAGCGCTAAATTTAAAATATGCGTAAGAGGTTCCACCAGCACTCCGATGCTATCCTTAATAATATAGGCGGGTATACCATCAGGCCCCACAGCTGAATGAGCCTTCAAACGCTTCACGGCTTGTAGAATGTCAGATTCAGTTGTGATTACTAAGTCTATAATTTCTTTTATCGCGCAGGACTTGGCTTTTATATTTAATAAATGTATAGATTGTGGTGTATTTCCTGATTTAATGAAATATAGTAAAGTAATACCATTGTATAAATCGGGTAGTATGTCTGACCCCACTAATTTTAGACCCATATCAGTACTACCAACATTTAGTAAAATCTTTGAAAAAATAATATATGATCAGATGCAGAACTTCTTTTACAAAAATAAATTATTACACTTTAAACAATTTGGTTTCACTAGGGGTCGCTCTACAACCGATGCTGGTGTGGAGCTTTTAAAACATATTTTTGACGCCTGGGAGGAATCGCAAGATGCTTTAGGCGTCTTCTGTGATTTATCTAAGGCATTTGACTGTGTTCTGCATGAAACATTAATCAGGAAATTGCAACATTATGGTATTAAAAACACAGCTCTGAATCTTCTTACGTCCTATCTGAGTAACAGGATTCAGAAAGTTGATGTTAATGGTAAACGCTCCCCGGGGTCTGTGGTCAAAATGGGAGTCCCACAGGGTTCTATTCTCGGGCCGTTATTGTTTTTAATTTACATAAACGACTTACCATATTTAGTAAATAATAATCATGAGATAGTCCTGTTTGCAGATGATACATCACTCTTATTTAAATTAAAACGCCAGCAAAAAGACTTTGAAGATGTAAATATGGCTATCTCAAAAGTGGTTAACTGGTTTGATGTTAACAATTTACTCTTAAACGAGGGCAAGACTAAATGTATTCGATTTATAACACCTAACGTGAAACCAGTAAAAACCACTATAAAAATAAAAGAAGATGAGTTGAACCCTGTAGAGACCACAAAGTTTTTAGGAATTACTCTAGATTCTAAGCTTCAGTGGGGCCCACATATAAGTGAATTGTCTAATAGACTCAGTTCTGCAGCGTACGCAGTTAGAAAAATTTGTCAGCTAACAGACGTTGAAACAGCGCGATTAGTTTATTTTAGTTACTTTCATAGTTTAATGTCGTACGGTATTCTACTGTGGGGGAATGCTGCCGACATTCAAACCATTTTTGTTCTGCAGAAGAGGGCTGTTCGATCAATTTACGATCTTAGTAGTAGACACTCACTTAGAGAAAAATTTAAGGAAATCAATATCATGACTGTTGCATGTCAGTATATCTATGAAAACCTTATATATGTTCACAAAAATATTGATAGTTTCTGTAAGAAATGTGATATACATAATATTAACACGCGGAACAAACATAAACTTGTTGTACCAGCGTCAAGGTTACAAAAAGTAAACAAATCATTTCGGGGCCAATGTATACGTTTCTACAATAAAATCCCTAGCGATATTCAAAAATTGAGTCGTAATAAATTTAAGTGTACCATTAAGAAAAAATTATGTATGAAAAGTTACTACTCAATAATTGATTATATGGAAGACAAAAACGCTTGGGATTGAACTGCTTTCTCTCACAGGCTATTAAAATGTACTTTAAGATTATATGTATATATACATATTTACTTTGTAAGAAGTGAAGTATTGTGTTTGCTGAATACGTTTATATATACTCATTTTAGAGTTACAAATAGTATTATTATTTAGTTATCCTTATTTTATAAACGATTACACTCACCAAACACAATGGTTCATTCAGTAAAATTTATTTTTGTAAAGAAAAACTTGATGATTTTAAAAGAGTGGCACATGAGTTTCTTGGCAGCTTCTTCTCATGAGCTTTACACTTGGAACTGCCACCTAACCTCATTTTGTTTTTTTTTTTTCAAACATTCATAATTTTATAAAATTTTTAGTATGTTTTAATTTGACGTTTTCAAATAATCATTAACCTGATTTTACGAAATAAAGATATTTGACTTTGACTTTGACTTTATTGATTTTCCCGGTACATTCTGAACTTTTGATGTGGTTTGCAGGTGAGTGTTGGATGTTGAAGTAATTTTTATAGGCATTTCTTGCCAAAGACTTTACAAATACAATAATTGCATTTTTGAAAGATAGAAAAATTTGAATCCAGACTCAGGAATCGAACCCGAGACTTCCGTAGCCAAACCGGGGCCAGAAGCGAACCACCTATCTGGACTATGTTACTAGATATCAAATTCTTCTATCTCTTAATGCTTACGGGTTAGGCCCCCGTAGCGACATCTAGTCGGTAGTTAAAGAACTATCACGGCTTTTGTTATTGCTTCGTTACAGAGAGCATTTTAACAAATTATGATGACGCAGGCCAAATATTGAAGTAATTTTTATAGGCATTTCTTGCCAAAGACTTTACAAATACAATAATTGCATTTTTGAAAGATAGAAAAATTTGAATCCAGACTCAGGAATCGAACCCGAGACTTCCGTAGCCAAACCGGGGCCAGAAGCGAACCACCTATCTGGACTATGTTACTAGATATCAAATTCTTCTATCTCTTAATGCTTACGGGTTAGGCCCCCGTAGCGACATCTAGTCGGTAGTTAAAGAACATTGTGGGATTTAAATTAAAGTAAGTTTGTTTGTTTCGTTCTACGTAATAAGTAATTTAAACTATCAAAATAATAAGTAAATACTAAATTTGCTACCTACTTAATTGTTGATTTATAAAAACATTATTACTTATACTTACCTTAGTATATAAAGTTGAACAGTCGCTGAATCTGATAACAATGGCGTTCTTATTGCTAAATGTACAAGTAGATATTTATGATAGAATTCATAAGGCTTATAAGAATTATAAAAAATCTCCAAGTGACAGAATCAATTCTAATTATTTACAAGTGAGATTGGAGAATTTAGAAGGTTTATGGGTTCAACTAACAGAAGGACATAAAAAGTTGTTTGTGGAATGTGAACAAGAAATATTAAAGGAAAGTAAATATGTTAAACAGGAAATGTACGATTCAGCTGAGGAAATGTATATACAATATAAAACGGAACTTAAAATTAAACTAGAATCCTTTGGTTGTAATGAAGTAGTTAAGTCTAAAGAAACAGTAGCAATTACTAAGTCTTGGCAAGTTAGGTTACCAAAAATTGTGATTCCGGTGTTTGATGGTAAATATACTGAGTGGGTGACATTTAGAGACCTTTATCTTTCTTTAATTCACAATAATTCTACATTAGACAATGTGCAAAGAATGCAGTATTTAAAGGGATATTTGTCGGGAGAAGCAGAACAACTGATCAGACAAATACCAATTTCTGATGCAAACTATAAACGTTGTTGGGAACAGATAAAGGCACGGTATAATAATAAAAGATTTCTATCACATCACATTTTGAAAAGATTACTCAGTCAAAGAAATATAAATAATGAATCTGCAGCCGCCCTAAAAGATTTAATTGATAATACGAACGATTGTTTGAAAGCGTTAACAAATTTAGACATTGATGTCACCACATGGGACATTATAGTGATTCATATTATTACTCTTAAATTAGATCCAGAATCAAGGAAACAGTGGGAGTTTGATATAACCACACATAATTCTACTGAAGAATTACCCACACTTAAACAATTCACAGACTTTTTAACTAACAGATATAGGGCATTAGAATTTTTGGATAATAAACAAACTTCAGGGCCGAAAGTTTCAACTTATAATAAAATGTCTCCACGTCAAATCAGTCACCAACCACCTCATTCAAATATTAAAACGTTTGCAGCAACAAATATACAATGTCCATACTGCTCAGATTCCCATAGACTTATGCATTGCAAACAGTTTGGTCAAGTAGATTGTGATGATCGTAGGAGTTTTGTGCAAGAGAAAGGGTTGTGTTTTAATTGTTTGGGCAGCAACCACTCTGCTAGGGTGTGTAAAAATAAAATAAATTGTCGCATATGTAATCGGCGTCACCATTCACTGCTACATCCTCAAGACGGTTCTCCGTCTCCTGTTTCAAAATTAAGTGTTCCGGGTAGTGCAGTATCGTTGTTAGGCAATACAAGTTTACCAACGAAGGAACATAATGAAGGGTCAATGAATTTCAATTCCGAAGGGACAGGGGAACAATTGGTAACTTGTTTTTCGACAGGAAAATCGAATAGTACGGTTTTATTAGCCACAGCATTAATAGAAGCTGAGTCGAGAGATGGTTCGTACCAAGTGGTTAGGGCACTAGTAGACCAAGGTTCACAAGCATCATTTGTTACCGAAGCTACTGTGCAATATTTAGGTTTAAAGAAAACACCATCCACCCATGTCATAAAGGGAGTAGGAGACGATAAGGAAATCATATCCAGGTCGATGGCAGTCATTAACATGAAGTCCAGAGTTGATCCTAGCTTTCAAATCCAAGTGAAGGCTTTTGTGTTAAAGTCCATTACTTCACTTCTTCCAATAGTGAAAGTAACTGAAATCAAGTGGTTAGATATTCCGCAGGAAGGATTAGCAGATCCCCAGTATCATACACCTAATAAAATAAATGTTTTATTAGGGGCGGATATCTACAGCTATTTAATTGAAGACGGTCTGAAAAAGTCTGTAGAGGGTTCTATTGTTGCGCAGTATTCAAAACTGGGTTGGATAATTTCAGGTCATGTGGATACACCCACTTACATTTCTTCTAATGTAGCAGTAATGCACACTCATATAGAAGAAAATGAGTTATTAAAAAGATTTTGGGAATTAGAAGCAGAATCCACCAATCAAAAGAGAATATTAACTGAAGAAGAAAAACAATGCGAGATCCTATTTGCTGAAACAACAACCCGGGATTCAGAAGGAAGATATGTGGTCAGGCTTCCGTTCAGGCAGGAGGTCACTTCCCAAACTGGGGGATTTGAAGAGGTTGCTGAAAGGAGACTCACTGCATTACAAGCTAGATTAAAGAAAAATATAGAACTAAAAATTAAATACTCTCAAGTCATGATGGAGTACTTAGAAATGGGACATATGGAGAAAATACCTGAAAATGAGAAAAGGAAACCGAATGGAAAAATATACTTACCTCATCATGCCGTTATCAGGGAGGATAAAGATACCACTAAGGTTCGAGTGGTCTTTGATGCCTCGTGCAAGGGAAGACTGGGATATTCTTTAAATGATAAATTGCTTATTGGGCCCAAATTACAACCCGAACTTAGACATTTATTAATGCGTTGGCGAAATCATCCTATATGTCTTGCAGCAGACATTGTTAAAATGTACCGGCAGGTCAAGGTGGCAAGAGAAGATGTAGACTGTCAACGGATACTCTGGAAAGAAGAACCTGAAAACAAAACAGAACATTATCGTCTACTGACAGTTACATTTGGCACTGCAGCAGCTCCATACCTAGCAGTTAAGGCTCTTCAACAAACAGCCCAAGATGAGGGCACTAATTATCCAGAAGCTGCTAAGCGAGTAATGAATGATTTTTATATGGATGATTTGCTAACAGGTTGTAATAATATAGAAGAAGGGCTGATTATATATAAGGAAATGAACTTACTGTTGTCTAAAGCAGGATTTCAACTTCAAAAATGGATGAGCAATAACGAAGAATTATTAAACAGAATTAAGGCATCCAATGTTCAAGAAGGGTTGCAACTGAAAGAAGATGAAATAGTAAAATTGCTAGGACTTACCTGGAATCGGCACACGGATGAATTTCAATATTCAGTAACACTTCCTTCGGAAACCGGACCTGTCACTAAAAGAAAAATTATTTCACATATATCAAGATTATATGACCCACTAGGATGGGTTGCACCCTGTGTGATAGTAGCAAAGGTACTAATCCAGAAATTATGGATAGAAGGTTTAAGCTGGGATGAAGAAGTTTCAAGCAGAATATTAAAGGAATGGAATACTTACCGTGAATCTCTGCCAATGTTGTCACAAATTAGAATTCCTAGATGGCACGGAGTTAACTGTGATGATAGTATGGTAGAGTTGCACGGCTTTTCAGATGCCTCAAGGGTGGCATATGCGGCTGCTGTTTACGTGCGAAGAATAGACAGTCAGGGAAATGTCAACGTTACATTAGTGACTGCTAAAACTAAAGTGGCTCCAATCAAGCAGGTGTCTATCCCAAGGTTGGAGTTATGTGGAGCAGTAATGCTGACGAGGCTTTTGATTGAAGTCGCAGAAGTTATGCAAATTGATATTACTAAGGTTAGAGCGTGGACCGATTCAACAATTGTTCTAGCGTGGCTTAATAACCACCCAAACCACTGGAAGACATTTGTAGCAAATAGGGTGTCTGAGATTTTAACTTCATTTGATTCAAGTCAATGGTCACATGTATCTTCTAAAAACAACCCTGCAGATTATGGATCACGAGGCATGGCTCCCTCTGAATTGATAACTTGCTCAATGTGGTTTAATGGTCCAGCATTTCTTTATAATGAAGTTATAGAGTATAGTAAACGAAGTCCTTTGCAAACAGATTTAGAAGAAGCAAAGGTACATCTCACAGTAGCTGAGAATTCATTTTGGAATAAATATTCTTCACTTACAAGGCTAGTAAGAGTCATTGCATATTGTAAGCGATTTTTAAGGTTAGGGAAATCAAAGAATAAGGAACAATATTGTGGTTATCTTAAGTCACAGGAGTTGGGTGAGGCCCTAGAATGTGCCATAAAACATGCACAAGAGGAAGGCTTTAAACAAGAAATTGCTATATTAACAGCGAAAGGTGTTTCCACTAAATTAAAGGGGCATCTTAAGTCATTGAATCCATTCTTTGACCGCAATAATATAAAGAGGAAGATTAGAAAGATCACAACTGTCCCTAGATAGGAAGCATCCTATCTTGATTCCTAAAAGGTCTAATTTGACTGAATTAATCATATCCGATGCACATGCAAGGACACTTCATGGTGGAACGCAATTAATGCTCTCGTATTTAGGAACAAGATATTACATAGTTGGGGGAAAATGTTTAGTAAAGGCACATGTAAAAAAATGCGTTATTTGCGTGAAAAGGACGGCGAAAACTTCAAATCAACTCATGGGGCAATTACCAGAAGTACGAACAACCCCGGCAAGACCCTTCAAGAGTTGTGGAGTAGACTATGCAGGCCCTATTCTCATCAGAACGTCAAAGGGACGAGGACACCAAGCTCACAAGGGATACATCTGCTTATTCATTTGCATGGCAACCAGGGCAGTGCATATTGAGGCAGTGAGTGACTTATCTTCTCAGGGTTTTCTGGCCGCCTTTAAGAGGTTTGTTGCCCGTAGAGGTTTATGCACAGATGTTTGGAGTGATAACGGAACAAATTTTGTGGGTGCGGCCAAAGAACTGTCCAATTTGGTTTTATCTGAAAATGCGACTATAATGAAAGAACTTATTCCCATATTAGCTACGAACGGAACCACTTGGCACTTTATACCACCTCGGGCTCCGAATTTTGGAGGTTTATGGGAAGCAGGGATTAAATCAGTAAAATTTCATTTAAAAAGAGTAATAGGCAACCTAACATTAACTTATGAAGAACTTGCAACCGTGCTCTCGCAAATTGAAGCATGTCTAAATTCGAGACCTCTCTCAGTATTAAATACAGAATCGGATGCAGTGGATGTATTAACTCCAGGACATTTTTTGATAGGCGAATCGTTAATCACTGCACCGGATCATAATTTTGAAAATAGTTCAGAGTCAAATCTACGGAGGTGGCAGTTAACCCAAAGGGTTATGCAAAATTTCTGGCGTCGCTGGTCAAAAGAATATTTAGTAAGGTTTTTGCATAGGTACAAGTGGTCAGAACACCATCGGGAACCAAGTCTGGGGGATGTAGCAGTGATTCAGGAGGATGATTTGCCCCCTAGTAAGTGGTTGTTGGGACGGATAGTCGAGATGCACCCGGGGCGAGATAAGGTGACCCGAGTTGTAACTTTAAAAACTAAAAATTCCTTAATTAAAAGGCCTACGTCAAAATTATGTTTCTTACCCCTCACTCAGTAATAAAAGGATTGGAAAAATCAATCATTCACCGAAATCATTTTGGTTAAATGTATGGGTTTATTTTATATAATGTTTATGTTAGTATGTAAGATTGCAGATGTTCTAAATGTAAGTAAGGACTATTAAAAATAGTGCCTTGGTGGGCGGTATGTACAAGAATAATGTATAAGGTTCAAAGTATGTATTAGTTCATTAAAATAATAACAGATGTCGCTGTTCGATCTTTCTGAATCGCGGTGTTAAGATTCTCAAGGGCCGAACCACTACCTAATTAATAAGTTTAGTTCCTAAGAAATAACTAGATGGCGTTGTTCCATCAATCTCTGAATTTCGGTGTTAAGATTCTCCACGGGTAAATGACTACCGCGCGAATTTTTGTATTATTAATTCGAAATAAACTTGTGAAAGTACTACAAAACTGTAGTATTTATTCCAAGCCCACCGACAACCTGTAGTATCTAGTGTTCAGTAAACAATCACGGCTTTTGTTATTGCTTCGTTACAGAGAGCATTTTAACAAATTATGATGACGCAGGCCAAATATTGAAGTAATTTTTATAGACATTTCTTGCCAAAGACTTTACAAATACAATAATTGCATTTTTGAAAGATAGAATTTTTTTTTTTTTTTTTTTTTTTTTTTTTTTTTTTTTTTTTTTTTTTAATCCAGACTCAGGAATCGAACCCGAGACTTCCGTAGCCAAACCGGGGCCAGAAGCGAACCACCTATCTGGACTATGTTACTAGATATCAAATTCTTCTATCTCTTAATGCTTACGGGTTAGGCCCCCGTCGCGACATCTAGTCGGTAGTTAAGTCTCGGGTTCGATTCCTGAGTCTGGATTCAAATTTTTCTATCTTTCAAAAATGCAATTATTGTATTTGTAAAGTGTTGGATGTAGTGGTAAATGGCTGAATTATGCTGTTTTGAGGTGGGCTTAGATGTTGGCAAGTGGCCAGCGGGTGAGATTCTGTTTCCGAATTAGGTTGCAATGTGATGTTTTGATTTATTTTATTATTTACGATCAGAAAAAAACTCAACTCCAATACGTTTTTTATTTATCATCTGTGTCGACAGGCAAACGCATTTATGGCTTACAGCCACGTGAACGCAATTTGTACTAAGCAAAGAGACTAACTTTGGTATGCCAAGAATAATAAAAGAGATCCAATCAAAGAGTATTTAATAACCCCTGTCCGCCATTTCATACAACATTGCTGGAGCGTTGTAGTGTAAAATCTTTGTTCGTTAATTCGATACTTGGCATGTTCTTCTTCTTTATGTATGAGAAAAATCTAATTACTCCCCTTTTGAAAAACCCCATACTATAGTCCATAGGGAAAACCTCGGCAGGGAGAGCTCATTCCACGAGGTTCGTGGGACGAAGTGTCTCTGAAACCACACGGTGCGAGACCATTTAGGCTCCAAAACGTGGGGGTGAACTTCCTGTCGATGGCGAGCGGTACGATGAGAGAATAAGGCTCAATATCAACTTTGAATTAAATTTCAACTGTTTAATCATAGTAGGGCCGCTTGTGGTCAATGTGAAATCTAATTGGCACAAGAGAGTGCAACGTCCTGACAGTTATAGATAAATTAATCTTATAATTTCAAGTAACTTTAGGTTGTACGTTACCTACTGTGAAAGAATATTGTTAAAGTAGTTGTATGATTTATTATTGAAAATAATGACCAGAAAAGCAATCTTGGTTTTTTAATTTTTGTATGAGCGAAATGTAGGTTAGGTTGTTTTGCTATATTTGGGATGGGGCACAAATTATTATCGAAAGTCAAATTAATTAATTTATGTTTCGACAGAATCCGTTTCTCAAAGGCAAAAATAAATGAAGGTATCAGAGTAGTTTTGAACACAAATACTTTATTTATCTTTTAAAAAAAGGTTCGAGAATTTAAAGTTGAATGTGATTGATAATGTCCGTAATGTGTAAAACTGTCAGCACTTGTAATTAATTCTGCAATAATTAAGTACCCTCTTAATTTTAATATTCCCAAGTCTGCTAAACCATTATGTTGTTTTTGTAAACTAAACTTCATTCTTTTGATAAAGAAAATTCCATCTAAAACTCAAACATTCTTTTTGACTGCCAGAGGTTGTGACTTCAATTCCCACCCGGATAAAACTACGTGTGCCCAGCACGATGGTTCGTTCTGTATCTGGGTGTAATTAATCTATAATATATTGTATGTATTTAGAAATATATAGTATGTTTATCAGATGTCTAGTTGCTATAGTACAAACTCGGCCTAGTTTGGGATCAAATAGCGTTGTGAGAGTTGTCTCAAGATGTTATATTAATATTTTTATCAAATTAGATCTTCAAGTCATCAGTCTATTCAGTAACGTCTTATCATACATTTATACCTACGTTGGACGTCGACGTCAACGTAGGTATAATGAAACCAGATCCAAGCGGGCAGAACCGCGGGTAAAAGCTCTAGTAACATGAATCGCTAAAGGCTAAATCTGAAATGCCAACAGTCATGCAAAAAGCCTTCAAGCTTAGCTATAACTGTTTATTTGTTGACCATACGCTGATTTAACTGTCAATGTCGCAGAGTACTAATGTTGGAACTCTCGAAATAAGATTTGGGTGTAGGCAGCAGAGGTTCTCCAATTAATAAATTACCTGGGGTCAACGGACACCGACCTTCTGGACTGCAATTAATTGCTGAAATAGGTCTTAAATTTAGACAAATCTCAATCTGGATGAGCACCGTAGTCATTTCCTCAAACACGAGAGTGCTAATACCGATAACTCTAGATGATGCTTTGTAGACTTCACTCTAGACTCCCAAAGCCCTCCGAAATTTGGAGAGTGGGATGGAATTAAGTGTCAGTCGGTTCCATTGGTTGCTAGCCAATCTACAATGTCGGCAGCTACAGTCGACATTTCTACGGTTGAGATCTTAGACCGTTTTTGGGGTGTGTCACACCCCACGTGACTGTTTACGTAATATGAATTCCCGGTATGTAAATATTTTTTTAATTTGTTATATGTATGCTTCTAGGCATTATTATTTGACAAATAATAGGTATATGTTAGTGATATTTATTAAGTTGTATTACAGTACTTTAACATTTTTATATCATGTTCTGGATTTTAGGGTTCCATAGTCAATAAGGAGACCTGAGTATAGTTCGCCAGCATATCCCTTAGTGCTAGAAAGCATCACAAAGTGATGAAAAAATATGATGTCTCCTCTACACGTAAAGTGGGCGAATCTATACTAATATTATAAAGCTGAAGAGTTTGTTTGTTTGAACGCGATCGTCTCAGGAACCAGGTCCAAATTGTAAAATTATTTTACTGTTTGATAGCCCATTTACAAAATTGAACCAGCTTCTTATATTCATGTATTAAAATATGCATATATTTCACATATATGCATATATTATAAACATTGATAAAATGCTATTAAGTGCCATCAACAAATGTGCAATGACCATTTGACTATGCTCTGCCTAAATTGAAACGATTATAATCGACGAAAAAGTATTATTTGTAAAAGGTAGTTTATTGTTTAGAAATGTAGTAAGAATATAGGATAAAACATGTATAAAAGTTAATAAATTAGTAAGTTCAAAATATCCCTTAAACAAAGTCAAATTTCGCAAGTACTTCTTATCAAATTCCAACTAACTAATTTGGGGTGTAATACACCCCACGCGACGTAAGCAACTTTTTGGCGCACCCAATTAAGCTTTAAGTTAGGTAGTTATTTATAAAATAAGCGTTATAAAGGTAGATGACAAACGTACCGTCCTGTTAGACGAATGCATATCTTAAACAACCTGGCTCCAGTGAAATGACGTCATTAACGTGTCTAGGCGTCTAGACAGATGACTGATGCGCTAAGTCAGCAGCGGTGCGCGACAGGTCAGGAGGCCAATTCACGTATTTAATGCAGTACAGTTGCAGTTAAGTTTCGATTAAAACGGCCATTTTCGTATTCTTGTAACTTTGGCATCAATCTCAAAAACGCTTGCGCGCCGTATTAGAATGTCGTTATTGCGCTCTCAAAACGCATACTTGACGAAAGCGTATTTGAGATCGATCCCAAAGTTACAAGAATACAAAAATGGCCGTTTTAAACGAAACTTAACTGCAACTGAACTGCACCTGCACTGCTTTAAATACGTGAATTGACCCCCTGGTTGACTGGGTTTTCGGTTGTGAGCATGTTCGGAGGAAAGTAAACAATTTGATATGGTACCACTTACCATTATTATGTGTCTATACATGAATTCATAAATGCAAATGATAAGGAAAAATACCAAAGCTATTGATGCTTCATAAATTAAATTGGGCAGATCACATCTCAAGACATAAAGAAAAAAGGTGGACGATAGAAACAACAAAATGGACAGGACTGTATGCAAGTTTCATTCAAATATTTTTTAACTAAAGAGTAGAATAGAATGTAGAATAGAGCAAAATGGCACGGATTGGATTTTATCCAAAGGAATTTATATAATGTAATACTAATAAACAAATGTAACATTTGATTCATAGTGATCACATATTTGAGTGATTACTATTTTTAATAAAGCTGTCGCTGTTTTTTGTTTGTCCTCTTTTATAGTAATAATATCATTGCGCATGTAGGAAAGAACTGCCCAGAAGCTGCAGCGACCTTAAAAATATGTATTATGATACCTCTATCGTCCTTTATTGGAACGAAGTTCCTTATCGCGCGTTTTGAAAGGGGGCTAAAAGACGGAAAAAAATCTCACGAAAAGTTGTAACGACACTTATGGACACACACAAGCCGTGCTGAGTGCGCGTAAGATATGAACATCTAATTTGACGAAGAAGTCACCTGTCGATTTGGTCTAGAGGCATAAATTCGGTACACAGTATTGGTGACAATTGTGTAGTTGTGGGTTCGAGCCTTCGGTATACAATCATCATTTTGTAAGTTATTTTCGTTTCGTCTTTCTATTTCGCATTGAACAGTGTGGTGTTGAGTTAAGATAAGAACTTCGTTCCATCCGGGTGTCCCTTCACACTTCTCAAGTTTTTTAATATTTTGAAAGTTTTAAGCTTTCTACAAGCCTAGCTTATTATAAAACGAATTGAAATTAATTTTAAGCTTTGACTTACGACCTTACACAGAGGAGTAATCTTATGCGCGTTTGTAAAGTCGACTTGGGTGCCCCTAAAGGATATAGGCAAGGTTAAGTCTGATCATGAAGTCGACTATGCGCCTTGGTGCAGATGACTTATCGTCATCTGGAGTGTTTGAGATCAAAGGACCTGGTTTCTTTTTTTTTTATTAAAAGATAACTAGCAATGTGGGATTTTGATCCCACATTACCAGCAATCCTGTTAACCCCTCCAGCTAAGCTCAATGGCTTGTGTTAGGAGTGGGTTCACGTCGGTAGTGTAAAGGGTAGGATTCGAACCCGCGACGATTGCGAGATCGATGCCTTAGCCATTAGGCTACCGCCGCTTTTTGGTTTCTAATGTGATGGATAGCTAGCCTGCAGAGAGTGTGTGGACGTATCCTTATTCTTGCAGCAGAACCTGCAAACATTGGTAGGCATCGTTAAGGCCCAATCCCTGAGCATAGACGTTCAAGTTTAAATTTATGGATTTACCGCTCCAAAGTTGCCTCAGCCGAATCTCTCGAAGCAATATTGGTAGTGTTACGCATATTACCTTTCATTTCCATCTCAGACATTTTACATTATGACTGTCCAGATTTAAACCGACAGCCATTACAACAGAAACATAATTTCGGATTCCATTTTAAGTGTTAATTAAAAACAAAAAATATTTGTATCGAAGCAATAAATAAAGTTTTGCAATAGACTACGAGACCAGGTTAAAATTAACAAATAGTATTTCTGATATTGGTTTGCCAAAAAAAGAAAACAAGATTGGATGATTTATTGCAAAGATAAGATAATAAACAATGCAAAATATTTCATCCTATTTAAGTCTTTAGCCAACTGATTCTGTGCAATCGTATTCATGGGCGATGAATTAACTAACAGTAGGTAAGACGTGAAATAGCGACCTTTTCCCATCTGATAACAATATGCATGTAAAAATACAAAATCAAATTATGAAACAGAAGATATTTTTTTTGTAACCTGTCACATGCTCAAAATTAATTTATTTGATATATTTCGGGACTTAATCTCGTGAATTATTTAAAGGTACGAACCTTTTATTTACCCGACGTTTCACCAATCGTGGTCACGGGTAAATAAAAGGTTCGTACCTTTAAATAATTCACGCGATTAAGTCCCGAAATATATCTAATATGTATAAAAATCGCGTAAGTTTAAAAACAATAAAATTAATTTAGTTCAATATAGGGCAGTAAATAGACATTCGGTTACTTACCTCCTGTTAGTCAGGGGGTTTTAAAATTTTATTTGTTTTATATAACGTCCGTCAGGGGTTTTATCAAATTTTTTAATTTTGCTTTTTATTGTCAGTAAAGATTTATTATTACTTATCATTATTATATTATTAATAAACCTAAAACCTAAAAAAAGAGATAAAAGAAACATTCGATGTAACACTTGTTGTGCACTTGTGTCTGCTCATACATTTGCATTATAAAATCTCCTTCATAGACAACTAATCTCTGTTAATATTGGCCACCGTCAACATCTCGGTTAGCAGATTACTATTCTGAAGTAGGAATACCAATAAACGCTGTTTCCTATCCCTTGTCACCGCCAATTCTATTTTTAGATGGAAATCGACGCAGCCATGCTCACACAAGATAACTTTGTTCAACTTTCCACATACCCTAATCAAATCAAATTCAAATAGAAATTCTCTCACCACCACACGTTATTATAAGGTATAAGCACACACGGATACATGCCCACTATATATGCAAATAAGGAGAAAATGAAGTCGCTAATATAACAGTTTACCCTTTGATTAAGTGCCCAGATAGCCGAGGTGACCTAAATTTTCCGGACTCAGTACTTATGTTGACGATGAAGATGCCTATTTGACTTAATCGATGAAAATTGTATTGCCTGTTATAGAGATGGGTTCCAATTTTCGTATTATGTGTTTTTGCCTGCCCTTAAAAGCTAGTTGTTATACATTTGAATAGAATTTGCCAATATATTTTAATATAAAGTTGAACTTATCATATTGTGGTTGAACGGTGCAGCGTAAAGGCAATTGCATAGTATAGGTACATTTATTTTTCTGTTTAAAAAAAATGGTTGTCTAGATTCGGTTTACGGACAATAATTTAACGTCTTATAAAAACATTGATGACATATCGCCATTCTCGTTGTTCAACAACCAGCCAATAACGTTAGTTCAAATTTTATCGCATGTCGCTGCAATCGCCATTCTCTGTTGCTTAGCAACCAAACAATAACGTGACTGCCTAACAGCATTTTTAATTTATACTATTATTATTATATTACTACTATTTACATATCATCATCATCATCAGCCTATCGCAGTCCACTGCTGGACATAGGCCTCTCCAATTGCACGCCACTTTGTTCTATCTTCGGCTTCTCGCATCCAGCTCCTGCCAGCCGTTTTGCGTATATCATCACTCCACCTGGCTTGAGGGCGTCCTACACTACGTTTGCCAAGTCGCGGTCTCCACTCAAGAACTCGTTTACCCCAACGGTTGTCGGTTCTTCGGCTTATATGGCCAGCCCACTGCCACTTCAACTTGCTAATCCGGTGGGCTATGTCGATAACTTTGGTTCTCTGCCGGATCACCTCATTTCTGATTTTGTCCCCAAGAGAAACTCCGAGCATAGCCCGTTCCATAGCCCGCTGAGCGACTTTGAACTTGTGGACTAGCCGTACCGTCAGTGTCCACGTTTCGGCTCCGTATGTCATGACGGGTAGGACGCACTGATTAAAGACTTTAGTCTTTAGACATTGTGGGATCGACGATGAGAAGACTTGACGTAGCTTACCAAACGCTGCCCAACCCAACCGAATTCTCCTGTTCACCTCGTCCTCGAAGTTGTTTCTACCTAACTGCAATGACTGCCCGAGGTACACATATTTTTGAACAACTTCGAGAACGGCGCCGTGCACCGCTATCGGTTCCGGTAGTACATGTTCATTGAACATGACCTTGGTTTTATCCAAGTTCATCCGTAGGCCGATGCGTACAGAGGAGTCAGCCAGGTCATTCAGCATCCGTTGCAGGTCCTGCAGCGTTTCCGCCATGATGACAATGTCATCTGCAAATCGCAAGTGAGAAATGTATTCACCATTGATGTTGATGCCCCGCCCTTTCCAGTGCAGCGTCTTGAACATATCTTCCATTGCATTTGTGAACAGTTTCGGGGAAATAACGTCCCCTTGCCTCACTCCTCGATGCAATGGTATAGGTTTTGTTTGCTGATTCTGTACTTGGACGGACATGGTGGCGGCTTCGTAGAGACATCTTATCACTTGGATATATCGCCAATCTACTTGGCATCGCTGCAGAGACTCCAGAACGGACCAGATTTCAATCGAGTCAAAGGCCTTCTCATAGTCCACGAATGCTAGACACAGGGGCTGATTATACTCCTGGGTCTTTTGTATAATCTGCCGCACTGTGTGGATGTGGTCTATGGTGCCATATCCGCTCCGAAATCCAGCCTGTTCCGGTGGTTGGAATTCGTCAAGTCTTCGCGCAAGACGGTTCGTGATGACTCTTGAAAACAGCTTATAGACGTGGCTTAGAAGAGAAATAGGTCGGTAGTTCTTCAGCCGGGTCTTATCTCCTTTTTTGAAGAACAAGACGACTACACTTCTACTCCACGCCTCCGGAGTTCTCCCTTCAAACAGGACAGCATTAAAAAGCTTTTGGAGCTCCCTCAGTACGGGTTTACCTCCAGCTTTTAACAGCTCTGTTGTAACGCCATCCTCTCCAGGGGCTTTTCCATTTTTCAGCTGTTTAAGAGCCAGCACGATTTCGTCAATGTTGACTTCTGGCAGGTCTTCGGTGTAGTGGCGTGTTAGAGTGGCTCTAGGACCCTCATTTTCAGGATCAGGTCGAGATGCATGCGAAGCGTATAACCGGCCATAGAAGCCTTCCACTTCGGAGAGGACTGCCGGCTTCGAAGAAACGACTTCTCCACTTGCTGTGGTCAACTTCGTCAGTTGGCTTCTTCCAAGAGATTGTACGAACACTTTTGACCCCCGGTTCTGCTCGATCGCTCTTTTAATCAAAAGAGTGTTGGAGCACCGAAGGTCGTGTCGTATAAGCTTGTTGATCTCTTGGTTTAGAGCGCGCTTTTCCGACGAAGTGACGGGTGGGTTTTCACGTCGTTCCTTCATTAGCCCTAAAGTCTTTTCCGAAAGCTTTGACTTCTTGCCCTTACGCTGCATTTCACAAAATCTCGTACCTTCTTCCCTGAGTATCCGAACCACATTTACGAGCTTCTGGTTTACGTCTGTTGTGGTTTCCATGGCAGCAAATCGGTTATCCAGGTTTGACTGGAACGCTTCGGATCCTATCATGGTTTGGAGCAAAGTAGGTCGGAGCCTGGACCTCATCAGACGGGCACGTTCCGCCTTGAAGTCGATATTCAGAGAGCCTCGGACAAGTCGGTGATCACTACCGGTATTAAACCTGTTGATCACGGTGACGTCTCTGAATATATGCTTTTTGTCCGTCATGATGAAGTCGATCTCGTTTTTCGTCATAGTGTCGGGGCTTTGCCACGTCCACTTCCTTTGGGGCCGTTTCTTGAAAAAAGAGTTCATCAAGAAGAGCCCCTCCCGTTCGAGGAAGTTGACTAGCATTTGCCCCCTATGATTTCGGCTTCCAAATCCATGGGATCCTACTACCAATTCGCTGCAATTTTGTACTCCCACTTTAGCGTTGAAGTCCCCCATAACAACGTTGTAGTGGGTCTTAGTGGTGGAGTGGAGGGCCCTCGATATGTCATCGAACATATCCTCCACTTCGTCGTCTGGATGTGCCGAGGTCGGTGCGTACACTTGCACTACCTTGAGGCTATACCTCTCGGTGAGCTTGATAGTGAGGTACGCTACCCTGTTCGACACGCTAGACATTTCCACAACGTTGTCAGAAAGGGACTTATTTACCAGAAACCCAACACCACCTTGAGATTTTTGGTCTCCCTCGCGGAAGTACATAAGGTGGCCTGACTCGAGGGTTATGGTGTCCTCTCCCTCTCTTCGGACTTCACTTAACCCGAGGATATGTCACCTAATCTTCCCAAGTTCCACCTCAAGTTGTGCCAGATGCGAGTCTAGCCGTAGCGTGCGTCCGTTATACGTCGCCAGGGTCAGTCGGTTGTGGTGGCCTTCCTTCCTATTTACATAACTAATATTTATTTAGAGAAATATTAATTATTAGTACTAATGTCAGATAATGATTCATTTTATTCAGCAAACGAATCTGTTGATTCATCGAATAATGATAGCTTCAGCTCGGTTTCAGATTCACTTGGTGATTTTTTGCGAAAAACATTTAATGAGCAACACAAATGTTTATTTAATGTCTGTCACATCAACGCTCAAAGTATTCCTAGTCACTACAGCGACTTGGTTGATGCTTTCGCTAATTCCAACGTACATGCCATCTTAGTTTCGGAGACTTGGCTCAAGCCTCACCTTCTTTCTACTTCATACGCTCTCCCTGGCTTCGTTCTCATTAGGAACGATCGAGTCGATAGGAGAGGAGGTGGAGTCGCTATTTATCTGCGTAGTAACTTTTCTTACAAAATATTAACATTTCCTACTTCCAGTAACGGTACTACTGCGGAATTTATTTTCCTAGAGGTGTGTTTCAAGGGGGCTAGGGCCATTCTAGGTGTTGTTTATTCTCCTCCAGTAGCGGATTATTTCTCCAGTTTCGAAATGATTCTGGAATCTATAGGGTCAGAGTATACTCACCATATCATCATGGGCGATTTTAATACCGATCTCCTCTCGAGTAACTCCCTCCGTTCCCGTAAGTTACTCCAGATCGTTGAGTCCACTAGCTTTCATGTCTTACCACTGCAAGCTACTCATCACAACTTGGATGGAATGGATACTTGGTTAGACATCATTCTTACCTCGGCTCCTTCTCTAGTCCGTCATCATGGGCAATCTTTAGCTTCGGGGTTTTCTCATCATGATTTAATTTTTCTCTCCTACAAGCTAAAACCACCAAAACCTTGTCCTAAAGTTACGTACGTGCGTTGCTTTGGTCGGATGAATGAAGATAAACTCCGTGAGGATGCGTCGGGATTGGATTGGGAACCGGTATTTGAGGCCCCTACGGTAAATGATAAAATTGACGTTTTCAATGATTTGGTCGTGGGGTTGTATGACATTCATGCGCCTGTTAAAAAAGTTAAAATTAAGCGGCCTCCAGCTCCCTGGATGACGAATGGAATCAGGATGGCTATGCGGCGCAGAGACCGAGCTTTTCGCAAATTTAAGAAAGACCGGGATGATGATAACTGGGCCCTTTATAAAACTGCAAGGAATCGGTGTAATCAGATGATTCGCAACGCTAAACGCCGCCATATTCTTTTTCATATTAATTCATCTTCTCC
Source organism: Herminia tarsipennalis (assembly GCA_945859575.2). NCBI lineage: Eukaryota > Metazoa > Arthropoda > Insecta > Lepidoptera > Erebidae > Herminia > Herminia tarsipennalis. Next base: position 4,090,442 of record OX243843.2, on the reverse strand, counting down.
CAAGGGTATTTGGCAGTTCTTGGGGACTCTAGGAATTGGCAAACATGGAAGTGTTGATCCTCCGTTGGCGGTTGGTATAGATGAAATCAATACTCATTTCACCTCCTTCGTACCTATTGATCATCTAACCAAGCGTCGTACCTGTGAGTACTTAGCTAACCTTCCTCGCCCCAACGTAGACTTCTTTCACTTTTCTTCAGTTGAACCTGGCGAGATCAATAAGATAATTATTTCTATCAAATCGAATGCTGTTGGTAATGATGGTATTAGCCGTCGCATGATTATACCCATTCTTGATCATCTTCTTCCTGCTTTAACACACATCATCAATTTTTCTTTAGATTCAGGGACTTACCCGTCTTCGTGGCGATATGCTTTTGTTATTCCTCTGCCTAAAATTACAAATTCCACTCTTCCTAATAATTTTCGACCTATCTCTATTCTTCCGTTTTTATCTAAAGTGCTGGAGGCTTGCGTGCATAAACAAATGACACATTTTGTGCATCGAAATAATTTGTTGAGCCAGTTTCAATCAGGCTTCAGGCCAGGACATAGCACCACCACTGCTCTTCTCAAAGTAACTGGCGACATTAGAACTGGCATGGATGATATCAAAGTTACGGTTTTAGTTTTGGTTGATTTTTCTAATGCTTTCAATTCTGTCAGCCATGATATCTTACTCTCTATCCTATCTCATCTGATGTTCTCGGCAGGTTCTTTAAACTGGTTCTCATCTTATCTTCGGGGACGCCAGCAGTCCGTGCGCGTGGGTGATACTTTATCGAGTTGGCGCGATCTTGACGCTGGTGTTCCTCAAGGCGGTATTCTTTCTCCTCTATTATTTTCTATTTTTATCGATCTCATTACTAATGTCCTTCAGTGTGCGTTAATAAACTTGACCGACTTCTAAATAACTGCATTCGATTCATTTTCAATCTTCGTAAGTTTGACCATGTTTCTTCCTACCGTTCCGAACTTAAATGGCTCCCTATTCGCCAGCGACATAGTTTACGCGCTCTCACTACACTCTATTCTATTCTTAATTCTCCTACTGCCCCTTCTTACTTGACTTCCTACTTTCAGTACCTGCACTCAAATCACAGTAGAGATCTTCGATCTTCCAACAATCTACTTCTTTTATGCCCTGCTCATTCTTCTGGATTCGTCGGATGCTCTTTTATAGTTCAATCTGTTTCTCTCTGGAATGCCCTGCCCCCCGAAATTAGGATGGCACCCAATCGCCTTAATTTTAAATGGAAGGTACGCACTTTATTCCTTGATGGATCAGCTGAATCATCACAACATTAGTAACATAAATATTAGTCTGTATCTATGTATTTATTTATGTATGTATGTATGTATTGCTGTAAGTATGTATACTATTGTATAGTTATGTATGTAGGTATATATGTATGTATGTATTTTTGTAAGTATGTATAGTATTGTATAGTTATATTGTTTTATTTGTGTATTATGTAAGAATAATAAGGTAGTTCTTATTTTACAATTAGGTTACTGCACCTTTCACACATTCCATTTCTACATCACCCTAAGGTAGACTGGCAGAGAATGCTTTTAGCATTAAGTCCACCTTTGTACAACTTTGTGCATAAAGTTTTAAATTAAATAAATAAATAAATAAATAATACTAGCTGACCCGCGCAACTTCGTATGCGTCAATTTTCCCCGTTTTTGCATCATTTTTCATTGCTGCTCCGCTCCTATTAGTCGTAGCCTGATGTTATACAGCCTTCCTCGAAAAATGGGATATTCAACAGTGAAATAATTTTTCAATTCGGACCAGTAGTTCCGCGTTCAAACAAACAAACTCTTCGGCTTTATAATATTTGTATAGTTATGGATAAATTGACGGATGCACGTTTGTTGCACTTTCACGCAAAAACTATTAGACGGATTTATTATAATGATTACATATACGTGCAAATCCACGGGGAAAAGGTAGTTAATAAATAAACTAGCTAAAAATAAATCTATCGATTAAGTACAAACACAGCTATAGGGAACTTTATTTCGTACTATGTAGTGGAAGAAAGTCTTACACATAAAACATATTCCGCGTAAACGCAATATACGGCCTAACGTAAAGTTCGAAGACTTTTCCTACAATTATTCCAAAATAATGAATTCCTTTGTTGCCCAGATTTCTCCCTACATTACTATATACCCGTGGATAATACACAGACCTACCCTAGCAGCTGTTTACCATATCAAAAGGCTTAGCCTGAGCGAAATTATTAATATTAGCATATGTGTGTCGCTCATGATAAAACCAAGCATAGGAGGTGTTGTAGCCTTATTATATTGCCCGCAGATATACACTGTACAACAAGATAATCATAAGAACCGGTAGATAATGGTCTTTTGAGTAAACTCTTCAACCAATGTCTAAAAATGGTATTTTATTAGTACCAGAAACCTCATGAAACGAAATTTAAAAAAAAAACTTGAGATTTTTATATGGCAATGATAACTGACTGTGACTCCTACTGCAATTATGACCTTTGATACGTTTACCTTGAAGCACGTAATTTACTTAATAAAAATGCGGCTGTATGTCGAGCTGATTTCTAACTGCCAAAGTGTATAGCGACAGGAAGATTATGAAAGTCTGAAAGTTTATTTTGTTTCAATTTTTATTATCCAATGCAAAAACTTACATTCACATACATAATATTTATTTTGTTCGACTAGTGATGTTACTTAGTTCTATTGAAGCAGAAATTGATAATGAATCACTATATAAAACTAAACTAATTCAATGAAAAAATACAACGATCAAGACTTATTTGTCCCAGTAGGTGTAAGATGTACATAACTTAACCTTGTGTTACCATTACTAAATTGCAATTTCCTCATTTTTTTTAAGATATCAAATTATTACCAAGGAGTTGCCAAATTAAATAGTCAACAAGAGTTGTTGCTGATTTTTATTGATTTTAAAATGGTATTAACCCAAAACTTTTTACAATTCTGCTTTGGGCATTGATTGGCCCTTAAGAATTGATATCAAAAACTTGCAACAGCGACAACGGTAATATTTAACGTTTACCCATCTTCTACCTCTTAATATTGATGGTGGCAAACAGGCATATGGCCAATATGCCTGTTTGCCACCATCGTAATATAAAAAAACCGAACAAAGAGCATGTCGGACCATGCTCAGTGTAGGGTTCCGCAGACTTAAATAATTGCATCAACAGAAGAGCGTATGTTCATGGCACTTATGGCGGCTATAACTTAATGACGATATATCCGATCATGCCTGAAATAATTTTAAGTTTTAAGTATTTATTGAGCGCTACCTTTGTGATATTTTTCATATTTTTTTGGTTACACGGTTCAAAAGTTAAGGGACACACACACACACACACACACACACACAATTTATGCAACAAATTTCAGCTTCTGTTACATGTATGGAGTGCCTCCCCTAAAAATAATTATTTTTATTATTTAGCTATCAAACTAAGTAGCGGCCACTAGAAGACATCTTTTCACCAAATTTCATCAATATTCCTTGAGTAGTCTTTAAATAAAATGCCTGTGACATACGGACGGACAGACAGACCGACAGACAGACAGATAGACAGACGAACACGACGAAACTATAAGGGTTCCGTTTTTAGGCTACGAAACCCTAAAAACGGTTACCCATCTATAGAGATAGTGCTAACGTTTTTAATCTAGCTGATCTCTGAATCACGGATACTGAGTCATAGATACCTCTGATCTAAATCAAGTAGTAAGTTCTACTTCACCTACTCCAATTAAGTTGGAAGACTTGACATGACTCATAACACTCAATTGATCAGTTGGCGTCGCTTTCCTGTACACTTTCCATTTGAGCTATAACATTCACACGGTAGGTTTATTTAAATAAATACATATCAACTTTCCCGGCTGTGATATCGATAAATAATTCTAATTGAATCGATTCTAGATTTTTCAAAATATGTCAGTTTGACTTACTTATAAAATTACTAGCTTATGCCGGCGGGTCCGCCCGCATGGATGCCGGTAATTGCTCACGCTCGCTAACGCGCATTTGTCATTCGTTGTAGAGTGGACACAGTCATTGCAAGACATCCACCTCGCAATTCCTGTATCCACGCTTAGATCGTGACGGTAACCATTAAATTCTCTCTTACAGAAATATCCTGAAAACGGTTAAAAGTTTTACAGTAAGACCAGTCTGCCGGCTTTTCGAAAGACGGAAAAATAATCACTACGTATGGTGTATAAGTCACAGCTTAGAGTTCAGAGACTGATAAGTAAGGGATAAGTACAGCATTGAGATATAAATTAGATACATTGTAACTCGCGTGTATAAATAGGTTCGTCATTATTGCTGATTTATTTGTCCAAGGTCTGAATGAGACACTTGCTATTGCACCTAGCCTCATAGATTGGCGTGATTTCGAGAGATCAACCTACCTGACTCAGAGGTGGGCTGAAGCAGTCGAATCTAAGGAAAAAAGCGCTAGCTGGAGTTTCGATATAGCAAAGGCCTTTTTTTCAAAGGTTAAAAATTTACATTTACAAAACAAATTTATTTGCGGTTGGTAATTTAATTATGGGGATAACAGTTTTCCAACGGTAAAGTTAAGTTTGTAATGGCAACAAAATAAACGTTTTCTTTTCTTTTCTCTTTTTCTTTTTCTTTCATATTAAACATAGGTTTTTTTTACTAACGTACCACTATATAAAGTTGTCGTATACATAAAGTTGGGCGTCTCGTCAAAACTAAGCTACCATGGCAATTCCAGCTTAATATGTATCATTTTAAAAAAAATTCTAGGGAACCCGTACTATAATGTGCCACATGTTTATTGTTGGTTGAAAAAAAACAGCTTTTGTTACATGTAGGTATAGAGTCCCCCCCCCCATATTTATATTATAGCTATCAAACTAAGTTGCGGCTACTACAAGACACCTTTTCACTAAATTTAATCAATATTCGTTGAATAGTGTTTGAGTAAAATGCCTGTGTCTTACGGACAGACAGACGGACATGACGTAAATAGGTTCCGTTTTTACACCACTATCACTTCCACCACCACCATTACCTGGTACCACCAACACCACCACCACTACTACTACTACCATCGCCACCACCACCATTTTTTACACCACTATAAATTGTTTAAAAGCCTTTCCTTACTTAATAAGCCGCTAGTTCAACACGTTAAGGTGAAAAAGGTTAATTCTATTATTTAAATACTTGCACTAGTTCTCATTCTTAAGGCTCATTTACATGAAGCTCATTCCGTGGAATTAAGTATTTCTTATCTCCCATCTCTATTACTCTCTCCTAGTTAAAAAGAGATAGCAGTATTCTGCTCCGTGAGACCCATAATGTTCTCGTTTACACTTTTAAATTGTTTTAATGACATTAATTGCAGTATTTATACTTTCATTTGCATACGAGTCCGAATGATATGCGTTTATGGAGTTACTAAAGTAGCATAATAATAATATAATAATATCTGGGGACAACTCACACAACACTATCTGATCCCAAACTAAGCAGAGCTTGTACTATAGAAACCAGAGAACTGATAAACATACTTATATATTTCTAAATACATACATATTATAGATAAATAACACCCAGACACAGAATAAACCATCGAGCTCATCACACAAAGTTTTATCCTGGGTAGGGATCGAACCCACGACTTCTTGCGTAGCAGTCGGATACAATCCCACCGCGCCACAGAGGCAGTCAATATTCATTATTTATAAGGCTGCACTTCAACTGCTTATAGTTTTTTTTGTCTTTAATGTTGTTACGCAATATAGGACAGTTTCTTTATTATTTAATCAAGTGGTGATTACTTGTACTTTAACATAATAGCGCCACCTATTATGAGATAGGTGTCAAAATAACAGCGCCCTCTAGAAACAGATTAAACAATCGTCGTGTACTACACTCAAAGTTTACCAATTTCATTTAGAATTAAGACTTTTACGTCGTAATTCATCAAGATAAAACCCTTATAAATACAGCCTATGATCCAGGATACAGAAAAAATAACCTTAAGTAGAATCTGTAACAGAAAAGGAATGAACAAATCTCCATAAGTAACTACTATTTGCATACGACGGATTACTAAACGAATCGATTCTCATTATCGATCCCGCCTGAAATCGATTTATCCATGTAAAGGCACATCACTAGGTAGAAGAAACATCAAAAGAATGCAAGAATGTTTCTACTCTCACATAAACAAGTTTGATGACTACAGAAGTGTAAAAAAATTAGTTCATTTATTTGTTGGTTGTTTGTCTACTAACTAAGACACCGGGTTTTGCTCCATCTTTTTAAGGTTGAAAATGGAGACAATGAAATTAGGTATATTTTTTCTAAAATCATTTATTCACTTAGGAAGCAAAATACTACACTTGTGAAAAGTCGATTCTACATTTACTGGTAATGCCTGTTCGCAAACAATAGGTAAAGCCCGAGAAAAGAACAGGCAATAAAAACTCGTGGCCACTCTTTTCAAATTGCCAATGTTTACAATGTTTCTCTGTTTATAAACTGTATATGCAGGTAAGGTGCTGCCACCATTATATTATACACCATATATTAGAGGACTGATGCAAAAAAAATATATATATGACAGATTAGCTGACCCACGCAACTTTGTCTGCGTAATTCCCCGTTTTTGCAACATTTTTTTATTGCTGTCTTACTCCTATTGGTCGTATCGTGATGTTTTATAGCATATAGCCTTCATCGATAAATGGGCTATCCAACAGTAAAATATTTTTTTGATTCGGACCTGTAGTTCCTGAAATTATCGCGTTCAAAGAAACAAACAAACTCTTCAGATTTATAATATTAGTATAGATTTGTGAGACGCTTTGTAATCAAAATCGGACTTTTATAAAAACATATGTTTTGTGTAAGGTATTCGTATTACAAATTCTCGCTTAACTATTACAGCTAGTTAATAACAAAACCCTAAAAAGGAAACCGGAAATGTTAACTGATTACAAATAATGGCTACCTTGTTTTAATAAGAGTGTAGCCTTGTAATTGACTCATCAATAAATTTATTTAGTAAACCACACTATACTACTGTCATATTTTTAAATTATATAATCGCGGACAACTTTATTATTGTCGAGTTTTAATTTAAAAAATATTCTTCTTTGTCAATCCCACTGCAGGATACCAATAAATTAAATTATAATCTTTAAAGTTAATTAACTTGCCAAAATATACAAATAGGTAGACAAATTAACAGATGGAAATAAACTACACACATCAAAAGTGTCTAGGGATCAAGCATTTTTATGCGGATTTCTTGAGATTGAGATGTGGCTTTGTAATAAATTTATGATTTTATAAATTTATATGGATCCTTTTTGGTGCATTTCATAATTTGAATCAGGAACTGTGAATCAAATTCGAGTAAAAGATGAAAATCAGCTGTCAATATTTTCCCTTTAAAAACATACAACGCATTGAAGACATTATTAGTGCTACTGTTTCCCTACTACTGATTAAAACCAACGTTATTATGGAGCGGCGACGTCATTTAAGCAGGGAAGAAATGCTCAGAGCCGTGGGAATGATAGAAGCTGGTTCCCGGCAACGTACTGTGGCTTTAGCTCTGAATACAAGTCAGAGTGTTATCAGTCGACTTTGGACACGTTACCGAAGCACTGGTACCGTGGCTGAGCGCCATGGAGGACGGTATCGCTGCACCACACGGAGACAAGACCGATACATTCAAATCTTAACTCGAAGAGGTCCAACAATAACCGCCATGATGTTAGCCGTGAGGCTTCATCACTCTTCAGGGAACTTAATTAGCGACCAAACAGTCAGAAACCGCTTGCATGAAGTGAACCTTCATTCCCGAAGACCGCTACGGGTACCACCTATAGCAATGCACAATCGTAGGATTCGATATCAATGGGCTCTTGAACACAGAAATTGGGCAGAAGAACAATGGCGTTTCGTGTGCTTTTCTGATGAGTCTCGTTTTGGTATGAGACCGGATACAAGACGTATACGACACTGGAGAACCCCTGGACGCCAACAGCGATTAAAATCCTGCCAGGAAGTCCATCCTTATAGTGGTGGAACCATCATGGTATGGGCGGGTATTTGGATCGGCGGAAGAACTGAGTTGATTTGGATCAGAGGCAACCTCAACGCTCAAATTTATGCTGAGACGATTGTATCAGACGTCATCGTTCCTCTACAAGTGCAAATCGGTCCCTTATTTCAGTTAATGCATGATAATGCACGACCGCACACCGCAAGAGATGTAAGACAGACTATCGCCGCAGCTAACATCAATGTCCTGCCCTGGCCTGCTCAGTCGCCAGACTTGAACCCGATTGAGCATGCATGGGATATGCTACAGAGAAGAGCTCTGCCGAATATGGAGGGTATGCAGTCGCAAGAAGACCTTTTTTTGTTGTTGCAACGAACATGGGCGGCCATTCCACAGCGTGATTTGGATGAACTCATTTTGAGTATGCCAAACCGATGTTCTTGTGTTGTTAGTGTTCGCGGTAGAAACACGGATTATTAATTGTTTAAGTTACCCAATAAAATTTTAAAGAAAACTGTTATTTCAGTCTTTTTTTCGAACTTTAATGTTAGTGGTTCAAATGTCAAAAATCCCTTTATTAGGAAAATGGCAAATTTCTTTATTAATGCAAAGGTAACTTGGTTTATCGTTACTGTGACAAACGAAAACACTTTATTTGATGAATCCTTAAAGAAATAAAAAAAAAAAAATCAATCAGGAGAAAAGTTATTGCAAAAATATATGTTGATCCCTAGACACTTTTGATGTGTGTACATGCAACAGAAAGGGACAAAAAATTACTACAGTTATGCAAGACGATTATGTTGATTCAATCGGAACGAGTCTAAAATAATTAGGGTAAATAAAAGTGTAACCGTCCGTGCAAAAATAATATTAGCTCTGATATTATAGAAATCAAATATCTTATAACTTCCACGTTGCTTCCTTTGTTTACATTTGTTGATACATAACGATTTGTTCATACCTACTTTATTTCACCAATTGAATAATAATAATAATATCTTGGGACAACTCACACAACGCTATCTGATCCCAAACTAAGCAGAGCTTGTACTATGGAAACCGGACAACTAATAAACAATAGATACTTATATATTTCTTATTTTTTTATTTAGAAATATAATATGTATTATAGATAAATATCACCCAGACAGAATAAACCATCGTGCTCAACACACAAAGTTTAATCCTGGGTGGGGATCGAACCCACGACCTCTTGCGTAGCAGTCGGATACACTCCCACCACGCCATAGAGATAATTCTTAAAAATTTTATTTGTTTCCATTAAATTTAAATGAACATCTTTTTTGCGTTTCATATAGAAGTTGTAAATCCTGAAACAGTTTTTAGTAGACCTGGATTGAGTATTTTACTACAATCTTGTTTTAACCTGGTATAAAAATTAAATACCTATTTATAAGCTTTTAGTCCATATTTCTTAAAGCCATTACTTAATAGGGCCGTAACAATTGGGGAGCATAGAGTCAACTTTAAATTATTAATGCCCTACTTTCAAGGTTACTTTAGTTTAAATTATTATTACCTTAAATTTTACTAATAAAAAGCCCTACGTTAATAAAAATCGTACGTCTCAAAGTGTAGTTACTTGGCCGTCAACAGTTCTACTCACCCTACAGAAACGAACCAAAAAAGGTACAAAATAAACACAATTATAATGGCAGAAGTTTAATCAAGTGACTTTCGCATACCTTTCACTTGCAAATCAATTACACTTTAATCTTAGAGCGAATTAAACTTACTTTGTTGTTATATCTGAACATTGATTAAACGATGTTTTTAAGAAAAGAGTTATATTCAAGGCTTACTGACTTTGAAGTAATGGATTGGAAGTAATTATTGTGACTTACTGATTACCGGTATTCAGCTGATGGATTATGAATGTGAAGGGGCTGTGGTACATTTTTAGTATCTACTTTACGAAGATCTTTTTGAGGTTCCGTAGCCAAAATGGCAAAAACAGAACCCTTACAGTTTCGTCATGTCCGTCTGTCTGTCTGTCTGTCTATCCGTCCGTATGTCACAGGCATTTTACTCGAAGACTACATAATGAATATTGATGAAATTTGCTGAAAAGGTGTCTTGTAGCAGCCGCTACTTAGTTTAATAGCTAAATAATAATAAATATTTTTAGGAGGGGGGGGGGCAATCCATACCTCGTAAAGGTTAAGGCTTAATAAATACTTTAAATTAAAATTATTTTGGACATGATCGGATATACGGTCATTGCGTGATTGCCGAAAATCTGCGCTTCTTAACAAAGGGGCGTAAGTGCCATGAACATACACTTTTCTGCTGATGCAACTATTCAAGGCTGCGGAACTCTACACTGACCATGGTCCGACATGCACTTGCCCGGTTTTTTTATTTTTAAAAACAAATTTTATAGTAAGAAGTGGGTCAATCCTGTGTCGCAATTTAACAAGTGTATGGATAAATCACGACACGAAGTGCGAGGTGGACTAACAATCGAGAGTTTGGAATCCCACCCAGTTTACTACCGACGTGAACATAGGTTAGGAGTAGTCCTAACATAAGCAATTTAGTTTAACTGGAAGGTAATGAGAATAATATAATATAACTAGCTGTCCCGCGCAACTTCTATCTGCGTAAATTTTCCCCGTTTTTGTAACATTTCTCATTGCTGCTCCGCTCCTGTTGGTCACAGCGAGATGTTATATAGCCCATAGTCTTCCTCGATAAATGGGTTATCCAACAGTGAACAAATTTCGATTCGGATTAGTAGTTCCTGAGATTACCGCGTTCAAACAAACAAACCAACTCTTCAGCTTTATAATATTAGTTTAAATAATATATTGGGATAACTCACACAACGCTATCTAATCCCAAACTAAGCAGAGTTTGTACTATGGAAACCAGACAAATTATAAACCAAATTATATATTTCTAAATACATGCATATTAAAGACACATAACACCCAGACACAGAATAAACCATTGTGCTCATCACACAAAGTTTTATCCTGGTTGGGGATCGAACCCACGACCTCTTGCCTAGCAGTCGGATACACTCCTACCGCGCCACAGAGGCAATGATAGTAGCTTACGATCTACAATACTAAGTATCTTTTGGCCAGACAATCGTTGATATTCAGTCATGGACAACTTAATGCAAGTTATCAACCCCGGTTTGAAAACTACCAACACATATAGGTCTTTATTATCTATACTAATATTATACAGCTGAAGAGTTTGTTTGTTTCAACGCGATAATCTCAGAAACTACGGGTCCGAACTAAAAAAGTTGTTTTACTTTTGGATAGCCCATTTATCAAGAAAGGCTATAGGCTATATAACATCACACTACGTCCAATAGGAGAGGAGCAGCAATTAAAAATGTTGCAAAAACGGGAAAATTTAAGCAGGCAAAGTTGCGCGGGTATAATAAGAATAACTGTAGAAGTAATAACTGTAGAAATCTTCAGCTGTATTAATATATACAGCTGAAGATTTCTACACCCAAACAATATACATTCTGACACCATAATTGATTAACTTTCATTGTCTGGTCGTCTGTTTATTAGCACAAATAGACAATCATTGCAACACAATTGTATGAAGCACGTGCAGACACTGTCGAATAAATTGAGAGGCGCGGCTTTTATCTGTTTGAGTGTACTGAGTATAATGAAAATTGAAATACGTGTAACGATAACAATGCAAATCCATATTTGACTTCGTATGCGTTCATTAAAAAATGAAATTTACTTTTATATTTTTTTTTTAAAGTTTATTTTTAATCTTTAGATTTTCTTTAATTTCTACTTCGCTCTACCAATGCACACACACAGATATTATTGGACACAGAATCTCGAAATACCTCCCGAACTTGAAATTAAAATTAAGTTTACTTTCTGTAAGTACTCTTATTCAGTGCAACAACATTCAACTTTCAATAAATTTTAAACACTTACGAAACTAAACACAACCAATTCCGTAGAACTGAGAAAACATGATCCCTTGTTGTGAAATGAGAGGTTGCTTCTACACGAAAGTGGCACAATGAAGCAACTGAAGCAACTGTCTACCTGTATTTGAGCGAATTTTACACATGTATCAACATAGAATCAAACGGGAGTTCCATATATAGAAGTACCTACGGGCTTTATTGTAGGGTAACTATGAAATAGTTAATAAACCGGGTAAGTGCACGTTGGGCCACGCACAATGTAGGGTTGCGAAGCTGCCCAGCACAATAATGCGGTATAAGAAGTGGGTTTTCTGTTGTTTGGTACTACTTATGGAATTTGTACTAAAATTGTGTTACTTCTTACTTGGTCTCCTATTGCTCAGTGAATTCGATAATAAGTTTTATCTTCACAAGAGTTTTGTCAAGCCCACCTTTAGTTCTTTAGCGGAGTCAAAACATAAACTCAGTTGCATCAATCTATTTACTTTTTAGATGCTCGTTGTTCTTAATCCAATACTGATAGTCATATAACGAGATGCAACATCACTCGTTAAATCAATTTTGCTACTGAATCACGAACACCAGACACTAGTATGTTTTATCGATCGAGTTATCGAATACAACAGATACTTAATACGGGATACAATCGCAAAATCACAAGTCATCAATGCTAAAAGTAGAATATATGCTTTGCCTTAGACGTATTATTACTACTTGCACTATCATGTCTAGATAGGTTTCCTCATTGGCTTTCTACGTCCGACAGAAAGTAATGGGATGACCCTATTCTTTACCGCTGCACACTCACTGTCTAGCAAAAGCAGATTCGATTCGAAGCCATGTTGTAATCGAAAGTTGTCTACTCTTGCAAGCAGCGTGAATGGAAGTAAGGAAGTTTAAAATTATCGGTCTATACATCAAAATTAAACGGGTAAAATCCACGCACGAACACTGTTGTTTTTTTCCATTTTTTTTAGGTAAATAGATGAGATGTAAGAAAGTTTCAAAGTGTAAATGTTAAAGCTGATAGGTATGGCCAAAAATAATGTGAGCGCAGTAATGATACGAAAGCATGAAGGGATAAAACAAATAAGTTGAGATAATTGCTAGAATATTATTTTGTGTTCGCAATTTGAATGTATGCGAAGTCTCGGAGCCACGCAAAGTAGGGATTATTCTCCAGTAGAAATTACCTTTATTAATGAAACAAAATGTCCTTCGCTTCTTCGACATACATGGTCACAGTAAAAGCTATCACAGTTATTGGAAAGGCAATGTTTGAAGCCAGATGTGCAGTATAACGGACGTAAATATTTACACTTTTTCTGTAGCTTCCGTAATGAAATTATAGTAAAAATAGTTTTCTTTTATATGCGTTTGTTTTATATCTACCTTTATGAAGTTTCATGGTGAAATCTTAGAAATCGAGGACTGTTGCTGTTTGTATATTTGGTTTTGAGTATGTTTGACGTACGGTACATTATATGTCCGCTTATGTGTGGTCTCACAAGATAAACAACGTTATAAGTTTTTGAATTTTTTAATCACTTCTAACTAACTACAAACCTCAGATGAGAAACGATGAGTTTTTCAAATACAACTCTAACTAGAGAATAAGCTCCCTGACGCAGGTAACTTTATAAACGTGCAATTAACATGAAGACAGTCAGACTCAACATAAATAATATTCCATAAGAATCTTACAAAGCTTTGTTGTAATCAAACCTCTTGCACAGCGGCTCTGCACAAGGAAAGACGCCATGAATAACTAAGTGCCAATTAAATGATACATGACTTAAAGCAAAAACAGCATTGACTTCAAATACTTATTAGATATGTATATCATCATCATACATTAATCATCATCAGCCCGTATCGTTTCACTGCTGGACATACCCCTTTCGTAATTTTCGCCACAACATCCGGTCCTCTGCCTTCCACATTCAGTCCATCCCAGCAACCTTCTTTAGGTCATCGGTGTACCTGGCTGGGGGCCGACCTACCTTACTTTTACCAAGTAACGGTCTCCACTCTAGGACTTGTTTTCTTCAGCGTCCGATATTGTTTTATCGGTCCTTCGACATATGTCGTTTTTGATTGTTTTTTTTTCCAAACGAACGTTTTGCGAAATAAAAATATTTGAGTTTGAGTTTGATATGGCCACCCCATTGGCACTTCAGCGTGCTTAACCTGCGAGCTATATCAGTAACTTTAGTTCTTTGTCGGATGGCCTCATTGCGATTTTTATTTCAAAGAAACCCCAAGCATAGGTCACTCGATAGCCCGCTGCGCGATCTAAAGTTTATGGTCCAGTCCAACTGTAAGTGTCCACGTCTCGGCACCGTAGGTCATAACAGGTAGAATGCACTGGTTAAATACCTTGGTCTTCAGGCATTACGGCGAGGCAAAGAGAAGACTTGACAAAATTTGCTAAACGCTGCCTAACCCAATTGGATCCATTTGTTGACTTCTTCTTTGAAGTTGTTTATACCAAGCTGGATTACTTATAGGTAGATATATTTTAGGACAACTTGAAGTAACGACCCTTCGACATAAATTCATGCTGAGGCCCACACGCCTAGAGGCTCCATTTAGGCTGTGCAGCATCTCGCTAAGCTGCTCCAGCGACTCCGAGGTACTCACCGTTTATGTTCATGCCCTGTCTAGTCCAATCAAGTATCTTGAAGACGTCTTCGAGAGCATTGGTGAACAGTTTCGGAGATATGACGTCCCCCTGTCTTACACCTCAATGCAGCTCTATCGAATCGTCTTGTAGTCTTGAACCTGGACGGTCATGATGGTGACGTCATACAAGCAGCTCAGCACCTCGATGTACCGCCAGTCAATGCGACATAGTATCTCATAGCACAAACATTCTCGTAGTTCATAAAAGCCAGACACAGTGGCTGATTACATTCTTCAGTTTTTGAATAATCTGCCGAACAGTATAGATGTGGTCCACGGTGCTGAAGCCTTGTTCCGGGGGCTGGAACTCGTCGAGTTTGCTAGCGTGGCGGTTGGTAATCATTCTCAACAACTAGGCCTATTACTTCATTAATCCTAATTAATAATGACACATACTTGGACAGAACATAATGCCTCTGTGGCGCGGTGGGAGTGCATCCGACTGCTACGCAAGAGGTCGTGGGTTCGATCCCCACCCAGGATAAAACTTTGTGTGATGAGCACGATGGTTTATTCTATGTCTGGGTGTTATTTATCTATAATATGTATGTATTTAGAAATATATAAGTATGTTTATCAGTTGTCTGGTTTCCATAGTACAAGCTCTGCTTAGTTTGGGATCAGATGGCGTTGTGTGAGTTGTCCCAAGATATTATTATATTATTATTATTATTATAATCAGTTATGTTAAATGGCTTCATAAGTGACTTGACTGGTATATTGGTCTAGTGGTTAGTGACCCTGACTGCTAAACCTGAGGTCGTGGGTTCGATCCTCACTTTTATTCTGTGTCTGGGAAATATATAAATATATTTATCAGTTGTCTGGTTACCAAAAGTACAGGCTCTGCCTATGGGATCAGATGGCATTGTGAGTTGTCCCAAGATATTATATTATTATTAGATATTAATAGATCAAATTATGTGATTTGAGACTGAAATGGACTTGTCGTGTTCAACCTTCGGGTACTATAATAATTTATGATGAAGACGTAATGACATATACTATTTTTTCATTTTTTTTCTTACAATTTATTACTGTCAAGGCAATCAAATGAGCTGTATCTACTTAATATATATTTAATAGAAACATGAGTTCTAATATAATAAGGTTCAATAATTAAGTATTATTAGCCTTATAGCATAATATCTCCATATTATTAATATAGTAAAACTATTCAAATACGGGAGTTTGGTGAGTATGACGAAGAATACAGACTATATAGACATACTGCTGTTGATGCTTAATCATGTCCTGACTACCGAAATCATAATATCTGGGGATGGAATTAATCCCAATAATATTTACTATAGTTTTGTTAAAGGTTAATGTCTTGGTATAAATGTGAACTAAGTGACCAATATAATAACCTGTGAGAAAATGCTTAAACTATAAATTCAAAGAAACCGTCAACTTTATTGAAAATAAACCAAACAAATTCTTGTACATTTATGGAAAGTGATTCATTCATATATCGCTACTGAGGGGCCAATGTGACCATGTCTTGAGGTGCAACTCAACAATGGAACAGGTTGCTCTCCCTTTACAGCAAACAATTTACTTATTAGACTGGAGAAAAATTGTGCCGATAAAATGTCGCTTCTGTAAAATGTTAAAAGGTTTATAAATGTGTTTTATTAACAGTTATTGCATAACAATATAAAACCAAACGAATTCAAAAGTTTTAAAAACACATAATTAATATTTGAAATAACCACGCGTAGTCAAAAATGTGACGGTGGACAAAGATAGTTTAAGTAAAACAATAAACCTCAGTGTTGATAAGACTGGTCAGAAATCCTGGAAATCTATTTACGACTCGATACTTACGATTCTACATTAACCTAGTGCTAGAAATGAGTAGGTCATTGACAGATATAGGTTAAACATGAACAAACCCTCGAAAGCAAGATAATGATGATGAAGTAAATGAACGAAACAAATCAACAATTCAACTGTCAAGACAGAAAAACCGCATCGAGAATGGAATTAAAATGTCCTTGAAAACCAGAACAATACCTTTGCTCTAAATATTTGTGTCATCCAGCGCAACATTTTAGACTTGTTGAAGCAAGTTTTAGCGTTCGACCGATGAGTCATAGAGTCAATGCACGGAACCCAGCCGCGCGCCTTTGATGGTACTTTTTTACTTTATAGCCTTTTTGCAAACTCCATCGAGCCTGCGATGGATTCGATATTATTTACATTAATAAATTCTTCGCGCTCCATTTTTATCTCAGGCTAGTAAGAAGTTACTGCATTTTTGTAGTAGTTTCGGTCTCTTTTATGTAGGTCATTCATTTCTGATAAGGTTGGCTTATGAATATTCTTCCAGTTTCTGACAAAGAAATACACTAGTTCCAGTATCGTGATTACAGGTTATATTTGTGTTTTATGAGTCTTTAGTCAGATGTTTTGGAAGTGTATTTTTAGTTATTTTAGTGTTTACTCAGCCATTGAAATGGACATTATCATGCATGACAAATTTATAAATATATATTTGGTCGACTTCATTACTATCTTGGTTTGCGTGCAAGCAATTTTAATCTACAGTGTTATTGCATATTGTCTTTTTATGTAAAGCATCCGTAATTTAAGCTTCAACATGGAACTGGTTCGGTTTTTGTATTCGGATAAAATTAATACGGTTGAGCTTTTTGTTTGGGATTAAAATTTCGACCAATGTTGGACCATATCCGCTCCGGTAGATAGAAAGGTATTAAAGTGAAACGAAACAGAAGTGTGACGGAAAAGAGTATTAAGGACAAATAAGAAAACTGTCCTGCTTAAATTCAGGTGAAAGGCTTATTAGTTATTTAATTAGGTAGTTATTGAAGCGATTAATATTTTATAAGAACATAGTCTTTACTTATAAATTAATTGTAAAGATTAATAAACACAATTTCTAACTATCTAAACTAGCAATATCCTTATATCAATCGCAACAACGTTTTAATTACTGTTAATTAAATTTATTTATTAGAAAGTTCTTGGTGAGATTGGTAAACCTGTTTGACTGCCGCTTTTGCATGGATGAAATAACCCTTAATATAGACAAAGCTTGGTAAAATAAAAATAAAACAAAAACAAAATGCTACGTTTCTTTTCGTTGCTTTTAAGATAGAAGAATAATGCTTTGTCTAATAGAATTGTGACATTGTTTTTATTTGGCTATGCTGTTTTTAAAATTACTTTTAATTGTTTGCTTTTACTGTTTATTATTATTTTACTATTACTTCAAAATCTTTTATTATACTTTACTCAATAGTCCAGTAATAGTTCGTATAAAGTATGAGTCACTACTACTCTATATTTTGTCTACAAAGTAAAATTTTCCAATATGACTGTGATGTAGACTTTACTTATAAAGTTTATCATAAGCTATTACAAACTTTCACATCAACATCGGCATTTACTAAGTACCTACTTTTAACTTAATATCACTTAACGTTAATCGCTATAGCGTCATTTCTAGTTACTAAGTTTACTTTGCGTCAATCTAGCCTGTTTTTGCAACATTTTTCATTGATGCTCCGCACCTATTGGCCGGAGCGTAATATTATATAGCCTAAAGCCTTTCTTGATAAATGGGCTATCCAACACACCAAAATATTTTTTCAATTCAAACATTTCATTCAGCCAATCAAACAAACATAAAAACTCTTCAGCTTTTGTCATTTGCGAATATATTGTTCCTAACATTTATTTAAATGATCAGGGTGTAATTTGACTTTACTTTAACGTACTTATTCCTACTAATATACCTACTATAATAGTCAAACCAAGAAAAAAATAAACGCATCATCCTTAATAAAAAAAAATACAAAAATATATTACCGACCTCAAAAATAAATTCAAGGCAATTAAAAAGCAAAAAATAATAGAGAAGAAAAAAAATAATTTGAAGTTATTGCCATAAAAAGCCAAAAACAACCTTAAAACTTAAAGTTTCTTGTTTCTCGCTTTTTAGTGGGTTGCAACCCACTATAAACCACCAACCAACCGGTTGGTTTGTAATTCACCTAAGTTACAATAGGCATAAGTCAAATGCAGGGCCGTCAATTGTTGAGGAGTTCATATCATAGTTCACCAACAGCTCTATTACATTATGTAGTATTATTATACGAGAATAAAGTGCTACTCAATACCATATTAAAGAAATTGAATGGCAAACCGTGAAATAATGAATAGTTTCGCTCGTCATTTGTGATCTTAATCATCAGTTTCACTTCATCAAGTCGGGCTTTTTGAGAGTAAAGGCACGAATCACTTTGAAATATATCTCCTTCTTTTTTAAAGTCGATTGAATAAACTAATTGATAAATTAAGGCCAATTTTTTCCCTTTTTTGATACGATTTACGGGTAGACTAACCACCACGGCCATTGCCACACGGCCGTGGTGATAAAATACTTTAAAAAAGACCCGTATTATATATATCATTTCTTCAAAATATATATATATTTTTCTTAATCTTAAAAATCTGTTGTCACTGCAAAAAAAGTCGTAGACTACAGTTAATCGTGTCGTCCTGTATGTGAACACCTTCATATAAATAAACAAGCCACGACTCTTTAAACCATACAATAATCTGTCATCACGATGTAGTGGAGACGCGCCTTAAGACGTTTTGAGTATTACTTAAAAAGTTAAATTTAACACTTAATTTGAACCAAAGCCCTCATGTAACAAAAGAAGTAATACAGCGGTTTGATATATATTTATATATTATTTAACAAGCTCAAGTTCAAAAGTAGCTAAAGCAAAAAGCAAAAATGTAAGTTATAGGCACATAAGCTTTTCCTAAAAAAAAAAAACAAATTCCTAAAACCTTCTTAGATAGTATCAATCCCAGCCATGAAACTTAAACGTAGTTGTATACATAGAATCTATTAAGTATCTATTATAATTAATAATTAATTAGAAGGTGTGTCTGTTATTGAGACCAGTTAAAAAAAATAAAGTACCTAGTGACCATAGAAACAGGAAAAAAACTATTTCACTATAAAAACTTATACATCAATTAAGATAAATTTAATTACGTATCATTTACTGAACTGATGAAAACGTTAAATAGTATTAGCATTATTAATGAAAACGTTTTAAAATTGAGACTGTTGCTTGATGAGATATTTTGTTTTGGATTCATAATTGATAGGTTTGTATTTCTAGACGAGTTCCTAATTAAGCAATTAAAATGATATATTAACACCGTTACAAATAGTATATTTACAAATATATCATCATCACAATTAAGAAATTAAAATAGCTATACTGTTTGATGGGCTATAAAAAACCATAGTTCTCTTATTTTTTTTTTTTAATAAAAAGGAGAACTAGCAATGTGGGATTGAGTCCCACATTACTAGTAATCTTGTTAACCCCTCCAGCTAAGCTCAAAGGCTTGTGTTAGGAGTGGGTTCGCGTCGGTAGTATAATGGGTAGGATTCGAACCCGCGACCTCACGATTGCGAGACCGATGCCTTAGCCATTAAACTACCGCCGCTTAATATAGCAGTGTGGGATGTTTTATAAACAAAATATCAAAGCTTTGAACAGTCGATATAGTTCCAATAAATAACACAATAGATCCAAAACATTACAATAGCAACAATGTTAATTATGAACTTGGATGAATACGTTACTTACAAGTTCGTCGCATAAATCCAACAAAAAACAACAAAAGGATCTTTTTGTTTACGAAAAAAAATCTATGGGAAAGAAGCAAGACGCCTAAAAATGTTAGGAGCGCATCTCGACCTGTACGGGAGCGGAATTTTAAATAGGACTCCTTAAAGGGAACGTCGGGGATGCCTTAGGGTTTGATGAAAAACATCCAGACGATGAATCAGGAGTTAGTCTGGGCTTTGAAATTGCTGGGATTATTGTTTTCGTTATAAATAAAGATGGGTGTGATGGCATGTAGGGCCACATGTACCTGGAACGATGCCACTTGATGAATTATTATTAAGCAGGGATAAATAGATTTTTTTAAAGTTGATTGGTCAATTTATATTTAATGTTTCTCATTCTCTCAAACTAGCTGTTATATTAAAATATAAAAATTTAAATAAGATGATTCAAAGCATAAAAGTATAAGTAGTTATGTTCCATTCATAATAAAAAATCTTGCAGTTAGGAAGCAAAATACTACACTTGTGAAAAGTCGATTAAACGTGTACATGTAATGCCTGTTCGCAAACAATAGGTTAAGCCGGAGAAAAGAATAGAAATTGCTCATGTTTATAATAATTCTTTGTTTATAAACTGTATATGCAGGTAAGGTGCTGCCACCATTATATTATACACTATATTAGAGGACTGATGTTAAAACTAGAGATAAAACATAGCTATTATAAAAAGAATATGTGAGATATCAACATCAATAGGTACGACATAGTAGAAGCATTCTCTTACAATGTCAAATGTATAGGTATGTGTTTATATATTGGCCAAATGACTGCTAATTAATGCATCAGTATAAATATTTAGAAAAAAAGAAAAGAATGGCCTTAATTTATCACGCAGAACTGTAAATCTTTACTTAAAAATGTAAATTGTTTTTTATACTAATACTTATGTAAAATTATCATTCGGTTGGGTAGACGCAACGAGAATATATTGAACGTCAAAGGTTCAACACGGCTACTATCATTTGAATAAATACACCAGCTCTATTAAGATGCTACTCAGTTAAAAGGTGTATCAGATGCATAGCAATTACACTTGAATATAACAGCTGCAACCAGATAAATTACTAAACAGACAGGCTCAAATTTTCTGTCGAAATTAATACCAGTATTTAATAAAAACCGGGCAAGAGCACATCGGACCATGCTCAGTGTAGGGTTCCGCAGCCTTGAACAATTGCATCAGCAGAAGAGCGTATGTTCATGACAGTTACGCCCTTTTGATGAGAAACGCAGTTTTTTGGCAATAACTCAATGACGGTATATTCGATCTTATCCGAAATAATTTCAGTTTAAAGTATTTATTATGTGCTATCATTGCGTTTTTTTCATATGTTTTGGTTACACGGTTCAAAAGTTAAGGAGGGGGGGGGGGAACGATTTATGCAACTTTCGGAACAATTATTTTTTATAAATATTTGCTTAATCAAATAAGTTTATTAGAAACCTTAAAATGTTTTTAAAAGACCTGTCGAACGATGTGCCACACGTTGAGGTTAGCCGAAAAAAAAATTCAGCTTCTGTTATATGTATGGAGTCCCCCCCTTAAAATATTTATTTTTATTATTTAGCTATCAAACTAAGTAGCGGCCACTATAAGACACCTTTTCACCAAATTTCATCAATTTTCATCGAGAAGTCTCTGAGTAAAATGCCTGTGATATACGGACGGACAGGCAGACAGACAGATAGACAGACGGACATGACGAAACTATAAGGGTTCCGTTTTTTGCCATTTTGGCTACGGAACCCTAAAAAGTAGCGGTCAAAGCAACTGCTAACAAGCCAATTAAAAATGTATATAATGTAACAAAAATACTCATTTTGATCTTATTAACAAACATAGTTCTCAAAGCTACTGAGATTCAAATCTGTAATTTGCGGTCTACTTACTTACATTTTGCTCTTGCAGAACTGGATCAATTTCTGTTGCGTACATTTCATAAAATTTACATTTTCTTTCGTAATTTTCATAAATGTGTTATTATTTATCTGATCTTGCACAATTTTGCATTAAGACATCATAATTATGGACAGATTCACTGCACTGTGATTCCCTAGAAAGACAACGTTTAAACACGTATAATACAGGTAAGTAATTAATTCGCGCTTTCTAACATTTTAAATCATGTTCACCTTTATAAATTCTTCATGTTTTCCACAACTCATTGTATTACGTAGAATACGCCCAATGTCAGTAAATGAATGGGGTCATTATGTGTTTGTGACCATTAAAGTTAAATTTGAGTTTATACGATCGATTTGGATCTATATCGTTCCGTTGAACGTTGATAAATCAAAAACATGTTTTTTTTGCAAAAACAAACCCCGCTTTAATTTCAGATTTTTTAATTCGTCATTTTGAACAGTTTCGTTTCTAATTGTTTTTTTTAATGGACATATTGAACATATCTTTACTAATATTATAAAGCTGAAGAGTCTGTTTGTTTGTTTGGACCCGGTAATCTCATTTTTCATTGGTGCTTCGCTCCTATTGGTTGAAGTGTAATGTTATATAGCCTATAACCTACCTCGATAAATGGGCTATTCAACAGTAAAATATTTTTTCAATTCAGACCAGTAGTTCCTGAGATTATTGCACTCAAACAAACAAACTCTTCAGTTAACAATATTAGGGTAGATGTACACCTTCTTTGAATTCTGCATAATTTTCAATTAAAGTTTTATAAAAAGATTCAAAACACGTAGATATGTACTTTAAAATTAAGTAATTAACACATTATGTACTTGCGAATCATTAAATGATAATCTTTTTTATTTCATCAGAAATTGTTTTATTACCAGACACTATAACAATATTTACTCAATTGTTATTTTGATATCGTTGATCCAAAATTACATAAAGACCTAAATAACTTTGCATTCCATAAACTTAGTTAATACCTCTTACCTCAAGCAATAAGGTCTAAAATCAAAAAGCAACAGCTTTCAAAAGTTGTGTTTACCTGTATCGGACTTTCACTGTCGGGATATCAGATTGTCATTCTTGAATCACTCACGATGATTAATGCTATACAAAATTATATGGTGGTCGCCTCTGACGAAATTGGCCGGGAAATCATAGGGCCTTGGACCATAAAAATAAAAAGGAGAGGCGGTGTGGGAACATAATTTTTTTTGCGCTTTTTTACATCCATCGATGGTGAGGAAGCACGCCTGATCTCTTTAAAGTTTTATAACCCACTCACCAATTTTATGGTTTTAATATCAATCAGGAAAGTTGATAACTGTTTGACTCTTGATAGAGTTTATGTGATAGAAAATTAAAACGGCTGCTCGTCCAGTTTAAATTACAATACAAAAACGTTTATATTGTTAATTTTAAAGTTGAAAGTAGAGGGTGGTATTATTATTCTACTTGTAGCACATGCAAACAGAACAATGCGTCATCTCTCAAGGGAAGGGCTTCAGACCCCTTTTGCAAGTAGGTACAATACGAGTTCAGTTTTTATTATCAAACAGATTATTCCACGGTTTTTTTAACAAATTGGAATACCTACATAATTTAAATTTAAATAAAAAAAAAGAATAGCACATTTAACTTAACACGAAAAATAGACGAATTCCTAAATCGGAAACCAGAACTAAACGCTATGGATGCAGTTATGGCATGTAACACCTTAAGATTTTTTTTTTTTTTAATTCATTTACCTACAATGTTATTTTGTTTATGAATAAATGACTATTACTGCAACATAGTAATCAACCAAAGAATTATGGCATACTCAAAGTAAATAAACGATAAGGCTATACAAGGAACATAGTGATATAGAAAACAATAAAGAGTATGTATAATCAGATTATCATGCAGGTCAGTCAGTCCAACATGAAACTAGGCGCACATGTCTGCGGTGCTCGTAGCGTCATCTGCACCATTCGCGTCGGTGAAATGTCGCGCGGCGGACGTCAGCGCGCGCGCCGAGACCGTTAAAGTTCGAAATTTAAAAACGAACAATACAAACAAAATTGTGACAATTGTTGATCTAATAGTATAAACTAAGTGCCTGAATTAAACCGTATTTAAGATTTTGTGAGTGATTTCAGTGATGCAATAATAATAATTGTTATAATCTGTACTGCAGTGTGCATTTAGAGACAAGTGGTTGTGACCTTCTGTGTTATAAAAAAGGAGTTTGGTCTTAAACTTGTATGCAAAAGTGATGGAAATATGAATTCGAAAAAATTGGAATGTTTTGACGACGATGATTCTGTGGATGGAAAGCAGAGTCTCAGCTTTTTAGGTAAGTTGATTTAATTGATAGTTAGATTAAAGTGGTGCTCTACATGTGAGTATATATCCCGTAAGATAACATTAATAAAATTATAGGTAATAAAAGATTTCGCAAAACATTCGAAAATATTGAAGATGCAAGTCACTTTAAAATCAATAATACAAAAGAGTAAATAGACAGAAATAGTTTCATTGATAACTTCGTGTTCAAGCAATTGCCTGATATCGTGAAAATAGCGTGTCACCGATAAAGTGTAGGGTTAGAAATAAATGTTGTGAACTTTACTTCACAAATCATGACTTCGTAATGTACCTACATTATTATCTTTAGATTAGATTTCCACATCAGTAATTTGAAAACCCATTTATGCATGCCATAACTGGGTGTCTGTTTTAAATTCAAATGAGCTATGAAAGGGGAATTAGTTGTCAGTCGAAACTCTATTAGGTTGAAATGAATTTAAATGTTTTTTGTTTGTTTTAAAAGATAACTAGCAATGTGAAATTGTGGTCCCACATTATTTGCAATCAATAATCATGTTAGCTCGTCCAGCTAAGCTTAAAGGCTTGTGTTAGGAGTGGGTTCACGTCAAAAGTATAATGGGTAGGATTCGAACCCACGACCACACGATTGCGAGACCGATGCCTTAGCCATTAGGCTAACGCCGCTTCAAACCTAAATGTAATCATAATTATACTTTTAAAAGGCTATATCTTAGACCTAATTGACTAGAAGCTTTACAGCAATTTGTTGAAACGCTATTTTTATCGTTCGCCGTTTTAGGTTTCCTTCATGCTTGTAATAAATTTATGTACGAGTGATATACTTAAGACCGTGTTTCGCAATTAACCTTCGCTGTTTCCAGCGACTGCAGTAATTATTCCACTCCATTGAATGCCCTGTACAGATTTTTTAAATAAAATAAAGATAAGATTTTATTTCCAAGTCTAAGTGAAGTGTACAAACTGACCAACTTTTATCCAACAGCACATTTAGTTTGTCTTGTTTGGTAACCGTACTTTCTGCTAATAAAAACACACCTGATTTGGCACAAATTCATTCTTATGATTTAGCATTAGTTAGGTAGCCTAATGGCTAAGGCATCGGTCTCGCAATCGTGAGGTCGTGGGTTCAAATCCTGGCCATTATACTACCGACGTTAACCCATACTTAACACAAACCATAGAGCTTAGCAGGGTTGCTAATAATGTGGGACCACAATCCCACATTGATGATTATCTTTAAAAAAAAAATTGAAGAATACACAAGTCTATTCTTGGCTTTACAAATTGCCAAATTATTACCCAACATCTTGCAATGTCATCTAATCTGGATGTTGTGGGGGTGTACTGACTCATAGGCAAATGAAACCACGTATCCTGGTATGAGTCAAGTCCACCGAAGGTTCATAACCCACGCCAATAACTTTGTTTGCCGACAAGCTGAAAAGTTTATGTTGGTAGTGCGAGTGAAATTCAATATTGCCTGGTGAGACATTGTCTGTAAGAAAGTTAGTTGTAAGTAGGTGCAAAGTACAAAAGAATTAAAAAGAAATTCAATATACACTTACGAACTGAAATTTGTTAAATTAGGAACGTGAAATGAGGCTTGCGATTTCAAAGCGAAATTATCATTGGATGTATTTTGATTACTTTTTAAGTGGTTTTCTTACTGCTGCTTAATGTTATACTTGATACGTTTTGTTCATTTTCTCTACACAGATTATATTAGAATTTATCTTAAGACATTGTAGAATTTTATAAGCTACGGGTCTTAATTAAACCGTATTGCAACGGCCATGGTCACGGGTAGACTGTCTACCCGTGGCCACGGCCGTTGCAATACGGTCAAAACTTCGGGTAATAAACAAAGGTATTTAGCCTTAAAATAAAATATTTACGCGATTAAGACCCGTAGCTTATAAAATTCTAAAATGTGTACAAATCGCGAAAATTTACGAACATATATTATCTTAAGACACTTATAGCGAAGGAGATATCTCACACTAATAGCTTGCATGTCGAAATTTACCAAAAAAGTAGGTTTATGTTCTGTTTTTTTATGCTCACTATGATTATTTTGGCAATGACCCTAAAATTTGAATGCATATGCAAATATCCATTAAAATGAATGTGTCTAATGTGTATTTTACGATTATTTTGATGACATAACACTTACTAGAAGCGTTGGCACGCTTTTCTTCTTGTCTTATCTTTGACGAATTTAAGTTGATTATTTATCAATACACAGAATTTAGGAATATTTTGCGATTATTTGATCGAGTTCTTAGATATGACAGTTAAAGTGTTGTTTAAGATAATATTGTATTGAAATTGTATACGTATCTCATTTTTAGGGTTCCCTACCCAAAGGGTAAAAACTCAACAAGACTCCACTGTCCATCGGTCTGTCACCAGGCTGTATCTTCTTCGATAAATGCTATCCAACATCAAAATATTTTTTCAATTCTTACCCGTTGTTCCTGAGATTATCGCGTTCAACCAAACAAACAAACTCTCTAGCTTTACAATATTAGGTAGGTATAAAATATAGACTATAGTCTATAAAGATGTTACACAACTAAAGTTACTGAAGACAATGTTTAACGGCCTGTCTCAATAATCTAACTATCGATAGATTTGGCTACTAGAGGTATGTATATATTTGACAAAAGCTCCATACAAAATATGTCAAAATTCTACCTCTAGTAGACAAATCCATCGATAGGAAAATTATTGAGACCGGCCGTAAGTGATAAATACCTAGAGGTTCCTTTAACCTTTACTTTAGCATTTCTTCAGTAAAATTCTTATTTTGAATTTACTGACACAGAAAAAAAATAATCTTAAAGTCTTTTTCACTACTATCATTTGACAAATGAGGTACCTAGATAAATAACTCCAGGAAGGGTCTATCTATTTACATTACTAACAACTATAATAATATATAATATTTATTTATGGTCCCAGTTACATATTAAATATACCTATGATAGCCCCACTAGGCGAAGCCCATGTCGAGGCTATCATGTAATCAGTTTTACTTACCTAAGTAGTAAATTTTTTTTTGGTTAACATTAAATTGATTGTTATTTATAAGTAATACAAACATCAATATTAGTGATTAAAATAAGTAATTAAATCTAAAACAATAACACCAAAGTCTATATATAATCAAAATCAATAAAATACATAATAGAAGCATTAAAATTAATTAACTCAAAATTAAATAAATAGGTACATTCATAATAATGCAATCAAAATTAATGACCTTAAAACTTATAAAACAAAATCTAATTAAAGTTATTCTAAGACAAGTAAATAACATATTTTAATATAATTAAAACACGTTTCACTGCTATGTCATGTTCTACAATTATAATTGCTGTAGTTATCCGTCTCTATTTCCTTTTTTGGGCTGATAATATAACTAGCTAGTACTACTTGGAAGCCTATTAGCAGGACAAGAATTAATGGCAGATTTTATACCACTAACATTCTGTTTAGATAAACAGTGAGACGGTGAGTTCGAAAACCTTTAAACTTAGAGTGTCGAATCATAGAAAAACAATATTTACAATAAAATAAATAGAACTTATTAAATAAAAATAATTTAAATACTAAAAAACCCGCCGGCAAAAAGACAGAAACAAGATACTTTCATATTTATTAATAACATGCAGTCGGAGGCACAATATTAAAGCTCAACAGAATTAACTAATACCCATTTTTATTTAGTACTTTTTAGTCGAAATATGAAGAACTATTTGTATGATTATAAACGTTGTTTTTCTATGCTTTATCACTCCAAACTTGTTTAAACCTAAAAGTTAAATATATTTTCGCACTTGCCTTTTAAAGCCCTTTGATTTGATACCCCACTGGAGTGTCTTTGAAAAAAAAAACAGTCAACAGTCAAAGTAAAGCGCATAAAATTCAGCATTATGATTTTTTAAGAAATTTATGTAGATAGCCAGTGGCACTCGCGTCATCTAGATGAATTAATGTATCCTTAATTAATAACGGTTAAGGGGGGGGCCGTTGAGGAGTTCTGAGGGAACATAAGAACATTGGTAGGATACATACACGTCAAACAAATAACGCTCTTTCGCTCGGCAGTCCGGTTAAATACTTGCATCTAAGCAATATTAGTTGCGTGGGACGACTCCTTGTCACTATTTCCATTTTAAAGTCGATTATTAATTGAAGTTTGTCCTTGTCAGCTTTGAATATTAGTTTTGTAATGAAATAACCATTAAGACTTCTAAATCTTTGTTCCGAATCCCGAGTAAATGTGCCTGCTTTAAATTTGTTATTTTTTAGGTTCAAGGCACACAGGCAAGCATTTTTCTCTATAGAGATACTAACACAGAGATTAACAATTAAAAAAATATAAATACAGCACTCAACGTTAGTCATATAATTCTTTATATCCTTTTATGGGCAAAATAAGCAGTAAAATTAAGCGTAACCACATGTCAAACGCGGTCAAACGCTTTAATTTGTACAAAAACAGGAGCCAATTAGAAAACGAGATCTTCTTGATTCAACGGAACCAGTTCGATTGGCGATTAATTAAATAAAATTCATGGGTTCAAAGTAATTAAACATGGGTTGGTAATTATCAATAATAAGGTAGTAAATCCGTTATTTATGGTACGGTGTTTGATCTTAGGCTATGTTTTTGCTTGATTGAGCAAATGGATTGGCGATTTTATTATTCGTATAAATTATGCTTATTGCTGCTATAAACTCTTCCATGTCCCTTAGATAACTTTGAACTGACTTAACATTACCGTTATTTTCGTATAAAATATACTATTATGTTCTATTGTTGATTCAGTAGAAATTTGTGTTAGTGTTACAAATTTATAATTGTAGCTGTATTATAGTTTTTGCAGTTGATGCGCTCTATAAAATTGATATATTTATAGACCTTCTTTGATTTTTAACAAATTCCTAAATGATCGAACTCAGTATTATTAATTAGTGATTGCATTCAAACACATTGGAGGCCTACCACATTTTATCCAATTGGAATACTTAATATTTTGATAATGTTGCTTGTGTTCTAATTTAAATGTTTAAATAAACATTACGAGAATTCCGATTATTTATTGCATTTAAACGTTGTTAAATGCTTATTTATGTAGTTAAAGTTTAAAGTCATAATTTACTAAAGATCGCTGTGAAACAATATTATTTTCTATTCTCTATGCTCAAGAGATCCAGCTTTCGTCATAGAGGTAAGTAATATTGCGATCCTATCAAGTCAGGCTTGAAATTTTAGCTTTGCCTAAGGGAGAGAGGGCTTATGACCCTATTAACTTCCCCTGAAACCGCTATTAGTTAAATTATTCATAAAATCCGTGTAGAAACTTCTAAAACCGAGGTTTCGATTTTGCTAGTATTGTCTTGTACATCATTATACTTCATAAACAAGTAAAAGTATATCGTTACTTAAACGTCTAAATGGCTTAAACGATTTAGATAAAATGTCTGGTAATTTATTTAAATCAGTCTAGTTAAATTATTGTTTCACTTTAGTTACAGAATGTCACTTTTCAACGTTAACAACGTTCATTGCTCCTGCTATATTTACTACTAGCTTATGCCTGCGATTTCGCCCGCGTGGATGCCAGATTGTTACCAAAATATTCTAACGGCAAAGTTTCATACTAACTTTGCACCCCCCACCCCCTAAGGGAGTAAAACGGGGGTACCACCTTATAAAAGGAACCTCTGTGCAAAATTTCAAGTTTAAACCCTTATAGTTTAGGCCCTGCGTTGATATGTCAGTCAGTCAGCCAGCTTCTCCTTTTTATATTATGTAGAAGTTTTAAAACAAATGTTTTTAAACTTTCGCGATGTTTACATAAATTAGAATATTATCGGGACTTAATCACACGATTCTAATTTGAAACAAATGGTTACTTAGGTAACTAATTCATTCCAAATATCTACAAAAGATATTGGATAGTTGGTTAAAAGTAATAGAAATAAAACTTCTTCTTGTGAACCCTGTTCAAGCGTATAAAAAGTCGTCAGCAATATAAATTCTTCAGCACTCAGGAGTCTTCTAAACCAGTTTGAAGGTGATTCTAAAAATACAACATTAAAATCTCTGAACTCTGTTATCCCGCTTATAATCAACAAAGGGGATCACTTACTATTACTTAGTCTTCTTTGCCATTCAATATATAATCTTATTTAACTTACATAGTTTCTTCTTGTCCTATTTATATAGCAAAAAAAAATAACTTGCTTGCTTGACCCGCTTGCAAAATGACAGAAACAAGATACCCATCATATTTAATATCTTGCAGTCGTAGGCACGATATTAAGTTTAACAGAATTCATTTATGCCTCCGACTGCATGATATTAAATATGAAGGGTATATTGTTTCTGTCATTTTGCAGGCGGGTTTTTTTAGTTTTTTTATATTTAGTATATTTCAGTCGTTGTGATTTAGAAAGAACTATTTGTTTTAATATTATGGTTGTTTTGTCTATGTATTCTCTCTCTAAACTTTTTTTTAAACATAAAGGTTATTTATATTTTCGAACCCGCCTTTTAAAGATTACCCACTCTTTTTTGTCAGCCCGCACATTAGAGCGCATAAAATCCGCCATTTTTTTAAAATCGGTTGACCGTTAATATTTAGGAGCGGACATAGAAACAACATAGATACATATGCGTCAAACACATAATCCTCCTCTGCAGTCGGGAAAAAAGGTTTCGCTTGACACCTGTCGACTCTAGACTGTAGTTTTTTACAGTTAGTATTGAATGGATTTTGATGATCGACACATCTAAAAGTAATTTGTCATGATCAAGCTGAGGCGATGACGTCATTTTTATTGTGGAGTCGCTTTGATATGACCTTGGTACAACAATACAATGGTCGTACGGAAGTGTTGAAGCTTTGAATGTTTTACGAGCTGTGCGATATAATTGAGGTTGGAATTAATTTCTTAAAATTGACGTGTTTGTGGTATACTCATACTACAAAATATGATTTGGCTTAGACACTGTTAAACGTATTATTAATGAACTACAGTCCCAGAATGATGATATGATACTTTCGTTAAAATAGAACAGAAACTAAAATTGCCAGTAAATGCCAATTTAAAGATTTGTCTCGTTATTCTAAATATTGAAATAGTATTTCCACTCTCACTGTCTATCTGTTTGACAAGTCAAGATTATGCATTTACAGGGGGTGAAAGTAACATAGAAGTTGAAGGACCGAATGTACTTGTAAATGGAAATATGTTCTCATATCTAGCAACAGTTTAATTATACTATTACTATAGGTGGCAATAGTTAGCTCGATGGGAATGAAAGTAGAATGACAGAAGAAAAACATATTACTGAGATCAAAATCACAATTCCTAGTATACCACTAAACGGTATAGTAATTTATTAAATCAAGGACAATCAATCGATCGAATCAATTCTTATAGAGTTGAGTTGCTTTGTGCTCATGATTTCATGTTTTTCAACTTTAACTCTAATATTGAGTCCTCCGCCCAAGTTGCTGCCAAGAAACTGAGCACCCTTAACCGTGTGACCAGGTACTTCTCTCAAGGACAGCTTCTTATTTTATATGAAGAACAAGTCCGTTCTTGCATGGAATACTGTAGTCACCTGTGGAACGGCTCGACTAAATACAAACTGGCCTCACTAGAGAAAGTTCAACGCAAAACCATTAGGCTTATAAACGACGAAGCGTTGACCAAAAAAAAGGCTTCACAATTTGCAATATTGGCGTAACGTGGGCTACGGAGAGTGTTCACAAGAACTCCATGCACTGATCTCCTTTCCATCGTTGGCCGTCTAGGCGCAGTGCAGGGTACCATCCACACGTTGTGGCTACACCCACCTATCGCACAAAGCAGTACGCTTCTACATTTGTTATGTGAACAGCTAAAGTGTGGAACTCCCAGCCGGCATCAGTGTTTCCAATAATTATAACCCGGAAACTTTTAAGAGTGCTTGGGCATCTTCTGGGTGCGCTCGTTCCATCGTAGGCTTCATCAATGCTTTACATCAGGCATGATCGAAGCCAAGAGCAAGCTTAAATATATAAAATATGTTTAAAAATCCCCTGCTACACAGAATTAATTCCCTAGAGTAGGCAATGTAAAGTGAAATCGGCTTATTCCATTGTAAAGATGTTTGAACATTAAGAAAAGATAATATTTTTTCTCAGTTATTACGTTAATACACGAATTATCCTCACCATGAAATTTCAAACACGAACAATTTATACAAATTGATATCTAAAATTGTATACAGCAATCGATTCAATATAATCGAATGAGATTTCTGTGGTATCGAAACTCGTATCGTTTTTTAATAAGCTCACTAATTCCCATATTTGACAGATTCTTTACAAGATTATCTAATGTAATACTTCTAATGAACTCGCTGGAAACGAATTTACCCACAGCTATAAAAATATAGTAGTTATATTTACTTACATTTTCTTTAAGATTAACCTTATTCGTATAGTAAAATGACAACTTTATTATTATTTTGTAGCGACTCTTTGATTGTAGAATTAATTCTATTATTAGCCCAATTACGATTTTAGCTATTTCCCGAACGTATCTTATCAAATTTATAATCATATTATACAGGGTGGGCCAAGAATTCGTTAACATTTAAACTTAACATCCCGCGCTAATACAAGCCGCGCGGGGAGCGGGGAGGGAACTTACCACTAGCTCGCTTCTCGGAAATTTAGTCGCAATGGATCGCTTCACGGGGCCGCAGCGCGCTTATTGTGTGAAACAATTTTATCTAAACAACAGTTCGCTCATTACTGTGAGACGCTTATTTCGCGTTGAATACGATTTACACGATTTAAATCAGTGTCCGAGTGCTCCATTAATAAAGAAATGGGTTAAGAAGTTCGAAGAGACGGGATCTACACTAAACGTGAAGCAAACCGGCGGCCCACGGACTTCTCGGAGCGAAGAGAACGTGCAGCGAGTTTCCGCATCAGTTCGACGTGATCCACATTTATCGACGCGCAAACGTTCGGCTGAATTAGGATTATCCCGTACATCATTGCGCCGTATTTTGAAATTAGATTTGACATTACATCCATATAAGCTCCAGTTAGTGCAGGAATTAAAACCTAATGATTTAAATTTGCGCAAGTTGTATGCCGAAACAATGTTAGATCGATTCAATAATTTTGACAACCTCTTATTTTCCGACGAAGCGCATTTCCATCTAAACGGACACGTAAATAAACAGAATTGCAGGTATTGGAGCAGCGAAAATCCCAAATCTAAACACGAGAGGCCACTTCATTCTCCCAAGGTACAGTATGGGCTGCAATTTCAGCAAAAGGAATCATTGGACCCTACTTTTTCGAAGATTCTCGCGGCCGTTCGGTTACTGTGAATTCTGCTGAGTATGTGAAAATGTTAAGGGAGTTCTTGGCACCGAAGCTACTGGAATTTGCTGGCTACAATAGTAACACATGGTTTCAGCAAGATGGAGCCACTTGTCACACATCTAACGAGTCCCTGCCGGTGGTCAAAGAAATGTTTCCGGAAAAGCTGATTTCCAGACGAGGCGACATCCCATGGCCACCCAGGAGTCCAGATTTAACCCCAGCAGACTTCTTTTTATGGGTTTATTTGAAGAGTCGTGTTTACATCCATAAATCAAAAACTCTAAGTGAATTAAAGGAAAAAATTAGCGAAGAAATGTCGGCGATCTCACGGTCTCTTTGTCGACGAGTATTCGAAAATTTCGGTGCTCGCTTAGAAGAGTGCAAAAATCGAAACGGAGGTCATTTAGATGATGTTATTTTTAAAAAATAAATTCCAAATCATTAACTTTCTTATCAATAAACAATTTTAAAAATATGTCAAATGGTTTTTTTTATATGATTTTTTGAAATGTTAACTAATTCATGGCCCACCCTGTAGAACTATAAATCCAATATAATCTATTTAATGCCATTTGTCATTTTGATACATGTTATATATAACTTAAGTTACAGTTAGTAAATTATTACTTTCACTTTTCTCAAGAGCTCGCACATGCTTATTAAAAAGCTCACTACTTGTATGGATTCGCTACAATACTACTTAGAAACTTGAATATATCCATAATGCTGCAAAGTATCCGCTTCTAATCATAGCCTTATGATAATGCAGGAGATTATTAAATGGTTAACCTAACATAAGCAAGAACTGAGTGCTCATTAGGCAGATTGAAAGCTCAGTGAAGGTACTACTGTTGGTCTTTTTAGCCACCAGTGAAATTGCTGAGGCTCCGGTTATACTATTTTAATCATCTATTTAAGATTATATTGGCCAATAAATGAATTACGACTGTCCAGGACATCAGTCCTGTATTTGAATAGGCACCGGTCGGGACGGATTTCTTTCACATATAGTTTGAGTTTGATTGTCTTGTTAAGAATATTGTTATCGAAATCGATAAGGAGAACGTTATTGTAAAACACCTTCTTTAAAATATTAAAGGGAAAGTTGTGATCGTAACCATTTTCATCACCATAACACTTAACTAATCTAAGAACCATAGAACTTAAGCTTTATATAACACACTTAAGATTAAGACGGTTATGATGAGGTTATTCTTGAATCAACGGTTTTAACCATAAAATATTAGCATGGTTTAAATACTTACTGCTTTGTATTTAATGTTCGACAATAAAAAAGAAAACTTTAAGCACCGCCTTTATAGGCTTGAATTTAAACGTGAAATTGCTAATAATATGCCCAATTTTAGAAATCTCTAAGAAATTATCTAAGTGGAAATACTGAAGCTGTTTCGAATTTCATCAACGTATACGAAAATATCACAAAAATATTATAACCCTTTCTAAAATCTTGAGGCAAAAGAAGATATAAATATCCAGTTTCCAAAGTAAGAAGTAAATTTGCTTAACAACGCTATAGTAATATTGCACCTAGAATCTACGAGTATATACTCGTATAAAAGAGGAAAAGCTGACTGACTAACTGACTGACATATCAACGCAGGGCCTAAATCTAGTGTATAATAAATTTAATCTAACATAAAAAACCAAACAGCTAACTAATTATCAAATTAAAAATAAATAAACTATGGCTAAAAGATTTAAGATTCGAAGATATGGAAAAGCTTTTAACATTCGAGAAATAAAACCAAAACCATAGCGATTAACACTTTAACACCATAAACAACACACCACATATACACATAGGTATACAAATATCTACAAATACACACACACAAACACATATTCTATACAATATAATGTCTATTATTGTAAAATGATTGATACACCTTTAAACTAGACTAGCTTTCACCTACTTTGGAAAGAAACTGATTCCCGACATACAGCTTACACTACTTTGGGAATCAGGGCTTGCAAACATATTGTTCAAACCTTGACCAAATGATTTATTATTATTTATTATTCTCTTTATTCATTTTTTTACCTTATTTCTTATATTTTTAAATTTGTATTAAGAAAGAAAATATAAATTTATAAATATAAAAATATACCACCGGGTACCAAGATACCGGTGGTAAGGGCTCCAAATAGAGGAACTGTATGTGCCGTGCCATTTTACATCAGGCCCTAGACCCAGCTACCCATGCGGGCCTCTGCAGATGTTGGTTCAAAGCAAAGCTCTTAGCGATTATTATTATATACCATAATTTCTTCCCATATTTATCCTTTCATCTAGTTCAGTCCTACTAATCTCCAATAAGCCATGAACAGACTGCGCAACAATGAGCGCGTGGCATAAGTTTCAGTGTGGTCCACTAAACAACAAAGCGCTTCTTTGTAACCATTCAATTAACACAATAAAATATGGTCTCGTTCCCCTTACAAATGTTATAAATCTTTTTTACACAATTATTTTTCAACTTTATAAATTTGATAAAAACTGGTAAATGGATGGAATTTTCAATGGAAAATTATAAACATTATGACCTACATTAAGTACAACACTACTTCATCTATGTAAAGAAAAATAATCTAAACTTAATTGACGAAAAAGATATTGCTAGTGAAATTAATGACATTGATATAAATAACCTACCTACTTTAAATAGACAAGATTGTTTAGATTAAGACGTGATGAATAATATCTTCTCTATTTGTAATTGATTTATAAATAAAGCGTAGCTGATTTATAGTTTCATTTACGGCAATTTAATGCAAATTTATTTGTAATCGTAATCAAATATTTATATTTAATTCGAGTCAAGATAATGTTTGTTTTGATTAAACTTCTTTACTTTTTAATCTCTCTTCGATCATTAAACATGTTACAAACTACATGTAGCCTGGATATCCTGGATCTATGTTGCAAATGTCAAAATAGATTCTATATTGACATTTGCACGCAAATATACAGAGTAACCTTACCAATTCTTTAGATCGTGAGCATCGTTTCTTACTTTATTTATGTTTCCATTTGCCCTGTTAAATCCCCACTTAATTGGTTAGACGATATTTCGAACCAAACACGTAACAGCAAGGTATTGTTGACATTAACTGGGTAATGTTAACATTGCGCAATCGTGAACTAACGTAACCTAAATCCTGAGAGTGCCTATTCTACTCTTCTTACATTTTATTTCCAATTACAAATTATAAGAACTATAATTCTTAATGTGTTTCGCACATCCTTGCTATTTTCTTCTATCGTTAAAACTTGACGGTCCATTTACATAAGCTTCATATCTTTAATTATTACTTTAACGACCACTGAAATTAATAGGTATATTGTAATTACATTCCTAAGATCTATTTTGAGGCTCTCAAGCGCTAAGTATAAAAACATTCTTTGACTATTGAAAACCATTAATACTTAGATTATATCACTTGTAATCACCGGTGTTCAGTATGATAAGTACCTACTGCTGTATGAGTAATGTTTCTTTAGCCTGAACGTTCAATAAAATTTCGTTTGTAATCTCTCCTGTATTTAGAGTTATCACGAATGTTAAAATTTTTCACTTTCCTGAGAACCTGTTTTTCAATAACTATTGGTCTCTAATAGTTATGCTAACACATGGGTTAAAACAAAGGATCTTGCCTAAACAAACGGTGACCCACTAATTTGTTCAGTTAATATTGAACGAACTTTACTTGTACGCTTCCAAAAATAGATAATGCGTTTCGGAAGATGCGCCTTTTGAAAAAAATGGTAAACATTTTTACATTGGAACTTAAAATGTTCATTAGTTTTGAAAATTCAACCTTATAAACATACAAACTAAAGGGAAAAAAGGGGGAATCAAGGCTGGTTTTGTGCAAAAAAGGTGAATTAAATTGAAGGTTTTCAAAACTAATGAACATTTTAAGCTCCAGTGTAATGACACGCCATTAAAATATTAATTCCTTGAAAAGGAAGTCTATAAACCAAAGTTATCTGATAATTTCTAGTCCTTAGATAGGCCGTAAATGGTACTACCGATTATAAGAACAAGTTGTTGAATCCAGTTTACTCAAGGAAGCAAATAAATTTAATTATAAAATAAATTATTCTCTAATAGCTTATCATTTATCAGTCATTCACTCATCAACCTTCAGCCTAAACCCTTGGACCTAGTTATTGCTAATTTTTAATATTTTTATTTCGTCACGAGAAATAAAATTCAGGAAACTCGAACTCGAAAGTGAACCTTAATATATTTCACTATTAAAATGTACCGCAAGCGAAGATGCAAAATAAACATGTTTAAATTCATCTGGAATACTATTTTTGAATAGTAATTATAGTCCTGTTATTCCTTTTGCTTTCGAATCTATAATTCGAATCAATATTGTAGAAAGCTATACCAACCAACAGGTTATAATATTTATTGGATCAGGTATAATTATTTGCGGTGTTAATGCTATTGTAAATTATGCACATATAAATATTCATAATATTATAATGAGCTAACCCAAGAGTTTATTTTAGTCAGAAGTAGAAGGTTTTAGAAGTGTTTTAATTATTTATTTATAATAAACACATTTAAGAATCAATTTTGATAAAAAAGCGCTTTTTTAGTATGCTTTTTAAATCTTCAGAGATGTTTGTTACTTTGTAGCTATGATGAATTCAAATTTCAATAACCACTTATTTTTTGAGAATCTTGCATGACGGGGATTAATGACACAATTCGATCATAAGAAAATACTTCATTTAATGCCTCGCGTTGTAACTTTTTTCCATCGAAATACGTAGCCACATTATCTCAAAAATCCATCAACACAGACGCTTGTACAAACATCAATGTGGAACATGCAAAGGGACTAAAACGAAATAAAACTCATCCGTCTCTTTCTATTTGTACGTTTATATGGTTCTGTACCTTGGTCGGCAAAAACGGAACTCTTATAGGATCACTTTGTTGAATGTCTGTCTGTCAAGAACCTTTACTCAGAAACACGTGGAGGTATCAAGCTAAAATTAATATCAAACACTCAGAGCAGGATAAAATTCAAACTTCTACGTCAACGCAATCTAAACTTCTCCGTTTGTGGCGCTTTTATTGACGCTCGCCATAGAATCAAAACCTATAGGGAACTGCCGGTTGACCTAAAATCATAAAATAATTATTATTGTGCGATTATACACTAAACTAACCTATGTCGATGTATGAGGGACAACCGGACTAACTTTTCTCTCGGCTAAGTTAGTTAAATTAATAAGAAATACTATTTAGAGAGTTGGAATAGTATTTCTTATTAATCGGACTACGGAACTCTCGGTGCGAGAGTCCGACTACCACTTGATTGGTATTTTTGTATTATCATTTATATTGAGTGCAATATCACAAAATAAAAAAATCATCTACTACACTTAATAAAAATAAACTTAATATTCAACTGCAACAACATTTTCATTCTTCAAAAAAGGTAATGATAGGAAAGTAAAGATTTCAATCAAGGTTTGAATATTTTTCTCTTTAATAAAGGATGTGTCGTAGATGGAACTCGTTTGGAAGACGTAGTAGCTGTAAGTTGAAGATCAGGTCTTTAAAACAGACTGTAACAGCTAGTTATCATACTGAGAAAGTTATGAATCATTGGATTGAAGTTGCTATGCTAATATAAGTAGATACAGGAGCCAGTCTAGGAAAAGAAATTGAAAATTAATTTCTAACTTTCGAGGACATTAAAACCTTGTTTATTGCTATTATTATCTCAAGTGTAATGGGACCACTTACCATAATAGGCAAAAAAGATAAAAAATATGTTTAATTTAATACTGACTACGTTTCGTTCCGAGACCTATTCATCTTAATATAATTAATATTTCTTGTAAATAAGTAAAATTATAACAAAACACCAAACCCTACTGCTTAAAATTGAGACCTAACGGAAATTGTTTGGGCCCAAAAATCCGCCATTTTCTTTTTTATAATTTTGATGTACCTGGAGTCACTCTGACAACTAAGACGAATCTGACGACACCTCTCAAGCTAAAATCCATCAAGTCATTTAAGCTCTAGAGCTCACCTAAAAAATATTAGTACATACAAACAAACAAACAAAAATAACCCTCCTTCATGATCACTTTTTTACTCGACTGCGCAAGCAATCGTCAGCAAATTGAAAGAAAATTATTTTTATATTAGTCATGTAAATGGCAAATATTTAAAGAAAAATAAAAATATAAAAGTGTTAATCACTGATAACAGTTGCATTAACAACAGCATAGCTAATTGAATCGAGATCTATACAGCAGTCCTGTGGGCGTCAACAGATTCCATCTCTTTTACTCTAACGAGGGGCGAGAGAGAAGGGCGTAAGGTCTATTATTGTTAGCGGAGGGACAGGAGCAGGTTTGTACTCGTAAGAATAGGGTTGCCATGACTTTTGTGTAGTCGTTGAATCATTATTAAAAAAAAAATGAATGAATTTTGACTTTTAAAGCAACAAACTTTATCAATAAAGCGTAACAAGTAAACGACAAAGGACGTTATTTGATTGAAAAATCTTTACTCGTTTTTATTACAGTTGGCATTGCGGATGTAACAATATAAAACTCACACTAAAATATATTAACTACAATTCACTTGGCTAATAACGAACAATTTTCAAACTTATACTAGCCGTGTGGTGTTATTGTATGTGATACTATGCTGAAGATTGTTGCTGCTCATTATTTATCTAAACATTAAAATATTTTTAACAATATCAAGTAATAGGTATATTATTACTAAACACGTTGAATTCTAAAACATCTGTTTACGTAGGCACAATTTTGAACATCAGAAATGCTTTTGAGAAAGAAAAAAAAAGGATGCATTTTATTACCTGTCGATACCATAAAAAGGCAAAATAAAAAGGGATCGAAATACACCATCTGCCTCAGTTTTGTGTTTCAAACACCGCTAATTGAAAAAGGACCAATGGTTTTAAAAATATAATTATCACTTTCTATAATTTTATTGAGATTTCATAACAATTAAGTTTGTTGAAATACCTGAGACAGTAAAGTTCTTATTTTATTGGTTTTCGACCTGTCAAAGCTTTTGGAGGAAGGCTTTTTTCATATTATGTAAGGCTTATGTAACAAACTATGTAAAAAAATATGGTGATAAGGAAAACAATAAATTAATTAATACCTAATTAAAATGTCATTGCAAATATAACAATTGCGATTGCAAATATCAAAGAGTATACAAGTCTAACAAAAAAATAATGATGATTTAAAATGCTAAGTATTCAGTTATTTTCTAAAGAAGTCTACATTGGTTCAATAGCAAGGCTATAAAAAAAAAAAATATCTGCCGTATATTTTATACCTGCAGTTAAGTCTGAAGATGTTTCTTCGATGCATATTTTATAGTTGCTCACACTAAGAGTCTTTGACTCTTTGACTCCATTTCATCAATTTATGATGGCAACTCATTCTTAGTGTTCATCATAATGTATAGGGGTCCGAGTACATTGCCTTGCATACTGCAAACATTGTTAACTAGACTAAACCAGAGAGAATTCGTAATGCTTGTTTCTAGTGTTTTAACACGTTACGTTTATACCTTCCGATAAACTATTGCTCAGCACCACCGTATCTGTTGACCCAAATTAAACCATCGGATGCGTGTACCTTTCATTACCATGGGAGATTATAATTTAGAAAGCATTAAAATCAACAGATTAAGCCTTGTAAACTGTTTCCTTCTACACAACGGACAATAAGCCCTATACTTCATCAATAAAGTCGAATTTAAATTTTGTGTAATAAGTAATTTGTCTCATAGGAGTCCTGTAGTAACAAAATTTATAGCTGTGCCAGTAAACTATTGATTACCAAGAATGGTTTGCGTTCAACAATTTATAACGAGCAATCTCTGGTCCGTGATAGCTCTATTAATACGTAGACATATTTTTAATAATGTACTTGAAGGAATGATTTATTTTGGAAAGCTTTTAACTATTAATTAGATTTTAATTACAAATGATTTGACAGATTCATTGCTTGTTTTAATTGCTACCGTGGAGTTTAAATCATCAATATCGACTAATTTTTAATCAATATTGTTACTTTGTTTTATGTGTTGATTTTTGACATGCCTATAATGGTTTACTAATTTATAGTTCACTGTTATGTATAATAACTTCATCAGTGTCGCTAATAAAATGTTTATTATTATATAAACTTATAATAGTTACAACAACATTATCTTATTAAAATTTCAGAAAAACGTGACCAAGAAAATAGAAAAACTGCTTTGAGGGCGCGACATACAATTTTATTTGCAATATACGTAGACATAGATTAATAATAGATAGCCTAGACTCTTCCTATTTGTTCGATATTTTTATGCCGTTATATGTTTCTGCTACTCTA
This sequence comes from Herminia tarsipennalis, assembly GCA_945859575.2. Classification (NCBI taxonomy): domain Eukaryota; kingdom Metazoa; phylum Arthropoda; class Insecta; order Lepidoptera; family Erebidae; genus Herminia; species Herminia tarsipennalis. The sequence goes on along the minus strand of OX243843.2, from coordinate 4,047,921 downwards.
TCTATAGTAGCTCTATGGATATAAACATTGAATGTCTATAATGAGTTTTTACTATTGAAAAGTCATAATTGATTTGCTAAGGATGTGACTAAATCATTTGATAAACACAAACCAACGTTCATAGAAATCGATTTAAAATGATGTATATTTGTAATTGTAAAAAAAAACTGGCGGATTATTGGCGCCAAAATATTTTAAAAATTTTAAGCAGACGGGTTTTTTGTTTTGTTATTATCATTATCACTTAATTACTTTTTTGTTAGCAATGAAGTTTTTTAACAATGTCATTGTTGAGGTTAAAAAACTAATTGCCTGCAAGTTACGCCCATAACAAATTAACTCTCGTTTTTTTAAATTAACAACGGTCCATGCATTGCACAGTGTTATGTAATGTACCTGAATTGAAAGGCCAAGTATCAGTAGCTGTAAAGTATATACATTCTTTTTTAAGTACTTATATCTACTCCTGTTTCTTTTAGTTTGTCTCAAAGAGCATTTTCACGAGTTGTATGCATTTGGTATATATAGAAAATATATTCATTGTAGAGTTGTCGTAAACTCTACTACGGACACATTATCTATAATTTCGAGATTTAAAATGTTTACCAATAACTTTAAAATTCTGTTGATTCGAAAGAAGGTCATAATTGCTTTGTTGCATAAATGCATCGATGCTCAGGAACCGTGTGCAAAGTATGAGGTTTTTTCGGAAGAGTGTGTATGACTTGGTTTTTGCGTATGGCTCGATGACCGACAGGCGTAATCTTGTTAGTGTTGAGTGCAAAAACTTTGGTGTCATCACCTGCAGTTTAAAATTCACTTACCGTTACGTAATTGTTATGGTCATATTCAATATATTTTGATATTGTGTATTCACATTAAAGTTAATTTTATTTTATATCAATTTTATGACATCAGGTTTTGTCTTTTTAGAAATTGTCAACAAAATCGGCAGATTTTATATTTCGACTGTAGTTTTCACCAACATATTTACATGAATTACTAACAAGTTTGCAACCTGAGTACCTACATAAAATCGACAGAATGACATTTTTTTAAGTATTTTTTTTTAAACGACTTCTGCATTAGGTTACAAGGCCTGTATTGCGGGGGACTTTACAAACGTACATTCACGGACACAAAGTACAGCCAGACTCGGATCACACAAACTGGTGTCCCGTGTGGGAATCGATCCCACGAACTCTTGCGTAGCAGTCAGACACACTCCCACTGCGCCACGGCGGTAGTCATAAATACTTTAATAAAAACATTTAAGAACAAAATTGCGAATCGGTCCAATTTAAAATGTGTGTCAATCATAATCATCATAACGTTTACTTCACCGTTAATCCCTCCATATTCGAAAATTTATTCGAATTCAATTTAGCGCAGACACTTAACTAAGACTTACAAAAATATGCTTAATCATAAATACGTATCATTAAAGTAAGCTGACCTTGAAACCATGTCTCATTTTCTGTTAATTCTTATAAAACGTTCTTTAAAACCATTCGTTTAATAAACTTTTTTTATAATGTTATATTAAGTATAGCGGATTCGAGAAATTTCTCTTACTGCTCAATCACATGTCATACCTAATATGACTGGCCTATTGGTCTAGTGGTTAGTGACCCTGACTGCTAAGCCGGAGGTCGTGGGTTCGATCCCCACCCAGAAAAAAACTTTGTGTGATGAGCACGATGGTTTATCCTGTGTCTGGGTGTTATTTATCTACAAAATGTATGTATTTAGAAATATATAAGTATGTTTATCAGTTGACTGGTTTTCATAGTATAAGCTCTGCTTTGTTTGGGATGACGTATCGGATGACGTTGTATGAGTTGTCCCAAAATATTATTATTATTATTATATATATTTTTTTTTGTAAAAAGAAAACAAGCCGTGTGAAATTGTGGTCTCACATTAAACTAGCAATCCTGTTAACCCCTCAGCTAAGCTCAATGGTTTGTGTTAGGAATGAGTTCACGTCTGTAGAATAATGGGTAGAATTCAAACCCGCGACCTCACGATTTCGAGCGAGTCCGATGGCTTATTTTAGCACAATGCCTCATATATCAAAGTTATTGATACGTTATATCTAAATTAGGAGCAGGTGTTTCGGTTTAGCTTTTGCAATCGTATTTAAAGAATGCATATTGCAGCTTATTGACTCGTTTTAGGCAAATATCGGCATTTTATTGGCTCCTTTTCGGCAAATATGGATATTATTTTGTAATAGGTATAATTAGTAGGGCACATGCAAATGTATTTGGTGCAGGCTAAATAGGTATATGTCGAAAAGTTTTGTGGGTAAACCCTAACTTTTTCGTCATATTCATAACAATTGACGACCGCATGTCTTGAACCGACATTATGATGCAGCTGCTAAATAACGTTACTCTTTTATTCAGATACAATGTTTTACAACATTTAAGTAGTTTCTTTATTCAACACAAATGGTTATTGTTCATAAAAGTTTTGGTCCTCAACTTTGTTTTGATCTTCAACATAATAAACATAGTTACTGTATTATTGTTGAACTTTAACCAAAGCTTTATCTCAATACAAAGTTATACATTGCTCGACCACACATTACTATTCCAAATTTGAAAAATGTTGGTGCAGAACAGAAGAATATAGTAATAATAAACCTTTCAATATACCTCCAGGGCTGCTTACCATAAGAATGAATAACATTAATTTCATACACCCATACATTCAAAATAAAACGAAAGTAAATTTCCCGCAACTCAAAATACTCCACATGCACTAAATCATATCTTGCGCCTCAGGCTTTTCAAGGAGGTTGAACGTGCTCCAATAAACGCTACGTATAAAGATTTATTTTTCACAGTACAGCGTATTAACATCAGTTCAACAGCCCTTGTTGTGTAAGAGTGACGTAAGCAGTCCACCTGCTTGCTAAGGTATTCACGCAACGAGATGTTGGGACCTTGTTAGCTAGACTTAGACGGTATAAATAATAGTAACAATTGCAGAATTGAGACGGGCTTCCGCGAGCTTTTCAACCAACTTCTACTTCTTCAACTTTCAACAATTTTCGTATTCTTGTAACTTTGGGATCGATCTTAAAAATGCTTTCGCACCGTACTAGAATGTTGTTATTGCGCTCTCGAGACGCATACTTGATACAAATGTATTTGAGATCGATTCCAAAGTTACAAGAATACAAAAATGGCCGTTTTAATCAAAACTTAACAGCAACTGCACTGCTTTAAATACGTGAATTGACCCCCTGAGTACCGTGTACGATACTTGATACTTAACCTCCGTCAAATCATGTAATGGAACTGATAGTGTAGTATCAGGTGAATTCCTCAATAATCAACGGCCTTGTATCGCCAAACGCAATATTTTGTAAACCGAAAAATAATTAAACATTTTGAAGTTGGTTCCTAAAACATAAAACTACATTTCCTGGCACCAACTTCATAATGTTTAATTATTTTTTGCTTTTTAGTTACCATAAATTTATTTTGTAGTCGGTTTTTATTTTTTTGTAAAAAAGTTTTTATGTTTTGTAATTTGTTCGAGAAAAGGCGATACAGCAATCAATAATACAATATACTCATATAATGACAATTCTTTTGAGCATAAATCTCAATAATGATGATGGAAATCTTAACTTTTCAAGTAAGATATTACCAAACATTTCATGCGTAATGGTAGCTTCGACAAAAAGGAAATTAGAAGTTGCATAAACGTTTAAAGAGATAAATGACAATAAATATACCTATACATTTCTTTAAATACTTAATTATAATATTGCAGACAAATAAAAGTTAAAAGTTTAAACTAATTATATGTCGGGTACGAAACTCTTCCATAGGTCGAGGTGAATTGAAACAACTAAATAATACCCTCTGACGTCAGTTTACCTTTAAAAGAGAAGATGCGTGTTAATAAATACATGTTTCTTGTTTCGTCCAATCAATCATTATATCTGTCACTTAATGTTGACCCCAACATACTTGGAAATTGGCTAGAATGCCTGTAATTTTATTGCTGAACTAAAGTTTATCTTAAATTGTATGACAACGACAGATGTTCTTCACATATTTGGTGTGGCGAGTCATCATTTGTTACTATTTTGTATTGCACACCTTTTATTGTTAATACATTTCCATGATTTGTCTAAATTGACTTTGGTAAACTTGCAAATTACATTTTCTGCTTTCCATGCCATTGTTTTCTAAGGTCATCGTTCTTTCTTCTTTTGTTAGGCTGTCAAATAATAAGATATTTACTAAGAACGTGGGCATATGACCAACTGTTGGTTCAAGTGGGCTGTCGATATTTAAATGCCAAATGAGGCGTGTTAAATTTATTGATTCTTGTTGTTCCACATTGATTGGGTGACTGATTGTGTTGTTTATATTATGGCATTGATTGATGTTTCCTGTAAAGTCTTTATTACTAAATTTAAGTAAAGATGAAAAACCTGCCCTTTATATTGTTTCCCACTATATTTCGTTTAGTTATTTATGTATAGTTACTTAAATTTAAAAAAAAATCAAATCAAGTTCTATATTATTTTACTAATTAGCTAAATTCATTTTAATTCCAATCAAGTTGCTTACTTTACTATTGTTACAATTGTCGAACGTATTCCCAGTTTGCGGCATTTTTATGAATGCTTACATGACCATTTTTTTTATTAAAGGACCAGCGAACAGTTACAATATTAAGCCTACGGCTATAACATAAATATTTTTCAGTATGAACAATATTGCAACCAGCAGCGCCGCTCACTGATTGATAAAGTGATCTAAGATACAGTCCATGTCACTTCGCGTCGTCAGTACACGCGAGAGATAAAGATTTACCTAATTAGGTACCTTAAATGTCAGGTTCTCCTTGTTGCACAATATTCAATGTTCAATCGCATGGTTAACTGTCATTAAATGTCCCATCTTTTAAACATTAAATTACCTAAACATTACTGTACACGGCCTCCACTCTCTCCCGCCAGTTATTGTCAGGTTTTACGGGCATCAGCAATCGTGCCAACCGCTTATATTTCATTTCAACAGCTTTAAGTATTAATGTTACATTGTTGTTAATAAATTTCATAACAACAAGACTCGATGAAGTTTATTAATGTGTATTCTCGATTTATTATCATCCACCTTTGCTTTTACTTCTAGCTCTTACAATAAGGTTAGTTTGTAAGATCTCAATTAAACTTTATAGAAAGCTTTTCACTATAATTTTCTAACTCACGTTTCTATTAGAAATAACAGTTACAGACAACACTCTGAGACAAAACTTAACAAGCCTTCAATTTCGTTAACGTAAGATGTGCTTTCTGCAAGAAACCCTAAATATTTTTAAAATCGAAATGTTATATTTTAAAAAGCTGGACCATAGTGTGACTCAAATTATATTTTCGTTCTGTACAAATAACTAATTGTAATACAATACATCAACTTAATTGGTAAAGGCCATCATAAAGGCAATGAAACAAAATAATGTTCAAAATCATTCATTTCCTTTATTTCAATCTTTATAAGAACAAATTACATTCTATTCAATTCTACGATCGACTAAAGTCTAACAATTCTCGTCCGTTATGTTCAAATAGTCGATCGCCGCAAAGTCGTGTCTTCCATTGCTATCGATACATCCAGATGGACTCGATACCGATGCGTAATAAATTGACTGCCGACTGTATCGTCTGAATGCATGCACCGTTAACGAGTAATAGATTAAGTTACTTTCACACTATCTACTAGGTACTGCGATTTGATTAAATTAATTTTCTTCAGCCAGTAGTTTATGAGCAAATAAATTTCGGTTTATTGGGAGAAATGTGCTAATTAGATTCAATGTTGATTAATTTCTGGGTCAATATTTAATAACTCTTTTCTGGTTATGTTAGTTGTAGTGATTAAATTATTGTAAAACTCAAATATTTTTTCTTAAATTAATGACTAAAATTTTCTCCACGAAAATTCAGAAACGAGTTTCTGGTACAAACAGCAGAACAGTCGCTGTTATAATGTTAACAAGTCTGTTAGGCCTTTACAGCAATAACGAAATATAAATTATTTTGCAAGACCTTTACTAGAGAAATCCAGCAATAAGTATAAAATATTAAAGCTTCGAACCCTTCAATTTCGCTTTGCTTTCACTATCTTATTGCATAAAGTTGTGTTTAAATATGAGATCTTTGTTTTACTTGTTGTAGCGAACAATATTACTGTCCTTTATTATTATTATGGACAAGGTTTACATTATAATATGAAGTTTTTTGAATAATTTTCAATCTTGTCAATATTTTACAGACCATATTTTGTTTAATTATTTCAATATCTATTTTAAGTTATAGGAGATACGGATACTACACTACAAGTAATCTCTGAATGAATAACTTTCATTTTTTTTCTATTTTAATAGTTTTTTTTTATTTGTATATCTTAATGAGCAATTTACCCTTTTTTAAATCATAAAGTTTAACAACTTTATTTGTATCAACTTTCATTCATATTTTATGATACATTCCTTAGTTCACATCATAACCTTTAGCTCAATGCCTTTTATGACCCTAGTACCAAAACTTGGTCATATTAACTTTTACACGTATCCAAGTTATTTGTTTAATCTCAATCTTTCTGAGTACCAACAGTTACAAGTTGGTTTCGTTACTTGTACAAATATAACCATTGCGTACTAGCTTCCTTATCTACACTTTGATGTTTTATTTCCTGTGCTTATCTACGATGTATTTAGGGCTTGTATAGACATTTCTTATGAGTTTGGTTATTTATATATTGACTTCTGAGAATTTATAACTCTTTAACTTTATGGAACTGTTTTCTTTCAATGTTTTAAATTTACTTTTTTTTCTGTTACAGGTAAGATTCTTTTAATTATTCCACTTTGGCAACTCTCGAGTTAAATAGTAAGTAATTAATTGTTTATATTTGAATATTAGTTGTATAATAATATGAATATGTTTAACAGTTACGGAAAAGATAAAGATTCTAAAAGTGGTAACAGATGATCTGACCATCGATTGCTTTGTACGATCGATGAATTTGTTCATGACATTCATTTTGATAACCAATGTTCGAACGGGACAATACTTTAAAATCTGACCCTAATAGAATAATAAACGAAGAAATTACAATTGAACAAGGAAATGTAATGAAGTTGGATAATTACCAAAAGTTAACGAGCAAGGTATTAAAACAATAAGTACAAGAAACGATACAACAAACGCATATAATTTTATTATCTAGATCAAATAATTCAAATGGCTTGTTTCATTACCGACAGACAAAGTTATTCAAAAAATATTTATCATGTTCATGAAAATATAGACACAACATGACTATTAGCATCTAAGTTGCGATATTTGGTATTGGAGGAAATAGACCCTACAATTTCATGGCGTCAATGATATTTTATTACGAAAAAAATCATTGCATGGCGTGTTTTAATATCAAAGTCACGTCGAAGAAGATAATATTAAAGCAGTAGTCACAGTGATAGATTAAATCAAGTTTGTTGCTTCGTTCATTATTGATAATACCAACAGCTTAAATGTCCGTGAAATTGCCGTGTAGTTTTTTCTTCCCGTGGGCGTAGTATGAGTCAGTATAGGAAATAATAAAAGTCACTTTGACGACAGCACTTTTCAATCGTGTTATTTGCTTTATAAATTATATAAACACATTCTAACTTTCTACTAAAGCTTTTCTAAACCTTAAAATATTATATAGGTACCGTTACATATACACGAACATCTATATAGCGAAGCAAAACCGAATTTTAATAGATACCGAAAAACCCAAATGCTTCAATTGTATTTGGTAAACTAACGTTTAGTCAACAAATAAAAAACCCCTGTCAGTTTGTCCTATTGTAAACATTGATCATGTTTTAGATGATGACATTATTCAGATTTTGAACAAAAACATCTGAACTAGAGAAATTCTCGCAACAAAAACTGTCATTATATCAATTAAAGTGAAAACTATGATGGTCACAGCAATTTTACTCATTTCACTCGTCGCAGGCTTTCTAGAGAGACCAATTAAATGTTGCCTGCTTGTGTCTAAAAGATCCTAAGATAAACGGCGATAGACTGCAAAGATTTGGTCTTCTTAGTACTGTCTTTGTGATTTGTTCCTATGAAATAACTACTTATATTTATGAAATAATGTGACTTGTTGCAAATTAATAATGTTTCATGTTAACAATATAAGACACAACAAGAAAGAAATCCTATTCATTTATAATTAATTTATAATAGATGAGAATAAAACAATACAAATATAGACTTTAATGAAATTTACTAGACTTTATAGCTATCTTTGTCATTGAACAAGAGCGAGGTTTTCTATAATGTATGTAGTCAATTAAAGTAGTAAAAATAAATATTGGCAGTCATCCAAGTCGCTAACATTTAGTAATGTAATTGAACTGCACCTTACCTGGCAGTTACTGAAAATATTGGCTTTAATAGGATCCAATATTGTTATTAATGATGAGACAGTTGTTGAGTTTTAAGCCTTTATGCAAATATTGCCGTTTAGTACCAGCTTAAGAATAGTACCACCCTATCTCTTCCTGGGAGTATCGTCTAAGCGACTAAGGGATTTGCTAGCCGGAGGACGGGCAGCAGCGCCCTCTGTGTATTTTAAAGCCCTGCTGCGATCGCCAACCCGGTCGCCAAGCGTAGCGATTATGGCAATTACCCCTAGGACTTATAATAAGTAGGTTCTACTAGGGAGACCTGTGCCCAGCAGTGGGACGTCAAATGGGTTGATATATGCAAATTTCAAAGTCCTACATTTTAGCTTTTACCAAGGTCTTAAATAACAATAAAATGACTAATTTACATAAATTGTGACTCAATAATTTCAATTTTAGGAAATCTCAGGACCTTAAACTTCCAAATCAATACGTTAATTTGTTTTCCATAAAAATAAACAAATTTATGTTCAATGATACGAGTACAAATGCGTTTATATTTTAGCTTGCCATTTTGGTTTTGCTTACTTTATTAACATTATCGATGCCACTAAAGTGAGCTAAATTGACACTAATGATAATACTTCATTCACTTTGAGCATTTTGTATTGACTGATGACAAATACATTCTAATTTTACCAATTAATAATGAAACTATAAGTTCAAAATGTATTTCATCCACTCAACAAATAATTGTGATTTGCTCTTTTTGAAATTAATCTAAGGCATACTTTTTTTATTTTGATTGCCTAACCTTTAGGTGTAAATAAATACGCAGGACGCATACTCTGTGCCTATCTCAGTGACGAGCACAGATTGTGCATGATGAAATGATGCATGAAATCTTAGTGAATGAAAATAACTAATATTAAAACATTTTAAAGATAGGTTGAATACAATTCAGTAAACTAAATTACTATTAAATAGATACGACTTGACTGATTGAATCGGTACTCGAATTTATAGATCATTGTAAGGTACACTTCAATTATTATGCAAATTTATCTGTTACTGCCTATTATAATATCGATGTATCTATTGTAATGTCGTTCAAAAAAGTATATATTATTATTTCTTAATATTTTAATGAATGTATTGGTTAGGCAGTATCACCTTTTTAGACAGATGGTATCTGCTCAAGCAAAGGATCTTTAGATAAGATTTTAAATCTGGTTAATTCAAGCATCCATTACAGAAACACAAAACAGAAAGGTTAAATCACTTGTAATCGCAAAGACAGCGGTCCATTGAATCTCGAGAATCTAGATTTAATTGAGCAAACTAATTATATTGAATGTAGCAGAGCAGATAGGATCTCTCGTGGGAATGAAGTCGTCTTACATAGATCGTTGCGATTAGCCAGATAAATTTGAACTAACGACTTACAAAACTAAAATCAGTAATAAAACTTAGATAGAGAACTGTGCGAACAAGACAACAAAATGTTAAAAATGGCGTTGAAGTGTTGGAAATTGACGAGAAAACATATTTAAACAATAAAACAAGGTTTTAAAACATAATAATGGACAATATTCTTTGGAAGACAATGAAGGCATCAGCATTGTGCGTGACAAAATCGAGATAGTAAGCGAAACTGTTGAAAGAAATAAAGATGTACATTTACAAGAGTTTGGCTTCTGAGAAGCTATTTTAAGTTCTCTATTACAAGTTTCACAAACTACTGATGGCAATGTAGATAATTTGCTTGATATGTATCATAACTTTCCCACGATTGTCTAGTCATCATATCGTTGTCCCAATTCTCTTGGTTCATTACATTTGTGTGTCATCCTTCTACTTATGGCATACTGAAAGTTTCTGGATTCTAATAAATAAAACTAGATATATGACTAACGATACATTATTATATTTTTGAAGTATATTCCCTCGCAATTAATACATTTTTGCATTCTTATTAAAATATATATATTACGGGTCTTAATCGCGTGAATAATTTAAGGTAAAATACGGTATTTTACCTTAAATTATTCACGCGATTAAGACCCGTAATATATATATTTTAATAATGTGTACAAATCGCGAAAGTTTATCAACATTTTTGCATTCGCTGAAACCATTGTACAAAGCAGTTGGACCAGTCTTCCTTAGGGACCTTTTCAATGGTTTCATGAAACGCATTAACCGTCGATCAAGAACATGTGCCCTTTAAGTTAGTTTTTAATGTTTGGAAACAACAAAAAAGTCGATGGGTGTAAGGCGGATGCGTCATCAATTGCATAATTGAAGCCTTTTGAAGGCTTCAATTATGCAATTGATGACGCATTCGCCTTCCGTTAGCCTTCTGTTACTCTAGCGGAATGTGAGGATGCGTTATCGTGATAAAGAAGGACATTGCTTGAAGGACGCCAATCGCGCTTTTTCTAAAACTCTGGGCAACAAGGGACGTACCAATCTGTGGTCACTGTCCTAGTAATGTAATGTCCCGATTTTCAGAAAATAGAAGGAACAATTTTTTCACCAATGCTTCGACTTTTCTTAACTTTCGTCAGCAAATCTTCAATAGAAAAGATCCACTCTGCCGAATGGCTTTTCCTTTCGGGTTCAAAGCAGTACCCAGGTTTCGCCACCTTTCACGATATTATAGACAGCCGATGACTGTCTTCCGTTAAACTTTTTTATTATACCTATTACGGCACCACTGGACGTAGTCGTATCTGGTCCTCCGTAATTCATGCGGTATCCATCGAGTGCAAAGCTTCCAAACCTTCAAAGATGCAATTGTAATATTTAATATAAAACTAAAACAAAGCACGAATTCGCTGGAAAGTTATTTTTTTGTCAGTTTCAATAAGTTGTCGTACGGTGTTTATTTGTTAAGAGTTTGTAACCACAGTTGCCGGCTGACCTGCACGTATCTCGTCATGTAGATGACCACGTCCACGTCTAAATTCTCCAAACCACGAATATACAGAGCTGCGACATGGTGCTTCATAATCAAATGCCAATTAAAGTCTCTGGCAACTCTATTGTTGACTATTACTAAAGCCACAACGTAAATCATAAAAAATGAAATGTTCACGAGTTAAAATAATTTTGATAGCTACACACAATTTTCGAAAGGAGGCCACAATGAAAAAACAAATGACAGTCTCGCAAATTAAAAAGTGACATGTTCCTAAAGAGTTACATTTTCGAATTCTATAATTACATTTTCATTCTTGTATTGTAAGTACCCAATTCCAGAAACTTTCAGCTTGCCCCACGTCTGTTCTTTTTAGGGTTCCGTACCTCAAAAGGGTAAAAAGGAACCCTTATAGGATAACTTTGTTGTCCGTCCGTCCTTCTGTCTGTCAAGATCCTTTATCTCGGGAACGCGTGGATATACTCAAGTCTATGACCGCTTGAAGCTGTGAAAAAATCAAACTTCTATGTTAACTTAAAACAAGATAGGGCCGTTTATTTTAAAATCTGCCAGAGTTGATTTCTGAACTATTTAAAATATGTACCTACCTACAAATTTCTACGGAATTCTCAGTGGGTGAATCCGAGCGCACTTATCCTGTTTCTTTTGCAAATTGATTTTAATTTAAATTGAAAAATATTTCAACAATCTACTATAAATTTATCGTTGAACTTTATGTCATTTAATAACCACATACGCTACTCTATCATTATATCTAGAATTATATAACTACCTACTTATTTAAATTACTGCAATACCAGTTTGTTTATTATAATACCTACAATTATTCCTACATGTTATACTTTATTTAAAGTGTTGTTTAATTGGAATAAAGATATAGCTTTGAAAAAACATACAATAACACCAAAGCAGTATCTTAAACAAAATCCTAACTGGTTTCTCCAATTCGCTACTCTGAGATTTGTGGTTAAAAAATATACAAAAGGAATTCACCATCCAGGATAATTCATGAGGCATTCACTACCATAAATGGTTTTCTGAAAGTGATACCAAACGGTTTGCACCGAATATGGCATTACGATCCAGTTTCTAAAGCAGAATGCGAATTAATGTGAATAGATGGTTCAACAAAACTGTAGACGATTGTTGTGTAAGACGTGGTTTCATTTTGGTATTCTATAAGCATTTCATTTATATTGTTATATTTACTGAATTGATTACTTTTTGCTTTATTATCAATATCTTTTTAAAGCAGTCAGCATATTTATGTTTTGTTTAAAACGTACCATGCAACACAAACTGATGCCAATCACAGTCAATAATCTTCTACATTCCATTCAACAGAATTCCTTCCCCGAAATTTACTTTCATTCATAAGCACCACTTAAAATCTTTCACAATCCTGACCCTGTACTTTAATCGCCCAAAATCTCTTATATAAAGCTTATCTGGCTCAGCGTACTCAAAGTGATTTACAATAACTGCTAGACCCGTATCTACCGCATTTCTCACAACCATCCATCACTTTTTATATTGCACTGTTATCAGTTATCTGGACCGGATCAAACTATGTCAATGTCTATGTTGTTGTTAGTAAAAGAATGAATGGTTCATTAAAATAACCAATCATTATTACCTTACACAATATCAATAATGTATTGTGTCACTATTTAATCGACTGCAGTCGATTCCTCGATTGCAATCGATTGCAGTCGATACAACGTTTATATTTAAATCGCCATCTTAGTATAGTATAGTATCTTAAGTCAATTGACGAGGAGTCAATAATAAGTAAGAAATAAAGATACTTTAAAAACTTGTCCTATTACACAAATTAAACATAAATGCCATGCAAGATCTCTAAATATAGTGAATATCGTACATTGTAGATGATGGTTTTGTTGCAAGGCACGTATTATATTCTACTCATGACCGGTCAAGGGCTCTCAACCGTTACAAATCGGATGAGTTTATATTTAAATACCCAGTTCCTCATTTAGTTCATGATTTCTTGTTTCTTGTAATATCTTTAGTCTAGGGGGACTCAAAGATTACAAGAAACACTTCTTCTTCGATGAACTGCTTCTTTAATTCTTTGTCGGTTTAAGCACTTTTAATTTTTTTTTTCTGCTAGCAGGGTTAACTAATTTGATTAACAATTATATTGAGTGGAATTAGAATATTGTCTGTTAAAGTGAAGAATTTTAAACTACCAATAATAAGGTAATAATTTTATACTGTTCATTTTTAGTAAAAATATCTGATATATGTATAATAAAAAGAATCAGTCCAGCCACAATAAATTCTCTAAGAATGTTAGTACTCTCTGGCCATAATCTAGTTCTGGTAATAAATATAGGGGAGTATTATAAAATTCTGATAATTTATTCTAGTTTTTCCATAATAGTCACAGAATAATAAAACAATCCTGCTTTAGCTGTAACATCTATTTGTTTTAAAGATAACTAGCAATTTAGGATTATAGGTCCCACATTACTAGCAATCCTGTTAACCCCTCTAGCTAAGTTCAATTGCTTGTGTTAGGATGAAGTTCGCGTCGATAGTGTAATGGGTATGATTGAAACCCGCGACCTCACGATTTCGAGACCGATGCCTTAACCATTATACAAGTCATATATTAATATTAATGTAACAATTGTTATTACGTAAAACTGACCACCTGGCGTTTGTATCAGTATAATTGTTCAGTTGATTGATACAGCCATTACCCGTGCCTATATTTTATGGGCTACATGTAGTGTCTAGAGCGGGTTTACATTACGCTATGTTCGTTTTATAGCTTGGTTATAAACGTGGCGTATGTTAAACGGGGTATAATGGTTCATAGTGCTTGTATGTTTAATTGGTACAAGTGTTCGTTTTAATTATACAAAATTTTTGATGTATTTAAAAAACTTTGAGGCATTTTCGTTAAAAGTTTTGTACTGTTAAATGTGTTTAAGACTTATCTTGCTGCGGTGAGTATTGCATTGATAGATACTATTTTATAGCCTCATAAAACAAATTAGTCGACACGTGGTCTCAATTAGTGCAGTTCTTCTGAAATATCTCGGGTATTTTATTTATTAAATTATTTTAACTCTATTAGCAGCATCAAGGATGAGAAATCGATTCTAGTCATGCTAGAAACCAGTAGAAATTGTTCCCACTAGATACGATACACTAGATAGATGTTCCAGAAAGTTATGATTTTACCTAAATATATTATGTAAGTAGGTATACAACACTATTCAATTCTTGCGTTTACAAATGGAGCCATAATGTCTGCTTCATAAAATAACTCGCAGTCTGCCAATAACAATATTACTAAAGACAATTTAGTTTTCAATGTTGCTATGAATTATTTAAGACAAGCGATAGCACAATGCGTTAGAGACAGTTTATGTGCCAATTTTATCTTGCACACTTGTCATAAGACAAATTGTCATAACGTGAAATGAAAGTTTTATAAGATGAAGTAAAGAAATGGGTAACTCGGCCTGTAATACAAGGATGTTCACCAATATTTATTTCGCTATTATAAAGTAATCCGTTTTAGAAATCTAGCTTCAAAATTGTAGTAACCTACTACCTATTTTGTGCGTAGTTAATAGGTTGCTTAAATTTACATAATAATTAAAATCCATAACACTTTTTTTGGACCAGTCCTGTTAAAAAACAGAAAATGATACCTACCCAACAAGACACATTGAACGAATACAGCAGTGATACGCTGTCAAAGGGCTTATTGAAATCACAACATTCAAAAATAAAGTAAATCTAAACTTTAACAACGAAAGGTTCTTCTGAACAAAATGTACCAGACATTGATATTCTGTCTAAGATCATTCTAGCCAACTGTAAATTGAATAAGTAAAACACTGTTAATTCTACATAACAAAGACGTGCATCAACGCTTACGTCAATATCTAAACGTGTTACAAGACAAACTTTATCTGCATTAAATTGCTGTTCATGCATAATTATGCATCGTTTAAATTATTCTACTGCGCATATAAATATTGTGAACAAATATTTACATCTATAATACTTGTAGACTGTATTTTGTTGTGACGTATTGTCATAGTTATTTAATTAACATTAAATAACTATGATACTTTATATAATACTAGCTGATGTCTCGCGGTTTCATTCGCGTAGTTCCCGTTCCCGAGGGAATACAGGGATAAAAAGTGACCTATGTCACATAAGGATAGTGAAGCTTCCCAAATTTGAAATCGGTCCAGTAGTTTTAAAGTTTATTCATTACATACAAAAATACAAATCTTTCCCCTTTATAATATTAGTATAGATAACTGAGGCTCAATGTCTCTGCGTAAGTTTGTCTGTCACTAATACTGATACTATAATGGATTTCTGTATGACAGAACCTACGTAATATTTTATTAATACTGGATAAAAATGTAGACTAAATTTTTCTCATTCAGTTTCAACATTTTATAATGAAAATACTTTAGTTTCAGATATTCAGTACCAAAAAAGTCCAGCACAGTTTTAAATTCATTAATTCCGCACCCTTTTTTGTTAATAAGTATAATGGCAAAAAGCATGAATGGGTACAACCAGTGTCAACTTCTCTATAAAAATACAAATAAGTACTCAATAAAAAAACCGGGCAAGAGCATGTCGGACCATGCTCAGTGTAGGGCTCCGTAGCCGTTATAACAAATATATGCAATTATTTATGAAAAAATATGATTTGAATAATTGCACCAGCGGAAGAGCTTATGTTCATGGTAATTACTTATTTTTATTGAGATCAGTTTTTTGGTAATAACTCACTGACGATATACCCGATCATGTCTGAAATAATTTTATTTTAGAATATTTATTAAGCGCTACCTTTGTGATTTTTGTCATAATTTTAGGTTACACGGTTGATAATATAAGGAGGGGGGGACAGTTTATGCAACTTCTGGAACGATTACTTCCAAAAATAAAACTTAATCAATAAGCTTTTAAAGACCTATCGAATAATGTGCCACACGTTGATGTTTCTGTCACGTGTCTGATTTTTTTTTTAGTTTTTCAAGTATGGAGTGCCCCCCCCTCCTATTTTTCATTTTAGTTATATTATCTAGCTATCAAACTAAGTAGCGGCTACTACTAGACACATTTTGATCAATATTCACTTTGTAGTCTTAGCCAATGCCTGTGACATACTACTGTGCAGTGTCCATGCAGACAGACAGCCAGATCGACTAGAAACTAAGTATAAGGGTTCCGTTTTTTCCATTTTAGCTACGGAACTCTAAAAATCGACAGTCAGTCCATTCATTTACTTACCGCCCACGACATATTTTATTATGTATACCTACTGATGTCAGTGAGGAAATATTTAGCGCATTACGTAATAGGCCTGCTTTTGCTTTTACATGAAATTACCAAGAAGTGTTGTAGTCTTATTTTAGTGCTCCGTTTACCGCACTTTAGGTTTTAAGTATTATAATGATAAAACCAGTCATAAAACAAAGACCACGGGCTTCTAGGCACACAATTTCGACTTTATGGTAATTTTATTGGTTTCCGCACAGGTGGACGTCCAATATTGCCGCAATTAAGTTTATAGATGGACAAATATTCATAAAACTTGTGTCTCCAAAAGCCAGTACGCCTTCTTTTCATTGAGTTAGGAAAACATGGACATCAATAAATGACGGTATGAGCATCTAGGTACTATAACAAAAGAGGAGAATCTGTAATTTTAATAAATATTATACTTTATTTTATTATTATTTTACCAAACAACAACATATTAATGTTGATAAACTTTCGCGATTTGTACAAATTATGATTATTACGGGTCTTACTCGCGTGAATAATTTAAGGTAAAATACCTTGTTTATCGCCCGACGTTTCGACCGTATTACAACTGCCGTTGCATTCATAACAACATATTAACGAGTGTCTTAACATTTAATAGCAACTTCATTTACTAGCTGACCCGCGCAACTTCGTATGCGTCTATTTTCCCCCTTTTTGCAACATTTTTCATTGCTGCTTTGTCCCTATTGGTCGTAGAGTGATGTTGTATAGCCTATAAAGCCTTCCTCGATAAGTGAGCTACTCAACGGAAAAATATATTTTCAATTCGGACAGTAGTTCCTGAGATAACCGCGTTCAAACAAATAAACTCTTGAGCTTTATAATATTAGTATTGATGAGTTCTAGGTCTAAACCGACATTGATAATTAATTAAAGCGGAGTTTATATTAAACTCCCTGTATACATTTTGATTTAACTAACTATCAGCGAACACAAAACTAAAAATCTTAAATTAAACAAGCAAAATTCGACTTAACGAGTATGTTATGATAAATATTAAGTTACCAAACTTGACGGTCAGATCGGTTGTCTGTTTCTATCAAAAGATGATTTTGACAAGATCAAATTTAACTAGGACATGGAATTACAAAGGAATTTCTTTAAATTATCTAATTAACCAATGAACATAGTTCATAAAACCCTAATATAATAAGACCAATGAGATTGTGCTGTTTCTTTAATTCATACTACGTTTAAAATGTGATAGAATAAAAAGCTAAAAGCGCGTTAGTTAAAATCTTATTATTAAGCAAAAGACTACTAATTTTCTTAAAAAAATCGCGTTGTAGTTATGCAATACATTCATAATAGAAACAACCAAATATGTATATATAAATGCAGCAAAATTATATATATATATATATAAAAACCAATGTTTGTCTGTATGTCCTTTATGCGTTTCGAAACCATTGATCAGATTGCGATGAAACTTTAGTAGAATGTTCTGGGAAGGCCGGCGAGTGTTCCTGGCTTTAAAAGTAACAGCGAAGCGTGGCCGAGTTCAGCTAGTATTAAATAAAATAGCTAATGTTTTCTTATTTCAATAATACAAAGTACGTTCTTATATTATTTTATCAAAGAATACTCGCTAGTACTCTGGTACTATTCGCGCATTAGTCATCAAATTATAAGGACATCAACGATACGTGAAGGCCATGGGTAGATTTCATCAATCATCATCAACTTGAATCATCTCTAAGCACATATATTTTTTTTTTAAATACGACTCCCGCATTTGGTACTGGCCCTGTGTTGCGGGGGACATTACAAACATACAAGTCTCAGACACAAAGTACACCCAGACTTGAAACAACATTGGGTAGTTGACTTACAATACATGTAAATTATTTTATACTAATCAGGTATAACAGTAGACCATAAAATGCCCTAAAAATAAGTGTTCTTTTACAATTTAACATGTTTTTTTAATTTAAAAGCATAAATACGAATACTAAAAGTAATAATTTGACGATAAGAACTTATGACGTCATAGGTTGCTTTTCCATACACATTTCTATAGATAGAGTTTTTCGTTTTGACAATTCATAAAAAGAGACTGATTTGACTTGACAGTCAACATCCGCATTTGATCACACAAATTGGTGTCCTGTGTGGGAATCGAATCTACGACCTCTTGCGCAGCAGTCGGACACACTCCCACCGCGCCACAAAGGCAGCAGACATCAGTATTAAAGTCAATAAATCATGGAACACTTATTATTTACCAAGATATTGACTCCTGCTATTAACTATACCGATAATATTTAATCAATTTCGCTTGTCTAGCGGCCATTTTATCAAACAACCATTATTACGTGGTCACGTATAGCCGTTAAACCACTAACTTCAATAATATGTTGTGCAATTTTATGAATGAATTTATCTAAGAACAGGTCATTGACAAATTTGCGTTTGATAACCTTCCTTGTTTGGTTTCTGTCCTAGATATTATCAGTATTTGGGAGTGGTGTTATTTCCTGAATAATGTAGTCATTAATTATATATCTTGAGCCTTGACTATGTGTTTTGTTAAATTTTGTCCACTTTAATACTTTTTTTCGGTTAACTTTTGAAGTCTGTCTTTCATTTTTAACAAATTCATGTATGTACGTTTGTATGTGTGTCCAGTCATTCCTCCGAAATTATAGATCATATTGTGACCATTCTAATTTATATTTTTTTCTGACTTAAGAAATAATGCCAGTTTTATCGAAACCGGTTAAGTAGTTTGGAAGATATGAACTAAAAGGTGTAAATTTGACGGCTTTGCTTACACTTTTACGAGCTACCAGTGTGGTGGCCATTCGACTCGTATGCATCTAAAATATACTAACTCTCAGCCGCGGCTCCGCCCGCATGGATATCGGCTATCGCGATAAAAACTATCCAATGTCCTTTCTTGGGACTCAAACTATATCCATATCACATTTCATTTAAATCGGTTCAGCGGTTTAAGCGTGACACGGTACCAGACAGACAGACAGAGTTACTTTCACATTTATAAAATGTGTTAGTTTTTTAAGTATGGATTGTCAGAAGTGCACATTTTTTGTATATTTTAGTCTATACCAGCTTCCATGGAAGTAGTTTATAAGTGTATCTAATCTATATATATTCAAAAACCAATAAGTCGGCTTGTATTTATTTTTAAATTTTAAAAGTTATTAATTTAACATTACAGTTTTGAAGTCTGTCTAATTTATTAATTACTTTTTTTTTTAAGTTTATGCACAGAATTGTACAGAGGCGGATTGAATGCTAAAATAATTCTCTGCCAGTTTACCAAGGTTCATTTCCGTGCATCGTGGCCGATCGCGAGCCGCGCGCGGCTTACGACGAACGACAGACGCGCGCGGCCGATGCGACAATAGTCAGAGTATAAGAATGTATGGTGCCGTTTTCGAGGTAAGCGACAGACGCGCGCGGCCGACCACTGTCGTAAGCTGCGCGCGCAGGGCGATGTACAAATGAAGTATTTAGGTGCAGTAAACCTGATGATATTACATACAATTAAACAAATAAAACTAAAAAAAAGAATTGTACTTTTTATCAGTTACTTGGTTAAAAGCATCGCTTTTTAGATTGTGGTCCTCCAGAAAATACCTTTTAATAAAGGATCATAAGTCATTTTTTCTACATTCTCTTTCAATTCCATTTACAAAAAGTGAAAAGGAAAGTTGTGGACGTTGACGTCCACAACTTTCCTCGTACTTCGTAGCAACCAATCGAACCTAAACTTGTATTCAATTACCTACATAATTAAACCTAACTCTCACCAACCATATGAGTCACATGGCTTACATGGATGCTGAGAGTAAGGAGTCATATGATATGACTTCAAACCTTTTCAAATTTTCGCCTCTGATATGCCTTGGAGCTCCACACAATGCAGTATACGATTTCAGCGTCAATCTCACTGACAACCAATCCATCGAATTCTTTGTAAAAAAAACTTATCATGATTCAAACAGACATCAATTTCAAAGATACACAAAGCTCTCTCTATTGTTACCGTCAAGTACTTTGAATGTAGATTACTTACGAAGTCAGACCTCGAGTGTTGGGAAATGTAGGTGAATTGCCAAATAAGCAATCGTTTAATTTAATGACTTTTTAATAGAAATACTAACATTAAATTTTTGGTGGTCGTTGGTGAGACTACTAGTATTTGTCTTTTAGTTCTTTTTTTGGGTTCTAGAGAGAGTTAATGGATTTTGGAGTCAAGTAATTTTCCTGCCAATGAAAATAAGTAGGTACCTAATATACACATACGTGCATACCCAGCAAAGAATACTGTTATGAAGTTTTAAAATTACTTATAGATGGTCAGTGTAAACGTTTTGGACATGATCATCTCTTGCATGCAAATGAGTCTTAATTGATAAGAAATCACTGTATGCATAACCAGTAGTAATTAAACGTAATAGATAATATGGAGAATTACCATAAAGTCAGTAACACTCCAAAGTAGTTTGTTTACTAATGTCACATTAGCTGAGTAGTTTATGCACAACAAGTCAACATTAGTCAAGTAAGCGACAGGAAATCGTTCTTCAACTTAGAATTACCACTTGTATGTTAGGATCTTCAAACTTCTAAACATAACTATGGATTCTTTACATTGCCTTTTTACTACTTTGACTAACTTTTGATGAATGGCCTGACTCATAACTTTCGATAACGATGAACAAATGCGAATATATTATATATTTAAAAACTGATTTTACTTCTAGAACACAATAATGGCTTTGTGTTATTTAAACTTAACGACTTTGAGCTTAATCGATGTAAAAATGTTTTAACTAGAATATTAGGGTAGGATCCCACAACCCGCCCTCGATCTGTGAATCACTACGATTGAAGTTGTAACGAAATGCCCATAATACAACAATCGAAATAGATTGACAGACCGTAAAAAGAGAGACCTGCAACAAAGAAAACTAGTGACAATAACTGTCACCAAGTCGATTGGTACACGACTTGATGACTCAGGACAGTTTGGCACTGTTTGAGTCGGTGACAAACTGTCCCGAGGATGCCTCGTGTAGAGGCGAAACACGTTGTCGACGAATGTTGCGAGTTAAGGGTCCGGGGCGCCTACTCTCGACTTGTTGAGAGTACCTGTCACTTATTTTCTTTGTCAGTCTTTTTCGATTGTTGTATTGAGGGCATTTCCTTATTACTTAAATCGTTATGATTCGAAGGTGGGTGGTAGGATCCCTTCCTCGATCCAATACTTAAGACGGTTTTTTGTTCTTTTATTATTCAATCAGTTATATATAATGTTATATTATAACTGTGTTATCAAGTGAAAATAAACTAAAAATATAAAGAAAATAAAATAGAAAGATAATAAAAATAAAGGAACAGTCACGAATATACTTATTATTTATAATGATGATCACTAAAATTCAATAGCCTTACCCGCAAATTTTACATCACATATGTACTAGAAATATTAAATTTCAATTTAAAACTCAAATATGTGATTACGTAACAATCCGAAAACAGGTAGGCTATTGAAAGGAAACAACCAAAGTTTTCTTCAACTTTTTAGCTGCAAATACATTGAACAAGAAACTTCTCGAGCCTTGTGATTTTAAAACCACAACAAACAATAGTATTCTATTTACGTGTCGAACTATATTAATTCTAACTAGATGAAAGTTGAAACTTTGCTTTTACTCGCCGAGTGATTAACACTCGAAGTAGTTCGTTTGATCAGTGTCAATGATTAGAAAACAAGTAGCGTTCGTTTTGTTGGCGGTTGAAGTTCTGAGCTAAGCGGAAAATTTAATTAAAGCATTGATATTAGTTTTTATGAGTATAAAACTATACTATTTATTGAAGGGACTAGAAGCCTCCACCTGTGTGTTGGTTATTGTGATAAACACTTTCTTATGTAGGATGTAGGATAGTTTTCTTCCCGTAGTCATGTGAGGCTGTGACTCTGTGACAGGCGTTGTAACAGGCTGACTAACATTTATCGTATTGGTTTGGATGATCTTTTGTCTGCTTAAAGCAAAAAGTTTCTTTGAGTTCTAATGTTGATGCGTTCTGCAATTTTATATTTCTTATAGTCAGTGATTTAAGAAATTAGTCAAATATTTTTCACTTTTCTCAGTGATCGAGTATTGTAGGGTCAGTTTTTGGAAAGCAAAATACCGAAAGCTTTCTTATGAATACGTGTATCACCTAAGTAAAAAAATCTAAATAATTTGATAAATCCTAAGGTCAATAGTAACACATTTATAATGTTGCATAACTTTGTAAGCAGCAAGACAAACCGTGAGACCCATAGGAGGATTGTAAATGTTGGAATTTAAGTATAATACACTATACAAGACTTATAAAATTATACATTTGATATCAATAATATATCAGATGTATGTTTCCCAATATAAATAAACTAGCTGACCCGCGTAACTTCATCTGCGTACATTTTCCCCGTTTTTGCAACATTTTTCATTGCTGCTCCGCTCCTATTGGTTGTAGCGTGATGATATATAGCCTATAGCTTTTATCGATAAATGGGCTATCAAACAGTAAAATAAATTTTCAAGTCGGATCAGTAGTTCCTGAGATAAAAGCGTTCAAACCAACAAATGCCAGAAAGTGAAAACTATGTGACAGACTTACTTTCAATCAGTAAATCTTTATCCTTTTTGTAACTTATAACAAAATAGATCTAGTAGCAATTACTTATATTCAAATTATTACGTAGAGGCTATGTCACTGCTTCTCAAATTTCAAAATGCTTCGCTCTAAACGCTAATATCGAGACCCTTTCCTTCAATTTACATCTTGTCAGAATTGTATTCTTATACCTCACCTATTTGATTGTAACTTGCTTTAAATTTCGCTTGACCTTATAAACTTGTACCAGCTCTTGAGGGTTATAAGGTTCGGGTGAATTTGACAGACATTTTAGATTTTAATTGAAATTTTAATTGGACGCCGCGAAAGCTGCGACCGCGAGATCAACTGACTGTGTTTAATTATTGTGACTTTATCTAGTGTACATGTCTTTAGAAATCATTAGCTATAAAAAGTAATAAATAACTTAAAAACACAATAAATTGTAGATGCAAACAATATTTTTGCCATAAAAAAATATTTTTCAACAATAACAACGACATTATTTCTGAAGGAGAACCTCTTTTTGGAGATACGATTAAAAAAGCATTCGTGGGTTAATTTAATACATCGCCAAGTACTTAGCCAACTAATAAAATGGTCACCTCCATATGAAGCTATCCTTGACTTTTGGATTTCAAACAATACATAGCCTAATGGATTAAGGCATCGGTCGCGCAATCGTGAGGTAGTACCCATTATACTACCGACATGAACCTACTCCTAACACAAGCCATTGAGTTTAGCTGGAGGGGTTGACAGGATTGCTAGTAATGTGGGACCACATTCCCACATTGCTATTTATCTTTAAAAAAGATAGTAAAGTTATCTTCAAATTCAACATCTTTACTTTGAACCTACAATCCGACAAAGCTTTTGATCTCAATAATAATATTTGCCCACCTACTCTCTCAATAAAACTACATAAGCCCAAAACGTAATAATAATAAAACAAGAGTTATAATAGACATAGTAAACGTCAACAAACAAAAACAAAACAGCACTATATTGCACGGTGGTCGGAAACACTGCCCACTGGCCAAAGCATTTATTTTGGCGACAAATAAATTTATGCGTACCGGTCAACAAGTAGAGCGGTTAGAACAAGTAGTCTACAAGTTTCAATGGTAGCATTTCGCAACACCGTGTTTGCAGACAAGCCGGCGTATTTCTACACAATTCATTGATAACGTGCGTAGGCGAACTCGACGTGGTCCACTCCATTCATGAATTGGGCAATGCTTTGCCCACGCGAGTAACGGTTAAACATCGGTGCATACAAGTAAATTATGAACTTTAATTAATACGAATTTGTGTTTTACAGTAATTTATAAAGACGGGAAGCCGTTAATCATTTTTTAAGTGAAATTCAATCTTTGGTTTAATGAAAGAGTTTGTTTTGTTATAGAGGATTTTATAAGAGACTGGCTGACCCAAGCAACTTCGTCTGCGTCACTTTTTGTCGTTTTTGCAACATTTTTCATTGATGCTCAGCTCCTATTGATGTTATATAATCTTCCTCGATAAATGGAATATTTTTTCAATACAAACCTCCTGAGATTATCGCTTTCAACAAAACAAACTCTTCAGCTTAATAATATTATTAAAGATAAGTTATGAAGTGGTTTGCTGGTAGCGGGTTAATAACAATTTGAATACAAATTGGTTTACTGCGCAACAACCAGAAAATAGCCGTGAATTAAACTTAGCTGTAAAACTCTTTAAAATTTACACCCGGCTCTGAATAGTTAAACTTAAAATCTTTAAAGGAATAAATTACAATGAACTAGAAGTTTTGAACGTTATTTTAAATGGTTTAAGCAACATAGCCATAAATATTAATAGTTACTTCATGTTTTACATAAGTTTCGATTACATCTACAAAGTCTTTGACGCTATCCGTACTACATTAACTTGTAAATTAAAATACTGAACGTTAAATTCAATATTTTCCACCTACATGTATAGATGATCGCTCGTTTGCTATTTATAGCAAACTATTTATTTTAACAAGAGATGGACATGATACACATGTATGTTTTAATCTATGTCTGCATATCATTTAATTAATTCTTTTAATTAAATTTAATAAGGTATTTAATCAAAGGCCAGAGTTCTTAAATATTTTTTTAGGGTTCCGTATTTCGTTTACAGTCGCGACTTTTTGACACCTACGCATTTTGCCGGTTGACACTATTAAATCTGTGATCAGTTGTGTCTTTTACCAATGTTTTATGACGGTCTCAAAAATTATTACCTGCGTATTATTCAAGATAATAAAATATATTTGAATAATCATTTTGTAATACAAATACTATTATAATGCATGTTATGAAAGTTATAACAACATGTATGGTGCTGGGATTCCTAGTAAGAATATGAATATTTAAGCAGGTAGTTTCATTTCATACACTGACGTTGTACAATTAAAAAGTCAGTTATAATACTAACACTCATTATGAAAATTCGAATGATCATATCTTCTTGTATATTTATTTCTCATCGAGCGACGAAATAAGCGTGACACTATCCCAAAACTAAATAGTTTGTAGCTCTTTCTTATTCGATTAAAGTAAAGCAAAAAAGAAGGGTTATGTATTTAGCATTTCATCTACATTATAGCGACTAAACCACTCATTCTATTTCGACGATTGAGGTATTGGAAAGGTTGTTTGTCGTAGTCAGGTGTCATTTTTGGAAAAAAAACTTCTGCTTGTTAGTCGTTTTATGAGCACATGATACTATTTCAAATGTCACCTTGTAGCATATTTAATTAGTATCTACGGTGTAGTTTTTAATAGTAATATCAAAAATTGTGTCTCCTATGATAATTTTGGAATAAAGCAATACAAAATTAATCTGCTATAAACTAATAACTGTAGTCTTAATTAATTATAATCAGGTTTTATATAGCATAAAAACTTGAAATTTATTTTTTGTCGTGTTTTGATTTGTCACACCGTGCCCCGTTGATAATTTATTTGACAAGTTCATTATTATTTATTGTTTGATCTGTTATTTTTATATGCAATAAATACTACGTTTTATCACTAGTATTTACAACTGTGATTTTAAATTTACAAACGCTATATGTAACAGAGAGGTGTGGTCAAATTTCAGCAACGGATTGTGTGTGTTATCAGTATTGCACCTACTATGGTGCAACATCTGATTACATTATTATTACATAGTTACGGCATTTTGGTGCAAAATTCGAATCGAATTGCATTCGATGATGGCAGAACTTTTTAAGTTATACTTTTTTAAATTGATAACTTTTAAATAATAATAAATAAAATTTTAGGGTACTCAGATATTGATAAATTAGATGTGTGAACTCAGTATCATGAGTAAATAACAAACCTTGAATATGACCACATCTTTCAGTTACACGTCGTATATGCGACTAACGGCTTATTCAATTGTAATGTTATATATTTTACAACAAAACACCCATTATTCTTTCCACCCATTATACTTCATTATTACACACAAAAACACATTATTTTGTATGCAAGTTACTTACATTTTTAATTTTAAGTAAACACGCTTAATTTTTGAGCAAACTGTCTGACAAAAACTCGTTTAAAAATTTAATAAATACAGATTTTTTTACACGGTAAATGCGAACATGACATCAGCATTCAAAAACGACTCACTGGGCTATTATACCGCAAAACATCGAGAGTACAGAAGACAAGTTCCATACAATATGCGCTTGAACAACGGCACCGCTCATGCACACTGAATCTCGGAACAAAGTAGTCCAAGATCCCATAGCCGTGAGTGATGTCTTTGTCTTCGTTACTCCAACGCTCGTTGTGTGTAGCTTTCCTTCCGGATCCTCTTTGTTTTTTTTTCTCTATTATACCCCGTTGTCATTTTGTTAAATTGTCCTAACTATATAATTTACTGAACGGAATACCAGCGTACTTTGCTACAAATTATAGAAACAGTTAACATAAAATTTTCTTCACGGACAATGCAATACCGTTGTCCGGTGAAGTCCCATCTAACTGCTTCGGTGCCTTATTGTCTGCAGTCCCCAGACGCATGGAACCCGTTCTGCAAATACCTACCCATTTGCGAAAGATTATTCTAAACTATGTTTTTTTTATAATTTTCGGTTGTTTTTTGTTTTTGTTGACAATGGTAGATTGTATTTCCATTAACCGAGCTCATCGGCGAAGCTTTTTTACAATCAATACTTTTTTTGTTTAATTACTTTATTTTTTAAGAAATATATTTCGTTGTGGTAATAGAGTTTGTTTGGACGCGTTAATTTCCGAAGATACTGGCTAATTTCGTTAAAACTTGATCTGAATTCTGGTTTAATTGCGATCTGACCCACGTGAGCGAAGTGCAAGCAAAGCTGATTATTCTTATAAAATGCAAAATGCTTGGCGCGCTATGCATGACCTCAAATTCTATTTATAGTTGCTATTCTGTCTGAACACAGTCTGGGTTTCTCATACAAAAAACACATTGAAGTTTAATGTAGTAAGCACTGCTGCAAATTTCGCATTATCATTATCATCATTGAGCAAAGTTTCATTTAGTTTAAAAAAAATATCTTACTGAGAGTTAATCTTCAGACTTTCTATCCTTTTCAAGAAAAACACCATTTAATCGTTAATTATTCCTTCCTTCAGCTAATAATACTTGTACAAAAACACTTCCACCACCACCTCAAAGTAAACCACTTTCACTGGCGACACTCTTCTGCAATCAGTTGGCATGATAACTTATCTGTTACGTATCGTAATCGTTCATGTATAAACATTCTGAGGTGAACGTGAAACCCAATACCTGATCTGACCTCATATTTTCATAGTTGTGTAGGTGTTCCTCAGGGTACCTTTCTTCAATGAAACAGTTATAATTTCTAGTACCTTTATGACTCGCCATGGTTGCAATTACTCCTAGAATTCCAGTCATCTTTCAGGTCAGGCAAACAAATGTGGTTACTTCACTATTTCTACTATTAAACTATCAGTGGAATTAAGGTCATCATTGTTTTAGATGTCTGACTATGTTTTTAAACAGTAATCTAAGTAGACAATGTGAAATTCCATTGATTATTAAGAGTGGTACTCACCACTCACTATGAATTTGATAGACTGAAATAGTCAGGACTTAATACGACTATCGAAATAGATTGATAGACTGAACGCCCTTTCAATATGATATTTTGCAAATGATGTAGTTTTATAAAGATCAACCCAAAAAATCTACAAACAATATTTACAAACCCTTATGTAATAACAATTTTAATAAAAACCAGTACTTTTAAATTTTTATTAATTCTTCGTATGAATGTCGATTTTTAGTAACGAAAGCGATTGACATTTCGAACAAGAACCATGTTGTAACGGTAATGTTACCGGTCAATGGGGCTTGGATTCAGATTGGTGTAATACGTATGTCTGGTTCATTCAAAAACGTAGTGAATGCAGTAATAAATCATTGCTTGGAGCCAAATACATAAATATCTGTAGAGGAGTATTATTACAATATTTTGTGAAAGAAAATTTCCAACCAACTGACAGAATCAAGTTTAATAAATTTGTATATTTATGTATGTATCTACATTACGTACGTAGCTGAAGGTATTGAATTATGCTTTGCTTATAAGGCTTCATATGATGTTCTGTCGTCCTTGTTAGTAATAGTTTTTATAGTAAGGAAAATATAGATTTTACTGTTGTTATGTTTCTAGTATTATTTCTCGTATAGCGTAAACCTCAGACACTCCAACAAGATTGTTACTTCAAGAACTCATATTAAAAGGGAAATGAAAATATTGAAAACTGACATAATTATATTTTATGCCATTATACTGGTATCGTGTGCTCTCTGCAGTATCGTGCTCACGTGCGGCCATCGTGTAGAATGTAATACATGGTTATTTACTGATAGTAAGTAATAATTACCTTTCCCATCACACCGTGAATAGGTTTCAGTCTGTTAAAATGATTAATTAATTAATACAGGTTAATGATTTGTAAAATATAACATGGTCCTAAAACTGCCTCATAAACTGCCTCAAATCAAAAATCACGAATAGACTTTAATAATATTTAAGAATCAGTGCTACTATTCAACCAACCACGAGTCATACGGGTTAATATATCCCAAAAAATAATATTATTCAATTAGTCTTACAAAATATTTTTTTCTCAGCCCGCGCATAAAATCCGCCATTATGATTTTTTAAGAATGTTATGATGATGTAAATCTATACTAATATTATAAAGCTGAAGAGTTTGTTTGTTTGAACGCGGTAATCTCAGAAATTACTGGTCCAAATTGAAAAATTCTTTCACTGTTGTATAGCCCATTTATTGAAGAAGGCTATGGGCTATATAACATCACGATAAAACCAATAGGTGCGGAGCAGCAATGAGAAATGTTTCAAAAACGGAGAAAATTTACGCAGACAAAGTTTTAATAATTTTCACGTGTTGTCAACATGCATTATAATGAGACAATACCTGCTTGTAAAGTGGGTATTGTTATTTATATTGTATCCTTTAGAATAGTAATTAATTTTTTTTTATAAGTTAGAATTGACATGTGATTGCATTATACATGTGACGTCCCAGATATACAGCTTAAGCTGTTTTTTTAGAAACACTAGCTATAAACAATTTGTATGTTCACAAATTTCATAATAATAAATAAGCAATCATTATTTATAAAACAGAAAGTAGGAACAGGAACACTGATATCGATATAAATGTAGTAGATACATTTTTATTTTGGCTGTAACAAATGGATAGAATGTATGCGGTTTCAGAGAAAATGTAAAACTCCATTAAAATTTAATGGTTTTAATTTATACAATAATCTACTAATTTTATTGAAGACGGTTTAAAAGGTTCAGTTTATCTTGGTTCACACTAATACTTTAAATAATGGCTATTGACTTAAATGCTTAATTCAATAATAAATGGACACATTAACGCGTGTGGTCCAATTATCAAGTTCGTTCATTAAAGATTATGTGCCAATAAAATTAAACTTTCGTCACCTTCTTTATTGCCTGAGTAAATAAATAACTACGTCACTACGATAATTAAAACCGTGTAATCATCACTTATATAAATCCATTAGAGATCTATGTAGATTTTAGGTGACTATTGCTCAATTTGTTCCTATTACTGACCTAGCTATTGTACGTTGCTTCAATGATGAAGAAGAGACATTTCATGAAAATATACTATTCCATTCCGAAACGTCACTAGCAGACAGACATTAACCGAAATTCAAACAATTCAAAGTTCTTTATTCACTTTTTTTTGATATGTCGGGATTCTACATGTAAATGTAATGCCAAGTTCGCAAACAATAGGTAAAGCCGGAGAAAAGAACCTGGCAATAAAAACTCGCTCTTCACCACTCTTTTCAAATTGCCAATTTTACAATGTTTAAATGTTTATAAACTTGATATGGGGGTAAGGTGCTGCCGCTAATATACTATACACCATGTAAAGGACTGATGCAAATAATATTATTAAAAAGTTGGAACATGAGATAAACTAAAATCAGCCTTAGTGGGTACAATATAGTAGGAGCATCTACCTACAACAAAGGTAAAAACTACATGTGCTTAAATATTGACCAAAGTACTGGTAACGAATGATTAAATATAAAATATTATTTCTGATATCCAAAGAAAGAAAAGATCAAACTAATTTAATAAACTAATGAAAAATATGATACCCACATCGCTGACCTTTTTGCTAAGAAGTGAAACTTTAATAGATGATGGAAAACCCCTCTATTAAGACTGATTGGTAAGTATCCTGTCGCAGTAAGAATATGAAAAGACTTTATGCCTTAGAAAACGCTTTAGTAATCATTAAACTGATGCATAAAGTTTATGTCAGGTAATCAACGTGTCTTCCATAAAATCATTAATTTAATCGCCAGACTTGAAAACCACACCTAACTTAGACTCAGAGAAAACAATACTTAAAGACAAACAATCTAGTGACAACATATTTATCGAACTATTAATCACACATGTTACAAGAAACCCACATAACTGTGACTCAGCTTATGAAACAATATGTGAATCATTAAAGCCTTGATATTATGTTGATCGAATATAAACTGGAGCAAAGAAAGTGAGGGTGTATAGTGACAATCGAGTTCGAAAATATACTGCATATAAAATGTACTACATTACGCCATTATTACGGTATAATCACGTTCATTCAAGCAAGATCAGTAGAAGAAACTTGAGGTTAAGATTGACAGTTTGAAATATAAATAAATGACAGCTGCATAATATTTGATCTTAGAAAGGCACTAGACGTGTCGTCGACAATATTAATAATATTTTTCTTTATAACTGGATGCTTCATCTATGTGGTACCCATTGAGGTTGATAAATTCAATCTCATGTCTTCTTCTTTTAATATCTTTTATATAATATAATGGTGGTAGCAAACAAAGACACGTTGTAAACATTGGCAATTTGAAAAGAGTGGCCACGAACTTTTATTGCCTCGTTCTTTTCTCTAGCTTTTAGCCTATTGTTTGAACAGGCATTACATGTACATGTAGATTCGAATTTTCACAAGTGTAGTATTTTGCTTCCTAAGTAAATAAAGTGTGTTTATTATTGTAATACACTGACGGACTCATAAACTGCATCAAAGTTCAGGTTTACTCTAAAAGGATTTTTTTATAATAAGTATGCAAACTTTTTAGATTAAATTATATAAATATGGAAAGACTGGCTCTTAATCTTAAAAAAAAAAAAAATTTAAAAATAGAACTGCGGTAAAACAAATGAATATAGCCGGGAAAAGAAAATTTACTCGTAGTATCAGATTTGCGTGTTATTTATAGCAAAGTTTTAAATTAATTCTCATTGATTTTTTTGTTTGGTCAATTGAATTATTGTTACCAGCATAATTGTTGGGTTAGTTTTTTAACACATCGAGAGTTTTTGAACCATAATATGGATACTTCGTCCGAACAAGCGGCACAAATTGTAGCATTGGTGCGGGAGGGCTTGGATCAACGAACGATTGGTAGAAATTTAAATTTAAACCAGTCTACGGTTTGTAGAATATACAGAAGGTTTGTAGAGACAGGTTCTTACAGGAGGAGACGTGGTACAGGCAGAACTCGAGCAACCACAGGTCGTGATGACCGATTTATTGTTACAACTTCCCTGCGAAATCGTTTCCTCACGTCAGTTAACATCAAAACCGAGCTTAATGAAGTGCGTGGAAAAAACGTGTGTGCACGAACAATAAGAAGAAGGTTAAAGGAAGCGGCTATCACCCCTTTTAGACCAGCAAATGGTCCAAAGTTGTCTGCAGCTTACAGACAAGCTCGCTTAAGATTTGCGCGTCATCACCTGAATTGGACAGAAGAGCAGTGGGCCTCTGTATTGTTCACGGACGAGTGTAGGACATGTTTATATGGTGCAGATGGTCGCAGAAGAGTCTATCGTCGACGTGGGGAGCGATATGCTCAAAGTTGCATTGAGGAGCGTGTTCCTTTTGGAGGCGGTTCATGTATGGTCTGGGGTGGCATATCGATGAACGGGCGAACAGAACTTGTGTTCATAGACATGGTCCGTCAAAACGGTAATAGAGGGGGTTTGACAGCACATCGCTACATGACAGAGATATTAGAAGATCACGTGGTGCCTTACATGGGATTCATAGGCGAAAATTTTACTTTAATGCAGGATAATGCCCGGCCGCATGCAGCTGCACAAGTTCAACATTATTGCGAAGAGGTTGGGATACGTACAATGAATTGGCCAGCACGCAGCCCGGATCTTAATCCCATCGAGCATGTTTGGGACAATTTAAAAAGAGCTGTATATGCGAGAAACCCTTCGCCTACGACAGTGGCAGCACTAAGAACAGCACTTTCAGAAGAATGGGACAATATTCCGCAAGATCTTTTAAAAACCCTTATAAAATCTATGCGGAACCGATTAGAATCCGTAATAAGGGCACGTGGGGGTAATACACCTTATTAAAACACAAATAAACCCTTGCATAAAGTTTGTGTCTATTGTTAAAACCAATTTTTTAATTAAACAATTTTTCCTTAAACTTCTGTTTTTTCTTCAAAAAAGGTCTTAAGGTCCTTTCCAGTACATAAACTTAAACTTAAAGATATGATCCTACGCTGTTTTAAAGTTCACGAACCAATCTAGAGGTTTCAATTTAAATCTGTATAGAAAGTTTGCATACTTGGTTAAAATATTTATTTCAAAGTCGTCTATTACTTTGATGCAGTTTATAAGTCCGTCAGTGTAAATCAATAAACAATTTGTATGTATCAGGTATAATAGTGAAATACATTAAAAATAACCATCATTTGTTGCAAGCACTTATTTTATCCCTACTAATTCCAAATATTTGTCTAATTCACTAGTGTTTATTCCAAGTCATGAATCTGTAGATACATTCTTTGGCGTATGAGCTATTACTATTTAATTCTACTATATAAGACAGCGACGTTATTTAACTTAAGAGTTGTAAAATCATTTATTTTTAATAGAACGCTTGCAAATGTCCATAGTGTGAGAGATTTTTATTTTCAATAGAACGCTTGCAAATGTCCATAGTGTGAGAGATTAGAATAACATTACTTCGCAAATGTAAAGTGTAAAAGAACTTTAATATGAAGTAAACTCAAACATGTATGACAATAAAAGAATAAAACACCATTTCTGGGTATTACGTCATATTCACCATGCTCAAAATGGTTAGTGATATTGTTGTAGATGAACCTTATTTGTGCAAACTATTTCTAAGTATATTTTTTTTTATTTTTTACTTGTTACCTTAGTCACCTAAAATAATACACTCTTTAAGACAACTTCCAGAATTTAATTGACCTGAATTTGTTAAAATATCCACCAAAGAGCTACAATAGATATAAAAAAAGTTGTAGCCATCTGTGCAAACGGACCACTTGAGTCTCAACTGACACGTACAGACCTGGGTAAGCAATTTCTGGGCCAACGAACTTTTACTGAGAAAAAATGTGTATTTGAAGTAAACGCAGTAAGTGTCAAAAAGTTGTTTTTTTTAGTATACCTATAATAGAACGTTTTACACAAAATAAAACAGTTATTTTGTGCCGAAAGAAATACAGCGTTTATATGATGTAAAATCATGATTAGCCTTCACATAAACGCTGTCTGTCACAAGCACGTGTAGATTGACCATTTCAATATTTTTTTATGCGTTGTATTTAATAAATACTGTTTACCATTAAAGTTTAAAAATGTAGTAAATGAATTACCATTTTCCAGTTATAATTGAATAACCGTTAAATTAAATTAGAATTTGTTAAATTCTATAGAAATAAATGCAAGTTCAAATCAACATTCAAGAATCGATCAAACTAATGGTTTCATAGAATTTACTATTACTTTACTTGTAGGAGAACGTTTAGTCTCAGGTAGTAAAACCTAACTTCTTATTGAAGTAAATTATGCAGAAATATTAATTGTGGAATGCGATGTTTTCTATAGCAGTAAAAGCTACAGAATTCGTCATATTACTTAAGAACTAGAAAATTTGTTAAAACGCCAGTTAACACTGTCCTCTAACAGATTTTGAGTCAAGGTGGCTGAACTGACATACGAATAATAAAAAACCGGGCAAGACCTCGTCGGACCATGCTTAGTATAGGGTTGGCATGACAAAATAAAAGTGTGAAAAATTGTACCAATAGAAGAGCTTATGTTAATGGTATTTCAGCGCAGTTTTTTGGCAATAACTCAAACACGGTACATCCGATCATGTTGAAAATACTTTTACATGTAAGTATTTGAGATAACTGATTGAATGAGGCGTCACATGGCATAAATCTATCTTAAGTAGATAAATGATCGGTTTATGAACCACCACGATTGAAGTATGTAGTAAATAAACGCCCTTATATCACAATCGACAAGGATTCGGAGATGGACTTGGTCAGAGTACCTGTCACTAATCTTCTTTGTGCAGGACTCTCTTTTTGTGTTCGGTTTGTCTATTTCGATTGTTGTATTAAGGTCATTTCCTTATTACTCAATTGTGGTAATTCACAGATCGAGGGTGAGTGGTGGGTTACCTCCTTAATAATCTACTTGAAAATATTTATTTAGCGACCCTTTTAAGATTTGAAAGTTTTTAAGCCTTAAGGTTTATAAGATTAATGGGGATGACACAATTTATGAGACTATCGAAGCGTTTATTTTGAAAATATTCTCGTAATCAAATATATTTCACAGAAATTTTAAAATGATTGCCATTTTGGGTACGGAACCTTAAAAATGTTAGTAAAAGTTGTCCAATTAGTATTATTTTTAGTCTATCCTATACTTACACAATATAATAATGCCTTTTATGCTTTTTCACAAAAAAAGAAAATTATCCATTTATAATGATTTGCCTCCAGATTATTATGTCTTGATAGTTAAATAAAGTCACTGCTGTGTATATTGTAAAAAGGCTATTTTCGTTCAAACAGATGAATTTACACTTAAATCTATTTTAGAATAAGGCGCCACGACAAATGTAATTCAAAACATCGTCTAAACGAGATAAAAGACGTTCATGATGTGTGGAACGATATTAAATTATAACTTTCAATAAACATAGTGATAATAAAAAGTAAACAGTTCATAGGAATTCAAATAAAAACCCATAATGTAGGGACCGATATGCCCCTTGTGAACACGTGGTAGAACAGGAAGGAAGCGTTAATTTAGATTTCAATGAATGGCGCTCGGTATTTTTTTAGTAGCATAAATGAAACTCTTGTTTAAGATGATCTATTTAAAACATGGGTTAGTTTAAATTTAGTTTGGTAGTTGAACTTGATGAGTATTATTATAGTTCAGAAAATAATATATTTTGATATGACAAATTATAGTTTGACATACTTGCTGTAAAGTTATTTATAGATCGATAACTTGTAATTTTTTCATCAAATCTGTCAATTCTGTAATTTATTTTTTTTATTCTTCGGATCTATGGTTTACACCTGTGCTAAATTTCTTGCAAATCCAATTATTATCAATTCGGCAAGGTTATAGGTACAATATTTATGAAATAAACAAGATAGCATCTATTCCTGAGCATTTGAGGTCGCCCGAAAACGTTGAACATTTCAAAAATATTGATATTATTTACCGTTTACAAACATATTGGCTATTATGAGCTTGAAGGCTTTAATTTATCTGACAACGTGCTTGCTTACCTCTACACTCATAATGTGAACCTAGACCACAAATCATACGTATACCTACTAGTACTCGATTCGTAATGGCCGGTGTGAGCAAGAAACAAAGGAACTTCCATTTAACTTGACATTTGTTACACCGTTGTTGGAATTGATTTGTATTTTGTTATTTTAAATGCTGATATTTTAATAACAAAATTGCCGAAGCGT
This sequence comes from Herminia tarsipennalis, assembly GCA_945859575.2. Taxonomy (NCBI): domain Eukaryota; kingdom Metazoa; phylum Arthropoda; class Insecta; order Lepidoptera; family Erebidae; genus Herminia; species Herminia tarsipennalis. The sequence goes on along the minus strand of OX243843.2, from coordinate 4,011,122 downwards.
TAACAGTGTTATTGGTTGGCAGAATCTATAGAAGAAGTATATGAAGTAAGAAAGATTCACAGTTAGCATAATTGATTAAAAAGTCATCATACACTTTCACTATGAAATTGCCATCTTCATAGGTAAGAATGTGAGTACTTTTAGCTATAGATAGATACAAAAAAATAAAAGATTACAGACCTGAGAAAACTACGAACCAAATACAATATAAATCATAATAATAAACAAACTTGCTTAAAATAAAATAAACAAAATTACACGACTGTGTAAGAGGAGGTCATGAACCGTTTTATCACACTTCCTATGCAAGTTTGCGGGCGCAACGATGCCCTCAGAATTGCCTGATGCCTTCAATGGTTATAGAATAACGCTCCATTGTTTTATTGTGCATTTGATATTATACGGGACTTGAACGTGCACATGCGTTTAAGAGAATTTTGGTTGCATTAATAAGGAGTACCGCTAGGCACTATATTAGGACCAATAACCATTTTATATTTAACTGGTCAAAGTTTCTCTTTTCATTATCATCATGTTTCTCTTAAATAATGTTAAATTTATTTAATAAAATATAGAAATCGTGCTTGAAATGTCCACACACCTTTCTCAGCAGATTGGATTGGAAGATTTGATTGCAATGGAAAAACTTAGACCCAAAAGTAGACATAGATTTCCTTAAGCGAAATGTGTTAGTGAAATCAACAATAAATCCGAGGTACGGTTGCATGGTGCACTGTGCTGACCTCATGATGCTATCTTATCACAGACGATAAAGAAACACACTTTACCCGTTGTAAGTCTTGGACCGTTTAGTATTGACATACTTGTTATTTAAAGTAGTTTTAACGTTGTTGCTTTAGAATTTGTGTCAAGCTTATGAGTAAGAGGTGGACTGCGCTCCGAAAGTTGAGTATTAGAAATGAATTGGATTTGTGTCCTGTCTGTCTGTCACTATAATTCAGATCAAATTCTACAGGCAGATTGCTAAGACAGTAATATTGAAGCAAGCAGAATAATGTTTCAAAAAGTCTTATTATCTTACGTGCGACCGTGGTTTTTTTTTAATTTGTTGAACTCAAATAAGCCTCTAAGATGGTTATATTTTATACTGAAATCAAGAATCCGTCTTTACTGTGTTTGTATCTCAGAGAAGCAAATTTTAACTTTCCACAAGTCAAAAAAAAATAGTTTCGTAACAAAATGCCAAGTACCTATATTTTGCAGCATATTTTAACATAATAAAAGATTTGTGAAGTAATTTTTATTCAGAAGCTTTTTATTGGCTCCCTTCGGTGTTTATAACAAGCAAAAATACCCCCCATTGCCACAACCATCAATTTTCACGTGCTCTCAAAAGTTCTCGTTATTTGCGTGGTCATTATGCAAATTTTTGCGACTGTTCTGTCATTGAGAAATGACTCTCATGGTTACTGCAATTAATCTCAATTTTGCTTGAACCAAGGCTATGTATTGAGTTTGTGTTACGCAACTAATACAAAGATTTTTTTTGCGACGTACGTAAATGCCGTTACCTCATCATTCGTCCTTGTTTCTTGCAAAAATACTAGTTTCACATGTGTGTACACAATTACTATTATTATTCTGTCATTTGTCAATGTGTTTGTAGTAAAAGCTAAAGTGGAGCTAAGTAGAATAATGACACCGTCATTTTTATAATTAGAGTCCTTGTTTTAGCTACCATTACCATGAGGTATTATGTTCGCAGTTTCAAAAGTTTGAATTTGGAACGTTTGAAATCTGTAGAAAAATAGCTTATCATCTTTTATTCGTATTAATCGTGTTGACATTTGAGATCACTCACTTCCTGTACCAACTGTCGAATTGCCATAGGCGTTCACGATAGCCACGATGCGATGACGCACGCATGACAGTTTAAAGTGTTCTTTGAGGCACAAAGGGTTTGTTAGTTTAAGAAAGTAGACGTAATCCTAACGTACACTAAAGGCGGAACATAGGTGTAGACATTTTCCAAGCTCTGACATCTAACTTAACGACTGTCTCCGTGACTGCCTCCGTGGCGCGGTGGGAGTGTATCCGACTGCTACGCAAGGGGTCGTGGGTTCGATCCCCACCCAGGATAAAACTTTGTGTGATGAGCACGATGATTTATTCTGTGTCTGGGTGTTATTTATCTATAATATGTATGTATTTAGAAATATCTAAGTATGTTTATCAGTTGTCTGGTTTCCATAGTACAAGCTCTGCTTAGTTTGGGATCAGATGGCGTTGTGTGAGTTGTCCCAAGATATTATATTATTAAGATATTAACTTGAGATTTACCGAGTCGACACTAGCAAATTTATAATATTAGAGGTTAAATTATCTTAAATTATAATGATTAAAAACATTAAAAGCGAAAATGCGTTGCTAAATTTACCAAGCTTACTAATAAATAAGTAACAAACTGATAATAGATGCGAAAGATGAAGTTTACTGATTACATTGAACATTTATTAGATCATAACTTATTGTCAATTCTATAAACTTGTTGATACTAATGTATAAACCCAGGCACGCGGACATACTTTTTCGCTGTCAATAATAACATTGCTAGTGAGACGTGAACAGAATCAATAAAACCAACTTAATATCTATGTAGAAATATATCTGCCATTGTACGTAGCAATTTCATGTGAAATAGTTGCATTATAAAAGTAGAAGATATCAAAGATTTATGTTCAAGTTTAGTTGACGACGTAAATGTAATGAATGACATTTCAAAAAAATAAATTTTGTGATTTTTTGATGCTATTTTATCGGTCAACAGAACCTTTACTAACACGCTAAAATCTGTTGATTACCAATACAGAATAACTACAGTCGCCATACAACCTTTGAAATACACAATTATTATTAAGGCTTTGCAGGCTTATATTTATCAAGTAAATTATAAGACACAAAAGCTTTTTTATTAAGAATTTATTCAAAGTTAATCTGAAAGCATACCCAATCAATGCGAAATTATTGTTATCGAACACCAAAATGGATGATCCAATTTGCTTTGTAATACCTTCAGGGCATATCGATGGGTGGTCGAAATTTACAAATCCAAATGTTATCGATAAAAATAAAGTTATTGTATAAAACCCTTGTATCATAATAAAAGAAATATATGCACCATTGTTCGTGGGATTACATGTAAGTAACAAAAAAGGCGTAAAAGGTATCATAAATTAAAATAAAAACTGCCGTAACGACATAAAATATTGACGTCTATCAAATTCCCTATGCATTGTTTTTCCTTTGGTTCATCTAGATCTTGCAATTATGCTTTGCTAGGAGCGTCGTTTATTTATATTGGTTTAAATTTGCACCAGTAAAATAAACTATAGCTTCATTGTTTCTGTCTCTTATTAAACCGTTAAATATTTAATCGTCAAACAAATCATTGTTTCTAAACGACAATTGATGACAATCTAGATAAAAAACATTGGGCTACAGTAAATTACCGGTGTTTTAACCTTGCACGTTTGACCGGATGCGCCATAGTTGACAATAGACTCGGATATTCGCTTGTCTGGTCTGAACCAGTGACGTATTTAATAATGACAATGAGTCATTGAAAAATGGCGTTTGCAATTTTGCGCTCGTTATAGTTGCTATGGGTTATGAATATGAAATAAATTCATAGTGAACAATATGTGTGACAAGGCATGCAAAATTATATTTGTTATGGCTCACACTACCCTCATATATATATTTTTTTAGTTGTTGTACTAATGAATATTTTTTTATTTCGCTATTGCTGTGCGCTGCTTTATGTAGGTTTCTCTCAACAAAGGCAACAACAGTATTACATACATTTCGGGTTTTATGTCTCTGTTGCAAAAACACAACTCAGAAAGAGCGAATGGTCTTTAATCCTACTCCCGGACAACTCGGACCAGATGCGGATTGGTGGTCATATCATTGAATCGTTTAAAAACAAAATCTATTAGCGCCAGCTCTTCAAAATATTTCCAGACAACTTAAAACCGATAGTAACAAGAGGCCACTTATCAGGATAAAACGACATCAAAACGACAGTCTGATAGGTGAAACAGCTCTAACTATAAATGAGGACAAAAGCGCACTTAAAAGGAATTTGTTATGATATCACAACGCCATTCATGATAACACTTGCAGTAAACATACTCCAAGAATATTAGTGTCAACCAACTGTAATTTCATTGATGCACTACGCTGATAAAACGTAGGATAACGACAGAGTTTCGGGAATAAATTACCATAAATCATTTATGAAACCGGAATTATTAATAGTATTCCTTTAGCGTCAACCTCAATTATCTCGTTTGAAGATAAAATCTTTGTTGTTGAAATCTAGCAGCAATTATTTCAAATCTAACCAATTTAAAATTTAGCCTTGCTCACATCGTACTGAACTTTTTCAAATAAATATTCTTGGTCTCTATTTATCTTTGCTTACGGTTTCTCAAGTTTTATTTTCTTTTTAGACTTCAAAGCATCCATCTCAATATTTTTCTATAGAAAAAAACTAGTAAAACAGCTAGTCATGTAATCACACAATCAGTGTAGCTGTCGGCCTTTTGCGATCTAGCGTTAAGATACCTGCTATCCAGCCTCAGAAACCGCTTCACGTAAACTTGAGTAATTTTTCCTGTTACAATGTAGAATACGCATTTTAGCTTTATGCTTTTTGTTTATTTTTACACGACTGCTCCAAAAAAAGAGTGTTATGATTTCATGTATCTTTGTTTCTTTATTCCACCAAAACTTCTAAACGCCTGAACTGATTTAAACGAATCGGGTGTCGTTATAATTGTTAAATGATCCCGGGTAACATAGGCTAGGTCAATTTAAAAAAAAAACCATTTGATTCAAGCTGCACTCGATTTATTTATTTTTTCTGATCGGGTCAAAATGGGTATCAAAATAAAGGCTAATTTAAGACATGTACAAAATATGTATAAAGCTAAATAAATTAATATATTTGAAATATGTTTCATTTCCCATCACCATAAATCAATTTCTAATACCTAACTACTAGAAAAACATCTTAATAATTCATATACGTTGTATTGTAATATTATAAAGCAGAGAATTTTGTTTCACATTGAATCTGTATCTACTTAAAAAGTACAGTTAGAGTTCCTATGACCACCTTCCCACTACATCATCAGATCTGGTCTATGGTACCATAATATTGCGTTATCGTCCAAGACACACTAGTGTAATAAATTTGAGCCCAATCAAACGTCAGGAAGTGCTACTAATTTAGCTTTCAAGATTTGACCCACCAAATTTATTAACAAAGTAACTAACATACGAGTACACACAAGTTATATAAAAGCTGGCAAAAATCAATACTTTGTTCGAGATATCCTTACACAATACCCTTTACTTTTAAAGTAATTATGTAATTATACCCTGACTCAGTGAGAACAGAACAGGTCGGCGCATAGATGGGTGACTGTTTTCGAAAACTGACACCCCTCAGAGAGCACGTTAAGCCGTCGGTCCTATGCCCAATCTTTCTCCGGTCGTGTGGATTTGTGTCCTATTGAAGTATGAGTGAGCAAGTGGTATTGTGTGTGAGCACTGTAATATCTCCTGCTTGTTTAGCTAGTTTCTGATTATATTAGCCGCTGTAACCGATATCGGTTAGAAGAGCATTGTCAATTAGTCAGCACCTAATACTGTAGAAAAGGAAAAGCGCTCTTTCCTATGAAGTTTTGCGATTAGTAATAGAACCTAGTTTACATTATGAATATAAAAAAAATCTTATTATTATTCTTTAAAACTGTATCGATTGATATTTAAAACACCCTAGATCTAGTGTGAAATATTTTTGTCCATCTAAAAACTGAAAATTGATCACTATGATTCCATAAAAACTTATTCGTTATTTACACATTCTCAATTACCTATAATATCAATAATTGAACACTGGTCTTTCCATATTACTATATATATAATATTCTTTATAACCTATCTCGTTTTCAAATCATCGTCTTCCACATTCGATACAATCGCAAAACTAGTTGTACATTATCTGGCATCTTCGAGGGAACACGCAAATGTGGAGTCAAGCGCAGAAATGGACGTTAAGTAACGCTTTATGATAAGATTAGCGGCAGTGCGTCGGCGGCGCCGAGGCTATCGCTTGATACTTTCGTCACTAGTCACGATATGATATTATGATCGAATTGTAGTAAAAAACAAAAAAACTACTTATTGATTCAAGTCTAAAAGTGTCAACTCTATGCATTACATTTTCATTATGATGAGAATATAGCTATTGCAGCTGAAACGATTAGAATCCTAACCATATCGAATGTTAGTACTTATAATTTAAATCATCATAATCATCGTTGGCATCATGAATCTATAGTGTTGTGATTTTCAACGGATAAACCGCGGAAGTCAATAATTTAATGGACAAACAGCAACTACAAGAACAAGAATCAAATTTCTTCGTAAAACGTTTAAAGCAAGTTGTTGAACCAATATTTAACATACAAGCTGCAAGCAAAATATCTTAACAAAACCTATAAACAGAAACGTTAAACATCAGACCGACTAAGATAACAATATGTGAGGAAAAGACGACATAGCGATAATGTCCAAGCAAGCAAAATCAAACCTTATGACTCTGAAATAGAAACATATGAATCTGAAGGCAATAAAAGGTGTTATTACAGTCTGTTTTCCTTCGTACATCATCCATATTTATACCTTTCAGCGTTAATTATTAATTAAATGATAAAAATAATAACATTGATTCATTTAGCCATTTTTTTATCTTTTAAGTCTAACTTAATGTCTGAATAATTTAGTCGGCGATTTTCTTAAAAACATAGATTAATGAATGCGTAATGTAGTTTAATATACCTATTCAAGGAAGTTTTCGTGGTCCCTTTCGTTAAATTTAAATAGCTCCGTTTGTTTCATATATTACCTATATTACCTTCATAATTGGAAAAATCTATTTTTTCAATCTTTGCAATTAATTGTCCTTTAGATGTACCATCTGTTAACCATGTAATATTTCTTATACTTATGGCCGGTTTCGATTTAAATCTAATATCACTTGGCACGCAAGCCTTCATCTGAGTCTCATTTTATCAATAATCTTCATCCCACGCTTTTATAAACTTATTTTACTTAATGTTTTAAATGAGTGTTGATCAAGCAACGCTATGCTATAATGCTACTTGCAATGTTGACCTTAGTTCTGTTTGTATCAAGCTGATGTGCCAGGATTCAGAAAGCGACGACATATTATGCTAATGACCTGATAATAATTATAAATTATGATAAATATTATAACTTTCATGTCACTTGACAATAACAGAAAAAAACGGAATGTAAGAAATCGTTAAATGTTGAAATGAAAGTTTAAGTCCCTATTATCTTAGACCAAGGTATCATAGCGATATATTTTTACAAAAAAGATTGAAATTGGTTTCATATTAATTAAGTAGGTAAATTCAATTAGATTAATGGATAATTTGTTTATTGTCAAAACAATTTCATATTTGTAGTGTCTAATAATAAACTTCACTAAAAAATATATATGAAAGACAAACATTTATACAAGAAAATAATAGTAATATTAGAGATTTTAGGGTTCCGTAACCAAAATAGCAAAAACGGAAACCTTATAGTTTCGTCATGTCCGTCCGTTTGTCTGTCTGTCCGTCTGTCCGTATGTCACAGGCATTTTACTCACAGACACCGATAATCCAAAATTCATATACATTGTGTAAATGTATATGAATAAAATTTGGATTATCGGTGTCTTGTTTCAGCCGCTACTTAATTCAATAATTTAATATTTTCGCAAAAACCGTACGACCAAAAAATATGAATTAAATTACAAAGTTAACGCTTAATGAATACTTTTAACTAAAATTATTTTCAACATTATCAGATATTACAGTCTTTGAGTTATTGCCGAAAACCCGCGCTTCTCAACAAAAGGATATAAGTGCCATGAAAAAACCCTCTTTTAATGATACACTTATTCAGTACGTATTTTTTATGTGTAGCGCATTTCCTTGTAGTAAAAGCTGTGGAACCCTACGCTAATCATGGTTCGACATGCTTTTGCCTGGTTTATTCTTAAATCATTTTTTTAGGGTCAGCAATTCGTTTAAACTGATAAAGTTATTGTGTACACATGCACATACAACACAATAATTGTGACTGAGGCCGTCTGTATCTAAAAAGCCATAACTCGATCTAAAGAAGCCGCCACTATCTTTTATATGAAGCAATAATATCAATTTTTATCGATATAACGTGATACGACACAGAATGACATGAATACTCTACTTAAATATCTATCAGATAATACATTTTTGTTCCTGAGTCTGGACTTAAATTTTTTCTATCTTTCAAAAATGCAATTAATGTATTTGTAAAGTAATTGGCAAGAAATGCCTATAAAAATTACTTCAATATTCGGCCTGCGACATCATAGTTTGTTAAAATGCTATCTGTAACGAAGCAAAACCAAAAGCCGTGATAGTTCTTTAAATACCGACTAGATGGCGCATGCGAGGGCCCAACTCGCGAGCATCAAGGGATTGAAAAATTTGAGGTCTAGTAACATAGTCCAGATAGGTGGTTCGCTTCTGGCCCCGGTTTGGCTACGGAAGTCTCGGGTTCGTTTCCTGAGTCTGGACTTCAAATTTTTCTATCTTTCAAAAATGCAATAATAGTATTTGTAAAATTTCTAGATCTAACTTTTAAATTTCTAGATCTAACTTTTAAATATCTAGATCTAACTTTTAAATTTCTAGATCTAACTTTTAAATTGATGGACTTTCATACAAACGTTTAACCACTATTTTAGGGTATGAATTTCCAAATATCCCTTCTTATCAGACACCTATATGAATGAATACATCCTCGAAATTTGACATCTCTACGATCAGCGGTTTAAGTTGTGCGTTGATTCATCATTCAGTCAGTAGGTTTATTGAACTTGTGCTTTCTGCCTATGTCAGTAACGTATCACACCGAAAAAGCGTGATTAAGTAAAACGCAATGATCGAGTTAGTTTAACGGTGTCCAATTGTGCGAGCTTCGTGTGTGTTTTTTTAGTAAGTTAACTAGCAATGTGAGGTAGCTTGGTCCCACATTACTATTAGACTATTAACCCTACTAGCTAAGCTCAATGGGTTGTGTTAGGAGTGTTCACGTAGGTAGTATAATGGGTAGGATTCACCCGCGACCTCACGATTGCGAGACCGATGCCTTAGCCATAAGGCTACCACTACAAAACAATTACGAAGAGATCTGTTTGTTGTTGTGCTTGTATTATGTCAATGTATTAGTCAAAATATGTTACATACATACTTTCAACCCCTATTTTACCGCCTTAAGGTTTGATTTTCCAAAAACGCTAAAATTTTAATACAAAATTTCACAAATATAACATTAAAACTGACGGAGTTTCATACAAACTTACAACCACTATTTTACCCCTTTAGGGGATGAATTTCTAAAAATCCCTTTGTATCTAATGGTACGTCCTCAAAATTTCACAGCTCTACGATTGTGACTTAGGCTGTGCGTTGATCAATCAGTCAGTCAGTCAGTCAGTCAGGACATAGAATTTTATGTATATAGATTAGTACACTATGACTGATAAACTTTCCAAGAATTTGCCAATGTCAAAAGATTCCAAGTGATAAAGAAATACACTTCAAAGAGACACTTTTGTAGTTACAACAAACGATAAAAATAAAGATATAGACAAAATTGTAATGATAATAGTTTATTTGGGGCTTAATACAGTTTATATACAGTACATTAATATGTAATCGATGATACCTATAGTAGTAAATTACTGTGTTACATATATCAATGCCCCCTTCCAGATTAAAATTAATTATCATTATTTATCTTTCTAGTGGCGGTCACACTTTGGCGCCAGACTGTAAATAAAAGATTATTGATAATGTAAAGATTATCATTATAATGGCGATGCAGTGTTCCCTGACAGATGGTTCTATATCAGAATCTGATAAAGGAAACAATAATATATAAACAGCGGGCGGTCGAATATCGTGACCTATTAATAATGTTATCAAAAGTAGAGCTGCTATGCCTTTTACGCTAAGAAAACAATACTATATCAGATACGCGGAAAGTATTAGTAACTCTTTACTAATATTATAAAGCTGAAGAGTTTGTTTGTTTGAACGCGATAATCTCAGGAACTGCTAATCCGAATTGAAAAATTCTTTCACTGTTGGATAGCCCATTTATCAAGGAAGGCTATAGACTATTTATCATCACGCTACGACCAATAGGAGCGTAGCAGCAATGAGAAATATTGCAAAAACGGGGGAAATTTACGCAGACGAAGTTGCGCGGGACAGCAAGTGTATCTATAAAAGTTAAAATACAATTAATTCCATTGCTAGATTTTAAGGCAGTTGGTAATGAATGATTATTCATTATATCATTAGTATATTTCGTTTTATCAATTTAGACCAACGACTTACACCAAACATGCAATACAGTTATCAACAATTACATAATTATTAATTTGTAATTCTGAGTGCATAATAAAGACAATCGTATTTTTTTTAAGGTTCCGTATCTTAAAAGGCAAAAATGGAACCCTTATAGAATTACTTAGTTGTTCGTCCGTCTGTCTATCAAGACTCCTTATCTGGCGAACGCGTGCACAAACCCTTAAGGCGCTGACAACAGCCAAATAGGCTTATCCTAAACATTTTTTTAGCCAAATCAACGTAGTTTGTGACGGCAGAAAAAATATATGTTAATCTTGAACATATTTCTAAGAACCCTGTTGTATTCAAAACACGAATTTGAATTTTTTTCTCGATAAAAAAAAAATACAAACTAACCTCTTAAAATGATCTTCTAACAAAAATATCTGTATTACATAACAACGTACGTTGGTAAAATAATTAACAATAACGTATCATGTTATAATACAGAATCTGGTTGTTTTTTATTTTCGACTACTCGACTTATTTTCAAGTAATTAATTGTTTTATGGTTTATAATTAGTTACGAGCGCTGCGTGATCGCGCTTCTCTTTCTTTTATAAGCAATCTGACAGTGATCGCAGAGACGCGCAGCTAGACGGACGTATGTCGCTTTGCCTCGCCATCCATTCACTTCATATTTTGTTTGTTGTTTGAAAAATTATAGACATTGGTAAAGAATATAAGTTTAATAAATATACTATTAATTTATACTATCTAAGTTGTTAATTTAAATATATTTAGTTCTAAGTTTAAAAATATTTGTTACTATAATTGGGAAACAAACAAAAATATCGGAGGCCAGCAAAAAGCGCTTCTATACCAACAAACAAAAACATCTCATGGAAGTAGTAAAGTAAGTATTATATTTTTCATATTGACAAAATATTGCACGAACAGAAGTGAAATCGTAACCAAACCAAAAAGCTACACTAAGCTGTTTTGTATAACGTATAGCGAAAATTCATCTGCAACTGTGAAGCTCGTTTGGTCCAGCGGTATCTGCGTTGGTTCAGAATATCAAGTATCGAGTTCGAAACCTAGGTTCGCCTGTTCAATTTTTGTATTTATTTTTAATATTTTCTTTTATCTTTTCAGTAAAAAGAGACGTTTGGCGAATAGTTCAGAAGCAGGTGAAACTTCGGAAAGTTTTTCACCAATAAGTTTGTAATAAGTACCTACATACTAATATAGATAATAATTTTATTATTTATATTACATTAACACATTACACAAAAAGAATCGCCACATGGACAAAGAGGATCCCCTTTACATTTTAGAAAGATAGTTACAAACAAGTATAATGATAAACTATCACATTTGCATAGACCTACGACTATCTTAGAACTGGCCTAATAGGAAAATACTCCTAAAATACTTGTAGCTTTATCCATTGTTTCTTGCCCTTTCCATACAAATAGTTGTGTAGGTTTTAGTATTTTTTACCTATATATGGCGATCTATACATACTGAAGTGTCTGTTCCTAATTTCAAAATAGCAGTTTTTTACTAAATGCTATGAAAGTACGCATAGTACTTAAAACAAAAATACAGTTTTTTTTTATCTGGCTGTCTGTCTGTGTGATTGTTTCGATAAATCTCCAAAACGGCTGTACGGAGATTGACAGGACTCACTGTCAGACAGCTAATGATGTAAGGAGTAACTTAGGCTATGTCCACAGCTAGTCTACAGCTAGTTAGACATAATAGGTAAGATTAGTGCTGAAGAAAGTTTTTCTAAGTTTAAATGTAATAAATATTTTGTACAGATTAGGAAATGTGGCTGTTGCAGTTACATTAGAAAGTGATGTTATAATTCCTCTAGAAAATGTTACCAGGTAAAGATGATGCCCAAGTGATATGAAACTTCCTCATGATCGTTCTTATACTTCTTATGTTATTGTGAGTCATAGTTTTTTTCCATCACTGGTTTGAAGTATCGGCAAAGGTATCTGAGACAGTTGAATCCACCGATAATATTCCTAAACTTGAGGTAAATATTATTATTTTGAACAGGTTGTCGAAGATAAAATCTGGCAGTTAGTATTTAGTTACTAACGCATAGGTAAGCTTTAAGTATTATTTTTTTTAGACTGCTACAAGTCACCCTGCACAACAAAAAATCCTTATAAATATTATTATTATTATTACATCGGACGACGAATAAACTTATCGCATTTATTTTTAAATCTTCCGAATATTTCTCGCCCTTACCCCTAAACCCTTGGGTTGTAATTTAAAACACATTAATTTGGTAGGAGAAAACATAAATGGATTCTTGTCGAAGTTCACTCTTTTGTGTAAGAAAAAAAAGAAAGAAAGAAATAAATTTATTTTGTCCTCAAAAGAAAAAAAAAATACAGTAAGTAGAACAAATTCAATTAATAGTAGTATCGAGAGACAAAAATGGTCCTAGCTCAGCTAGATTGCAACTCCGGTTAATGAGGAGTTGCGCTGGTATTCTGCTAAGACCAAAGTGACGACACGAACATTAACCGTCAATATATAATAGGAAAGTATAAAATAAATATAAACAGAAAAAATAAAGTTTATATAAGTAAGACTATATTTAAAAATAGTAAAAAAAATAAAAATAATAATAATAATAAAAAAACATATTTTATGGGTAATTTAATTTTGTAATATTATTTTGTTAAGGTTAGTTATTATTTTGTAAAGTGTAATTAGTATTGAACGCAGCCAAATCGCGCGGGAAACGTTTGACATTGACAGATTTGACCATAGATTTTAAACTTGGATTTGACGTTAGAACTTAGAGTTTTTCGGTTTCGACTGAATTTAAAGTTTTTACCAAGTACCCATTAAAATGGCTAAACTGTATTAAATAGTGCGTACCTATGAAAACTGCGGATGAGCAATAAAATTTATAAAATTTACATTTACATTTTTCATTGGAATGATAGCGAGGAGCGCTCATTGAATAAACAGCACAATTTCAAGAATTATTAGGTCTGTTGTGTCTGTGAGTCTAGCAATTGTTGTTTATACTTTTTGCTAAAAGTATGAACAGATTTGCTAGACGGAGTGTAGGATGTGCAATTTAAAATTTATCATTAAAAGTGATTCCAGTGACGAAAATTATTTACCAGTCAATTATTGTGCTGTAGCAGGTATGTTATCAATTTTCGGAGGACTTCAAACTTGGAAGAATTTTCTTCAGCTCTAAATTTACCTTATGTCAAATAAATAATAATATTATTAATAAAAAATAATATATATTATTAACTATCTGTGCAAATAAATAAAATTGAAGAGTCTGTTTGTAATATCAAAATAACAGTTTTATGCATATATATTAATTATTATGGATAACATCCATAATAATTACTGATAACAAAAATACAGTTTTTTTTGTCTGTCTGTCTGTCTGTTTGTTCCGGCAAATATCCGAGAGCAAATAAATTATAATTATGCGAAAATATTTAAAATGTTGCTAATATATTTTCGAGTTTTATTTTTCTTTCTTTTATATTGTTTTGAAGTTCATAGCAAATAAAGTCTCCTGAAATAATTAAAAATACAAACGTATAAAAAATATTTATTGTTTTTTTTAATGGCCCTGTCTAATTTCTTTCTAGTTCTTCATATAGAACAAAAAATAAAGCGCCATCTATTGGTTTATTGTTTATTATTGACCGCGTCCTTGTGTTGGTAGTTCGCTGTTTTTACCGTCCTTTATCAATGGCACTAGGACATCGGAGAAATAGTGGGCGTGGCTAAAATAGTGAAACATCGAAGTTCAGTAGCTGTTGTCAGCGTCTTAAAGCTGTAAAAAAAATCAAACATTTAGTTAGTGTAAAAAAGGTACAGCCGTTTATGCCGCAAAAAAGTATATTTCGACACTCTCAAGGGAATCATTGGCCGGAAACCGTACAATGCTCACACATAATAGTAGGCTGTAATTTATCTTTTGATTAATTTATTTAAGAATATCGTTGTTGCATCCGTTTGTTCCATTAGTTTCATCTACTTCATTACCATTATAGTTCCCAACGACCAGTTGTATGGTCGTTGATAGTTCCTATCATTGAATTAAAATATTCTTACTGCACTCGCTAACCCATACATAGTCTAGTCATAATTATCACTGCTCGTAAAATGATATCCTGTAGCTCCCAATTAATTACATCAATACAAACTAGATTTTTTTTCTTAACAAATTATGTTTCTTATTTCAATTAACATAAGGTTTAATTTTAAACTTAGTCTATTTTATCATCGTCATCACAAACATTGCACAAGAGAATTAACGTACATCATTAAGATGTAGCATGATGTAATCAATTGTTTCTTATTTTGAAAGGAATAAAGTCTTAAATTGAATGTAAAACTGTATTTAAAAGGTAAAGGTTTTATTGTCGTTGTAATGAATGTTTTCTTAAGACATTCCTGTTCATAAATAGTATGAGAATAATGTATCGGGCGCCTGGCGCATGTTCATGTACATATATGCCTACACTGTTTAAAGTAATGTTTCCGATAAACAAATGTGAATGAGTTATCAATTTATTAGCGACTTGGTTCTCTGAGTAATTATTATAAAGTGCGAGTTACGCATTGTAATTTGTAAAATTAGTAAATAAAAAAATATTTTTTATTATATTAGTAAGGCATCGGTCTCGCAGTCGTAAAGTCGTGGGTTCGAATCCTACCCACTATACTACAAACGAGGTGAACCCATTCCTAACAAAAGCCTTTGAGCTCAGCTGGAAGGGTTAACAGGATTGCTAGTAATGTGGGACTCACAATCCTATATTGTTAGTTATCTATATATATAAAGAAATTGGCAAAATTAAGAATAATTGGGATGATGCACGTATGTTAACTGGATCATGTCATGAATTGAGTTGGTGGCAGTGCTAAATCTATACTAATACTAGCTGACCCGCGCAACTTCGTCTGCGTAAATTTTCCCTTTTTTCTTTTTTCTTCCTTTTTTTTTACAACATTTTTCATTGCTGCTCCGCTCCTATTAGTCGTAGCGTGATGTTATAACCTATAGCCTTCCTCGATAAATGAGCTATCCAACAATAAAATATTTTTTCAATGCCGCCCAGTAGTTCCTGAGATTATCGCGTTCAAACAAACAAACAAACTCTTAGGGGTATGAAAAATAGATGTTGGCCGATTCTCATAGATACTGGATAAGCACTAAAAATTTCATCAAAATCGGTCAAGTCGTTTCGGAGGAGTATGGCAACGAAAACTGTGACACGAGAATTTTATATATTAGAAGATTATAAAAAGGAAAGATTAGTATTTTTGTGTGTGTGTGTATGTTTGTAATGAATAAACCCAAAAACTACTAAACCGATTTCAAAAATTCTTTCATCGTTGGAAAGCTACACTAATCCCGGGTGACATAGGCTATTTTTGTCTCTGTATTCCCACGGTAACGGGAACTAAGCGGGTAAAACCGCGAGGCGTCCGCTAGTTCTTAGTAAAATATGAGTTATTTATATTTTGATGCCTTTGAAACGAGCAACCTTAGTGTTGATAAAATATAAGGAAGCTTTGTAAAAAAAATAGTTGTAGATAACTTAAAATAATGGCCAGTTTTGGAAAATCAGTCAATGAGTAAGTCATATAATGTGCCTACAACAAAAAAGATAATAAACAGTTACTAGAACTATTACAACATAATATAAGTATGTATAGTAGTCATGAAAGATTAAGGGAAATCAAGGCCTTTAGGATTAAGCAGAGATAGTAGACAAATTTACCGTATAGTGAAACTGGTAGTCAACCGTGATGTTTTTTTTGTGAGTGAGAAATGCCTGAGCAACATATTAATGAGAATAATCCTGTTTCTAGTGTATTTATTTATTAAAATATAAGTTTACACCAATGCACAATTTTATACTTACAAGTTATCTAAATTATACAGATAATAACAAATAACAACATAATCAACAAAAACACTCAAACAATTTTTATCTAAATACTATAGAGCTATCTTTTTGCCTTATATTTTTTTATTTATGACTGTTAGTAAGTCAAAAAATATGTCTGCATCTGGATTATTATGTAGGAAATTATAATAATTTAACAACGTAATTTTCATAAGAAACATTCTTCGACAAAAAGAGATAAAAAAATAAAAAACCTACCTGCACAAAAAAGATCCCCTACATAATTATATAATTTCATGCAGTCGGAGACATTAATGAATCTCGATGATCTTAGTAAAGTGCCTCCGACTGCATGAAATTATATAATAATAAAGTGGATCTTTTTTGTGCAGGCGGGTTATTTATTTTTATAATTTATTTTTTTATTTAATACTTTTTAGTGGTGTAATATGTAACCGATATAACAACTAACTTTTATCACAGCTATTGTCAAGTATTGAAGATTGAAAAAAGAATGGTAACTAACTAACTTTTTTAGTATTTCAGTCCTAATCAAGCCTTTTTGATGCTTGAATGCTTAAGATAAGCCCTTTAATTTGCTACCCATATTGCCGTATTCAAAACAACTTTTTTTTTCAAACGTCACATCTAAGAACATTTGGGCAATCAAGACGAATCTAACGACGTCTTAATTGTATAAATCCGTTCAGTGGATTGTGAGATATCATCAGATTACAGTCACCCGACTGTAAAGAAGGGTTATGTTTTTCGCGCGTATCTTGTATGTATGTATGTATGTAATATTCTTTATTACCTGATATCTCACAATCCACTGAACGGATTTATACAATTAAGACGTCGTTAGATTCGTCTTGATTGCCCAAATGTTCTTAGATGTGACGTTTGAAAAAAAAAGTTGTTTTAGCATAAGCATATAAGTCAAATTAGTGACATCAAAGTTTTCTTTTTCATCATAAACATAATAACTTTTATCTCATATTTCGCAAATATTAGAAATTTATTTAACCACCGCTACCACATTCGTGGCTATTTCTGTATGTACATTATTTTGTTTAGATTTCTCTTTAGCGGCTACGTGCGAATCTTGGTT
Organism: Herminia tarsipennalis; assembly: GCA_945859575.2. Lineage (NCBI taxonomy): Eukaryota > Metazoa > Arthropoda > Insecta > Lepidoptera > Erebidae > Herminia > Herminia tarsipennalis. The sequence continues at coordinate 3,993,624 of OX243843.2, read as the reverse complement.
GCCATTCATTGCTGCATGAAGCTTAACACCGGAAATTTGTGTTAGTATTACAAATATGTTTATTATCAACATGTTATAACTCATGGGTGGTGAGGACTATTCTTGTAATTTGTTTGCCTTATTTTCATTTGTTTCTATCATTTTCATTCGCAAAAAAGATAAATCTATAGAGTAAAAGGTACGTGTATGTTCGTAAACTTTCGCGATTTGTACACATTATAGAATTTTATAAGCTACGGGTCTTAATCGCGTAAATATTTTATTTTAAGGCTTTATCCTTTTGTTCTATTGCCCGACGCCTTAAAATAAAATATTTACGCGATTAAGACCCATAGCTTATAAAATTCTATACAGGGTACCTATTTTTTGTTTAATTTTTAAAGAATTTTTCTGAGCTATACCTAAAAGATGTAAACGAATGTTATCTCAACGCACATATAGCGCCCGTAATTTGAATGTAGGCTTAGGTTTACTATATATCGATAACATTTTGATAATTCCGTTGTTATTGCTCTACACTGTTGAAAAAAACCGTTACAAGAGTAACCGAAGTACCACATTAAGTAACCGGCGGCATGCAGATTCTGCAATGAGTTCTTTTTTTTTTTAAACGACACCGGCAGTAGAATACAAGCCCTGTATCGCGGGGGACTTTACAAACATACAAATCACGGACACAAAGTACACCCAGATTCAGAACAACAATTTGTGGATCACGCAAAGTGGTGCCGGCTTAAGAATAGTACCACCCCATCTCTACCCGTGGGTGTCGTCAAGGCGACTAAGGGATTTTACCCCGGAGGACGGGCAGCAGCGTCCTCTGCGTACTTAAAGCCTTACTGCGATCGCCAACCCGCTCGCCAAGCATGGCGATTATGGCAATTACCCCCAGGATCTACATACTAGTAGGTTCTACTGGGGAGACCCGTGCCCAGCAGTGGGCCATCTTATGGGTTGATATGTTGTATATGTTGCAAAGTGGTGTCCCGTGTGGAAATCCAACCCACGACTTCTTCTTCTTCTTCGCCACAGAAGCAGTTTTAAATTCTGCAATTTAAGCCTCGTAGTATTTTAATAACTAAACAAGATGTCTTTGTTCTTGGTAGTTTTTGCCTACTGTGTAATCGTGATTGTAATACTAAATCATAAACTTCTTTGTATAACTTTATTTGAATATGTGGTTTTGGCTATGCGGGTATAGTTTATTCTTATGTTGCAATTCGTAGTTTTTTCATTAGCTATTTACCGTCTTTTTTGTGGTTTGGATACTGCATTCAATAAATCTCGCTGTTAATTTTAATTCACGATGAGACATATTAAAACTAGAACAGAAGAAATGGAAATAGCAACATTTTGTAAATGTCATTAAATACCTAATAATCGACATGAACAAAGGCATCTTGCGGCGCGGTGGGTGTTGTTCCGGGTCTGGATGTACTTTGTGTCCGTGACTTGTACACAGGGCATGTGACACAGGGCTTGTATCGGCATTAAAAAAAAAGAGAAGAAGTATTAAGGAAGAATGAATATTTTTAAATGTATCTTGCTAATAATAATTTTATTTACAACATAATTATACTAAACTTGACTTACTTTTTTTCAGGTAAGAACTGTAACAGTACCTAGTACAAAATACAATGAGCTGTTGAATGATGGAAGTAATCAATACCTACACTTAATGTAAGTAACAGAACACGTTCAAATATTATTGAAGACGTTGAGAAATAATTGAAGTACTATCCATACTTACTATACTTACTTACTTACTAATATTATAAATGTAAAAGTAACTCTGTCTGTCTGTCTGTTACGCTTTCACGCTCAAACAGCTAAACCGATTTAGATGAAATTTGGTACGGAGATAGTTTGAGTGCCGGGGAAGAACATAGAATAGTTTTTATCGCGATAACCGACACCACGCGGGCGAAGCCGCGGGCGAAAGCTAGTAATGTTATATTTTTAATTTTTATTTGCTGTAGTCTCAAATAAAAATTGAAATGATGAAAACAAGCTATACTAACATATTATTAGGTACCTCATATTTCTTCTATTGTTCACTTTATAATCACAAACTAATAATATTGTTAGAACTACACAACAAAACTATTATAGATATAGACTCTGTGGTACGGTGGGAATGTGTTCGACTGCTACGCAAGAGGTCCTGGGTTCGATTCCCACACGGGACACCACTTTGTGTGATCCACAAATTCTTCTTCCGAGTCTACGTGTACTTTGTGTCCGTGACTTATATGTTTATAAAATCCCCCATGGCTTCTACCCTACTGTGGGAGTCGTTAGAATAATAATAAAAAAGTTTCGAAACTTCCAAAATTGTCTACCATTCAAAATTATATGAAAGCTTTTCCTATTTACCCTCGAATTAGTCGCGATGTAATCTTGACTTTATTTCAACTATCACAACTTTTACTGTGGCAAATTCAGGTTTACATTCTATTTCAAAAAGTCATTCTTATTTCATTAGTATTAGAGTACAAAATCAAGTTTTCTTTTAAATTAGTTTTATCATGATACTGCAGTAAACTTAGTTGGTGTTATTTGCTGTTGATAAGTTAATTTGGTTTACGGTGTTTTGCCCCTTGCGTAGACCTGTAGCGTCAACCATGTTGTTACTGCAACATAAACTACGACTTACTTTGTTGTTACTTGGCACCATAATTAACTATTCTAAAATATAATGTTTACCACTAAGAAAAGCAAAGAAATTTTGTATTCAAAGATCATTTGCAGCCTGATTGACATGTATGTTGATGATTAAAATAATACAATCATCATCATGATAGACATTAATGTGGATGATTATAAATATACTAGCTGTCTATAGATATAGTAGCTGTCTGTGAATAAAAATACTATCTGTCCCGCGCAACTTAGTATGAGTACATTTTCCCCGTTTTGCAACATTTTTCATTATTGCTTCGCTCCTATTGGTCGTAGTGTGATGTTATATAGCCTCCTTCGATAAAAGGGCTACCTAACAGAAAAAGATGTTTTCAATTGGGACCAGTAGTTCCTGAGATTGCCGCGTTCAAACAAACAAAACAAAGCTTTATAATATTAGTATAGATAATCATCAACATCAATATCTATCATGCTACAAATCAACTTTGAATCGTAAAATTTAGAACAATCTTACAGCAATATTCGTTACTCCAAAACCGTACTAACATTTCGTAATGAAGTGTGCGAACAGATCAAATCATAAATCTTTTCTGTTGGGGAGTCAACACACTTCGTGACTGTAATGGCGTCTGGGCCTGTATACCTTGTAATTTATTACTGAACAGTTTTAAGCCGTAATTGTACAAGTAAATGATTCTTAACACCCTTTGTTTTTTAATGTAAAAATAAATCGATTGTTGTTATAAACTTCGGCTTTGTTTATTGTAAAATAACGACCACCATGGTCTCTGTGTTGAGCTTCCTCTGTCCCGTTGATTGGTGGGTCAAGAGTCAAATCCTGTCCTAAATTGTTGTCATTTGGCAGTTTAACTTGATGGGACGTGTTAACAGCATTTACCATGGAGATCTTAATAATCTTTTATATAAACCTTTTGAATGTTAACAACAGCGAAACGCAGCTCTTGCTTGCTTTAAAGAAGTTTAATGATGTCCGTTTTTTCCCATCAAATGCCAAAGTCAATTTCATACCATCAATAAAGATGATATCAATAATACTATCAAATTCTTTAATAAAAATTTACAAACCGTCTAGAAAGCTAATTATATCGTCGACTGGGTGATGACATTATCACGAAATTTATTCAACTAAACAACTCTTCACGGTTCGTGAACGAAAACAATCGTATCTAAAATCAGAACCAATAAATTCATACTAAGTTTAACGGCCTAGCTGTAATAAATTATGTACGGTCTTTATAATAGCCATATTAATGTTTTTATTCGTATCTCTGACTTTTTCCTTTAACGGTCTAGCCTTCACATTGGTTCGGCCATTTCTTTGATTGAATTTCATTTTCATTTCATATCATTGTTAAAATGGCATGGAAGATATTTTTTCTTGTTATTATTTACTATTAAATACGAAGATAAACAGATAAATAGCGTAAAGATTTTTGGGATTTAATTCAGAGCTGATAGTCTTCATCTTACTTAACATTATCATAAGTTAAATTTAAAACCGTTGCTCCCCAAATTAAAAATACATGAATCGTGCCATGACCATCTCATATCAATCTGGTTCACGTATTTAAATCGGCCATCTTAATAGGCCATTTGCTTTCACTCGCAAACTCGAAACGCAAACGATAAACAAAATCACAACACGCCGGCATGAATCCGCATAAATTCACTTGCATTCAATACGAAATGTACGTTATATCTGATCGGCGGTTGTCAATGCGAAACTGGAGGGGCAAACAATATCAGGACCGGTAAATGTCATCGGACGCACTGCGGGCGTGGTTGGTTGTACAGGGAGAAATCAAAAAACGTACAACCATTTTGTTAGTACAATGTACCTATAATTTAGATATCGACATAACGGTCAATAGTGGATTAGTCACGATTTCAAATCAAGATGCTTCCATGACCTCTAACAATGTGTGCATATATATAGATGTGACGATTTTAGCCGTTGTCAATGGAAATATCGTTTGTCAGAATTTATGGTGTAATATACTGTTAAATTAGTATTTATGCCCAAAATATGATCTAACGGTCTTCGACTAATAAAGTTTACACTGTGTTTATTAGTATGGATTCGTAAATAATGTGTTATGTAGTTAAGCATGTTATCATTTGTCCTATTTGATATTATAAGCAGTCTACAGGAAGTTGATTTATAGCTCGTCGTACCGTATACAGAATTTTGTATTCTTAACTTTGATGACATTCCAAATTCGGCAAATTATAATTTGAAAGTTTTATTTGACACGACGCGTAATTTATTACAGCCTAAGGTGAATACTATTAGGAAATTTCCAATACCTTAACAATAGATCCTTTCGCATTAGAAATTCATATGTTAAATAAAACACCCACTACTTTTAAAACAGAATTGAGTAAAATATCGTAGATATTATTATTTAACGTAACCGTGTAACGTCGCGTGATTTAGTTAAAGGTACGAACCTTTTATTTACCCGAATTTTCGGTCGAATTGTACCGATCGACACGTGACCACGATGGGTGCAATTCGATCGAAACGTCGGGTAAATAAAAGGTTGGAACTTTTAAATAATTCACGCGATTAAGTCCCGAAATATATCTAATGAACCGCGACGTCGTCTGTTTATGCAAAACTTTTCATTGCTGTTTCCCTTCTATTAGTCGTAGCGTTATTTTATATAGCCTTATACCCTTCCTCGATAAATGGGCTATCTAACATTAAAATATTTTTTCAACGAAGTACGAGATTCTAAGATTATCGCGTTTAATCAATTAAACAAACTCTTCAGCTTTATATCTCTAATATATAATATTCTCGTGTCACGGTGTTTGTAATTTAACTTCTCCGAAACGGCTCGACCGGTTGTCATGAAATTTTGTGTGCATATTAGATAGGTCTGAGAATCGGACAACATCTATTTTTAATTCCCCTAAATGCCTCTAATTTTTATTTTTTATTTTTAAATAATTTTTAGATCATTTTTATTTTTTATGATACCGGATTGAAAAATACATATAGCCCTGAATTTTCAACCCTCTACGATCAACCTCTATTTTTATTTGTTAATTATAAAGTTTAATTTGCAAAAACGGGCAAATTTGACGCAGACGAAGTTGCGAGGGTCAGCTAGTATTGGTATAGATTTCTTATTTTATAGTTCTTTTTATCAGTCACCATTACTGATGGGTAAAAACAAACAAAATATCACTAAGGCATCAAACAATTCATCCAAGATACACATCACGAGACCCGTGAATAACTAATGAGAGCTTTTTGTACCTCACTTTCGATTTTAGTTAATTGATTCATGTCTAGATAAGACAGACGTGTTGGACAGAAAGAAAGTGATCTATATCTCTTCGACATAATATTAAAACAGTTGACTCGTGTATGACCAGTTTTTTTGTTGGCAGTCATTTTGTAACCTGTTGTAAACAAGGAATATTTAAGTGAGAAATTTGACAGTTTATAATTTACCTTTCAATTGACGATGAGGGGCTTGTTGAACTTTTTTTGCACGATTTGTTTTGCTTATTTTATAAATTGGTATATTTAAAAAGTAATTACCTTTTGCAGTAATGTCTTCAGGTTAATTACTGTTTGCAATTGAAATTCTTCTGAAATCAAACTTTTGTCACTTTCGCATCTATGAAAATATTTTGTCCTTAACTATCAAATTTTATAGTATCTTCTCTATCATCTAAGGATTAAACAGTAAAAACTTTTTCACCGTTTTCTTCAAATTTGTTAAGAACATACTCGTACATTCCATTGTGATTTCCAATAACTGTTCGATCCATCAACTCAAATTAGCTTGTAATTTACACAAATTTGTTGACCTTATAAAACAAAAATGCCAGACAAAACTAACAGTATTACTAAAAATAATAAAACACAAATGCCAGACAAAACTAACAGTACTAAAAATAATAGAACACATTCACAGGAAAGACAGTAAGCTTTCACAAAACTTATCTGTCTATCAGAGTAACTGCGGCAATAAAACATAACTGGAATATATTAAAATGATGTACTGCTTAGAGAGCAAGCCTCGCAGAGTCACGAAAGTGAGGGCACGATTTATGGTGTGGTCGCACTTTGCTGTGACAAACGTGTTGGGGTAAGAACTAGGACGTGTTGCAGACGAAGATTGACAGCGTGTCGTTGAACGTGGATAGTTGTAACACGACATCTCATGGCAGGTCTAAAGCCATATGCCGACTTGCTGGATTGATATTCATCATAACTGATACTGTGGTGGTCCACAGTGTCAGTTTTTCTTCCACAGTGTTGATAACACATCCAATGTGTTTCGGTTGAAGGGCACTGTAGTAAAAGAGACTTGCGAACTAATCTATACTAATATTATAAAGCGGAAGAGTTTGTTTGTTTGTTTGTTTGGTTGTTTAAACACGCTAATCTATGGATCTACTGGTCCGATTTGAAAAATTATGTTTTTGTTGAATAGCCCATTTATCGAGGCTATAGGCTATATAACATCGCGCTACGACTAATAGGAGCGGAGCAGTGACGAGAAATGTTGCAAAAACGGGGAAAATATAAGCATACGAAGTTGCGCGGGACAGCTAGTGTCTCAAATGAGGAGCGCAGTGCGGTGTCATTCAGATCTTTGATGAACAAAGATTTTGGTGGCACTGATACTGTTATGGTCAAGAGCGACCCTTACCATTTGGCTCACAATCTGCTCATCAGGTAAGGAAACCAACGAATGCTTAGAAAATTGATACCCAATTTTCATTTTTATTATAAATTACTAGCTGACTCGCGCAAGTTCGTCTGCGTAAATTTTCCCCGTTTTTGCAACTTCAACAATTTCTCATTGCCATCATCATCTCCGCTCCTATTGGTCGAAGCGTGATGTTATATAGCCTATAGCCTTCCTCGATAAATGGGCTATCCAACAGTGAAATAATTTCAATTCGGATCAGTAGTTCCTGAGATAACCGCGTTCAAACAAACAAACTCTTCAGCTTTATAATATTTAGTATAGATTTGATTTCACTTATTAACTATAATTTACTTTCAATAAATGGGTTTAGTGCTATGGATCGTGATTAAACCATTTAGTTGAGCCGGCCTGCCCTACACTTCTCTTTTCTGTATTCTCATAGTTAAGTACTCGTACATTATTTTATAGTACATCTTTAAGTGTTAAGGGTGTCAAACATTAAAGCTGCTGAAATATTTTCATTTTAATCTTGAATATAGAAATCCAAGCAAATAATATATTCCATTATTGTTTTTAAACTTTCGCGATTTTTTATCACAACATGGTTCGACCCGTGACCACGATCGGTGCAATTCGATCGAAACTTCGGATAAATAAAAGGGACCTTTGAATAATTCACGCGATTAAGTCCCAAAATAAATCTTACTAGAAACCCGCGCAACTTCGTCTGCGTAAATTTTCCCCGTTTTGCAACATTTCGTATTGCTGCTCCACTCCTTATTTCTCCACTATTTAATGGATGTTATTATACATATAAACCTTCAATCGCTCACAAACAAAATCCGTTGCATAGTTTTAAAGATTTAAGCAAACATAGGGATATAGGGACAGAGAAAGCGACTTTGTTTTATACTATGTAGTACAAGTCATTCCATATTCGATTAATTGACTTTTCCAGTGTACATAGGAAGTGGAACGTTAATACAACTAATCCATGTTTAATCAGCTACATTTTTCCTTAAACATGGTAATCTCTAACTAAACCTTTCTATATAACAGTGTTACTTTTTGCTCTTGTTTACACGACTCTAGTTTCCTTGTCTGTAGTTGTCTCTACCAAAGATAGACGCTCTACATTGACGTATTTGTCAGTAACGTTACTTATATAATGACTACTTAACAACTTAGAGTTCCCGGTTACTCTTATATGGTGAAGGATTTAATGTTATTGATTCGTGTGTGTTCTGTGGTGCATCTTTATCGTAAGTCTTTATTTGCAGCCTTTATAATACTAACTAGATTCATAGTCTATGGTTACTGATTAACTATAGACTATGTTATAAAAATATATACTACGGGTCTCAATCGCGTGAATAATTTAGGGTAAAATACAGTCTACCCGTGATCACGGCCGTTCCAAAACAGTCGAAACGTCGTGCAATAAACAAGATATACATACCTTAAATTATTCACGCAAATAAGACCCGTAGTATATATATTTTCATACTGTATAAAAGCGAAAGTTTATCAATATTTATAGACTAGGTATGTATTTATTTAGCATACTAGAGATTTGATTAACGCGTTTCGACTATGGCGAAACAAAAAAAGAAGGATTTACTAAAACTAAACTATTTTTTTTTTTATTAACGTAAAAGTTTACTTATATATTTGTTAGTCATTAGCAGAACCCAAAAGTCTGAATGAGGTTATCTAATACCTTTCAACGAGCGGTCATCCAGGTACTATACAATTTGGCATGCAAATGTAAATAAAATATATTTGACCGTTAACATGTGATTTACGCAAGCAATTTAAAAATTGGATTTCACATAAATAAAATCACCATCCTTAGTTCTATCATGTGGGACAAAATAATCAAAGGCATAGAACCGCTACTTTCCATTAATTAACCGTAACCGATATGGGGGCAATCAAAGAACATTTACAACTGATCTAATTCACAAGAACAGTACAAACTTTTCTCAATTACTTCTCTAATAAACTTTATTACAGCAATAGCAAGTTCAAAGACTGTGACATACCATACATAATTAGCGTGTTGCTAATTATTTCCCGTATAAATAGTATAGGTACTGTACATTAGATATCCTATTAAGAAGGTATACCGTTAGTTTGTAAGATAGTTGTTATCGGATCATAAGACATTGATTCCCATTGAATTATGTCTTGCAGAGAACATCCTGTCCTTATCTTTATTGAGTCCTCATTAACTGATTGCATTAATGAAAAACTTAGATTTATATTTCAACGTGTTTCCCGTTAAGTGTTTCGCACGGTTTTTAACATTAAAAAACTCAATTTACAAATAAACTTCTACTATTTTACCCCTTCAAAGAACTTTTCTGAGAGGTTGAAATAGGGGGTACAAGTTTCTTCTTTTTTTTCCCGCGTCGCTTTTTGTGCCCAACCGTCTGCCACTCCTTACCAGAAGGGGCTGAAGCAACTGGACCATTATTTGGAGCAGAATCTTTGTGTGCGGCCGCCGGGGCCTTAGATACGCCAGCGACATCGCGAGGCGCCCCCCTTGATGCTCGTTGGGGAATCGGTTGGGACCAAGTTTTCCTTCCTTCCTGAGCCACAGGAGCCACCCTAGTAGGCTCTTGGTGTGACAAGCGTCCCCCAGAACAAGGTAGGGTCATGGGCGGTGTTGCCGTGTACCTCTGTGGGGGCTTCGGCCTACTGACTGCTAGTGGTGGCCGATAGCTTGGTTCGGGGGGGAGACGCTCCTTGATCGTCTCAAGCTTGGCGTCAATCAAGCCCCCAAACATGACCATCAGCTGCTGGCATTGCACGTCTGAAAAGGCGTCTGAGGACTGCTTACCGCCAACTGGATCAGCATGGGCCTTAAGGGCCGATGCTGCGGAAGTCGGCACCGCACTAGCGGGGGCTGAAGAGGCCTGCGCTGTACAGGCGGAGGCCGAAGTGCTCTGTGAGCCGGCTGGTGCAGAAGAGGCCAAGACGGGACTGCTGCCGACTGACAGGAAATCGGCACGCATCTGAGCGAGCTCTGTACGGAGGTCGCTTACTTCAAGTTCCAGTCGAGCGTTATCCGCCCTCAGCCTTTCAATTGCTGCATCCGGGGCGACGGAGCGCTCAACAAGAGCCTCCACCACGCTCTTGATACTGGATGCGGTTTCCTTGAGCCCCTTCGCGAAGGTACCCTTCAAATTCTTGGATTTGGTAGCTACCTTCACGATAAGGGCCACCGAATCTGCTGCTGATTCGAGCAGCTCCGCCGTGGTTTTCTTAGTTGACTCCCCTCCCGTTTGGCGAAGCCTTTCCAAAAGCTGATCTACTACCTCTTCGGCGGCCAACTCTCCTTCCACTCTACCACGTACGTACGCTTCCCGGCGAGAAAATACGGACGACGAACCAACCGAGGTGATATTGGCCGGTGTCGCCATCATTGGAGATTGAGGGCGCGAGAAAGGTGTCGATGAACGTGTTTGTGCCCTGGATCCACGCTTAGGCGGCCGTCCCCTGCCTCGACGAGAGTTGACCTTCGGAACTTTAGGCTCCATTTCGTCACTCGAGGCCGAATCCGATCTCAAGGTATTATTATTCGACCGTTGTCCTTTCAGGTCACGCCTCTTGCGTTTAACGTGAACAGTCTCGTTGACTGCAACCCTTACTCCACTCCCAAAACCTGACATGTCGGATTCCGACACTGCCTGGTCTTGAAGCGTACCTGACCTACGCTTCTTCTCTAGCGCGACCTTAGCGCTGTTACTTTCGGTGCCGGATTTACAGCTCGGCGACGGGCTGGTGTGTCGTGGGTTGTCCCCCCCAGAGTACGTGGGACTGCCGGAGCCGACTGGCTCCGGGAGGGATTCCCCGAACGAGGTGCGTTCGGGACCCTCCTGGGTAGATTTTTCATAATCATTGACCTGCGACATGGTTTTTGAGTTTATAGACCTGCGTCTGGGTAGCCCTTGGGACTGAGGACCCCTCAGCCATTCATCCCATTGCCAGGCACCACAAGCGTGGGATTAGGGTAATTTTTATAGGGGTTTTCTTCCCCGCGGTCAAATGGACCCCCGTTCCTGTCCGTTCAGGGTTACGGGTCGGGCCGGATGGTGGTCTGTGTCAGACCGCGTTCGCTATTAAATAGCGAACCCAACCGCCCCTTGTTTCGCTTAACAGTGGAAATCAGGATTTCCCGCCTTAACACCTCCACTGCGTCTTCTGCTAAAGCAGAGGAACACGCGGAGACACCTATTGCAGAGCCACGTTGGCCGCGCCAGTAATTAGTAATCGCGTTACCGCCCCCCACGTGAATCTGATGTTCGACTCGGACGCTCAGCCTGAGGCTGCTATGCCATCCCAGTCTATCAAGAGTGGCAAGAGGAAGCCGAAGCTTACTCCGCCGAAGTCGGCAGCCGTCGTTGTTACACTGTCCCCGGAGGCGGAGAAGAGTGGTATCTCCTATGCGGAAATTTTCCGCCAGGCGAGGGTGACCCTTAACGCCAACAATCTTGGCGTGGGGGTCTCCTTTCGCCACGCCCTGACCGGAGCTAGAATCCTGGAGTGTCCTGGTCAGGACGGCGCGAAGGTGGCGGACCTCGTCGCGGATACGCTGCGGAGGCTTGCAGCGGGGAAGGATGGCGTCAAGATTGCCAGGCCTACGAAATGCGCGGAGCTGCGTATTTCGGGGCTGGACGACTCTATCACGGCTGAGGAGGTGCGGTTGGCGATTGAAGAAAAGACTCAATGCACCGCCGGAGTAGTGAAGGTCGGCGTCATCCGCCGCGGTCGCGGAGGAGTTGGTGCCGTGTGGGTGCGCTGCCCCGTCGCTTCGGCCAAAGCCCTGACCGAAGCAGGCCGCCTCCTTGTGGGTCTTTCTTCTGCCAAGATCAGCCTTCTGGAGGCGAGGTCCGCAAGGTGTTTCAAATGTATGTCAACAGGGCACTTGCGACCCAAATGCACCAGTGGGTTTGACTGCAGCAGTCTATGCTATCGCTGTGGTCAACTGGGACATAGGGCGGCAGAATGTACAGCCGCCCCCCACTGCCCCATGTGCGCGGCGGGCAAATTACCTGCCAATCATATGATGGGGCGGGAGGGATGCAAGCCTCCTAAGGCTTCCAAGCCACTTCCGGGCAGCAGCCAGGCGACCCAGGCTCAGTCCGGTACTCAGCCGCCGACAGAGGTGGAGAATGAGATGGATGTAGTGCCGCATACCTAAATGGATAGCGGCCCTTCCACTATCCTCCAGACAAACCTCAACCACTGCGCCAGTGCCCAGGACCTTCTCCTGCAGGTCATGGCGGAGTGGTCGATAGATGTCGCCGTAGCCGCGGAGCCCTACTTTGTCCCTCCCCGCCCAAATTGGGTGGGTGACCGGGACGGCTCCGTGGCAATCGTCAGCTCCGCTGCGCTTCATTCCCCGCCCTTGTCGATCAGAGACAAGGGCACGGGATATGTCGCTGCCGACTGGGGGGGAGTCACGCTCTACGGCGTATACTTCTCCCCAAACCGGAGTTTTGCCGATTTCGAGGTCTTCCTTTCCAACTTGGAGACCTCGATACGGCGGTTGGCACCTCGCCACGTGCTAGTGCTGGGGGACTTCAACGCCAAATCTACGGCGTGGGGGTCACCCAGCACGGACGTCCGTGGTTCGGCGGTTGAGGAGTGGGCGGCGTCGGTGGGCCTCTGTCTCCTAAACAGAGGCGGCACCAACACGTGCGTTCGGCAGCAGGGGGGGTCGATAGTGGACCTTTCGTTCGCTACTTCTGCCGTCGAAGCGCGAGTAAGGAACTGGGTCGTCCTGGATGAGGTTGAGACGCTCTCGGACCACCGATATATCCGATTGGAGCTCTCCCGGTCTTCCAGGATCCAGGACCCAGGTAGGGGTCACACGGCGCGCAGAACGCCTCGGTTTCCGCGGTGGGCTGTGGGTGCGTTGGACAGGGACCTGCTGGAAGAGGCGGCCATCGTGGCATCATGTTCGTCTCCGTCTCCTACCGAGGAGGTGGACGTCATGGCTGGCTGCATTCGAGATGCGTTTACGCAGATCTGCGATGCAGCCATGCCCCGCTCACGACGTCGCCCCCAGAGGAAGGGGGTGTATTGGTGGTCCCAGGAGCTTGCCTCCCTCCGCGCTGCTTGCATCAGTGCGCGGAGGTCCTATACCCGCAGCCGGACTCGTCACCGCGATGTCCAGGAGGAGAGCCAGCTTTATGAGGCGTATCGCCAGGCGAGGGACGCCTTTAAGCTGGCTATCTGTCGCGCTAAGGAGAGGGCGAGAGAGGAGATGCTGGAGGGTCTCGACCGTGACCCCTGGGGTCGGCCATATCGAGCGGCGCTGAACAAGCTCCGCTCGGCGGGCCCCCCCCTTACCGAGACTCTCCAGCCCAGCTTCCTTGCGGACGTGGTCCAGGGCTTATTCCCGCTGCAGGCAGAGCACACGCCCCCGGTGATGGTCTCCAGAGATGAGACCGATGACCGGGAGGCTGACACAACTGTGCCGCCTGTCACCGAAGCGGAGGTAGGCGCGGCTGTTCTTCGAATGCGTTCGAAGAACACCGCCCCCGGGCCGGATGGGATTCCCGCCCGGGTGTTGGCCTTGACCCTCGACCACATGGGGGACCGCCTCAGGGGACTGTTCGACGTGTGCCTGGCGTCCGGACGGTTCCCTGACTGCTGGAAGGCAGGGAAGCTGGTGCTCCTTCCGAAGCCGGGACGGCCTCCCGACTCAATTGCGGCCTACAGGCCTATCGTGTTGCTGGACGAGGCGGGGAAGTTGCTGGAGAGAATTCTCGCTACCCGCATCGTTCGGCATTTGAACGAGGTCGGCCCCGATTTGTCGGACGCTCAGTACGGCTTTCGTGCTGGGCGCTCGACCGTTGGGGCCATTCTGCGCCTGAGGGCCGCATCGGAGGAGGCCGTCGCCGGTGGAGGAGTGATGTTGGCGGTATCTCTCGATATCGCCAACGCCTTCGGGTCTTTGCCATTTGGCTGCATCAGAGAAGCGCTCCGGTATCATGGAGTGCCCGCGTACCTGAGGCAGCTAGTGGCAGACTACCTCGAAGGCAGGAGGATCCTGTACGAGGACCGAGAGGGTGAGGTAATCCGCAGGGACGTCTCGTGCGGTGTTCCACAGGGCTCTGTCTTAGGGCCCCTCCTGTGGAATATCGGCTACGACTGGGCCCTGCGGTGTGGTTTCCCCCCCGGGATAGGTGTCATCTGCTATGCGGATGACACCCTCATCACGGCCCGGGGTGGGAATTTTGAGGAGGCGGCGCGCCTGGCCAACTTAGGGATTTCCCGAATGGTCGGGCGCATCGAGGCACTGGGGCTTAGGGTGGCCCTTTCCAAGACGGAGGCCCTACTATTCCATGGGCCCCGTCGCGGTCCACCTGTTGGCGCCTCGATTGCCGTCGGCTCGGTCCTCGTACAGGTCCGGGCCCAGATGAAGTATCTGGGCCTAGTGGTAGACGGGCGGTGGCTCTTCGACGAGCACTTCCGCATTTTGGCGCCTAAGCTTGAGGCTACTGCGACCGCACTGGGGAGGCTGTTGCCGAACCTGGGCGGGCCTAGTGCCTCGAGTAGACGGTTGTACACGGGGGTGGTACGGTCGATGGCTCTGTACGGCGCACCCGTGTGGGCGGCGTCCCTGACCGCTCAGAATAGGGTCCGCTTAGAGAGACCCCAGCGGACCATGGCGGTCAGGGCCATACGCGGATACCGCACGGTGTCTGCAGAGGCGGCGTGCGCATTAGCCGGAACTCCCCCGTGGGATTTGGAGGCGGAAGTTCTCGCCGAAGTGTATCGGCAGGCGGTGGCTGCTCGGGCAGGGGGTTCGGTGCCCCTGCCCGAGGAGCTTCGCGCTTGGCGCGGCGAGGCCCACCGGGCAATCATGGCCCGGTGGCAGGGCCGACTGGAGGCTCCACGGGCAGGTGTTCGAACTGTGGAGGCGCTCCAGCCGGTCCTGGAGGAGTGGGCGGGGCGGCAGCACGGGACCCTTTCCTTCCGGCTGGTGCAGGTCCTTTCTGGGCACGGGTGCTTCGGGAAGTACTTGCACACGGTCGCTAGGAGGGAACCGAGTCCCGGCTGCCACCACTGCGACTGCGGTGAGGACTCGGCGCAACACACCCTCCAGCATTGTCCAGCTTGGGAGGGGCAGCGTCGAGTTCTCACCGCAGTGGTCGGAAGTGACCTCTCGTTGCCGGCTGTGGTTCTCTCCATGGTCAGGGGCGAGGGGTCGTGGAACGCGGTCGCATCCTTCTGCGAGGACGTCATCTCGCAGAAGGAGGCGGCGGAGCGCGTCAGGGAAGAGAGCTCCCTGGCGGATCCGCTCCGTCGCCGGCGAACCGGGCGGCGTCGGCGCGCACATCTGCGCCTGATGCCGCCTTAGGTGGGGCTGCGGGCGGGCGTACGAGGTAATCTGCCCCACCCGCGGCCTTCCGTGGAGGCGCGGCACCCTGTGTGTATCCAGGGGCCGCGTAGGTGTGAAATGCCCGGAACGCAACAGCATCGCGTCCGGGCATTGCCACTGGGCGGGCCGCCGACGGTATAACAAATTCCGGCGACCCGTTCGCGAAGGTGGCGGGCGATACACGGCGGGTTTTTTAGTGGGTGCAAACCCCACACTACCTCCACCGTCTTCCCGTGACGGTGGAGGTGTTCGTAAGGAATTTTTCCCGCCACATCAAAAAAAAAAAAAAAAGGGGGTACAAGTTTGTCTATCACTTAAATACTTACAAATTGACGTAGTTATAGACGCGTAGAGTAGCGGGGAACAGGCGGTCATTTTATGCAGCTCGTTTGAATATCCTATAAATTAAACTAGATTGAGGACTAAAATTCTAATATTTTAACTAGTTCAAATGTTTAAATTTTAGTACATTTAGACCAGACTGACAATTTTAATTGCATTCGTTGATTGCTGGGCTAAAATTTAAACATACATTATATCAATTACTTTATGGATGTAGACTATATTAGTCTACATCCATAAACCAACGTTGTTTTGTCAATATAAGTCGTTAAATTGACGGACTAGAATGCAAGACAATTGGTTTATCGATGTAGACTAATATAGTATAGATTAATTATGATTTGATAGCAACACGATACCACTATCATATCACCAAACATATACATACCTTTTCAATAGTTAGTGAATTGGCAAGTCGTGAGTTAGTATTGTTTCTGCAAGTTGTTATCAAAACAAGAACATTATCTAACATTGTCTAAAAACTAGTATAATCGTTTTATAAACTTATTTTTCTTTTAGTTTCTCTCTAATTAGTAAAGGTTGGACATCATCCTCAAAAAACTCTCCTTGTATCTGACGAGGTGAAATAGATCCGCGGCGCTCTTGACTCCGGTCCACTCGCAAATGTTTTGAAGCCACGACTTTTTACGATGGCCTACTCCTCGTTTGCCCGTAATTTTACCCATCCTATTATTATGTTCCTAATCAGACCTAAACAAATCTAACAAGTAATTACTACAATATTTTGTTTGCATAATTTTAATCTAGAAGTAACACTAACGTAATATAGTGTTAAGTAGTGTGCAGAATAATTTAAGCACATTTTATTTATCGGCAAAAACATGTTTTTTTTAGCAACGTCCTGCTAATCATTTTTTTTAAAGACGTCTTCCGCAGTAGGGTACAACCCTGTGTCGTGGGGGACTTTACAAATATACAAGTCACGGACACAAAGTACACCCAGACTCGGAACAACCATTTGTGACTCACACAAAGTGGTGTCCCATATGGGAATCGAACCCACGACCTCTTGGGTAGCAGTCGGACACACTCCCACCGCGTTACAGATCATTCTTTAGCGATGAATAAATTTTGCCAAAATTCCAATATGAAAACCTATTCTATATAGTTCTCAAAATAATATTATACATACCTTGTCTTCCATCAAAGTATGCCTAGAACCCTCAACACTTAATACAGACATCCTTCTACAGAGAATCTAAAACATGTTTTGTGTCTTCCAAAAATAGCTTCCAGACAGACAGAGAAAAAGTAAAAAACTTGGACAAACATGACTTGGTTGTTAGCACAAGGTACTGTGTACATTGGGTCGACGTTTCGTTCACTCCTTTACCTGGTAGGATGTTGATTGATTTGTATTTCGAAAAAATGCATTTAAAAGCCATTTCTTGATGCCACACAAAAATATGTGGAAAATACTCCATCAATAAGAAATAAGTTTAAATGTTGATAAACTCTCGCAATTTTTACACATTATGAAAATATATATACTACGGGTTTTTTAAGATAAAATACCTTGTTTATTGCCCGACGTGTCGACCGTATTACGTGAGTCTACCCGTGACCACGGCCGTTGCAATACGGTAGAAACGTCGGGCAATAAACAAAGTTATTTACCTTAAATTATTCACGCGATTAAGACTCGTAATAAATATATATTCATAAGAAATAAGTTTGACCATCGATATCAGAAAAGTACTTATAAATGATACAGTCTTAATCCAGAGCACCTTAAAGGTGTCAATTGATTGGGATTAAATTGATGGATTAGGTGGTTAGGATACATTAATGATTAAAGCAAACACCTCACATGTAATGGACCTCAGAAGAAATACCAATGTTCTACCAATGGTCAAATTTTGCTACTCAGTATTTTAAGTCAAGTTTTGCATAATGTAATTTTTAGTATGGTATATGATGTACCTACGTGTGTCGTAGATCCTGATCTTTCAAAAGAGGTTGAGTCATTAGGTACATAGGCTGTTATGAAGGAACACCGTGTGATTTTTTGTCGGTTCGACTCCGACATACCCTCTTCTACGTGCCCTCGTAGGAGTGGGAGCCGGGGCAATTTTTGCACACGTAAAAAAAGGGTACAGTGTCTTGTAAGTTGACACTAAGAAGTCATTCCCAACTTATCTTTATACCCTTGAGCTTTACTTGCAAATGTTAATTGTAGAACTATGAGTCGTTTTCATAGATAAGTCTAATATAAATCGTTGAATAAACAATTTATGTCGATTAAACAATGGTGTTACTATTTGTTCCTTGCAATAGTCAATGTTAGATCTGTTCGCTTAGAATGTATTATTGCTTGCTCTGCCAAGTATATCTAAGAGACGTTTAAAGTCCCTTCTTTTAGTCTTAGAGTTGCTTACGTAGACTTTCAGGTCAGTAAGGTCAGATAATCTGTAATACAAGATTGAAATAAATATACTACATTTGTCTAGGTAACCAAATAACACCAATCTGATTGGTATATGCCGATATGACGTTATAAACATGACAAACAGCGTTTTCACGGCAATAAAAAATGTTTAAATTTTATTGTAACATAACCAACAAATAAATTCACGAAATGAAATTAACTTAAAATGAGAACAATCAAAGAGGAAATTCGGACTATGGCAGCTAAATACAAAGAGCGGTAACCTAACCTAACGAAATCGCTCGCCAACTCACCATGTACCAGTATTATAGACGACTAAAACGTCATCATATCCTAGAGCTAGAATAAATAAAATGGTTTATTGTTCAAAAAGTTACAAATATAGAGTAACTAGCTGACCCGCGCAACTTCGTCTGCGTAAATTTTAGCCGTTTTTGCAACATTTATCATTGCTGCGCAGCTCCTATATGTCGTAGCGTGATGTTATATAGCATATAGCCTTTCTCAATAAATCGGCTCTATCCAACAGTAAAATATTTTTTCAGTGCAGCCCAGTAACATAATTAAAATTAGTAAACATAAACAAACAAACTCCTAGGGGGATGAAAAATAGATGTTGTCCGATTCTCAGACCTACCCAATATGCACACAAAATTTTATCAAAATCGGTCAAGCCGTTTCGGAGGAGTATGGCAACGAAAACTGTGACACGAGAATTTTATATATTAGATAAAGCCCTGGATCTCACACTAGGATTCCCTGTGTCGTGAGATCCAGTCTCTTTCATACCTAGTATATTGTTACATTATATTGTATGTAATGTTTTATTTATTTCTAACTTAAGTTAAGGGTTATAAAGAGATAACATCTAAGAATTAATGCGTGTGTGTGTGTGTGTGTGTGTGTGTATGTGTGTGTGCGTGTGTGAGTGTTGTGTACACTATGTATGGATGCTCGCATTATAATTTTCAAATTAAACAGATTAAGTATTAGACAGAAGCCTGTCTGTTGTATTTTTATTATATTCCTTATTCTTTTTATTCCTTAGAAATATATTTCTTAGAAGACCGGCAGAAACTCTGGGCTGCAGATGAGTACAATGCATGCTTCCAAAGGGCATTCCGCACGACAACATCACAAAATAGATTTGTTCATAGTCTTATGGCTGATTGCAAATACACGCGGAGAAAAAAAAGCCGGAGAACGTGCTTATGTTGCTAAAATATTTGTTTTTTTGGCTTTTTATTAGAGAAACCAACATTTTAAACTATTACTATAAACCGAGTAGACTATCGTATTACAAGTTTTAAATACTCACCCTATCTCCGCCTAGAAGTAGGTACTAATGGATATAACGTTAAGAAAACATTATTAGCTGATAAAATTACTCGTAAATCTGTCCGTCTATGCTCACTTATCTCTGTAACTAGAGTTTATCGGGAGGCATGTGAAAGCTAAGTGAATTGACAAACTGAGGGAAATAAGTTGTAGAAACCTACTCTGTGTGTAATGTATGGACTTAATATCAAATAAGTGAGCCTATACTCAGTTAGAATTTTAGTTTGTTATGTCTGCAATTATTAAATCGGTCGTTTAACGCAAATAAAGTGATTGTAGTGTACAAATAAATGAACTTATGAGTTTAAAAACTACTAGACACCTTTAAAAATACGGCAATGAATATTTAGCTAAACAAATCCTAGTGTTTGGTAAAGCAGCGCTCTAAAAATAAAATCTCATATAATATAGGACATTCATATGACCCATCTGAGCTACTTAGATAAAACTAACCAAGAATAAGGTTATACCTACTCTTCTTTCAGATACTATCTTAATCATTATCTATATAAACCACAGGAAGTTATTATACTGCTTATGACTACGCGGAATACCTCGTAGCCGTTAAGATTTTCAATAAGCATAAACTACAAAATGCATAGAGAGAAAATAATTAAAATAAACTACGGTACGGCTTCAGCGGGCAAACGCCCGGTTGGTTGCTAGATAAAAATGTTAGCTCAAATGTGTGTATCAGTAACTTTAGATTTTTCTTCATGACAAACGGTATGTATCTAAATGCTAAAATTAATTAAGCCTACTGCTAAAGAACCAACTCCTTACAAAAACTTTAACAAAACAATCTTTTTTGACCTATTCATTTTTTTGCGAATGAGCACAATCGTGCGATTGCTGTATATCGAAACCAAATTATACTCTATTACAACAAGTAAATTCTCTCCAAAAACAGGATTGGAAGTAAGCTGTTAGCACTCTTGATGTTGATCATTCATAGACTTCGGCAACTATTACGATCACTATTTGTTTTCCACGTTAGTTATCGTTTGTTTTTTCAATTTTTACAGGCATTGTTAGCCAATCAAACAAACTTAAGTCAGTCTTAAAGCAAGAGTCGTCTCTTGTACACCTGCATACTTATTAGCCATTAGAATCGCTTACTACCTCGTCCAGGAATGATAGAAAACCAAATGAGTTTATCTTTACATGAAAGTCGTGAGTTTCTAGGACAAAACATGCCGATATAATGCCTTGCTAATTTCAAAACGTGTCTTGTGGAATACAGTATAAATAGAATATGACTTCGTTCACAAAGCATTTATGTATGACAGTCTACCTATACTAATACAAAGTAATTTTAAATCTACATGCCAGCCTAAAATTGTATCCAAAATTCAGAGTGATATACGATTCAAAAAACTTTTCTTACAAGGCAATGGAACGGCGTGTATTATGAGGACAAAGATACTGGAAGTTGAAAATTAGGCGTACTTAATCTTAGTGTGAAGTGAACTCATTTTGATAATCTTTTTTTACAATTGGTATTTTATTAGGGAAAAGCACCAGTAATTCTGCTATTCTGTGAAAAGACCCGCTTTTCTTTTCCAATCTAAGGTATCAGATATCTGATTTTTCTAAAACATGAACATCAAACAAAAGGTCCAACCTAACCTATCTAAAACTTACCACAACCATATTCGTGGGGGATTTCAAGCGTATCAAACCATTTGGTAATATTAGGGGGTCTCTCCCACCCTCGAAACACAATACCGTGACAATAACACCTGCTACTAAAGTTCAAGGACAATGGTTACAAGCCTGGTTAGTTACTATAAACAGGTGGAATTAATTTGATCAAATCCATTAACGTTGTTGGTTTTCAACTAAACGTTCAGTCTGTTTTCTTGTTATGAGTCATGTTTATCTCCTGCTGTATCTTTATTAATATCTATACTTTCCTTAACTTACGCTTTCGCGTTTTAACAGAAAGTTCACGATTTCTTATGAAAAATTGCTATTGTTAGTTGTTAGCTAAGTCTATATAGAATGATTAGTTTATGTTTACTTACAACAGTGTCTTAGACCTATTCATTGTTTACCTCACGCTTTCTCATATTAGACTATTCTAGTCATCATTTGTCATCCCTTGATAACCAGGTCTACTGTCTATCATGTCTAGGTGAATATTTGTCCCATATTCCATCTTACTTAATGTCTGCATCTCCAAGGTCTAATATTTAATTTGATTACTTAATTAAAATGACTAAACTCATTGGAATCAAACATTTACAAAACCTTGGCTATTTCGTTTCTTATTTAAACCTGCATATAAGAATTTTCTAATAGACATAAATGTACTTAAACTAATATCAACATATTACTTGTCATCGGAAGCATGTTATCTAAATGCAATATACCTAGTTACTTAAGCTGTCTGAAACATGTAAAGAACCGCTCTTGGAATAGATAAGTTAAATCAATATTAATAACCAATTTGGTCACCGTGTAAGGCTTAAACACATATTAGTCGGTGAAGTTGTCTAGCGGTGGAATGAATATTAGTATTGGTGTTTGTTTGTTGTTTGCCGTTAACGTGATTTGATTGAGGTTTGAGGACTTTAAGTTTGCCCATACAATTGTTCAAGTTTATTCTCATATTGAAACTGGAACAATGACTTGTGGCATTTTGTAAATTTTTTTAACTTTATTACGAATTTGCTGTTTACACTTCTGTTTGATGGTCGGTCTTAATAATCTACCTATCGATGGATCTGGCTACTAGAGGTAGAATTTTGACATATTTTGTATGGAGCTTATGTCAAATATATACCTCTGGTAGCCAAATCCATCGATAGTTAGATTATTGAGACCAGACGTAAAACTGTATTAATTATGGGATAACATTAACTAAATTATTAGGTACGAACAATTAATTATCTCTTATTCTACTAATGAATACAACCATCTGTGAAATTGTCTGTAAAGTTACCTGTAATAACTAGCCTACCTCAAAACTATTTCATGAAAGCTTGAAGTTACTTATTTCATGATACCCGCTGCCATCAACAACAATCTAATCAAAGTCTTACATCAATTTGAACCACAATACAAAACTGTGATTGCTAAACATTTACATACCAGCGTTGAACAAATTAATAGCTTTATTAACTAATAAATCATATGACCGTTATACAGTAGCTGTAGTAATTAGAATTTCTAAATGCCCAGAGTATAAATCATGAGTGTTCGTTTCCCATGTAACTGTTCATTTGAAAAGGCGAAAATTTCTAGTATTTATTACTTTATCTATAACTAGCTTTTCCTCACATATTCGCAGACGTTATGTTTAATTTTAATTGCCGATGCATTAATATAAGCATATGAAGAATAAACAACATTATTTAAAGTTTTATTAAGATCATCATAATTAGTTTTTACATGAAAGAGCAACAAAAATCCATCCACTCATCTAAACTTTCAGATTTATAGTATTAGTAGGATTCCGATATTCAGTGGGTAATTTAAGAGTACAACTAAATAGCCTTGTAACTGAACTTTGCTTAAATTGCAGCAATTATTAAGTTGTAGAGTGAGGCAAAATTTCAATTTAATTGAAATCATATCAGCAATTTGATCCTCAATCCACTTGCAACGAATTACAACTTCGTAGCAGTAATGTCCTAGTAATTTCTATGTTTGTACACGATCAAAATCGTTAACATCAAAACAATTGAAAACCTAACCAATATGAACTTCGTTTAATATCAATGAAATATAAGTCATTGCGCTCATTACTAACAAAACGACTTACCTATAGATTAAACAAACACGTTGCATATCGTGTATAAAATTAACCCTCGTATCAAAGAGAGTCCATTCGTCATGATAAAATGCGTTTGATCATATTAATATAATTTATCAGTATAATATTTTCTTCTGATCGATTGCACCCTTGGCCTCTAGCATATTGTTATATATTGCTATTGTATTTCAAGTTTAACAGTGCCAACCTGTCATTTTTTTTTTATTTCTGCTAAAAATGGGTTCTCTAGGTGGACTACCTCTTATTATGTGTTTTACTTGTTTGTTTTAGGAGAAAAATAAAATATAAGGACTGATGTTTCCTTTCACATTGCCATATTTTTTTGTAATTTTTCGAATTACTCAACACAGCTTAAAGTAATGGATTTTGAAAGAATTTTAGCGCAATGATTCTGGATTTGATTCGGTATTATATATACATAGTACAACCAAAATTTATTCAGAGGAAGCTGCAACAGTTACAAAGTACCTACAATAAACATTTTGAAATAAACTGTTACAATTTCCTAACTTTCACTTGGATTTCGCGTGACAATATGTTAGAAATCAATGCAAAATCTTACCAATAATTAACTATGGCCGCCATATTCATTCCACACAATCAATAGACTCAATCACAATGATATTGTACCAACGACCATTTAACAGCAATTACATTCTACAATCACTGGTCGCTTCATGAACTCGTGTTGGTACATACGCATTGTTAAAACAACGAATGTATCGTTACAATATCTATATTAACACTAGCTGTCTCGCGCAACTTCGTCTGCGTAAATATTCCCTGTTTTTGCAACATTTCTCATTGCTGCTGCGCTCCTATTGGTAGTAGCATGATGTTATATAGCCTAAAGCCTTCCTCGATAACTAGGCTATCCAACAGTGAAATATTTTTTTAATTCGGATGTGTAGTTCCTGAGATTACCGAGTTCAAACAAACAAACAAACTCTTCAGCTTTATAATATTAGTATAGACTAGCTTTCCCGCGCAACTTCGTATGCGTAAATTTTCCCCGTTTTTGCAACATTTCTCGTCGCTGCTACGCTCCTATTAGTCGTAGTACGATGTTATATAGCCTATAGCCTTCCTCGATAAATGGGATATCCAACAAAAAAAGAATTTAATTATAATTTCAAATCGGACCAGTAGTTCCTGACATTAGCGCGTTTAAACAAACAAACAAACAAACTCTTCAGCTTTATAATATTAGTATAGATTAAAGTTATTATTAGTGTTAGTATGATGTGGTTTGACTTTGTCCTAATCAAGCCAAAGTCTTATAGTCTTTGTCTAAAACTATCATTCGTATACTTCAGTTTATATTGACGCAAAAACCCACTCATTTAAAAAAACCAGAACCAGGGTCTCAACATTTATGTTTACAGTACACTATAAAAAAAAATGGTGTACACATTTTCACCAAACTATTTTCAAAGACAAACATCATCAAGGCCTAACTTGTACATACAAAGGTGTCGGGTCACTAGACAAACTGAAAGTCTATTGTGACCTGAAATGACTTGCCTAAAGAAAAAAGGGGTGGAATGGACACAAAACTGTTTAAACACTGCTGTTTTTTTGTTACTTTTATCTTTTGCTTAGGTTTTAATGTTTTGCAGTCTATAATTTTTACACTGTCTTCTTTAGCTGGAGGGGTTAACAAGATTGCTAGTAATGTGGGACTCAATCCCAAATTGCTAGTTATCTTAAAAAAAATATATAATTCATATAGCAATAAAACAAGGCCTAACTTTTCAAGAAGACGGTGAAAATAATAGACTGCAAAAATAGTCTAGAAGTGGGTTCACGTCGGTAGTATAATGGGTAGGATTCGAACCCGGGACCTCACGATTGCGAGACCGATACCTTAGCCATTAGGCTACCGTCGCTTAAATAAGTACTTAATATGTATAAGCCTTTAAATAGAACTGGATCGATTCCGGCGTTCTTTTCTTCCACGAACGTGTGGACTCTCGAACGAACTACCTGCTGCGGTGTTTCCCGAGCGCTACGACATGTCTTTCATCAAACGAGGTTTAAAGAGAGTTTTCACTTCACGGTAGGCAGCGGCTTGGGTGCGTCCCTGACATTCCTGTAGTCCATGAGCGGCGGTTACCGCTTACCATCAGGTGGGCCTAGCTAGCTCGTCTGCCAACTTTTTTTTAAGATTTCATTAATAATCTTTTTTGTTTATTAACATTTAAAATTAAATGTAAAAAAAAACAAAAATCGTGTTATCCATTTTACAAAAATGTCTATTTAAACAATAGTAAGTAGCAACATTTTCAAAGACGATACATCAACCCCAATGCACGTATCAATGTCTCACAAAATTATTAATAATTCATTGGTCAACCGGTGATTGACCGAAGAATCAAATTTAGTTCACTGTAAGATACAAACCACTTACCCAGAGAATACAGTAGCCTATTTAAGAATCATCTAAATATAATACTTGGAATTGTCACATTTCAAGATCATATTCATATGATCGATTCAATACAAAAGGTACTGCAATAAATATCAATAGACCACAAGGCCAGATTGATAAACGCATCGGTGCAACGGAAATAGCATTTGGACTTTCCTCTTAATTACATTATTAAGCAGGACAAAGTCCAATATTTGCTTATTGCCTTAAATTAAGAATATACTCTTACTAATCTAGCCTGTGTTCAGTATGACTGCCTCTGTGGCGCGGTGCGGTCGTGGGTTCGATTCCCAAACGGGACACCACTTTGTGTGATCCACAAATTGTTGTTCCGAGTCTGGGTGTACTTTGTGTCCGTGACTAGTATGTTTGTAAAGTCCCCCGCGACACAGGGCTTGTACCCTACTGCGGAAGTCGTCTTTAAAAAAAAAGAAAGTACATGTCGGGCCCTGCACCATGTAGGGTTCCGTAGCTGCCTAGTACAAAGATACGGTATAAGAAGTGGGTTTTCTGTTGTTTTTGCTTCATACTACTAACAAGGTCGTGGCCATAAAATGCTAACTATCATCGTTCCATAAGTCAAAGACTACGATTTTATGTCATTCAAATACGTGTCATTCAAATATGCAACATGCAAATCAGTCGATTTTTGTTTTTAAATAATAAAAAGGCAGAAAGAAAGGTTTTTTTTATATAAAGAAAATATTGACTAACAACATTCAATATATTTAAGGGAAACAGTGATTTAACTTCACCATGTTATCTAAATTAAAAGTCTTATATCACTTTTAAGCCACTCAATTTAAATCCTACCATAATTATTCAACAAATAGTTGATACCCATAACTATTAAAATTTCTTTTTACTTTTATTTGACCCTAACGAAGGTTCTCTAAAATGGTCTAAAGTCAATAAAGTGAAGATTTACGACTGGTAATCTCGAAAAAGTCAAGTTAAAAATAAATTGCTTTCGATACAGAAAATATGAAAGAGTAATTTTAAAGAAATTACTTAAGAGAATATTTATTCAGTTTTTAATTGGTTCTAAGTTGACATGCAACTTGAATAGAAATAACTTCATTATCTATGGTATAAAAGTTATATTTAGAATCCAAAACTTATTCCAAAACTGTGTATGCAAGGTCAGAACAAGGTGTTTCGCTCAGGCCGTCGTAGCATCTAGCGCAAAATTGACCCAAAATATATGCTAAAAATATATTTAATTAATAATAAACAACAAAGCTGCAATACTGGTGAATCTACAGCCTCACTATACGACCAATCGACCAATCCTGTTCCACCCACATCTAGCCAATTCCTGCGACCTTCACCAGGTCACGTAAAAGGTTCGTGATCAACACTCAAGAACGCTTTGGCTCCATCGGTCATTTGTTCTTTAATCAATGTGCCCTGCCCGCTGCCACTTTCTGGCACCATAAAATGTGTATCGCCTTTCAAAATATAAAACTGAAGTCATTGACGCTTTCTGTTACACATTCACTTAGTAACCAGGATGAGCAATTAAGTAGCGTGTTGGTAGTTGGAAAGCAATGCGTCGTCTACACGACAATTTCAAAACTTTGGACAATGCCGCCTTGACAGTTGTTTTGTGTACTGATTTTCTTTTCCCATTTGTTTCTTGTGCCCCCCCCCCCTCTCCCATGCGGCATGTTCTTGCTTCAAATCATCAACCATTATTATGTAAACGAACAAAATCGTGTGCTATGCTTGCACCCACGCATTGAACTTCGGTAATCAACGCATGCGCGGATATGCTATTATTCAATGTGGCTCACTCACGCATGTCGGGTGGGACTTCAGTGTCAGCGTTTTGATTGAATTTTTGTTATTTTCAGCCTCTATAGAACCAAAACAATTTGAATTGTAGGTATTCTTTTATTAATAGATTCGCCTTTTAGGCATCAAAATATCTACATTTTCTTTACGTAATGTCCCTCCTCTTAAACCAAAATTGTTGGTGCCTCAGGAAGTTCTTCAAAATCATTCTCAAAAAACCCCAACATTTTGGTTCTTCCGGAAGGTTTTTGAGGAAGAGGAATCCATAATTATGGTTCTTTAAGAAGGTTTATGGAGGAAAACAAACCCGAAATTTGTTTTCGTTAGGAAGGTTTTTATAAAGACAAAAAAGGATCTCCAACGATTTGTACTATGCGGCCTATAACTATATCTGTGCCAAAATTCATCCTGATTTGGTCATTCTGACGTGATTGAGTAACAATCATCCTTACAAACTTTCGCATTTCTTAGTTGAGTTTCCGTATGTAGTTATATTTATTATTGTGTAATATATCCTGTATAACCACTTGTGTAACACATTTACTATTTCACATGTCAAACACGTATATATTTTCTACAATATTTTCCCCATAGCTTTGCAGTACAAAAAACTAGCTGACCCGTTCAACTTCTTCTGCGTCAATTATCCCCGTTTGCAGAAGCATTTTACAAGTTCTTGCCCGGGAGAAACTTGGTCATGTCTTTTTTTTTTTAAATTAAAGACGACTCCCGCAGCAGGGTACAACCCTGTGTCGCGGGGGATTTTACAAACATACAAATCACAGACACAAAGTACACCCACACTCGGAACAACCATTTGTGGATCACACAAAATGGTGTCCCGTGTGCCTCTTGCGTAGCAATTGGACACACTTCCACCGCGCCACAGAGGCAGTCAAAAATCTGTTCCTGGCTTACGCTCTATTTGGTGTGTTGTGACGTCAGAACCCCCAGTCCCGTTCTGGCGCGATCGCCTGCAAGTGGTCCGCGTCACGACAGATTGCTCTGCAATACACCATACTGCGTTAATGTGTCGCTAGCCATACAAAATGTATAACACCGATAGGCTTCTGACACGACACAACACACCACACAACAATAGTATGTTCCGAGTTCAGTAATTTATTAACGCGCCTTAATGCGTTTGTGATCGCACGCACGCGTCTTCATTTACCATTCTTACAAGATTTTACAGTTACGCATGGCCTTGCCTTGTTTACGGAAAAAAGATCGTAAATAAGGACCTTGCTTCGGAACAAAGGGGTCCAAGATTCCGTGCCTGTGAGGGATGTCTGATATAAAGTCTACCTTCGATGGTAACTCTTTATGATAGTGTTCAATAAATAGTATTATAGTATGTGTGCTGTGTGGTACCGGCTACCACCCTATCTCTTCCCGTGGGTGTCGTCAAGGAGACTAAGGGATTTCACACCGGAAAACGGGCAGCAGCGTCATCTGCGTATTTTAAAGCGTTACTACGATTGCCAACCCACTCGCCAATACATTTTTAAAACCAAAGCATATAAATTTAAAAATATTAAAAAGAGTGTCTAGGTAATTGGGTACAGGAACCAAGCTACCGGTGGTTAGGGTTCCAGAGATAGGAACCTCCTCACAATGCGTGACGTGTCGAGTATTGCCGCCTTCTGCATCTGACCCTTGATATATTATTATTATATGTCTTAAAAACAGGGTTTAATTTAAAATTGATATTTTCTCAATGTCTTTATCGCGTCGTTCTGCCTTAAAGCATAATTACCACATCAAGAAAATATACAACCATAATACAATTTTTTTTTTCTGAATGAAATGAGGTAATGACAACACATGCCCTACTAAGGGCATGTATATAAACGCTTTATGTATTTATTATACAAAGTAATACAAATATATTCCTCACAACGGACTATTTTGAAATAAATGGACCGAGAATGATTTCCTTGTTTACATTGTTTGGTAAAGGTAAGCTCAGATATGGTAGCAATTTATTTATTTACGGATTCTAGATAGGTTATGGTATAAACATAATGATAAGCATCATTAGTGGCAACACCTTGCTTTCAAACAGTTTAAAACTCGAACTCAAATCAATGATTATTTGAAAATGTTAATTTATAAATAGAAGATGAGCGGCAGTTTTAAAATGTAAAGCTTGTAAGTAGCTTTCGCCCGCGGCTCCGCCCGCGTGGATGTCGGTTATCGCTATAAAAACGTTATCCCATGTCCTTCCCCAGGACTCGGAACTATCCGCATACCAAATTTCATCTAAATCGGTTTAGCTATTTGAGCGTGAAATTGTAACAGTTACTTTCACATTTATAATATTAGTATGGATGCCGATTTATACAGTCCAATCCTTTGCACGGGGGTAATCCGACCATAATACTGAACCGAATTTTTGAAAAAAAATCGTACCTATCATCATTTTTTCATAAAATTTTTATTCAAAATTCAAATCCGTAGATTTGAGCTTTACCCCACGACAACGGTTACCTCACTTCAACGTGTTACCTTGTACATAACCGAGCGAAAAGAGTTTTTTTTTTTTACCTCATGCATGTTGGTATCCCGCCACCTGCCTAGGTAGGTACATATACTAATTTGTTTTTCTTTAAAAAAGACGACTCTCGCATTAGGGTACAAGCCCTGTGTCACGGGGGACTTCACAAACGTTCAAGTCAGGGACACAAAGTACACCCAGACTCGGAGCAATAATTTGTGGATCACACAAAGTGGTGACCCGTGTGGGAATCGCAGCAGTCAAACATACTCCCACCGCACCATATACTCATTGTTATGCGTTTACTTCTCCGCCATAGGTATCTACCAAGTCGAAGGCAAATTTTTGGCACCCTGAATATTGTACAAACATTGAATATAATAATAAAATCTTCAGATAACTCACACAAATCTGATCCCAAGCTAAGCAGAGCTTGTACTATAGAAACCAGACAACTGATGAACATACTTATATATTTCTAAATACATACATATTATAGATAAATAACACCCAGACACAGAATAAATCATCGTGCTCATCACACAAAGTTTTATCCTGGGTGGGGATCGAACCCACGACCTCTTGTGTAGCAGTCGGATACACTCCCACCGCGCCACAGAGGCAGTCATTTTCACATTTGGTCTAGGTTAACCATAAAACGTTGACAAGCTAAGTTACTGCCATGTTATCCTACATTATAACCGCGACGATGCTTTTTACAATGGCACTAAATAATACAATTTTAATGTAAGTACGAAACTTTCATTTATTCAAAGCGACTTTCGCCCATCCACCGTCTACGCCCGAACAAAGACCACACACCATAATGACAATGGAAGACAATTGAATAAGCACTCGGTGGGCGGGCACCGAAATACCGGCCACTTTTGCTTTCGATAAAGAGCACTTGCTTTTCGCAATTTTTTGTAATCGTACTATAATCCTATGCATAAATCCTGTCTTTTGAACCGTATGACCAAAAAATATGGAAAAATTCACTAAGAGAGCGCTTAATAAATACTTTAAACTAAATTTCGGATAAGATCGGATATACCATCATTGAGTTATTGCCGAAAAACTGCGTTTCTCAAAAAAAAGGGGAGAACGTACGTTCTTCTGCTGTGGAACGCTACACTAAGCATGGTCCGACATGCTCTTGCCCGTTTTTTTGTTTTTTTGCTTAGTGTAATAAGCAGCAACATGAAAATCCTTAAAATTATGTAGATCTGAAAGTCTTTGAGAATAGATGCATGGATTCATAGGTTCAGCTTTCACTCAGAAACGACCAAATGGATGTTGATGAAACTTTTCTTAGAAAACGTATTTTTGGTTATCGTTTTCGGCGTATTTCGGATGTTTACTAACTACCCAGTCTAGCGTTGTAATACGGTCGAAACGCCGGGCAATAAAACAAAGGTACTAAATACCTTTGTTTTGTTGCCCGACGTTTCGACCGTAAAATATAATATTTACGCGATCAAGACCCGTAGCTTATAAAATTCTATAATGTACAAATCGCAAAAGTTTACCAACATGTATTGCTTAGTAACTACTTGTATCATACATGACTCTAAAGCTGACATCAGGTACATTCCAAAAATATCGGTATCCACAGCCGTTTGTGAGATAGTTAAACAAATTGAGAGAGAGAGAGAGAGAGAGTAAGAGGTTTTTGGATTTACCCGAACGCGGCAGACTAACATAAGGGGGGATACCTCGTACCCTGTTGAGTGAGGTACCCAACAGGGTACGAGGTACTAAATATTAGTTCTTTAATTAGTGACGCGTGTCTTGGGCAGCTTTACAAAATAATTATTAAAAAAAAAACAATAGAGATACTTGAACGTAATGATGTTTTAAGTAAAAAGGTGTAGATAGGTTACTTATACACCTTTTTATCCGACTGCAAGAAAGGGTTATGTTTTTCACGCGTATCTTGTGTGTATTCTTTATTACCTCATATCTTTCAAACCACAACACGGATTTGAACAATCAAGACGTCGATAGTTTTGTCTTGACTGCCCAATTGTTCTTAGCTATGTGACGTAATAATATATAATAATATTCAAAATACCCAAATCCCAGACTTTCGAGTAAATCCACATTTTTCAGCTAGTCTAGGTAGTCCTTCCTGATCTTGAGGGACACATGCGGATTATGTATTAAATTGTATAAATCAGCTAAAAGTAACTGAATCGCAAACTGTGAAATATTGAATAGGTCTGCTCGTCATTTGTGGTCTTTATCATCAGTTTTACTTCACCAATTGGTGTTTTTAAGAGTAAATGCACGAACCATTATGCAATTTAGGTGTGCATTTAATATTTAAAGAGTTCCCTCGATTTCTCTAGGCTCCCATAATCAGATCGTGATCTAATGACAATGGTACCAACTTGGAAGTATACCCTTTTTCAAATTGGTCCAGCCGTCTTTGCATAATCGGTGAACAAGCAAAAAAAATATATATATACAGACGAATTGAGAACCTCCTCCTTTTTTAAGTCGGTTGAAAATATATTTTTAATTTTAGGTAAGTATGCTAAAGGGTTCCAAAGAAAAGGTTCAGACGAAATCGGATATTCAAGAATGCAATGCTGCATCCAATTTAATCAATAGATACCTACCAAATATTAGTTAAAAATGCAGGTCACATCCTTAAACACAGGTAAATGTGGCTGCATTTTTGTATGAATCATCTAGAGCTGAGTTCAAACTAGCGCTTTAAAACTGGTGGGCTTACGTTATTTAGGTCCAGTTCGCTTATTAAGAGTTTTCAATTGATGTTATCGATAGACTTCAAAAATTGCAATAGTATCGAAAACCCTATCAATATTATGACTAGTTTTGGACTAGTCATAATATTTTTTTTTAAATGATGAATATATAGGTAGGCCGTGTGGTATCGGCTTAAGAATAGTACCACCCGATCTCTTCCCGTGGGTGTCGTCAAGGCGACTAAGGGATTTCACTCCGGAGGACGGGCAGCAGCGTCCTTTGCGTACTTAAAGCCTTACTGCGATCGCCAACCCGCTCGCCAAGCGTGGCGATTATGGCAATTACCCCCTAGGATCTACATACTAGTAGCTTCTACTGGGGAGACCCGTGCCCAGCAGTGGGCCCATTATATGGGTTGATATGCTATGCTATGATGTTCCCCATTGTCATTACAATCTAGTCTACAGAGACTGATAAGTAATTTGAGTTTGACGTAAACTACTAAAAATATTATTTGAAGTTCATGTTCATTAACACTATTCTTATTGTTTCTATTAACATGAAGATACTTTGTTCTTGTATTCATTAATTACACTGCACTCATCAGTTAAACTATATTATGGTCTCTACACTAACTCAAAAGGTTTAGTTCTTTTCAGTCGATAACACGGACATAGTGAAAGTCATAATATTGGTTTATATATTATGACTAGTCAAGTATCGAATTATGCAACACTAATGATAACCAATAGTGTTTGTGTATTGATCATTCCCCCTTCCTGAAGCGGTTTATCGTCGATTTTATTGTAAGAGTCTTTTATCTGGATCCCGAAATATAGACTTATTATGAAAATATATATATTACGGGTCTTAATGCGTGCACAATTTAAGGTAAAATATCTTGTTTTGAAGACTCGTGTCTAGACCTGAGTCTACCCGTGACCACGGCCGTTGCAATACGGTCGAAACGTCGGGTAATAAACAAGGTATTTTACCTTAAATTATTCACGCGATAAAGACCCGTAATATATATATATATATATATATATATATATATATATATATATTTTCATAATGTGTACTTTAGGTTATATGTATATGACTGGGTGGAGGTCACTATTATTTGGGTATGTAAATCAAACCAAGTACGTGTTCACGTTAGCTGCGTTTATTCACGACTGACTTACGTGGCGGGCGCAGCCGCCTCTACAGCGCTAGTATCCCTTACCTAAGCACTTACGTAGGTATATTGTCCCTACACCATTCCCCCTTTTTAAAAGAAAACAAGAAAGTTATAACTAAGAGTACATATAAAACACATGTCACGAAACACAATCTTATCACTCAAGTTACACAATCACTGCACAGCTTACATATGTGCGCTGGCTGCCGGTGCCTGCTGCTGTGGCAACGTTTGCACGGTGACCATATTTGGGTTGCTAGCAGCTTGCTTGCGCACCCAAGACTTTGCCGTATACTTGCAGCGCCGCCACACGATATATGCAATAGCAATGGATAAAATGACTACCATTGCAATGATAATACAAACTACGTTGTCCAATTTCTGATTAAAGTTGTTTGTAACTGTTTGGGCAATGAGGCTATTGCCAGAGTTATGCTCCTCTTTGGTTTGAGTTGAACCCATTTCGACTAATGCTGAACTACGATGTTACGTGTATAATGAAAGCTCGTGAAGTAATAAAAATGTTTCGCAACATGTGGTTTCTATTGGTGTATAATTGACACATTGGTACAATACAAACATGTTTAGTTGCAAATTATATTTGTGCTAAAAAAATATACAATTAACTAAAATTAACTATATTACCTACATTTACATAAAATTCTACATTACATTATGTCGCAATAATGCATACAATTAATTATAAGTAACATTTGCGTCACCCTACTCATGTTGCATATTATGCAAAACGTAGCGGTGTTTTGATAACTCGGCCACTTCGCGTTGTTTTATGATTTAAAGCTTTACTAGAAGTGTCCTCGTTGTTATTAAAACTCACATACCTATTATTTTTAACTTCTAATTTAGGACTAATATTAGCACTACAGTTATCAATATCAATTGTATAGGCAGGTTTGAGCCTGTCTATAGAAATACATTTTTCCTTACCATCTATCTTAATAATAAAAGTCTTTCCTTCTCTTTTTACAACGTTATATGGACCTTCATATGGTGGCTGAAGTGACTTTTTCATTAGATCGTTCCTAATGAATACACTTTTGCACGTATTGAGATCGCTAGACACAAATAATGACCGTGAATTACCATGGCTCGGTGGTCTGGGTTTAAATTTGTTAATGGTATCCCTAAGCAACTGTAAATATTCCGAATCCGACATATCTACTTTGGTCTCGTCGTAAAAATCGCCCGGTAATCGAATCGGTTTACCGTAGGTCAATTCCGCTGCACTTACTCCGCTATCACTTCTGATAGCTGTACGCAGTCCTAATAGCACAATCGGAAGCTCGTCTACCCATGATTTGTTGCATCGTAAACGCGCCATAAGAGCCACTTTTAGTGCTCTATGCCAACGTTCTATCATGCCGTTGCTTTGTGGATGATAGGGGGTCGTTCTGAATTTGTGTATGCCTAAATACTTCATGAGGTTGCTAAAAAGATCGCTCTCGAATTGTCTACCCTGGTCGCTTGTAAGCTTCGAAGGGCACCCAAAACGAGAGATCCAACGCTCAAATACTACCCCAGCTACGGTTTCCGCTGTGATATTTTGGACAGGTACGGCCTCTGGCCAACCCGTAGCGCGATCTATTAGAGTCACACAATATTTATAGCCCTCAGATGATATCGTCAAAGGTCCGACAATGTCAATATGTAGATGTTGAAAACGGTCGGCCCGTTCAAAATTGCCTACACCTGAAACAGTATGTCTACTAACCTTAACCTTTTGACACGTAAGACATGCTCTGGCCCATTTGGCGACGTCTCTATCCATATTTGGCCAAAAAAACTTTTGTTTAATCATCTGTTTACTACATTTAATGCCAGGATGACTGAGATCATGTATTGCATGAAAAGCTATTAGTCTAAAATCTTCGGTTAAATAAGGTCTAATTTTTTTAGATGAGACCTCACAATAAACTTGTTTCTCACAGTCCGGTAAGCAAAACTGTTTAAACTGCAAGTTGCTATCTGACGCTCGCAACACCTGCAGTAAGTAGTCGTCACAGGATTGTTTATCTGCTAACGCTGCGTAATCTAAAACTGTGGGACAATTTATTGTCTCTATCCGAGATAAGGCATCTGCTACAACGTTTTGATTACCGTTTACATACCTAATGTCAGTACTAAACTCACTTATATAAGAAAGTTGGCGTATCCGCCTGGGACTTTCCTTATCGCTGTTTAATTTACTAAATGCGTATATAAGTGGCTTATGGTCCGTGAATATTGTTAGTTTTCGACCTTCTACTAAATTTTTAAAATATCTTATGGCCATAAATATCGCTAACAATTCGCGGTCGTAAGTAGAGTAATTCATTTCTGTTTGCGTTAATTTCTTAGAAAAATATCCCAGCGGATTCCAAGTGTTATCACCTTGTTGTTGTAGGACCGCCCCTACGCTAGTATTTGATGCGTCACACATAAGAGATAAATTAGCATCGGGCAATGGATATGACAATGTAACCGCGCTTTTTAAGCTCACCTTACATTTTTCAAACGCCTCGACGGCCTTTTCGGTCCACTCAATCACAGTTTTGTCTCGCTTTTTGGTATCATGCAAATAGTCACTTAATACCGATTGGTAATCGACTGCCCTCGGAATGTGCGAACGGTAAAAATTAACCATACCGAGAAAACGACGCAGTTGTTCTATATTTTCAGGTCTTGGAAAATTTACAATTGCTTTTACTTTATCATCTAGCGGGCGAACGCCGTCCGCTGACACCTCAAAACCCAAAAAGTCTAATTTTGAAACCCCAAATACACATTTTGAGATATTAATTGTGACACCGTACTCGTTGAACCTTTGGAAAACCGCATTCAAATGTTCTTTATGTAATGTTTCTGAATCACTTGCTATGCACACGTCATCAATATAGTTAAAAACAAAATCAAAACCGCGTAGCACTATCGTGTCCATGAATCTCTGGAACGATTGGGCTGCATTCCGTAACCCAAAAGTCATACGTGGGAATTCAAAGAGCCCAAAAGAAGTTATGATTGCGGTTTTCTCTATATCATCCGGTGCAACGGGTATGAAATGGTATGCTCTATTTAGATCTAATTTACTAAATATGGTCTTTTTCCCTGCCACTAAATACTTGAAATCGTTAATGCGTGGGATGGGATAACGATCCGGCTTTGTTATTGCGTTTAGCCGTCTATAGTCCCCACACGGACGAATTTCACCATTTTTCTTGGGAACCACATGTAGTGGGCTTGCCCAAGGACTTTTGGATGGCCGACAGATTCCTAAATCTAACATATTTTGAAATTCAGCTTTTACTTTTTTGTATCTATCCGGCGGAAGTGGTCTCGCCTTCGCGTACACTGGTGGCCCCGTAGTTTCGATATGATGGCACACCGAATGTTTCGGAATATCTTTATAGGAGACCGGCCTGGTAATATCCGGATATTTACATAATATATCATGCCACATATTATTATTACATACTGTTCTAATCGACGACTCACACTCGCCCTGGCACACGACTGAAGCGATAACATTTAAACGAGTAAGTTGATCTACCAGTCTACGCGCGCTTAAGTCAACTAGCAACTTATAATGGGTTAAAAAATCTGCCCCTATTATAGGTTGCTTAACAGCCGCCACAATAAATGTCCATCGGAAAGCTCTTCTTAAACTAAGATCTAGAGTTAAAGTTCGCACACCATAAGTCTCTATCTCGGTACCGTTCGCCGCGTAAAGTTTATATTCGTCACTCGTGAGTTTTTTTTTTAAATTCAATTTAGAAACCGGAATTACCGACACATTCGCACCAGTGTCTATTAAAAAATTTAGTCTACTATTTAAGTCTAAAACACATAGGCGATTTGACGCGTTGATACAAACCTCCGCCACAGGTTGTATCGACGTTAGTTTTCCGTCGGGTGAATGTTCTTAGACGTTTTCCAATTACACGGTTCTACACACTTAGTAGCTTTCGACCGGAAATTATAATGATAATAACACAACCACTCGGGGTCGTTGCGATTTCTACTTACATCTCTCGTGCGCGACCTTGACCGACGATACCCGTCCCTTGTGCGTCGTGGTTGCCGCTCTCGACGCAGCTCCGCAACCTCGATGCTCAGCTTTTCTACTATGGCAGCTAGATCGGACGTTGCGCTGCTGTCCTTGGGAATGGGGCTAGGCATCACCATCGCTATCTCCGCTGGACGGGTTGCCTCCATAACCTTGTCAGCTACAACGGCTAGATTGTCTAACTCCTTTACCTCCGTGACCGCTAATACAGCCTGGACTGCCGCCGGCAGATGACTATTCCACATAATCTGCAAGGTGGAGTCTGGTATCTTCGCTCGTGCTAAATCTCTCATTTTTCTCAGGAGCTGTGACGGCTTTTGGTTACCGAGCTCCATCTCCCCTAGCAACTTCTGGAACTGGCGAGTCTCCGATTCCTCGAAGACTTGCAACAATCTGTCTTTCAGCGTATCATACTTACGCGTATCTGGTGCCGCTAAAAGTAAATCGCTGACCTGTTGGATTGCGCTTTTATTCAGCTTCGTGATGACTAAATTTTGTTTCGAAGCCTCGCTTAGCCTTTGGTTTGCCACGACAGCCTCGAATTGAACGAACCACAGTCGCGGTTGGTCCGTCCAAAAATCTGGTATGCGCGACGAAACTGATATACTAGCCAGCGCTGACACGTCTTCAGCACGTGGCTCTAGTTTCGGCTCCGGAATACATATTTCCGGTTGACTCGCAGGTTGAATTGCAGGTTGGATCGTAGGTTGAATCAAAGGTTGATTTACGCCCGTGGTAGCCATAGTCCTAACCCAATATACCGCCAAAAAATACTACACACACAACTCACGTCGGAAGTCACCACTTTAGGTTATATGTATATGACTGGGTGGAGGTCACTATTATTTGGGTATGTAAATCAAACCAAGTACGTGTTCACGTTAGCTGCGTTTATTCACGACTGACTTACGTGGCGGGCGCAGCCGCCTCTACAGCGCTAGTATCCCTTACCTAAGCACTTACGTAGGTATATTGTCCCTACATGTACAAATCGCGAAAGTTTATCAACATAATTATAAAGACTTATATTATAAACTTCAATAATACACGAATGTTATTGAGCCATTTCATACGAATACCAAATAGGAGAGTATTCTAGTCACTTTCGTACAGATAGGGTGTGAACATCGCTTTATAATGTATACAGTGGCTATAAAATGATTCACGTGAGAAATCTCCCAAGTTGTAAATTTGATACCTGTAGTTAGTAGCAGTAAATTTTATAGTTTTAAACCTTGATATCAATCATTGAGAGGTGTGAGTTTTATAGGTGAAAGATGTATTAAAATTAAAAGCTATAACGCAGAGCAACAAAGCAATAAATGTATACTATCTTAGGTTGTACAATGTATTTATATGTTTAAAAGCTTTCAGTGTCTTGTATGAAAATGTATGGAAACAAATGGTTATTAAATAAAATTTCTGTTTGACACGTTTGATTGTCAGTTTTTATTGGCGAGAAAATATCTATGGGATATAGGATGCGGCAAATAGCGCGTATTTGCCGTATCCTGTTTCATGTGACACGGTTTTGATATAGTTTGAATTTTCGGTTTCGGTTTAAAGAATTTATTCCCATAAAAACATAACATTTTCTTTAAATGAGTAAAGAATTTTACAATTTTGTTTACATTTTTGGTGGTTATTTTACCCTAATTAAGCGGCAAAAGTCACAGAACATGGATTCTTACCACTTAGGAAGCTAGTTAATAGTTATTTTAAGTAATGTTGAGATCATTAGCTTTTAATGATCTCAACATTACTTAAAATAACTATTAACTAGCTTCCTAATCGCATTGAATGTATTTATCGGTTTATCAAAAAAAAAACAAATAATAGAGCTACAACACTAAAAAAATACCACCAGTATCACCAGCGCCAGACAGTTTAAAAAATATATATCTCAGCTTTTGTATACCGTAACATGTCCAAGTACTGCAACACTGTAATAACAATTAGTGTACATAAAAATAAAAAACCAAAAAAGGAAAATATCGACAATTATTAAATTCTCATTTTGTCATTATCACATGCAATTATGTAGTGTCAAATAAAGTACCTTTCAATCTCCAATCACCTATTTTTATTACATACTTTATTTTATTTTTTAATATAAAAACTTTCCATTTAATCGATAACACATAAAATATCGATATATTATCGATAAATAGTAATAAACATTTAAGTAGCATTTTAAAATTGCGTAATCGTAATTATTGTTAGTTGGGTTTTATTAATTTTCTGACGCCTTTGTAGGTGTTAAGTTGTAAACAAGTGGGTTCGTGTATGTTTTAATTTTTTTTTCACATAAAATATATGTCTCACGGTCGCCTTTCACAAGAAATGAGTGCAGTTTTAAATTTTTAATTTTACGACGTCAACATTATCGATAATTTCTCAGCACTAAAAGTATGTAACAGCTAAAAGGGAGGTTATTGTCGTTTTTTCTAAGGGCTTGCACATAACTTTAATTTTATGAACTACTTTGGCATAATATGTTGCACACGTAGATTAAAAAGCTGAGAAAACTAAAACCATAAAATTTTGTTACATTTGTTTTTTTAGTTTTTTAGGGCAAATTATAGAAAAGATTGACAAAAGATAGCGAACTAGTACTGCAGAGTAGATATGCACATTGAATAGTTTAAATAAAAAATAAGTTAATTAATTTCTAAAACTCAAAATCTAATTTTGTTTGCCATTTTATCTCCAGACACTAAGTAAAAAAACAAAATTTGATTGAAAATAACGGAGTACCTACTAGTAGAACTAAAGTACTTGCTAAAGTTGAATTTTCAATATTTTCAAAGTTTATGATCTATGAAAAAATACGCAAAACTTACGTCATTCTTCGGGTCTTCCCAAAAGTAAATACCATCTTCGGTCGAGTTATCTTTTATCTGTATAAGCCTTAAGTGTGACTGTGCGCAGGCGCATGTTAAACATAAATTACGACTGATGACCTTTACGTTTTTGTTGCTTTCAATGTCAATAAACGGATTATGTTTCGATATATTTTTGTATTATGTTTTATTACGACCCTTAAGGGCTTCTATTTTTACGGACAGTGACATAGGTTGCTTAACAAGTACTCTTTCAAAATGAGTAGAAGAAGAATAGTGTTTTTATTTATTTTAAGTGTTCCGTACTTTTATAGAATAAAAAGGAACCCTTATAGGATCACTCGTGTTTCTGCCTGTCCGTCTGTCACAGCTATTTTGCTTCGAATCTACTGGACCGATTAAGTTCAAATTTTAAATTTGGTATACACATGTATTTCTATGAGCCAAACACAAACGTAAATAAAAAAATAATAATTTGAGATCCACTTTTGGGGAACAAACTAGAAACAAAAACAAACTAGAAACTAGGTAATTTATCACATGAAAGGGCTTATTGTGAGCATGTCAAATGTATATATTTTAAATAATGTTAATATCATTATTTTTGATGTTATTCAGAGAAAACCATGTAAAAAAACCATTCCCCCTCCCTTATGTCAGAAGTTAATAAGCCTAATATTTAAAAAAAAAATCTATAATGATGTAAAAATCTATAGTGATGGTTATCACAACACTGCTTTACAGTGACGTAAAAGATGAAATCTTTATTGAAAAATTAAATATAGTACAGTCACAGGGACGCTCCTTAAATACGCAGAGATATTAAGGGCGTTTTTCCATCGCAGCCCGTCAACGGAACGTCATGACGTCGAGGAAGCAAATTGCTGCTTAGAATTAGTATACACATATAACATTTGGTGTAAAAAAAAGTTCGCCACCAACTTATAGCCTGATACAATCATACCCTGTATCTCGTTCTATAATAAGCACAGTTAATTACACGACCGTTGTGTAGTGGTTCTAACTAAATCGACTTGTTTATAACATTGATTACTGGCTATCAATATTCATAGAGCACGATACTTTGTATGATATCTTAGAGCGTGCTTAATAACTTGTAATGTAAAGAATTATTATGCATTTAAAACTTTAATTATAAAACAACAGTTATCGGTAGTTTTAGAACACGATAATATATTAAATATT
Source organism: Herminia tarsipennalis (assembly GCA_945859575.2). Lineage (NCBI taxonomy): Eukaryota > Metazoa > Arthropoda > Insecta > Lepidoptera > Erebidae > Herminia > Herminia tarsipennalis. Next base: position 3,951,271 of record OX243843.2, on the reverse strand, counting down.
TTGTTGCACTTGGTGATCTAAGTACGATGCACTGTACTGAATAAAAGGCTGGAATAATTTCCAATTTTGAAAGTCCGTAAGACCAATCTGCAATTGGATTAATCTTCGAACATATTATTTAGTATAATGTTATGTTCTCAGTATAATATTGCCGTATTAACTCGGCTATCTGCAGCACTAACCGTCTTTTTGTCATCGCGACAAATCGCGCTTTCCCTACCAGATGTGCAAGCCTCCTTTATACCCAACTAGTTTTCGCAAGCTGAGCGTGGATGTCGATTATCGCGATAAAAACTATCCTATGTCCTTCCCCGGGACTCAAATTATCTCCATACCAAATTTAATTTTTAGTTTAGCTATTTGAGCTTGAAAGCACAACAGACAGACAGCCAGAGTTACTTTCACATCTATACTAATATTATAAAGCGGAAGAGTTTGTTTGTTTGTTTAAACGCGCTAATCTCAGGAACTACTAGTCCGATTTGAAAAATTCTTCTTTTTGTTGGATAGTCCATTTATAGAGGAAGGCTTTAGGCTACATAACATCACGCTGCGACCAATAGGAGCGGAGCAACAATGAAAAATGTTGCAAAAACAGGGAAAATTTACGCATACGAAGTTGCGCGGGTCAGCTAGTTTATAGTATTAGTATGGATTTCATCAAGATTGACAAGATTGACTCAGTAGATTCCGAAATTCAGACATCCAAACGTACTAATACATGAATAATTTCCAAAGTCATTAAAAAATTTGAAATCTGATAAATGTTTAAAAACCATACATGTTTATTACCCAAACATACCTAAGACAAGACCACAAAGTTAGAAATGAGACATCACGCCTGTTACTGTTAAACTGTTGTCTAAATACCCGACAGTAATGGCTCACCTGAGTAAATACAGACGAATGGTAAATGGTAGGAGTCGAATTGTCCTGCTCACAAACTAGACGTTGATGGTTCAAGAATGTAATGTTAGAGATTTGAATCAGCAGTGCGACTTAAAAGTGTGACATTCTTGCCACATTGGATTCGTTTTTATTTAAAGTGTGACTCTTATCTATTCTTAGGGTATTTGCTTTAACTTTCATAGGATTATAACTGTTTATTATACGGGAATTAACGCGCATTATTTACCTTGAAATTGAACTTGAACCGGCCGAGTTTAGAGGCCAGTTCGCTTGCAACCTGGTCGAAACGTCAAGCAATTTTAAGGTAAATAATGCGCGTTAATTCCTGTATAATAAATTGTTATAATCATGAAACGCGAAAGTTAAAATGTTCGTAGCATTAGTTCTTATATTATGTTGGAGTAGCTCTGTCAGCATATTAAGAAAATCGGACATAATTTATTTAATATATATAATTTAATTATAAAGCTGAAGAGTTTGTTTGGTTGTACGTTATAATCTCAGGAACGATTGAAAAAATCTTTTAGTGTTGCGGAGCATCAATTAACAATGTTGTAAAAATGACGAAGTTGCGTGGGTTAGCTAGAATAACATAATCAGATAAATAACAAGAATTAATAGTATTATCTAGCAGGGAGCCAGTAAATTGCCTTAAAGAACTCTTATTTTTATTGGAATATTGTTAGTAATAATAACACATTTTTAAATTCAATGATTTGAAAAGAAATATTTAAACCTTTTTCACATTCGTGTTTTTTAACAAAATTAAATTCACTATTACATGTGTATGGTATAGTACCTACTTCAATTTACCAACTCCAATGCATCAAGCTGTTTTGCAAACGGTCGAATAAACTTAGATAACCTTGCAATGCAGAAACAAAAACAAAAACATAAATGTTACTTAATCACATAGCAACAAATAAAATATTCAATCGTCTTTTCTTTCAAAAGCCTTCCTTAACAGAACATCTAGACACGCGGGAGCGTGTTAAACCATTTTCAAGGAACTGGCGGGCGTGTGTATATTATACACGAACCATTTGGAGCCACTTTTGACCCCTTCATAACTAAAAAACTATTCATCATAAACACACCAAATTAGGCTTATACAAAGTGTAACAGAAAGGTGTGGCCATATCAGAAAGATGTATTCAAGTGCCCATGATACTGAGTGCACATACCTAATTTTACCTTAAACTTTTATTTATTACTAGCTATCCCGCGCATCTTCGTCTGCGTAATTTTTCCCAGTTTTTGCAACATTTCTCATTGCTGCTCCGCTCCTGTTGGTCGTAGTGTTATATTTTACAGCCTATAAGCCTTCCTCGATAAATGGGCTATCCAACAGTGAAAGAATTTTTCAATTCGGATTAGTAGTTCCTGAGATTATCGTGTTCAAACAAACAAACTCTTCAGCCTTTTATTATTAGTATAGATTTTTTGATTATTTTTTTTATAAATAAAAATTATCAATTAAGAAAAGTATGACTTAAAAAGTTCTATATCATAATAATGCTATCGAATTTTATGCCAGGAAAGGTAAACACTTATGCAATGCGCCTTTCGCTACTAAAGTTTGACAAAAATAATATGCCTTAACTAACTAGGTGCAATACTGATAACATACACTATCTACTGTGAAATTTGACCACACCTATCTGTTACACGTTGTTGATTGAGATCCCTAGTGCTGCAAATTTTATATAAACATAGCTTAAACGGTTATAAAGATATTAACGTCATTTATAAGACTAATTGATGGAAGTATAGACAGTAAAGTCAACCTAATTTGGGGTTGAACTTTCGGAGCTATTATTTTATAAAAGTTTATTAGAAACCCTAGCATGACTTTAAAAGACCTGTGAAATGATGCGCTTTGCGCAGACGTTTGCTGAAAAATAAATCTTTCAGCTTTTGTAACATGTATGGAGTGCTCTCTCTTAAAATATTTTCATTATCGAACTAAGTAGATTTTTAATTAACTAGGTTTTTAATAAACTTTTTTGATTGAGTGATTATTTTTTTGGAAAGAAAGTTGCATAAATTGTGTGTGCCCCCCCCCCCCTTAACTTTTGAACCGTATGACCAAAAAATATGAAAAAATCACAAAGGTAGCGCTTAATAAATACTTTAAACTATACTTATTTTGGACATGATCGGATATACCGCCATTGAGTTATAGCCAAAAAACTGCGTTACTCAACAAAAAAAAACGTAAGTGCCATGAACATACGCTCTTCTATTGATGCAGTTATTCAAGGCTGCGGAACCCTACACTGAGCATGGTCCGACATGCTCTTGCCCGGTTTTTACATTTATGTTTTTGATGGGATTACCTAATTGTACCTATTGAGCTGAAATTTCATTACGACATCTGTTTGTTATTACAGATGATGAATGTGCCTCCGAAACCAGATTTGCTTCTTTGAGTTCTTTGAAATGTTTGCTTACGTCATCGTGCATCATTTTAAATCAAAATTACGATGCGTACACGCATTCACTGACAGGGGTTTATTTTATAGCTTTTTCTTTTAATATGAAGAATTACTTGTTTAGGGCCAATTTTAGTGTATTATGATTGATTTAAATAATTTTATGTTATTTCTGGGCGTAGGAATGTTAAAAAAAACTCGATTTAAAGTTGGATTACTTGTCTATCAGATATTCAATGTTTTGTTTTGTTTATGCCATATTTATTTTAACATAGTACAAAGTGCTATAAAACCGAAACATTATATTAATGAATTGTTTTTCTTTGTTGCAGGTAAATATCTAAACATGTAAATTTATCCAGATAATCGGAATAATCCGCACCGCAGTGGTAATTAGCAAGTATTTTTTTTTAGAGATAACTAGCAATGTGGGATTGGTCCCACATTACTAGCAATCCTGTTAACCCCTCCAGCTAAGCTCAATGGCTTGTGTTAGGAGTGGGTTCACGTCGGTACTATAATGGGTAGGATTCGAACCCGCGACCTCACGTGTTTGATGGTGTTTTTTAAGAATTTTTCTTTCATAAACGTAGCCCTACGATTAAAAACGATTGCCTCATCTATGTTTAAGTTCCCATTATTTAAGGTATTACACACAGATTCAAGACAACTGAAAAATTGTTTGCTTCAAAATAAAGATTAAACTCAAAAGAATTTGAATAGCTGGCGACGCAACAGCTTTCCAAAAACATATCGAGAACTAACTAAAAGTGAAACTAAAAGGATTATCTTTTCAAACTTAATGCATAAAATATTTATTCAAACTTCGTGTTTAATCTGATACATATTACTGCAACTTTGGAGTGGTTTATTTAATTTAATATGCTAGCAGCCATGTTTTAAGTTAAATAGCCTTTACTTAATAGGTGTGAATAAGCGCTAGTAATAGCCTATATTAACATAAAGTAGAGGTTGCGTATAAAGGTTTTTTAACTGGTCGTTGGGCAGAAAAACTGCTAACCTACAATAAAATTTTGATTTCTAATAGTTAATTAGTAGTTTTATAATGACGGTGCGTTGAGTTTTGTTGTTTAGATCCCACGAAATATAGCAATTGTTTTTTCAAGTTTGGGTGTATTAAATATGATATTTGTGGTGGTTAGTTATTTTTATTGTTTTTTTAAAGTATAGTTAATTTTTTTCATTTTTGTTACTTCAAAAATGTCATTATCAAGTATTTTAACCTTCAGTTAAACACGTGGAAAAAGTCACACCCCGAATCATGTGAAGTTTGTCAGACCCCAAATATTACCTTGGTTTTTGAGGCGTTATTTGAAATTGAATGGCTTTACATCTAAAAATGGTGTTATGTGTTGATTTATTTTATTAAAAAATAAGAAAACTTTTAAAAGGAAACCAAAAATAGTATAATTCTACTTACCTAATCTAAAGTTGTGCTTTGGCTTAGATTCTTGAACAAAAATTCAATATAAAGATATTTTAATACGTTACATTTTTAAAATTGCCTTATGAAACAATATTAAAACACCAAATATACCTTTTTTCAGATCGGATTGGTCGAAATGGCTGTTAAAACTAAGCACAATTTTCACTTTAATAATTTGCTTGATCTAAGCATGTACTAGACATAGCTTGCAAGTTACTGTTTTTGATCTTTTGAATTTTGTTCTTGTCTGTCATCGAACGAAAACAAAGCAAATTGGTTTTGCTTCCAGGTACAAATTATTGCTAGCATTTTATAATCAGCGTCCTCTTTAGGAGTTACTGATATTCTCAGCTCAGTAATTTAATAAGCAATATTAAGCTTCGGTTATTATCAACATAAAGTTTAAAATAATAACACGTTAGTGCAAATTAACGGCAAAAAAAAACATTTCATAAAAACAAATCGTATGTTGACAACGTCCTGAACTACGTGGGGTCCGTATGCCCCTGAACTACTTTTCTGGCGACCGGTTGGTGTGCCGGTGACGCGATCATAACGGTATAGAAAAAAAAGAATAAAATGTTATTAATTTTGGCAAATCAACAAGTAACTACATTAAATATATAAATTAGTATAATATACACACTTTAAAACTATTTTAGGCAGTTGAATGCCGAAAGTAGGTCCCAGTTCATCATTTATACCAGGCAAATGCGTGACGCTGATTTTCAACTGAGCCCTATAGTACCTAAGTTATACAAAACGTATAAAACTAACTCCAACGTAACACCAATATTAGTTAACAATACAATAAAAAACAAAAAATAATCACAAGTTACCCACAGAATAAGGGAGCGATGCTATGCAGTGTTTACACAATAAACAAATACAATAGCATTATGCGAGCTGCACACGTCGACACGTCGTCGTATCGTTACAAAACGCTATGATAACCTTTGACTCCAGCTACGCAAATAATCATAGCAGTCCTAGCCATTTTTAACAAGTTACAGAGGTTTTTGTTCAGTGGGGTCTATTAAAACCCCATGCAGTTCACGGAGGGTTAAATGCAATTTATATACCTTTTATGAAAATATATATACTACGTGTCTTAATCGCGTCAATAATTTAAGGTAAAATACCTTGTTTATTGCCCGACGTTTCGACTGTATAGCAACGGCCGTAGTCATGGGTGGACTTTATATACTTTTTGCTTTGCATTACTTAATTTAGACATTATTTATCCGTGCGGGGAAATTCTTCCTAAAACATGTCTTTTAATTTTAGAATGGTGATCGAATCTGCTAATCTAAATGATTAGTGATTATGATCACTTCAAGATCTTGATACGACACCTATAGAGGGTTAAAATCTAGCCTTATTATTTGATAAAGCTAACGTCAATTAAATCTTTATAGATACAACATATAATAAACTTGGATTTTGTTAAATTACACAATCGTATCGTGTGTTAGAAGCCATTGCATTTGTTATGCGAATAGCTAGAAACCTGACCTATTGAAGTGACAAGGCTGACCTAGATTTATAGAAAACCCTGTAGTGTTTGTGCTTATCGTTTTTAGGGTTCCGTAGCCAACATGGCAAAACGGAGCCTTTATAGTTTCGCCATATCCGTCCGTCCGTCCGTCCGCAGCTTTGCTCAGATACTGTTTAGTTTTGCCACATACCCCATCGTGTGGGATATCATTAGATAGGTCTTTTAAACACCTTTAGGGCTTGGGAAAACGATTTTCAGATTTAGGGATCTGTTTGTAAAATATTAAGATTTAAAGTGCAAATTTTTGTTAGAGTCAAGTGTATATATATATAAATCACAGCAGTATTATATCTAGTAGGTAACATTAAAAAGAAAACTATCACAGCCAATTAGGCTTTACAAGTTTATGAGTAACAGCTTATCAAATGAGAACGATGGTAACAACTTTTTCGTACAAATTCCATTGAAAAATATTATTAAGTAGATATAACGTTGTAAGTATGAAACAAAAACAACAGGATACCCATTTCTATAAGCCACATTATTTTTGAAGGGGGGGTAACTACGGAACCCTACATTGTGCGGGCCCGAGATGCACTTGCCTGGTTTTAAAAATGTTATCGCTAACTTTTGGCATAGATACTGGATACACATACATGGTCTTAAACTATGACGAAGGATTGGAGTTATTATAATTTTTGTCAATTTTATCTTATGTTTATGTGACGTGTGAGGTAATATCTAACTGAACATTGATTGCAGTCGGCCTGTCATAATATCGTCGACAGTAGAATGGCCTATGAGGACAGATCTTTATGATGACAGTAAAGCCTAGAACGGTCTATGAAATTTTACGCGGTTTTAATATTATACAATATTTTTAACCAACTTCAAAAAGGAGGAGCTTCTTAATTCGACTGTATGTTTTTTTTTGTTTGTTCACCAATTACGCAAAGACGGCTGGACCGATTTTAAAAAATATTTTTGTATTTAAAAGGGTATACTTCCAAGTTGGTCCCATTGTCATCAGATCACGATCTGATAATGGGATCCTGGAGAAATCGAGGGAACTCTTAAAATGTTAAAGACAAACCTACAGTGATTTAGGTATCCATAGTGATTCGTGCATTTACTCTTAAAAAGCACGAATTGGTGAAGTGGAACTGATGATGAAGACCACTATTTAATAATAAACAGTTTGCGATTTAGTTACTTTAATATGGTATTGAGTAGCACTTTATTTTCGTCATACTACTTTTTTTTAAACAAATTAAACATTTAAAGTTGGTGCCATGAAATAGTCGTCTTTATGTTTTATTCGGCACCAACTTCAAAATGTTTAATTTGTTTTTGGCATTCTAGATGTATTTTTTTTTGCTTTTTAGTTGCCTTGTAGGTACCTATTTATGTTTCAAGTCGGTAATATTTTTTTGTTAAAAAAGTTTTTTATAATACCTAATTATAATTTGTTTTCAGTGATGAAATGAAATGAGTAGGATTTTTTTTCGGAAAGCGGATATTTTTAAATGCTTCTAATAAATTATCAATGATTGTACCAGCAGCTTTTGTGCAATATCCTACCTGTCTAGGGATTTAACTAGTGTGTTGCATTGGTCAACTTCTTATTTTTTGTTTCAAAATATTATAACGTTGTTATTAGGAAGTTCCCATGCAAGATCAAAATACAATCAACATACAAAATATTTTGACTACAAAATATTACAGATTTCAGTTGCTTGTAAATATTCAATTTTTAGATATACCTAGTTTTATTCCCGGAAAAGGACATACGATAGCTTTTATCTGGATAACTGACTCCACGTGGGAGGGTTGCCAGCGAAAACTAGTACCTAGGAAATGACAATATAAGTTTAACACAAAGGATGATGTTACGCTTTTATTCGTCTAGCTTCCCAGCCTGCAAACAAGTGCAGCAGTGAACTACGTTCCAATTATGTTATATTGTATCATTATATCAATCATAAACAATACCACGAAAACTGTAAGTACATACAGTGAGCACGTGATTATACTGGACCTAATATATGTATTCCGTCCTTTTCAACACTGAGGAAATAACCTATTATACTTCTACTATTTCACTGTACAGTGGCCTATTCCCGGTAGCATTGTTCTAGATAAATGTGAATTATTCAATTATACCAACGCGTTAGTACCAGCACTTATACAATTGATACAAGTCGTAAAGAATTTTGAACTTTAATATGTAAGCTTTAAATGTCAAATTAGGTTGAAAGTGTTGTAGGAAAATGATTGAAAGTATAATATTACATAGACGACTGCTTTATGTCGTGAATTAGATTAAGGAAATAGAATAAATAGATCAAAGTGATTTTGAGTTAAGTTTTGAATATAGAATGTTGTAGTAGGCACTTGTTATACGTTGGTTATTTTCAAATAAATATAGCACTTATTATGTTGTAAGAGTATTCGAAAAAGCTCTAAGCCAAGAAATTAAAGTACAACGGTAAAATCTTGAAAGATTTAACAAAAGAAATGGTATTATTATCTCTGTGTAGTTGATTAATGATAGTTCTGGTACCTTATTCCTTTTTCCTTATTTTTTTTCGTTTTCTCGGCAAGACCTTGCAAACTGTCAATGTGCTTAGAAATGCATCAACCTACATGCGCGGCGGACATCTTTGAGCTCACCGCGCATGCGCCATTTCGCGCGGGCTTGCCGCGAAAACGGAAAAAGGACATAAGAACCCTGATATTTAGTTATGGGACATGTTGAATCAATTAATCTTAACGTAAATTATTTCTATTAGCATCTGAAAAATCATCTAAAATCGTCTATTTTCTAGTTGGCTGTTATCTTATAATTTTATTCATAAATTTACGTTTACACTATTTTGCCAGATTAAGTCTCGAAATATATCTAATATTAAGGACAATCGTTTGCACTTCCGTCACTGATTAAAAAACGTTAACCGCCAACGCCGAACGAGGTCTTCTTCATAAGTAAGTTAATTAGTTTTTAAATTTGTTAATATTTAAGTACTTTATAGAAGAGTTAAAAAAAACAGTAAATATAGTCACAACCTCGCTGCGACAGTCCGCTTGTGATCACGGCCGGTGCAACCTGGTCGAAACGTCAAGCAATTTTAAGGTAAACAATGCGTGTTAATTCCCGTATAATAAATAGTTATAAATATAGTCAGTCAATAACCTAGTCAGATTTTACCGTCTACTATCCCTACCCACATATCATACTTTATGACATTATACACATTAAAACACCTTTCTTAAAAGGCGTAAGTAAATAGTCTAGCCTTGGGCAGTCATGGGTCATTCCTAGTAACGTAATAATGTATTGGTAGTACATTTCTTTGAGCAAATTAGTTGTAATCATCTTAAACTAGTACAGCCTTGGGGGACGATAGAAAAGCGTTAGAATACCGTCGTAATGACATATATGCGACATTGTGCACAAATTAAATATAGCAATTTTATAGTAGTAAAAATAGCGGCAGACTAACCTGTCGTTATTATTACAGCTTCACGTTTATCATACAAAAATACAACTCTGATGTATGGCATAGTTAGTAAAACGAAGAAATTCAAATTCAAAATTCTTTTTTCACTTACGATTCAAAACAACTCTTGTGATACCTCGGGATTCTACATGTACATGTAATGCCTAATTCGAAATTCGAAAACCAAACAATAGGTTTAAGATTAAACCGTATCGTAGAGCAAAGTCAGAGTATATATTTTTTTGAAAAAGTTAAGGGGGATGTGGGATTATGGTCCCACATTACTAGCAATCCTGTTAACCCCTCCAGCTCAGCTCAGTGGCTTGTGTTAGGTTCACGTCGGTAGTAATTAACCCGCGACCTCACGATTGCGAGACCGATATATATATAAAGACTGGAGATCTAAGAGTGTGTGACATAATGATTGACCGATGGACAGCAAGCATTTAAATAAATAACGAAGTTTTAATCGGGTCCTTATTCATGTTCTTTTTTTCCGTTTTGCGAACGTGCGAACTGTCAAAATCTTGTCATAATGGTAAATAGAGAGTTGCGCATAAAAATGCATCAACGCACATGAGCGGTGGACATCTTTAGCGCACTGCGCATGCGACAGTACGCGCGGGCTTGTCGCGAAAACGAAAAAAAAAGAACGCGAATAAGGACCCTGATCTTTGGGAGGAATCTCACTTTCTTAGTTGTCACCCAGATCCAGAAAGCGAAACTAATCGGTGAATCAAAAACTGTAATAGTTCTTTAAATACTTAATTTTAACAAATGACTGTTAACCAATCCAACCAGTGTTAACCAGAGCTAAATAAGAGCTGTACCTGAGGGACCCCTTCATCAAATGATGCAACGTAATCAATGACTAATTCTTATCTAACCTGAATCTACGGCTATATCAGGTATACCACAACCTCACCAGGTTTCAGCCAACTGGGTCAAGGCACAGATTAGATAAGTTCATATGGTTGGCTCCATACAACGAGCGAAATAAAGCTCACGCACACATAGACGCGTATATATGAAAGTCTCGGTCTAACTCGGTAGTATCGTCAACCTAGGCAGCGCATATTTATGTGTGTGTGGGTTTTTGTCGAGCATTCTCAATAGGTTTTAGTTTATCTGATCATCCGCACGCAATCTAATGCGTGCGATGCGTTAAAAACAGCATCGCATGTTGATACAATGCGTGCATACGAACATCACCGCATCTAATTGAGAAATTGTTCAGATGTTCAAAGAATACTAATCGGGAGATTGGTTATGTGTGTTTGTAAAAGGCCTTTCATATACGAGTATTATAGACAAATTATATTTTTATTTACAATACCTACACTTTTGTTTCGTGCATAAGTAAAAGTTTATGGACACGGAAAAATAATTATTTCGTGTAAATTATAATTCCCTGTAACCCTTGAAACAAGAGAGTTGATAGGTATAGTGCTGTGATTAAGACCAGGGTCCTTATTCACTATCTTTTTTTTCGTTTTCGCATCAAGCCCGCGCTTTTGTCTGTCAAAATCTTGTCTTGCTTAGAAATGCATCGCGCATGCGCGCGGACATCTTTGAGCGCACCGCGCATGCGCTAGATCACGTGGGCTTGCCGTGAAAACGAAAAAAAACATAGTGAATAAGAACTCAGGGATAAGAATGAATTCAAGTAGAGTCTAGCTCTATTTGTACAAGCCAACAACAAATTTTCATGATCAAATTCTTATCGGTTGATAACTTGTAAAATGCTTCAGAGAACCACTGGAAAATACCACTGCTTAACGCACCCATCATGTTCACTGAACTTCGTGATACAACTCTCTGAAGCATTTTACAAGTTATCGCCTGAGTGGACATGACTGACAAATCTTCAAAAAGAGTCAACCCGTGACCGCGACCGTTGCAATACGGTCGAAACGTCGGGCAATAAACAAGGTATTTTACCTTAAATTATTCAAGCGATTAACACCCGTAATATTTATTTTTTCATAATCTAACAAATCTTGTACTGGCTTGTGGATCATATGGGGTAAATCAGTTTAACGCGAACAGTGTCGTGGGTTTAAGCTAGTCAAATTTAATAATTTGGTTATCACACAAAATGGTGTATAGAGGATTGAACCCGTAACATATTGGTTCAATGTGATTGATCTGACCACTGCTATCTAATACTTTGTTTGAATTAAGTGTACATCTTTCGCCATGTAATTTTCATCTCACAAAAATATTATAACAAATTTGATATATTTCGGGACTTATTTAAAGATACGTACCTTTTATTTACCCGATCATTATAATCGCGAACGTTTAAAAACAATAATATTACAACAATTTACCTATAATTTACGCAAGCGTCATTAAACGATAAAAGTATTAAGCCTGTTGCCTATTGTAAAAGGCGTGTTACACTACAGTATATGAGTGACGTACACACACATGCGCAAGAGTATAAGTGCAGTGAACTTCTGCATTGTGAGTATAAAGTTACATGTAATGTAACTTATATACTTCCTTGTTTTAACGGACTACTTACCGTTTTCTATTATAAGCTAGACAGGAAAAAATCCTTTTATAATGTAGCCTTTATACTAGTAAGTGGATACTAGATTTTAAAGCGGCGGTAGCCTAATGGCTAAGGTATCAGACTCGCAATCGTGAGGTCGAGGGTTTGAATCATACCCATTATAGTACCGACGTGAACACACTACTAACACAAGCCATTGAGCTTAGCTAGAGAAGTTGACAGAATTCCTAGTAATGTGGGACCCAATCCCACATTGCTAGTTATCTATTTAGGTACAGAGCCAGTAGCTTAACGTTAAATCAGCTTTGACTGCTTCAGTAGCGCGGTGGAAGTGTGTCCGACTGCTACGCAAGATGTCGTGGGTTTGATTCCCGCACGGGACACTACTTTGTGTAATCCACAAATTGTTTGTAACAGGGCTTGTAACATAATGCGGGAGTCGTCTTGAAAAAAAAAAGCTGTTTAAGTTGCTTCACGATCTTTTTATCCGTGTCCGTGGCAAGCCCATGCGAACTGTCAAAATCTTGACATAATTGTGAATGGAGAGCTGCGAAAAAATCACGACTTTGTGGGCTAAAACAAAATTAAACAACAAAGTTTTCCTAAATAAATCCAGGTATTTACCTACCACAAATAAAATAAATAATTATTATTATTAATACCTACTATCCACTTGCTAATTCGTAGTGTTGTGCCAGTTCTACTTAATAAGTGTAATCCATAGTCGATTCAACTCGAGTATCCATTCGATACTTGACAAGTAGGTCGCGACGACTAGTGAACAAGGCGGTGCAGATTTTACGTCGAGATTCGATTTCAAGCTATTAACGCGTATTCAATGTGAGATTTTATCGATAATTATTGTATATATTTTGTGTTGCAAATGTTGGTATTGAGTATTATGTGACATTTTCTTTTTTTATAGACTGACTTACCTCATTTAGAAGCGTTTAAAGTTCATTACGGTGTTTTAAAAAAATATAATAATCATTTACGAAACAACGGCCAAACTTTCAGTCATTAGTTTAATTCTTACGACATCCCTCATATAAATATAAATGTGTTTACGGATATGCTCAAAAATACCCGTGTTGGGTTTTGGAATACCATGAATGTACACATTAGGTATAAGTACCTGGATGACCGAGCTTTGCTCGGTATTTTCTGGGTTCCGTAGCCAAAATGGTAAAAACGGAACGCTTATAGTCTAATAGTCTGTTTGTCCGTCCGTATGTCACAGGCATTTTACTCAAAGACTACACAATGAATATAAAGGCGTCTTGTAGTAGCCGCTACCTAGTTTGATAGCTAAGTAATAAAAATAAATATTTTTAGGCATTTCATACATTTAACAAAAGCTGAAAAAAAAATCAGCATGTGTGACATCATTCGACAGGCCTTTAAAAAACATGTAAGGTTTCAAATAAACTTTTTTGATTGAGTGAATATAATTGGAAATAATTGTCCCGAAAGTTACATAAATTGTGTCCCCTCTATCAATAATAAACATTAATATCTTTTGAAATAAAAATTCTATTATTTTTTGGTTACACAGTGATCAAAAAATAATATAATATTTATAGGCATTTTTTGCCAATCACTTTATTAAAAAATGCAATAATTGTATTAAAAATACTTTAAACTAAAGTAATTATTTTCGACTTTATCGAATACGATGAATACAAGAAAAGGGCGTAAGTGCCATGAACATAACGCTCTTCTGCTGGTGCAAATATTCAAAACGGATTTTTTACGTCAACGACTGCGGAATCCTACACTAAGCATGGTTCTAAAAGTAAATCGTGTATTTTGGAAATTATATTTAGACACACATTACATACTTATGAGATATGAATAATATTTTTCGATCTTACCGACATAATAATAAAAAAATATGAAATAACAAATCAAAATTTAATGTTTTTAAAAGACTTGACGAATGATGTGCAACACGTTGATGTTTGTTTAACAAAAAGATGTTTCAGCTTCTGTTATATGTATGGATTGCACCCCTTAATAATATTTATTTTTATTATTTAGCTATCAAACTAAGTAGCGGCTATTACAAGACACCATTTCACCAAATTCACCAATATTCATTGTGTAGTTTTTGAGTGAAATGCCTGTGACATACGGACAGACAGACAGACACACCAACAGACGGACATGACGAAACTATAAGGGTTCCGTTTTTGCCAGTTTGGCTACGGAACCCTAAAAAGGGAAAAAAATAATCATCTGGACTCAACCCGGGGTCTTCTGGTTTCGGGACCGCCCGATGTGCCATGAACATACGCTCTTCTGCTGGTGCAATTATTCAAATCGGATTTTTTCGTACGGCAACGGTTGCGGAACCCTACACTGGTCTTTTTTTGGGAAATTATATTTAGATTATCAAATGACATACTGATGAAATTTTAATAGTATTTTTCAATCTTACCGACATAATAATAAAAAAAATATGAAATAATAAAACACAAATCAAAAAACAAAAACCAAAAATTAAAATAAAAAAGGAAAAAAAATAATTATAAAATAAAAAAGGAAAAAACGTATATTTCATTCGGATTCGAACCGAGGTCATCTGCTTCGTGGATCGCCCGTTTTCCACCTAAGCTATTAAAACAATGGAAATCTCGGCGAAATTAACCTTCGTATTCTTCGTCTTCGTTTCCCACTTAAGCTATTAAAACAAATGAAATCGCGGCGAAATTTACCTCCGTATTCTAATGATATTGTAGCAGTATTTTAATGCCTGAAAATCCAGATAGAACGACGTTTTTTAAAAATGAAACCTAGCTAGACCGATTTATCGCCCCCGAAACCCCCTGCATACAAAATTTTGAAAAAATCGCTGGAGCCGTTGCCGAGATTTGGATTATATATACATATATATATATACAAGAATTGCTCGTTTAAAGATATAAGATATATGTTCATAAACTTTCGCGATTTGTACACATTATAGAATTTTATAAGCTACGGGTCTTAATCGCGTAAATATTTTATTTTAAGGCTAAATACCTTTGTTTATTTCCCGACGTTTCGACCGTATTGCAACGGCCGTGGTCACGGGTAGACTAATTCAGCTCAGCGTCGCGTCCAAGGAGCGCGGGTTTCGGAAACTACCCTTTGCTTGATTTTTATCACTCACTATTACGGAACACTCACTATTATTATCACTCACTATCTGGCATAATGTCATGTCTGGAACGCTATTCAAAAAGTTGCTTATTACTGGCTCTGTACAAAGGACGTTCCTGCATCGATGTTCAACATGGAGATGGCTGTCAGCCAGTCAATCTCGACTCGGCACATAAGTTGGTGGCCACTGTTATTGTTGACAACAAGAAATGTAATTTTGCTTAGATCATTATATCTACTTCTTGGTGTAATATCACTGTGATCTTCTCTTCAACTGCAGCAACTTTCCCAACGAATTGTGAAAATGCACTAACATTACTTTTACTACTCATTGTGTGCAAAATATCTACATAACACCGGAAATTAGTTATAAAAACGGCTAGATCGCTGTCTATTATAAAAAGAGGAATAACTTGTGGAAGTTATTTTTCTTCACTCAAGTAAAAACGCAGCAGTCCCATGCCGTCTAAGCATTTTCAGCAATCCAATCACGATTTCGCAAGAATTAAAAATATATACCGCACTCTTTATTAAAAACTGGGCAAGAGCATGTCGTACCATGCTCAGTGTAGGGTTCCGCAGCCTCAAATAATTGCATCAGCAGAAGAGCGTATGTTCATGGCACTTACGCCCTTTTGTTGAGATTCGCACTTTTTCAGCAATAACTCAACGACGGTATATCCGATCATGAAATAATTTTAGTTTAAAGTACCTACTAAGATTTGTTATTTTTTTCATATTTTTTTTGGTTACACAAAGTTAAGGGGGGGGGGGATACAATTATGCAACTTTCGGAGCGATTATTTTAAAAATATTCACTCAATCAAAATATTTTTTATAAACCCTAAAATGTTTTTAAAAGATCCGTCGAATGATGTTGTTGATATTTGCTTAAAAAAAAATCAGCTTCTGTTACATGTGTAGAGTGCCCCCCTAAAAATATTTATTTTTATTATTTAGCTATCAAACTAAGTAGCCACTACTACAAGACACCTTTTCACCAAATTTCATTAACATTCATTGAGTAGTCTTTGAGTAAAATGCCTGTGATATACGGACAGACAGACAGACAGACGGACATGTCGACACTATAAGGGTTCCGTTTTTGCCATTTTGGCTACGGATCCCTAAAAACCAAGTATTACCTTGCGTTCAGGTTTTTAAGTTGATTCTTTGAAATCATTCTAGATATTTTGACCTCAACATTATAAGCACACAATGTGTAAAACACACGGTAATATAAAACACAGTGCATGCTATAAAACATAAGTTGCTTGTTCTTGGAAAACGAGACTAGTAAAGTGAGTCGCAATGTTTTGCTTAGAACTAACTCCGGGAAAAGGTATGATGCCAATCTAGATTAATATACAGAAAAAGTTGGAAAGGTAAGGATTGAAAGGCTGTCTGTTGAAAGTGGTTTAGTAAAGATGTCAGACGTGAGTTGTTTGATAGAAACGATAGCTTGGTGTGATGAGTTTCGTGGATCGATGTACCTATAGTTTGTTTATGATCTTTAGAATTACTATATTGTGGGTTTTATTAGGCATGTATTTATCAGGCTGTATGGAAAAAAATAACATAGCCCAACCAAGTCGGGGTATGTTTTGACTTGAAAAAGTTTGTTCTTAAAACGTTATATCTTATTTACTTGGCAAATTAATATAAATATGAAAAAAAAATGTCTTGTCTGATGCCTCCTATAATAAAAACTTGACTTTATAGTAGGTTTATTTACAATAATTAATACCTAACCTACTATAAAGTCAAGTTTTTATTATAGTAGGCATCAGACAAGACAATATCGGGAGTTTCAGTGCTACTGAGACTCCCCATAATAATGTGGTACATTCGTACATGGTTTCGGCTATCTCGTCAAAGTCTAAGTCGGCGCATATACCTGTACCTTTAGTACTAGGTCCCTTGTCGACACACTACCGATTTCCACCAAGCTGCTAGTGAGGTTTCTGTTGACCGGAAATCCAACACCACCCTGAGCCGATCACCTTCTCGAAAGTAGAATAGGTCGCCTGACTCAATGGTTAGTGTCACTTCTCCTTGTCTACGTAACGGACCTCTGATAGTCCCAGTAGGTCCATAGTGCGTGCGACCTAGCTTTACCTCGAGTTCGTTGAGGTGCCAATCCAGCCATAGACTAAAACCGTTGTACGTCGCGAGGGTCAAGTTTTTATGATAGCTTGCCGTAACCCAGAGATTCTTTGCACCCTTTGTTCCGCTGTAACCGCGATCGCTACCTTGGCTGGGAATAGCAAGACTACCGGGAACTGGGGCCGTCTTTTGTGGTGTTGCTGCGTTAAGAGGTTTTGGCCTACTATACCACGCTGGCCAGGCGGGTTGGTATAATTACAAGTTTTCCATCTCCAGGCTTTAGTTTCACGTGCTCGAAAATTCATTAAAAATTCTGACATCTAAATGATCCCGGCATGCAACGCAAAACATGCCTGTGTGTGTGGATATACGATACGATAGATAGTTTAATCGAAATGGTTCATAACTTTGGTGATGAAAATCCTTGCATACGTTTTGAAGATAATATCCTTTTCGTTCCTGGTGTATTATTTTAGTGTGCAAATTATCTTGTTTCACTCCCTATTTTTTTATCCACAATAAAAAAATATACCTAATATTGAAAATATGTTAGCCATTTATTACGACCGTATGTCTCGTGTACCACATAAAAATGGACGGAATGTGCCGTGCTCCTAACGATGTTTTTTTCTAATCCACTTTATTACTGCTGACATTGATTTCAATGACTTAGTGTAAAAACTTAGTAGCATTTGTTGTTCTCGAGGGATACGTCGTTTTTCTTTGTTTATTGCCCAACCTAGTTAACGTAAGTGTAGATCATAGTTTTTGCTTTTACCTAATAAGGTAGAAAATTAATATCAAGACCAGCTTTTTACTTAAAGTCGCATTCTGCATGAACTACAACTTAAAAAAAAATTATGGTCAACTTCTACAGTTGCCATGTGCCTATTAACTAAGTACCTACTTATATGCCAAATCAGGAAATGCCTTAGAAGCGAAAGTTATGTTTAGAAAGATAAAAAAAATGTGTGGCACTCGGGGACTGCCGCGGTAAAGCTATTGCATAGTATTTTTATCAACTTAAGCAATTAAAAAAAAATATATAGGGTAAAACTACATAAAACGCCCCACTTTTATTTGAAATCTAATAAAAACAAAAATATAAATGCTATAATCAAACTCTTTAATACAAAGTATTATTTGGTATTCTGACAATAGTTCAACAAATATTCATCTCAATAGATGCTGTAGATTTGTAGAAATTACGATTTTTTTTAAACCTTGGGTGGGGCGTTTTGTAACGTGGCTGTTGGCTAATATGACTCAGTCAGACATCAGCCTGGTCTAAGTCATTCGCGCTCCAGGACGCTCGTAGTGTCGTTCGTTGGTATTTTCGAGACATTATCTGTAAAACATTATCTCCGCTATGAGTGCTAGAGTAGTGGGGCGTATTGTCAACTGGGGCGTATTATCGAGTTTTATCCTATATTTTTAAGTGTTTTTTTTTATTATAAAAAAACAATGTTTGAATTTTTTTTTTCTTTAAAAAAAATTGTTTTTTTTATTTTAGCAATTAAAAAAAAAATTTTTTTTTACTTTTTAAAAAAGTTTTTTTTTTTTTAAATAAAAAAAAAATCATTAAAAGTTCTGCTATTCATTTATAGATGGCAAAAGTAAAAAGTATCACCGCTGTGCCCGTCGGAGTGGGGAGCGTGAGGTTTTTTCGTTACGGAATTTCTGGATTTGGTCCCCGCGCTCAAGGCCCGCGATAGAAGCTATGCAATAGCTTAAAAATATTGTACTTCAAAAATCTTCGCATATACAAAGACACTCTATAATCCCCTTACTCTGACGCCCGTGGGATGGCAAAACTGCAGGAGAAACAGGCGTAGAATTGACAGCTTGATGAGCTCCCCGAGACAAGGAAGTGTACCGTTTGGAAAACGACCAACCATCTATGAACACGACAGTGACAACGTTACTTAACCTTGTTTATCTATCTTGGCTAATAGCAAAGTATGAGTTTAAAGGTTTTATTTAATGTTTAGGTAATAACATTTTTCATATAAGTTCTCTTCACTGTTATAAGTATAAACAATTTTGTAGGTCTTATTAGGTACTATATTAAAATAACATATTGTTATGTATATGCCGAGGTCTCGAGCTTATACATAATATAATATTATAAGGTGGAAAGATTTGATTGTTTGTTTGTATTGAATAGGCTCCGAAACTACTGGACGGATTTGAAAAATTCTTTCATCGTTATGAAGCTACACTAACCCCGGGTGACATAGGCTATTTTTAATCCATTTATTCCCACGGGAACGGGAAATACTCGGGCGAAACCACGAGGTGTCCGCTAGTACATAATAAAGTTGAATCTCTTTGTTTGTAAAACATTTATGGTTGTACGAGCAATTTTAGGCTTTGCTTTCAATATTTTAAAGAGTGAATTTCAATACAGTCTATCATCGACTTACAGTGTGCTTAGCGACCAGAATGGATCGATATTAATTGTTTTTTTTTATTATTATTTAAAATATATAAAAGTGCAACAATTAATTAATTAATAATTACATAAACTGTGTTCGATTGTGAGAGTAACTTTAAGTTTCATTTATACATATAGATTCCGTTCCCGGATCCCGAATCTGCTCTCCTAGGAGCCAAGCTTACTTATGTGTAGTAGTTTGACACTACAATCATAACAATTCTTAAAAAACGAAAAAGAAGATGTGGATGAAAGTAATGGAGGTAGCTAAAAGTTCGAGGAAGATCATTCATGATATTTACTGGACATTTTATTACTATAACCAACATACACGGGAAACAACTAAACAGTTACACGCACAATGACCCAATCATGAAAATAACGGCCAAAACTCAAACGTATGCAAAAGTATTTCTGTCACCACTATTCACCCATAAGCGACAGTGACAACACGAGAGTTCAACGTCTCAAAACTGACATAAAAGCTACGATTAAAATATAGGGAAATAATAATTAAAACACATGCAAGTACAGTAAACCGTTATTTTTATCGTGTCTAATTTTGGTTATATTTCTGCGAAACGACTCACAACAACGCCGAGGTTGTCAAGAGAAGCCTTTATAAGCGCTGATTCTACACAACCGGTCGTAATTCCACACCTCTAGGGATGTACTCTTGCAATATCGATATATTATGAAAATCGGCGGTTTATCCAAAGGCTATAGAATAGAATCAGGTCAAAAAAAGTACTGTTAAGGATGCAGCGATTGCTTTATCGATATAATATTTATGAATATGCTTTATCGAACGACTATCCGATTGAAACCTGATTATACTTGTTTCTTATATTTATTAAAGTTGATGCTGAAAATCTAGTTGAACTCAGTAATCAAAGCAGACAATATTTTTACTCAAGGCTGTTGACTGTTTTTCAAGTGTAAAGATAATCCGTTGATTATCTTCACACTTGAAAAACACTCTTAATTTATTTTTCTCCAGAATACAACAACATAATTATGTATAATATACATTCTTAAAACAAAATCTAATAGGGTATTTACAAGTAGACGCATTTATTTTAGTTTTTACATTTATTTTAATGTCATACAAAATACAAAAAACTCTATAAACCACAGGAATTTATAATTATAATATTTTTTTATAAGACATTGCAAGTTATTAATACTTCTAAAATTAGGACTGTTTATTAGTATTTTTTTATTTATTTTGGATTGTTTATCCAAAATAAATAAAAAAATACTAATAAAAAGATTTTCCATCCACACGTTTACACAAACCGTACAATAACACATGATATATTTACTTAGAAAACAATTTACCTAAATATTTATTAACACAAACAAACACAACATTTTTTCAATTTAAATATATCTGTTTAACAAACCATTTTAATATTCACTTCATCCAACGACCAATTTACGACAGCAAATAGATTGATTACATCTCCTTGAGTCAATAGATCATTCGAGATTTATCACAAGCAATAAACTCGAACAAATTCCTACAGTGTATTATATAATTAGTCATTTATGTGCACTATATCAAACAATCTTATAAACTAGCGTAAAAAAGACTATTAAAATGTAAACATGATGACTATTGACTGTGAGGAAAGAAATTTAAAAAAAATGATATTGCATTTTCTAAAAATATAGAATATTAATTATGATATAACTTTGATAATATTAAGTATTCGTCTGTTTGACATGCTGTTGTGGCGGCACCCATATAAATAATACCAACATTAAGTTATTTACAGTATTTTTTATAGGCATTTCTTTACAGTATACCTTTTATTAATACAAGGGCCCAACTCGCGTGCAGGAAAGGATGAACGAAATTGAGCTCTAGTAACATAGTCCCGATAGATGGTTCGATTCTGGCCCCAGTTTGGCATACGGTAGTCTCGGATTCGATTCCTGGGTCTGGATTACAATTTTTCTTTCTTTCAAATATATTATATTAATATCAAGTTACTTGTCAATAAAATTACAACTGTGACAAATGAAGTTGTTACAGCTCTAGCTATATTTACAAATTCCCAACGTTGACCGTTCCGCTGCAATCACTTCGCCTGGTCAAAGGAACCCCTTTTTTAACTCCAGAAATTTAGACTGAAATTTTACCTAACGAGCTAAAACTTATTTCAATGAAATTAAATCGATATTAATTTATGACTCTCCAGCACCGGCAGGTCAGTATCGAATAACGTAAAATCGAGTATCGCAATCACACCACTAGTGGCCAGACAGGTATTATTAGGTCTTCCTGCTATCCATTCGCAGGCTAACACGACAATTGTGAGTACTGTATTCGCTTCCATACTCGATAGAATGATTTGTTTCTATAGCAGTTACGTGGTCCACTGTGAAATTGTAAAGAATGTGGATAAAGCTGTAAAGTTATAGTTCTACTATTTTCATTGTACGTTTGCTGTTTTAAATATCATGTGTCGTTTGAATAGGGACTTTCTGACTATTTGAAATAAGGATCAAATTGACTTGGTAGTTGTGTTGATTGTGAGGTCTCTTGGTTAGGTTAAAATAAAATTTAGCTTTTATATGAACAAAAATATAATAACCTAAAGTCATGCTTTATAAAACTACGAAATATCAGTCCTTTGTCAAACTTATGGTGAGACACGGTAAACGATTTGAATTCGCTTTAAAGCTTTTACAGATTTAGCCCCAGTAGATACTTATAACGGCGGTTATAAGTATCTACCTTATTCAGGCGGTTTTTGGATGCATCATGTAACACATCTAAGATGTTACGTGACATAGCTGAAGCATGTAACATTTTTTAGGGTTCCCCAAAAGGAAAAACGGCATTCAGGCATCATTTTGTGGCCCGTCCGTGCGTCTGTATGTCAAGATCATTTATTTCGGGAACGCGTGGAGGTATCAAGTAATTAAAACTCAGGTCTACAGTCTCTGAAAGCTGTGAAAAAATAAACTTATAAGTTAACGTAAAAAAAGCTATGGTCGTTTAAGCACATAAAAGGTATATTTCGACACTCACTAGATAATCAAAATTTATATTTTCCGTTGACCTAGAACTATGAAATTTGGCAAGTAATGCCATCTTATACTACAAGTATAGGGAAAAATCTGAAAACAATACATTGGTAATTAAATCATAAAAAATATTGACCTTAAAAACTATGAGTCTCAATTCCTGAACTATTTATATATATATATTTTTATAAGACAACTCCTGTAGTAGGGTACAAGCCCTGTGTCACGGGGGACTTTACAAACACACAAGTAACGGACACAAAGTACAACCAGACCCGGAACAACAATTTGTGGATCACACAAAGTGGTGTCCCGTGTAGGAATCGAACCCATGACCTCTTGCGTAGCAGTCGGACACACCCCCACCGCGCCACAGAGGCAGCCATAATACGTACCTATAAATTTGTACGGAAGGCGGCGACCCGACTCGCACTTGTCCGTTTTTTTTTTTACTTGATGTCCCTAAAACGATCAAATAGGCTAAATCGATCAGTAC
Organism: Herminia tarsipennalis; assembly: GCA_945859575.2. Lineage (NCBI taxonomy): Eukaryota > Metazoa > Arthropoda > Insecta > Lepidoptera > Erebidae > Herminia > Herminia tarsipennalis. The sequence goes on along the minus strand of OX243843.2, from coordinate 3,927,739 downwards.
AGCCTTAAGGCTCAATCATTCGCTCTCTCTAACAAAAATAAAGTTAGCAATCATTGGGTGCCCATCGGCGATTCACACATGTTTGCTTTCGTTTATGTATTACTTGGTTGAATTACCGCCTATAAAGTTAATATTTGTTTTACATATCTAATAGTCGACCAATTTGCATCGCCAATCCTATCATGACAAGAATAATCGATAGGAATCGTAACAAATTTAAAAACAGTATCGATTATCAAACGATTACAAGGCTCAATTATTTCAATACAATTACTATTACCCCGTTCTTACAACAGGGTGTATAATCACCAAATCGATTAAACACCATAAAAAATATGCCCCGAGTCAAAAACGAAAGTCGATTCTTAAAAGTAATAATCTTTACGTATTGATACCGTATATCGATTCGCTTCTCGGATCGTAAAAGCCTTATCGACTATTCAATTTGCCTTCATTTGACACATTGATTAGTTCTGTACGGACTTAAAAGGTTAATTTTTCAACAATAATCATCAATATCTTTGCAGACTTTATTTTTATGGGCTTTGGTTTATATTTGACCTGCATTTGGAGAAGATGAAGTTAATTTGCATTACGTTCTTTAATATTAGTAGCTGTCCCGCGCAACTTCATCTGCGTAAATTTACACCGTTTTTGCTACATTTCTAATTTCTGCTCCGCTCCTATTAATCGTAGCGTCATGTTATATAGCCTTCTTCGATTAATGGGCTATCTAGCAGCGAAAGACAACACTTCAACACTCTTTTCAGCATTATAATTATATAGATTGTGTTCAATAAATTCCACAATTCTCATCATCAGCGATAAAGTAGTTCTTTGGAATACATACAAACAAATACAATAATTGCATTTTTGAAAGATAGAAAATTTTTAAATCCAGACTCAGGAATCGAACCCGAGACTTCCGTAGCCAAACAAATGTCTACATACAAACAAATGAGATTTAACTGAACAAAAAATATTAGATTTTGAAAGCTTCCGATTTAGGTTCAAACAAACTTTAATCCCATTCGTTCTTTAACATTTGAGACATTTGTAGCTGCTGAACTGAGCTGAGCGAGGAATGAGGAGTCTTCTCTTTATCATCTAATCATTCCTCGCTGCACCATCATTGCATAAGATACTAATTATTACTTTGCCAGCGTCAAAATCAGCCCGCAAACTACTTTTGGTTATAAATATACATACAACATTGTTGCAGGTTACTTCCCAGCTCATCAAGCAACCACTACCTAGTATTGCTTTCTATTAACCGACTACGACTTCCGTTCGATTAGTACTTGAACTAAGTAACTACGTACAGTAAGGTACAATCTGCAGTTTGCCTGTATTTCCTTAAAAAGCCAGTGCTCTAACTTTAGGTTTCGCAATTTCGCAGGCGATGTTACAAATCGCTCTCTCAATCAATTCTGAATGTGACAGTGTGTGACAGACGTGCAATACAATTGGAACTAACGTTTTTGATTGGTTGCTAAGCAACAACGAATGGCGATTGCAGCAACATGCGATACAATTGGAACTAAAACTGTCACCGTTATCACGTAAAATTACCGTCCGAAAACCGACTTTACAGACAAGCACTTTTAACATAGTGGGCATATACTTATAGCTAATCTCATAGTCCTCTAATTTTCTGTTGAAATCCAGCTTCAGGAAAAATTGAGAGTCTAGATTCAAAACACATTTTCATTACTTTTAAACATTTTACTTCATTCACAATACTTTGTAAAACATAGCAACAGACAGCAAACTAACAAAATAAACAACAAATACAAACTTGAAGATACAACTATTGTTACACACATTAAAGATACTGACATAAACACACAGGCATAACCTCCTAAACTCGTCAAAACAAGCACACATTAGCTAACAGCAACCACATCACTCTACACAAAACCTCAACTTACATTAACAGTAGTTACATCAGCTGTCTAAGTTCAAGAATTTGGTGTCAATGCCCTCAGACGCTGCGCAGGAGTCATTACTTGGTTATTGTTATCGCGAAATTACTTTCTTACTTAAGTTAAAATTGTTGGAAATTGTAGTTTTTACAGCTTTCGTGTAATTGAATACGTTATCTTAGCATTTGGTTTTAAAATTATATGGTTATTTAAATTCATGTTTGTACTACAATGAAAAACTATGTTTATTTAAAATAATGTATTGATGGTATATAAATCACAAAGAATTTCCGGAATGTGACCAACCAAACTAATAAAGGAGGAAGTACCTCAGGCAGTATACTTGGCCACATTTATGAAACCTTTAATTTTATATGACACTAGCTGTCCCGCGCAACTTCGTAAGCGTAAATTTTCCCCGTTTTTGCAACATTTCTCATTGCTGCTCCGCTCCTATTGGTCGTAGCGTGATGTTATATAGCCTATAGCCTTTCTCAATGAATGGGCTATCCAATAGTGAAAGAATTTTCCAATTCGGATCAGTAGTTCCTGAGATTACTGTTTTTAAACAAACAAACAAACTCTTCAGCTTTATAATATTAGTATAGATTTTTGCAAATCTATAGGCAGAATACTAGCAAGAAAGTCTTTGATTTTTAAATACAAGATTTTTTTAAGTTATTGCATAGCTTTTATCGCGGGCTTTGAGCGCAGCGACCGAATCAAGAAATTCCGTAACGAAAATAAAACCTAACACCCCCACTCCGCCTACCATGTAGCTCAGCCGAGCGTTCGCTTAACGCACGGAATGAGACGAGCTGCTCTGATATGTAATGAAAAGAAAAGAAAAAAATACTGCTTAAATAAAAAATAAATAAATACCTAATTATAATTGAATAAGTTGATAAAAAATGCTATGCAATAGCTTTACCGCGGCAGTCCCCGAGTGCCACACATTTTTTTTAAATAGTCACTTGTCGGAAGTCTATGACATAACGGGTCATTTTGCTAATTGTTCATGGTAATGGCAAACGCATGTCGTCATATCATTGTCAATTAAACGTCGTGTTGCTATGCGAAACTTCAAGCTGTCAAAGGTAATAAAACCGTTGATTTGTATGTTTGCACTTGGTATTGTCAATATTCTTTACTAGCTGTGCCCCGCGGTGTTACCCGCGGTTTATTAGCCTATATGTTAATCCAGGGTGTCAGCTAACTCCATACCAAATGTTATTAAAATCGCTCTAGCCGTTTAGACGTGAAGAAGTAACAAACATACACACTCAAATACTCACAAACTTTCGCCTTTATAATATTATATAGTGTGATTAACAACTAAATACTTCTCAATTTATAGGTTCATTGCACTAAAGTTTTAAAGCTTTTTTTTAGCTCAGAATCAGCTTTATGATGTACTAGCTGTGTCCCGCGGTGTTAACCGCGGTTTATTAGCCTATGTGTTAATCCAGGGTGTCAGCTAACTCTATACTAAATTTTATTAAAATCGCTCCAGCCGTTTAGACGTGAAGAAGTAACAAACATACACACTCACATACTCACAAACTTTCGCCTTTATAATATTAGTGAGATGATGTTCCTAATTTTTAGGCGCGGTTCGAAGGGGGGAGGGCTAATGTAACCCCCCCCCCCCCACAGTCTCGACTGAAAGACCTTTTTTTTGGAGAATGTTTAGGTAATTTTGACAGGCAATCTTTTCACTATTGTTAAATCAAATGCACTCCTCCTCGTCATGAGAGCTACTTACACTTGGCTGGCTGGGTCACATGTTTACCCCTGAACAAAGTTCTGGTTTCGCGCCTGCATAGGCTTCCTTTCAAGACTTCCTAATTCACTACGAAGTCCAGTGCATTGCAGTTTGGTTGATAGCCCATGCACAACTATTTTTGTTTGGATTCTAAGACATTTTTATTCATTCTCTTTACAATGTTTTCCTTCACCGATAAAACCACACAAAGTATCTAAGTATTCACCTGTTTTAGTTTTAAACTCAAGACTTTTGAAAAGGTTGTCATTTAAAGCCGTTAATATTGAATTATTATTGCGCTACTCAGTAGAATAAGAACCAATAATACTATTGTTTTTTATTAAAAATTGCACTGTAAAATACCTACCTTCAATAGAAACATTCGAACAGCATCAATTAAATCAATTGCTTATATCGTGTCGAGTCCAAACTCCATACTGATGTATGTCATACCAATTGATGGTGATATTTGCGTTCAATGTTTTCGTTTCTCTTTTATAGAGTTCATAAATCTTCGTAAAGAGATAGAGGTCTATTATAAAATGGATATTGATGCAAAATTAATGATTTGGGAGAGTTAGGCACTTTTTTATGGTAGCTGGTTATGTGGGAATAGAAACATGGAATGGGCTCAGTTTGGCTCAGTCGTCGGTTGTGAATGAAATGGGTTAACTTACTTAGTAGGTATTATACAATCTGTGTTCTTACGTTGGTCATCAAACTATTATAACAAGAAGGCGAATTTCAAATTATGTCTTCAATGTATTCAGCTATGTAGCTCTAAAGGCTCACAATAGACTCTTCTGATAGGCAGATTTAGTACGATTTATAATATAATGTTGTGTTTACTTTTTTGATTAAGTAGAAGTATACCAGTAAAAATCGATTGCAAATTTACCTATAGACTCACTATTTCGCTTATCTTACTATCACAAAGTCTAACATTATGATTATGAAGATGAAAATTTGGAAAAAAAAATAATCTACCAGAAGCTTTTAAAAAAAACAGGCAACATCAAGAACATGGTCAAAATTGCAAATGACGTTATAATTATAACACAAGTCTTTGAGCTAAGCTAGAAGGTTCATTCAGTGAACGATTTCAAATACCTAATCACTATCCTGATTTTATGAAAAAACTAAATTTGAGTATGAGTTAGAGTTTGAGTTTAAAAAGAAGATTGTTAGAAATGTGGGACCCAATTCCACATTGCTAGTTACTAATTAAAATTTAAATATGAGAGGTTAGAATATTGCTAAAAGTCGTTCTAATTCCTGCCCACTTGTTTCACAGGAGTTACGCTAGTAAAATATACTTCAACAACACACTAAACGTATAATAGCACCGTCCCCTACATCGTACCCAGTTCTAGAAAGCTCACAATCCGTTCTGAACAGCCTTAGGCCGCGAAAGTGCCGACATGAAATGTTTTCAATTCAACAGCGGCAGACGTCGTGCGTATGCGATTTAACTTTAATGTATGATATCAATAGGTTTGCTAGCAGCTTCTTCTGCATTGTTATTAGAAAACTGTTTTTAGACGTATTTGATCATTTTACTGACCTGTTGGTTTAGTGGTTAGTGACCTGCTAAGCCGGAGGTTGTGGGTTCTATCTTCACCAAGCCAAAACTTTGTGTGATGAGCACAATAGTTATATTCTGTGCCTGGGTGTTTTCTATCTATAATATGAATGTATTTAGAAATATATGAGTATGTCTATCAGTTCTAGAGTCTGGTTTCTATAGTACTAGCGCTGCTTAATTTGAGTTCAGATGGCGTTGTGGAAGTTGTCCCAAGATTATTATTTTTTATAATATTCTTAATTAATGCTTTAGTACTTGTATAACTGAATTATGCTCGGTTTTTATAAACAACGTTTTCTAAAAATGAAACCTAGCTAGATCGATTTATCGCCCCCGAAACACTAATACTAAATGTTATAAAAATCGATGGAGTCGTTGCCGAGATTCCGATTATATATATAGATTTATATATACAAAAGTTGCTCGTTTAAACGTTTAACTCCACGAGATAATATAACGAATAGAGAGGACTGTATTACCCAGAGCAGATGCATTATTATAAAACCAAGACAACTCTAACAAGAGTGAACGCCTGAAGAAAGGGAAAGGCATTCTTTAATAATTTGTATGGAAAATTTCACCATGTAATAATAATTCATAATATAATATAAATAGATTTCTTGATTACATGCGATGAACAAGAGTTATAAACTCATTGCTTGCATCAGAAAAAATAAACCTCTTCTCGAACTAACTAAATCATAATAACGAGGTATAAAAAGTTATATTTTTAATTAAAACTTTTTTTATGCCTTTTTATTCTGTAATGGTGTGCGCAAGAGTGTCAAAATAACAAGCGGAAGCTGTAACAGGAAACAACTATTTAGTAGCAATTAACTAATAAACTTATAAATCAATATCAAAATATGTTATTAAATCATCCTCCCCCCCCCCCCCCTCCTTCCACCATACCCACATGAAACCGATTTCATTTTTAAATGTTTTCATCAATTAATTTCAATATGCTATAAATTACACGCAATGATTACAGCTTACCAAACTAATAAATAAAATAATATATGATAGTGATTATCAATGAATATCGTTTTGATCGAAGGGTTATGGCTGCTACTAGTATGATCATATTTTTATTAATAAATTTGAAACGAGTGTATGATATAATTAAATAAAAAGATAGATTATGTGATTACGGTAACATTTAAGAATAAATACTGGCACAAAACATTAAAACATTTAGCAATCACCCATCCTAATAACATCTACGAAAAAGTAGTGTGAAATTATTAATTAAGTACAAAAATATTTCTAATTATAGGCCATTTCACTTCAATTAATTTAATTTTAGGATTTTTCTTCACACAATTAACACGAAACAATTTCTACCTAATGTGATTGAGGACAGAGTTTATTCTTCCAAAGAATAAGCCTGGTACGCAATTTAAAGGGTTAAGTAAAATATGTACGAATTTGATCGGACCAAGCCAAATGGACGTTTAAGCTGCTGAAAATTAAGTTGAAATTACAATAAACCTAAAGGGAAACATATTTTGCTTCAAGACAGTAATCATACTGGGACTAAACAATCCCGGACACATTCCCGGACAGAAAACACAAAATGCATTGTTGTCCTAATGAGCGTTTAAAGCCTAAAGGAATGCTACTTTAGAACTGGTTGAAACGACCTTTAAAATTTTAAATTTGGAATTCAGTACTTATAAGTGAAAATGAGTTTTATTTTTAAAAAGTTCTTAATTTGAGGTTTATATTTGCTGTTTAATTTTTACGATGTACTGTACTTACATTTTTGATATCTTTCAAGTGTATTTTAAATTATCGTTGTTTCACACAAACAAAATACTCCTATTAAGAATGTAATCATAAATTATTACTTATAACCTTATTTCTTCTTCTCAAGAGAAAGAAGTTTGCGGCAATTTTCATAACTGAAATTTATTCAATTATTGTGACTGGAAATGTGTAAACGGCGGTCAACTGGGCTCAAATTTTCACAGCTCCACATGTAACATCTGAAAGTATTTAAAATAGAAAAACAGCGTTTTTGTCCAGTCAAAGTTTATCTACAATAAATACTTAACGATGACAGAAACTGGTTAAAAAATCATCCAGATAAGTTTATGACTTCCAGGACTTTCACCAGTTTCAATTCACTTCAAACATTCTGTCAATATTATGACAAGTTTATTTCATAATCTAATAATTATATTTTGAATTAATTTTTAATACACCTTTTCCTAGTCAATTTGTTTATTCATCATACATAATTCGTGATTCGTTAGCATAATCAACTCGTTATAATTTCAAATAAAACTGGTTCACATCGTAAATAACTTTATAAAATAATATTTTAATTATTAGGCTCATAAAAATCTTTTAAAGTTATAAAAGGTAATAAATTCAAAAAATTATAAAAGTTTTTAGTGGAGGTCGTTCGTTGACACTTTGTTTATAGCAATAAAATAAACATGTGCGAAATTTATTGGTTTTACTGTATTGTAAATCATAAATATTGATTTATGTACTAGTGTTGTTATTTTCATATTTTTGCATATCATATTTCGAATATTTTATATTTCATTTCTCCCATTAAAATAAGGTAGATTTTTAAGCTATTGCATAGCTTTTATCGTGGGCTTGGGCTTTGAGCGCGGCGACCCAATCAAGAAATTCCGTAACGAGAATAAAACCTAACACACCCCACTCCGCCTACCATGTAGCTCGGCCGAGCGTTCGCTTAACGTATATGTATATGGTACGACTGTACGAAGCTCGCACGGATCGAGACGAGCTGCTCTGAAACGTAATGAAAAATATAAATTAAAAAAAATATTTTAAACTTTTTTTTTAAGCTATTGCTTATTTTAATTGCTTATGTTGATAAAAATGGTATACAATAGCTTTACCGCGGCAGTCCCGGAGTGCCACACATTTTTCTTAATATTTTGTCATATGCTACAGAGCCGTGATTTTGAAAACTTGTCATAATACTGATATTATTATCGATAGTATTGAAAATTTGAAACTTTGAAGCGTCGGTAGTTTAATGGCTATGGCATGGGTCTCATAATCGTAGGGTCGCGGGTTCGAATCCTACCCATTATACTACCGACGTGATCCCACTCCTAACACAAACCTTTAAGCTTAGCTAGAGGGGTTAACAAGATTGCTAGTAATGTGGGACTCAATCGCACATTGCTAGTTATTATTTAAAAAAATGCGTTGGAAAGTACCTAATACTGTTGTTGAGAAAGTGACATTAGTTTTCGTTATTACATCGAGAGGTGCATCAATTTATCGATTACATTGACTAAGAGGATAGAATTGCATCGATGTAACACTATCATATTATGGCACATGACGTTTATTCATTCAGGAAATCTAATTTCTAAAATAGCTATATTAATGGTTGTTTATTACCATATATTATTAGCGTTATGAAGTGTCAAGTAATCTACATTCCTTTTACAGTAAGTCTGCTTACGATCAGTAGTAATTTCCGTTATTTTGTTACACATAAGGATAACAGTTTTACTGGTATGTTAATTTTTGTATCAAGTCAGTGGCACACTGGCGTTGATTTGACAGTGGCTTTATAAATTGCCTAACTAATAAATTTGTAGAATATTTTGTAATCTATACTAATATTATTAAGCTGAAGAGTTTGTTTGTTTGTTTGAACGCGGTAATCTCAGGAACTACTAATCTGAATTGAAAAAATATGTTTCTGTCGGATAGCCCATTTATCGAGGAAGGCGATAGGCTATATAACATCACGCTACGACCAATAGGAGCGGAGTAGCAATAAAAAATGTTGCAAAAACGGGGAAAATTGACGCATACGAAGTTGCGCGGGACAGCTAGTAAATAGTAATCAGTTAAAAGGTTTTCTAAAGAAGCAAGTGTATTAAGTTGTCTGGGTAATTTTATCAAAACATTTGGTCAAAACAGTTACTTGCATTGCTTCTAATTTTGCAGTAGTTTACTATTTTTTTTTTTTTGTATTGTACGCATAGATACACAGTAAAATTAGAATAAACATTTAAACCCAATGTGGGGTCGCGGTTGGTTTTATTATAAGTCTTACTTGCTTAATTCTATTTGTATGTACTGCGCTGTATATTTATAATTATCTACATTTACGATAACATTGAAGTTATATAAATACATTAATTTTCTTTGTCACAATATTCAATAATATAGTAATACTAGCTGTTCCGCGCGACTTAATTTGAATTTTTCCCGTTTTTGCAACATTTCTCATTGCTGCTCCGCTTCTATTGGTCGTAGCGTGATATTATATAGCCTTCCTCGATAAATGGGCTATCCAACAGTAAATAAATCAATTCGTATCAGTAGTTCCTGAGATTACCGCGTTCAAACATACAAACTCATAAGCTTTTTAATACTAATATATATTTAAATACAAACGTGGTGCTAAACAATTTATTTATAAAATGTAATTTCAATTTAACATTCCTTATTTTATACAAATACATCAACATAATACACATACGCTTACCAAAAATTATTTAGGTAACTATAGGGCCAATCTAGTAGATCACATTAGGTGAAAATAAAAATAAAAAATTTTTAGTAATTCAATTTAACCCTTAAGAGTTTTAAAATTGAATGACTCGATACGGACTTCTAGCATCTGTGAATTTTAAAGAAATTTTAATCAACTGCCAAATGTGATCTTTTAAATTGGCCCTACTATAAGTTAATATAAGTTCTACGTAAAAAAGAAATGAAATATTTGTATGACTAAGAGGTACCTAAACTCACATTACGCATACAGAGGCAATAAAGTGTCCTTTCTTGGGTACACTTCCAAGCAGATAAAAAGTAAAAATAAATTTCAAAGTACCTTTAACACGGACCCATGGTCCATTTGCACCCAATTTTGTCATCACAACAATATAATCTCGACCATAAAATTAGTTCTTTCGTAAATTTAAACGATAATTTATTCGCTAAGGTATTAAACATAAATATTACACAATGCCTCCATACTTCAGATTTTTTTGATAAATGAGACCATTTGCCTTTTCGATGGCCGTGAACCTAAAATTTTGGGTTCACGGGAGTTTGATTAATAACCGCTTATAAAATCCTTAACTTATTATTTCATATAAACTATACTGTAATTTAGAATAAAGAGTATTATTTGCATAAATTACCCCCCAGACACAGATTAAACCATCGTGCTCATCACACAAAGCTTTATCCTGGCTACGAACCCACGACCTACGGCTTAGCATTCAGGGTCACTAACCACTAGACCAACAGGCCAAATCAAAAAGTTTTATAATATATTTTCAGTTTTAAATAGCTGTAATAAACTAAAAGTGACCATACCAGCTTTGTAAAATATAAGAAACATGACTAAAGACGAAGTTTTAGAAATATAGCAAAGCACATAAATTGCTCACGTCATGGAAGGATACCACAATGTTTTCGTAACAAAGCATAGAGAACAGTTTCAATACATTGATTTTAGTATAATAGCATTGCAAACTAGCTTAGCGAAGCTTACTTGAGTAATACATTTTACATACAGGTTACTATTCTATTTATTAAAAATTATTTAAAATTAATATTTATTATTATAAATTATTCTAAACATTTAATGTATTTTAATTTTATTTTTAAAATTAAATATTTTATATTCTATTTATTAAATTATGTTGTGACAAAAGCAAAGTTATAAAACCCTACAATGCTGAATTAACTGAAAGTATACCTACTCTTAATTGAAATTATTCTAAACATTTAATGTATTTTCTTTATTGGTGTATCCAATGAAGAAAATACATAAAAAGTTATAGGTATTAAATAATAAATCAAACTACTGATACACCATAAACTATCACATTAGAGAATACATCGAAGGATGTCATTGTAAGTAGATACTTACTTTGTAATAATCGCGAGAATTATTTAAAGGTACGAACCTTTTATGTACCCGACGTTTCGATCGAATTGCAAAAATCGTGGTCACGGGTCAACTGTCAGTCGACCCGTGACTTATACCTATGTAATATACCTACAGTAACTTGTCCTAAAACAAGCGCAATCTCTGTTATATACACTATTACAGCAACCATTATGATAGTATCACGAAAACATAGATACTAACCGCAGTATAAAATTGCTAACTGCACAGTTTGAACTAAATAAAATCATACATAATACAATAAATTAAACGTCATACATATACGAGTATAAGATGTTTACGCTTTTCTTGAGCAGTACTGGCGTAAATGACACGTTTGAACGATTTACGAGTATTTGTAAATGCTTTGAAGGCATATCGCATTAAATTTGCTAACATACTTTTAATGTCAAGGAGCCTTTAAGAGGTCTTATATTTGTAGAGGTATTGACCACTTATGTACTTGTCCGTATAAAAAAACTGTTCTGTCATTGACTTTACCAACGGAAGCCAAGTAAAAATACCATAAGATAAAACCAAAAAAAAAACAAAAACACGTAATTGGTGAGTATATTCATTATAGTATTAAAATTGAACTGAAAAACCAATTTAAAATTAAGCTTTAAAGATATACATGGACTAATCAAATAGAACAGAATCAATTTTGAAATAGTGATGGTTAAAGTAAACAAAGTGATGGCTAAAGTAAGTAATATTGTAAAAATGAATTGAAGAAAAAACTGGGGTAAATAAAGACTGTAGACGAAGTTGAAGATGACTAGGCGATGTCTTTGTGTGTATTGAAAATGACCAAGGAGTAATTTTGGGTTTTATTGACATACGTCCTACTTATTACCATGATCATAGAAAGTTAAATTACGTATTTCCACAAGCAGCTAACGGGATATTTCATAAGGATAGCCTCGCCTATAACATTATTAACTCAAATCACGCGTCGTCATCTTCTTCAGCAATTTGCTCTTAGGTGCCATGGTGGAGTGTTAATAATGACTTATTGCATGCAACACTCCACCTATTGTATATTGAGAGAGAAATTAAATCAATCTGTTGTAACAAAAAGAACTTAAAATTGACTAGATAACTCAAAGCTTTTTAACGACCAAGCTGCACTGTTGTTCCCTTTATTCAAAATAATAAAGGCAACAGCAGTGCATCAGAAAAAATAAAGACCAAAAAATACAATAAAAGTGTAAATAATTAAAAGAAAAACCGAATATTGTTTGAAACGTTAAATTAATACATACTAAAAGAATAAAGAAATTATGATAATATTTGAAAAAGAAAATGAAGTTAGCCGGCAGTTCCAAGTGTAAAGTTCATGAAGAGAAGCTGCCAAGAAACTCATGGGCCAGTCTTTTAAAATCATTAAGTTTTTTTACAAAAATAATTTTTTTGAACGAACCAGTGTGTTTGGTGAATGTTATCGTTGTCAAATCAAGAATAACTAAATAATAATACTGTAAGTAACTCTAAATTAAGTTATTATAAACATAAAATATATATGTAGTTATAATCTGAAAGTAACTTTGAATAGCCCGTGAGAGAAAGCAGTTCAATCCCAAGCTCTTTTGTCTTCCATATAATCAATTATTGAGTAATTACTTTTCATACACAATTTTTCTTAATAGTACACTTAAATTTCGCTAGGGATTTTATCGTAGAAACGTATGCAGGGGCCTCAAAATGCTGGTACAATAAATTTATGTTTGTTGCGTGTGTTAATATTATGTAGATCACACTTCTAAAAGAAAGTATTAATATTTTTGTGAACATACGGTTTTTATATAATTACTACATGTAAAACTATTTTTTTTCTTTAAATGAGTGAGAGTCAGTGTCACAGAGTCACACTCGTGTCAGAGTGTCGTAAATGAAAATGGATGTAAAACAACAACGCTACAGTAACTTTTCAGCTAAACAGGCATAATAGCTCCACATGTGTGGTCTAAATACACACTCTCGCTCATAAATATAGGAGAAGTTATGGCAGCTAGTGAATTTTACACTCCTTAAACACAATTGAAATACGTTCAGAAATGAGGCACGCCTCCACATTAACACGTTGTCAACTGAATAACTGATTGACGTTGTCATAATAGATTATAAATTATTACTTTCTGTTCGAGTAGGAAAGAGAAGGCATGTTTTATTGTTTTATACGGTAGGCTTTATATTTCGTGGAGGTTACTTTAAGTTTTCTTCTGAGTTTTTGTTTGCAAAGAAGATTTTAACATGCATTTTGTTTCTCTCTTAATCACTCTAATTTTTAAGTTCTGACGAAGAAATGTGTATTGTTATAATATATAAATATATGTTTTTATTAACTAGTTTAATCGAGGTTTTTTAGCTTTGTTATGTAACGCAAGTATTTTGTTTTTGTCTAGTTCTAATTGGCTAAAATTACATCTCTCATGTGTCTTTTAAAGATATGGTTTTAAATCTAATCTGTTTTCTGGTTCCCTGGTGTTATAAAATGTTTAGCCTAAAACATTTTGCTCTCCATAGCAGCCCTCAGAAAATACAGAAATGACATTGAGCCAACTTGTCACAACGTTGTATTCAATTATTGAAAAGCAACGATCCCACAAAAAGTTCCCCTTTACTACCAATTAATGTAACCCTATAAATAACAGTTGAAAGGTCGTGGCAACGACTTAAGCTATGCGATCAAAATGTCATATAATACCATAGAAAACAGTAGGGTGTAAAGGGCAGAGAAAAACAATTGATCTCAAAGGAATTGTTAGAATGTGATAATGAATTATTGGTATTACGATGACGATAAATGTCAAAGTAATTGATGTTTTCTTTCTGTAATTGTAACATTTTGTTAGATTTTTTTGTTGGCTAGTAACGGATCTTAAGTCATCAATAGTCATCATACTATACCATAAATGTAAACTAAATAAAGCTTTTAACTTCTATTAAGCTTTTGACATGAACAAAATTATTCCGAATCATAGTATATTTTGTGACTATGTTTTATGTTTTGAATGATTTTTTTGATAAAATGATTGAATCTACTAGCCATTGCTTCTGTTCGCGTGAAGGTCAAGAAACGCTGCATTTACATAATGTGAAGTTTCGCCAAAATCGAAAACATTTAAAATTTCGTAACAAATAAAATCAGATTTAAGATTCATTCAATTCAAACTTATATGGTAAAGTTGAGTTCAATCTATCCATTTAACTACCAGTAAGGGCGTAATTGCCATACACACAATATCAACTTTCACCTTCATAAGTAGGAAGTATGATTAGAAGGATATCTATGTTTTCATAGTTACTCCTAATCCTCTTTATCAAAACAAATTCCTCTTCAAACGCCATGGATATTGTGTATCAATTAATTATCCATGCACACGTATTAACAGCACACCCACGCATACCCACGGGGTATTATGGGATTAACTAACGATAGCGCTGTTGTGTGAATAAAGCTCTCATATGTAATGGTGTTTTATTGATATTTGCAAGTAAGCACTTGTGATATAAGTACATACTACGATTTTGTACGCGTTAACATTTCCTTTTCGTACATACTTGTGATCACATTAGTATGTAATTGCGCCCGAAATATTTAAGTTGAAGTACTTTATACAATTAAGTTACAAATACGAAGCTTATGAATGTCAGACAAATTCGAAATAGAATGATTCTACATTTAATGCCAAGTTTGCAAGAGTAAAGCCGTGAGAAAAAAACTTGGCAATAAAAACTCCACCACCACTTTTTTTAAATGCCACTTTGCCAATTGACTTTTATGGCTATTGTTGTATATATATGTGGTTTGACTAATTACTCTTTGGTTGTATCTATGATCAAACTATAGAATCGAAATAGAAAATACTATAGTATTTACTTACAAGGGGCGTCTAAACGGGCCATTTTTTACGGCAATTTGTGGCAGCACTATTGGCAACTAATTGCTCGGCCAATAATGCCAATATGTTTATAATTGTATGGCGCATGATCCAGTCTCTTAAACGGGCTACACAACCCGGCAACAATAAAATAGAGTGCGACTGAAACAACAACAAAATTGGCCGAGCAACATTGCGGAAAATAGATCGCTCAGCGATCGTTCGTATCATATATAAGACTCAGGAATCGAACGCGGGACTTCCGTAGCCAAACCGAAAAATACAAAACATGTTTTCTTATATGGTCGGGACATATTGTCCTGTTGCATGTTGCCGGCCACAGCATTGCCGCCACAAATAGCCGTAAAAAATGGCCTGTTTAGACGTCCCTTAATGTTACTTCTGTTGGGGATATAATAGTCTTTGAAAGAATGGGTATTGTATTTTGATTTGGAAGACACTTAAATTGTACCATTTACATTTTTATTAAAACTAAGTTCAATTCCCTCACAATTGTTCATTAAAATAACTTAAAATATATCACAATTAAAAATTATACAAAAAAAAAACATAACGAACAAGTCATAAATTAACACTGTTCTCATCAACAATTTATTTCCTAAATTAATGGTTGCCATTTCGCTAATTTATTCAACACTTGGTAATTAACACTAGCGTAACAAAAAAGATTGTAAATATAACAGCTAATATAGTTTTCGCCTCAAGGCATACTATATAACACTGACATGGAATTATTACTGTGTTAAAATTGATTAATGAAAATAACATACCAAAAGTATATTGCCATCTGACACCAGGAGTAAAACTAGATACTAAAATTTAGTGGGAAAATAATGAGTGACTGACTTTAGAATCAAGGGTAAGTAACATTATCTTCTCACTGTTATGTCTTTAAATGGGTGACCATTTTATAAAAGTCACACCTGTCCAAAACACTGACACTTCTACACTACGTACTACCACAGACTCTTCTTATTTTGTGGTACTAAGCTCGAGCAACGTGTATGCGGTGCGGTAGCGGAAGCGCACTAAGTTGGTGTCAAATAGAATTTAACACTATATTTAGTTGGTGTTATGGATCAGCCTAGCTATGATTGGTAGTAATAATAATAATAATAATAGCCTTTTATTCAGATATTTAAACAATGTTTTCCTAAATTTAGATTTTACAATAATTTGCCACGACACCTATCTGTTTGCCTTTGGCAAAGGCCTCTCCCAACTGTCTCCATTCCTCTCTATTCTGAGCTTTTCGGGTCCATGTGACACCTGTTGCAGCTTTTATTTCATCAATCCATCTCATGAGTGGCCTGCCTCGATTCCGTTTCTTGTCGCTTGTATACCAATATATAATTGACTTTGACCATTTTTCTTTTCCCCGAATTATGTGTCCAGTCCAATTCCACTTCAGCTTATGGTAATGGTTATATCTTTTACTTTTGTTCGTTGTCTTATATCAGCAGTTCTTATTCTATCAGATATTTTTTTCCCAACCATGCTCCTTTCCATAGCGTTTTGACATGTTTCTAGTTTTCTCATGTGTGTTTTGGAGGTTGCCCAAGTTTGGCATCCATACGTGAGTACTGGCAATATGCAAGTATCGAAGAGTTTACTTTTGATGCTTAAACTTATTTCTTTATTTTTCATTACTTCCTTTAATCTCCAATATTGTTTCCACGCATTTCCTATGCGTCTATCAATTTCTTTCGATGTCAGGTTCATTGGTGAAACGATTTGGCCTACATAAACAAAAATGATTGGTAGTATATGTTCGTAAACTTTCGCGATTTGTATGGTATTGCAACGGCTGTGGTCGCGGGTAGTCTACCTATGACCACGGCCGTTGCAATACGGTCGAAACTTTGGGCAATAAAACAAAGGTATTTAGCCTACAAATAAAATATTTACGCGATTAAGACCTGTAGCTTATAAAATTATATAATGATTGGTTGTAATAAAAATATGTTCCAAAATGTTATAGCTGCCGATCCAGAAAAAAAAGTGCATGCCTAATTACAATAAATAAGCGAGAGGCATTTGGTGCCTCTTCAACATGCCATTTGAGGTAAATGAATCTGAAAAAAATATGGTGTACCGCCAAATTGTTTTACCTTCGTAGGTTTACCTTAAACTCAAAAAGTTTGGGACACTGCGTCTAGTCAAGTATATAATCTGTAGTCTAGTCAGTTCACCATCTCCGATTTTGTTACCTTTCGGGTCAGGTGAGTATACCATATTTGGACATTTTGATATCATTATTTTCCTTTTCTCCTCTTTTGATTTTGCTGTTGCTACCTGAGTACATTTTAATCTCCTTTCCCTTTTTTTGGTTATTTTATTATTAATTTTGCTGCAAGGATTCGACTGACTAAATCGGCACCTTGTATATCACCTAAATTATTTTAATTGTAAAACCCGGGCAAAAGCATATCGACCCATGCTCAGTGTCGGGTTCAATGCACTACATATAAAAAATCTCGGCAATAGGATTTCGTCAATATTTCGAAAAAGCAAGAGACGAAATCCTAATGGGTTGCATTTTCTTAGGTTATACACTTTCTAATATTGATTGCGAACCTCGGTCACATCTTAAGTGGTGGTAATTAAGATTCCAAAACGCTTGCAGTAACACCTCGGCTCAAAATCACGTATCACATTTCATCACACAATTTTCGTTTTAAAGCCTTATCATTTGGCTTCCGTTTTACATGTTAACGATAAACAAATTATTATTGATATTTAAATACACAATTTATAGTTTGCGATACGAAATATAACAGTTCATTATTTTACATCTTATAAATTACAACTTTATTATAATAATAAAAAATTTTCGTTATGATACTTTCGCTTAAATTGTTCTTCAGAATAAAGTTATCGAAATTTTGTAGGTGAGGTAAATGTAAGTGGGTTTTAAAGACGCCTACGCCATTTTAAAGCCTGTTTGAAGGTATACGTGGAAATATACAAAATCAGAAACTCGATCAATGATATAAGGTCAGAAGCAATTCTGTTTGGCTTAAAAAGAGCTCTGTACTGTCGATTGTAATGTAAAGTCCACATACAGAGAGATGTCGATCTCTCTGTATGTGGGCTTATACTACAGTATTCATCTTAACTACTCCATAGGATTGTCATTACCATTTAGAAAATTTATTTCATGACTTTCCTGTACACATCTACATTTATAGACACAGAACGCGGAAAATAGACTACTCTAGGACCGATATTTTAGACTTTACTCTTTGACTATAAAACTACTAGCTGTCCCGCACAACTTCGTATGCTTCAATTTTCCCCGTTTTTGAAACTATTGGTCGAAGCGTAATGTTATTATAGCCTATAGCCATCCTCGATAAATGGGCTACCCAACAGAAAAATATTATTTCAATTCGGATCAGTAGTTCCTGAGATTACCGCGTTCAAACAAACAAACAAATAAACTCTTCAGCTTTATAATATTAGTATAGATTAGACATTTGAAACTATTAAAGTTTTGATAAGGATGAATGCTACACGTCTAAATAGTACCAACAAAAATTTAATAATAAAAATGTAAATACATACACCAATTACATATTGAGTTTATGCTTCTACCTTACAATTAACTTTTTCGAGTGTATAAAAATAAATTAAAATATTGTAAAAATCAGTGGGAGGCATCGATGAATCCCGTTGAACTTAAAAAAGTGCCTCCGACTGCATGATGTTAAAAATATGAAAGATCTCGTCGTTTCCGTCTTTTTGCGGGCGGGTGTTTCAATTTTAGTAAAGATTCTGTCTTATGTTCATAAGCCCTTATGAGTAAAGTGGTGAATAGAGTAGTTTAACATTTTTCAAACTAAGCTAAAATGCGATACTTAATTAATTTCTTTCACATTAATCAATTAAAATACTGATTCATGACACTAATTCATTAAAAATGCTCTATCTATATCATAATAATGAAATCGGATTTATCATTATGGCAGGTGCAATAGTCTGCAATACAGTACAGTCCGTGAGTGAAATTACAACACACCTTTCCTATAAGTACCTACATTGTTTCGACTTTCGTTTATATTATAATGTAAACAATAGTTCATTATTTATTAAAGTTTCTGCACGAGTTTGTACTGAGTTCTAAACAACATTATCCAATACTTAAGTGCAGATTCATTACGCAATACAACTGCAACTGTTTTGTAATAATTGAAAAATTATACATCAACTCAACAGCAACTACGTAATTCGAAACGAAATTTTGCGTAAAATAAAATGGCGACAATTTAAAATCAATTTTCTTCATTATCATTAATTATGTTTTTTTTTTTCAAAGTGCCTTTTTCCAAAATTTAATCTAGCTACGCATATTGAAAAACTCACGGAATTTCTGCTTGTCTCTCTTTTAACCACCGACTTATCTGTTCCTGGTTTGCGTTGCTTTTAACTCGTAACTAAGTTATCTCGCTATATTTTAGGATGTATTCAAAAACCAGTGATAATGGTAAACAAAACTAGAAATTTATTTAAAAAATCGTAATATACAAAAGAGAGGATAAAACCTAATTTGAAGATAAAACATACAAATTACATTTCACATCGAGACGTTATCTGGGAAAAATAAGCCCCTTCAATCACTCACAAAGACCTTAATTTACATCAATATCATATCCTGATAATTTCAACTTAAATTTAAAATATCCACTATAAATCTTGCGTCCGATAATCGCGATGGCATATGGTCAAACTGGTTGGTAATCAAAAAGAACGCGACCCGTTCGCGTTGGGGCCAAAAAGAGCAAAACTAATAAACATGAAATAAATGTAAGTAATGCGAATATTAAATGATAATTGGGGTAAAGTATATCGATGCACTTTAAAGGCATGCAAGGAACTTACACGTTTAATAAAAGAAAAATTAAGAATTGTTTAGATTTGATCACGGATATCCATGTTTAAAGGGGTCTACTCTTTCTCGCCTCCGTAATCCTGTATCTATTTTCAAGACCTGCCTGGTCTTGTCATTACGTGCCCATACCACATAAGATGCGTTTGGTGAGTTTTCCTTTGAAGGGTCGGATATTAAAACTTCCGCGAATGTACTCATACTATGTCCAACAGGGTGACTCCTACAGACTATCTTAGCATCTTCATTCTTCATAAAAAAGTCCATACTGCCTCTGTGGCGCGGTGAGAGCGTGTCTGACTGCTACGCAAGAGGTCGTGGGTTCGATTTCCAAACGGGATACCACTTTGTCTGATTCACAAATTGTTGTTCCGAGTCTGGGTGTACTTTGTGTCCGTGACTTGTATGTTTGTAAAGTCCCCCGCAACACAGGGCTTGTACCCTTATGCGGGAGTCAACTTTAAAAAAAAAAACACAAAAGTACATACAGGTTAATTTTGTGGTATGGACTTTTTTAAGGGGTCAACACTCGCACCATAGTTAAGAGCAGGGCGGATCGCAGTTATGTACACCTTTCCCTTTACCTGACCATTCTATTATTGCACAACAAGCCAAATAAATTACTCCTCATTATTTTGTTCATTGTTTTAATGTTGTATCATAATAAGTACATTTCAACCACAATGAAAATTGTTTTGGAAATAAATAAATATAAGTTTTAAATAATAATTATTACTATTGACAAGTTTCTACAAATTCTAAACAAACTATGCACGTTAAAATTTATAGTGTGAAACTTGGATTTTCACCATAACCTGTGAAAGCCTATGTTCTAAGTTAACAAGTAAACTGCTCATAATTATAAGTACTTATATTAAATTATATAGGAAGTAAGATAAATGCCTCGTTGGCCCAGTAGCATAAGCAAACGCACGTTAGGTATTAGAGTTTTTTATACTAGAATTTGCTCGTAAGTATGGTAAATATATAAGTCTTCGCGTAAATTGAACAGCATGGTAGGTATGTTGTCTTATAGAAGACCTCATTATACAACTCTCATTAAATTGTGTATTTAAGAATGACTTTATGACAATGATCGCCAAACCAAATCGATCTCTCGAGTGGGCAAAAATCAACCTGTATATCTCTCTACTTATTTTCCAAAGGCAAAAGCCGAATTATTCTTCATCATAAGATTACAGTAACAAAGACAGGTACACAGAATAAATATATGTGAATAACACAGCCTCAGATCAATCTGTGGCCTTATTATCATCATGTTCTTGCTCTTCTCTTGACTTATTTGGTGTTTCCTATACTTCCCTGTTTCTGTCAAGCGTCAACTGTATGGTAACTGTGGCCAGGTTTTATACAATCCTTCTATCTTTTCTTAGGTCGTCCTAAACTCGTTTACAACATTACTTTGATGACATTCAGATGAATCTGTGGAAATCGTATTAATAATAAATCTTTTCACAAAACACTTGCACCAGTTCCATTGCAGGTCCGGGATGAAACCAGAAGTTGCACAACCGTCGCTAACGACTGAGCTTTAAACGGGCATGGCTATATAAGGTTGTCACCCATATTTTATTAATATAATATAATAACAACTATTATGTGAAATTTATGCAGTAGACGTCAAAATAATAAAATAACACCAGTTTATTATATAGTTTCGTTCGATTTAGTTTAGAAAAATGTCTAGGCTTAATTATAGGTAACTAATTAGACGAAAGCGGACACAAACATCAGGGATATCTCTAATCAATCACTGTGATGATCATCCGACAAGACCGGAGATGGTCATCCGACCAGATCGGAGAGAGATCGGTAAATACCACCATTTAGCGTACTCTCCATACAAATATGGAAGATGTTTTAAATGAGAAAATCCAATTGATTAATAAATTAATATCTGGAATGGGTAAAAACAATTATTAAAAAGTAACAAGGTCAATTTTTGTCAATAAGGAGTTGCGTTAGATGGTGACAAACGTAGTTTTGTTTTTTTTTTCTTCTCTTATATGAAAAAGACAGTGGAAACCTTCTATTAACCTTGCAGAGATAATATTTCTTGATCCTGAAGCACGGACCCATCTATCCCATCTTTTTTTATATAATATTTATATTGTTGACTTCTGTCTATTGGTAGCTATCTTATGTCGTGTCGTAATTTGAATATACTATAATTAATTGCCCGACCAGTGAGACAGAAACTAACATTACCGTTTAATACAAGTCAAGAATAACTTGTTTGAGGCAGCCCTAGCTATCTCCTTATATGGCAGTTGACATTTTAATTCGTGTACCTTTCTATATTAACGTTGCTTAGCGTTAGTGCGCAGTATAGGCTTCTAAACTAATTTGTACCTACGGATTTGCCTATGTGCTTTCGCTTACCAAAAAGCTCAATTATCTATCTTCTGGCTACGTACCAAATTTGAAATCTAAATAATAAAAATCTTCGTTCCTTTGTACCTACTTCAGTATAAACGGTGTAGTTTTAATGTAGGAGAAACTAAATCGATTTGCAGTTTATTTGCTATTGGCTAAACGACTGTTGAAAGCAACATCTAGTGGCGTTTAACGTGCAACTTTCCATTTTAGTTTATATTGCTAAGCGCCACTGAGTAAATTTGTATTGTAGCTGACTTCTATGTCTTAACTGTTCATGTTAACAACATGAACATTTTAAAATTTAAATATAGAGGTAGATCTATATTATCTAATTCGTAACCTGCATGCGTATTAAGGACAGGTGGAGTGATGATTTATGCAAAACGGCTGGCAGAAGCTGGATGCGAGAAGCCGAAGATAGAACAAAGTGGCGTGCAATTGGAGAGGCCTATGTCCAGCAGTGGACTACGATAGGCTGATGATGATGATGATGATGCGTATTAAATATTTTCAAAACAAATGTTTTATACATATTGTTGTAACCTTTTATTTACCTGACGTTTCGATTGAATTACACCGATTGTGGTCACGGATCCGTCGACCCGTGACCACGATCGGTGTAATTCGATCAAAACTTCGGGTAAATAAAAGGTTCGTACCTTTAAATAATTCACGCGATTAAGTCTCAAAATATATCTAATATGTATAAAAATCGCGAAAGTTTAAAAACAATAAATGTTGTATACTTTCGATTTAAAGTGATATCTACTTAGTCGTTGTCATTGAAACACGTGCTGTTAAGAGTGGTTAATGTTCGGGAACAAAACTCCGGCAGCATATCACAATTGTGCGTTTCGGTATATCATGACGTGACAAAAACACCCACGCGTAACTCAACGTCAAACGTCTTGCCACTCTGACATGCAAGCCTTTTCGTACTCTAGTCAAACCTACTCCACATTATAAGCGCAATTTGAAAGTGTATTTAAAAGCTGCAAAAGATGTGACTTAAAAATACTTTTTCTTTTACATAAATCACATTTTGAATGTCTTAGAAATTAAAGTTAAACAACTAGGCAGTTTTCAAAACCGTTTACAACACAAATTAATTCTAGTAACAGAAGCTAGACTACTTACATTGATTATGCGCAATTGTATTCACAATGTACAACATACATCATTCGGCTCTGTCTGTAGTCGGTCGAGAAAGCGAATGATTTATTACCAACATGCTTGAAGCATAACGCGCTGATTTTCTATAGAAGTCATTGCCTAATGATGTTTTGTAGGGATGGAATAACTGTATCAAATGTTTATGTGTAAATGTAGAGCACCTTTATATCGAACAGTAATAATTCAAGTACTTCGTTCAAAGCTTTTCACTGGTTCTGTTGTTGCTGACCAATCATGCGTTGAATGGATGAAAAGCATTCGTTGTAATTTATTTCATTTTTAACGTTATTGTTAATATTATTGCTTATAGTGCGTAAATGTGTTTATACTAGACGCGGTTGCTCGTATAACAGCAAGTCATAGTGAGTACTATTCACTGGTAGGCAGGCAGGCAAACATCGCTTATAACATTCTACAGATATATTATCACCACCAGCCTCATCTAAGTATCTACTACTGTACATAGGCGTCTTCCAATTGATTCCACAATACTCGTTCCTCCATACCTATTCCCCTTCTAACTCCTTCTAGCCACCTTTTCTGAATCATCAATTCATCTGGTCTAGCCTCTCCGTAACTCAACTTAAAGTTAATAAACTTAAAGCTCCATCATAAGAATATACACTGACGGACTTATAAACTGCATCAAAGTAATAGACGACTTTGAAATAAATATTTTAACCAAGTATGCAAACTTTCTATACAGATTTAAATTGAAACCTCTAGATTGGTTCGTGAACTTTAAAACAGCGTAGGATCATATCTTTAAGTTTAAGTTTATGTACTGGAAAGGACCTTAAGACCTTTTTTGAAGAAAAAACAGAAGTTTAAGGAAAAATTGTTTAATTAAAAAATTGGTTTTAACAATAGACACAAACTTTATGCAAGGGTTTATTTGTGTTTTAATAAGGTGTATTACCCCCACGTGCCCTTATTACGGATTCTAATCGGTTCCGCATAGATTTTATAAGGGTTTTTAAAAGATCTTGCGGAATATTGTCCCATTCTTCTGAAAGTGCTGTTCTTAGTGCTGCCACTGTCGTAGGCGAAGGGTTTCTCGCATATACAGCTCTTTTTAAATTGTCCCAAACATGCTCGATGGGATTAAGATCCGGGCTGCGTGCTGGCCAATTCATTGTACGTATCCCAACCTCTTCGCAATAATGTTGAACTTGTGCAGCTGCATGCGGCCGGGCATTATCCTGAATTAAAGTAAAATTTTCGCCTATGAATCCCATGTAAGGCACCACGTGATCTTCTAATATCTCTGTTATGTAGCGATGTGCTGTCAAACCCCCTCTATTACCGTTTTGACGGACCATGTCTATGAACACAAGTTCTGTTCGCCCGTTCATCGATATGCCACCCCAGACCATACATGAACCGCCTCCAAAAGGAACACGCTCCTCAATGCAACTTTGAGCATATCGCTCCCCACGTCGACGATAGACTCTTCTGCGACCATCTGCACCATATAAACATGTCCTACACTCGTCCGTGAACAATACAGAGGCCCACTGCTCTTCTGTCCAATTCAGGTGATGACGCGCAAATCTTAAGCGAGCTTGTCTGTGAGCTGCAGACAACTTTGGACCATTTGCTGGTCTAAAAGGGGTGATAGCCGCTTCCTTTAACCTTCTTCTTATTGTTCGTGCACACACGTTTTTTCCACGCACTTCATTAAGCTCGGTTTTGATGTTAACTGACGTGAGGAAACGATTTCGCAGGGAAGTTGTAACAATAAATCGGTCATCACGACCTGTGGTTGCTCGAGTTCTGCCTGTACCACGTCTCCTCCTGTAAGAACCTGTCTCTACAAACCTTCTGTATATTCTACAAACCGTAGACTGGTTTAAATTTAAATTTCTACCAATCGTTCGTTGATCCAAGCCCTCCCGCACCAATGCTACAATTTGTGCCGCTTGTTCGGACGAAGTATCCATATTATGGTTCAAAAACTCTCGATGTGTTAAAAAACTAACCCAACAATTATGCTGGTAACAATAATTCAATTGACCAAACAAAAAAAATCAATGAGAATTAATTTAAAACTTTGCTATAAATAACACGCAAATCTGATACTACGAGTAAATTTTCTTTTCCCGGCTATATTCATTTGTTTTACCGCAGTTCTATTTTTAAATTTAATTTTTTTTAAGATTAAGAGCCAGTCTTTCCATATTTATATAATTTAATCTAAAAAGTTTGCATACTTATTATAAAAAATCCTTTTAGAGTAAACCTGAACTTTGATGCAGTTTATGAGTCCGTCAGTGTATTAATATACTTACTAATACTGTACCTTTTTGAGAGGAATAAATTTATTATTATTATTAAAAAGAAAAAAAATAGCCAATAAAAAATATAAGACAAAAAGCTTAATACTACTCCAGTAATAGTGTCTAATGAGCTTTTTATTATTACAAAATTTACAAAGACATTCGACATTTATTTAAATTAATTTAAAATTTTCTTCTCTAAAGTTGTATCAGCCCTAATCCTAACTCAGTATCTAGTAGTTATTGCTCAATGTGACAAGTGGCGCCATCTGTCAACCGAGTTACGTATTACACATGTTTAGAATTTATATTGCTATATGGGTTTAATCATATTTTCGCTCTCCGGAATCAGCTCGGCTTTAGTACATAATAATGAGTACTAAATTACAGATACCTAAGTAAAACCTGGCCCAGCGAGTAACTCTCAGTCTGCGAGTGAGACTCGCGGATTGAGAGTTACGTTAAATTTATAGGTATGTAAATAGTTCAACCATCACGGAAATCTACCTAGACACACGGCACTGTACCAACCAAGTTGCAAAAGCGTGACTCGCCGGCCGCGGTTACATGTAGCATTTTGGATCATGGTAATGTGCGATGCACATTGCTAGGAACTAAAAAAAACTTAGTTTCCAAATTGCTCTATCGATAAATAAATAACAAATCATTGAAAAAAAATAATGTATCATAAACCTAAGTATGATTTTTAGAAGAAAATATTTGATTTCCTTAAACGCATCGCGAATGCGGACAGCCGTGACGTCGATGTCCTCGGTCGGAGGTGGTGAGGATGACCACGATTCAGCAGTTCCTTAACCTACTTGAATCTCTGTAACGAAATAATATTAAAACATTTATCTAATTATCAAACAATTTACATAAGGCCATCTGATCTGATCCCAAAATGAGGAGAGCCTCTGCTATAGCAACCAGGCAAATAATATTTGTAAATTTCGATCTTTATTTCGTTGTCGTGACAAGCCCGTGCGAACAGTCGCGCATGCGCGTCGATGCATTTCTAAGCGCAGCCCTCTATTTACCATTACGACAAGATTTTGACAGTTTGCTCAGGCTTGCCACGGACATGAAAAAAAACGGGAATTAGGACCCTAAAGTCTGCAAATAATATCAATTGAATCAAATCTATAAATTGTATTTTTTTTTCAAAATATTTGGCTCAGAAGGAGAATGGTCTATTTTCATGGTTTTTCGTAAATTACTCCAAAACTAATGATTTTAAGTTATTTAAAAAATATGCTATTGAAAATCTTACAACAAGCTTTTTCATTTGATATGATGTAGGTACACGACAGTTTGCAAAATTTTTTTTTTTTAATTATTAGTTTACCCCCAAAATTAATTATTTGTAGAAATTCATAATTATGTGTACCAAATATGAACTTAATTGGTCCAGTAGATTCGGAGGACATTGGCTGTGACAGACGGACAGATAGAAATCCGAGTTATAAGGGTGCCTTTTGCCTTTTGAGGTACAGAACATTAAAAACTTTTATATTTTTAATTTTATTTTTTCTTTGTTCACAGGTAAACACCTCGAAAACCTTGCCATTGTCATGTGTGTCTAAGAAATTCAACAGAGGTTAACTGTCATTATCGACCCCAGAAGTCAAATTTGCATACGTATTTATTGGAAGAAAAACACTAGAAACTTATATATCTTAACAAAGCCAAATCCATTTACGGCCGGTCTCAATAATCTAACTATCGATGGATTTGTCTACTAGATATTTGACATAAGCTCCATACAAAATATGTCAAAATTCTACCACTAGTAGCCAAATCCATCGATAGGTAGATTATTGAGACCGGCCGTTAGAGAATTAATCTCGAAAAGTTTATTTAGTGACACAGATTACTATAGCCCGCGATTTAGGAAGCGTCGACTTTAGTTACCATGGTAAGGACACCATGCCTAATGCATGGTCAAAAGGGCTAAGGCATCGGTCTCGCAATCGTGAGGTCGCGGGTTCGAATCCTACCCATTATACTACCGACGAAAACTGCTTTGAGCTTAGCTTGGAGGGTTTGACAAGATTGCTAGTAATGTGGGACTCAATCCCACATTGCTAGTTATCTTTTTAGAAAGAAAAAGAAAAAAAATGTTACCTCTAAATCCGTCTAATGTTCAGGTGTACAGGAATTAGCAGACAAGTTTATTTTCTGATTTAAGATATTAGAAAGGCAATATAGTATAACAGGTTAAGGTATTTAAAGTAAGAATAATACTGCTTCAACAAAACATATATCATGACCCTAATAATAATTTTACTTTATAGTGTGAGTTCGTGTCTGTCAATCTGACTCCGCAATTCCGACAAGTCACACCTTGTTAAATGTCAGAGTAAATGTTTCCTAGACTACAGGGTGTCCCAAAAGTATGCTCTACGAAGGGAAAGTACCTTATATATTATAAATAGAACATTTTACTGAGTCTTCATTTTGATTTTAAAAACAATTCGAACGCATTCAAAAATTTTTAAATATTTTATTTTTAAATAAAGGTAAGGCTGTGAAATTTCACATATTATTTGTATACTTCACATATTATTTGTATATTTTGTATACATAGTTTGTTAACTATTGCATTTTTTAAAGTGTTTCTGCTTGTATTTATATAATGAGTTCGAGTTACAAACTGATCTTAAACGTATTATTTCAAATATTCATTAAAAATATTAGTAATATATTATAAGTGTGCTAATTTGGGTATCACAGAATAGCTTTGAGGATTTGTTATGTTAAATTTGTTGTAAATTGCAGTTCGGTGTAGTGGCGCGGTGGGAGTATGTCCGACTGCTACGCAAGATGTTGTGGGTTCGATCCCAACCCAGGATAAAACTTTGTGTGATCAGCCTATGGTTTATTCTGTGTCTGGGTGTTATTTATCTATAATATGTATGTATTTAGAAATATATAAGTATGTTTGTCAGTTGTTTGGTTTCTATAGTACAAGCTCTGCTTAGTTTCAATCAGATAGCATTGTGTGAGTTGTCCCAAGATATTATTATTATTTATTATTTGAATTTAATGTTAAATTGTATGGTTTTCCCTCTTCCTAGAAAAAAATAATCCCAAAGATTGATTCTATTCGATTGGTATCATAAAAATACAGGTTGTTTCTATTTTTCCATATTTACCGGGTTCGATTCCCAGGCGACGACTTAAAAATCTTTGAATGCAGTTAAAATGATTTTTAAAATCAAAATGTAGTCTTCTTTAAGTAAAATGTTCTATCTACAATATTTAAGGTACTTACCCTCCGTGTAGCATAGTTTTGGGACATCCTGTACATAGACTAGTGTTTGTCCGCCACTGTAATTAATGTAGACACAACCTTACTGATATTTTAAAACAATAAATTACTTTATTTAGAGTACAAGTATTTTTTATTAATAGTTGAAAAATAAATTAATGTGAGATATTTATAAAAACCGGGCAAGTGCATGTCGGGCCACGCCTAGTGTAGGGTTCCGTAGCTGCCTAGCACAATAATGCGGTATAAGAAGTGGGTTGTGTTTCATACTACCTACAAACAACGTTATACAAGTCATTTTCAATGGAATTTGTACTAAAGTTTTGTTACTTTACACTTAGTTTGCTGTTACTCGTCAGCGTGTAAAGCCTACTTAGTTATGACAATATTTTTTAAAATTTAATTATATATACTGTTTTTTTTTAACATATATATATAAATGACCATTTAAAGCTTCATATTTTACAAGCCCATAAGTATACAACGTGTAAGTGAATCCTTATCCAACCCAAAAAGGGCGTTAAGGTATTCTATTAACAATGCAAAAAAATATATAATATCCGTCATAATGTTGTTTTGTAAATATTATAATTCAGGATTTTAGTACCCAATTCCGTCGAAATGTGAGCTTTTTTTTTAACATTTAATAATAATAATTTAATAAAAAATATATTTTTTTAACATTTAATAAGGTATTTTTACAATTATAACAATATTTTCCGCCTCCTCGTGTTTATCCATAATGACTTCTGTCAAGAAAAAAAGTTAGATTGGTATTTTTCGTAATATTTTTTTTATAAAAATGACGTAAATCAAATGGAAATTTTATGTAACAACATATTAACGTATCGGACATGGATTAAATTTACATGTTGTAGAAATACCTTATATTGCATTATGTATCTAAGTACATCGTTTCTAAAAGGAGTAAATACAAATGTAAAACCTTAGAATTATTTGTATTTTTCTTATTTTAAAAAGAACTTCATCTAAAAAATGCCATTAATTTAATGCCAGCAATTTCATGTATATCCTGCTGGTCAAATGGAAATCCCTAAAAAACGAAAAATATCATGCTTGCAAAATAAGAATCCCTAAAAAAGAAATCGACAGTCATCTCCAGGTATATGTACCACAGCCACAATCGACATGAGTTTAGGTGTTCATGGATATAATAATATACAGCATACTCATCAGTTGTTGCTAATATTAAAAGGCATAGTAAAAAAATAACTGTAAACGTACATTTTCTTTTAATTGCACGCCTACCTTAAATACTCAATCAGTGAAACAGTTGATTGTGTCAATCATAGTATCAAACCATAGCCATGTAATCAGATAATGTGGGAATAAATTTAAAGGCACACTTATGAATTGTGATGGTGTACCTTCAAATACTGAAGGAAATACTATTACTTAAAAAGATAGCTTTTTAAACTTAAAAAAAAAACTCTACGACGGCACTACACTATATTTTGTATAATCTACAACCAAAGTTAAGAAAAACCTTGCGACATAAAATGGCCCAGCAAAAAAACAACAGGCTGCACCCCGGGAGTGCCGGCAAAAGTGAAAACTTGAACATTATATTACATACTGATAAAATTTGAATAATATTTTTCGATGTTACTGATATAATAATAAACAAATATGAAATAATAA
This sequence comes from Herminia tarsipennalis, assembly GCA_945859575.2. Classification (NCBI taxonomy): domain Eukaryota; kingdom Metazoa; phylum Arthropoda; class Insecta; order Lepidoptera; family Erebidae; genus Herminia; species Herminia tarsipennalis. The sequence continues at coordinate 3,896,969 of OX243843.2, read as the reverse complement.
ATCACAAATTAAAAAGAGAAAAATAAATCGTTACTCGAACTTACCAACTCGAAAAACCAGTTTTTATTGACGAGTCACTAACTATGCTAGGAAGGAAACTCGCATTTCTAGCTAGACAGACCGTCAAGGATAATAAATACTATGGGACGTGGACCTCTTATGGAAAAATCTACATTAAGAAGACACAAGATTCACCGGTGATTCGAATAAACTGCGAACAAGACCTTAAATACCTAATCTCCAAATGACTATCACCTGTGATATCGCTATTTAAATTAACTATATTTTTTTCTAACATTTTTAATCTTACTTTTCATTGTGTGTATAAACTCATGTTACTACAATTACATTCACACCACATTTCTACCCAATCATCAGTTCACCCAACACTACATAGTTACACACTATCTATTCCGTACATTTACTTACAATTCAATATCACAATCGGTATTATATTATCATTATCTATCAAGCCTTATACTACAGTACAATTCACGTTTTATACATACAATTATACATACCCAAGTAGCACGTTAGTGAATTTTGGAACTTATTTTCACGAATTTTGCAACTATAGGTAGCATGTAAGTGATACAAGAGTGTACGAAATTACTTATAAATGCAAACAGCACTCGAATTTGCAAATAAGTAACTCTTATTACTAACCGTTGATTTTTGTTCCTGCTATAATACTAATGGTAACATTAAGCCGAAGAAATTAAGGTTTTAATTTTCTCTCTTTTAAAACATATAGAGGCATAAGACATCTTAAAATCCCCCCTAAAGAACTGTGCCCAAATAGGTGGTAATTTTTCCTTATTTGGCATCTTTAGTACTAAATAAGTAGTATACAGGGTGTAACAGAAAGGTGTGGTCAAATTTTAGCAGCGGATAGGGTATGTTATCAGTATTGCACCTACCATGGTGCCATAGCTGGTTGCATTATTATTACATAATTATAGCATATTCTTTTTGTCCAAATTAAGTTGTGAAAGGCGTATGGCTTAAGAATTATACCTCCCCTGGTACAAAATTCGATTGGATTATTATGGCCTAGAACTTTTTAAGTCATACTTTTTTAAATTAATAACTTTTTCATTCATAAATAAACAAAAGAAAAAAATATAAATATTTTTTTAAGGTACTCCGATTTTGATAAAATTAGGTATGCGCACTCAGTATCATGGGCACATACCAACCCTTGAATATGACCACACCTTTCTGTTACACCCTGTATATGAGTTATTTATCACCTGTAGTGGCTCAATAGTTATTATTGCAGCTCATTTAGACCTTCAAATTAGATATTACAAAGATCATATTAGACCTTACAAAGGCAATTACACTAGGTTCTAGTGTAATTGCCTTTGTAAGGTCTAATATACTATAATATGCCACTATAACGCGTAGATCGGTTCCAAAAGATGGTTCTTGAAAACCTTAAGCAACATTTTTTTCTCATTTAGAACCACCTAAGATCTAACAGCTCTAAAAGATAGAAACGTAGAATATATTTTTAATTGCGATTCAGTCTGCAGCACGTGCATATTATGTTTGTTTATAAATTAGTTCTATTACACTGAGGATCCTCCACTGTTGGAAGGTAAGTAATTTCAATTTAATGCATAATCAAAAGTACAACAAGCCTATTATAATAATTTAGAGGCTTTCTGTTTTGTGCAATTGTGTCAACAGAATTCTACTATCACTGTCAAAGGTTCCGCACATATTTATAAATTTTAAAGAGTATGATTTGTATTTAAGTAAATTACCTTATTTTAGGTAATTGATTATATGAGGCAATTGTTTATAAAACAGTTATCAAATCACTTACTACTACTTGTATTTTTTTAAATCTATACTTACATTATACAGAGTGTATAGGCAAGTTTATATTCATGAGTAACCTTATGGACGTCTTTTGTATTTTGATTTTCGAGTTGTAGGTATATTTCAGATTTATACTATTTTTTTTGCAGTCATGATCCTAGTGAAAGTTCGACTGAAATTATTGATGGAAATTCGACTGAAACAAGTGATGGAAATTTGGCTGAAAATGATAATATATATAAAACACTAATGCAATGAAACATTTTATGTCATTGCTTTGTGCAATGATATTATGTGTATTTTATTTTTATCGCCATTGGCTATAGAACAATTTTGGGAAAAAAATTAAATCCTTCTACGGTATATACTACCTATATGACACGTAATGTTCATAAGTTATTACATTTTTATGAAGAAGTACTTAATTTTAGAATTCTACAAAGCCTATCGATTCGAAAACAAATTTTACTTGATTAAAAATATGCTTCGAACTGGCAACAAACAATTATCTCAAATACCGAAAAGGCTCGATGAATGCGATAGCTTGGACTTAAAATAGTAGGTATTGATGAGATTAAAAACATTGCATAAGTGGTGATTTAGTATTACATTTTAAAGATTTCATTATATCGAAAAGAAAAATAGACAGATTTTTGTAAAATGAGATAGTGAAAACAAGATCAGTCAAAGTTCAAGAAAGCAAAATATTAGGATTTTTAAATACAAATTAACGTCAACCAATGCTTCCGAATTTATACGTTTTCCTGAAGATATAAAATAGAAACTAGTAGCGTTTAAATAAGTACAAAAAGAAATGTATTTGTTACCTTTGCTGCATACCTTTTTTAAAATATTGATTATTTTACATATACCTACTTACTTACATAAGTTATTTTAAGATTTAAAATAAAACACATTTCATGTCATACACGGATTTTATTTTCAATCACACAACTACAAATCTTGCGATGGTCTCATAATTATAAGCTTAATTGAGAATAACTGCAGCATCAAAATTTGAGATAAGTAATTGTTTTACACTGAAATCTTAATCATATAAATGTAATCATGAATTAGTCGCACAACTTACAGTCTCATTATTTCTGTTACGTCTCATTATGTCTACATTGTTGTACACTTTAATCCTAACTAACTAAATACTAAGATGAGTAGGTCGGATAACTTATAGTCTCACATTTTCGTTAATTTATAATATTAGGTTCTATTCAGGTGTTGGTCTTGAGGATCCCCAATTCATCGCATAGACAGCGAGACCTGTAAAGTGAAAATAATCATCACAATTTTGGTCCTAAGAGCTCCAATAAGGCAACAAATGAGTCAAAATATGAACTGCAAGGTCTATTTTAAATCGCCATGTTTAAAAATAGAGTCCTTGAAAAGCATCATTATTAATTGTATTTTATTACAATAACATAAAATAAAATGAGTTTTCATAACTGTTTCTGATGTGGTTTGACATTATACTTTTTGTGAAACCATAATGTAAAATTTTTAACACCCAATTTTTTTTTATAGTATTATGTTATTTATTAATCAGCGCATATTTTTTAATAATTTTTGATTAAATCGAAGGCGCATCAAAATTTACTAAGTAAATATACCATGTTTTCACGATAAAAAACCATTTGCAAGGGCTTCATGATGTTATCCTGCGTTATATACATATTTTTTTAATACTCACCTAATGCTTTCACAAATAACACAATAGCACAAAACACATTAGCCGTCATTTTGTTTATCACCACCGAAAATAAGATTTAATAAGATCTCATTTGTCACTCAACGAATGAACGGTATAGCTTTATCGTTCAAACATTCATTCATAGCGCGCAACTTGCACCGTTAGTTCCAAGTGCCACTCAGGATAACAATTCGAAGTCTTAAGCATCGCTTATGCATCTTTAAATAAGTTGCAATTTTTCTCCCTTTGGTAACATACAGGTTGCTTATAGGTTCTAACCACCTTTATAGAACTTAATCACGGTGGATTTTATTACTAAAGTTTCCAAAAAAATACTATATGCAAGCTATATGTCACCAAATGTGTTACTTGGGTACACTCTAAATGAACTACCAATACACACTCAACCGATCATACGCCATACACTTAAACCATACCAAACTGAATATCCACTTATGAATCTCTCACCCCCCACCACAACAACTTATAGAATAAAAAGTGTTGCTACGTCTACACCTAAACTCGCGGACTGTCTGACTAAACCTTATTAGAACCTTTTATGTAAAATTCGATCCTCTAAATAATATACTTACTGACATAGACAGTGTCTCAGTGGCTATTTCTGCAACTTGTTATATAGAAGACTGTCCTAAAATAGTAAAATCACACGGCAGGACCATCTCTATTATGTGCTAAAACATTAGAAGCTTTCGTAAAAACTTTAATGACTTCGCCGTGCTTCTTGAAAGAAGCAGAATACCATGGGACATACTAATTTTAAACGAGTGCTGGCTCCAAAAATCTCCACCCATACCCAATATTGAAGGCTACACCACTACCTCTACTACCAACCATAATACGCAAAACGAATGCGTGATTGTATACCATCGAGCTCAGCATCAGGTTTCTATTGTCCTCTCCACACTGCTTGATGCAAATTGTATATCACTGATTTGAAATAAAGACACTGTAGTGATTGCAATCTACCGCCCACCCGCAAAGCAAAATGTTTCGTCGTTCCTAGACTCCCTAAACGAATTATTAAAATCTTTTTCATCATATAAAAATATAATACTCACTGGCGATTTAAACATTGATATAATTATTACCTGACAATAATGATACACGTGCAACGGAATATCTCACTATGGCAGCCTACCACGGTATGCTTCCAGCACATACGTTACATACAAGATATAATCACTCCTGTATTGATCACGTAATTCTTAAAACTAAAAACTTAGCATTTTGCTATGTAGCACAGACTTCTATCACAGACCACGATACAATCCTTTTCTTACTCAGTAATAAATCAAAAAATATAAATTCGTCAAATATTAAAAAAATCGAAATCATTGACTACGAAAAATTAGAATCTAACTTAACACATATGGATTTTTCCCCAATTTACAACTCACACGACGTTAATGAAGCCACCAACTATTTTGTCAGTAGTTTAAACTCTGTACTGACCTCTTATAAAATCCTAAGAATAATTCCAAATAGAAAAAGATAAGAAAACCCTGGATGACTCCTGGTCTTCTAAAGTGTCTACGTAATCGTGACAACTTACATACTAAAGTAAAAACCTCACCAAACAATAATATCCTCCTAACTACATACAAAAGATACAGAAATTACTGCACAAACAAACTTAAAACTGCCAAAAATACCTACGATAGAAACCAACTGCAATCAGCAAAAAAAGACAATAAAAAACTATGGAATGTCATAAAAAATATCACCAATACGACTAAAACAAAATTACCACCTCACGAACTTCTTTCAACCACCGACCCCAAAACATCAATAAACCACTTGGTTTATTAGAGTTTTTTTCAGCTAAAGAACGTCCTACGTTTGCAAAGAAGGTGTTTAAGTAAACACCTTCTTTGCAAACGTAGGACGTTCTTTCCGGATACTAGTCCTTACATCGATACACTGCCACAGTCTTTAGTAAACTCTTTTGTTATACTAGAGACGGATGAGTCAGAAATCGAGCAGCTAATATTGAATCTCAAAAGTGATTCTGCAACAGGATCTGACAATATTCCAGGCACTTTTCTCAAAAGGTTCAAAAACATTCTTATCCCTCCAATTACCCACATCTGTAATATGGCCTTAAATTGCGGGGTCTTCCCAGATGCCTTTAAATTATCCACCGTACATCCCATCTATAAGAGCGGGGACAGACACCTATCTGATAACTATAGACCAATAGCCATTCTACCAGCACTCTCTAAACTTTTAGAGAGATTAATGAATAACAGACTCGTCAAACACCTAGACCAAAATAAGCTTCTTTCGACATCCCAATATGGTTTCCGCTCCGGCATTTCAACAGAAAATGCTGTGTCGGATCTAACCAACGAAATTATCACAAACCTTGACAAAAAAGGAAAAGTTATAGGTATATTTTTAGACCTTGCAAAGGCGTTTGATACGGTCTCTGTCACATTGTTATTGGCTAAATTGGAAAGAATAGGTATAAGAGGCCCCCAACTATCGCTATTCGCCAGTTACTTAACAGATCGACGTCAATGTGTAAAAATTGGCAAATGGATGAGTAGCGAGCTTCCGATGTCCTTCGTGGTGCCCCAGGGCAGTATCATCGGTCCTACACTATTTCTTGTGTATATAAATTACCTATGTTGTATAGAGCTCCACAACGGTTCTATATTCACGTATGCCGATGATACTGCCCTAATATTCCACGACACCTCTTGGAAATCGGTTACAGCATATGCCCAGGTGGGTCTCCACCAGATCACAAACTGGCTTATACGTAACGGGCTTACACTGAACACTAATAAAACCGTTTACATAAATTTCTCTCTCACAGCCGCAGGTAAGCCAGATTCCTCCCTCAGACCATTGTTTGCTCACTCTTGTGGTAAAATACCCACCATTAACTGCAACTGCCCTACTTTTACTCAAACTGATTGTGTTAAGTATCTAGGTTTATTTATAGACAATAATCTTACCTTCCAGAAACACATAGTAACACTCACGGCCAGACTGCGAAAGCTTATCTTCGTTTTTAAAAATCTGCGCCATTCTGCTGATACCAACGTGCTTAAACTTGTGTATCTAGCACTGGCCCAGTCAATCAACCAATATTGTATTCTTGTATGGGGAGGCACCACCAAAACTTACCTTCTTACATTAGAACGAGGCCAAAGAGCTCTTCTAAAAGTCGGTTGGCAGCTCCCCTATCAACATCCTACCACCGAACTCTATAAAACGTGCAAAGTTCTCTCCGTTCGTAAACTTTTCATTCTCAAACTTCTGCTGAGTTCACATGCCCTTACACCCTATGACCCTTTAAAATTCAACACCTGCCGACGTAAGTACGCTGTGTGCCAAGTGAACTCGGTAAATACAACAACGTCCCAACGCTTTTCTCCTTTTCTTGGTGGCTATGTTTATAATAAGGTAAATAAGATACTTAATATTTACCCGATGGGTAAATTCAAATGCAAAAATAAAGTGACTAACTGGCTCATGTCCTTAGATTACACAGAAATAGAAAATATAATTATGATTATAAAATAAATTAGTACGTTTATATCAACACAACAAACAATTCACACACACTATTCAAGTTTCACCCACACACACACACGCACGCGCGCGCACATACACACTTACACCCACATACGCACCTACTAACACACACACAAACACACACACACACACACACACACACACACACACACACACACACACAAACATGCATGCATCATTTTAACATTTACTATCGCAAACTCCACCGATGCTCTCTTTAGCTCCTTATAATGTCATAATAGTGGAGAGAGCCTGGAGATCCGTCACACAGGTTTTGTACCTACTACGGACTCCAGCTCTCACAAGGTCCGTAATTTTATAAGTATGTAGCTATACATGTAACTGTACAAATGTAACCTTTTTGAGAGAAATAAATATTATTATTATTAAATATTATTAAAACTCAAACTGGGGTCTTCTGGTTTCTGGACCGCTCGATTTGTAGATAACTTAAGACTAGGATTCACGCAAAACGCACGCACCGAATTCATGTCATGATGAGAATTAAAGAGTATTAGGTTAGGGCGTGTAGAGTTAGGAGTTTGGCTTTCCATAAGATCTGATAACTTTTTAAGAGTGGTAGCAAACGATCCTACTCGTCTTCTCGTCAATTTACATGAAAATATTTTTAATAGGATTCTTATTTATTAAGCGATATTACAGCTATTCGATGTAGATATTGAACTAGTTAAAGGTATTAATTGACTGGTTTCATGAAATGAGAACATTTCACATCCACTGTAACGACACCTAGATTTCACACACCTAACAGACAAAGAAACATAAATCATGAAAACGGGTGAAAGCTTGGTATACAGAAATCGCGTATCGACTGCTGTATTGACCCACAGTGAAGGAACACAAATACGAATATTGCGATAACCCTATTGCGCATGCGTTTGAAACATATCGCATCTATCCATCTCTTGATCATTGATGCAAATCTGATATTGTCAGAATATAAGGTTGTTGATGTTACGATTTAAATAAAAATCTTTGATTATTATTTGTACATTAGGTCTTGCCTTTGTTTGCGTGGAAATTTTGAAACTAATCTATCCTATGAGAACCCTTAATTTATTTAATTGGGGATAAAAAAGTATTCTATATGCTATTACAGGCGTATCTCGATTCAGATCTTCGTTACTCACAACAGAACTGGTGTAATTGAGTAACAAAGATCCATTAATTTAACCAAACTTTCGCATTTAACGTTAGTAGAACTAGGACTAGATTAACAGTTGCTACAATAAAGTATTTAAGTAGGCACGAACTAGACTAAAGTAACTTAGTTTTCTATTTGTTACTACAGTGTATTTCACTGCAATCTTCTTTAGAGAAAACTGGTTGCGTTTAAACTTTTTGAAAGCATTATGTAAGTAAAGTGTAATAGAAACATAACTAGTTTGAACATTTTACCAACCTCAGTATACGGAGTGTTCACAATTAGCCGACAAACATAAAGTCCTCGAAGTTAACGCGACAGAGTGCCACGTGACGGTTCGATATGAATCTCTTGTTAGCTCTTTAGTATTTACACTATAAAAGTGACAGACGTCAGGGTTGTCAAACTTGTGATTTACCCCATTTTTTTAAACATTACAAATAATTGTTATACCATTAGATAAAAATGCGAAAATCGGCTGTGTGTGACTTTTTAGTTTGACAGGTATTTGGCATACTGGTAGCTTGAAGCTTTTTATTGTGATACACGACGAAGTAAATTCTCAGTAATGGTTACTGCTTTAATAAAACGTAAAGTCTGCGTGCAGTACCCTAATATTGCCATCCAGTTATAAAGATCTTAAGATAGTAAATTAATTTTCATATGAATCGTTTTCTTGAATTAATTACATTATATGAGTACATTATATTTATACAAATTAGTACAAAAATGCTTTAAACATCACAAAATGTAATACCTACTAAGATGAAAATCTTCCCAAAAATAAAAATAAAACTGCAGGTCCATTACCGTTATCCATTTGGTAACCATTAGTGTAGGTCAAAATTTGCATTTTCTTCGAAGTTGGCAATACTACTTATCGACAGAATTCATACAACAAAAAAGACATTAACTCATGGTCAGTTATTTAATTTTCAGTAATTACAAAATGTATTTATTTTTAATATTAACGAATACAAGATTAATGACTATGACTTAATTATCATTCGTTAAAAGCAGAAAGCCTTGCAAAAATGATGACAGATCGGTGTGCCTCTGATATGTTTCGGACTTAGTGATCATTTCTTTCGTACTTTTCTGTCGACTCAATCAAAATCTTTCGAATTCCTTTCTGAAGAGCCTCACGCTATAATGTTGTGGGCTTTAGCTCCAAATTATTTCTGTCGCTCCTGGGTGGCGTTTGAGTTTTCGACTGTAAGAAAAATTGCAATTGTACATATCAACCCATATGATGGCCCACTGCTGGGCACGGGTCTCCCCAGTAGAACCTACTAGTATGTAGATCCTGGGGGTAATTGCCATAATCGCCACGCTTGGCGAGCGGGTTGGCGATCGCAGTAAGGCTTTAAATACGCAGAGGACGCTGCTGCCCGTCCTCCGGGGTGAAATCCCTTAGTCGCCTTGACTACACCCACGGGTAGAGATGGGGTGGTACTATTCTAAAGCCGGCACCACACGGCACTTGTATTTTGTGCCAACCCTAAAATCTCAATATTGCAAGTTTGCAACACTAAGAATTCGTGCGAATCGTATGAATTTGTCGTCACGATCATCCGTTAGATTTGAATCTTCTGAGAAACGTCTCCCTGCTTTGTAAGCTTTGTCGAATTTTGCACTGAAGTATTGACGTATGAAATAAGGTATTGTAATTAAACTTAGTTATATTTTGTTAGTTAGGCTGTATTTAATAAATCCATGGTGACTATGAAACATTATTTCAGATTAAATAACTAATTAAACATTTGACAAAACTCTTTTTTCCTACCATTTTTTAAACCAAATCGTATCTCTCACGTCGCTTATTTGAATATTTAAGTATTTCAGTAGAAGTACCGTATTTTATAGTACTTACCTTAACGAATACGAAACGGAGTCACGAAGAAGGGTATATTTAGTTATGTTTTAGCAATAGACTTACTACAAACGTTGTTAAAGACTCCTAAGAACTTTCACAGTTCTTACTCTGACCGCTGTGTAAAATGTAAGGGCTATAGAGTTTTCAAGAAGGCTTTGGACATAGAGTTACCGTTAAAATATGTTAAAGTCCTGCACAAGGAAATAGTCCCTATGTCAACGTGTTATTGTGTGGAACTTTACAAACATAGATACGTCCATAGATGCCTCTGTGGCGCGGTGGGAGTGTGTCCGACTGCTACGCAAGAGTAATGATCTGATCCACAAATTGTTGTTCCAAGTCTGGGTGTACTTTGTGTCCGTGACTTCTATGTTTGTAAAGTCCCCCACGGTACAGGGCTGTACCCTATTACGGGAGTCGTCTTTTTTATTAGAATAATAGCAATGTAAGCGAGGCATAGACAGAGGCACATCAACTTATTCAAAGCTACAACCATTTAAAACACACAACTTTCATACACAAGTTTTCCAATACTCTTATGTACATAAAGCAATATTTATCCTGGCAAGTCCTACGCACCGCGTCTTATACATATTACATAAGTATTTAGTAACCAAACCAACTAAACAAAAACATACGTGCTTGGTAAGCTGTTTGTACTTTCTAATGAACAAATATTTATTATAATATTCCTTAATTGGTATGCAGGAACTGGTTCTATTTATATGTTGTATTAATATGTATCGATTACAACAATATTCGATTTAAACCTGAGCAGGATTTAGCTGGCTGGTAATGAGTTAACCACACGAGTGTGGCCGGATTGTTTTATTTTTTCTGGGTCCTTATTTGCTATATTTTTTTTTAGATTTCTAAGCGCAGCTCTCTATATGCCATTATGACAGTTAAAAGCGCGGGCTTGACGCGAAAACGAAAAAAAAAAGTGAACAAGGACCCTGGTCACTTTCTTTTCTACTTATATGTTTATTGTATTTTATTTATGACTAGCGGACGCCCCGATGTTTCACCCGCGTAGTTCCCGTTCCCGTGGGAATACAGGGATAAAAAATAGCTTATGTCACCCGGGGCTGGTGTAGCTTCAGAACGATGAAAGAATTTTTTCGTGTGCAAAAATCACACGGTGTTCCAGCGCATGAGCCTATGGCCAAAGGGTGTCCTTTACGACGGCTAATGTGGATGGTTTAATTCCCACTTCGTGACAGAAGGTGCGCGTGGAACACGTCGACACCATCTCGGGCTTACTTCTGTAAGGACGACAAGTTGCAACTTGTCGCCCTCAGGCCAAAGCCTCAAGCTTGGCCCTGACAACAAAACAAGATTATAAAAACAAACAAACTTACACCTATTACGTAACCATCGGTAACCTGTTTACTGCCCAAAAAGAACAATATACTCCTTTCTTTCTACTTTTTAACAAACAAATATTTCAATTTTGTTACACAATTGAACATAGGTAGTCAAATATTCACCTTCAAAATTAAATATTCCAAATAAGGAACAAAAAGCAACTCGGGATAAAACGAAGGAACTAATTAGTATGTAACTAATGGAGTTAAAATAAAAAGATGCACTTCAATTAAAGTCGAGCGCTTTTCTCACGTTTCAAACGACGATATTTTTATGCTGCGTTTAGTCTGGCCCAGTGAGGCAAGTTGGTAATCCAGTTATTCGTTAGTTCAGAACGACAATCAAATAACTTGCACTAGGAAGGCAGTAGTAACGCCTTTATCGCTTCTGAAAAATATGTTCGTCCGTAGGTAATTAAACGTTTTATGTTTTTTTTGTGTTTTGGTCTACATGTATCCTCCTTGAAATTACGATCTAGTCTTTAGTTAGATTTAATTTTAACTCAATGATAAGAATAAATTATGAAAGAGACAAACTAAATCAATCTCTTCTGCTAGATTAGATTAGTCCCAAAATATTCTATTAATTTTATTGTTTTTGTAAAGCTTGTTAGTATCGTTTCGTTTATTGTCTAAGCTGTATTATTCCTAGTCTACCTATTGCAGTATTGAAATATTACATAACATTTATAACTTCCTTATTATTAAACTGGTATAAGGCAAATAGAAGTAAACAATAATTATATTCAAGTTTAAAGGAAAGCTTATAGTCGTTAATAAACTTTCGCGATTTGTACACATTATAAAATTTTATATAGCTACTATGGGTCTTAATGGAGTAAATATTTTAAGGTAAATACCTTTTTTATTGCCTGACGTATGCCGACCGCATTGCAACGGCCGTGGTCACGGGTAGATTGGTTCAGCTCAGCGTTGTCTCTGTGAAGCGCGGGTTTCGGAAACTACCGTCACTTGATTTTTATCACTCACTATTACGGAACTGTCGGTACTTGACATACAACACTAAGGACATCTGCACACTGGCGTGTAATGTTTGTTTGGCGGTGTGTACACTTTCTGATTACGGGATTCCACGATGTTGACGGTTGTCGGAGTCTCTCCTCAAGAGCGGTAGACAGGAAGTAGAACAATTTGCTAAAGACTTTAACTCCATACACCCTAAGATCAAGTTCACTTTTGAAATAGAGTTGAACAGATCGTTAGCCTTTCTCGGTGTCAAAATAATGGTTGTTAATTGTCAAAATAAAACGACGCACACAGATAAGTAACCACCGCTGCACCGTGGTAACATCGCGATCGCTGAAAAATAGAGCATATAATAATAATATCTTGGGACAACTCATACAACGCTTTTTGATCCCAAACTAAGCATTGCTTGTACAATGGTAACCAGATAACTGATTATATTATAGATAAATAACACCCAGACACAGAATAAACCATCGTGCTCGTCACACATAGTTTTATCCTGGGTGGGGATCGAACGCACACTCCCAACATTTAGAAGTGAGCATGTAGTTGTATTGCAGAAATATCGCAATAAGACTGCATATAGTCCGCAGTCCAAGGTAGCTAAGCACTTACGTACTCGACACTTGGCGTCTGCAAAGTGGATTTCAGCTGAGGTAGTTCCTACGTCGGACAAACATAGCGGAAAGTGTTAAGGAACATATTGCGGCTGTAAAAAAATGACAGACAAATAAGTCAGCAATAGCAGAACACTTGCTGGACGCGGGATCCAATCACTGGATTGAACTACATAAAGCACAGGTCCTCTTCACTGACCGTCACTATTATTCCAGGATGGCACGGGAAGCGGTTGAAATCAAAAACACGTCAATTTCAACCGAGAAGATTTTGATTCAAGACCGTTTGTCATCATCGTGGAATCCCGTGATCAACCAGTATAACACAGCCGTTGCAATACGATCCAAACGTCGGGCAAAAAAAAAAGATATTTACCTTAAACTATTCACGCGATTAGATACGTAGTATGTATAAATTTATAAAGCTTTCAATCATTTACGACTTAGTAATATCGATAATAAATCACTGATTTACTTAGCAATAAAAAGAAAATACATGAATCAATATAATAAATTAGGTGATAATTAATGACGGTTATTTTGATTACAATAATAATAGAAATAAATGCTCACGAAGAACATATGAATCAAGTATGACATACTGTTATTAGTTGTCCTTGTTCTACTTAAGAGTTAATTATGCCATAATAGCTATATCTAAAAATATATTGTAAAACTCAACTTTTCCCTGTCTGTTTATTCGTGTATGTTCCTTTCACACCAAAAGCACTTATCTTGTTATCATTATGTTCTTTTTATAGTTTTGTTAATAACGAAGTACCATCATTAACATCATCATTTGCCTGCCTTATGAAAACTTATTTGGAGTCTGCACAATATGTTTATTCGCTCCATACTATCCTATCAGACATCATCTCTTAGTCACATTGTTTCTCTCCATATCTGCTTTTATACAATCCATACATCTTTTCATAGTTCTTCCCCTTCCTGTACATATCATATTATACATACATATCGTAGGTAAACTTTTTTTTAAATTATATAATTTACCTACGACATTTCCTTTGTATTGGCAGTCTGAATCAAACAGGTAATATTTATCGTAATAACCCATATCACGCTTGGAGAGCCGCGGGCGAAAGCTAGTTTATATAAAATCATCTATCATTACTTGTGTAATAAAGTGTTATAAATAAATATAATAAACAAGACTGAGATTGTTATCTTAGCTTAGATCATGATCAGTGTAAAATAAATTATAAAACTGTAGACCTACATGTGTCACTTCGGTGTCGCTTTATTGGGTTATTCCAATTATAGTTTTTTTTTTTATAAATATGTAGCTCGTGTTCTGCAAGGCGTGTGCATTTTAGGAATTTATGCTTATAAAATATTGCAAGGGAGTGTACTTTAATCCGATTTTCTAACTAGTTAATCATTTATTTAAGTATCAATAATAAATTACAGTATACTAGAAATTGTTATTTAAATTTCATTAGGTATTACGATTATAATTCAGAAACAGTTAATCCTTATCTTGTTTAGATTAGATTTTAAGTATTAATCTGTACATTTAATAAGTTTAATTTAATATTTTTAACACAGTAGGTATAAATTTAGGTAATTGGCAAATTACTAAAAGTAGACTAATTGAATATTGACTGCACAAAACAATACAACGTGTAAATAAAAAAAATATAATAATACCTTGGGTTAATTCACAAAACTCCATCAGATCGCAAACTAGACAGAGTCTGTACTATGGAGCCAGATAACTGATAAACTTATGTTTCTCTTTATATTTCTAAATATTATGCCGTAAGTTATACCTATTAAAGATAAATTATACATAGACATAGAATCGTGCTCTTCACATAAAGTTTTACCCTGGTTGAAGATCGAACCAACGACCTCTGGCTTAGCAGTCAGGGACATATAAATAAAACGATGATACTAACTAAAACTTCAGTAACACAAATAAGTAACTACTCTCCTAATGTAAACGCAGCATCAAAAATCATGATGCACTCCCATCAAAATGTATTCGAATGTAGAAGTTGGTAACTTCAACCCACGCAATGTTAACTCTTAAAAATGTTGACAGGTTTGATATTTACAAAAGTAAACATACAAAATATGACTTTTGTACTTTAACGAAGCAGTTTTTTCGAGAAAGTTGAAAATAAAAAGACTTTCTATGTCATGTTTTATGAGAATACAATTTCTGTCATTTATGTCGATGCGAGAATTACGTTACGCTGCATATTTTTCGATGTTATGGTAATATTTCTGGAAATAAAGATACTCAGACTACCTTTAATATTATTTAAAAATATTAATTTTGTTTTTAATTTTTTTTTTTTTTTCAGATACACATTTCCTTAAAATAATTGATATTAGAAAAATATTAAATATGAAAAGGGCAACTGCTCTGAACTTTTTAACAGCACAATTAAACCTATTAATAAATATATATCTCAATATTTTGCGTACTCACATTTCTTATCAAATTCTATAATATTTTAAAAGTTACAAATTAAATCTAGGTATAATGTTTTTATCTACAAAGATTCTCAAATAAATATGGCAACAGTTAAGCATCGAACCTAACCAGGTGTGGTCTAAAATCAATATCAAGAAATATTGCTTACGGCAGTAATAACACAATGATTTACCACCAACACTTACTTTAGTAGCCGTAAACAGGGATTCAATCTCTTTAATCCACTGGTTCCCAATCTTTTTGACCTCGTCTCCCCTTTGAGTACCAACTTTAAAGCCATTTTACCCCCAACATCGGCCAAGTGTGCGTAACTCTCAAACGGGGGGGGGGAGGCAGTGAAATAGAATATCAACATATTCAACATCGGCCCAGGTGTCAGTAGTTCACACGAGGAAGAGAGAAAATGAATATCATATCAACATTAGCCGAAGTGTAAAGTGCAAGAGTATCTTGCACAATGGAGCGGGGATTGGTTGAGAGGGTATTCATAAGCAGCGGCAGCCTAATGGCTAAGGCATCGGACTCGCAATCATGAGGTCGCGGGTTCGAATCATATCCATTATACCTACTACCGACGTGAACCCACTTCTAACACAAGCCATTCAGCTTAGCTGGAGGGGTTAAAAGGATTGCTAGTAATGTGGGACCTAAAATCCGATATTGCTAATTATTTAAAAAAAATGTATATTTACCATCTTCATTACTAAAGAATACATAGCTCTTTTACCCCCGCAGGGGTAAATAATACCCACAGGTTGGGTTTGGAACCCAGATTTAATCCCTACACGTCTAATGAATACGTAAGCACAAAATCAGATATCAACTGAATGATTTCCATATGCAATTGTTATTGCCGCGTGCGTCTGCGCCACCGTAAATCTCTCAAGCCGTGTATGGATCAATAGATCATTCAGACAGAAAGATCTATGGCCAGTGAGGATTTCCATCTATCAAATTGTATAAGTACGTATGTTAGGAGGTTAGGTAGTACTTGGGTTTTTATTTAATCTATTGAAGTGATGATGTTGCTCATTTTTTTAATAGACGACTCCTGCAATAATGAACAAGCCTTGCGCCATCGCGGGGGACTTTACAAGTCACGGATACAAAGTACACCCAGACTCAGAACAACAATTTGCGGATCACACAAAATGGTGTACCGTGCGGGAATCGAATCCACGACCTCTTGTGTAGCAGTCGGACACACTCCCACCGCGCCACAGAGGCAGCCAATAATCTAATAGGATTATAACTTTTATGCGCAGGAATCTTTACTAACATGCACTTTATGAACACAAAGTGGTGCCCGGTGTGGAAATCGAACCCACGTTACACATCAGTCGTACTCGCTCCAACTGTGCCACCCAGCTACAGTCACTTTTACACGAACTCTATTTCAATTTGTTTACTATGCAAAGTAATAACGTGGTTGAATGCATGTTGCTGCAATTTTAAGAAACTGAGTTTTGCTGCCCAATGTCATAAGCTTGAATTTAGATAGGTTTAGTACAGAATCATTTTTCTGGGTACAATTAATTTTCTTGCCCAATCCCTCGTTAATGGAGCATGCTGCTGCTAGCGCAGACACAGCTGTGGGTTTAAAAGAAGAATAAATATGCATATCATTAGCGTAGATAAATAAAAGAGGGCCCAAAATTAAGCCTTGGGGCACTCCTAGCGACATAGAGCGAAGGAAAGATAAATTTAGTTCCACCTTCTTTTGTAACTTCTGCAACCTGTGCTCGATTGGCTAAATAACTTTCAAACTATTTCACGGACTCAACGCCAAATCCATAGTAGGAAAGCTTCAAAAGCATTATTGTCGTACTGATACAGTGAAACGCACGTGAGAAATCTAGCAATGTTAGCATTGTACTTTTACCTCATCTAAAATATTATCTACGACATCTGACAAGGCTGTAGAAGCACTTGTTTTTTTCCAGAACCTTGATTGAAGTTCCGAAAACAAATTATTAGCCTTCACATTTTCCCTGACTTGCAAACTCGGTCAGGGCCTCGCCTCCCGCTTGCCTTCACTGGCCGGCAGGAGTGGAACACCAAGAGCGCCCGCAGGACTCTGAACTCTATATTGCCATAACCGGCCGGTTAAGGGGAGGTCGCCAGAGCTTATATACTCAGGGGTGGAAGTGTAATTTTGAACAGACCTTTGTGAAACCGGCGCCCCACCGTGACATCCCAAGCTGCTCACACCCCCTGTCGCCTGTTTGGTTGTATGCCTGTGGCAGCCAGGAGAGGGCCTATCTTGTGAGTGGCAAGCCACCGCCTGCCCAATTGTCTGTGTGTTCTTGCCATGTAGAAACTATTAACTATAAATAGTGAAAGCCGTATACACCCAACATATTCCTAAAGAACGCTTTCCCCTTACAAATCTCAAGCATGTTTGTCTAAGAACACCAGTTTCTAACAACGAGTCTAATGTTACAATAAAGCGAGCCCAGTAGTCTAGATATCTACTCAAATATCGTAAGTAGTATTTTTTATAACGAAACTATGTAGTAAGCCCGATGTACTTTGTACCACCTAATACTATTGAATTTCAACACAAAGTTACCAATTTCGTTTTTGAGCTATATTTTGTTACTTTTTTTTCTTTTTTTAATAAGCACTGTATCATAGAGATTAATTAAAAAATATTAATTCTAATCTGTTTTTGAATCGCATTTGATTGTTATGTTTAAAAAAAATATGTGGCACTCGGGGACTGCCGCAGTAAAGCTCTTGCATAGCATTTTTTATCAATTTGTGCAATTAAAAAAAAAATAGTTTTTTTCTTTTTATTACATTTAGGAGCAGCTCGTCTCGATCCGTGCGAGCTTCTTGCGGTCGTAACATACACATATACGTTAAGCGAACGCTCGGCCGAGCTACATGGTAGGTGGTAGGTGCAGTGGGGGGTGTCAGGTTTTATTTTCGTTACGGAATTTCTTGATTCGGTCGCCGCGCTCAAAGCTCGCGATAAAAGCTATGCAATAGTTTAATAAATAAATGACTAATTTGCTCCAAATTCTTTTATATTTTTTCAAGAAGAAAATTTCTAACTTTTTGCACTTAGCAGTATCCTCTCCATTGGTAATGTCGATACGAACAGCTCGTGAAACAATAGCTAAGGTCTAATTTAAAGATGGTGGAGGTTTTCACTGGAAACTGATGTATTTTTGTTTGTTGTTTAGGTACCTGTACCGTAGAGGAATCTCACCAGATTTCGTGAGTTACAGAATGATATTAAACTAAACAAATAATACCCAATAACAAGGTTTTGGTCTTATTTCACAGCTTTATTCACAAATTAATCACTATATAAACGACTGCTACGAACAATAAAAACAGAAAACTTTCTCCTCTTCTAAAAGTTGGTAGTACTGAATATGATATTGCCATTTACCCTAAAGTTCATTAGATATAATTATTTTCAAAAACTCTTAATTTATGGGAGTAGAATCATGTTGAGTTTATTTACACGTAAATGCGTCTGTGCAAAAGTGATAAATCTTGTTTGGCATCCTAGCTATTACGGATATATCAAATTTGCCGATATCTTCAATCCCGTTTGTAGTATTTTATGTATATTTAATCTCAGAAAATTTACCTGATTAATATTTATTTAACAAAGACTCGTTTGACTTAATTAACTATACACAATTCCCCCAGTCGATTTTAATTGTTTAATTATTCAGATTCGTAATGTAATTCACCTATAATAAAGGCATAATGTCTGAAGCTGGTAAACAACTAAACATCCTACTTACGCGCAGTGGCGCCAAAATTGACAAGTCAAGGGACACTTCATATTGAGGAATGCACACTAGCTACTTTTATCAGTTCTCGAATGTGCATATCTATCGATATTTGATGTATCGATAGACTGTGACCTCGATAGTCGATACAATCAATAGCATATTTATTAAGAGATACACAAAAACCTTAAGTAGAAGGAGCACAAGTGATTTGTAAATTGTCCTCCCTCAATAAATAGAAAGCCACATCATGCATATTACGTAACATAAACATGTTATTGAAAAATAAAATACAAAGTTGAAAAACAAATACATGGCAAGGTATGATAAATACATAAATATTTATAATATTAATATACCAACAATCAGTTTTGCTCATCATCAACCGACAACAATCTCACAGTGCTACCTAATACTAAAAAAAAACCAATAAATCCTTGAAAAAGTTCTATAGTGCCGGTAGCCCTCTCGATATTGAGACGAGACGTCGGCTGCGATAGCATCGACATTAATAAACCAACTATCGATAATTAAACTATAGTTAGGCAACACTACAGTCAAGTTTGAGGCGTTTTTATTCAGTTTTTTTATGCCAGTACTTTAAACAAAGAGATGTACCCATCTTTGTCATTACGATAATTAAGCCACAAGAATAATCCATCATCCACCATCAAGAAAGTTAACTCACTCTTACATCATCACCATATTACATGAAATATCGAGAGAGCAGAAGGTAAATACACAAAAACATTGCTCACGGACATGACTACCGGACCCGGTGGTAAGTTCTAAGTCATAAGCCGTCTTGATTATTACCACCATACAGAGTTTTTACAGTAACAAACTAACAGACTCTCATCTGGTTGAAAAATAAAGTTAGCAATTAAATTGGGGGGATGATAAACACTGGTATAAGTATAAGGCCCGCGACATCATGCGTAACATGTATAAATGGCTGTGTTATAGGTTAGCGTTTCGCGCTATAATGCGCAAGAGGTGCTCGCCTCTTCCTCTTCATTTCGTAATATGTCTTAAAGAAAAAACGAAACGCTTCCGAATGAGCTGTAATTCCGTGCCTTGGACGATGTCTATGTGTGCGTTGTTCGAGTGAAGTTTATCTTCTGTGCTCTCGATGTTTAGTGCCTATAATAACTCCACACTACATATAAATATAACAATTTTTTAATACGCTAGTTGAAGAAGTATTTTTTGGGAGAATACAAACGAGAGATCCAATTAAAACTGATAGAATAGACGAAGATATAGCTATTAGCTACAGAACCCCGAGACTACAAAAAAAGCTTAATATAAACGCGCTCAAGCAACGCACTTGTAGACATTGCGCTCAAGGAATCCAGGACCACTTTGTTCCGAGATTTCGTGTCCGTGAACGATGTTTAAGTGTACGTTGCTCCAAAGAAATAGTCAGTCATTCGCTTCACAAATGCAATACTTATTTCAATTATTATTCAAATCATCAAAGATTCATAATGAAAGAAATAAACCATGGTGTTTAAACTTGTTTTAATTCGGCGCTGATTAATTTATTCTAATCTGTTTTTGGGTTCCGTTGCCAACGTGACAAAACGGAACCCTTATAGTTTCGCCATGTCGGTCCGTCAAGCAGCTTAGCTCAAGGACTGTTAGTACTGGAAAGTTGTAATTTTGCATGAATGTACATACGACTTACGCCGACAAAGTGATAAAATAAAATCTTGAAAAAAAAAAAGTACTTCCGCATGTAAAATGGGAATGTGATTTTTTTCATCACATCCTGTGGGATGTCATTACATAGTTATTTTAAAAATATTTAGAAATTGTGAATCTCACTTTTCAACTTTTTTTAGTAATAAGTAGTACGCGATATCTATACCGAACTAGTTTGAATATTTGCCAATAGTGCTTTGTAGCTGTAAACACATTCATGCTCATTCACGCTCTCGCGTTTGTGTTCATGCCCGTTGAATATCGCTTTGAACGCGAGTGTGTGAACCCACCATATGCTTTACTTCTGTATTGTAGGTGCTTTATGTACATATGAGTTGAAAACATTATGTACCTTGTATATACTACGGTGACCAACTACCATAGTAATGTGGTTATTAATTGTAGCAATTAATTTTACATGAGCATTCATTAACTACGACCCGGGATCAACATGGTATGGGTGTAAACGTTTTTGTCCTTTACTATGAGAGTGCGTGTGAAAAGGTAGGAGTGTAATGATTATTACATTTGTTTGGAGTAGTTTGAAATTCATTATACTTCTTGATGAGAACATTGCTTAGATCAGGGAGCAAGTTTTAAATGCGTACTTTGGTTCTACGAAGGCGTCTGCTTCATCTTATAAGCCAAATCTCTTGACCACACTAGGACATTATAATACTAAATTTAAAGTTATAAGCTATTATATTTTTATTATGCTACTACTAGCTGACCCGCGCAAATTCGTGTTCGTAAATTTTCCCCGTTTTTGCATCATTTTTCTTTGCTGCTCCACTCCTATTGGTCGCAGCGTGATGGTTATTTGTTTTTTTTTTTCAATTCGGACCAGTAGTTCCTGAGATTATCGCTTTCAAACAAACAAACTCTTCAGCTTTATAATATTAGTATGTATGTTTGCATACTATGCTATACACCTATTTTAGCATCAAACCGAAATATTCAAAGAATGAATTATTTATCATTTGCTATTTTTGGATTCTATGAAAAAAATATAGCGTTATTAGGCAACTGTGCTTACCGATTCTAATTGCCCATTATACCATGGCAAACGTTAATTTTCCATGCTAGTATGGGAATTACAAGATACGTAGTATTGTGTGTAGATTTCACTTCCTACCATTTATGTAAAAAAAAAGTTGGAACATTATTATTACAATAGTTATATCATTCTAATAGACACGAAGGCGTACCTACTATAAAAGAAACATAATATAACTAACTTAATAACAAATTTAACTTAGAAACATAATTAATAACTTAACTAAATACTCTGTAAAGTCACAATCGATACAGGTCTTGAACTTTTGTATGAGTGTCGTTTTTTATGAATTAATATTAATAAATTATTTTTATACTGCTACTAGAAGGGGAACTTACCTAGTCACGACACTGAATCTTAGCGGCGACAATCCCTTTTATGATATGTTAGATAAAAAACCGGGCAAGAGCATGTCTTACGATGCTCAAGGAAGGGTTCCGCAGCCTTGAACTATTGCAGCAGAAAAGCGTATATTCATTGCACTTACGCCCTTTTGTTGAGAAATGCAGTTTTTCGACAATAACTCAATTGCGGTATATCCGATCTTATCCAAAATAATTTTAGTTTAAAGTATTTATTAAGCGCTATCTTTGTGATTTTTTCCATACTTTTTGGTCACACGGTTCAAAAGTTTTTGCCATTTTGGCTACGGAACCCTAAAAAGTAAATCGAGGAAATCCTTCGCTTAAATTAGACAGTCCGTACTTCTAAAATACTATATCCATAAAATCTCAAACAGTTTTTAACTTTAAGATGTTCTCAAAAGTATGTCTGCTGCTATTGTTTACCTTCAAGTGACAGTGACAGCATGGCATTTCATACCGTCCTATTCTGAGTTGCTTTTAAGAATACGTCCGTCTTCGTAAGGCCAAAATATAGATGCTGCAACAATTTAAACGTATACAGGAAATCAAATGTGTGTACTATTATTAAGGTGTTATGTGTTAACTTATGAGAAACAATAACATTCGCCTATATTGACTAAGAACGTGATGGAATGCGCTTATGATAACATTTATGGTTATTTGAAAGCGACTGTAATTTGAAGAATGTATATATTGATATTTATCAATACCGGACATAAAATACTCTTAGACAAGGACTTTTGAAGTACTATGTTGGTGAAAGCTGTTATTTTATTTTCTTCATTTCATCCAATAGCTATTTACTTAGTTTTGTTGCCACTTAAATCTTTATCATCGTTAATATTAATATCACCTTCGTCACCATTGATTTAAGTTTGGCTGCCTTTTTTAACAATTTAAACGTATACAGGAAATCAAATTTGACTGCCTCTGTGGCGCGGTGGGTGTGTGTCCGACTGCTACGCAAGAGGTCGTGGTTTCGATTCCCACACGGGATACCACTTTGTGTGATCCACAAATTGTTGTCCTGACTCTGGGTGTACTTTATGTCCGTGACTTGTATGTTTGTAAAGTCCCCCCCGACACAGGGCTTGTACCCTAGTGCGGGAGTCGTCTTTTAAAAAAGAAAAAAAGAAATGGTTAGCTCTTGCTATTGTCATGATTTTCTATCAGCTGCTATATTCAATATACTTACCTACTTGTTAGGTTTCTTATTTTACGGCCTTTTTTTACCTTTACAACCACGCACGATGTAAAATGTTTACAAACAATCCAAATTGTAGGGTTGTCACGTCACTGCAATTTTCGTAACTGTCCGTGTTATGATTTCTCATTACCAACTGTTTATGTTAAATATAGCCACTACAGAACATGTAATTAGCTTATATATTTGCCCAGAATTGATAATTAAGCAATTTTCTACTTTGATTAAACAAGTGACACCCCTAATTTTGACACTTTTGACAGGACTTTGCTAGGCAACGAATAGACAACGTTTGTAAGCGTTTCACATCCATTTCGGCTTTAGTATAGTCCTCTTCATCTTATATCAATTGGTAGGTATGTTTGTGTCTTTCTTAATCAATAAAATACAACCTTTGTAAATTTTCTACTCGTCATAGCCTAGTAATGTTAAACTAATGCCTAGTAATGCTGCTTTCAACTTTTACCAGTTTTTAATTCATCAAATCATTGTCTTTTAAAAAAATATTAATAAACCTGAACTTAAACATTTTGTTCCTTAATTGAAAAACCGAAAATTGATTAATTTATGGAAAAAATAAATAAAAGATGGACATGGCGATACCGTTGCGCGTTGGCTACCATAAGATAAATTTCACGTCGAACCTCATCTTGCTGGGTGTACTATTGCACAGAATCATAAATTCAGTAATAAAACACCTTCTATTTAGGTTTACAGCCGTGATTAAGCACCATCTCGTTGGTTGTACAATTCCTTTCTACCGTAATCTACTCGAGAAACAATATATCGATTACATGTACATCAATTCTGGAAACCAACTTTAAAGACAGTTATCTTTATTGATAATCAGTATTCGTAGAACTTTATTCACTCCCTTTTAATACGCTTAGCATTGAGACTTTAAAAGATAGCAGCAATCACGAAATTGAAATTCTAGACATCGATACTGCAATGGGCATCGCTGTTCCGTATGATAATTATGTTTTATTACATATTGGAAAGTAGAGGCACTTAAATTAAGCCATTAAGGTCGTTGTCAATCAAAATGTGAGATTTCATCTTCCATTGCATAACGACATTTTCTCCGGTCATTGCTATTCTCATGGTTTTTGCCATACATTCCTGGAATCATTAAATCATATTCAACCTTATAGAATTTTATAAGCTACGGGTCTTAATCGCGTAAATATTTTATTTTAAGGCTAAATACCTTTGTTTATTTCCCGACGTTTAGTCTACCCGTGACCACGGCCGTTGCAATACGGTCGACACGTCGGGAAATAAACAAAGGTATTTAGCCTTAAAATAAAATATTTACGCGATTAAGACCCGTAGCTTATAAAATTCTATAATATGTACAAATCGCGAAAGTTTACGAACATATATCACATTCAACCTATTATAAGAACAATGTGAACCTACTGGCAACACTACCAATTTAGCTAAGCTGGAGGGGTTAACAAGATTTCTAGAAGTATTTTTTGAGTAACAAGAAAATTCTTAGTGAACGTCAGTACCATAAGGTACATTATAGAATTCGAAAAAAGAAAGAAGGCATGAATCCCTAACCAATATTAGTCATTGTAGATCCATGACAGTTCACAAAAAACACGCAGACAGACTTCGAAAGTCAGTGTTTCCAAATTTCGAAAGGAACTCTAAATACACATGTTACTATCTTATCACGCGAAATTCTAAGAAAGTAGCCCAAAGCACGATTGCGACGCGCCTAAATGTCTTGCTAACCCAAATAACCGAAAATATTCGAAAACAACTCCCATACATGTAATAACGCCTTCTAACAGACCAGTCTGACAAAAAATACTTAACGACTCAGAAATTGATGAGTTCTCAAAGAAAATTACTTTAATATCCCCATTGAGGCGTGACCTGAAACCCGTTTAGACAACACCAAAGACAACCATAATCCTTAATAGGTTAAAGTAATCAACTTAATAACAATAGGGATAGAGATCATATTCGTTTACGAGGTTAATGAAGATGATAGCAGATGTAAAGTTGCGACAACGCTCGCGGATGATTTTTTAACTTCAGCCGATTTGCGTGAGTCAACGTCCGCTCTGCCAGACATACCTGGTACTATGGGACTGCAAGCTATAGCAGAACATGTGACCTTTACACGTGATTCTATAGAACATAATCAACATGATAATGGAACGTGTTGTATCATGGTACGTGGTTGTAAACAATTGAGCAGTCGGACAAATGCCATAGCTGACAATGCCAGACATATGTTCACTACTGTAGGTCTATCCGAGTTAGATCATGGACGAAAATAGCTGCTTTTTTTATAAAGCCTAATTAAAATCTAGACGAATGAACTTTTGTGAACGTTAAAAAACATGTGTTTGCAACGATTTTTTGTCAACATCTGGTTGTGAAATGTTGTAAATCAAATGTTTCAGTAAATTGTATCAATATTAAAGACGATTTCAAACATCACATTTTGTATTACACAATATAACATTTTCTCTCCATAACCAAAATTGTAACGAATTTCTATTAAGGCAGCCAATGCACAGAAGCTAGAGAATAAATGTTGATAAACTTTCGCGATTTGTACACATTAGCTAGAGAATGTTGTTTATGAAAAAACATTTGCACTCTATAGTCTCTTATTTTCAAAGTCTGATAGAAAGGAGTTTCGATAGAAACGACGGAATAGAGACTTAAGCCGCAGAACAGATTCGAGGCGTGTAATGTATGACGTTTTTAGAAAACGGTTTCCCATTTATAAACAGTGGTAATCTCAGAACAAATGAACAGGTTACTTCGCTTAATCAAAAAATCACTAATAATGTATATTAATTTTTAAATCTCTGTTCTATTTTTCAACGTTAGCTAACTTCCCTGCAGTAAAAGTGAACAAAAGTACAGTAGCTTATGTGTTACATTCTACATAACTTAGAGATTTGGACACTTGATATTTTTCCTGAAACTGTACATCGTATAAACATGATTTGTCGGCAACATACAAAGCACCGTATGTACAAAGTTAAAGATCATAATAGACCATAAAACAGCCCATAAAAACCTTAACCATAATAATAACACACAAAAAGGCAAACCTGTTTTAAACTGGATCTAAAATTTGTCATTTCCTATTTAGAATAGTGGCGAATGCGCCACGTTATAATCCAAACAGACGTAGACATTTCGAAATAAATAATGGTAGCAACGACTCTTTATAATTAATTTTTATTATGATTAAATTTGGTAACGTTAACTTCAATTAATTTATCTAGTTTGCTTTAAGAAGCATTATTAAGTTGATGACTTCATTATATCTTCTTCAAGTTACTAAAGAAGTTAATAAATTATGTTGATGTTACATTTACTTTTTGCTAGTTGTCTTTTTTCCTGTGAATCTTTTAATATCCTGTGATATATTTAACGTTTTTGGTCTCTGCATTTTTGTGACAATAATAAACAGAGGCAACTTGTTTAAACGTTGAGTTTTTAAAACACACTTTACATTTCGTATATTACTTACGCAATTGAATGCCTAGGTGGGTTATTTATTTTCATTCTTACCGATTCGAAATCATGTTTACGACACTTTTCTTATTAATTTTATACAACTTATCCAATCTCCATATTTTCTTGCAAAACATTTAAAGTACCTTTTAATAAAACTACCTTATGTAACCAAAGAAATGTCATTTAAAGTAATTTGATAAGTTAATAAATGCCCCTTACTATTTAAATTACCAAACTTTTTATTATGGAGAAAATTACGGCTATTGGACATTGATATAAAGGCGGTGAGTATAAAGATAATTAGCTTCGGAGATTTACTGAGGAGTTCGGGCAACCTCTACTCTAAAGGTAGTTACTTGCTGTGGTTTCATTAATGCCTTGCCTTGATTAGTAAAGGTTGTATAAAAACTCATCTCATTAATCTGTTGAAGTATTTACTCAAAGTTATTTAGATGGGATTAACCAAGTTCGATACGAAAATAGTCCTATATGTATCAAATTGATTATTAACTACTTTCATTAAAAAGGTGATAACTAAACCACATTACAAACATTTAAACAACAAAAAGAAGAAGAAGAGCAATCAGAGAGCAAATAATTTGTTAAATTTAAAGATAAAGTCATCATACATGACATTAATAATGTGTTTAATCAAATGTAAAACTTGTTATAAATTGCTGACAGAATTATCATAATTTAACATTCAAATGTCTAAGCCAAGAGAAAGACGTTTAAGAAAAATTGTATAATAAAAATTGTAAAATATTTTCAGATTGTTAACTTCCTTAACTGAAATCCGAAATCTCTAAAAATATCCAAATACTAAAAGAAGAACATATTACTTGCTACACAAACATTCCGTTAAGAATGTTGACGAAGAAATAAAACAAATGACCAATTTAATTATCTGACGTTAAAAATGACCATAAGTTGTTCAACACATTGCCGCAAGCGAAGATCGATGGAATTTTATTAAATTAAACACAAAATTAGATTATATATGAGAAACCAAAATAGTTGAATACCATCGTCGCCATGAATCAGAAAATGTTGTTTGTACCTGCTATGAATATTAACTAGGGAACAATTTCCAAAACCGGATTCAAAGAAATTGATTATTTTACTACAATTAACTGTACTTAACTAAACGATCTAAGGAGCCAATTACCATTTAATCTTTTAATTTATAATCTCCATCTCTGATACGAAAGAGCATGTAATAAATATAACTTTTTGCAGCTATTATGGCAATTGTGGCAATTTTAAACCAAGTGTATTTTATACAAAGAAATAGAGCAAAGAGAATACAAAGAAACGATATAGTAGCAAAACGAACTCAGGCAAAGCGAGGATAGTCGCTTTACAAAGTCTAATTTTACAAAACGTCAAACTTCTAAAATAAAAGTGATTATTGAAATTCGGTAGTGACTGTATATATTTAAATAATTTGTACTTATATCTGTTATTTGTAAGTATTATGCGACGTATGTTGCTGACTGTACCTATCGGTTCAAATAACCATGCTTAGTGTAGGGTTCCACAGATACACTACAAAGAATAGCACTACTTATAAAAAATATACAATCAGTAAAAGTTTACCAGCATAAGAGCGTATGTATCTTCATGGCAAACGTCCTTTTGTTGAGAGGCGCAATTTTAGGGCAATAACTCAAAGACGGTATATCCTACCACGTTGAAAATATTTTTAGTTAAAAGTGTTTATTAAGCGTTACCTTTATAATGTTTTTCATATTTTTCGAAACGACTATTTTTGAAAATTTTTATTTTATTTTTTTCTCTTTATCAAAAAAGTTTCTTAAAAACCTTATAGCTCATAAAAGACAACTATACTTACTCTAAATTATATCCATAAACAAAGTGTAGTTTTTGAGTAAAATTACTGTGACATACTGAAGGACATACAGATAGACAGACAAAGACAAACAGACGGATGGACAAGACGAAACTGTAAGATTTCCGTTTTGCATTTTTGGCTACGGAACCCTAAAAACGAGATTCAACTTTTATAGTACCAAGCGCAGCCACAATTTACGACATCTTTTAAGCTTTAGTTTTTTTTAATAATCCTTTTTGTTGTTTTTGACAACAAAAAGAACGTTATGGCGCTAAAAGCTAAAGCCTAGGTACTGTATAAGTTCTGTAACCGATCCTTTATCTTAATCGTCTCTTTAAACAACATCTACTCATTTTTTTTCTCGAGTTACGGTCAAAGTAAAAAATATTACCATTATGTCACATTGTCTTGCATCAACAGAATCATAAATTATTTTTAACAGGCTTCATTAACCTGCATAACGTCATAAACACGTTACACGCCTGTCACAACCGAGAGGAAGTATTTTTAAACCTACGCTTAAAGGTCACGAAAGGAAAGCGTCCACGACGCAACCCTGTAGAAGTTCGCAACCAAAATTGTTTACACCATTTAATACCACGATATCAATTATTAATTTAACCAGATTTAATCCTGGTAATTTGAGTGGTAGAAAAAACTAATTCGCAATACTTCGACGGCATTAAAAAGATAAATAAACTGTAAAAGAGCTCTCGGTATGCGCAAGCGGTCAATCTTCTCGTAATGTCATTTGTCGATAGAATCAGGACGCTTGCAAGCTTTCATGTAGAACCAAAAGAGAAACAAGATATTGCTGTTTCGTCGCCGTCTCGTGAGGCAACATTTGTATTTAATTACTACGTTTACAGACTCTTGATTTACGAATCGCTTAATTTGAAAGTGTTGATTTAAGTTTTGATGAGAGATTCTGGTTTCCAGAAGTTATAACGACATTGGTATATAAATCACTTTGTTTTCATCTTAACTGGCTTTAAAATGAGAAATGTGAGGACATAAAATATTTTTGACGCAATTACGTTAATTTCGACAAATGAAAGTATCTGTAGCAAGTAACACTGCAGTTAACGTCGTAAAACATCAGTCGTTTACTGTCGCACCATAATCTCATTTAAATTCCGACACTACATCCTCATTCAATATAATTGGTTATGAGATAACAGCCCAGAACTTGTACTGCACAAATTATATTATTATCCTTTGCTAGAATAACTTCAAGGGTCGTTAATGTGTAAATCGATTGCCATGCATGGAGCGACAACTATGCGTCGCATACTAAACGATGAACAACTGGCGTTATAATCTATCATAGCAATATTAACATTATTCATTCTCGTTGCAGACTTGGCGGCGATACGACAGTTACTGGAGAGCGAGACTGGAGGAACAACCTGCCCCAGCTGTAACATGCCCTTTGATAAAGGCAAGAAGAGAAAACTGATCGACACCTGCGGTCATGAGCGCTGCTACTCGTGCATGTTCAGGAACGAAGCTTGTCCATCGTGCGCTAGGAACAGCCAAAGTCAGAGGCGGCCAGTGATGGAACGGTACACACCATCACCACAGCGGCAGGACGCAGACTATCAATCACCACTCCGCCTGCCAAAACCACCGAAGCAACCATCCAATTTAGCTCAGAGTTGCCCTACACCACCTCACACCAGAAGAAGATTCTTTCTGAGTCCGAAGTCGCTGAGAAGTCCGTTCGGTCATCGCGCGCGCCACTCGCACGACAACCATGTACCTCTCTCCGGTGAGTACATTGCATGTATTAGCATATCTGTGGTGGTACATGCAGATTTGCATCATTGCGTAAGCCCGTCGGTAGGCGCGCTCGCAACACGCTACAATCCATTGATGCCTTCTTGGGTAAATCTGAAGTCTCATTCACTAGAAGTGAAACACCTCTCGCTCGATGACCCGTTTTATAATCTTTGTGAATACTAGGAGGATCCGCTGCAGCGTAAATAACACGGAGCGACAGTTGCGACATGTGCGCCCACGCTTTCCTCGCCGGATGTACGTAGGGGTTCCTTAAAGGACCGGTTGTCTGTCTACTGTATTTATTAGTTAAAGTATAATTTCGTACTTTTGCAACGCTACCCGCGCAGACAGCGGGCCGGCTGTGAACATTATCTTTGTATCTGTTACATTTTCTATTTCCATTAATTATATAATTCCGGTCTACAAGATTTCTTGGGTAATTGAAATATACACTTCGTTCACAGCTGTGAGTTTCTTAATAAACTATTAGTATCGATTCGCCACGGCCCTTGCCCCTTCACGTTTGTACTTAATCTGTCGGTTGGTAACATTTCTATCCATTGATATGAGTAATAATGTCTTTAACAAGCTGTGACGGTTCATTAATGTACAATCAATGGACCATAAAAGAGTTATTTGAGAAGAGTTTAATGGAAACTTTTCGTTTCGATGGTGAAGTTTACGATGATGTACGAGTAGAAATTGTTATACATCACGAGTTCGCTCCAACAGGATTACCAGAAGAAGGGCCGAGGAATGCCGCGTGGCACAGCCTGGTCTTCAATAAGATCAGGTCGCTCTGGTCCACGCACTCCTCTGTTCCTCAAGGACTCAACCAACTGACAGGCACGAAGTCTTAATTTTGCATTGGAATGTGGACTATACTGATGCTGCTCGTTTAATTGCAAATGCTGCCTTAGAATAAATTATAACTTGATAAATATTTACATAGTGCGCAGTTTTATTCTGCGAAGCTTTTGTTAAATTGTTTCTCCATGTTTTACAATAGTGTTATTCTTTGAAATGAGAATCGATTAATTTAGGATCGATTATTGCGGTAAATGAACACATCGGTATTCAATCCGCATTCCCTGCACTCGATCTAGCACGGTCGTCGCTCGATTTTTGCACATCTTATTGCCTGTTCGCATCGCCCCGTTCGTTTGACACATAGCTTACTATACCGGTTTTATTTTCCATTGTTTATTTGCATTTTGTGTGGTGTTCTGAGTTTGATTTAATTTATTTAACGCTTGAAAAGTGTTAATCATATTATGTAAATTATTATTTTAGGACGTGTTAATAGAGTGGTAATATGTTGTTGTTTTATGTTTGCACATTTATGTAATGCTAATGATTTTATACATATGAATTTAAATGTATGGAGGAAAAATCCGAATCAGGCGGGATTTACATTTAATTTCATACTATAAAATTAGCATAAAAATGCTTTAAAAATTACAAAAAGTAACGCTAATGATTTGTTCACAAATTTTAATGTATTATCGGTTTAATCAATGCATTGATTCGATTACTTAACAGCACAATTTTAATCGATTTCATAAATATGTAACCACGCATGACTCATTTTTGGCGACCCGAAACCATATATATCGATTCTTGAATTGGCTTCATAAATATTATCGATTTGTAACCATCTTGATCGATTAAATTAAATTAATTAAATAATATAAAAAATAATAACAAGAAATAATCGCAGTGGCTTTTAAGAGATAAGTAAATGTAAATTGGCAATGTATAAAATTTATGGGCTGGAGAAAGGCAATCACATAGATTTATATAAATGCACCGGAAATTAGTGGTATTTAAGGGGTAAATTAAAGCGAGCTACTGTAGATAGAAGAAAAACCGGGTACACAACACAACTGGATATAGATACAATTTGCTGCAGAATGTTCTTCTAGGAAACCAGTGACTCGATATTTGAAAAGATTTAGCAGTTTAGAAACTCCGAATTTACTACGTGTGTTTAGGGCATTTCATCCTATTATTATAATAAAACTTAGAGCTTATGAGGATGGATAAGAAAAAAACTATAGAAAAATAAACTTTACAGTAATGTAGTTTATACAAAAGAACAGCACATAGGCTGTGAATAAGAAACATATATATAATCTATATCTATAAAGCTGAAGAGTAACAAACTCTGTTTGTTTGTTTGTTTGAACGCGGCAATCTCAGGAACTACTGGACCGAATTTTTTTTTTACTGTTGGATAGCCCATTTATCGAGGAAGGCCATATGATGTAACATCACGCTACGACTAATATGAGCAAAGCAGCAATGAGAAATTTTGCAAAAACAGGGAAAATTTACGCAGACAAAGTTACGCGGGACAGCTAGTGTGAAATAACAGAGAACAATACATGTAAAACGTCATTGGCTGAGAACCCATAACATGACGTCATAAAAACGCCCGTATATAAACAGGCAGCGTATAAATTTCAAATCTGTAACGACACTTAGTTTATCCTACGCAGATTAAAAGCTAATCTCTAGCACCTACATGACATTACAATCACCTACACTCGATATCTATACTAATATTATAAAGCTGAAGAGTTTGTTTGTTGGTTCGATTCCCACACAGGAAACTTTGTTTGATCCAAAAATTGTTGTTTCGAGTCTAGCTGTACTTTGTGTCCGTGAATTAAATGTTTGTAAAGTCCCCCGCGACACAAAGCTTGTACCCTAAAGCTGGAAGCGTATTTAAAAAAAAAGAGTGATACTTGAATGTTCGTCGTGTTGTATGGTGTCGAAACTCAATTGGTGGAATTAGTCCAAACAATTCCTCAGAACACACCCCATAGAAAGGACTCTGGAACTTCAATCAATTTAATTTTAGTTCTATAGAACTTGCCAAGAAAATTATGAGCCTCTCTTCAAATATAACTTTGTTTGATATACCTACTCACCTGTATCCAGTTACTATTATGGTATACGCAAAGCTCCATAAATATGTTAACGACTACTAAGAAATGTGTCACTTGACCCACTAGCTTCGAGTACTATGAACAAAACAAATCGTTAAAAAGATGTCAGGAATGGGCTCACATGACACAATTGTTTTTTTAGAACAAAGGATTTCTTTTGTCAAGGCTTTTCCATGTTTATAGCAAATCAAATTTCTTTAACTGTAAAAACAAATACAGCATTCTGACTGTATAATCTTTCGAAATTTCATAACGCTTGGAGTTAACTCTTATGTGCAGTAAACCCCTGTATGTGTATCCTTGCTTTTTTGTTTTAATTATGAAAAGAAATATGCTTTTACTTGTTACAATATTGACTAGGTAGATAGACTAACGAAGGCAATGGTATATTGATTGCAAATCTCCTCTTCTTTTCTTGAGACTGGAGACACCGGCCGTGGTTTCGCTAGTGACCACGGCCGGTGCAACCTGGTCAAAACATCAAGCATTATGAAGGTAATTATTGAGCGTTAATTCCCATATAATAAACATTTCGGCCTCTGTGTCCGACTGCTACGCAAGAGGACGTGGGTTCGATTCCCACACGGAACACAGCTTTGTGTGATCCACAAATTGTTGTTTCGAGTCTGGGTGTACTTTGTGTCCGTGATTGAATGTTTGTAAAGGCCCCCGCGACACAGCGCTTGTACCCTAATGCAGGAGTCGTATTTCAAAAAAAAAAAAAAATTGATGAGACTGACTACTCAAATAACGACACTGTTTCCTACTACCAAGTCATATCCAGTTCAAAAATAAAAATGTCCGTCTAAAGTAGAAATATTACTGTTATAACCACCTGTTAAGTTGTTATGTCAATCTTATAGGAGACAGGAATTCCGAGTTCATATTAATTATGTTTTGCTTGTTAGTACTTAAACATAGTATTTAATGAAAATGTTGTTTTGTTGGATTTATTTCATGGAAGATACTTTAAATTTCTTACACTATATTAACATAATAAATATAAGGGTTCCTTGTTTACTACGGAACCCTATAAATCTGTCTGCGTAAATTTTCCCCGTTTTTACAACATTTTTCATTGCTGCTCCGCTGCTATTGGTCGTAGCGTATAGCCTTCCTCGATAAATGGGCTATATAACAGTAAAATATTTTTTTCAATTCGGACCAGTAGTTCCTGAGATTATCCCGTTCAAACAAACAAACAAATAAACAAACTCTTCAGTTTTATAATATTAGATTAATATAGATTAATTTCTTATTGTTGTCGTCTATATGTCCTACAGGGAGTAAACCCCCTGAAATTGATAACTACAACAAATTCTAGACATAAAATAGCCACAATCAAAATAACGGAGTAATGTATATACAAAAGTCCCAGATACCTCGGGGTAAGTCCATGTTATCAAAGCATTTAAGGTTATTGATCCTAAATATCACTACCTACGCCGATGATTAGTAATAACAGCTGCATGGTCCGACATGCTCTGGCCAGGTTTTTTGGTGAATGCAAACAAAAGTAATAAATATTTCCTTAATAAATGACTGGACTGTCTCAATTTTTTTTATAAAGCCAGCAAAGGGGCTTTATAAACATACAAATCATGGACTTATAGCACCCAGACTCGAAACAACTATTTGAAGATAAAAGTGGTGTCTCGTAATGGAAATTGAACCTACAATCTTTTGCGCAGCAGTCGTACACACTCCTACTGCGCTATAATCAGCCGAATACCTTACCACTGCCGAGACACAGGCTTCAAATGAAAAAGGGCAGGTAGTGCCTAATCCACAACGCAATCTCTGTTACATACAGATTGGTAGATGCTACAGGCTTTAGAATTATTTGTACTAGGAGATGCAAATTAAAGGCAAATTGTACGTAAAAACATCAATTTCTTGATTATTAAACCACGACGTTAAATGAGCAAAAACGTTTACCGATATACCCACCGCTGCGGTGAGTAAATTGATAGTGGAAGTGGACACGATTAAACGCTTCCGTCAAACACCGTGTGAAACTCCCTCATAAGATCAGTGGATCAAGTTACGTTGTTGTTTTGACACTTCAAATTAGGGTTGTTATATGTGACACGATCTGGATTTCCGTTCGTAGTCGATCAATAAACTTCAGATAATGCCTATCGATAGTAAAATTACTTATTGTTTCATATAGTGTGTTTTACAGTGTGGCAAACAGGCCTAAATCCTAATTCGAAGACTGTGATGGTAGCTATGCGAATTAAACTCTAATGGAATTATTTATTGTACACCACAGTAGATAAAATAAAAAAATATATATTCCCATATTTTAAATGTTTATTATTCCATTAGCATGTACATTCTTAAGAATAATCCACTCTGGTGCATTCTTCCTTCTCTATTCAAGCTATTATCCTTTGGAATGCACTCCCTCTCGAAATAAGAATGTCTACAACTCGTGTCACCTTTAAGTTTCAAGTACGTAATTTCTATACGAAGTTATTGGCGGAATCATCACAATTATAGTAATCTATGGTTATATATGTATAATATGTATGTATTTGTATAGTTATGAGTATGTATCATGTATGTAAATGTATGTATTGGTATGTTGCGTGTGTATGTATGTGTATTTATATTTATATGTGTGGTATTGTTTTTATAATTATTTATTTACTAGCTGTGCCCCGCGGTGCTACCCGCAGTTTATTAGCCTATGTGTTAATCCAGGGTGTCAGCTAACTCCATACCAAATTTTATTAAAATCGCTTCAGCCGTTTAGACGTGAAGAAGTAACAAACATACACACTCACATACTCACAAACTTTCGCCTTTATAATATTAGTGTGATTATTATTACTTTTTTTTTTATTTAATCACTTTCTTGCTTATTTAGCATTAGAAATATAAGTCGAATAAGCACCCACCTTAAACAGTTCTCTGCATCACCCTAAGGTTGACTGGTAGATAATGCCTAAGGCATTAAGTCCGCCTTTGTACAAATTTTGTGTGCAAGAAGATAAATAAATAAAAATAAATAAATAAAATAATAATGTAAAATTCTTAGTCCAATATTCATGCCAGCTGGACCCCTCTTCGAGTGAAGGCCTACTCCAGAGAATGACACGAAAAGATTATATGTTCCGAAGGTGTCTATCTCGCACTTCCACCTTAGCTTTGGTCTCCCTCTGCTTCTATGCCCATGAGGTCCTCTTCACATAGTCGCGGTCTTCGTCCGCCTGTTGTCAGTGTAGAGTGATACGTCACCCGCCCGAAATCTTCGCACGGGGTCTGAAATTAAGGTCAGTTCAGACCCCGTGCGAAGACTGGCGTGATAGATGCCATATCTATCACGCTAGTCTGCTTTCTTATTGTCCTTTGTTATTGTTGTTTCTTATTGTATTATCGGACTCTGCCCTTAAATTTTATTTCAATGAGCTGCGTTCTAAGGCTCTTTTCAATGTTATTATTAGCCCCAAAAATTTGCCATGTGATTGTACACCACAATTATAACAAAATTATACATGTGAATAAGTGCACGAACAATGGGTGGCCTTATCGCTAAGAGTGATCTCTTCCAGGAAACCTTTGGATGGACAGGAATGTCTATAAAAAAAAAAAAAAAATGATTGATGGTGTAGACAAATTACTAATTTTCAGGACATAGACATCTTACAGATGCGGGAATAACATTCGACGTTTACTATGGTATGCCCAGCGATTTAAAGATAAAAGTGTGTGTTAATTTTGTTGTTTATTAAGACCTAAATTGTTTTTTTTTCACCATGTAGTTGCTTTCCGACCATATGTACTTGAATTGCTAATTAATAAGGACTTCGGAGATATTGTTGTTACAATGTTATACGGCGGAAATACTTAAGGTTAAGAAATCGTAAGTAGCACATGCGATCATTTACGCCGTGTAGAAGATTTTTTTTTTTAAATATAATTGAAGTGGGTTGCACCTAATATATTGTGTCAATTTGATTTCAATGAATCCTTTAATGCATTTAATAATATATTAGCGAGAGCACCTTACCTATAATTCTAAAACTTATTTTCGCCGCCTTAACCTTGCTTTCAGAACCTGCTATAAATCTGAACCTAGAATCAAGTTATTTCAATCTATGACTGTCACCAGTCTAAAATAATATCTATACTAATATTATAAAGCTTATGAGTTTTTTTGTTTGTTTGATCGCGGTAATCTCAAGAACTATTGGCCCGATTTGAAAAATTCTTTCACTGTTAAATAGCACATTTATCTAGGAAGGCTATAGGCTAAAAAAACATTACGCTATGACCAATAGGAGCGGAGCAGCAATAAGAAATGTTGCAAAAACGGGGGAAATTTACGCATACGAAGTTGCGCGGGACAGCTAGTTGATAATATTTTGAGACAACCCACATACGCCCATCTGTTTCCAAACTAGGTGGAGCCTGTGTGACAACTCATAAACATATTTAAATATTTCTAAATACATACATTTTAAATAAATTACAGCCAGACACAGAATAAATATTATTTTACAATTTGTTCTAAATAAAATGTTTTTTTTTTTCTAATTTTAGATAAATTAATTATCCCGGCCCATAGAAAGGCTAAAATTATAAAAATATAAATTTCAAAACTAAATAAAATGAAGGTAATTGATAAGTTACAATATCCCTGATCCATTCATAAATATCCCTGTAAATAATCGCGATTATTTAGATTATCAAATTCATTTTTAGTTCCCACGTTAATAATGGTATAATAAAGTAACTTTAAAATGCGGAGTACAATACAGTATTTATGACATACGATATATTTTTCTCATCACATAGCCACAATCCTAAACATGCATACCTATTACTTACTGTCGTTTTGGCCAATTAATGTATCGATTAAAGTGTAATTTTGCTTATTGAGTTATGCTCACCCTATTTCCACGTAGAACATTGTATGTGACCCATACCGTAGTATACGATGCATTTTTTTTTTCAGTACATTTATTATAAATTTGAATTCAAAAAAATGTTTTTAATTATATCTATTTTTTGTCAGCAAGATCGATGGCACATAATTAATTCATTTCAAATCATTAAAAACATGAAAATTGCAACTAGGTTACGGTACATAGTTTACGTAGGAGCCATCTTTATGCTTCTATAATACACATAGGTATAAAATAACTCAAATAAATACATTAACCAATATTCATAAGGGCAGAACTGCAAGTCAATAATGACGTCTTTTATTTCACTTGCGAAGATAAACTCTCCAATAGGCAGGTGCTTTGACGAAACCGTTGACTGAACTGTTTCGCTAAACACCACCTCAATAAAATAAAATATTGCAAAGAAAATCCAGAGTCAGTTGATCCGCCTGTTAGATCAACAAATCCACCGACTAGTTGTACAACAATCATGTAACGCACTCATTGTTATCCGGTTCTATAGATACAATCAGCGATAAGTGTCACGGACATTTTGTGTAGTGTCAAGTTACAAATTAGTCACAGAAGCATTCAAGATGACAACAAGGTCAACTTCTTTTCTTATTGGTAAAGCGACTGCTTATACTTGACTAGTAGTCGCCCGTGGCTGTACTCACGTGGGTATCAGATATAAATCAGGGCAGGAGATCAGGTCAGGCTTAAAAACTACATTTTACCTAATGCCATGCATATAATCTAAAAGTTTTCATTTTCCAATTTATAACCCTCAAGCTAAGCTTTCTAAGCAGTTAGTGATAGACACCAAATCCTCGAACCTTCCTGTATTCTCTTACACTTCTTTATCCATTAGATTCTCAGATAACTGATGCGAATAACAATGCACATTGCATTTGATATAAGCTGACTCCCCCCCCCCCCCAATGTACAGAGCTTTGCACGCATATGAGGGACAACGTACTATCATGTACCTTGGCAATGCTACCATCAACAGTACAACAATCACGTCGATTTTCGAGGAACAAGAGATTCGATTCACGTAACACCGCGTTAAATTGCTTTGCATACAATCGTGAAATGATTCAAACAAATGCCGTTTCTTCACCTGTTTATATAGCGCTTTGATTATGTATACTAGGTTTCAATTTAGACTTAGGATTTTTTAAGCCACAAGCGAAAATGCTGAGGATCAAGATAGAATAAGCCAATGATATCCTAGACGAACAATCTATGCAATCCAGTCAAGAAATAATACAGATTTTAATGGAATTTTCTAGTAATAAGTAAATACAAATTTATACGTTACAAAAACTCGAAGATTGTTTACTGCGATGAGTATCTGTCATTTATGGAGATAGCGCGGTGAAATCTGGCAGTCATAAAACGAATTTCCTTTGCCACACCACACAAGCCATTATAACCACAGGAATAACTGGGAATAACTAACAAATTTGCGGTCGGAGCTGCAGAAAACTAGTATCTAATAAATAATATTGTTAAGGAAATATTATTATGCTATCGAAATACCTTTAGGTGAATTACAGTTATAGTATAAAAACCCTAATGCCATCCTATCTACTCGTTTGTAATGATATACTTCAAGCGTCAAGCTTGACTGGGAACAAGCTTCCCTAAGCGTGGGACCATAATTTTTTTATCCTAGCCACATCCCGATTATTTTTTTACCAACATGCCTAAGCATTCGCGTTCTCGCCATTGAGAAGTTACAATGAATGGTTGGTTTTATTTCTTTTATGTGAACATTGTTTATATTTTCAGTTTTTGTACACTTTGTGATAAATTGACAAGATTACAACGAAATGCAATTGTTGGTTGTTGTTGTTAGGTAAATGTTTTTAACCCTGTATCTAGGTTCGTAGAATTCTAGGTATCTTTAAATGCAGTTGGAATTATTTTTAAAATAAAATGAAGTCTTCTTTTAGTAAAATGTTCCATCTAAAATATTTAAGGTATTTTCAGTTTTGTGTCTGTACAGTTAAAAAAGCTACACAAATGTTAAGCTTTCTTTCTAAAAGTAGCTCCAAGGATTTTAAGCAAGCACGAACGAAGATTAATCACCAAAATTGATCTACATCGGTCCGTAGTGACTTGGAATTTGCTAGTGTAGTGTGGAGTCCTTATTATGCAGTTCACTACCAAAGAATTGAAAGTATAATAATAATATCTTGGGACAACTCACACAATGCCATCTGATCCTAAACTAAGCAGAACTTGTACTATGAAAACCAGACAACTGCTAAACATACTTATACATACATTTTATAGATAAATAACACCCAGACATAAATTAAACCATCGTGCTCATAGCACAAAGTTTTATCCTGGGTGGGTTCCACCCACTACCTTCGGCTTAGCAGTCAGGGTCACTAATCACTAGACCAACAGGCCAGTCAAATTCAATCAGTATCCAAAGAGCCTTCATCTGGCATAACTGGCATGTAGATATTACAATAAAGTATCTCACAGGTGCCCCTATAATCAACGATTCGAACGTTCCTTTACGAGGTCTTCGGCGGGTCTAATATTTCTTTACGTAAACGAGTTCTTGAGTGGAGACCGCGGCTTGGCAAACGTAGTGTAGGACGCCCTCAAGCCAGGTGGAGTGATGATATACGCAAAACGGCTGGCAGGAGCTGGATGCGAGAAGCCGAAGATAGAACAAAGTTGCGTGCAATTGGAGAGGCCTATGTCCAGCAGTGGACTGCGATAGGCTGATGATGATGATGATGATGAATATTTCTTTACAAGTGGGCCAACAATTACCTAGACTGCGATGAACTCATTGCACGTCCTTCTTTAAACGTGTCCAGTAAAATACCCAGATATCCCATATCCAAAATTTATGACGTCTACTCGTAGATGTTGCTTAACACAATAAAAGTTTATATTAGACTGTGTCCGTTCCCAAGCTACTTCAACGTCATATTACATCAAATTGGGCCTATCCTTTCGTGGATGGAACTATCAAACAAACTTAAAATGTATAATATTAATATACCTAGATATCCACGCATTTAATTATTATAAGTAAGATATATCCAAACTTTCTTTTAAATTGAGTCTATCTATTTAGCGAGTAGGTACCTACCGAATTTATTTTAAAAAGTAGATTTATTTTTATGATGACAGAAAATAATTTTGAAATTCAAAGAAACAAACAATGCAGCTTTGTTTCACTCTTAGATCGGGCCACGAAGTTAGCGATTGTATCGAGAAGCTAATTATTATGAATAAATAAATGACCATGTCTTTATATCATAATGGATTCAAAACCATTTTGATGCATGCAATAATTATTGATAGCATTGATAATTTTAGTATTTTAACGAGCAAAGCTTTATCGTCTATCTGTTTGTTACGTTCACACGCATAAACTACTGTATTGATATAGATACTCGGACTACCATAATTGTATACTAACTTATAAAATCTAACACAATTGGCAATTGAAAAATCATAGCTAGGACCTTAAACTATGTTTGGAACCTAAAACTAAGTTTTCAGAAGGTACAAAATTTAATTTTTAGATAAATAATAATAATATCTGAGGACAACTCACACAATGCTATCTGATCCCAAACTAAGCACAGCATGTACTATGGAAACCAGACAACTGATAAACATACTTATATATTTCTAATACATATTATAGATAAATAACACCCAGACACAGAATAAACCATCGTGCTCATCACACAAAGTTTTATCCTGGGTGGAGATCTAACCCAAGACCTCTTGCGTAGCAGTCGGATACACTCCCACCGCGCCACAGAGGCAGTCAATAAGGCACATATTCAGTTTTTTTTTCTATAAAGAAATAACTACCCAAATGGTTGTGCCTTTACTGAAATGGTATCCAGTAAACCCATAGGTTTTAATACGATGAGTTAATCTCAAGATACTTAAACTTAAATTGCAACATTAAAAGACCTTTAGACTTTTCACATGAGCTTTGAAATAGGTTACAGTGATCTCATGACGCTATCCAAAGATAGTGTCGATAGATAGGTACCTGACATTTGATTAAATGTCTTCATTCAAGCGAATACGTATAAAATACTAATTTACGATGCCACGGTTCATTTATATATAATCATATATGGGAAGTGTTGGTGATTTGGCAGATTTATGTAGGTACTTATTGGTTTTTATCTAGGTATCTATGGCACTTTACTCTTCGTATTGCGCACACCTGGGTACTGGTGCATGCGCGGTGCGCTCAAAGATGACCGCCGTTAATGCTTTTTTAAGCGCGGCTTTCTATTTACTATTATGAGAAGCTTTTGACAGTTCGCACGGGCTTGCCGCGAAAATGGAAAAACAAAACGTGATTTTAATTCAATGCAATCGTTTTCAACTTCGCTTTATCTTGGGGCCCGCGCTCCCTTTGTTCACTCTAACGACTCTAGCGCACTCGTCTGTTGATCAGCTGTTTAATAGGCAGTAGGTAATTGCTACAGTACTAGTGGAACTGATTTCGCTAAGAAAATAACAGAACTTAAAACCTTGCAACTCATAAGGATTGCACACAATCATCTGGGAGGGAGAAAAGGCAACAATCTTCCGTATAGGAGATCTATTTCCTACTCAGTACCACGTTATAATAATGAGTACAAACGTACAGAGAGCGCGAGAAGTAGCTACAATTAATGGTGAAGCCCTCAATCTTACCAAATTATTACGTTCATCGAAGTTATCTACTTGGTCAGGTAATAAAATACTATATCGCCAATACAACGACACTACAGTAACAGGATCCTTAAGATCTCGGAACTGATGCGTTCCCACGATGCGATTTCCGCAGGTGCTGAAGCTCTCAACTTACACCTAACAAGGCAACCTTGTAAACAATTGGTTTTATACTTACGCTATACCTACCTACTTACGTGTGATCAGCACATACAGTTATTTTGATCTCTGCTAATATTTGAATGCTACATGTGTTTAAGGATTTTTTTCGTACGAACAGATAAAGCTATGTAACTGTCAAATATGTTGAACAGCGCATTTAACATTAAGCTCGATCCTGATTTAAATATTATTTTTGTTTGCTCTAATACTGGTATGTTTAAAAATAAA
Source organism: Herminia tarsipennalis (assembly GCA_945859575.2). Lineage (NCBI taxonomy): Eukaryota > Metazoa > Arthropoda > Insecta > Lepidoptera > Erebidae > Herminia > Herminia tarsipennalis. The sequence goes on along the minus strand of OX243843.2, from coordinate 3,853,195 downwards.
AAAGAAGGAAAACCAAAAAATCAAACCGCAGAAAAATGGAAGAAATCAACATTGGTAATTTGGTTCTTTATTTCAGTAGTCGTGAGGTAAATCTGACCGCATTGGTCAGCTTTGTTCGCCAATTGGCAAACGCATTGTTAAAAATAGCAGCTGTTTTATAAGACATCGTATATTTATTTAACTAAATCATAAGGTAAACCTTGTACACCTAAAATCGATTTGATTGTAGGTAACGCCATCTATTATAACGTAGTTCAAAGCGGAAATCCCCATACATAATTAAAGCATTTTTTAATTTGTAGGGGTTCCTTTGTTTTATACCAAATCACCATGATTCAATTCTTAACGCGTTTTAAGAGCAAAAAGATATCTACCAATACAAAGAACGCATTCTCATAGGCCCGATGTTAATCTGTACATATTCCTGTAATAAACCATTTTGATTTAACACACAATGAACACTAACATTTTCTTATTGTTCCTTGGCATTAGTATTTCTTAGAGTTCTGGGATGTGACCGCATCATTAAACTCTTTAATTTCTACTCAAATGTCATGGGAATCATCGACAAAGGATAAAAAAAGATAGGCAGATAAAATTGATTTAAACACCCTTTACATTTAATATCATGCAGTCGGCTGTTGAACTTACAAATTGAGCCTGCATGATATTAAATATCTAAAATCTTATTTCCGATTTATTTACCTTGTTTTTTTAATCATTTCTTATTCCAAATTATATAAATTACATTTAGAGACGTTAGTAATCAGTTTTTAAAATACTTTATGTTTATACATCACTACACATACACAAAACATAAGTACCTATAAATCAGCGTAAAATACGATTACGGCCTTTTTTTAAATTTTAAATCCCGTACTGTGTCACTCTCATAACTAAGTTAAATCCAAGTTCACCTCTCAAGCTAAAATCCGTCAAGCCGTCTAGGCTCTAAATATACATGCATACAAAAAAACATAACCCTCTTTTTTGCGCAGTCGTGGACGTGCGTAACACCGGCATGATTTGATTTTTGGTGTGTCTGTAAGAACTACATATTGCACAGTTGTGTATGCATGGAATTTTAAATGTGTTTTTTTTTTAAATACCTATATTGATTATACATAATTGTTTATTTGTTGAACGCTTGTGAAATTAGGCCTTAAGTATATTTTTATATTTTATAATTTATTGTGCATAAGTACCTACACTTTGTAAATTTTTCACTGAGATGCATCACTTGCCTATAAGATAAAGTCATTTTAAAAAATTATATTGCAATTATCTGTGTCCAACTATGTACATTATTTAAAACACACACACACGTCCCGAATCGTCATTTCTAACAATCCAAAAAAAAGTACAATTATACCACATTCTGAAATAGTATTTCATTCCCAAAAACTCTTTTACCATTTCAAAATGGCTTTATCTAACAGAACCATTTCCCTCACAGACGACGAAGGAGGTCACATCAAGCAAGGGTACGAGTCCCGTCGACAGAATGACCTGTACATGCGACTCGGTCTTCTGCTGGGAGAGCGCCGAGGGTCCAGGAACAAGGCTCGAGACAGCTGCACATCACTCGCATCGCTCGATGCTCATACCCTTGCGTCACATAATACTAGCCCTGTGAGTATATATTCAATCTACTTCTAGACATAGAGACAGACATATTTGACCTATCTAATACGTGCACCGTCTGATGACTAATGATGGTGTACTACGTCATTATCAGATGGTGCACGTTGAACTGTGCTGAGCTGTGAACCGAGTTGTTTCACTTTGAGTTATTCATATTTTTTGTTTCGAGTTTGGCCTTGTATACCTGTATTAGTGGTTTATAGAGGAATGTGAAGTTCTAAATTATTTCCTGCTGCAGAGTGTAATTTAATAATAAAGATATTTACGAAATGTTAAGCAGTAATTTAGAATTGCAACTATATACAAACGAATTAAAATATGCCAAACCAGGGCACCAACCACTACCACTGGTCACAAAACGTGAGGAACACAAAATATTTTCAAGCAATAGCACTCAGTAAACATGCCTAACACTAACTACCTACATAAAAAAATAAAAATGAATACTATTGTTCATTACAAATTTTCCCAAAAGCCATTCAAAGAAGCACTAATGTCTATGATTGGTTCTTCCAGGTATCAACCCTCACAGGATCCTCAGAAGTGGAAGTGGCGACGCCACTAGGTCGCGACTCACTGGGCTCTCTAGCTTCCATGTCACTGTCTGCAGCCAGCAACTGCTCATCATCAAGTCCTGGTAGCAGACGGCATTCTGTTAACAGTAAGTTTTCTGAAACCAAATTAACGTGTCTTAGATGCAATGGTTCTGACGCAGTTGAAACTGGTGCGAATAAATGAAAGTAAATTTAAAATATTGTTTTTCTTAGTTTTTTTTTCTAAGTAAATACATAGCTTGAATAAATAAGAACTTCGTTACTAGAGGGAATACCGGGCCAATCCCCCTTTTTTTTTTTCTTCTTTTTTCTTTTGATCTTTATTAAACCCGCCATGTTCTTACAGTATAATTGTCAAAGAGAGCTCTGTTTTATAAAATGTTTGCAGCAGAAATACTTGTAAGAATTCATTGTTGTTCGTGAATTAAAATGTTAATAACCTTGAAAACCTGGGTACTTACAGACTAGTCACGATTGTTTGTAATTAGTTTAATATATATGTTACTGTCCTGATTTTACTAATCCAATTTCCAGCACTCCAAAGTGGCAGATTAGATGAGCTTACTCGTATGTCCAGTGGTTTCTTCAAAACAAGAAAAACTGCCGCCAGACGGTCAGCCAGGGTCAACAGCAAGCAATCCTCTACGTCATCAGAAATTAAGAAAGGTATTCCTTACACATTATGAGCAATCACTTGGCCTTTGCTAATAGTATTATCGTTTTTATTAAGCAGATGACTAATCAAGTGTCTAATTCTTAGTTAGTCATCAAATGATTATTACTCACTAAAGGACAATACACGTTCCTCATCTTGAAAAACCTAATATTTGTGATAAAGTTAATATTTTAGTAAATACATTTTAGCCTGTTCAAATTTAATTTCTTCTGAATTGATCTCAGGGGATTAGTTCACCCTACTACAACGTAGTTATGCCTACTAACATTTGTAAAATGTAATTGCATTTAGCTTATTTTTGATTTGCAGACATTAATAGCAATCTAGGTTGGATATGTTATCCAACCTAGATTGCTATTAATGTCTGCAAATCAAAGTCAAGCATAAATCTGAATGTAACCAAAGCTGAAATGCAACATTTCGGAAATGAATCATTAAATTCAGACATGTAATAATAATAATAAAGCCTCATTTTATTCCTTTATAAATACAATTACATATCATTAAGTATACAATCAATTTCATGCACTATGCACTATTTAATATTCAATTTAATTTAATGTAAAGTTTTTAATTTATTTTATGTATATTTAAATTTAACTAATATAAAAGTATTGTTTTAACATTGTTTTTTTTTTTCAAACATGTACTTACAGTTTAATTTCAAAATTACTAAATTTATACTAACCGTGGGTACTTCATGTTCATTTTGCTATTTAATCTTTATCATTGTATTGTGTTCTTTAAAGCAGTCTGGCCGATTAGCTGGGTAAATTAAGTACACCAGAGCGATTATTCATGTAACTGCTAACAATGTCTTTGCTATTATTATATGTACCTAAACTTGACTTAGACTGCACGGAGATTCAGTATTAAAAACTTTAGACTTTTGTGTATTTTCATCTATTAAACAGGTGTTGTGAAAATGATGACATTTTTAATTTAACACGTATTTCACAATCACGTTGTCTTTTACAGTTCATCCGTCACCGCAGTTAACATTACGACCTTTATTCTTCGAAGTGCCGTCAGTTGACAACCAATCTGATTTCTCTGGCCGGCAATGGCTGATGAGAGACATGGAGAAGGCCTTGGAATCTAGCTCTGCTGGTAAGTAATTGCGAACGGTCAACTAATAAGCCATGCCAAGATTAATTCGTACTTTTATTTTTGATTTACCTAAGACTAAATTGGACAGATATCACAATAAATACGAAAATACTGCTATAGTAGTACTTTAAAGCTCGTAGGAGGGCCCTCATAAGATGCAACAATACAAGAAAATCACCTGCAAGAAAATGAAATGAATTAGACCGGATTCGGTTACAAAAATAATTTAGATCTGTGATGTAAAGTTGTTATTACATTCAACATTATTAATTTGACTGCCTCTGTGGCGAGGTGCGAGTGTGTCCAACTGCTACACGTAGGTTTGATTCCCACACGGGACACCACTTTGTGTGATCCACAAATGGTTGTTCTGAGTCTGGGTATACTTTGTGTCCGTGACTTGTATGTTTGTAAAGTTCCCCGCGACACAGGGCTTGTAACCTACGGCGGGAGTCGCCTTTAAAAAAAACTTTAAAAAGAAATGTTTATATATATAAATAAATATATAGGAGTGTATATAGGAGGCAATAATTATCTGTGGATACAACTCAAAAGATATGCCCTCGAAGTAGGAGTGGTATACAATCCAGGACACACGAATTTCCAACAATTTCTTGAGGTATATGAATCACAACTGCAAGTAAGGAAAAGAGCAATAGTCTTCGGTGACTACAATATCGATTTACTTACAAAAGACTCGAAGACAACCCAATACAACCAACTGTTGAAACAAACAGGATACAAGATTATAAACAAAATCACCAAAAAATTTCACACCAGACCAGGTCCAACTAAGAACTCCCTAATAGACCATGTAAGCACCAACCTAAACAAGGATAACTTTCATGTGATAACAGTCAACTCATCTCTATCCGATCATAAACAGCTATATGTCGAAATAAAAAAAATAAAACCACCTCCAATTCAACGCCATCAATATGAAGCCATCGACTACAAGAAGCTTTTCGAGTTAATTGAACAATCAGTAACACAAGAACCAAGCGATAATTTCACAGAGCTCGAAAGAAAACTCATAAAACATATCGCAGAGAGCAAAATTGCAAAGATTAAAATCATCAATGAACCACAAAAAGAATGGATAAACAAAATCGTAATAGCTGAAATTAATGAAAGAAATCGCATATGGACTGACCTACAGAACAATCCCGACGATGAAGTCCTGAAAGGGAAGTTCAACACCAAACGAAACCAAGTGAAGGAGTTAATTCTGAAAACTAAGAAATCATATTACAGCAAAGAGTTCGAAAAACTGAGTGGAAGGCCGAAAAAACAGTGGAATTTGCTAAATACCCTAACGAATAATAAAAGAAAACAAAGGCGCGCACCCTCCAAACTTATTGTCAACTCAGCAGAAATCACAGATCCTTATCAGATGTGTAAAACTTTTAATAACTTTTTCGCTACCATAGGGCCACGCCTTGCCGATGAAATCCCAAAAGACTTTCATTATAATTATATCCACGCACTACCCAAGCCATCACAAAATAAGCAATTAAATAGTCTAGAGCCATGTCACGAAAAAGAAATCCTTTATATAATTAAAAACCTTGATTCGAATAGTACTGTCGGTCTCGACGGTATCAGTACTAAAGTAATAAAATGTGTAAAGAATTTAATTATAAATCGGCTAACGTTAAGCTTAAACAAACTATTACATGACGGATTATTTCCAGACTCACTTAAAATAGCTAAAGTTACACCTATTTATAAATCAGGACCGGTCACTGACCCAGGAAACTACCGGCCAATCTCAGTATTGCCATCACTGTCAAAAATTCTCGAGAAGGTAATTCATACTCGGCTACAAAATCACCTGGACTCTATTAATTTCTTTTACGAGCGACAACACGGATTTAGAGCTAAAAGTAATACACTTACGGCAACAATTGACTTAATTACTAAAATTAAACAGAACATCGATAAAAAATACATTGTATTAGGCGTATTTATTGATTTAAAAAAGGCGTTTGACACTGTAAGTCATAAACTGCTCTTAAAAAAACTCGAAGTCATCGGCGTTACTGGTACAGCTCTCGATATTTTCCAATCGTATTTAACCAACAGACTACAGATCGTAAAAACAGATAACAATACCCAAAGTTCCCCACTTCCGGTTTCTTGTGGAATACCACAAGGGACAATATTAGGTCCTCTGCTTTTCTTGATATATATGAATAACATACACGAATTAGGCTTACATGGTAATTTAACATTATACGCCGACGACACATGTCTTTTCTATTTCGGTTCGTCAATCCATGACCTAATCCTTCAAGCCCAGCATGACCTTGATATCCTATACGATTGGTTTCGATACAACTTATTAACTATAAACATCTCTAAAACCAGCTATATAATCTTTAAAGCAAAAAACAAAAAAATTCCGACTTTCACACCTCTCAAAATAAATAATATCCCTCTGCATGAAAAAACTAATGAAAAATATCTTGGACTCAACATAGACACTAATTTAACATGGAATAGTCACATTCAGCATCTAACAACTAAACTAATATCACTACTTGCCTGCCTTAGGTTTAATGTCAAATACATACCTCGTCACCTACGTTTCAACATCTACAATGCCTTAGTAAAACCACACCTTTTATACCTTGTTGAAATCTGGGGAAGTGCCGCCAAAACTAAATTAGATAAACTACAAATACTACAAAATAAAATAATAAAAACGCTCTTTAATTACAACCGTCGAACACCAACCACAGAAATCTACCAAGAAACTAAATTAATGACCCTCAAACAACTATATATTTACAATACTTGCATACTTATCAAAAAAATCATGAGCAACAAAGTCCGTAGCGACCTACAACTAACAATACGAAAACAGGTTGGTCGCCCCTGCTCTCGACGCGCGAGTCTTATCGTTTTACCCAAGACTCGAACAAATTACGGCCAAACAGCAATAACATACGAAGGTGCGCGACTTTTTAACAAAATACCCTCGGATATAAAAAATACAGTATCGTTCGATGTTTTTAAAAAGCGACTAGCCCGACACGTCATACTAAATTGCTAAAAGGTTATTTCTTTTATTTTCTTTTTTTGTTTATAAGTTAAGTATGATAATTAATACAATAATATTGTTGTATTAAAGTTTGTGTTCTCATGTAAGTGATATAACATTATGTCTTTATGAGAATAAATGTCTTTAAACCTAAACCTATAACACCTAGTCACTTTTCTATTGTTGTTTCACAGGTGTCCTAATATCAGGTTGTCCCGGTACTGGCAAGACAGCTCTGATATTACAACTGGTAGAGTACTCTTGCTTTGGTAGAAAGAGGAACTGCGAGTACGAGGAACTGAGAGAACAGTCAGATATAAGAGAATTGCTGCCCGAAGAGCTCACTATTGGATTATTCACCCACCTGGCTTCGCATGTTGTCGCTTATCATTTCTGTCAGGTAAACATACTCTGTTAAAACAAGCCTTAACATGAAATAGTTTTTATTTGCCTTTTTTGCCAAAACAAAAAAAAAACTTTTTGGTTTTGTCCCTGACCTTAATTCTAAATGCTTTCTATTTCAGGCCGATAACAACAGCACTTGCCTAGTGGGTGAGTTTGTCCATTCTCTAGCAGCACAACTCTGCCAAGCTCCAAGACTTCAAGCGTACAGAGAATATCTTCTGAGTGAACCACACCTTTTGGGCTGCTTGTCTCTAAAGGAATGTATTGCCGACCCCGACTTAGCTTTCATGAGAGGTATCATAGAACCTTTGATTATTTTGAGAAGAAATGGAACTATAGATTCTGCAAACAGCATAATTTTAGTTGATGGCCTTTGCGAAGCTGAATATCATAAGCCGGACCATGGACACACCATTGCCTCGTTCCTTGCGAGGCATGTAGCAGAAATGCCTACTTGGTTGAAAGTTGTAGGGACAGTCAGGACACAGTTTCTAGAACTGACAAAGCAACTGCCTTACACAAGACTGAGTCTTGATGAGTCTGATAACGTCCACAAAGATCTCTTGGAGTATTTCAACGTGAGGCTGCAAGCAGCTCCAATCATAGAAACCAATATTAAATGCTCCACTGGAAAGTCGGAAGGCGTTCACAATTCCGTTATGAAGTTCGCTCAATATGTGCTCTACTTGAGTCATGGCTCGTTTTTGTTCCTAAAATTAATACTAGACTTGCTAGAAAAGAGTCATATTGTTGTTAAATCGACTAACTACAAGGTAGTTCCCATTTCGCTGGCGCAAATATTTTTGTTGCAATTCAATCTGAGGTTTCCCACAGTACAGTCGTTTGAAAAAGTCACGCATATTTTAAGTGTTTGCTTAGCAGCACTGTATCCTCTGACGTTGGTAGAAATTTATTACTCAGTCAATTCGTTGCTGGTCGACACTTTCCTACCATGGGATGAATTCTGCCACAGATTTGAATCACTGTCAGATTTTTTGGTAAAGAGGATCGATAACACCTATATGTTTTTCCACCCGTCCTTCAGGGAATGGTTGATTAGGAGAGACGATAATGAAAGCCCGAAATTCCTCTGTGACTTGAGAGCAGGCCACTGTGGTATTGCATTTAGATTATCCAGGGTACAAGCGCCTTTGGACTCAGAAAAGACGATGGAACTAGGTCATCACATTTTAAAAGCTCATATGTATAGAAACATGGGTCCAGCCCAACTTGGGTTATGTCCAAGAGATTTACAAGCAATGTTGGTCGCCACTAGTTCAGCCAATGTTGGTGAAGCGATTGCTAATTTGAGGAATATTTATACTCCAAACGTTAAAGTTTCTCGATTGATGTTATTGGCTGGAGGTTCTCCCAATCAGGTCACTGAGTGTCTTGGCAGCGCACCGTTGCTGTGTATGTATTCCTATCAAGGAATATTGGCAATGATTGGGTTGCTAATAGAATTCGGTGCCGATATGGAAATGACGAACTCTCAAGGATGTACGGCATTGTCTTTAGCGTGTCAGAGAGGACATACGGACGTTGCGAGGAGACTTATCGCTGCAGGTAATTATGTGTTGCAAGATTATTGCTATTTGTTTAATTCCAACTTGCTTAAAAGAGTGTATATGATAGTTTTGACACCTAAATTGGTCAAAAATGAACTGTCGGTGCTCTTACAGTTGCAGTTAAAGCACATTTCAAAATCTATAATAACGTTTAATTGTATTGTGATTATCTTCTAGGTGCATCACTGAGTCATACAGACACAGCAGAACAAACTCCTCTAGTACACGCAGCAAAGAATGGACACAGAGATACTGTAATCTACCTGCTAGGTTGTCAAACTGGAAGAGATGATAGGAACTCTTTGGATATCGACGATGATAATATCGAACAACTAGTGCCTGGATCTAGACACGCGCTGATAGCGGCTGCTCAGAATGGACATTTAGATATTGTGGAATATTTGCTAGATACTGCAGAATTGATCGTAAGTTTTTTTCAATGTTATTAGGTACATTAATAAGATAAGAAAAAAGTCAATAATTTATTTGACTTTATTTTACTTAAGAATCGAAAGATGGCAATGTACGTACGTAATGTGAACGAAAAGAGAAACTAACTGAATCAGTCGTAACTATAGGATCCAAAGGCTCAAGATTGTTCATGAATGTTTCTTAAGTATTTTAAGCGAGCACTAAAAGAGGCTATTTCATTTGTCACCTCAACAACATTTAATATTTGTTTTTTGGTTTCCAGCCGGATGGTATCTGCCCAGTCACAGGGGAGACAGCGCTCACAGCGGCGTGCTCACAAGGCAATGCTGCCATCGCCGACGCTTTAATTATCAGAGGAGCTACTCCATACTCTTTGAACGCAAGACAACTGTCACCTCTAGCTTTGGCTTCTAAGAATGGGAGAACAGCGCTAGTGCTTCGGTTGTTGGACGCTGGTGCTGACGTTATGGGCTCAGGGGGAAAGATCCCATTGATTCTGGCAGCCGCTGAGGGTCATGCTGATGTTGTGGATATGTTATTAGATCAAGGTAAGCATTCTGTTTATTTTAGAAAGTATGTCCAGCTAAATGTTTATATGAGTTTTTCAGTCGTATCCTCTCGATTGCTGATAATTTAGATAATAATCGAATAATTTCGAGAGTAGCTGTATAGTTTCATATGTTTGTAGTTATCATGAATAAACCGAAATGGACGAATTTTGATGAAACAATTTTTGTGTTCTTTTCAATCAAACAAATCTAAATAGTTTGCATGAAAAGTTTACAAACTGTTTTCAAAAAGATACTGACATCCACATAAGCGGCGAATGAAGTAGCTGTGACATACCATAGTTGTTATTAATATTATACTTGTTACTTCAGGAGCTGATCCAGATGCCGTGGATAGTGATGGTATTTCACCGTTAGGATGGGCGTGTCTCAGATCTAGGATACCTACAATGATAATGCTGCTTGATAAAGGAGCTACAATAGGTAAGCAAGCTTTCGATTTTTATTTTTATTACCTTTTCAATTAGCTAGTATCTTCATAGGGTCCGTCCGTCCGTCCGTCCGCAGCTTAGATCAGAGCCTGTTAGTGTTAGAAGGCTGTAATTTTGCATGGATACAAACACTAGTTACGCCGACAAAGTGAAAGAATAAAATCTTGAAAAACATTTTCTAGAGGGTACCTCCCTTATATGTAAATTGGGGATGTGATTTTTTCTCTCACCTACTCCATCGCGTGGGGTATCAATAGATAGGTTTTTAAAAACGTTTCGGGATTGTGAAGATCATTTTTAGATTTAGGGATCTGTTTGTGAAATATTAAGCTGTAAATCCCCCCCCCCCCCCTCCCCAGCTAAACGAGTGATATTAGGTACTTGAAAAATCACGGTAGCAGTATATATAGTGAAATTAAAAGGAAAACTATCACAGCTAAATAGGCTTTACAAGTTGAGAAATACGAAAATTTTCTTACAAATTCTTACAACGTTGTAAGTGTGAAACAAAAACAATAGAAAACCAACTTATTAAGCAATATGCGGGTACTACGAAACCCTACATTGTGCGTGGCCCGACATGCACTTGCCCGATTTTACTTAATCTAGGTTAGGTACACCCAGTTCCAGTGAAGATGGTGTTATCTAAATGTATTTTATCATTTATGTTATTGTAATCTAAACTAATATTATAAAGCTAAAGAGTTTGTTTATCGAGGAAAGCTATGGACTATATAACATCACGCTGCGACCAATAGGAACGGAGCAGCAATAAAAATGTTACTAAAACGGGGAAAATACGCAGACGAAGTTGCGCGGGTCAGCTAGTACATAATAATCATCATCAACTATCCTTTTAATTTCCAACCCTGCTTTTCAATGAAGCCATCTCTAATGTTTATTTTATTTCTTTGTTTTAGATCAACCAGACGGCAATGGTAGAACGCCTTTAGGTCTAGCGTGTGGTGGACCGTCTGACCTGGTGGAAATATTGCTTGAAAGAGGCGCATCTTTGGAGCGAGTTGATCACAGCGGACTTAGGCCTTTGGACAGAGCAATTGGGCAGCGGAATGTTCCCGTGAGTAGTCGTTTAATAATAATAATATCTTGGGACAACTCACACAACGCTATCTGATCCCAAACTAAGCAGAGCTTGTACTAAGAAACCAGACTCCGACTGCTACGCAAGAGGTCGTTGGTTCGATTCACACACGGGACACCACTTTGTGTGGTGTACTTTGTATCCGTGACTTGTATGTTTGTAAAGTCCCAGCGACAAAGGACAACAGGGGGAGTCGTCTTTAAAAAATAATCTAACGATGCAGTTATTTAAAATCTTAAACATATTTTTTCTATTTGCAGGTCGTTAATTGCTTCCTGAGAAAAGGAGCTAAGCTTGGACCGACAACATGGGTTATGGCTTCAGGCAAACCAGAATTCATGTAAGTTCTTAATAATCTATAAACTTTTTTGTAAAATAATAATATGATTAACAAAATCATCTACTTTCAAATCCACTAATAAGCGGCGATAGCCTAATGGCTAAGGCATTGGTCCCGCAATCGTGAGGTCGCAGGTTCGAATTCTAACCATTATACTACCGACGTGAACCCACTCCTAACACAAGCCTTTGAGCTCTCAATGATACATTGCTAGTAATCTTTAAAAAAAAATGTATTTTAACTTTCGCGATTTTTGCACATCTTTGGTTATCATTATGGTGAGTAACTCGCTCTAAAGACGCTTCACTATCAACCGATCGTGGTCACGGGTCACTGCAGCCGAGTCCAGTCGACCCGTGACCACGATCGGTGCAATAAAAGTCGTCGAGTAAATAAAAGGTTCGTACCTTTAAATATTTCACGCGATCAAATCGCGATAATATTCTAATTAATAAGTAATTTCAAAACATTTTTTCAGGCTAATACTGCTAAATAAATTGCTAGAAGATGGGAACATGTTATACCGAAAGAACCGACCGTCAGAGGCTGCCCACCGCTACCAATACGCGCTGAAGAAAATAAACCCTTTGATCAGTGACGAAGGGTTGACGACCCCCACCACGCAACCAGTGCCGGCTGAACACGTGTCAGCCTTTGTACAACTCAAGACTAACTTGTTACTGAACTTGTCTAGGTGTAAGAGGAAATTGAATGTAAGTATTTTTTCAATTGTAAAACATATAAATTAACCTTTTATTATGAAAATGAAAAGTGAAAATGAAAATATCATTAATTCAGCGTTAAACAAAGGCTTAACAAATAACATAATTTAAATTTAAAAAAATGTATATCTATACTAATGTTATGAACAGTTTGTTTGTTTGAACGCGATAATCTAATTGAATTTACTGCTGGATAGCTCTAGATATAACATCACGCTTTGACCAATAGGAACAGAGTAGCATTGAAAAATGTTGCAAGGGGAGGAGAATTGACGCATACTAAGATGCGCCGGTCATTTAGTACATAATATCTGCCAAGCGCTGGTAGATTTAACTATGTATGTACATTACTCTATGGTCTTCACACTAGGCAAGCCTGTATCGTGAAGACCCATAAATATTATAAATGTAGATCTCCATTTTCTTTTACTACTAGTATAGTATTATATTATCTGTGCTTTTACATTACTAAACAACTATAATAAAAGATCTGAAGTAAAGACTGACTGGTCACGTATTATACAATATCTTTTAGATGTTTCCAAAATCATTTTTATATCGAGCATTAAATTTCAAGCCCATGAATCTCGAAACTGGAAAATTAGGACAAGATATTATTCAAGAATATTTTAAAAACCCATACCAAAGAGGATAACAAACACTACACGTGCAAAGCTGCAACTAAAACCTTAAGTGAATTCCTTTTTTTTCTTTACAGGAACCATCAGAGGCCTTAGACTTAGCCGCGCGTGCATCAGTACTGCGTCCGAATGCATTTGAATGCGCATACGCCATGTCCCGCGCAATCCTCGCACTGAACAAACCTTCTGAAGCCCTGCCTCACGCCAGAAGAGCACTACTCCTTGCTCCATCAACTGACATGTCCGCTGTACGAACGTTGAAAGCTTTACAACAAGAGATTTTAACAAGGATCAACACTGGGTCCCATAGTCTCAATGGTGACACAAGATCTATGAGAAATTTTGACACTATCAGTCTTAACATGCCATAAGCCTTATGTAACATCAATCGGAATAATGTACAAAATAATAATTATATTATTATAACGGCCTACTACTCAAACGTGACTCAATTTTGAGAAGCCGTCAACTCCCACGCTGACACAGTCAGTTAAAGTCTTTATATATCAGCGATTTAAATATTTTTGAGCACGACTCAAAATAAAGTATCGTTTGATAATTTGTGGGTAATTCAAACTCTAAGACCAGAGAGAGAGGAAATTGTACAAAATAATGATAATTTATTTTATCATTTTCAGTATAAAAATATGATTATTGATATTTTACTGTAAAAATGTTTACGAAAACAGAGGTTATGAGATCTTGCTTTATGTTTTTAATTTTATATTTCACTTAATAATTTTCTGTAAGAATTATTATGATTGTAAATATAATATATGGAGTCAAACGAACGAATATGATTATTGTAATAGGAACACTATATTTTGTCTGTATAAACGAATAGAGATTTGTATCGTTATAATAACAACTTATTATTTTCTTTCTACTTAGCAAAGTTTATTTTACTTTATAATTAATTATTTATTTAGTATGTCTAAAAGATGAAATAACATTTATTGCAATTTAATTTACTTATACTTTTATATTATATCTGTCATAAATTACAATGAGATTATATATAAAACTTTGCGAGAATATCATTTGTTTGATACAAATCTTAAAAATCGGTCATTACTTGTCAACATAGTCTATTTAGGCTGGTAAAGACAAGATTAATATGTAAATTACTTTTTATGACAGCTGTTTATTTTACAGTGTTTGAAAGAGAGAAACACTATAACTAAGTAGCCACTATCGAAAAGTGGAAGTATATTTCTTTGAAGAAAAATAATAATTATAATAACTATAATTATAACCAGTTCACTATATAGCGTTAATTTTGTGATCACATGTAAATAATATATTTTTTGACAATGTACAGTGTCTTAAAAAGTAATAAGCGTTTTAGCCTCGAATATAATCGTGTTTATTATTATTAATCGCTTGCCATTTTTTTATCAAAATGCTTTAAACTTTTTTATTGTTGATAAAGTTATAAAAAAATATTTGGTGCCTCGAAACGTTATCGGAAAGCTTGCAATTTTTTTCTTTTGTTATTATTAATCATCATGAGTTATACTCATTCGCCCATTTTCTTGCTTAATTATAATTTATTGAAATATACAAGAGAGAGTTCAAAATACGTGAAAATATTAGGAACGATGATTGTAATGGAATTTTGTTTGTTGTGTTGATTGTATCTATATGAAAAGAGTGATGTACTTTAAATTTACTAGTTTTAAATAATTTTATTTATTTTGGAACTTAGCCGTGCATTTTGAATTGTAAATTCTTAAAATAACAAATGTTAAGTTATAATAGTGATCGAAATGTGTATTGTAAATTTGAATAACTAAATACTTACACAAAAATAAAAATAATCACAATAATGTTATAGTTTAATTTATGCCGTTTAAATTCATTTTGTATAACAAAAAAACGTAAAAATAAAACTTAGGCCAAATTTGTATCTTTTTTTATTAAGACTGATGATAAAAATTGGACACTAATGAAACATTTACTTATTGATATGATAGTAGGTGTAAGAAATATTTTAAGTATAATAGTTACTCAGGCAGTACATTATATGGATTGTATTAAATTTTTCATATTGCTTTAATTCTTTTTCTTATTTAAAATAATATCCCTTTCCATTTTTAACTTTATATAAAAAAATAAAGAGGATTTACTTTGGAGGTCTATGCATCTCTTTCTCCGACGTCACGAGACGGCGTCCAGAGCCCCAACACAAGTAACATAAACTCTTATCGAATATAATGATGTCGGAATGATGCGTGCGCGACGATGTCATCTTTGCGCAAACAAAACTGCGAAACTTAAAAAATATCTTATTTGCTTGGTTTTGCGCGCTCAACAACGTTATTATATTCAATTAGAGTTTATACCACTTGGCAACTTGTCTAGGGGCTCTGAAGAAAGAGATAGATATAGTTAAATAGAGACAGATAAACACACGTGTGGACTTCGTTTACGGTCGGTACGCAATTACTTTTCTACCGTTATTTTTATTTCTATCGGTATTAAATACATATTATAGTGCACTATGTTCTCCCAAATATGGTATACAGAATTAAGTTAAGAATTATAAAATTATGTATACTACGGGTATAATCGCGTGAATAATTGAATTCCACGCATTCCACGACTCCTCGCCCCGGACCATGGACAGAACCACGGCTGGCAACGAGAGGTCACTTCCGACCACAGCGGTGAGAACTCACAACACGACACGACAATGCTGGAGGGTGTGCTGCGCCGAGTCCTCACCGCAGTAGCAGTGGGGCAGGCGGGACTCGGTTTCCTCCTAGCGACCGTGTGCAGGAACTTTCCGAAGCACCTGTGCCCGGAAAGCACCTGCACCAGCCGGAAGGAAAGGTTCCCGTGCTGCCGCTCTGCCCACTCCTTCAGGACCGGCCGGAGCACCTCCACGGTTCGAACACCTGCCTGTAGAGCTTCCACCCGGTCCTGCAACGGGTCCGCTGGGCCTCACCGCGCCAAGCGCGTAGCTCCTGAACTGGCTACTTTACAACGCAAGCAAGAGTGAATGCTTGTCTTTCAGGTCAGGGGTTGGAGGTGCCTGGATTCTGTTCCACTTATTAGATTAAACGGTGTTCACTTAAAAAGAGTTCAACAGTTCAAGTATCTCGGGCATATCGTGACCTCAGACCTGAGGGACGATGCAGATATCGATAGGAATCATTGATTTGGTTTTACGAAATTTAAATATTTCAGTTTATGATTTAAAAAAAAAAACCCGACTGCACAAAGATGGAAACAAGATCCCCTACATAATTATTTATTTTCATGCAGTCTGAGGCATTATTGAATCTAGATGAACTTAGTAAAGTGCCTTTCTTTACAGTCGTGTTGTTACCCACGTTAGCATCATGTTTACGAGCTTTTTATTGCTTTTAATTTATTTATTTACCCAAATTATATTATTTATCTGGAAACTACCTACAAGAAAACTGCTTTTACCCGTGGTACCCCCAACATATCCCCCTGGTGGGATCACGGGTAATTTTTTTTACCCGTTGTCCCATCGTTCTAAACTGTGTTTGCCAGGGGGACTACAGGTAATTTATTTTTACCCCTGCTCCCACCACGTCCCCCTGAAAATAAATTGTTTACAGTAAAGTTAAAACCTCTTCACTGAGATTTCCTTGTTTATTTATTTTATTTTTCTATATTATGCGTCATTTCAATAAATGTGTCATGTTTAATTAATATGACATTATTCATAATAGTTGTAACAAAGAGTAATGTAATATAAGGGTAATTTATAATATATAGTAGTAATATATATATTATAAAGTTTGTGTCAAGTGTAATTAAAAGTTCCGATTAAGCAGCCAGAAAAATGAATAACAACAGTGTTGATATAATTGACCGAAAAGGGGGAAAAGTTTTACTTTACAAAGGCTACCAATTTTATAAGAAAAAAACATATGTAAATACAATGCTTTTGTGGAATTGCAAGGAGCGAATAAAAAATAAATGTAAAGAATCTGTCACTGTTACTGAGGTAAATAATTATTTACCTATATTAATATATTATATTATAATCAATACTTTCTATGTAGGTACAGTCAGCATCAGATAGATTTGTGCTTTCAATATAGCCAAAATTATAATTTATGCTCTATCGGATGTTGACTATACCTAAGCACAAAATGTAAAGGTTTTTTTAACTTTTCTTTGACATATTTTACAGCAAATGATTGTAAAGGCTGAAAGACCACATACATGCGTTAAAAAACTGCTGCAAAATGAAATTGCTCTCGAGTTAAATGATATACGACATGTTGCAAGACAAACCGACACACCTATACCAAAACTATATGAAGATGTCAAAGACAAGTGGCAAAAAAAAGGATACGACTTAATTACACCTTTGCCAAAATTTGAAAATGCAAAACACGCTATTTATAATGCACGAAAAATTTTTTCAAAAGTAAATAAATTAAATTGTAAGAGTTTTGATGAAATTGAAGTCCCAATGCAGCACTCAGAGTTCGTTTTAGCAGATTACTATGACGGAAGTACTAAGATTTTAATATTTTGCAAGGATGATGACAGAGCCCTAATTGATAAAGTAAAAGAAATATTTGCAGATGGAACTTTTCAGTCTTGTCCATCACCTTTTGCTCAATTATTTATTATTCATGCTGAATTGGGTAGTACAAATACTACGACAAAAGTAAAACCAATCATTTTTGCTCTGCTTAGTGATAAAAAATACGAAACATATTTTGGTAAGTAGGTAGGTATCTAGATTTGTAATAAACTTTGAGCTCAACAAAAATCTTTTTATTTAACAACTACAGTAGCATTTCAATAAAATTAACAAAATTCGATAAATTCACTAGTTGGGTACTTCAATTACCTGTAGTCCCCCTGGCAAACACAGTTTAGAACGATGGGACAACGGGTAAAAAAAATTACCCGTGATCCCACCAGGGGGATATGTTGGGGGTACCACGGGTAAAAGCCGCAAGAAAATCGTAATATTGAGCCCTTCATTTGCTCAACAATCTTTTTTGAAACCAAGTATTATGTAACTAAATTAAAAAAAACCGGGCAAGAACATGTCGGACCATGCTCAGTGTAGGGTTCCGCAGGCGTTATTACAAATAAATGTACTACATATGAAAAAATACGATGTGAAAAATTGCATCAGTAGAAGAGCGTAGTTCATCCGATCATGTCTAAAATTATTTTCATATTTTTTGGTCACTAGATCTAATGGTTCAAAAGATAAAGGGAAGGAGATAAGGGGAACACAATTTATGCAACTTTCGAAGCGTTTATTTCTAAAAATATTCATTTAATTAAAAAAAAAATTTTGATAACTTGAAATGTTTTTAAGGACCTGTCGAATGATGTGCCACACGTTAGTGTTTTTTCAGCCTCTGTTACATGTATGGAGTGCCCCCCCTAAAAATATTTTATCTAATTAATTAAACTAAGTAGCGGCTTATACAAGACTTATGCTCCAAATTTCATCAATATTCATCGTGTGGTTTTTGAGTAAAATTCCTGTGATATCGGACGGACAGACAGACGAACAGGCATAACGAAACTATACGGTTCCGTATATGACATTTTGGCTATGGAACCCTAAAAATTGAGTAATTAATTAACTATAAAGAGAATTGACTACTAAATCGTAAATAGTTTTTAATTTATTGCTATCAGATTGTAATGAAGTCGGCTGTTAGAAATTGTTCACTGTGTTAGGTTTAAACCAGTTTACAAAAGCATCACCCGTCGTACGTAGGGTCGTTTGTCATTCGGGACCGGGACCGCGGTCCCAAAAAGTGAATTAATTTTCTCTTAACTGTACTTACCTGTCAATAAGAGTCAGGGGATGAGTCCGGAACGACAAAGTTTATGCTGGATCGGACAGGAATTAAAACATAGTAATAACAAGCAGGGGATCAGATGACGGGATTCGACCTGTATAAAATCGTTTCACTACAGGCTCCCATATAGTTGGGTATTTGAATGTCAAGTCAAATCAGTATCTTTTTTATTAAATGTCAAAACGATTCGTTCTGTAGAGATTTGTATGCAAGAATATATATTTTTAAGATATTAAAGGCATAGTTTTACTTGGTAAGTGTAAAATAATATATTGTAATTGATTGATTTGACATTATTTTGACATAGCACTACTCTTGTTCTTCTATTTAATTTATAATTGTGTACTTATTATATAGGAATAAATGAATTATGAATTAATTATGAACTAAAACTATACCTACATATACAAATGTCAACACCACGAATATTTTTAACCAACTTCAAAAAGGATGAGGTTCTGATATTCGCATGTATTTTTTTTAAATGTTTGTTATCCAATTACTCGCAGGCGGCTGGACCGATTTGAAATTTATTTTATAATTTTTTTCTGTATTGCACATAACTTTTTGCGAAGGACAGAGTTGACAGCCCTTGCGCGACCGCCGAGTGTAGGTATAAAAGTCGTGGTACATACACGAGTCCGACATCTTAACTCTCTTTATTTTGTGCACAAAATAGCGACAAAATAACTTTTGAGATCGAACCTACGTATGGTTAAAATATTCGGGGGCAGTTAGTCAGCGGCAGAATGGCTGGTCGCCTATGGCAAGTGGCTCCAATAATATATTTAAGAATTGCTACCCTATTGCTTAGATTTGCTTAATTTCTTCAATAATTGCTACATATGATACTTTCAGAGAAATTTAGATGTTTTTTTGACGTCTGGATGGCTGGTGGCCTGCGTATTCAACATGAAGAACGCAGAATTTCTAAAAGTTTGTTGTATCAATAATTGCTTACTCATTGCTACTTTCACGAATTAAAGTTTAAGTTCCGTACAAACAATAGGTAAAAAAATATACTTACCTAATAATAAATTTAATAAAATAGTGAACGCCTGCAAGGTTTAAATAGCACGTTTTGGCAAAACCATCTATTGCCTTACCAAATTATAAGGCCCTTGTTAGTACAAATTTTACTTTTAGGGTCTTAAATATGTATAAGCACCAACTTTAATTTGTTTTCATGTTACACTAAACCGTTTTCTTAACGGATTTTCCAAAATGGCCCTCATGTTCAAAAGTCAGACTTCTAATAGGTTTTCCTGTAATCTATAGATTAAGATTTTTTCCAAAATATTAATCTATAGATTACAGGCCTGGTAGCTTCGGAGATACGGGGGAATGGTCTATTTTCGTGTTTTTTCCTAAATAACTTTAAAATAACGATATTAAAATTTATATTTGATATTCTTACTTTTGCCTTTTAATTTGATATGTTAATAATTTTCTAGTTTTGAACTTAATCGGTCGAGTAGATTCGGTGCGAATTGGCTATGACAGACGGACAGACAGAAACACGAGTGATTCTATAAAGGTTCCGTTTTTTTCTTTTTTAATTACGGAACCCTAAAAAAGGCATTTGATTCGTGTCAGTGGTGCAACAACGGCCTTATTTGTTTCCACAACGACTAGCCTGAATCCGCCACTGGGTTCGCTTTATGCCACAACTAGCTGTGCCCCGCTTGTTACCCGCGGTTTATTAGCCTATGTGTTAATCCAGGGTGTCAGCTAACTCCATACCAAATTTTATTAAAATCGCTCCAGCTGTTTAAACGTGAAGAAGTAACAAAAATACACACTCACACACGCACAAACTTTCGCCTTTATAATATTATATTATGTGATACAAGACAAGCACAACATAGCTAGTTTCCAATGAACTAAATTCTACATTGCATTATTAAATATGCAAATCTAACTATGCGGTAGGCAGCTCTTACATTTCATAAAGACCACTTTACCTACATTGCAAGTCCAAGAATTTACCCGATCTGAATTATAAAAAGTATATTATTGAGGTCGTGTTTCCATTTCGGTCTTTTATTCAAACGGATCGTTGTCACAAAACGTATGGCGTCCTTGATCAGGTATTTGGGTTAGGAAAATTGCCTACTGACAAACCTACATAGGCAACTGCGGCGCACATCGAAGGCCTATTGTCCGATTTGTATGTGTGGGACAATCAAAATCTATGAGCACAGCATTCGAATCACGCACTCGTATTCGTTCCAACATACCGTAATACGAATAAGGCGACAATTGTGCATTGAACGATATTATTAACCGCTTATGTTTAGTTAAAGGACGACGTTTCCGAACGTCAGACCGGACGGCGCGAAAATTTTATTTTTAATTTTCCGCGTTCCAAATTCAAATGTTGGTATTTTAATAACTTTCTAATGTTTATACAAGAGGCAACCGTGACGGCCTTATGATTCAAAAGAGGTTGTAATTAAATTCTATTCGGTTCGTTACTTTTATATAACATTTGTAGGTAGTTGGAATTTGTATTTGAATGTTTATGTTTTAGTTTTAGAACGCTCGTGGACCGGCTCCATCGTGTTATAATAAATTTATAAGTAATAAATAGTAGTGTCTATGTGAAGTTTACAAATACATTGACTGTTTTGTGTGTGTTGACAATGGACCGTTACATAGTGACCCGGCGTTCGAAACGCAAAAATGGTGGACTGTTCTTAAGATGGACAAGAAAATACAACTTTTTGAGGAGGCGTTCGTGGATAACAAACGCTTACGATTTGCATGTAAGTAAAATAAGTAATTCATTTGTATGTGTTGTTATCGTAATTATCATGTCGTGACTGGTAACTATTGGTGTTTAATGGGTTAGTTAACAAACATGGTATGCAAGAAATAGTGTGAAATGGTGATTGTTAAACAAACAAGGCTCCATTAGGGTAGCCTGTAGACCGTAGGTGATTTTCATAACAATAGATATACATATTGTTAAATAAGCATACCTTTTTATTGTTTTATCACTGAGCATATATTAGATAATCTGTTAGATATCTGTGATTGTACGGTAACTTAAAGCATTGGTTCTAAGTAGGTATAGAAAAAAAGCTCTAATAAAGCCCCTAATTTCTTGCAAATTTAAAAAATACAAAATTAAATAATAATATAATTATTAAAAAAATCTATTACATGCATTATTGTGAAATATGATTATATTTCAGAATAATGCATGTAATAGATTTTTTAAATAATTTAATTTACTGTGATTGTTTATTTAAAAGGTTTGAATGTCGTATATAAATAACTGAAAACAATTTACTTGCGTAATTAATTTTTTTTTTAATAAAGTATTTACATAATTCAATTATTTATTATATTGTATTTCTATTTTATTTTTGTTCATTTTTTTAATTAGTACATACAATAAAAAAATATATCATGCAATATTTAGCTAGAACTCCATATGACGGCGAAGGCCTGCTTCAGGCTCATCCATGGTCTCTGTCTTTAGCTTCTAGCATCCATTTTTATCCCTCTATTTTTTAATATGTCGTCTTTCCAACTAAGTAGATATACCAAGGTATTAATAATTTTATTAAAAACTAGCGGACCCGCCCAACTTCATATGCGTCAAGTTTCCCAGTTTTTGCAACATTTTTTATTGCTGCTCCGTTCTTATTGCTCGTAGCGTGATGTTATATAGCCTATAGGCTATGCCTTTCTCGATAAGTGGGCTATCCAACAGTGAAATAATTTTTCAATTCGGATTAAGTATTTTCTGAAATTACCGCGTTCAAACAAACAAACTCTTCAGCTTTATAATACGAGTATTATATAGATTAGTGACAGCACCTTAAGTTTATAAACATTCAAACATTGTAAAATTGGCAATTTGAAAAGATTAGCCGAAAGTTTTTATTGCGATTTGTACCTACACATTATTGTATATTTATAACATTTATAACTAAAGGAATGTGTTAGTTAAGGTATAACAAAAGTTTGTTGTTTCAATATTATAAGAATGGATTGACAAACAACATTTCTCTTTGCGTTCTTGTCTGCCCCTATGAAAATCTTGCACCAAAAATTTGCCTGAGCTTGAAGACCTTCAATAGCCTTTGTAGGGTTCCGTAGCCAAAATGGCAAAAACGGAACCCTTATAGTTTCGTCATGTCCCTCTGTCTCTCTGTCTATCTGTCCGTATGTCACAGGCCTTTTACTCATAGACTACTAATGAATATTGATGAAATTTAGTGAAAAGGTGTCTTGTAGTAGCCGCTACTTAGTTTAATACCTTAATAATAATAAAGTATTTTTGGGGGGCCACTCCATACATGTAACAGAAGCAGAAAAATGTTTTTTTTACCAAACATCAACGTGTGGACATCATTCGACAGGTCTTTTAAAAACTTTAAGGTTTCTAATACACTTTTTTGATTGAGTTACCTAATAGTTTTGGGCTAATCAGTCCGAAAGTTGCATAAATTGTGTCACCTCCCCCCCCCCCCCCTTAACTTATAAATACTTTAAACTAAAATTATTTCTAAAATGATCAGATATACCGTCATTTAGATATTGCCGAAAAACTGCGCTTCTCAACAAAAGGGCGTAAGTGCCATGAACGTAAGGTCTTCTGCTGATGCAATTATTCAAGGCTGCGGAACCCTACTACCCTACCTACTACCCTGAGCATGGTCCGACATGCTCTTGCCCGGTTTTTTTTGTTTATGCATATTCTAACTAAATGTATGTACTTAACTTATACAAAACACATTTGAAGAAGTAATAGGTAGTGGAGTACAAATTGACAATTAACTTCATTTGCATTAGGCATTTCTAGGATAGACTGAGCAATTTAGGCAATAACCTCAACAAATAAGAGTGATTTGATTTCCAATATTTAACAAAAAAAAATCCGTATTTCAATTTTTAGTTTACTATATAAATTTATTTCGAGGTTAGCTGAAGGCAAAGTTTGGTTTGACCCACGTCAAACCAAACTAGGATGAACCTGTCATTTCATTCTGCAAAGACGCGGAATGAATAACTATATGCTTACGTAAATATAGAATTAATGCCAATAAATCGGTAGGTATTCATGGCTATAACGTGGCCGTATAATGGCTATAATTGGATCGACTTTAGAATAGTGCCACTCCATCTCTTCCCGAGGATGTCATCAAGGCGACTAAGAGATTTTACACCGCAGGACGGACAGCAGCAGCAGCGCAAAAAATCAAAATTCTTTAATCACTTGGGATGAAAAACAACACTTGTGATACGGATTCTACATGTACATGTAATGCCAAGTTCGCAAACAATAGGTAAAGCCGGAGAAAAGAACCTGGCAATAAAAACTCGCGGTCACTCTTTTCCAATTGCCAATTTTACAATGTTTAAATGTTTACAAACTTGATATAGGGCTGGGTGCTGCGACTAATATACTATACACCATGTTAAAGGACTGATGCAAATTAAATTATTAAAAAGTTGAAAGAGAAGTTGTCCTCTGCGTACTTTAAAACCTTATTGCGATCGCCAACCCCCTCAATTGTGGCGATTATGGCAATTACCTACCCCCAGGATCTATAACAAGTACGTTCTACAGGGGGGACCCGTGCCCAGCAGAACAGACTTCATATGGGTTGATTTATCCGGTTAGCATATATTGATAAATAAATATATTTTGCTTTAAATACTCTCATTGAGCCCTTTTGTTTTTTAATGGATTCAACATTTGTTTGTCTGACGATTGAGGTGGATGTTTATTTTTATAGCATAAGCATTAGAATAACACTAATCATATATATCTATTACAGTATTATTTGTCAACTGTTATTATTAGGTAGATACCTACACAATGAAAACAATGAATCATTAATTGCATCACTAAGCATTAGATCATCATCAATAAATGATAAACAGTTCTGGAGATCATAAATTTAACTAATTTAACGATAATATAACAATTTTAACGATACATTGGAAGAAGGAAGGAAGTATGAATGTCGAAAGCTTCAAATGTAGAGGGCGACTCAAGAAAATCGATGGACTGTGTAAAGAACACATAGCGAGAAAGAAGACATGGCGAGAAGGAAGACATAGCGAGAAAGAAGACATAGCGAGAAATAAGACATGGCGAGAAAAAAAAATTGACACTTGACAGCTCGCGTCAAATCCTGAATCGCGATATTGGAGTTTTCACAGTTGCAAGCTATATATTTATGTTCCCAATGCTAACCGTTGGGCTAAGGCCGGCCAGGCACGATCAACTTGCCTGGTCGGAGGATCCTCCCTTTGTGTTAGGGATCCTTAACACCTTGCCCTTCACATGTTCTACGGGTCTTAATAGTGAATATTTTAAGGTAAATACCTTTTTTTATTGCCTGATGTTCGACCGTATTGCAACGGCCGTGATCTCGGGTAGACTGGTGCACTGATTAAGTAATCACTACGTTTTAAACTGGTGTAGCTCAGAGTCGCTACCGTGAATCGTGGGTTTCGGAAACTACCCTCGTCTGATAGAAGTAGTTACATAGAGGCAATCTATATGTTGTCCTGTTCCTGTTGGGGGCAACAGGAACAGGCGCGGATCCAGAACTCCGTTTTGGGGGGGGGGGGATTTGATTCAAACGGCCAAATGTGAGTGGCTCGTACGACAGAAGGAGGAGGTGCAGGATTTCCGTTCTAGTGTCAAAATTAAAAATTCCCCCCTAAAAAATGTATTTCAGTCGTGTCTGGAGGAGGCAATTGCCTTTTTTGCCCCTCCCTTGGATCCGCGCCTGAACAGGGACAGTTGATGCATGAATTTTCGATGACGACAATACCTGACGTTACACAAAAAGTTTATTAACGTGAAACTTTTGTCTTGGAACACTATCGGAACAAAGTAGAGATAGGTTTTATTTCACCAAAGAAATGACGTCACAACCCTATGCTGATATGCCAAACTAGATTGATGACTGGACGTTATTAGTCATCTATTAGTTACGCTTATGAGCTCATGATAGGCATGCACGTTTTATGCATCTAAATGCAGTTTACATTTTCTAATGAAGCGGTAACTGTTTCTAATTAGGTACGATTTCCTCAAAAATGACGAGCAGTGTTAGAGTTAAGGTGTGTCCACCAACTCCAGTCAGTCATCTGCTACGTCCTCAAATTATAAAATACTAGCGGAAGCCTCGCGGTTTCACCCACATCGGTCCCGGTTCGATTCCCACACGGAACACCACTTTGTGTGATCCACAAATTGTTGTTCTGGGTCTGGGTGTTCTTTGTTTCTAACTATCACAGCTAAGTAGGCTTACGTAGGCTTTTTAAAAAAGTGGCCATGAGTTTTTATTGCCAAGTTCTTTTCTCACGGCTTTACTCTTGCGAACTTGGCATTAAATGTAGAATCATTCTATTCCAAATTTTGCCTGACGTTTATAAGCGTTGCATTTGTAATCAAAATGAATAAAGTATTTTTGACTTTGACTACAACTTAATGAGTACCAACAGACCAAGTGAGAAGGAACAAAAGTTTCATACAGATTCCATTGAAAAATACTAAAGTTTGTTAGTAGTATGAAACAAGAACAACAGAAAACCCACTTCTTAAGTCGCATTATTCGAATGGGGAACTACGGAACCCTACATTGTGCGAGGCCCGACATGCACTTGCCCGGTTTTTGTTATGTTCTACGAAGTTCACCTAGTCAATTAGTAGATACTCGTACCTAAGTAATAAAATAAACATATTCAAGTACCCTATTTATTATTCTAAACATGTTATTACAGCACTTTCTCTCATATTGTTTATATATTTTGGGTCGCATTAGCATTGCCTACGTTAGTGCCTCGATGCGTGACGCGCTAAAACTTTGGCAGTTAGCATAGACACAGACTTATTATGCATAGACTATAGACTGCCTTGGCTAATATGGCCGTCCGAGAGTCCACTGACATTTATTCAATGTTAATTTTTCGTTATTGTTTTGTTTAAATTCTTGTGTTCTTAGTCAGTGTATTTTGTTTTCTAACGATGACCTTGTGAGATAGAATTTAATATGTGCACATTTAGGATGGATGAACTGATTTTATATAAACACATGATGAGATGCACACAAAGACAAAATGCATTTAATTTGGTTCAACCGTATATAGCCACAAAACGAGTGATACTTACAAGATGGATCTTTGTACAACATGTTTCTATTCTCTCTATTTCTATTTTAATTTAAGTACTCTTTTAATTTAAGTCTTTTACATAATTTGTGTTTTTTTAATTAAGAAGGTAACACATTATTTGCGAACATTATATTATTTGTGGGCATATTATGTATTTATTTTATGTTAGTTTAAGTATTGTAATGTTTTCTATCCACATGTGGAAGCTTGTAATTGGCATGTATTAATTTAAGAAAAGAAGATAAGAAAGAAAAAGCGTTTATTTTTTACACAATAGATGGAAATCTTATTTACAATATCAAAAAAAAAAACGACGTGTGTGTAAAAAATTGGATCTCACTCAGCATTGTGCTGCCTCTCCAGTATTGGCTTTCAGTGAGATCCATAATTTAAGTACTCTTTTGATTATTTGAAATTTAAACTATTTTGTAAAAGTGGCTGTAAGCTCCCCCAAAAAAAAACCCTCTTATTATTGTCTGGGAGGTTCAAAAGAATATAAATTTTATTTACGAATATAATTTATGAACATCACGTTTTATTCTTTGAAGTGTATGAGTACCTACATAAGTTAATACAAAGTTATCAATAACATTACGTAGGAAGGCTATATGTTACCGAAATAGGAAGACAATGTGGATTGTATTCAATAACTCGATATCAAGACAATGCGACTAAAGGTATCGATTTGCTGACATGTTACAGTTAGATGGTTGTATCCATCGATATTAATAAATTCCAGTTTCCTTGCTAAAATCCCATCTATACTAATATTTGTTTAAACGCGATAATTTCGGAAACTACGGGGTCGAATTGAAAAGTTATTTTACTGTTGGATAGCCCATTTATCGAGGAAGACTATATAACATCACGCGTAGACCATTAGGAGCGGAGCACCAATGAAAATTGTTGCTAAAACGGGGAAAATTGACGCAGACGAAGTTGCACTGGTCAGCTAGTACATAATATTATAAATCTGAAAGTTTGTGAGGATGGATGAATGTGTGTTTGTTGCTATTTCACGCAAAAACTACTCAACGGTTTTTGACAAAATTTTACAATAACTATCGTAGTTTATTACAGAAGAATGGCGAAAGCGCGGGGAAAACTTTTAAATGAAAGGATTGACTCATTAATTATTGCCCAGCCCAAACCCTTGTACCTATATAGAAAGTTTAAATTTTGCCGAGGGCTTTCTTTTGTGATGTAGTCCAGGGATAAGAAAGGATTTTGAAAAAACTCTAGCTCTAAGAAAGTGAACAAACTAAACATAAGCGAAGCCTACCTTCAATAAATAACCTTTAAAAAAGAGATTATTTCTATCAATCGTTTCTCACATTAAAACTTTTCACTTCTCGCATTATTTGTGAGACCAGTTTGAAATTAGTGGTAGAGTAGATAATGAAAGAAATTAAGAAGAAGAAATTTAGAACTTTTGAATGTCGCCACGATTGACATGAACATAAAAATAAGCCAAACTCTGCACGTAGTACATACTTACCGACTGCACCAGAAGAATGGTTGTGTTTTTCCAGTGTATGTGTATATTTCTTTGGCACGCCCTAGAGCCTAAACGGCTTAATGGATTTTAGCTTGAGAGGTATCGTTAGATGCGTCTTAGTTGTAAGAGTAAAACTGGATAATTTAAAAATTAAAAAATCAAAGATCTAATTTTGGGCGCCAAATTATACGTAAGTTTAAAAAATAATCTTCAAACCTATCGAGTGGGGTGTCAAAATATAAAGTTTTTAACAAATATACAAATATATATAACTTATTATAAATTAAATGTAATTTGGAATAAGAAATGCTAAAAAACAATGTAAATAAAAAGTAAAAAAAAAAAAAAAACCGCCTGCAAAAATACGGAAACAAGATATTCTTCACGCCACAATTAAGCAATCGGAGGCACAATTTTTAAGTTCAACAGGATTCATCAATGCCTCCGACTACATAATAATAATAACTTTTTTAGGTAGAACTGTAAATATAAATTTGTTCAACTTTAATGGTACTTATTCACTAGGAATATCGCTAAACGTCTGAAACCTAACATCGACATAGGGCAACCAAGTCGATAGTATTGCAATGTTGCGCATTTTCTCACGATTGGCTAGAATTGTGCCGTAACATAGTTACTTCAATAGATACCTATTACGTTAACTAAGTACAAATTTGTACTATTGTCATGTATGTATGTTAGGTACCTGTGTGTTTCTCATCGTTAGATAAGATAAGTTATGATATCCGCTGTTACTGAAGAGGAGCTAACTTTGAAAGGTGCAAGTAGAGCAACAAATAGTTAAATGGAATCAGTGGCGGAACCAAGGAGCTAGGGGGCTCAAGCCCCTTCTGCACCTCACTGTGTTTCGGTTGAAGGGCATCGTAGCAAGTGTAAGTGAGACTTACTCGTCTCCTTACAGTAGCAACTCCTAGGGGGCTCGAGCCCCCCTCCCCCAATGTTTCACCACCATACCAAATTTCATCTAAATTAGTTTAGCTGTTTGAGCGTGAAAGCGTAACAGACAGACAGACAGAGTTACTTTCACATTTTTAGTATTAGTAAGTATTAAAAAATACTCGAATTTCTGACGACTTGTTTGTACATTGTCAACGAGAAGTTGTCATGTAAGTATACATAATACTTATATATAAGTATACATATACACTGCGAGCACTGCTCAGTGTTTCTACTATGGGCTCTAGTGTTTTTGAGTGCTCTCAGAAGGTATTTTTAACATATGATCAACAGCGACCAGAAATTTAAATTAATTCAATTGATTCAGATATTATGCAATGCTTGAATATTCAGTTTTTAAATATAACTACATTCAAACAACATTTTTTCTTGTTGATCTTATAAGTTGTTTAAACTATAAAATTATATAAACGTGGATGACAGCAGTGGCGGCGTATTCTTAGAACACCATTTTTTTTGGCTTCCCTTTGAGTTCTAGTTACTTAATACCCCTTCAAGAACCGTGCCCTTCAAGATATTTTTTTGTATCCAGTTTACCTTTGGAAAATTTTAACCCTTCGCCTCTGATTTATCCCTTCGCTTCTGATTTAACCCTTCGCCTCTGATTTAACCCTTCGCCTATTATTTAACCCTTCGCCTCAGATTTAACCCTTCGCCTCTTATTTAACCCTTCGCCTCTGATTTAACCCTTCACCTCTTATTTAACCCTTCGCCTCTTATTTAACCCTTCGCCTCTGATTTAACCCTTCGCCTCTTATATAACCCTTTGCCTATTATTTAACCCTTCGCCTCAGATTTAACCCTTCGCCTCTTATTTAACCCTTCGCCTCTGATTTAACCCTTCGCCTCTTATTTAACCCTTCGCCTCTGATTTAACCCTTCGCCTCTTATTTAACCCTTCGCCTCTAGATGACAGTATGTTGCGTTCCGTTTTAAAAAGTAACCAGTATAGCTAATTATAAAGGAACGTCTTCCCAGTATACTAAATAAACGTCACACCTAACAGTGCTCCAGTGTATATCGGAATATACCCTTTGATCATGAGAACTATACAACCTTTTATTAGATGTATTTCGGGACTAAATCGTGTGAATTATTTAAAGGTTTTTTTTATCGAATTGCACCGATCGTAGTCACTGGTCAACCCGTGACCACGATTGGTGCAATTCGATCGAAACGTCGGGTAAAAAAAAGGTTGGTAATACTAAATAAACGTCACACCTAACAGTGCTCCAGTGTATATCGGAATATACCCTTTGATCATGAGAACTATACAACCTTTTATTAGATGTATTTCGGGACTAAATCGTGTGAATTATTTAAAGGTTTTTTTTATCGAATTGCACCGATCGTAGTCACGGGTCAACCCGTGACCACGATTGGTGCAATTCGATCGAAACGTCGGGTAAAAAAAAGGTTGGTAATACTAAATAAACGTCACACCTAACAGTGCTCCAGTGTATATCGGAATATACCCTTTGATCATGAGAACTATACAACCTTTTATTAGATGTATTTCGGGACTAAATCGTGTGAATTATTTAAAGGTTTTTTTTTATCGAATTGCACCGATCGTAGTCACTGGTCAACCCGTGACCACGATTGGTGCAATTCGATCGAAACGTCGGGTAAAAAAAAGGTTGGTAATACTAAATAAACGTCACACCTAACAGTGCTCCAGTGTATATCGGAATATACCCTTTGATCATGAGAACTATACAACCTTTTATTAGATGTATTTCGGGACTAAATCGTGTGAATTACTTAAAGGTTTTTTTTATCGAATTGCACCGATCGTAGTCACGGGTCAACCCGTGACCACGATTGGTGCAATTCGATCGAAACGTCGGGTAAAAAAAAGGTTGGTACCTTTAAATAATACACGCTATTAAGTCCCGAAATATATCTAATATGTATGAAAATCGCGAAAGTTTAAAAACAATAATATATAACCTTTTACAAAAATTCAATCGACCTACATAAAAAAATCTCCTTATTCTAGCTTCACATAAACATAAATAATAGATTTTGAGCAATGTCAAAATGTTACGCTTTTATTCTTCTAGCCTCCCAGCCTGCAAACAAATGATAGCATGCGATAAGGAACTACATTGCAAACAATCTATCTGTTCCCAACCCAAAATGAAAATACGACAAGTCATTACTTCAATTAAAATTAGTCTAGTCCCTACGACTATTTGCAACTAAGTTGCATGAAGAATCACATGCAATTGCAACTGTCCATTTCCTCAATAAGGCCTTATACGTACGAATGCTGGGCTATTCCGGACCACTATATCAAATCTTTGACTTGTGCAGCTTTGCTAGAGGGTCCATTCACCTTGCATCATAATAGCTTAACTAGGATATCGATTAAAATCGGGTAAGAACGGAAACAGAACTAGTTTTAAAAAGATTTCTCGATTTTATATTCACCGATACGACTAGTTGATTGCTACTATAAAAAAAACTTGATATACTTACTTATATAAACGGCATTCTTTATTTACTACCCGCGTTTTTGCAACATTTTTCATTGCTGCTTCGCCGCTATTAGACGAAGTGTAATGTTATATAGCCTATAGCGTTTCTCGATAAATGGGCTACCCAACAGAAAAAGATTTTTTTAATTCGGTCCAGTAGTTCCTGAGATTACCGCGTTCAAACAAACAAACTCTTCAGCTTTATAATATGAGTATAGATTCTAGTTATTACTATCGCGCGGGTAATTAATAAACGAACAGACAGTGATGAATACATCGTAGAACGAATCAAGAGTATTTTTTATAACACTACTAGTTGTCTCGCGCAACTTCGTCTGCGTCAATTTTCCCCGTTTTTGCAACATTTATTATTGCTGCTCCGCTCTTATTGGTCGTGGCGTGATGTTATATAGCCTATAGCCTTCCTCGATAAATGGGCTATCCAAGAGTAAAATATTTTTTCAACTCGGATCCTTAGTTCCTGAGATTACGGCGTTCAAACAAACAAACTCTTCAGCTTTATAATACCTATAAGTATAGATAATATAAGTATAGATATTTTAGAACGACTGAATATTAAAAGAATAATACATACATGATGTATTATTCAAGAAGATACATGCATTCGGATTTCGAAATTATAATCTGACAAAGAACCAGCATATAGGAACTACCATAACTTAGTTTGTAACTTTTTCTTTTTTTTTCACGCTTTTGTGAACCTGCTTTCATCATTAATTATACAGGTCGCATGATATTAATGTATCCAACTCCAATCGTTCATCCAATCTGCACCTATTGAACGTGTATTGCACCTACATAGACAAACTTGGGACTTGTATTGCCATTATGTTCTTCGATCAATTCTGCACCTTATGTGCTAATAAATAAGGAGATTTTATATCGGCATTCAAAAACTGGCAGGCAATATTGCGACAGTCCTAGCGAAGTCAACGTTTCTTACTTATAAACATTATACTTGTTGCGTGGTTTAGTTGTCTATAAAGCGCTAGAAAGGAAAGGTTAACGTAGAATTTTCATTGTAATTCCAATTTTCATGTAAAATCAACTGCTTTGTGAAAATAAATAAACAATGAAACGTGCGTATGAAATTTAAAATAAACTTAAAAACCGACAGTTTATCTAATCTTATTCTAAATTCAAAACTGTGACCCTGACATTGAGTTACGTAAACAAACAAAAACAAAAGTGAGTTCTTTTTTACAGCCACGTTCCAAAAAGTTTGAAATTGGAACTGATTTGAAACAGTTTGACGTTTAGTGTGGTGTAACAGTGGGGTCTTTTGTCTTCTGAGTGGGGTCAAAGGTGACATTATGCCCCAGATTTTCTTCAAAAAAGTAATGGTTGTTCGGAACCGAGCCGATTTCGAGGTAAGCTACTTTCACTTTCGGCGCAGTACCGTGGCGTATACATGCCCCTTGTATTACCGTATTACTAATAAAAATACTTTTATGCGATTTATATTTATTTTATAACAACAGTTACATAATCTATATATTTAAAAAAACTCAATGTATTGGCTATCGATTCATTTATGTTCCGAGAGAGCCGAATAACCAAATACCGAATAATTTTCGGTTTGACTCTTACCGAACCGAATATTCGGCTGAATTATTTGGTTTAGTGATTTCAAAACATTAGTATTAAGATACTTCACTGTAAGTTAGTTTTAGGATATTGTACATAGGCATAACAATATAAATAATAAAAATAAATAAAGCAAGGTGATGAATAAAACATCCTGTCCCTTGACAGAGGTAAAAAGCAGCAACACCCTAAAAATATTGATGATAATGTAATGAACAACCATGCCTGTGACAGCTTTAATGGACCCGGGCGCCCGATGCCCACAATACTTCAGCCTATCAGCAAGTGGAACGTGACGAACCGTGACGGACACTTTTTCGTCCACACCCGGTCATCGATTTATAAGTCGTTATCACGTCACAAAACCAACAAATCTTTAGTATCATAATTAATTAAATACAACTTGTTTTATGACACGTTAAGGTTTGTAATGTCACGAAGGAAAAAGCCTTACTTAACCTTTTTTCTCACTGACTAGAGGGCCTGCTGGTCTATGGCCAGACAGGGGTGTTTATCTACATTTCGGCTTTTATTTAACAACCCTAGCTCTCTCACGAATTTTATACTTACACCAGTATTAACAATTTACTTGCGTAAGACTTATAGCTTAATTACTACACTGGCTACTAGTAATAAAGGTCTATTTCTAGCAAAGGCTGTACATGAGTTGGTTTAATTTATGGTACGAATCTAATTTATATACTTACCTACCTGCTAACTTATTTCGATTTACTTAAGCCGGTTTTATTACAAAATGGCCGACACATAATTGGCTAACATTTATTTATGATTAGATTTTTATCAGTCGTACTTAATGCTAAAAGGCTTACGTATCAAGGTCTCATTTTCTAATAAGTTAAAAGGCTTGCATTGAATGTGTGAATTTAAAAGTAAATCTTTTTCCTACCAACCTGTACAATTTCATGTTTACTGAATTGAAATTAACTAATAGGTACGCACGCAATTAAATGTAAACAAAAATAACTAGTACCTAAAGTATATGTTTCCATCACGAGAAAATAATGCTTCATTACAACTCCTATTCGTATTTTAACTAGCAGTATACTTTATTAACTTATTGTTTTAAACTTTCGCGATTTTTATACATATTAAATATATTTAGGGATTTATTTAAAGGTGCAAACCTTTTATTTACCCGACGTTTCGATCGAATTGCACCGATCATGGTCACGGTAGTCGAACACGATCGGTGCAATTCGATTGAAATGTCGGGTAAAAAAAGGTTCGTACCATTAAATAATTCACGCGATTAAGTCCTGAAATATATCTAATATTGGTATACGTCAGTCGATGGCCAATAAATTTAATGTGTAAATTTCAATTTAGAGGTTTTACTAAAATAAAAATCTAACGATTGTTTATTCAATTTTTTACGTTATTTTAACTTTCTCGCTTCAAGGTAAAAGACCACACCAGTTTTGTGATTTCGTAGAAAAAATATTATGTGAAGGTCAGAAGTATCAACTGATTGAAAACGCACCGTGTGACTCTAAATAGTGCCAGTGGTGCCCTAGGCACAGACCCTGGGGGCGCAGAAATGATCAGACCAGAAGCACAAACAGTACCTACCTATTATTTAATGAGTCATACGGGTGCAAAATGATATATTTTACTATTTCAAACAACTTTTTGAAGTGTTAACTTAACAGCGTTGTGAACTTTTTGGGATGTGTAAAAAATGTTATACTCGCGTCAGGACTCAGGACACGTAACCTGATCTAAAATTCGTAAGAAGAAGAGAGAGCAATGAACTGCTACAATATCATTAGAATACGAAGGTAAATTTCGCCATCTACTGTTAATGTTATTATAGCTCAGGTGAAACCAGAAAACCCCAGTTCGAGTCCGAGTAATAATTATTTTTTTGCCCTTTTTAGGGTTCCGTAGCCATAATGGGAAAACGGAACCCTTATAGTTCCGCCATGTCGTTAGGTAATTTTTTGTATACTCACTTATAATTGAGTATACAAAAAAATACTTTTTGCATGTTACATTTATTTTCTTAAATTTCCATTTTATTATCAAAACCGGGTAAACACTAGACTTTTTTTAAGGACGCAGTTATAGAAGCTCGCACCAGGCGCATAAAAGACTCCATTTAAAAAACACTCGCTACCCAATTTTACAGGATCAATGTAACAGACTCACTTCACCTAATTCTTGACGTAGACAAAGGTAACAAATTGACCCCTTAACCGTTGCATAATGACATGTGAAGCGGAATATTTCCATCGCAATTTGGAAACTCCATAACAGATGCATGCTAAATAACTAAACAAAGTCTACAATCATGTGAATATACTTATATATGCGATTAAGGCACCATTTTGCCCACATATCACATTTTGCAATAGCCATTCGGGTCCTTGTTGGTAAGAGGTGAGTCGGTGAGCCATCTATAATCAAACAATACATGCATCCATTGAAGGTCTTACTATGTTTCTCAACATTTTCACTACACCCTTGACCCCCGCTTTTTATTATTCTGAGCATTACGTTGCCTCAAAATGTTACAATTTGTTGTGCAAACCGAGTGGTTTAAGTTTTAGTAAATTTATTTTCAAAATTCTTTTTACAAAAAAAATATTAATAATAATAATAATAATAATTAACCCATTTATTTCCAACAACCAACAAAAAAAAATATTACCGACTTCAAAAATAAATACAAGCAAACTGAAAAGCAAACATAATATACCTATAGAATAACAAAAAATAATCAAAGTTTTGAAGTTGGTGCCCTGAAAACGTAGTGTTTTAGTTTTATTTGGCACCAACTTCTGTGCCTTTTGAGAGTAAATGTACGAATCACTATCGGTGTGCCTCTAATATTTGAAAAGTTTCCTCGATTCCTCCAGAATTCCATAATCTGATGATAACATGACTAACTTGGAAGTATAACCTGTAAAGCACAAACATATTTTTTCAAACTGATCCAGCCGTCT
This sequence comes from Herminia tarsipennalis, assembly GCA_945859575.2. Taxonomy (NCBI): domain Eukaryota; kingdom Metazoa; phylum Arthropoda; class Insecta; order Lepidoptera; family Erebidae; genus Herminia; species Herminia tarsipennalis. The sequence goes on along the minus strand of OX243843.2, from coordinate 3,816,446 downwards.
TCGCGTAATCGGTGAACAAACGTACAAAAACATACAGTCGAATTCATTAGTAGCTTCCTTTTTTTGAAGTCGGTCGAAAATAGTTTAGTTTTGTTATATTTGCAAAATTTAATTCTCATGCTCTCATAGCATGTTTTACTTACAAACTTGTTCCTAAGAATTATAAAAATAACCTTTCCTCTTACTTATTCGTGTTTAGGTTTTTGGTTTCGTTTTACTTAAATTTTTTAAATACATTTTTTGCGCATATGGGCATATCCTGTGTCTCGAGGGTTTTTCTAAACACACAATGCTACAGTCTCGAAATCAACAATACTTACGAATCTCACAAAGCACTTATGTTGAAATCTAAGCCATAATTTCTTTCATAACAGTCATCCACACTCCGGCTGCTCAACCGAGTGCATCATCAGTGTAGTTTAGGTATAGTATGATTAAAGATAAGTAGTTATTACAGTAGGTGTGGCTAATATAGTAGGTATATCATAGTTATAGCTCTGTAATTCCTGGAGGAATACGAAATTACGCAGTCAAAACCTAACCTTAAATGTATTTAGCATAAGTCGCTGATCACAAAATTCCCCAGCATATTACCATTACGAATTACTCGAACTACGAATGTTTACATAGCGTTTTTGTATATCCAACAAACTAATTAATAGATAAATATGCGTAATTAGTAACTTGTTTCAACTTATTATATTACGATCGAATTCAAGTTGATCGTTGTCAGTCAGTAGTAATGATGAGCCATCTACAAACGGTGAATGCATACTGAGTAGCTGAAGGCCACTTATGGCAGTGGCTCTCAACATTTTACGTTTAATTTAGCCCCAAAATTAATTTTCAAAATTCGACAATCGAATACAATTTTGCAATTTTTAGTATGCATCAGGTGCTATAAGTTGCATAGATGTTTTGCATCTAAGCCGTAAATGTCTGCAGTATTAGCATTTTATTAGATAAATATGCAAAATGTTCATAGAAAGGCATACTAATTCCAATCGATCGTGTTAAAAATAACTAATTTGCAATTTTACGGATTATATCACGTTTATTGAAATTATAATTAAAATATTTTATGCCAATAAATTATATCTCTTACAGCATTAGCGCCGAAGGCCAAGAATGCAAAGTTTTAAGCCGATTGCGAAAGTACTACATTGCTATTTAATATTGCTTCGGGATCGAGACCTAGGTCGTTGGACTTCTGAACTCCAATCGTGTTCTGTAAAGAACATTGAAGTGTTTTGACAACAGGATTACCGATGAAAGATTAAATTGTGATATTTAATTAAGCGAGAAACGGATGTGAGACAAATTTAAGGCAAGTGAATATGTTTTCGACGTGAGATTATCAGGGGCCTACTTTAAATCAACGAAAAAGCAGTCTTCGTTTTTCGTTATTAAAAATAAAATAATTATGCTGGTAAAATATGGGTTAATTTTTGTTCGTCGTCGAACTTCTTGCGCTTATCCGATTTTTTTTTAATAAAAAAGATAACTAGCAACCTGGGATTGAGTCCTAGCACATTACTAGCAATCTTGTTAACCCCTCCAGCTAAGGTCAAAGGCTTGTGTTAGGAGTGGGTTCACGTCGGTAGGATTCGAAGGACCTCACGATTGCGAGACCGATGCCTTAGCCATTAGGCTACCGCCGTTTTAGCATTGAGTAGTTGACTACTTTCAAAATAAAATATTACGTTACATTATAGTATTTCATACAAACCTAAAGGAGCGGGTCGTTTTGGACGTTTGTTATTATGATCCTGATTTGACTTTAGTCAAGTAACCTATCGTAAGGCGATACATAAAGCTCAGCGGATTTAGGAACCTTCTTTTCTGGCTTTGGTTTCTGGGAAAGAAAGGAGATTTATTGGATTTACTGACATTGACATGAACTGACATCGAATTTAACTTGCTAACATTCAGTAGAATGCGGTCGTTCTGTAGAATGTTTGCTATTCTCATATTGGCATATTGCAGCAGTATTTGTAATCACGCCTACTAAGTGACAAATGATCGAGTTACATTAGTAGCGACCTATTGACGGTAGACGACAGCGACAGACGGTCACGTACCATTAGGCCGTGAATCAGACCGCAACGGCCCCGTTGCGTAACTTGCTGACTGATGGGCGCTACTGCCGGCGCTCCTGTTACAGCTTACATTTTAGACAGTCACAGTTCAAACATGACTGCAAAAGTATACGTAGTCTTGCTGTTCCTTATATAAATTCCTCCGATAAATAAAAAAATAAATTATAAAAATAAAAAAACCCGCTTGCACAAAAAAGATGGAAACACGGGTTTTTTATTTTTATAATTATTTTATTATTTAATACTTTTTAGTGGTTATAGGATGTAACCGATGTAACAACTAACTTTTATCACAGCTATTGTCAAGTATTGAAAATTGAAAAAAGAATGGTTGCTAACTAACTTTTTTAGTATTACAGTCATAATCATGTTATACCTTTTTGAAATGCTTAAGATAAGCCCTTTAATTTGACACCCTTTGCAATATTTAAAACAACTTTTTTTTCACACCTCTTTATTTTAACAACTCACAGCCGCCATGTTTGTTTTTATCAAACGTCACTTATCTAAGAACACTTGGGCGATCAAGTCGAATCTAACGACGTGTGAATTGTATAAATCCGTTCAGCGGATTGTGAGATATCAGGTAATAAAGAATATTACATACATATATACAAGATACGCGCGAAAAACATAACCCTTCTTTACAGTCGGGTAAAAAAACGGGTTAAACTCCGGGAGGGTCGGCAGAAGTGTAAACTTGAACATTAACGTTGTGCATTTTTGTTTTGTTGGTCTTATATTAGGTATCTGATCTCCGTTTCAATCTTTATGTTTAACCTACTAGGTATTGCCCGCGCCTTTGTTTTCCTTGAGTTCATCCATTTCCTTAGAGTTTCAGCTTTTTAATATCCTTTCTTATCCCTTAAATCTTGGTCGTTCGGGTACGTCCATGATTTACTCTACACATTTGGCCGGTATTTAGTCAACTGTACTATCTAAAACTCTCCCGAAATTACGAAATCCCCCCGCTCCAATATGTTCCTGGGTACGTCCAGGCCTTAAATATGTAGTACATCACAAATCAAAAGAAAATTCTCTACAAATTTTAGTTTTCGTGGTCCAAGGGATTAGTCTGGGCGTAACTTAATTCATTCATAAATTATACTTTCAAGTTGTGCCTTCAGAATGAGTACAACCAGTTAAATCAACGTAACTTAGCCGGATTGAAGTTAGGTTCTTATCACTTTCGCGCATGTCATAGAGATGCGGCCCTAAGACAAGTAAGACCTACGAAAACGGTTATGTTTAATCGATTAAAAATACCAACAAAATTTTAATTCAACAATATAAAAATACTATATATGTATATGAGTCCATAAAAGTTTAAATTTAGAACAGTTACAGTAAATACTAAAGAAAGCTTGAACTTTGAGTTGTTTGAGTTAGGGCAACAAGGGCAATTGAAGACTACTGAATTTTTAAGTACATTTGGTTCGTGTTGTACTTAAAACTACTCACATTTAGCCGGTGTTGGGTCAAAGTACATGTTTCTGGATCTACGCCTGATTGTGGCTCTATATTTAGTGCCGTTCTAACATTCCCTTAGGTCTTAAAGATATATTTAAACAAAGCACAAGTATATTTCACTTGCTAAAAGAGACCCGTTCAAAATAAAGTAATAAGGTTGATTTATTGTCCGTCAAACGGCCACTGTGAAGTTCAGATAAAGAAGTCAATTTTGAAATGATCCCGCTAAAGAAAGCTAGACAAATACCTTCGAATCGAACAATATCTTAGGCGCCATTCATTTATTACGTACGGGGAGGGGGTCGACCATGTCTTATTTTCTCTTACGGTAGAGGTGGGACTTGACAGTTTTTACGTAAGATCACAAAAATGCGCAAAGTTTTTTTTTTATTTGTATTTATTTTGGGGTAAAAACCCCAAAATGGACATAGCAACCCCATCGTACCGTTTTCAACCGACTTCAAAAAGGAGGAGGTTCTCAATTCGTCTGTATGTTTTTTTTTTGTATGTTAGTAGATAGAAATTGGGGTTTCTGGATCAGAGGAGATCCAGAAACACCCAATTTCAATCATTCTAATATTTCAATCATCCATTGGGGTTTCTGAATCAGAGGAGATCCGGAAACCTGCAACTTCAACCATTCAGTCATTCAAATATTTCAATCATCCATTGGGGTTTCTGTATCAGAGGAGATCCAGAAACCCGCAATTTCAACCATTCAAACATTCTAGTATTCTAATATTTTAATCATTCTATCATTTCAATCATCTATTAAAAGCTCAAAGTATAATTTTTCCGCTGTTCAGTCAACACATTGATCAATCATCTTTATTTTAGAACTGATAAACATGAGATGTAACTGTAACATCAACTCCTTGTAGAGAACTGAAATTAATTATCAGTTTGTAACTGATAATTATCAAATGCATAAAGTAAAAATATCAGCTGCTTTTTTCTTATCTTGATTTTTTGGAACTGAAGAATCTGGATGTTGTATTATGAAGTTTCATTGCCTTTTCAACTAATTTATAAATATTGAGTGGTAGGAAAGTAAGTATAAGAAAAAACATTTTATTTATTTAAAAAAGTTTATTAACAAAACACCATTTTTTTAAACACAGTACATTTTTTAAAGCACAAATTGATTCGTGATAAATACAACTATACAAACTAGAAGACGCATATCGATCATATAGACTTAACAAATTAGGACAACCTTTATCCTCTAAATTAATAACACTATTATTATTATTATTTAAATTTTTTTTCAACCATAAGACTTTTTCAGAACCTTTAGTGTAAATACATTTATTTTTTAGAACATCTAAAACTAAATGTTGATAATTTGAATACGGTATAAATCCTTCACCCCAATATACTTTTCGGTTACGTTCTATCCATGCAACTTGCCGCCTTTCCTGTTTAGTTAAATTGTAAAAAGGAAATGGTGGCTTAATTAAAAGCACCTGCAGTTTTCCATCACACCATATAGCAATTTCTTTCAGTATAAATTCGTTTGCCTCTGTTTTAAAGCCTTGAACGTCTACTATGGCAATCATGACAACCTGCGCACTATGTTACTTAGAGGTTTGTATTCTACTAATCGATCGTTTATGATCAAACAATATGCAGCAGTGTTATCCGGTATTGATTCTGAACATTCAATTTCTAGCCGTACGTCTACCGGACCTGTTTTTAGGCTATCGTTTTGCCTTGAACAATCTATTATAAACAAGGGAGCCTTTTCTTTAAATGCCTTCAGGTCGAGCAAGGGATCCGCCGAACTGTTGTAATACGACTGACGAAATTTTGCATACATTTCATATAATATACTGTATTTGTTGTCAGAAAATTTTAGACCTAAAGGTTCATATGGATAATATTGCGAATTTAAAAAAAGTGTTACGTTCGTCACTTCACAGTGATCGAATAGTGTTGAATCTTTTAATTTATTATTTTTCCTATTCGTTTGTAAACCGAAAATAACATATCTAGGTTTTTCCAATTGTGAAGCAGTTTTAACTGACCATGAATGCTTTGTCGTTTTTGGTAGTAAAGGGTACTCATACAAATCCCAATTTCTGAACGCTATTTGAATAGGTTTATCTTTTTCTAAATGTTTTAAAAGTGTCAGTCGTTCTCGATCTGACACTTTTATGTGAGGTACCCTCCATTGCACCCTTTCTATATTCATTTGAAAATGTCCTATATCATCAGTGAGTATAACGCTGTTTATATTAGAGTTACTTCTATTCAATATAAGTTCGTGTTTACAATTTATCACAATTTTATTGTAATCTTCCGCAAAACCTAAAATTTTATTTAGCGGTATTACAGCACTAAAACAACCATCACTTTTAAATCCGTTTAAGTTCCAACCCCACAAGGTAGCCATTTTATTTTCCGCTTCGTTTAGCGACACATATGATTTTATTGTTGCCGTAATTCCAGAATTTTTGATACGATCTATTTCAATACCATTTATTTCGTACCTGATGTCTTGAAACAAGAACATAATAGGGTTATTACTGAACTTAACAGGCTTCTCAATCTGTTTTCCGTCTTTGCCGAAGAGCTTTGCTTGACCCTCAATGTAAATTGAACTGGCTGATGGGAGCACGTATATGTCTTGCTGGTGTATGGGGATTCTGATTTCATCATTTTCTCGAAAGCAGTTATTGTAGGGATTATAAGAATGAACTTCATAACTTTCAATTGAAGTATCGAAGTGTGGTAAATCATTAATTTGTAGTAGATTCATACTTTAAAACCTAAAGCTTTAAGGAAATCTATATTTGCTTTAGTCAACTTCTTCACTTTTTTTCTACGTCTATGCACCTTAGCGGTTGTAGAAGCAATAAGGCGTTTTATATTGACTGGAGGATTTATATTATATAATATCATATTGTTTTTCTTAAATGAAGACGTAGTTGAATATTTTCTATAGGGTTAACGCAATAACCAAACTGGTCAACAATCTTGACGAATATAGAAGATATTGTATTTTTGTTCACTGGAAAATAAATTACGCTTTGCGGTATTTCTATGTATTGATGCCCTGTGGTAGTGTTACATACAAATTCATGAATAATATGTGTTGGTAATCCGTCAGAGTAGGATCCGTATATTAAATCACACTCAATTTTTATTACCCGCGGAGTGTCATTATTTTTGTTATAATGTACTTTTGTTATTGAGTTTATTATTGAAACATATAGCAACCCGCATTCATATTGCCCAGACAATATTAGAGGTGGTTGAAAATACGATTCTAATTCTGATGTTTTTCCAGAGATGGTCACTGTTACAGACATGCTTATATACTGACCACTTTGGATTGTGCCGTTTTATTTTATTCGATATCTATACCAAAACTGTCTTAAGAAGTTTAAACAAAGATGTCCGCAATTGTAAGGATGATCACCTTGAAGATTTTCATAATTATAGTTTATTTTAGTACCTAAATATTTTATAAATTCTTTTGGGGGCTTAAGATTGCCATAACTGTCAAAATATTCAATAAAGTCATTGTATTTTGCATAGGCTACCCAATGCGAGCCCGGATTTTCAGAGCTATCTAAATTAATAATTCCACATTCTTTTTTTAAAGGGTAATTAGGGAGCTCATCTCTCATAAAAACACCTCTAAAATAAGGAATCATTTGTCCATATTTTAAAATGTCTAAGTTATTCAAGGCTCGTTTGGGTAGCCGATAGTTTAGTTTTTTGCTTTTGATATGTAAATACCAAGTCCATCCTTATGAGGTTTAAGATGTAGCCCCTTTCCAATACATAGAGCCTCCATTTTTTCATTGTGTCTCCTCGATTCCTCATACAACTTTTTAGCCATCTTGAATTCGTTGATCGTTTTTGCAATACCGGCTGCCCCGCCTGCTAAAGCTCCTGCCGCCGATAATCCCGCGAATATAGGAATCAAAGGTAATACTCCACCAGTTTTCGGTATAGGAATAACGCGAGGGAGTTGAATGGATGAATCATTTGCTAAATTTCTGACAGCAGCCATTGCTAATTCTATCGCTGCTTTCTTGCATCTTGGTTTTAACTTTTTCATATGTTTTTTCGTAACAGTAATGAGATTTTTAAATTTTTTCTTAAGCAGTTTTCCAGAATTGTTGCTTTTTGAAGGGTTGTGGCTACGAGGTTTTAAACCAGCACCAGTTTTAATTTTTGCTAACATAGCATTGCTCACTAGATGAGCAGCTATTTTTTCTCCTTCACTAGCATCAGAGGCAACTATACGTTTTTTCGCCATTTTGAACAAAACGATATCTGCCTTGTGTCGATCCTTCAGGTTTGATGACTTGTTATATGCAATATCGTGTTCTTTACAATATTCGTCTAATTTATTTACACCTTTATCTCCACGAGCTAGTCGTTTAATTAATTTTGTACCAGGTCCACAGTATTGGTATCCAGGTAAATGTAATTCAAATGGTAAATGATTTATAAGCCAATTGAGAAGACTGTTCTCTCCAACACACATAATAAGAATGAATAATTAATGATTAAATACTTAATAAATATACATGAGAATCAATTTTAATCATTAACTGTTAATTTTTCTCTTACAAAACGTTTGACTTTTCTATCCAGCTATTTTCAACAGAAGATAATCCCAACCACTTGACGAAAACTTTATTTCCTTTTCTTTTAAGAACTTTCTCAACTAAATATATATTGGGATGCTTTGTTTTTTGTAGTTCTTGTTCATAAAATGCTCCTAAAATAGGTTGACCTCTGAGAGTATCTTCAATTAAGTAGGTGACAGGAGATGTATTTCGTTTGAATCGGATTTTAAATATTTCTGTTGACCAATTGGGAGTGTATCCTTTTTCAAATGTACCTTTGTATTTACTTATACGAACATAATCACCCATTTTGAACTTGCTTTTAACTGTATTTTTTTTTATCAACCTGTCGTATCTTTCCAGTATTCTTTTTTTATTTACATCATCCACATTGGCAGGGATTTCATCAATTGTACGATGGTGAGTATGGTTATAACTATAGGTTACATCGTTTAGGGTGTTATTTATCCAATTATAACTACCTTTTAAACTAAACTCTTTGTACAATTTAGATTTTATTGTTCTAATGAATCTCTCAACTATTGATGCTTTTTTCGATGAAAATGTTGAATAATGATTAATATTATAAACTTGCATAAGATTTTGAAATGCATTATTATAAAACTCTGTCCCATTGTCAGTTTGTAAGTTCTTAGGAATACGGTCACTATTTAGCAAAATTTTAAAAGCTTTGTATACATCTTCTTTGTTTTTACTTTTTAAAGGAAATGTCCAAGCATATTTCGAAAATGTATCAATAACAGCGAGAATAAATCTATACTTTTTATTTTCCTTTGAAATAGATTGCATATCAATTAAGTCTGCTTGCCATAGGTCATCGATATCTTTCATAATAACGCTTCGTCTCGGAAAGTTCACTCTCGCATTTTTATGTATTTCATTCACTACATCGACTTTGCTCATGCTTAGAATTTTTCTGTCCCTATATTCCAATTATTATCTTTTTTGAGTTTAAATTTTTTACGACTGTTTTATTCGTAACTTTTATTTTTAACTGAAGTAGGCATTCAATTACAAAATTAAAATTATTACATATACCAAATTTCACAATATTCATGCAGAATGTATCTGTGATACTGAATCAAAGGCTTTATGTTGTCAGTATTTATTTCTTAATTATATCAGCTTCTCTTAATTCTTCTATTATCGATAAAATTTCATTATCATGATTTGTATTACCTGCATCTCTTGAAGCTACTAATAGTTTTAATCTCTCAACCAATTCATTGGGATCGTCCCAATATACCAAGTCAGTGTTCACTCTATATTTTTTAAGCTTCGGTAATGCGCCCCCAATTTTGTTCTCATTATTTTCTGTTGCGGTCAAAGAAAATAATGGTTTGATTATTTCTCGATATTTAACTCCTTTGTCGCCTCTTATTTGACCCCCTACATTAAAATCTCTTTTATGTGCGTTTGTGCAAAGTAAGATATCTTTATATAAAAATTTATCTATGTTTGTTATTAACTTTAAATCAGGTTTCTTTCGAAGTAACAGTTCTTGAAGTCCTGGAGTAAAGTCATAAGTTTTGCCTCCAATCGTAATCTTAACTAAACCTGCATTATTATCAGAACTCTCAATTTTAGAAAAAGATACTTCAGAGTTACCCATCATTAAAGTTTTGTTTTCGGTTCTTATTCCAAATGGTACATTTACACCATCGTACATACCATAAATATCTGCTTTTTCTAATGAGATTTCTAAAACATTTTTCTCTTCACTTTTAGGAGAGCTCACTGCATTTATATCAGCATCGTAAAAATCGTCACACCTTGTAGAAGAGCCTGCAATACTTTCGTCTGACTCTATTCCCGCAGAACTTAGTGATAAGTCTTTTTCATGATTAATGTTTTCTAAAAATCTATTCGTATTCACAAGAGTTTTGAGGGGGTCCGAAACAGGTTTAAGCATTTTATCAAGAGATAAGTTAATTTCGTGCTCCTGATTTTTCATTTGTTTTAATTTACGTTTTATAGAGTCAACGGACTTCATTAATTCCATTTTAATATTTTGCTCCATGTTATTTTATAACACTGAAACCATCTGAGGTAGTAGTAATACTGAATTTAATTTATGAATGCCAACAATTTATAACTTTATTCAAAATGAAAAAAATATATCCAGATTTTTTCTGTATCTTCCATTGTTTAATGGTGAATCCTTGCTAATACTAATAAAATTATGTGGCTCACTCCAAACTGTATTACAAATATTTTTGAATTGATTCCATGACATGTCAGAACTCACATGTTCTTCGTAAATATGCTTCAAGTTTACATCATCTTGTTTAAATATTATTAGAAAATTAGCATTGTCACGTATCAATTGTTTCGGAATTTTCGAATAAGTTTGTGATAAATAAAAGCAATCGATTTGCTTATGTCTACCCATGCAAAAATAATTGCGAATATTTATTTGATTCTCACAAGCAACGTCATCAAAAATAAATACGGAATTGCTTAAAGCTTCACTTGGTGCAATTACATCTTTATCATGACTAAACTCATAAAACTTAATCATAGGGACTCTTCTTATTATTTCACGTAAGAAACAATATTTTGGTTGAAAATTAGTTTTTGAATAAAGGTAGAGATTTTGAAATTTAAGCCCATTTTCATGTAATAGCAAACTTATCATAACATTAGTTTTGCCACAGTTTGATGGACCACATATTATACAGCGAATTGTATTTGGCAATAATAGGCTGTGTCTGACCTGGCGAATAGAGTCATGGAAATGTATGTTATTGATATTTAATTTTATAGGCTGTTTGATCAGCTTCATTTCACTTATACTTATAGTTTTATTTAATCTTCACATGTATTTTATATAGTTTGTGGGTCGGCACTCAATCCACACTAGAATATTGTTACCATGAATATTTCAAATACAGTGTATTGTCTTTGGTCAGTTTTCCCTATAACGATACTTCTTACTTATCCAAGTTTGTGTTTACATCTATCGTGAAATGATATTCGTTGGGGTATTTATATGATTTATAAACATAACAGACAATTGGAAAGACAGACATAAGAAGTAAAATATATATTTATTAGTTTATTAAATACATTTCATGGGTATACAAATTTTACGACAAAACTTATCATACTACAATTTACAAATTGTACCATAGCGATATACATTATAAAATACAATTGTTTTAACAAATGAAATCACAATGACCCCAAGGTGTGGTGTCTATTTGATTTGGTTGAACTAGTCTTTTGTCGTCTATTCTATTTAAAATAACTTTATTGATTTCTTGCGAATATAGTACATGTTTGCTTGATTTTATCATATGCATCTTTGATTTTAAAGTAATGTTTTTAAACAAAACTTTCTTATAGTCAGATATTCTCAAGTTTTTTGTAATAGGCTTTGACACACCTTTGGCTTTGTTAATCTGTGCTTTTACTGACTTAATACAATACAATTTTGCCCTCAAGCCAATAAATTCGGTTATCACATCACCACCTAATTCATCTTTAAACAAACCAGGAATTTTAGCATTTAATTTAGGTAAACAATAAGGATTATTAATATCAAAATTACTGCTATCGAATTTCAGTATATTATCTTTCATATCTTTATAAAAGTTTTGTGTGTATAAAAGGTATAACAAACTGTCAGTATCGGTATAACACAATTTAGCTTTTTCACCATATTTATTTTTTATAAAGTCATAGTGAAAATTATATACATGTTGTTTAGCATATTCCAATACGGCAAATCCTATATAAATAGGTCTATCTAAAACAAGTTTTTCAGGATTCAATGTAACAGCAATAAAATCTTCACTAAAAACACAAATACTTTTTAAATTTGGTTTTGTAATCAGTTTCTCTGCACCTATTTTTTTATTTGTTCTATTATTGTTATCACTCCACTTAGTCACCAATTTCACATCAACCTGCTTTCGTTTATTTTCGATAGTTTTTCCAAATATCGAATTATTTAAAAGTTTAAAGAAGTCTCTTTCAAATGATGTTATGGCTGATTGTCTTAATTGAGTATTTAAGTCTACATACTTCTTCAAAAAGCTTTCTTGTTTAAATTGGAGTATACGATGAATTTTTTTCAAAACAAGTCCATTTTTTATACATTCTTTCAAATATACATAATGGATAACATAGTTATACTTGTCATACAAATTTGCAATCAATTTTTCTGTCTTTCCTCCTATGGGTACGAACTTTTCTGGAGCGAAAGGCAAATCACTATGTATGTTATGTAAATGATCAGGGTATGCGATATCTACATCTAAAATGTAGCCATACTCAGCATCATCAGAAATATTAGATAGACAAAAATTTTCTATCTCGGAATTTGTCATGAATTTAAAATCTGATATAGGTAACTTTTTCGTCATTGCATATCCATAAAGATTATTACAATCAAGATATACTAAAAATGTTGACGGTTTAGAATCATCAAAATGAGGTGTATAAATATTATTGGCTTTAGCATATCGGTGAGAGCACTGTGCTAAGCCACCGCGTATTCCTTTTTCTATCATATTATACATTTCTAAATCGTGAATCAATTCTAACTGAACACCTGTGTAAAGCAGCATAGCATCCCAACTTAACCCAGGTGAACTTACATAGTATGCAGGATCCAGATTATAATGCTGAAGACATATTTTTCTAAAATTTTCAAATATATCGCATAATAATAATACATCACACTTTAAGTATAAATCAGTATATTCGCCAAGACTACTAATGTTAAAGTTATTCCAAATATTTTGGGCATGTTCATATTCACTATCAGTGATATGTTTCATTTGCAAGCTGTTGTAAAAATAATGTTTCGGAGGTAGTTGTGGTTCATCATATTTCTGCCATGAATCTATATATTCATATGGATATATTCCTTTTCGCTGCATTAATTCGAACTTTTTGCTATCAGGAAAATGTATTCTTAAGGTAAAGGCACCTAATTCCGCGCTGTTTTTAACATAACACGAAAGAACATTATAAATTAAGTATTTATCGGACCTTTGTGTACAATTTTATATTTTTATCAGAAGTGTTAGCTATCAAATTTTTGAAAAATATTTGCAGTTTGTCAGTAGAAGGTTATTGAAACTGATAAAATAAATAAAAATATAAAAAAGTCCGAGGCACCTTATTCCGATTTAAAAATCGTAATTCCGATGCATTTGGTTCCTAATTCCGAGTATAAAAATAGAAAGGGAACTATGTAGGGAGAATTATACATGATGTTTAAAAGTCAAATCTGTTTATTTTTTATATTAAATCAATTCTGTTTTTGTTTATTCTAGTTTTATTCTAAACCCTGTTTTTTATTAATATTATTCCTTAATCTTATAAAAATATAAAAATGAATTAACAATATCAACATTAAAATCTAATTGTTGCATTACAAAAATAATTACATTATTTTTGTACTTACAAGTTAAAAGTATAACAATTGCTATAATCATATCAAAATTAGAGCCTATTACGAGATCCAAATTTGTTTATTTTTTATATGAAATCAGTTCTTTTTTTTGTTTATTCTAGTTTTATTTAGTTTTATTCTAATATTATTCCTTAATCTTATACAAATATAAAAATGAATTAACAACATCAACATTAAAATCTAATTGTTGCATTACAAAAATAATGTAAAACTTAAAAGTATAACAATTGCTATAATCATATCAAAATTAGAGCCTATTACGAGATCCAAATTTGTTTATTTTTTATATGAAATCAGTTCTTTTTTTTGTTTATTCTAGTTTTATTCTAAACCCTGTTTTTTATTAATATTATTCCTTAATCTTCTAAAAATGAATTAACAAAATCGACATTAAAATCTAATTGTATCATTACAAAAATAATATAAAACTTAAAAGTATAACAATTGCTATAATCATTATCAAAATTAGATCGTATTACGAGATCAGAAACAATTCTTAGGAACTAAAGTTCAACAATGTAGTAAAATAACATAATTAATAATATCTAAAACAGGAATACATGGCACATCACATTGAACTATCTGATGTTGATTCACCGAACAACGTTGTGTAAGTTTTCTTAACCCTATTAGCCGTTTTATTTCTCATGGTCAACGTAAAGTCTTCATCGTTGCTGGATGATTCAGAGTTTAATGAAAATGGATTATTTCTTCGATGTCGTAAGTCTATATGTATATTGTCGTCTTCTATATTTCCCTCAGTTTCTTGTCTTTCATTTATTTTGTCCAGGTTGTTTGTCTTTCGTACTGTTTTCCTCTTCTGTATGGTTTTATTTTTTTTAGATTTCCTTTCTTCTTGTTTTTTTAATCTATCTGCTCGTCTCTTAAGAATGCCCTCCGCTTTTTCCTCCTTTTCTTTTGCTATTCTACGTTGATATTCTATAAAGTCGTCAGCAGTTGCCACCGTTGGTGTTTGTTTTTTAGTTTTTCTAGTCATTGTTTTCTTTGGAGATTGTGGAAAATAAAACGCTGTTTTGAACGGAGTAGGAAAATTTGGTTTCTTGTTAGGTGTACTTTTAACTGCTATTATATTATTTGTACTTTGGTTGGCGTTATTAGTGTTATCAGCAGGGTGAAAAATATCCAGCGTTGGATCACTGCTTGACTGCCGTGACATTGGTGGTGATGATTGAAAATTTTGAGTTCTTGAACAGCAAGGTTGCGGCACATCTTCAGTTATATGCCCAAGTGATTCTATTTGCAAAATAGAATCAGATGAATATCGTCTTGAATGATTATTTCCTGGTGTCAATGTCTGATCCATATCAAGTTGGGGAATATCATGGCTCATGATTGATCTAGGACTTAGACTCAAAGGAAGTATTTGAGTTCTTGAACAAGGTTGAGGCTCATCTTCAGTTATATTATGACCAAGTGAGGTTTCTATTTGCAAAATAGAATCAGAAGAATATCGCCTTGAATGGTTATTTCCTGGTGTCAATGTCTGATCCATATCAAGTTGGGGAATATCGTGGCTCATGATTGATCTAGGACTTAGGCTCAAAGGAAGTATGATACTACCGTTTGGACCTATTTCTATATTCGAAACAACATCTGATATATCACAATCACGTATGTTGTTCGCAATTGTAGTATCGTTGAAGATAGGAGGAGCTTCTTCTTGTTGTATTTTCTTCCAAAACCCAAATAAACATCTATACTTTTCCTCACCTTCCCACTCATTTCCAGATTTGACAAATAGTTGAAGAACTTCTGGGGCCAGTCGTTGCTCAAACTCCTCAAAAAAACTATTCTTTTCCTTTGTATATAACTGGTCCTGTGAATTAATAGCAGTGGCTTCCCGTGAGTCCCGTGGCATTACCTTTGAGAAGTCAATATTATTGGCGTCAAATGGAAAGATTCCAGCGCTTCTAAAGCTATTTTTTATTGTATTTACTTTAATACTTATATCGAAACATTTTTTTACTTCGATGGCGAAATCTGTACGTTTTAATTTGGCATAATTATTATTTACTCTGAAGTCGTGTACTACGTTTTTCCATGTACCCTTAACAGGTCGAAAAACTCCAACGTCAAGTGGTTGAAGAAGGTGTGTCGAATTTGGTAATAACGCAACTAGTATGATTCCCTTTTCTTTGCAGAAAAGACTTAATGGCAACGAAATGTGTGAGGTATGTCCATCCATGAACAGGGCAATTGGCAGTGTTATTTTATTTTCTAGTAACCACTTGTAAAATACATTTGCGACATATTCATAAAAAGCCTCCATATTCATCCACCCTGATTCCGTACATCCTATACCCCACGTTGGTGGCACCGTCAGAGGCAAGTTTTTAGGCAGGCGTTTGTATGGATACAATACCATAGGTGAAGCTATTTTACCTCCAGCAGACACATTGACTAAAACTGTTAGGCACTCTTTCTCATCATTAGCAACTCTATTGTACACACGCTTGCTGCCCTTTTTTACTAACACATCTTTTTCTTTGGGGCAGAGAAAAAAGGCCGTTTCGTCACAGTTATACACTCTTGATTCATCCTCAAGCACACCTAATAAATTATTAGTTTCAAAATAACTTTTGACTCTATCAAACCAGTTGCGCACATCTTGTTCATTAATTTTGTTTCGATGAGTTGGTAAAGTTTGTGCTACTCTCTTTGCTACAGTTGGGTGTCTTGACAAAAAATTGGCAAGCCAGTGCTTACCAGGCATACCATCTTTGAAAGTATTTGGACGGTTTAAATTTTCAACTAGCTTTGCCACTCCTTGCTTCAACTGCTCTTTAGAAACTGGGAAACCATGTTTTCCTAGATAATGGATCCAGTCAACAATTTTTGTTTCCTCCGATTTTGAGAGTACCGTTTTGCGACCGGCTATATGGCCACTATATTTTTGGTCACGTTTGTCTCTCAATGTCGTTTCTGGAATGTTGTATTCTCGGGAAGCCTTATAGACGCTACTGCCATTATTAATTGCAATAAGCGCACTTTCAAGATCCTCGACCGTATATTTCTTTTTTGCGTTCATTATCCTACAACAACACAAGTAAGTTAATGTAAGTAGTACCAGGTAATAATTATTTTTACCTGTGCTACGACCCGTAGTAGCACCGGTAAAAAGGGAAAATACCTAATATGAATATTCTTAAGAGTCTTCTAAAGTCATTTTCTTTAATATACTTAATAAAATAAATAAAATACATGCAATTAAAAAAAAACTAAACGTAAAAAAAATAATTTTATTATATTTTTTTACAAACACACACTCCAATTTTATGTATTTGTATAGATGATTAGTATTCTTTCAGTTACTAAACGCGTACTAAGCACATAAAATAATGAACACTCTGTATTTAAACAGGGTCAATACTCTCTATGTACGGGGTCAAAACTTCGGAATTAGGTTCTCATGTAATCTTATTCCGACGTAAATACATCGAAATTAGGTACTCATGTAACCTTATTCCGACGTAAATACATCGGAATTAGGTACTCATGTAACCTTATTCCGACGTAAATACATCGGAATTAGGTACTCATGTAACCTTATTCCGACGTAAATACATCGGAATAGCGTTTTATGATGCTAAATCAAAGTTTCTAATTCCGAGTACTAAAAAGTAAAAGATTTTTTAATATTATGCAAATAAAATAATGTATACTTAGTTACAATATGAAAGGAAAACAAAAAAGTACATACATATAATAACAGAACACTTATAAAACCTAATGTCTTCACTAAAATCTTCTATACAACGTATTAATAAAGTACCTGTACAAACAATTTTTGACCTGCTATAATTAGTAAATGCGACGCCACGGTGTACCTCGGAAATAGATTATTAAATGTATGAGTTATTCATTAAGTCAGAACTAACACATTAAAGTTTATAATCATAAAACAGACACCGAAATTTAAAAAAAACTAAATGTCTTTAAATTTGTTTTTCCGTGGTATACATCGGCTTTTAGGAACACACTAAAATATTTTGCATCTAATGCCGCGGTATTTTAAACACTTATTTTCTTGCTAATTTGCAAATAAAATACTCAAATCTTAAGTGTTTTCGATAAAAAATATTATCCTTTCAATATTTCAACCTAAACGAAAACTCGCGTTGTATAAAATTATTACGTAAAACACTATTTGGCAAATCGTAATACTCACGTGCTTAAGGTCCCAAATGTATGAAGTGTGCTTTCGACGCCGCTCCCCGCGGCAAAATGACCGATTATTTTACAGTGTGACCAAACTAAACTCTCCTTTGTTTATATAAATATGAACAGATAATTATTAATTCATTATTTTATCATGCAGACCATAAATAACTAGTAAATTGCTTTAAAAAACTGTTTTTCTAAATACATCGGAATATGATGCCATTTTTAGAACCCCTCGGAATAAGGTGCCTTTACCTTAAATTTAAAAAATCACGATCTATTAAACTTTTACTTAGATTATCGAGACTGGTGCTAAGAAATTGAAATGAATCTATGAATTTAATTTGTAAAGGCTTATATTTATCAGTTTTAAGGATTTTTGTAATGGATAAATATTTTTCTTTTGTTTTTGGAATTATTTTTATTTCACCATCATATTTTGATAATTCTTTGATAAATATGTGGGAATCATAACCTGATAAATTATGAAATATCACAGGTATGAATGAACAAACTTTATAAATTAAATTACACTGTGAATGAGCAGCACCTCTATATTCTGATGTGATATGATCATGATCACATACTTTGTCATCAAATAATAGATTTTTACAAATGTGACATCTGTCAGCATTATGGTAATTACTAATTTGTTCTGGAGTCAGGGGTTTCATAGCATTTTCAGTTATTAAAATGTTATGTATTAACTTTGTTTCTTCAATTAATTTCTTAACAAATACTTGTACACAGTCGGCTCCTCGATAACTTACAAATTTATTTAGGCTGTTATCATGTGAACAACAAATATAAAATGCAAAACATGAAGGTTGGTGCAATTTATTTCTTACAGTATTTTTATTGGTATTTGTTTCATTAAAATTGTGCAATATACTTTCAAAATCAGCGTATATAACAAAATTGATTTTTTGCTGTCTCTCAAAATGTTTAAATTGTAACGTGCTGTATTTATCTGGTAATAATGTTATAATTTTCGAGCATGTATGAGAGTTGTACTTCATTTGACTAGTAAAAAATTGCAAACATGTTTCACACAAATGCATTCGACCTTTATGGCTGGAAACTTGACGTCTCACTAAACGTAAAAGGTCTTTTATAAAACAATAGTGAGCTCTATTATCTTTCTCGAAATATAATAAATTAATATGTTTATTTTTCTTAAAACTTGTTACATAAAGAGGACCAGTTACTTTATGATATTTATTCAATCCATAAATATTAATACTCAAATGATTATTATTATTTTCAAACAATTTAACGTCTTTTATGGTTGGTGGGAATGACATACCTTTTATATTAAATACTGAACTAAAATGCGGATAAGAGCTTGTCCTACAGACATTATTTTTTGCAGGAAATAATGCTGCTAAGATGCTCCATAAAAAACAATATTCATCATTATTATTAATATTTATACAGCTCTTAGTATTTGTAATAACAGCAGGTAAATCTATATAAGACCCACCTCTCATCGGAGAATATTTATTTATATTTATTTCTAAATGACTTAGTGATGTGAATGACCATCCAGATTCACAATGCTCAAATTCAGTTAATTTCATCTTAAAAATCTCTTTTAAATTTAGGTAAATGTTATTCAAATCAGTACTTTCATATATAACTTCGTATTTTGTATTAAAGGACTTCAACTGCTGCTCACCCGATTTAGGTAAAACAAAGTAAGCAAACAGCTCAAAGTTCATTTTAATACATGTATGTTTCAATAGCGATAACTCAATTATTTTATAAACATCGTCTCGCTTACCATCTAAGAACGCCTCTGGAAGGAGGTACTCGACTTCTTTGGATGGGTTTAAGCGATAAGTCATTATTCTGTTTTTAAATGCTGTAGCTATTATGTCAATATGTTCAAACTCAGACTTTATCAAACAATTCGATTTATGGATATTAGTTCGTTTATGATATCTGTATTCATGTATAGGTATCTCAATTTTACATTTATCACAATTGATATAACTTGGTGGTGACTCAGTAGAGGGGGATAAAACTGAAAAGAGAAAAAATTATACATGGTATAATATATCCATTTAATTAAACAAAATTACATTTAAAATACATAGGTAGTTATTATAGTTTATAGTAGCCTTATGGTAAGAGTTAGATATAGTTTCATGATTAATATACGGATTATACATAGCAGTTATCTCTAGATCTACTTATATAACCACTTTACTGGTATGAGCTTATAAAAGTGGGTGTACAATTATTAAATTCATTCCCGGTCTCCTTGACAAATTCGCTTAAATGCTTCCAGGACTTGGACTCTGTATTACTTTTATTTTTAATAGTAATTATTGAATGTCGCCATCGATTGATCGGTAGAACCCGCTCGATTTCCTCGCTTTCATAAATTTTTAGTTCTATGTAATAATTTCCTGATTTTACTTCGTCTATTTGACGTGAAAACCCATTAGCTAGCCTACGCGTCATGTATGAGTAGATAGGTGCAGGTTTTTTACCAGCGCTGCAAATAGGTTGACCATCATTGCTATCCGCACCAAACAGGTCACAGACCGTCGCTCTCGACTTCAGTTTCTTGGTTCCCGTTGGCTGAGTGTCCGAAGGCTGACTGGTTGATGCCTTCTCTGCCATCTTTCGCTTATTTTTGCTAATCTTGACTGGGACGTTAACTTCCGACTCATCTGAAGACGGGAACAACTGATCAGCCATTTGCTTGGACCTGAAAATAGAGACAACTTTATAAATAAACGGTAAAAAAAGGACGAATAGTTTAAGTTTCGCTTTGTTACTTTATAGAGATTATTTGTTAATCATTGAGTAGCAAAATCATTGAAATGATTGAATAGTTGAATTATTGTAATAATAATATCTTGGGACACCTCATACAACGTCATCTGATTTTAAGAGTTGAATCACTGAATAGTGGAATGATTGAATAGTATTCATATTAAGTTTTTACATATAAAATGACATACATAAATTAAAGTCACTTACATTTTTATATAGAAGATCTGGTAGGTACGTAAACTTGTAAACACTGGTAAGCTCGTTAGCCCGTGATGACTGGTACTCTGGGTTGATTGTTTTGTGGCGAAACTTTGGTGGGCAGGCTCTTAAATAGTGATAAATCTACGTCATAGTATCCCGAATATGGAATAGGGGCACGTGGCGGTAAAATCCTGTGTCAGATCACTGCACCCAAATATGATTTGCTTATAATCAATATTATATTACTTACCTACATAGCACTTTTATAAGGATTGGTACTCACTATGGCAATCTGAGCGCAACAGTTCAGATACGAACAATATATCAGTACAAAAGAACGACTTATGCATTGTTACATTACAAGTAACTGCTGTCAGTCTGTGCTCACCCTAATATTTAACCGACCATTTAAAGAATGGCAAATTATATGTAGCATTTATTAAACTGTAATATTCATGTTCGTTTTTTGTTTTATACGTAAAGTATTAAAAAATGTTGGGTACACTTACGTGAAGTTATTATACATATTTAGGCCATAATATACATAGACTATACATAGTTAATTTATAATTATTATGTGATAACCGCACCTTGAATTCGATGCTGATGGATATACTTAGTACCTGCTTAATATAAACATATTGTTTATGCCCATATAAGGCACTAAGTATACATCCCTGACAAACCGATGGAGAGAACCGAAAAGTGATGTTGATGATGAATGTTTCTGTTAGTACCTTCCATTGCTAAAGTTCAACACAAATAATACATTATAATAATAAAAGCAGGTGAATCTAAATGTATTAGTAGTATGCGAATACTATGATGGTTTGATACTTAAATATCGCGAGATCAGCGTTTCTTCAATCACTTTTAAAGCATTTTTGTTGTTGTTACACGTGTGACATACAACTAATATGATATGACTATGCTTGTTAAATCATTTCGATGGATTGTATGAAAAAAAATCAATGAACAAACACATAGTAGTATTTATTATAGTCATGCATATTTTTAGTAAACAATGAAGTGTTGGGTGACATGAAGTCATGCGGTTTCAATTGCATCTACCATTTATGGTGGAAATCGGGAGATGAAATAAAAGCGTTCTATTTTGAACCTTATTACAAACAAAACTAAAAATATCAATTAAGTATAAATAGATAAAATTATAATTTTTCTCTTCAATTCGAATATTTGCACCTGACCTGTAGAGCGTTCACACCAAAATGTCGGTAAGTAATAATTTATTTAATTTATTTATCAATTATTTAAATACTAGAATATTACCACATTTATATTATGCATTTGATTATTTATTGTGTGATTGTGTGTAGTAAAAGAAACTTATGTTTAACCTATAATTTAATTGTACAGCGAAGCTTAGGATCCGAACGTTGGTTATTAAATTAAATATCTATGCCAAATTTTGTATCAAATAGCTATTGAATAGTAAATAATTTAAGCACGATTTTTTTCAGGACAATGAAGATCTCTTCAATTTTATTCCCGAGAATCAACCAACTATTCAAAAATCTGGGCAGAAAACACTGGGTCTTGCTCGAAAGAGAGCAAATACTGAACAATTTTATCAATTTATAAAGAAACCGGTCACCCGAGGAACGAAAATAATTAAAATAGAAATTTACGATGCGGACAGTTTCCCGAAATCAAGAGAGTTGTTATGTGATTGTGAAGCTGAAATATGTGCTCAGCATGTTGTAAAAACTATATTATTTGATGACATTTATACTAGTACTAGAGAACTGATAACTAAAATACAGGATGATATGGAAACAAAGCTATAATAATTATTATTATTTACTGAATATATTATATGTACCTAATAACTAATAAGTAATGAAATTGTTTAATTTATATCAATAATAAACGAATTTAAATAAATCGTCTTTTTCTTTCTATCAATAGGTATAAGACAAACCCATATTGTAGCTAATTAAGGTAGCAGAGTACAATACGCAATTTTAGCATTAAGCAGGCACGTGTAAATGCGAAACCCTTAGTTGTCATTTATGTACGAGGTATAATACGTACCCGATACAAAGTAGTGTCAATCATTTAGGTTTACATTGAATACGACCATTTTAAATATTACAGGGTATTATTTCACTGTTGGTTTATAAGCCAAGACATATTGGTTAGCAATCATTACTGTCTCGTGCTGATATAATATATGGCTTACTACCATTGCCCAGCTTCTGGTTTTCAGCTAAAATCGAGATAGTAATTAATAATAAACCATTTATTTCAGGCATCAAAGATACCAAGAAATACCTTACAGAAATACATAAAATAAAACAACTTAAAAAACTACTTGTGAAGTTATGAGTCTGCACACAGTATCTTATAGTTCAGGTGTCCTCGAGCCAATCTGGTCACGGTAATGGGTATATGTGTTAACGTAATGCCTAAGTACGTGGAGAGACATGAGACAATCTGTCCTGAACTTTAGATTACTGATTAAAATTAAAATTTAGATGTCCTCGAACCAACCTGGTCACAAAAAAAATTGTGGAGAGACATGAAACAATCTGGTTTAAATTTTTTGTTTAATGTATGCAGTATCTTATGACTTAGCGTAATTAAAAAAAAAGGTTCTTTTTAGGACCACCATACGAATTATAATCGCAAAGTATAATTTATAGATTACTGATTTAAATTAAAATTTAGATGTCCTCGAACCAACCTGGTCACAGAAAAAATTGTGGAGAGACATGAAACAATCTGTTCTAAATGTTAGTTTAATGTATGCAGTATCTTATGACTTAGCGTGATTTAAAAAAAGGTCCTTTTTAGGACCACCATACGAATCATAGTCGCAAAGTACAATTTATAGATTACTGTTTTAAATTAAAATTTAGATGTCCTCGAACCAACCTGGTCACAGAAAAAATTGTGGAGAGACATGAAACAATCTGTTCTAAATTTTAGTTTAATGTATGCAGTATCTTATGACCTAGCGTGATTTAAAAAAAGGTTCTTTTTAGGACCACCATACGAATCATAGTCGCAAAGTACAATTTATAGATTACTGTTTTAAATTAAAATTTAGATGTCCTCGAACCAACCTGGTCACAGAAAAAATTGTGGAGAGACATGAAACAATCTGTTCTAAATTTTAGTTTAATGTATGCAGTATCTTATGACTTAGCGAGACATAAAAAAAGGTTCTTTTTAGGACCACCATACGAATCATAGTCGCAAAGTATAATTTATTATACTTAATGTAACGACTGTTTCTTTAAAACAACTATGAAGTCTTATTTTCGTGTTTCGTTTTCGCGAACGAGTGTTCACAACAAGCCCGTCTATTCAAACATCCGGTAATCAATGTCAGATTTTTATATTAGATATTGGGCATTCAAGAACAGTTTTACACGACAGCGAACGTAGTGAGTAAATATTAGAATTATTAAATTATTGGAATACTAGAATGATTGAATGGATGATTGAAATATTAAAATACAAGAATAATTGAATGGATGATTGAAATATTAGAGTACTAAAATGATTGAATGGATGATTGAAATATTAGAATACTAGAATGATTGAATGAATGATTGAAATATTAGAATACTAGAATTATTGAATGGATGAATGAAATATTAGAATGATTGAATGGTTGAAATTGGGTGTTTCTGGATCTCCTCTGATCCAGAAACCCCAATTTCTATCTACTTATGTTTGTTCACCGATTACGCAAAGACGGCTGGACCGATTTGAAAAATTGTTTTTGTGTTTGAAAGGGTATACTTCCAAGTTGGTCCCATTGCCATCAGACCACGATCTGATGATGGAATCCTGGAGAAATCGAGGGAACTCTTAAAATATTAAAAGCACACCTACAGTGATTTAGGTATATTTCATAGTGATTCGTGCATTTACTCTTAAAAAACACCAATTGGTGAAGTGGAACTGATGATGAAGACCAAAAATTACGAGCAAACCTATTCAATATTTCACAGTTTGCGATTCAATTAAGTACTTTAATATGGTATTGAGTAGCACTTTAATCTCGATATACTACTATTATACAATGTAATAAAGCTGACAGTGAACTCCTCAACAATTAACGGCCCTGCATCGGGGCAAGCAATATTTCGTAAAAGGATTTAAGCAGATGACATAAGCCTATTGTAACTTAAGTGAATTATAAACCAACCCAACAAAACATTTTGAAGTTGGTGCCGAATAAAACATAAAGACTACTATTTCATGGCACCAACTTCAAAATGTTTAATTTGTTTTTGTTATTCTAGGTATATTATTTTTAGCTTTTTAGTTGCCTTGTATTTATTTTTGAAGTCGGTAATATTTATTGTTAAAAAGTTTTTACAAATTATATTTTCGATTTTACTACATACAAATTCCATGATATTCAAAGTATGGTAACTCACGCAATATTTTACATGTCTCTGAATGTGGACTAGCTAATTTACCCTGTATTAAACCCACATCTAATTTCTTCAGCTTTCGTTCGGTCATCAAAAAATGCGCAAAGTTAAGATTAGATATACCTACTTTGAAAAAGCGCGCGAAATGCGTAAACCTGCATGAGTACGGAGATTTCCATGACTTTTAAAGTAAAAATGGGTTTCCAGACCATTTTGTTACTTTTATGTTTGAAAAAAAACCCTAAAATAAAACCAAAATCGATCGTATACATACCTACCACAAAAACCGGGCAACTACATGTCCTGCCACGCACAATGTAGGGTTCCGTAGCCGGGATTTCTGTTATTCTTTCATACTTACTTACTTTGTTACTTCTCACTTGATCTACTGTTACTCGTAAACTTGTAAAGCCTACTGTGATAGTTTTCCTTTTAATTTCATTATATATGTTACTACCCTGTAGCTGCAGGGATGTATTGAGCGGTAAATGAAACTCCGTGGACTGTATCTTAGTTTATAATAAGGCCAACAATAAATTGAAAGGAGCGCGGTGTCTATGTCGTGGTAAGACGTAAAGTGGCGGGGCTCAGGCGCACACACGCGCGTATTATTTCACATCTCCAAAAACAACCATTTAATTAATTATGTATATATGCCTCTGTGGCGCGGTGGGAGTGTATCCGACTGCTACGCAAGAGGTCGTGGGTTCGATCCCCACCCAGGATAAAACTTTGTGTGATAAGCACGATGTTTTATTCTGTGTCTGGGTGTTATTTATCTATAATATGTATGTATTTAGAAATATATAAGTATGTTTATCAGTTGTCTGGTTTCCATAGTACAAGCTCTGCTTAGTTTGGGATCAGATAGCGTTGTGTGAGTTGTCCCAAGATATTATTATTATTATTAATTGGCAGGGGGGACGCTTGACTCCAACAAAGGTAATCAACAAAAAAGTAATCGAGATTAAAATAATAATAACTAGTGCAGAAGTTGGCACGACCGCAACGTGTCTCTTTTATTGATTTTCCCTGTACCTACCTCATACGACCTGCCGCGGACCGCAGATTTTTATGGGCCAAATCCATAAGTAGAATGGCATAGAAAAACCCAGACAAACTATTCGATAGAATTTGCTTTCTCAACACATACAGTAATCGATAGAAGGGTTAGGTAATATTACATTTCTATGTTTGATTTCTAAAGAGTGCAGCTACTTGCACTTTTATTTATGTAGGTACTTGATTATTGCTAGACTTTAAAAGCAATTAATTAGTCTAACAGCACAAAAAACCTGTCAATCAGAAAATATAATTGATTAAACCAAATAATCACTGAAGTGAAGCTGAACTACTGTTTTTTATACGCATTGACTGCTAAGCTAAGTAACTTTAGTTAGTGTTATTTAAATATCAACCATATTATCCAACAATAGGGTCTACAATGGTCTGTATTTTACTAACAAAATGATAGAATTTATTGAAGCAAAACTAAACCTTATGCTGCAAATACAGCCCACCCTTTTATGGTACTTATTTCACATGTATGTCAAAGTGAGTGTGACGTCAACTGGCGCCAACAGATGGCGTTACTGGCATGCGCGTGCGTCATTGTCGGCAACTGATTGATAGCTTCGTTCAGCTTCCCTTTTTAAATGCCACTGCAATTAGTTGTTTAATTAAAGTTATTTGAGTTTAATTAGCTTCAGAAGTCATTGAAATTAAAGGTATCAAATACAGCTTGTATTTGAGGTGGGTTTTCAACCTAGAGTAAAGAGAAACAGAGTTTTCGAAAATACTAGTGATTAAGTGATATTTAAATAATATGTAATTACCTACTAGCTGTTTTTCTTACGATAAAAAGTCGACTAAATCGCATCGAAACTTGGATGATAAGGTGACAGAGTTCCCGAAAATCTAATCTTATATGGAGCTTCATACAAATCGCTTTTGCATGAAGCTTTCGAGCAATTAAATGTCACTCACGGACACGAAATCTCGAACCACTTTGTTTTGACGGTTTTATGAGATTTCCTGAACAAAACAATGCATACTTTGCTCGAGCAATATATGAAACTTATCTTCTGTTATTATTATTATTATTACATTTGTGGTTGTTTATGGCTGGTGCCTCTAAAAACAGCTTAAGCTGTTTGTTTGAGAAGTCATATAGGTAATTGCCTTAATACATATAAGTAGAAGTAATCTTCTACTTATTGTTCTGATTTTTACACAAAAAAAATGTTTTATTTTTCTTCTTGTAATGTTATTCTGAAGGTATGCATTAATACAATGCCCACCTTACAAGCGGGCATTGTTTTAATAGATGTTTTGGTTCGCCCTTCTGTCCATGACTTTTAAAAATGGGTTCCAAATTCATTTTTTTTTAGTTATATGTTTGAAGAAAATCTAAATTGATTTTATTTTTAGTTTGGAATCAGATGGCATTGTGTGAGTTGTCCCAAGATATTTTTCATCTGTTCAAAACTTAAGAGAAAAAAAGGCTCATAGTCATGACACAAATTGGTACATAACTGGTGGAAGTTTTCCATGGTCCAAATTCGAAGTTGATTTGTCAGAATAAAAGGAAAAACAATTAGAATGCATTCATAAGTCTTTCGCAATCACTAATGAACAAAGACTAAAGATGACAACAAGGAAATACATGACAAACGTGTTCATACAACAACAAAAAAAAAGCCGTAGGCGTAAGCAGTGTTGCTTAATCAGATCCGCTTAGAATTACTTAGGCTATCAATCAGAAGTACCTTGTTGTTTTTAGAGGAGATGAGGTAGGTAGGTTTACAGGTCCTTTGGGCTAGTATTTTGGAAACATGGACTTTTTAAATTGGGTGTATTTTTTTTTCCCGCATGTGGCAGCTCTGAAATTTGGCACCTATGTTTGTTTCGTTTAATAAAAATGGAGCGTTACACAAAACAAAATGTTAAACGGAAACTCATTAGGTACAAAATAGAGAAAACTACACCATCAGACTCATTGCAACAACGATTTACAGACCAAATCATCTCACAAAATTCTAATGTCATCTGACCACCAAGATCACGTGATATAAGGGTGAATAGGGGGCGTTCATAAAATACGTGAGATGTTTAAGGGGGGGAGGGGGTCGAGTCAAATCTCATCTAATCTTACGTTGGAGAGAGGGGGGGGGGTCTTGGCAAATGTCACGCAATTTTTTTTCTGATTGAAACAAAAAAAAATTATACTATTTTGGTTCATTTAATCCGATTTAAGTATTCTATTGTTAAATTTATATCACACTTATAATTAAACTCTCAGCAATATTGATTACTAGTCTTAACTAGTTGTAAATAAAAACACGAAATATTTTTTTTTTTTTTTACAATAACAATCCAATGCGTTTACGTAAAAAACGCATTGGATTGTTCCATTTAATAAATAAATAAATAAACTCACATTTTGAAAAATCTCACGTGCGATTGGGGGATGGGGGAGGGGGTTGATTAAAACCTCACGACATCTCACCAGGGGGGAGGGGGGGGGGGAGAAAATTTAATAAAACTTTTATGAATCCCATAAGATACAAACAATTACACCTATATACAAAAGTATACCTAAAACTTTTCAAATTAGTTCGCCAATTCACAAAACAAACAAAATAACAATTCAATTAGTTTACCGAGAAAGTTCTTAACCACCAACTACACTAAAATGACTCGTCACCTATCTCATCTCTACAAAACTTCATCTACGGTTACAAAACCACTACAAAAATATACTTTAAGCCTATCGAAATAAGAGCGTGATTCTTAAATTCAAGTGGCAAGTGTAGTTTGTAAGTTAGATGGTACTTTGACTATATGTAAGGTGGTACTTATGCAACAGCAGGTGGTTTGTTTCACGAGTGAGGGGCGTGTGTGAAGGTCATTGGTCAACTGTGACAGTCTACAGTCAATCAAGTGTAACAATCTATTTGGAGCAAGGGTGACGCCGTTTGATTAAGTTTTGAAGAGTGACCTTTGAATATTTCGTTTTTTTTTTCATTCTATAGGAGAGCATTATAGGTACATATATAACGTTATTCTTGGTATAGTGCAAACCTGAAAGTAGTTTGCTCAGAATCACACAATCCAATGGGGTAGTTTTTTGGACCATGTTATATTTTTACAATTAATTAATTATTTAATTCAAATTCAAATTCTTTATTGTACACATAGAAAAAATAAACAAACAATAAGTACAAAATAAAAGTAATTATGTACAAAGGCGAGCTTAACTCAAAATTGATTTTTCTACCAGCAAACCTTTGAGCTCTAGAGTAGAAAGATATATGTACTTATAAAAGTAGTCGGAAGTGTAACAAAAAAAGAAAAAAAAAAGAAAAATAGAAATTAAATCATATTCAATCGTTAACTAATTAGTTAATCATTCTAACAGTCTAAATATTGTTCACAATGTGATAAGAAATGTAAACGTTTATTTACAATGGATTTACGATTACTACACAATTAGCATGATACTGCGACGAACTTATGATAACTATAATGACAAATTTATTTATTTTATGCGATTTCTTGAAGTCAAAAACATTTTGGGGTGTCTGAGCTTTGCGCTATGAAAAATAACCTTGTTTATATGCTATTTGGAGGAGTTGTAAATGTATTTTAAAGACAACCAATGAAGGGTATTACTGACAAGCCCAGCGACTCAGACTCGGAACAACAATGGGCTAGTTTCCAACTTGTCAAAACAACTCTTTAAGAAATGTCAAAACGCAGATTTTATATAAAGATCCTATACAAATACCGGACTATGACGTCACTACTTTTTTCTAGTCAAATCACTTCTTTTATTGAATGATTAATGATAAAAAAATCTATTTACCACAAAATATAATAAGGAATTAATCGTTGATAGTATAAATGCGTGTTTTATTTTCTAATTACATTTTTGGATTTTTTTGTTTACCTAGGAAGCAAGCCTCTTTGTGGATTACACAAAGTAGTGTCTCGTAGGCATGTGGTAATCGAACCCAGGACCTTTAACGCAAAAATGGTATTTTAAGTTTCACTTAAGTATGCATGTGTGTCTGTGTCGTTATCATCGTAGCACAAAATACTGAACAGAACGAAAGCTTCATACAATACGCCCTTGAGGTACCTACGCATACTTTTTTTTTTTTAAAGATAACTAGCAATGTGGGGTTTTGATCCCACATTACTTATAATCCTGTTAACCCAGTAAATCCAGCTTGGCTTGTGTTAGGAGTGGGTTCACGTCGGTAGTATAATAGGTGGGATTCGAACCCGCCACCTCACGATTGTGAGACCGATGCCTTAGCCATTAGGCTACCGCCGCTTCGAGGAGAAGTGTCAACAACTCCATATAAAATATACAGCCAGTCGGTTGGTTTAACACTTGCTGTATTTTTTACCTAATGTTATGTATGTGTTATGTATTATTAGAAACTCCTTGTGATCAATCATATGAAGCAATCAATCAATAAAAAAAATACGTATCTAATTATACTTACCTATTTAAAGACTTACATCACATCGAACAGATAATTGTTTATCATTTTGCATCGCTTGTAACTCAGTTCAAATTAATAAAAAAAACTGACAAAAATTTTAGTGAAAAAAACATTAATAATTAAAAAAAAACCCACAGCCCTTTGTAAAATTCGTCCGGGGCTGCCAATCGCTGCTATGCACATGCACGAAATATAACACACATTTCTTTCTACTACTTACCTCTTAATGGTTGGGGTGCCTAAAATGTTATTTTATACTTTATTACAAAGTATGGGTCATTCATCACATTGTAGTATTTTCAAAAATTTTAATTTTGTTTATTTTTAATACTTTTTAGAGATTTCTTACAAAACTTTTTGCGGCTCACTCTGGTATATTAACATCATAACATCAAATTAAGAACTGTTGCTTATAAACACTAATCCTTTACTGACCATTTTTTTTTAACTTTATGTGTTACTATCATAAAATATATCTAAGAACCATCGCATACAAATTACACACTCTTGACAGAAAACCGCATCTGAATCGGACGAACCGTTATTGAGATAAATGGCAACATTCGAGTGCACATACAAACAATCTCTCACCCCAAACGCATATACGAGTACCTTCTCTGTTCCGTCGTGAGTAATACTATGTAGATGGTAACAAACTTTATATGGCTATATATCTTAAACGGTTATTTTAAGTGAAAAATGATTTAAGAAACCTAATCATGATTTTAAAATACCTACACGATGATACCCCACATGACATAGTTTGTTGACTTTTTTTCTCTATCACAATATGGCGTCTGGCTGTCGCCATTGTGTCGCCAAAATTGAAAATTTTTCAATTTTAATTGCTGTCATATTTGTAGTGACGATCGCAAGATTAATACGAATCGATTGACGTATCAATCATCAAAATCGGCCAACGCGTTTGGTCTATAAAGTGCCACAAAGAACACACATGCATACATACACATCAAACATATTAACTTCCGCAGTCGGGTAAAATAAAATAAAAATTAATAAAATTTTCTCTTCGGTAACACGTGACCGGTCATATTGTCTGCTATTATCTGACCTCAGCGCTTTTACGATTGTAACAGTGATGTTACATCACATCTATAACGCTTTCTTTAGTTTTTGTCTTGATAAGCTTTTAAGTTCGTGACCCTTTAATATTGTTAAGTCATTTTGGAAGCTTCACAATGGAGGAAAGGCTTTTAAAAACGTTTGTTACAGACGCCGCATGGTGTTAACTAATTAAGCAATTTTGTGTAGTACATGCTCTGCCCAATTTGGGATTAGGTGGTCATGAGTGAGTTTTTTGTACCTACTAGCTTTTTCTTGAGGGCTTTCGCCTCCGGATGTCGGTTGTCGCGATAAAAAACTATGCTATGTTCTTTACCGGGACACAAACTATCTATATATCAAAATTCATCTAAATCAGCTGAGCGGTTAAGCGTGAAATCTTAACGGACAGACTTATTTTGACATATATAATATTAGTTTGTACTAGCTTTCACCTGCGGCTCCGCCCGCTTTGATATCGGTTATCGCGATATCCTATGTCAATTTCCGGAACTCAAACTATCTCCATACCAAATTTCATCTAAATCGGTTCAGCGGTTTAAGCTTAAAAACGTAACAGACAGATAGACAGTTCCTTTCACATTTATAATATTAATTTGGATGCGCTATTCTGATGGTTAAACTACATTACTGTTAGGTTTCATCAAGTAGTTTTTACATCCACTCAATTTTCGGTTTCATAATATAAGGATTATATCACAATATCTTTTTAAAAGATAACAAGCAATGTGTGACACATTACTAGCAACTCTTTTAACCCCTTCAGTCGTTCAATTCACGTATTTAAAGCAGTGCAGTTGCAGTTAAGTTTCGATTAAAACGGCCGTTTTCGTATTCTTGTAACTTTGGGATTGATCTAAATGCTTGCGCACCTTACTAGAATGTCGTTTTTGCGCTCTCGAGACGCATACTTGACGCAAGCGTATTTAAGATCGATCCCAATGTTACAAGAATACAAAAATGGCCGTTTTATTCGAAACTTAACTGCAACTGAACTGCAATTATACTGCTTTAAATACGTGAATTGACCCCCAGGTAAGCGAAATTGCTTGTTTTAGGAGTGGGTTCACGTTGTTGTTTATTGGATCGGATTCGAACCCTCGACCTTATGATTGCGAGTCCATGCCTTAGTTAGCCATTAGGCTACCGTTGGTGCTTATAATTAATTCTTAAATACTTGAATCTTTCTAATTTCTTTCTTAATCAATTCAGTTTATTGTGAGGTCAGTTGGTTCTTGACCGCACCGGGGCGCCGCCGCCGCCGGGCGTTGCCCAACTGATGTTAACTATGTTAATGTACGAGTAATTAGCTAACACTCAACTGGTCCTGACTTCAAACTATATTTCTGTATTTAAATAAGTCATTTTATTTCGTAATAAGTTTTTTTGGATTTGTAAGTTTTTTTTAATATCACTTTTGTATCCGGTGTTCAAGGTCTAGAGACCTTGAACACCGGATACAAAAGTGATATTACTGCTGGAATGTTTGAAACCCTTGCAATAACAAGCTTTCGATTTATACCAATAATTTAAATAATTTATTCTACCTACGTTCTTGTATATACATATCTATAATAGGTAAGTACATTGAAAGTGTTGTTTTTCTAAGGGACCGTCTCCACGGGCGAAAGAATCGAGGCAATATTATTGTCATGCCACCTATTTCTATACACTCTCTTAAACGACTATTACACTACCCTGAATCAGGGCCCTAAATCGAGATGGCATTGAAAATTTGTTTAGACAATTAGGGCCCTAACTCTTATTACACCTCTCTTTTTAAGGGTTTTGGGTCTCTGATACAGTGTAGTGTAATAAGCGCATTAGAACGTGTCTCCACACGGTGACATTATCGCCGAATTATGAGTTCGAAAGAAACGTCATCCTTACGTCATCGTATCGCCGCGCGTCGCAGCGAGCGCGCTGTCAAACGCAGGCGTCCCGCCTCGAAAAAGTGACGATCATCGCCGTGGACATGCGGCGATTCCGTTACGAGTCGCGACGATACGCTGGCAGAATAGTCGTTCGTTTGTGGATACTACCCGACGATAGAGGAGCGGAATCGCTGCGATTCTCTCGCCCGTGGAGATGATCGCAGAGGTCTCACAATCGGCGAGCACAGTTTTTATCCGAGATTATTTGTCAATTTATGTAGGTATCATACCTACTTTGCATTAGTAGGTATAGTTACTGAAATTGAAATTCATATGAGTGGCGTGGTTGGACGAGTTATTTTGTTATTATGTATGATGTAAAAATGTATCTCTAGTCTCAATACATTGTAAACATTTGTAATTGGAAATACGCTTAACGAGTTTCGTCTTTAACACTAAAACCACAGAACACCCTCGCTGCTTTGTGATTTAGAGAAATTATATACTTTATTAGCAAAACAGCATAAGGTTATTTTAATGTTTTTTTTTTATTAGAAAAAGACTACTTCCGCAGTACGGTACACGCCCTATGTCGCTGGGGACTTTACAAACATACAAGTCACGGACACAAAGTACACTCAGACTAGGAACAACAATTTGTGGATCACACAAAGTGGTGTCCCGTGTGGAAAGACCCAAGACCTCTTGCGTAGCAGTCGGACACACTGCCACCGCGCCTCAGAGGCAGTCAAAGGTTGCTGCTATTCCATCATGATTTATAAAATTGGCCT
The DNA here is from genome assembly GCA_945859575.2 of Herminia tarsipennalis. Lineage (NCBI taxonomy): Eukaryota > Metazoa > Arthropoda > Insecta > Lepidoptera > Erebidae > Herminia > Herminia tarsipennalis. The sequence continues at coordinate 3,781,990 of OX243843.2, read as the reverse complement.
GAAATGTTGTACACCTAAACCTGAATCTTTCTATGTAACTCCTAAAGCCAATAGATTATAAGCAATTTCAGTACATATATAGATAAACTATAGAAAATTAGTAATTAAGATCAAGCAAGAAGAACCATATATTTTCCACAATGCTTTCCTCCTCAACCGCTTAATATTTTGAAGGCACTTGCTCCATTGATCATAACTAGATAGTTGTACCAAACAGAACGAATCCGTCACTTCCCAATGACCGTTAAATTTAAAACAATGGTGGTGAGAGCGTACAATTTCACTCGCTCTGTTGATATTTCATTTTGAAATTAGAAATTTTTTGGTACTTACTTGTTTATGATTGCTTTATACTTCTTGTTATTTGAGCTCGTTAATTAGGTAAGGGTCATACGCTTCTGCCTGTTCTGTTTTTTTTTTTTATTTTTATTGTTAAGAATTAGGCTTAATAATGTTGGTACTATACAAATAATAAAACCTTGCATCGTGTCCTGTGTGTCTGACAACAAGCACACAGGACACAGGATTTGATGGCTGTCTGTTGTCTCCATTATTATAGTCGATGGATGTGGCCCTGTTCTCGGCTAGTAACAAATTATATTTGATGCCCTTTTAATTATTATTGTCTAAACGTTTAGAAGAATAATTCGGTTACTTTGACAATATTTTACTCGACTGCAAGGAAGGCTTGTCTTTTTGGAGTGTGTCTTGTATGTGTATATTTAGTACTAGCGGACGCCTCCTGGTTTTACCCGCGTAGTTCCCGTTCCCGTGGGAATACAGAGAAAAAAATAGTCTATGTCACCCGGGGGTAGAGTAGCTTCCCAACGGTAAAAGAATTTTTGAAATCGGCCATTGGTTTTTTATTTTATTCGTTACATACAAAAATACAAATCTTTCCTCTTTATAAGGTGCATTGTAATTGCGCTTAGTCTTCATGAAAAATGCTTGCAGTTGGAGGCATTAATGAATCTCGATGAACTTAGTAAAAAAGAAGTCTAAGCGCAATTACAATGCACCTTGTATTCCCTTTTCCATCATCTCATAGTCCGATGATTGGGAATCCATAAAGGTCTGTCGTATTAGATTTCGTGTTAGAGCCGTGAGTTACCGCATATATATTTTTTAAAGTTAACTCTTATATCTTGTTATTTCTCTCTGTAGGCCCTGCGCGTTATTCATCTAGCAGGGCCTACGGCTCTCTGGGATTTGGCACTTTTAAGTAATATCTATGGTCCTGACAGTTATAACGTTTGCTCTAAATAACCATGCTGATTTTTTTTGTTATTTTAAGCAAAGGCACCAAAAACCTATATATTGATCGGTGGTAAAAAAAAATATCCTACAGTGCAAGCCTAACATAAGAGTGAAGCGTAGTGTTCACAATTCCCAAATTAGATAACTGTACCTAATGATTGTTGACAAAACGGCAAGGAGGTGGCAAAATGAGACGTTTAACTGTTCGAAGTGAATTAAATATTTCTCCAAAGAGAAATGACTTGACGCTCTCAACTAATGGTTTGAAATGGCGCTACAATTACTATAAATGACTGCACAATATTATTTTATTGTGTAATAATATTATCTACCAATTTGGGGTTCTTTGAGGAAAAAAATCTGCCGTTAAAATAACTCCAAACCCCATAACAAACATATTTGTCAATTTTTGCAATTGAATATTGTAGGTATTACAGCTAAACAAAAGTAACAACGAGGTAAGTATAAACGGGATATAAACAAAGAACTAATTTGACTCATTTTATGAAATTTGGTATTTAATGCATAAAATCATTCAATGCTTTTTAAACCAGTCTTATTATATTCCCACCGATGAGGAGACGGTTCTCAAAGAGAAGATACGGTCCGTAATACACTCAGGGCTGACAAGCGTAATTCTTCAAAAGATGCGAATATTTTTCACCAAAAGTGACACCAACCACAACAAAGAGAGAGTATTGCTAACAAGTCAAACATATAACCCGACCGACACAAGTCCTTTCGTAATCAGTAAAAGTTCGTACATCCAATACAAATTGAATAAACCAAAACTTATTTGCAAATAAACCACTTTAAACTGACACTTCATACATATTCACTGCTTTATTTTGAACCTTATGATGAATGAAATACGGTACTATTGATTATTATGTTATTTATTTTGAAGGTATGATTAAGGTTGTCGGCGCATACGCCACTTGACATATTTTGAACAGCGATTCACGTAACGATATTACGTCGCTTAGCGTCAATTACATCGGAAGTAAAACTTTCTTTACTCGTATAATTTTGTCGTAAATAGTTAAAAGCACCTGTCGAATTTATTTACGAGTAAAATAAGTGATGGAAAAGCTATTAAATGATTTGATTGAAGTTAAAAGAAAGGGCCACAGTTATAGTTGTTTTATACTTTCATCAAAATTATAGCGTCACTACAGCCCATAGATTTCATGCAATGTTCTCTGCTGTCTTTTGTAACTTACATAATATGATGCAGAATTGTTGTTTGGAAGAGAGCCCCCCCCCCCTATCTTCCAAACAACAGTCGGGGGGGGGGGGTTGTTTCATCCAGCGTAGCAATCCTTAAAAACACTTACACTCCCTTATGATAGGACGTTGATACTTTTTAGGCTAAACCCCTAAGCCCTTTTTCCTGATGCCGAAACTACGGGTCCTTATTCCCAGTCTATCTTTCCGTGTTCACGGCAAGCCCGTGCGAACTGTCAAACTGTTGTCATAATGGTAAATGGAAAGCTGCGCTTAGAAATGCATCAACATGATGATGCATTTGTGAGCATACTTCCCTATTCACCATTATGACAGGATTTTGACAGTTCGCACGGGCTTGCCACGGACGCGGAATAAAGATCGTGAATAAGGACACAGATCGTTTGTTGCGTAGTTAAGGTATAGCGAATAGCTTATATAACCTAACTAATAAATCAACTTACCAATTTGTCTCTTAAATTATATAAGGAAAAAAGATACCTACCTATCACTTCGAATTAAAAATAACCTAGCAATTAATGAATGACAGAAAGAATATAACAGGAAAGAGAGTCATTAATGGTCGTATATAACAATCATTATTACCTAGTGATTTATTTGATAGGTGTATAATACAGTTACACAATATTTTTTCATGTTTTTCCTCATAATTATTTGTTACAGGTATATATGTGAATCGGTTGAAATATACCAAAATGGTTCGTTTGGTAGCACTCTGTGATTTTAACTCTATAGCCTGAATTCCGAGCCTGTTGGTTAAGCTAGTTTTGGTTAGATCTCAACAGGCTACTCAAGAAGTTCCTCTGTACATCTATCAAATCACGTCCGAAGTGAATTATGAAGGGACACTGTTTCCAGTACCTTAAAGAGATTTTCTACCGGAGGACAAGCAGCCGAGTCCTCTGCGTATTTTAAAGCCTTACCGCGATCGCCAACCCGTTCGGCAAGCGTGGCAATTATGACAATCACCCCCTGGCCCAATAATAAATAGGTTCTATTGTAGGTCCTGAGGGTAATTGCAGATCGCACATTTTTTTCGCAAATTGACATCAGTCATTAGTGGGGGAGAGGGAGGTCCAACCCCCAGATCCTTCCCTGGGTACGCCAGTAGCGAAGGGTTAATTTTTGAGGTAACCCTATACCAAAATATATCTTGTTGGACATAGTTCTTTGTACCTATAATACTAAGTAAGTACAATCTAAAGGGAAATCGAAAGTAATGGTGTTCTAAGGACACTCCGCCATTGGGGTACGCCCTTGTCTTATACATGGAATGGTCTTCTACCAATCAAAATTTCCGCTTAGATATTATATTTACGAGAAACCTGTGTAACAAGAAATCAGTCACATTAGATATGGCGATAATTCAACACGTAGAACAATAGCGCATTACATTGTAAAAGAAAGGTGTCAACAGCCACAAATAGGGTAGAGTGTAAAAAAATGTTGATCTACCGCCAATCACTGTCAAATCTGACAGCTTTGATTTCTGTGTAGAAATGTTTTGATGGGAATTGGTACATTTGTATGATTATAATTACTTACCTACGAGTATTTATGCAACATTTCTAAGTAGCAAAATGATAATTAGTAAATGTAGCGACTTGATTAATATAAAGTTCTCACTTGCACAAATGAAGCGGTGGTAGCCTAAGGCATCGGTCTCGCAATCGTGAGGTCGAATCCTGCCCACTCCTTTCTTTTTTTTTTTTGATGTGGCGGGAAAAATTCCTTACGAACACACCCCCACCGTCCGGGGAAGACGGTAGAGGTAGTGTGGGGTTTGCACCCACTAAAAAACCCGCCGTATATCGCCCGCCGACTTCGCGAACGGGCCGCCGGAATTTGTAATATCGTCGGCGGCTCCTGCCTACTATTTTTATTTTTTTTTTTGGTTTGGCGGGAAAAATTCCTGACGAACACCCCCACCATCCGGGGAAGATGATGGAGGTAGTGTGGGGTTTGCACCCACTAAAAAACCCGCCGTGTATCGCTCGCCACCTTTGCGAACGGGCCGCCGGAATTCGTTATACCGTCGGCGGCCCGCCCAGTGGCAATGCCCGGACGCGATGTTGTTGCGTTCCGGGCATTTCACACCTACGCGGCCCCTAGCTGGAGGGGTTAACAGGGTTGCCAGTAATGTGAGACCACAACGTCACATTGTTGGTTATGCTTTAAAAAAAAAAAACATGTGTACGGGCATTGCATCTTTGCCTCGTCTGCTTCCTTTGTGTTTTTTCTACGTCTAATGGTTAGCAGTTGGCATAGCAATCCATGAACACTGGAAGCAAGGGAATCGCTCGCGTTTTTTCAATTTATTTCAAGAAGAAGTGACCCATCAAAAACAAAAATGTGAAATAAAGTCAATTGGCAAAGTGAGATTTAACTGAAAATCAAATTCTTTCGAAGCTTCCTAAAACATAGCACTTGTCTTCAATTGCTTTAAATTATAAAAGTATGAGCTCAATAGATAACATAAGTCTTTAATGTCAGTTGCCGGAGAACTAAGTTATTTTTCATTCGAAAGTTGCAAAGTAGGTAACATTTTGACTACCTACTGCATCTGATACTTTCGAACTTAAGATAAATCGTCCAAAATTTAATAATTCAGCATAATTGTTAGCTACTGGTTCATGTTCAATTAACGTTTTAAAAAACTAGTAAATTTTAATTACGTTGTAAGCTAGAGGTCTCATTCATCGTGTGAAAGTATGTGTAAAAGTTGTTTATACGCTGCCTAAACAGGTTTTTTCTCTCTCTCCTTCTTATGGTTAGTAATATTAGTTGTATCTATCGCACAGTACAATGTCACAGATACCGTTGCGAGTAGTGTTGCGAATCAACTATGTATCGAGTAATTTAATCGCTTCATGCAATCGAGTTAGGTTTTATTATTTAGTTGAGCTTTATTTAAATTCGTCATGAAGTTACGTGGATCGGTAATTTATAGAATATGCGGTAACTTCACAACGAATTTTGATGTAATATTATAAAGATTTGTACGGTTTGTTAAACCATGTACTGCCTCTGTGGCGCGGTGGGAGTGTATCCGACTGCTACGCAAGAGGTCGTGGGTTCGATCCCCACCCAGGATAAAACTTTGTGTGATGAGCACGATGGTTTATTCTGTGTCTGGGTGTAATTTATCTATAATATGTATATATTTAGAAATATATAAGTATGTTTATCAGTCGTCTGGTTGCGATAGTACAAGCTCTCCTTGTTTAGGATCAGATGACATTGTGTGAGTTGTCCCAATATGTAAAACTCAATAAACCGTACAAATCAATATAATATTGTTTTAGTACGTTACTATCGATTTCATGTAAATACCCGGGGGGGGGGAGGTTTCAATCTCCCCCGGAATTGCAAAATATATAGTAGGTACCTAATGAGAGCTGATTTTTAACATTTAATTTTTTATTAACCAAATTGATCACGATCACGTCGTGTCACACGACACGATCGGTGCAATTCGATCGAAACGTCGGGTAAATAAAAGGTTCGTACCTTTAAATAATTCACGCGATTAAGTCCCGAAATATATCTAATTGAATTTTCATCGCCATCGTCCAGATAGCCATATTTTAAGAACTACATTCTTCAATTTATATGTGCAAAGGGGGAGATCTGTCTATTGTTGCGTGAATCAAGAGTGACCTATATCCAATTGTCAACTACAACGATAACGAATAAGGACAAACTGAACAGTTACTAGACGCAAACAAGACCACATCCTCCCTAGTAGGTATTATTGTTCTGTGCATCTTACTCTTGCGAAGACCATGACTCTTTAAAGCATTATTTTGTTTTGGTTATGGAAGACCTTGATTGTACACAGCGTTGACAAATTAATAATTAATGGTCAATGCAGGATTTTCTCGTCGAAAGCAAAACATAACAAAACACTATAAGACTTCCTTGTTGAAGACAGAATCCAAAAAGCGAGTTAGCGGGTGGAACCAATCTCAAACCTTGAGCGGGCGAAGAGAAAGTGCGCACTAAGATACTTCTGAGCGAAAGGGACACCTCTGCTCTGAGCGAGCGAAGGTAGAGCACGCTCAGGACTTCTGAGCGAGTGGAGATAGAGTTCCCTTAGAATCTTAAAGTAAGCGAACAGAGCGCTTGTTCAGAACCTCTCAGTGACCAGGGGAGCGTGCTCTCAAAACGGTAAAGCCTGTCCAGACAAGGAAAGTTTAATTTTGGGGTGAAAATCGACACTTTCTACATCACTATTTGGCAACGATGACACCAGGTCTATTTTCCGCCATTTCTATCGAATCGAATATAGTTTTATGAACTACCATCACTAGCAGACAGCATAAAACATGTTTTTGCGGTATTATCAAGATTACTGTAACACTTCTGTTAGCATATATTTCTAATAACTGTGCGGTATTTTTGAGGTCACAGGCAGACTGTTATGAAACATTTGATTCTATCGCTAAATCGAGGGTAGTTTGTTTGCTTATGATTATGAGGCTACAATGTGGCATTACTATGTATTTTTATGAAGTAATAAAATTTAAATTTATTAATGGAGTTAAAATTTTTTGGCTCAAAACGACTACACAATCCCGGTGTTTAACAGAGCAGAGTTCTATGTTTTTTTACGATTCCGCGGCAAGCCCGCGCGATTTGGGCCATGCGCGGTGCCCTCGAAGATGTCCGCGCACATGCGCGTTGCATTTCTAAGCGCAGCTTTCTATATACCATCATGTCAAGATTTTGACAGTTAAAAAAAAAAAAAGATAGTGAATAAAGACCCAGTAGTGTGCATGGTAGTTACTTGCCAGTCAATTGCCTAATTGCCAGTAAATCAAAAATCAATACGGGCGTGTCAGTTAGCAGTTAACATAATCATTTTGACTAGGTAGCGAGTGCATGTAGCTGTCACACAAGTATGTAAACTATTAACTTATTTTCACGCTAAAGGTCACATTCTGTGAAATAAAAATGAGCAACTGCGTTTCAAAAGACTCAACCCTGTGACAGAAAGCATACTTATAGACACTGGAACCTTGGTAATAGCGTTTTGCCATCCTTTATAATGTTTAGGGTAGGGAACCCTTATCGCAATATTTTTCTTAGCCTAATAAATTTGGTATAGGGTATTTTTTTTTGGGTACCTCCCCTATATGTAAAGTAATAATAATAATAAGAATAATAATATTTTGGGACAACTCACACAACACTATCTGATCCCAAACTAAGCAGAGCTTGTATTATGGAAACCAGACAACTGATAAACATACTTATATATTTCTAAATACATACATATTATAGATAAATTACACCTAGACACAGAATAAACCATCGTGCTCATCACACAAAGTTTTATCCTGGGTGGGGATCGAACCCACGACCTCTTGCGTAGCAGTCGGATACACTCCCACTGCGCCACAGAGGCAGTCAAAGTGGGGGTGTAATTTTTTTATGTCACCTATTCCATCATGTATCACTAGATAGGTCTTTTAAAAACGTTACTTTATGGAAAATGGTAGTTACCTTGACAGATTGTCACTATCGTAGCTTACAAGGATGTAATTATGCAAGTGAACGTACAATTTAATAAGAAATAGAAGCCGGCCTTAGACTAATTTGCTAAAGCTATATAGACCCGCCATGTTATTACTTATTACGATTTACATTTTAGACTATTGGTTAAGTATTAATGTAATTTTAGACCATAGACTTTGGGGAGTACCACTTCATTCATAATAAGTAACTATTTTGTAATTTAACTAGAATTATTTCCGAAAATATTAAATCTATACTAATATTATAAAGCTGAAGAGTTTGTTTGTTTGTTTGTTTGAATGCGAAAATCTCAGTAACTACTGGTCCAAATTGAAAAAATATTTTACGTTTGGATAGCCCATTTATCGGCTATAGGCTATATAACATCGAGCTGTAACCCATAGGAGCGAAGCAGCAATGGAAAGTATTGCAAAAACGGGGGAAATTTACGCAGGCGAAGTTGCGCGCGAATTTGAAAAAAAAAACTCCTTTTAAGGTATAGAAATAATCTAAAGGTAGAACTTTACAGTCATACTTAAAGTATCTATCATGGATACTAAGAACTCCAGACTAACTACCGGAATAATAGTAACGGAATAACAATTTATGGATCACACAAAGCAGTGACCCATGCGGGAGTAGTACTCTACATACCACCTTAATATTTAAAGCTCTGAAGCATTTCCTGAACTAAATCTGTTTAGCTACAAAGGATTCCTACAGATGTTGATAAACTTTCGCGATTTGTACACATTATTAAAATATATATATTACGGGTCATAATCGCGTGAATAATTGGTCACGGGAAGACAGTCTTCCCGTGACCACGGCCGTTGCAATACGGTCGAAACGTCGGGCAATAAACAAGGTATTTTACCTTAAATTATTCACGCGATTAAGACCCGTAATATATATATTTTAATAATGATTCCTACAGATATGGATTATTACAGTAATGGAAACTTGGAAATTAGTGGAATTTTTAATTAATAAGAGTAATGAGGGACCATCAGAAAAGTTTGTTTTAAATTTAACAGTACTTAATCCAGGACTTTATCCTTTTTTCTATTGAGAAACACTATGTATTTCAGTATGATCCTGAGATTGGTGCACTGTCTGATGATACAATGGTACTCAAACAGTTTCTAATTAAGAAATAGCACATATTATTGTTTTTAAACTTTCGCGGTTAAACATATTACATATATTTCGGGACTTAAGTCATCCCGTGACCACGATCGGTGCAATTCAATCGAAACGTCGGGTAAATAAAAGGTTAAGGTACCTTTAAATAATTCACGCGATTAAGTCCCGAAATATATCTAATAACACATTTTGCTAAACAAATATTGAAATATTAGCATGACCTATATTAGTCGTAGAAAACTAACAGTCGTTATGATGTATTTTTTTATTCTCAACAATTTCAAGTTTCAAAATTTAACAGGTTCTTCTGCTATATTATCGCAAATGTCCAATGCATATTTCAAAAATAATATGATGCATCTACACTTTATTTTGGTTGCGAATTTTAATACCGAAGTACGAAATATACAAGCAAATCACTGTGTTTAATATGGAATTTCGCTGGTCTTTCAATAAGTAGTAACCACAAAATGTAATATTTATGAGGATCATTAGTACAAAGTCTTAGCTTGCTTGCATGGTGAAATAATTGAATAAATTTAATATTGTTATTGTAAAATTGACTGTTTTGACACAACCGAAAGAAAAATAATAAAAGTGGTAATTGTACTAAAACTGATAGGTGAAAATAATTAATAGCAATATACCTGTCCTATCTACTTCAGGTAAGTACAAATAGAACGGCACAAAAAAATGCTATGGTATTTAATAACAAAATTGCAACACATTACAAACAATCAAATAATAACATAATTACTTGGTTTCTTTGAAGTATAATCATATTACTTTCATAATAAGCAAAATCTAAAAAGCATAATGTTGACTTAAAAACATTTCGTATGACAAAACCAACGCATACATTGTATAATTTGATACCTAACCCTAAATGTAGTATTAATAATTTCACAATCACAATAGGCAAAATAACATCGTGTCTGCAGTATTTCTCACCTCGTATGCGCATACGCAGGTCGTTGTCTCGTAAGACCTTGGAGTGTATTTCCTATACAGCCTAGTTGTTAGGTGCCTATATCGTAATAATAATACCTGCTAACAAGTGTTTAAGGTTAATATTAAGTAAGGTTCAGTAATAGAATTCTACTAGGATTCGAATGGAAACTAGGAATTTATTATTAAAGGAACTTGGGTAGTGATTTGTACAGACAGTAATAATAATTTGTACAACAGATTACAAGTTTGTTGAAACCCATAAAGTTTGGTATTTGGTGTAATATTTTGACAAACTATGTCAAGATATCATGCTAAATAACACCAAAGTTTATAGATTCGAAGAAGCAAAAAGCAGTGACGAGATTATTGCAAAGCCCATAACATTTCTTGTCCCAGAAATCCATTCTTTATGTACAGTTTTTGTGGGAATTTCACGCGGTTTAAGCCTTATAATTTAGTTAAGTTGGTACTAATTTCGTGAATTAGCTCTCCGTAGCAAAGCTTTTTATAGGAAGATATATTTTCCGTAGTTTCTTAGAGCAATAACCTGGGACAATTTAAGTATTCGAAATAAAACTAACAATTATCAAATCACATCTAGAACCGTGGAAAAAAGACATCTAGAATCGTGATAAAATTTAATATTAAATAATGATGCACAGTATTTCCTGTATGTCGGTGCAAGCGCCCCTCAGTTCCCCTGCGCAACTCGCTTGCGAGCGACGTCAATGTACCGGCCATTTTTAAAAAAACTAAACGTCATTTGTGCATCGTTCGAAAATTGAATAACAAAAAAGTTTTTGACATTAAGTTCGGTTTGTGATTTGTGGTCTATTGGGATGTGTCTGTTTTCTTTGTAAGGATTTTATTTTATTTCATGGGTAAGTTTATCAAAACCTGTTTATTGAACTTTGTTTATACTCGTACTTAGTCAACAATACTAGATTCCAAGAATGACTTTATTATTTAGGTTGAATTGGCAAATGTTTACATCTTAAAAACAATAGGTATTATTGAAACCGGCTTATGTTCTTACTACTTCTTACATATGTGACAATTTTTTTTTAAAGACGACATCGCCGTCTCGTACTAGCCCAGTGTCGCGGGGGACTTTACAAACATACAAGTCACGGACACATAGTACACCCAGACTCGGAACTACAATTTGTGGATCACACAAAGTGGTGTCCCGTGTTGGAATCGAACCCACGACCGCCTAGCAGTCGGACACAATCCCACCGCGCCACAAAGGCAGTCAAATTATATAAATTATTTAAATTAAATAATATAGATTATGGTTTTCTACGTTGTAGCCTGGTGTTTTTTGAACGCTCCAGTTTATTTTTCGAAGTAGGGGAAAGGTTCATGAGATGATCCCATGAGTCGTAATGATCCCTCTTAATTGCAGCAGTAGGTAAAAATAGAAAAGATAAAATGTAGTACCCGATGCCTTCTCGCCTCAGTCAATCGTGATGGCGTCATAAGAGACAGCATTTTTTTAAATGTAAAACAAAAAAAATTACATACCTTTGATCTCAGGTAGGATTGATTTTAAGCTTATGTAAAATGTGGTTTATGTAGTCAGTTTTAAAGACTGGTATACCTATTGTTGGCTTTGTTTATTGCTCTGTTTTATTGTTTAACGACATACACCAGTAGATCATATTTGTGTTATGTTATCGAATGATGAATAAAATGTTGATGTCAGGGCGAGATGATTTCAGTATTGGTGTACAAGCTGATCCTCGGGATCATCTTGTACAACATGGTGGATCAACCAATTTGGTCATTTCTATGTTAATACATTACGACGTATTAACAATGAATATACCGGGATCTACAAGTTGATCCTTTAGTAGTGTTTTACGAATTGTAAATTCTAATAATAAAATAACAAAAAATGAACAACAGACAACAGGTACGCAAATAAATTAACTATCAATAAACGTTTTTACATCTGCTTCAAGTTGAATTTATTTTAAAATATAAGCATTCTCCCTTATGGGGATCATCTCGTACACCTCTCCCCTACCTACGTGCTTAAAACAGGTCTGCGGCCGGTTTTATTAAAAAATGTCATATTACCTTAAATAAATCAAAATCATTGCAACATCTACCAGTCCGCAGAGATTATGGCCTAAAGTTCTCTCATCTCAGAGAGGAGACCTGTATCCTTGTAATGGGAACATTTGATAACCACTGTGCAAAGTACAGGTGATACACGATCAGTTTAGATGCAGGAAAGCATTACGACTAAAGAGATTTTTGTTTGTTCATTTGAAGGCGTTATTCACCGAGCCATCGATCCGTGAAGTTTTACGAAGGTTATATCACACAGAGGCCAAACCTCGAGCAAAGCTAGTTCATGAACTAAATCATATATACTTTAATCTTTCATTTTGGAATTGCCCTTTTACCCCAGCATGGGTATGCTAAATTGACTAATCGATTACAAAATAATGTAAATATTAAACTATATGCAATGTTTTATCGTAGATATTCATTATTTTATCTCTGTGAACGTTTTTCTTAATGTCGTGAGGAGATTTCGACACGATAATGATAGCGGCTAGAGTCACGTTCTGTAGTTTTAGTCTGATCATTTTCTGAATTGCATTAGCCTGTTTTAATAGCACTAAACATCTAAAACTGAATTCTCTCGGGCCTGTTCTCAGTTTGCCATGTCTATTAATCCCAAAAAGATCGTCACTCTAATGCACAGTCTGACTTCTGACGCAGTGATATCATTAAATGGCACGGCTCTTGAAGTAGTTGACAAGTTTTGTTACCTAGGGTCCTCGTTGCTAAACAATCTATTACTCGATATGGAGACCGACATCTGTATCGGCAAATCTGCTACTATGTTCCGGAAGTTGGGTACAAGGTTATGGTACAATATTATACACCTTACAATCAAACCCATAATGCTAGTCTTCAAGGCTACCGTCGTAAGCATACCTACTCTTGTATGGAGCTGAGACCTGGACGTCATACACGAAACAAGAACGTCTTCTAACTCCTATTACAAGCGTTGTCTATGTTAGATCTTGGGCATAACTTGGCAAGACAGTGCCACAAACAGGATAGTTCTGGAGATCGCACATTTGCCCAGTCTGATAGCGCTTTTCAAATAGAAGCGGCTGCGTTAGAATGGAATCCTCAAGACTACCACTACTTAGAGAACTAGTGGAGGCAAAAAGAGACGTTGGGCGGCCTGTGCTCTGTTTTAAAGGCTACGCCAAAATGGACAAGATAGCTGGGAGAAACTTACGGGGAACCGTACGGAGGGTGAACAAACTAACGTTTATGTTTGTTTATCCTAAACCTACCTACAACGGGGCAGCCCTCGAAATACGTACGATTCGTGGTCAGGCCACAACTATGACGAGAGTCAGGACTCTTGTTTACCGGTTCTCGTTCCTGTGAGATTACCATTACACCGTTCATCTCTTTTGAGATTGACTTTCCCCACTGGGAAGACCTCGCAGAAAAGTGCTTTTTGCCACCAGCAAAACTGTTGGGGTTCCTGTTACGCTTTTTCAACCATCTGCTCTAATGGTAAAGGCCAATGATGATAGGTATAGCACAGAGATATTGCGGAACTTCGGACCTCTTACACAATGATTTGTTACCTACATGTAAGCATACGAAATGACGTATTAACATAATTGCATACCTTAACGGGCATGCAGATTAATGAATGTGTGTGTAACAATAGGAAAAAGCGTTTCGCATAATTACCTTCACCTTTATGCTCGTGTAATTCTGCATTGATAAATGCTGATGGTGCACCTGAGACATTTTATATTGCTCTTTAGTAGAAACTAGCTGAAAAATTACCCTTATTAGGGTAATTCCGGGGAAATAGCCATATTAATTTTGAAGAAGTATTAGGGGGCACAGTAGCGATCGCGACAAGATCAGACAGCGAAAGCGCAAGGCACTACCAACCTTTTCTCGAAGTGTTTCATCGTATTGTGATTAACACAACCGTTTGATTCTAAACAATTAATACTTATTGTAATCACGCTGGTATCAGCGATTGGCCATCTATCCCGTACGGCCATCTCACCCGGAGTTACCCTATATAAATGTTGTTTGCGGAAAATAATCTTATTGTTGCATGTTTTCGTATGGAATTGTATCGGCTAATTTTAGTAGTGTTAACTGTTATCGGCTGTTATCGATCTCTTTTTAGCCGACTTCGGCGAAGCAAAAAAGAAGGTTTAAACGGCGTATAAACCATTCATCCGATTTGACTGTTTGGTATCAAATGAAAGGGCATAATTTGAAAAACACATTGCTAGTTTTGTTTGCATGAACTTCAGAATTGCGTAGTATCTTCGTATCTCTTCATAAAATATGTGCAATGAAACATTATAGACGTCAAAATAGTTTTCACGTTTTTGGTTGATAGTAAAATCTATATGACATTGCATTTTTCATCGAAAAATTCTGATCTCTCTGTAATTGTTTACGCTTGAAAAAAAATACATAAACGTTGTAAAAAGTATCGTAGTCGGGTATGAAGATTTTGGTAAATTTCTGCCTTTTGTGAAATCTAACCATAATTTCCGTAGAACTTAGCATGAAATACATGTTAAAATAATTTATTTCATTCTACTGAAATAACCAAAAAGTAATTTAATAAAAACAAATTGAATTACCTAGTGTTACATTAAATCGTTAAACTTAATCAGTTTTGTGCGAACCAATCAAATAACACCACAGTATAATATTATTACTAAAATCTAGGTCGCGAGCATATTTATGACTAGGTAGTAATAATGGTACCTGTGATTGGTTTTAAAAACCAATCACAGTTATTATAAAACTTGTCGTTTAGTCAGCACAGTGGTTCGAATTCATGACCTCAAATACGTATTTACTTGCCTAATTGTTTTTCGCGCGTATTTTTATTAGTCTTTTTTGTAATGTTAGTAAACGGTTCTTCCCTCTCTTATTTATCATGTGGCTTTAGATCTTCTAATAATTTGCTTTTTCTATGTCCTGTTCATTTTTTTGGATTCATTAGATCCTCTTTTCTACTTTGCGTTTCAAATGAGTTGATAACTGTCATGATGACATTTCGATTCGCATTACGACTGCAACTTCATTGTGTAACGTAAGGTCAGAAATAAAATGATTCGTAAAAAGGTGTCATTAGTATTACACAGAAGTACCTACCTACTTTAGTGAACTACACATAAGCACTGTATTTTACTATTTATTATTCTAGATACGTTTTAGTTAAAAAAAATATCACGAAAGACCACAAAAGTGTAGAATATTCTTAAATTTTGCCTATTTACTTATTTCTGTTTGATGTTTATTAAATATTATAGAATACTAACAGTATAGTAAAGAAAAATGTTAGGTACATAGTTCAAAGAAAATAAATATTACGTCCGTTCCATTACCATATACATACGTACTTCACCCGACTTGGGAGTTTTTGTTGCTAACAGTACAATTTTGACAAGTACAGAGTGAAGTTGTCGCGTTCGCGATTATCTTCTCATTTGAAACGCATAGTTGTTCAATCTGTCTTACTCTGAAATGCGCTGCCCCCTGAAATTAGGATGGCACCTAACCGCTTCAACTTTAAGACCAAGGTTCGTACTTTATTCTTCCAAGAATTAGTTATCACAATAGTATATCAATATGTAATTATATGGTATGTATGTTTACATTTATGGTTGTATGTTTAAGTGTAGGTATATTAATATCTTGTTTTCACGTATTCTTGTTGTGCAACTTTACTGCATCTTCTTCTATTTTTATCTCTACATCACCCTAAGGTTGACTGGTAGAGAAAGCTTTTAGCATTAAGTCCGCCTTTGTACAATAACTGTGCATAAAGTTTTTAAATAAATATATCTAACTGTAAAAAAATGCAATATTTAAGCAGAAACAGACGTCCAAAAATGTAGATGTTAGTTATCGGTTGTCAATAAGCAAGCCCTCCAACCTATGTCCTTCTTCAAACTTCAAATTACTTTCCGTTTAAACGTAACAATGCACAAACAAACACACATACAGTAGGATCAACGTAACTTGACCGAATTGAAGTTGGCGAAAAGTGGTTGCGCAGATGCATTTTTTTTGTAGTAAATGGTGACAAGAAGCTGGGGGCGGGGGCGGTAACTAAACCAAAAGGATTAGAGATGCGATTACGCATTACATTGTCATAAATTAGTGTTACTAACTCATGTTTTTTGTGTTTTTTTTCGTCAAGAAATTGTTTTTCATACTTTCTTTACTGTAACTGTATATTTACTGTAACTGTTCCAAATTTAAACTTTTGTGTAACTCAATTAAATGGTATTTTTATATCGTTGAATTAAAATTTTGTTTAATATTTTTAATCGATTAAACTTAATAATAATTTTAGGGTGGCATCTCGAAAGTGATAAAAATCTAACTTCAATCCGGTCAAGTTACGTTGATCCAACTGTACATACGCTTTAAACTTATAATATTTAGTAGCTTTCTTTAATTAAAGACTAAATTGTAGCTACTTAATTAACTACTAAATAAACAAACAGACACTCAAAGATCTAGACTCAAAGAACCGTAACTAATGTTGCAACGTATTGCACTGCACATGTCGAAAACTCCTATTCCTCTTCGTACTGTTGTAAGACGTATTCTATTGTTTTATGAACGCGTATGGTGTAATGACATCACAATGGTCATTATGGACAGTTTCTTCAAAACCGATAAGTTAGAAATAGTAACACTGAAATGTATGTACATTTGATGTACCTATCTATCTTAAATGTATATAAAATTGTCGTGGCACAATGTTAGTTACCATACTCCTCCGAAACGGATTTCTTATGAAATTTTATATGTATAAAAATGCAATTATTGTATTTATATTCAGTAGGTCTGAGAATCGGCTACTATCTATTTTTCATACCCCTAACGGTTGCCCACCCCAAACATTTATAACTATACTATAATATTTTAAAGCTGAAGTTTGTTTGTGTGTTTGAACGCGATAATCTCAGGAACTACAGGTCCTAATTGAAAAATTCTTTTACTATTAGATAGCCCATTTATCGAGGAAGGTTATAAGTTTTATAACATCACGCTACGACTAATAGGAGCGGAGCAGCAAGGAAAAATGTTGCAAAAACGGGTAAAATTTACGCAGACGAAGTTGCGCGGGTCAGATAGTTTATATATATAAAAATCAATGTTTGTCTGTATGTCCTCTATGCATTCTGAAACCATTGATCATATTGTGATAGTTTCATACTTTAGCAGAATGTTCTGGGAAGGGAGAGTGGGAGAGTATTCCTGGCTTTAAAAGGGGCGTCTAAACGGGCCATTTTTAAACTTAACATTAGTTTTGTAAAATCCATACTAATATTATAAATGGGAAAGCAACTCTGTCTGCCTATTACGCTTTCACGCTCAAACCGCTAAACCGATTTATATGAAATTTAGTATGGAGATAGTTTGAGTCCCGGGGAAGGACATAGGATAGTTTTTATCGCGATAACCGACATCCACGCGGGCTGAGCCGGGGGCGAAAGCTACTATTTAATATATTAACCCTTAATCACCTACCACTTGGTTTTGGCGTTAAACCCTATTTTACTGGAGTAAAATCGTTGTTTAATGAGAGGATTAGGCTCTAAACCTGACCAAGAAACATCGAATTTACTCAGGAGTCTCTCCGATGTGTGATAAATGGTTTTGTGACAAAAGTAGGTGGTAGGAGGTGATGGGTTAGATTGTAATTTTTTTTTTTAATTATATTACGAAGTAAATTAGTGTAATGGTAAGAAGTCAACAGCAGGAAGTTAATAGTATATTAAAAATCACTCTGTATAAGAGTGATCGCGATTTTTCATTGCCTTGTTCTTTTCTCTGGCTTTTGGTTGGTAGAAAAGGTTCGAGTACATGTAGAAGTAGTAAGTGAATAAAATAAAAATAAAAAATACCGAATATAACCTCGGAGTAAAATTTTTATCTTTATTGGTTAGATTAGATTAGCCGAAGATATTTAATAATAACAATGTTTTGACAATAAAATTAAATAACATTAGTGTCATCCAAAAACGCGAAATAATTTATCGGACTCTATCGTGCCTCTTCTCAATTAAAAAAAAACCCCATTTACATATTTTAAACATCAAAATACATACCTATATCATTATTTTGTAGGTAGGTTTAAAAAGAGTTTTCACTCCACGGTAGGCAGCGGCTTGGGTGTGTCCCTGACATTCCTGAAGTATTTGAGCGGCGGTTACCGCTTACCATCAGGTGGGCCACTGGCTCGTCTGCCAACCATAGGCAATAAAAAAAAATGATACAACAAGATTTATGGCAAAGAGTTCGTATAACGCAAGCACAAAGGTAGCGCTTAATAAGTACGCTAAACTAAAATTATTTCGGACATAATCGGATATACCGTCCTTGAGTTTTTGCTAAAAAACTGCTTATCTCAAGAAAAGGGCGTAAGTGCCATGAACATACGCTCTTCTGCTAATGCAATTATTTAAGGTTGCGGAACCCTACACTGAGCATGATCCAACATACTCCTGCACAGTTTTTAAACATTAATAGCAAGTCGTGGCTAAAACTAATTAATCTAGACAATTTCTGTATACCTAACTAGCTGACTCGCGCAACTTCGTCTGCGTGAATTTTCCCAGTTTTTACAACATTTTTAATTGCTGCTCCGCTCCTATTAGCCGTAACGGGATGTTATATAGCCTATAGCCTTCCTAGAATAAATGGGCTATCCAGCAGTAAAATAATTTTTGAATTCGGACCAGTAGTTCCTGGTATAATCGCGTTCAAACAAACAAACTCTTCAGCTTTATAATATTAGTATAGATTTATGTGTTAGTTAATAATCCTAACGTAATAGAAGCACGTCATATTTTACACAAACATGTTACGAAACAGTATTCGCGTTTCTTTTGGCAAAAATCTTCCCCTACGTATTGCTAAATAAGAGACCGGTTTTTTAATGACACTAATAACGTTATCTAATGGCTACGTACCTTCTTAATTAGTTGGCAATGATTAATGATGAAGATCTTTTCATTTATCTATGCAAATAAAAAGCGGCGGTAGCCTAATGGCGAAGGCATCAGTTTCGCAATCTTGAGGTCGCGCGTTCGAATCCTACCCATTATACTACCGACGTGAACCCACTCCTAACACAAGCCATAGAGCTTAGCTGGAGGGGTTAACAGGATTGCTAGTAATGTGGGACCAAAACCCCACATTGATAGTTATATAATATTGTAAAAAAAAAACCAAAAGCCTTTCCCCGTGGTTGCCGTGATTGCTTATTCCCATGTTTTTCATTTTTTCTACTGAGTATAAAATTGTTCTTCATTTCAATATTACAACTAATACAACTATATTACACTAATTTTACAAGTATTTGTAAAATTAGTGTAATATAGTGCAGTTAGTGTTATTTACAAAGAACACGAGAATAGTGTCTTTCCATTTATCATAAACAATAAGAAAAGAGTCAATGGACAAATTCTTACAGTGAATTATTGAACTTAGCAGATTAAGATATAGCTAAATTACTTATTAGTATTAAGACTAGATCGTAATTTTAAAGAAGGAGCCCAATGGATCCACAATACAAAAAAAAACAATATTACAGGTATTATGTAGGGTGCGGTACTGTTGTTTTAAATAATTTCGTATCACCTATTCACATTATTAAAATATATATATTACGGGTCTTAATCGCGTGAATAATTTAAGGTAAAATACCTTGTTTATTGCCCGACGTTTCGACCGTATTGCAACGGCCGTGGTCACGGGAAGACTACATTGTTTGATGTCGACTCATCAAGATTATGTATACTTATTTTTTGTTCATTTATATAGTTTCTTACTAATTTAAACTAGGTCGATTGAATTTCTTAAGATGCCGTGAGTTCGATTCTCACTTTTGAAATATTTTTAACTCAGGTACTTTTTCTTTATTTATTTAACTTCTTGCACACAAAATTTGTACAAAGGCGGACTTAATGCCTTAGGCATTATCTACTAGTCAACCTTAGGGTGATGAAGAGAACTGTTTAAGGTAGGTGCTTAATCGACATTTACTTCTAATACTAAAGTATTAATAAGCAAGAAAGTGAGTAAAAAAATAATAATAAATAAATAATTATAAAAACAATACCATCTATTAAATATAATCTACATCTACACTAATCTACACTAATATTATAAAGAGGAAAGATTTGTATTTTTGTATGTAACGAATAAACTCAAAAAGTACTAGACCGATTTTAATAATTCTTTTTTTGTTGGATAGCCCATTTATCGAGGAAGGCTATAGGCTATATAACATCGCGCTACGACTAATAGGAGCGGAGCAGCGACGAGAAATGTTGCAAAAACGATACAAATACATACATATATAATCATAGATTACTACAATTGGGTAGATGACTACAATAACAATAAATTATATTATACTATACAGGAAATAGCATTTCCAAAAACATTCTGAAAAACAATGTTTCTCTACAATTTTTTCGTCGTTATGAATTTATAAACATCGTCAACATTGAAATTAAATAATTTGAGGATACGAAAGAATGACGTCATTATTTTGTATTTCATATAAATTAGTACGAGACGCATCGTTTTGACGTTTCTTAAAAAGATACTGATTTGACTTGACAGTCATCTACCCTATTGTGATGATTCCGCCAATAAGTCCGTATAGAAATGACGTACCTTGAACTTAAAGGTGACACAAGTTGTAGACATTCTTATTTCAAGAGAATTTACTTTGAAGACCAATACAACCCAAATCTTTAGTACTCACACGTTAGTCACATTTGCACTTGCAACACGGAATTACTTAACGTAGGTATATCATCATTAATCATCACAGATGTACTAAACTTACCATACTCGTAGGTACAATACAACGTTGTTCTTAAGTCAGCGTGATGTATAGTTCTAAGAAGTATAAATATACATGAGATATTGCGCTTTGATGAGCAACGAGTAAGTATGCAACACTACATAATACTGAAACAACAAAAAGTAATCTTCATTCTTCAACCGATATGATGTCCCACTGCTGGTCACGTGTCTCCTCAATAGAACGTACTTATTGTAAATGAGAGAGAGAGAGAGAAAGATAGAGAGAGAGGGGGGCGGGAATTACCAAATTCGTCTGCGTCAATTTTTTTTCTGTTCTTGCAACATTCTTAATTGCTGCTCCGCTCATTTTGGTCGTAGCGTGATGTTATATGGCTACAGCCTTCCTTGATAAACGGGCTATCCAACACTTAAATATTTTTTAAATTCGAAGCAGTAGTTCCTCAGATTATCGCGTTCAAACAAACAAACTCTTCAGCTTTATAATAAAATTATAGATTTGATGCTATGATTTTAAGCACTATTAACCAACATAAACATTCCAAAAAGGTTTAACCTGTTTGTGTTTTTTTTTGTGAAATATACCAAATTGAAAGTTTAAATTTGCCCTCCTGTAAAATGAGTATTTTTTCGTTATTGATCTTGCAATGAGCGACAGATGTGTTCACATTAGGTTCGGCAAATCCTGCCGAACCGAATGTGCCGACCCGTTTATGTGTGTAGCCTCCTTACGTTAAAAGTCTGGTATAGAGGTTTCCTTCTGAACTCTCATTATTTTGTGCCAACACGATCGTTTGATGTTTGATAAGGCGAGGATTACAAACGCGTTTTGTACATGTACAGATGTTGTTTTTTCCGCGTAGAAACTAATTGATTACCTATTTATATTGTAAGGATATCTTGTTCTATTTTAATTGTTGGTGATAGTAGTAAGTGTATCTAAGTCTGTCTGTGACAAACGTATGAACAGTTTTTGATGCGGATTGTTTTATTAGAAAGATAATTTAATTAGAATGGTTCTTAGATTTCTTTGATGAAAATCTTTTCAGTCGTTTAGAAGATATACAAGTTTTTCCG
This sequence comes from Herminia tarsipennalis, assembly GCA_945859575.2. Taxonomy (NCBI): domain Eukaryota; kingdom Metazoa; phylum Arthropoda; class Insecta; order Lepidoptera; family Erebidae; genus Herminia; species Herminia tarsipennalis. The sequence goes on along the minus strand of OX243843.2, from coordinate 3,759,898 downwards.
AGACAAAAAGTCTTTTGGCTTTTTTAAGCAACATTTATCTTTTAATAATGAGGTTAAGCAACATTACAACTGTCAGGTTCTTAGATGGCTCACCATTTTCTGAACCAACCTCACTCTTTCTTATCTCGGTTTGATGCTCCTGTCTTGAATAATACCTGAATTCAGAAGCGGATCTAAGTCATGGTTCAGGGAGAGGCAATTGCTCTTATTCCCCCCATCCGACTTGTCTAGTTGCCATAGTACAAGCTCTGCTTTGTTTGGGATCAGATAACGTTGTGTGAGTTGCGCCAAGATATTATTATTATTATTAAATAAAATTGCCCCTTAAAATTGTTTGGCGCCCTTGCCACCCCCTGAACAAAATCTAGAATCACACATGACAACGGCAAACTAAACCCTAAAACCAATCCGCAGGTATAACCTAGTTAATACATAAACATAAATGAACATATACCTATGTATGTATATAGATACTTTATACCGCGGAAAGCGTATGTGGGTCGCATACGTTCAACGGTACAACCAGTTCTAAACTTAACCTAATATAAGTGCCTGTCCTAGGGTGGGGCGAGCGGTGCGACCGCACCGGGCGCCACCAAGGAGGGGGCGCCGAAATCAACCAAAACGAGAGACGGTGTGCCTATTTAAAAAAAACATATCGACAGGAACGGACCGTCTATAGGGCGAACGGAGCGCCCAAGATAACCGCGGCGCCCTTAACACCATCGGGTGTGCTTACTTTTTTAAAAGAAAATTTTACTTAACTTAGAAGATTATTTATTTTTCTATTCTACCACTGATAATGATACTAGTACTACTAAGCTGCTGTACCTATGTGATAAAGAGTACACCGGCGCCGATCTGGGACGTCCTTTAAGACATATTCATTCTGTTATTGTGAATTTAACTGCTTAATAACGCGCCGATCTGGCATATCTAGGCGCCCTCTAAGTCATGTTCAGTTTGCTTTTTATTAAAGGAACTTAACTGCTCAAAAGGCGCCGATTTAGGACGTCCAGGCGCCCTCCAAGACAGTCATGTTCATCCTGTTTTAAGCAAAGGAACTTAGCTGCTTAATATGTACTATTTGCTTTTTACTTTTGGTATTTTATTAAATACTGGTTATAAATACCATTCTCCTAGCTAATTATCATAGAGTCCGCGTCGATATATCACATATTGTCCGCGTCCGTGACTCGCCGGTCTCTCATACAGGTCGGTTCACAGATGGGTGACAATTTTAGAAAATTGTCACATCCCTCGTTGCTTAGGAGACACGTTAAGCCATCGGTCCTACGGTTAATTATTCTCCGGTCGTGTCGGATTTTCATCCCATAGGATAACGAAAGTGAGGGAATAGAGTGTTCACTTGTTTTTGCACATCTGTGAATTATACCATCGCCTAGGTAAATGGAGAGTCTCTGACGAGACTGGTCGTCGTGACCGAAATAAGTTATAAGAACATTAGGCGGCCGACACGCTGCCCCGCATCACGCAGCGTAGCGCGGGACTGCGTGTTCTTATGTTGCTTGTAAGTATCTCTCTTTGTATTAAGACACGCAAAGTGCAACACACTGAAAACGCATTCACGCGCAGTGTTGAAGATTACACGCCTACATGCAGTGAAACACGCGCCTTCGCACGTTGGTTATTGTTATTTATATTGGTTAGTGTTGCAGTGGGACATTAAACGACATTTCAGAGATATACTAATCACTTAGTTATATACAGAATCTAAGACAATAGCATACACTGTATGCTATTGTCTTAGATTCTGTATATAACTAATACAGGAACAAGTCAAAAAGCAAACTCAAATATATCTTTATTTCGTAAAACCAAACCAATAGTTATTTGAAAACGTCAAATTAATATACTAAAAGAATAATAAAATTATAATAAATGTTTAAAAAAAAAAAAACAAAATTAAGTTAGGCGGCAGTTCCAAGTGTAAAGCTCACAGAAGAAGCTGCCAAGAAACTCATGGGCCACTCTTTTAAAATCATCAAGTTTTTCTTTACAAAAATAATTTCATTTACCGAACCAGTGTGTTTGGTGGGTGTAATCTATATTAATATTATAAACCTGAAGAGTTTGTTTGAACGCGGTAATATCAGGAACTACTAATCCGAATTAAAAATTATTTCACTGTTGGATAACAGTGAAAGAATTTTTAGCCATTTATCAAGGAACGCTATAGGCTATATAACTTCACGCTATGACCAATAGGAGCGGAGCAGCAATCAGAAATGTTGCAAAAACGGGCAAAATTTACGCAGACGAAGTTGCACGGGACAGCTAGTCGTTTATAAATCAAGGATAACTAATTAATAATACAAAAAAATACACAGTAGTTCAGCTTACATAGTATATATAATCGTTAAGAATATTTTTGAATAGCCTGTGAGAGAAAGCAGTTCAATCCCAAGCGTTTTTGTCTTCTATATAATCAATTATTGAGTAGTAGGTAACTTTTCATACATATTTTTGTCTTAATGGCACACTTAAATTTATTACGTCTTAATTTCTGAATATCGGTAGGAATTTTATTGTAGAAACGTATACATTGGCCTCGAAATGGTTTGTTTACTTTTTGTAACCTTGACGCTGGTACAATAAGTTTAGGTTTGTTGCGTGTGTTAATATTATGTACATCACACTTCTTATAGAAAGTATCAATATTTTTGTGATCATATGGAAGGTTTTCATAGATGTACTGACATGCAACAGTCATGATATCGATTTCCTTAAATTTTCCTCTGAGTGAGTGTCTGCTACTTAAATTGTAAATTGGTCGAGGAGCCCTCTTCTGCAGAACGAATATAGTTTGAATGTCGGCAGCATTCCCCCACAGAAGAATACCGTACGACATTACCCTAATGAAATAACTAAAATAAACTAATCGCGCTGTTTCAATGTCCGTTAGCTGACGCATTTTTCTAACTGCGTACGCTGCAGAATTAAGTTGCTAAGTTTATTAGACAATTTAGAAATGGACCCCACTGAAGCTATAATCTAGAGTAATTCCTTAAAATTTTGTGGTCTCTACATAGTTTATCTCATCTTCTTATTATTTTTATACTGGCTTTCACTGGTTTCATGTCAGGTTATAAACCTTATACATTTAGTCTTGCCCTTAACCAATTTTGAGATAGCCATATTTACATCTTCAAAGTCTTTTTGCTGGCGTTTTAATTTAAAAACAGTTACGTGTCTTATTTACTTGATAAGGTAAGTCGTTTATGTAAATTAAAAACAAAAACGGGCCGAGAATAGAACCTTGTGGGACTCCCATTTTGATCACAAACCCCGGTGAGCGTTTACCATTAACATCAATTTTCTGAATCCTGTTACTCAGATAGGGCGTAAGAAGACTCAGAGCTGTGGTTTTAACGTTTTACCGTAATGGTATAATTTCCTGGTAAATGAGCAAAGAAACAGTTTTGTCATCTGTCAGAAATCTGCCCGATGATGCAGATCTGCATTTCCGCAACTATGGACGCGTTTCCATCGCCAAGCACCCTGCAGCGTAGTGCGGGTTAGTATGCGATACGCCTTACTATAAAAAACTACACTCATTAACATCACAAACTACAATCAACAGTTTAATTCTAATGGTCAGTCTTCCCAATATTGTTATGGTGTCATCTAGCGATAGGTATAAATGCTTTGGAATCTAGGTTAAAATACCGTTTATACCTAATGATCTTATGGTTAAAAAGAGAACACATCATTATTTCCAAGGCCGTTAGGTATATGGCGTTCGTAACTCATTAATTCCCAACAAAAAATGTCTATGTGATGACGACGAAGTTTCTTTTTTATACCACAAAGATTGTAGACAGACATTCGGCTTGCCTGAGGGTACAGTTATGCGATAACCACATATAAGTAGACTAGCTGACCCGTGCAACTTCGTCTGCTATGCATTTTCCCCGTTTTTGCAACATTTCTCATTGCTGCTCCGCTCCTATTGGCCGTAGCGTGATGTAATATAGCCTATAGCCTTTCTCGATAAACGGGCTATCTAACAGTGAAAGAATATTTCAATTCGGATAAGTAGTTCCTGAGATTACCGCGATCAAACAAACAAACAAACTCTTCAGCTTTATAATATTAGTATAGATAGTACCTACGTATTATACCTACGACTTGTTGGTCTTGTGGCTAGTCAGCTACCCTGACTGCTAAAGCCAGAGATTTTAAGTTCGATTCCCACCAAGACAAAATATATTAGCGTAAAGATTACTTATTCTGTAAATAAACACGGAATAAACGACCGTGCTTATCACACGAAGATTTAAAAATATATAAATATATATGTATATCAGCTGTCTGGTTGTCAGTTGCGTGTGACTGCTGCACAAAGGTCATGGTTCGATTCCCACATGAAACAAAACGTTGTGTGACCCATGGCCCATAAATATTTGCCTCGAATACCTATGGTTGCACTTTGTGCCCGTATTTTGTATGTTTGTAAAGTCCGCCGAGCCACAGGCAGGTGTACCCTAGTGCGGGAATTGTCTTTAAAAAACCTGTATTTTTCGTCGAATTAGAGCAGCCATGTCGTCAAACAAGCCCGCTGGCCCACGGGCCGCATGCGACCCACTCAACATTTTCTTGCGACCCGTATCTATTTTAAAAACCGGGCAAGTGCATGTCGGGCCACACACAATGCAGGGTTCCGTAGTCGTCGTCCCCATAAGAAGTGGGTTTTCTGTTGTTTTCGTTTCACTACTTCTCATTTGATCAGCTGTTACTCGTATACTTGTAAAGCCTACTTAACTGTGATAGTTTTCCATTTAATTTCACTATATAGCCTACTACCGTGAATTTTTTCACATACCCAATATTAACCATTTAGCTGGCAGGTAGGGGAGACACTTGACTCTAACAAAAATTTGCACTGAGACAGTTATATTCCTAGAACGTCTTAAAAGTGCTTTGACCATTCGTACTGCATACGACATACGGTACTAATGCTCAGAGCTAGTGTTTATCGTGATCACTGATCGCACGTCATGGTGCACATACCACAAGGTAGAAAGCCGACGACACAGTTGCCTCTTTACGTGTAATTACTAGATTTACTGCAAAACTGTAAGCATTAGAATTACTGCAGTTCACTGATGAGTTAGGCAAACGACCAATTAAATAAAATCATGAGAAATTACTGACGACGACAGAAATGACCTGTTATTATTAGCGCAGAGGCACGCAGTGGCGAATCCTAGAATTAGCCTTCGCATGCTGAAGGCTCCCCAGAGGAGTAGACAGTAGGGTAAATCAAGAGAAACCCAAAATAAACCAGATTATTTGAGGGGTTTGAGTAATAGACATAGATACGCTCGAAAAACTGTACCCTCCTTATGTCGCAGTCGGTTAAAAACTCACTATTTTGTGACATATGCACTTGTGAAGTGTTCCCTAATTGTTTAGCATCTCTATTATTTAAACTTACATTCCTAATAGAGCCAACTTGACTAATATCTCGTTTCCTCTCGAAACTGAAGACTGCATTGGTTGCTTGACAAAAATTAGTCTACAAGTTTGCTTCAATAGTGGTCAAGAGCACAATAAAGTGCTGCATATACGTTATGTAACTATGACATATACAACTGTGATTCAAAGTCACAGAGCATAGAATGAACAATACCACGGAACTACATCAAATGCAACAACTTAGTTGTAATATAGACAAGTACCTACTTATTTGTATAGAAGTTACCGAAGTGAATAAAATGATAAGCACCTACAGTGTTATAATATTTACTAGCTTTCGCCCGCGGCTCCGCCCGCGTGGATGTCGGTTATCGCGATAAAAACTGTGTCCTTCTGTCCTATGTCCTTCCCCGGGACACAAACTATCTCCATACCAAATTTATTCTAACTCGGTTAAGCTATTTTAGCGTAACAGACAGACAGATAGAGTTACTTTCACATTTATAATATTAGTATGGATTCATCTATTTTCGTCGTTCATTATGTTTCTAAATTGAAGATTCAAGAGCAATTTAGTGGAACGAGTTCAAAATCTAAAGACACGTAGGTAACAATTAGTCAAAAAATGTAAGAAATTATCATTGATCAAACACGGCGCGGCCGCACGCCTGTCATGCTGAAATCTTAGCCCCACAAGGAGCACGATATCGATACCTTAATCTTAAAACATTATTCTGGCTATTAAGTGTGTTTAAACTGTCCGACATAATGATACATTATGCAAACCATTGTTAGAATAAGATTTGCCCTTACCAAACGTGCAACCACGCAAATGTGAATAGGTAAGAACGACGTTTTGAAAAATTTGGAAGGTATTATACATTGTCTGTGCAATAAAGAAGCGGCGGTAGCTTAATGGCTAAGGCATCGGTATCGCGCCTTAGCCGAATCGAATCCGACCCATTATACTACCGACGTGAACCCACTCCTAACACAAGCCATTGAGCTTAGCTGAAGGGGTTAATAGGATTGCTAGTGATGTGGGACCAAAATCCCACATTGCTACTTATTTAAAAAAAAAAAAAAAAAAAAAAATGGAACATCAACTCCAACAAAGTGCACGATTAAACCCTATTACATGTATTATTATCGCGAGCTTGAGGTCATCGGATACGTTGCAAGAACATCCTCTAACTAGTTGTAACCTTAGCCTTCAATTTTGTTTGCCCTTTGTTTAGTTCACGCAGCTCGATTAGGATTTAGAGTAGGATTACCGACACTACTAGTTATATGTGCTTACAAAATAATAATAATAAACATTTATTTCGGACTTAAAACCATATTTGTGTTAGTTACAATTACTTACGAAGCTATGCTAGTATTATCAATTATTTACATATTATTAACATTATAATTCAAAATAAACATCCAAAAAATCAAAAACTAAATTAAAACCAAAATTTAAAATCAACAATATAATTAAATTAAAATCAACATTAAAACTAAATTAAAATCAAAAATTAAAATCAAAATCAGAAAAAACAAAAACAAAATCAAAATTAAAAATTGATTACTTATTTATTAATAACTAGTTAATTAGTTCCAAGAAAATAATGTAATAGATGACTTCTTACCGATTTATATGTATGGTATTGTTTTTAAATTTATTTAATTATATTTTACTTACATTCATGTGTATTGGTATTAGGAATTAAAACCTACCTACACTGCTCTCTACATCCCCCTAAGGTTGACAGGTAGATAATGCCTAAGGCAATAACACCGCCTTTCTATAAATTTGGGTGCATTAAGTTAAAAAAAAAAAAACGGGTTGCACTCACTCATGGCCAGCTCAGCTCGGTATTTTATATATATATTTTACTTTTTAATTAAATCACAAAAACAAAAATCAATTTATTATGGACTCGAACCGGGGTCTTCTGGTTTTTAGACCGCCCGATTTACTGCCTGTCTTCCCACCAATCCACCAACCTTACGGTCACGCGATCCTGACGCGAGTTTAATATTTTATAGCCATTCCAAAAAAAAGGGCACAACGCCGCTTGAGTTAGAGACTAGGCAAAAGTTACGCAAAAGATATTATAGCGCCCACCAAGTCCTCTATTCCCTTCCCTCACTCTCTCTGAGGAACGGAGATGTCTAACATTTTTCGAATATCGCAACCCATCTACAAACCAACAGTGCTAACGTTAGTTATTATTAGTGATGTCTCGATCTAATCGGCCGCGACTAAGTTACGGACACCTACTATGTAGGTAGCAATACGCGGCCCATCTAATGGTAAGCTGTGACCGTAGCCAATGGATAGACATTAGTTTCACTTGAGTGAATATCTAGCAATCTGTAATATGGGTAATTATGGATTAAAGGTAATTATGAATGTGCTTAACGGATAAACTCTTGAATGGATTTTGATTAAATTCGGAAAAGAGGTAGCTTTAAATTACTTAAGGTAGGCACGGTAGATCACGGCACTGACTTCCACGAGGGCAAAGCAGCAAAAGCTAGTAATCCATATATAGATACTACGGAACAGAACTTTTCGATCACAAGGAGGGCAAAACAAAGAATGCCAAAATATAAATTTTATTGCAAAAATCGAATACCTATCATAAAATCCTTTGAAAAATGATTAAAGGCAATGCAATCATTGTTTTTAAACTTTATATAAAATAATATAATAAATTGGGACAACTCACACAACGCTATCTGATGCCAAACTAAGCAGAGCTTGTACTATGAAAACCAGACAACTGATAAACATACCGTTATAGATAAATAACACCCAGACACCACCGTGCTCATCACACAAAGTGTTATCCTGAATGGGGATCGAACCTACGACCTATTGCGTAGCAGTCGGATACACTCCCACCGCGCCACAGAGGCAATCGCGATGTTTACACATATTAGAATGTTATCGGGACATTAAATATTTAAAGACACGAACCTTTTATTTACCCGACGTTTCGATAGAATTGCACTGATCGTGGTCAAGAGTCGTCTGATGGCAGCGATGTCTCCGTGATACGCGGGGATTTTGCAACTACCCTCGCCTGATCTTGATAATTTTGATAAATTTTACTGTCGGTACTTCTACACACTACACAGTAATAAAGGCAATGCATTCGTCACGTCTAATAGCGTGTAAAAACTCGATACATTAATGGAGTAATTAACGATGTTTTTTAATTATTTATTATCTAATTAATTGGTTAGTACCACAAAATTTTATAATGAGAATGAACACTTAGACTGTAGACATTTAATAACGTCGGGTAAATAAAAGCTTCGTACCTTTAATTAATTCACGCGATTAAGTCCCGAAATATATCTAATATTTAATTTCAAGTAAAACATCCCAAATTTAAATTTCACAACACCAAAATATTAACGATTAATTAGAAAATGTTGACATTTTTGAATATAAGACTAAGAGGCAGTTCTAAGATGACAAAAGTAAAACGGACTAAACTAGGTAGTTAAGTCCGTTTTACTTTTGGCTTTACCTGCTTAAGAAATAAAAGATATCTACCATCGATAAAAAAAAATAAAAAAAAGACAGAGGTGTCTCATATTTCTAACTCGGTTGGAACGTATGTAGTTCCTTTTACTGTATTTTTTTTAACACGCTTATTAATACGTTAACGCGCTTAATAATAGCTTCACTTGTAACTAACTATGTAACAAACGTGGCATGCATCTGACGACAGCCAGACGCCATATTGTGATAAAGAAAAAAAATCAACAAACTATTTCATGTGGGATATCATTGTGTAGGTATTTTAAACTTACATACTAAAATATTAAATTTATATATATATTTAAACATAACAATTAAAATACATCAAAGATATATTATGAACAAAAAATAAATTTGTGAGAATTAATAGAACGATCAAATAATCAAATAATTTATGATTAGAAGATGACAATTAAATACATGCCATGAGGATTTACATATAGCGGTTTAAAGTTAGCTACAAACCATTTTCGCACAATTTTTTGGTACATATCAACCCATATGATGTCCCACTGCTGGCACGGGTCACCCCAGTAGAAACTACTTATTATAAATCCTGGGGGTAATTGCCTTAATCGCCACGGTTGACTACAACTAAGAACTTAAAAGTATTAAGTCATAACTTGTCGCCATTTTTGTACTGTGAGCACTGGTGCTTTCTTGGTAAGATGCTCTCAGTACTTTAATAACGTGATTAACAGCGACCAGAAATTGAAATTCAATTGATTCAGACATTATGCAATTAATTCAATTGATAATTACCTTCAATTCCGTTCCGTTCCGTTTTAAACAGTAACCAGTATAGCTAACTGTAAGGGAATGGCTTCGCAATATACTACATTGAAGTCACACCTCACGGTGCCCCAGTGCGTATCAGTCCATACCCTTAGATCGTGAAGCCTACCTTCAAATTCTAGCTTCACATAATCAAAAATAGCAGATTTTTGAGCGCTGTCAAAATGTTACGCTTTTATTCGTCTAGCCTCCCGGCCTGCAAACAAATGATATCATGCGATAAGGAACTACGTTCCAATAAATAATTTCACCAAAACACATAACAATCTTGGAGATAGTGATAGTCCACAGCTAGAAGATAATAATGACAGTTAGTATCGCTCATGTCAAATCTTATCTAGAAGATATTGTATATGATAACGGCATTTCTTCACAGGTACTTGTAGATTACAGATGTAAGATGTTGTAATGTTATGGGAAAATTGAAACGTTATCTGCTTACACAGAAATAAATGCTACATTAAACAACCTCCCGACATATGGGAGTAAATGGTGATTATTTTCAAAACAGAATATTTCAAATTTAAATATTTTTGGTTACTTTGAAGGTAATCACATTTACTATCTTAAAGTCGTGCTGAGCAGCAGCGTTCTCTGCATACTTTAAAGCCTTACTGCGATCGTCATCCGCTCGCCAAACGTGGCGAGATGATTATGGCAGTTACCCTTAGTATATAGTAGGTTCTACTGGGGAGACTTGTGTCCAGCACTGGATCATCATATGGGTTGATGAGTCATACTTAATTTCTATCGCCACTATTCACCTTAATGTGACAGAGCACGAGAGTTAACGATGACGACATAAAAGTAAAACTAAGTGGTGTTTGAAAATTCAGCCGAGCCGAATGAAAGAAGTGTGAACACTTTAGGCCCCAAGCCAGCGACATACACTGGAGCTTTGCAATTGACTCTTCAGTGAAGGATCAATTGCCGTCACTGGTCAGCTTTTCAGCGCCTCATGTATCTTTAAACTTCTTTTTTCTATGTGTGTTCGTAACAAAAAAAATAACAATAATCAGGCTATAATTTATTGTGCTAACGAGCCGATTCCTTAAAAATCAACATGGCCATTTTCCAAAAAAACGGGCAAGTGCATGTACCACGCACAATGTTTCCACATTATTCGGATGGGCGCCGTAGTCCCTCTCCCCCTCATCCGAATAATGTGGCTTCAGAAGTGGGTTTTCTGGTAATATTTTTCAATGGAATTTGTACAAAAATTTTGTTACTTCTCATTTGATCAGCTGTTCCTCGTAAACTTGTAAAGTCTACTTAGCTGTGACAGTTTTCCTTTTCATTTCACTATATATACTACTACCGTGATTTTTTTCACATACCCTTTTTTTTTTTTTGTTCGGCGGGAAAAATTCCTGACGAACACCCCCACCATCCGGGGAAGATGATGGAGGTAGTGTGGGGTTTGCACCCACTAAAAAACCCGCCGTGTATCGCTCGCCACATTTGCGAACGGACCGCCGGAATTCATTATACCGTCGGCGGCCTTTTTTTTTTTTTCACATACCCTACATCAACCATTTAGCTGGCAGGGGAGGGGGAAACTTGACTCTAACAAAAATTTGCACTTTTAAACTTTGCTTAATATTTTACAAACGGATCCCTAAATCAAAAAATCGTCTTTTTAACCTCTAAACGTTTTTAAAAGACCTATCTAATACCCCACATGATGGTGTAGGTGAAAAAAAAAATCACACCCACTTTACTTTTAGGGGAGGTACCCTAAAAAAAAATGTTTCATAATTTGGCTACGGAACCCTAAAATTGTAAGTGAGATTAGATGGGAATTGGTGCAGTTTAGCACCTACATTCATTGCCATGTCGTCCTGCAGACTATAGTTGCATAGTCTACTAAAAACATAACCCATCCTCTTAGCTCTTCCTTTTAGCTAAAAAATGTAAATAAATTTGCCAAAAATACTCGCGCGTGCGGAAACATAAACCTTGACGGTATCAATGTCTGCATTGAAGTGATTGTGGACGAGTCGTGGGAACTTGTTGTGCACAAAACGGTTGTTAACGATCATTTAAATACTATAGAAGGTACCGTGGGACGTAGGTATACTACTAGACTAGGATATTTTGTTAAAACATAGACTAGGAGTACTTATAACAATTGCCCCTGACACCGCCTGCGTGAATGTCAATCATTCACGATAAAAAGTACTTTATCACTTCAAATACATCACATCCTCTCCGCAAGAAAAAGAGTTGATATCTTTAAAACCGTCCAACACATTTCGATAAAAAAAACTAAGAACTAACTACTATGCGTTTCAAGTGAGAAGATAATCGCGATCGCGACAACTTCACTCTGTACTTGTCAAAATTGTACCGCTAGCAACAAAAACTCCCAAGTCGGGTAAAGTACGTATGTGTATGGTAATGGACCGGACGTAATATTTATTTTCTTTGAACTATGTCCTAACATTTTTCTTTATTTTAATATTATTAGTATTCTTTATTATTTAATAAACACCAAACAGAAATAAGTAAATAGGCGAAATATAAAAATATTCTACACTTTTGTGGTTTTACAGTTAAATAGTAAAATACAGTGCTTATGTACAGTTCACTAGAGTAGTAGTGGGCACTTCTGTGTAATACTAATGACACCTTTTTACGAATCATTTTATAGCTGACCTTACGTCATGTAATGAAGTTGCAGTCGTAATGCGAATCAAAATGTCATCATGACAGTTATCAACTCATTTCAAACGCATAGTAGATTAAATTCCCTTCCCAGTACAAATAAACTCATTCAAATACAACGTTTTGGCTCTACGATGCCACATACATACAGATACATAAGTGAAACTCATAAAAACGTTGAAATCAGAGGTTTAAGAGAAAGAATGGCATTTTCTACCTTCTACCCAACATGGGGGTATTTGCCCTCGCAGTGGTAAGCAGCTGTTCTTTGGGAGTAATGAAGGTGGTTGTGGTTTAAATAACCCCGAGTCAGTATCTACTTACGAGTAATTACCCATCTTTAATCTCAGCCCCCCCCCCCCCCCCCAATCAGTAGCACACTTTTTAACTTGTAACCAAGTACTTACGGTGCTAGGCAATTACATTGTTTGAAATATACATTCCATTTACACGTTATGTTTTATTACGTCTTAATCGCATAGAGTATGGTCGGCCGTTGCAATACGGTCGGAACGTCGGGCAATAAACAAGGTATTTTATTTTAAATTATTCACGCGACTAAGCCCCGTTGTATATATATTGTCATAAATGTTTATGTAGTTTTTATGTTCCAATAAATGTTTTTATTATTATTATTATATTATTAAATCGCGAAAGTTTATCAACATTTACACGTTGATAAACTGCATGATCTGTTACTTGCACTGAATAACTTAACATAATGAATGCACAGTCTCTTTAATTATATCATTACATCGTTGCAACTACCATTAGTAATAGAAACTCTTTTGTTTAAACTGACAGTCCCTACATTGTCATGTCTTTTTAGATTTAAGGTGAATAACATATATTTTACATACTTATATCAAATTGACTACTTTATTTAAATTTCCACTGCTGTTCTCTGCGACTTCGATTGCATGGATTTTTTTCCAAAATCAAAAATTCAAAATTCTTTATTCGCTTATGAAGCAAAACAATATTTGTGATACGTCGGGATTCAACATGTACATGTAATTCCAAGTTCGCAAACAATAGGTAAAGCCGGAGAAAAGAACCTGGCAATAAAACTCGCGGCCACTCTTTTTCAATTGCCAATTTTACAATATTTGAATGTATATAAACATGTAACGGGTGTAAGGTACTGCCACTAATATACTATACACCAAGTTAAAGGACTGATGCAACTTATATTATTAAAAAGTTGAAATATGAGATAAGCTAAAATCAGCCTTAGTGGGTACAACATAGTAGAAGCATCTACTTACAACAAAAGTAAAAACTAGACTTTGAATAAGCTGAAGTTTTACCAAAAACCTTATACTCGACTACGAATATTTTTTTACACCGTTTCAATTGGTCGTCTATACTATTTCATTGTATTTTATGAAGAGACTAGCTGTCCCGTGCAACTTCGTTTGCGTAAATTTTCCCCATTTTTGCAACATTTCTCATTGCTGCTTCCCTCCTATTGGCCGTAGCGTGATGATATATAGCCTATAGCCTCGATAAATGGGCTACCCAACATTAAAAGATTTTTTCAATTTGGATCAGTAGTTCCTGAGATTACCGCGTTTAAACAAACAAACAAACATACTCAGCTTTATAATATTAGTATAGATACGAAGATACTATGCAATTATGGAGTTAATGCAAACAAAACTAGCAATGTGTTTTTTGTTATTTGTTATCAAATTAATTTTAATTGAGCCCTTATATTTGTTAGATATATTTCGGGACTTAATCGCGTGAATTATTTAAAGGTACGAACCTTTTATTTACCCGACGTTTCCGTGACCACGATCGGTGCAATTCGATCGAAACGTCGGGTAAATAAAAGGTTCGTACCTTTAAATAATTCACGCGATTAAGTCCCGAAATATACCCTTATATTTGAAACAAATAACAGCATATTTGAAAACAATAAGTAAAAATACCCCATTTACATGCATACCATACGTTATTGTGATACTGATCATTATAGACAGTTATGTAGCATATGTCACCCAACGAATCGATTGACACCTCATTCATCGAAAAAATGTCATTATAAGAGTGTTTGTACCTACAATTAAAGTAAAGGTACATACATGGTAGGTACTGGTAGAAATTAACTAAAAAACACCTGGCAAGCTTCACCGAGGGTAGATACAAATTTGTTGTGTTGAAATATACGTTTTTTATGGCATAAACGGCCGTATCTTTAGTTTACGTTAACTTACAAATTTGAGTTTTACACAGCTTCAGGGGACTGTATACTTGATTATATGTTTTCAATTTCAACTCGATACCTCCACGCGTTTCCGAGATAAAGGGTCTTGACAGACAGACAACAAAGTGATCCTATAAGGGTTCCGTTTTTTTTTAAGGTACGGAACCCTAAAAGCTCGATTGCCATCAGCAGAAAAAAAATATTATTAAATAAATCTATGCTTTTTAATGAATGGTAGTTTAATGAGTGTAACAATAATACGTGGGCGCTTACTACAGGCATAGTGTAATAAAATTTATGCTTAAAGACATAACCATAGAACAATAATATTTGATTTCGTAACCACTATAAAAGTGATGTTCATATTACACAAATTAATTGCATAAACTTCAATTAGCTACTTAATCAAGAAAATACCATAGAATACCGTACAGAACGAAAGATTCATACAATAAAAAGCTCTTGACGCATGTACATCCAGCAATAGCCTGGTTATCCATAACACAGGTTTTTAACCTAGCTTGGAGACCAGTCTCACATTTTTGTGTATAACGATGTTTGTTAAATTCTTGTGTACATTTGATTGTGTGAGAAATAAATACATAAATAAATAAAATAAAAATAAAATAAAGCACAGATCTATGTGCGCGTGCGTCAAGAGCGTTTTGTTTGAATCGAAACAAGACGGACCAGAGACAGAGCGAGTGGCATCCACATGCGCTGCTGATGCTAGTTTTGTGCGCCCGTGTGAGTCTAGGTATAAAAGTCATGGTACATACACATGTCGCCAGCTTAGTTTGCGTGTCTGATGTTGGCGCGTAAGCTGCGCACAACTCGAATTTAAGTATTGGAGGAGATGAAGTAGACGGGCGGGGAATGACGTCTCTGCGTCAGCTACATTCGAATACAACTTCACGAACGCAAACTTACGTGGCGCGAATGTACTGTACATGAGCGTTACTTCTGTACTCTCTTTATTTTGTGCAAATGCTGTGCGATTGCGGCCTTACCAATTTGTGTGATGCACAAATTGTTGTTTCAAGTGTGGGTGTCGGTTTTTTGTATCCGTTATGGCTATGTTTGTTAAGTCCCATGTGACACAGGGCTTATACTATTGCAGAAGCAGTGTTTTTAGGGTTCCGTAGCCAAAATGATAAAATGGAATCCTTATAGTTTCTCGTCCTAGAAGGCTGTAAAACAAAGTGAAAGAAAAAAAATATATTTTTTTTTAAGGTACCTCGTCCCCTTTTTTTTCACCTACTCCATCGTGTGGTTTATCATTATATAGACCATCTTTTCTTTTTAAAAATGTATAGGGATTGTAAAGACCATCTTTCGATTCAGGGATCCGTTTGTGAAATATTAAATTATAAAGTACCCCCCCCCCCCTGCCAGCTGAAGGGTATGTGAAAAAAATCACGGTAGTTGTATATTTAAATAAAAGGAAATCTATCACATCTAAGTAGGTTTTACAAGTTTACAAGTAACAGCTGATCAAATGAAAAGTAACAACATATTCGTAAAAATTCAATTGAAAATTTTATTAGGTCTACTTACTTAATGTTGTTAGTAGTATGAAACAAAAACAACAGAAAACCACTTTTTAAGCTGCATTATTCGGATGGGGGCCTGCGGAACCTAAATTTACCCGATTCTAAAAAAATAAGTAACCAATAGCTTCGCGTGATTTTTCAAGTGTAGCCTAGCTTAGCTTCCCTATTAGTGGGTTTGACACACAATCATAGAGCGGCAGTATTGGAAACCATCCATAAAAGCTCTAAAATCCACTCCTGCGCACTCCATATTAGGCTTAAAGTTCAGAACGTAGGTGAATCTCAAATAATGCAATAATGTGGGCAGTGTAATATAATTGACGTTTGAGAAATTAACAAAGCTTTGTTAATTGCTAGGTGTTTGATTAATTAATTGTTTTTTTTTTATTTATCAATAGAGGTTACTGTGAGGCGATCAAGGTGAATGATAATTGTTATTAATAGTTTCGGCAAAGTCATTGCTTGGGTGGATTTTGATTAATTAGTGATTTTTTTCGGGGTCCAGTTTTTGTATCAATGAATCAAAATGTTCTAATCAAAACTCTGAGTTTGTATGTGGCATAGCAACTCTTGATTTGGAAGAATCGACTGGAATGCGTTTTTGACTTGCAGTGGTTTTTAGATGTTTCCTAATCGATGGTTTCGTCGTTTAGGTAATATTAAGTTGCATCGTCTGTAAGTTGTATTTTTATTCCTTTATTCAAAAAAACCTACACCAATGATTCTGGAATTTTTAAACCATTTTTTGTTAATTTAATGTTCATTCGTGACTGTACCTAAGTTCGTTATAAAAAATAAACGGCTCTGTTAGAAATAAAATGTTACGACCGAACGGAATTATGTTCGTAAAAACTTAGACGGTTCGTCCGGCACGGTTAGTAAGCTGACTAAGCTATTTTTGGAACATGGTTCCTTCTCGCACGATACATTTGTTTGCAGGCTGGTAGGCTAGACGAAAAAAACGTAACATTTTGACAGTGCAATAATTGCATTTATGAGAGATAGAAAATTTTTAAATCCAGACTCAGGAATCGAACCCGAGACTTCCGTAGCCAAACCGGGGCCAGAAGCGAACCACCTATCTGGACTATGTTACTAGATATCAAATCTTTCTATCTCTTAATGCTTGCGAGTTAGTTAACAAAAGCCGTGATAGTTCTTTAACTACCGACTAGATGGCGCTGCGGGGCCTAACTCGCAAGCCTTAAGAGATAGAAAGATTTGATATCTAATAACATAGTCCAGATAGGTGGTTCGCTTCTGGCCCCGGTTTGGCTACGGAAGTCTCGGGTTCGATTCCTGAGTCTGGATTTCAAATTTTTCTATCTTTCAAAAATGCAATAATTGTATTTGTAAAGTAATTGGCAAGAAATGCCTATAAAAATTACTTCAATTTTGACAGTGTTCAAAAATCTATTATTTATGATTATGTAAAGATAGAATAAGGAGGTGGTGTTATATAGGTTGTTTGTATTTTTGTTAAAGGTTCTATAGTCCCCACGATTAAAGGGTATGTACCGATATGCACTGGAGCACTGTAAGGTGTGACGTCAATTCAGTATACTGTGAAGCCGTTCCTTTATAATTAGCTATACTGGTTACTGTTTAAAACAGAACGCAGTCCAGTATGCTGTCGTCTACGTATTCATAATTTTATATGTACAACTTACTAACAACCAAAATATTTTGAATTTTAAATATTTAAGGTAATTATTAATATCAATTGAATTAATTGCACAATGTCTGAATCAATGGAATTAATAAAGTACTGAGAGCACTCGAAAACACCAGTGCTCAGAGTACCAAAATGGCGACGTTTTATGACGTCACATATTTCCCAAAGTATCGTCACATATTTGCCGTGTGGTGCCGGCTTAAGAATAGTACCACCCCATCTCTACCCGTGGGTGTCGTCAAGGCGACTAAGGGATTTTACCCCAGAGGACGGGCAGCAGCGTCCTCTGCGTACTTAAAGCCTTACTGCGATCGCCATCCCGCTCGCCAAGCGTGGCGATTATGGCAATTACCCCCAGGATCTACATACTAATAGGTTCTACTGGGGAGACCCGTGCCCAGCAGTGGGCCATCTTATGGGTTGATATGTATGTATGTATGTATTTCCCAAAGATAGCAGCAGTATGCTGTCAGTCATAAATTCATAACGGAACGAATTTATCCGCAGTAAAAGCACTGAACAGTGCTCGCAATATATATCGAAACTAGGACTTCAGAGAATCATGCTGCATCATGACAACACTTGGTCACATACGTCCCTCAAAACAAAGGCGTTTCTTGAGGAATCCGGCGTTGAAACCTTGCCTCATCCATCTTACAGTCCTGATTTAGCTCCTTGTGATTTTTTTTGTTCCCGACAATCAGGGAAAAAAATAAAGTTTTTTTTTTTTCGTGTGCCGTAGAGGCCGTCACAAAGTCGCGATTTTGTACCTATCGGATCAAGACTGGCAAAAGTGTTTTAATAGTTGGTTCAGACAGACATTTGCATAAAGAATGAAGGAGAGTATTTCGAAAAAATGTATCATAAATTTTGTAATGTCTTGTATAGTTTTTTCTTGTCTCAATACTTATCAAGTTACCTACGCAAAATCTTTAAAATTTATATAAAAAACAATTCATTACAGTGTTATGGACTCCACCTTACCATTCCCACTCATATTAATATTATTCACAGACACAGAATCTCGCACCAGCTCGAACCACTTTTTTCCGCAGGTGTTTGAAAATGATGTGTGTGAATGAAGAACGAGTTTTCCTTCTGTACTTTCAGTGTTTTGTGGCTTTAGTATGTGTATGATGTATGAAAGGTCAATGACCGTGTGATACCTGTGAAGGATTTAGTATGTGTGATGGATGAAATAATACTCAATGAGAATCGAGACATTTGATAAAAAAAATAGAATAGGGAATAGAGAACGTTACCGTACCGGCGATTTGGCAAGATTTGCGTTTTGTAACCTAAGTGAATTTTGTCTTTGATATTGTTGAACCTGGAAGCCTAATAAAGTTCCATTTTGAGATGAGAGAAAATCAACATCTCTTAACTTTATGTCAAATTTGTTAGCCAGCAGTTTTAGCCCAGAGTTTTGCGCTTAGGAACACGTTATTATTTTTTTACACGTTATTATTAGGAATTTATGTTCGTAAACTTTTGCGATTTGTACACATTATAGAATTTTATAACTCTATCTGTTTGTCTGTGTGTCTGTTACGTTTTTACGCTTAAACCGCTAAACCGATTAGATTAAATTTGGTATGGAGATACTTTGAATTCCAGGACAGGACATAGGATAGTTTTTATTGCGATAATCGACATCCACAGGGGCGAAGCCGCGGGCGAAAACTAGTTAACTATTAACTTCGAACATACAGTTCGTTTTTGATCATAGTGTTTCACAATAAATATTTGATTGAAATGTTTAAACTGGCAACTATGGTCAGACGGGAAAAAAAAGAAAAAATAGGAAAAAAATTTTTTTTCCTATTTTTTCACGGCCGTTGCAATACGGTCGAAACGTCGGGCAATAAACAAGGTATTTACCATAAATTATTCACGCGATTAAGACCCGTAGTATACTCGTATATAATTACATAAAAATAAAATTGCCTTCTGCAAGGAAATGATTTTTTTCTGTTTATTTTTTTCTTATATTATTGGGACTTTACCAAAAGACTTAAATAAATAATCACCGAATTGACGTAGCATTTCTCTTTCATATTTATTTACATAGATGACATAATGATATCCATCTGGGTGAACACCGGAACTAATTTACGACTGTTATTCATTTCAAATTAATAAATATGTATGTAGGTGAAAGTACTGACCTTGATTATAAATGACATAGGAAGTAAGGATCCTAATTAATGATATTTATGTAATACATTGTGTTGTAATCGTTGATAGGTAACCTGTCATCTTGAATAACAAGCTATGTGTATATATTATTTAGAAAAAAACATTCTAAATAATATCATATATACCCATTAGGTGACATTGTTTATTTGTTACCTACCTTGTCACGACAAACTGCTGAAAACATTGAAATTTGACATGAAACAAACTTTTTTACAGTATGTACCTATATTGGAATCTTAATCTATACTACTATTATAAAGCTGAGGAGTTTGTTCGTTTGTTTGAACGCGGTAGTCTCAGGAACTACGGGTCCGATTTAGGCAATTTATAGGCTGTATAACATCACGCTACGACTAATAGGAGCGGAGCAGCAATGAGAAAAGGGCGTAAGTGCCATGAACATACGCTCTTCTGCTGATGCAATTATTCAAAGCTGCGGAATCCTACACTGAGCATGGTCTGACATGCTCTTGCCCAGTTTTTTCTGTCTCGGTTTGGGCTTGATGATTAAAGACTTTCATTTGTATGCACTTATCTATAAGATACTAGCTGTCCCGCGCAACTTCGTCTGCGTAAATTTTCCCCGTTTATTTCTTTATACATTTTCTAAATTTATCCCGTTATCTTACAAAATGCACTTACGGACGTACTCGCAGGTACAACCTATTCTATAAATACTTAATTAATCTGTTAACTATAAACAGGTAATCATTTATCACTATAATTGAAAAACCACGTAGTTATTTCTCCGTAATTATCGTATCACAGAGTAATTTAAATAAAAAGGAAGGGGCCACCATTTGGTTTCAATCTATCATCGGAAATATTTATCTTCACCTAATTTTATAATTAAAACAAATTGTTGTTTATGTTTGTTCAGCCAAAGGATACCTAAAGGATGCTCTGCAGGTGTGTGATTTAAAAAACTTGCCTAGTAGGTATATTTTTTATTTATTCCTAAACAAATAACCCGTCTTCGGAAGCTTGTAAACTTCAAACATCAAATATCTTTTACAAAGTGACTGCAATTGGGTAGGTGACAACAATAACAATAATTTATTTTACACTATACAGGAAATAGCATTTGCAAAAATATTCTGGAAAACAATCTTTCTCCACAATTTTACGTTGTAATGAATTTATAAACATCAAAACAAACATTGAAACTACATGATTTGACCATACAAAAGAATGACGTCATTGTTTTGGATTTCATCATTGACGTTTCTTAAAAAGATACTGTTTTGACTTGACAGTCATCTACCCTATTTCAAATGCCAAATAGAAATACCGTCCTGTAAACATTTTTGACACCAATGACATAGGCCGTTGTCGTTGTCAGGGGTGGATCCAGGATTTCATTTGGGGGCACGAGAGGCAAATAGCAGTACCGAATTTAACATGCTCACGACACGGGGGGGGGAGGTTGCATTTCGTTTGTTTCACAAGTATACACTTCCATTTGATTTTGACAAATTACCGTCCAAATGTCAAAATAAAAAGTCTCGTTCTTGACGGCGGTAACCTGTCAAACGTACTACTACTATAGACTTCAGTGCTCAAACGTCATTCGGTTTAACCTTTAAATCTAAAGGGGAATAATAGCGACATAAATACTTTTGAGTGCGACTCAAATTTAAATATCATTTCAGTATTCGAGGGTAGACCAAGATCCCAGAGTCACCAGACATCTCTTTATTTCTGACAAGCTGTTCCGCGCAACTTCGTATGCGTAAATTTTCCCCGTTTTTGCAACATTTCTCATCGCTGCTCCGCTCCTATTAGTAGTAGCGCAATGTTATATATCCTATAGCCTTCCTCGATAAATGGGCTATCCAACAAAAAAAGAATTATTAAAATCGGTCCAGTACTTTTTGAGTTTATTCGTTACATACAAAAATACAAATCTTTCTTCTTTATATTATTAGTGTAGATGAACAAAATGTGTAACAAATGGTATGAATGAGTAGTGTCAGTAGGTACTGCTATGCCTACCTGGCCAAACAACCATCAAGCTCTGCGTCTGGCGACTCTGGAATCACGACCTATGAGAGATTACTGTGCCACACACATTTCTCAGAACCATCAAACATAAATCATTATAAGATAAAGAAGCCGCTACAAAGAAATTCCACCCACTCAATAATTCTAATACAACTTCTAATTGAATACTTCCTCAACTTTGTTGATAGTAACAACGGAATGCTGTGAAACAAAACAGATGGCGCACTAACAAAGGGCGATGGGCACTAATTAAGTGAACTAAACGATCAATGGACGCCGCAGGATGGGATGGAAACACACGCGAGTGCAATTGAGGCTTTTACTCTGCGTGTTTTGTTGTGATAAAGAACGTCGGTAAAATAGCGTTCTGATGAGATTGCTGGATATATGTCGTAGTGCCAAGGTAGCATTATAGGCTATTAGCAGGTCAATATACGAGGGTGCGTTTTTAAGTCCGCGGAATGGAGGGGATAGGGGTTAGTGGTGGGGGTAATTTTAGTCGTGACGTGTTTTGGGACTCATACGTACATACACATACTGTGGTGCCGGCTTAAGAATAGTACCACCCCATCTCTACCCGTGGGTGTCGTCAAGGCGACTAAGGGATTTCACCCCGGAGGACGGGCAGCAGCGTCCTCTGCGTACTTAAAGCCTTACTGCGATCGCCAACCCGCTCGCCAAGCGTGGCGATTATGGCAATTACCCCCAGGATCTACATACTAGTAGGTTCTACTGGGGAGACCCGTGCCCAGCAGTGGGCCATCTTATGGGTTGATATGTATGTATGTATGTTTTGGGACTCATAATTAGTATAAATACCAAGTTTTGTCTTAATTGGGTCATTAGTCTTTGAACTATCGGCAATCAAGCAACTGAATCGGGAAGTGAACTGAAAACATGGAGAAAATCGAACACCGCGCCGTTATAAAGTTCTTGACTAAGCAGGGAAAGTCCGTTCAAAACATTATGGAAGAGATGTCATTAGTTTACGGGGAATCTTGCCCTGGAAAAACAATGATTTACAAGTGGCATGGGCTTTTTAAGCAAGGCAGAGAGTCACTTAAAGACGACCCACGGCCTGGGCGGCCAATTGAGGTGACCCCTTCAGCACAAGTAATAAAAGTTATACTGGAAGTTGCTCGGCTAAAGAAGAAACAAGTTGCAGAAATGGTTGGAGTATCAGACACCACCATTTTCAAAATTCTGCATGATCATATTGGCATGACAAAAGTCAGTGCAAGATGGGTGCCGAGAATGCTCACACCGCCTCAAAAACAGCAGCGCGTCGAATGTTCGCGTGCGTTTCTGGATCTCTGTAGTGAGGATAAGGATGGCGTATTGGCCCGGATTGTTACTGGGGATGAGACTTGTGTTCATCATTATGAGTAACCTGAGTCTAAGCAAGATTCCATGCAGTGGTATAAGAAAGGGACACCATCGCCTAAGAAATTTAAGGTGACACAGTCAGCTGGGAAACTCATGGCGACGAACTTTTGGATCTCAGAAGAAATTTTGTTAATCGATTACAAAGATAAAGGTGTCTCTATAACCGGAGAATACTAAGCTTCGATATTGGAACAATTAAAAGAAGCAATTAAAGAAAAAAGAAGATTAAAATTAACAAAAGGTATCCTGCTCCTGCATGACAATGCACCTGTTTACAAGAGTCGTACTGCGTTGGCTGCCCCGCACAAAGTGGGCTTCGATATTATTAACCACCCACCGTATAGTCCAGACCTGGCCCTGAGCGACTATTACCTGTTCCCTAAAATGAAAAAAGAACTTCGTGAGAAGAAATTTACAAGCGATGAAGAAGTGAAGAAAGCAATTTTGGCGTATTTTTCGGAGAAAGATTCAACATTTTTTTATAAAGGTATAGAGAAAATAATTGATAGATCTGAGAAGTGTATTAGGGTTGCAGGTGAATATATTGAAATAGAAAAATAATATTGCATTTTTATTTGCTACTTTTATCCTCCATTCCGCGAACTTAAAAACGACCCCTCGTATTATCATTGTGATAATCAATCATAATGTGGTCAAGTCCATCGGAAGACGTGTTATCGCTTTAACCGCTGATTAAGTCTGACGAATGAGACCGACCGCCCCACTTCCGGCATTTCAAATATAATCGTCAAACGAAAATCACGACATTTTGCGGCTGCCTTGTTCAAATTAGTCAATAGACTTGCTATTTAATCAAAACAATTGTTAGGGTAACTAAAATAGCAAATTAATCATTCTCCGACATATATTTATCTCATACCTACCTTTAAAGGTAAATATTCTTTTTATACCACTAAATAAATAAACGAGCAGGTCGCAAGCCTAACTGTAAGCGTCACGCTAGTCCATTACAGTATCAATGACACCCAAATCCAAGTTTGGTAAAGATCTGATTGTCACCACACTGCACTTCTCATTTGAGCCATTAGTTCGTTAGTCTCATTCGCCCAATAATTTCGCTTGCTTCAGTGCCCTTCAACCGAAACACAGTCATGTTTGAATCAATATTTAACGAAAGAATAACTGACACTATGGTGGTACAAGATAACTCCCGCACTAGTCGCAGGGGACTTTAAAACCGTACAAATTACGGCAAAGTACATGTAAACTCAAAATTGGTGTCCCGAACCTACAACCTTTTGCGCAGCTGTCATAAGCACTCCCACAGCGCTACTGAGGCAGTCTAACAATATCAAACAATCCGGGAATGTTCTTAATATGAATGATATTCCTTTCGGGAAACTAGTTTTTTTAAAACAATTAGTGAACAAATTAACGACAATAATCTCAAAATGCTAGCCTAATATTCGTTACTAGCGGCCCTCTCCGGCTTCGCACGGGTATAAAATATATGGATGTTATTATACATATAAACCTTCCTCTTTAATCACTCTATCTATTAAAAAAACCGCATCAAAATCCGTTGCAGTTTTAAAGATTTAAACATACATAGGGATATAGGGAGAGAGAAAGCGACTTTGTTTTATACTATGTAGTGAAGAAAGTATTTATGATCTATTTTTAATAGTAGGTATCTATTTTTTTTTGTGTGTAGGAGAAACAATGAACAATCCCGGGTGCCAAATGTGCCTAAATATTTAAAAAAAACCTTTAGCTGTAATACAATGTTCATGTACGACAGTACCTAGTTAGAGCTTCAACAATACGTTGCCGCACGTAATTTCGAGCGCTATGTTTCCACAAGGCGTTTTGTGATGTTTACATCGCTTGCGTGATCCCGTGTTAAAATAAATGGTACACAAAACAGGGATGCATCAAACACGCTATAAAATTAACGTTTATTACCGAGCTCTAGAATTAAGAGTCGATATTATATCTAGCAGTTTACAAATTTTAATTAAAGTAAAGAATAATGTACCTAAGTAAATCATTCTTTACTTTGGTTGCATCTTCGTATAAGTAAACGTCTTGTCCTATGTCCATCAATTTTCCACCATGTGTTTTTTTTTGTTTTGGAAGTAAACGCGGGTTCGAGTCCCGCCCGAGCAAATTTTTGCTTTTTTTTTTTGAAGACGATCCCTCAGTTTTTTCTTTAGAAGACACTTTACACATTTAATATGAATAACTGAATGTTTCTTTTTTTATCTTAAGACTTTTTTAACATATTTGTCTTGATCACCACCTCCGACTCCGATTCCGACTCCGACAAATCAAATTTAAAAGCTTCAACTCCGACTTCGGTTCTGATAAAACCACCTCCGGAACATCCCTGGTACAAACAAAGGTAACCTTGATTATTTCCAACAGTGTAGACGGCTGTTGCAAACCAAGTATCAAATAATTTGGTTTACAACAGCCGTCTACACTGTTGGAAACAAGCAAGGTCACCTTGGCGGGAACGCTTGTTTCCAACCGTCTGGAAGACGCTTTAAGCGTCTTCTAGACGGTTGGAAACAAGGTGCCCTTGGCGGGAGCTTTGTGTGGCCCACCGTTTGTGTTTTCGTCCAAACGGTTGGAAACCACGCGCAAACACGCGCGACCTTGGCGGGGCCCACCAATTGTTGGTTGCAAACCACACAAACACGCGCTACGCACACAAGCTCACACTTTCATTCTGATCGCGCTCGTCATAGTGAAATCACGTATTTATAGTTGTAGGAATGGCTCTTAATTTATCAAAACTTCAGAAGCTGGGCTTCAGTATGGCAGTTTTGTGTGCTATTGTATTATGCTTAATATATATATAAATAATAATAGTATAATATCTAGGGACAACTCACACAACGTCATCGATCTCAAAGTATCTACCTAAGCAGAGCATAGCTTGTACTACCAGTATATGTATATAATCTATGGCTTGTACCTACTAAGTCAACCAGAGAACTGATAAACATACTTATATAATACTTCTAAATACATAAACATATTATAGATAAATTACACCTAGACACAGAATAAACAATCGTGCTCATCACCGTGGGGATCGAACCCGCGACGTCTTAGAGTCACTGACCGATAGACCAAAAGTTAGCTTCTAATTAATTAGTAGTTAGTGTTACATAATTATTTCATCATCATTCATTAGATTCATGTTAATTTTATCAATTCAATAAATTGACAATATACCTAAATAATATAAAGGCAATGAAATCTGTATAGAGATCCATTCATATATATCATAATAATTTCGCGTCCGCGTCGGTGATGCGTCTTGTACACCGACACGTGCGCACTCGCCGCTTGCCGCAGCCCGACTGATTGTATTGTGTATGTGTGCGGTGGTTTGGTTTGCTGTTCGGTTGGAAACGTCGACTACACGGCGACAAACCAACAGCAAACGGCGTGGTGGGAGAGCGCTCCCACCCGCCAAGGGCGTTGGAGGTCAAACCATAATTTGGTTTGCAACAGCCGTCTACACTGTTGCAAACCAGCAAGGTCACCTTGGCGGGAAGCCTTGTTTCCAACCGTCTAGAAGGCGCTTTATGCGTCTTCCAGACGGTTGGAAACAAACGTACAAACCAAGGTGCCCTTGGCGGGAGCTTTGTGTGGCCCACCGTTTGTGTTTTCGTCCAAACGGTTGGAAACCACGCGCAAACACGCGCGACCTTGGCGGGGCCCACCAATTGTTGGTTGCAAACCACACAAACACGCGCTACGCACACAAGCTCACACTTTCATTTTGACCGCACTCGTCATAGTGAAATGACGTATTTATAGTTGTAGGAATGGCTCCTAATTTATCAAAACTTCAGAAGCTGGGCTTCAGTATGGCAGTTTTGTGTGCTATTGTATTATGGTTAATACATATATGTATGATGACTGCCTCTGTGGCGCGGTGGGAGTGTGTCCGACTGCTACGCAAGAGGTCGTGGGTTCGATTCCCACACGGGACACCACTTTGTGTCATCCACAAATTGTTGTTCCGGGTCTGGGTGTAATTTGTGTTCGTGACTTGTATGTTTGTAAAGTCCCCCGCAACACAGGGCTTGTACCCTAATGTGGGAGTCGTCTTTAAAAAAAAAAAAATTATAATAGTATAATATCTTGGGACAACTCACACAACGTCATCGATCTCAAAGTATCTACCTAAGCAGAGCATAGCTTGTACTACCAGTATAAGTATATAATCTATGGCTTGTACCTACTATGGCAACCAGAGAACTGATAAACATACTTATATACTTACTTCTAAATACATAAACATATTATTGATAAATTACACCTAGACACAGAATAAACAGTCGTGCTCATCACCATGGGGATCGAACCCGCGACGTCTTAGAGTCACTGACCGATAGACCAAAAGTTAGCTTCTAATTAATTAGTAGTTAGTGTTACATAATTATTTCATCATCATTCATTAGATTCATGTTAATTTTATCAATTCAATAAATTGACAATATTCCTAAATAATATAAAGGCTTTGAAATCTGTATAGAGATCCATTCATATATATCATAATAATTTCGCGTCCGCGTCGGTGATGCGTCTTGTACACCGATACGTGCGCACTCGCCGCTTGCCGCAGCCCAACTGATTGTATTGTGTATGTGTGCGGTGGTTTGGTTTGCTGTTCGGTTGGAAACGCCGACTACACGGCGACAAACCAACAGCAAACGGCGTGGTGGGAGAGCGCTCCCACCCGCCAAGGGCGTTGGAGGTCAAACCATAATTTGGTTTGCAACCGCCGACTGCACTGTTGGAAACCAGCAAGGTCACCTTGGCGGGAAGCCTTGTTTCCAACCGTCTAGAAGACGCTTAAGCGTCTTCTAGACGGTTGGAAACAAGGGCACAAACCAAGGTGACCTTGGCGGGAGCTTTGTGTGGCCCACCGTTTTTCCTTGGTACTTGGTTTGCAACAGCCGTCTACACTGTTGGAAACCAGCAAGGTCACCTTGGTTTGTTCGCTTGTTTCCAACCGTCTAGAAGACGCTTAAGCGTCTTCTAGACGGTTGGAAACAAGGCTTCCCGCCAAGGTGACCTTGCTGGTTTCCAACAGTGTAGACGGCTGTTGCAAACCAAGTACAATGTAATTTGGTTTACAACAGCCGTCTGCACGGTTGGAAACCAGCAAGGTCACCTTGGTTTGTTCGCTTGTTTCCAACCGTCTAGAAGACGCTTTACTTATAAAGTCTAAAGCGTCTTCTAGACGGTTGGAAACAAGCGAACAAACCAAGGTGACCTTGCTGGTTTCCAACCGTGCAGACGACTGTTGTAAACCAAATTACATTGTTCTTGGTTTGCAACAGCCGTCTACACTGTTGCAAACCAGCAAGGTCACCTTGGCGGGAAGCCTTGTTTCCAACCGTCTGGAACATGCTTTAGATAATAAACAATTATTAACCAGTATGTTTTAGTATAAGTACCAAAAACATACAAAGAGCATTTTGCAGGCCGGTTTATTCTGAACTTATACATCTACGAAAAGAAACCGTCAAGACTAAATCAAGCCGTATAACTTCTCTTAAATAATTTAGATCCTTCACAACAATTTACCCCGTCATACCCTGCCTCACGAAACATAAATTTAACAAAAAAGGACCGTAAAATCGCCCAAAACTACTTTAAAAACGTGACCATGACCAACTAACAGAAAATGCACCGCGCGCCGCACACCCAAATCGTTGCGCATTGAAGTGTAACACAAGGTGCGGCTTCACTGTGATGTCTGCCAATCACGTGTGAGCTCCCTCACTTGCTTTTGAATATTCCATAATCCCTCGGTCAGTACGCACTAGTTTAGTACCTAATAATACTTATACTTAGGCATTATATATGTATTCACACATCAGCTATACATCTATACTTAATATTATAAAGCGGAAGAGTTTGTTTGTTTGTTTAAACGCGCTAATCTCAGGAACTACTGGTCCGATTTGAAAAAAATATTATTTTGTTGGACAGCACATTTATCGAGGAAGGCTATAGGCTATATAACATCGCGCTACGACTAATAGGAGCGTAGCAGCGACGAGAAATGTTCCAAAAACGGGGAAAATTAACGAATACGAAGTTGCGCGGGACAGCTAGTCTATACAAATATTATAAAGCTGAAGAGTTTGTTTGTTTGTTTGAACGCGGTAATCTCAGGAACTACTGATCCGAATTGAAAAAATCTTTTAGTGTTGGATAGCCCATTTATCGAGGAAGGCTATAGGCTATATAACATCACGCTACGACCAATGGGACCGGAGCAGCAATGAGAAATGTTGCAAAAACGGGGAAAATTTACGCATACGAAGTTGCGCGGGACAACTAGTATTCAATAATCCCTCGGTCACTAAGCACCACTTTAATACCTAATAATACTTATACTTAGGTACTCTAATTCATACATAATATTATATAACAAAAGTAGTCGTAAATACCGATGTTTAACTTATGTATTGTAATTACAAAATTACATTGTTAACCTTGTATTGAGGTAATGAAAGAGCGGCGTCTCCTAACACATACACTGTTTTGTCTAAAATAAGGCTCCAATTACAATTCAATAAACAAATGTACCTATTGGTTAATGAAATAAATAAATTTGGAGATTTATTTCCCAATGCCATGTTTTTTGCCTGTGTTCGTTTGTCTCAAAAGCTGGACGTTTAAGCTTAAAAAAATATCTGTTCTCATAAAATAAAAAGCTTCTTTTTACTTTCATGTGCTAGGTAGCCTTTTCTTTTCATCACCAATGTCACAACATTTTTTAAAACTAGCTGGTAGCTGACCCGCGCTACTATGTCTGCGTCATTTTTCCCCGTTTTTGCAAAATGTTTCATTGATGCTCAGCTCCTATTGGTCGTAGCATGATGTTATGTAGCCTATAGCCTTTCTCGATTAATGGGCTATCTAAAACTTAAATATTTTTTTTAATTTGAACCCGTAGTTCTTAAGATAATCGAGTTCAACCAAACATGCAAACTCTTCAGCTTTATACTTAGAAGTATAGATAAAGATGGCTTTAACAAATCAATTATTTAATTTGATTTCTATTTGTTTGTACTTATATATGTGCTTAATTTCATTAAACTACGGCATCTGATTTTCATTTTCATTAAATTAATTTCTTCCGGAAGGTTTATACTTATGTCACTTTATTTTATACCTATTAATAAAAAGCGCAGAAAAATGCGTGCAAAGACAAAACGCGTGGTTTTTTCCATAAGACATATTTACGGGGAGTTTCCTGGCGAAGCATAGGTCAAAGTAAAATGGTTTCTCAGCTGATGCTTGATTGGGAAGCAACGACGCGTGAATGTAACAGTCTCCCACGGCAGTCAGCGGACATCCCGGATATTTAAAATTAATTACTGACGTACTTTATAAATGTATGTGTGGTCTGCCTACGTATAACATATAGTAGAAAGTTATAATTTGAAGAGGATACCTCCAAGATTATTCACACAGTTTAAGACGAGCATCAGTCGTCCGCATCAGTTTGAAGCGGCGGTAGCTTAATGGCTAAGGCATCGGTCTCGCAATCGTGAGGTCGCGGGTTTGAATCCTATCCATTATACTACCGACGTGAACCCACTCCTAACACAAGCTTTTGAGCTTAGCTGGAGGGGTTAACAAGAATATACAATAAATTATCTTCCTCCCCCAGAAGTAATCTTGGTACTTAAACCGCCACTTTTCTAAGTACCCAGGTATGTATGTACTCATATATTAATTACGTAGGTAATTATAAACTCGGTAATTCTCGAAATTTAATAGTTATTGATAGATGGAAATGGAAAACTAAAATTAACAAAATTACACAAAAGCACTTTCCGTGCCATTAGCAATATATTCGACAGTATCAACCATATTTTTTCTCCTTCACTCTCTTGTTGTTAGAGGAATACAGTGTTAGGGTTCGATGCACTATACTTTACTTTATGGGCATCACATTCAATACGCTATAAACATGAGAAGCCCGACTCGTATAACTAATATAACGTTCACGTGAAATTCGTTGCATAGAGATAAAGGTCACTCTTCAGTCTTTCTTGACTGTGTTACAGTTTCAGCGGTCATATGACTCATACGATTATCTATACTAATATTATAAAGCTGAAGAGTTTTTGTTTGAACGCGGTAATCTCAAGAACTACTGAACCGAATTGAAAAATTCTTTCACTGCTGGATAGTCGATGCATTTATCGAGGAAGGCTATAGGCTACACAACAATACGTTACGATCGATAGGAGTGAAGCAGCAATGAGAAATGTAGCAAAAACGGGGAAAATTTACGCAGACGAAGTTGCGCGGGGCAGATAGTAATATAATCGTAAAATCTCAGCTCTCCACAGAACTCGATGGCTTAACTGGCTAAAGCAATTGAAATTGTATCTTAATATCTACTTGGGTGAAATGGTTGCAAAATTGCAATTACCTACTTCATTTCTATTTTCATTCATTCAAATGAACAATGTTCACTTGGCAGTAAGTGAATGAATGAATCATTCACTTACTGCCAAGTGAACATTTTTTTTTTCCCGCCGATATTATTCGGTAGGGATTATGGCTCGCACATTCTGTGCATTCGCCAGTTTCAAGTTTATTTTCTTTCAGTTTCATATATAAATTCTTTCAAGTTTTCTTTTTTGACTCACAAATTCTCATTCATAACCAGTTATCACGTATTTAAAGAATACTTTGCACTTGTAGAGTATATTTCTTCGATAAACGCGGAGCTGTAAAAATATCGACATGTTAGTTTGCCGCCATTTTTACTACTCCAATTGAACATTTCAATGAAAATTCACAGCCATTTTTTTCTAAATTGCCAATTATTATAATCTCATTAGTCGATCTGCATTTTAATCTGAAAGTTATATGTATAAAGTGACTAAATCGCAAACTGTGAAATATTGAATAGGCCTGCTCGTCATTTGTGGTCTTCATCATCAGTTCCACTTCACCAATTGGTGTTTTTTAAGAGTAAATGCACGAATCACTATGAAATATACCTAAATCGCTGTAGGTGTGCCTTTGATATTTTAAGAGTTCCCTCGATTGCTCCAGTATCCCATCATCAGATCGTGATCAGATAACAATGGGACCAACTTGGAAGTATATCCTTTCAAACACAAATAGGATTTTTCGAATTCGGTCCAGCCATCTTTGCGTAATCGGTGAACAAACATACAAAAAAAAAAATACATACGGACGAATTGAGAACCTCCTGCTTTTTGAAGTCGGTTGATAATCAGAATTACTTTTGCACTTAAGGACTAAAAATATTCATACCACTTATTGCTAAGTGGTATGAAAGTATAAAATAACCATTGCCAAGAAAAGTGCCACTGGTCGGCCTTCGATTCCCTCATTCTAATTCAATCAACGTGTAAAATGTCAGGTGATATGTATGACATTGCACCCGGATTCAGTGGCAATTGCACATTCCAATGCTTCCAAAGTTATTGTTGTGTGTGTCAACTTTTAGTGAATAAATAGTTAGCGCTGACAAACTTTAGTTTTTCTTGGTAATACTAACGGGCCTGGCCTTAAGCTTTAAGTTACTTCTACTTAAGACCGCACTCTGACCAAATAACCTTGAGCATTCGTTCCCTATATATGTTCGTGAACTTTCGCGATTTGTACACATTATAGAATTAAATGTCGGGCAATAAACAAAGGTATTTAGCCTTAAAATAAAATATTTACGCGATTAAGACCCGTAGCTTATAAAATTCTATCATTCGTTCCCTCTTCGCCGCACCGTAGCGAATGCGCTCTGTTTTTGGAATAAACTCTTTATAAAATACAATTTAGGTCGTTTGAAAAAAATGTTTCTATCATAATGTTTTTTATTAAATTGCCAATCTATTAGTGTAAGTTGCAAATCAAAGAAATTGATACTTCACGAGGGGATGCATTTTATCATAATTATTTCTCATTTCTGTGGTTGTGAGGAGATTAAATAATCATTATACTCCTTTAACAATAACAAAATCTATCATTTTGAAGCCAACATTATGTAGAAATTTAATGTATTTTTATTAGTTGATATTTCTTTTTGGATAAAGAGCTCCACAAAAGTGCACAAAAAACGGTTAGCGCCGGGTTTTGCACAGGGCCTTAAACTATATTTACGATCGGGGTCTTGGGGTCCCTGACTCAGTAGCGATGGAACAGATCAAGATATCGACGAGGTTATGCAACGTTAACACTGTCGGTCCATGGACGGGTGACCGTTTTCGAACATTGTCACACCCCTCCGTACCTCGAAGAGCACGTTAAGCCGTCGGTCCTGTGCCCAATCAATCCCCGGTCGTGTCGGATTTCCGTCCCAACGGTCTATGAGAGAAAGGGAATAGAGAGTGCACTTGCGTTTGCGCACTCACTTGTGCACTATAATATCTCCTGTGTAGTTGGGATTCTCTAATGAGTTTGTAACAGACATCGCGTGTACGGTGTTTGAGCATTCTAGCTGACCAAAACTATTTATAATTTAAATTTGATCGAAAACAATTAACTTTAAATATATATGACAATTAAAACGTATTTCAATTATCCTTCTTGCAAATGTATTAATTTACAAAGAGGAAAATTAAATACGTTTTGGTATTCATATATAATTGCAGTTATTTGTTTTCGATCAATTTATATCAATACTAGCTGTCCAGCGCAACTTCGTCTGCGTAAATTTTCCCCGTTTTTGCAACATTTCTCATTGCTGCTCCGCTCCTATTGGTCGTAGCGTGATGTTATATAGCTTATAGCCTCTCTCGATTAATGGGCTATCCAACAGTGAAAGATTTTTTTAATTCGGACCAGTACTTCCTGAGATTACCGCGTTCAAACAAACAAACTCTTCAGCTTTATAATATTAGTATCGATAATAATACGCCTATTAACGGACACAAAGTATGTAGATGCACTCACTCTCAATAGTAGGAATAACATTTAGAAATATCACAAAGCTTTGTACCTTATTGGAATCGAACACACAAACCCTTGCAAAGCAGTCGCACGCACTCCCACTGCTCTACCCAGGCAATCTCTTGTCATACATAATTTGTACCAAACTTCACTACTTTTACTGTAATATTTACGATGAGACTGTTTGTCCGTCTATGTTTATGACTAACAATAACATTGTGGCTCCCAAAACGTCAATAAACATTGAACAAACGATTGTAAACTCTATTACAAAGACATAAGATTGTTTGTTCTGTGAATAAAATCCGTGGGATAAAGATAGGCCTACACAAGAGACAAAGAAAGCGAATTGTTATATTTTATTGTTCATAGTTCCGTTTTCTCAAAGAAAAAATGTCTTAATATATGTTTACGGGGTTCCCAAGCTGATATGAGAAAGATGAGTGCTTGCTGACTGATTAAAACCTTTTGATAAATTAACGGAATTTGTAAAGTGCCGTTTTCACTGACAGAGTGAACTTTCGTCAGAAATTCGATGTCAAGTGTGTGATTATTATAAACAACATGTAGAATGGTGTGGCAATGAGAAGAATAGCACACCACCCAAATGTAGAAAACACTGAGATTGTTAAAATCTTTATATTTACATCACACTAATATTATAAAGGCGAAAGTTTGTGAGTATGTGAATGTGTATGTATGTTACTTCTTCACGTCTAAAGCTAGGCTAATAAATCGCGGGTAACACCGCGGGGCACAGCTAGTAGTACATAAAACAAAGCCGCAGTCTTTCTTTACGTTTAGATCTTCTAAACCAGGGGTTCCCAAACTTTTAACATATGGAACACCCACTAAATGCCTTTTATTTTATGGAACCCCATGTTCATAACGAGGTGGGAGATTCAATGTAGGGAAGGGGTGGGGCTGAAAGTGCCGATTTTGACAAACCCCTGGATAAATCAGGGTCTTTATTCACTATCTTTTTTTCTAACTGTCAAAATCGTGTCATAATGGTCAATAGAGAGCTGCGCTTAGAAATGAGGTGATTTGAGCGCACCGCACATGCGCCAGTTCGCGCGGGTTTACCGCAAAAACGAAAAAAAACATAGTGAATATAAAGAATATAGATAATATAAAGGACCCTGATAAGACGAAAGAAATATTTACTCATGTCGTGCTGGAGGATCTACACGCACTGCCGCGACTAAAGTGGCCTGATACGACTTAATACGAACATACCTATAGCTATCTCTCTTTCTTTTTCCGTTATTTGCAACGAAACAATTTTAACCCCGCCATCTATACCATATCTGCCTATTACCAGATGTCTCAAAAAGTAACATTGGAATTATCTAACGTGTTAGGGGAATCATGTGACGACAATAACGTTCATTTTTTTAATTTGAAAACATCTCAAGACCCTGGTAACATTTCTCGTCTCATTTAACCTAGTAGATACAGACAGGGAGGGCAGAAGAGCATCTGGTCAGTGGAAAAATCAACCCTGTCAAGGTGCAAATTTAATTAAGTGATGAAGTTAAAGGTCGTTTTAGATACAATAATTCCAACCCATCTCGGAACATCTTCAGAACAAAGAGTTTTATCTAGTCCATATTAGTTTTAGCTAGTCCGATATTAGTTATAGCTAGTCCGATATTAGTTTTAGCTAGTCCGATATTAGTTTTAGCTAGTCCGATATTAGTTTTAGCTAGTCCGATATTAGTTGTAGCTAGTCCGATATTAGTTTCAGTTAGTCCGATATTAGTTTTAGCTAGTCCGATATTAGTTTCAGTTAGTCCAATATTAGTTTTAGCTAGTCCGATATTAGTTTTAGCTAGTCCGATATTACTTTTAGTTAGTCCGATATTAGTTTAGCTATTCCGATATTCTCGAGCGCCTTTTGAATAAAGCTGTAAGTGTAAGTGTTGAAGTTAAAGGCTGTTTTAGCTACAACAATTCCAACCCATCTCGGAACATCTACAGATCAAAGAGTTTTAGCTAGAACGATATTATCGAGCGCCTTTGTATGAAGCTTTCCTTCTGTAAAATAATATTCTGAACCAGCGTTAATCTGTGTTCATGAATGATTACATTGTCACGGTCAGTCGTAACTACGAGTATATACTACACAAAGTATTAGATCATCGTTGTATGTCGCGTCGCAATAACTGATTTCCCTTCAGTCTTAATAGTATGTGGGTTAACAAGTAGTCTAGATTTTTCACGTGAGTCCAGACGCAGATCCAAAGGAAAGGCAACTGGAGCAATTACGTCCGACCCCCCCCCCCCCTAAACTTGACTGAAAGACCTTGATGGCATGGCACCCTAAACAAAGTTCTGGAAGCGCTAGAGTCCCCATTAGTAGGTACTGCATAAGAGCGTTTATGTTTCACTCAAGCTTATCGCATATCAGTATGTTAACCATTATGTAAGATTTGATTTGGAACTTAAAGATATAATGAACCACAAAATGTGTTTAGCATAAATTCCGTAGTCCAAAAGTTTAACTAAATAAATACATTTCAAATCAAAGCATACCTTTGTTATATTACTTTAAGACCAATAACGCCAACTACGCCAAACAGCAGACATCCAAAGATGCGTTTTTTTGCGCAATTGTAAAACGTAGGTACATAACAAATGTGATAAACCGTTTTGTAAACCAACTCTATCATCATAATGGACCAAGATAACTGGTTTCAGCATCATGCAGTTCCGTTTAACAATGATTAACAAGCAATTATATGTTACAATACCGTGTTAGACAGAAAAATTATGGGGCATTACCACTAAACATCGAGAGTAACTACAGAAGGCAAAGTTCCACCTACACAATAAACGAGCAAAAAGCGGTGCTTTACAAGTAGGTGGGCTCGCGAAGTTTTCTACCAAGGAATAATTTTAAGGCAGTTTTTTATAGAGAATTCGCTTTTAGCCCCATTTTTTAAATGTGATTTTTAAAAATAATAAACTTAAATTACTCAAATCGAAGCCCAAACCTGAAAGTGTGATAATTTCTCAGTAAATGATACCGCAAAAGTGCATACGTTCGGGGATAGTGTTAGGGCTGCTTCACTTGCTCTGATAATCAAAAAAATCCCTTATTTTATTTTTATTGTCCCTAAACACGCCATTAAAAAAATCACAGTTTTTAAGATTTTAACTTTTGACTTGACATAGTCCTGTACCTAATGACTGAATCGGCAGATGAGGCTTCTATTTAAAATATCGGTCAAGGAATCTAAACAAATTACAATTAAAATCTTATACATAGATACTTCGCTCGGCAGCGCTCACACACGCCTCCCACGGACACAAAATCTCGGAACTACTTCAGAAACATCAGTGGTCCGTGCGTGAACGATGTCTATGAATGCGTTGCTTGACCGCGCTACGTTTGAACGTTACTTTCTAAACTCTCGTTGTTTTGTGGTGTTAGTGTATGCAGTTAGAATTGTTTACTACTGTTAAATACGATCTACTAATTAGGTATCAACTTAACGAGAAACATACTCAGTATACGCTATGCCATGATTTTTATTGATGTATTGGATAGCCAAGAAATTTTAAGATTTCGGGAGACATAATTCTTATGTGTTGTTGACCCTCTTTTAAGGTATTAAGGGTTTTTTTTAAATATTTATTTATTAAACAAAGTTACAATATATATCATATAGTATACTCGCCAAACTTAACGTTAGATGGCGAGATGCGCTCGAAGTTATAATAAATTACTACTATAATGCGTTATACCTACTATCTGATTACAAATTGAATTATTACCTATATTCTATATATAACAAGACTAAGGTCTAATTACTCAATGGCGAGAAGATGATGTATAGTCCGGTCCAGCCCTTCAGTCTTGCTTTTATAACACTTTTGTTACACTTAGGAACTCTTCTTAACTCTTATTGAACATAATAGAAGTACTTACTAAATATTTTGACATTCTTTCTTATTTTTTAACGATATCTAGCAATGTGGGATTGTGCTCTCATATTACTAGCAACCCTGTTAACCCCTCCAGCTAAGCTCAATGGCTTGTGTTAGGAGTTCTCTGAGTATAAACACATATTCAGAAATTTTGCTATGACTGGACTTAGATGTTTACATGCATATTTAATATCTTTTACCCTTATTCCATCTGGTGCTTTGTCACTCGAGAAGGTGTTAATAACTTTTTTTATATCTGCCGAACTTACTGCCATATATCTAAAAGTCACCTCACGCATAACATCAACTTGGCATAACGTATATATTTCTATCTAAAAATTGTATATTAAACTCATGTTTTATTCCTTTTATTTCTTCAGTAATATTTTTTGTGAAATTAGAATAAATTTGACTGATATTGTCTATTTTACTTAAATATCTTTATATTATGTGTACAATGTTTAATTTAGTTTCATTTCGCCCCAATAAAATTTTTTTTTGACCATATTTTTCTATAATCCCCATCACAGTGTATTAGTTCCATCTATCTATAAATATATTTTGCATCATTCACTAATTTATTTACCTTATTTCTTCATTTTGTGTATACGAATCGCTTATTCCTATTTTTTGAATCAGGTTTGAAGACTCTAAATAAATAATCTCTACACAATAACATTTTGTACAAGTACCCATCGAATCATGGATGTCTTATTCTTTTATTACCTGTTTTAGGGACCACGACTACTGTGCTTTCCCTATAAATTGTATCGAAAACCGTTCATAATACCTGAAACAACACTAATGGATACGTTATTTCAAGCAATCGTGCCCAGTAACATGTATCAAGTTTTTGTTTTACGAGATTGTCATTAATAAATTCACGCGCACTGTTATAGAAGGTATACTTATATTAATACTCGCACTTAAGTGTATCGCAATGCCCGCTGCATGATGGTTGGAGATATGTGTCTTGATCACGAACGACGTCACACTTGCCGTTCTGTTCGTACTTATCCAAACACGACGTCACATGTCTTATTTCAAAACGTCAAATTATGTTCACATTCTTCTTTCATAAGTATCTAAATACTGTAGTCAGCCAATAGGCAGGTGGAATTTACACTTGTTTCCCCTCGTGCTAGCGACAATTATGGTCGGTATTGACAGGTATCAATCGCGTCGCAACCTCCTGAAAAGTAAACCTGGGTGTGTACCCTGCGAGCATTTACACCAGTCTTTTTAAGAAGTTATTATATTTCACATAAATAAAACAATCTCAAAGCTATCACGTCCTCAAATCCCTGGGTTTGAGCATTCACACCACTCTTTTTAAGTTTTTTTTTTTAAATTTCACAAAAATAAAACAATCTTAAAGCTACTCGTATCACGTCCACAAGTCACTTAACAACAATGTTGTCCCAGAATTTAAAACTAAGTGCTAACGTAAGCTATATATGTTTTATGTTTCTAACTTGATCTATATTTTCAAGTCACGATTTAACCCAGTTGTGTCCATAACCATACGAAAATAATTTCAAGTATATAATCGCTTTTTATTTATTATATTATTTAAATTATAATTGGCAAATAAAACTGTATAGTGCTAATTTGATTTCTTTTTGTTTCAGGTGAGTTATATCCGAATATGGAACAAGTAACAAGAGTTACAGTTACGGTAAATTAAAAATTAATTGAAAATAGTATTAATTTCGCTTGCGTGGTGTGGCTACCTCTTAAATGCTTTTTGACGGAGTGTTTTCGAGGTTAGGTTATTTATATTCTTGTTTTTGTAGTTTTAAATTGTTTTATTGACACACCAATAAACTTCTAGGCTTTAATAACTTAGTCAATTTATACAATAATTAAATGCAATAAAAACTCTCAAATTAATGGTAATTTTCGATCAACTTTTTTTGCAACTACCTATCTATACTTAATTATTACATAATCTTTCTTACAAATCTCAGTTTTAATCAAACTTGGTTTATTTTTTTAAAAAGATAACTAGCTATGTGTAATTAGGTCTCACATTACTAGCAATCTTGTTAATCCCTCCAGCTAAGCTCTAAGGCTTGTGTTAGGAGTGGGTTCACGTCTGTAGTATAATAGGTGGGAATTAGAACCCGCGACCTCACGATTGCGAGACCGATGCCT
This sequence comes from Herminia tarsipennalis, assembly GCA_945859575.2. Lineage (NCBI taxonomy): Eukaryota > Metazoa > Arthropoda > Insecta > Lepidoptera > Erebidae > Herminia > Herminia tarsipennalis. The sequence goes on along the minus strand of OX243843.2, from coordinate 3,719,387 downwards.
TATCCAATAAGCTACCGCCGCTAATTTCAAAAAAATGCTACAAATAAAGCAAAAATCTGTCTTAACTTCCAAACGATCCGTTCCTTTGCAATCATCGTAGGATTTTCAGTAGTATCAGTATCACGAATCCCTGGAGTCTTACCTCCTCCCATCCAAAATGATGAACTCCTAGGCCCAGCGGTTTCAGCGGTTTCTTGATCAATTTACCTATTTTTTTTTTAAGATAACTAGCAATGGGATTGTAGTCCCACATTACTAGTAATAATATATATATATATATATATATATAAATATATATATAAAATATATATCTCTTTCTCTAAATAAAAGACTCATCTTAATCAATATCTAATACTCAATTACAGACACAATATTGATTCGATCAGTAGTCATTTAGTAAATTATAATCATAAGAGCATAATCACACTTTTTAATAACGAAATCAAATGCAGACATTCAAAACAAGTTTATTATTTAAATTACAGCCTCATTTGATCGGAACAGACGGAATTACGTCACAACATAGACACAGACGCGTATAATTGACCGGAAGTGGACATGAAAAACAACTTTTTGATATAGAATATAATTTTAGACTGAAACTTATGCAATTTAAACTTGCTGACCCGGTGAACTTCGTACCACCTGAAATTGAATATAATATGAAATGGAAATTCTTATGCAAGAACGATTTTTTAATTTTCTGTAGTTTCATAGTTTTTTTTAAATTTATTTTGTAACAACACCAATGCTGAAGCGCCCAATAAAACGCTTCAGACGATTTTTTTTACGGAGACCACAGGGCAATTATTTTTTAAATTAAGAATTCATTCATTACACAACATTTTTGTTCAGAGTAGCACAGCACTACTCTGAAAAAAAAAGTATATTGCAGAGTTTGTTTGCTCTTAAAAATGATTAAATCTATGATTTATAAGCATGTGGTTACCCAAATTACAAGTTACTAGATGTACCTACCGCCAAATCGAATCCAATGATTTAAAGACCAAAATCATTGTTAGATAATGCAAATACATTCTCGTAATGTTAGGAGACCGTAACGAATACCCAAGTAGGTACTATTACTTTTGACTGAGAGAAAGTAAATATTGTTCTGAAATTGATAGCCATTAGTTGTTAAACTATTGAGCAAGAAATAAATAACAAAATGTAACCAGGAACAATTTTTATCCAATCATTGCAGCTCGTTGTGGTGTACCTAGACAATTTTTGTAATTGTTTTTGAATCTATGGATTTTGAATTTGTTTTAATTGCCTCTAAATGTTAGTTATAACCATCCCTAGTGGTAGGATTATTACTAACCATTTGAAGCATTTGTAGGCGTACTTGAAGAAGGGTGGATTTACACGAATCTACACTAATATTATAAAGAGGAAAGATTTGTATTTTTGTATGTAACGAATAAACTCAAAAAGTACTGGACCGATTTTAATAATTCTTTTTTTGTTGGATAGCCCATTTATCGAGGAAGGCTATAGGCTATATAACATCGCGCTACGACTAATAGGAGCGGAGCAGCGACGAGAAATGTTGCAAAAACGGGGAAAATTTACGCATACGAAGTTGCGCGGGACAGCTAGTTTATATATATAGCACGTGGCGGTGTTATACCTAGATGAGGAGATAGGAGAGTTATTGAGAGTAGGTACCTATTGAGAATAGGTACTCTCAATAACTCGAGTGGCAGTCTCCTCCGGACCTTTGACATGCAATGTACTGCTTCCACAAAGTAAAACTTTGCCACGTTTTTCGCTTATGCACAATGCATCGCCAGAGTACTTCGACCGCTGCAATTTTCTATTGAGATAAAGCTTTGTAAATAAAAATTACCACCTTAACCTTAAAACCAATCCAGTTAGATTCATCCATAAGTGTTTTCGATTTGAATCACAGCTGTATCACTTTACATTTACTCATCCATTAGTCTCTAGCCTCTTGAGTTTACTCATCCGAACTCATTGAGTTTTCCAAGAAGTTCAATGCAACGCAAACAACGACGGTCAGTTCTTTCCAACTTTCTTCGATACGAGGACGTATGACGTACAGTGACACGTCATTATTGAATCATAATATTTTGAAATCGTGCCAATCTGTAACTTATTCATTCACCGGCGTGTTTCCATTCATATACAAGACTGTTCGTTTTGTATTTTATGTTCTTTAAAATTTTTAACACATTATATGTTTATAGCAAATACCTTTAAGTAGGTACTGGATCTTTTAAGCTATTGCATAGCTTCTATCGCGGGCCTTGAGCGTGGAGACCGAATCCAGAAATTCCGTAACGAAAATAACCAAACACCCCCCACTCCCACCGGCACAGCGGTGATAGTTTTTAGTTTTTTTTTTATTATTTTACTTAAATAATTATAATTTTTTTTTAATATATTTTTTTTTGTTGTTTTTTTAGTTGATAAAAAATGCTATGCAATAGCTTTACCGCGGCATTCCCGAGTGCTACACTTTTTTTTAATTGATCCACTTTTGGAATGTTTCGGTTTTGGATGTACTTTCTTACGCACGTGAATTCTTAGGAAGTTTGCTGCTAAACTAGAATAATTTCTAAAAATCATATTATAAAAAAAAATCTTTATTGTCATTACACTGTTTCACTTATCTAGATTACAAGGAAATCGCCTTTTAAGCAAGGAATTGCTTGTAGTAAGAGATTCCGCTCTTCTAATAACAGTAATTCATAAACATGTGCAATTTTATATTACTAAATATTTAGTGGGAATTAACATAGAGACTTAAAATAACACAACACAAGAGACTTACATTGCCAACAGCTCAAGCCTACAATAATTTGCTATCACCAAAGTTCTCGAGTCTTCTCTCGTATCCGGCTTTCCCGTTACTCACGCGTATGCTAGCTTTACACTAAAAATATCGGTACGGCTGATGAACTCTGGGCGATAAACGACGACTAATAAAGTAATAACACTCTTTGTATCCGTTCTAGTTAAACTAATGGTGAATAGGAATTCAGGAAATCCTCATAAATGAGGTGGTTTCTTATAATAATAATTTGGTATTCAAATGGGTGTCCGCGAAATGACATTTCCTAAAAAAGAAGTTTATAAAGCAATCACGTCTTTTTTATATCGCATTTTATACCATTTATAAGTATCTATTGTAAAAGGTTTTCTATTAATTCTTATAGTAGGTTTTTAATAAGTATGAATTACCGCACTTTATTTTTTTTAATATAAGATGTTTTGAAATAAAACGTACTCTGATAATTTTACACTAACTACATATTTGATGAATTTTTATCTTTTATTTCCATCATCTCATAGTTTTTCCTAACTCTGTCATTTAATTTGCTAAAACTAAGTTAAGTACTCTATTTATTGCTCTTTCTATTAAATCGTAAACAGTCGAACTGATTTCATAATTTTTTGGCACAAAACCAGTATTATGATTCATAACATCCTCTGAAACCGTAAAACCACTACAACTTTTTATCATTACTTGCGAACTCGTAAAAACTTCTGAAGAGCTAGCATTATATGACTAATATTATTTAATAATAGAGTAGTGGCAGTAGTAGATCAACCTATTAAATCATTATTCATACCTAAGTCGTTATGATACTTAAAGAAATTAGATGACTAACTAATCATTGTAAGGTTTGCAGTACGTAATACTAGCGGCCCGCTCCGGCTTCGCACGGGTACAAAATATATGGACGTTATTATACATATAAACCTTCCTCTTCAATCACTCTATCTATCAAAAAATACCGCATCAAAATCCGTTGCGTAGTTTTAAAGATTTAAGCATACATAGGGATATAGGGACAGAGAAAGCGACTTTGTTTTATAATAAGTAGTGAAGTAGCCGAAATGAAAGTGTAAGTGTACTAACAATACCCAAGGATTATTTCTCGGGAAGAGTCTGTCCATGTGACGGAAAGGGAAGGGGGGCAGGATAATTGACTCTTACAAATAACATACGTCAAAGCGTGAGCTCGCACATGAGATCTTTAATATTTACTTGTTTTAAAGGTCTACCTAGAATTTTGGGAGAGTGGGCTGTTGACACCTATATCCCCTTCCTCCCTTGGAGGAAGGTAAGCTTAAAGGTTTGGTAGTCAATGTGAATCACCAGAAACACTATACTGATTTTGATTAAATGATGTGTAAATAGTTGAGCCTTGGGGAAAGATAGAGACTACGTTTTAATAACTTTGTTTCTTTTCAACACTAAAACCAAAAATATGTATCACATAATGAGTGTTATATCTCCTTGTATATAATATCAGATTTAAAACTGGCGAGACAAAAGACATTTATGAACACAGAGACCTATTTAAAGCTTCGTCATAAAAACTTTATAACGAATTCATTCTAAACATATTGCAGACTTTGCAGTTTGCATTTCATTGAACGTGGTATGGTTCCTACAGAAGTTATTTCTGCCCCAAACATCCGGCATTTCGCCATAATAACTGTGGTTCCACATCCATGGAGTATAGAGTAGGGATGTTACGGAAGGAACTGAAGAAGAAGTCGGAGTTTTAAAATTTGGTTTGTCGGAGTCGGAGTCGAACGTAGTGGTAGAAGATAAACATGTTGAAATAACGCTAAAGAAAATAAGATAAAATAGTATAAAGAAACATTATTTATACTCAAAATAGGGAATCCGTGAGAATTTTTAGGGTTATACTCGTAGTTTCGTCATGTCCGTCTGTCTGTCTGTCCGTCCATATGTCACATGCATTTTACTCAAAAACTACACAACGTAAACGGATCAAATTTGGAGTATAGATGTCTTGTATAAACTGCTACTTAGTTCGATAGTTAAATAACAAAAAAATATATTTCCGGGGAGAGCACATGTGACAGAAAATGAAATATTTTTTTTAGCACACATCTATGTGTGGCAAATAATTCGTCAGGTCATTTAAAAAAATATTAAGATTTTTAAGAAAATTTTAACTTAATATTTTCGAAAATAATCGCTCCGAAAGTTAGAAAAATTGTGTTCTCCCTTATCCCCTTTTATCTTTTAAACCGTATAGCCAAAAAATATGAAAAAAAAATCACAAAGATGCCGCTTATAAATAATATCAACAATTTTTTTTTCAACATACATACACAATAGTCTTTGAGTTATTGGCGAAAAACTGCGCTTCTCACCAAAAGGAGGTAAGTGCCATGAAGATACGTTGTTTTTTAGATCGTATTTTTTCAAATGTCGTGTATTTCTTTGTAGTAACAGCTGCGGAACCCTACACTGGGCATGGTTCGACATGCTCTTGCCCGGTTTTTATTTTTATTGAAGAAACGGCCGCCGCACCCTTGGTGCCTCCGTTTAAAACGTCCGATATAAAAGTGTGGTAGCCGAAGTCGGAGTTGGAGGTGTAAAATCAATCAGAAGTTCAGACCTTTTAGAGTTTAAGTCGTAGCTCCGTAACATCCCTGATATAGAGTATAAGGAGTAACATCTTAAATAAGAAAAAAGTTAAAAGTGTCCAGCTGTAAATACCAGTTCAAAAACCCTCCAAAATGTCGCTAGCATAGATGAAGAGTTATAATAACCCTGTCGCTACTGTAGCGCCACTATTGTTTAACGCATTTTGACGTTTGAAATCTTACTCCTTAAATCTATACTCCATGACCACATCACACAAGCTAACGGTCGCCACTTCAAAGATCTTTAAAATCCAATGAAATTCTCTTGTAGCAACATTTGCTAAATGTTGCTACAAGAGAATTTTTATTCGAGAGATTTATTTTGGATATTTAGAATTTGTTGAAACTAGATCAATACACACCACGGAAATAAGTAAAAGTAAAAAATCAATACCTACAAGGTTATCGGTAATGGAAATCACAACAAAATTGATAAACAATACGTTTCAATTAAAAAATTGAAAAAACATGAAACAACAATACGTTTCAATTAAAAAATTGAAAAAACATGACTACAATATAAAAATATTAATTCTGTGCCGCCTGTAATGATTGATTTAAGTCGAGTTGTAATTTTTACATAAAAAATTGATGTTTTTATTTTTTGTCTAATTCGCGTCTCTTTATTTACTTTCGGAGATAATTTTGTGCAAATTGATATAACTGGCCTGATTTTTGCAAAAATAACGTGCATATATACGGTTTCTAATAAGTATTCGACTAAAAAGACTCATTTAAGAAAATTACATGCCGCTGTTACTAACAAAACTAGTTGAAACTGGGTATTTATACCTACTGCTTCTTTATTAAACAGTAGTAGTTATATCAGTACGAAATGACCAACAACATTGTCAACCAACTCTTTATAAACCAAGTTCTTCAATCTACACACAAAGAAAACACTAAAACAGTTGGCATTGTTCATTTTATTTCTACCTATTGCAAATTGGCAATCAAACTTAAACTCTTTTACCTACTATTGTACTGTGTAAAAAAATGATAACAATAATACTAAAGAACATTTCAAAATCTTGGTTTGTTTCCTAGAATTGTACTCTACTTCGAATTGTACGCTATTTCGCCTTGCGAATTTAGAATGAGTCAGTCCTTCATTATTTAGAACGGAATTATAGGTTTTTGGGGCTAGGCGATAACTAATTTATCTTTTTTTAAAAGATTTATTTTTTTAAATAATAATGTTAACCCTATCAACAGTAAGTCAAATAATTTAACTTAGTTGATACTAAAGTTAAATTGTTTGTTATACGAGTGGGTTCACACAGTAGTCTATTGCAGTTTTTCGCAAAGACGAAGATTGCGTCGAGGAAGATTGTATTTTCCGAGTAAAAAACTGTTAACAGCAATCAGGGAAAGCTAGTTGGACTTAAAGCAGTTGCTCACATTCAATATATTGCCTAATTAAACCATAATGGTGTTTCATGAACACCATTACTGTTTGATTGGGCAGATCACTGTCTTACGAATTCTGGCAAAATCACCAGATCTTGTCATCTGGTCACAGACATTTCTGCGCATGTCTAACAACACTAATTTATTGGCTAGTCCACTTCTGTACTAGACTGAGATTAGTAGTTATAACCAATACAACAATTCATATAAAAAAATAGATTTATATAAACACAAATATAACTTTAAAATCTTTATGAACACAAAGTATTTATTTGAGCCGTCTACCACTGAGTTAATACTCACTACTTTAAACAGAGTGCTTAAGCGCTACCTTAGCGCTTTACCTCAGCGAGGAGATTACATTGATTACTGTACAAAATACAGTAAATTTTAACACTGGTAATAGATACAAAACATATTTTAAACATCAGATACAAATACTAACGTCATTGAGGACTTCTTTATGCTCTCGGCTTTGATTTTAGGTATGTAATTGCATTCACACTATCCTCTGTAACAGTGTTCCGCAAACTTTTTTTATTCACGGTACACCTTTCAAGCTAAAAAATGTTAGAGGTTCATCATAGAAAACAAGTTTGGAGGTGGGAAGGGAGGGGTAATCCGAGTCCCCGGGCCAAGTTTAAGTTCAAGAGACGCTAACATACACCTATCAGCTTTGATATCTATTTGGGGACCTTTCATTACTACCTATCGACATAATATAGCGAACTATATGCCGATAGAGGCACACGTTTTACAAGCCCTAAATTGGCGGTATATGCATTCCATGAAGCCATTGAAGAGGTCTCTAAGGAAGACTGGTCCAACTGCTTTGTACAATGGTTTCAGTGACTGCATTAATTGCGAGGGAATATGCTTTGAAAAACAATAAATTTATAGTAGGTTTTAATTCTTATATCTAGTTATCAGAATCCAGAAATTTCCAGATAAAATCAGTATGTGATATTACTCCTTGAAATTCTGTAGATTTGTATATAAAGTTCTGTTACGTACTTTTTAGCAATTACTTGTCACAAAAAGTAAACCAGGTCTTCAAAGGAGGTCTAAGTAATTACTAAAACAATGTTTCCCACTGTTTTATAATTTTATACTCATTCAGAAGTTCCTAGATTTCAAATTAATTTGTAATTTCGTACGAAGTATGTTTAAAATTATAATTCATTAACATTTTGTGTGTTCACTTTCGGTTTCTAGTGTAGCATCATTACCTACAAATTATTCTTTTAAAGGTTTGTTACTTACCTACTATGAGTATAGAATGAATGAGCTACTCGATACTTGTCGACCATTCAAGCTTGTTATAACATTCGTTAAAAGAAAATTTTGTAATGTTTTTTACCATCACAAATTTCATAAAAAAATAGCAACACCTATTATTTAAACAAAAAAAACAAAATAGAGTATCTAGATGCCACAAAACTATGGGTATTTTTTATATTAATAAATGTTATCAGAATGAAACTGAACTATATTAGTAACAATACCAACAAATTTTTTAATGGTAATCTTATGAAAGAAGCGTGCAATAGTTTTGCCATAAGCCCTTCGAATTTCCAAAATAATCTGAACACCGTGACCAGTACAAAATACGAATGACGAAAGCGAAAACGCATTAGCGTAAGATGCAACCGTATCTTAACGGTTCGTGGACTGCTCTCGACCCACTTAGCAAGCGTGAAGTTTGTCCAAAATCTTCATTATATTGCTAAGTTTAAACTGTGATTTCACCTGCGTAGAATTTTACAAAACACGGGCTAATAACGTTTACATTAAAAATATCAGTACCTACAACAGTTTTATATTTTTTTAGTTACCTGTCCTGGCTTCGCACGGTTGTCATATTGTAGTTCTTAACACCTTGAGTTACATTATTGTAATTTTCCTAGGGATCTCTAGTTTTTTTGTAAAACAAGAGTTGTTTTGCATCCTAAGTGAAAAAAGAATTTTGAATTTAGACAATAAAATATAGCTTATGTTACTCCCCAATAATGTAGCTTTCTAATAGTGAAAGATTTTTTAAAATTGCTTCAGTAGTTTTGGAGCTTATTCAGTGCAAATAAACAATCAAATCTTTCCTCTTTGTAATATTAGTATAAATAACTTTTTGAGGATCACACTTAATGGGATCTATAAACAGAAGAAATCAAAGAGCAACGCAAATTGACAGAAATAATTTCTGATTTCTATAAAATGGTGCAGTGACTGATAGGTAGAGAATAACAGATTATGTATTACTAAACAAACATGGGCAGGATCACTGATGAAGATACACAAAGGACGTCCTAAGTCAGAAAAGAAACAATTAAAAGCAGTAGATTTCGGCTGATTGATTACAAAACAGCCATCAAAGATAAATTGACTGTAATCATTAAAAACACCAACATACAAACATATTTTATAACAGTAGATAATAAAATCGTGAGCAACGTATACAAACTCAACCTTTGTTAATGGTTCCTACCTGAAATAATGCGTGATTTCGATTAGCCTGTCCTCTGTGTGTAAACAAGTTGTTCTTGGTCTGAATGTTTGGTTAATATCTACACCTGTCTGCTTACTAGTTAAACCTGCTTGGTAGAGCGATTTGCCACGATAATCTAAATCCTCACGCTGAAAGTGTTATGTAAGGAAATAACGCACTTCACTTATAACCATCAATATAGCTTGCTTATATTATATGTCCAACTTTTGCAACTTCGTCTAGTTGTTTACAACGAGCTATGTTGTTTACAACGAGACGAATATGGTTCTTTAAACTAGCTCTCCAACTTTTTCTGCGTAAATTTTCCCCGTTTTTGTAACATTTATCATTGCTGATTCGCTCCTGTTAGACGTAGCTTGATGTATTTGCCTTCCTCGACAAATGGGCTATCCAACAGTGCAAGAATTTGAGTGAAAAAATTCAATTCGGATCAGTAGTTCCTGAGATTACTGCGTTCAAAAAAAAACTAAAAAAAAATCAATTGTCAACTGATCGGCATAATTATTCACACAGCCAACTGACGTCATTACCACATAGAAATATGGCGTCCATTGTGTCCAGCGTTTTCGTCAAATTTCGCGGGAAATTTGAAAATGTAAAATTGAATTTGAAAATGTAAAATTTAATTTGAAAATGTAAAATTTAAATGCATTTTTATTACGCTAATCGATTCAATAAAAAAATTGTGTTTTCTTAAGTGGCTTATTACCACTATAGAATTTAATTGAGACAAATGTTGATAAACTTTCGCGATTTGTACACATTATTAAAATATATATATTACGGGTCTTAATCGCGTGAATAATTGCCCGACGTTTAACGTCGGGCAATAAACAAGGTATTTTACCTTAAATTATTCACGCGATAATACCCGTAATATATATATTTTAATTAATTGAGACAGTTTTCGAAACTTTTGTCTTCACCCATCACAGTTAATTCATAAAAATATTTATCTAAATTCCAAGTGATCCATAGAATTAATTCGACAGCATAAGGGCATTCACATCAATTGAGGAACACGACGTGAACGAAGGGTCCGCGACAAATTGCTGTTGACCCTTCACTCTATAATTATTAAGAGTTAATACTTTGTTAACTGGGTGAATGGTTATGTACTGTTACATAGTATGGTTGATGGCGTGGAACGTGTTGTTTTGAAGTTAGATGCCTTTTGTAATCTACTAGCTAATGCTTTTAATACTGCTTGGCTAAAATAAGGTTTTCAATAAAGTATCGGGAATGGATGATTAGTTTATGGTTCGAAATTTAATTTTGTATTTTTTTGCTGTTAGGTTGGCACAACTGTTTCTAACTTTAATACTGACGGAGTTTCGTACCAACTTATAACCCCTGTGTGAAACACGTGTTTTTCCATTTTAAACCAAAGAAAATATAAAATTTCACAGATATAACTTTCAAATTAACGAAGTTTCGTATAAACTTGCAACCCCTATTTTACCCTTCTATGGGTTGATTTTCGAAAGGCAAAATTTCAGAGATCAGTTTATTTTGTTAGTTAACAAACGAACTAACAAAATAAACTGATCTCTGAAATTTTGCCTTTCGAAAATCAACCCATAGTATGTATGGGTCAAATCTTGGAAACCAAATGAGTAACCACATCCTCAAAATTTGTACACTTGCGCATCTTTGGTGACAATGCAAAACACAGACCTGATCTCGGGAGGCATCTTCCATAGGAACTAGCAAATTTGGGCTCAATTCTTTCGTCTTGAGAGGTACTATCCTAGACGATTTCCAGGGTCTGATGATACGTCAGCCTCAAGACGTGTTATTCTCAACTAACACTTCTTGAAGCTGACTTTCCGATAAGCTACCCCAGTGACTCCGCTACTGTGATGATGTCGTTGACAAATCGAAGATACAAGATGAACTTCTCACTGAAATATTTATGACCTATCCAGTCCAGTGTATTGAAAAGATGCCCTGAAGAGCAACTCGCTTAAGGACGTCTGAAGAGTGAAGTATGTGAAGAGTTTATGGGATACTAGCTTTCGCCCGCGGCTCCGCCCGCATGGATGTCGGTTATCGCGATAAAAACTATCCTATGTCCTTCCTCGGGACTCAAACTATCTCCATACAAAATTTTATCTAAATCGGTTTAGCTGTTTGAGCGTGAAAGCGTAACAGACAGACAGAGTTACTTTCACATTTATAATATTAGTATGGATGACATCCTGTGTTAGCGCAGCTCAATAAGGGCTATCGCGCAGGCATTTACCACTAGAGGTGCTAGTGTATAGAGTCAGGTCTCCAAAACTTTTGTTTTTTATATACGACTAGCTTTCGCCCGCGGCTCCGCCCGCGTGGATGTCGGTTATCGCGATAAAAAACTATCCTATGTCCTTCCCCGGGACTCAAACTATCTCCATACCAAATTTCATCTAAATCGGTTTAGCTGTTTGAGCGTGAAAGCGTAACAGACAGACAGACAGACAGACAGAGTTACTTTCACATTTATAATATTAGTATGGATAACTAGCAATGTGGGATTATGGCCCCACATTACTAACAATCCCGTTAACCTCTCCAGCGGAGCTCAATGGCTTGTGTCACGTAAAATAGAAACACCGCCTTCCCGCTCCACCCATGCTGTGATGCCTTAGGGGATGATGAAAATAAAAGACTTACTTTTCATCCAACTTCAAAAAGGAGGAGGTTCTCAATTCGACTGTATGGTTTTTTTGTATGTTTGTTATTCGAAGACGGCTTAACCAATTTTGTTTTGTTGTGGTCCTATTGTAACTAAATACTGGATCTAATGATAGGATCTTGGAGAAAATAAAAAAGGGAACTCTTCAAATATTAAAGGCACACCTTTAGTAATTTGGTTACATTATGCTGTAATTTGTGCATTTACTCTCAAGGAGCAGTAATAGGGAAGCAGAAGACCACCTCAGAATATGTCCAGCGGAACTACTCAATAATAATTATTTCGCGTTGCGAACTGAGTACCGCGTACGATACCTGATACTTCGTCTCCATCACATCACGTAAAACATAAAAACTACATTTCCTGGCACCAACTTCAAAATGTTTACCCATTATTTGTTGTTGTACCTATATTATTTTATGCTTTTTGAAGTCGGTTTAATCCTAAAAAACTTGAAGTTTTTATGCCCTAGTACCTACTTATACATCAACTCGGTCGCTGTCCAATACAAAACCGTTAGAATTTAATACAAAAATCTCGTCTAGACACGTTTAAATTAGAGGGATTTGTTTCAATGTCGTCGATCGGTGTCGAATGTTCGCCTGTACCTACAAATATCCGCTGTCATTCGACACTTCACTTAAGTGTCGCGTGACTCGACATCTGTGCGTGCTTTTGTTGTATTAAGATTGAATGTATTTATAATTTGCTTAATTACTCTACCATTGTCACTTTTGGACCGTATGTTTCCTAGTTTGATAGTCATTTCCTGCTGTAAAAGGATAATGGTCTTACGAATTGGTTTTTGAATATTGATGATAGAAATAGAATTTATATTGATATGATTTTTCGGTTTTTCCGATTCGGTTGTTAATTGGTGTCAAATCTGTAGAGCTTAATAAGGATTGATAAGGTTCGGACACAATAATTCCTGCTAAAATGTCACGTAGTTGTTTTGCAGGATTTTAATAGATACTATCATATGGAGTTTTTAAAATATGCTGAAGCGATAATTGAATACTTAAAAATAATGACATTATAACCAAAATTTGACTCGGTCAATTTTAATGTGTACGATAAACACCTAATGAGATTGCCAGCTAGATTGCCAGCAATTAAAAAATAGGATGAAAAATATTGCCAATAACTCAAAAAGAAGAATGTTAAAGTCAACACTAAAACTGTCCAAGATATAACAGATATAATTAGTCTATGTGCATCAAACTATGAATACACGAGTACCATTGGTCTATAACCGTTTCCATTACCATCATAATGACTCAATGCTATAGTTAATTTAACAGCAGTCGACCTCATAACACGTTTTTTTTAAATATATCTTATGAAAGCATGAAGGTAAGTAGGCAACACTACATTTGACAGGCAATTTAAAACATTCTTGACGTGTGAAGGACGGAGATACGATCTAAATAATAAGAAACTACACTATTAAACTTAGTTTGTGGCATTAATGTCTTCTAAAATTTAAAATTATAACAAGAAAAACATATATGTATAAGCAAAAAAATAATCACTTGGTTTTAGTAATTCAAACCTCCAAGTAATTCCAACACATTTTTTTTTCAAATCTATAATAAACAACCTTTTACTTTTTTCAATTCTGGTTTATTTTAAAATGCTAACAAGTCTAACAACCTCTAGTAATGGACTTAGTCACTTACGTCATACCTAAATACTTGTGTTTGTCTTTTTCGCAACCAATTTCAATATTTTTGCCAAAATAATATATATTTTGTAAACAATGACTGTCTACAAACAAATCATGGCATGATTCACGTAGACAGTCATTATCATCAGTTATCCTTTTGAGTTTTCAGACATCTTTTAAACTGTCACAACAATAATCTGTTCAAACTATAGCTTATTAAAGTAGTCCACAAACTAAATACGTATGCATTGTCTAAGGATTACAAACTCATTTAGGTACATTATGCTGACAATGAAAAAACTTTAGCGATGTTGCACTTAGTTGCACTGTGTTTTGATTGAAACTGTGTATGTGTGAACTGTGGATTTAAGAATATAATTGATACTAAGTCAACGAGACTTAAGATTTGAAGCTCTTTAAATAGAAAAATAAACAAGACCAACTCCTTGCTGCTTAAGGGTAGTTACAGATTCAGTGTATCTGAAGCATGTTTTCAAGAACATCAAAGCTGATGATGATAATAATAATAATAAAAAAACTTTACTCATTTAGTAAGCAAAATACTACACTTGCGAAAAGTCGATTCTACATACATGCAACGAGATAACTGCTTGTGTCATAAATTCTCATATCAAAGATCCAAACATCCTAAAACGACTGTCGAATGCGGTGAATCTATAAACGCTCTTAATATCCTCCATATATTTGTAATACCACTAAAATCTGCATAAATACAATTCAAATGTAGACAAAAGATCTTGCTTTTAAGAGAAGAATCTTCCGGCCATTGCATTCTACCCAATGTGTGCGCAATTTCCTTCGTCTAAATGCACTAGAACTTAGATTACGATCGATCGTTACCGTTTCTTAGTAACGCTATGTTTGTAAAGATTTTATGTTTAGCTTTAAGTAAAATATTGTGGTTAATGTTTCCAAATACTTACCTACAAGTGCCTTTTGGTCTGTTTTTGAGTCACAGGTTAATGTAAAATGGTCGTCATAGCTATTTTGAAGTAGAATTCTCAATTATGTTTCGTATTTGACCGCTTCGATAAATCAAAAATTGGTTTTTATAGACTAGCAATATTAATGTTTCATGCTAAATCAGTGCTTTAATGTCTAAAGCTTGCTTGCTTCTTTGAATTGGTATTTCTTTCATCTGTGTGCACCATAACGGTATCAAAATCGTGACTGGTTGTTAAACTTGCTCCAACATGTTGCTTAGACGTGAATTTCGCTTTAACGAGCCTCATTGTAACTGATATTAAGAAGAAGAAATATTAATACAAAGCGAACTCAAAGAGCATTCGAAAAAAATATAAAATGGTAAACTGCAAAAGGTCAAAACAGTAAACAATGAACCGTCCGAGGGACTAGGAACGGCAAAAAAAGGCAAAGCCCCAACCACATGAAGTTATGGGCACAACTGCATAGCATAACAACCATTCATAACGGCGAGGAAACGAGACGAAGTGGCGTATAGGAGAAAACGCGTGCATGCCTGAGAGAGCGAGGGAGATTGCATTCCAAATACGAGCGCAAAGACCGCGCGCACGCTGCACGCGGTGCGCTGCCGCCTGCCTGGATCCCGCGCCGCTCGCGCCTCACTCGCCCGCTGCGCCGCGGCGCGCGACCCGCCTTCGTCCGCCACTCACTAACTCCAGCGCAGCGCAGCAACGTGGATGCGCGCGCATTTACGGTAACATCGTCCGCTCTCGTGACATCTCGCTATAATTTCGACAATTTCGTAATCGAATCGATGATCGGTTCCGGTGATGTCATTATAAATAAAAGTATGGTGCTATGGTTAATATATTAATGGTGATCAAACAGTGAAGTGTTTTGATTTGTGAATTGAGTGCATCAGACTGTAAAGGAGAAGACGCCGAGGATACTTTCACTGGACTGAAAGTTTTAAAATATTCTTACGGAGAACTTCTTAATAAGGGACTTGACCTCAACTCGATGAGAAGGTAAATCTTAATGATGTTGATAAAGATACGGCCGTGAAACCAGTTTGAAACCAATCTTTAGATAAATATAACGGTGTATTTGAATCGGAATTATTTTTTAAAGACACAACATCCGTTTCTAATTTCGATATAAATGAAATAATAAAGTCAAAGCACAAACAGTTTGAGACAAACATTTCATGTTGACAACTTATAATTTGTGATATAATTCTAAAGAAGATTAAAAAACCATTATTTTGCAAGCATTTAAAAAGGCCAGTATGCTTCACACGAGAATGTTTTCTTTGTCAGTATTTAAAATAACACGCACACTATCATTATCTTGAGATATCTCTGTTTGTGTGATCTCTAACTAACAGTTAAAAAAGATAAAATATTACATCACAGAAATATCTAAGATCGTCATGGAATTTATGTTTAATCTAAAACGTGTTTTGCTTGACCCCAAAAGAATGTGCAGAGCAAAATAATATTTAGCTTTGCTAAGATATGTTTCCGGTATTACATGAACTTCAATTTCATAAATATTTAATACGTACTTTAAGTAGAAACTAAGTAAACAATTATAATTCAACTTTCTATTTTAGTTACTGAATTATAATAAATTTCATGAGCGATATACAATTTCGATTTCTAAATAGATGCTGCTAATTTTAATAAAAGCGTTTAATGTTTTTCATGCTTCATATTCCGTGCTTATACTTCTAATTCTCACTATAAACCTGATAATGAAACAATCTTTTTGGCTCTTTCATCAATCTTATCTAATTCATTAGTTTCGCCGCTGTTAGCAAAGGTCAATCTTCTACACTAGTTTCTTCAAACAAATTACTACAATTTTTAAGATTTTTTTATAGAATTAGGATTACCTTTTGGCTTGTTATTAACTTTGATACCAGTCTGCGTTTTAAAAACTGTATTGTTGATATTTCAGGGTATACACTTAAGCATTTACTAGTAACAGAACGTCGAGCATTCGCTGTTGTTTAATTTACTCGAACCATACCTATAAACATGAAGCTCGATGTTTTGTTACAACCTAATTTTAAAAAGCGCGTTTTGGTGTAACGCTTTATCGAGCAAATGCACGAGCGCAGTTGACTGAAATGTATGGAAGACAGAAAGAAATGTTACAGGTAAATATTCACTCACCTTACAATATTTGCCTGTAATCACGTCGAACACAGCATCGAGCATTCGCAAAAACGTTACATTACATGGAAATACTTTAGGGAACTGAGCATTTGCCTGTATTGTACCATTCGTAAGAATGTTATATTACATTTTAATGCTCTAGCAAATACTCAAGTGTATACTAACCCTTAAAAACACGTTCTACTAGTGCTGTATTATAACATTTAATTGTTATTTTTCATGTTTCATCAATCAATCTTGACAGTAACTATAATTATGTAATCAGGCAATAAAAATAAAATTGTTTAAATATAAAATAATGTTACCGAAGATTAAAACTTATCTACATGAACATTTTACTAGTTAATTATCGCTTATTAGAAGTTAAAGCTCTCGAGAATTATCAATTAACTAATGAAAACATAGTCGTTAGTAGTTTTTTCATCCATCCTATTGTTTGTTATGATATTACAAACACTATCCAAACTCGCCACAAATATTTGTCCAATTTATCTACATGGGGATCTTCCCCTAACGAGGGTGCAAGAGGGTTTTATCTTTAGGCATCTTTTAGAATGCCAACTTATGTGAAGCCTTTAAACATTACCTACTTTATTCATATTTATATAAATTTATTGGTAAGGGATTCATAAATGTCAAAAAAAATTGTTTAAGAATAATTACATACAATTCATGTCAATAAAAATTCCAGAATCGATCATCTGATGAATGATATAACTATAAAAAGAATAATAATAAAAAAAATACAAAATAAAATTCAATAAATACAAAAAAATACATATTAGGTACATGCGTTTTTTACTTTTATTTATTTATGTGATTACTTTTAAGGGCGGATCCAAAGTTTAAGTGAGTAAAGCACACAATAGTTTATATCCAGTCGTGCAAGGTTCATAATTCTGTTCAGTAGGGCAAATTTTAACCCAGACTCAAGATCTTTATGTTTACTTTTACCAGTGTTTAATGGTTAAACAAGTGTCGCCAATAAACTAGTTGACTCTAACCATTTTGACACAGATCCCGCTGCGGTTCACCTCAAACTTTCGTTTAAATTCGCACAATAGCCTCACAATTTCATACACAATGCCTTAAGCGTTGCTTTATGAAACATTATTAGATTTAGGTTTGTATTCCTCTTAACAGCAGTTAATACCATTCGTACGGCATTTACGTACGTTATAATTAACTGAAGCAGTTAAATCTTTATTAAGATTGTTATTTGGTTGCTATAAGGAACTAATGTAAACTTTGAGAACTAGACTGCTCTAGGTGTAACTTGTGTACTTTAATGTTCATATTTATATTTAAGTCTTCATTCGTACGTTTTATATTACTAGACGAGATTGTTTTGGGAACTAAATTATTCACAGACTTCTTAGTATGAGAATAATTTGTTTTAGATGTGATGTTAATTAAGTCAACAATAGATGAATTATTATTGATTTAATCAACTCGAATCTTCTTTAATTGTCTAAATCGTTTTTCTTTAGTTTCGTGTGTTGTATAATCTGTATTATGTAACTTCGTACATATACATCTGCATTTAAGTCTTTCAAATTTTATTAGTAGGTAGGTATATTATTATCTTTCTTCGAAGCTGCCTCCAATTTCCTATCGATTAATCAAAGTAACTTATGTTTGGATATAGATTATAATAATATAATATATTAAGTCATAGAGGAAGTTGCGTTCATATCCGTTCCAACTTGATAAGCGCCTGCTGTATTCCAAAAGGTCTTAAGATATGTTAGATAGTGAATAACCATTGTAGGAAGTTGGTATTTTAAACTAAGTTATTAGTATCATTATAAACTGCCTCTGTGGCGCGGTGGGAGTGTATCCGACTGCTACACATGAGGTCGTGGGTTCGATTCCCACACGGGACACCACTTTGTGTGAACCACAAATTGTTGTTCCGAGTCTGGGTGTACTTTGTGTCCGTGATTTGTATGTTTGTAAAGTCCCCTGCGACACAAGGCTTGTACCATACTACGGAAGTCGTCTTTAAAAAAAAAAAAAACTGTATGCACCTGGTAACGAAGAATTTCCACATATGCTTAAATGTAACACGTTTTTTTTTAAATTTGGGAACACTATTTGTTACTAGTTGTACAAACGTTATCTATTGATTTTTGATTAAGCCATTGTTGTAGCCATTCCATTTTTTTGCCCAAAAATATCATCAGCGTTCCACATATTTATCCCTACCTTACCTATACTATCTGACTTATAGTGTCATTAACGTTGTTTAACGTCTTTCCTCTTTTTTAACTGGACGTTTAATTATTCTTCTCTAGAAAATGAACCACTTCAAATTTGAAATAGGTTTTTTTAATTGTAAGTACACTCATTACCTAGTTTGTTTTTTTTAATCTTGGGGCCGTAGTTCAAAAGTCATTAGCTATTATAACATTAGTTTGATAGACCGGTAATGTGCATGAGAGTGTTTTTGATTTTATATATGTAACATTCTGTGTTTATATTTTATAATATCCTATCTTAAACTAACTTATTATGATTTTGGAGATATTTTCTCACGATTGTTCATTGTAACAACATGAATGGGTTTGTTATATTTTGATATTTGATTCCCAAGTATAAGATAAATAGCTTATGAAGTTCTCATTGCAGACACATGCCTCTTCTCATGTGGGCCAGGTCCGATTTTCTGATTCTAGAACTAAACAAGCTTTCATTTACCTTTCCCTTACACTTCTGCCACCACTTCATTAGATTTTTATTATGTAACTAGCTGTCCCGCGCAACTTCGTATGCGTAAATTTTCCCCGTTTTTGCAATATTTCTCATTGCTGCTCCGCTCCTATTGGTCGTAGTGTGATGTTATATAGCCTACAGCTTTCCTCGATAAATGTGCTATGTAACCGTGAAAGAATTTTTCAATTCGGATCAGTAGTTCCTGAGATTACCGCGTTCAAACAAACATACAAACAAACTCTTTCGCTTTATAATATTAGTATAGATTAATAAATTACTTGGTTTATAAGTAATACTATCCTATATTCCATTGCATTTGATACCTATAAAGCAGTCGAGCTTTCTAATACACTAAGAGTTGTCTTCTGTTATAAGCGGCTAATATTGTTGTTAATTTATTGTTGTATTGATTGATTGCCTTAAGTATGTAATTAGAGCCAAATGTTCACTTGTCCAGGAAAATTATAATGATATCCATAAATAACCGTTATAGGTAAACCTCACTCATAATCCCACAATATTAAAAACGCGCTACATCTATTCATGCTTTATCTTCGACAACAATATTTTAAATACAAACACTAAACTTAAATTAACGCAAGTGTACTGGTTATGTAACTAACGGAAGATTATGTGAAAGCCAGTACTGTGCTTGCATGAATATCGATGAATGAAGACCATACATTAAACGACCATACTTAAAAGATTTATAGACATAAATCAGAGAGAATTCACACGTAATAATATAGTATGTATAGACATAAACGATTCATGGTCATAGCGGCTAGTGTCAACGAAGACGTGGACTCTGTCACGTTCAGAATCTAGAGGAATGATTAACACACCCGAAGTGAAACAAAATACAAGACGGATCCGCTAATTTCACAGGCACTGATTTTTTTTATATGTCATCTATCTTATGACCTAACAGTGACAACGTTGCTTAACCTAGCTAATCTACCACTACGTCATAAGCCCCTCATATAACATAGGTGGGTGGTAATGAAAAATTATGCTTTAGAAATCCACGCATGTTATGTACTTAGTAGCGTTATTTATAAATAGCAGACCATCAGTCAGTGTTTTGTCTGCTTCTATTGAATTTGAAATACCTTGGCATAGAAAGGGAGAAAACATATTAAATAATCAACTATCATGCTATTATGCAACGTTATCCTATAGTCTGCAATTGCCTTGAGCGACAAGCCTCCCATTTATACTGGACTACAAAGTTCTTACGTACACAATTCTTTATTTTATGTAACTATTATTGATGTTTATTATGAATTTGTTATGTCATGGTTATGAAAAGAGTCGTTAGTGATTATTATAAGTATTAAATTAACCTTGTTTTGTTACATGTCGCCTGTACCGTTTTTGAGAAGTATAATATGTACGAGTAGGTTCTTGCTTGATTGCATTGTTATCCTTTTTCTTATTCATATTTTGTTCAAGTCAAGAAGTGTTCATGGAATTGGCGGTTTTTGCTAAATTTAGTACTCTTTTGTTCAGAAGTTCTGCCAGAACAACAATAATACTGGCTTGTAACTAACCACCATCGTTCATGCTACATGTACAGTAACTCTGCAATGATCTCTGGTGGCGTGACTGACTCTTGGAACTTCAAGTTATTTGGGAGTTTTTGTACTATAGGATTTCTAGTTGGGCTGTTCAATTTGAGTGATAAAACCTCTGGTCCATATTTTATTCCTTTATCGTGTCTTAAAATTCTCTTAGACTGATAGTAGATAAACTAGAAAGACAGCTTCTGACCTCCATTCTTTATAAGGATGACAAATTAAGATCGTATACAGACTAGTAGATACCTGACAAGCAATTGATCAAAGTCTGTCCAACGGTCATTAAATAAACTGTTACAACATAGTATGAGATGGTATGGTATGTTTATGTTCCCTCGTTAGCATAATGTTATCAAGAGTAACATAATATGATAGGAAAGCATTAATGACATCGATGATAAAGATAAAACCAACGTAAATTTAGTAAGTTCGATTCACAAATTGTGTTTCGATGAAAAAATCTTCGATAGGTACGCCAAATTCTCAACTTGCTAATTATGAATGATAACAATAAAGGTTAATTACAATGACCCATTCACGAAACTTAAATCGATTGGAGTACGGCATTTTAAAACACATAATGGTTGAAAATGTTGTGCTTTTCGAGTGTCGGTAGGTATGTATGTATATTTCTTTGGAACGTTCTAGAGCCTAAATGGCTTGATGGATTTTAGCTTGAGAGGTATCAATATATTCGTCTCAGTTGTGACTGTGACACTGGATACATCAATTAGAAAAAAACAAGATGGCGGATTTTTGGTGCCAAAATATTTCAGTTATTAATTTTGCGCAGACGCGTATTTTTTTGTAATAATTTAGCTTGTTATGAATTATAGATAGGTATGTGATTTTAAAGTAATAACCGGAAAAAATCTGCTTAATCTTACTAAAGATTTAGCCTTCACCTAAACAAGTGTGAATGATATTTTGCACGAAATTTATGAAAAGAAATCTGCAAGAGCAAAGTTGATAGAAAAACTCGTTAATTTATGTTTTACAAACAACGCTTAAGTATTGGTAAGTTCCCAAACAAAAGTGGCCTTGAAAATAATATAAGACTATTCTTGCAGGCATTACACAACGCGGGCTAAAATATCTAACGCGCTTATTACACTACACTGAATCAGGGACCCTTAATCCTTAAAAAGAGCGGTGTAATAAGAGTTCGGGTCCTAATTCTCTAAC
Source organism: Herminia tarsipennalis (assembly GCA_945859575.2). NCBI lineage: Eukaryota > Metazoa > Arthropoda > Insecta > Lepidoptera > Erebidae > Herminia > Herminia tarsipennalis. The sequence continues at coordinate 3,697,078 of OX243843.2, read as the reverse complement.
AAATTTTCAAGGACACCTCGATTTAGGGCCCTGATTCAGGGTAGTGTAATAGCCGTTTCTCTCCCAAAAGCTTTTAAAAACAAAAGTAACACACGTGGTCTGTTACTTTTGTTTTTAACTAATCGCCCACTAAAACATTTCATACAAATCTGATAACAAAGCTCTCACCGGAACAGAAACCTACATACACTCGATTAATGCCATCGATAGCCGTACGCATTGTGATTTGTGACTCGATTCACATCTATCGACTCGTTAAACTTATCGATATGTTATCGAAGCACTAGATCGGTTTCTGTAGTATTTGATACTGGTACCGTTACTTTAACCGCGTATTAAAGCTTTATCTCGAATGTAAAACATTTTTCTGTCAGTAATTGCCACTTAAACTCTTGGAAGTAGGTAACTCGTATTCAGTTCCTTAAGAAAGAGGGATGTTAGAAGTTAGACAGACATCCTTATTTGTCTGTTTCTCTGTTTGTATGTCTGTGGCACTCTGAAATAAAAAGAGATAGAAGAGAAAGAAGTTTTATGAACGGTTATTAAGCTTGAAAAAACCATTCAACCATTATGAATATAATTCAGCTCTAAACCCTAAGGGCGTTTGTCCACCACCACCGTCAACGGGACGTCAACAAAAACGAGATGACGTCGCTAAAGTAGCGGTACATAGAATTACAACAGCCGGGCAGCCGCGTGTCCACCACACTCCGTCATCGTCCCGCGAGCCGAAGTAAAATAATCTCGTTCTCGATGACGTTCCGGTGGACAAACGCCCTAACTTATTAATAAATATAGTAATGACATAATTCTAATAATAAGCTGAGATGTCAGTCTATTTGAAATTAGGCTCTTTTGAAATTTAATTCTTATATTACACATACAACATTATTGTATACCCCTACTTAAAATACTTAACGCTTTTTATAAGAAACCACTGACCCGCGCAACTTCGTCTGCGTAAATTTTTCCCGTTATTGCAACATTTCTTATTGCTGCTCCGCTCCTTATTTCTCCACTATTTAATGGATATTATTATACATATAAACATTCCTCTTCAATCACTCTATCTATTAATACAAACCGCATCAAAATCCGTTGCGTAGTTTTAAAGATTTAAGCATACATAGGGATATAGGGACAGAGAAAGCGACTTTGTTTTACTATGTAGTGATTACAAACAATGATACATTTGTGAACTCACTTACAGCCAACTACAAATCTACAACTCAGTAAAAATTATAATACTTAAGAAGACCAATACTCTATACCATTACCGTCATAAGTGGCAAGGAAGTGTAAATCAGGAAACGTCACTACGTTATTTCTGTAGTACATTAATCTTTCGTCAAGTTAGCGCGGTCGTAGATATTACTCGCACATGTTGCGCTTGCGCCTTTGTCGTTCCCACCATGTGCTGACGTACACACCATCGACATGTGTTTATATTCTCATTTGTATAGCTCATAAGACTTTTATTGATGATGTTCTTCATTAATAGGTAGGTTAATTGTTATTGGAGTAGGTATACCTTCTTCCCAATTTAGGTATTAGGTAACAGTAAGATTTTTAATTAGGTAGGTTTCGTTTCTTGTATGTTTATAGCATATCATACAAGAACTAAAAGATATGATGAACTTTGAATATCTTTTCTTTGGACAAATCACAAACGGTCATCTGATTCCAAACAAGATAGAACGTGTAGGTACTGTGGCAATCAGAAAACCGTTAAACATACTTACATATTTGTTATTTAATAAAATACATCATGCATTATAGATAAACTGGACACCATTGACTCTCAAGGGAATTTAGGATTAAGCTGGTTGTAAACAATACTAAAACATTTCGTCTTTTTTTGTGGAAACTTACTAATAAAGGAAGTAAGGAATTAAGTTGTTGGTCGTTTATCAGTAACCATATTTATTTTTGGCCTAATCACTAGTTATTTAGTTTACAAATATTTGTAAAGCAAGGGCCGATAAACCATAATACTCTTAGGTCACGACTTCTGGTTTAACAAGTGACAAACAAAATTAAAGAGAAGTGTTAATAAATATATTAACATTTACTAACAAAAATATGCTTTTTGAGTATTGTAAAATAAGATGAGTAATAATAATAATAATAAATTTATTACGAAAACCTTTTACAAAAAAATAACATATACATTAAATTAGACAGCAGATACATAATAACATCTAATAATAATATTTTGGTTCAACACACATGGTCATCTGATCCCAAACTAGGCAGTGCCTGTACTATGGCAATCATACAACTGTTAAACATATTAAATTTTAATAATTACAAATGTATATATTATATTTAGTTCATAAAAAATATCTTATATAGAGATAATAACAGGGTGCCTGTGCCACAGGCGTTAAGGGCACCTGTAATGAACTATATTTTTTAACAATATTTATCAAGTACAATATCTAACTCGTCTTATTTTGGACTTGATATTCGGAGTATCATAAAGTATTGTAGTTGAAATCGACTTAAGTTCTCTTTCTCCACTCCTTTCAGAGTGGGTTTAAATGAATGAGATGAGATTTATTTTGATGATTTTGACGTCATAATTGCCAGCCCTGTGAACCTATTCTTTGACGTTTCAAAATCTATTACGAAAAACTAACCAACCAACTAACCTTTTGTACGAGAAGGTAATTGTGCCACACCACGTAAAACGGGAAACTATTTCACAACCAAACTATTAGTCCATTTAGACTCGGTCATCGTACAATAAACCGAATTAAAAAGCACAGAAAGCATTCCATTCTACATCCGTATCATTGTCCGACCAAATATTTGTTACTCGAAGCGACCCATTTGGCACGTGCTTTTTCCCGCGCAAAGTCGCCATTGTTTTGTCTCTGCCTGCCTCAAACGTGATCGGATACACTCTGAACATAAAGCACGACTTGATTTATTATGCGATTGTTTATGCTTTTAAAGTTTAAGAAGCGAACTTGTCAAGTTTGGAGATGCCGCGCATTCTTTTTTCAAATTATTAGCGTTTTTGCCTGACTGCGTAAGGAGAGTTATGTTTTTCAAGTGTATGTATGTATATTTCTTTGGCAAGCTCTAGAGCCGAAATGGCTTGATGGATTATAGCTAGAGAGGTATCGTTAAATTCGTCACAGTTGCAAGAGTGACAAAAAAAATTGTCCTAGTTGTTTAGATACTAGGCCGTGTGGTACTGGATTATGAATAGTGCCACCCCATCTCTTCTTTGGGTGTCATCAAGGCGACTAAGGGATTTCACACTGGAAGACGGGCAGCAGTCACCTGCTTACTTAAAGCCTTACTGCGTGGCCATTATGGAAATTACCCCCAGGATCTTTAATAAGTAGATTGTACTGGGGAGGTCTGAGTGGGACATCATATGGGTTGATATGTTTAGGTACTTGTTTTGAGTTTGCATTTGCACACAGCTTCGAGTTTACAAGAAATACGGGCAAAGTTTGTACTTAATACTTAGCTTTGGTGTGTATAAAAAAACCCGCCTGCATAAATTATATAATTTCATACAGTTGGAGGCATTACCTATTTAATCTTGATAAACTTAGTAAAGTGCCACCGAATGCATGAAATTATATAATTATGTAGAGAATCTTGTTTCCATCTTTTTTGTGCAGGCGGGTTTTTTTTTAATTTTATCAATTTATTTTTTTATTTTATACTTTTGAATGGTTGTAGGATAGAACAACTAACTTTTATCACAGCTATTGTCAAGTATTGAAAATTGAAATAAAGAATGGATGCTGATTAAGTCATAGCTCATCTGTCATAATTATTGTATAGCTTTTTGAAATGCTTAAGACGAGCCCTTTAATTTGATACCTATATTGCAGTATTCGAAACAACATTTTTTATCACACTTCTTTATTTTGACATCTAACAGCCGCCATGTGTGTTTTTTTTTCAAAACTCACCTATCTAAGAAAACTTGGACGGTCAAGATAATTCTAAGGACGTTTTAATTGTATAAATCCGTTCAGTGATTTGTGAGATATGAGGTAATAAAGAATATTACATACGAGTACATACATACAAGATACGCGCGAAAAACATAACCCTTCCTTACAGCCGGGTAATTAATACTTGACAATGACGGAAATTGCCTGTAAAATCGTCTAGATTGCTATAAATTTAAAACGTAGCAAAAGAAGAAGAAGACTCAGATATGGTAACAAAAGTTTAAATTTCGAACACTTTCCGAAAGCGCAACACCCGACGCGTGCTTTTACTTTGATCTCACACTAATCTTCTCATAGAAATATCTAAAACATACAAGTTTTGAATTTCAAAGAGCAACTAATGCTCCCTATCTCCAACCTAACTAAATATAGAACGCATCTCGTCCTATAATTAGTCGAGTTACTGACCCTCTATCTTCCTATCACAACGCATGGCTGCTGAGGAGAAATTTGTTCTGAGAGTAATATTGACATCCGCTGCGTTAGTGATTGCTTTATGACGACATTTTATTGGCTTTTGTGAGATAAATGATGTGGAATGACGTTGGTAATGACGGTTACTAGAATTTTTAGATTTGGGTATAATTAACGTAAGTTCTGGTTCCCATGATTGGATATTTGGTTTGTTTTTCATCTTCAACGGAAAAGGCTGTTTCTTTTGCTTTTTAAGCTGAATGCCTGTATCTGTGTGCTTTTAGGTATATGATAAAACACTAGCTGACCAAGTCTGCGTAAATTTTCCCGTTTTTGCTATAAATTTCGTTGTTGCTTCGCTACTATTGGTCGTAGCGTGTTGTTATATAACCTATAGCCTTCCTCGATAATTGGCTATCCAACAGTAAAATATTTTTTCAATTCGGAGCAGAAGTTCTTGGGATTATCGCGTTCAAACAAACAAGTAAACAAACAAACTCTTCAGCTTTACAATATTAGTATAGATTTGGCATGTTCCTAGTTAGAGTTAGTTTAAAACCTTTCATCACGATTTGTTGGATTTTGATGAAACTTGACAATGTTATCCATATGCTTTCACGTTCAAACAGCTAAACCAATTTAGATTAAATTTGAGTTCCGTAATTTTTATCGCGATAACCGACGTCCACGCGGGTGGAGCCGCGGGCGAAAGCTAGTAGCTTATAAAACAGAATAGTACATTGACAGTGCTATATAAAAAAAAAACAAATATAAAAATCAAAGTAAAGGCGGGAGAAGCCGCAAAAGCTATTAATTAACTAAAAATCTTATGCCTTCAGAAAACGTACAAATCTAACTAGGTACCTACCCTCAGAATTTCCAACATAATGCCGTTACGCTGCATTAGAACCTATGACGTCATTACATTATGTGTCTCGATCAATAATCTTTATCGTACCTAAGTAAACAATGAAAATACCAATGATACGTATCGTTTATGTGAAACACAATCAGTGTATGAGTTATGAGTCAGCGTAGTATTATATCAGCCGCGAAACAACCAGGTGCTTTCGGATTTTTTTTCTTTCAGGCAATTTAATAAAATTAAATTACAGTGAGTGAAAATGTTCACGGTTTTTTTTAACAAATTGATTGGGCAAGTAAGTGTTTTTCCATGTTTTTAAATGGCTTAAAAAAATGTCCTCTGTTTGGCGCTTACGTACATGTACCGGACATAACCGGATTCAGGGGTAGGAGATGCAAGCCCATAGAATCCTTCGGAGTATGGAAGCTTTTCCTTGACATAGTAGACGCTGAAAATGTTTATTGACTTTAATTCCGCATTAATCCAGGATCAATAGGCACTAGCATAATGCTGCCTAATGGCTAAAGCATCGGACTCGCAATCGTGAGTTCGCGGGCTCAAATCCTACGTATAATACCGACGTGAACCCACTCCTAACACAAGCCTTTGAGCTTAGCTGGAGGGGTTAACAAGATTGCTAGTAACGTGGGGCCCAATCCCACATTACTAGGTATCTTTGACAAAAATCTCTTGGCTTTTTTCATAGCTCCCTTTTTAATGGTCACAGTTGCCTACAGTTAGACCTTGCTAAGAGCCCTTAGCGGGGGTCCCATAATAAACCAATACCTTGGAATCCTCTGCGGGCTTAAGCCAAAATACTAAATCAGCCACGTTTAGTGACTTATGTTGTTACCTGCAGACGTCTGTGTCCAAAAAACAGGGAGCTATGAAAAAAAGCCAAAACAGTGCGTGATGATTGAATGACCCTGGATTGAAACGGAATTATAGTCAAATATAGTACCTAGTTGTGTACATTTCAAGCATTGTCGGATTCAGGAGTTTTTCCACGGATGTAAATTCTTGACATTCTTTTTATTTATAATAAGGAAATCTTTTTTACATAGGAAGAGTATGGTATTAAAACAAAGGGTTTTCTTTGTTTTTCTTTTTCCTTTATTCCTCAGAACATATGTACTTATATATCTAGTCATTCCTGGCACTAACCGATGTAGTCTGCTAGTTACGATGCTATACGCTATTATACTGTTAATATCCACTAAACCGCCACCCGAGCTCCATACAAATTTCATCAGTCATTTCCTCTCAGGCTATAACTTGTAAAATGCTTCAGAGAGTTGTATCAAGAAGCTCCGTGAACATCAGCTGCAATTCAGTGGGTAGGATAAGCAGCTCTCTAATAGCCTCCAAGGCACGTTACACAAAAAATGAAATTGATTAATTTCCTAATACCCTTTATTTTGAACTTTTTTTATTTACTCAATATTTTGAAGAAAATATAAAGTGGTGGATAATACCAGACAGACAGATCGTCACACGAACATTAAAGATATTTTTTTATATTTTCAGTAATTTCTTCACAATTGAAATTAAGTACCAGATGATATTTTATACGATATTAACAAAAAATAAATACGTCAGCTAGCTATATTTTAGTGGAAATATTGTCGCAGTAGCACGAGCATCTAACACCTATCTAAATGCACCTGTTGACGAGTTTTCCCTTGGCATATTGCCAGCTGATTTTTTTATCAGCTTACATTTTTTTTATGCAAGACGTACCTATCTAAAGTTATTCCATATTATGCTGCATACTCTAACTGGTAGATGTACATCTACCAGTTACAGTACATTATAATATTATATTTATTCTAATTGTAAATCAATTAATTTAATTATTGTTTTTAAACTTTCGCGATTTTTATACATATTAGATATATTTCGGGACTTAATCGCGTGAATTATTTAAAGGTATTGTGATTATGTTTCGATCGAATTGCACCGATCGTGGTCACGGGGACCCGTGACCACGATCGGTGCGAAATATGTCGGCCCGAAATATATCTAATACAATTAATTTAAGTATGAAATAAGCAAATCAATTAATTAAAGTTGTATTTTTCTAATGTAATGTGCATTGGAGTTAAGCAGTGGTAACCCACTACTTAACTCCAACGAACCGCAGCTGACGTTCAAGGAGCTTCATAATAGGTACAAATCTCTAAAGCATTTTACAATTTTTGGACCAGGAGGAGCTCGGTCATGTCAATCTGTTCCTGGCTTTACGCTCAAGAAACACATTTTATATTTCCACATGAATGAAGGTGCTAGTAAAAAGTTGTTTCAGTCAAATTACAATTTACAAAAAAACTTTTTTCCCATTGTGGTAAGACCCTTACAAAGTTGTAACATTACACTTTTTTATAGATTGTATCATCAATAAAAGCACAGATATATATGTTGCTTAAGCACCGTAGTCGATTCCGTTAGAGCATCCTCTCCCACGGTTCACGATATCTGAGATTATGAAACTGTTACTTCATGCAGTTCATGTTCGAAGCTCATTAATTGTTACGTTATTATAGTTATCGACATGCATTTAAGCCTCTCCAATTGAGAAATTCCGATTAAAGCAAATACTGAATTTTAATGTAAAGTGTGTCAAAAGATACCAGCGGGTGTGTCCCACTATTTCAATGGAAATACAATACAAATAAAAAATTGACTGTAAAATACAAAATCGACTGGCTCTGTGGCACGGTGGGAGTGTCTTCGATTCCCACACGGGACACCACTTTGTGTGGTCCATAAATTGTTGTTCCGAGTCTGGGTGTACTTTGTGTCCGTGACTTGTATATTTGTAAAGCCCCCGCGACACAGGGCTTGTAACCTACAGAGGGAGTCGCCTTTAAAAAAAAAAAACAAAAAAAAAAAAAATTATGGCCATGCGTTTTTTCCTAATTACATATATCCCTTTAATTCCATTACGATAATTCGCAAATGCTTAGGTTAGCTTTTCATTATAGGTACAAATAGTGCTAAAGGTGGGATTCCAATTTTTGATAAAAAGCCTATAACCACTTTGATAAAGTGATTTAACTAAAGAGAAACTAAGACATAGCTCCTGTGACGTCGACTTAAAATTTAAGCGCGACAAACATCTCGCGAAACCGCAATGGAAATAGTTTGACGAACGATCCCTCTATTTTCATCCATGGAAATACAAAATAGAAATAGTGGGATCCATCCAAATAAGCATAGGGCTAGGTATCCTAAGAAATAACGGTAATAGGGATAGAGATTTAACACACCCGAGTTCTCATAGTTACCAAGGCATACCTACCCAATAACAAGATCCCGCATCCAATCCATATCAATTACAATTGAGTTATACAATCACAACAATAATAACATGAGGGTGGGAAACCATTACGATTTCGCTCACTTCCTCAACACAAGTGATGGAGTAAACAGAATAGGACTAATCTTGTAGTTCCCTTAACAGGCCCTACTTATACTAGTAGGTATATAAAAAAAAACAAAATGCAGGTCTGGTGGCCTGGCCAGGTGCCTGCACAAAAAAGATGGATGCAGTCGGAGGCATTAATGGGTCTCGATGAACTTAGTATAGTGCCTCCGACTGCATGATATTAGGTATATCATGTAGGAGATCTTGTTTCCATCTTTTTTTGTACAGGCGAGTATTTTGTTTTTTTTTTTATAATATCATATTTATTTTTAGTGGTTGTAGAATGTAACAACTAACTTTTATCACAGCGATTGCCAAATATTGGAAATTGAAAAATGGAATGGTTGCTAACTAACTTTTAAGTATTACAGACTTTATTTATGATATTTCCCTTTTTGAAATGCTGACGACGAGCCCTTTAATTTGATACCCTTATTGCAGTATTTGAAACATTTTTTTTTCACATCTATTTATTTTTACACCTCACAGACGCCATGTTTGTTTTTTTCAAACGTCACTTATCTATGAACACTTGGGTAGTTAAGACGAATCTATATTAAAATTAAATGTATAAATCCGTCTACTGGTTTGAAAAATACAAGATACGCGCGAAAAACGTAACCCTTCCTTACAGTCGGGTAAAAACGTGATCTGTGACCAAAATCAGAACTGAAAATAAGAATCTCTCTTAGAAACGTAAATAAAAACACGAAACATCCTAAAAATGTGGGCGACTAGATTACAGTGGTGGATACAGGATCTAAAGTATCTGGGCCCTGTCGTCCGCGTTAAAATACCCCTTAGCATGGTCGAAATTATAGTCTTAACTCTATTTCTCAGGTTTTTGAAGGAAATTTTTCGTCGTAATTTAATGCACGTACAAGTTTGTTTGTTAATTAATTAGGAGACATCCTGTTGTGACCAGACAACATTTTGCGCAATTTCGACAGTCTAATGAACACGTCCGTCTTCTATCACACGTAACCATTGGTCCTTTCTCACGGATGGTTAGTTTAAGGTTCATTTTCGTGCATCGCGACCGATCGCGAGCCTGACGCGGCTGACGCTCGCGGCCGATGAGACAATATTCACAGTGCGCGCGCAGGCCTACGACAGTCGTCGGCCGCGCGCGTCTGTCACTTACCTCAGCTCTTGTCGTAAGCCGCGAGCGGCTCGCGATCGGCCGCGATGCTCGGAAATGAACCTTTAGAGTGGACTGATAAAAACTTGGTTCTCCTTGTCTGTTTTTGTAAATTTGTACTTATTTGTATTCATAATGAATGTCACCTCAGAAATCGCTGGACTGGATTGGTTATTATAAGAAACTAGTGACCCTGGACACGCTTCGCTGTGCCTTTTTTTGGCCAGTAACATTCGCGGGCGCCCCCAAAACACGCCACACCCTGGCCAAGTTTCATCACAATCTGATTAATGGTTTCGAAACGCATAAAGAACATACGGACAGACAGACAAACATTCATTTTTATAAATATAGATAGTATTTACTAGAGGAAGACTTACAGGACGAAAAACTTTGATTTCAATTTAAGCTACTATTTTAGATCAACGTTAGAAATAGATACCTGCGTGAGGTATTTCTAACGATTTTTTGGATTTTCAAACAACCTTTTAGGACCTATTTGACCATCTATTCTGTAACTTTTGTTTACGCGTATCTTGTCACGTGTGAGGGAGATAACGTCTGTTACTTCGTCATCTTTAAAGACAATAGCTTTACAGTCTATAATGTCTATACCTATATACCTAGGTAATACTTAAGATATTTCTTTTAGAGATAAGGTCGGTATTCGTAAACATTATTTCTTTTTAAATGTTGAAAGGGACGTTAAAGGCAAATAAATTCCTAATGTATGTGCGCTACGATGATACCAACAGACACACACACAGAGGCTTCAAACTTATAAGACCCGAGAGAGTAACAAGAGATTACATCAAGAGTTAGAAATAAACGATCTATCATGGGAAATGCTTTCACCTAATCGCATAGTTTTGTAAGTGATTACATTAAAAATACTAGTTATAAATACTAGTTATTAAACTGAAGGAGAAACGGTGAATGTTAGGCTCCCTAAGATTCTTTGGTTGCTATAAATTTATGCATAAACCAAAGGATTACATGCAAAATTATTTGTAGTTAGACGTGGTAACATTATTTGTAGTAACAGACTTCATATATCTACTGTTTGAACTCACCAGCGTGTTATCCTGTATGACAGGATAACCAAAACAAGGATGATCTATTTACTCTCACCGTCCGTCCGTTGAGAGGATATTGAACATGTTTTGGCATTGGTTTCCTTACAATATGATTGTATATTTTAAAAGTAATTTATTGAAGTGTTTCAGTTAAACTCTATGCTGATAAATTTCTTTATGCAGCTTTTATCTCAATTCAAAAACAAACATGTTCTGATAAGAGATATAATGCTAAAATGTTATACAAAACTACTCGATTTGTGTGTCTCTCTGTACCTATCTATTCTTTTTGTATCTACAAAATAAAAGTCTAGAACCATCCCGATTACCGATTAAGCCATTAATACATAAAAAATACCGCATTTATGCCCATCCATCCGTTTGGATACAAAGATACACTTATATCCATCCATCCGTTTGGAAACACATTTTAAACGTATCTAAAACTACTTCTTTTGCGCCAAGGGTTAAAGTCAATTGAGAACAAAATACTTTATTTAGGAATCAAACTGGTAAATTAGTACATTTTCCAGTGTCAGCCACCTACCCATTCTACATATATAACGGCAACTGACGTACGAAGTATCAATAAAAACTATCAATAAGTAATAATTTACAACATAAATAGTACCTACTTGCTACAGCAGCTGTAGTTTATGCAAACGACCTTTTAAAAACAGTCACTTATATATTAGAAGTCACAAAAACCGTTCACATTCCATTAGAAACAGGTGACGCATATCTTGCTTGGAATTGTCTGTGTTTGTCTGCTGGTGGTAATATAGCTCTCAAAAATGTGGACAAACTATTAGCCTGGTCTGATGAAGCAATTATTTCAGAGCTTGCTACATCAATGCCTACATTTACTGCCAAGATAAAGATTGCAATATCTTATTTTCAAAACATGGACGGTATCGATCGGTATGATAACTTGAGTGCAGAAGTAAAAGTGATGATTGTGCATCATTTTCAAGTTATCATCATTCTAAAACTGACTGACGTTTATGTATACGGTCGTGTATCTTTTCAAATATTCCAAAGTTATCAAATCTCAATTTTGAACAGATTTTACGACTGGATAATTACTTGCGTTCTTATGATTACTTATACAAAACCTTTAAATATTTGCAGAAAAAGTCTCATAATATCTAACACTATAATTTACACCTTTTTCATAGCCATTCTTCACAAACAGCCTTCACCTTCACAATCTATAATGACTTTAAATAATAGCTAGTATTACATTACTTTATTCTAGCGTGCTATAGTTTTATTTTTAATCAAAATAAATGTAATATTAATTCGTCTAGCAACAAGGATACCATTTAATTAAAACAATATTGTACAATCTCATGAATCATAGATGTCAATTCACTCTTTAGGTAGTTGCATACGTTTAAGGTTCAAAATGTCAATAAAATATAGGTATCAATCAAATCCTGCCCACGCTTTTACCGTTTTAAGGCGAAGTTGTCCAATAAAATGAATGTTTATATTTTTATTACCTTCCAAACATGACTAGGTTTTCGTTTATTCATATCCTGTATTTAATATGTTTTAGGTAACGATAGAAGTATAATAATTATTTTCGGATGCTATTGAAAATGTCCCGTTCATAATATGGGTCCCAGTGTAGTTCCTTGTGGTAGACCATAACGGTAATACCTATAAAAAGTCTAATTTTAACTTATCTCGTTTGATATCAAACTTAATATAATTTGTGAAAGCCTATCTCTGCCAAATATCAGACACAAGCACGATATCTACCTGTTTTATATAGATACTAATGCGTTGAATAATCAGTCGGACGATAACCCAAGTTCATAGGCAAAAATATTGACCATGGTGTGTTTAATTCAAAACCTGCTTTGTGGAAATATATGCAGATTAATACCAATAAAAAAGATTATGTCACGTCTATTTAAAATCTCATTATAAAAGTTCCAATTATGCTTGCTTGGACACCGCTTATAAGTTAACTTATAACAGTATATTGTATGATTGTATGGAATTAATCACCCAATAGCGTGCATCCATTGTTCATCAAACTATATCTATAATATTAGATACGGTACCCCAATGTTTTGAGCAGTTTCATCACATGAATCTTACTAAGATGGCTCCTCTATTTACAGTTTAGTCACGTAGACTGTAAAAACAACTGTAAAACATTTAAGTATTTAAAGATATTTTAACATCAATGTCACCTGCTATCTAAATCACTTGATCTATTCATTATTAGCTTGACGAAAACACAATATGCAAGTTGCAAGGTTTTAGAAGAAAAACAAATTAATAATACCATGTAACCTTGTGTTGCAAGAGTATAAAATTGGTGTAATTTTGTTACTTCCAAGTTGGACACATAGTTTCTCATAAACATGTGCGAAATACGAGTAACGTTGTTAAATGAAGGTCAAGTTAATGCAGGTGTAGACGGTATCACGAATATAAATCTTATTAATGTAACATTGACACTTGTAAGACATTACTTTGATTATGTAAAGTTGAAATTGCAGTTTTATAATACTTGTGATTGTTATTAGTTTGTATGATTCGAGATAATGTATAGTTTATTTTAGTGTGTGCTCTTGACCAAGAATAAGGCAATTGTGTTGCAATCTTCCTAAGAGAATTACCTTGCCTACTCTTGGATGAGTCACTTATTTATTTTAACTTAACGTTTTCGTATAATTATTTATTGGGTTTTATTATATTAACACATAAGCTGTGCCCACGACTTCCTCCGCGTGAAGTCGCAGTGCTGCTCACTCCCTATAGACGTTAGCGTGATGAGAATAGTAGCCTAAGTTAATCCTTACATAGTCAAAATCGATCCAGCCGTTTCGGAGATTAGCCGGAACAAACAGACAGAAGGACAGGAAGAAAAACTGTGTTTTTGTTTTAAGTACCGGATATGTTTATATAAATAAATATACTTACTATTATAGCATCTTTTGAAAAAATGTAGGTATATGTATATATAAATGACAAACATACACTCCAATTTTATTAATTTGTATAGTTTATTTGAATTTATGTCAATTTCGTAAAAGAAGGATATTAGGGAAATTTGCCGCTAGTAAGAATTCAGTCTTATGAGGGCGGCGTAGGTACAGTTGAGATTCAGCTTAGTTATTATTCAAAATTACACATAAATGGTGAATTCCGTGATTACATCGTAGTTCCGACCTTGATAGCTAACACTCAATCCCAAGAGTGTTAATTACGGCAAAACCCAAAACAACGATGGAGTCTTTGCTTTGTACTCCATATCTCGTCCAATTTACACTAATTAAAGGTAGGTATCTCTTATAATTATTACACAGATTTCATTACCACTTGTCTTTATTACCAGCTACCAGTATGTACAATCATATTCATACTGTGGTAGTTAATTTACATATCCCATTGTCCTGAGGCGAGTATTATCATAATCACCACGTTTGGCAAGTGGAGGGTTCCGTATATGCTTTTGACAGTAATTATATGGTTTTTTAAGGGTTGATATTTGGTAAATTAGTTTTACAAATATTTTACTAAAAGTTGTTATTCATAACCTTTGTCAATTTTAATTAAATGTTGATTATCTTTCGCGATTTGTACACATTATGAAAATATATATATTACGGGTCTTAATCGCGTGAATAATTTAAGGTAAAATACCTTGTTTACTCGTGACCACGGCCGTTGCAATACGTTCGAAACGTCGGGCAATAAACAAGGTATTTTACCGTAAATTATTCACGGGTTTAAGGTTAATATATATATTTTCATAATTTTAACTAAGTTATCAGATACTAGCTGTCCCGCGCAACTTCGTATGCGTAAATTTTCCCCGTCTTTGCAACAATTCTCGTCGCTGCTCCGCTCCTATTAGTCGTAGCGCGATGTTATATAGCCTATAGCCTTTCTCGATAAATGGGCTATCCAACAAAAAAGAATTATTAAAATCGGTCCAGTACTTTTTGAGTTTATTCGTTACATACAAAAATACAAATCTTTCCTCTTTATAATATTAGTGTAGACTTTATAATATTAGTGTAGATGGGTGCAAGTCAGTCACGATTGAGAGACCAACTTTAAACTTTTGAATGGTTACTTTTACAAATAATGGTTGTATTTACAATTGTTTGAGAACTTTTACTAAATGTTGGCGTGGAAATGTACGAATGTGTATGATTATGGTATCAAAGTGTGATTTGATGTTATACCTATTTACTCACCATTATATTCGTTTTAAAGCCATGACAGCTCCACTTTCTCTTTTCCTTTGCGTGTGTCACTTCTGTTGACATTGACATAAAGCCAGTGTAAAAAGAAAAGTGATGAGGAAATAACCCCAATTGAATTTTTGATTTGTATCCTTTGCCTTTCATTATTGCATGACAATTCTTTTTAAAATACTTTGTGGTGAACATTTTTTAACCAACAAATAACCGAACAATATTTATTTACTCGTAATTATAGTTACCGAGTAAATAAAGGTGACTAGAAAACCACTACCAAGATTCAAAAACCTATAATCCTAATTGTCACATATTGCTTTATTGGGTCTCCCTAAATGTATTATTAACCTTCAACAAATGCAGCTCTTCATCGCTATAGTGCCTCTATTCTTCTTCTTCTTTGAGTTTATGGCAATCTAGCCGTTTTAACGGCTTATTTCTACCAGTGTCAAGTATTTATGCGCTTATTACATGCACAAAGTCTCGTTCTTAATCAATTATCACGTATTCAAATATTTTTTTACAAGTTAAACTCGGAGCTGTAAAAATAATGGCCGGTTAGTTTGCCGCCATTTTTACAACTCATAGTCTCTCTATTGTCTACAGGTTGTATCTCATAGAGGTTACATAATGTACTTTTTTTTTATGTAGGCAGGTGGCCGTAGACGCAGGTCATAACAACAGTCACACATAATACAAGGTGTGCCGACTGTTATGGCAGATATTAGTCATTACCTAGTTGATTCATATTTATTTGCAATTATAGAAGTAGGAAAATAAAAATGATATGAGTAAT
Source organism: Herminia tarsipennalis (assembly GCA_945859575.2). NCBI lineage: Eukaryota > Metazoa > Arthropoda > Insecta > Lepidoptera > Erebidae > Herminia > Herminia tarsipennalis. Next base: position 3,681,144 of record OX243843.2, on the reverse strand, counting down.
ATCAATTAGGTATACGAAACTAATGTAACGGTATTAGCGATGGTTCAAGGTTATCAATATTGTTAGGATAAAACTGGGTAATGCCATGCAATGCACCGCAAGAGGTCGTGGGATCGATTCCCACACGGGACACCACTTTGTGTGATCCACAAATTGTTGTTCCGAGTCTGGGTGTACTTTGTGTCTGTGACTTGTATGTTTGTAAATTCCCCTGCGACGGGAAGTCTTTAAAAAAAAACATCGTACTTATTAAAGATGTTATTATTATTTTTATTTTTTTTATAAAGTAAAAATACTTAATAAATAAACTTTATCTCCATTTTACTACATACCCACGAATGTACCCGTACTAATCAGGTGTGATGGACCTTACTCCGTACCCGCATATCAGCTCATTTGGGGCTGACTTCTAGGACCAAGGCAAGTTATTTGTTTTCTCGAAAACTTGAAGTAATTTTTCGAGATCAAATAATAAGCGGTGATCTTATGGTTTGTTATTTTATGTTATGCTTGATAATTAGGTACAGAATTATCAAGCGATAATCATAATGATAATCGTTAATCGAGTGTTGATTCATTTTGACTATATCTCGACAAGTTTCTAAGCTAAATCTGTTTTACAGAATTTTTCCTGGCGGGCAATGCCGGTCAGGCTGACCGGTATTACCACCAAGTAAAATTAGTACATTGTTAGTACGAAGAACAAGGATCTTCTGAATGAAAATCGATTAATGTGAAAACGTATAAACAAACTTCAAAACAATGAACAAGAATGATGATAATACTTCAGACTCAGAATTTTAAATGAAACACTTGCTAGTAGATGAATATTCAGACACCAATGAGGACTTGGAAATAATTACTGGAAACCACAAAAACCGTTGATATACCTATCTCCTCACCGCCACTCTTGTTTGATGCTAATATTTTCTATCTCTAAGTGTATTTAACCCGCGAAAGTTATACAGTGAAAACTATCGAGTCTAAGTTTCTTAGATAGTTGTCAAACGCGTGCATGCACAACACCGTTTTTCTCGCACATGACAAGTTAAAATGGCAGCTAAGAGCCCGTTCCCACTTATCGTTTGTCGAATCCGAACAAAAATTGTTAGTAACAGAACATTTTGTATGAGGGAGACGACAAAAAATCGTGTCGTCGTTAGTGTGAACAGCTCCAAACAAAATGTTCTGCCTCTCCACAAATAGTGCAATGATAAAAATTCTTTAAAATTTACACGTTACTCCATCGCACATCTGACATTGGCAGAATTGTCGACAACGGCATCGTAACCTTTAAAAAAAAAAATTGTTCTGCCACTAGAGCACTCGATTTTTATTCGGATTCGACACCCGATAAGTGGAAACGAGCCCTAAGGCTTTTATATACGAGTACCTATTAGTTTTTGTGGACTTAACCGGTTCTGACTTTTACTCTTGGAGAAAATATTATTGCAAGGTCTTGAATGCGATTCAAGTTTATAGCGTTAAGGTATTTTATGTGCGACGCGAATGGCCTTTTTATTATATGTGTCAGTTATTTAATATTGTATTTGATAATAAGTGTCAAATGATGTTTAATTATGATTTAATATATAATTAATATAATTGAATTTCAATACTAAAAAATGGTAGTTTCTTTACATTTTTGACAAAAACTTGATATTTACACCATTTTGCAATTAAATAAATAAGTTTTATCATGGCGTCTTACGAAGGCGTATCTAACTATCTACGTAAAATTAACTACATTCTAGATCATTTCTTGTAATCATAAAAATAAATTAATGAAGTACCAAATTATGAATTAACTGCATTTCATTGATATCCAACTTACAAGAATGTTATTTTATTATCAAACGATCACTGCAACAAAAATAAGCATGTTATTACACAAAAACTCACATAAAAAGCTTAAACTAATCACCCAAATGCAGTCTTATGTAGATTAAAATTCCTTTAAAATAGTTTTATTAGCTTCTCGTCTTATAAGCCGGTGGGAACTGAGCTCGCGGCATGAGCGCAATTATGGTTCGTGGTAAAAGCCCTTTCACATTGAAAAAAGTTAACGACTTAGATGCGTGTTATTTAGAGGGTTAGAGAGTGAAAAGAATGCAATTAGGTGAAAAAGTAAAGGATTCTTATCGATTCTAATGGATGGGAATGATGAATACTATTTGTAACACAAACAGATTAAGTAATGGCCGTACTTTCTCTCTTTAATTAGAAGGCCTGTGTCCTGTGCTAAATTGATTACATACGGTGACGACAATATTTCCCTGGAGACCGTCTTCGGAACTAACGTTCCATTATTTTATTACCTTACGTGTCGATTAAAAAAAATATCGTACATTATTTATCGTTTCATAGCGTACCCCGACTTGCTGCTATGGAATCTGCTCGCCACAGTCACCACTACTTAGGGGTAAATCACGTCATGTTTTTTGAGCCACTTTTTGACCCGCCCTCCCTTCTGGTGATATTATTATGTGGTGAGGTTTTAGACTAATGTGTACCAAATATTCGAGTGTGAATAAACATCATAACTACACATGATACTATTTTTTTTAAACTTTCGCGATTTTTATACATATTATTATTATTATTTTGGGCCTTAATCGCGTGAGTTATTTAAAGGTACTAACCTTTTATTTACCCGACGTTTCGATCGAATTGCACCGATCGTGGACAGAGAGTCGACCCTTGACCACGATCGGTGCAATTTGATCGTAACGTCGGTCAACTAGAAGGTTCGTACCTTTAAATAATTCACGCGATTAAGTCCCGAAATATATCTAATATACACATGATACAGCATTCGAATTGAAACAATTTTAAGTAGGTACTTTGAATCATTACAGTGTGTTAAGTAAACCACATTACATGAATTTAAAGTAGTCGGTAATTGTCTTGTGAAAATAAAAATCAAATTCTTATCGCGCCACTGAATAAATCTATACTAATATTATAAATCTGATGAGTTTGTTTGTTTGAACGTGGTAATCTCAAAAACTACTGGTCCGAATTGAAAAGTACTTATACTGTTGTATAGCCCATTTATTGAGGAAGGCTATAGGCTATATAACATCACGCTACGACCAATAGGAGCGGAGCAGCAATGAGAAATGTTGCAAAAACGGAGAAAATTTACGCAAACGAAGTTGTGCAGGACAGCTAGTATTCCATTATCGAGCTATTGCAGGTACTTATTATAGTGAGTGATCAATACTAACCGGTCATTATAATAAGTACCTACGATAACTAGAATAAGGACTTGCACAAAATGCCGTTTGGAAAAAAATATAGAATGGTGTACTTACACGATTGTTTTAATAAAACGGTGTAGATATCCATGACATAATCAGATGAGATCATCGGCTCCAATAGTCTCTATTTAAGGTATCTTGCTCAGGTCAGACGGCATTCAGGTTTTACTTCAAGGTGACATTTAGGTGGAGAAATGTGTGTGGTTCAAAACACTGAGCTGAATGTTTAGGTTACTTTAAGGCAATTTTAGCTGTAGGTATAATTGGTTTTGTTTTTGTTTAAGTTTTAAATAACATTTTATCCAATAACCGCTGAAATATTGTTATGGGTCAATTCTTATTCTTGCCAAATGAGTATATTGCATATTATTAAATACCTAACCTTATTTTATTTAAGACGACTCCCGCATTAGGGTACAAGCCCTGTGTCGCGGGGGACTTTACAAACATACAAGTCACGGGCACAAAGTACACCCAGACTCGGAACAACAATTTGTGGATAACACAAAGTGGTGTCCCGTGTGGGAATCGAACCCACGGCCTCCTGCGTAGCAGTCGGACACACTTCCACCGCGCCACAGAGGCAGTCGACTTTATCTCGCTCTGGTTTGTCAAGTCGTTCTAGCTATTGTTGTCCTATTATTTGTATCTATTTACCTATCTAATATATTTTTCTTCACTTACCGCAGGACATTTTATCGATTCTGAGCCTTTTTGTTTTTCTATAGGTTTCTAACATGTACTACTAGCTTATGCCCGCGGCTTGGCAAGCGTGGATGTCAGATTGTTACCAAAATATTTTTACGGCAAAGTTATGAAACTTTGCCGTTAAAATATTTTGCACCCCCGTTTTACCCCCTTAGGGGGTGAATTTTCAAAAATCCTTTCTTGAGAGCCCCTACGTTATAAAAGGAAACCCTGTGAAATTTTTCAAGTTTCTAACCCTTATAGTTTAGGCCCTGTGGTGATATATCAGTCAGCTTCTCGTTTTATGTATACAGATTTACTGACGGTTTTAAATAGCTACATAGCTTACTGTCAATTAGCTTTTTTTCTCATTAAGTGATTCTAAATTCAACTGAAAAATTTGTAGGTATTTTAAACATATAAATAGAAGATGTCCAACATTTAAAAATTTATAAGCCATGCAACATACATGTATTGCCTGCCTAGTCCGGGAATTAGGTAGTTGACTACAATAAAACTAAATTATTTTATACTAATCAGGTAATAGTAGATCTTAAAATGCTCTCAAAATAACTGTTCTTTTACATTTTAACATGTTTTTTTTAATTTAAAAGCATGAAAATGAATACTAAAAATAATGACTTGACGATAGGATCTTATGACGTCATAGGTTCCTATTCCATACACATTTCTATAGAGTTTGTCGTTTTGACATTTCATTAAAACTGACTGATTTGACATGACAGTCAACATCCCCATTAGTTTATAAACGAGTTGGTTCTTTCACTCATTAGCTTTCATCCAAGGCTCCGTGCACTTGTATAATATATCATTAAGTACATACATGTACATTGCTAGCGGAAACAGTCGCTTTTATTTTGAGCAGTAAAAAACCATTTAAACGCAAGACATCTCACAAAAACCCTGAAACGCTCGCGCGATCTGAAAACACACATAATAATGCATCTAGGCCGCATATATTCTTGTAATAAACAATGATAAGTCTATTTGCAAAGATGGCATGTACTCGTATAAGTACGTGCGATTTTCACCTCGACCTGGCTCCATACTTACATACCCACTATGAGATGACCTGGTTTGGGTATGTACTCGCGATAGCAATATGAGAGAAATTGCGAATATTGATTAACGAAGATATTGCCTGTGATTTCGACTTATTTCGTTGTTTATTAGTAATTGAAATGCAGATATTGTTTCATTAAGGTGAGAATCCACTCATTTTCGATCTGCCAAACCCAGCGACTGAAGCATTAAAAGAATAGTTGCAACTACAATAGTTGCATTTTTTGAAAGATAGAAAAATTTAAAGTTTAAATTAATATTACTGGATCTGCCAGGAATATTATTTATATATAATTTAAAAGAGTACCCTCAATACAGCTTTTTTTTTTTTTAAAGATAACTAGCAATGGGGATTGTGGTCCCACATTACTAGCAATCCTGTTAACTTCTCCAGCTAAGCTCTATGGCTTGTGTTAGGAGTGGGTTCACGTCGGTAGTATAATGGTCAGGATTCGAACCCACGACCTCACGATTGCGAGACCGATGCCTTAGCCATTAGGCTACCGCCGATTACGACTTATTTTATCACGTCCAACAATCTTCAGAGAGATTGCTTTGTTACCGATCGGCAAAACATTGGCAAAGCAGTCTGTATATTTAAAGCGTCCAATATTGCTTATGAAAAAAAAAAATCGCATCAATTACCCCAATTTTACTCGTAAAAAAGATTTTCAGATGCATTGCTAAGATTTTTTTTTTTTTGACTCGTGCTACACTACTGGCTTCTAAAAAACATGTTTTTGGTATCTTACAGCTATCATTCAACAACAGTCCGAAAATCAGACAGATTACTATGATACAGTTGGGTAAAAAAATGACATTTTAAAAATTCGGCTAGGTTGCTACGCAAAAAAAAAATTGGCATTTTCGAATTCAGTATAATCGAATCTATCAATTTGATGCGGTTCTGGCTCATGGGCTCTCGTACTAAAATTTATATCTCACAGTGTGAACACCAACTATAGGATGTAATATAGGTACATCTCGGTATATAATATATTTATATCCCATAGTGAAAAATCAACTTTATAGTAAGAAGACTGCTAGCTAACATAAGACCACAGCTAACACAAGCCGTTTCTCTTTTAAATTTAAAGTACCTACGCCAACTTTATACCAAGTTATTGGCAGAATCATCTCAAATGTAATAGTATACTTACGATTATACAACTTGTAACAGACGGGTGTGGTCATGATTATGGGTCCCACATTACTAGCAATCCTTTTAACCTCTCCAGCCAAGCAATAGCTTGTGTTAGGAGTGGGTACACGTCGGTAGTATAATAGGTAGGATTCGAACCCGCGACCTCACAATTGCGAGTCCGATGCCTTAGCCATTAAGCTACCGCTACTTCAATTCAAAGGTTGTTGTGTATTATATACTTATGCCTTGTTCTCTTCGCTACTGGAATTTAATAAAATGGAAACACTAACTTAATAACAATAATGCAATCTAATATGACACCATTGTACGCGCCATACTTAAAACCATTGACGTATACAACGGTATTCTTGGTATTGTGCAAACCTGAAAGTAGTTTGCTCAGAATCAGTAACACAATCCAATAGGGTCGTTTTTTAAATTAATTAATTAATCAATAATTAATCATTCTAACAGTTCAAATCCTGTTCACAGTGTAATGCAAAATTTATTTATTTTATCCAACTTAAACTAACAGATAATCTAACCATATACGTTTTAAGATAACTAGGTACATGACATATTATTTAGTATAAATTTATGAAATTATACAATAATATCAGTTTTTTTTATAACTCTAAAAGATACACAATTACATTTATTCTACTCTATTGGTACTAGGAGTGGCAATAGTCTCTAAGTACTGACAAGCTGCAGTCAGGAATCTCGGATCCGTATAATTAAATATATCTACTGTTTCATCAATCAATAGAACATTGTTGATGTGAGTGAGAGCAAGGTAAAGTGGACTGGTTGAGAGGGTGATAGGGTGAGGGTGTAAATGTAATCATCACATAATTTTCAATAACAACCATGGATTATGTACTAAGAGACGCAATGAGCACGATAGCGCGAAGTACACAAAACAACTTGAATGGCTTCTACTAAGCAAGTTTTCATTATTTTTTATTATTTGATTTCTTGAAGTAAAAATCTTGTTGAGGTGTCTGAGCTTTGCACTATATCAAAAATTGCCATAACCTCACAAAATTGACCACTATCTAGAAAGAGACAACGCTACTTTGTGGACAATACCTGTCAAAGAGACAGGGCCGCACAAGTTTTTTCTCTCTTTTACGCTTTACAGATAATATTAACTTTTTAATTAAAAAGGATGGCGCGGTCCAGGTGTTTACGTCAATGCTTAAAACCTACACTATCCGCTCATATTTTTTTTCATAAAGATAACTAGCAATGTAGGCAAATAGCATAACACGTCTTTACACAAGTAGGTGCTAACAGGGTTGTAGCAAGAAATGTAAAATGATCTTTATGTCTTCGTCAAAAGTAAGTAATGAATCCTCTGCTTTCTATAAACAGAAAACGGTTCGATTACTTATAACTTTCCAAGCAAATAAGAATTCGTAAGGACGCTTACTTAATATCAAGATATTTTTACGATAAATACGATATTATTACACCGTGTACCTACTAATATTCATTATTTATCGTGTTTGATATCGTAGATTTTTGCGGTACAAGCATGCAATGTTTTTTTGAGTGTGTCAGTATTAATCCTTTATTACTGCTCACTACGTAGATACCTATTAACGTAATATGAATAAGATATAAATATCCTTATCCATATTATTTGAGTAGGTGCAGTTAAAAATAATAAAGCTACGTCACTGTAGCCACTGGGTAATGTAGCTCTCAGTTATTTTTGAATTAGATACTACCTAAACAATAAACTAAATAGGTCAACACGAGTTTTGATTTTAATAAGAGAGAATGAAATTTCGATAGAATTTCATACTCTCTTGAAAGAGAGAAAGGCTATATATATATATATTTTTAATCAACTTATTGTATATCAATAAGTTGATTAAAAAATATATATAGGCTGAAAAAAATTGTTTTTGTATCCAGGAGAACGGTTGATATTTTTAGAAAATCCATAGTTCAATTTCTTGTATATAAATGTTGAAACATATTTATACAAATAACAATACAAATAATTTATACAATTTTTTTATTAACTTATAACAAATATATTTATACATTTTTTTTATTAACTTTTAATAACATATCCAATTCCAAATAAAATACAAAATAGTTAAAAATAAGTTTAAAAGTGTACCATATTACTTTTTCTTTTATGTTTATAAGTACTTTGCTCACTAAACCTCAAATTGCAGTCCCCCATTATATTTTTATTGTATTGAATCTGAGAACCACACACCCATAGTTTTAAAATCTTCTAACATGTTATTTATGTTAACTCTCGGTATTTTTTAAGTTTATTGTTCCCTAAAACTCAAAAAGCTACTTGTTTAAAAAAACTATTGCAACTTCTTTGTTAAGCATTAATAAGAAATTTTGGAAATTATCTATTGGTATTTTATTTTAAATTTGTGGTTAAAAATAAATCCAGTTTTAACTTTAGCATGACAACTAAGGTAAGAGGATTTATTATCATAACTACTTAAAAGTAAAGGAAAAATACTCATATTCCTAAAAAAGTTTGCTTTTGTGGTCCACAAAAGCAAAATTTTTCAGGAATATGAGTATTTTTCCTTTACTTTAAAAGTCATATGGAATAAAAAAAAACATAAAATAAATTACTAATAATGAATACCACTTTACTTCTAAAACAAACAGAGATGGCACAGTTCTTCAGTAGTGAAGGACACAGATCTGCAGTATTGACCTCGAGAGAGAACGTCTGTGTTCAATAAGGCGCCTACTTATAGGTGTAATGTGTACCGACGTATTGTTTGATGATCTCCATTGATACGCTGTTTTTTAAGCTCATAATTGGCGTGTTATGTGTTGTGTTTTGACAGCTTAATTAGGGAAAACTTACTTCTTCTTATGTTATAAATATGGGATCGGTAAGTGCTGACTTGCTGAACCATCTACTCCATTTAAAAAACCGAGAAAGAGCATGTCGGACCATGCTCAGTGTAGGGTTCCGCATGCGTATTACAAATAAATGAACTACATATGAAAAAATACGATGTGAAAAATTCCACCCGCAGAAGATCGTATGTAGACGATTCTTTTGTTGGTAAGCGCACTTTTTAGGCAATAACTCAAAGACAGTGTACGATTATGTCCAAAATAAATTTAGTTTAAATTATTTATTACCTAAGTTATTTTTTTGGTCCCACGGGTCAAAGGAAAAGGTAAAATTTAAGCAACTTTCGGAGTTTTTTTTTAAAAATATTTACTAATTAAAAAAGTACTTTAGAATGTTTTTAAAAGACCTGTCGAATGATGACACGTTAATATTTGTTTAAAAAAATCAGCTTCTGATACACGTATGGAGTGTTTATTTAACTAATAAACTAAGTAGCGGCTTACAAGGCACCTATGCTCCATATTTCATCAATACTCATTGTGTAGTTTTTGAGTAAAATGCCTGTGACATACGGATGGACAGACAGACAGACAGACGGACGGACATAATGAAACTAAAAGAGTTCCGTTTTTTGCCATTTTGGCTATGAAACTCTAAAAAGTGTCAACAATGTTTCCCTAAAACAACTATTCACCATCATGCCAGTCGTACATTCTGTCATTAAGATGAAATCCTAAGAAAAGTAACTTTCCGTGTGATTTAAATTTGTAATAAATGTAGGCGAACTAAGCTTACAAAACGACATAACAGATTTTGATATGATTTTCACTACCGTTTAGAAGGTTTATTCCGATAGGCTTATATATATGTACCATAATATAATACTGGCATATTTCATTATGGAAAGTAGGAAAATCCATGCAGAGCCAGAACGGGTCGAAAAGCAATAGCAAATTTACGTTGCATAATCCTAATTCACTTCCGACTTAGAGATGTTGAAATTCGCATAAATAGACACCGTTAGTATGACACAAGTGTCTAAAGGCATTTTCTATCGTTTCCCTCGGCTAGAGTCGATGTATGAATATTTGATCAGTAGACTGGTATGGCGACACCATGCACGTTGTTTGCGGAGAAAGCACATACTTGCAACTATTACGCATATCGAAGGTACGGTAGGTACCGAGGCATGGGCGAGAGCGGATATTTTTTGTAGTTGCAAGTATCAGTATCGTAAAATTATCGTATTAACTAAAGTATATCTACGGAGTAAAAGCTAACGAGGGTTAAATCTGCGAGCGATATCCGACAATTATAATTATGCTATCGTACCTACATAGTTTATAATTATCTAACTGTTGGAACACAGCACTTACTCGTAGTAGTAATATTACATGCTTAACTAGCTAAGCTGAATTGCATGCATTGGGAGTTGCAATTATACAGTAGCCCGCGACAGGGCGACATGGCAATTTTTGAATTTATTTTTGTATAAATGCAGCAAAAAACGTAAGCGACCTCAAAATGTATCCGATATGAGGTATGCGGATCAGTTAACGTATTCCCGGTCACAGATTATACCTACTTACCTTCTCTCAATTTGTGACATACTGAATAGATATTAACTGGGGTCCCTGACTCAGTGGCGAGCGAGCAGATCGAAGTATCTGCGATGCAACGTTACCACTGTCGGTCCATAGTTACCGTTTTCGAACAGTGTCATCTCCTCCGTGCTTCGGAAAGCACGAGAGTCATATAATGTCTGCGCAAAATCTCTTCCCGTGTCAGATTTTCGTACCATCGGGCTATGAAAGAGCACTTGTGTCTGCGCATACACTTGTGCACTATAATATATAATAATTATTATTACTACTAATATATAATAAAAAATTAAAAAAAAAAAAATGTCTTGCGTAGTTGGCTACTCTGTAATGAGATTGTCCGCCGTAAGCTACACAGGTTAGGAAACCATTATTATTTAATATTAAATCGACATTAAAATGACACCAATGTACAAATTAGATTCACAATTCATTTTGAAATTGTTATGTCATTGTATCACCCACTTCCCTATTGATAACCTCAATCGGTATTTAAAGATATATTATACAATATTTAGGTATAATTAATTATTTAAACAACTAACCTGTGACATCGATTGTGTTATGTGATATGCTAATGATTGTGTAGAAAATTATTTCATAATCGATCGATATCAACTAATCAATGTCTTTTTTTTTAAACATTCGAAGTCTATTCATGACTGTCAGTTACTTGTCAGTCACACATAGTTAGGTTTAATATACTTACATACCATGATCTAATCAGTCTTAAAACGTTACCACTGGAGAAATATAGATCTCTAGAATCTAAATAAAAAATTAAAGTGTCCATGTTAATGTTATATACTTAGTATGTTTTATACACCACATTGTGTACGTCCATAAGACTTTCTTATGCCTTGAACCACACAATAAAACGTACATCAGGGATTTATTCTAGTTTTTGCATTCCTATTCGATAACAATACGTGACCAGTAAGAAAATAAACGAATGGACTAGTATCGAGTACCTGCTTAATAGAATCAGGTATCGATTCCACACACATTTACTAGTATTTAGTATATAATACTTGTCTTACGTACAATGTTACTTACATAAAAACTTGATGAATGTGTAACAAAAGATAGGAGAAATAATTTAAGTTTGCGTCTCTATAGTAAATATGCACTGAAAGATAACTTTGCATTTTTATAAACAAGGATTAAAAGTTTTTGACTCTACTCTGTCTTTGTGGCAAATTTCAACCAGATACATTCAGCCATTTTGGCGTGATTGAATAACAAACTTCCTTGCATTCACATCTAAACCCATACTTTCGAATTTATACCTAATATTAGTAAAGTTAAGTTAACAAGCAAATATTCGTCGACCCACTAGTAGTGGGTCATCACGGTGCAGCGGCAGGACCATGAGTGTGGTCTTATTTAAATCATAAGTTATCCCTTGAAATGGTTGCCCATTCTCTACAACGTGTAAATTAAATCCCTGTCCGACCCGAAAGAGGCGTGAACTACCTTCACGCCTCTTTCGGGTATTCTGTCAAAATTTCTAAAAAAAATGTAAAAAAATTATAACCGTCAAAATGATTTCTTCATTAAATAATAAAATTCATGATTTTAAATATAAATTTAAATAAAAAATCTGGCAAATTTACACATTTTGACGAAATTGGGTCCCCAATATTATTATTATTATAAGGTCTCTTTACAATCAAAACAGTCCTTTCCGCATGTTTTCTCATATGACTACCGTCAAGAAAAAAATAGTATATTTATTTTTCGTCAATTTAGAAAAAAAAAACGTAAATCGAATGGGAACATGATACCTTACAACACATGAACGGTTCGGACCGGGATTAAATATACACCTATATAACATAATACGCGAAATATTCTTAAACCTAGTTTTAGGTTACTGCCGCGGAACGTATGGACATAATTTATACCTAATTAATGAGTAGAACCGCAGGCAAAAGCTGTTCTAGTAGATTGACGACTCAAAATACTTTTAATAGTATGTACAATAGATACTAACTAAATCAATAGCAGATAAAGCTTTTTTAGAATATTTATTGAAACAATATTTCAGTTGAACAATCCATACTTTCATACATAATATTATAAAGAGGAAGGATTTGATTGTTTGTTTGTATTGAATAGGCTCTGAAACTACGGGACGGATTTGAAAAAATCTTTCATCGTTGTGTAGCTACACTAATCCCGGGTGACATAGGCTATTTTTTATCCCTGTATTTCCACGGGAACGGGAACTACGCGGGTGAAACCGCGGGGCGTCCGCTTGTAATAAATAAGATTTTTCTTGTGTTACCTGACATCTGAATAGAAAGCTTCCGCAATATTTGTTCCCATACAATGCCATTTATTTCCCATACCTTACTTGGTGTAAGTTAAACCAATATGAACTAATGATCGTTGACATTTTGCTTTGTGTGCATAAATATCTTACAAATATAATTATCTTCTTTATTAAATTTGACGTTGACTTCATTCCTAACTCATAATAAATTAATATCAGTATTTTAACTATCGTCTGTTTTGTATTTATATATGTTCTTAAACATTCGCAATTTGTACACATACTTACTGTTAAAGATTGACGGTCTTAATCGCGTAAATATATACTTATACGAGTACCTGTAACCTATAAAATTATATAATATTTCGTCTTCTCTTTATTGAAAATAAAACAAAAACTAACACAGTATAGTTAAAATGCTATTATTAACGTATTACCTTCGAATAAAAGGGTAAAAGTTATTTATCGTAATACGACCTAGTTTAAACACCAAAATTAAAAAAAAACTCATAATAACAGTTACACTTCAATGACCAGAATAACTATGAATGAACGAGTATTTTATGTTCCTTTTTCTCTCTTTACAGAATGCCAGTTACGTGATCAACAGACGATACTCGAAAGACAAGATGTCACCGGTGTGCCACAACTTCGTGCAAAACGCGTGGAAAAAAGATTTCTGCTCGAACTGCTTCAAATCACGCGAGGAACACGTTAAGCAAGACCGAGGAACGGACGGGAGCAAATATATCGCCACACCATTTCAAAACAGAGGAGCATTCTTCAAGAAAACCCCACCTGGTATACTCAAACAACACACGAAGAAAAGAAATAAAAGAAACGTTACGTTTCCCGAAGAAGTATGCAGCGTTATAGGCTTTGGTGGCGACGATTGGTCAGACGGAGAGGAATTCGAAATGTCAGAAGAAAATGACGAGGATGATACGTTCCCTGACACAGAGGAGGAACGCGAACTCCTTAAAATAACTAAATCTAATACAGATTTCAACACTGTTAAAGCTAATCTGTTAGGGGACTCTGCAGCCAAATCTTACACGTCTTTGTTACTGGGTAAGATGCAAACAGACTCTGATGGCAAAAAGAAGACGTTGTTAGTATCTGTTACACCTTTTGGGCAAGAGAATAAGCCTAATAATCATAAGTCACATGTTCGCAAACCCGCCGTTATACATGTATCAGAAGCTCCCGCCGAAGATATGTCTAGTAATTATAAAACTAATATAATTTTATCGTCGTACGTTAAAGAAAGTGAAACCATTATCAGTGCCGATAATATAAATACATCTGCTACTATTTGTACAGAAAAATCGTTGCTGGAAGAAATATCAGAGACGTTAGAACAAAACCGAATGTCTAATGGCTCAGATATCCATTTAACACAAAAAAATTGTAATAAACCAACAGTAGTCGATGAAAAGATGAAAGAAAGCATGCAAGATGAACCCGATAAAAAAGAAATGAGTGAAATAAAGAAGAACGGTATCGTTAGGCAATCGCCGTTACACAAAACACAAGAGAGGCCAAAAGTAAACTTAAGTCGGTCAGAATTTAAATTTTGTAAGATCAATATTGAGAGCAGTAGTGTTGATTCAGCGGTTAGCACTTTGAACTCAACCGCTAATAACTCGTTAGCGTCTGACGACGAAAGTTTTAGCGCCCGGACAGACTCGGACAATGATGACAGTGGACATTTCTCAGAAACACACAAATGTGAAGAAACCGTTAAAATAAAAATATTCAACGAAAACGATAAAAACTTTAAAATGTCAGCGATTGGCCAAATTAGAAAAGTAGACGGACAGGCTAGCACGGGGTACTCTACATTTCAAAGTCCGATCATTGACATGCCGCCTATACCTAAACAAACAGATAATATATTTTCTGCAGAAGCCAGTCGCGAGTTGGCGGGTGAACCGGACGGCAGAGCTGACCCAGATGAAGCCACCGAAGCGCCCGCTTTACCCAAAAGTCCTATCCCCACCATGGACCCGCGACCGTCGTTTCTTCACGGCATGATATCTGATATACTGCCTGCACACAAACCGGCTCTACCAGAAAAACCTAAGCTACCGGTCAAGCCAGTTATCAAACAGACAACAAAAAAAAGTGTTATCACAACAAACCAACCGCAATTAAACATGTACATGCATACAAAAAGTGAAGATGAGAAAGTAATTGGTGCGTTAAGTGAAGAAAAAAATAATGAGATAACTGAAGTGCATGAAGACAAACCTGAACCAATTTATTACGCGCAACCGGTTTTGACAAAAGAGGATAGCGACTCATCGCTGAACAGTATCGGCAAGCGAAAAGCACCCACGCCTCCTTCCTCGCCCACTGTGGACGAATACCCTAATATTTACCAAAGAAATTCGAACGGGTTTGTGAAATCTGACGCACCAATAGTCCGAGAATTAGAAAAACGGGAGAGAGCCACTATATCTGTAATCTCTAAGCCAAAACACGATGAGATACCTGAAGTCAAAAAAGTCGATGTTACTCCGGAACCTGCACCACGGAGAAACATTTCCTTATCCCACGATAACTTGCTATTGGATGAAAAACGTAAAGGAAAACTTAAGTTTTCGATTAAGAAACTTTTACGGATAGGATCATCAAAAGACCTCGATAAGAAGGAGCTGACTGTTGCAGCAGTGACTAAAATGAACAATAAAACCGAAGAGATATACGATATGACACCAAAACCGAAGCCGCGTCTTGTGATCATTCACCCATTGGACATGAACGGATCTAACGGAGTGGAAGTTGTTAAATCTAACTGTGAAATCACAGATTTGCGACGTTTGAGTCACGATGATGTGTCATCTATTTATAGTGGGTCTAGTTCAGCAACGGAACCTGAGACTCCTAAAGTAATAAACAAACCTCCTCCTCCGCCAAGGCAATACGGTGAGGATCAGAAAACTGTGTCCCATACACCAAAGCCAGCAAGACCACCGCCGCCTAAGTCAGTTGCCTTGCAGAAAAAACAGAAACAGCAAACATGGTCTGCTGCGCCAACTAAAGCTGATAATATCTATGCTAATTTAGGTAAGTAACCATACATACTCATTTACCATAATTATTATTTTCTTTCCGTGTCTGTCCAATAATATTTGTATGTTTATAACTGAATGTTGCATGTATTTGGCAATCATACATCGATGCGACCGTCTAATGACGCAAATCAACTTAATATTCTCTGCAACATTGCCACCATAATCCGATCTAGGTGAAACTAAATTGCAAAATATGTGTATAATCATATCGCAACATTCTAGCAAAACATACCTAAATTTTATAATATTTACATCATCATCTTCATTTCACTAACATATCACTTTTCATTTAGGCGAAATCAGATCAGCGCTCGCGCCTCGGAAACCGGAACGGACAGCAAGTATGCGCGAAAGAGAAGCACGTTTGGAGCTTCCCCAACGAAGAAATCAAATAGACGACGATAAAGACGAACTAGACGACGGACCTCAGGAATTAGTCCAAGCCACAAACGACGCTGTTATACATAACTACGATGACGTTTACAACACCGCCAAGTATGACGAAGAAAACTGCGATTCAGCCAAAAATAGTGACAGTGATTACGAGTACGTACACAACGCTAGGTCAAGCTCTCCTGAATGTGATGCTTCTATAAAACCAAGAGAGCAGAATCCAGGAAGAAATGACGGTAGAAAAGATGAAAACAATACTGAATACCCAAAATACAACAACGGAGTATTTAACAGAACATCGCTTCCTTACTGCGGTAGTGAAACAGAGTCTGAAATCTATTCTCCCTATAGCTTTTACAGTTCAAATGACAATATGGACAGTCCAGGGAACGAGGATTATTCCAACGATATGACGTTAAAAACAACAACAAATAAACTAAGAGTCAGAAAAGGGCGCAGTGTGGTACATAAGAACTTAGAAGACAATTATGGCGCGGTTGTTATTGCGAATCACGAAGCACTAGCGCAGGTTTTAGAACAGGTAATGTATATACTTAGCTTGTCTTGATGTCGTACTGTGATTATGCAGTATTAGATCGCTTTGCTTACAGCTCTATTTCAATTTAAGTTACGTAATCCTACCATAAATTGTATTATCTAAAGTAGCGTACTGAGATCCTTTAGGTTAATGGTTTGGTCCTTATTAAGAATTTTAAGGTAAAAACTATTTATAAATTTTTAATTTGCTACTACAAGCCAAATTATAACAAAATTACTACATATTGAAATGAAAGTAGACTGTCAGTTTACCTCAAGAGGTTCCTCAACTAAAGCCATTTTATTAATAAATACATACCTACAGTTTCTAAGTACATATCTAGCAATTAACAAACTTAACATTACACCAATACAAATCTACAGATTTTAAAATAAATTGATTATTTTATATCTTTATTTGAATCATAATTTATTTGAATAAAAAGTAAAATGATAAACATTAATCAGGAGCATTTAAACAAACAGGTCCAACAAAGCGCCACAATGCAGCCCTCCCTTCGCGGCCTGAAAGCTTGCACCAACTTGCGATGGAATGACTTCACAATCCAATCATCAAAGACCAATTTCGTGAAGGCTGGCAAGCGTTTCTTCTACCCAGCTATATGGACGTCAAGCCAAGGGCCTGTAAACGTCACCTTGATGTTGTACAAGGAACAAATGGCGTCTCAGATGGTATGCCAGCAGTCAGTTCAACCTCAAACGTTGAGTTTGAATGCCATCACTGAGTTCTGCGATTTGGTGCCATTGCAACAGTTCGGGGAAGATGGTGATGATTTAGTTCAAGGTGGGTTGACGTTTTAATAGTTTATAATTGCTTTCTATTCTTTCTGTTCAAAGTCTGTTTCAAGTGACTTTAGCGTTCCATCAAGTCAAACGCAATGTTAAGTTAAACGCGACTGAAATTGTAACTAAAAAAGTGGAAGCGTTGTTGCAACTATACGAACATGTCTATTGATAAATTTCAAGAATCCTGTTCAAAATATTATTCTCTGTATCTAGCACAAAAAAATCAAAAAACTTTCTAATCCGAAAAGCCTCTTCGAGTTTTAAGACTGGCTAAAAAAAATAGCACGAATGTAGGATCGCTAACAAAAATAATAAGGCCTGACGAAACACGCTATCTATTTATCCAATGTAAAAAAAATTATAAGCTTTTTGTCTGATCCGATTTAAAACCAATTCAATCTAAGTTATTTAGAATAATATGCTAATTCAAAATATGTAGTCCATCTAAATACTCCCCATGTCTATTAGAACTAGTTTATTATCTTCTAATGGTCCATAGCGCGGTTTGACATGAATTCCTTTCACAACCTAGATATCGATGACCGCGCGATGAATTGTAATAGACTTATGTGGCTATTATGACCGTTTATGTCGAAATAATTAGCATTTGGAACAAGCTCATCTGTTATCTAGTTTGCTCAGATCTATGACAAAGTTATACAATAATAAAGTCATCTTTTATTTTGACATGACATCTATGTTGCAAATCTCACGTGAATTTCTAATACAAAATCTTTCTTAAGATTTCCGCCATGAATTTTATTATAAGGCCATTATTAGTTATTTTTTGTTAATATCAAACGTCAAGCTGTAATAACACCTAGTTGTAAATATGAAAACCCAATGAAAACTAACCATTTCCTTAATTAATATCTACATTTTTTTGTAAAAAAGGTTAGTACCTTTTTTACAAAACTATAATTATATGACTGCCTCTGTGGCGCGGTGGGAGTGTGTCCGACTACTACGCAACAGGTAGTGGGTTCGATTCCCACACGGGACACCAGTTTGTGTGATCCACAAATTGTTGTTCCAAATCTTGGTGAGCTTTGTGTCCGTGACTTATGTTTGTAAAGTCCTGAGTCCGAGTTATCTTTAAAAAAATATATATATTAACTCCATAATATTCGAATCTATGAACTATTGAGCAGTACCTGATGAAACACATAGTTTTGACTTTATACACTTGAAATGTATAAAAACTTGGTTTTAAAATACCTTGAAATTTTAGTTAATATAAAACTTATAATCCCAAAAACTCACCAAAATTAATCTCTCTATTGCAGCTACTATAGTCGTGTTAGCCCACGCGCAAGTCGACACGATGCATTCCTATGGTGAGAGCTTGCATTCCGCAGAAGGGCTCACCACTAAAGAACACCAGCTGGTCCAAACCGAACAAATCCACGAAGCCATCTTCATGACCTTGCAACTAATCAACGGGTTGAAATGCCTGCAAGCGCGAGGAGTCGAAGAAATCTCCGAATCTTTGACGTCATTCATTGCTTTGAGGGAAGTCCAGTCCTCAGCGTCTCATGGAAGCACTCTGAACTTGCCGTCGTCTCCAGATGATAGATTGAATTCCTTGTGGGCGCCGAAGACGAACTCCTACGGGCGATTATGTATTTTGCAAGGGTGAGTAGGAAATTATTATAAAATAATTTACGATTTCCACTAAATCGAAACATTTGGACTAAATTAAATGAACTTGTTTAGTCGATGGCTTATGTGTATGTACAAAGTCGGAATCCAAAATCATTTGTTATTATTAATAGCTAATACTAGAATGTTTTATAAACGTAAGAGGTTAAAAGTAAAAGGAACTTATGTTACATAATCAAATTTTAAATGATCTTTACCTGTTTCAGGTTGAGCGATGAAATAAACAGCAAATCGACAGACGAGGGTTGCTTAAACTCTCTCTGCAAATGTGCCATCAAGGCCACCGAGATCCTTCTCCCTGGCGAAAAACTAACACCTCTTTTGAAAGAAATACTCCACGAAGAGCGCGCGGTATCCTTGAACCAGGCGAAATCAGTTCTAGAGTTCATGCTATGGGGGCCTCTGGATGTCGTACAAGGAGTTCCAGTAGAAGAAAGAGAATTGTCTTTACAAAGATGGCTGGATCTAGAAAGAGCGACAGTTCTCCACGGTCTTGTGAGGACCAGGGTACAACTGAATGTCTTCGAACAACTACACCTTATGTTCTTAGTGAGATCGACAGCTAAAGCCATGTGTGATGCCTCCGTATTACTTGAAAAAGCCAATGTTTATTAATTTGTACATGTTTCTTAAGCTTTATTTCTTGTGTCCTATGCTGTAATACTGCTGATATAATCTGTTCCGAAAGTTTTGTAATTAAGCAATTATTTTATTGTAAAATATTTGGGATGGGATATAGCGTTGGGACACTTATTTTAATGTAATCTTAGCTTAGTTAGGCACCTGAAGACTTGATATTATTATTACAATTATTGCATTTGGGAATGTTTGTTTCTTATGATTGAACGAATGATGTTATTGTATGCTAAATAAGGGACCAAGATAAATTGTAGCTCAATATCTTATTTCATGATTTATAATGAAAGTGACCCAATTTCTGATGAAAGTGATCCATTGGATCTGGATCCATCAACGTCACTAGGTGCCAATAAGTAGAACTGATGGTATATACTCATTGTACTAACATTTCGGTGCCTGAATTTGTATTATACGTAAGTAATGTATTATATCGAATGTAATTTATATTTTATACGAGCTCCGTTAAGTTATAGAGTTCAAATTATTAATTTACCCTTGTAAGAATTCATCGAATATGGAAATAAAAATACATATTTCTTAATATAGTCTGTCGTTTTATTATGAGAAACTAATTTATATTCTGGCAAATCAGGAATATTTTAGATATACGTAAGTATTATTTATATAAGTGGAGTAACCAGAAACGCCAGAAACTGTAAATTTAACAAAAATCACACCTAAGTTAAAGTTGATAAAATTTATTTAATCAACTATTTGTTTTCGCCAATTTAAATAACAGATGTTTATAAACTGACAACACCCGCCGTTTATAAACGATTAAAAGAATTTGCTTTTTAATGTGCGACATAAAAATAAAAAAAACAACAATAATTTCTAATACTTTATTGTCAGCTTTGCAACATATATTAAGTACTACACACTTCTCAATACCTAGAACAAAATTTAGATTCCACAATATCTAAATACCGTCAGATTGTAGATAGGAAATTGCACTCTGTGCCTATCTCAATAACAGATACAATAGTTTAAATTGAAGTAAGTTGGTGCTCATTTTCAAACTTATGTATGGTGACACTTTAGACATATTTTAAAAAAAAAACGACTCCCGCAGTAGGGTACAAGCCCTGTGTCGCGGGGGACTTTACAAACATACAAGTCACGGACACAAAGTACACCCAGACTCGGGACAACAATTTGTGGATCACACAAAGTGGTGTCCCGTGTGGGAATCGAACCCACGACCTCTTGCGTAGCAGTCGGACACACTCCCACCGCGCCACAGAGGCAGTCTATAGACCGAAACCACGCCATCCTTTCAATTAAAAAGTAAATATTGACTGCAAAGCGTGAAAGAGAAAAAAAAATCGTGCGGCGCTGTCTCTTTGACAGGTAGGTGTCACAAAGTAGCGTTGTCTCTTTCTAGAGAGTGGTCAATTTTGTGAGGTTATGGCGCAGTCCTGGTCTCTACGTCAATGAGTGAGACTTTTTTTTTTTTATTATTAAGTTTAGGTATACACGTTTTCTGCCAATATGATGGTTAGCAGTGGTGAATTTAGCCAAAATATATGTATGTATCAATTTTTATTAAACAAATAATAAGCCTATCTTTAATACTATTGACAAGTGGTTGCTAGGACACATTTCACATCAAGCGCAGCTTTTGATCACAAAATCAACTTAGATACGTTTAAAGATATTAAAAAACTAAAATGCTCACTCGATTTTAATTCATAATACTGACAAAATTTCTGTCTTTGTTACACAAACAAGTAATGTTGAAGCAGTTAAAACGGGAGATATAAAGTAAATGGCACTAAAAACTTCAAATGACAATCTTTAAATTATTATTAAAACAAACTTAACGAGCATTAATAATAACATGTATGTCTTTTAATGCTCAAAATATATTCATAAAACCTACCGTGCAGTTTATATTTGATGCCGATAATAAAAATATTTTTAATATAATAAGTTACACAAATCATACAATCAATTAACTTACTTCATACCTACATTTTATTGTCTAATAACGTTTTTTTTAAAAACCATTCCATTAATATTTATTTACATTTTTATTATTTTAAATTTAGAGATATAAAAAAAAACTTGCAATCAACAAAATGTAACTTATTATATTTTTTTTTATTTGCACGGTCTTGTAACAAAATCTAAAAATTGATTACTTACTTAACTAATAATTACATATTTTATACAGATATAAGTAAATAAAATTTTACAGCAAAATTTGAGCGTAAACAAATTGTTTTGCGCCTTTATTCGACAGTATTAATCTATACTAATATTATAAAGCGGAAGAGTTTGTTTGTTTGTTTAAACGCCCTAATCTCAGAAACTACTGGTCCGATTTAAAAAAAACTTTTTCTTGGATAGCCCATTTATCGAGGAAGGCTATAGGCTATATAACATCACGCTACGACTAATAGGAGCAGAGTAGCGACGAGAAATGTTGCAAAAACGGGGAAAATTTACGCATACGAAGTTGCGCGGGACAGCTAGTGAATTATATAACTAAAATGATTCAGCTTTAAAATTTATAGTCACCCCATCTTTTCCCGTAAGTGTCATCAAGGCGACTAAGGGCATTACCACCGGAGGAGGCAGCTGCTTCCTCTGCGTAATTTAAAACATTACTGCGGTCGCCAACACGCTCGCCAAGCGTAGCGATTGTGACAATTACCCCTAGGATCAGTAGGTTCGACAAAGGAAACCCGTGCCCCCCAGTGGGACATCATATGGGTGGTTAAACGCGGTAATCTCAGGAACTAATTGTCTGATTTGTAAAATAATTGGACTGTTCGATAGCCCATTTATCGAGGATAGCTTTAGGCTATACAACATCACAAACAGGAGCGGAGCAGCAATGAAAAATGTTGGTATACGGGGAAAATTGACGCATACGAAGTTGCGCGGGTCAGGATATTCAAACGTTAAAAACAACACAATAGTTTTTGAAACGCCGTTAACTCTCTTGATCTCACCTAAAGGTGAATAGTATTGGCCTCTATAGTACATACTAGTAAGCTGGACCATAGGCGTACCCTGGATTATTGTTCGGGGGGGGGGGGGGGGGGGTTAGGTAGTATGATTGACTAAACACCGACCAAATGTGGACGCACATTTTTGCAATTTCAGGGGGGGGGTTTCAATCCCTAAATCCCCTGGATGAACTGGCTACCCCGTACAAAGTGACATCAATTTCAAATGTCGAGTCGAATTACCACCGTCCTGTGACCTGTAGGCCTACTATTTTTCTTCAAAACGAAATTCATGAACTTTCGTTCGTTAAACGAAGTGCACCCCACCGCCCATTGCAAGCACGCTCTCCGAAAGTGAAGTGCGTTGTCATGAAGTTTTAGCCCCGACTCGAGAAAAAATAATGCTAGATCCAGCACTGACTTTAGCCATATACAACCACAAAGAAACAGTATATGACAAGAAATTAATATGTATCAAAAAAATAAACGTTTCTTAATAATTAATATAAAAAACATTAATATAAAAGCAAGCGAAATCGGAATGTATTTAGCAAACGTAGCAAAAAAATACCAAAAAAAAAACATTAAAAAAAGCAAACGTAGCAAAAGAATACCAAAAAAAACATAAAAAAGCAGATCTGACAAAGTCTCGTTTTTAATTCAACTTCGTTTATAAAAAAAATAAAAGAGTTTTTATTTTTTTAATATAACTAGCAGCAATGTGGGATTGGGTCCCACATTACTACCAATCCTGTTAACCCCTGCAGCTAAGCTCAAAGGCCCATGTTAGGAGAGGGGTCACGTCGGTAGTTAAAAGGTAGGATTCGAACCCGCGACCTCACGATTGCGAATCCGATGCCTTATCCATTAGGATACCACCGCTTCATAAATTAATATTACAACCATCCGATTAATTAGGATTTCAATTACGATAATTATGACATATTTTCAATATAACATAATTCGTAAACTGGGCAAAACTATTTTAAAAAACTATAATTCAAAAGATATATTA
Source organism: Herminia tarsipennalis (assembly GCA_945859575.2). NCBI lineage: Eukaryota > Metazoa > Arthropoda > Insecta > Lepidoptera > Erebidae > Herminia > Herminia tarsipennalis. Next base: position 3,657,138 of record OX243843.2, on the reverse strand, counting down.
TAATACATTTTTAATTCTAACAAGCAATTAGGATCTGCGACATAGCATCAAACGCAATCGCAAGCTATTGCTAATTAATTCAATTAAACAACTGAATTATCGAACTAATTCTAATAACTGTATGACTAATTGACTATATTCTTTTATCGCAATTTTTTCTGTTTCTTTCTCAAGAAAATAATAGTGTTCCAAATGTTTCTAAATGTAAACCATAACAATGTTATTTCAGTTATCAGAGAAAACAGCTTTTGATCATTTAATCTCTTTCATTGTAAATAATGATAGTTGCTAATAGACAAATCCAGATTTTAGTCTTTTTTTTTTCAATTCAGACGTCCATATATATATTAAAAAATCTATTTTTTTTTCGTTCCCAAATAAAGATTTTTGATAAAATCTTCGTCTCATAGATTTTACTTCTAATTCTTTAGACGTTAGTCAAATATATAAAAGACTATTTAATCTGGTATACCTACTTTGTACTATGCGAAATCTCAATAACTAATTGTTTGTTAAAATTGCTAACTCTAGTAGCGAAAATCTCATTTGTGCCATCTATAAACGGTTACCGAAGCACACAACAGTCAGTTTCGCTATATCATCAAATAAGTTTTTATATATATCCTTGTCATGTCAAAGCCGCATCTTGTGAAAATTAAAAAAAAATGCTTCATCTATGCCCTAGATATAATAAAATAATAAATCAAACAATCTAATTTTACATTAACATATACCTTGGTAAATTGGCTTCTATAATATCGTGGGTATATGCTAATGTTTGAGTTTCGTTGGATTGATTCTATTTTTTATTAATCTCCGATAATTTCACAAGTCACGGTGTACACACGTTTATTTGTATATCAAAATGTGACAATTAAAAACCTCGACAACAAGAACGTTTGTTCGGCAATTACACTTTTTGTTATGAGCCATTTCGCAAATTTGACGTTTGTGCATGGTGATTTATTGATATTCAGATTGATAATAATTATAATTTAGGTTTGAAAATAGCATAATTTTATTAATTGTAGATCAAAGCGTATTTTGTCATTTTATTGTATTTGTAAATACGTTTTATTTAAGGTACCTGTCCCACCAACAACGACGAGCGAGAAGCGTGTAGCGATTTATCGCACAAGAAACGTGCAATAGATGTATTTTGTAGATCCTCTCCGTGTAAACAAAAGAGATGCAGTGTAGAGCGAGTACTCGCCGGCAGTGGGAACGGTCAGCGATCAATTATTAACATCTGTATCTCTTTTGTTTACACGGAATCTACATAAGTATGTACGTTTCTTGGACGATAAAATGGCTACTCGCTTTCTCGCCGTCGTTGGTGGGACAGGTGCCTTATACTAAAATCATTGTAAAATGGCGATATATTTCGCAAAAATTGAAGGCAGTTTTTGTTTACAATTTAATTTAACTCATTTTTAAAAATGTGATAAATTATGTGTCAACAAAGTTATTTAACTGATGTTTTGGTAATTTTTATCAGTATATTTTAAGAGGTTTAATGACTTTCCTTAAAATGGGGTGTGGGAAATTGGTCACTAAAAAAGGAACAAGACAGTATTTGTAAATGTGGTAAATTAACTGTCAATATTAAAGAATGGTCTATTTTTAACATGTATTCGATAGTGTAAAAGTTTTTCATAACAGTGTAAAATAAGCGCTTGATAATTTAGATCACCGACATGTAAATGCGAAATGCCTCTTAAATCCTTACTAAAATTATAAATGCGAAAATAAAATCTCTGTTACATTTTCACGCCTAAATCTGGAGTGGTTTTAATAGAATTAGGTGAAGTGATAGCTTGCGGTTCCGGAGTGTCAGTTTTTCATCGCAAAAGCTGGTATATAATCAAAAACCGGACAAGTTCATGTCGGGTCATGCACAATGTAGGGTTCCGTAACTGCCCAACACAATAATGCGGTATAAGAAGTGGGTTTTCTGTTGTTTTTGTTTCACATTAAAAACGTTAAGTAGATAATTTTGTTACTTCTCGATTGGTCTTATGTTACTCCTAAATAGTAATGTTAACACATCACTGTGTTTCTGATGAAGGGTACTGTAGCAAGTGTAATTACCAATCAAATGAGACTTACGAATTAATGTCTCAAATGAGGAGAGCAGTACGGTAACATTCAAATCTTTGCCAAACAAGTATTTGAGTATCACTAATACTGTTTTGGGCAACGCGTGACGCGCGACTATCAGCGCTCATCTCTTCATTTCTTAGTAAAAAAAACCAAAGCTCTGACAACATTTAGAAATTTTATGAAAATATATATATGACGGGTCTTAATCCCGTGAATAATTTAAGGTAAAATACCTTGTCTATTGCCCGACGTTTCGACCGTACTGCAACGGCTTGCAATACGGTCGAAACGTCGGGCAATAAACAAAGTTTTTACCTAACATAGTATTAGTGATACTACCCGTAATATATATATTTTCATAATGTGTACAAATCGCGAAAGTTTATCAACATTTATTTCGAAATTTTGTTGATATTTCTTTCTGGAATTAAACATCAGAATTCACTATAATACTTGATTTCTAGACCGTTGATACTTGTGTACCCGTATCAGAGGTTTTATTGCCCATGGTTTGGGAGTTCTGCCCGTTAGGTGCGAGTGTTTAACTTACAATATAGTGCAGTATACGTATCTAAATGACATATTTACAATCCCTTGTTGAAGTATACGTATTTGGGTGGGTTGCCGCCTGTATTTTTTAATATCTGTTCGTAGTTCTCTTTTTCAAAGCGTTTGATTGTATCTGTTGATATTTTGCTGAAAAGAAAAATAACACATATTAAATTGTAAGCAAGTTAGGCTACAATACTATACTTATCAGACGGGGGGGGGGGCAATCTGACTCAACTGGCAACTGTCTAGTGGTAAAATTTCTCTAATTTTTTGGAGGATTGAGTCCCACATTACTAGCAATCTTGTTAACCCTTCCAGGTAAGCTCTATGGCTTGTCGGTACTATAATGGGTAGGATTCGAACCCGCGACCTTACGATTGCGAGACCGATTAATTCCCTCATGAAAAGGTATTTCAGTCGAATCTTTTAATCTTAGGTATTTGCCACTGTTGTAGACTTACCATCTTTGAGGGAAGAGTGCACAGGCAGTTGGCACCATGATGGTTAAGCTGAAATAATTGATAAAAGCATATTAAATTTTAATTATTAGGAAATAATCTATGGTATTTGAGACCAAACTGAACGGTCTAGTCATCTAGTGGTTAGTGACAGACAGGTTTGATTTCCACCCTGTATGTCTGGGTGTAATTAATCTCTATAATGTATTTAGAAATACATATAAAAGTATTATAGTATTTTTTACAGGCATTTCTTGCCAAATACTTTATTAATACAATAATTGCATTTTTAAAAGATAGAAAAATTTGAAGTCCAGACCCAGGAATCGAACCCGAGACTTTCAAAAATGCAATTATTGTATTAATATATAAGTACCTATGTTTATCAGTTGTCTGGCTGCGATAGTACAAGCTATACTTAGTTTGGGATCAGATGGCTATAAAAAAAATTAATATTTTTTTAATGAATAGATCTCCACCAGATTATTACTAAAATCTGTGGCTCAGGAAACTTAACAAACATAGTTACAATTACCAGACAAATAGTAGGTACATTAAGACACGGAACAATAATTTATGGATTATTAGAATATAATCGGGACTTAATCGCCTGAAATATTTAAAGGTACCTTTTATGTGCAATTCAAACGAAACGTCGGGGGATATTTTCTAATATGTGTAAACAAAAATAAATGTTATTAAACTTTCGCAAAAGTTTAATAACAATTATTTTTGGATTACATTAAGATTTGTTTGTAGTGGAAATAGAAAACACAATTGAGTATATGAATGTCAAAACGATTCGCTCTGTAGTGATTTGTAAGCAATGTAACATTATGACGTCATTATGCTATAGTGTCAAATAGTTTACTTTTAATATTTATTTTGATGATTATAAATACTAAAACATGTTAAATTATATGTTAAACATGAATTTTTCGGAGCATTTAATGGCGTATCTGGTTAGTTTAAAACAACGACCATACAGCCCCTAGACGCCTATTGTTCGATATTTTGCATCAAATCATTTCGGGCAACTAGCCGAGGTATGAGGAAGCGGGACGCTGCAATTTGATTGGTTTAGACAAGGTCACGCATCACTAGTACATCGTGATTGAACTAATGAAATAATTAGTAACTGACATTTTTTAAATACTTAATATTTTTCCATAGTTGATATTAGTATCTTATTTGCGGGCTATGCGATTTTGCAATAAATAATTTAAGTACTGTAAACTGAAGCATTTGGAAGCGAAAAACTGCAGACTTATTTTTAAATGGCTATGTATAAGAATTAAGGACGTAGGTACATATGGTCACAGAATAAGTAATAGTGCCACGTACAGAAGGTTCACTCCCTAACAAAAGTCAGGTTTCGGTATAAAAATATACCTAGACTCGCCGCCTACAAGCTAAATTAAAACTTATAACCGCGCGCGAACCGTGAATTTACTTTACGGGCCACCGTTTTATGACCGAGCTACGAAGTCCGCACGGGGTTGACACTTGATAAGTTTTTGTACCTCGTTAATTTATTAGTTATCCACTGCCATTAGCCCCTTCAAGTGGCGCGCTGCCCGAATATACCTTTACTGCGGAGTGACACCTCACTGATATGATAAGGACGGGATAGGTATTAATGAACTACAAACATATTATACCATATATAATATTTATTTTTTACCTTTAATAATTATACAATACTTAGAAATTTCACACAGCTTAAGAAAGAATATAACATAATAATGATAATTTATTGGTTTTAAAGATTACATATTCGTTAATGTCTTAAATTAATTAAGACATTAACGAATATGTCATCCTTATCTTACATGAACTATAGTTTATATACAACACAGTAATTAAATCCCTGTCCGACCCGAAATTATTTTGGTTAAAACTAATCTATCTATACTAAATTCTAAACAAATTTATAATAATAGGTAGGAGAAATATGTTAATTTAACAATTCTTACGAGTAAGTGTACGTGCTTTGGAGTTGTGTTAATTTTGCATAATTAAAAGAATATAATAACTGCTCAGGAAGAAGAAGAAATTTCTTATTTGCTATAAACTTATTCTTTAGCTATCGTCATACACCCTATATAAAAATACAGAGTAACAATACCAGGACCAATAATCAAATTCGGATATTATTTATTTATTTTATTAATTACCAGCCTATATTTCAGGCTATCACTTAACTAATTTATTATTTTTAAAGGTAAATAATTTATTTGTACTATTACACAAATAAAAACAAATAATTAAATAGTCAATCTTATAATAATATTATAGTACCTAACTTTCACTTTAATATTTTTAACGAGTTTTCTGTGTCCTAGTAATTAGGATAACTTTTTACCCATATATAAAAATTGTCCCAAAAATATATTAATATCTTTTTACGAATACCTAGAATAAAAGACTTCAGCTGATAAGGCTTTAATCATTTTTAAAATGTATTAATTTCGTATATATTCTCCGAACATTTTGTTTGTGCTGCGCAGATTTTGTCAGAAAGGCTAGCCTTGTGGAAATATACTTATGCATAATGCTCATTGCCAAATCAACTATGTGATTAGAAACTTCAGAATGGAACTGATGATCACTTATGCTCTGGAATAACTCTTCGCCTATAAAACTGCTCAAAGTTTTACTAACCAAGATGTCGGCTTTATTTTTTTGAGTTTTTTGTATATTTTCAAGATATGCTTTCATTGTCATTTCAGAACGACGACAAATTTTGAGCACAGTCGGTGAAGGAAATATCAATCCTCCTTTATCTCTATAATATATTAAACTACTAGTAGCTTGATCCGGATTTAAAGAAACTAAAGCGCTAATACATGTTTTGCATTTTAATTTTTGTATTAATGTACTAGACACAAACCCTGCAATATATTCTACTGCCCTTTCAGCAAAATCAGACAGTGATATTTTTTCAAGGACACGATTTACATCATCATAACTAACAGTTTCGTCTACTTGATCATCTTGCGTATCGTCGCATGTTGTTGTTAGATTAATCCGTTTTAGCGCCGATGAACAGTTCAAAATTGAAATGCTTTCTAACGGAACACAGTTACCAGTAGTCACGCCCATTAATTCAGTATGTATCAGTGTTTTTTTATATATCGCTTCAAATAGTCGTGGAGTAGGATTGTCGTTACTACCACCATGTGACCGAATATTCGCAAAAAATAATTCGATATGGTCTTGAGAAATTTTATTAAAAGGAATGTAATTGATAGGAGAAATATCTTTGTTAATTAAATCGTGATACATTCCCACAGCACTGTGGATTGCGACACAAAACCCTATGAATCCTGTGTAACGAGGGGAATTAATTATTTTTACAGTTTTAGTATCGTTTATTGTCACTTTTAAACTCAATATATAGTTATAACTTTTAAACTTACGCGTTGCATTATAAATACAATTTGACACGGGAATAAATGCGTTTAATCTAGGTAAAGTTATTTACCATCCGTAGTCAGCTTGTGACCACGGTCGGTGTAACCCGATCGAAACGTCAAGCATAAGGTAAATAACTTTACCTAGATTAAACGCGTTTATTCCCGTGTCAAATTGTATCAATATATAGTTTTTAACTTGTTCTAACCTTTTTAAAACGTCGGAAGCATTATCTTTATTAAGAGCTCGTTTGAAGCCATAACCATGAACCTTAGAATCTAGTATGTCAAACAAATCATTAAATATCAACAACATTTCTGCAGTTGCATCTACGTCTTGAAAATTTGATAGTTTAAGTTCAGATTTACAAAATATTAAAGCTGTTGCTACACTGCGGCTAAACAACTGAGCTGCTAGTTTAACTTTCATTATATTTTGTTTAAATTCAATGTGAGATAGTCTTAATTTATTTGCAAGATGAAATTGTTCTTTATATTGTACATTATGGAGTAGTTTTATGTATTCCCACTTAATAGAGTGTCCGTCACCATTTTTAAATTCCTTGTAGTGTTCGAAAGAATTTCTTACCAGTTTTAGCATATGTGCCGGATCCAAGAATATAAAAATTTTATTTTTGGTAACAGGATGAAGAAAACAGGTTTTCATGTTTTTTTCAGATAAACAACAGCCCAATAATTTAGCCATAGCTATATTCGACGGGCATCCGTCGAATGTCACGGTTTTAATTGTAACATTGTTGTCATGACACAAAGTAATTGCTTGCAATAACAAATTTTTCTTTTGTTCGGCGCTAGTCCCATTTGTAAGAAAATACGCTATAGGTACTTTAAACTTTTTATTCATACCGACAACAAGGAACACTAATGCTTCCGTGCATTCACCAGAGCAATCTGATTGACTTTGGCCGCCAAAGTCTACATATCCAAAAGTACGTTGTGTAGACGGAATGTATTCGACTTTGGATTTTATTTTGATTTCGTCAAACACTAACGTGGTGACTAATTCACCTTGGCATTGTGCAGCTTTGTTTTTTAAAGCCGTAAAAGCTTCTTTGGTAAACCCTGGTTTACCATCTACAGTTTGGTACCACTTACTAAGTGTCTTTACCGATGGGAGACATGTTTGAAAATTTTGTCTTACGTATTTGTAAGCTTTAGCCGAGTAGAAATTTAACGTAAGAGCAAAAGTTCTTAATTCAGGTGAATACTTGTGTCGTATAGCAATACCTTTTTTATTAGCTTTTACTATTTGCCTTTTGAGTAATTCCCTATTAGTAACTCCTATTTTACTAAGAATATCTGCATTACAAGAATCAATCAACTTTTTTTTTTTAATATCTTTTAATATATCTTTCAAGATAGCCAGTTTTTTGCGTGTGTATCTCGTTTTTGCGGCTAAATTTTTTATGGTCTTATTTTTTTGAATAACTCTATCAGATAATTCGACAATCCTTCTACACATACGTTTCTTAGTAGGTGTCGTATAGTCTGAAGGACTACCAGGAAAACGTTTTGTCCGAACAGGCGATATAACATGTAATGAAGAAGATTTATTTGGCATAGATAATGTGGTATGAGGTTCGGAAGATGAGGTCTTAATTTCTAAAATCTGCTCATATTTAGACGTACTTGGAATTGAAGCATTTAAGTCAGCTTCATTACTCTGTAAATTAAAAAAAAAACGTTTTTATCTATCTAGTACATATGTACTGCACCAGGGTGTGACAATTTTATCTAACATGTTTTTAAACCGAATACTCACAACTAGAGGTAAATTCAATGTTGGCACTGCCAAGTTTGACAGCCGCCGACGGTTCTTCATGTATACAAAACAATCTTCCGTAAAATGTCGTGAACAAATTACACTGTATCTTGAAGGAAACCAATTCTCACGTCTGGTTTCCTTGATCCAAATATCTTTTATGTAAGGATCTTTTGGGTACCTAGAATTAATTAAATTAATGAAATAAACTAACCGTAACAATAATTGTATGATTAAATGTCATAATATTTGTATGATTAAATGACTATATCTCGTTAATTACACCTGAAAATATCAAGCTAAATAGAATCTTTGTGCTATTTATTTTAAAATTTCGAAATATAGAAACACATTTTTCACACACACAACTGACAAAACTATATAAATATGTCAAACGGTGATAAAATAATTTAGTAAAATCATAGTGCAATTTTCAGTTTTACGTAAAAACTAAATTGTATTGTTATTTAAAGCTAACTTAGAAATATTAGAAAATATTTATAATTGTAATCCAACTTTTTTATGCCTAAATAGGCATTCTTAAGTTACACAAAAAGTGGGTTCAAGCAAAGACCGTTACTAAAGTGACACGTACAATATACATATTTTTTGTTGCCACTTAGATGTATGTGTTTTAATACATTAACTACGCAAAAAAATTTAGTAGTCAGTTGTCGATAAGAATTTTTAAGTGTTTGCACACTTAAAACAACTTTTAAGTTTACCATAATAAAAACAAACAACCTTTTCCACTGATAGCGCGAGTTGTTAGTTACGCGGTTATGATTTTTAACAGACGGTCGCTACACATTTGTGCAGGAAAGAGATAGTCTAGAATTTAAGTAGGAAAGAAAGAGATGGCATCTGTGAAAGACATCAACGCGTTCGCTTTCGTAAGGTTGTTTTATTTCACTTATGTAAAATTTCCAGTATAAGATGAACTCCGAAGAATGATTTAAAAAATATAGTTTAATTAAAATATATGTTTTAATAACTTACCGATGAAATGTTATGCCGTCTTTCCGTAGATTTGAGGTACTGCTATTTTTTCCACACCACTTTATCGTGCAACTGGCCATATTAATATTTAATTTAACGATTGAAACGATAAATAAGCGGTAGTGTTTACAGATCACATATGTGGTCGACACTGATGACAACATTTGATGCGGCGAACTACATCAGTGAAAATAAACTGATGTGTTGGCCGAATTACAGCGCCTGTTATGCGGTGTCTAGTGGCTATATGGTCGTTGGTTTAAAAGAATGTATTGTTATTGATAGATTTGATATTCAAATACCCAATTTCTTCTGGCAACCGTACTTTCACTGCGACACCGGGACAGTGATCAAAAACAATATTTTATCCATTAAATATATTGTTGTATTGCATGCACTTATCTGATAGGATAAAGCCTTTTTACAACAAATATAGATAATTAGATAAATATTATTCAACAAGTAAGCTATTTTAGATTAATATTTCTCGGGACTCGCGCACTGAGGATTCCGTACTAACACATAAGTATGTAAATAGTTTACACGGGAATCTATTTAGACACACGGCACTGTATCAACCAAGTTGCAAAAGGGCGACTCACCGGCCGTGGTTACACGTTTGGGCCACGGTAATGTGCGACCCACATTGCTAGTAGTTAAAAACTTATTTTTATTTTTTTTATTGCCTATGGTTGGCAGACGAGCCAGCGGCCCACCTGATGGTAAGCGGTAACCGCCGCCCATGGACTACAGGAATGTCAGGGACACACCCAAGCCGCTGCCTACCGTGAAGTGAAAACTCTCTTTAAACCTCGTTTGAAGAAAGACATGTCGTAGCGCTCGAGAAACACCGCAGCAGGTAGTTCATTCCAGAGTCTACACGTACGTGGAAGAAAAGAACGCCGGAATCGATCCGTACAGGACCGTATTGTTTCCAGGTGGAATGGATGAACCCTACTACGATGTCGAGTGGTGCGGTGGTAGAAAGGTGACGGTGGCACCATGTCAAACAGTTCCTCAGAGCACTCCCCGTTGAACAGACGGTAGAGTACGCAAAGTGCACCAAAGTCACGCCTCTGCTGTAAAGACTCCAGTCTGTCCGTGAGATTGGGGTCATCAACGATCCGAACAGCTCGCCTTTGGAGGTAGTCAAATGGATCGAGCAAGTATTTGGGGGCACCCGCCCAGACATGAGAGCAGTACTCCACGTGCGGTCGAACCTGCGCTTTATAGAGCACAAGTCACTGTGCCGGCGAGAAGTAACGCTTCGTTCTGTTGAGGACACCCACCTTTTTGCTCGCCAATTTGGCTTTACTTTCCAAATGACTCCCAAACTGGACTTTGCTGGAGAGTTCGACACCGAGGATCCCAATACTCTCGGTGACTCGGAGTGTAACTCCTTGGAACTGTGGCACTAGGACAAATGGGTCTTTCTTCGCAGTGAACGCTTTGTGGGGTTGAATCGAACCAGGTTCCTCTCACCCCATTCGGAGACCCGCCCCAGAGAGTCCTCGACTTCTGACACAAGCTGCAACCGTCTCTCCTGAACAACGCTCCGAGGGACGTTCTGTTGGCTGGTATATCGCGCATCACCCGTGCTGTCATCCGCATAACAATGTATGTTCTCTATGGACAGCATATCATTGATATGCAGAATGAACAGTGTTGGGGAGAGCACCGAACCTTGTGGAACGCCAGCATTAATGGTTTTCAGACTGGAACAAGACCCTGTCAAACGCCTTGGCGATGTCGAGGCTGACAGCAAGAACCTCGCCCTTGCCTTCCAAGGCTTCAGCCCAGCGGTGCGTGAGGTACACAAGGAGATCACCAGCTGAGCGACCGTAACGGAAACCGTACTGGCGGTCGCTTATCAGCTGGTGCTCCTCAAGATACCGCAAAAGTCTGGTGTTGAGAACTCTCTCCATCACCTTTGATAACAAGGATGTTATCGCTATCGGCCTGTAATTTGACGGGTCTGACCGGTCACCCTTTTTGGGAATAGGGTGGACATTGGCGACCTTCCACGAAGATGGAACCCTTCCGGTTTTATATGAGAGGCGGTAGAGGCGCGTCAGAACGGGGGTCAACTCAGGGGCGCACGTCTTAAGTACCACTGCAGGGATGCCGTCCGGCCCGCTCGATTTCTGGGTATCAAGAAGCCTGAGCTCCTGCCTAACCGCACGTTGCGTGATGCGTATTTCTGGCATGGAGCTCTTACACTTTGGGATGGAAGGTGGTGTGGCTCCTCTATCATCCAAAGTCGAGTTAGAGGCGAAGAGTCGGCCCAAGAGATCGGATTTCTCCTTAGCACTGTGGGCCAGACTGCCATCGAAATTGCACAGTGGTGGGAGGTTGGACTGGCAAAAGTTATCTTGTGCAGCTTTGGCGAGCGACCAGAATGCACGACTCCCAGAGGGATGCCTTTGAAGTCGCTCGCCAATTCTGGCAATGTGATCTGCCTTTGCTATAGCAATAGCCTTCTTGTTGGCTCTGGAGGCGGCGTTGAACTTACGTTTCTCAACATTCACGGTCAGATCCTTACGATTCCTGGCATCGTTCCAGGCTAAGTACGCAGACTATTTTAGGCGCGCGGTCACTCGACAAACCTGGTTGAACCAGGGGCGACTACGACCGCCAACGGGAATTCGGGCATTGGGAATGAATAGTTCCATTCCCTGAAGCACCGTATCCGTGATGCAGTCCGCACAAGCGTCGGGATCCTCTGTGGAGAAGCAAAGCCGCCTCCAAGGGTAGGACGCGAAAAATTCGCGGAGTCCATCCCAATCTGCTGACTCATATCGCCAGACTCTGCGGGAACCATTCGCTGGAGAGCGGACGGGTCGCGCAATGGGGGCTTCAGTGCGGATAAGGCAGTGGTCGGACGATCCAAGTGGAGCATCGACGACCATCCTGTATCCGCGTGGATGTGTTGTCAGCAGAAGGTCCAACAAGGAAGCTTTGTGGCTCTCAACGTCTGGAATACGGGTGGGCTGTATTACTAGTTGTGAGAGACCATAGGCCAAGGCCATGTTGAAAGTGGTCCTACCTGGGAGATCGGTGGTCCTCGATGCCAACCACTCTATATGATGAGCGTTAAAGTCACCGAGGACCACCACCTCTGCGGATGGGCACTGCTCCAACATTTGGTCAATCCCCCTTTTGACGTTCTCAAACAGTAGAGTCGACCCCGAATCACTGCAAGGAGATCTGTAGAGGCACGCGTAGATACGGGTAAGTCCCCCATGGTCTACGCGAAGCCATAAAATGGACAGATCTCCATGTTCGAGGCCCCGAAGGCGGCGACAGCATATATCGTGATCTCCATGTTCGAGGCCCCGAAGGCGGCGACAGCATATATCGTGATCTCCATGTTCGAGGCCCCGAAGGCGGCGACAGCATATATCGTGATCTCCATGTTCGAGGCCCCGAAGGCGGCGACAGCATATATCGTGATCTCCATGTTCGAGGCCCCGAAGGCGGCGACAGCATATATCGTGATCTCCATGTTCGAGGCCCCGAAGGCGGCGACAGCATATATCGTGATCTCCATGTTCGAGGCCCCGAAGGCGGCGACAGCATATATCGTGATCTCCATGTTCGAGGCCCCGAAAGCGGCGACAGCATATATCGTCCCGTATGAACACGCACACCCCGGCTTTCCGAAGGAATGTCTGCTCCAATTCGTAGCCAGGGTATTTAAGGTACGAGATGTCATCCGGGGCACATATCTGCGTCTCCGTTAAAAAGAGCAAAGCAGGCCGTGCTGTCTCAAGGTGGTGGTGTACAGCGTCTAGGTTGCTATGAAGACCCCTGACATTGCAAAAATCCATTTTAAATGTGGATAGGGTGTCCGCCGTGTTAAGCCTTCTCTTTTTTCTTATTCGTGGCATCATTTAGAGAGAGATATATATCGGGAAGGGGTTATATGAGGTATGGGGCCACAGTGATATTCAGATAAGGGGGCGGGGCGTAAGTCCCGGCTGGTCCGCGAGTTGTATGAAGGGCTGACGCGGGGCACGGAAGGGCCCCCGGTGCCCCCCCGCATACCACTAACGGGATCCACTCCGGTCTCCCTCCCGGCTCGGCAGCAGTATGCGGGATTTTCGCCGGTTGGCGGGACAGCCTCCCAGGTGGGATATTCCCGGGTTCGGGTCCCCTACTGACCGGCAGGTGGCCGACGGTAACCATTCCCACCGGGTCTCCCTGAACCCCCCGTCAACCCGTCACGCCCTACGGATCCGCGAGAACTCCTACACCGCCTGTTCCGAACTTCAATGCGACCCGACAGCTCATGTGGAAGGGATAGTTGGAAGAAGGGAGGGATATCGGCTACTTAGCTCTTTGGTCGGAACGCATATTTGCTATACGATCAAAATAAGCCAAGCTGTGGTACCTACCCGGTCGCTAGATGCTACCACAAGTAGTAGGAAAGGAAAGGGAGGACAGTGGACACCAATGTGCAGGGATGGTTGGGAGTGCAGGGATTGGCGGCTCGGGAAGTCGGGGTTGCGTACCCGAAGCCACCTGTTTCGCAACCGGACAAGTTACGAACAGGCAAGCCCCTGACTCGAAAATTATTTACCATATTGCTCTTTCAAGTCCCAAATAACAAATTATTAAAAAAAAATGAATTACATCATATATGATAGAACCTATGTATGATTTTTGGAATTTCAATAGAATATGATTTCAAGTTAGATTTCACTTCTGGGTGTCCACCGCGCATGCGCGTTGATGCATTTCTAAGCGCAGCACTCTAGCGCGCATGCGCTGTGGATATATTTGAGCGCACCGCGCATGCGCCAGTTCGCACGGGATAGTCACGACAACGAAATAAAAATAGTAAATAAAGACCCTGTTATTAGCGAAACCTTGGCATATTTTCACATTTTTGTTTTTAACGGAATCTCTGTAACGAAACAATATTGAAAGATTTAACTTATATCAGACAACTCACACAAGACCATCTGATCCCAAACTGAGAAGAGCCTCTACTATAGCAACCAGACAACTGATATCCTAGATAATTCTAAATACATACATATATTAAATCAATAAAAAAATCTTTATTCACTTACGGCTACTAGAGGTAGAATTTTGACATATTTTGTATAGAGCTTATGTCAAATATATACCTCTAGTAGCCAAATCCATCGATAGTTAGATTATTGAGACCAGAGGTTAGAAAGCAAAATACTACACTTGTAAAAAAACATGATTACTACATGTACATACTACATGCTTTTTCGCAAGCAATAGGTAAAGCCAGCGAAAGGAACCTGGCAATATAAACTCGCGGCCACTCGTTTCAAATTGCCAATGTTTACAATGTTTGTTTGTTGAACGCCATAACCATAACGTAAGACCAAGTAATACTCACAAGCCGCCCAGCATCACAGTCTGTATGCCAATATGAGCCCACTTGATCCTCTGCATCCACGCCTTCCGCTCCAGGCGCTCCATCACTAGCGGCAGTATCAACATGCCCGGGGCGCACATCGCGATCCTGGGGGGGAGGGACATACATACATATGAAGGTAGTTTCCTTGTGGCCAAACAGCGTCAGATTAATGTGACAATGTAGTTTCGGCAAGACGAAACAAGATTATTTGCGGAAAAAATAAAACATTGAATAATGTCAGTAAAAAATAAAACATTGAACTATGTCAGAAAAAAATACATTCATTTGACATAGTTCAATGTTTTATTTTTTTCTGAAATGGTTCAATGTTTAATTTTTTTCTGACATGATTCAATGTTTTATTTTTTCTGACACGGTTCAATGTTTTATTTTTTTCTGATATGGTTCAATGTTTTATTTTTTTCTGAAATGGTTCAATGTTTTTTTTTTCTGATATGGTTCAATGTTTTATTTTTTTCTGAAATGGTTCAATGTTTTAGTTTTTTCTGACATGGTTCAGAGTTTTATTTTTTCTGACATGGTTCAATGTTTTTTTTTTTCTGACATGGTTCAATGTTTTATTTTTTTCTATCATTGTTCAATGTTTTATTTTTTTCTGCGTAAGTGTCACTAAATTTAAAATAATAATAATAAAATAACCAATAGATACAATTCGAAAAAAAATATGACAACTACTTTGGCTAAAAGGAATTGGAATTCCTTGTGGCCCAATCAATTTGGCATTCTAGTTCAGCCACAAGGAAACACTGCATTTGATGTTTTATTTACATATAGCTAGAGATACTAGCTATATGTAATTATGTACTACTATCAACATTCTTATATATCGAGAATTCGTATTTGCTTAATTGGTATTTTTAAAATAATTTACGATGGTCTTAATTGATTTTAAAAAAGGGAGTTTGAAAAAACAAAAATTACTGCAAAGGTTAATAAAGATATTCACGCAATAATAGTGATTATTATTCATAGTTTTCATTGTCTTAACATGCATTTACCTTGAAGTAACAACTTGAGAAATGCCTTTAACAGGTGCGATTTGAGATTTTCCTACGATGTTCCCATTTTCATCAGATACGTCCAAACCTGAAAATATGAAAATGCGCTCATAAAACTTACTGAAAATCAAACAATTAAGACGTGAAAGACAAACATATACCTATCTAATTATTTACATACTTTTGAATTAAAGGGGTTAATAGGATTGCTCCTATGTGAGTATGTGGGACCTAATCCCACATTGCTAGTCACACTAATATTATAAAGTCGAAAGTTTGTGAGTATATGAGTGTGTATGTTTGTTACTTCTTCACGTGTAAACAGCTGGAGCGATTTTAATAAAATTTGGTATGGAGTTAGCTGGCACCCTGAATTAACACATAGGCTAATAAACCGCGTGTAACGCCGCGGGGCACAGCTAGTTAAAATAATAATTGTATGATACTAATACTACCTCGGTGGAGTAGTGGGTGTGTACGACTGCTGCGTAAAAGGTCGTTGATTCAATTCTCACACAGGCCAATCTCGAAATCATGAGTTCGAATCCTGCCCAATAAACTACTGACGTAAACCCACTCCTAACACAAGCCATAGAACTTAGCTGGAGGGGTTAACAAGATGACTAGAAATGTGGGACCACAATCCCACATTGCTAATTATCTTTTTTTTTTTAATTGTTGTTCCGAGTCTGAGTGTTGGGTTTGCCATTTGTATGTTTATGTGATTTACATTTTAGTGTTATTTGTATGATTCCTTAAGACATTATACTCCAATACATAAAATGGTCATCAAAAATAAAATAAAAAGCTAAAGAAACTGGTTTTTATCAAATATGCACAACGCCATCTAATAATTAGCTATAGATCCGTAACTCAGCAAATCTAGTAGTAACCAAGCAGATCGAGATACCTGTGAGGTTAAGCAACGTTACCACTGTCAGTCCATAGATGGGTGATCATTTTTCAAAAATGTCACACTCCACCGTGCTTTAGAGAGCACGTTAAGCTGTCGGTCTTGCGCCTAATCTCTCTCCGGTCGAGTCACATTCCCGTCCCCATCGGACTATACAATCCACCTATGTCTGTCACACTTGTGCATTATAAAATCCCCTGCGTAGTTGCCTAGTCTCTAAAGAAATCGGTTAAAACACCATTCATCAAATTCTACGGAATAATGCCACAAAGCGACATACGTCATCAAGAACACTTTTATTTAAACTAATATTATAAAGCTGAAGAGTTTGTAATGAGTCTCAGGAAGGACTGGTTCGAGTAAGGAAAATCGAAGTCTATAGGCTATATAACATCATGCTACGACCAACAGAAGCAGAGCATCAATGAAAAATGTTAGAAAAACAGAGAAACGGGTTACTAGTTTTCAAATACGAATGAGTAGCTTCTCATTCGTATTTGAAAATATATATAGTCTCTTGTTAGAGTAAGTACATACCTAATGTCAGTTCATTTTGCCTCATGAGGGGAATGTTGACCCAGTTAGCAGCCGCCACTGCCACGAATGGAACAAACCTCTGTGAAACATTAACCACATACAAATTAATACAGCGATTGATGAGGTTAGCGAGTACAACTATAGTACGATCAACGTAACTTGACCGGATTGAACTAAGGTTTTTATCACTTTCGCGCATGTCATAGAGATGCGACCCTAAAATTACTAACGAAAACGATTAATTATGTTTAATCGATAAAAAATACTAACAACATTTTAATTAAAAAATACAATTTAAATGAGTTTATAAAAGTTTAAATTTAGAACATTTACAGTAAATACTAAAGAAACTTTGAAAAACAATTTCTTTACGAAAATAATCACAAAAAAACATGAGTTAGTAATACTAATTATGACAATGTGATGCGTAATCTCATCTCTAATTCTCTTGGTTTAGTTACCGCCCCCGCCCCCCGCTTCCTGTCACCATTTACTGCCAAAAAATGCATCTGCGCAACCACTTGTCGCCTACTTCAGTCCGGCCTAGTTACGTTGATCGTACTGTACACAAACAGTTCCAAAGTCCCGCCAAAATACAAGTACCTATAAGTCAACTGTCAAGTGGCCCGGTAGGAGTGTGTTCGATTCCCACAGGGGACACCACTTTGTTTGATCCACATATTCTTGTTCCGAGTCTTAGTGTACTTTGTGTCCGTGACTTGTATGTTTGTAAAGTCCTCGCGATACAGGGCTTGTACCCTACAGTGGGAGTCGTTATTTAAAAAAATATATATTAAATTTAGTCAATTTTTTAACACCGACGCAGATTAATTTGTGTATCTGTATGTATGTGTACTGTATCTCATTGTGCAACGTAATTCGTAGCGCACAAAGCGGTGGATTTGTATGAGGTTTTATTAGAAGGTTAGTTTAATCAGGATGGTTTTAGATTCGTTTGATGAAAATCCTTTTAGGCATTTTGAAGATAATAAAAAAATGGTTGTCTGTAATGTCGGTTTACGGACGATAATTTTATGTGATAACGTCATAAGAAAACATTGATGACATCGAATAATAACCATGATTGTGATAGCTTTAGTGGTGCATGCGCCCGACGGCCACAATACTTCAGCCAACGGCCGTATGGTCGTTGACTTCAGCCTAAAAGCAGGCGGAACGTGACTGTGACAATTTTTCGTGCGTGCACTAGGTCATCAATTTAGACGACGAAGACGTAATAACGTCAAAAATAAAAAGTTTCAGGGGCGATAAATCGATCTAGCTAGGTTTCATTTTTAGAAAACAACGTTTAAAAAAATACCGAGCGGAGCTCGATCATTCAGGTACTATCAATTTAACAGCTTATTTCTTGTATTTTCACAGGTTAAACGTGGAGCTGTGATAACGATGCTAACACGATGTGTCCCCATTTTCACAAAAACTCATCTTCAACTTTATTGTCACTATACAATCAGCTGATTATTTTATCCAGCTAGTTTACTACAATTTGACATGAAAAATAGTGTTAAAATAATTCAAGTACAAATTAATTAACGCTATTTATGTTTACCGTTTTACATCGACTAGTAAAATTCATTGACATTCCAAGCATTTCAACATAAGTCATTTTATGACGTTCTTCAATCCACTACTGGGATGTCTTCTAAGTCTGTTAAAACTATCTTCTTCATATGTAATCAAAAAGTGGTAATACACGATCCGATTTGATCGTATCCATTGATATTATAATCTTGGTAGATATTAAAATAGAATCCTGATTCATTCATTCACCTTAGTATGTTGGATACCTCTCCCCCGCCCCCAATCTTTCACCATTCACCCATTCGATTCGTGTAAGTGGTGCAACAACGTTCGTATCGGGCTCAAGCCAAACGACAATCCTGGATTCGCCACTGATTGGTGGGATTGTTGTGTCGACGGTAACATGTCAAAAGTACTTTTTTTTTAAGTACTAGCAGTATAGAGGTCAAAAAAAAGCTTGGCGCTAAAGAGCACAATTATTTCAGAGAGGTTTCTTTGGTGATGTGGACCAGAGATAATAAAGGATTCCAGGAAATGCTCATTGCGTATTGTCTCCGAATAGCGCAAACCCGACTTACCGAACCTTTCCCGATTTTTAGGGTTCCATGTCCGTCAGTCCGTCCGTAACGCAGGCTGTAATTTTGTATAGATACACAGATTACTTCCGCCGACAAAGTGAAAGAATAATATCATGAAAAGCATTTTTCCCCATCGTGTGGATCCCCATAGATATTTTAAAATCGTTTTAAAGGAGTTGTGAAGACTAGTTTTAGATTTAGGGATCCGTTTGTGAAATAATAGGTAGGGGCAAATATATTTTCATGTTTTGAATGTATTGTAAGTAATCAAACCTCTTTGGTTGTACTGAATGTAACGGGCTGGTTTTAATACCATTAAATGTCGACATTCTGAAGGTGCAATAAATAAACAAAAAAAACTAGTTTCCGAAATTTCCAATTATTTACACGATTATGACCCGTAGCTTATAAAATTATATAAGGACCATTACATAAACAGTATAGGAAAAATCAATAAATTATTTTCCCAGTCAATTTTCGTTTAATTAATAACATTTTGAGTGCAAAACTGTACTGTAATGTTATTTGCGTACATGTTTATAATCTATTAGTTATAGTATCTTTATTTTTACAAAATCTTGTACTTTTTATATTTGAATCTATTTTGTTTTTTTAATGATTAATCGATTTCTTTATTACTTAACCCATGTCTATCATTTGTTGTCATGGCAACCCTCGTTTTTATGCAAAATTATACTGGACTGTATGAAGTTTAATATGAAGTACTTTTTTGGACAGATTTTAAATTAATTAATTGTTCGGGGTTCAGAAATAATTCCATATTAATTCAATAAAAAATACTCGAATTTACGATGGTTTGTTTACTAATTGACAAAAAAAAGATGTCAATTTCTGTCAATACGGACTTCGTATATGGAACGGAGTATAAGCTAATATCTATCCCTATCAGTCAATAAACACAGTAATAAAGATAAGCTTAATTGTTAACGCCACTTATACAAACAACATTAGATTCATAAATGGTAATTAATCATGATAAGGATAATGTAACAGATAAACCTATGATAACTGCATACCGTAAGACGGGTCTGTTTGTTTGCTGCCCCACAAAGGCAAAAGGTTATTTTTTTCTGTGGTAACCCGATACAAATATATATCTTGCTGGACATTGTTCTTTGTACCTATAATACTAAGTAAATACAATCCAAAGGGAAGCCGAAAGTAACGGTTTTCTAAGAATAGTACCCCAGTAACATAATTATCATATTAGATATATTTCGGGACTTAATCGCGTGAAGTATTCAAAGGTACGAACCTTTTATTTACCCGACGTTTCGATCGAATTACACCGATCGTGGTCATGGGTCGACTGATGGCAGCTTAGCAGTGACCACAATCGGTGTAATTCGATCGAAATGTCGGGTAAATAAAAGGTTCGTACCTTTAAATAATTCACGCGATTAAGTCCCGAAATATATCTAATATGTTTAAAAATCGCGAAAGTTTAAAAACAATAATGATCATAATCAGATTTGGGTGGGAAGTGGTGGATACTTCTCTCTGGTAGAACCCTCGCTCGGAGAGCAGGCCTGTGTGATAGCATCCTGTATCCCTCCCTAAGCGTCGATCTCTATACAATATTTCATTAAAATTGGTGAAGGATTTAGACTTGTACGTCAGAATACTCATTTTGAGTGAAGAACTATAATATTTTTTAAAGATTCTTACAAAGAGACTGATTTGACTTGAGTCATATTGCCAATTTTCACGGTTAAACCACCGAGTTTATTAATATCAAATTCCTTATGAAAGCAGTTTTTTTTTTAAAGATAACTAGCAATGTGGTCCCACATTACTAGCAATCCTGTTAACCCCTCCAGCTAAGCTCAAAGACTTGTGTTAGGAGTGGGTTCACGTCGGTAGTATAATGGGTAGGATTCGAACCCGCGACCTCATGATTGCGAGACCAATGCCTTAGCCATTAAGCTACCGCCGCTTTTTAAACACATAGCTACACCTGTTTTCTTCTACACAATTAACAAAAAAAAAACAAAATATTACTCACAGCCAAAATAGGATTCTTGGCGCGTTTCTGCACCCCATACTTGAAAACAAGAGCGGCTCCCATAGCTGCCGTGGTCGCAGATACGTACGCTGCGCCCATCTGGTTAGTCGATAGAGGTGAGTTCGCGTTTCTGTTCGTGTAGTTCACTAACGCGTTGAAAGACTGATTCACCCATTGCCAGAATACTACTGCTACTGGTGTTCTGTGGAGGAGAAAAGATGATGTTATGATGAGCTGGTCAGTTTTTTGGGCTATGGACATGTCTTCCCTGTTATGGCTATTTCGATCGCTACCTTTGTAACTGCAAGCGTCCATATCGGCTACTACCTTCACCCCGATAAAAAGTACATATAGCTTAAACCATCCTAAATTTCATATCAACAGGTGCGGATTCAAGCGGGAGCCAGCAGGGACAATTGCTCCATCCCCTCAAACTTGACTGATAGATCTAATTTGGGGAATTTTAACACTGTATCGGTGTGATTTGAATTACCCCCTAGACGGTGGTGGCTGGTGTACCGGTGTTGAATCAAATGCAATCCCCCCCCCCACATTTTGCCCCCCTCCCCCTGTAGAAAGTTCTAGATCCGCGCCTGCATCTGAAGTGTCTCATTATCTACGACTTATAGCGCATTCAAACAAATACTCTTTATCATCATCACCATCAGGCTATCGCAGTCCACTGCTGGACATAGGCTTCTCCAATTACACGCTACTTTATTCTATCTTCGGCTTCTCGCATCCAGCTCTTGCCAGCCGTTTTGCGTAAATCATCACTCCGCCTGGCCTGAGGGCGTCCTACAATACTCTTCAGCTTTGTTATATTAGTATCTTGACCCGACTTGCTCGGTCACCCTGACTCAGTGGCGACCGAGCAAGTCGAGATATCTGCGAGGTTAAGCAACGTTACCAATGCCGGTCCATAGATGGGTGACTGTTTTCAAAATTTGTCACACCCCACGTGCCTCGGAGAGCTCTTTAGGCCGTGCGGTTTCCTAAAGTTGAATCCTTTCTGCTAAACTACGTCCAATTGTACTTTGACCAGTCAAGGTTAAGTATAATTTTGTCATGAAACTGGCTAATTTAGAAAACAAATAGTGACAGTGTATGTACCTAATTAAAACGAAACTCATTATAATATATTATTAGCGTCTCTGTAACAGCAGCATGCTTCAACACGTTCCGCTGTAGTCGATTAGATTAATTAATTAAAACCTAAGTATGTGCTATGCTTCTATAGTTGTTTTCGTGTTCATTAGGTGTTATTTTAATACCAGTAACCTGACCTACATTGTTTTCGGTTCGGTTGAAAATAATATTTTTATAACTTTTTTTTATTATTCTTAGGTTAGGTACATACAAACACATATGTGTTTTCCTTATGTTTTAATAACTTACAGAAATTGATTACCACAAGGTACCCACTGTATTTTATAAAAACACAGATACTTCGTTAATCGAGATTCTGTTTGTTACGTCATAGCCTTTATATTTTAACCGTAAATAACAATGTTAACTAGTTTAGAACAGAGAAATAGGTAGACAGAACGCATGAATACTCTTTAACATCACAAAAGATATGTTTGCAAATTACCTTTCAATTATACAGACTCATTGAGTCAGAACCTCTTCAATACAATTCTGCCTTAGAATATGAAGTAAGAAATTTCTTATCATTTGGTACCTCCCTACACTTAATACAAAAGTTATCTTCTGACTAGCGATTTGCAAAGAAGGAATATTTTTTTTGCTGTATCTCAGTGTCACTCATTCATTCATTAATTCATAAATTTAATTGTCAATAGGTAAGTTACAGATGGTATTAGTTACATGTTGTAGTGCACTATGTCCTACCAGATATGGTAAGTATATATGTCAATAAGAAAGAATTGTCACAATAGCTCTTTAAGGCCGTAGCAAGCTTTCGAAGGCTTACAAGCATTTCATCCCGGCCTCTATACAGATACAATACAGTTGGATCAACGTAACTAGGCCAGACTGAAGTAGGCGACAAGTGGTTGCGCAGATGCATTTTTTGGAAGTAAATGGTGACAGGAAGCGGAGGGCGGGGGCGGTAACTAAACCAAGAGAATTAGAGATGCGATTACGCATTACATTGTCATAATTAGTTTTACTAACTCATGTTTTTGTGTGATTATTTTCGTAAAGAAATTGTTTTTCAAAGTTTCTTTAGTACCTATTTACTGTAACTGTTCTAAATTTAAACTTTTATGAACTCTGTTAGTATTTTCAATCGATTAAACATATTTAGTCGTTTTCGTAAGTAATTTTAAGGTCGCATCTCTATGACATGCGCGATAGTGATAAAAACCTAACTTCAATCCGGTCAAGTTACGTTGATCGTACTGTACAAAACATCCACAAGAGCGGAGTAACGGGGAACATCAAGTTTTTTATTTAAAGAAGAAAAAGGTTTGTTTATCGCTAGCTTATAGTATTTCGTTGTGTCGTGGTCTTAGATAACATGATGACGCTATAATGCCAAGGTCGTCTAAAACTGCAATTGCCGCTAAAAAAACATTGACGTAGGTAGTGTTTTTGTTTAAGAAGGCTGTCGTTTGACCTTGTTTGCTTGTATTCTTCTTTGGAAATTGAAAAGACTCGAAGACACACAAACAATAAAATTAGTCATGGAATAACTTGGTCTTTTTATTAAATGTGCCGTACTTTTTAGGGTTCCGTAGCCAAAATGGCAAAAACAGAACCCTTCTAGGTTCGTCATGTCCGTCTGTCTGTCGGTCCCTGATCATGTTGAAAATAACTTTAGTTGAAAGTATTTATTAAGCGTTACCTTTGTTTTTTTTTCATAATTTTGGCCCTACTACGGTTTAATAGATAAAGGGTATATATACAAGTTTTAGGGGAAGGGGGTGTTTGCTTCCCGCTGTCAAAAAGGGTCACAGAGAGATAACCAAATGAAAATTTACAGGAACAGGGGTCCTTGTGAACCCAGGGGAGAAAATTGTCCAGGTGACCTCGAAGTGACCTGACTACGCCAGAAGGACGGTAACGTTTTTCAAGCGTATGTATGTTCATTTTGGCACATTCGACAGCCCAAGATTAAACAGTTTGACGGTTTATCATGTAAGGTTTCGTTAGATTCGTCACAATCGTGGGAGTTATAGGCTACATAATAAGGCAGATAAATATATATTTTTTAAAGATAATTCCTGCAGTGGGGTACGAGCCGTGCTGCAGAAGGCTTTACAAACATAAAAATAAACTCAGAACAACTGTGTGGATCACACATTGTGGTTTTACGTGTTAGAATCAAACCTACAACCTATTGACTCTCAAACTTGACGTGGCGAGCAATAATAATGGAATTCATGCTAAAGTAACTTCATAACGTAAGTTATCTATGCCCTATTACATACGGACTAGAACCATTACTACCCCTGCCTACCTCTCAAATTAAATCATGGCTGCAAGAAAAAACAGAAACTTCTCACCAAGCAGAATGGAACAACACCGATGACTGCAGACACACGAAAGAGGCGATCCCAATGATGTCCAAAAGACTCACTTGCAATCTCATCAGGCTGACCAGGGACAATTTGCGCAAAACAATAGGCATTGTCACAGGTCATTGTCCCCTTAACAAGCATCTTTTCAGGGTAGGGGTGACGGATAGCCCCCTTTGCAGAGGATGTATGGAGGCAGAAGAAACACCAATGCACGTGCTCACGGAGTGTGGCAGTGTAACAGAACAACGGGCACGACTCCTAGCATCACCAACATCCCTTCGGGAAGCCTGCAGCAACTTGGGCAAGCTGCTGGCGTTTTGGGAGTGCATCGGTTGGCTGGAGTGACAGAAAGGATAAGTAGAACACGCACAATGGCCCAATTAGGAGGCTAAGTGCGGTTTTCTTGTTCGCCCAGGTAAAACAAACTAACTAAGTTATCTATGCCCAACGCCCAGCGTTGAAAATTCAACACTGCGCGAAAAAATACGTATGATCGTGTACTTGGGAATGCATTTGTTCAACTTGAGCGATTTTTTATGCGCGTTAAAAATACGCTCGTGCGAATGAGGCCTTAGTAAAATTGCAAGCGTCAAAAAGCATAGAATTAAAGATATTTATAATTATATTTTACCTGTACCACTGCAGCATAGCCGCTGTAATTATGCATCCTCCAGGCATCTGGAATGTCATCCTTCCAAATACATTCTGAAGATCACCAGTGTCTGGGTGGAACGCTGACTCGTACAACGCTTTGGCACGAATTACCTGTTCCATTTTGGTTCCAGCTGGCTCATTTCCGGCTCTAAAGAAAAAAAAACATTCATGTAGTTTTCAGATTAATTGGGATTTTTGGTAGGCTTTACAATCGAGACCTAATTGAATATAGCTGCTGCTAGAACGGGCCACGCACAATGTAGGGTTCCGTAGTCACCCCCCCCCCCCTCCATCCGAATAATGCGGCTTATGAAGTGGGTTTTCTGTTGTTTTTGTTTCATACTTACAACGTTATACCTACTTAATAATAATTTTCAATGGAATTTGTACGAAATTTTGTTACTTATCATTTGATCAGCTGTTACTCGTAAACTTGTAAAGCTCTCTTAGCTGTGATAGATTTCCTTTTAATTTCACTATATGTATATACTACTACTGTGATTTTTTTCACATACCCAACATCAACCATTTAGCTGACAGGGGGGGACTTGACCTAACAAAAATTTGCACTTCAAATCTTAATATTTCACAAACGAATCCCTTAATCTAAAATGGTCTTCGAAACCCCTAAACTTTTTTAAAAGACCTATCTAACGTTACTTCACAGAATGGGGTAGGTGAGAAAAAATATCACATCCCCACTTTGTCGGCGTAAGTAAATATGTGTATCCATGCAAAATTACAGACTTCTAGCACTAACAGTCTCTGAGCAAAGCTGCGGACGGACAGACATGGCGAAACTATAAGGGTTCCGTTTTGCCTTTTTTGATACGGAACCCTAAAACAACAAATTATGACATTTGTTGAAGCACTTTTCATGCATTTTCTAGGTCAATTGGGACGTTTGGGAACTTAACTACTCAAAGCGGCGGAGCCGCCAGCTGCAGTTATTTTACCATATACAGTTAGGTTGAAACATAGGTCTAAATAATTGAATTTAGCCCTGTCGCTTGTGCAGTAAATCTCAGCCAAGATGGGACACAGAGCGGCTGGAAGACGGCCGATTCGATCACGGAATCGTAGTGTGAAACCGCTTAAAGGTTAACAACTTTTTGCAATTTACTATTAAGTAATTTATTTTGGATAATAAAGCCAATCCCTCTTATCATGACTGATAAAATTTATCGTTGGGTAACTATATAGAAGCCATTGTCGTTATAAATATATCCATATTGAGACGCAGTTACCAACAATTTTAGGTGATACAATACATGTATAGATAATCTTTATCAACACTTGAAATAAATGTTTATGTGTTCCATAAGCACCATAATAATCTATGTAGTCAATTCCCATCCGTTGTTATTGTACCCAAAAATCGATCGCGTAACATTTTATTGTGTTATTATGTGGGTTTCCCTGTGCAATCGTAGCTCCTAAATAAATTCTCCCATTAGATTATTAGAAAGCTTGTTTAATCCGGATGGTTCTTAGGTTTGTTTTATCAAAATCCGTTTAATCGTTGTAAAGATAATCAATTTTTCATCCCACGTGTCAGGGCTTATTACGTACTAGCTGTCCCGCGCAACTTCGTATGCGTAAATTTTCCCCGTTTTTGCAACATTTCACGTCACTACTCCGCTCCTATTAGCTTCCTCGATAAATGGGCTATCCAACAAAAAAATATTTTTTCAAATCGGACCAGTAGTTCCTGAGATTAGCGCGTTTAAACAAATAAACAAACAAACAAAGCAAACAAACAAACAAACAAACAAAGCAAACAAACAAACAAAAACTCTTCCGCTTTATAATATTAGTATAGATACATTAGTCGTGAAATCAAACGACTTGTATATTAGGTAGATGGCTGTCAAGTCAAATCAGTATCTTTTTAAGAAACGTCAAAACGATGCACCCCGTACTATTTTTATGAAATACAAAACAATGACGTCATTCTTTTGTATGGTCAAATCACGTAGTTTCAATGTTTGTTTTGATGTTTATAAATTCACGACAACGTAAAATTGTAGAGAAACATTGTTTTTCAGAATATTTTTGCAAATGCTATTTCCTGTATAGTGTCAAATAATGTATTATTAATGTATTCATCTACCCAATTGTAAACAGTAAGTAACTGTAGCCGGTGGATCCCATTACTTGCGCGTTTCCAAACTGTTTTTTTTTTTTCATTTGTGATTGCAGAAGATCGAAACAAGTCATGGGCGTACCCCAGGTGATTTTTTGAGGGAGGAGTTTTGGTAATATCGATTAGTTTTAACATGGTAGAATTATATAAACACATCACATATTTTTTAGGTACGAACGAGGACGCAGCAGTTTGATCGATTGATTTATAAATGTAATATTATTATAGGTGCCAAAATGTGATGAAAAATGAGGAAATTTCTTTTTTTCTTTTTATTTTACTAAGATAACTAGCAATGTGAGTTTTGGTCCCACATTACTAGCAATCTTGTTAACCCCTCCAGCTTAGCTCAAAGGCTTGTGTTATTAGATTGTAACACAAGACCTACTGGGACGAAAAAGTCCGAACACCTTTTTTCAATTTAGAGATCCGTTTGTGAAAACAAGCCTTAAAGTTATTTTTTTTTGTTAGAGTCAAGTGCTAACTAAATGGTTGTTTTATGTGGAAAAATCAGGGCAGTAGGTATATAAATGAAATTACAATTAAATTATCACAGCTTTACAAGGTCACGAGTAACAGCCGTCAGCCGACTAAGTGAATTGAAATTCCACTTACCTATATAACATTGTTTAGTATGAAATAAAAACAACCGAAAATTATTACAGAAATCTATACTAATACTAGCTGTGTCGGCGAACTTCGTCCCGACTCTTTTTTTTTGTAAATCGGGTTCAATTGTGAATCTAAACCATCCTCGAATCCCCTTGAACTCACACAAAAAAAATCATCAAAATCGGTCCAGCCGTCTAGGAGGAGTTTAGTGACATACACGCGCACACAAGAAATATATAGGTATATAAAGATTACAAAGCGGAAGAGTTTGTTTGTTTGTTTAAACGCTAATCTCAGGAACTACTGGTCAGATTTGAAAAAATCTTTTTTTCTTGGATAGTCCATTGATAGAGGAAGGCTTTAGGCTGTATAACATCACGCTGCGACCAATAGGAGCGGAGCAACGATGAAAAATGTTGCAAAAACGGGGAAAATTTACGCATACGAAGTTGCGCGGGACAGCTAGTTATAAATATTATGAAACCGTGCGTGGCCTGATATTCACGTGTCGGGTTTTTTTTTATTTACATAATATAACTATATAATATTTTCCTTATATTACCAATTCTGTCTCAAAAGAACTAAGAATTATTATTTAGCACAGCAGGTCTAGCTGCGTGAATGTCAGTTTTCGCATTTAATACTAAAAATTGAAACACACAAACATTTAAACCTTCTTTCCTTCCCGTTTTTTCCACGACTGGCGGTTAAAAATCAGATCGAAATACTGCCGGATTTTATTGTAAATTAAAGAATATACATTTCAAAAAGTATCAAAAATCAAAATCGCTGTAGGAATCAGTCGTACTCATGACAACAGTCAGTTAACATTGCCATAAAAATACAACTTAAAAAAAATCGTTTCATAAAATTCTGGTACTTACTTGTAATCATGGTACAATTGTTTAGCCTCAATCAGTTCCTTTTCAGATGCTAGCCCCAGTAGAGGATTGGTGATGGAAGCAAAGTGCTTAAACCTCCCCATAAAGGTACTCTGGTCATATAGGGGCTGCGTTATGTCTATTCTACTGGATGCCATTCTGAGGACAAAAGATATCTATGATTGTCAAATAAAATATTATGTGTATTATAATATTATGTATTACTAGTTTTTGCACGCTACTCCGCCCGTGTCGGTTATCGTGATAAAAACTATCCTACGTCCATCCCGAGGAGTCAAACTGTCTCCATACTAAATTTCATCTAAATTAGTTTAGTGGTCTAAGGACAGACAAAGAACAGAGAGTGTTTTGTATTTTCACATTTATAAAATTAGTATGGATAGCTGTTGCCTGCGGTTCGCCCGCGTTTAAATATTGATGTTTAATTGCGATCAAAATGTCTTTAAATACATCCACAAAGCCAAATAATTTTTTTTACATATCTAACTTCAAAACTAACGGGGTTTCATACAAAATTGCAACCCCTATTACACTCAGTTATGGGTTAGTCGGCGGCGGTAGACTAATGTTTCGCAATCGTGAGGTATACTAGCAATGTGAACCCACTCCTAACACAAATCATTGAGCTTAGCTGGAGGGGTTAACTTGTGTTAACCCCTTTGCTAGTAATTTGGGACCACAATTCCACATTGCTATTGCATTGCTTTAAAAATAAAAAATATATAACTAAACATGTACTTATCTTGAAGTAATTTTTATAAGCATTACTTTACAAATACAATAATTGCACTTTTGAAAGATAGAAAAATTTGAAGTCCAGACCCAGGAATCGAACCCGAGACTTCCGTAGCCAAACCGGGGCCAGTAGCGAACCACCTATCTGGACTATGTTACTAGTCTCGACGGTTTGGGCCCTCGCATGCCAAAACGAAAAAACGGAACCATTATATGATCACTTTGTTGTCTGTTCGTTGGTCTGTCTGTCAAGACCCTTTATCTCAGGAATTTGTGGAGGTATTTACTCAATCAGGTCTACAATCCCTTGAAGTGAAAAAATCAAACACACAAATTTAACTTAAAAAAAACATAGGTACAGCTATTTATTTTTAAAAACTGCGATACTCAATTCCTGAACTATTTATAATATGTACCTACAAATTTGTACAGGGCCCTCGGTGGGAGAGTCTGACTCGCACTTGTCCAGCATTTCCTTTAGGCTTAAGTTTATGGCTAAAGGCCTATAGCCCTTCGGAACACTTATAAGTATTGCTATGAAAGTGAGGAAACATTTTAATTACAGACAGAGTGTTTCTTTTAATTTCTGTGAGTAATTATTATCAGGATATGAACAAATACATAAGGAAAACATTTTTAATGTTGCTAAGTTGCTCATTATTTCAAAGTCTTTGAAATAATAGTATAATACATAGTACAACTTGATTTTTTTTTTTTTTTAGAATCTAAAATTAACAGTATAACAAACAGTATTTGTTTATTTTAGTAAATGCTGAATGATTGTCAAAAAAAGATTATTGAAATAAATAATAAATAATTTAATAGTTTACTTTAAATAGATGTCTTTAATTTTAAAATAAGTCTACACTATTCTATTTTAAAGTAGGCTCTTTTACTAATTTAGTGAAGAAACACACATAGTGCAAACATTACACTTCTCAGCCAACAACAAACGGTTAAACTAAGACCTTGAATTTATAACCAGGGAAATTATTAGCGACAAAAAATGTAGTTTCGCAAATACTGAGAGTCAAATTATGAGTAGATTATGTAAGTGGAACTAAAAACTAGACTTTTCCTAAATTAATATTGGAATAAATTTTACTTAATACAACTTACTTTGCTTGTTTTTCCTTTTTTTATTTTCTTAGGAACGAGAAATTATATTTAATAGTGTGTCTAGAAAATCGAAACTGGTTTAGTACAGCAGCAAGCAAGTATTTCAGAAACCAGCCGACACAACTGTCACTGTCATAATCATGGTCAAGTCTAATGTCATTGTCAAATTATTGAATTCTTAACATTGACGTATAGACCTGGACCGCGCCATTCCTTTCAACTAAAAAGGAAAATAACCTCTCAACTGTGTAAAATCGAAAACTAAAGCATGTATCATGATTGTATCTAACCCATTGACTTTACATGGCATGGTTACCGTGCCGTGACCGTATGCATGTGAAAAGGTTCTTTGGCCCACAACAGGGGTTAATAGTAGTTAGGTACATACACTTTGTTGTTGAAATTCACGTTAGGAAACTTTTGTTTATCTTTCTTCTTTTTTTTGCTGTAACACCTTCATCCCTGTACATAAAACTTTTAGTTCTTCTTTTAAAAATATTAAAACAATAAAATTTGAATATTAATTGAATGTAAAGGTAAAATAATCTAAAAAAACGTATTGTAAATATGTCTTTGATAAGCAATTAAGTAAACCATTACTGTATCTGATTTTTTCAATTTGACCCAGTATTTCCTGAGATTATCGCGTCAAATATATATACAATCAATCAAATATACAAACTCTAGGTTGTTTTTAAAAGTTTTTGTGTATAAACCATTCTGCTGTCGGTAGAAAGTACGTAGTACTCCATATTATTAATGCCTAGCTTACACGTATTACGTGGTTAAGTAATTAACTAAATTGCAGCGTGTAAACAGCCACGTAATACCTGATAAGTCTTATGTGTTAAGTTATGCCTATGCCTAGTTTACACGTATTAAGTGGTTAAGTAATTAACTAAATTTTAACTAAATTGCAGCGTGTAAACAGCCACTCTTAAGTCATAAGAGTTAAGTTACGATTTAGTGGTTAAGTGAGCAAGTGGAATAGAATTGATTCTATTTTTGGTTAAGTAACCCACCCTCCCGCACCGCGTGCGGGCGGATGAGTGGGAAATATTGTCATTTAGTTCTTGTTTGGACAGGAGCAAATAATTTAGTTCGAAGCTTTTGCCTATGTTTAATTATTTTGATTGTTTTCGAAAGATTTTGAAAAACATAATAGATATAATGGCAAAGTGGCAAATCTTATACCTATAAACGAGAAATTCTTGTGTATATGTATGTATATGTTATATATATATATATATATATATATATATATATATATATATATATATATATATATATATATATATATATATATATATATATATAATCTGAATCTCGGAAACGGCTCCAGCAGTTTTCATAATAAAACCTAGGTCATCTAGGTTCAAGATATTAATAGCAACTTCATATTTTACTTTATCAATAATTTATTTACCCGTGTGAAGCCGGGGCAGACTTCACACGGGCGTTTAATCGTAGTTTTTATAACTTGAGTTACATTAATGTCGTTTTCGTAGGGATATCTACTTTCTTTAACAATAATATATAGCTCCCCCGATAATGTAGCTTTTAGGTCAAAGAATTTTCAAAATCGGTCGACTAGTTTTTAAGTTTATTCGATACATACAAAAATACAAATATTTCCTCTTTAGAATTTAGAACTTCAACTCCCTCTTGGTCGTCCATTATGATTCTATGAACTAAACGGATAAGCTTCACACGTGTAAACAGCTACTTATCAGGAACTCACTTAAAATTTAGTTGACGACTTAACTACTTAATAATAATAATAATAATAATTTAATAATAATTTATTTATTCAGACATCTAGTCCATTTCACATACACAATACGTGTAAACTAGGCATTAAGATGTAATAGGTCATAGGTGGCTGTTTACACGCTGCAATTTAGTTAAAATTTAGTTAATTACTTAACCACTTAGTAAGTGTAAACTAGGCATATGATTTAGTGGTTAAGTGAGCAAGTAGAATAGAAATGATTCTATTTTTGGATAAGTAACCCACCATAATCCGTATTACTTATATTCTCTGATAGTAGATTCAAATTAAAGATTTATATAATATTTCTTTTGTTACTGATACATACGGGTCGATAGACGATATTTTGCATTTTATTCGTGTTTTCAAAAATATGTAACACATGTTTGATTTGTCTTGCTGACCATTGCCAAAATATTAAATCTAAACATATTTTATCCTTCTCTATGAAGTATGAAGCAATAAAATATGGCGGCTGTCGTAGAAACAGCCGATATGACGATTCAGAAGAATTCTCAGATTTTAGTGAATGTTGAAGAAGCTCTAGCCGATATAATTGTTGTTTCCTATTGCACTGATGATAAGAAATTTCAAGGTGTGCTTTTGGACTCCAATAAAGGGTAGGTAACCGAGATATTAACGAGTGTGTTTTTATCGATTTTGACAGAAACTATTATTTTACCTTAAAAATCACTTAATTTTTGCAGTAATTTGCCTTTTGGGGTATATAGCCTTCACCCAACATTTTCTAAAGAGCCTGTATCCGCTGATGAGAAAGATAAGTTACATTCCGTTAGTCAAAGATTCACATATCAGGAGCCACAATATGCTGAAAATGTACAAAGATCCAAGAAACCTGGACCGAAAGGCAAACCACAGCAAAAGATGACCGTCCGATTGCGACCTCGAAAGGTCTTGTGCTCAAATTGTAAAGGTATTTGTAACGAGAACAATGAAAACGTAGACGTGTCTAAGAAACGTAAGATGGAATCTGATGACGATACACCTCAATATTCTGAGTCATCAAGAGCGGCGAAAAAATACTTGGTAGGTGGCATGCTTATTCCCAAATTGTCAAGGCTACAACCAAGCGAAATTACCAGCGCTATAAAGGGTGGTCCAAAAAATTCCAGTAAGGCTAGTGAAAAGCAATATAAAAGTGAGAAATCTACTCATGAAACTGAAACACAGGAAATGGCTTTCGTAAGTGTTTCCGAAGACATGGACCATGACAAAGATGATGCTGATATCTCTTTTAGTTCCATGTTTTCAAGTGCTAAGACCCTTAAAATATGTTTTGGGGAAGGTGAAGGAACTGTGGTAAAAATACCCCCCTTAACGGGAGATTTTAATGAAGATTCTGGCGTCTCATGTGATATGGGAAAACCAATAAAAGCTGATTCTAAAGCAGCCAAAAAAGCTTTAAAGAAAGCTAAAAAACAAGCAAAGAAATCAAATCCCATAGAACATGGTGATTCACCCAAACATATTGGTGCGTTGTCACCTCACAATAATGCTTCAAGTCCAACAATAGACCCTTTAGAAAAGAAACACAAACACAAAGTAAAACATAAAAAGAAATATAAAAACCAAAAGAAAAGGGATGAAAACACAAGTAAATTTGTTGGTGAATCTGTTGATTATTTTAGTGATATTAAAGAGCACTGTATGAAACAGAAACTTTCAATTAGCTTACGAAGATTAAGTAGTAACTCCAATGAAAAGCAAAGTGAAAATGATATTATAGAAAGCAGTTCAGAGGATTGTGATAATGAATTAGTGCCAGAGTTCCCTCCTAATGGTACGGAGGGTGGTGGAGGTAGATTATTACGTGTCTCTCCGGGAGATATTGTGTGGGGTAAGGTTTTTGGGTTCCCATGGTGGCCTGGACGGGTCTTGAGTGTTACACCAACATCTAGAGCTCATGTATCATGGTATGCGTCAACAACCTCATCACTAATGCCATGTGATAGCCTCAGCCCATTCTTAGAGGATTACAAGGTGTGTTTATTGTTTTTAAACGTTCACGATTTTTATACATATTAGATATATTTCGAGACTTGAACACGTGAGTCGACCCGTGACCATGATTGGTGCATTTTGATCAAAACTTCGGGTAAATAAAACCTTTAAATAATTCACTAAGTTCCGAAATATATCTAATATGTACAAGGTGTGTGAAGTTGCAGTGCTGCTCTCTCCCTATAAATGTTAGTGTGATGATGAAAAGTAGCCTAAGTTACTCCTTACATCCTCAGTTGTCTGACAGTAAATGTCCTGTCAAAATCCGTCCAGTTGTTTTGGAGATTAGCCGGGACAAAGACTGACGAATAGATAAAAAAACCTGGTTTTGTTATAAGTACAACTAGCTGTCCCTGCAACTTATTCTGCGTGAATTCACTTCAGTGCTGCTCACTCCCTATTGACATGATGATAAAGTAGCCTAAGTTACTCCTTAAGGCTCT
Source organism: Herminia tarsipennalis (assembly GCA_945859575.2). Lineage (NCBI taxonomy): Eukaryota > Metazoa > Arthropoda > Insecta > Lepidoptera > Erebidae > Herminia > Herminia tarsipennalis. The sequence continues at coordinate 3,621,919 of OX243843.2, read as the reverse complement.
CTCTCACTGCGAGCAAGCTCTTGTAATGTAACATTTGTGATTTGAATTCGAGCATTATGTTACAATACTTTCCCTGACTGAACAACATTTATGATCCGATTTTCAAAGTGATCATTTAAATTTTTCATTGATGTTACAACTTGTATCAAAATATTACACATTGTATCATTATAGGTTGCGCATTGTAATGCTTGTATCTTCCCTCACGGATGTTATGCTCAGATCTGTAATGTTACATTACAGACTAATGCTCGCGATGAGGGAGCACCCTTACATCATCAGATATCTGATAGTGAAAGTCCTATCAAAATTCGTCCAGCTGTTTCGGATATTAGCCGGGACAAACAGACAGACAGACAAACAAAATAGTTTAAAACTGAAGCACCATATATACTTACTTGTGATTTTATTTTCAATTTTATTTATTTGTGTAGATTTCACTCTCACGCTGACAAACATGCATTCACAGTGCGTTGAAGAAGGAACAAAATAAAATGCAATATTCGTTCGTTTAAAATGATGTTTATTTCCAATGGTATTATTATCGACATTATTGATCTGATGATTCACAATCCTGACTTATTTATTCTTAACTAGCAATGCCCGGGACTTCGTCCGCAGTACTGCTTGGTCCCTAGTAACATTAGCGTGATGATAAGTACCTAGCTTATGTTACACATTACTATGCGTTTCAAATGAGAAGATAATCGCGACCACGACAACTTCACTCTGTACTTGTCAAAATTGTACCGCTAGCAACAAAAACTCCCAAGTTGCTTTTGAAAGTTGCTTTGAACTATACCTAATATTTTTCTTTATTATAATATTAATAGTATTCTTAATTATTTAATAAACACCAGACAAAAATAAGTAAATAGGTAAAATATAAGTCTTTCAGTCAGTTGTGATATTTTTTTAAACTAAAACTTAATTATATTAGTAAATATATTAAAATACATTGCTTATATTATATAGTTCATTAGAATAGGTAAGTACTTCTGTGTAATACTAATGACACCTTTTTACGAATCATTTTATTGCTGACCTTACGTCATACAATGAAGTTGCAGTCGATAAGCGAATCAAAATGTCATCATGACAGTTATCAACTTATGTGAAACACATAGTCAACAATCAACTGTCTGAAAATGAAAGTCTTGTCAAAATCCGTCTAGCCGTTTCACAGATTAGCCGGAACAAATAGACAAAAAAAATAAAAACTGTGTTATTGTTATGTATCATTACAATAAATACTTTTTAAATTATATGCATTTAGTAAAGAATTGTAATTTTAACATTACAAACAGACACTTCTTTATTTATTTGTATAGGATTAGAGTATAATAATATATCTCTAAAAATATCTTGGGACAACTCACACTACGCTATCTGATCCCAAACTAAGCAGAGCTTGTCATATGGAAACCAGACAACTGATAAACATACTTATATATTTATAAATATATTATAGAGAAGTAAGTATTAGAAATTGTTTGGAGTGTGTGAAAATATTGGACTAAGTAATTTATACATACCTATTAACTATTTAGATACAATTATATAAACTTCTAGGGTTAAAACTTTTTGTTTTATCGAAAAAAATCCCGACAAGTGTGAGTCGGACTCGCCCACCGAGGGTTCCGTACAAATTGTACATTATTATAAATAGTTCAGGAATCGAGTACCACAGTTTTAAAATATTTGGCGTCAACGTTGTATGTATGGGGACACCCCTTTTTTAATTTTTACTTTATTCGTGCTGTAAGTTGGCAAATTTCGTGATTCTGGGTCAACGGGAACTACCGTATAGGTTTTCGACCCAAAATTTGGTTAAAAGCAAAGTCTTACAGCAGAAGTAAAGGAATAATTCCGAAAAATAAAAAAAGTTGGAAATTAAGGTAAATTTTGGCAGTTACAAGATTCACGAAAATCTAATTTTTTCCATATCTTTTTATAGTGTTGACTCAGTACTTTGATCAGACTCAGTGTCTGGTATAAATTTCAACTTGCTAGGTCCACCCGTTCCTGAGAAAATCGATGTTGACACACGGACAGGCATTTCACAAATCTACTTTAAAACTGACGGAGTTTCATACAAACTTACAACCACTATTTTACCCCCTTAAGGGATTTTTTTTAGTTTTTAATTTCCAAAATTCCTTCTTATCGGATGTCTACATTACGTAAGGAATACATCCTCAGAATTTCACGTCTCTACTGTTGATTTGGCGCTGGCTGGCGATCAAAATGCTGAAACACGTGTTTCCTTATTTAGAGCCACAAAGCTAAATACAAAATTCCACAGATCTAACTTCAAAACTGATGGGAGTTCCATACAAACTTGCAACCACTACTCTACCTCTTTAGGGGGAGTATTTTTAAAAAACGCTATAAAGCGTGTTTCTTTATTTAAAACCAAAGATCCAAATCCTAAATTTTACAGACCTAACTTCATAACTAAGGGAGTTTCATACAAAGTTGCAACCCCTAAATTACCTCCTTAGGGGTTGATTTTCCAAAAACACTGAAACCGGTACGTCTTAATTTTAAACCAAAAAGCCAAGTAGAGCTTTGCTTGGAATTTTTCTAAAAATGAAACCTAGCTAGATCGATTTATCACCCCCGAAATGCATACGAAATTTCATGAAAATCGCTGGAGCCTATTAGATAATGTAACAAATTGTTGGGTTTGTTTTATCTTACACTTCATTTTCTTCCTATAAGAGCATTAAAATATTTTTTTCAATTCAATTCAATTCATTTATTTGCTAAACATGGGTACATATTGTGTTAGTAGTTACATTAGGTACTGTTCAATCCATATTTTTACCGTTGTGGTGTGCAAATTTTAATAAAACAATATCTTATAATATATAAATAAAGAAAAAGAATTACAATATCATTATTAAGTGAAGATTAGTAGTATTGGGCATTAAAGAAAGTCAGTTATGTCTTATCCTCGAAATACTCTTGAAGTGAGTAGTAGCATTTATTATTTATTTTTAAAATAAAAGTTTGTTTTCAAAAATATTTAAATAACTATTTATTTTTCCTTGAGCTAACTAATGAAACGTTACATATTTGGACCTAAAAACACTAAGTGTGAGAATATTTTGATGTATCTACTATCGGCCAAAAGTCTGGTTTACCTCCATTTGGTCAAAACTTCGTCCTCCGCTTCATTAGTCAACACACCTATAACTAGAGTTAATATAGAACGCACACACCTGCATCGTAAGTTAATGTATATTTTTGTTTTAATAATTTCTAAGCGTCTAGAAGGCACAAGATACTAGTGATAGTACGTGAAAGTGTCTGCGCGATAGAGAAAAGTAGAGGGTTTGTGAAAGAGTGAGCACTCAAGGCCTAGCGTAAATCTAAAATCACATTTTAGTACCTAGTCAAATATTTTGCACCTAAGAATAAATATATTTTTGCTAATAGCTTCTGCTTTGAAAGGGTGAGCATTCGAGTTCACGCGCATAACCGAAGTTCTCATTTACAATACTTATTTTACAAAGACATACTGATAGTCATGATAGAATATAGGAATCCCCTATTTTTTAGCAAACAGTAAAACTCTTAAATACTGGACCCTAATAAACCGCTTTGTTATAAAAATCCTCGCGTTTCGTTAGAGAGCTAACCTAATGCTAAAAGGAGAAAAACCGGGCAAGTGCATGTCGGGCCACGCACAATGTAGGGTTCCGTAGTCCCCCCCATCATGTGCGTGCCTTAAGAAGTGGGTTTTTTGTTGTTTTTGTTTCATACTTACAACGTTGTATCTACTTATCAATATTTTTCAATGGAATTTGTACGAAAATTTTGTTACTTCTCATTTGATCAGCTGCTACTCGTAAACTAGTAAAGCCTACTTAGCTGTGATAGTTTTCCTTTTAATTTCACTATGTATACACTTTGTCGGCGTAAGTAATATGTGTATCCATGCAAAATTACAGCCTCTAGCACTAACAGCCTCTAAGCAAATGTTCGGACGGACGGCATAGCGAAACTATAAGGGTTCCGTTTTGCCATTTTGGCTACGGAACCCTACAAAAAGAGAAAATTGTTCAAGCTTGAAGTGACATAAATCGTTATCGTAAGAAAAAATGCTCGTGCGTAAAAATAGACACAAGAGACGTGAACCATGTACCGAAAGCAAAGTGTCACTAAAATACTCCCAATGCGTTTCTTCCGTTAGAGGAAGGGGATGATTGGCTTAGGCGAATTATGGGAGACAACGGTTGGAAGCTTGTGCAAACGCATTCATAGAAATTTTCTGTTAAACGAAACACCGCAGAGCATCGTGATAGTGCATAAGTACTTAATAATTTGATTTACCTAACCTAATGATTGATATACCTATTAAGCAGTAAATAGGTTTGGTATAACGTAATTTACTTTATTTCACTCATAAATAAATAAAAAACAGCTGTACGTAATACTGCCGCGCAATTGATTAATTACAGAAATAACTACCTAACCTATGTAGATACTGAGTTACTTTTACAACACACATATTAAGTTATACATGATATGCACATATAGATCAACACCTATACACTGACACACACACACACACACACACACACACACACACACACACACACACACACACACAAACGAGCACATGCCCGACATTTTGTAGTATAAGTATAGGTTTATGTATCAACCATATTCCTGTACTTTTGGTTAATTAAAAAAAAAAAAATACATGTTTTGATAAGCTATGGAAGAGAGGATCTTCCTACTACAGGCATTTTTTGCTTAACAGGAGACTCCGAACATTGATTGTTAACCAATATTGTTAAAGAAATAACGATTTTATTATTATTTAATAATAAAATCGTTATTTAATATTAATATGCAATAAAGTACTTGTGAACGGTTTCGAGAAAAATACGGTCAAAGTTTAAATTTTATTTTAGGGTGCCTACTAAAATTACGAATAATTACGCAAAAATTTGTAAAAAAAATATATGAGTTAAAGAGCAAATTACAAAGATCGACTTTATATTGGATGGTTGCTTTTTATTTAATATTTTCATGCTATACTGATTAACATAACGATGTACTCGGTATAATTGTAATTACTGCGCATATACTATATCTACTATACTACTCTTACGTATAGGTACTATACTATATGTTTAAAAACGCATCTTGCGGGCAAGCGATTTTAAGATAGAAGTGTGTGTAATTTAGACCAACACAAAAACTACCCCTACTTAGTCTTGATGCGTTTTTAAACATATGTAGGAGCCATCGAATTATAGAAACAACAAGAATGACGTAATTGGGACATACTAGGTACTATTGTTGTGTTGCAAAAACAGTAAGCACGAGTATTCACGTAATATTAAGTTATTAAGTACTCTTACTACGATTATACTATGTACTTAAATGAAACCTAATATCTCTAGCTTTCGCCCGCGGCTCCGCCCGCGCGGATGTCGGTTATCGCGATAAAAACTATTTTATGTCCTTCCGCGGAACTTTCACTCTTCAGCGGTTTAAGCGTGAAAAGGTAACAAGACAGACAGACAGATTTATTTTCACATTTATAATAGTACTAGCTGTCCCGCGCAACTTCGTATGCATAAATTTTCCCCGATTTTGCATCATTTTTCATTGCTGCTCCGCTCCTATTGGTCGTAGCGTGATGTTATATAGACTATAGCTTTTTTTGAGAAATGGGCTACCCAACAGAAAAATATTATTTTTAAATTCGGACCAGTAGTTCCTGAGATTACCGCTTTCAAACAAATTCTTCAGCTTTATAATATTAGTAGGAATAGATGACGCCCACGGCTTCGCCCGCGTGGATTATTTTACCCGCTTAAGGTTTAATTTTCACTTGCGATCAAAACGCTGCAACACGTTTTTCTTTATTTACAAACACAAAGCCAAATACAAACCTTTACAGATCTATGGAAAATTGACATCTAGTTTAAAATAAAAATAAAACTGTTTTTCTGACATTATACTAGGAAAGTCTTTGGTCAGAGTTGATGTTATAGTAGGGCCAATATAATAGATTACATCTGACAGTTCATTAAAATTTGCGTATGCTCTCGCGCGTAGCTAATTCGCCTCATCTGAACAGGGTCTGTGTAAATTTCCTCAAATCCCTTCTTAATCGGATTCAAGTCTCCGATCAGCGGTTAAGGCTGTGCGTTAATCCATCAGTCAGTCATTGACAATACAATTTGTATAGATATAGAAGACAAGTTGGACAGAAGATTTTATATATGTACCTACATATACATATGTATGAACCATGTCTGTATCTTTTGCTATAAATGTATGAATTACATCACCAGAGTAGTCAATTAGTAATGAAAATCTGGTTGTAATAAAAGTATAATTCTATTAATTCCAGATACGCTTCAACAAGAAAAAGCGAGGTGCTTACAAGGAAGCTGTTAAACAAGCAGCTCTCGAAGCTAAACATAACGAATCTCATGTGAATGATCCGTTGGCAAGTCCTACGCACAACCTGACAACTGTCTCACCCCGGCCCATAGATGTGTTCTCGTAAATGTAAGGTGCATTCGAATTTATTCAAATTCATGTGATATTTATAATTACTCAATTTGTTTGCACAAATTATAGGCTGTATATAATTAGTTGTTACACTGAAAATGTTTTATTTTATCTATGGTAACACTTTTTTGTGCAATACAAACTTATAGAACTCTAGAATATTCTTGAAGTGTCATTCTAGCTTATTTAAATCAACCAAAAATATGCAATTTTTTTTTTCTTTGACATCAAGTTCAATGTTATGCTAACATATAATCATATATTAGCATAGTTGTTTATTCATTGTAGCAAAGTGAAAAAGCAACCTTTTAAATTAATTTAATATTTCAATACACAAGCCAAACATTGACACAGTCTTTACTAAAGCCGAAATGGATGTAAAATGTTTGATAACAAATTTGCTTAGCAATCATCAATAATACTTTTGTCAGTGGTTGCTTAACAAGTTTGTTATTTAACATTTCACATCCATTAAAACTTCAGTATAATAGTATCACTAAACACTGAGACAGGCGCGGATCCAGAACTGACCAACCCGCCAAGTGTGAGTCGCTTCCATGACGGGGGAGAAGGGCACATTTGGTACACCAGCCACCGCCGCCAAAAAAGCTCTTTCAGTCAAGTCCGAACACGGATACTCGGACCACTTTGTGCCAAAGTTGGCCGGATGTTGTATCCAAAATAACCGACATACTAATTTAAACCTTAATAAATATTGCCTAAATTTGCAAATGCAACAGTATTTTTGTACAAAATAGATTCAAACAATAACACCAGCTGCTTATTGGCTTGTTGTTGCCTCTTATGAAGTGTCGTCGAAAAGTAGCATCATCACGACTAAAGGCCGGTGTCAATAAATAACTTATCTACAGTTAAATGTCTGTTAAAATATTTAACTCTAGTAACGAAAGTGACATTTGTGCGTTTCGATAACCATCGATAGATAGAAAACCCGAAATGTTTTCAAGCCACAATTGGCAGATTTGTTACTAGAGTTAGGTTAGATAAGTTAATAAGACTGGCCATAAGGGGATTTTAATATTAAAATGTTTGATTTGTTTTCAGTGTATCAGCTATAAATAATCTAGTTATTGGTAATACTTTAACAGTGATATAAAAAAAATATGCAAAGGGACTACATAAACATTCGCTAATTAGTTAGCAATTAAGATTTAAATTAATAATATAAATATTTTGCTGGGTGTTTAAAATTGTTAGGGTGACTATCCATTTACTGTTACATAAATTGATACATTTTAACATACGCTTCTAGCACACGCGGCACAAAACGCGAGCCAAGTGGGTGTTTCAGCCGCATTTTTTCACGATATACTGCAAATGATACGCCCAAGAACAATACACGAGGACTTAAAATTCATTTGTCTTCATAACTACAAATAAACTTTAAAATATTACATGTTTGTGAGAATATATGTATGAAAGATAATTATAACATTTGAGTCCTTTTGGTGTCACAATTTTGTGTAAAAGTGCCATGAATAGCATGTTATAAATGTAAAGTGACACTTTTATTCTTGCTATTGTTAAAAAATATTAACTGGTCCGCCATAATGTTTGTCATAACTTACATAAAGGAGATGAGTCAAGCATATTTAAAAAGACAACATAATTATTCTTATACGAATATAATAAAGGCTTCAAACAAACGGACTTATATAGACAAAATGGTAGTTTTGCAGGAGGGACAGAAATATAAATAAAAATAAAACTAGTTCGTATATCAAGCTGATATATTCTTGCTATTGTTAAAAAATATTAAGTGTTCCGCCATAATGTTGTTCATAACTTACATAAAAAGAGACAAGTCAAGCAAATATTTAAAAAGACAACATAATTATTCTTACACGAGTTTATTAATATATTGAGGGCTTTGCAGGAGGGACAAAAATATGAATAAAAATAAAACTAGTTCGTATATCAATTTGCTATTATTAAAAATTATTCAGTGTTCCTGTTCCGCCATAATGTTGTTCATAACTTACATAAAAAGATACAAGTCAAGCATTTTTAAAAAGACAATTATTCTTACACCAGTATAATAATATATCAAGGGCTTCATAACAAATGGGCGTATAGACAATTGGGTAGTTTTGCAGGAGGCACAAAAATATGAATAAAAATAAAACTAGTACGTCTGCTGTCTGTAGTTGTCAAGCTGATATTCGAGACATGTCTCTTCCTAGATAAAATACGTAAGCTGATAGGACTTTTTAAATATTACCACACGTAGTTATTGAATTATGGTCATTACGCCTCTTTGTTTAGAGCATAACTGGAAAGATAATTAGTAAATGTAAGCAAATTGAAGCACATTTTTATTTATTTCGCAAATACCGTTATTTCTGCTATAAATGACGTTATAAGTTACGTAATATTGTAACAATCCTAAAGGCACTTTCGTTGGAACTTTAATTAATAAAATGAAAAAATAAAAAGCCATTTTGTTACCATTAAATATATTTTACGATTTTTAATGAGAACACCGTTATTTCGTTTTGAATTGGGTATTTGACTACTATCATAATAAATTATTTTATACTAACAATGCAATAATATGTCAAAAAGGATTCTGAAAAAATATGTACATTTTTAATTTAGCTAGTTTATTAATTTTGATTCATAAAAACAAAAGTAAATCATTTGGTCATTAAAAATATGCAAACTTGTACGGAGCGTACTGTTTTTGATGTTTCTTTAAAAAAAAAAAGACACTGATTTGACTTTATTCAAATACACTAATAAGCTTATTTTATTTATAAGGATCAGCAAACAGCTACAGTTAAATGTTTACGTACAAGAACAATAGAATCATGAACAATAGATAGGGGAGACCAGGGTTAAACGTAACGATTTTCGGTTGTCACGTAATATCTCACAGAACTTTTTGGATATCAAAATTCTAATCAGTATACATGATAGATTGGTCTTTCGATGAGGTCATTAGATGCGATCTATGCAACTATGCATCGAATGCTACTATTGTTACAGATTTTGAGAAAATCGAAAAGCAAATCATCAACAGTGGTAACAACACAACCAAGCAGTGTAATGGGATGGTTGTAACAATTTAAATAAACGTAAAGTTACTAGCATAAATAAATAATTTTCTTGTAACCAACCTTTTTGGTCATAATTAATATTTAGTAGTTCCTTTTTAGTGCTGCTTCTAGAAGGGGCTTATCTTCATAAATTCTAAACGATTTCGTCTTGACGTCAAAGTGTACTAATGGCGTATACATAGTTTACGCCTATGTGTTATAACCATTATCCCTGCGATAACATTACGTCGATTATTTAATGACCTATAAAAATATTAATAAATTGAAAGCATAAAGACTTATACATACTATGATAGGGCTTTGCAGCTAAAATATGACTATTTGGCGTGTGCCTACGCCCATTTGTTATGAAGCCCTCAATTATGTTACTTTTATAGTGCACAAAATGGATAGTCCCCTCATACTTTATTGTGTTGTTGTGTGCGCAATAATATAGCAGTATCTACATTTGATAGTTTGGATTTAGTATAAATATTAATAACTTGCTGACCCGGGCAACTTCCCCGTTTTTACCACATTTTTCATAGCTGCTCGGGTCTTATTAGTCGCAGCGTGATGTTATACAGCCTATAGCCTTCCTCGATAAATGGGCTATCCAATAGTAAAGAATTTTACAATTCGACCCAGTAGGTCCTGAGATTATCGCGTTCAAACAAACAAACTCTTCAGCTTTATACAATCTACTATTCTGCTATACTAATATTATAAAGCTGAAGAGTTTATTTTTGTTTGTTTGAACGCAATCATCTCAGGAACTACTGGCTCGAATAAATAAAATCTTTTACTGTTGGATAAATCATTTATTGAGAAAGGCTATATACTTCACGCTACGACCAATAGGAGCGGAGCAGCAATGAAAAATATTGCAAAAACGGGGAAAATTTACGCAGACGAAGTTGCGCGTGTCTTCTAGTTATATATACTACGGGTCTTAATCGCATGAATAATTTAAGGTTAAATACCTTGTTTATTGCCCGACGTTTCAACCGTATTGCAACTTTATTCGGTTTATTAAGCTTTATAATATTAGTATAGATAGGTATTGTCAATTTTAACGTCATCGTTAATTCAGTTATTGAACAACTATTGATATGGCTTTTGTCATGGCAATAGTTTTTCACAAACTTTCACTGTCAAAGTTGGTCAAGTTATTATAATAATATTTAAATTATACTGTGTATATACTAAGATGCCATTTTACTTAATGTTCAGTTAAAGTCGCATTACTTTATACTATAAGCTGTTGAAACTTATACCGTTCATTATTACTTATTCTTATCTATGATTTATAGTATAAACACCTCTTTTTAAGATTAGTCTAGCCTATAATAGGCTATGACTATTTGTAAGATTTCTTTACAAAAAAACAAACTGATAAATCTAGTATAATATACAGGGTGTTTGGAAGATCGATGCAAAGCCGTAAAGCGGAGCTAGTATAGACTATTTAAAACCATTTAAGCTAAACTTGTCTTACACGAAGTGTGATTTTTTTTACCAAATTTTATTTATTTTTGATGACAAAACCCAAAATGTTGCAGTTAGTTGCGATTACTGGTCTCCAGAGCCAAGTAGTGTAGACCTTAATTTCAATAATTTTTGGGTTATCGGCGTGGTTAATGCCTCAAAAGAAAGAACTATAACCAGACATGTTTTTTAAAATGTTTGAACAAAAAAAGCACCATACGTATTTTGTTTTAATGTCGTCGAAATACGGATTTCATAAATTAAAAAAAAAATACATTAACTTTAAATTACTGCAAAAAAAATTATCTCATGTCACATATGCCCTAATCATGTTTTAATAGATTGTTTGCACATTAGTGAAATTAAATAAAAAATAAATTATTTATCTTCTGAACTGGCCATTATTCGCAACTAACTGCAAAGTTTTGGGTTTTATCATCAAAATATTAATAACATTTTTATATATACATACATATATATAAAAATATATTATAAATAAAAAGTTACACTTTGTTTAAGACCAATTGTCTAAATAGTCTATACGAGCTCTGCTTTACGGCTTTGCATCGATATTTCAAACACCCTGTATATTATGCACTTTTCATCAAAATATGTTCTTGTTTTTCTGTGTACTATACACCAATATGTACCGAAAGAGACTGTCCCCTACAAGACAGGGTATCCTAGTGGCGGATTCAGTATTACAAATCCCAACTGTATCCCCCTTATCTGTTTAATAAAAGATTGTTATTCTTATTATTATGTTCTCATACATAGATACATTTACAGATGCAACAATGTACTCTGTAATAGAATTTAGTATACTATGAATGCACTTTTCATCAGCCTAAATATATATATATAAGACATAGATTCACAGAGAAGACTTAAATTTCTGTAAATTAACAAAAACAACAATATGTTCTGCAAATAATAACCAGGTAACAGTTAAAATTCATTAACAATTTTGTTTTGTATTACCTTTTGTCATCAATTCATCATGTACCTAATCATAATGATTTTATTATTAAGTTATATATTTTTATTTTTACTGTTAACTTTGGGAACAGATTAAATTGTGTTACAATCAAAAACTGTTTGCTACAGTATTAGTACTTACACGTTGCTACATATAAAGGTGTCGTGAAATTAGAGGTTTGTTACCCATGATACTGTGTGCTTAAAACTAATTTTATTAAAATCGAAGCACCCTAAAATTGACGCAACTTAATGGCGGCATCGAATTCGCAAACGTGAGGTCGCAGGTTCGAATTCTACTCATTATAATTGTAATTTGTGAAAAATATGGTAGTTGTTGCATTTATTACCAACAAAAAATAAGTTATTTAATGAGGTTTTTTCCCTAAAAAAGAAAAATAAAATATAATTATACTACCGACGTGAATCTAAGCCATTGAGCTTAGCTGGAAGGGTTAACATCATTGCTAGTAATGTGGAACCCACAATCCCACATTGCAATGAAAAATGAAGTTTTTTAGTGAAGTTCTATGTTAAATAATATATACAATTGAATTTTGCACCAGAGGAGGTACAATACTTACCTACTTAGGCCCTGCACCTTTTGTTAGCAAAATTTGTCTAAAAAAAGTTAATGAACCTATATACTCAAAGAAAACCAAACAGTGACGTGTAAGTACTAATATAATGTTAAAAACTTATGGCCATTCCTTTTATTGTCTTACTCTTGGTTTCACATGATATTTTGTAACATAGTATTCAATATTTTACTCTATAATGTACCTAAACGTTGTAAATATTTTTTTTTAAATTTCTATGTAAGTGTAAAACCGAGAGGAAGACTTTGTTATTATTTTTTTAAGAAGTATTTTATTCGTACAGTTTTTATGTAAAATTGGTTAAATTTATTATACTTTGTTTTTTTGCGAAACCATACAGAAACACGGCTATTCATAGGCCAATTTTATGACCGACGTACAGTTAAGGCCAAGAACTCATGGTGCGATTTTCTTCCGCGTCCGCTGCGGTTTCGGAACCGCAACACTCGTACGAACACGTAATACCTACTTAAAAATTGCGTCAAAGACAACTTGTAAAAGCGCGCGGTTCGCGGTATCCGCGTTTGCGGACGTGGTCCGCGCGCGACGCGGTCGTTTTACGGGTGAATTAGCTGAACAGTCTTAGAGGTCATCCATTAATCACAGCCTCAGCTCGAAAGGTGGGAGGGGGGAATATCACCCCTGATGGTATTTCAGAAGAGGGAGGGTGTAGATATTACGTTTTACTAATTGCAGCCCCCGTCGTTCGAGAATCACAGCCGTGTGAAAATTGTTGGGATATTATTAGCCAAAAAAATGTACGTGATGTTTGGTAGAAGAGGGAAGGTTAGTCTAAATTCTAAAACCTCACCGTGTATCACCAGAGTGTTCAACACGTGATTAATGGACAGCCCCTTACCTTTAACCGCAAGTCTTGATTATCTTTCGCCAAATTTGCGGACGTAAAATCGCTCCGTGAGTTTTTGGCCTTATATTTCCATTAGTAAATAACCAACATTAATTAGAAAATTCTGTAAATACTTACGTACTGCTAAATAAACTCCTTGGAATTGAAACTCTCATGTCTAGAGTAAAAGAAAAAAGGTTAACTATTACTAATAGTAGGGGAGACGTGGAACATCGACTTTCACCCATCTGATAACCAGATGAGACATATTCCAATCGAAAAGTGTTCATGGCTATTTATTTTTTCGATTTAAAAACTTTAAAGCATGCTAATAATATTCCATGAACGGATTTTGGCAGACGCCTATTACGACTATTCTCCTAATTAAATTGTTGGTCTTTCGATAGCAATTTTTATTGGTTATCAGATCGGTGTAGTTACCTATAATAACTTACCTGTTCATACGTTGCCAGGTAACCATAATCGCCATGTTAAAAATTATAAGATGAAACTAAATTTGTTCGGTTATCAAAAGATTAATATAAAAAAAAAGTATATATCATAATATATATTTGATACCAAATTTGTCTCATCTCATTATCAAGTGGGTAAAGGTCGATTTACAGCGTCTCTTAGGCCATAATGGATGTTCTAGACCAGACCAGGGGGCGCTACAGTGCTCATGTTTCTCCAAAACAGTTATTTTTATTTTTCTCGGAGATGGCTAGGACGATTTGGAAACTAAATTTAATAAAAGCATGTTCTAGTTAAGTTTCAATGTTACAAACCGAAAGGGAGCCCTACATTACACGCATGTTTCCGAAAAAAACGGTCAAGCTCATCTTTTTATTATTAAAACGGAATATGTATGTTTACTCTTTCATAACTTGTATAGTTTGTAAAAATCTTAAAAAGTTTTCCAAATAATAAACAAAATTCATTTTTTTTTAAATCCCACGACGGGCGTAATATGGAATAAATTTTTTTTTTAAACCCCACGACTAACAGTAGAACACACCTAATAAAATCCGTCGGGTCTGCTGTTCACTGATCTGTCACATGCAGAAAAATAGGGTATTTGAGTGAAGTCAAATCAGCCTCTTTACAAGAAACGTTAAATCCGCTCCGTGCAAATTTGTGTGGAATGCTAGCATATGACGTCACGTTTTCGATGGTCAAATCATTTTCTTTTAGTGTTTCTCATAAATTAATAAAGTAACATATGTTTTTCAGACCACTTTATGACATTTTTCATGGAAAAATATTTTATTTTGTTAGTAGTAAACACCCAATTCGGGCAGTGAATGGTAGACCCTGACGGATTTTCTTAGGTTACTTACCTCCTCTTAGTCGGGGGTCTTAAAATTTTATTTGATACTTTTTTACGCCCGTCGTGGTCGTTTTTTAAAAAAAAAATTTTGTTTATTTTTAATGAAACAATTACTACGAATAAAATTATGGTCTGCGTCACCACTAACATACTGGTTTTAAATATACTTTTGCTATTAATTTGGTAATATTTTAAACCGTTTGACTCCGAAGTACCTAACATTATAATCCTGATAAACAGTAAACAGGTACACTTATAGTTTTATTTAAAATGTTATATATTTTTATATCTTCAAGCTTTTATAATGTAATGTAGTTAGAGGCACATGCTACAAAAGAAATTCTGCCAAAGATTGATGATCTTTGCCCAATTAGTGGTGAATATTTGTTCATAATCATTATATTAAATATGTACACAGAATTATGTGGTTATTTTATTAGTGTAGTCTGCTACGATGTGTAAACTTATTATTACAGGAAGTGTATTTTTAAAATATAAATTCTTCACAAATTATTTTTTTTATTTGTTGTCTAACCCAACTGAATTACTAATTTGTATAATAACGAACGACACGCGCTGCTGGACCACGTGTCATTCAATGCCAGCAACCTCAAGAGACTACAAAATGTGAGATCCGAAGCCTGGATACTACAGGCTAAACAATGTTTGTTTACGTCAGGTTCTATAATATCAGTGTAAGTACTAGTACCTATAGTATTATATTATCTGTGGTATAAGTGAATATCGATATACCGGTATAATATTTTATTAGGTAGGTATTAGGTATATTTTGTATCGATTTAGTTAAACCAATATTTATTTCACTCCCTATTTACCGATACATATTTTCATTCATATCTTCGGCCGGTGTCACCTTCATCCCCCATGTCATTAACTCTCGCATCTAATATACCAAGCGGCGGTATTGTTATGGCTAAGGCATCGGTCTCGCATTCGTGAGGGCGTGGGTTCGAATCCTACCCATTATACTACCGACGTGAACTTCACTCCTAATACAAGCCATTGAGCTTAGCTCGAGGGGTTAACAGGATTGCTAGTAGCGTTGCGTAGGTATTACGACACCCAAGTTTGTTTTAATAGTATCGTATTCCGTCTATAGCGTCGTAGGCCGTGTTTGCCGTCGTGTGCGTCGTAATGGAAGGTGTTGAAATAAAGGACGCCACGATTAACTGTCGTCCACAACATTCACACAGACCTCGGTCTGCCTACGATTAGGCAATTCATGAAGAGCTGTTTTCAAAGTTTCTTTGACTCCGCCACCGCACACAAGAACTCACTCAAAGTGGCATCGTCTTCCTATATACCTACTGTCTTGCATTTTGTGCATTCGCCGTCCGAGACACGTTCTCGACGAGGATGACGACGAGATCACCAAGGCGCAGGAAGCCGTATACACTGCGAGACACAACTCACCCCGCACCGGTAACTCACCGCGATACCGAATACCGACCTCGTCGTAGGGGTCATCCGTATCTTCAAAGAACGCGTCACTACTCAACCGGCCGGCCGGCCCGCTACACCTAGCATAGCCTACGACTAGGGTTCGAGTTCCCATAGTAGGGGACGCCCTATGTACATTGCAGAACACACACTCACTCATATCACTGTAGTCAAATTTTCGTTAGTCTCGCTAACGAAAGTTTTGGCTACGTAGGTAGGTACACTTCGGTTAAGAGCACACGCTCGAGCCTTAGGGCTTACATTCAACACCTCACAAAAACTGTCGTCACAACATTTTTTTTGGTACATAAATTAACCAGTTCGACAGGAGGGGCGAGGGAAAAGAGACCCCCTCCGGATTCCTGATGAGCTGAGTCCGATCTAGAGGAGAAGAGGATTTTAAAAGTGACGCTGGCCAGCACGTAGCTTAAAAAGACTACGCGAGTCGAGCTGGCGGGCGTAGTGCGACCTTAGAAGCCAGGGACCGCCCAGGGCCTTCAAAATATTTTAAGGTTTCTAAGAACTCTTTTGGTCAAATATTTTTCTTGGAAATAACACAACATAACACCAGCTTTCGAGAAAATCGCGAACATACATACATACACGGATCAAATAGAGAACCACCTTTTTTGAAGGCGGTTAAAAAATACAAATTAGGTACACTAATTTCGGGGATATGACATCCCTTTGTCTTAGGTACATCTCGGCGCAGCTCTATTGGTCTGGTCTTATGGTCCTAAATCTGGACAGTCAGCGTGGCAGTGTCATACAGGCATCTCAGCACCTCGATATATCGCCAGTTATTACGACATCGTTGCAGAGCAACCAGAACCGCCCAAGTTTCGATGGAGTTGAAGGCTTTCTCGTAATCCACGAAAGCCATACACAGCGGTTGACTCTTCGGTTTTCTGGACAATCTGTCGAACAGTATGAATGTGGTCTACCGTGCTGAAGTCTTTTCTAAGCCCGGCTTGTCCTGGGGATGGAACTTGTCGAGTTTTCTCGTGAACGAACGAATTTAAAAATAACAGCAAAAATTGGTGCCCCATGTCAATCTTAAGAGATGGGCTTAGTGTGATGCCACTCAGCCCATCACTTTGCATGTGTTGGTGATTACAAGTTGGTACTTGTAACCGCCAACACATGCAAAGGGATGCAACCAGAATTTAGAAGTCCCTGCGCTGCGAGCTTAGGGCGCGTGAACAAGCTGTGAACCACAGCGCGATCTTAAAGTGGAGACAAGCGCAGCGTGTATTTATTTAGAATCCACTACGAGGGTTGGTGGAAACAGGCAGGGCACTGTTTGCGCAGTGACGTTTTAAAAAGTCACTGCACAATCAGTGCCCAATCCGAAATTTAAAGCCAATTTCAACTTTATTTCTATGGCTTAGGCGGTGAAATTTAAAGTCACTACGCGTGCTAGCGAGCTTTGCGAAAACCTTCGAACAAGCAGGAGCCGCAGAGCGATTTTAAGCATTACTGCGTGAGGAGACGGACACAGTGTAGTCATTATTTATTATACGGGAATTAACGCGCATTGTTTACCTTAAAATTGCTTGACGTTTCGACCAGGTTGCACCGGCCGTGGTCACAAGCGGACTGTCGCAGCGATGTTAAGACTCCGTCAGGCCGATGAATCTTCATCCACCCTCACTTTTTTACTTCTCCAAAAGTTAGGGTCACTACACACTACACTGATTTTGTCCATGTTAACCGACTGTGAAACAATACGAGTTGTGTTTTACGAATCACTGGATTCCACGTCACGGATAGTTTGAAGCCCTGTTCCCGATTGAAGGTTTTATGTTTTTTAATTTCAATCGCTTCACGCACAATTCGTGAATAAAAATGGCGATCTGTGGAGTGGGTTTGTGGACGATGAAACTCAATCCAGTGATTGGTGTTCGATTGCAGTATGTGTTCTGCAATTGCCGATTTGTTCCCTTACCGGTTTTTCACTGCTGCGATGTGTTCTTTTAGCCTTTCCGCTATAGTTCGCTTTGTTTGGCCAATGTACGAACTACCGCAGCTGCAATCAATTTTGTAGACACCTGGCGTCTGCAGAGGTATAATATCCTTCGGAGTGCCCACCAAGTTGCCCACTTTAGCCACCGTTGTGTAGATCGTACGGATCGAGTACTTTTTCATAATTGATCCGATCTTGTCTGTCACTCCTCTGACGTAGGGCAAATAAGCAGGTTGTCTGTTCACCTCCGGAGGTTTGTCACGTTTTGGGATATGCTTAATTCTTCGGTACACCTGATATCCGTTCTTCTTGAGTACCTCCTGAACATGGACTAGCTCTTGCTCCACATGATCAGGGTCACAGAGGTCAAAGGCTCTGTTTTTCAATTACGTCATCACGGATTGTAGGTGACGAGGATGGTGATGTGACGTAGCATGCAGGTATCTGTCAGTGTGTGTGGGCTTTCGGTATACACAGTGTGATAGCGATCCATCAGCTCGCGCTGTTATCTTGATATCCAGGAATGACAACGATCTATCCGTCTCCATTTCGCATGTAAATTTCATCTTCGGATGAATGGAGTTAAGGTGCCCCAAATACTGATCCACATCATGTTGGCTTCCTCTGACGACTGCAAACACGTCATCGACATACCTCTCCATTGTTTGATGATTGGTGGACCCAGAGTTAGTGCCTTCTCTTCAAAATGCTCCATCCAGAGATTATCTAGTGCCGGGGCTATTGGGCTCCCCATTGCGACACCATCTATCTGGAGGTAATATTGACCATGAAAGAGGAAGTAGTTTCCTTCCAAACAGTGATTCAGCAGATCAATATAATTGAACGGTAGCTCGTTGTCACTCAGTCTATCTCTCACCACACCCAGACATTCCTTAATCGGAACGTTGGTGAACAATGACTCAACGTCAAAACTCACCATTATGTCTCCCGGTTCCAATTTGAGATTTTCTATAATCTGGACGAAATGGCGCGAATCTTTCACGAAAGACGTGGTTCTTCCGCGTAAATTTTCGCGTTAATTCCCGTATAATAAATAGTTATAATCATGCAACGCGAAAGTTTAAATGTTAGTATAGTGTAGTCACTGTTTCCCTATAAACAAACAAAGAAGCCATTGAGCGAGCTGTAACTATGTATAAGGCTGTCTTAAAAGTCAGTGCGTGTCGAAAAGGGCACAGTTTCCGGCGGCACAGTGTTGACGAGCACAGGGTGAGCTATTAAGCCACTGTGCAAGTAGGAAGCCCAGCGCAACCTTATAACTGCGCAGACAGAGACGTGCAGCGAAAAAGCAAAAGCCCCTGAGTAATCAGGAGCTAGGCGCAAGCTCTAGAGGTTGTCCTCTGGTGAACACAGTGATAACTTTGAAGCAGCAGTAGAGGGCACCAGCGTAAGTCATTGAGGAAACTTCAACGAATGTACACAAACGGGTGACATAGAGCAAATTGCACGAGTGGAACACCAAAACTCTATCGCAGGGGCGGTTGGTGCGTAGCTGTAACCACTGCGCGAAATTGCGAATTTAAACATTTCACGTGTGTAAAAAAATCTTTGTCTGACGCCCCCAGGCATTGTCTCGAGGGCCGGTTTAGTTCTAGGGTGAGCAAGGTAAGGTACCTTGCCCCACCCCCCCACCTCCCAAACTGAACCTGCCTATATTTGACATTATATATAATCTTTGATTATATATAATGTCTAGAGTCTAGATTCCTAATCCGGCATTTAAAATTGAAGCAAAGGACTGTCAGGTAAAAAGCCGCCATCCGATGTTTTAGCCAAAGGTTTTAGCCATAGATATTGTCATCAACGAGTGTCAAACGTCAAAGAGGTGTTTCATTTTTTTTATAGGCATATTGAAAGAATGCTCCATCTAGACACTATTTATTCAAAGATTTAAATATTTAACTATATTTTTTGTTTTGAACATTTTAGACATTTTGAGCATTTTAATTTAAAAGATAATTATCATTAAAATAGTCAAAAATGTCTAAAATTCACATCATGCTCAAAATTATCGTTCCAGTACGTGGAGTGCAATAATGTCATTAATGTCAAAATTCAAAAACAAAATTGTTTTCGATTTCATCGGTTTCAGTTTGACTTGAGTGAGGTTTGACTTTTTTAAAGTTGCTCATCGTATATATAGTTATTTTTTGTAATAATGCTACTTTCTGACTGATTTAACTTAGTTTATAACAGTGAAATAGGTGCTTTTCACTATGAGGCGTACATATAGGTCAAAGAAAGACACTGCAAGCGGTGTAGAGCGTAGAGATTTGTTTCAAAACTTGGATGGAAAGAGTGCACCGTATGATGCATTTTCAATTCAAAATATTAAACAGACGAAGCGAGAATTATCATATAATGCTTCTTCAAATATACTCGGTGTTGCTTCTAATAGAGTGCGTAAAAAGAAATTTGTAAAAAGAATTGTTAAAGATCCTGTAACAGTTTGCCGGGAAAGTGTGTCCCCGTCGGCATATCTAACGCCAGACAAATCTATTCGTGTTAACAAACCTTTAGATCCGTTTGATTTGCTGCTCATGTCTTCACCTGCGCGCCCTGTTGAGACACTAGTGAAGAATAATGTAGAATCTATCACTGAAAAAGTGAATCTCTTTGATCAACCTGTACAAAGAAAGTAAGTTTAAAGTTTCATCTTTTGTTTGATTTAAAAAAAACGAATTACCCCACGGTAAACTACATTTACGATAAAAAGCATTTGCTATTCCAGACTGTAATCTATATCTGTGCAAAATTTCATCCAGATATGTTCAGCCTTTTTTACATTTTCATAATATTAAAGTATAGTAAACTCTATTGATCTATATATTTCAATTTTGGATAACTAACAATTATGAAATGACTGGCGTTTGTGCTAATTTTGATCAGATGCTGTAGGCAGGTAATCGGAAGCTTTGGGAATAACTAAGCTAGTGTCTGTTTGCCTAAAAAAAAAACTTGCTAAGTAATTGTCCAAAGTTTAATCTGTTGGGATTGCCTTATGTAAACCTTCACAGTTACTAAAAATATTGTCTGACTATAGACTAGAACTGAGTGTTCCCTTCCAAAATAAATACAGGCCTCAGATTCATAATAACTTGGATACAGGCTGCAAAGCATTGATGTCTTGGCTACCTTCTGTGCAGTGGCGAAGGGTCCTTGGAACACCATTACTTTCGGTTTTCCTTTGGATTGTAGTTACTTAGTATTATAGGTACAAAAAACCATTGCCAGCAAAATATATGTTTGTATCGGGTTACCTCAGAAAAAAATTTACCCCTTCGCCTCTGCTTCTCTGTGATCTGCTCATGTCCATGGCCAGGCTTTCAATGGAATAATTCATACCTATATTATGTTAAACTTTTAACTATTAAATATTTGGTGGTATCATTATTATTATTATTTTCAGAGAAGGCAAGACTTACACTAGACGAAAGCCAAAAAAGATAAAAAATTTCAACTATTATTCCAGTACAGGAAGCTCTGGTGAGAGATGTTGCTATGCTTTATTGGTTATATATATTACTTATTATATATTTGTATTTTTCCACATTTATTGTTTTTTACTATTATTATTGCCCCAAGATATTGTCCAATTTGCACAAATACTTAGCTCATGGATAATTTGTTGCAAAGGTGTTTTGAGATTTCATATTTGTGAGCGATATCTAGTGGGCATTGCTGGAACATGGATTAATACATAGTATTTACATTTCAGATTCAGACAAAGAAAATTCTGACCACCAACCAAATATAACACAAAACACATCAGACATTAGAACTCATAAACTACTTGTTGAACAAGAAGTTAACACCACTCCAAAGAGAAGTGACGACTCCATAAATAATATAGTTAACAATCTATCTCTGATTAATAAACTAAAACATGAATATAATGCCAATGAATCTATAAACAGATCTCAAAGATTTAACAAACATAGACTGAATAAAGATATATTGTCTCCTCTGTTACAAAAATCGCCATTATGCAGTACTCCATTCAAAGTAAAGTATAGAGGAGAATCTATTTTTAAGTTTTCGCCTATCGCCTCTACTTATTATAATCTTAAGTATACAACTACAACTGAAGACCGAGATGACGGCAATAGTAGTGTAGTACTTATAGGAAAAGCTAAAATTGATAGCCTTAGAGTTAATGTACCAAATGCTGGTACATCTGCTATAAATTTAGTTTCTAATGTTGAACATGGAGCAAGTAATGATAGAGTAAGTCCAGACAAAGAAGCAGAAACTTATGAAGAATTAAATGTAGAAAAATCTCATGAGGCCAAAGAAACTTCTGATGTACATGTTAATACAATTTCTAGTGTTGAAATAAGTTATTTTCAAACTACTGAAACTGAGCCATTTCTGGGCTTTTCTAATAATGCTATTAATAAAATGGTTTCTGAAAATGACAAGGAAGTAATAAGACTGTCTCATTTGGATGACTCCATCCCCAATACTGATATTACTCAAATTGAAGTAAGTGAAAATGATCCAAGTTTAGAAAATGAGAGTAGTATTACAATGCCTAAGAATGATAGTGAGATTGAAATAGCTGAAGAAAATCTGTCCGTTTGTGAGGAAAATAATGATATTACTAATGAAAATGAAGACAATAATTTGTCATCTCAGACAGACAATGATAAAGATTCTCTATATGATACATGTACAAGTTTTGTTGAGGCAGAAGAAATGAAAGACAGTTTGGCAGAAGAAAAAGAACCTATGGTGTTCATGGAAAGAATGAATGAATTATCATTTATCAAATACTATAATAAAATGAAATACAAATATGGACAAAATTATGCAGGTGATAGTAGTTCAAATTCTGAATTTGAACATAAAGCACCTAGTAATAGCTCTGATATTGAAAGTAATAATTCTGACAAATCACCTAGTAATAGCTCTGATATTGAAAGTAATAATTCTGATAAATCACCTAGTAATAGCTCTAATATTGAAAGTAATAATTCTGATAAATCACCTAGTAATAGCTCTGATATTGAAAGTGAAAATAATGGCAATGATATTAGTTTCAATTCTAATAATGATACAAAAATATCAGCTGAAATTGGCTCTGAAAATGAAAGTGATCAAAATGATGTTACTTTTAATTCTGAGCTTGAGAACAGTAATGATTCAAATAAATCATCCAAAAATAATTCAATGATTTCAAATTCTAATTTTAAATCTCAGCTTGAAGACAATGATTTAAATAAATTTGGCTCAGACAGTGAAACAAATGATAATATTGTAAAGAATGATAATGATGATTATGATGACAACTACCAAGAGTCTAATAGTAATAATGAAGAAGAAAAATGTATGAGTTTTGTGACAACAAGAAGAAGAAAGGAAGTCACTAACAATTCTATAATTTCTATGTTCAGTGATTCCTATAGTTCATCAAGTACAAATTGTGATAAAACTGTGCTTAGCAATAAACAAAATAAGTCTGATATTTTAGATAATAATGATTCTTTAGCTGATTTTAATACTTTTAATGATGTAGATAATGAAATAATAGACTCTGAACACTCAAATGAAGATGAAACAAGAATCTCATTTGTGACAACCAGAAGTAGCAATATTACTGATAGAAAAAGCACTATAAAAGCCAGGAAAAGTTCCATTAAACCTAAAAACAGTACATTAACCATTGGAAGGTCTAAACTGCCTAGAGAAAGTTTCAGAATGGAGTCAGAGACTTCTAATATGTCCTGTTTGGATGCTAAACCTGGCATTGTTCTCAGACCTGGTAAGAAATGGGAGAGGTCTTTGAGCATTTATAGAAGAATAACCATGATGACTGACCAATTTGATAAGTCGATTTTGGAAGAACCTACTGATACTAAAGGTCGCAAGTATAGACAAAGTGTTATAAGTACAATGGAGATGCAAGAATATAGTAGTAAGTAGTCAATAAAATTATATTAATTCGTACATGATATGATCAACGCGATAAAATGTTACTTATTGTCCTCCCCAAACTCCTCTACACCAAATTTCATCAAAATCAACCAAATGCTTAGAGATTTCCATAACAAATATAGAAATTCTATAATTTGTATTTTTATTTCTAGAATAGAAAATGCTTAATACATAGAAACTCTAATAGCAAAGGCCGAGGGCAACTTCAAAATGTTTATTTATTGTTGTATATTATCTGCAATATTATTTTTTATTTCACAAACTTATTTTCAAATTGGTGTAATAAAAACTAAATATTGATACTCTTTTGTGACTGGCAGTTACATATTATGATGCCATTCTAACTAAAATCAATCTGACACTTCCATCCAAAGTTTCAGTGTAATGTCAGGTATATATTTTTTCATAGAAAATTTTCTTATCTATAATATTTCGTTTCCATTGATGTTTTATATGGTTTTAGGTTCCCTACATAATGAATCACTCAATAGTCGCAGAAGTACATTTGTCTCTAAGCCGATTCGGTCTACGATCAGAATTGTGAAAGTAAGTACAGTACTCCCAAATTAATAATGCACATGCAGATCTTCGCTAATTGTCGTATTCCCGGAAACACTCGAATCATGGAATCGTAAGAGCCCTAAACAAGGCATTTGCATTTTGCACCTTGTTTAAAAGAGATAGGAGTCAATATCATGTGTGCACAATCGAAAACAAATCGGGCGTTCGGCAGCTGTCGCCGGTCAGCGAAATGTCTGTCAGTCGTCTTTATATATTGGTAGTGACTGCACGTGTTCTCTATTTGTGGAAATATATAGAGCTGCTATTACACACCCTTCTTGGTAAATATAATTTCAACATTAATTAGCTTATTCAGATTTAAATAGTATATTTTGAAAAAAGGAAAATAAATAACATATTTCACGTTTTTTTAATATTAAAAAAATAAAATACCTACATTAAATACATATTAAGTACTAGAAAAACATTTAAAAAATGAGATTTATTTAAATTAAATAAATAGATAAACATGCATAAAAAATATATACCTAACTCTGCCCATGCCATTTTCTTTCAGACGAATTCTTCCAAAATGGATAAATTTAAACGTGGAAAACCGCTTAATTCACAAGCACGGCAAATGGTATTTAATGTGTACCTTTATTTCTTAAATGAAGCCAATGTTTTCAACAGAGACCATGATGGTTATTTTAAAAAAATTCAAGACCGTGTTACAAAAGCTACAGGAATTTCGCGACGAACTTTGAGTAATATCTTAAACGAAAAAAAACATAATCAATCAAAGAAATTTTCTACACCGAAAAAAGGAAGACCTAAAAGTAGATTTCGGCTGGTACTTGATGATTTCGACTACTGTGTTATTCGTAATATGATATACAATTTTCAATTGACGCTGAAAGAACTCCCAACTGTAAATAATTTAAGAATAAAGTTGATCGAAGCTATTAATTTCAAAGGCTGTGCCGAGACTTTAAGGTTGATCTTGAAAGACATGGGGTTTAGGTTTCTGAAAACTGATAATAACAGACAATTACTTATGGAAAAACATGATATACGCCTAAAAAGGATCAAATATCTCAGAGAAATACAACAGCTGAGGAGTTCTGGTAGAAACATAGTATTTATGGACGAGTCGTATGTGCACACATCACATACTAAGGGTAAAACTTGGCAAGATAGCAACAAAAAAGGTATCAAACAACCCATTTCCAAAGGAGAGCGAATAATTATTGTACACGCAGGCAATGAAAAAGGCTTCGTCCCAGGGGCTCTAATGTTACATAAATGTGTCGACTCAGAAGGTGACTATCATAAAGAAATAAACGCGGAACGTTATCAAACTTGGCTACGCAATCAATTGATTCCCAACTTGCCTCCTAATAGTGTGTTGGTAATAGACAACGCCCCATATCATAATAAGCTGTCTGTGAAACCACCAAACTCAAACACATCTAAACCACAAATGACAGCTTGGTTACAACAACACAACATTCCGCATGACCCAAAGAAACTGAAACCCGATTTGTATAAAATTATACAAAGATACAAAGAAAATTACACAGAATTTGCCATTGACCGTATAATGGAGGAACATGGGCATAAAATTATACGATTGCCACCATATCATCCCGATTTTAACCCTATTGAAAATATTTGGTCCCAAATAAAGCAACACGTGGCCAAGAGAAATATTGCAATGACTGTGACGTCAGTTAAAGATGCTATATTAGAAAAAATCAATAAAATAGGACCAGAAGAATGGAAAAAAGTTTCTGATCATGCGGTTCAATGCGAAGATGAATATAGAAAATTTGAGCCAAGAATCGATAGTTATTCCGATAAACTGATTATTTACACAGGTGATAGCAGTGAGGAAAGTGTAAATGAACAAGAGCATAATGAAACTTCTGATGAATCTGCGATGTCGGGAATAGAGGTCTTCCTCGATTCTGATTAATTTTTTTATAATTGTATTATTTTTCTGGAATGATTAGTGCTGTAAACAAATTTGAACTGAGATTTTGATTATATTTTATGTAAACCTCTATTTGAAAACGTTTTTTTCTCCTTCTAATAAAACCTTATGTTATTTAAACCTTTTCCTCCATAATTACACCAACTTCGGTAAGACACTTGAAAACTAATCACTCCAACAATGATTGTAGCGTTTTCGCTATTTACTTACATGGAATTATCGAATCAAATTTCGTTACAGGTAAATCAAATCTGTTTTAGCACAAAACACATAATATATAAAATTAGGCATAGAGAAATTGCTCTTAACCACTCTATATAAATATCGTCTTTCGACGCTCGGGTAATACGACCGTTGCCGAACAATGACGAAGATTTCCGAAGATTTCTATGCGCATTATTACTTTTGGAGTACTGTATGTGTTAGTTGTACACATGTTAATGAAGAAATATTTGTGTTAAGAAAATTCAATTGAACATTGTCTTTCTGTTTAGGATCCTGATTGTACAAGACTAAGTTTATGCAACACAACAGTATTCGAAGGCTTAAAAGGTAACATTTTTGTAACATACATGACAAGTTTCTGGTACCATAGTAATATTAATAAATCTTAAGTGCTGGTGTTTGACAAACATGTTTGAACATGTAAGGATGTGTTTGTCAAATAAGATCTCAAGCGACAAACATTAT
Source organism: Herminia tarsipennalis (assembly GCA_945859575.2). Classification (NCBI taxonomy): domain Eukaryota; kingdom Metazoa; phylum Arthropoda; class Insecta; order Lepidoptera; family Erebidae; genus Herminia; species Herminia tarsipennalis. The sequence continues at coordinate 3,594,500 of OX243843.2, read as the reverse complement.
AGTTGTTGCATTGGCATGTTGTTTCACAAACATGTTTGATGGTTGGTTTGAACGGTTTAGCTAGTGTTTGATGAAAACGTAAAGTTTGACAAATATATTTGTTCGTTTACAAGGCCCTTTAGATTTAAAATAAACATCGAGTTCAAAATAGGATTATATTTCTTTAGTAGTAGATGTTTTAAATAAATAAATTTTTACTTTACTTTTACACCATATTTTCCTAACTGGCAACATCGAAGATACTATGATTTTACGTTTTCTGTGGCCAGAGTTTCCAAACTAAAGGATTCTCCCCAATTCTGGGTAAAATTAAGATATTTACATACTATAAATCCGGAGAAAGTCTTAAAAGTTAAATAGTGGTTTTTAAATAGATAATTTTAACTTCAATAATCTTGAATTAAGTGCAAATCTAATACCTTCGATCAATTCTTGTGCATAAAAATTTGAATCTCGGAAACTACTGTAACGATTTTCATGAAATTTAGTATGCAGGGGGTTTCGAAGGCGATAAATCGATCTAGCTAGGTTTCATTTTAAAAAAACCGTTGTTTAATCCGTGGTTTTAGCCAAAGAAAAACTGCTACAATGTCATTAAAGTACTTACAAAAATAAATTTCGCGCCTATCTACCTACAAGGTAATAATAGCTCAGGTGGGAAATCAGGCAGTCTCGAAAGCAGAAGCCGAGTCCGGATGATATTTTTTTCCCTTTTTCATTTCAGTTTTTTTTTTTTGAATATAACATCAATATGTAATCAAAAATAATCTTCAAAAACACGATTTATCAAACAAATTAAGCCGAGCAAAGCTTGGTCATCCAGGTACTTTCTATTAAGTCTCAAGTTAATATTAGATTAGAAAATAAAATTATATATGATGAGGAAAATAAAATTATAACAACCTTTGGCCAAAGTCGTAGATTGAAAATCTCTGAGAAATTTTGTTCGAGATTGGCTACAAACTATAATTATGTAAACTGACGAAGTTTGGTACAAATTTAGATTTTATATTTCACCCCCTAAGGGCGACCCCTTAGGGGGTGAAATATAAAATCTTAAAAATTTTCCAATAACGCTAAAACACGTGTTTGTTTATTTAAAACTTTAAAGCTAAATACAAAATTTTACAGATTTATCTTCAAAACTGAGGGAGTTTCGTACAAACTTGCAACCTCTATAAAAACAAAAAGTTCATTAGTTGTATTACGTGTCAATTTAGAGAAATGCACATAATTTTTCATATTTGTCGAATTTTGATTTTTTTTTGTTTAAAAAGCGTATTATGTAAAAATGTTTTGAAACAAGGTATACTTTCAAATCTCATTTGGCAACCCCATCTGCGGTTGTGCTTAGTGATGTGCTGAGTCTCTGATTTGGTGGATCGAGGCGACTAGATTTGGTTTATACGGTATTCGAATCATGAGTCGATTCAGCGATTTGAGACCAGTACTCGAAGTCCTTGGATTGAAGTTAGGTTCATATCACTTGCATGTCATAAAGATGCGACCCTAAAATTACTTACGAAAACAATTAATTAGGTTTAATCGATTAAAAATACTAACAAAATTTTATTTCAACAATATAAAAATTCTATTGATAAAAGATTATAAAAGTTAAAATTTAGAACAGTGACAGTAAATATTCAAGAAAGTTTTTTGAAACGAGTTGTACATCTAGTGAAAACATCAACATTAACGTTGTGTATTTTTGAATAATTTGAAATGGTTAGGTTTTTTTTGTTAGTTCAAAGTACTATCATGTATGTGGTTAAATACAATATATATATCTATTGCGCTATCGTACACAAACATGACAATTTCAATAAAACAATTATTGAAATTGTCATGTTAAAAAAATAATTTTATTAAAAAACACAATTATTGTTATAATTGTGTTTTTTATAATGTTTTTTTTTTTCAATATATTATATTAGCACGGTAAACCGCTAACTACACACACTAACTTCACATTGTAAACCAAATAATTATCAAAATATTTTTTATTACGTCCCAATAATAATTATTATTGAACACTTAACTGCATAATAAAACAGAGATCGAGTATGAGCAAGAGACTAACCTAACTCAAATACTAGACCAGAGACCAGATCAGTTCAATTTGCTTAATAGAATCGAGTAGTACAAAATTAATTCTTGATAAACTTTCGCGATTTGTACACATTATTAAAATATATATATTACGGGTCTTAATCGCGTGAATAATTTAAGGTAAAATACCTTGTTTATTGCCCGACGTTTCAGGGCAATAAACAAGGTATTTTACCTTAAATTATTCACGCGATTAAGACCCGTAATATATATATTTTAATAAAATTAATTCTTTCTGACTCGACACATCTGTGTGACTCGAGTATCCGAATCGAGTCTGGCGTACTCGAATGAAAATAAATTTGTCATCGAGTAGGCGAGTCCAAACCAGTAATCGAGTCCGACTCAAGTCCAGCTGTACTCGCCTCATCCCTAGTTGTACTGTAACTGTACATTTCGTGGAAGAAGACGCTGCGTGCTCTTTGTCCACAATTTTATTTTATTTTTTATTTAATAAACTGCGAGTTTAAAGTTTTACGTGTGAATTAATTATTAGTTACTATTACAAGTTAATAGTACAATAAACTATATAAAGTGTTAGTGTTTGAACTGTAAAATAAATACAAGTGTCTGTCATCACTTAACCGTAACGGGATAAGAGCTTGGTTTTACGCCCTTTGTTCTTCTCTAAGTGTTTAATCAGCCAAGTGCATGCATCTTTCCCTGCAATACACAGGTTAGTTTCTGAAATGCGTTGTTTTTCGTGTTAAATGTTACTATAGCCATGAGTCATTGCGTCAATGAAACGATTACGTACGGGGGAAAGTATGTCCAAGTACTTCCTACTATGTGTAATGTCGTATTTGTGAATGATGCATTGTATTTTTCAGGATTTTTGACCGAGGAGTGTGATGATACTATTATCGAATTATCAAAACTCTCGATCGCTGATCAGACGCATGAGGTCACTGTGTTAGACAACTTCCATGATACCTCGAAACGAATAGCTACAGCGAAGGATTACGTGTTGCGCCGATGCAACCAATCCGACGTGATACTATTTGATGAATGCTATCCGGATACGTAAGTGTCTATTGTCATCTTTCTTTGCTTTTTATTTAAAAAAAAAAAAAAACAAAAATACCGCCAATTTTTTTTTTTTATTTGCTCATGCACGACATCTCAAGACTCAAATACAAACATACCTAAAAAATTAACGATAAATTTATCTGTAACCTCTTTATGTAGGTAGGTGCCGCATGTGATAACTTAGTACTTGTGGATGACTGTGCCCTACATTCAACCTACTAATTACACTCCAATTCCACTAAATACCACTTCATATCATTAACTAATAGTTTTTGGTCAAATACTTACACTTCATAGAATTATATTACAGATCTGTCTGTATATGCTCTGTATATATCTTAAAACTTTGAGGTGGTTGTGTAAAAGGTTTTATATAACCAGTGTTGTAACTTAATAAGAGTTAGATTACATTATGTTAGATACAATATAAATGACTTGAAAGTGTAAATTTCTTTTTATAAAAATACAATTTACTATGACTTAGTCAAGGTAAAATCAAGGATCATTGGCCTTCTGCTTCTTTAAACTTTAATATAAACTCATAACAAATATGTCTGAGTTTGTTTTTGTTTGAATACTGAGTCACACCTCCCGTAAATTGCAAAGTTATTTTTGAAGGCTATTTTTTTACCTATTATGTTAGTTTTTAATCTATGTTTGCATCAAGCAATGATTAATTTTGGTTTGTGTTGATTTTAAATACTATTTGTGACAGTGTAGTGACCTAGCAGGTCAAAAGATCAATGAGGTTAAACAATGTCAGTCCCATCTGACTTTTTTATTCATAAAAAATTATATAGCCTACTAGCTTTTGCCTGCGGCTTGATTGTTGGTTATCACACTAATATTATAATGGAGAAAGTTTGTGAGTATGTGAGTGTGTATGGTTGTTACTTCTTCACATCTAAACGGCTGAAGCGATTTTAATAACATTTGGTATGGAGTTAGCTGACACCCTGGATTAACACATATAGGCTAATAAAATGAAGGTAACAGAGATAATATTGGTATGGATGTCACTCCTACAATAGGCAAAACTGACCCCTCACTTGTTAAAATCCATAAAGCCATTTTGGGCTTCAGAGCATTCAAAAAATTTTGTTTATACATGTACTTGTAAAACATTCCCCTACTCCTGAATATTCTGTATATTGATCAATTTGGCTACTAGATATATATTTGACATAGGCTCCATGCAAAATATGTCAACATTCTATCTCTAGTAGCCAAATACTAATGAAATAATGTGCCTCATTAATGGTAGTTTTTAATAATCTATCTAATTATTAAGAATGACCATTAATGAGTCACATTATCTACTTCCGAATTCTTGTTTCAACATGAATCATTTAGCATAACATTATGCTTAATGTTGTAAAACACAGACTAATTATTTGTTTTCATAGACTGATAGGAATGCTGGTGATAATAAAATAAAATAGTTAAGTCAATAGAATGTTTTAGTAACACAGATAGCATAATAAATAGTTGCTAGGTTGAAAAGAATAATGTCATAAAATTAAATAATAAAAAAAAATGACAAGAATAAAAACTGAGAAAGAATAAAAATAAAAATTGTAAATTGCATGACCAAAAAGAGGTGAGTAACCAAACCATTTATCTGTTGACCACATCCTAATCTGTTCACCTGTTAAATAGATAAGGTGCTACAGACAGTCGCACACATAGCCATGAAACTTATAACACCTCTCTTTTTGTGTTGGGTGTTAAAAATCGTTTCTACAAACTCGAAAACAATCCTCTTGTACAACGTTATTTTTAACCTTTTGCTCTAAAACTATTGATCTGATTGATTTGGATATGGTTTTTGGTTGCTTTCACCCTTGGGTCATTTATTTTCACTGATAGACGACTATTGGGTAGATGATTACAATGAAAATAATTTATTTTACACTAATCAGGCCATAGCATTGTTTTTACAGGGCTATGAAAACCACACCATGCTATGGCCTAACTCACAATTTAATGTATTTTAAATAATAATATCTTGGGATTATGATGTCATTACTAAAATGATTCTGATGTTTTTTAAAAAATTATTATTTTATTTCATAGTGCAAAAGTATTTTAGTAAACTTTGTATAAATTTAGACTCACTGACTAAACACAAACATCTGTGTTCATAATATTAACTCGTATAGATTTTTCATAAACCTTCAGTGGTGGTTTCATTGACAACTCAAGTATATACATATCATTCGAGGTTGCAAGGTTGTAGGTGCCAAGAGACATAACCTTGTATTTGTTTGACATTAAACAAATCATGTGGTTTTCTGAAAATATATTTACACATTCATAACCATTATCCACAAATTTGTCTTGTTGTAAATTATTAGTTTTTGGAGGTACAGAGTCCAGATATAAAGTAGTGCAATAGACTTGTTTCCTAAATAAACTAAGAAACCAATGATTCAGTCTCAATTAAATTGTGTGTTAAATATGATTTTTTATTATGAATATCATAAAAAGAAGTTTGAGTAGAGAAGATAGTGACATCGGTATTTGTTTGAGGTCCTCTTAAATAAAATTTGCGTTTTAACATTTAGAGTTGTTGTTTTGAGATAGCTGGAAACTAACAAAGAACTGTGTAAAGTCATAATGTTTTCTATGCAATTAGTAAAATGAGTACCTATTACTAATGAGTCTACTTCTTCTAATTCTAATCTAATGATGCCTTCAGGAATTTGGAACCACATCATACTCTCATAAAATTGAACTTGATAATATCTAGCGAAAGTTAACAAATATAATTTGTATAATCATGTGGCCACTTTTTATCTGAATTAGAAAGCATGTATTTTTTAAAGATGAGTTTAGAGAGTTATCACTTGAGTGAGTTGGTATGTTTTTTAGATATATTTATGAAGATGATAAGTTTCTTAATTTAGCAACTTTTTAAATTATTTGGTAGGTCTGAGCCATATACTGTCTTGGTTGGTACCAGTTATTTTTCTGTGAAATAGTATGTTAACACATCACTGTGTTTTGGGCACTGTAGCAAGTGTTATGTTATTACTAGGAGATTCAGATCTTTGTCAAACAAGGATTTAAAGCTTATGATATGTAGACAATAAAAAATGTAGTCTGGCAACAATATTTTTGACCCAACTGTTTGCCAGACCACCCTGAAATAAGGCTGCCAGACTGAATTTTTTATTGTCTACTGATTTTAAGTTATCTAATTAAAAAAATAATTACAGTTGTACTTTATGTATCAAATTTACAAAAAAAAATAAAGAAAAGAAAATTAAAAAAAAAAGTTGTGGTTGACACATTTTAGACCAATTTCACCCAACCTACAGGGGTGAAATTGTCACAAGTTAAAGATTTTACCATTCCTAAGCTTACTGTAATAAACGCATTACACAATTACTCGTGTCAGTATGAGACCATGACTACGGTGTTATTGCCATATTGTTATTCCTACACAAACTACATATTTGCCAAGCTTTATAAATTATGTTTATTCTGAGCCTTAGATGTTTATAAACGTGATTGTTAGGAAATTAAGTACTGCGATCGAGCCAATAACAGAAAGTATATAATAATAATAGTGATTGCTTATTTTTATTTCTGCTTGGCACTATTATCTATCTATAATATAATACTAGTTTTTATAATGTAGGTTATACTATCGTTTTTTTCCCGTTGAAGAAATAAATAATTAAACATAATTATTAATTAATGAAGAAAGAATTCCAGTATCGGAGCTAAAATTACATTTGATTAAAAAATAAATTAAAGTACCCAGTGTCACTCACAAATAAGACGAGTAACGATACCTCTCAAGCTAAAATCCATTAAGCTGTTTAGGCTCTAGGGCGTGCCAAGGAAACATTACATAATACACATACACTCGAAAAACACAAACCTCCTTCTTGCACAGTCGGGGCATAAAATTGATGACAGACAAGACACATAGGCCGCTCCAGTTCTTGGTAATCTTTAGGTCGGTTTTCTATTTCACAGCAGATCACTGTCTTATGTAATGAAGTAAATATACATTTGTATTTGAATTTTGGCTTTGAAGGTCGTGGGTTCGATCCCCACACAGAATAAAACTTTGTGTAATGTATCTATAATATGGATGTATTTAGAATAAGTATGTTTATCAGTTGTCTGGTTGCCATAGTACAAGCTCTGCTAAGTTTGGGATCAGATGACATTTTATGAGTTGTCCCAAGATATTATTATTTATAGCTGTCCCGCGCAACTTCATATCTGCGTAAATTTTCCCCGTTTTTGCAACATTTCTCAATGTTGCTCCGCTCCTATTAACCGTAGCGTGATATTATATATCCAAGATTATCTTTAGATATCTCTAGATATCGCTATCCAAGATTAAATTATTTTTCAATTCGGATCAGTAGTTCCTGAGATTACCGCGTTTAAACAAACAAACTCTTCAGCTTTATAATATTAGTATAGAAGTATAGACAACAGAACATTCCTTGACGTTAGCAGTACCTTCGATTTCTCCATAAGTGTTCCGTCGTATAAGGAAAAACTAATGTTACAAATGTTTGTAGGGTGTTGAAAAACTGCCACAAGATCGGCGAAGGTGTCTACGGGGAAGTATTCCTGTGGAGGGACAGAGATGGCCGCGCACGCGTCCTGAAGATTGTGCCGATAGCCGGGGACCTCAAGGTCAATGGGGAGAGTCAGAAGGACTACCACGAGATCATATCTGAGATCGTGATTGCTATGTGAGTATTACCTATCTACTCGTTCATTTAAAAGTTAAAGAATAGCGAAGTTCTAGTTGGGTCGCATTTGGAGGACTATGTGGGCAGATCTTTTCACAAATATCCTGATAAACTGACAGAACGACTGGTAGATATGCTTGTACATTGTTACGGACCCTAAAGGTTTTGTTTATCTTATAAACGCCTTATATATAAAACTAGCTGACCCGCGCAACTTCGTCTGCATGAATTTTACCCGTTTTTGCAACATTTTTCATTGTATATAACCTATAGCGTTCCTCGATAAATGGGCTACCCAACAGAAAAAGATTTTTCAATTCGGACCAGTAGTTCCTAAGATTACCGCGTTCAAACAAACTCTTCAGTTTTATAATATTAGTATAGATGTAATATATAACGCTAAGACGATTCCAAAAGAACAGATTATAGAAAACTAAACTATTGTATAACTTCAATGAATGATGAAAAAAACAGATGCACTGATTGTATTTTCGGATTCTGTTTTCGCCAAGGTTACAGTTTATTTTCTATATTATGGTGCATGAGTTATATAATTAAGAGAGTCATAATACTAAGTTGTGTAACTAAGCTTTGTATTAAGCTGACATTGAACTAAATTTCTCTAAGGTTAGGCCAACGGCGACCACTGAAATAAAATTGATGTCAGTCTGCAACCATCAATCACTTTAGATGTAGGCTGGTTATTTAATGAAATACCGACTAAGGATTGTATCGTAATGAAATACTGAGGGGTTACCTCTAGGTACTTACTATGCCATATTCATAACAATTTGTTTTTTTTTCATCAATTTATATTTCTAAAGCAGTCCAAAAATCCCCCGACACACAGACAAATATAAAAGTTTTTGATCTTTATACGAAAAGATTTTAATAAAGGATTTAAGAAGTATCCTCAAGGAAATCGGCAATTAATTAAAAGTTGGGATCACCTGTTACGATGTCACAGATTCCATTATTTTTTTGGGAATTTAAATAATAGGAATTATTCTCAAAACATCGTCTGTTGAAATTAACATAGCAGCGAACCTATTTATAGATTTTCTAGCCTTTTCTGATGACCCAAAAAAAGATTGCTGAGTAACAAGATTTCGGTAGCTCTCTTTTGAATCAAAAAACCAGTGTCTCTAGCAAACTAATGATACCTCAGCTATTGCTAACGCCAAAACTGAATCAAAACTTGACCATTCTGGACCGAAATTTGCATGACATGATATTTACGTAACAATAGTTTCATAACCAAAACTATATTGAAACGCGTTTAACGGCTACGTATTATTGTTACTCTACTTTCACTTTTGAACATGGCACCTGAGTTTTCGAAAAAATAATGGCACTATGTAATACTATTAGTCACTGACGTAATTCTTTTGCCATTCTCGTTAAATAAAGCGTGAAGAAGATATAATACGCATTGTCAGTGTAACGTCATACGTTTTTGCCGCCTAACCGAAGCCTATGAACGCATTACCAGGTGAATTACTCACATTTTGCCGGCTTTTTATGAGAAGTTACTATGTATATGAATTGCACATCGGTGACTCAGTGGCGACAGAGCAGTGTTCTGCTCAGTTCTCGTTAGATATCAGCGGGGTTAAGCAACGTTACCATTCCATAGATTAATGACCGTTTTCTTCCATGCTTCGAAGAGCAAGCTGTCCTTCCTGCAACCTCTTTCCGATCAAGTTATATTTCCGTCCCATCGGGCCTATGCGAATGAACTAGTATCTTTGAGCACTTGTGCCTTATAAATATCTTGCATAGTTGGCTGCGTTCAGTAGATTAATTTGACGCATACTTCATGTTGCAGCAAGAGTCCTGCTTAAATACTCCTGTTGGTATAAAGCGTCACATTTAGATAAACTTTACATCGATCAGAGAGCAATGAATTTTCTTTAAATTTATATGAAAACATCAACGAAGATTTTGCATTAAATTAATACTGAGATATTTTTTTTATTAAACCCGGAAAAACCGGTCTTCTTAGTATTGCTAGCTATCAAAAATGACGTAACATCTATTTACTATACTTTAATCATACATTGATTATTGTCTCCGATGACCTTGCGCCCATTTTTGCTAACACGTTTTCATATTTAAATGATCTAAAGATAATTTCTGCCTACTATGATTCATTAATTTCCCAACTGTGGGTACTGATTATTTTTTACGATATAATGTGCGATTAGGTAATTATATAGCCAGTCTATTGATTTATATGTAATGTAGTATATTATTTAGATTATACTAAATCAATTTTATGAGCTAAGTGTGCATATTAAAAATCTCGCAACACGTGAGATAAGATGTTAATTATCTTAAGAACTAGTAAACAGATTTTCACCGAACAAAGCTTAGAACCATCCCAAATACACAAGCTTCCTAATAAATAAAAGGTTTATGTCACGAGAAGCAAACGTGTGTGCCAAATTACAGCCCCGATAGCTTCAGTGGAAGTAGGTGAAATATTTATTGCAAATTTCTAGTACCTACTTACATACATACAAGTGAAGTTAACCCGGGAGAAGTCGCGCCTTTAAAACTTATACGAGCACTAACGTATATGGCCTTTTGTAAAGTTCACGTTTTGTAAATATATAAAAGTACATAAATTATAGCATCTGTATTTATATATTGTTCCTTAAACGTATTGCCTGCGAAGAATGTTTTAATGTTTTTCACTTCTATACACAACTCTACGTTTGGTAAATAATCCCCCTCCAAATGATGTTGTTGTTGATGTTGTCTGTTGTTGCTCTATTTAAAAAAATGTATTATGTGTCTATGGTCGAGCTCTTTTCAGAAAGTTTTATTGTTGTCCATTGTAAATTTACAAGTTTAAAATGCTTAAATATAATGTAAAAGTATAGGTATATAACAATTCTTGGCCCGGCTCACCTCAGCGTGACGTTGCGACCTATTTGCACGTAAATAAAACAGTATTTTTTGCTAATCAACTTGTAATCTCGGCGAAACAGGCCACTTCCGCTTTCTTAAAATTTTAATTACTTATATCGGTAATATAACTATTTCCTGGTCAACTTTAACGCCGTGTGACCCTGTTTAGCTGTAAGGTCACCCATTACTTTCATTGGGTTGGAAAGGTATACATAAACGTGCCAGCTTTTATCCGTGGTTAGGCTCCCATTATAAAATTGCCAAACTAAATATCTAAATTGGTCCCGTATCTTCGGAGAATAGCGCGTTCAAACAAACAAGATCTCTTCAGCTTTATTATATTACTAGTAGTTTTCGCAAAATGTACAAATTTTGAGTAGGTATACACCACCACACGCCAAAGTTGAACGTTCGATAAGCGATATTATCGATTGACCTTTCATGAAAGCCATACTCCATGCAGATGCTGTCTGTCGGTTATCCACCCGAAACTCCACACATAAATTTAATCGATTATTGAAGCGACACTAACTGTTGTGATAGGCCGTCTTGGAGGGGGGGGGGGGGTGACCACCTTAGGGCCCATTAAACGTTACGCCGTCAAAGTTTTCGGGTATAAAGTAACTGTGCTAAGTGCGGGTGTCATTGGATAGGTCTTTTGAAAATATCTTAGGGTGCAAAGACTATTTTTTGATTTAGGGATCCGTTAGTGTAGTCAAGTGTCTCCCTTCCTCCTGCCAGCTAAGATGTGAAAAAAATCAACTAAGATGTGATAATAGTATATATTATAATGTCGTATGTAAAGTCTTCATAGCCCCAGTTCTTCATAATCACATCGAGTAATCACGTCGAGGCTAATACTAGAATGTCATAATGCCTTAGAAAGCATTAAGGTAGTAAATCGCAACATGGTGATACTACAATGAATTAAGGGACACAGTGGATCACTTGGAAAAGATGCAGCTGATGAACTCGCCAGTAGGGGCTCTAACATAAAAGCCGTCGGACAGTTAACAGTCCTCTGTACAGAGCTTTCATGGAGGCGGAAGAAACGATAGCACATGTACTCTTCGAGTGCACCGGCCTCACCCAGATCCGCAAGGACAAACTTGGAATACCAAGATCCCTTGCGGATATCCTAAGAAGACCGAGAATACCGATCTGCTTATGGAGGCTGGCATGACTCACGTACAATAGTCCACTTAAAGGACTAAGTGAGGAAACCAAAACCCCTAACATAGAACAAGGTGCAAGGTGCGTCCACTGATCGGCATTCCGTATGACGTCGTTGCCCCTCGGAGCAACAGCCTCGGCATTGACGACAAACAGATTCGTGCGATGCTATGCATGATGTGAACGCACTTTTATGCTTTCTTATACAAAGAATACTACGATACGTTTAATGCGATGCGTCCGATGAGGACATGTGGACGCTTAGCTTAAGTAGCAGTATCAGTTTGATCGCGGCCGCTGTTCCGCTCTGTGACTCGCCGCGTCTTCCTACACAGCAGTACAGCGATCGCGGTCAAACTATAGGTAGGTACCACGTAGGCCCAGCGACTGCGACGCAGAGTGAGTGGATAAGGACGCATAGAATGGAATGAAGGATAGATGCTAGATGAAAAAAATGCGCAAGCCGAGGAGTGCGATAAAGACAAACGTATTTTGTATCCTTTCCGTTATTTATTAACCTTACGCAGAGATCGTGAAGTCTGCGACCGGGCAATATAGCCTATTGATAAACTTTGACCGTAAGTGTGCCGTAGCATGTCATTTAATGTTATTGTTTTTTGTGACAACCCTAGCATAATCTGAACGAGTTGCCGCGTGTAAGCGTTTTGCGCTACTTCAAGGGAGTTGACTCACTATTGCACTATGCTAATACGTAAATTAATATAATTTTAAAATAAGAAAACGGTAGTTATGACGTATCTTTGTCATGGCCGCTGTCGGATTCGCTATGCGGAATTAAAACGTATAAGTACGGAAACTAAGAATTTATAAACAAAAGATAGGAAATTATGCTTAAAACCTTATTCATGGATACCAATCAAAATTCTGCAAACAGAATTTTGATTGTTACTGTCTTCTCTTTCTTACTTATTTTGTTTGTTGTAATTAATGTATTCAATCTTTTTATATAAAACAAATATAGCTTTGTAAGTAGTTCGTAGTTAATCACTTCTAAATATTAAATTCTGTTTTTCTAAATATTAATCACTCATTGATTTTGTATATCAATGTAATCACCTTATTGTTAGTAAATTAATAACATTAGTCATTAATATTGTTTCCAAATTAGAATAGAAGAAGACAAAACATTCGCTAGTTAAGATAATGGGGTTAAAGTGTAAATATAATCATTTTAAGCCTACTCTCCGTTGCTACGTGAAAGATTCCCAACGTCCATTATTATTCATAGTTTTCTCAATGAACCGCCCTCTTGGACCACAATGACCACTTCGAAAATTACTACCATAAAATTGACTTGCCAGAATGTCCTGTTCCCTTAATTTCCATATTTTGAAATGAGTTTATAAACGTATGCGATTTTATGATATTTTACGATTGACTGACTTTATGGGAACTGGACATTATAGAATGTGGGCAATATTGGATAAAAACATCATCGAAACCAGACATAATGGGAAGTTGGACCTTTTGAGAAACAATCATTGGACAAACATATGTTTTAGGAAATAGACATTTTGTGTGTCATTGTGATCCTAAAGGATCCAAAACAAATCAAATTTAAATATTTTTACTTCAAGTAAGTATTTATAATGTAAACTCCATATACGTAGGTACTATTTTCGTATTACAACTTTAGGCATACAAAAAACCCCCATTTTAAATGTCACTCTCACCTGCATGACATTGTTTTGCAAATTAATCATTTTTGCCACAACACCTGGTTGTATTGCTAATTAGTTTTTGTTGATGACACCTGGTCTCTATGTACTCACGCCTATTATTAAAACAGGATGCTGCTATACCGCTAAATTATCTCTCTCAATCATAGCCCACCCACAGTAATGTAATCTAGCACCGCTTATAAGATTCATAATCTCAGGTTTATATTTGTAATTTGACGAATCGTGCATGTGTAACATGAGATTGCATGACTGCATTCACTCAATATTCATTCTGATAGCACAATAAGTATAGTACCGACTCTTTTACGTGGTATTTTTTTTATAAAAGGGTAGGTAGGTACGAGGTATGTGTTAAAATTCCCATGGATTCCACGTCATTGAGGCAAACCAAGATAATATTGGAGATGTTCCGACTGTGTATATGGTGTTCCATGAGTTATATTGGTTCCTATACATATACAGTATACAATTTATGCGCAATATCTTTATTTATATATTTTTTATCTATATGTACTAATATTATAAAGCTAAAGAGTTTGTTTGTAACGCGGTAATCTCAGGAACGATTGATCCGAATTTAAAAATTATTTCACTGTTGGGTGGCCTATTTATCGAGGAATGCTATAGGCATATATAACATCACGCTACGACCAATAGGAGCGGAGCAGCAATAAGAAATGTTGCGCAGACGAAATTGCGCGGGACAGCTAGTAAGTGATAAATTAAGAACGTTAGGGTCATAATAAAAACTTACACTTATCTTGAGATATGGATGGTAACCATTTGTACAATCCGTATCTTAAATCCTCTGTCCCACCAGTGGAAACATTGTTATTAAATTCTCAAATAAATCATAGAAAAGTATTTTATAGCGTGGTTTTTCTTTTACAGGGAATTGAGCGCCTTGCGTGCTCCTATAGCTGAAATCGAAAGACACTTTGATGAAGGCAAAGACGTGGAGGCTTTGGATTTGCACGCTATAGAGAATGCCACTGATATCTTTAATGAGGTGAGTGACCTAGTTTGTATTGTACCCGCACTTACCTATGTAATTCATAAAATATAGGAAGTACAGAAGGTAGCTCAAATGAGAAGTCCGGTTTGAAGTGGAGATAGTCGCCCTGAAAATGACAAAGAAACATCGTTTTTACTTCAGGATCTCTCAGATGTTTGGTAAATAGTTGTGTGACAAAAGTAGATGGTAGGTAGTGAAGGGTAAATTTGTATTTTCTGTTTTTTTTTTTTTTAAGGCACTTGTCCTACCCACGGCGAGAAAGCGAGTAGCGATGTTATCGCTCAAGAAACGTACATTACTACTTTGTTTTTCGTTTCTTGTGCGATAAAATCGATACTAGCTGCTCGCCGGCAGTGGGACAAATGCCTAATGGTTAAGCCGGTTAAGATATCGGATTCGCAATCGAGAACGCGTGTTCGAACCTCACCTATAAATCTATGATATTGTCACAAGTAATATTAAGCTCAGCTGTAGGGGTTAACAACATTGCTAGTAATGTATTACGTGCCTCACGTTTTTAGTTATCTTTTTAGGGTTCCGTAGCCAAAATGACAAAATGGAACCCTTATAGTTTCAACATGTCCATCCGTCTCTCCGTCTGTCCGTTCCCAGCTTAGGTCTGAACCCCTTAATATTAATAAATATTTACGGTAGAATAAAATCTTGAAAATATTTTTTTTTTGGGGTACTTTCTCTGCACGTAAATAGGGGATGTGATTTATTTACTCACTTACCCCATCGTGTAGGGGGTCGTTTGATAGATTTTTAAAAAATATTTCGGGGTTGTGAATATCACTTGTCGAAATAGGGATCCGTTTGTGAAATATTAAGCCCTTAAGTGCATTTTTTTGTTAGTCAATTGTATCAGTCTGCTAACAACATGTCATTAGTCAAGTAAGTAGTAAGTGGTTGTTTTTGGAGACGCAGAAAAAATTAGGGTAGTAGTATATATGTTACAGTATGAGTGATTCATTAAAAATCCATACTTTTATTATAAATGTGAAAGTAACTCTGTCTGTCTGTCACGCTTTTACGCTCAAACAGCTAAACCGACCACATACCAAATTTCATTCAAATGTAATTTGGTATGGAGAGAGTTTGAGTCCCGGGGAAGGACATAGTATAGTTTTTATCGTGATAACCGACATACACGCGGGCGGAGCCACAAGCAAAAGCTAGTTATTAATAATTATCTATCTTCTATACTAATATTTACCGATTTAAAAAAATCTTTTAACAATAGTAAACCACGTTATTTGTAAGCGTCATTGGCCCAACGAAATGGACACAGGTCAGCTAATTAGTATTATTTACCACATGATTTGGTAAATGTCATAATAACATTGAAATTCATCACATTTTTCGGTTGCTATCAATAATTCTCTACTCTCGTCGGTAAAAGTAATAAATTAATAGAAGACTCGAATTTAGTAGGTAGTTATTTATTTATAATACCACAGTACTTATCCTGTTTTATTTACCTTAAACCAGGGGCAAAAAGTACAGAACCGGGTTATTCCACCCCGACTTCACGTAGTACTTGTTTGTGACACCCAGAGGGTGTTTTTAGGACCTTGAAGGCAGCCTCCGCCCGCTGTAAGCAAGCCGAGGCTGCGAAGGTGACCATAGGTGCTAGCGTTTTGTTACTCGCCTATGATACTGGCCTGTGATTTATATGAAACTAGCTTTCGCCCGCGGCTACGCCCGCGTGGATGTCGGTTATCGCGATAAGAACGTCCTTGAAAATGTCCTTCCCCGGGACTCAAACTATCTACATACTAGTTTAGCTGTTTGAGCGTGAAAGCGTAACAGACAGACAGACACACAGACAGTTACTTTCACATTTATAATATTAGTATGGATTTCATATTAACGTACTAGTTTGGGAAAGGTTTTTATCGTGATTCGATCCACTAGGGCAAATCGTCTTCCTTGGCAAAAAGAAGAGTATTTAGTGTCAGTCTTTCAGTTTTTGCCGTAGAAGGACCATAAAACAGACTGATTCTTTATACACCTTGTGATGTGTGTGTTGTGTGATGAAACAATGAAATTTATTGATAAACAGTCAATCAAGAGTCCTATATAATAATATTATGTCACAGTTGTTAGGTGCGAATTGACAAGATAACGTGTGAAAAACGACTCGCGAAACAATACGTATTTATACGTAATATTTTGATCGTGGAACTACTGTTTATAGTTGAAAATTGACATTGACTCTGTACTTTGATTTGTGTAACAAGTGGGAGTGAGACAACTAGAAAAAAGTCGGAAAAAAACTTTCACCCATCTAATAACCAGATGAGACATTTTGTATTCAATTTTATTGATTTATAAACATGTGCCAGGTAGTCGTGAACATAAATAAGTTGGCAAACCAACCAAAACATAACTTAAAGAATACGGTGTTGAAACCTTACCAATCCACCGTACCGTCCTGATTTAGCTCCCTATGGTTTCTTTATATTCCCGATAATCAAGGAAAAAATAAATGGGAAAGTTTTTCGTTTGCCGAAGAGGCCGTGACCGCATACGAAGTCGCAATTTCGGACCTATCGGATCAAGACTGTCAAAATGGTTTAGGCGAATGGAACTTGACATAGAGAATAAAGGAGTCTTCCAAAAAAAAAAATATCTTGTATAGTTTAGTGTTTATTTTCTTGTCTCAAAATTTGTCGAGTTACCTACTTAAATACATATTAAGCCATACACTTATCCGCGTTGTATATTGGCAACACCACAATCATGGAATACATAAACTTCATATATTTTCCTTCCCGGAAACAACATAGCTAAATATAAAATGAATCATACATTAACAGAATTGTATAGAGGAAAACTTGGAACCAGGCCATATTTTCTCGTACGCAGTTGCTAAATTGTTAGTGTAATCTAAATTTCTTAAGAAACATTCTAAGCCAATGAAATAAAACAACAAACATTCCTAAGAAGATCTAATTGAGCTAATGAGTATAAGCATTCTCAGAAAACTCGGAGATAATTCGATAGAAGAGTTTCATACCAAAGCGCTAGTGCCATCATACACATTGACATCTCAGACCATTTTGTTCTGAACGTGTTCCGAAATTCCGTATCTGCGAACGATGTATTTACGTGCACTGCTCGAGATAATTTCTCCTGTATAAAGGTCATCGCTAACCGCATCAAACTGGCACTGCCTCAGCATGACCGACGGCGGGTTGATGCTGTGAGCGAAGACCTTGATTCTGGAGAAATTCTTCGCTCGAGCAATGCAATTATTCTTCGTGTGTTTTGTGGCATTACTTCTAATTACATTTATGGAGCCATATCGACGTAGTTGCTCTGCCTTTTGTTAATCATACAGCGCCATACCTAACACAAATAATTCCAGATAGGATTATGTAACGTCTTGGCATGCGATTCGATATAACTTGTCTGAAATTTTAGGTCGATTGTTTCAAAACAAAGCTTTGTCAAAGAAATTACGTCTTTAATTAACCAACAAACGATCTCAATGAAGCTCTTGTATGATTTTGAAGGATTTTTTAGTTCGTAAATCATGATAATTTGCGTTTCCTTGTGTAAAGTCATTCCAATCTTTTGTAACATAGACAGAGGTACGGTATCATAGAGGTGCCGTGTTAAGAAAAAACTACACAATTTAGCCTTGTGCCCACTCTTTTGCACCATTTTCTAGCTAAAATGGCGTTATTTCGTCTTAAGACAAAACCTTTTATTATTTTACGTGTTATACTTTTAATATTAATGTTATTTATTGCTCGTAGAAAACCTATACTTACTCATATTTCGTGCATTTTTTGATTAAATGCCTTTGCTATGCACCTTTTCGTCCTCAAAACGGCATTATTTGTCTCCAATACAATCAAGTTTCTTCTGAAGGTGCAACTGTAAGTCATGACTCATCATAGATAACACGTGTCAGTATTACAGAACCTATGAGACGCAATAAATATGTATGATTAATAGCAATGTAGTCAACTACAAGCATAGACATCTGGTTACTTACGTAAAACCTCCTCTGACGTTGATCCTAACGATTAGGGTGAATTACGCATGTTGCAGTTACGAGGATTCCTGTTTTTCCTCTTCTCATTTCTGATGTTTTTATGTAAGGTACACGTTTTGCCAAGTAGATTTACTTGTTATGATCGCTTTAAGTATTATTGGAAATACATGAAAAAGTCAATAGTTTCTTGTAGAAAATGTTTACCGTGACATCTTTGATACGGTTCATAAATATTGTTTTGTCAACTAGAACTTTGTATACGTCCGATATGAACAAACAATATTTGATCCAAGTAATCTAATATAGCAGAGTAGTTTTATGTTGGCCAGTCATGCAAATATTTGTTCAAATTTATAAGACGTAGGTACTCCTAATATAGAAGAATGTTTAATGTAAATGAAGTTATTTAATGTAGCTAAGAGTGTTGTCTTTGTGAATAATTACGATATCAATAGTTAAGGATGCATGTTCGTAAAGGTAAAGTAACATAAGAACCATTATAATTTATAGTGTGTAGACATTTAGAATAAGATCTATTTGTTTACCAAGTGTTTAATAAGCAAATAAATGACTTTAAAAATAAATCCATCAATGTAGCTGTAGTTCCTCAAAAAACCCAGTATCTCTTATCTCTTTTGTATTAGACTACCTTTCGCCCGCAGCTCCGCCCGCATGATGTCGGTAATCACGATAAAAGCTATCGTATGTCTCTTCGGGACTATCTCTATACCAAATTTCATTTAAATCGATTGGGCGGTTTAAGCGTGAAAACGTAACAGACATTCTCATTACTACATTTACATTTATAAAAGTAATAGCTGACGCCTGCGTGGATAATTTCACCCCGTTAAGGGCTAATTTTCGCTTTCAATCAGAATTTATTTACAACCACAGAGCCAAATACAAAATTCCACAGATCTATCTTCAAAATTGACGCAGTTTCATACCAACATACAACCACTGTTTTCCCTCTTAGAGGTTGATTTTCCAAAAGCGCTGAAACACGTGTTTTATTATTTTTAACCAAATAGCCAAATATAAAATTTCAAAGATATAACTTTTAAATTGATGGAGGTCCATATAAACTTGCAACCCCTATTTTACCCCTTTAGGGGTTGATCTTCCGAAAACGCTGAAACGCGTATTTAATTATTTTAAAACAAAAAGCCAAATATGCACACATTATATAAGCAATACGACCTCGAAACTACAAGTCGTACCTTGTACGATCAGCGGTTTAGGCTGTGCGGTGATCCATCAGTTGACTGACTGACAAAGAATTATATACCTATATATATATAGACAACAATACTCATTCTATTCTACATTGTGGATTCAATTCAATGGTCCCTTCCTAATTCCTTTCACAGTATGTGGTCCCTTTTTTAAAATCTCTACCTGCAGAGCATTCCTAATAGGGTCCTTTTTAGAGTTCCATAGCCAAAATGGCAAAACGAAACCCTTATAGTTTCGCCATGTCCGTCCGTCCAGCAGCATCAGCTTAGCTCAAATACTGTTAGTGCTAGAAGGCTGTAATTTTGCTTGATACACATATTACTTACGCTGACAAATTGAAAGAATAAAATCTAGATAAACGTCTTTTTTAGGTTAGGTACTTGCCCTTTTTTTTTACCACCTATACCATCGTGCGGGGTATCATTAGTGGTCTTTTAATACGTTTAAGACCATTTTGCGATTTAGGGATCCGTTTAAGCTTTAAAGTGCAAATTTTTGTTAGTCAAGTGTACCTCCGCCCCGCCCCCTGCCAGCTAAATGGTTGATACTGGTATACTATATTAGTTAAGACAATGAAATTAAAAGGAAAACTATCACAGCTAAGTAGGCGTTACAAGTTTACGAGTAACAGCTGGTAAAATGAGACGTAGCAATTCCACATTTAAAAAAAATAAATTGTAAAACGTTGTTAGTAATATGAAAAAAAAACAACAGAAAACCCATTGTTAGCATTATTCGGATAGGGGACTACGGAACTCGACATTGTGCGTGGCCCGACATGCTCTTGCCCGGTTTTTTTTATCACAATACTCTTGGATTCCTTTACCTTCGTCAGAATTGACTTTCGTGTTGGTATCTTTTATTAACGATGATGCTTTGTGAATTTGAATGGTAGAAGAGTGACTGGGTTATTTATGATCTTTTTTTTTAAGTATAGTAGTAACTTTTCGAAAACGAATAATACAAACTAGTTCAAAAGCTTACCTAGAAACTATAAAACATCCTTGAGGGACTCCTCTATACAATTTTCATTATGCTACGAGGAAAAATATTACTCTCAAACATTTTCCTTATACAAATAGCTGCAAGCTTTGAAGTAAATCATTGAATTATTGACCTTCGATTCAAAAACTCGTTCGCTTCTTACGTAATATCGTCGTCATAAATTTAATTTAGCGTAAATTATTGTCCAATATACATTCAGAGAATGAGGTCATTACAAAGTGCAAATATTTCGAGGAAGTATAATTCATCGGACGACAAAAGTAAAAATCATCACGATTTTACTTTCGAAATCGAATGAATCACCTATTCATTGCAAACAGTGTTTATTTGTTTGATAACATATCTAGGGCGGTCTGTTATCGTAACAAGACGCGCACTATTTTACTCCGGCCGGCGCATAATTTGCGTAAACCAATTATAAATTATGATTACGAATGGAATATAATTTTTCTCTTTTGCACAATTACTCATTGTTCGTCGATTTATTCATTGTCCGCGCGGTAGGTCGTTCTGTTGCTTTGTTTATCACGTAACGATTGTGTTCGGCTTGGTTTTAGAATATTTTTGGAATTATAAACAATAAATAATAAACATTTGAAAATATATTAATTGTCATGTATCTAGCTACGTAGAGCTTTGTTTAATTATATCAAGTTAGTTGTAAATTATCTTTGACCTTTGTCTCCACTCCGATACTGTGATAACCTCGCGGCGGGGATGGAAATAGGTTTTTATCTCGTATTTTATGATTTTCTTAGCTATTAGCATTGCGGTTTTATTTTCTTGATTTTCAAACCTTATTCAATTTATAATTTAGGTTGTAAAAATGAGATTAATTGTTCATAAGATGGGGCCGCGCTTTGTGTAAGTATCGAATAGAAACATTGTACACACATACTTCGAATGCGCATTTTTTTTGGATTTTACCATTTATCTGTATAGCTTCTGCAAAATTTAACAAACAGCGTCTCCAGAATACCGCTGATCTTTTCAACAACTCCTATCAGTTCAACTTGAACGCGAACTGCAAGTAAAAATCTTCCGCATTCAATAGAAGGCTGATATGTGAGGGCCATATTCTCTGTCCATCTATTCCTTTCTACATAATCGGCAATTTTATTCAACTACTTGTAGTAGTCTGCCCTAAACATAAATAATCGGTTGGTATGTCACGTATTGTTATCATAAAGATGTACTTAGGAGAGTGCGCCGTCTGCGACTGATTGCGATCGGTCACGTGTCTCTTCCTGTCATGAACTAAGCATAAAGTGTCTTTAAGTGGATTTTGTACTGCTGCGTGATTATGAAACTATGTTTGAATAAACTAGATAACTCGCATATTTAGTGTTGGGTAGATAGCACGTTTGTACTCAATAGTATGAGAATTAGCACTCGCACAGTGTCAATTTTATTAGGAAATTGAAGATAGATTTGTGGGACACGCCGTGTAAAGTGCAAATACGTTATATAGCTGATAAATTATAGCTTTATTCCATTAAGATTGCAATTTATGCACATCTATGTATACTAATAAATAATGGAGACGTCTTACTCTTAAAGTTTACTGGGTGTCATCAAGCCAACAAAACAATATAGTAAAGCGGTAGCCTACTTGCTCAAATGGGTTCAAATCCTGGCCATTATACTACCGACGTGAGTACTCCTAACACAAGCCAAGAGCTTAGCTGGAGAGGTTAACAGGATTGCTAGTATTGTGGGAACACAATCCCGCACTAGTTATCATTATACCTAGTCTAGCCATAAATATTGTTACGAAGAAAAAACATTTTTTTTTATTGCAAATAATATTTATTACTTTTACAGTGTGTTAGTTTAATACATAAATAAAAAACAATTCAAAATATAAAAAGCTTATTCGAAGTGGTCTCCATTGGCTGCAACACAGTCCTTTAAACGTTGAGGCCAGTTATCAATAGAAGCACGCACTCTTTCCATGGGAAAATTCTTCACTGCCAATCGTATGGATTGTTTTAGGGACTCCAAATTATCATGGCGTTTAGAGCAAGCCATACTCTCTAAAACTGACCATAAATCATAATCCAGCGGATTAAGATCGGGACTAGACGACGGCCAGTCTTCAGCTCTGATGAAGTCCGAAACGTTCACTTCCAACCAAGACTGCGTGGACCGAGCTTTATGACCCGGCGCTGAGTCTTGTTGGAAGGACCATACTTGGTTATTGAACATGGTGTTGTTAAGGGGTTTAACTACCTTCTCAAGAATGGTATCTTGATACACTTGTGCCGATGTTTTGATACCTTTTTCACAAAAATATGGCTCAGTCACTCCTTCATAGCTAACACCCCACCAAACCATCACTGAAGTCGGATAATGCCCACGTTGCACTCTGTCGACTAATTGGGAAGCTTCCTTAGAGCTTTGAGCATAAATACGGTCATTTTGTTTGTTAAAATGTTGCTCAACTGTAAAGATTTTCTCATCCGTAAACAAAATTTTTCTGTGACCTCCCTTTGCGTACCGCTTCAGTAGTTGCTTCGATTTTACCACCCTATTCTTTTTTAAATTATCAGTTAAAAAATGACCAGTGCGTCTCTTATAGGCTGCAAGTCCTAAGTCATCTTTTAAAATGCGTGACATGGTTCTGGGTGCTATCTTCATCTCCCGAGATAAAATCTTTTGCTTTCGGACAGGATTTCTTCGAATTCTTTCCCTTACTGCTTTGACCACCATTTTCGTACGAACACTACGTGGACGGCCAGATCTTTTTCTGTCACAAACAGAGAAGGTCTCATTGTACCTATTAATAGCCCGGTACACAAACATTTGACTAATACCAAGCGTATGGAGAGTTTTAAAAATTACATTCGGCTCCATACCAACTTTGTGTAATGCAATCACAGCGATTCGGTTTTCTTTATCACCCCACTCCATTTTAATATAGCAAAATATTGTACAATGTATTGGCGCCAAAATTAGAAAATACAATGAACAATCGTATAAAAATGACAGATTCCAAATTCAAATGTAATATCTTTCTTATTTTTAATTGTAACAGTATTTATGGCCAGACTAGGTATATATGAAATTTTCTCTATTATTAGGTAGGTCTACTTCTCCATTACACCTAACCTCGTTACGAAAAATCCCAAAAGTAATATATTATCTAATATATAAAATTCTCGTGTCACAGTTTTCGTTGCCATACTCCTCCGAAACGGCTTGACCGATTTTGATGAAATTTTGTGTGCATATTGGGTAGGTCTGAGAATCGGATAACATCTATTTATCATCCCCCTAAGAGTTTGTTTGTTTGTTTGAACGCGATAATCTTAGGAACTACTGGGCCGCATTGAAAAAATATTTTATTGTTGGATAGCCCATTTATCGAGGAAGGCTATAGGTTATAACATCACGCTACGACCAATAGGAGCGGAGCAGCAATGAAAAATGTTGTAAAAAAAAAAAAGGGAAAATTTACGCAGACGAAGTTGCGCGGGTCAGCTAGTTATGATGTATAATTTAATATAAGTATTCTATTAAAGGTACTGGCAGTAAGGTGCGTATACGGCAGTTATCCATCACGTCTGCTCGACTTGTGGGACCTTTATGACGAGTGCAAGGGCTCGGAAAACGACAATCCAGCGATTCTTCCAATAGAACAACAGTACATAGTGTTAGAACTCGCGAACGCGGGGCAGGATTTGGAGAGCTATCAGTTCAACAACGCTGAACAGGCGCATGCCCTGTTCTTGCAGGTAAAAAAAATATAACTATCAATTTGACTTTGACGTTTTGTTTTTCCTTTGTGTTTGGAGTATTGGCATGTTGTTCGGTGTGTTGTGTAATAACCTGTTTAGGGTTCCGTTGTCAAATCAAATGGCAAAACGGAACCTAGTTTCTCTCTGTCAGACTGACTGACGGACATGACGAAATTTTATGGGTTCCGTTTTTACTATTTTGGCTAGGGAACACTAAAAAATACATGTGATTGTTTGATTGCTAGTTTCTGAAATGAATGTTTTGAACATCAGCACAAAAACATACCGATACTCCACCATATTTTATGTTGTTTGATTTGTTTCTTTTTCGTGTATTTTTTTTTAGTGGCTCTCGAGTTGTGCATGCACAAGTAGCCTCCGCGGAAGATAAGCGGTTGTCTAGTGCAAGTTGTCTCGTATCTTGACTAGATTATCACTTATCCTTCGAGGAAGGTTTCGCGCGCTCGCTTTACATGTACCCAGTGTGTGAATATTTAATTTCATTTTTATTGTTTTTGTAGCATGTTTTACTAATTTTGTTGTTTTTTCTATTTCTTTGTGTTATTAAGCGATTGTTTTTGTTGTAAGAAGTCCATTTTTTATTTATGTAGTAGTATAGATAATGTTTTTCAGATAATACTTTAGTTACGCTTCGAGATCAACCTCCTTATTCATTATCAATTAGCAGACATTTTAAGAGCATTTTAACTTCTATTCAATTTTAAAATGGAATGTAAAACAAATGCATAACATTCGCTAGTAAATAATAGTAAAATGCTCATAAAACTTCTGCTAATTTATTATGAACTAGCGGAAGTCTCGCGGTTTCATCCGAGTAGTTCCCGTTCCCTTGGGAATACAGGGATAAAAAATAGCCTATGTCACCCGGGGTTAGTGTAGAATCAC
The DNA here is from genome assembly GCA_945859575.2 of Herminia tarsipennalis. NCBI lineage: Eukaryota > Metazoa > Arthropoda > Insecta > Lepidoptera > Erebidae > Herminia > Herminia tarsipennalis. The sequence goes on along the minus strand of OX243843.2, from coordinate 3,568,932 downwards.
AACGATGAAAGAATTTTTTAAATCCGACCAGTAGTTTCGGAGTCTATTCAATACAAACAAACAATCAAATCTTTCCTCTTTATAATATTAGCATAGATAAGGGGGCCCAGACTAAAAAAGTACTTTGACTTTTGACAAGATCTATACTTAACGGATTAGTCAAATTATTACTATAGTGTGGCCATTAGTGCTGTGCACTCCCTGAGGTATGCACGGCGAGGTGGGGGGCGAAGAAAAAAGTGCATGAGTTCACATGAGGTCGATACATGTCGGACAGATCTTACGATATCAGTTTGCATTTCTAAGGCAAGACTTGTGGCGGGACGTTGCGTTGGTCGGAGGCTATCTATCTGTAATATATACTTACTTTGTTGATTAAAATGTAACCCAAATATACTCATATTTTATTAAAAATATGCAGGTGATAAATAAGAATTGAAAGTTATAATTCACAACAGGACTTGTTTTATTAAACATTTTTTATATTTACAAACAATTATATATTCTAACGAAAGTTATTCTGACATAGATTCTGTTTCAACTTCATCTTCCATTTCGTCATCATCTTCATCTTCCTCTTCGCCACCGGAACTTGAATCAGAGTCTTGCAAATTTATTATGAATGAATCGATAACATTATCGAACCTACTATCGCGACTCCAGTAATCATTTTCATTTTTCTGGACATGATCGTCGCATTTCTGCCATTTTTCCGCCGTGAATTCCGAAAACAATTTATCCAATAAGATTATCTTTTCGTCTAGAGAAGAATTAATATAGTTTTGGGCTATGTTGTTTTTAATATCAGCCCAGACCAACTCGATTGGATTTAAATCTGGATGGTACGGAGGTAAACGCAGAACAGTGTGTCCACTGGCTTTCAGGAGTTCGTCAATTCTATACACGGGTTCTTTTTGTGTATTTTTGATAAGAAGTAGCAGTTGAGCCTTTGACATGGTTCCTGAAAATTCTACATTATGGCGTAGCAACCAGTTCTGCATTTCACTTTTGAGGCTTGATATAGTTGGTTTCTTCTCAATCTGAACGCTGTGGTAAGACGCGTTGTCCATTACAACCACAGAATTCGGCAGCAACTTATCTTTTAACTTTTCATCTACCCACTTATAAAAAGTAGGTCCGCTCATATCTCCATGATAGTCACCGGTTCTAGCATCGGATTTGAATATAGTCAATGTATCATCCACTAAGCCATTTCGACACCCAGCGTGGAGTATTACTAGTCGCCGTCCTTTCCCAATATCAGCATGAATACCGGGTTCTGACGATGATTGCCAACATTTGCTGGCATGGTGACTGGCGTTGATGTATGTTTCATCAAGAAAATATATGTTTCGGTTTTCCGTTCTGTAATTTCTGATTTGTGTAAGATATTTTTTCCGCCACACTGTAATATTAGGCTGCTCTATAAGGAGATGTCTCTTTGATTTGCATTTTTTGTAACGGTAGCCCATTTTGTGTAAAAGCTGTCTTAAATATTCCCGTCCACAATTCAATATGCCATCCTGTCTCAAACTTGATAGTAACTTACGGACACTTGGTATTTTTTTTTCAACTTCGTAAAACTGATGAATTTTTCTTCTGATAACTCCAAGGTCAAAATCATCCACAACGTGTTTTTTCTTTAGAACTTTTGGTTTTTTTGGCGATTGAAATTTTAATTGGCTTGAATTTTCAATTGATAAATAGCCCGCAGAAATCACATTATGTACGGTTCTTTTGCTGTATCCCGTAGCCTCCGCAACGATTTTAGCAATATTCACGTCATTTTTAAATTCAAAGCTTTCTTTGTCTGCTTTTCTTTTCTTAAAATATTCAGCCACCTTAAAAATGACAGTCTTCATATCACGAGATAACGCACGACCCATCTTTGAATATTTATCTCGTGTGCGTCTGACATAGACAGTCCGATACAAATAACACTACCTGCCGTCACAAGCGTTGACGGCGCACTGACAGCGCAGCAGCCGATTCTAACCCCCCCGTCTCACCGCGCGCATACCTCAGGGAGTGCACAGCACTAATGGTCATACTATAGTACGACCACCAAATTAACCAGGTCAGATGGGCAAGTGCACTGTCCCAGATATACTAGGATGTGGGGTGAGGCAGGGGGGCTTAACCTCTCTGTCTCCCTTACCTCTCTGTCTCCCTTCAGCCTATACGTCAACCAATGATCGACGATCGTAGAACTGGTATAGGATGCTCTGTTGAATGGTGGAAATAATAAATAGTATTAATTACGCGGATGATATGGTGTTGCTGAGTTCCTCGATTGACGGTTTAAGACAATTGGGTAGATAAAAACAATAAATTATTTTATACTATACAGGAAATAGCATTTGCAAAAATATTCTGGAAAACAATTTTTCTCTATAATTTTACGTTGTCATGAATTTATAAACATCAAAACAAACATTAAAACTACATGATTTGATCATACAAAAGAATGACGTCATTGTTTTGTATTTCTTAAAAATCAGTACGGGGCGCATCGTTTTGACGTTTCTTAAATAGATACTGATTTGATTTGACAGTCATCTACCCTATTGCTTGGTATATGTGAGAATTAAGCCACCTCTCACGGGCTATTGTATAATGTAAGGAAAAGTGAGATCATAGTGTTCGGCGTAGGAAATAATGTACCTCAGGTGTATCTATACGATGTATCACAGAATAGAGTTACTCAGTTTAAATACTAGGGCATATTGTAGACAAAGACCTAAATTATGTAAAAGACATACAGAGACAGCCAAGAGCGTTGTCGGTCCGCTGTAATATGTTAACCCGCAGGTTTTCAAGGTTCAATACAGATGTAAAAGTTACTTTCAAGGCATACTGCCAAAACTTTGATACGTGTAGCCTGTGGGTGGACATATACGCAGCGGGCTTACAGCTCTTTTCGACTGCTATACAATAATGCTTTCCGGGTGCTGTTGGGGCTTCCGCGAATTAAAGCATTTGCTGGCATGGTGACTGGCGTTGATGTATGTTTCATCAAGAAAATATATGTTTCGGTTTTCCGTTCTGTAATTTCTGATTTGTGTAAGATATTTTTTCCGCCACACTGTAATATTAGGCTGCTCTATAAGGAGATGTCTCTTTGATTTGCATTTTTTGTAACGGTAGCCCATTTTGTGTAAAAGCTGTCTTAAATATTCCCGTCCACAATTCAATATGCCATCCTGTCTCAAACTTGATAGTAACTTACGGACACTTGGTATTTTTTTTTCAACTTCGTAAAACTGATGAATTTTTCTTCTGATAACTCCAAGGTCAAAATCATCCACAACGTGTTTTTTCTTTAGAACTTTTGGTTTTTTTGGCGATTGAAATTTTAATTGGCTTGAATTTTCAATTGATAAATAGCCCGCAGAAATCACATTATGTACGGTTCTTTTGCTGTATCCCGTAGCCTCCGCAACGATTTTAGCAATATTCACGTCATTTTTAAATTCAAAGCTTTCTTTGTCTGCTTTTCTTTTCTTAAAATATTCAGCCACCTTAAAAATGACAGTCTTCATATCACGAGATAACGCACGACCCATCTTTGAATATTTATCTCGTGTGCGTCTGACATAGACAGTCCGATACAAATAACACTACCTGCCGTCACAAGCGTTGACGGCGCACTGACAGCGCAGCAGCCGATTCTAACCCCCCCGTCTCACCGCGCGCATACCTCAGGGAGTGCACAGCACTAATGGTCATACTATAGTACGACCACCAAATTAACCAGGTCAGATGGGCAAGTGCACTGTCCCAGATATACTAGGATGTGGGGTGAGGCAGGGGGGCTTAACCTCTCTGTCTCCCTTACCTCTCTGTCTCCCTTCAGCCTATACGTCAACCAATGATCGACGATCGTAGAACTGGTATAGGATGCTCTGTTGAATGGTGGAAATAATAAATAGTATTAATTACGCGGATGATATGGTGTTGCTGAGTTCCTCGATTGACGGTTTAAGACAATTGGGTAGATAAAAACAATAAATTATTTTATACTATACAGGAAATAGCATTTGCAAAAATATTCTGGAAAACAATTTTTCTCTATAATTTTACGTTGTCATGAATTTATAAACATCAAAACAAACATTAAAACTACATGATTTGATCATACAAAAGAATGACGTCATTGTTTTGTATTTCTTAAAAATCAGTACGGGGCGCATCGTTTTGACGTTTCTTAAATAGATACTGATTTGATTTGACAGTCATCTACCCTATTGCTTGGTATATGTGAGAATTAAGCCACCTCTCACGGGCTATTGTATAATGTAAGGAAAAGTGAGATCATAGTGTTCGGCGTAGGAAATAATGTACCTCAGGTGTATCTATACGATGTATCACAGAATAGAGTTACTCAGTTTAAATACTAGGGCATATTGTAGACAAAGACCTAAATTATGTAAAAGACATACAGAGACAGCCAAGAGCGTTGTCGGTCCGCTGTAATATGTTAACCCGCAGGTTTTCAAGGTTCAATACAGATGTAAAAGTTACTTTCAAGGCATACTGCCAAAACTTTGATACGTGTAGCCTGTGGGTGGACATATACGCAGCGGGCTTACAGCTCTTTTCGACTGCTATACAATAATGCTTTCCGGGTGCTGTTGGGGCTTCCGCGAATTAACTACAGAAACTACAGAATTGTAGCGCGTTGGGTATGTTTGCTCAGGCATACAAGGCATACAGGTTATTTGTATGCTGTAATGCGAAAAAGAGCTGCATCCTTGATGCGCATGATCCGCGGTGGCTCCAACAGTATTATGAAAGTTGTAGCTGACAGACCGGATTGTCATTTCCTGAGGCATTAAATCTAACGCCACAACGATGGACCCGAGGCAGCAGAAAGGTACATCAACTGATACAAGCTTGTTGACCTATTATTGATGTCGATTATTTATAGATTATTTTGTTTTTATTTTACTTTTATTCTGAATTATTGTGTTTATTGAAATTGAAATTTAATTGGAATGTTAATCGTGATAAATTTATATTTGTAGTTCTGTTCATATTTATAACACTAATATAGCTTAAGTTCTTTGTACACTAACACGTTTGCATATCTTTAATATGGATCATGAAGCCAACACGTAGAGGCCCGTATTCCACTCCCATCGTAAAATACAAAAATTCATGACCATCCTAGCCTAACTGTTTCAGAGATCCAGCAAAATCCCAAACGTTCCCCCAACAAAATCTTAAAATCTTGGCAACCAAAGAAATAAATTATTCAAAAATTAATAAATGATAATACAAATGATGCAACTTTCATCATTTATAGTATATAGCTAAAATGTATTTCAGTATATCCCAAAAGACACACATTTTGGGATTTTTCGAAACGTTCTTCCAGCTGAAACTGTTTTTGTGAAATAAAAAGTATCAGCGTAACAAATTTAAAAATGTGCGCAACAATAACACGAGCTGGATAACAAATTTTCTAAAATATTTTAACAATTAAATTCGATAACATTTTGCTGGGGGGAACGAATATAATATAATCCTTTAAAATCTAATGTGTACTATTTAGAACAAAACTATGTATCTTTAGTTTTAGTTTATATCGTGCGATTCCGTTGATTTTTTAAGATTTGTGAATGTTTTTTTTTAATATAGATTTTTATCATTGTGTATTGATTGTTGTTTAAGCTAATATTTTGTATGTATAGGTGGCGTATGGTCTGGCAGTTGCCGAGGAAGCGTTCCAGTTTGAGCACCGAGATCTTCACTGGGGGAACGTCTTGATATCACCCACTGAGCAGAAGGTCAGTATCACTTCTTTTAAACTACCTATGTGGCGCGGTGGGAGTGTGTCCGGCTGCTACGCAAGAGGTCGTGGGTTCGATCCCCACTCAGGATAAAACTTTGTGTGATGAGCACGATGGTTTATTCTGTGTCTGGGTGTTATATATCTATAATATGTATTTAGAAATATATAAGTATGTTTATCAGTTGTCTGGTTTCCATAGTACAAGCTCTGCTTAGTTTGGGATCAGATAGCGTTGTGTGAGTTGTCCCAAGATATTATTATTATTATTTTAATCCTTACTAATGTTATAAATGAGGTAGTGACTCCTGTCTCTATTGTTATGTTTTCACAACTATGCCGTTGGGCCATTTGACGAAATCTAAACAAAATTTGGTCTGGATAGAGTATTTGGGAAGGATATAGGATAGTTTTTATTTTTTATCGCGATAACCGACATCAACGCGGCCGGAGTCGCAGGATAAGCTACTTTAAATATAAAGAAAATAACCTTGAGTTCACTTTACACACTACATACTTAAATCTTTACAGACTGAGACACATAAGGTTGGGGAGGGAGGAAGCTTTTTTTAAGCGCCATTCACTCGAGCGATGCCGAGGGCAACAGATAGTGTTACAATATATCCAGAATGAAAAATTACCCCTATGCGAAAAAGATAGATGCGAGGAAAAAACTATTAACGATTAAGTCCCGATTAAATTTTGTGTTAAACAGGATATTTTATCATTAATTAGCGGTCCCGCGCAAATTCGTCTGCGTAAATTTTCCCCGTTTTTGTAACATTTCTCATTGCTGCCCCGCTCCTAGCGTGTCGTTATATAGCCTTTAGCCTTTCTCGATAAATATACTCTCCAGCAGTGAAAGATTGTACAGTAATTCCAGAGATTACCGCGTTCAAACAAACTTTTCAGCTTTGTAATATTAGTATAGATTAAATCGAAAAAATAAGTCACTTGACTAAAAAAAACAGTGACGTCGTTATCCGCTATTTCTATGAGATCTCCATATAAAATCTGCGTTTTGACATTTATTTTAGACGTTTTTAAAGAAAATTTTCGCTTGGTCAGCTCGCTCTAAATGTTTATAGTTGAGCGTTTTTGATAGCCACAGCCCTGCCGTGTCGTTCGACTGATTCGCGCGCCTGATCTATAAACGGTTGTATTAAATGATTGTCTCATTAAACTAGGTAATAAAGATTCATCACTGCTTGCATTTACATTGTACACAATATTGTCATTTGCGTAGTTAGCTAGTTTACATTCAGATAAGTCACTACAACGTAATATCTGCCTGAAACATGTTACTAGAACACAAGAAAATCCTACGCATTTCGCTTGAATAATGTACACATAGACGTACACAAAATCTCGAATACTTTCGGTACCAAGTGGTCCGAAGTGGTTTGAGATATATCTGTTAATTATCTATAGGTACTTATAATAAAATTGTAAATTTCACGTGTCTGTATATGGCCGAATATAATGAAAAAATAAATTGGAAAATGTTCGAAAAGAGTACATTTTTAGTAATGTTTGTCTGTTTGTTTGAACACGCATCACGCAAAAACTACCAGACGTATTCGGTTGAAATTTTGCACGCGTACTCCTATAAGGCTAGATGAACATTGAGAATCATAAATAAATTATCACGCTATTTCCCATTGATGCTAAGCAATAGCGTAAACGTCTGTCGCTGTTTTGCGTTATAAAACGCCAAACGCTTCACGGATCTTCATGAATATTGGTAGTTGTGTCTTAGCAATAGTAAAAAAAAACCAGATTACGTCCATTAAAAAAAAAAGTAGCGCGAATCCTTCAATCCTGGGAATTTTGAGATGAGGTTGTATGTCCACGTTATGGCAAGGTTGATGAATCCTGCGAAATAGCGTTACTGGTCCGCTCCTGTTGGCCGTAGCGTGATGTTATATAGCCTATAGCTTTCCTCGATAAATGGGTTATCGTATCAAACAGTAAAATAATTTTTCAATTCGGACTAGTAGTTCCTGTGATTATCGCGTTCAAACAAACAAACAAACTCTGCAGCTTATATTAGTATATAGATTAATATAGGGGAAAATATATATTACAGCTTGGTACCTAGCTATAATATATATTTTAACTAGCTGACCCGCGCAACGTCGTCTGCGTAAATTTTAAGGGCAACAATTTTATTTCCTCAGGCAAAGCATTAAAGGTTTTAGGTTTGCGTAATTTTTTTCGCGTTCAAACAAACAAACTCTTAGGGGTATGAAAAATAGATGTTGGCCGATTCTCATAGATACCGGATAAGCACAAAAAATTTCATCAAAATCGGTCAAGCCGTTTCGGAGGAGTATGGCAGCGAAAACTGTGACACGAGAATTTTATATATTAGATATATTATATTATAGCTACGTGTGTGACGGGCTTAAATATCAACTGAATTTATTTGTAATGGTCTGTTTGGTTGAAGGGTGGCCATGCCCCATTCACTTACCTAACATTTATAACTGTCAACAAGTCATACCATTTCTCAGAACACGCTATTGTACATTAAAACATTAGTGTGGTACTTAAATAACCTTGCCAAAATGCCAATCATCTAGAGGTAAACGACATTGTGGCTTGATACGAAGTTCCTCGGGGTGAGGGGTCTATGACCGAGATAGGACGCGCGGGTGAAATTCTAATGTTAAAACCATAGTTATACCTAACTAGCTGAACTTTGAAGTAATTTTTATAGGCATTTCTTGCCAAATAAACGGGGGCCTAACCCGTAAGCATTAAGAGATAGAAGAATTTGATATCTAGTAACATAGTCCAGATAGGTGGTTCGCTTCTGGCCCCGGTTTGGCTACGGAAGTCTCGGGTTCGATTCCTGAGTCTGGATTCAAATTTTTCTATCTTTCAAAAATGCAATTATTGTATTTGTAATAGCTGAACTTCGCTTAATTTTTTTTTTTATTTGATTAAAATGTAGGTACATAATAGGTGAAGCATTAAGATTACATTCGTTCCATATACATTTTGTCGCTTACGACGTGCAAATCTTACATAAATGTCAAAAACGAAAGATAAATGAATTAGACATGACTTATTTAACCAGGTCAGACAGTGAGTAAAATGACTTTTCTAGTAACCAGGATTTCAATTTCTTATAAAATAAATGAAAGGGCAACAATTTTATTTCCTCAGGCAAAGCATTAAAGGTTTTAGGTTTGCGTAATTTTCCTCCATTTTTGCTACATATTTAATTGATGCTCTGCTTCTATTGGTTTTAGCGTGATATTATGTAGCCTATAACCTTCCTCGAAAAATGAGCTACCCAAAAACACAATTTTTCAATTTAAACCTGTAGTTCCTGAGATTATCGCATTAACCAAACAAACAAACTCTTTTCAGCTTTATAATATTAGTATAGATGTTCCCTCTAACTGAGATTAATCTATGCAGAAAATGTTATAATGCACAAGTGTTTTAATATGACGCGGTATTATGCGCGGCCATTTTAGAAAATGGACAAAATCGTATTTTTCTTTTTAATAGCGACGTATGAGTTTAAGGTATCTATGCGTCTGTCTGTGACATCCGAGTGCTAAATGTGTGGAAGCCAAAATGGCAAAACAAAACCCTTATAGTTTCGCTCTGTCTGTCCGTCTGCCTGTCCCGCTTAAGCTCAGAGACTCTTAATACGAGATAGCTGTGATTTTGTATGGATAATACATATTAGTTACGCCGAAAAAGTGGCAGAATAAAATCTTAAAACATTTTTTTTCGGGTACCTCCCCTACACGTAAAGTTTGATTTTTTTTCTCAGCTAACTTCCCCGTGTGGTGTGTCGTTGTATAGGTATTTTAGATAACGTTTATTTAACGTTGTTAGTTATATGAAATAAAGACAACACAAAACCTACTTCTTATACCGCATTATTGTGCTGGGCAGCTACATTGCGCATAGCCGTCGGGCTATGCGCAATGTAGCTGATGCACTTGCTCGGTTTTTATATTACGTCACTTCAGAGCAGCAAAAATGATTCGTGGAGGCCTGATGACTTCTCTACGAATGTAGAGAAGTCATCAGGGCTTAAAAAAGTCATCAGGCCTCCACGAATCATTTTTTGTAGAAATTTTGAATTGTTAATAGTTCTCATTCAGTAAATGTATTAGGATCTTTGTCAGAATAATTGTACATCCCTCCCCCCTGCCGTCATGAACTTGAGACCTACCATAAAATAGAATACCTTTTATTTTATGAAACCCCAAGTTCATGATGAGAGGAGGATGTTCCATGCTATTAAAAGTTCGGGCACTCCTGTTTTAGCCAATCCTGCCGTAGTCGGCTGGATTCATTAACATACACAATAACAATTTTTTTTAATATTTATTTAGAAATAAGCCTCAGTTTGCTGTCTTGTTTGTATAATGTGTAAAGTATATGCAAACGAAGATAATTGTGTTTTTAGTTTTTGTCTGTTTAGCCTGTGTCTGTAGCTTGTTTTAGTAACACGGTTTTATTACCTAGACGTGTTCAATTGTGTTAAATTCAATTTTCAGTGAATTGAAGTGACTTTAAGAATTTATGACAATTCAATAATTTCATCTCTGTGACCTGTTATTTTCATAAAGTCCTATATTTATGATAAAATATTCTATAAAAAATATGTAAAGACCGCCATTGTAGGAAAGGTTATGGGTGTTCGACTACGGACTAATCTGTACTAATATTATAAAGCTGAAGAGTTTGTTTGTTTGAACGCGATTCTCTTATGAACTACTGGTTCGAATTGGTAAATTATTTGACTGTTGGATAGCCCATTTATTGAGGAAGGCTATAGGCTATATATAACATCACGCTACGACCAATAGGAGCGGCAGCAATGAAAAAACTTGGAAAAACGGGGAAAATTTTCGCATAATAAATATAAAAAATACCAAAACACAGTTATCTTCAGACGCTAGATTTATTAACATTTAAAGTTATCAGATTATTATCATGATAATAATTATTAAGAAAATATAAATAATATCGAAAAAAATATCAGGCAATCCTATCTGCCTTGTCGCCGACAGATTAAACGTGATCAAATGTTATTGGACTGATGGTATTATCGTTAGATTAGTTTTTGTTTACATTATAGCTCTTTAGATGGACCGATTAGTATGATTACTTTTTTGTGATCTTTTTACTAACGACTTGTGTAGAGATATCATTAAATATTCTATGACTGTCTAGATTTTGGCTATTCCTAGCCAAAATGGAAAAACGGAACCCTTATAACTAAAAGGGTTCCATTTGTCCGTCCGTCGTTTTAATTGACTTTTAAAAAAAAGAAATTGCTGCCTACTGTAGCGGATCCCCATATGCCCCATGCAGGAATAGACGAAATTCACAATATTTCCAAAATATTATGGCATTTTAAGTTTTTAAACTAAAAAGATACAGCAAAAATAGACATTTAACGCACCCTAAAAATACTTATTTATAATTCTGAGTATTATAAAACAAAATCAACAGAAAACCCACTTCCTAAACCTCATTATATATTAGTATTCGTTTTCATGATTGTACTTGTATTAAAAACATGTTAAATTTGTGAAATAATATCTTACGTTCAGGGGTATTTAAAGACCTACTGATCTGAGAAAATGAATCAACAGGCCAGTCACAAAAGGCAGCTTATCTAGTAACCAGGATATGTCATAAATTCACGTCGCCGCATCTCTTGACGCGTGTACGAACGATACGACAATGATAAGATAGACAAGGTCATTTGTATAAAACACGTAAAACTAAAGCATTGTCGAGAATTCGAGACAACGCACGTCATCGCGACAAGTCTGATCGTGATTGCGCAGTTGCGCTTTCGCACGCGTCTGCCTAACGGTCATTGACGTTAACACCATGACCTACGTTTGTCTACTTTATTTGCGCAGTTGATATTTGGGTCTAGACCTGTTTGTGGAATACTTTAGTTTCTCGTTTTGCTCTACTTGTGTGGTAAATAAGGTTATATATAGCTAGCCTGATGTTATGCTTTTAATCTGTACATTTCCAATGCGTATATGTAGGGTGATCGGATGGGCATACTGGTATGGTATATAAACAAGGTTATTTTTGGGATAGTGCAAAGCTCACACCCCAACAAGTTTTTTACTTTAAAAAAAAAATGAAATATTGAAAAATTTCAGAGTTATAAGCCATTCAAGTTGTCTTGTGTTCTTCGCGGTATCGTGTTCATTGCGCCTCGTAGTACCTACGTAATCCATTGTTATTATTGAAAAAAGTGATGATTACAATTCACGTCACATTGTGAACGGGATTTGGACTGTTAGAATGATTAAAGAATGAATCAATTAATGATTGATTAATTATTTAAATGAAAAATATAACATGGTTCAAGAACTACGTCTCATTGTGTTACTGAATCTGAGCAAACTATATCAACTATATCTATATACCAAGAATAACGTATATGGAAAATAACCAGCAAAACTGTAATAGTTTTCTTTTCGCTTTTCTCGTCTTTTCATATAAGTTTTTCCATCTTTCATTCTGACTTTTATTGATTAAGAGAACACTAAACCTGGTCTCATCATAACTCAAGAATTCTTCGTAGGTTGTACAAGTATCTTCGTTTCCTTTCTCTCTTAACTTCGAAATATATTCTTCAAACCAGCTTATATGGTACCTACTCTTCAGTACCGATTGCTCTGCTTGATTTATGAGTATGATTTCGTGTTTTTTTCACTGAAGATAAAGTGACTTTCCATAAATAAGTTGTACCACTCAACACCAGGAAATCAGTCTTTAAAACGTTTAGTCTAGCATGAAATCAAGCATTCTTTATCTATATTAGCAACAGTATTGATCAAATCACTGCGTTTTATTGGAAAACCGCAGTTTGTTTTAGCTATTCTTTAATGAGAACTGTTTCATTAAGGACTAGTAGCATAGTACTATTACTATATTCTGTGCTAGTAGTCTAGTAGTTGAACAATTTACACTGTAATAGTAAAATTTGTTGAATTGAAAATATAATTGAACGTTAATTAGTTGATTTTGTTCAATTCGTTGAACAAACTGGACAAATTCCTTACCTTTCTAATTCTAGTTTTACCAACCATCATTCCGTTCATATTATACATATATATTGTCAATGTAGAAAGGTAATGAACCTCGACCTACGATGACTTGTCTCGGTCAAAAGTTCAATACATTATTCATTCATACGAACAAGGCTATCGTCTGGTACCGATCGCTAAGTTTTAAACTGCAATGTTAGATAAGTATTGGAATTTGTATAGAAATTTGTAATTATTGTTTGGTATTTTGAAAACTATATTTGAAATGGGCTTTTACAGTGTATTTAAAGTTTTGTATTGATTTATTTACTCAACGTCTTGCTCTGATCTTAGGCGTACCTATATCTTTGCGTTGCCTTGGTGGGCTTTGTCTGCCGCCTTTGTAAATGTGTTGTTATTATGACTAATTTTAGACAGATTTTGATATATGAAATAGTGAGTAAATGTAAATTCATCAAGCTTAATGTTTGGGATACACCCAAAGATGCATATTTAAATATTATAATAGTAAATAAATCATAATTAATTAAAATTTAAGTAGTTTAATTATACATTTGCGACTAAGTCTCTTAGTATTTTAATAGTAATATTTCAAGGGCTTAATTACTGGCAACATTGATTTTGCCGAAAACGCATATCATTGGTGCATTCAATAATTAATTCAACTCAATACTTACGTTTTTAGACATAACAAAAAAACTGCAACGCGCCGTTGACTCGGCGTCTAAATTTACAAGAATCAATGTCTGCATTGATATCATGTATGCTATTTTGTGTTTACCTGGATATAAATTACTAGCTGTCCCACGCAACTTCGTCTGCGTAAATTTTCCCCGTTTTTGCAACATTCTCATTGCTGCTCCGTAGTTCCTGGATAGTCCATTTATCGAGGAAGGCTATACAGGCTATATAACATCACGCTACGACCAATAGAAGCGGAGCAGCAATGAGAAATGTTGCAAAAATGGGGGCCAGCTAGTAATATTAATATAGATGATCAGTCGAAGCCGGTCCATGTTGTTTATAAAGCAATGCGTGTGTTCCAGTGGGCGACGTTCGTGATCCGCGGGCGCTCCGTGCGCGTGGCGCGGCGCGGCGTGGCGGCGGCGCTCATCGACTACTCGCTGTCGCGCGCGGCGCCGGCCGGCGCGCCGCTCTACAACGACCTGGCGCGCGAGCACGACCTGTTCGACGCCGTGGGGGACTACCAGTTCCAGGTCTACCGCCTCATGAGAGAGCGCCTGGGGTCAGTACCGATGAGCCTTGATACAGCTCTCTAGCTCGTACTCATTTGTGTGTGTGTGTATGTGTGTGTGTGTGTGTGTGTGTGTGTGTGTGTGTGGGTGTGGGTGTGTGTGTGTGTGTGTGTGTGCGTGTCAGCGTGTCTGTGTGTGTGGGTGTGTGTGTGTGCGCGCATGCGTACGTGTGTGTGTCTCTGTGTGGGTGGGTGTGTGTGTGTGTGTGTGTGTGTTCTATGTCTGGGTGTATTCGATAAAATCCCAGTCAGCATATTAAGAATGTAGTCAGGAGACATCTTATACAAAGACCTTACTATTCAATCGATGATTATTTGACTGGTAAAGATAAATGGATGTAGTTCGTTGCTTCTTATTAATGTATTTTGTTGTATAGTTTATTGCATTTTACTAGTATATTGTTGTCAGTTTGATAATGTTACTTGGGTACTAGTTAAGAAATTTTACTTGTAAGTAAGAACGATTTACTTTTGTAAGTAAAGATTCTGAGTGATAAATTACGGCCATTCTTTTCTTTCTTTTGCAAAACATGTATACTTATTCATTAAGAAGCAGTAAATTGGCCAATGTTTAAGCACATGAAGTTTAGTAGTTCATCACGTCTAAACGGCTGGAGCGATTTTAATAAAATTTGGTATGGAGTTAGCTGTCACCCTGGATTAACACATAGGCTAATAAACCGCGGGTAACACCGCGGGGCACAGCTAGTTTATCTATTATAGTAATGTAATATAATAATAATAAACAGGTAACTCTAAAAACTTTTTGATAAAGAAGATGTTGGAGAAAAGTTAATTCAATCAATGCTAATGAATTTTATGTCTATTGTAATATGAAAGTAATTATGGGCATAAATATCAATTATGAGGTATTTGTACTTCATTGACCAAATACTCTAAAGCCGACAACCGCAGGTCTCACTCGAGTGATAGAGCTCACTTATTTTATCAAAATTGTTCTTGAATGCGTTTATTCAGATGTTTTTGAGGCAGCAGTGCCAGAGTATTTTACAGTGAGAAAGTACCTTATAAGTAATTGTCCTTGATGCACCCCTATTTAGCCGACTGTAAGGAAGGGTTATATTTTTCGCATGTATCTTGTATGTATGTAATATTCTTTATTACACACACAAACCACTGAACGAATTTATACAATTAAGACGTCGAGATTCATCAATATAAAAAAATAACATTTGTTTTTTTATTGTTACAGAAATGATTGGAAGAACTTTGAGCCGTACACAAACATTCTGTGGTTACATTACACTGTCGATAAAATGATAACAGCCCTACGTTACAAAAGGACGAACACAAAAATACACAAACATTACATTGACAAGCTGAAGGGAATCAAGAGCAGAATACTTGACTACGGTAGTGCCGCACAGTTTGTGCTAACCGACAACGAAATTTAAAACGAACAAATTATGATATTACATATATACATTTTTCATAGTTTCATATGTAAATTTAATTCAAACTAGTCTTAAACAATGGATTTAATAAACTGTTATTGCTATAAAACTGACATGACAATGGTTCGCATAAATTATAATAATGTAAATAATGTTTGCTTTGATAAATTCGTTGAAATGATAGACGCTAAAAGAGTTATATACAACTATGTTGTCGCATTATTAGAACAGTATCACGATAAAGGTGCCTTCATAGGTAAGGTTGTGCCTTTGTTCACATTAATAAATTCATATATTGTGTTCACCAACTGTTTTTCTTATTTTTCCAACATTCTTCCTGTATTTTTTCAATGATTCCACCCTGTCCATTGAAGCGGAGCGAGTCTGCGGAGCGGAGAAATGAATCAATAAGATTGTTCACTACTGAAGCGGAGCCTTTAGAACCCGGCGGTTTTATGCAATCCTATTGGTTAATATTTCTGCGCTCCCCAGCTTCGCTCCGCTTCAATGGACAGGCAACCACGGACGCAGAGATGGGCGGAGTGAAGCGGAGCGGACCGTAAATCGAATCAGATCCGTTAATCATCCGAGTGATCGAAATAATATCTCTGATTGGGCAATCCACGGTCAACACCGCGTCTATTTATTTCTTAGATCGAATTTAGT
The DNA here is from genome assembly GCA_945859575.2 of Herminia tarsipennalis. Classification (NCBI taxonomy): domain Eukaryota; kingdom Metazoa; phylum Arthropoda; class Insecta; order Lepidoptera; family Erebidae; genus Herminia; species Herminia tarsipennalis. Next base: position 3,552,741 of record OX243843.2, on the reverse strand, counting down.
CAGATTAATTATGTGGCCGCGTCAGTGAAAGCCATAGACTTGTAGAACAGGACTGCGCCCAGCGCCATACCTCAAAAATGACCACACTCTAGAAAGAGAACGCTCCTTTGTGGACAATACCTTCCAAAGGCCGCAGCTTTGCTGTCAATTTTTACTTTTTAATTGAAAGGGATGGCGCGCCCTTATTCGGTGAATGGCAGATTCTGGAAATGGCAGATTCTTTAAACGGCAGATTCTGGTAATGGCAGATTCTTGAAATGGCAGATGTACAGTCATAGTCCTTGCTCGTGTACTTGGGTACTATTTTTTTTACATTTTTATGGTTCAGGAAAAAAACTTCAATACCAGTTAAATAGTTAGCGAAATACATTTATTGCACGACATAATCTTCTTAAGCACTCTGTTGTCGAAATACGAGTATCACCTTGTAATGTACATTGTATAATTTTCTCAATCATGTGATCTTTTTCCAGGTTTTTTTTATTACGTTTTTTTCCTTTCTTAAAAATATCATTTTTCTTCAACTTTAGATCTTGAGTGCGTGCTTCCTTTTTTAACAATTGAATAAAAAAATATAGACTTGGCTTTTTAGGTATTATACCATTAATTCGGCGGTGCCAGCCTTCAATAGCATTATTTGTGCGAAAGGTTTGATCATAGCAGGAAAATACGTCGTACGTTACTAATTCCATCCACTGTTTAATAAAGTAACTTTTAAAATTAAGAAATACATCTGTATTTGGTGCCTCCTCGCAGATACCAAGGAATGCTTCTGGTATCAGAATTTTAGGCAAGAGGGCTAAATTTGCAAAGAGTTTTGTGATGTGAATTCCGTCTGGAGTGCTATTCAGTCCTAATTTTCTGCTCATTTTCCAAACTGCGTTACTGTAGTGGTAAAAGCAGCCTTTTACATGCACTCCTGGGTATATTAATTTTACAGCGTTGATGGTGGAGATTTCATAATCGCAATGATATGATTTTATAAGCACATGGAATTGATTTTTTAATATTGTAAACATACGTACGTAAGTGGCTTGATTTTTGTTTGGTAAAAGGATATATAAAACAGGAACAAAATTAACACTATCACAATCGTTAGATAGATCAATATGTAAAGAATAGAGTTGGTAAAAGGGGCTTGGCACAATTCGAAATGTACCATCTCCATAAAATGTATCAACTGTTTTAATTTTTATTTTAGCCTCTGGAGTGCAAAATATTATAATTTTGTCATCGACACCGTCATCATAAGCAAAAAAATCTCCAACAAGGTGATCGGGTATCAACAAATCTTTGAATGTAGTACAGGTAGTTCGGCTTCTTTTTAGATATTTGCAACGTGCAAAATATAATGCATCCTTTTTCATTTTAAATGTTGGTATATTGTCCACAGGTATTTTATGGGCAAAATCATTGATCTTATTTTCAAATATTTTTTGAACTGGACCAAGGTTGGAACATACCTCTTTCTTGCACTCGTCCATCACTTGGTCTATAATATTTTGTGTCAAGTTAGGCATGCAGGCGTGGGTGGCTTCTTTAATAATATTGTTTTTAGCGTCTAAAGTAATAGAGGCACTGCATTCGTTTTTTTTATTGCAACGATAATTATATGTACCACACATGTTTTTTTTAACGAAATTATATCGATAGCCAGCATGTAAAATAACTGCTTTCCCTTTTTGGCTCTTGATTAATTTTATTGAAGATACCTCACTACTGGGTCCAGCTCTTGGTGAATCCATATTGCAACACTTAAACATAAACAGAATGAGTGCGAACTAGACAAATTTAGCGAAAATGTTGACAATGACATGTGACAAAGTAATTGTATTTCAAGTGGCCAGTACCCATTAACGTGGTTGTAAAGAGGTTGATAAAACGTATTAAATTAGTTTTAGTGCAACTTGTTGATTATTTACATTTCAAACAGCCTGACTGTACAATATCTGCCATTTCAAGAATCTGCCATTACCAGAAACTGCCATTTCCAGAATCTGCCATTCACCGAATAAGGGATGGCGCGGTCCAGGTCTATACGCCAATGGTGAAAACGCACCCTAAGGTTACCTACGTTCACACTGCGATATATTATATTCCCGTATACCGTACTCACGGTACCTACATGAGAGATTTTATCGAATGGAGCAGTGACAGTATAAATATATGAAATAGTTCACACGGGATGCTATGCGGGAAAATATCGTGTTCGAGAAATAGTTCTTCCCGTATAGGTACTCTCCGAAGTTGTCACCCAGGAGCCGGCCGCGTCTCGAAACGATTTTATCGAATTCATTTTTTATTGTTCAAACGAACAAATTTATCTCTCGTTTTCGAGACTCGCCCGCGTGCACGCAGTTGCCCTGTCCTTGTGACGTGGTATGAGCCGGTTGTTAAAATAGACGACGAACTTCCAATATTGGAAGATAAAGGAATTATAGAGGAATTCATTTCCTTAATTGTGGTATGTACGACCAATACCTACTATTAGAATTTATCGCATATCGGTTCGGTTGTTGGACGATTATAAAAATTGCCACCCAAAATGCTTAAAAAGCAATTAAGTATCCAGATTTCGAGACGTGGGACGAAAAGAAAAAACAAGAATGTGGAAAGTCGACACAAGCCACACAGAGCTTTACAAACATACAAGTCATAGACACAAAATACACCCAGACTCGGAACAACAACTTGTGAAACACAAAGTGGTGTCCCGTGTGGGAATCGAACCCACGACCTCTTGCGTAGCAGTCGGACACACTCCCACCGCGTCACAGAGGCAGTCGAATTATCTACCTACACTAAGAACAACACATTCGGAGATCACAATCAATACTTCGCTTATAATATATAATTCAATTAAAAACATTCCACCGAATCACTTTGGGCGCGAGCGTACTCACCAACCGATCAATACAATATGGCCGCCTAAGCTAGCCAAGGTCAAAGAGCATGTTCCCAGCCCAGCGAACGCAAAGAGCATGTAAAATAACGAAGTAGCGAACGGTTGTTTTATGTCATCTGTCAAAGGTTCGTTCGGAAACCGACTAAACTGGACGTATAGTATTATATTAACTGTGACTGGACTAATCACTTACGGTGTGCCGTCATATTGATTATGCCACTAAACAGACCCTTCAGGAGATACAAAGTAATCAGTGGATATTATTATCTTTAATTCCTCGACCGTCCACGTGGGTTACGCTCTTTTCGCAAACTATTCATTCGCATTGTTAATATCTCAAATTCATCAAAATGAATACCACCATGTCTGCGGACAAAGTTGTGTAGTCTTAGAATAATAACGCCTAGAAACCTAGTACCTACGCGCACACAAAGTGAAGCGAATCAGACTGAGCCACAAATGGCTCAGTGCCACAAATGGCTCAGTCGATCGCGGATCGAGCGACTTGTCATTGCGCGAGATCGTATCAACGTCGGAACGTTTCCCACAATTTTATTTTAAAATGACGGTTTGTGCGATCAAAGGTTGCCAATCTGGAAAACAAAATAAGAATTGTAAGATCGCTTAGATCATGTGTAAGTACACTAATAATTTAATAATCAAAAAAATAATCGTAATTTTGATTGACTCCTTAAACAGTTTAGTGTTGCAAGGTCAAGGTAAGGATTTTTTTCCCCCATTTCTTTCTTATATACATATTTGGATTTTAACTATTGATCAGTAGGTGCCCAAGTAACTATACTATTAACTAAAGATTATTAGTATTTCTCTGGTAAATTTTAAAAAAGTTACTTTTCACCTCTTCAGCTCGAAAACGGTGCGTTTCTTTTAAAAACTTTTACTTTTAATTTAATTATTTTCACATCAACATTTTTCAAATATCGACTAGGCTGTTTACGCTACGAACCCGTTGCCTAGACTTGTCGTAAATAATGCATGTTGAAATAAACATATTTAACTCTTTGATTTGTTTTTTACTATTTCCCATAACTGTAATGAAAAATGTCGAAATAATACACGTGTGTATAACTCGTATCATTAAAAATCCTCGCCTTCAGCTTGGGCTTGCTAATGACAAGAATGGCGCTTTGTCCTTAGTGGTCTCTCATAAGTCTTAGTGGTATCTCTTTGTGCTTGGGCACCCCACAATGATCTAGTGCTTATGCCAGATTTTTTTTAATTACTTGAATTTGAAATGCTTCATTTATGCTTCCAGACAGACAAACACAATACTTAAAGAAGTAGACAGTAGTTACCTACCCTACTTTTGGGGAAAATGTTTATTTACTGGCAATCTTTATGCTGTAATCACATGCCGCTTACGCACACATCATTTCAATAATTGCCTCAGTTTTAGGTGGAGCGCTTGTATGAAATTATCCTTCTAGGCGTTAATATTCTAAGTGTGTAGTATTAAACAAGCTTTTACTATTTCAGTGGTTAAAGAAGTTGAAGTATCAGTGTCCCTTTGTAGAATTCTCAATTTTGCTGCCATGATACCAAACGCACGTTCGACATTTATTAACTTCTAGCAGGGCTCAAGCGCTAATTGATTATTTTTTTTACGTTCATCCAAATTGGTCCCTCCAAGGGACAATAGGTTAATGTGTAAAACAAATGCTTCATTACCCTCTAATACAAAAGGCCAGACTATCAACGGTATGGGTTCTGGTATTGACGTTTACGGCAATTTATGGCGGCACTATTGGCAATTAATTGCTCGGCCATTAATGGCAATATTATGTCTACAATAATTGTATGGCGCATGATCCAGTCTCCTAAACGGGCTACACAACCCGGCAACAATAAAATAGAGGGCGACTGAAAAAACAACAAAATTGGCCGGGCAACATTGCGGAAAATAGATCACTCAGCGATCGTCCGGCAACCATCAAATCAATACTGGAGTGTACTGCCATGTTACTGGCCACAGCATTGCCGCCACAAATTGCCGTAAAACATGGCCCGTTTAAACGCCCCTTTAATTAGTTGCTTCCAAAGATTAGAATTATTCAAATTGACATCAAGAATCACATTTTGTCTGTATGAATCTATGTCTACGTGTTTGATTATAATAATGTCTAGATGGAGCATCAGAGTATATTTGTTCTGTGACTATATCTAGCGACAATTCCACAAGAGAGATGCTTTCGCGTCAACCGTTTAATTAAAAAACCCGAGTCAATCACAGTCAAACTAACTGTAACGTCCCGACATTTTAAATGTAACACTTGTGGTCGTTATAGAATTTTCTAAGCTACGGGTCTTAATCGCCGACGTTTCGACTGTATGGCAATGTCCGTGGTCACGGCTAGACTGGTTTAGCACAGCGTCACCTCCGTGAAGCATGAGTTTCCGAAACTACCCTCGCTTGTTATAAAATTACATTTACTGCGGGTCTTATCCACGTAAAATTATTTAAGGTAAAATACCTTGTTTATTGCCCGACGTTTCGATATTACAACGGCCGCGGTTACGGCTAGCCAGGTCTACCTGTAACCACGGCCGTTGCAATACGGCGATTATTCACGCGGTTAAGATCCGTAGTTTAGATATTTTTTTAATGTGGTAAATCGCAAAAGTGTTTTGATACCACAGATAAAGAGGCGTCTAAGCGGGCCATTTTTTACGGCAATCTGTGGCGGCACAATTGCAACTAAATTGCGCGGCCAATAATGGCAATATATCCAGTCTCCTAAACGGGCTACACAACCCGACAACAACCGCCAAGTACAATAGTTAGCGACTGAAACAACAACAATATTGGCCGGGCAACATTGCGGAAAATCGATCGCCCAGCGATCGTCTGGCAACCATCAAATCAATAATGGAGAGTACTGCCATGCTGCCGGCCACAGCATTGCCGCCACAAATGCCGTAAAAAATGGCCCGTTTATTAGACGCCCATTAATATAATACTATATCAATACCCTCGCTTGATTTTTATCTCGTTACACAGATATTACCTCGGTTGATTATAAATGTTAAACCAAATAACGGATATCCGCGTTGTCAACCCTGTCAACTACATCTGGACGATCCGTTCGGCGTTTCCGTTTGAACTAAATAAAAAGAAATAATTATTGTGATAGCTAACTGAATAAAATAAATTAGAAAACATTAAATCGTTAAGCGTTAAAGTAGGGTAATTAACAAATACAAATATAGATGGCAGTCTCAGCGGATACTTTTCAGTAGTTACTATTGTTGACAATAGATGGCTGTAGGTACGTTTATGATAAGTTTGTATGATTCAACTGTTTTCATACAAATTCGAGAGTGTAGATGTCCTATTGCGTTGCGTTCGTGGTCTCTTCTTTTTCTTTCTTTATTTTACACACTCAGCCCTTACGGAACTGATTTCTAAACGTAGTAAAAATTTGACGCACGTGACGTTTCCGAACAATAACGTGCCCGTCAAGCTGATAATCAGAATAATCAGTTGCAATTTTCCATTTCCGTAAAACAATATCGCCAAAAATGTGTAAAAATAATTAATAAACAACTATTTTAAGTTCAAATTAATATTTATAGGAATTATTTACAATATTGATGTCGTTAGTCAGCTGATTCTAAAACAGTGCTAATATCTTGTGTTCATCCCTCTATAAATAATTCTAACAGCCTTTTTAATGGAGTTTTCTTGAAGCTAGTGGTAAATATACTTAATGAAAAGAGTATATAGCGTTAAAATGGATGCAAGCAGTGATTCTTTATCGGGTAAGTGAAATAAGTTTGTTAAAAATTGTTATGTAAAGATGATACGCTCAAATCGCGTGTTTTTGTCTAATTTAGTTTTACCCCCGCCTTTGACGGGTTCCCCAGCGGTTTTATTGACTCCAGGTCGTACGAGGAACATCGCCCAGGACATGGAAGCCCTGAGGCTGTCAAGACAAGACAACCCCTACTTACAGGTACGGCTTACATAATAAATATATTAATATGCGCTTTTATGCGGAAGACTATATAATTGGACGTGTTTTCCGCATTAATAGTAAATAATACGATAAAAGTAAGGAAGTTGGCTATTGTTTGTTTTTATACCAATGCTGTATTGGATTATTTATTAATAATATGCATACTTTCTTAAATAATTATCCAAAGAAGACTTGAAGTCTATTATGTTGTTGTAATTTAAAAGTAATCTGGGGATTTCAAGTTGATAACAATATGCATAATAATAGATAGTAGTTATCTAAAATATATAATACTATAAAATCTGAAGAGTTTGTTTGTTTGAATGCGGCAATCTCAAGAACTACTGGTCCTAATTGAAAAAAGCTATAGGCTATATAACATCACGCTATGACCAATAGGAGCGGAGCAGTAATTAAAAATGTTGCAAAAACGGGGAAAATGTACTTATACAGAGTTGTGCAGGTCTGCTAGTACATAATATAAGAAATCAGTGTACTTCTACAGTAGTAGTACGTTGGACGGGCTACCACTGACAATAACAAGGTTTCCATTTGATTATGACATTTGGAGACGATAAGTCGTCAAAATCAGAGAACTCTTGTATAACAAGGATAACAACAACGGCATTTGTCATAAGTGTCAAAAGTGTCAAAAATTTATAGGTACAGGGTGTAATTTGGTTCATTATTTGAAATTGCTGTCACTTTATACGGGGTAGGCAGTCCAGTGTTCGATGTACTTATGAGGTCAGTGATGATATAAAATAAATTTTGACTGCCTCTGTGGCGCGGTGGGAGTGTGTCCGACTGCTACGCAAGAGGTCGTGGGTTCGATTCCCACACGGGACACCACTTTGTGTGATCCACAAATTGTTGTTCCGAGTCTGGGTGTACTTTGTGTCCGTGACTTGTATGTTTGTAAAGTCTTCTGCGACACAGGGCTTGTACCCTAATGCAGGAGTCGTCTTTAAAAAAAAAAAAAATAAGCCTTTATTGCTGAGTTTACAAGTTAAATTTACTTTTTACTTTTTTCCCCGGCTTGTCCTTCGACCTAGGCCTCCTCTAAAGATTTCCACTTATCCCTGTCCTTCGCAATTCTCATCCGTTCTGGACCAGCAGTTCTCTTTAAGTCTTCTTCCCAGTGTTTTGGTTGTTGCCCTTTGCTCCTTTTCCCATCTCTGGGGTACCATTCTGATATTGTTTTTGTCCATTTCCCATTCCTCTCTCTTAACATATGTCCTGCCCATTGTCAATTTATTGTTTTGAATATTTTGCCAGCATCTTCAAATTTAGTTATTTTTTAATATTTTCTATTCTTACCCTAGATGGAGATTCTGAATTAATTCATTCAATTTGTTCCCACTTGTTTTGTGTCTGATTCGAATAAAAATCGAATGTCGGGAGCCTCTATTCGCACGTGTGTCGGCGTCTCCGTTCTCACTTGTTTTCCCTCTTCGATCCGTCATAGTCCGTAAGAACGGAAATCAATTAGAATTTACACGTCCGTAGGAAGATTAGGCGCAAGATCGACATCGATAGTCATTTATTAAAATTATAATTCAATAAATTTCGGTCAATACATTAGAATTACGAATTAATCGGATCCAATAGGAATGAAGCAGCAATGAAAAATGTTACAAAAACGGGGAAATTTGACGCATACGAAGTTGCGCGGGTCAGCTAGTATAAAATAAAATTGGTAGTGTTCCCTATTACATCATAATCATGCTAGTATTTTCAGAGCTTATCCAGAAGATAATCCCTGAAAATATTCAAATTCATAAACTACCTATTCATGATATACCTACTTGTTATTAACTTTTTTTTTGTAGCTAGCAATGTGGGATTGGGGGTTCCAAATTACTAGAAATCCTATTGACCCCTCCAGCTAAGCAGCAGCAAGCAATAGCTTGTGTTAGGAGTGGGTTCACGTCGGTAGTATAATGGGTAGGATTCGAAACCGGCGACCTCACGATTGCGAGTCCGATGTCTAGCCATTAGGCTGCCGCCGCTTTGATTTACGAAAAATCAACTGTTTTACGAAAGCAATATTGTAAGGTTCTATTTTCAATTTCCAGCAAGTGATGGCCAGCAGAGAAAGTTTGATTGAGAGCCACCATGATGAATGTGAATCAGATGATACGATACTCATGTCTCAGGTAAGATCACTTTATTCTTTATATATTTATTCCTTGTAGGTACAGGAATATAATAGGAACAGTAGGTACAGGAATCACTTATGGGACAGGGGCTCCTGTTATTCTGAGTATCTATAGACCAAGCCCTGTGTAACACATACAATAAGATCAATTGCTCCTGATATGGCATCTATTAGCTTACAAGGAGGCTCCATTGTAATATTAATATGTAATAATAATATTTATTGTCCAAAACTTGTAACTTTTATGACAATAAATATTATTATTATTATGTATGTCGTTTCCATATTACGGGACTATGGAGTCCCGGTCATTTGTGAGGCGTGCGTGGGGCCGAAGCCAACACGTAGAGGCCCGTTAGACACTTTAATCTAAAGGCTATGTGACACAAACCGGCGAATATCGTTGTATACACTATATAAATGTACCCAACGACATTCCCCGGTTAGTGTAAAAACTATTGTCAAAAAGTGGTAGCTGAGAAAGTGGGTTATGGAGGTGATGTGTTAGTGGAATGGTTAGCTAGTACTATTGAAGGACTGGCGTGTAAACACATGGTAAAAACACACGGACAAATGGGCAGGCAGTGACTCGCCACTCACTAGATGGCCCCCCTTCTGGCCGCCACAGGCATACATCCAAACAGGCGACAGAGAGCAACATTGGTTGTGAGCAGCTTGGGGTGTCGAGCGGTGCGGCGCCGGTTTCACCATCACGAAGAAGGCCCGTGAGCGGGTTTCCCCGTAGTTATGCCCTTGAAAATGACACTTCCACCCCCGAGCATACAAGCTCTGGCGACCTCCCTCTGGCCGGCCGATTAAGGCAAGACAGAGTTGAGAGTCCTGCGGGCCCTCTTGGTGTTCCACTCCCGCCGGCCAGTGAAGGCAAGCGGGAGACGAGGCCCTGACCGACTCTTTGAGGCATCGGGACCGCAGTGTCGTCACGCACATTCAGCTCGCCACAAAGCTGCCCTGCGGTTTGTGTTTGTTGTTTGTGTTCACCCTCATGAGACATTTTTTATTGGTGTCATAAGGATTTCAAGAGCTGCTACTATGCCCTCAGAGTGTTGCGTTAATTTCATATAGGACAACGCCTAGCCCCGAGGGGTTTTATTATTATTAGTATTGAGTGTGCTTAACAAGTTTATCCAAACTAAGCACTTGGGTAAACGCAAGGTAGGACAACCTCCAGCCAGATGGACTGACAACCTGAAGGTTGCTAGGATGATTTGGATCAGGAAAGTGGAGGACTGGGTGTCCTGGCGTAAATTAGGAGAAGCCTATGTCCAGCAGTGGACCGATGCAGGCTGACTGATTAATTTAAGCGCTTGAGTGAAACTTTACTAAAAAAAATATTATTTTGAAGAAGCTTAATTATGCTGTTTGTTGATCATTGATGTACATATGTATATCAATGTTGTTGACTTATTAGATTAAGCTAAACTTGTGTTATTATGCCAAATTTCATCCATCAGCATTTTAAGTTTAAGCTATTAAATGCATCTCTGAATATTTAGTTTTCCTACGAAGATTTTCTTAGGAAATTAAATAGGAACCTAGAATAGGAACGAAAGTAATAAAATTAAAGTACTTATGTAACTTCAATAATGTTCTGAACGATAAAACGTAACATTTCTTACAGGAATTCGGAAGCACAGCCCTGGACTTTATAGAAGATGATCCAATGACTTTAAAAGAAGTTCATGAACATATGATACGATCGCCTCCACCAACAAGTTGCTGGCCACATGGTAAGCACAAATCACAATATCCATAGCTATATAAATAAATAAGATTAAAGTGTAAAGTCAAAATAACAGTTTTTTTGTCTGTCTGTTTGTTCGGCTAATCTCCGAAACGGCTGGACGGGTTTTGACGAGTCGTTTATTGTTTAGACTATTGAAGATGTAAGGCTACTTTGCTACTACTAGGTTTTTATCATACCGCTAAGTTTTATAGGGAGAGAGTAGCACTGTAACTTTACGCTCGCGAAGTCGCGGGCACAGCTAGTGTTATTTATAAAAAATCATACTAAACTATAACCTAACAAGGCATAATGTTTGTGAATTGATCACATACGTTATGCCTAACTAAAGCGTTCTCTGACGTCGTCGTATCTGTTTTTATTATAAGTACTTTAAATTAAAAGTAATAAACACCAATAGGATATTACACAACACAGTTAAAACCTTAGAGATGCGCCAAGTACAACTTTTACCGAGTAACCGGGTACCGTTTACTCGGTATTAAATTTGCCGAGCCGAGTACTTGGCCGAGTAACTAGGTTTAGCTTATGCCATTGAGATACATACCACTATTGGGCACGAAAGATTACTTTTTCTTGACGCACGATTTGCCTGCAAACAAGGTCCTCAGTCTTGCCATGAAGAAATTTCTAAAACTCCATGTTTTTTTTTATAAAAAGAAAACTCAAAACAGCATTATTTTTGAAACTTAAACCATAAATCCATAAGCTTTAAAATTTAAGTTATTAAAAAACGCCGTCATGTGTAAGTCATATTTCCCCAATTTTCGCAAAGATTTTGAAGGAAAATACTCTCAATCTGGAGGCACTGCCGAAAAGCCTCTTGCATCTGGCCGTTCTTAGCACGCGCCAGGCACCCATTTCTTCAAATTAAAATTTCTTTATACGCTTAGTAAGGAAAATATGTAGGTAATGCTAAGTTTCCAATGCAATAAATAACGTGCGTTTTATTTAAGCTCAATATTCATCATGCCGATAAAAATTGAACTTAAATAATAACAACGACCCAATACGGATTATAAATTTTATTTTCGACTTATTACCGAACTAGTTTAATCCCAAAACTATGAATTTGGATCAAAACGGAAACAAAATAACAATCATAAAGTTATTTAGAGAAGAAAATCAAACCTTCGAGGCTTAGAGGTGGACCAAAGGCGAGAGGCCTTTGGTCCACCTCTAAGCCTCAAAGGTTGCCGCACTTTAACTTACTGTCACAATTTAATTGGTACGCAATTAGAAGGAAATAATATATCCAAATAATATGCATTATAACTTTATGATTAATGATTCAAAGTAAGACCAAATGAATGAAGACTAAACGACATATATCCCTTTAATATTTACGTCAGTTATGCAAGAGTATAAAACGTAAAGTTTTTAAGTTCCGAGTAACTCGCCAGTAAAACCGAGTTATTCGCCCGAGTACCGAATAAAAACTCGGCGCATCTCTACTAAAAACCACCCCAATTTAACTTGGTTATAGCAAAAAAAGAAAAACTGCACTCAAATTCATCCATCCGTCTCATTCTCAATGGCACAGACATACACACAGATCATGGGCATACCTAGGATCACTTTTCGGGAGGGGGAGGTTCGTAAGTTTAATGGGGTGGAAGGGGTTTAGGAGGCACAATTAACTAAACACCGGCCAAAAGTCTACTGTGTATCTACCATTTTTATTTCAGAGGGAGGTTTCAACACCCAAACCCCCCGTGGGTACCCCCATGACCCACTTGTAGTACTTGTAAAACATAACAATGCAGTGCTTGCATCGGAGGTTAAAAATACAGGGTTCATCTTCAAAGCAATATTACTAATGTTATAACTAGACTTTATGATTATTTCATTGCACTCATAAAAAGCCCATTACTTAGAAATGCACTTTTTTATCGAGTGTGTACTAACAAGTCACAGATAGGCACATAAGAATCTTATCTGCAATCAATTTGATCTTATCTATGTATTACACGTGAGTTCGTTTCGATAGCTGCTCTCATTATGAGAATGGTTTAGTTTTCCATTTGTTTATAGTGTTATGTGGGTCATTTTATCAATGACTATTAATATTATTATGTTAAAAGATAATTATTATTGGATCGTCAAAGCACGCCAGAAGGCATTTTGTTTGTAAAATTCGAGTTTGTATTAATTTTATGTAAGCAGTACGAACATGCTGCCGTGATTCTGCTCAAATGGGATTACGTTAGTTACCTTGGATTTATGTTGCCAAGGACTGAAGCCATAGGCAGTATTAACCTCCTAAATTAACTTGTTAAATATTAATTGGAATATTGAAGGCTGACAAGTGTAGGTAGGTAATAGTCTAAGATCCGGTGTAAGAAATATATACTCTCGTCTGTTATTTGATGTGTTTATTTTTAAATTTAAATTTTATGCTAATGTTGGAAACTGACTTTGTCACACGTCAGTTATTTAAGTGTTTTTTTAAATGATATTAAAAGTTATTTTATTAGTTTTATTAGAAAAAATAATCATAAAATTTAAAAAAAACAGTGAAATGCAAGTTGAGCTCGCTCACCTAGGGTACCGCACAAACTGGTTTATTTTCTTCAGCAAATAAATAATTTTATGATTTATGATTCTTGTGATGTAACTACAATTTAGGGTGTTCAGATTTTTTCCTTTATTTATGTTTTATGTTATTGCTTTTTGGAAAATTTCACGATTCTAGATCAACAGGAGGTATCCTTTAGGTTTTGATTAACCTTATTGGCACGTGATTTAGATAGGAAAGCCATTTGTGATTTATCTTTTTAGACAATATGTATCTTATAATCTTTGTTAGGATCAAATACCAGATATCTCTTATATATGTTTCTTAGACCGGATCTCGTACTATAACCTATATATTATTTACTAAGAAGGTTACATAGGTATGGCTCGTCATTCCATTATACAGTAATAGCTGAAAATTTGTCCTTGACTTTAATAATTAGTGTGAGTGTGAAATAAACCCTGAAAAACTTTTTAAGTTATGTGTTACCTATTCGGCGGCATGAATGTCGGTTGTCGCACACTTTCTCTATTCCAAAATTCATCTAGATCTAAATTTTAAATGTAAGCATAGGAACTTATAGACATATATACACACATCAAAAAATATTCCGTATTTTGTTGATTATAAAAAAAAACTATAAGTTTTTTGTTAAGAAAGCTAAGTATGGTAAGAATCCGAATTTTATTATCTATAATTAAAAATAAAATTAAATCTATTAAATATTATATTACTATATTTAAATTTGCCAAATTGTGCAAATTAGGTTGTTTTATAAAATCTGAAAATTTTATAACATTGACTTGTTTTTTTTACAATAATTGTAAAATACAACTGACTTTAAAATGATATCTAAATACCTAATTACTAATAGAATAAAGTAAAAAAAATAAAAAGTAATGCTTAAGTAAAAAGGGAGCCCGGAGATCCGTCACACAGGTCTCGAACCTACTACGGACTCCAACTCTCAAAAGGTTTCAAGTTTATATTACCTCAATGCACAAAACTTGTAGTACCTGGATGAGCTAGCTTCACTCGGTATTTTTTTAAAAAGACGGTTTCTAAAAACGAAACCTAGCTATATCGATTTATCGTTCTCGAAACGTTTAAAGGTATTATAGATTATATAGATATATAAGTTCATTATAAAAACGCGCATGCCCAAATTAGCTGTTTAATTTTGACAGTAAAACTTAACAGAAGATTAACTTTGAAATATGAAGTTTATTTCTATCGCTATAAAGTTTTATATAATGCTCAAACTCAAACCCCACTTTTAACCCTCTATCGCTTTATACTAGGCGTACCCAGTATTATTATTCGGTGAGGGGTTTCAGTTCCAAATAAAACGGGGATTCAAACTGTTCTGGGGAGTGGGGTTTCTGACTTTAACAATAAGGCCCCGGTGACACTACGGTTAAACCGCTGCGGTTTTTAAACGCGAGATTTGATGACACAGCGAAACTAATACAAGCGGCCCACTGACCTGTATAGTACGATGAACTGGCTACCTACTAATACTATAAAGTGACAACATTTCAAATACCGAATCCAATGACCATGCTGTGAACCTTTTTACACTTAAGAAGTTATGACTAATGGCGTTGACCAAATCAATGGAAATGTGTTACAAATAATAATATAATATCTTGGTACAACTCACAACGCTATCTGATTCCAAACTAAGCAGAGCTTGTACTATGGAAACCAGACAACCGTTATACATACTTATATATTTCTAAACACATACATATTATAGATAAATAAAACCTAGACACAGAATAAACCATCGTGCTCATCACACAAAGTTGATGCTGGGTGGGGATCGAAAGACGACCTCTTGCGTAGCAGTCGGATACATTCCCACAGAGGCAGTCACAAGTTTCATTTGATTATATCAAATGGAAGTTTTTTACTTGTTTTTAGTGCGCCTTAAACTTGCTTGGGCTTGGGCCTTAAACCGATAAACCGAAGACAAAGGCTTAAAACTCCCAAATCAACTTTCTGGGTACGTCTATCACAGAACTACTAACCAATCCTAACCTGTACAATATTTTCTCGGCTCAAGACACACTGTCGAACCGCGCGTCGAGCGCGTTCGACTTCGCCGGCGATAGTCCTGTGTCGTACAGCGCTTTCTCGGTCAATTCGCAGGAAAAGGTTACTAACATATTGTACTTATGCTTTGTTATGTATTGTGTATCGCACTGCGCTTTTTTTGCACATTTATTTGCCTGTGGTATATTCAGGGCCGGTTTTTTCAATGGCGTATGGATCATTCCATATAAAAACACCAAGGATGGTGCGCTGCATGATTTCCGATATTGATGAAAAAATTAGAGAATGCTTGTCTAGGTGTCTAATATCTAAAACCGTCGATATTATATTTTTTAACAGGTTATTTTTTTACATTCATCGAAAATTTGAAAATGGTCTACTTTAGGGTCAGCTTTGATGGGTTACAGTTTTTTTCTATTACACAAATTGTGATTGTTAGTGCTGTATTGTACAGACCAATAAATGAGCTTTAATTTCTTAATAATTCAGATTTCGATAGTTAATGACGGACAATGAAACTTTTCTAAGAATTGGTGGATTTTCCTGATTTTTAATGGCTCCTTTGCTTTGATTTTTTCATGCTACTATAATAGAATAGGTTACAGAAAGTAGCAAATGTAAATTATAAAAAATGAAAGCTCATTCACTGGTCTGTACAATACAGCACTAATCACAATTTGAGTAAATAAAAAAAAAAATACCTATCACAGTTCACCCTGCAATCGAGCATTTTCAAACTTTCAATGTTTGTAAAAAAAAAAACTGTTGAAAAAATATAATCTCGATGGTTTTAGGTATGAGATACTTAGACAATCATCATGCAGAGCGCTTTTTAATTCAAATTTGGTGTTTTCATATGGAATGACCCGTATACATGATTTTGGTTTGAGCTAGATCCTGCCGGGGATAGTTCATATTAAGGTAAAAATCAAATAAGGAGTAATCAAGTTCTTAGGCTTTCATCCTATGTGCAGTTATCCCAAAAAAGGTTTCCACTGTTCTCTTTACAGATCTAAAGCCCCATTTTTCTGTTCGTATGAACCTGCCATTTTTACAGTCATCTCAAAGAAATACAAAGATTTTTTAGACTGTCTCAACTTTTTGCAGTCTCAAGCCCCTATCATAGTATAGAGTCCTCTCGTGCATGTAGGGTATTCTTTGATATACGTACCCTCAGTGGGGATAACCGCCTCCAAACCAAGATCTTGATTTCTTTAACTTTAACATATAGTAAGGCTGGTACTGAGTATACCTGAAAGAAACGAACCGAAACAGAAACGGACGGACGAAAATGATTGCAGTGTCTTGCATAGTTTTAAGTTCTGGATTTCACTAAGCATTTAAGATTCAGTTCGTTTCTTTGTTACAGGCTTATAGCGTATTATACTTAGGAATTTCTTAAAAGAACTCTTGTCTAAAATACGTTTTTCAGTTGAAGATTTTTGATTTTGTAAAGTTTTAGTTCTAAATGTTTGGTAATAAATAGAATTAAAAATCTTAAACTTGACCAATATAAGGTTTATTTTATTTATTCTTCATTTAAATGATATTGAGTGCATGTTATTATTTTATTTATTTGTAACTTAACCCTTTTTAACAATTTACATTATAACATTTTCAAGGTTAGTCTGTCTTTCAATATTATTTGATGTTAATAAAAACTTGTGTTACCAATTACAGGAGTTATTAAGCAGTCGTTCTCCTCGTCGCGGTACACGTTGCGATGAATCTCGTAACAATAACAGCACGGGACGCCCACGGTCATCCCGGTCAGCTTCCCCAAGGTCACATGACCTTACAATGTGCGGACGGCCTTTATCCTTACCAGGTACGGTAGTTATGTGAACATTTATTAGTAGATAAAAATGATTAAGTGTTAAATAGAGGCGATTCGATTATCGTGGGTGCAAAGTTAAGAAGCATTTGAAATATATAAATTATCAGGAAAAAGGGTTTAAAGTGACATAAAAACACAAAAGTCTATTCGTTGTCAAACATTTATTTTATTATATATTACCTTAATAACTTGGAAGACGAATAATCAATTAACTAAATAAATAAAAGTACAGGTAGAAAACGAAAATAAATATAGAATTATTTACTTTTCAAGCAATTGCGGGTGCAACGCGCTTCAAACAAGTGAATTTAAATATCTAATATAATATCCTCTAAATTAACTATTTATTTTCAAATAAGTCAGTATTCGTCGAAAACACTGTGTTTATTAATATCATGGATTCACTGGAATTTTCTTCTTTGCGATTATGTCTTCAAATTGCAAATCTGTAATGTCAGTCTTGAGGTCAGTAAAATATTGGCCATTAATTGTTTCCAGAAAGCTTTTTTTTATCGAAGTTGAAGGAAAATTTAATAGTATAATGATAAAAATAAATACCTATGAGTATATAAAATTATTATTCTATGCATAAAAATAACTTTGCAAGTGGTCGATGTCTGTAAATTTAATATGTTATTATAAATAAATATAATTATTTATCTTAGTAACGTCAATAGAAGCTAAATATTTTTTTTTGGCTGTGCGTATTACGCTAAAATTACTAAAGGAATGTTGATGTGGGCTTCACAGCTGCATTGTTGCAGGTCTAACTTTAAATATAGGGTACGTTTAATCTCAATACGCAGTCTAGAAGTAGAGTTCCACGTCTTCAAGATTCACGCAGACAAAGTCGCGTGTATAAATAGTAATTTTTATATTTGAAATTATAATTATTTATTTTTTGTCTCCGCGAAGTCCGTGCATTTTGTTTTGTCCATATTTTAGCAAAGCAGTCTCTTTCAGTGCAATTTCAGCGATATTTTTAATAAAGAACAAAATAATTGTCAACAATTTGGTAGTTGTAAAGAAAACAATAACGTACATCAGATATTATAATTCAAGGCATTTTAAATCTATTAATATAATACGTTAATTATTATTCAAGGCATTTTAATATAATAATAAAAACTTAATAAAGTATAATAAATCTCACAATCATGTTACCTAATAATGTTAACTAATTAGGTGTACAACCACTTTAAATCAACCTTATTTCGATTCAATTGTCTAATTCCTCCTAATTATTCGATTTCTTCTTACTTTTGCAAAGTTTAAAATTGCGGGTGCAACATTCTAACATTGGCTACTTGCAGACAATAATGCCTAAAAAGTAACAACAAATATTTACATGTTTTGTTAGAAATTAATAAATTATATTTGTCGCTATTGGTTTACGAAGTAAATCATAAATATTAAACTATCATTAATGGGTATTTCCCGCGTGTGTTGGTAGCTATGGTAAATGTATTTTACACCGATTCTTCGTTGATAAGCCCGCCATTAAATTTAAAAAAGTTAGGACCAAAATTTCTTTATTGATAACTAGGTCCTTCTATTTTGTATTGTTATAAAAATAATTAACAAATATTGTAATTTTGAAATCGGAATTTGATAATCGTCTATAGTGGAATCTCGTCTATATCGTCCTAAGGTTAAGCAATCCTGTAGCTATAGATTGACAACTGATTACACCACTAATGACATGACACAATATAGGCAAACCGTCAGTACTGTATTACAATTTTGTCATATTACTAATAACTTGTAAACTAAACAACTAATTACAAAACTTTTGATTACAGGCGAGAGTCACCTTCGAAACTCTCTTAGCAAAAAACAGAATAGTCAGCCGAACGAAAAGAGCGAGAGATCCGAACGGTTCTCTCTCTTACAACACCCACGCCCATTACGGAGACCTCATTCCAACAGACGGGACGATGATAGCGTCCATCTTGTACAGGATTGCGATAAGTAATATTTAATATTGCCAATGAGTGGATAAGACCGAATAATTGTATGTAAAAGTGGTCGAAAGTGCTAAATAAATGGTGTATGTTAAGTGACCTTGACCTCTATGAAAATTGCTCAAGGTGATCTTTTAATTCAACGACATTGCGGAAATAAAAGGTAGAGAGAAGTAGATGCGTCAAAAATGAGATTTCAGTATCAAAATTTAGAAATCTCTAAATTATTAAAACATTTAAGTCTCAGTATTTTAATAACTACTAAATGAAGGTCACATATTTTCAAGGTCAAGGTTAAATATAACCAATGTTCGATGTTGATTGTCGAAAAATTATTAAGGAATTGAAATCATATAAAATGTAAGTAGCTGTTCGAATATTACCTATTTATTATGAGACAACATCTTGTTGTCTCTTTCTAAAATATTTCAACATGTTACCAATACCGCTGGTTATATGGTTCTGTTAAATAGATATTTAATTGTTTGAAAACATCAATTAAAAAAATATATAAAAATTAAAGCAAAAAAAAAATATAAACAAAAATATTGGCACTTAAAATAGTAAAAATAAAAATTGATAGAAAAAAATAAATGAACAGTATTTGAACAAATTTAGTAAAAAATTGCAATTCTTCCATTTAGCAAGAAAATACAAAGAAATCATTAGAGTATACTTTTTTGTGCTTACCAAGATTTAAACAATTAGTTCACTAATGTAGTATTGAGACTACCTCAAATAAAATATACTTAGGAATCGCTCACATAGAGGTTTAATCATTGACGCCTTTCTGTGCGTATTATAATAATTATAAACCTATTACATTAGGGTTTATCATTAATTTATAATAATAAACCCTAAGTTAATAGGCATAAAGTGTAATTTGCCTTAAATTCAACACTCCTTAAAGTTATTATTAGTTAAAATGTCGGTGATTTAAATATATGCTAACGTAGACTAACACTAAAATGTGTCCTTACTTACACTAGAAATAAATGCTGTTTATTTTTCTGGTGTGATTTTACACAAAAATAAAATCGTAAAATCGGATTTCACGGGATAAAGTCAAATTATATGGGAGAAAAGTGTTATAAAAAATGGGTATTGAATGTTGAAGTAGGGTAAAGCCTGATAATTGGTTATTGACGGATTGTATGAAGCATTTCTGAGTTATAGAGGTAATAATAATTCTGCGGTACTGTTACTTTAAGTGAGGTAAATGACTAATGGATAAAATAAGATAAATAAGTATGATGTCGGTATTGCCGGATAAAGTGGGGTAAATACCATTAATGGGGCAATAAGAGATAATGCCGTATAAAGTGGGGCACAACCCCAAGATGGGGTATTACCGGATAATGTGGGGTATTGTCGCATTAAACGAGGAAATTTAGCGTTGTAGCCGTTTTTTTGCCGCCGGTACGGTACACGAAAACCACACAAATTCCTATAAAATGCTCACAGTAGAAATAATTCGCAGTCCTACCAAAATAGTTGGATAGACGTATAGACTAGTGTTATAGTATTATTGTTATAATTAATAAGCTTTATTAGATAAATAATAGATTAGCGCGAAATGCTGTATAAAAAGTATATGTTCAAGTTTAAAACTATTTTTAATTTTAAAATTGGAGTTTAATTTTTATTAATCTTTTTTACTAGTGAATAGACAAGTCATGTATAGACTAAAGATTTATTGAGTTACCGAATTATTGTAGTAGTTCAAAATATATCCCACCATTATTTTTTAATCAAATAATGTACAGTTGGCGACGTAAGTTTGACCATAAATAGGCCAATACGTTTTTATTAAAATATATATTTGTATTTTTATTGGTAACATTGGCCGATCACACAAAGTGTTATTAATTATATTAAACATATTAATTTCTTTGATGCTGTCTGTATGTAATTATATTAAAAATATTAATTTGTGTGAAGCTGTATGTGTATTATATTGTTTGATGTTTATTTAGGATAAATATTGTCAGACATTGTGGGGTAAGTTAGGATAAATCCATATAATTTCAATGTTTTAATGTATAAATGTTTATTAAATAGTAAATTGTAAAGCCATTCAATCAATCACTGTTGAGGCTACTCCAAACTATGTTCTAGTCCGAATCTCTAAAACTTTTTGTTTATCTAAAACGTGGACATTTAGAGCATTTTCTTTTTCTGCTATATAATTTGTCATATTTCTCATAGAAGGGAATATGCAATATTTTTATTTTTGCTTTGACTTTAAAGAATTTGGAAAGAGGTTTTTTTGGAAAAGAACCGGAGAACTTTTGCAAAAAAACGCTTTCAAAGTAACAGTTTCGAATTGCGCGCGATAACGTACCTACAGTTTCGATGACGTCACACATGTAGTCGATTTGTGCTTGTCACTCATATATCTCCTCTCTACTTGTTCCTCTTTTGCTAGTTTCGCGGTATTTTTTTTTATACTGCTGACATCAATAGCACCTAGTGACAAAATACCACCAATAGCCAAAGAAAACGCCGCATTGACTTTTGTTTTTCGCCAATATATCCATCTAATTCAACAAGGTTTCCTAATAAACGGTTGTTTGTTGGACATAGCCGATGGCGTTGTCGTTAAAAGATTCCCTTGTTGAACTGGATGGTGGAAGCTGGTGGTGTAATTCAAAGTTTAATTAATAACGGAGGCTAAACATACCGCAGTAGTTTAGTCCTTACAATTTCTACACTTGAAAACTCTGCACTTACAACAAGAAGAAGTTAAGAACATGTTGATCGTATCTTTTGGCATGTCCCTTGAGTGTGTCTTGATAAACCCAACTTCCATTTTATTTGATAAGCACAAAAATAATTATTTTTTGCAACAGAATAAGTTTTACCGCCACTAACTAATCAAGTCGGACATCATGTGTGACGTCACTGGCCGATGATTGCCGTTAAAATACGTTCCGTTTCAATTCATAAAAGTATTTAAAAAAATGAGATTAGTTTAAAATAAAATCGTTACGATGTCTTTTTTACACACTTTCACATTTCAATCATGAAATATTCGTAATTATTATAATTGCAGCTTGTAATCATGTATTGTATGATTCTATATCATAATAAATATTATGAACTAAAATTATTTTCAACATGATCTTTGAGTGATTGCCGAAAAACTACGCTTCTCAATAAAAGGACGTAAGTGCCATGAAGATACGCCCTTTTTCTGGTGCACGTTTTCAGATCGTTATTTTTCGTGTAGTGCATTTCTCTGTAGTAACAGCTGTGGGGAACCCTACACTGAGCATGGGCCGTCATGCTCTTGCCCGGTATTTTAAGACTTTTTATGAATAATTTCTGCTAAATGTACCTCCTTATGCAATTTCTTTAAATAATAAGGGCGTTTTCGTAACCGTGTGCCCTTATTTTGCAAGTTTTTTTTTATGCCAGAAGGTCAATTTTATGCCAAAAAAAATGCCGCTATGCCGAAATGACGTCAGACCATTGAATTGTTTGGTCTATTTTTTCCTATTATGTTTTTTCTAATGAAAGGAATGGTTCTACATAGTATGTTATATTAATATATTTTAATGTTAATTGTTGTACTCGTATTAATGGAGCTTGGTTGGTTCCGAAGGTCGAGCTTATGTGTTGAACTGTCTGTAAGTTATTTATTGCATTGTATATTTTCATATTAATAATTGTGTGGAAGCGCAAACGTGCAAAGTCATTTTGTAAATTCAACTTTATGTATTTACAAATACGAATGAGATTCCTGTAACAAAATAATATCTTTTTTTTTATATTTTGTTGCTTTTTATGCGATGTCTATTTTACTTCTGTGGAAGTAATTTATTTATTTGCGAAGTAAAAAGTTATTTGCATATTAAAAGGCGTTTTTTTAAAAAAAACATTAAGTGATTATTTTTTGTTTTCATTTCATTTTGTGTATATTTTGACGTTCCAAAAATACTCGTATAGGATAAGTTTGTGTTGAAATGTTGTATAGACAATCTTGTTTGTAAATGAACAGTATTGAATGGGTAATTACTGGTGTGATAGGAATGACATTCAGTCACTTTAACATTTTAAATATTATTTAATACTCTTTTAAAATTAGTTAGTAATAGGGTATTTGACTAAAGTCAAATCAGCCTCTTTTTAAGAAACGTCAAAAACGAGCCGCTCTGTACAAATTTGTATGGAATGCTAGCATATGACGTCACGTTTTCTATGGTCAAATTATTTATTTTCAGTGTTTCTCTTTATGATTATAAATTAAGTAACACATTCAATTAATAAATGAACATATTTTTTAGAACGCTTTAGACATAATTTCTACCTGGTTATTTTAAAATATTCTAATTTGATAGTAGTCAAATACCCAATTGAGATCTTGATAAGACATTAACGAACATCAAATATTAAAAACAAGAGCGAATCGGACTAGTCTTCTATACTGTACGTTTTTATCTTATGATCTCTTTTTCCTGTTTTCCCTTGGTGTTTATCTTTCCAAATTGATTGTCACTTTGGAAAGATACCACGAGAGGGTTAATATTTTTATTACTAGCTTTCACCTGCGGCTCCACCTGGACGCCGGCTATAGCGATTAAAACAAGCTTTCCTTTCCCGGGACAAACTATTTCCATATCTAATTTCATCCAAATCGGTTCAGTAGTTTAAGCGTGAAAATGTAACAAACATAGCTAGTTTCACATTTATAATATTAATTTGGGTTGTAATTATAACATCAGTAATTTCTCATTTTTGTATCTCGTGCCATTTATCCATTGTACAGTATAATAAATAGATAATTCTGTCGTCCTCTCTATACAGGATGATTTCTACTCATAACCTACAGCTCGTGGGTTCTTTATATTACACCAAATAACTTTGTAATAGCAGTATTGAAAAGAAAGTATTTTTAACCCTAAACCACATACCACCTACTTTTGTCATACAACCTTCTGTGAGACCCCGGAGTAAGATCGTTTTTTTTTAAGTTTAGGGCTTAAACCTTACAATAAACAACGATATTACTCAAGCAAAAAAAAACATCGGTAGGTCATAACTCCTTAAAACATGTGGTAGGTAGTAAAGAGTTCATCCGTTAATCTAAAAGCGACGGTAGCTTAATGGCTAAGGCATCGGTCTCGCAATCGTGAGGTCGCGGGTTCGAATCCTACACATTATACTACCGACGTAAACCCACTCCTAACACAAGCCTCTGAGCTTAGTTAAAGGGGTTAACAAGATTGCTAGTATTGTGGGACTCAATCTCACATTGCTAGTTATCTTTTTTTATAAAAAAACAAAAAACTCTGTAATATTTTTCAAAATTGACAAAGTTCTTTAGAATAGTTATAAAGAAGCCACGAACGGGAAGTTCTTAGTATATTACAAATCATTCTGTATACCTATATACACTGTAAATATTCTGAGGGGTGATCGTAAAAGATTTTGATGTACTTGTTTTTGATTAGCGCCGTTTGCATAGACCGAACGATGCCGTTTTTGTAGTTATTTTACATCTAAACGACTTTAAAATAGTTTAAGAGTTTAAAATTTGGTTTTTTGACATCTATCCCCGCCACTGCGCTGCTGTCATGGCGGATCGTTCCGGAATAAATCTTCATTCTGTGTTATCGTACCGTAGCCTTCGCACGTATGTAGTAGTCGATTTTACGAAATTAAAGTAGCAGACTTTAATTTCAATATTTCGTTGTGTCGTAGCGGTAATATGAAAGTTACCATAGTTCTGTGGAACAAAAGGAGGAGAGAAGAACTCTCGGATTGCAAGGCAGATTAAAAAACAAGTAGAAAGTAAAATAAAATTAATAATAAAAAATGTCTACTATCATAGGCATTGTTTATCATCGGTGGTTTATTTCCATAATATAACTACTGTCATTGGCTTCAAATTTGCTTTAAAAGTAGAACCCGACTTAGTATAATCATGAGATCTATTAATACTAATTTACGCGACACTCTTGCTAGCACCAGTCGCGACAAATATTTGTTCGGAGAGGATTTAGCAGATAAACTTAAAGTTAAGGTTGTCCAAAAGACGGGAGAATCCCTACAGAAATGCAACCTTATAGCGTTTACAAGTAAGGGTAGGTAATTCAAAAAGCCGTACTTAGTAACGTAAACGAATTTAAAAGAAACCGCCGTACTTGAGTCACCCGCGACATCTGTCAAAGGCGTCTTCGCCGACCAGGAAAATTATCGTCAATAAATACCTACGGTAAGGCAGCAACAAGGCAACAATTACTAGGTGTAAGTTTTTAGGTTTGGTTTTTGACTCTCAAAATTAATATTACCCTCGGATAAAAAAAAAACAATAAAAACTAATGTTCGTCGTTATCTGCAAAATCTTAAGTGGATATTTCCTGTATTAACAGGATGGGCAGTGTATATACAATATCCACACGTCCACACCTCAAAAATGAGGCCCGAAATATTTGGAAATGATGCGAACGGCGACGTATTGTAATTTTCGCATCTTATATTAACACTAAAGATAGGTATCTAGACGCGGATAGGTTATCCCGAAAACAGGTTTTAGATACCGAATGGGAACTGGGAAATTACGCATACGAGAAAATCAAACTAAAGTTAAAATCACCAAACTTTTTTTTTTTTATTGCAAGCCGTTGTACAATGCTAAATGTTATACTTATGTCACCTGGAAAAACGATCTTGACTCGTGGGCTGTGCTATCACCATTTCATGGAAAAATCTAAAATTTTACACCTTTCCACCATTTTCAATAGTCATAAAAACAGTTCAAAATGATTATTCCTATTTATTAAGGCGAAGGGTATATTTGTTGTCCCATATTGGGCAACTCAACCTTGGTTACCGTTATTTAAAAATTATGCTTTGATTTGAAAGCACTCTCTAACAAAATAAGTACCATTAATGGCTCTTGTGATTGTACATCGTGTACATACGTTATAGTTTTAGACAAATGAAAGGCTACCAATATGTACAAACCTGGAATTTTGCATAGAGAATCTCTCATACCCTACCTACTGTATAATTGTTTTATAGTTTTAATTAAGAAGAAAAAGCTAGCATTGGTTATGTTTAATGATACTCTTTTATTTACTCTAAAACTCACTTACGTTAGTTCCAATGTATGAAGTCTATGTTCAAAACCTACAAGTAGTTAAACATTGTCTATCTATGTTTATTCTACAATTGGTAGATACTCTAAACTTCCTACACCATGTTAAACGGAATGTAGCTGCAAAGCATAATTGAAAATCAAACGAACTTACCAAATGAAGTTCGGTGACAATTATGCGAGCATCTTCATTCGACGTAATTAATCACCCTTATTTTTTGTTATTATTTTAATTCTTAATCAATTAATCCCATCTCAATGCTGCAACTATTTTAAAATAAATGTCTCGGAGTACTTACCTACCTTTAAACATAATGAATATTCATTCCGGAACGACATGACGTCGGGATAGCTAGATAGGTGGCGGGGATAGATGTCAAAAACCTTACTATAAACAAATCGTGCAAGGTTTAAGCTAGATGGCGCTACTACACCTTGTTAAACGGAAATCACTTTGAATGAAGCTGCGAAGCTTAGTTCGAATCGAACTTCACTTGATAAGTTCGTTTGATTTTCAAATATATCACGTAATTTCTGACTTCTGATTTTAACATATTTTGAATGGAAATACCCACAACTTTTTCCAAAAGTACCTACCTATTAGACCGGTAGGAGAGCTCCAAAACATGCAAGCATTTTATAATGACTGACGACATTTTTTTTGAAAATGATTTTGAAATACCCTTCCGCCAGTCACCTGGATTCCTTAGCGTTAAGCTACAGGACATTAATCTGCTACTCACAGCATCTGCCGACTGACTAATTGTTATGTGATCAAATCACGCATGACTGACGCGTCTGGTTACAAAATTTTGCATGACTGACAAACGTAATACTTATTTTGAATTAATGTACTACTAGAAACTATTTTTTAAGTTTCGGAAAGCAGTTTCACTAAATATTTAGTTTATTAGAAAAAAATGAACCTGCCTATGAGCCAAACTGTAAGGAATCCAACTGACTGACCAAAGGGTTACTATTTTATTCTACTCAAGTGACGTAATTAAAAATACAGCCTTTATAAATAACTTGCATTTTTTGGCGCTACCCTCTTGGACTATATTGAGTATTGTAAATAGTCCGCGTAGAATGTTGCTGGTATACTTACATCAGTTGCAATATGTTAATATGTATCTGCATTTAACTAGCAAATGTATTTCTGTTTTTCTTTATAATTTTCACTATAGTATCTTTCACGGTCACCCATTCTTTGCGAACCTTTTGGATTTATCCTTAACCAAAGAGTAGGCCAATGTTAATGTATATCAGTGTGGTTATGTTTTGTATTATATTGTAATTCTGGTCATTCGCTGGTCGATATATCCAGATTGTCTATAGTTAATAAACAAATATTTGATTCTGCTTTATTGGTTTTATTTATTCTTAACTATACTGTTCGTCTTGTGAAATTATTATTGACTTCATCTTTCCCTTTACAATATAATAATGAATTAGCTTTAACGATATATGTGTGCTGATTGCGTTCTAAGCTAAGTAATAGTTTTTCCAAAGTTATATTTTAGTCTAATATTTTTTAGAGAGTCGAGTTTAACTTATACTGACTTACTACTCCTGTAATGAGAAATGGTCTGAGTGTATGGATGGAGTGAGAATGGTGAGAAGTGATCTTTTAGGTCGCAGCGACTTCCGGGCTACAAATCCCGGCCTCTATCCAGATACAATACAATGAGAAATGGTGTGGGTCAAATAATACAACTGAGTGTTTTATTTATAATTTCATTAAATTAATTATTTCTATAACTTTTTACATATAGTAAATTATATGTGCCACGTTTTGTCAATTACATTGAATAATGCTGCCATGTCACATCAGCAGTAGTCACATAGTACCTAATGTTTTGCCTCTACGATCAGACACGTATGGCTACTCGCCTCGACACAGAACGTCGAGTACCCTTCACACTCGGTAATGAATGAATGAGTCCGTCTTCTTGCTAAGCAAAATTTTCAACACCGCCATTTTGTGAAAACGAACACGTTATTCAATGAACGAATGACTGAATGAAACACTGTTACGTATCTCGTTCACTCGCCGAGGTGTCAAGTCCGCGGCAGCCTCGCGTCGACAACGCTCGAGTCGCCTCCACGCACAACTTGGTCCAAGAATATATTTATGAAATAATTTGTATAAAAATTTTGGCTCCAATATTTACAAATGCACTGATATTTTTTTTACACGCCGGACTAATTTTTACAGCGACTAAGTTGGGTAAACAGTCGCGGAGGCGCCTCGTTCGTCGTCGACGGCCGAGGGTTTTTTTATTGTTATTTCATTTCTAATAATAACACATTTCTTATCTAATAAGAGGTGCGCGCGTACAGTGCGCGTACATGTCTAATATCCTATCGCGACAGCGGTACAGTGACACAGTGACAACGATACAGTGATACACCGTCTTAACTTTACGGCGCTCTACGCATCCGATTAATGCTACTAGTGAATAAAATCGGAAGATATAGCGAGAAGAGGTCACTGTAGCGATAGGACACAGATAATAGTAATGAAGAGACAACACCGAAGGCAGAGCTGACCGGTCGTTACTAACGTCGCCCGCGCGCTACTAACTATATTCGTATTCTGACGATACCTTCTCCCTGTTTTGTGTTTTAAAATTAACGTTTAGATTTAACACACAAGTTGAGGGGTTTATACAGAATTTGTACTCTTAAAGCGTCCCGTCGCCGCTGTACCCTTGATACACTCATTGCAACATAACGGTACAACACTACGGTAGAGCGTCCACACTATCGAATGAACGGCAGGCAAGTGAGTTGATCGAAGCGAAACACTGGTACGATATAAAACGACAAAGCACTGTTCTAACAATAAATATTTTTTTTGTGATACATAAATAATAACCGAATGATAAATAAATTTCTGTTCATATAAATATTCTGACAGAGGCATAGGTCTGAGCGTCGAAGTGAGCCGACGTGACGTCACGACGTCACGCCATGACGTCACATCATGACGTCACGCCATGACGTCACGCGCCGCGACCACGCTCGCTTGTACAGCCTAGTCTAACTTAACAACGTTCTTAGATGTACTCAGTCAACTCGCGACAATTACGTCAAAGTAATATGAAAACAGCTGGATGGACTCGTTTATCGATGTAGCTTAAGAAGTTATAAAACTTAAGTGACTTAGAACACATTAAAACAAGATACTGTACATTTTTACAATGTGATGTGAGCAGAGTATAACATGTAACTCTTTGGAGCCAATACACATTTGAACAAACATAATAAATCGTTTCTAAAACCAAAAGTTAAATGAATGAAAAATAACAGCTTAGTCATAAAATTAACTGTGATTGAATGACAGTGAACGAAATAGGAGACATTTATTAATTGTATAGATTTTCATTCACACATTTTCGTTCACTGAATGAGATCATGATTTTCATTCATTCAATTGACAGGTTTAAAAAAGTGTTTGTTCGATCGTGTATTTCACCTATGATTAAGTATATGTTGCTGTGTAAGCGAGCGTTGTGTCGCGCGAGTTTATGATCGTGGCACGTCAGTCGAAAGTCACACTGACATCGCGACAAGACAATTTCTCGCCAACGCGCATACAACACAATTACCTTAAGAGATCAAACTGTCATTAAAATAAACATTATACTTACAAATGATAATACGTTTACAGCTATCCTTATTACAAACATCCATACCTAAAACAATTTACAATAATATTTTATGCAAATTATATTTAGATAAACGTAACGATCAGTCGGGCCAGAGAGGAATAGATGAGATTGACTCGAACCAAGGCCCACCGAATTCCAATAGATACTTTATATAAAATAATATAATAGAATGAAAAATTCAGTCGTTCATCTCAAAAATGAATCAACAATTTATTACAAGATACAATAGTTCATAACAAAAATATATGTGTACTCATCTAGATGTTATCTCGTCAATTTTGTATGTAACACAATGTATTGTCCAGCTTTACATTTCGTGTATAATATATTATTTTTTTTGGTACATGAATGTCCACATAAATTAAAATCGCAACTAAATAACTGTGTCATTACAGTTTTATAAAAATATAAATTAATAATTATTTATTAATAAATGATTATAGAAGTAAGAGAAATGAAATTATAATAATATTATTTTTTAACAATCCAGTGATCTTAGTGTGAGTCAATGGATTTGTAGTGTGAGTCACTGGATTCACACTGCAATCACTGGATTGTAGTGTGAGTCACTGGATTCACACTGCAATCACTGGATTGTAGTGTGAGTCACTGGATTCACACTGCAATCACTGGATTGTAGTGTGAGTCACTGGATTCACACTGCAATCACTGGATTGTAGTGTGAGTCACTGGATTCACACTGCAATCACTGGATTGTAGTGTGAATCACTGGATTCACACTGCAATCACTGGATTGTAAATTACATATGAAAGAAATATGTGATATTATGTAATAAATTTATAACAATGAAATATTATTTTTCAGGTTAGCAAACTGCCCAAATATTTTTTCAAATGTGATATTAATATTTGTAGCAGTTAGTAGTGACACATTTACTCAGCCGATCGCGTGTGACAATGAAGTGAGATCATTAATTATAATTCAATATTAATACTTAACAATACGATGGTTAGTGATGTGTTACGAGCAGTTGGACGTTATGCAATTTTAGACTGTACGACATAAGCAATAAAGTCAAAAATAACACAAAACGTTTTATTACAACATGTCTACAACTACTCCGTTTTAAAAAATAAAAAAAAAACCGGGCAAGTGCATGTCGGGTCACGCACAATGTAGGGTTCCGTAGCTGCCCAGCACAGTAATGCGGTATGAGAAGTGGGCTTTCTGTTGTTATATAAGTAATTTTAATGGAATTTGTACAAAAATTTTGTTACTTCTCATTTGGTTTGCTGATACTCGTAAACTTGTAAAGCTTACTTAGCTGTGATAGGTTTCCTTTTTATATATACTACTACCCTGAATTTTTCCACATTTCCAAAAACAACCATTTAGCTGGCAGGGGGTTAGGACATTTGACTCTAACAAAAATTTGCACTTTAAGGCTAAAAGTGATATTCACAACCCCTAAAGACCTATCTAACGATACCCTACACGACGGGGTAGGTAAGAAAAAAAATCACATCCCCACTACGTGTAGGGAAGGTGCCCGAAAAAAACAAATTTTTAAGATTTTATTCTACCACTTTGTCGGCGTAACTAATATGTATTCTAGTACTAATGATCTCTGAGCTAACCTGGGGACAGACAGACAGACGGACGGACAGACAGAGCCAACTTTAAGGGTTCAGTTCTGCCATTTTGGCTACGGAACCCTAAAAAGTATAATGATAGTAGGTGAATGTTTGTGATCAACACGAACGCAGCCAAGTCTCAGATTTAAAGGTAATAGGAATCACGCAATCGGCCGTGCTTTTAAAGTGTAGACAACAATATGGCGTAATATCTACCGATTGTCGTGATACCTACGATTGTTGTTCAAAGACCGAGTCTACCATTTCTCTAATATATGAGAATAGTGCCGCTTTAATCATTTTGTGATCATTGCAACACATTTGTAATAGTAGATTCGGTACTCAATTTCAAGCAGCAAGATTTTTCTAACCAGACTTTTATTTTATTAGGTACATAGTTTTGTAAGCCAATAATAAAAAAAACTCCTCACAGCAGGACACGCTCATGTCGATCAATGTTATGAACTAATTCTCATAGCCGATTAGCTGTTAGTATCTGAATTTAGATGGAAATTCACATTAGAAAATTATAATAATTAAAAAGTTATAATTTTTGGTGGGTTCCAATTGTTTTATGTAAACCCAATTATAAAAAACTTTACTCCAAATCGGCGCAACTTCCACAGATCTAATTCTATTTGATTATTTTTTACAAGAAAAATAATTATTTACAAAATATAAAATTGATATATCTATACAACATATACTATAATAGCAACTTGTATTTTTCGTGGAAATTAATAACAATAAGTACCTAGAGATTTTTTTTCTAAGACCGTTAAAATTTATATTCGAATATGTCCGATTGAAAAATTCAATAATAAATACAAATATAACATGGTCATTTGAAAATGTGGGCGTAGAAGGGGCCCAGTCTACATTTGTACGAGTTGTTTAAGTAAGTGATCAACCCCCAAGGCGTATAATAATATGATATAAAATATAAAGTATTAAAATTATAGTGGCATTATGAAAAATTTGCACACATTGCGTTTTCAACACAGTGGAATATGCGACGACGATGAATTGTATGGAATACTCATCGCTTCACAAGACTACACAATATTGCAACTCATCCAAACGAGCTCGGCTCGGTACAATTAAATAGAAAGAAAATAAAGAAAAAATAAAACAAAATACAAATTCGTCTGAAATGTGAAAAATAAAACTTTGAATATAAATTTTTGGCAATTTTGTACTTAGTGATGGTTCGCAGAGTGTGTAGCGTGTTACGTGTACAGTGTACCTAATGAGTGTGTGTTAGTGTGATGTGGCGTGTATGTCATGGACATAGGCGGATCTAGGGAGGGGGGGGGGGGTGGCACGTATTTGCCTTGTGTACCGAACTCCTTGAATTGAATTTCTTTGCCCAGAACGATTTTTTAGGCACTCGTATCCCTATCGTATGTGCAACTCGGAGGGAGAAACCAAATGCATCCCGTCCTTGCCTCGTACCCCCCCAGAATGAAATCCTGGATTCGCCCATGGTGATGGAGTATGTGTGTGTGTGTGTGTGTGTGTGTGTGTTTGCGGCGCGGGCGCAGATGTCGTCGCCGAGTCACTCTGTCCGTGCGGCCATCGCGCGTCGGCGTCACGTTCGGTCACAGAAACAACATTCGCCTTAGTACATGTATCAACAAAATGTTCTACGTTTGTTTACGTTATGGAGTTATAACGTATAGCGGCGAGCCGCTGCCGGCTCCGTTGCGTCCCGCGCCGCCATCCACTCGCCTGGAAATAAAATTAACACTTGTTCTTATCATCATCTATACAGGGGCGTAGCTAGCGCCATATCGTCAGGTCGCAGGTTCGAATCCTGCCCATTATACTACCGACGTGAACCTACTCCTAACACAAGCCATTGAGCTTAGCTGGAGGGTTTTAAAGGATAGCTCAAATAGTTTTTGTTTAAAGTTCATTATACAGGGTGTAACAGAAAGGTGTGGTCATATTCAAGGGTTGGTATGTGCCCATGATACTGAGTGCACATACCTAATTTTATCAAAATCGGAGTACCCTAAAAAAATATTTATTATTATTATTTCATTCGTTTATTTATGAATGAAAAAGTTATTAATTATAAAAAAGTATGACTTAAAAAGTTCTATGCCCTAATAAACCAATCGAATTTTGTACCAGGAGCCTCTCCTGGTACAAAACTCGATTGTACCAGGAGAGGATAACAAGAATTACAAGAATTATACCTCTATAATTCTTGTGCCATACGCCTTTCACTACTGAATTTTGACAAAAAGAATATGCTATAACTATGTAATAATAATGCAACCAACTATGGCACCATGATAAGTGCAATACTGACAACATACCCTATCCGCTGCTGAAATTTGACCACACCTTTCCGTAAATCAAAAAGTGGTATTCACAACTCCTAAATATTTAAAAAAAGACAACATGCGTGCATGCATTACTTGCGTGCGTCAAAACCGTTTTCGATGAAGATTGCTTTCGATATTCTGTGACTATACCAAGATAGATAACTATAAAATAAGAAAATCAAGTGTATCAGCATCTGACCTAGACCCTCGTGGAGCGCGCGGCGCGTCGAGCGAGGGCGGCGCGCGGCGCGGCGGGCGCCAGCGTCGTGCCGCGCGCCGCCGCGCGTGACGTCACGGGCGCGGGCGAGCGCGCGCGCCGCCGCCGCGGCACGCCCACGCCGCTGTCGCCGCTGTGCCCCGACACCAGGGACTCGCTGTCGCTCTGGTTCGACGTGTAGCCGATCACGTCCACCTCATCTGGAAATAATAAAAAAAGGTTTGAATATCACTGGGAATATAACATTACTAATTGACTTGCACAACTTCGTCTGCGACAATCTGCAACTTTTGCGTGTTACCGGTTTAAGAATGGTACCACCCCATCTCTTCCCGTGGTTGTTGTCAAAGCGAGTAAGGGATTTCCCACCGGAGGACGGGCAGCAGCGTCCTCTGCGTACTTTGAAGTCTTACTACGATCGCCAAGCGTGGCGATTATGGAAATTATCCCCAGGACCTATATAATAAGTGGGTTCTATTGGGGAGAGCCGTGCCCAGCAGTGGGACATCATATGGATTGATACCTACCTATGTATATGCTGCAATATTTTCATCCTGTTCCTATTGGTGGTAGCGTATAGCCTTCCTCGATAATTGGGCTATCCAACACTACAACTTTCTTTAATATTAGGGAGTAGGTATAAATTTATCAACGGTCACTTTTTTAGATTTTTTAGGTTAGGTTTTTATTTAACCTTTTTTAGTTGTAATTAATTCGTAAGTTTTAGAATCGCTTTAATTTTAAATTTATTTTACAATCAGAATCTGTAAATGGTTAAAAGTATCTTGCAAAACAGTCATACGGACTTGGGCCACTGGGCCATTGAAGAAGTCGGCTTTGAAGAATACGAATCACTTTGAAAAATACGCCCATCTAAATATATGACAGAAGCAAATATCTAAGTCACGTAGGTAGATATTTCAGTTTTAAACTTATTTCACAGACTTTTATTATGTTTAACCCTTTCTATGAGATATCCCAATATTAAATATGAAAGGATCACAAATAATATTAAAATATTGTAAGTAGTCAGAAAAACACTACCCTTTGACTAAAGAATTCCCTAAGACTCCAACACTCCAATTAACATAGTAAATGCAGTCGCGATGAACAACACTCGTCATTCACGACTCTAGTATCACTTTCAATGGGTAGCGGCGCTTGGCAGGTGGCCCAATTCCCCGGACCTCTTGTTTTCCACTACGCTCGGGTCGCCAAAAATCCAACGAGCGATGTTTTACAGCCCTTTTAAACTTCACGTTTAATTAAAAACGTGGACGAAATTCGTGCGAAATATAGCGGCCTAAAACGTCAATGCATTTTGGTACTCAAATGGTGCAGCATTTGAATTTTTTGAGAGCATGTAAATGTAGCGTAGCAGGCGTCATATTCATCATTATTTGTTTTTGAATAATCCAAATTGGTTGACTACTTATTAGTTTATGTACAACAGCACTCTGACCTATGTATCTAATTCAAATTGAAACATCCTAATGACAAAAAACTGCAAAGCGACAGACAGTCCTCGCTGAGCGTAGGTATATTCTTTTTTTGTCTCATTTAATTTCATCCATATATACGAAATACCCAGTGCATACTAGTGATACTTAATAGTGTACACCAATAAATTCAATAAAAAGTTATTTATTATAAAAGTTATTTACTTCATGAATATTTTCAAGTCGTAGTCTCATTGTTATTTAACAGCGTCACTTTTTATTAAGATTCGAGATAGTCTTCTCTATTCTCGTGAACACTAGCGTTCACCTCGTTTACGGTAATATGCTCTCAAGCCTCAACCCCTATGCATCTCAAAGAACCTACAAGCAATATGCTAGCAATTTTCCTTTGATCATATTTTTTTCTAAACTTCATATTTGCTACTTGAGACTGCATAATATGAGAGCAGAGCACATTTTCTTTATGATATATTGAAAAGTATTTATGTTCCATCGTCTTTATTAAAGACACGGCGGTCGTCGTGCGTTGTGTCGTTGAAAGTTTCGAATGTTCTACTTTTTCTTCTTCAAATTATAGGAACTTCTTTGGAAAACTTTTTTGTGTCTGGGTACGAATGCTGAAGTTGAAACATGGGGATCTGACTCGCGTTATTTGATTGCATGATTTCTTTATTTGAGATGTGATAGTGATGTGTTTATTGACTACCTCTGTGGCGCGGTGGGAGTATATACGACTGCTACGCAAGATGTCGTGGGTTCGATCCCCACTCAGGATAAAACTTTGTGTGATGAGCACGATGGTTTTATTCTGCGTCTGGGTGTTATCTATCTATAATATGTATGTATTTAGAAATATATAAGTATGTTTATCAGTTGTCTGGTTGCCATAGTACAAGCTCTGCTTAGTTTGGGATCAGATGACGTTGTGTGAGTTGTCTCAAGATATTACTATATATTCCAATTCTGTTTTTCACAACAAATTGCGAGAATATTTATTAGTCCACACACTTATTTTAGATCAGAATGTAAACTAGCAAGTATTATTTGATGTCAGAAAATTGTATTCGCTTAGTACACCAACAATATTAACCTGACTCCAACCAAATACAGGAGCTATTTAAAAAAAACCATAGGACACCAAAGCTTTGTCTTCCTATGCAACAAAAACAAAAACACTTATATGGACTATGGATGATAAAAATTCCTCGTAGCCGGTGTGGGTGTAGTATATTTTTTTTGTGCTTTCAGTCCTCGCAGTAAAGTCGCCTTGTGTTCGTCCCTATACGAATATTCGTTGATGAAGCGCATGAATTTCATTCGGGAGATACGTTGTGTATATTCGATATTGGCTTTTACGCGTGTGTCTACAGTATGGAGTAGGTACCTATGTAATGTAATGGAAAAGAGGAAATTCTATTGATCAAAATCAGAATTGTAAATACTGTCGTCGATTTAATATAATACAAGTGAAATGGGACACATCAAGCTTTTTCATCCGAATTGAACCGACAAAATAAAAAAAATCCAGAAGATCGCAGTGAAATAACTCGTTGTGTTTCTGTAAAACAGGGGCGGCAACTTATGAGTGATATTACCGGTGCTGAAAGCGCGCAAAATATTAATAAAGGGAACAAGATACTCGAATATGCTTAAGATAAAATAAGCAGATAAGAGTCTCTAGTTGCGAATATTCAACATTTACAAGCACAAAGGGATTCATATTCTCTTTGAAACTATTCACAATAGCGTCTGAAAGAACTAAAACAAAACAGTTCTCTATAAGAACTTTTATAACGCTACATCTATCAAACTTGTATAAAATTATATTGAAGGAAAAAAAGTTATAAGCGGCGTACCTAAGGACGAACAACCATATAAAATTCGTTCTTTACTTTCTGTAGGTACCTATAAGGCTCTGAGCTCCGAAAAGGGATATAATTTTTACTTTAAAGAGCTTCAATTCTATTCGACAACTTCTAAAGATATTAAGAATATCTTTGGGTAGAAAAATATTCTGTCTGGTTTTGTTTATGGTCTAAAGAGACCAACCAAAATGAAATGTTGGTCTACCGTAAGACATAGATTTACTTTATTTTGCCGTACCTACTATAGAATTATTCTAGTTATATGTGTTAAATCCCACGAGACTAAAGTTTGGAGTGAATGTATCGTGAAATTTGTGGAGCAAGTTGGTTGAGTTAGTTTTGTTCAGCACTACTTTTTTGCAGTCTTTAATAATTTAGACCGTTGCGTTGCGGTATGGTGGTTGCCTTTACTTGCAGTTGACTTCTTAAACTTTAGCTGTTGATCAAACTGACTGAAATTTCACGAGATGAAGTACGAAAGGATAAATGAACTACAATCATGATTATGTTAGATTAGACATCTGTTTGTCACCCCTTCATCTATTTTCGGGCTTCAAGCGTGTGAATTTTGATTTCCTCGCATGTTATTACAAGATTTTCATTATCTCCGTCTTCTATTCAAATTCGTTCTGTGATTCGTGCGTGATTTATTAACAATTGAACAAACATCTATCAATTAGTATTATTATTAGTGGAACTTTCGTTAGTAAAACTAAATCAACTGAAGGCGGTAAATTAAACAGCGTTGTTTCTGACTAGTTGTACTAATCTCATAAATTGCTTTACAAATAAGTTTGCTTGTGTCGTGTCGCTAATTCAACATAGACATTCATATGAACTCGCGTGAGGGTAGCCAACTTACCCTCCGTACGATGGACACTAAGTTAATAATGAATATCAAGACATTCAGGAAAATCGTTAGCGAAAGTACTATGGAATGATTTAAATATTTTATGTTCATTTTTATTTACACACTTTCAGTTACAATTACAAATTATACTAACGCATAATAAGGTATTTAGAAATTGCAGAAATTAATTAATTTAGTAATCGTTAATTTGCACTAAATCATGAATTTCAGTTGTAAGAAAATACAATGCATTTTTATTGTCATCTTGTAATTCACGTTTAGTTCCGGAAGAAACTGCTTGAAAAAGCCGTCGGCTGACGCAAAAAGAATATGACATTTTCTCATACTCAACATTTTCCAAATATATGCATGACATATGGCATTCCTACGAGCCCCGGTACAACTTTGTTGAGACTAATTATAACACAAACGGCACGAAGCGAGCGGATCGCAATGGAGGGCTGCTCGCAATGGCTTTCGCGCCAATTTCCTGCAATACAAGTTAAATGGTGGCAATCGTCAGCCACCCGCCCACTGCACTGCACGCCTTTCCGGACTCTGCGCAACAAAATTATACTCCAACAGTAATTATAATTTACTATTAATTTCAAGTACGTGAGGACGCTATGCAGCAGAGTTTTTGAGTTGAGAATATAATTAAAGTCTATGAACATGGTTTATACTGTGCTTGTACATTAATGAGACATCTCTAGAGAAGCAAGTTTATATATAAAAACATTTTTTTTATTGGAACTATCGACGCCCACATGGGCGGAGCTGCAGTGAAACAAATTGATAAAATCGTTATTGGCGCCCGACGTGGGTCTACATCATCATACGTATCTCACACCTAATCAATACGAATACCAAACATTGCGGGAGTGCAACAAACAAAGTTCAAATATGCTAGGTATTCCTTTGTGCCAGCTTTGATCGCATAGGATACAAAACAGAAAGTACATAAACGGATGCAATGCAGGAATTTCGGGTTACAGAATTTCCAACAATTGTGCATCGATGCGGGTTTGGACTGCATAGACTTTAAATACGAAAAGTCATTTAAATCCTAAACTTTATAGCTTTTATTCTATACTGTTTATACCATCTCGTTATCTGAATACCGCCTAACGTCCTTTTGACAAATTTGAAAGGCTTATTTAAACTAGGCAGTAATTGTCAGTTCTTGTAATCGCAAAATGTATAATGATTTAAATCTTTGATCAAGTACATTTATGTTCAATTGACGTTCGAGTGGTCTGTCGTAACTTAGATTCAGTCAGCGTATCGTAATAGAATTTAAATTTAAAATCGTATGTAAATTTCGTACCAGATAGAACGCAGACTTGGAAATATATCTGAACAAGTTATTATCAAGGTACACAGGACGCATGAATCACTCGCAATTCACTCGCACACACAAAAGCATGGAGTCTGCCGCAATATTTCGACACGAGAATTTATTTCCGGCAGAAATTGAATGGGACGGCGTAACCAAACTGTGTTAACGTTACAACGACTGTTTGTGATGTGGTGCCTTGGGTGGTTTTCAGTTCGAATGTTGCAAAAGAGTTGATTGTTTTTATCAGATTATGATGTCGGCTTTGATGTACGTAGTTAACCAAAGCGTAGTAGCAGTAGTCGCAATTTGCATATTCAGTTTCGTGTGTGGCTCGGGTACCGTGATGAGCTGTCCGTTTGAATTCATGTCTATGTTTTAGACAGAAGTTACGGGTATTCTTTGTGTTCTCTAATTATGAAGCTATATGATTCTTCAGTGCCTAACATGGTGAATTTGAAAATACGTGATATATCCTTCTAATATTACAAATATGAAAATTTTATCATCATAACCACAATAGTTTATACAATTGGATTAAATTATTTTAATACGATATACATTTTATCGCCATAACTGGAACCAACTGAGGGAAAATCAACGTTAAAATCTAGTAAATTATAAATCGAAACTTGTAACAGATGAGCATGCGCTATGAAATCGAGACAAGCAATTCGTCAGGCGATGCCGGTATATGCAACAGTGTAAGTTACCGTATTACCGTATTGTTACCCGCTCTCAGCCACACTATTTGTTATTACTATTTGAGGGTAGATACCAGTGCGGCCCAAATGTTTCTGGCTGGAGAAATTTGTCGGTTTAAAAAAAATATACATGTCATTGTAATTCTCATTTATACTGCTTTTTCGTGTATAGTTTCGAGGTTTCTGTTTGTTGTCATTTTGATTTGCCAGTGTTTAGAACAATAGGAAATCTGAAATTTTTAAGTTGGAATATCGTTCCGTGATAAGTTCCTGACAAAGGAAGGGGTCCGCCCGACCGATATAAAAACAAGGTTAGTTGCTGTGTACGGAAATATCTCAGTCAAAACTCCGGAAAATTCGGTTCTTTTGGTTATCGAATGGTTTATTTTCATCCTTAGCAACATCGATGATGAATTGTCATAAATGTAAACTTTCAGCATGACTACCATAGTGACTTTTTACTAACTACTTACAATCGAATTTACTAACTACTTACATAAACCATACTCATTTAAATGTCTATTCTGAACGTGCTAACATGTGTAAAACTTAAGTAATTTTATGTTATGTCATAGAGACATGATTATATTCTCGTAAACACGTTAATATGGCTATATTCAACTTAATGCTGTTTATGCTAAATTCAACTTAAAAAATATAATGGCGCCCAACGTAGTACCGCTGTGACAGTAAATAATAGACACAGACAATATTTAATTATTACAAACGTGATGAGGCGAAACTAAATGAGTTAAAGCAGGGTATAATGTGTTATGTGCGAGTTAAATACATATTACGCAACTCGTTAGTGAGATGACGCCATTACATGAATTATAATTATATTCCTAAGCGAACAATCAAAGGTATGTTGTATGTTTTAATTTTGTTACTGAGTTCAGCACAAATGTTAAAGAACAGCTCTTTATGAATAAAGTTAATAATCTATTAAACTTACAATATAATTTAATTTGTTTTTATCTGAACAGCTAACGTATTACCTACAGAATAATTAATTTTAGCCTTCATAAATTGATTGATCAAATGTATTATTCTCATACTCTGTAGTTAGTAGTAGCTAGGCATAGCTAGGGATAACTAACTACTAAACTACAGAGGCCAAGTAAGTCTTAGTATCCCCCTCAGGGATTACGAGCGTGACGGTGGTGTAACAGTCTGGCAGACTCCATTACAACACAGCGCCATGAACCAAAGTCCCGCGTAACATCACGCACTTTGATATATTAATACGACCATTAAACTCCGAGACTCTCTTAATCTATTAGTTGATGTCTTCATTAATGTATAATGGTGTTTGGTATTTAGGAATTGTTGGAAATTAGACGATGTATGACGGGAGATATGTAAATTCTTGGGGGAAAATCGGTTTGGGGCTTATACGCAGTGGTTTAATGGAGTTACTTGTTATTTGATTTATCAAAGAACGTTAGGCGAGACAGTTTTTAGATGATAACGAATTCTGTTTGATTATTGACGTGAAGTATTGGTTGAGTGATGTCGCTATCTCTGTCTGATACACATGTTTGAGCGTTAGAATTATAAAGATAGGCAGGCAATGTATAAAAAAGGTTTGCTTTTATAAAATATGAGGCAACAAATAAAGAATATACCCAAAATAAAATACTATTCTGAAGCGAACATGTACAATTAATAGAATATTTATGGCTATATTATACCGTGAGGACACCTGTCCCCTCCGAGAGGGCCGATAAATCTCTTTCCGATAATTTACTGATTGTTTGTCGTAGCACATAAATTTAGTCGTGACGTCACAGACCCTAGACTCGACGTTTGCACCTTCGCAACTTTCAAGTTATTTATTTGTTTTGCTTCAGGGAATTTATCCGACGATTGGCCGAAAGTAGGGAATTGGGGATGACTTTAGTCGTGACGAATACAAGAGGAAAGTATTAAGAAAGTGAGTACCTATTCAAAGAAATACGTATTTTTTAAATCCCACAATGGGCGCCATTAGCGCTTGGTTGTTTGAATTTTAATATTCGGTCTGT
Source organism: Herminia tarsipennalis (assembly GCA_945859575.2). Classification (NCBI taxonomy): domain Eukaryota; kingdom Metazoa; phylum Arthropoda; class Insecta; order Lepidoptera; family Erebidae; genus Herminia; species Herminia tarsipennalis. The sequence goes on along the minus strand of OX243843.2, from coordinate 3,510,386 downwards.
TATTTTTGTTACATTTATTCTTTAGCCACATAAACACGTGGAGTAAAATTCTCCGTTTCGAAAAATGAGTATAATTTATGAAGACATCTTCGAAACATCAAAAATCTTTTCAATTTCCAAGTGAATATCGAGTTGTAGGGAAAAATACAGTAACCTATTTGCGTAAAATTAGGATCTTATAAGACATTTGACGCGTAAGGAAATTGAATTCCATTCAAATTGAAGGGCGAATTAGATCTTACACGGCAGGTGGAGAAGGGAAAACTAGGGAAATAAGGGTCGTACTAAAACATTCACAAAATTGTACTATCCAATTTGGTTAATTTGCCCTCTGAATTGTATTCTGATTTCTTGGAACGCTAATATTAGAGCTCGCCCTTCCTTAAATTAGTTTCTGAAACGAAAGCCCAAGTTAGTTCATTAATTGTAGTACTTGAATGCTTGTTAAAGTTATTTTCACTGCCTTTTTTCACTTCAGTGAATATAAATATAATTAAGGTTAGAGAAGTCAGTTGCGCAGTTTCGTCTTTATCAACAATTCTTATTTAAATAAAGTTACATTTGAAAGTAAGTTTTATAAGATTTATTACCACTTTGATTATTTTCGTGTGAAGAGTTGATAAACAGACTTAATTAATGATTAATAATAATAAGTTCGGTAGCTTTCTAAACTAGTAACTGTGGAAAGTCCAGCAGTGACTCCCAGTAAAAATATAAAAGTCAAAGTATAATTTCTTAATTTTTCGATCTTGACTTTTAAATATATATTTATTTCTTTTTAATGAGCCATTGTAGAGAAAAAATATATAAACCAAAAATGTGTGATGACAACACAACGCCTGCGAAATAATTTGGACCCACCTCATTTCGCTCAGGGTATGAAATATTGTCAATTATACACATTAAGCATCCCAAAGTCTCTCGTGACTGTTCCCGAGATTTTGGGCACCATTATCTTAACTAAATTTCAACAATAGTACGGGTCTCGGGGGTCACGCGATTACTTATTGAAAAGCGGAGGCAGCGGTAATGGTACGTAGGTAAGTCAAAAAACTATACAAGGTAATAACAATATTTCTTTTAATGTTTTTCGAAATACTCTCCTTCATTCCATAAAGTTCCATTCGTTTAAACCAACTATTAAAACACTTTGCCAGTGTTGATCTGATAGGTATGAAATGCGACTTCGTAGGCGGCCACGGCCTCTTAGGCACACGAGAAAATACCCTTTTATTTTTTCCCAGGAAGCTAAATCAGTGGATGGGGCAAGGTTTCATAACAGGAACTTCCTCATGAAACGCCTTTGTTCTGAGGGACGTATGTGACGTTGTCGAGATGCAGCATGATTCCTCGAAGCCTAGTCTTTGGTCTCCTCTCTCGCAGAGCTTAGAAAACTTTCGGCAATGTTACAAGAAATTTGTATTTCATTCCGAGTTAACAGATCTATAATTTTCCAACAAAATGTGGATGAAAAAAAACTTACTTTTTCACCGACGTTACTAGGTCTTTGCAGTTTTGTAGGCAACTCTTATTTTTCCGGATCATATTGACAAATCCACGTTTCTTCGCTTGTGATGATTTCCGAAACACGCCTTGACGTTTCGTTTTCAAACCGTAGACGCATTTCGCGGCACCAATCCACACGAAATGATACCGTATGACGGTGACTGTAAACCATTATCAGTACAAAATAATGCTTTATGTAAGTTCTATGACTATGATTTTCCTCTTTTAAACATGTCCATGTTATACGATTGCCTGTTTTCAGGGTTCTACCCGTGATATGTGATATGATGTGATATGATTAAAGTCACACTCAGTTATTATTCTCTTTTTTCATTCAGTTCGATATTGGTCATTAAAATAAAATATACATATATCCATTTATCGGATTAGTGTTATTTACAAGAGTAGTTGTGTTTCTTATTTTTTTAAAGGCAAGGTTGAGTATATTGTTTTCCGGTATAATATCAATATATAATAGGATTAATCATCAATATACAATATCTCCCGTTTATACGTCGGGCAGATGTTAACGTCAGAGCTCAAAAGTCTGGTGGTCAAACGTTTTCAATTTAAATCCTGCCTTTGAAAACTGTTAAAGCCAATTCAGACACATGCATATTTACATAGAATGCTCGATGTGCAATAAAACGTAGCTTGCTTAGTTCTATGTTGGTTAGTACCAATCGAATTTGGTACTTAAGTTAACGACACTTTTGTCAGGTTGGATGGACTACACAAATAGATATTAGAGAAATTAGGATCTTTAAATAAATAAATTATTTAACACTAGAACCTAGTCACAAAAAACGAAGATATCGTTAATTTATTTTAAATCTTACCTCATTTTTTTTTTAAGGATAACTAGCAATATGGGTTTGAGTCCCACATTACTAGCAATCTTGTTAAACCCTCCAGCTAAGCTCAGAGGCTTGTGTTAGGAGTGGGTTCACGTCAGTAGTATAAAGGGTAGGAAAGAAATGTGACTTTGGAAAGCCTTTTCATCTTTTTATTTAAAATGCTATATCAAATTATAAAATCAATGTGCAGAAAACGTTAAATCTTTTCAATAATGAAAGCGCACTTTTCCTTTAAACGCAGCTTCATAATAAGTTTATTTTCATAATAAATTAAACGATGAGGCACCGGTATGCTTTTAGAGTGGTATTATTAATTTTTAATCCGATCTTATTTCCATCCTTCAACGACGACGTTAATAGCCATTTTTCTCGGAAATCGAGTGAAGGATCCAAGTTATGATATTTTTCTCTTTAATATTATGTTACTTGCAATGCTCGTCATTGTATTTATCAAAGGAGCTTCTAATTTAATCAAGATTAGAATTTAAAAAAAAACACTGCATTAAAATTCTATCTATTTTATTCCAATTACAAAAATAAGCTTTTAAATTTCGAACATTATTACGAACGAATCTTTTAAAATTATGTTAGTTATAGTGTAACGGCTTTTTAACGTTTTTCTCCTCGTTCTAATAATAGAACTACCCACATTGGCAGTGCATATGAAATGTCCCAGAACGTAGAACATAAACAAGTGTGTTGCGACCTAATTAAAGTTGGATAGTTGTGGTAATTAGAGGCCGCATGCCTCGACGCTTCGCCCCCTTCCCCGGTCCTCCCGGGGCACTGATAACACCGGAACACGGAAGGCTTATCAGAGCTAAGGGTGCTTCCACACGGCATGGCTACATGATATTTGGACACGCAAAGTGTGAAACTTTGGCTGTTTTCGGGAAGTTAGGTTTTATTGCGGCTCCGTCTTAGAGATAACTATCGTGTTAGTGAGCGTATCAATCACTGAATCATCATAAGAAATAACGTTCTAGGTATTTTAGTATTTATATACTCAAAGCCAACTAAGTTAAAAATAAGACACATTGTGGCGAATGTGCAATGCATAAATTTTTGGGTCACCCTTATGTCTAAAATTTATCTGTACTAATATTATAAAGCTGAAGAGTTTGTTAGTTAGTTTGTATAAAAGCGATAATCTCAGGTAGTTCTGGTCAAAATTGTTTTACTGTTGGATAGCCCATGTATCGAGGGAGGCTATGTGCTATATAACATCACGCTACGACCAATAGGAGCAAAGTAGCAATGAAAAACGTTGCGAAAACTGGTAAAATTTACGCAGACAAAGTTGCGCGGGTCAGCTAGTGACGAAATAAAGCAAAATACCGAATGTACAGGTGAGACTACTATTTATAAAAAAAATATATATTACAAATATAGATCTTTATCACAAAGCAGCTACCTACACTTTCAAAGAGTGTCCTCACTTTTCTATACAAATCAATAAGATCTATAATAGAAAAACAATTGAAAGGCTTGACAACATAACCGAGTGAAACTCGTCCATGATCAATTTATTCAAAACATGATTTGTACGTTATTGAGGATACATCAATAGAGGTAATCAGAGGATACAGAGGCCCTTGTCCAACTGTGAGATAAAAAATGCCATCCCAAAACGGAAACCCATGCCAATTAGGCTAGACATTGACACGGGCACAAAGTTATGAAATCTCCTGTTTTCAGCATCATTCAATTATTCAACATTCGTAAATGACACGGAAAATGCTCGCTAGAAATATAAAAATCTTTAGCAAAATAAAAAAATAATTCAAAATGGCCGACATATTTAGTCTCACACACACACACATGCACACTTGGCAAAGTGCACGGAAGATCATAAATACGTTGAATTTGTTTATTCAAAACAGAAAGGCTCGTAGTTTTATTATTGTATATGATATATTATGTTCATAAAAAGGGAATAAACCAATTTTCCGTTTACTGCCTACTTTTATCTCTTTCTATTTTATGTAAAGGTGTATTCTGCTACCCTTTTCTAACGTCGATACTCGCATAGTTATTATCTATGTTGGTCTTTGTCCTGAAATATTGCTGTAATTTTTTCTTGGTCCTCTATCTCAGAGTGAAGATCTGATAATTTTGCTTTAGGTATAGATAATCCGGAGACTTTTTCTCAAACGATGATAAGGCAGCGGTATTTTCTCAGACAATTTTTCTTTTGGCCGTTCGGCGCGTTAGACAAATTATGATGTATTTTTGTATATTTTTTAAGATTTTCTTATCTTTCCTGCTTTGTGCAATCTTTGCTTGATTTTGGATTTTGGAATGTTCTACGTTTCATTTACTTTTTAAATAAGATTAACATGTTAAATCTTTAAAACTCTTTTATATGTTAAGTCGACTCATTTTGATAATGATAGATGGAAAAAACTAGAGTGACTTCTTGGTGAAAAAGCGGTCAAGTGCGAGTAGGACTCGCGCACGAAGGGTTCCGTACCATTATCTATAAAAACGGCAAAAATACATGTCCGTTGCATAGGGGCTAGCCTTAATTATTAATTTAATTATTTATTTTTAAAGTGAATAATATAACTCAGTATTTTGTGAATATTTCAACCTGTTGCCATTATCAATATCGAGCAAAAACAAGCAAAATAAGCTTGCTCTATTGGAGCCCCCTTAAATATTTATTTTATTCTGTTTTTCAACTGACTAGCTATCATGGTTCATGAGATACATCCTGGTAACAGGCGGACAGACGGACAGCGAAGTCTTAGTAACAGGGTCCCGTTTTTACCCTAAAAAGAACGTATTCAGAGTCTTTAATAAAAACAACATGGTAAGAATAACGTTAGCAGCTTGCATAAGAGTCCACATACGGCCTGCTAAGCGCTTAAGACCTCTAAATAAACTAAACTTTCTTCTGACACTTTTACTTTTACCACATTCCGTCACAACAATATAAACTTATTCATTCGTTCCCACGTATACATAAATATAAAGAACAATCTACCCTTATAACGCCACTAAGAAAGTCATCTGTATTTATTCGCACGCGGCTGATAATATTCATATATGGACATACAACAATGGGGGTAGTTGGTGTAATTAATAAGGTGGGAGCGAGAAGGGGAGAGGTGGTGAGAGAGACCGATAAGCCGCTCGCTTCTCGTAAATCACCCGTACTAATGACGCTCCACCGGTATATATACGGGTAACTGGAATCGACTGGGTTACAGAATTGGGCATTGCTGGGGAAATTATGGAAATGTTTACGTGGAAGAATTTAGGTAGGCGACTTGTCTTAAAAGGCATGGGTATTGTTTACCCAGAAGTTAACAGTTTGTAGTTAGTTAAGTCGAAGAAAGATTTTGAGCGGTTCAGGAAAAAACCAAGTGCAAAATTGATTTTTGGGATTCGATTGAAGTGGCCCAGAAGGCATGAAAATAGCTATGTTTCATAACTGATTTAGAATACATACTCCAATGATTGAAAATAGCTGTATTTTGTGTATTGTTCTTGTATGTAGTCGTATAATTATAGGACTACTATTTGAAACAAGCCATCCAAATCCAAAATGTTTACCGGCAAATTAATTTAACAAATACTCAAAAAATGACCAGTTCAAGAGAAGAGAGAGAAGAAAAGTTAAGAGTCTGAATATAAAAACGTACTCGTATAATGGCACTTTATAAAAAGGACCGATATTAAATGAAATGGCACTTTATAAAAAGGACCGATATTAAATGAAATTTTTGTAAGTGTTCATTCAAATACGCCATATAAAAAGGTTTCCAGAATCCAACATATTCTCTCTAATTAATTCACAACAAGAACTTTACTCTGAAAACAGCTCAACGTAAGTATGTAAGCTCTTTTCAACGGAATCATCCATTTACAGCGATTATTATTCGCGATTTTCAGCCAAATTTCACGTAATTCACCTCCATTATGGAGGTGGGAGCACATCATTCATATTGTTTACTGGCTTTACCGTTTTAATTCGTAAAGTTTGGTAATGAATAGACGTTTCGTTCACTACCTGTTTAGTTGAATCGCACTTTTATATTTAAGGTAAATTTATGGAGTTTGGTTATGTTGTGTGATGATACGTTTATTTGTTTTTGTGGGTACGGTATCATATAAGGTTTATTTTAGAAAATAGTCTTTAGCTATTGTTAGGCTGTAATTTTAAGGAACGCAAATAATATTTAGGAGTTGATAAAATAAAGACAACGTTGCTAAACTCATTGGTCTATCGATATACGTAAAAAAGAGAAGGAAATAGATAAACCAAATAGAAAGAAAGAGATAGAGAAAGATAAACTTAGTTGTTAGCTAATGATCATTTCTATCTACAAAGTTTTGAATTGCTAAATAGGAATTATCTGGCATTTGTTCGGAATGCCGTTAGAATATTTTTACAAAGAAAATCTTTTTTGTTTTAAGTTAATCTAAAAGGTTACTTCCCAATTTTCGTATCGAGTCAAGTTAATCGGATTCTGTTTGGCATTCTCCGTATCTTTCTGAATATAACGAAGTTTATCATATACGAAGCTCGTTATTTACAGCGAATTTTGATAAAAACGACGAACGAAAGGGCCGTCTATTTTCAATATAATATCGTATCTTGATTTTATAATACAGACGTACCTACTTATTTACAATAGAAGACTTTATTTAGATTTGTGTTTAATTAAAGTCTAGAAGACTTTTAGACTCAGCCGGAACGCAATAAGTTTATGGCATATATTTTATTGAAAACGCTAACTTATCTGCCTATCTCAGCACACAACAGCCTAACAACTATATGTAGTCATATCCAGATTATTTGAGAACTGGGTCCTTATTCACTATCTTTTTTTTTTTTTTTCATTTTCGCGGCAAGCCTGCGCGTAGGGCTTCCAAAATTACGGAAATGTCAATTACGTAACTAATTACGCAACTTTTTTCTCCAATTCCGTAATTACGTAATTATGTCATTTTTCCTATTTTTTTTTAATCGACTATGAATTTTTGTAAATATTGTAGATCTACAATTTTTACAATTATCTTTTACTATCTCAAATTCAAGGAATTATCAAAATGAACACAATATTTAAACAAAAAATATTTATTCAAGAACTTACCATCGTATTCGTATGTACATCGTTTAAGTTAAACCATTTTGTTTCGTCCCGAATATAATTTTTCTTCCTGGAAGTGTGCTCTCATAAATGACAAGGCATTTAAGGTTTTGTCACTCAAGGAACTTCTTAATTTACTACAAAAATATCCGGCGGATGAAAAGGCTCGCTCGGCTTCAACACTTGTAGGCGTTATCGAAAGCAAATAATTATACGCTGCAGTCAAAAAAACTTCGCGACCGCCGCCAGCGCTGTCGTAAATGCACATTTCCACCCTAATAATGGAATGGAGATCTGTGTTTACTGTTGAAATTGGTTTATTTATAGTAACTTTGTTTATTTCTTTCTCTAACTGTTGTGCGATTGTCAACTCCTCGTCATCATCGTCACTGGTGGCTATTGCGTCCGATGCACTCGGTTGTGGTTGTGAATTTGTACATTTTTCTGTAGAATTATATTTCAACCGTTCGAACAGTTCCACTATATACATTCGTATATCATCCGACGAAGGTTTCGTGAAAATAATATTCTGTGGCAGCAGTTTTAAAAATTTCTCATTGTTATGCAAATATTACAAAACACCGAATACGTTAGTTCGCCTTTCCTTTATTCTCTTTCTAAGAGATGTGGCTAGTTTTCCACTGAGATCGTTGGGCTGAAGATCAAGTTTCTCTAGCATAAATCGAAGCGCAGCGTCGGCCGTCAATAAGTTTGAATCACGGCGACATAATGACAAAACTGTAGTTTTTATTACATCCAAGCTGTAATGAATGTCGTGAAAGTCTTGGATCTCTTCGTCTGTAAATTGTACATTTGATTTCAAATCTAATAACGCCTTAAAAACGCATGATTTTAATTTGAGAAATCGGCCTACCATATCCGACAAACTATTCCAGCGCGTTTTACAGTCTAGTATCAGGTCAATATTTTTACCATGTTCTTCTAAAATGTACTTTTGCAACAAGTCGTTTTTCAATGGGGAGTTTTTAAAAGATTTTATTAGATCTCTTAATTTTTTTATAGTACCTTTGTATAAAAACTCCGATTCTGGAACTCTGGCAGATTCTACAATAAACGCACCCTCATCTTCTTCAATTTCCTCTGCTTCTTCAGCGCCGGTATTTGAGACATCCTCCTGCACTTCAGGTACTGGAGATTTTTGTGTTTTATATAAAACTTCCAGGACTGCTAATTGTATTCCATGAGCCAAACACAATTGGTGGTGGCCGTCAAAATTTCTGCCCATTTTGACCATTACACTTGCTCCATCTGTTGTGAAAGCAATTATGTCGTCTTCCAGACTTAAACCGAAGTCACTCAAATGCTGCTGTAATAATTGAGTGCCTACTTCAGCTGGCATTGATCCCTGTATCCGTACAAGTCCCAAATTTTTATATTTGGCCATATCAAAGTCTTTATTGTGGATATTTATATTCATATACCTTTTATTACGGGTAGACGTCCACTCATCAAAAGTGATTGTAAATCTTTTATTTTCAGACTTCATAATTTTCAATTCATTTTTCAATTTGTTTTTTGTGTTATAACTCTGTTTTAGAATTATCTGTGTTATAGTTGTAGAAGATTTTGGCACATCGTTGCCAGAGTTTTTAAAAAGGTATCTCAGATCTTCTGAAGTACAAAATGTGCTCAATGGTATCCCATCCAATGCAGCCATTCTGGTCACTCGAACTTCCATATTTGAAAAATAATCAGTGAGTTTAATTTTCTTTTGTGAAGGTTCAATCGTACGTTTTCGTGTTTGAATTAGACCACTATTAGACGTTGATGTACTCGGCCTTTGCGACTCCTGTTCTTGCGGCATCTCTCCGATATGCTTGGCACGCATGTGAGTGTGTAACGCTCCAGTTGCGCCACCAGGAGTTTTCAATATTTTTTTGCAATGTTTACATTCAACACTCTGTCCATTATCAGCTCTAAAGAAATGTTCCCAGATAGAGCTTTGTGTGCGTTTGTTCAAAAACTCTTTATATACAGTCTTATTTGAAGAAGACCTGAAAAAAAATAAAAGGAAGTTAGGTTAATAATCATGATATTGTTAAACATAGTTGCCCACTCATTACAAATATACTTTATTTTTATTTTTATAATTACGTTTACAAACACAGAAACACACAAACACCCAGATCCGGAACAACTACTTCCAGATCATACAAATATGTATTTGTTTCGTGCGGGGATCAAACCCGCGATACGCTGCGCAACAGTCGATCACTCAGCCATTACGCCAACCGTGTCGTCAAACGTATTACGTATTTTATAGCCAAACGACAGAGCATGCTTAGTTCATTCATTCCTGATTTAAAGACGAGCTATATCATTTAATTTTTTTGATAAATAACTTATTTTTCTTATAGGTATTTTATGTTTTAATCAGTGTTCTTAATTAATATGTATTTGGGAACCTAGATATTCTATAATCTAATCGGAATAAATACACCTTAAGAAAATGTTTGATTTACAAATTATTTTGTATGAACTATGCATGCTCTACGGGGTTTTTAATGCCCTTTTAATACTAAATAGACTTATTAAGGCTTTGGTTTAAGTACTTACATCTTTCAAGAGATAATCCACACCTTCAAAGTCACTCACGATAAAGATACAACTGCTATAAATTGTTAATATTTGCACGCATTTAGCACCAACTTTTAATTAGGTAATTTGATCAAATTTCAACTGTGAGAATCTAGCGATGTAAACTGAATAACCGACAATTGAGCAATGAAACTACACTTTCATTTTAGCTAAGAAAGTGAAGAGCATAGTAGTTCCCCGTGGTCGTAGGGGCTTTTCGCCAGGGACTCCCCGGCCCTACCGACTCGCCAAGTTAATATATTTGAACTCTATTCTGTACGTCTTAGAACAATTTTTTGAAAGATTTAACAAACGATAAAATAAACTGCGGGGAATCCCCTGTTTGTATAGTTTCGAAGTAGTTATAACGTAGTGTTGCCACATTATAACTGGTATGTATAATCCTTTTTTTATTGGTTGACTATTTTGATTAATTTATTATACCAATAATTACGTAAGTACGGAATTGACATCTTCAGTTACGGAATTAAAAATACTTTAAAATAAGTTCGTAATTACGTAATTGCGTAATTACGTAATTACGTAATGGAAGCCCTACCTGCGCGTACTGGCTCATGCACGATGCGCTCAAAGATGAGCCCAGCTCTAATTTACCATTATGACAAGATTTTGACAGTACGCGCGGGCTTGCGCCCGGGCTTGCCGCGAAAACGAAAAAAAAGATAGTGAATAAGGACTATGCTATCTAGTCTAGTTGAGATGTACAATAGATTTTTACAATGTAGGTACAAACCACGTCAACAACCTCTGTTCAATTTGTAGTCGCTTCTATTCATCGTCACGTTTGCGTTGAGGCATCAACACCGCTCTCGAATCACAAACAAACACTTCACGCACGCCTACTTCTACTTATAGGCATAAGTAGGCATACACGTTTACAAGTAGGCACACATGAATACCACAAAATACATAGAGTACAGAAGATAACCTTTATAGAATGCATGCTCGAGCAACGCACATATAGACATCGTTCACAGACTCAGAATCTTGAAGCGCCTTACGCGGCGAGCGGGAGTGCTTTAATAGTGCCTATAGTATGATATATGTGGAAGGACATAAGAACGTCCTTCCCCGGGGCTCAACTATCTATAACTAGCTGTCGCGCGCGGCTCCGCCCGCGTGAATGTCGGTTATCGCGATAAATTTATCCTTAGTTTCACCCAGAATAAACCATCATGCTCATAACACAAAGTTTTATAGGGGGGAATCGAACCCACGAGCTCTGGCTTAGCAGTCAGTGCCACTAACCAGCTACGTCATATCTATTATCTTTAATAAGTAATGAGATTGAGAAGTGCAGCTATTGAGTTACGACCTTATGCGTAGGAACCGTGGACTTTGTGTCCATGAATTGAATGTTTGTAAAGTCCCCGCGATCTACTCATGGCCTTTAACATGCGGGAGTTCGAACTAATCTTCGAAGTGGTCTGAGATTCTTGTCCGTGAACGATGTCTACGTGTGTGTTGCTCGAGCAAAGTACGCATGAAGGTTACCTTCTACACTCTCATATATTTATATACGCTTATAAATATAAGTAGTTATGCACATTTATATGTAGGAGCATACGTCAGTACTTATGGAAGCGTTCCGTTCGACTGCCGTAGTTTTTAATTTAAATTAATTTGATTGAAATTGGGAGCAATGGAGCGACATTTATTAATTAAAGTAAATTATTTGTTGGTGAATTGTGACGCCACGTTGTTTTGTTTACCATCTGCGTGAAAAGGGGAGTGTGAACTGTTGTATTGTGTTAAATTTTGATTGTCTTTATGATTAGGGATGTTACGGAGGTGATTTTATCGGAACCGAAGTCGGAGTCGGAGGTTTTAAAGTTGTTTTTCGGAATTGGAGTCATAAGTCGGAGGTGGTGGGAGCAGACGAATAAATGTTGATTGGCTTAAAAAAATAAGATAAAAAAGAAACATTATTCAATCATATTAAATTTAAATGTGTGATATTTAAAATAAATTTTAATTGATTGATTTAAAGCCCGAATCGCACAACGCGAAATTCTACATACAAGTTCCCAACATTAACCGCGTTAACGTGAGCCGTGGCACGGCATCGTCTGGTCGGAGAACCTTTCATTCGTGTAGGAGGCACGTAACACCTTGTTCTCGACGGACACTAGGTCATAACTATTTATTAAACGGGATGTTGATGTTTCTCAAAATGTTAGGGTCACTGCACACTACACATGGACACAATCAGTGTAGTGTGCAGTGACCAAAACATTTCGAGAAACAAAAAAGTGAGGGTTGATGAAGATTCATCGGCCTTACGGAGTCTTAACATCGCTGCGACTGTCCACTTGTGACCACGGCCGGTGCAACCTGGTCGAAACGTCAAGCAATTTTAAGGTAGATAAATAGTTATAATCATGCAACGCGAAAGTTTAAATGTTAGGACACTAGGTCTCTAAAATGCCTAAACCCACATGAACCAACACAAATTAAAAAAAAAACACATCCAAGGGCTATGTAAACTAAAAAAATAACCTTAATATTTTCAACGACCAGTAGCAAACGCTCATATACGCAATATACCACACCCGCGGGCGATGGTCGCATCGCGTCACTTCACACACGCGATTATCGTAATGCGATTTCTGTAGCCGTCGGCAGTATGTGCACACCCTTAATTAGTAAGCTGACCGGTGTGTATCCCGTTAGATTTTTAACTTTATTTTTAGGGGATAAGGTTGATTTTCGTGTGATTTTATAAGGCAGGGTTAATTATTTTGATCTGAAAATCGTGTTTCATGGCACCCGAGATCATAACAGGAACGTGTTGATGGAAAGCTTTTATGATTGGGTCATAATTTTGAATTTTAATACTGGTTGTTTGGAGTTGGGGATTTTAGCTGTCTCGTCAGGGGTGTAGCAAGTTTAAGGACTCTTGTGTGTCTGTAATAATAATATAAACATATTATTAATATATTTGAATCTGGCGCACGAGATTGTCGACATGTGGGATGTGGATTCATTGTACCGATAGTCGTCCAAGTTGATTGCCAGGAGCTTCGACCAACACCTAGAGAGGCTCGCGTTGAGCGGTTGGATCAAGCGCCTGATGCAGAAAGCGGTAGGCGGTTCCTCTCTCTGGAACCCTAACCACCGGTAGCTTGGTCCCTGTATCCGATGATACTCTGATACACTCCTGGCACACTACTTTTTATATTTTTAAATGTATTTATTTTTTATATCTATATTTAAAAATGTAAATTTTATGGTATTAAGTTGAATTAAAGAGAATAATAATAATAAGTATCTTGGGACAACTCACACAACGCTATCTGATCCCAAACTAAACAGAGCTTGTACTATGGAAACCAGATAACTGATAAACATACTTATATATTTCTAAATACGTACATATTATAGATAAATAACACCCAGACACTAAACCATCGTGCTCATCACACAAAGTTTTATACTGGGTGGGGATCGAACCCAACCTACCCAGTCGGATACACTCCCACCGCGCCACAGAGGCACTGTGGTGTGAGTGTGACCTCTTAAATGGGTGAATAGATCTGAATGCAGTTTTTATCTAAAAAAGCTGATATTCTTGCGGCAATACGACGTTCAACAATCAAAAGATCATCAGGTTTTACTTTCTAAGTGTTGCGGACTACTTTAAAATGATGACAGTACAATTTTTTCACAAATTTAAGCAGGTCCTTATCAAAATTGGCACTCCCTGTAACCAAAACACGCGTCTTATTTTAACCATAGCCAAACTAAAGTCTTAACGGTATGTTTACCCTAAACATTCAATAGAGATGCAAATACATATTTTTAGTGACGCATCAACATACAAATGTGTTCAGGAAATTGTGTTAGAGTGAGATAGAACACTTAGATCATCGTGAATTCACTCTTATTGCGAATTATAAATCTGCGGTAAGCGTTTTAGGGTGTGTGTACATTTGTGAATATTATTCGAATTTACGAGTGCTGCTATTTTACAATGTTTTAGATACAGAGAGGTGTAGTCCAATTCAAGGTTCGTTTGTTACATACGCTTGATAGGTACTGAGTGCAGTACCTATAGGTATCTATTATTAATCTGAGCTCTTAAAAAAATTGCGACACTTAATCACTCGATTGTTTATCAATTGAAATAGTTCGTAAACTTTTTGATTTCTATACCCTTTTTACTACTACTATAAGCCCCGATTTTTGGCAGTCGATATACAACGGAATTAAAAAAAAAATCCACGGTAAATGAAAGAGGTGAACATCTTAAAAACGACAAACGGATTTTGACCCAACACAGTAACGAATCAATTCAATCTAACTCTCTTTCACATCCGTCTGTCGTTTATCTCGGGCATTGCCCCTTAGATAAACAGACATACAAACACACTCCCATATTTTCGGTACAGGTAACTATTTTTACCCCAATGCATTTATTCCTGAATACAATATCCCAAATTAGTTCACCAGATATAAGCGTGCACAAACGCACAAAACAAACCTATTTACAATTTTATTAACTGCTAGTTTACCTTATCCATTCAATACGAATAAAAATGAAATAAAGATACGTGCTGCGAAGTTCTTTTACTCAATACAATGGCACAAGGCACAAAATATTGAGAATACAGAAGGTAAGCTTCATATAAATGCGCTCGAGCAACACAAACATAGACATCGCTCACATAAATGAAATCTTTAAACCCAATGGGTGCGAGACAATTTAAAACATCCGAAGGCAGCACCTTGGAGAGACCTTAATCATACCAGATGACTTTAAGTTTTCACCATCAAGACGCATAAACCTTGAGGATATTCTTTAAGAAAAAAATGAGGTGTCAAAAAAGAGCTTTTAGGTCGCAACGACTTTCAGGCAATACATTTACAAATATCCCGCGAGGAGTCAAACATAGAACTAGTTTCGCCAAACACCAATTTTACGTGTTAAGTACACACATATACAAAAAAGTACAAAAAGAACTTAAAATAATTGACTTAAGTAAATTTAAAATCAAAACAATACTCAGAGAATGGTTAATACTTCAAGACTACGCCAAAATAGAATCCTTACTAGCTTATATCTACTAAAATAAATTTAATAAATCTTATAAAATACATTGCGTACACACACACTCACACACACACATCACACACACACACACACACATACATATACACAATATACTTAGTTATACCTAAAGTTTCTATAGTCTTTATAAATAATTTCACAAACTAGTATACTTAATTAGTATCTCAAACAACCAATCATATAACCAGTCACACTTTTACTCAAACAAACAGATTGTAAACATTAGGCCGAACACTGTTTCCTAAGATACAGGCTCTTGGCCTAGTTTAGGAGGCAGGGTTTTAAATATTGTAACACAAAGTACCTAATCTATGTTGTAAAAATGAAAAAGCTGAATTGTTGTTTATTTTGTGAAATAAATAAATTTATTATTATTTATTATTTATTATTTAGACCTTTATCCAAATACAATACAAACATCTTCGGAACTAAGATTTCATGTCCGTAAACGTTGTGCGCGTCGCTCGATCAAATATTTAATTTTTCTTCTTTAGTTTTCTTCTGTACTCTTAGTGTTTTACAACACAGGGCCAGTAAGAGTAGGTATGGCGACGACAGTTAAATTGCTAAAGTTAATGCATAAATAAAACGTTACAATATAGGCTGGCCGAAGCGCGCTTACAAGTAGGCTATAAATTTGACGTAAAATTTACGGCGATACCAGGTTTAGGTAAGTGTCTCGTTACAAGCTTATTCTGTAGCGTCAGGATGGCCCAAACACGTAAACGTGATAGCAATTGTTTAGAGAATAGCTATACATGTTTGAGATAATGTTTTTATCATAAGTCGACACGGAAATCTTCACCTATTCGTTGGAATTGGCTATATAAAAGTTGCCTAACTTCGCTTCTCAATCTGATTGAATACCATTGAATATAATGTACAGGGAAACTTTTTGTCAATATTTACCATTTTCTTTACAGTTACAGGCTGTAAAGAAAATGGTAAATATTGACAAAAAGTTAAGTCTGGTCTTTCTATCTAAAAATAAAGACAGCCTCTTAAGAACGTTTTTCTCCAGCCAATTTATGTTTAATGTGCTTTTTTGCTCCTTTTATAAAATCCACCCGTCTTCCTAAGCATTATTAATATGACAATAATTACTCTGACAACACCAAAACCTAATAAACATGTAACCACCATTTTTTACCGCGTTTCTCTAAGCCTCTTAACATAGCCTTTCTTTCAGCTGATATACAGCGACTTAAAGCTCTGTGTTCAGCGGTTTCCACCAAATCCAGCGGCTGTCATGTTAGTTGCGTTAGACACAACGGCTTACGCGTTTTTCATTAGAAGCTTTACGCTTTAATCTGCTTGAGTCCTCCGCTGTTTTTAATTTTCCAAAAATTTTTAGTCTCTTTTGTTTTTCGTTACATTTGGGAAGTCTATTGTTTTGTCACTTGTTTGGTAAGGCTTAGGGTTTATTAAAGTTTACGTTTGAAAGGCGGTTACTGTTGTGATGTGAAAAAGTGTACGATGGTGTTACAGTCGATTTAAAAGTAATATAATAATAATATCTTGGGACAACTCACACAACGCTATCTGATCCCAAACTAAGCATAGCTTGTACTATGGTAACCAGACAACTGATAAACATACTTATATATTTCTAAATACATACATATTATAGATAAATAACACCCAGACACAGAATAAACCATTGTGCTCATCACACAAAATTTTATCCTGGGTGGGGATCGAACCCACCGCGCCACAGAGGCAGTTGGTGATTTGATTTCAGCATGGAACACCACTTTGTGTGATCCACAAGTTATTGTCCTAAATCAATTCTCATAGTCATTTGTATGTTTGTCAAGATCCCTGAGATACAAGGAGTAGAATGAATGTGTTTTATTTCTAAAACATCTAAAGATGTCTACTGGGTAAGTAAATCGTACATCATACGCTGGCAACCCAGCTGAGACTTGAAGCATTTCGCCTTAGTCACTCTTGATAAGCCGAGATGCTATATTTAAGCGTTATTTGCATGTAACATTTTAAAACAATAGATAGCCCCATATTGCTACCTTATATTAATTTGCGTGTTCCCTCAAGACTTAATAACTCCACTATGCCCTCGTTCAGGCGGACTATTTTAGGGACCAATTCGCCATATGTAAGATTTAGTAAGAATATAGGTAAATCACTACATACATCAAATTGAACTCAACTTCTTCTCATTCGCGAAACCGAAATCTAGAATCATGAACTGTTTACTAGAGATATGTTAGCCTTGCAGTTTTTTTTGTGTCTCTCATTCTCATCTCTAGAGAAATCTATTAATTATGAATATTTTTTTCTTCTTCTTAAAAATAGACTTTACAACGTGTGTACGGTTGGGTTAGTCTACAGTTAACTCTCTTTTAATAGCGCATGTGGTGTTTACCTTCAAGTAATTGTTACACTCTTATTTGTATTTCACCTTTGTTTTTAATGTATTGTTAGTGTGACTGCCTCTGTGGCACGGTGGGAGTGTATCGGATACACTCCCACCGTGCCACAGAGGCAGTCACACTGCTACGCAAGAGGTCGTGTGTTCGATCCCCACCCAGGATAAAACTTTGTGTGATGAGCACGATGGTTTATTCAGTGTCTGGGTGTTATTTATCTATAATATGTATGTATTTAGAAATATATAAGTATGTTTATCAGTTGTCTGGTTTCAATAGTACAAGCTCTGCTTAGTTTGTGATCAGATAGCGTTGTGTGAGTTGTCCCAAGATATTATATTATTATTATTATATTAGTGTGAACAATTGTTGGTGAACCTAATATATAAATCACATGGCTTTGGTCAGATACCAACCATCGACAATGGGACAATCGTTGAATAATTCAAACACAGTCAAATGTGGTTATGACGAAGAAGAAGAAAGAGGAGGAGCAGAAGAAGAAAGAGACTGATACATATACTCACCACTTTCAGACACTGATGAGGGCGACCGCTCCGCAGTGGACACTCCCGAGGAGGATTCTAACGAGGAGAGCGAGTCTGCGCGCGTGGCGTGCGCGTGCGTCATCGAGCTCTCTGAGATGGTGCGCGTGACGTCACGCGTCGAGCACAGCTGCATCAGCCGCCGCCGCAGGTAGCGCTGCTCCCGCGCAAGCTGCTCCTTGTGACCTACATGCCTCTTCTCTCGCTCTTCCAAACTCTGTAAAAAGAGAAAGAGGATATAAAGTTTCAGATCTAGAAAGTATTGTTTAATACTTTTGTGATTTCTGCATATATTCGCTTATTTAAATTCTTAATTTTACTTTTTTACAAGGTACCCCATAGCAATATGGCGTTTTTACGTCTAAATAAATTACAAGATTTAAGAGTAAGTCAATAGTGTCCGAAAAAATATACTTAATTTATACTTAATATTATAAAAAGGAAAGATTTGATTGTTTGTTTGCATTAAATAGGCTCCGAAACTACTGGCCGATTTGAGAAATTCTTTCACCACTATAAAGCTACAATATCGGGGAGTAACATTATTATATTTAGTTACATAGGGCTATATTTTGTTGTCAAAAAGCTTAGAGATCTCTACGAAAATTGCAATAATGTAACTCAAGGTATAAGAAACTGAGATATGACACTCGTGCGAAGCCGGGGCCGGCAGCTAGTCATTCAAACATTTATAATAAACTCTACATTTACATTTACACCAAGTAGTGACATAAGTTTACTAAACAGTAAATAAGAAATTCTAACAAAAGTACAAAGCTCAATTTCATAATCGAAAGGCTTTCAAAATATATTAAAAGTCACAAGATTCAGGCTTAGTTGTTTTTTCTAAGGGTATAAAATTTAACAAATGCCTACTTTTTTTATAATTCTGCATGTTACGTAATAATTTACTTCGTATTACACGAGAGCTTGTAAAATATAAAACCACGGACACAAAGTTAAAATTGGAACAAAAACAATAATCCTATTTATAAACACTTATGAGACTGTTATTAGTAAAAGCTAAACATCGAGATATCGTTCTACCCAACCTTACATATTGAACCAGCATCAGTGAAGCACATACAAGCTTTTTTTGCGGAGCTCTTAGGAAAATGGCTTTTTCTAGAGCCTTATACACTAGGGAACGACCCACGGGGAAAAATGGGGATTATGTTAGTTCCGAGAAGTTGTACACTCGATGAATTTTCTTTCTTTTGTTTTTGTTCCATTCATTGTGTTCTCGGCCTAATGGTACGTATAGGTATATACTTTAAATGGGAGTTTGACTCTCTTCGAGTTTAGAATTAATATCCCTAATGTTGAATTATTCAGGTGGATTTTTTGTTTTCTGAATTAGTGAAATAGAAGATAGAGATACATTGGTACTGACAAGGAAAAATGTACTTAATTTATACTTGTTTATATTTTTACTGGCGGATTTGTAAAAATAATGGTTATAAGTAGTGTAAAATTTTAATAACCAAAAATGAATGGAAAATCTAATACGAATCACCTTATTGTAAATTAACTGCAAGTACATATTTATAAAGAAGAGAAATCCGCCTCATTGTAAATTATCCCTTTCATTAAAGTAAACACAACCGCTGTAATAATTATATCACACCATAATTCACTATCTGCCCCAAAACAAAACAGGATACTATAAAAAAATCTCATATTCTGGTTTAATTTTGGCCGAGATCAGCAGCGGGAGGCTGCAGGCGGCCTTAGATGATATATCTGCCAATAAATCTGCCACAACTCAGCCGACGCTACGCGACGTCCACCCCGGGCCTTATTTAGCACTCCAATGTTAAATGTTTTGGCGAATTTTTGAATTGAGGGTAGATGCATAATTCCATATTTAAAATAGATGCCGTGATCTGTTATGTTTCGCAGGCGTTCCTAATTTGAATTTAAGTTTAGAAAGTTTTGTCTTAAATTTAAATTTGGTATTTAGTTTTTAAACGCTTGGCATTATTTAAACTAAATATTTTTCACAGAGATCCATTAAATATAATAAAAATAGGATGTCCCGTATACGTGATATCCGTACACTACTAATAGATCACAGAAATGGGTAATTTAGCGATTGTGTATGAACAATTAAAATCCATCAACACAATTTATGAGTCGTTAGTTTAAATTTAAAACGTTACTGCTATTTATGGGTGACATTTTAACCGACATTTTTATGCTCCAAATGTTTCAATGAGAAAAACTGAGCTGAACCACTAATAACAATGTCATCGCGTATAATACAAACAAAAACGGCCAGATTAGAGAGAGAGAAGTTACAGCCAAAAACCGTTATATCATAATTTTGTCATGCTACTGTGAAATGTGATAAAAAAATAAATAATACACCTTACATCTGTTGACGATAGATGGCGTTGTTAGCTCGGGCTGAATAAGGTTTAGTTATATTAACGATACTGAACAACTCCGTGGTGAATATAAAGACAATATTAAAAAAAATATCATTGAACTAATCTGATAATAGTACAGCTAAGTCTAGTTGGTCTATTTTTAGACGTGATCGCTTAGAAACTGATCCACATTCAACCGGACTATCTAATACATAGAAGCACGCAGGCAAGAACCACAACCTTTGCTTTATCGATTTTGTGTCAGAGCATTTGAGCTTCGAGCGATTCCGAATTATGTCATATTGCTATATGTTACGGATTACTGATGCTATCGTACCCTTGTGTTATTGCTCGCTATTTATTTCTTACGAGCACGACGCTCCGTTTAATATCAGTGGATTTAGCCTCTCCAAATAATCCTCTCGAAACGGCCACCGAAATTTAACAATCTCAGTGTTTTGCAATTTCAGAAATTTGGAACGTATCGTTTTGAAACTTTTGCGAAATGTGTACATATATAAATTTATAAAATTTGTAATTTAAAAGATAACTAGTGACTACAGTGTGGAATTGTGGTCACACATTACTAGCAATCAACAATCCTGTTAGCCCCTCCAGCTAAGCTCAATGGCTTGTGTTAGGAGTAGGTTAACGTCGGTAGTATAATGGGTAGGATTCGGACCCGCGACCTCACGATTGTGAATCCGATGCCTTAGCGATTAAACTACCTAAATCTGTTTATATTTGCCAAATTGCCAGGAATAGAAAGATATAGTAATAGATTTAGGGAAATGGGATGGATATACTTCCATCTTGAAGTAAACGTACTGCAATAACTTGAAAACAAAAGAGGTATTATAGAATTGGCAAAATATTGTTTTCCTTACAGGGCAAGAGCATGTTGGACCAGTTCCGTAGCCATTGCTGATTTGAATAATTCCACCAAAAGAGCAAATGTTAATGACACTTACGCCCTTTTGTTGGCAAACGCAGTTTTTCGGCAATAACTCAATATCCGATCATGTCCGAAGTAATTTCAGTTTAAAGTATTTGTTAAGCGTTTCCAAAAATATTTTAAAAACACCCGTCGAATGATATGCCACGTTGATGATTGCTTAGAAAAAAAATTAGCTCGTGTTATATGTATAATGGAGTGCCAAATATTTCTTTTTATTATTTAGCTATCAAACTAAGAAGCAGCTACTACAAGACACCTTTTCACCAAATTTAATCAATATTCATTGTTCAGTCTTTGAGTAAACTGCCTGTGACATAGACAGGCAGACAGACGGACATGACGAAACTATAAGGGTTCCATTTTTTCCATTTTGGCTACAGAACTCTAAAAATAAAATAAGCTATACCCGTTTGCAATGATTGCCTCATTAAGCTATTACAATAGCAAAATTCCCAAAGATGTTCAGAAATTTATTTATTTTATTTTTATTTATTTTATCTCATCAAAGGTTCTTCACAGCTGACAATAATTTTATTGTTTACAATGTAGACTGAACAATACGCCAATTACGAAGAACACATTAAAATTAAATAACTCAAATCTAGAGTATGTAGTGTGTGTGTGTGTGTGTGTGTGTGTATATATGTGCGTGCGTGCGTGCGTGCGTGCGTGCGTGTGTGTGTGTGTGTGTGTTTGGTTTTATTTTAGGGTTGTTATGGTTATGATGATAATTCATAAGTTTTTTCTATTAATTTATTTTTGTATGAGTTGCGAGGAGTGCTGAAAGGGTCAAGTGACGAAAACTTTTTATTATATGTGTCTGGTATGCGAATAAGTGGAGACATTTTTGAGTAGTTAGTCGTGGTCGATGCGGTAGCCAGTAATGATGTGTGTCTGGTTCGTCGAGAGGGAACGTTAAATTTTATTGTTTCTTGCAATTCCATGCTGTCAAACTTATGATTGAGTAAGTCATACAGAAATAACATATCTATTATTTGTCGTCTGTCTTCCATGGTGTTTATTTTATGGTACTTACATGATTCCTCATATGGTTTGTTTGTCACATGGGCTTTATAATTTAAATGTTTGATAAATTTCTGTTGTATTTTTTCAATTTTGTCAATGTGGATTTTGTAATAGGGTCTCCATATTATACTTGCAAACTCTAAAATACTTCTTACATAACTGAAATAAAGGACTTTGCAGCAATGCAAATCTTTAAACGGCTGGCTGTTGCGTAACACGAACCCTAGTGACTTATACGCTCTACTAGTTATGTGGTCAATATGTGCGTTAAAAGTAAGTTTTGTGTCTAGAATTATGCCTAAGTCTCTCACTTGGGAACTTCTGGGAACCAGATCGTTATTTATGTAGTAGTTGAAGGTAATGGGGTTTTTTTTCCTAGTAAAGGTTATTGCCGAGCATTTTTGGGTGTTGACGTTGATTTTATTACATTTATAATAATCCGCTAGACGGATTAGGTCAGACTGAAGCAATGAACAGTCCGCAGGCGTGGATATCTTAAGAAAAATTTTTTTGTCGTCGGCATACATAAGGTGATGTGAATGCTGAATACAGTCAGGTAGATCGAAGAGGTATATGTTAAACAATAGTGGAGATAACAACGATCCTTGTGGGACACCAGAAGTGACATTCACATAATTTGACCTATAAGAACCCATCACAACTGCCTGACGTCTGTTCTTTAGGTAAGACTCTAGCCAGCGCAGAAGGTTGCCTTTGATACCTACGGCATTTAATTTCGCGATCAAGATGTTAAAATTTACACGGTCAAGCGCCTTTTCGAAGTCTGTGTAAATGACGTCGATTTGTGCGTTTTGCATATTCGAGTCTATGTAGTTGGTGAACCGTAGAAGGTTTGTATTAACTGTGCGCGATTTCACGAACCCATGTTGAGATGTGGGTATGCAATGTTTTGAAGCTAAATAAATGTGACTATAAACAACCTTTTCTAACATCTTTCCGAAAGTATTTAATAAAGAGACCGCTCTATAATTATTTATATCCGTTTTTGAGCCTTTTTTGTGGATTGGAACAACCTGAGCAACTTTCCATCGTTTCGGGAATTTACCGTCATTCAAAGACTTTTGAAATATTATTTTCAGTGCTGTAATTAGGCCTGCTTCACATTTCTTTATAAAGATGGCCGGTAAACCGTCTGGTCCAGCCCCTTTTTTGTGGTCAAGTTTCCGAAAAATCGATTTTAGTATCCCTGACGTAACCGTTACAGAGTGAACTATATCAGCACGTGGTGATTCCTGAATGGTCACACCTATGTCCGCGGGATCAGAAGGCTGAAAGACGCTTTGAAAGAATTTGTTAAAAATATCGCATATATCCTCGCCATTCGAATAACTGTTGCCATTATAGTTCATATGTCGTGGATATCTTATTTTTTTACGCCTAACTTTAATATATTTCCAAAACTCCTGCGGTGACCTTTTGATATCAATCACGCATCTGTCTATATATTTGTTATACGAGTCTTTTTGAAGCGCCTTTACTCTTTTTCTTAACAAAGCGAACTCTGCGTAATCGTTAGGATTCTTGTACTTTTTCCATTTCTTGTGAATTCTAGATTTTTCTTTGATGGCATTGATTAGAGAGACTGGGTACCATTTGGGGTAACTAGTCCTTCCGGACACTTTAACTGAGGGAACGTATAAGTCGATTAATGAATTTATTTGAGAATAAAGCTTATCCACCATTTCATCAACACTATTTGTAATTAAAAACTGATTCCAATCTATTTTACATAATTCATAATTTATTTTTTCATAGTCAGCTCTAAAGAATCTCCTAATTAAACGTGGCGGGTATTGAATTGCTTTAAATCTGTCGTCATTCATTTTTATAACAAGCGGTGTATGATATCGGTCGATATTTACCAGTGACACATTGCTAGGTTTACACTCTAAGCTCGAATTAGCGATAACAAGGTCTAATATGTTCCCACTGCAATTCGGTGTTAAGTTAAATTGAGCCAAACCCATATAATCGAGACAATTAATAAATTCGTTTGCCTCGACACCCAACACCGAATTCGACGTGTGGTTCATGGCATAGCCATCCTCACTCCACGTAATAAAGGGCAAATTAAAATCACCCAATATTATGAAGGTGTCGTGGGTATTAGCGTTGTAATGTGTAAGAAGGGACTTCCTAAATTCATTTAGCGCAAAATGAGAATTGCTATTAGGAGGTATGTAAACCGCGGCTAATTGGATGTCACAAGTTGAACCGTTCGTTAATAGTGATCGATGATTGTTACTAGTATTTTTGATTGTTAACCATACAGATTCTGTGTGGCCTGTGTTTATTTCGTTCCGTGATACGGCTGAAAGGTTACTTTTGATGCAAATTAAAACACCGCCACCTTTTCGGGTAGCGGGTCGATCATATCTAAAAACATCGTAGCGGTTATCGCATAACTCTGAATCTAATATACCCTCGCATAACCAACTTTCTGTAATCACTATTATATCGTAGTCGTTCGTCTCAATGTTTCGATAGAACTGTGGTAGTTTAGTCCTGAGCCCGCGAGCGTTTTGATAGTAAATATTTAAATTGCGTGTAGTCATGTTATTTTATTAAGTTTGTTTTTTATTCTGCAAGTAGATTATTTGTAACAAATTTAAGGCGGGTGGATGTAAAAATATAGCAGGTTTATTTGTGATGCGTTAACGGCTACACGGTCTGTTAATGCAGTTATTAGCAGGTCAGGGGATGCCAACTCGAATTTTAAGTGTTGATAGTTGTGTAAGAGAATTTGTTTTTTGATATCAGTGTGATGTATTGTTTGTGGAGTGTTTGTGGATGTTGTTTCTGAATTAATGTGTATTTTGTGCGTATTTGTATTTAGGTATGAGCTAATTACAGAGTAAATATAAATAAATTTTAAGCCGAAAGTCTCTTTATATCTTCTACCGAGGTAATTGCCACTGGTGGGGATACTTCGTTGCAACGCATAAAAATTGTACAGTTTTTTACCCAGACGAATTTGATGTTTAGTTCCTGTGCGCGCTGGCGGCAGTTATTCAGAAGAATTTTGTTTGCTATTGTTAAATGTTCATTAATAAATATTTTTGACGAATTTTCCCCGAAGCCTATGTCTCTGGATGTTATTCCTTTAGCTTTGTTTGATTTCCTGAAGTTTGCAATGATGCTATCCTTTGCCCTTCTGTTCTTCAGTTTGGCTATTATTCTTCTAGGACGCCCCGGATGAGAATGATGTGGTTGTACTCGTGTTATAAACTCGATTTCATCTGCCGTAACATTGGCGTCGATTAAGGTAGCAATTTGAAGGAATAACTGAGGCAGGTTTTCTTGCGGCTTTTCAGGAACACCGACTATTTCGATGTTTAGGAAACGGTTTTGTTGCTGAGATCTATTGTAATCAATTTCCAACATATTTGATTTTCGTTGAAGGCTTGTAATTAGCTCGTTCTGTTGTTTGATGTCTTTTTCCATCTTTACGAAACGGTCCTCGACGGTGCTAATTTTGTTTGCTATTTTGACTTGCTCGGATTTTAGTATCTCAACAGAGGTTAGTTTTGTTTCTATCACTTCCAATCTGCTATTCAGTTCTTCAATGATTTGGCTGCTGAGTCTGCAACTTAGTTCGCTTACTTCATTGCGTAATTTCTCCACAAGATTAGGTAAGTCAGCAAGCGTTGCTAGCATATCCTCTATATTTTGAAGCGATGTTGAATCTATTTTGGGTACTGAAGGAGTCTTGCCGGGAGCGGGGTTTTTGGGAGAATTGGCTTGTAAACTGGATTTGCACTCGGGGCAGATCCATGTTCCCTGTCTTTCAACACCTAGTCTCTTCCAGCCCACTTCCGATAATGCAACACAATAGAAATGATATGTTAACTGACATTTAGAACAAAACGCTCCGTCTTGCACCGTATCGTTACATTTTCTGCAATGGGAATTCATACCGACCGTCGGTTGGTGCCCACTGGCTGCCGCGCTGTGGTTATGAGCGAGTCAAAAAATCGCACCTGTCTCGTTCCCTCGAAGAGGCGGAGTTGCACTCGCGTACTGTCACTCGGAAGCAGAAAGATAGAAATAATTGGACATCGTTAAAATGTTAATCTATCTTACATATTCAAAAGTGCTTTGAATGGAATTGACGAAGTTCAGTAAAGAAAGAACAATTGCCAAAAGGTGCAAGCAACATTTGAAAATAAACATGCAAATTTCGCGGCTGATGAATTTTAAACATAATACTTTGGAATATCAGATATAAGTTAATTGGTTATTAGAAAAGTTTTCCAATCTGCATAAGGAATGGGTCGGTGGTGAAAATTTTTCGGTGCTATAAAATATAGACTGTTTCACGGTACATTGTTTATTTAGGCAGACTTGATGGAAAGCGCTCGCGGAGTTCGCTCAGTAATTTCGTTGGTGATTGACCTTCCTAGAATTGGAAGGGAAACTTATTTGATATTGTCTATCTTTGAGTTTTTTGTTGAGAAAAATGTTGTATCCCTCGTACGGGCTAGTGCGATAACAGAAAGTTTTTTATATGTATTGTATACGGCTCGCTTGATAATAAGTAGTTATTGTAGGCTATGAACGCTAACAACATAAAGAATATTACTTGCGTATTGTCGACTCTGTTTATGATAAGATATTGTGTGGACAAAGAACATTTATTTATTTCAATGGCGTCTTCTGTAAAGTGGATCCGGGCAAAGAAATTAGTCGTGTCCCACATCTACGACTATCTTCGAAGTATTGGCAAGCTGTATCTATGTGGCTCTTTCCTCAAGTCAGCACTTCATCGACTGATGTTTCACAGGGGAGATAAACTGGCGCGGATAAATTCGTTTGTGTCCATCTAACGTATCGACTTATGATTTCCTTAATGGGGACGTTGAAATATATTTCCTTAGTTACGGTAAATGTATTTTCTTTTGGTTACTCAACATTCTTTCCTGTTACACAATGATCTAAAAATAACTCTTGGTTATTTGAATTCTCATTATCACCGTTCTTAACTTTTACTTTTTACGTAAATGCGTTTCGGTCTTCGGTCTCAAAATTACAATCTATGTGTTAAGGTTCATTAAAGGCTTCTCTCGGAGTATGTACCAGTATTTACGATAGATAGGGAGCTACGTTGTGTAACGTAAGTAACGTAACTTGCCTCAAATTCATTTTGATTATGTGCCCTTAATTTGTTGTAAAGGGCAGTTTCGTGGTTTATAGAACAATTTGGTTTGATAATTAATTGTGTTATATTACTCAAGGGATGGAATTGAACGAGTAATCTTTGTTGATATCATAAGGACAATGACCTAAATAATATACTGATACACTTTACTGATAATGTCAACCTCGTGGTGTGAATTACACGAGGCCTATGTCTAACAGTGACCAGTACAATAATTGATTAATGAATAGAAGCATGCTATAAAAATAATTTGATACCTACGATAAACACTTTTAAATAAGTAGGTCAATCGATACATGTACCCGTGTAAGCATAGATAGATATAAATAGCTTGCTTTTATCGTTAGGTAAGCCATTTTTTTCGTACGAGTACATGTTGTTCAATAAATTACAGGACCGGGTGAGCTCATTACTTTCCTCCTTAATATTAAAACAAGGGTGAACTTCATTGTTACGACATTCGAAATTCTGCTCCATCAACAATTTGCCTAAACCTTGAATGTTTTCGACGGTAGGCAAATGAAAAGTACCGTTTCCCACGAGTTGCGATGTGCCTGCGTTAACGACAATGCCTTTTAATTAGTCCTGCATATTAATCAGACTAACGGTCTAAGTTTGTAAACGTACTGGCTAGCGGTTGGTGCGGACGCTTTTTTAAATTATGATTCTGAATGAAAGGCTAATTGCATTAAAAGCTGCAGTTACCTATATCCAGTTATACATAAGTAGCGTTAATGAGTGGAATGAATGAAATATTCAGTTTAATAAAATGCAGCAGTCGATTAATGGTTGAATCGAGCGGTCACAGCTTCTAATCCCATCATTCTGACGTAAGTCTATATGATTAGCTGGAGAGATTAAGAAGATTGCTAGAAAGCACAAAAAAGAAAATTCCTCTGTTGTTAAGTATTATAAAATAAGTATGTAGGCGCAGATATTATTGGTCACTCGTGACACGTGCCCCGCTACACAAAGTCAAGTATGACTAGTTTAATATATCAATATGTATAAAAACAAATGTCATATATGTTCATGATCTGAAAAAAAATTGTCGTCATTTCAAACTCTAATCTATACACATATTAATATTATAGAGGCAAGATTTGTATTTGTGTGTATGTATGTTTGTAATTAATAAACTCAAAAATTACTAGACGGATTTTAAAAATTCTTTCAGCGTTGGGAAAAAAATAGCCTATGTCACCCGGGGTTAGTGTAGCTTACTAACCCCGGGTGACATAGGCTATTTTTTATCCATGTATTCCCACAGGAACGAGAACTACGCGGGTAAAACCGCGAGGCGTCCGCTAGTATTTAATATATCTACTACAATCACAAAAATCAAAATAATGAATCAGGACAAATCAAAGTAAATCTGTAATTACAAGTTAAGGACCAGTAAGTCTTATCAACAGCCGTATGTTTTTCTTGAAACTATATATTAGCTGAACTAAACAAAGTGTAGAGCCATTAACATATTCGTTCACTCGAGGTCTATTTATAGTGGCCGTTTTAATTACTTATGAGCTGAGAATATTTGTACTGAATTCGGCAATGTAATTAATTAATGACAGCTGAATAATATCAATTTACTCAAATTGTTATAATGCTTGAGTATGGGAAGCCTATTAACGTACACCATCTTAAAATGAAGGTTGATACACTCAGAAAATTGTAATTTAACAATTAAACGCTTTCAATAATCCATTTCAAACTTAATTAAAACTCAGTCGTACACCGTTGACATAAAGCTGAAATTCTAAAACAGATTTGACAATTAAAATGTTGTCAAGTGAGTTTGGAATAATAATGCATCGCTTCATTGACAGCGGTATACTTTACGCTCAATTAGTGAAACGACACATGTGACGCTCGTCGTCGAGTCCTACACCCCCATTTCCCCCTCTTAAGTGTCGGATACCACTTCAGGTGCGGTGGAATTTTGTTCCATTGTTTAATACACAGCTCTATAATATGCAAAACAGGCGAATGAGCTATGAATGCGGAAGAAGAAGGGGATCGTAGTTTACGTTTAGTTTATTGTCTACCCCATTGGTGGCCTTATATGCTTAAACTATTTCAGAAATGACACCCCGGTAGTTTAAAATGTCATGTTCATTTTCTTCATTTAATGCATCATGTAATATTGGTAGTGTGAATTACCGACAGTTTAAAATAACCAGCTTCATATTCTGTAGCAACAAAGCTACAATAATGCAAAATTAAGGTCCAAGATTCATACCCTGAGGCACACCCCCATTCAACGGTACTAACATTGTCTGATAACGCAATAAAGTAAAGTTACAACCGAGACAGCGGTCTAAACACCTTGATAAACCATTCTGTGAGCATCCCGCACCTCTCGTCACCTGGTTATCTCAATTTAATGATAGGTGGGTTATGTAAGGAAGTTAGAGCTTAAAACGCAGCGTTATTGTCTGAATTAGGGGTGCATTTTACGAAAATTATTTATTAATGGTATTAAGAGATAATAAGAAAAAAGTGAATTGATGTAATAAGGTTTAGGGAGTTGATGATATTGTTTTAGTTAGTAGCTTATTTTTATACCTATGGACATTGAGATAGTTGAATCATTTATGTAAATAAGAGCTTATCAAGAGTTACTACAATAACCCCATGACTGTTCGTTGCAAGGTGTACATGTACAAGGTGGGGTTACAGAAACGTGACCAATAACAATACACTCTGTACTTTTGGTTGAATTATAAATAACAAGAGATTACTACGCCTGTAATTGGGCAGATGCCGAGTTCTGATAATACATCTGACACTTGGTCACATTCGGGAGAAATGGCAAACTGTAGCTTCGAGGGTTTATTTCCTATCGTTACCCGAGAATATACAAAACGTTATTTATTTCAATTATTTCACATACATATAACATTAAACTTCTTTCTTTGATCAAGAAGATAAAAATGCTATTTCTATTTATAAAATTGCTAATATAATCACAAGTTACTAAGGTAACGGAAAATAGATTCTTTAAGCCCAACATTTCTGCTTACTAAATAAATGATTTTTCTTTCAGAACTTTTTTACTTGAGAGGAAAACGTTTAAATTATTCTAGCACTGAAGGTTTCTCTGACTTGTTATGAACTTTTGAAGATATAACCTATTTAACGTTATGAATACTAACTTTAACTTGGCTAATGAGTCTGACTTCTAGATAGACGATGTTTCTTATAATAAGGGAATTCAACGTTGGCTCATTTTTCATTATTTTCAAGTATGTCCTTGAAAACATGAAAAGTTTCACTCCATAATAATTATAGTTATTTTCGATTGGTTGATGTTGAAATTCAATCTACACATAATGGAGCCATTTCACATGTATTACGCCTACACAAAACATTTTTTTTTCTACTAAAGTCGGCAGGTAATTTTTTAAATAAATACTACCTACGGCGCGGCACGGTCGAGTCATTATAGGTTTTATGGGCCATAACGCGGTCCCAACCTTATAATTCCGACTTATTCAACTACGTGAAAACAAAAATAAATCACGATATCGATATCGCAGAGCGAATGATCGTAGGGGAAACCGGAAAATGTAACGTAAATGTACTGTGCCTTGGACACGTGGCAGTACACGATAGATGTTAAAATGGCGATCTTCCTGCAGCCCTAAAATATATTTTCAATACGGGGAAGCGTTTCAATCTGAAGACGAGAAAATATTTTCTATTAACAATAAAAACTTTTCGTTTAAGGTTTGAATATTTCTTTCATTTAAATGTTCCCTTTGTGGATATTGTACTAATTTTCTTTGTAATCATTATGCTCGTAATTTCATTGAGCTATCCGTGTTAATTAGAACAATTTTCTCTCAATCTCGTCTCTAGCGACAGAGGGCTCACAATTGCTTTGTCTATCCTTAGAGAGATTTGTTCTTAATATAGTGTATTATTTGGAGGTTTGCCGAGGGGCGGTGTTTCGAGAATTGTGTGCGAAGTCTGAGTATCTCCGATGAAATATACGAAGGTATTTCAGCAAATAGTAAACACTCGTTATATTTGATTATTGAAGCGGAAAATATATTTTTTGTTCTTCGTTAAGAGAGTCGTTTTTCTCTTTAGTTGGCTAACGACCAATAACACATTTTTTTATACAATAACAGTGAAGCAATGCCAATGTCTTTCTGTAACTAGCAGAGTATAAAATCGAGGAGTAGATTCTAATGAATGGAAATTGGTTCTAAGAAATATACGTATCCTGTAGAAATATGATTTCATCGTCTTAACAATTTGTGTAAATACGATGAAATAAATAGAGGAAACTATACTACTTGTTGACGTTGTTTGTACTAAGACAAGCTTTGCAATCAAGTATTCATACAAAGTAACAACTTTTTGTGATCTTTAAGTCTTACGAACACTTTAACCGTAATTTGTTATATCTATTAGAGAGTTGTGAGCACAAGCAGAAAAACATATAGTCTCTTTTTGCGCTGAGCGTTATAAAAAAACGAAATATAAAGTCTTTTGTTCGAATTTAATTTTATCATCATTCATCTTCGAAGGCGACACAGTTTCTGACTAATGCCTCCAAAAAAATATCCGGGGTCTTATTACGGTCCGTTCTCATTGATACTGGTGCGCTTATTAAATTTCCCATGAAAAAGTGTAGGACGGAAAAAATCGCTCTCTTGCAGTAGGTACCTAGTTAAAATTACGTTTTATATCTTAACAAATCTCCCTGTTCATTAAACGTTTACAGTTATGAAAAATATGATTGAAATTGTTTTGATTACATTTTCCCTAGTTTTGGAACAATATCCTAGTTAATTTTATCTTTCAGTTTATATTCGGTATCGTCAAAATACAAACGTTGGAATTGCGGGTAGACAACAAATAATGATACAAAATGGCCGTCTGCACATTCTAAAATCAATTACTGCGTTCGATATCACTGAGTGACATAATGCCACGTCAGCGGAACGAAATACGCTGATTGGCGCAGGAATTTCATCCGATGCCGACGTTGAAACCGAACTGCACTGTGTGATGTCACGAGATGCGTCTGTGACGGAAGCCCTGACGTTTATTGGTTAATCGATTCAGCCATTTTGTTTTAGTCTGTACGCTGATTGGCGTATAAGAGGACTGGTGAGAGATAATAGTGAGATCGGTAGAAGACTAAGTAATACCATAGACTTAGGATTACGTTAGTATATCCTAAGTTTATGGAGTAATACAAATAAATAATCTTAATAAGATATGTAGTTTAATTTTACTTGCTGACTAATGCTATCGCGATTCAGGAATTGATGCGAGCTGTCAAATGTCAATTTGTTTATGTTATAATATGTGGGTACCGCCACATATTTGTAATACTTAGTTTTTGTGGCTTAGTTTCAGACTTGGGGATAAATATATTGATGCAACTAACCAACTTTTTATTCAGCCTAATGGCTAAGGCATCGGACTCGCAATTGTGAGGTCGCGGGTTCGAATCCTACCCATTGTCGGTGAAGACATTTAATTCTTGTAATTGTAATTTTGTAAAAGCAATTTAGTCACTGAGCTAAGATTGACATGCAGAAATTCATCTCCGGCAAATCAATGTTGCAAGGGCTATAACTTCAGCTATTTAAGATACTACATATATTATAGAATTGTATAAGCTACGGGTCTTAATCGCGTAAATATTTTATTTTTAGGCTAAATACCTTTGTTTATTGCCCGACGTTTCGACCGTAGGTATTGCAACGGCCGTGGTCACGATTAAGACCCGTAGCTTATAAAATTCTATAATGTGTACAATTCGCGAAAGTTTACGAACATATATTACATATATTAAGACTAATTTTATATTTATATGTTTGGCTGTATACCAAACACGGTGTTTGGGTGTTTGAAACACCCCTTATACTAGCGACGACGTGAACCAACTCCTAACACAAGCCTTTGAGCTTAGCTGTAGGGGTAACAAGATTGCTAGTAATGAGCCCTAATCCCACATTCCTAGTTACCTTTTCTTAAAAGAAAAATACAGTAGTAACATAAATAAACACTTTTATTCTATTAAACATTTTTTTGTTGCTTACATAAAGTAATAACTTACAAGTGGTACAGCCCTACCATAAGTGTAATGAACTCTTTATTTAAATGTTTCTTGACAGATTAATGTCACCGCCATCATATTATTTCCTTAAATTATATATTTTTGTTTTTATGGACTAAGAGACGTATGTCTATAAAATATAATAGATAGTCTAGACTTCTAGCAGACGACTTACATCATCACTCGTACAACACGTCTTTGTTTATTAAAATTTATTATTAATAAGTGGTATTGCTTGTGGTTTAAATTCGGCCAGTATTTATTGTTTTATTTTCAGTTGTACAGATTGTTTCAGTCAGTTCAGTTGTATAGAGATGTCAAAAAAAAAGTCAAGACAAATTTGGAATAGAATGATTCTACATTTAATGCCAATGATGATATTAGATGTTAGAAAATATATATCTATCTACTCGTACATTAATTTTCTCCTTTAAGTGAATGTTGGATATGTTTATGTGGGTAAATGAAATATGGCATAGTGTAATGTGTAACATAACGGTGTGGTCAAATTTAAGATTTACATACCTGCCCATGATAGTGTTTAGGTACTAATAGCTTCAGAATCTATTTTAATCTATTTTCTATTAATTGTATGTACAATACTCTTGTCAATTTAAACTTTAAGGTTTAGAGTATTAGCTTTTGCGCACGGCTCTGCTCACCTGAATGTTAAGGTTTATAATAAAATATATCCGTAAAAGCTATACTTGATACTATGATAAAGTTTTGTCAAAAACTGTCTAGTAGTTTTGGCATGAAAGAGTGAAAGTCATTCAAAAATTTACATACATGCATACTAAAATAATATAATTTTGATTTATGTCAGACGTTCTTGTGGGTTACAATATGAAACATAAGTGAATTCTTATTCACTACTAGTGAATAAGAATTCACTTACGTTACTACAAATTGTAACATCAGTGAATTCTTATTCACTTATGTTACGAATTGTAACTCATAAGAACGTCTGACATAGATCAAAATTATATTTTTTTTTTACATTTAATTGTGTTGTGTTTACAGGCCATATACTCGTATTTATCTGTAAGTATAAAAACCTTACTCGTCTTCCTGGCATAATGTAACAATCTAGTCCAACTTATTTGGGCGCGGAAAAAAATGTTATCCCACAAATTTATCGTCGAAACCACTCAGGGCCCTCCTAAAGATTTAATTACAGTAATTTTTATCAGTAGCGAGGAGGGTGTTTCTAGCTTTCATTCATAAGTTGTGTAATTAGGAAATTTGGGCTATAAAGGTACGGGCAACAAGAGAAAAAGCTACATTCTACACATTGTTAGCCATGTGGCCAAATTAGTATATGATGAGTACGATGCAATAAGGTGATGAAGATTAAGTTCTTCAAAATTAGCTTTGAAGGTTTTCCCATGGCTCAAGTTTTCTTACAGCAAGAAAAATTGCAAACCTACGTTTCATTATCATCATTATCATCAGTCTATCGCAGT
Source organism: Herminia tarsipennalis (assembly GCA_945859575.2). Lineage (NCBI taxonomy): Eukaryota > Metazoa > Arthropoda > Insecta > Lepidoptera > Erebidae > Herminia > Herminia tarsipennalis. Next base: position 3,475,210 of record OX243843.2, on the reverse strand, counting down.
CCACTGCTGGACTTGAGCGGCGGTAGCCTAATGGCTAAGGCATCGGTCACGTACTCGTGAGGTCGCGGGTTCGAATCCTACCCATTACACTACCGACGTGAACCCACTCCTAACACAAGCCATCGGGCTTAGCTGGAGGGGTTAACATGATTTCTAGTAATGTGGGACTTTTGGTCCCACATTGCTAGTTATATTAAAAAAAAAAAAATGAAGACACGGGAATTAACGCGCATGTTGTGATTGTATAAATCGGACTCAGTGTGAAAACTTCTTTTTATGCGTACATTTTCTCATGAACAAGACTTAGCAAGAATTTCGACTTTTGATTTTTTTCCTTGAAATTCATAACAGATACTGAGGTCTACAGTCCCAATTAGGTGTATAAAAATCAAGGTACTAAGTCAACAAGATAAAAAGATATGAGTAAATTTAGATTTCCGCGAAAATTTGTAACTACCATACCTAAATTTTCAATTTTTTTTATTTTTAATTTGACAAAAAGCAAGTTCTTACAGCACCAATAAATGAAAAATTACGTACGAAACCATCGATGGGCGAGTCCGAATCACACTTGTCCGGTTTAGATAGATTATATGAAGCATAGTTACCTTCTGTAAGTAGTTCTATGGATATTCTATCCTTCAATGTACAAACAGTAAACATACTTAGATATTCGCAGAGAGTACAAGAACCTTACATAGTTGTCGACAAAGTGCAAACCAGATTCAAATGCGGTTATTGGCTTTAACTTAGTCGCGTAGTTTAATGTTGACTTGTAAGATTAACCTTAGCCGAGTGAGTATTCCCTCTGCGACAGCAACGGAAGATTACACATGCCCGCGCAATTGTAAATGTTACACCAGCTCTTCTAGTGTATGTGTATACTGTATGCTTTTCAAACAAATTTGTTGTGTGGTTTGAGTTTATAGTAATTTTTATAGGCATTTTTGCCAATTACTTTATAAATACAATAATTGCATTTTGGAAAGATAGAAAAATTTTAAGTCCATACCCAGGAATCGAATCCGAGACTTCCGTATGCCAATCCGGGGCCGGAATCAAACCACCTATCGGGACTATGTTACTAGACCTCAAATTTCTCTATCCTTTGATGCTCGCGAGTTAGGCCCTCGCCATCTAGACGGTAGTTAAAGAACTATCGCGGCTTTTGTTATTGCTTTGTTACAGAGAGCATTTTAACAAATTATGATGTCGCAGGCCGAATATTGTAGTAATTTTTATAGGCATTTCTTTCCAATTACTTTATAAATACAATAATTGCACTTTTGAAAGATAGTTTTTTTTTGAGTTTAATAGGCACGGTTTTCACAATTTTCTACAACACCGCGATTACTTAGTACCACAACACAAAATAGCGAGAGTGAAGTAGATAAGCTCCATATGTATGTAATTTGACTTGACTTATTTTCCTGTGACCCTTAGGGCGCCCACAGTGCACCGCCATCCCGTTCAATCTGGAGCTTCGCGCTTTATTTTGCTCCAAGTCTTCCCAATGTTCTTCGTCTCTGTGATGATCGTCAAGTTTACGCTTTCCTTGGGGATTCCAGTCTAGGGCTTGCCTCGTTACCTGTGTGTTCAGGGTCTCTTGGGAGCGTGTGGCCGATTCAGTTCCACTTGCGACGATTAATCTCTTGGTCAATCGTAGTCTTACTGCAGCGTTTCCGCAGATCTACGTTGAAGATTTTCTCGGGCTAGTAAACATCGAGGATACGGCGAAGACTGCGATTGATAACGACCTGAAGTTGCCGCGAGATGTCCTTTATAACCTTCGACGTTTCCCCGTATAACACATACTATACTTTACTACTACATATGCACTTTGCAATCCATGAACGCAAGACACATAATCTGGGAACACCATTGGAACAGAGTGGTCCGAGTTTCCGTGACAGTAAAAGTTATGAAAATATATATATTACGGGTCTTAATCGCGTAAATAATTTAAGGTAAAAATACCTTGTTTATTGCCCGACGTTTCGACCGTATTGCAACGGCCGTGGACACGGGTAGACAGTAAAAGTTATCTATGTGTACGAAACTCACCTTTTATACCTATTTTCGGTGTTTTGTAACCATAAGTCGTAAACTAGAAACTATCAAGTCATCCATCTAACTTTTCTTCAAGGGATTTTATGTTTTTCTACCGTGTTCCATCAATTCATAACATAAGATAATCTTTACGAGCCGACATCGGAAATGAAGCGACGAAGTAAAGGAATTGCTACATTTAAAATGTAGTATCTGTTGTTAAGCAGGGTTCATACTTACCGGACCATCGGAACAGAAAGAGCGTTGTATCTACGCTTAACATAATAGTTCTGATTAAAAATACCTTGTTATACCAATAATACAATTATGTTATTAAAATCTGCTTTCATTTTTATTACATCTATACTAATATTATAAAGCTGAAGAGTTTGTTTGTTTAAACGCGGTAATCTCAGGAACTACTGGTCCGAATTGAAAAATGTTTTTACTGTTAGATAGCCCAATAGGAGCGAAGCAGCAATGAGAAATGTTGCAAAAACGGGGAAAATTTACGCAGACGAAGTTGCGCGGGACAGCTAGTTTAGAAATAAAGCCAAAAGGTCTTGTCTGATGTCTTAGTATGTATAAAAAATAGAGTTATGTGAACCGGCTTTAGATTCAAATCGACACATCAAACCATCAGAAATCTCATATATCCCGTCATAAAAGACACATTTTTCTTTTGACTTTTTTCATGAATCCGTTATGGCGACGGTTTTCCATCAATATGACGTCGAATGTGAAATCACCATAAGCATTAGTATCAGTAGTAAGTTTACTGCCATCGTAAATCAACAAAGTAGTACTGAATGGTTCTGTTTGCACATATATAATTCATTGCTTTGGGGTTCTTTGGGACCCTGTTTTATTAGTTTCACACTCCTTTCTTAATGTTTAGGGCTGTATCAATACCTGAAGGTCCGATTTGCAACTGACCAATTCGTGTATTGATAACCAACTAATATAAATGATATGTGAATGGCTGTTTTCTTCGGCTTTATAAGACGTAAGGGTTTTCAGTAAATGATAAACAATTGAGACGCAGTTTGTTCTTTATAAATGTTGATTCAGAGTCTGACTGTATTTTGTGTCAGTAATTTGTATGTTTATTAAGTTTTCCGGTGATACAAGCCATATTCCTTGATACGAGAATTGTTTTTTTTAACAGAAAGAGATGCATAAGAAAGAAAAATGTCTCTAATTCTGAAATGTAAATGATTTATAGACGTATTTTTGATAGTAAAAATGGAAAAATATATATTGTGAAATGAGTATTCATAAGTTTTGTAAAGTAAGTAAATATGTTACAGTGAGTATTGACTAGATTTTTATTAGTAACTTTGTATAAACATTTATGATTATTTCCATTGAGTCATGTTGATATTTTGTATACAAAACTTGTTGTAATACGTCATTTCTGTCAGTTTTTATTGCTGTAGGGAAAGATTTACGGCTTCCGAGTGTCCTTTTGAATAATCTTTTCATAAAAAATGTTTTCAAAAGTTTTTATAATGAACTGTTTTTGTATCAAAGTTGCTTTCATGAGTCAAGACTGGGTGATGGCTATAGTTTGTGAATAGCGCCAGAGACAGGTATTAATTAAGTATTTATATATCTAGCAATGTAGGATTGTGGGTCCCATATTTATTTATTTATTTAAGGTTTTCCAACAAAAGAATATACAGTGTCTTACCTTACAATTAAACATTATGTCATAAGCGTGTATAGTCCTTAACTTATAGGAAACCACAACATGCAACATTATTAGACAACAGCTTTAGAATAAAATATTAAGTATTGAAAACATAAACATAAACTGAGTGAAATGATAATAGCTAAAATTAGAATAAAATTAAATAAAATAAGTGATTATTAAGAATGCAAAAATTAAAATACTAGGATAACAATTTGTAAAGACATTTTTTGAAGTGTGTTAAGTTGTTACTTAAGTCTAGGTCGGTGTCAACAGAGAGTGCATTGTATTGCCTACAGAGCCTGGATGTAGCTGTGTAGTGTCCGAGATTTGTTCTTGAGCGAGGAGTATGAAAGAGCTTGTATTTCTTAGGTCTTGGAATGCGAGTCAGAATATTAATTGTGAATCGATTCAATAGAGGTTTGCAGTCAGTTATTCCATTTAATAACTTGTGTAGAAAAATTACGTCAGATATTTTACGGCGATTAGATAGGGTATTCATGCGGAAATGCTTCAGACGGTCCTCATAATTCAACATTACTAGCAATCCTGTTAACCCCTCCAGCTAAGATCGATGGCTTGTGTTAGAAGTGGGTTCACGTTCGTAGTATATTGGGTAGGATTCGAATTCGAGACCTTACGATTGTGAGTCCGATGCCTTAGCCATTAGGCTACCGACTTATCTAATAATAAAGGCCTAAAAATTTAAGTTCTTGTTTCACCTCTAATAATTTTGTTATTATTTTATTAATATAACCTGCAACCTATAATTTTAATAAATTCTAGTTTGACTTACATCCATACATATTAGGTATTTGGATTTTGCAAAATAATTTCTCCATGGAAAGTAAGTAGTTTCGCAGAAGGAAAAATATTTCTTTAATCGAAACCTTAACAATCATTTCTTTGTACGTAACCATGATAAGTAGCCGTGGTTTCGTAAAAAGAAAAAATATTCGTCCATCGAAACTAGTTACGTACAAGGAAGAATAATTCCTTCATCGAAACCAGTTACTAAACTACGGTTTCGTAGACGGCCGAAGGGATTTTTATATATGTTTATGTTTGTTTTTTCCTAGCGCCTTCAGATTTTGATGTCACACATATTTTAGAATTTATCGTCAGTTTTCCTGAACAAAGGAATATGTTAAAAGCCAACAGCATTATTTAAAAAGAATGCTAAAGAAACCAAAAAACTTATGGTATCTTTTCTACTTCTTTCAAAACCTATTATTATTATCATACGTACTATTAACTTGCACTATCATCTAAGGAATTGGAAGTTAATTCTAGTAATACCCGGTAACTTCTACGCGCTACTAAGAAAAATTAAAAAATATTTTCTCCAAAAAATTGTGTGATGGATTTTTTTCATATTTTTTTTTCATAACTTAGTATCAAAAAATTTTTTAGATACTAAGTTATGAAAAAAGTTTTTTAAAAAAATTGGTCGACTCCACTGGTGACCGTAGGGCTGGCAGCTTCCTCGCACAATGCATCAGCATTGCTATACAACGAGGAAATGCTGCCAGTATTTGTGGAACCATGCCCAGGGGTCCCAATTTTTTGGATATATTTTAGTTTTATTCAGTCTTAATTTCTAGTTTAAATATATTATTTAATACTTAGTATCTAATACCTACCCAAATGATTAAAAAGTTTTTGCGGGGAAAACTATTGCAGGCCTATGTAATTATAGCTCAAATGTATTTTATATAAATAGCCGTTTTTTAGTATTTAAAGTAATATAAAATAAGTAATTATAACATTATACGACCCGCCCGACTTTGGACTCATTACGTGGGTCCACGTTATTAGGACTATTTTACTTGAGCTCTCTAATATGTGACGAGCTAATAAATAAAAAGCGATCAAGCGTGAACAGTTTAATTATGGAAATGCTAAATTCAAAATTGCTAAAATTTGCACACATTTTTGTTATACGGAAAAAATCACAAATGGCAATAATTAGTTTCTCTATCATAAATATAAATATAAAATTAAATATTGTATTCTATTTCGCTATTAAAAATACGTTATAGCAAAATAATATTCATTTGAATTACAACTAAGCATTTTGTACGGCCCATTGGTTCGCATCATCGAATCTAAATTATTATAGCACTTTTAAAATAAAGCAATGAATAAATGTTGAAAAATATATATTTGTTTTTCAAATATTATTACGTGAAAATGTATTAAGACTTATAGCGTGCAAAAATCATTTTAGTGACTGGATGTTTGTTATTCAACCATATAAAAACATCATTTCTTTATCATAGTATTACTTAATGGATTTGGACGAAATTATTAAAATGGATATTGCGATGGTTAGAACCAATTCTAAGTGAGTTAGTATCTTTTTCTTCTTGTGGAATATATTAAGGAAAACCGTGAAAACGAATGAAAAGGACCTAAAGGTCTCTGAGCTAACCTGGGGACAGACGGACAGACAATCACGGTTGACTTCAATCGCGGTTGATTTGCAGACATTTATTAAAGAGTTTCATTGTCTGCCTTCGAAACTCATCATCAGTTCTTTACGAAATTTATATGGAACCATTTCGGAATAAACCTTTTTCGAACAACAAATAATTTTGAAAATCCGTCCATATATGACGGAGTTATAGTAATATCACACACATTTGACTGGCTCTGTGGCACGTCGTGGCCGGTCGTGGTTTCGATTCCCACACGGGATACCAAAATTCAAAATTCTTTTTGATTTAGGATGCAAAACAACTCTTGTGATACGTCGGGATTCTACATGTACATGTAATGCCAAGTTCGCGAACAATAGGTAAAGCCGGAGAAAAGAACCTGGCAATAAAAACTCGTGGCCACTCTTTTCAAATTGCCAATTTTACAATGTTTGAATGTTTATAAACTTGATATGGGGGTAAGGTGCTGCGACTAATATACTATACACCATGTTAAAGGACTGATGCAAATTGTATTATCAAAAAGTTGAAACATGAGATAAAGCAAAATCAGTCTTAGTGTGTACAATATAGTAGGAGCATCTACTTACAACAAAGGTAAGAACTATATATGCTTAAATATTGGCCGAAGTACTTGTAACGAATGATTGATGACTTTGTATGATCTACAAATTGCTGTTCCGAGTCGGGGACTACTTTGTGTTCGTGACTTGTATGCTTGTGAAGTCCCCCGTGATACATGGCTTGTACACTACTGCGAAAGTCGACTTTAAAAAAAAAAACATCTCATCTTCTTTTTGAAATCGGTTAAAAACTATAAAGGTTCCTTGTTCACTACAGAACCCTAAAAAGTGTATGAAATGCGAAGCCGAGGTGGGTCGCTTGTACTTCATATATTTTCGTTTTTCTTTTTCCGTATAGTCTCCTAATTAACTAATGTCAGTGGATATTAATGTGCAAAGTTCGCAACCTCGGTGTATCAAAATCGTGTAGGCTGAGCCCGAGGTAGGCAGGGTAGGTTAATTGTACCCGTGATTAATACCCAACCCTTGGATTAGAGAACAGGTTTTATTAATGTTAGTTGTATGGCGATTTGTAAGTGTTATGTGTTAGGTTAGGGATTATGTTGCCGGATTGGTGTTGTTGACATTTATAATTAGGTTGGTTAGAAAAAGAGTGGTGTGCAAATATTTAATGACTGTTTTTTGTGGTATGGTAGTGACTCAACGGATTAAATGATTTGAATAAGCTACTTTATTGGAAAGAGTGCTTAATCGCGATAGTTTTTTGCACTGTGTCGTGGGGGACTTTACAAATCTACTGAAGCAAAGTACATCTAGACTTGAAAAAACATTTATGAATCACAGAAAGCTTGTCCCGTGTCGGCGGGGAATCGAACTTATAAGTAGTCTTTTGCATAGCAGTCGTATACCATCGCAATGCGCTAAATCATTATAGTTCAATGAACAATGCATGAACGCTATTGGTCTATTCTATTGTTTGAACAAAAGCTTGTTGGATGTCCATTGGCACTTAAAAAAACTGCAATCGTTTTTAGAAAAATAACAATACTATTATAGAAATGATTCAAAATATTATAGGTACATAGTTTTAGGTTATAAACTGTAGTTATTGGCTGAATACCTATGACGGAGGGGACACTCTAGAAAATTGGTTGTGACGTCACACCCACCGCGAGTACAAATTGACACTGACAGTCTCATTTTACGCGGCTAAATTGAGTTGTCGGCAAAAATAGGGGAAAGTTACCTAACGTTTTTTAGTTAGATTTTTATGAGATCGTGTTATAGATATTCTCTTCTTAAATAGATCACTAGCTGGGTGCCGTAGCCTACCTTACCAATACCTGCTTTTTATTTATAAAATATTGGATAAAAATAATGAAATACTTAAAAATAAAATCATTTTATTCTACGCAAACGAAATAGCGAGATAGAAATAACGAAGGATTCAGAATATCATTGAATTTAACTCCATTTTTATTATTTCTTCGATTGGTTATTTATTTTATTACTTATTAAAATCATAATACTAGGCTTTCCAGAAAAAACGGACTGTAACTCAAGACGTCAAATAACAAAACACATTTGTCGAAATAAATTTCACTCTATTTCGGACCAATCGAATATCGGGTTCCTTTTCAAACACAAGTAGGTCAACATATCTTTCATTGAAAGCGATCCTTACAAAACCTGGCTAAGTTTGACGTCCACAAATCTTATATACAAAGTGACACGAAACAGGCTGTATCGATACCTTTACGGATGAATGCGAGCGATCACTCACTGTCTCACAAATCGAAATCGAATAAATAACTCATTCTTTGTCAGAAAGCCAATGTGATTTATCACGAAAAATACTTAGGTACATGTTGTGGTCATTTAAGTACACCGAAATATCGATTTCTATTTGCGAGTGTAAAAATCGCAGTGTATTTTCCTAATGCTGTTCTGCAAAATTGGTCTGTAGAGTCAAATCGCTAGAAGATCTTGGTATCGATCTCGCGACAAGCTTTTATGTTATATAAATGGTACAATTGTCTTGTATTTTAGGGCATTAAAATGAAAGGTCGTTTTTAAAAAATGTTTTTTTTTACTATTTATTCATTTATTTAATAGATTTTTTTTATTATAAGGAATTTATTATCATAAATAATACAATATATACAAGATATATTTTATTTGACTGGCATGTTGGCCTAGTGTTTAGTCACTCTGACTGCTAAACCGGAGCTCGTGGGTTCGATCCCCACCCAGTATAAAACTTTGTGTGATAAGTACGATGGTTTATTCTGTGTTTGGGTGTAGTGTTTGGGTGTAATTTATTTACAATATGTATGTATTTAGAAATATATAACTATGTTTATTAGTTGTCTTGGCTTGTGTTATGAATAGCACAAGCTCTGCTTAGTTTGGGATCAGATAGCGTTGTGTGAGTTGTCCCAATATATTATATTATTAGATATTTATAAATTAACTCTAAATTAAAGTATGATAATATTAATAGCTTATACTATTAATAGTGTTCGTTATATATAACGTGTTATTAAGTCTGATCAAATATAGCTTATGTGGTATTTTTAAAAATATATTATTAGTTTTCCATTAAGTCTAACATTAAAGGGATAGCGATGACCTTTTAGTTGCCAGACAAAGTAGAATTCTGGTATCGATTTTATTTATACCGAGAATGTTAGGTTAATGATACAACATAAAAATAAAAAACTTGAGAGGTGTCAAGGGATACCCGGATGGAACGAAGTTTTAAACTTTTTTTTTTTAAATATATAATCTTCGCAACACCACACTGTTCAATGCGAAATAGAAAGACGAAACGAAAATAACTTACAAAAAGACGATTGTATACCGAAGGCTCGAACCCACAACTACACAATTGTCACCAATACTGTGTACAGACAGGTGACTTCTTCGTCAAATTAGATGTACATATCTTACGCGCACGCCGCACGGCTTGTGTGTGTCAAAAAGTGTCGTTACAACTTTTCGTGAGATTTTTTCCGTCTAGCCCCCTTTCACAACGCGCGATAAGGAACTTCGTTCCAAAAAATGGTTGTCTGTAAGGCCGGTTTACAGACGATAATTTTACATGATACGTCATAAGAAAACATTGATGACATTTCGGGCCTCGCGTTGCTTAGCAACTAATCAATAACGTTAGTACCAATTATCGCATATCATTTTACTGCTATCGCCATTCGCTGTTAACTTTGCTAACGTGATCGTTGCTACGTGACACATTTTCGTGCGTGCACCCAGTCATCGATTTATAAGACGTTATCACGTCAAATTCCTTGCGTTCATTGTGTTGGTATACGCGATTTTTAACTCAAAGGATTGGGTTCGAACGGCGTTGTGCTACACGTTTTCTCGATTACACGGATATGTGGGTACGACATTTTTTAGACCATGGATGGTGACCCATCTAAACTGGGGAGTAGTAACTTGGCTCAACTTCCCTAATCTTGGGGTGGGCTGGGACCACATGGAGTACAAGATGTTCTTGTAGTAACATACGAATACGTAATTCTAAAACATGTAAAAAGATTATTAAAAATCACTAAAACTTCATATGACACATCACCACCCAGTGCAAAACTATCATAACTCAAAAATATTATTTTTACAACCGGGTACCATTTTGTCACAGCAACGTTGCATGATATGAATATCGTATAGAGTCACATTTATCAAAGCCAGGCTATTAATTTAGCAGACAACGAATACAGAGCGTGTATGACATGCACGCTAATACCAGGGCTGTCACGTCAAATGATAACTTGTGTTTGGAATAGTATAATTATATGGGAAACCCGCGATTAGATACATGTGTTAATATATTAGTCTCATTAGGCGAGCAATGACAGGTTCTGTTTGATAAATTATATATGACATAGTTTTTGAATGGACATGATAAGTTATGGAGTTGGCTTTTAATTTTTTTATATAGAGAACTCTCTCACTTTGTTACAAGCCTTATGTGGCGGAGAACTTTACCTACAATTAAAATTGAAAAGAATGATCAAGCATTACCGATTAGTGAAAAATTCAGTGACTTACTCGTATGTTTTAGTCTATAACTCCGGCATCTTCTAACCTAAGACACTGTTTAATACACAAAATCGCAAACGTACATACGGGTCAAACAGAGAACCTCAATTTTTTTAACCACCCTTAAAAAAACTGGTTCTCTGTTGGTACCGTATGTATGTATGTTTGCGATTTTCTCGAAAGCTTGTAGTCCGATTTAGATGGGGTTTGCGCTATTCGACTGCATATATTTTTGGGAAGGTTTAGGTGTTTAAAACGTTGTCCTAGCTTATAAAACACCAGATATATAGACTAAAACATAGGAGTGAGTCAGCAAAATTTGCATTTGGTGATGTGCTTGATATTTTTTTTCATAGAAAGCGGTACATTTTTCTTAAAAAAGTTTTTAACAGTTAATACCTACACCTGAACTCGGAACCAACATTTAAAGGTACGAGTATATATATAATCATAACATGTAAGTATATAATTTAACTGGTGTGGTTTTCAGAGAAAATGGTCCGAAAACAGCTGTATTCTGTTACGTGGTTCTCCACGTAACAGAATACCGGAAGACCGCTGTTTTTGTGACGATCGTCCGACATTTCTTTGTTTTTTAATTTTATTTAAATTTTCATGCCATGCAATACCAAGTTATTTCTAACTTAAAGGTCGGTTTAGTAACAGGCAGCTAAGTGACAAACGTAATAGGTACGTTTAAAGTTTATTTCAAATATCGGCGTGAGTATGAGGCAACCCTATTTAAGCTATAATTCATAATGCGATCAACGGAATTCTAATCGCATTGTTTAATTAAAATAAAACGCTAAACACATATTACTTACAGTCGTATATTACGTTACTGAATTATGTTAGTGGTTCTCCCCATATGGACGTTGGAATGAAATGCCAAATGGACGTTGGAATGAAATGCCAAGAGTTCAGAAGGCTGGTTTCATACAATTGCTTGACCAACACAATTTCCTACGCTTCTATCCTTCTGTATCACTAAGAGCAAAATTTTTTTTTTTTGAAGCGGCGCACAGTGCGTAATTTTCATAATCTAGAGGGACAAAAGTCAAATTTTACACTAGTCTATGTAGGTAAAATAGTTATTTATATTCAAAAAAGACAAACCATATTACGTGTCACTAAGGTTTATTTTCCAAGAACTCGCACCACACAATAAAAAAAAGGGTCAGAACGGCCGACTATCTGAGATTCGTCGTCCAAGCTCTCAAAGCGATCGCGTCATTCGGCTGAGTTTGCTCGTTGAATATACTGTGTGTATGTGCGCTACCAGTGATTGTGTGTTGTTATTGTTTTCTTGGGAGTTTTAAGGTAAGTTTCCACATGTATTTTACTTAATATGTTTTAAAAATTAATCACGAGTACTATATGAACAGAGAGAGTTTATTTTTATAATCAAAATTCTACTAATTCTATTTGTACTTGAGTTTTAGTACATTATATCGGAATATACAGATCCCTTATTACATTTATTCGAAAGAACTACTTGTTAGCTACAGGAAAAACGTTCATTTGTTTGCGCATATTTGCGACACTCATACAACTTTTCTTTATTTTCAGAATTACTTCGCAAATTTCCGTTAGAAATTATTTCGACGTATGGTTTGCTAACGCAAAAGAAATAAGAACAGATGCTTTGTTACATCACATATTGCAAGAACTTGATAACCCGTCCTTTTCGGATGACGTTATAAGAAGTTTAAAAGTGACTATCAGAAGTTTTTGTCAAAAAATCGAAGAAAAATGGTCGAAATCGGGAAGACATAGAGATCGTTTCCTAAATACAAATTCTGGGTGGTTAGAAGGAAACCTGCCATTACCTAGTATTGTTACTGAGGCGCTCGAAGGTGTGTCACTACCTGAAACGTGTTCGGGTTCGTTCGGAAGACCGCAAAAGACTTTGAAAGTTCGAACACCAAAACAAAAAGACGGCGAATTCAACATCTTCTTGAAACATCGAGTCTGAAAGAGATATCGATGGCAACCGAAGTACAACTCCGCAAGTCTAATGGATCACACAATTATAAGATTATGTAAAGTGCAAGAAGATGTACTGAAAACTATAATTAATTTGAAAGGTGTGACTGAATTTGGTGTAGATATAATTGTGAAATGAAATATCAATAAGTTTCAGGAATTAGCTAAAAAAACGAGACTTATATGGAGTACTCATGGCATCCAATGCCTGTAAGCGTCCATATAAGTCTCTCATTTTTTTAGCAGTGTTCTTCCATTCGGCCAACTTTCGGAAGAAGCACAAGAGGCTAGAAATAAGCACAATAGAAAATTCAGAGAATTATTTACGCGAAAGACATCAAGAGTTATTAAGTACTTATAACTTCAGACCTCTATATTGCAAGCTTTCGTGCTGCTCCTAAAACAAGACGTTTAAATTACTCCTGAAGTCTGTGAGCTTTTGGAAATGAGAACTCCTGACATAGAACACGAAGGAATTCACTCTGAACGATCCGAAACTGAAGAATCTGATACCGATAGCGAGTTTGAAAAATCTCATTATTCTGACTGAATTTGGTGTCGGTAATTATCATTTGTATCTATATACTTCTCCCTTCTCATAAACATTTTGTTGTTTTTGTATGTTCGAATAATTGTATTTTTTTTTTGTGTATTGTCATTTTTGTATTATATGTTATACATAAAATGTTGCAATATATGTCTAAAACCTTGACAATGACTTTATATTTCCTTCAATACCTTTTATCGCATAGTAAACTTTTACAGTTTGGGCCCTAGACTTTTGTCCCTCTAGATTATGAAAATTACGCACTGTGCGGCGGTATCTTAGGTGCTAAGGCTTCGGACGTGCAATCGTGAGGCCGCGGGTTCGTATCCTGCCCATTATACTACCGACGTGAACCTACTCCAAACACAAGCCATTGAACTTAGCTGGAGGGGTTAACAGGATTTCTATTAATGTAGGACTTACAATTGCACATTGCTAGTTACTTATCTATAATAAGTAACCAGTATCCCAGATAAGTAACCCAGTATCGCGGGGGACATTACTGTCCCCCGCGATACTGGGCTTGTACCTTAAAGCGGGAGTCGTCCTTAAAAAAAAGAATTAACTTAAAAAAAAGCGACTAAAATTCGGTCCAGTAAATATAACTAAAGACAGATAAAAGATTCGGTATAACAGGTGTGTTTAATGACTACATTAACAGTAGAAAATTACATGTTACGTTTACATTATATGTACATTAGAATTAAATAATTACTTAATTTAACATTTTTAATTACTACTTTTATTTTAGCTTTATGACGACAGCTCACACGAGAGGTCAGTTTAAAAAACACATTAACTTCACGTTTTTAGTTCATATAAAAACATGTTTTTTGGACTTAGTCCACTTTGCTTGGCGTGAAATAAAAGTACGTATTAGTTTAAGACTGGTTTTCCTCTCACCCTGATTGTCGGCGCTGATGCACACTACTTATGAGGAGTTGACGCACGTCAGCGCTGATCGGTCAGCGTCACTCAAAAACGTTACATTTAATTGCATAAATATAAGTATAGCGCTAGATCATGTAGAGGAAAATTAATTCAACCAAAAGCAACTATAACTATTTATTATACGGGAATTAACGCGCATCGTTTATCTTAAAATTGCTTGACGTTTCGACCAGGTTGCGCCGGCCGTGGTCACTAGCGGACGATGCGCTTTAATTCCCGTATAAAGAGAATTTAAACAAAAGTAACTAATTATTATTGGGAAAGAACTCGCCAGTTTATAGTTCCAAGATTATGCAATAAATTAAAATTATTAAGAGAAGACAAGAAAATTAAATGTAACCTTAAATTGAAGAAAAAGGTAAAATCTATGTTAGGATATGGAAAAATGTTGTAAATAATAATGATAAAAGTAGATACACACTACATATACAAATACCGCACTTATATATGTTAATATATTGTACAAAGGTAGCAAGTAGAAAAGTTGTAGATAAAGGTAGCACTCAGATCTGAAGCTAAGTAAAAGGCGAACGACAAATAACTGCGCGAGCAGTATGGCGACAATTTTTTGTAAACAAATAAAATGTAATAAATAAATAATACAACGTCAGTTAGTCAACAGCCTAAAGCTAGATATTTTAGGCTGCGAAAGGGATAGGTGTAATATCTGTCTGTTATTTGTTTGTTCAGAAATAGTACAAAATACACTTAAATTTGAATCAAATACAGATCATAAAATATCGTCCCATGTGTCAATCCGACAATCTCTTGTACAGCAGTTATATACGCTCCCATTGCGTCTACAAGCGTGGCATGCTGTATATCTTGTAGTAGCTATAATGAAGAGTTATACTCTTCTTTTAACATCATAAATGACAGTCATACAATTACTAATACACATGCGAAAGTTATTTCTAACCTTCATTAGGTACAAGCTCGAAACAAACTCTGCACCCATATTAGTTCAGATAACATCTACCTAACAACTAGAACTAACTCCAAAAGTCAACAATACCTATAACTACGTAATAGCCCTGCAAAGCTCGGCGCATTCACCATTCAAACTGGTATTCCAACTGTCTGATCGTGTCATTATCTAGTTAATTCCCGTTTGAAGAGATCCGACACAGAGTACCGTGTCGCGTCACAGTGTCGATTGTGCTACTAATGAAGTTCGGAACTATTCGGAAATGACTTATTCACGTAATGGCGTGTGTACTTTATGTTTGTTTAATTGTGTTCGGAATTAGATATAATATTATTATTATTATATTTGTATAGAGTAGCTTGGTAGGTGAATATTCGGTGTAAGTTTTTTTTATGCTGACTACCTAGGCTTATTATATTATACGAGGAGTGTGCTTCGGTTCCGCAAGAATTTTTCACCGATCTATAAAATAGTGCCGCGTCTTTTGCGCGGCCGGCTGCTTTAGCGCCCACGACACTGGCTGCGCCCTCCACGCCTATTGATACAACGACGGCTGCGATTTCCGCACCTACCACCCTGACACACGTGACGACGCTCGACTCTCCAGCCTAGACAACGAACTCCGCGCGCCGGCACTCCAGCGCGAGAAGATGGAAGAGACATTGACCCTGAACACCACAAGACGGGAAAGGAAGCTGGATCCAGTGGTTCTGGCTTTATCTTTGTAGATGAAGTACGATCGCTGAAGCACAAGCGGCAAGAGAGAGAAAGAGAGAGATCTCAATATCCGTTTGCGCAAAATCCGCGAATGCAATAGCCAGCGCGCAGACGACACGGCTTTGTCGAGCACGATCCAGGGGTATGTAAATCGTGTAGGAACTCAGTCCGCTCAAGGGGAATAGAAAACCTATGCACACGCCACAGAGGATTCCTGAGCGACCCGCCGCAGATCTGCCCCCATACCGAGACATATCCACTAACAAAGCCAAATTCATTAGGTTCAGCCTTGAAGACCTCGTCATGGACGCTGTTCCCTCCAATCTACTTCCGGCCTTCCGCGGGGTAGCGGATGACACGGTCCAGATGTGATGAATCTTGTATTTACAGATTGTCTAACACTGATGCTACACTGACAGTGATGAGACAATCAGAAATGCCGACCCGTGTCCGAGCAGCGCTCTTCGTACCCAGGTACAAAGGAGATGTAGCGCGGCTTCAAACTGGGGTTAGTAGTAAAGAGACAGAAACGAAAGGCGACTTTATGCTACGACTGTTATTAATAATGATTCATCTGCTATTAATGGTAATGATCAAAGTAGCAATCATAATTATACCCTAAAAAATACCCAACTTTAAATATCAATCAGTGTATTTTACCTATCAATAAATTTGACCATCAAGTAGTCTATCTATCCATCGCTGGACATATCCTAACTAGCGTCTTAAACATGAAGAACTCACCACCCAACCGATTACCGCAAAGGTTCAACAGATCGAACTAATTCACAGCACATATAAATCATAAGTACAGCGATAGAATAATCTAACTATAATCTATTATGAAGCGTAGAGGCGGTGCGAACCTGTAAGTTTTCCGATTAGCGGGCCGCCCCTCACGTCCGGCGCCCTTAACCCCCCTCCCTGCCCCCCGGGGGGGCGCTTACACCCCCACATCCCCCGCGGAAATTGTAAATCTTGGTGTTACTCCTACAGAAATTTATTAACCATAATGGTTAAAGGGGAATATTCATAATAATTTTGGTTGCTCCCAAATATACGTTCGGTAAATAAATAATATTGGCTTTGTTGTTTGTTGAATTCAGCTGATTAAAACGCAGTGGAAGCAACGGGATACTTATAAATCAATTGAACAAAGATATAGAGTAAACAAAAATAACCATTTTACAATTTTACAGCGGTAATATTTTGTTGTTGTAAAATTCAATGTAAAATTTCTCTTATCCCATTTCAGGATTTTAACTACGCAGGAAATATAACAGTGTGTGCGTAAACATAAGTACACTCTCTATTCTCATATTGTTATAGGCTTAAATCACAACATACCGAAAGTATAGAAGGTAACCTTCATACAATGGGCACTCGAGTAACGCTTATTTAGACGCAGAATCTCGGAACGTCTTCCGAACACAAAGGTCCGAAGTGGTTTGTAATTCTATGCCGAAGGATACTTCCTGTATTCCCGCTATTTATTATGAGTACATTGTATATAATATAGGTGACTGGCCTGTTGGTCTAGTGGTTATGACCCTGACTGCTATGCCGGAGGTCGTGGGTTCGATTCCCACCCAGGATAAAAGTTTGTGTAATAAGCACGATAGTTTATTCTGTATCTGGGTGTTATTTATATATTTGGAAATATATAATTATGTTTATCAGTTGTCTGGTTTCCATAAAACAAGCTCTGCTTAGTTTGGGATCAGATGGCGTTGTGTGAGTTGTCCCAAGATATTATTACTATTATTGTCTAGTTAACGTCACTTTATAACACCGATTACACCTTATTTAAAAAAATAAACGTATGAGACAATCCGTTGCGTCATCGAGCTAATGAAAGACTACTCCCAGTTGTATTCAGGTCCACCAAATAATCATTACGGGCACCTCGGACGCAGAGGGGCATGCCTATACCCAAGGCTTCAATTTTCAGCTAAAATCCAATATGTCAGCGCTCTAGGACGGGATGTGACTATCCGGGATATAAAACGGGATGCGTGACTTTAAATTTAAATTTTAACGTAGGTATTCTTTGATTTATTACTCTTTGTGTTGAAATGTTGTGTTGATATCGAAAATGTATTTGTAATGTATGGAGCCAGTAAAAGGTTTCAAGAATCCATTTTCGATGCATTAGCATTGACTGATAGGATTTAGCTTGGTCCATTACGTTCGCTGAAATACAGTGAAATCCTCTTTCTATTAGCTCTTTAAGCTGAGTAAATGATTAAGACTAATCCAGTTTACCTACATAAGTGATTGGTATTTATTTTGCTAGCTCGGATGATTCATAATTGGAATACAGTATGATTATTACCTTACAAGAGCAATGGACTTTGATGGGCATAGGATTACTGTTTGATATATTAAGCGGACGTATCGATAGCCCAAAATTGTTGGCCCAAATCAATTTCAATACCCTGCTTACCAAACGCGACACACTTATATGCTACCCGCTATGCTCAACATTGTACAGTCAATTTTGACTGTACAATGTTGAGTGTAAAGACTAGAATCATTCGTACTTACTCGTATGTCGGCTCAACACACTTGATATTTACTCAAACTAACCTAACTAAAACCTTTTGATTTATAAAAATGTTTATACAAACTAGTTTGTATTAATCTTGAAAATATTGTATAAACCAGTGTGTGTGCAGTGAATATTTAATTATAAGTAATTGGTTAAATTTGATGTGTGATTAATAAATTGGTCAAATATTCACTGTAGTAAGTTAGGTATCGACCAAACTTGTATTTTTTATATTCAAATTTATTTTTGAAAACATTTGATTTGGTAAAGATATGGATAGCTGTAATTGATATTTTTGTAAGTTATAGTTTGTATTGGCTGTTGACATCCCAAATAAACATAAATACATAAATAAATAACTTTTATGATTTATAAGATAAAGTAGCCAAATTAATATTATATTGGGACTTTAACGAAATTAGGTAATGAGATAAATGGTATGATGGGGAAGGAAGAGACAAGTTTACAAGTTGCAATACGTGTTAAATAGTGATAGAGCTCCTAAAATATGAGCGACTGCTCATTCGATTCGGAATGAGCTGTAAATATTTATCCGGCAAATACATTTTCTATAGCTCATTCCGATTATTTTTTAGTAAATCTAGTGTACAGTAGATAAAAAATAGCGATTATTATAAAAAAATAGGTTGAGGAAAAACAGGGTATTAAGATCGAAACAAAAATATTCTTAAAGAGGAGGAAATTTTCTATAATAACATTCTACTTCCGCAGCTGTACCTCCATTATTTATAGTTTTAATTTAACTCCGAAAATATGATGCCGCGCGCTCGTTTTACCACAGACGCACCGCACGGCAACAGCGAATCACCGAAAATATTTTTTATTGTAATAAATAAGTTAATGGTAGCAATTGATGTCAAAATCGGTTAATAATGATTAATTTTTTTTTTACTAAATATAAACCATTTTAGATGGTTTCTTGCGAAAAAAAATTAAGTGGGATTTGCCGAAACATTGAGATTCGGCTCGACCCCTTCCCCTCCCCCTAAACACATCACGTAATTAATGGACGCCCCCTAACCGACATCCACGCGCACGTAGCCGCGGGCAAGAGCTAGTTTAAAAAATATATTTTAAAGCATACTATCATCACTCACAGTGATACGGTTACAATCAAAAGCACTCAACAAATTCAGTATCAGGATTAATCGAAACCCAATTAAGCTTCAAACTATGCACTTGACATTACACTGCACAGCAACTAACATCTCTAATTAAAATCGATATATCGAAAGGCCTGCATAGCAATGACACTAATACGAATATACCACTATACATAAATAAAAACATTCGCTCGAACCGATAAAAACGAATTTTAAAATTGGAATGTTTACTATTTTTTTAAATTCCGGTATTCCGGGACTTTCCAGAATGAGTGACATCACTAGCTGTAACTACCGTATCTAATTGAAAGCGACGCGACGTATCTACGAAGGGATAAACTGCGTTAGGGGTTCGATTGCAATGACATTAATGAGACTGTACTGCCAGATGGATTTGTGGAGCTTTGTAAAGGGGATTTGTTAATTTTAATTTACATATATACGAGATGAATGTGATGATGATGCTGTGATAAATGTTCAGGGAATGATGAGTAGATTCCGTAGTTACTTGTTTTAAAAATCGAATTTCAATGTATTGAATTCGCAATCGATAAATCGCGGGATTTAATTCTAGTTTTTTATTTTACGACACACATCGATTTTTGATGTGATAACGTCTTATAAATAGATGACCGGGTGCACGCACGAAAAAGTGTCACGTAGCAACGGTCACGTTATTGATTGGTTGCTAAGCAATAGCGAATGGCGATATGTCAACAATGTTTTCTTAAGATGTTCTCACGTAAAATTATCGTCCGTAAACAGACATTACAGACAACCATTTTTTTTTAAAATGGTTTTTTAAGTTTTTTAAATTCGCTCTGTTTTAACCACTAGATCATTAGGCCAATGATGTAGTAATTCTGGTTAATCATAGGTAAGTCAGAGGTCGTAGATTTAATTCCCATCCAACATCTTTGTAAGATGAGCACGAGTATTCATTCTGTATCTTTTTTTTTTTTAAAGATAACTAGCAATGTGGGATTGTGCTCCCGCATCACTAGCAATCCTGTTATCTCCTCCAGCTAAGCTCTATGGCTTGTGTTAGGAGTGGGTTAACGTCGGTAGTATAATGGGTAGTATTCGAACCCGCGACCTCACGATTGCGAGACCGATGCCTTAGCCTTTAGGCTACCGGCGCTTTCTAAATTCTGGCTATTAATTGCCCCTAAAAGCCAACCGTTAAAAATGAACCTCCCCCTGGTACGACTAAGTATCAAAAATTAACCATTCTCTGGTAAACTAGAATCCAAAGACAATGTTAACATTGTCTTTGGATTCGACGAATAGTCCTATGTACCATAAAACGCCCGTTCTACTTATTTCCCATTATACTAACATAAAAAATCTAATATAAATTAGACCGATTATTCTTTTTAATGACGTAATCAACAATCACCAACATTTTCCCACACGTAGCCATCAGCCAATCTCCCAAACACCATTACCAAGAAAAATTGCGTACCATTACCATTGTACGGTCAGCAAAAACAGTACAATACAACACACGTCATATCTGTAAGGTCAGCAGCGTCATGTTTAATGTGACGTGTAAAACGAATAGTGTCGCGCGGGGGGAGGACGGATGGCCTGAAGGAGGGGGGGGGAGATACTACGAGATCTCGAAGTAATTTCTTTACGTGAGACGTGAGTGAGTTTCTGAGAAGTGTTGCAAAGGTGTGTTATTCGATCGCTCAATTAATTCAAGTAAAGTTGACGCAGTCAATAGATTACAATACAAAGTTAAAAATGCATTTTTGGGAAATTGTGTTCTGTGCTTATATGTGGTAAAAAGCTGAACTAAATTAATAATCATGTTATAAAATTTAGTTCAGCTTTTTACCTGTTATGATTTTGAGGAAGGACAATGCGTTATAATGACGAAAGTTATTGTTATAGTAATCTCATAAATTGTCCTTTTAGGCTCATCTTAACTAATATTATAAAGCTTATTAGTTTGTTTGTTTCAAAGCGAAAACTTTAGAAACTACTGGTACAAATTGAAAAAATATTTTACTGTTGGATAGCCCATTTATCGAAGAAGGCAAGAAGCAATCAACATCACACTACGACCAATAGGAGCGTAGCAGCAAAAGTTGCGCGGGTCAGTTGTTGTATACGTGGTCTTACAGATACAACTGACACGAATCAATTTGTGAGTGCACATTTATCTGTAGTTTAGACTGGCTTGGTGATCTATTGGTTAGTGGTCCTGGCTGCTAAACCAGAGGTCGTGGGTTCGATTCTTGTTGACGTTGTCTTTATTTTGATATAGAGTTTTAAGGGCGTCCTATCGATGATTCTACCTTACAAACTACTGCGCGCGTATCGCAGAATCATCGACTAAGGTGCCCTTAATAATATCTTGGGATCTAATCCCAAACTAAGTAGAGCTTGTTATATGGCAACTAGGCAACTGATAAACTTACTTATATATTACTAAATACATACATATTATAGATAAATAACACCCAGACACAGAATAAACCATCGTGCTCATCACACAAAGTTTTATCCTGGGTGGGGATCGAACCCACGACCTCTTGCGTAGCAGTCGGATACACTCCCACCGCGCCGCAGAGGCAGTCAAACAATTGTAATTAAACAATTGCCCTTAAACAATTGTAATGTGTAACTAGTCGTTTATTCCTTATAAACAAATAAATAAATAATTCATTACAACACACATTTACATTTATTCCAAAAATCAGTACCAATAAGAAACAATGTCGAACTCATAGTAGGTGCATTCTCACAATGGCTCGGTGACGAATGCGCGCTGTGTCCGGTGCCGGACCATCGCTCATGGCCGTCCGGCTGCTCCGGTCCGGACCGGACGGTCGGACGCGCCGCATAACACACCAAACGCCATTCCGGACAATATACGGAACTATGTTCCGTAGGCAAAGCTATCGGTCATCTTTGACACCTTTGTATTATATGCCGATGTAAGATGAAAGGTTTGTTTGTTTGGGTACATTGTTAAAGTTTATGTATTGGTTTTACGTAGACGATTTACCTATCAAATATATATATATTTATAGGAGATTTCCACACAAAATTACCAATTTTGAGTTTTTTTTAATTATTCGCTGGACGCTTGCTACTAATACAAAACATAAGTAATACTGCCGCGCTGTTCATTTTAATAAGCATATGGCTTATATTATTATACTGTTATATTATACTACTTATGCAAATGCGAAAGTTTGGATGAACGTATGTTTGTTACTCAATCACGGCTGAACGATTTATATGAAATTTGGCAGGAAGAAAAATTATAGCTAGCTACTTTTTATTCTGAAAAAATGAATGCTGATCAATTTTATTTAAAAAAATAAACGGTTGTCCATTTTATTTAAAAAAATGAAAGGCGATCGATTTTATTTAAAAAACTGAACGGTGTTCCATTTTATTTAATTTTTTTACGCAAAAGACGTCACAGCTAGTATTAAAAACAGATGAAAGATATCTTCGTAATTAAAACCAAAACAAACCAAACCATTTCAAATCAATCGATCAATATCTCGTAACTTTGGTAGCAGTGCCAGACATTCATAATGTCTACGCGCTACGCGCTACGCGCTACCAACGAAAATAGCTTTAGTTCGCGTATAGCGTACCGTATTATTATTTAAGAGGAATCCTATATATTAATCCAAATCAAAAAGGAAAAAAAAAAATCTATTGAGTAACAAACAAATCATCAATCAAACATCGAATCTCAAACTTTCACAATTAAAAAAAAAAGTGAGCTAATGAGTAAATGGATTATGACTAACATTATAATCATAATTAAAACAGTAAAGTAACAACAGTCTATTAAAACTGGAGAGTGTTTTGTGAAGGCTTTCATACAACCAAGCGAACCAAAGTAATTCACCCAACGCAGAATTTTCATGAATTTTATATAGTTATCAAAAGTAAGTTAAATTCAAATTGAATGTGAAAGTGAACTCAAAGTTTAAAATTCAATTAGCTAACAATTATACTAAGTTAATTTTAACTCCATTAAATTATATAAAACTCTCAAAATTCGCCCACGGTCACTGAGTTTTTGAGATATTTTGGCTTCAGGCATGTTTCTTTTAAATGGGTTTGTCAGGTTTTTGGTTTGATAAAAATATAATTATGAAGATGGAAATCTCGATTCTAAAAATAAGAGATAACTTCATAATATAATTAACATAAGGCATAATAAAATATAATATCTGCACTCATTGAAAGCCAACGGACCTTTAACTAACCAGATCACTTGCTTGATCAGATTACTAGTCTAAAAAATATTATATTAAGATACGGAATAATTTATTGTGCAAATGGATTTGATCAAACATTTATAAATAAAAATAATGATGACAAAAACAAAACAATAAATCTATCATTAACAAGTTAATGATAGATTTATTGTTTTGTTTTTTTTTTTGGCAAATGCAAAAAAAAATCTCCAAATACATAGCCTTCCACTTTTCCAATAAAGGATAAAAAAGGTGACAACCAAAGAGGTGTGGAAACCAATCACATGACAAAAATTAATAATACTAAATTCACACTCTGACTACACACACACACACACACTCACACACACATACATAAAAAAGTAAAACATAAAATATTTTCTGAGAACGGCAAGTTTCTATGACAAAGCACTTACCATTACCACTGAAAGCATACGTAGTTGGAAAAAAAACACGCCTCAACAAGGGCAAGCATTGGAGATCCTTCCGAAAGGGGAGGGGGGGGGGGGGGTAAAGGGAGGGGAAAACGGAAGTGGCGGGCCGGAAACGACGTCGGGCGGAAGCGCGGGAACCCTTTGCCTCGCCCTTTGTTTATCGAGGCCACAGTGCAACTCAGTAAGTGAAATCGCGATGTGCTTCAGATTTAGAAGACTGTCGAAGATTGTTAATTGTTGAATAATCAATATGTTTGTAATTGTTGAAGACTGTCTTTTGTGTAGGATAGGTTGAGCTTGAAATTCTGTTTGATACAGGGATGTCCTGTGTGAAAAGTTTGGTGAAAATCATCCGTCTTAATCTGTCTATTTTTATCCGATTAAATTTAAAACAGGAAGAACAAGGGACAAGTAAATAAGTTTTTATCAATTTCTTCTTACCTCCCATTAGGGTATAGAAGTTGTGTGGCCGGGGACTTTACAAGCACACATTTAAATGACACAAAGTACATGCTAGAAGCCAATATTGACGAATCTTAGAAAAATCTCTTGCATGGCATTGCACTACAACTCAAAATTTACAGTATTAGAATGTATAAAGTATTATACTTGGTAAACCCAGTCTAAAAAACTCTAGTAAGTATAAGAAAGGGATCCAAAATATATTCCAACACTAAGAATTTTTATCTTCACTACAGCAATTCATCATAAATATGGCGGTTTCCTAAGCACCACGTTCGTTTGATATACTGCCTCCATATAATCTACGACAAAAGGTTTTCTCACAACTATTACACGAAACAGGAAACGGATGTCATTGGTGGCGCTGACACTGACTGTGACGTTTAAAGGGCGCCAAATATTCTCAAAACTCCTTTCAGAACCTAATGAAAAAAGTTTAAAAGGAGGCCTTCCTCCTTATTTTTGGCCATCTTATATTTATCTCAAAGAAACATGAATGGAAAAATTGGGCCAAGTTGCACTGAATAAATTATTTGGTTTAAAAAGTGGGAACTAAATAATTAATGGAGAGGTCAAGTTTCTTAACCAAGTGAAAATCGAAGAGATGTTCATGCTTGATCGAAATCTGTTGCGATCAAATTCATGCTGCAAAAAGGTTAAAAATAGCCTATTAATTCAGTCGTCGGTCAAAATTGGCTAATAGTGTAGAAAATGATATTTCATAAGTGTGTGCATAATAATAATGATAGTTAGTGTCTATGCCTTCACATTTATAGTCTAGTGAGGAAACTGTAGCTTAAGGATGGTCGTAACATATAAGTAAATGATTCCTAGAGCGTTCTGATTCAGCTTTTTTCGTAAGAAGATGAACAGACAATACCAAAACCTATTGGTCCTAAGTTGCCAGTATAGTTTAACAAGAATTTATCTATTTTACCCGACTGTCAGAATCAGGAAAATGTTTGACACACTGTACAGCTCAAAGGACTTCACAGATTTCATCATGTGAGATGACGTGTTTCAAACGTGTAAGTGACATAGGCCATATATTCTTTTTAATTAATTTTAAGCAGTTGCGTTTTTTGTAACCAAAAAACCGACCAGAACTTGGCCAGCACACTGCCGCACTTTGAAACACCGAGTTTTGAACCACTTCATAACGACGATACTTTGTAAATTTTGTATGTCAGGTTAAATGCTTTTAGAAGTTAAAATGACAGAAACTTTCTTCTATTGAAATATTAGGACCCTTAAGGGTTTTAATAATTGGCATGAAACAGAAATACTGGAGGAAAAAAAGAAAGCAAATAGTTTAAAAGCATCTGTATTTGGCTAGGGTATAATGTAATTTTTATCCAGATGTACCGGTCATTTACGGAGTCTGTTTGTATGATGGTCTACCCGTGACCACGGCCGTTGCAATACGGTCGAAACGTCAGGCAATAAACAAAGGTATTTAGGCTTAACATAAAATATTTACGCGATTAAGACCCGTAGCTTATAAAATTCTATAATGTATGATGGTGTTACGCATAAATATAGGGATGGTGTAATTTAGAGATAAGTTCTAAATTAATACGATGTATGAGTGCCATAAAATCTTGGGTTAGGTTAGTTTTGCAGTGAATTTGTGTGTTGTTACTAAACGAATGATTTATAGTCAGGATTATTAATATGTATTTGTTTCTGAATAGAGGAGAGTGTTAAGAGCTTGCCTCTCTCAAGCATCGTTGTCCTCGAACGGTTGAATCGATTTAATGCACTTTTAAACTGCTTCCTTGCTTAAATAACATGTAATTTTTATTCTCTTTTAATGATTTAGAATCAGATTGACTCTTCTTGAAATGATATTTTGCTCTGAAAACACTTGTAGCAATAAAATAACTTGTCGTGTGAAAAACAGAATCATTTATCTTTGTCTGTGACTACCCTATAATTTGCGTATACAGTGATTGTTATCTATTGAACGGTTTCTTGAAACTCTATCCTAATTGTTATTGGCAATGTTCTTGTTCCAACTTTTCCAAAATCAAAGTAATTATAAAAGTTTGTGCGTCAAAAGTAATTTATCAATTGTCTGTTCCCAGATACCTCGACGTTTTAACGTAACCGTGTTAAGAGTTTTTGAAGTTGTATTTTTAATTGAATAAACCGCTCATCGCGTAATATTTACATCAAAAACAGTTTCAGTAATTTATTTTTAAAAACATAGTCGACAATTTATTTTGGCAACCCTGTTTTGACGTTCATGCGGTACCTTGCAACTTCGTCGCGTACTATAAGTCCTGTTTATGATTTTTAATTAAAAAATAAAGGAAGGAGAGATTTGTAAATATAGCATCTCATTGAATAAACCGAGGGTTTCAATGGAAGGGTAGTTGTGTTTAGCTTTAAACGGATAGGCAAAGTCAATACCGCCTTGGGTCAAGTTATATTTAGGATGTACCAATTTGGATGTATGGGATTGGTGCGCTTGGTTATACAAATATTTGTTTCACGCTACTTCGATGAAAGTTTTGGCCCAGAGAATGGAAGAATCTTCATGAGCATTATTGGCCATTTTTCAAGGACTATAGTGTATTTGTACTAAGTATTAACTTAGTACATAGGACTCTTATGAATTCTTAAGTTATTTTTTCCATGTTTTTTCTACCTACTGCATCGTAAACTTATCACAATTAAATCATTACTCGTAAACGACTAATCACAAGTGTTATGCCTGATAGCTAAGTGAGAATAAATAATGTAGAGTTTACTAACCTTTATAAATCTTTTGGCTTTTGTTAATAATCCTAAGGTGGTGTGTCGTGAAGCTTCGGGCCCTAAAGGAACCATATCCTTTAATTTTTCCAAGCAACTTCTGAGATGTGCTCTCCTGAAACAAACAAACATATTATGTTACACTCTAGTCATAAACTTTATATAACATGATAGTCAAAAACATCATATTACGAGCTATTATATAGCTATTATGACTGCGTCTGTGGCGCGGTGGGAGTGTGTCCGACTGCTACGCAAGAGGTCGTTCGATTGTCACACGGGACACCACTTTGTGTGATCCACAAATTGTTGTTACGGGTCTGGGTGTATTTTGTGTCCGTGACTTGTCTGTTTGTAAAGTCCCCCGTCACAGAGGGCTTGTACCCAACTGCTGGAGTTGTCATTTAAAAAAAAAGAAAAAAAGCTAGTCATATCGATTAAAATGAAAAGAAATTTAACAGGATTTCAGAATTTGTCATATTGTTAAGTTACCCACAATAAAAATAAAAGTTTCAGATTATACACTGTATACACAGAGAACTGTTATAAATTATTATTTGTGTATTATTTCCATCAGTCATCATCACCAGTGAAAAATAAATGAAAAGAAGATTCATCCTTTGTATTGTCAATTTGGTTCTTAGTCCATAAATCGAGCAACCCAGCTTTGAGTTCTTCATTCTCAAATGTTATGTTCGTGGACAGATCTTAGAGACGATCACTTTAAAATATGGTCGACTATCCTGAAAAGGTGACCATAATCAACACCATAGGATTTGCACATAGAATTTATCATGCCCCTGCTGCTAGGCATTCTGCTAATAAGTACCCGAAATAAGGTATCGGAGTATCAAGTCAAATCAGTTATTTTTATTGAAATGTCAAAATCGCAGATTCTATAAACGTTTGTAGTAAAACTCAACGTTTGACGTCATTTGTATATGTAATGTCAAATATTTTTTTAGTGTTTGATTTGATGATTAAAATACTTTAAATAACGACGAACATAAAACATATTTTATTCGAAAGTTTTAAGACATTATGGCTGATTACTCTTAAAAAACTTAATTTATTTTTAATATAGGCCTCTACCGTAATAAGGAAGTTAATTAGCTAGTGGATACTCTTCGACTAAGAAACCTTTCCACAAACTAAATAATACAATAATAAATTGACTAATTACAAAAAATAATTACAAAAACGCCGAACACATTTTTACGACAAAAAATATGTTATTCTCTACCTCCCTAATTATATTGGAGGACATTGTCGAGTGGGTAGAGGCACAATATCACGAAAGTACCGAAGGCAAGCTTAAGACGTATTTTGCTCAAGCAACGCACACATATACAATGTGTAACAGAAAGGTGTAGTCAAATTTCAGCAATGGACCGTCTATGTTATTAGTATTGTGGCATATCCGATTGCATTATTATTAGTTACAGCGTTTTCATTTCGTAAAAAAATATGGTATGGTTTGGCATGGCGCAATATACCACTTCTAATGCAAAATTTGATTGGATTATTATCTTTTTAAGTTTAATTTTTTTTAATTGATAACATTTTTATTAATAAATTATGGAATGAAAAACAATATATGTATTTTAGGTATGTGCACTTCGTATCATGAGCACATAGCAACCCTTGAATTTGATAACGCCTTTCTGATACACGTTGCAGGTATATAATTTACAGACGAAGAAATAATTCGTACTACATTGTTCAGAAGGTGTTCCAGATTCCGGATCCCTTGGAATATCGTACCACCTTGTTCCAAACTTGTGTTGGGAGATTCCGTGTCTGTGTGTTTTTACAAAGTTTACCTTCTGTACTCTCATTGTTTTGTGGTAGTGACAACACTGTCACATAAATAAGGAGCACTCACAGTAATAAGGCAATAATTTCACTTTATTCTAGTTTGATGAACGACACCATGTTTCTTAATGTAAGAGTAAATATGAGTGTTTCTATATAATAATATTTTGATTTTTTCTGTGGCTCACACAGGCCTCTGAAATTCTTACAGGCCACTGTATGAATTTCAGATATTGCGATAAAATGTATTATGCCTTAGAAACCCATACGCGAAATTACTCAAAATAGTTTCAGAGATAAATTCGCATATACAAACTTACAAACATGGTATTAATGGAAACCGTGGCCTTATTACATTTCATTTTATATGGCTTTAAATAGTTCTGAAAAATTAAACTCATTTTAGACTTTATTATATTAATTGAAAATAGCAATAAGATAATAATAATAATATCTTGGGACAGCTTACACAACGCTATCTGATCGCAATCTGAGCTTGTACTATGGAAACCAGACAACTGATAAACATACTTATATATTTCTAAATACATACATACGAGTATCATACATAAATGACACCCAGACACAGAATAAACCATCGTGCTCATCACACAAAGTTTTATCATGGGTGGGAATCGAACCCACGACCTCTTGTGTAGCAGACGGATACACTCCCACCGCGCCACAGAGGCAGACATGATGATTACTTGAAATACGCCAAACAATCAAAACCAAAATACATCTTCTATAAAACCACTCCATATATTTCTCTAACATTCCTAGCTATCCATTCTTTTACATAAGTCTTATGAAGCACTAATAGTATTCAAACACAATAATGTGTGGAGCAGTTATATTTCAGCCACTGAAAGCGTATTACGTTACTGTTACGGGCGTTTTCACGTTTCAGCATAACGTAACGCTTCGACGAAATTTGCGACTGAGGGAATACCTACTACTAAGGTTTTCAAACTCACTCGAATAAATTTTATTTGGTTTTAACGACTGGTTTTATTTTTAGTAATAAGTAATTCTTTTTTTTTTAACATTTTTTAAATACAGCTTGGATGTGGTGCATGGTTTAGTTGGTCAGTAGTTACCATATCGAATAGACACATGGTTTCAGTGCTTCTTTCTCAATTGGACTAGTCAATTCAAACGACAAAACTTGTATTTTTCTATAAACTTTACTTGATTTTTTGTGAGTCTTTGTTACTAATATTGACTAGGCATTCCAAGACTCAAGGTACTATAACTTCAAGTTTTGATTAGTTACTGAATTCTAAAGGAAGCACTCGGTTATTTAGATGTGATTACAAGTTTAGTACAACAGAATTTTATTTTTTGTTTTCTCTTTAACTCGATTTTCACACGATTTATAAAAAAAAAAACAAAAGAGAATGTGATTGTTATATTTTAGTATAAAAATAGTTTTTGGTTCGAGTTTCAATCGAGTTACCATAGTAGCGTAACAAATAAGCTTTGTTAGCTGGTTCGTCCCACGTGCCCGGAAACTGACTAGTTGGCGTTGAACACAACGCGCACTAATTTCAATCCATCCTGTATATGCTGCGTAAAGAATTGAGGGTAGTTCTATAATGAGCACGCTGTATAGTTGGAGTGAAGTTAATAGTTTATTAATTTTGTAGATGCTTGAATAGTTGTAATTTTTTTGTAAATCAACATGCAATTGGGCTACTCTAAGCTTAAATTAACTAATGACGGAGAGTTTCATTTCCGATAATATTTTGTATTATGGTGATTTATACTTATAGTGATTAACGAAAATACGTAAAGTATACACAAAATATAACTAATAGGGTATTTTACTCTACATGAAAAACTATCTATAAATACATAACTGAGACAGTTTAGTCAAAAAGCAGTCGGAAAATGTTACTTTTAGTTCATAAAATAAAAAAAAATAAAAAAAAACAATTTAAAGTTCTCAGTTTTTTTTTCTATACTAATATTATAAAGCTGAAGAGTTTGTTGGTTTGAATGCGATTATTAAAAATTTATTTTACTGTTGGATAGCCCATTTTTTGAGGAAGGCTATAGGCTATATAACATCACGCTGCGATCAATATGAGCGGAGCAGCAACGAAAAATGTTGCTAAAAGGGGGAAACTTACGCAGACGAAGTTGCGCGGGTCAGCTAGTCTGTTATTATATATGCACCATGAAATAGTAGCCGCCACACTATTACGTCATACGGCTCTGTAAACTAAAAACTATGTAAAATTTAATGTGTTTTTTTTTAATGGCATATTAGCACTATAAAATTTAATTAAAAAAGTTTTCAGAAAAAATGTTATACCCTATTGTATTAAATTACAGTAGCAAAACTTAATGTGAGATTCTTTCATGGTCTAAAGGTATCACGAATTTAGATGTTCAAAAAATATATGCTTTTAACAATCTAATCTATACTAATATTATAAAGCTGAAGAGATTGATCGCAATAATCTCAGGAACTATTGGTTCGAATTAAAAAAATATTTAACTGTTTAATAGCCCATTTATCGAGGAAGGATATAGGCTATATAACATCACGCTACGACCAATAGGTGCAGAGCAGCAATGAAAAATGTAGCGAAAACGGGCAAATTGACGCATAAGAAGTTGCGCGGGTCAGTTAGTCTAAAATAAACACCAAATCCATTTACACTGAGATAACCTAAAACACTACCAATTTTACGCAAGTAACCCAAAAATAATATCTCCGTTTTACCATTTACGATCATTAATTCCCAGTATCCTACGGATAAGACCCGTATCCACTATATCTATAATAATTATAGCTTTCCATAAGTCCTCCTATCTACGTTCGTAAAACAGTATATTTTCTAAGAAAATTGTAAATTTATTGCCATGTTATTCGTTACGGGGACAAAATGGCGAAAAGGGGCGAATAATAATAATGTAGGTTTCAGAACGGAAAAATAAAACTAATACTCAGCAGGTGACAGCGGAGCTTTCAGTAAAATAAACAAACAAATAGTCAGTTTCAGAACGCGGCCGACATATTAAAAATACATTAGACTTAGTAAAAAAATCACGAACATCGTTCCTTTTGCTTTTAGGTATTTCTTGTGTTAATGTTTGGTAAATTTGAATGTTGATTTATTTTTGTTCGGAGGTTGTTTTAGAACGAATCATAGGGCAGTTTATTTTTATACGTATACTAGCGGATGCCTCGCGGTTTCACCTGCGTAGTTCCCGTTCCCGTGGGAATACGTGAATAAAAAATAGCATAAGTCACCCGGGGTTAGTGTAACTTCACAACGATGAAAGAATTTTTCAAATCTGTTCAGTAGTTTCAGAGCCTATTCAATACAAACAAATAATGAAATCGTTCCTCTTTTTAATATTAGTATAGAAATATAGACTATATAAAGTTTAACAGAAAGGTGTGGTCTAATTACAGTAGCGCAGTTGCATTATTATCAAATAGATAGATGGTTATAAATACTCTTTACTGTACACCATAATACATAATTGAATTACATAGACACTAATAGTACAAAAGGCAGTCTTATAGCAGGCTGCGATTTCTTCTATATTATAGAAAAGCTTTATAAAGTACAACACTGTACAAATTACTGTTTATATAACAAAGCTGTTTAATCTTTAATTATTCGTAATCATTACATGAGACTTAAACATGAAAATCTTCTATCTTCGTCTTAATTTTTAAATAGAAAAAAATAAATCAAAAAGTACATTTGCTAGTTAAAATGCTGTTATTAACGTAATATGAATATTAGGCTCTGCGTATACTACGACCTTATTTAACTTTAGGTGTTTATTGTTCAAATATCTTCTCTAATTTGATCATTTGTAACACCTACCTACTTCATGTGCGTGACACGTTTTTTGAAAAGGAAAAACAAGTTGATTTTGCATAAGATTATTTTGTTCTGAATATAATAAGGAAAATAATTAATACGGTTTTTTTCCGAAGAGCTTATTTTTTCATTGTTTTCTACGTAGGAAAATTGTATGACCATAATTGTAATACCGTATCTACTCTTTATTGTATAAAATATATATTTTTGTATGTACAAGCTCTGTGTGGTAGGAGATTTCGCAATCATACAATTGTTACAAATCCAGTCTCTAAAAAAACAGTTTTTGGATCACACAATGTAGTGATTTTTTTTTAAGTAGACGTCCCGCATTAGAGTAGAAGCTCTGTGTCGCGGGGGACTTTACAAACATACAAGTCACAGACACAATGAACACCCGAACTCGGAAAAACAATTTGTGGATCACACAAAGTGGTGTCCCGTGTGGGAATCGAACCTCTTGTTTAGCAGTCGGACACACTCCCACCGCGCCACTGAGGAAGTCAAAACAGAATAGTAGGAATGGAATCGACAAACTCTTGCACACCAATTATATACATTCCCTCTACCAACTTCATTTAATATGTGACTACCCATAGATATAAAACGAAAGATTCAAAGAGTACGGTGATGTACAATGAAAGTAAATAGAAGATATTGTCTTAGTATAAAAGTCGTAAACATTACATGAGCGAGTTTATTATATCCGCGGGTATAATGAACTTAGAGGTATAAGGGTTTGCGTATATTTCACGATTTTTATTAATATGAAGAGTATTTTTGTGTGTATGTGTATGTTATTGCATTATTTTGTCCTACATTTTTTTACTTTTATTGCAATCATTTGAAGAAAGAAGAAGAAGAAGAAATAAATTTATTTTGTCCTCAAAAAAAATAAATAATGTAAATTCAAATAATAGTAGTGGTCCTAGCTCAGCTAGATTGCAACTCCGCTTAATGAGGAGCTGCGCTGGTATTCTGCTCAGACCAAGGTGGCGACACGAACATTAACCGTCAATATGTAATAACAAAGTATAAAATAAATATAAACGGAAAAAATAAAGTTTATATAAGCAAGATTATATTTAAATACAGTAAATAAAATATTAATTAAGTAATAAAAAAAAATAAAAAAGCATGAATAAAAGGGTAATCATTTAACTAATAAGTTGTAAAATGTAAATAATAGTTTTTGAAAGCAGCCAAATCGCGCGGGAAGCGTTTGACAGATTTGATTTGTAGCTAAAAAAATTGTTTTGATCAACATGAATCCCTGTACCCTGTACACAGCGGGCCGCTTATTAACGCCTTTTATATATTTTTTATACCTTATATACATAATAATGCAATTCTTATACCGGATTTTATTCAAATAAGAATAGTCGACCCGTGACTACGTTGGGTGCAATTCGATCGAAACGTCTCGGCTAAATAAAAGGTTCGTACCTTTAAATATTTCACGCGATTAAGTCCCGATAACATGTGTAAACATCGCGAAAGTTTTAAAACAATTATTGCAGTGTGTCTTCTTTTTTGAAATTAAGACAATTTGGACCCGTTGTCGCCTAATTCCTGCAGGCATTAAGTATATTTGTATACTCGAACTGAACAAACAGTCGGCTTTATCGATTTATCCTGCATTTCATGTATTTCCACACTTTAATGCCAAGCTGCTAATAGTACATCAAAAAGATTACTTTATACCCACTCACAGTTTTATCCGCGTGACTAGCTACTTTATAATTTGTGTACAATTTTTTCCACCGCTGTCAAAAAAGACAAATTACACTTTTTCCAGTAAACCTATTTTCTGGCAGATTCATCTAGTATTTTACTATTAGTTTAGGTTGGAGGCAAATAGTCTAGATTTTTCCAAGTGGGTCGAGGTTGGGAGAGGCAGGAGCACGTGATTAATAGCATTTGTGAGACTGCGGTTTGACCTCACCCCGGCAGGATGTTAGCAAAACTGAATTAGAGTTAAAGTAATCGTATAAACGAGTTTACGGTTTTTTTTTGCTAAAGTAGTTGGAAAATATTACGAGATTTCGTAGCGGTATTACCAGTGTATTTTTACTCGACTGCAAGGACGGGTTATGTTTTTTGCGCGTAAATGTATGTGTGTAATATTATTTATTACCTCATATCTTTCAAATCACAAGACAGATTTCAATAATTAAGACGTCATTAGATTTGTACTGACCGCCCAAGTGGGTACCGCGCAAAGGGCTCATTGTAAGCATTTCAAAAAGGTATTATGTAGACTAATACTAAAAATATCAATTGGCAACAATTCTTTTTTTAAATGTTCAACACTTGGCAATAGCTGCGATAAAAGTTAGTTGTTACATCGGTTGTTACATCCTACAATCACTAAAAAGTATTAAATAAAAAAATATATAAAAAGATGCAAACAAGACCCCCTACATATGTAATATCATGCTGTCGAAGCACAATATTAAGTTTATCGAGATTCATTAATGCCCCCGACTGACCCTATGTAGCGGATCTTGTTTGCATCTATTTTGCGTAGACGGGGATTTTTTTTTAATAGTTTATATCTGGTTATAAATGTTAATAGAGTGTTTAGCAGTGTTATGTGACTGCTGTGTAAGAGGTGTATGTTCGATTGTCACACGGACTGAGCTCTGTGCTTTGTTGCCATTATGTGTTTTTAAAGTTTTCCACGACACAAGATTCGCGTCGGCGTTGTCTTTAAAAAGAAAATATAGTGATAGCAGTAATTTGGTTAATGAAACCTACAAAAGAAATTTGTTATAAGAACTTGCCTCTAAAGGTGAGTAGGTATACATACCTGAGCATTTGTTAGAGCATTACAATGTCATGTAACATTCTTACAAATGATACAATACAGGCAAATGCTTAATGTAACATTCTTACAAATGATACAATACAGGCAAATGCTTAATGTAACATTCTTACAAATGATACAATACAAGCAAATGCTTAGTTTCCGAAAAGTATTTCCATGTAATGTATCGTTATTCCACCTGGCAAGCCAGGTGGAGTGATGATATACGCAAAACGGCTGGCAGGAGCTGGATGCGAGAAGCCGAAGATAGAACAAAGTGGCGTGCAATTGGAGACGCCTATGTCCAGCAGTGAACTGCGATAGGCTGATGATGATGTAACGTTATTGCGAATGCTCGACGCTGTGTTCGACGTAACTACAGATAAATGCTGTAAGGCGAGTGAACATTTACCTGTAACGTTTCTTTCTGTCTTGCATACATTCTAGTCACCCGCGCTCATGCGTTTGCTTGATAAAATGTTACACAAAAACGCTCGTTTGTAACAAAACAGCGAGCGTCATGTACGAAGTGTGGTTGGAGTAAATTTAAAAAACTTTGCTCAACGTTTTGTTACTAGTAAATGCTCAAATGTAAGCTCACCTTAAGGTACTTCTTGTGATCAACCTTCAACTTCAATACAATTAACACAAGACTGAAACTCGATCAAAGCCATACCTAGTTATTAATGGTACTTACATTACTAATGTAGATTAGAATACCTGTGAGTAAATTTCAATTATTAAGACCAGAAATTACTGAGTTCAATTATTCACCCTCAAGTATCAATTTATTCCTTCCCAGCTACATCACCGCGTTTTCCACAAACAAAACGCAAGCCGCAGATCGGGCACTGTAGCTTGCAGCAAAAAAGGCCGCTGATGTACAGGCACCCTTGGCAGTGCAGCTTGCAGCTAAAGCCGCCGGCCAATACGTATCATTGGAACTGTGCTTTGTGACAAAAACATCGCCAGTCCATCACCCTTGGCACTGCGGCTTGCACCAAAAAAGCCGTTGATCCACACGCACCCCTGGTATTAAAAAAGCGATCGGTTCAAACGCACCCTTGGCACTGCGGCTTGCGACAAAAAAGCCGACGGTCCAAACACACCCTTAAACATTTACAGTGGCTCTGCCGTAATTACACCGTTTGTCGGACATTATCATAGTGGAGTGCGTCCAATTTCGGCTTGACGACTTTTTTACGAGTTAAGACTCGTAAGTAATTTACGAGCTCGTAAAATGTTGCCGTGCGCCGCATATCGTGTTGATAACAATGTACTGAGATATTTTAGTGAATTGCCACGCGATGCCTCGTTAGTTTACGAGTAGGCTCGCGGCTGGGGGCCAAACAATTGTTCTTGTTCACCGCTCTTAGATGTTATGATAACGCATATATGTCATCGGGTGTGTTTCTGTATTAAACAAGTTGCAATATAAAATTGTCAATTATATTATTGTTCATAAAAAGAGAAAAATGGTTCCTTATTATATTTTGTTAGATTAGACAACGTATGTATTTAATTTTTTATACTATATAGAGCTTGTTAAATCAAGCTCGAAAAAAAGTTACTTACACAAATGTCCCTAAAATTCGTTCCAATTAAAAGCTCTATGAGAATTCTTATAAGCCGAAATATCTGCCTACTTTGACCAGACTAATCATATTTTCCTCAGTTCTAAGTCTAATTTTTGTTCTTAAAGTCCAATGAGAGAGAATAGTCGCAGCTCCAATGAAGAAACGGTCACTCATCTATGAATAGACATTGGAAACGTTGGTCGGTGTTGCTGACTCATGAAAATTCAGAATCAATAGTTCCAATAGTACGAAGGCCTGTGTAGGCTTCGTTCGGAACACCAATTTCCGACTGGAAGTGGCAGGCGAAGCCTCCAAACTAATTTGCATTTACTGAGCAAACTGCATTCTCTTTGTCTTCGTATATTAAATGGTCAATATCCCAGGTGAATACCGATTGATTAGTTTAAATTCATCGCTATGAAATTTTATTATAATAAAAAGCCAGAAGACCAATGCTTTTTTGAAGTAATAACGTCTTATAAATCGATGACCGGGTGCACGCACGAAAAAATGACACGGTTAGTCACGTTCCGCATTCTGATAGGTTAAAGTGTATGTGGCCGTTGGGCGCATGTACTCGGGGCCACTAAAGCTGCCACAGGCATGGTTGTTTATTACAATGTCATCAATGTTTTGGCGATTGCAGCGACATGTGATACAATTGAAAAAAAAAACCACAGGCATGGTAGTTTATTACAATGTTATCAATGTTTTATAATTACGTAAATTGACTTATCACGTAAAATTATCGTCCGTAAATCGACTTTACAGACAACCATTTTTTTGCAGTATTAGTAGGTATGTCATGGGGTATGAACATTTAAAAGTTTTTTTATTGTTCTACAATAAATTACCTATATTTAAATTCAAGATCTCTAATTGATTCTATATTTATTTATGAATATAAAAAATAAAGAATGAAATACAATACAATATTTAACAAAACAGTACAATACAATATTTATCAAAAAATGTAGTAACCTTTTATTTCCTTAAATATTTTATACGAGGGAAGTCAGAAGTATCAGCTAGTTTAGTTAGATCACAATAATCACGTTGCCACATTATACCTCATATCCCGTAGCTACCGTCTACGTGTCGTAGCACTGCTACGTGGCTACGAGCTACAAGGCTACGAACGTAGACCGATTTAAATGTTGGGGAGTCTACGCCACCTATTATTTACTGTACTTTACTGTTATACCTTTCCTGTTTTCCCTGTATACGGATTAACAGGATACGTTATGTTTATTTGTTTGTATTGTTATTTTGTTAAATTGTTATAACGTGACGTCAGATGTTTCCTTTGTTATTTGAAAATTTATTTCAATACGCTATCAACCGCGTCGAATTCGTAAAAATTTTGCTTGATTTTGCAAAAAAAATTGCGAAAGATTGGTCTCTTGTTGGAGTTATTATTGCAGGTACAAAAGAAACTGTTATCTTCTCTCATAAATATTTTAAATGCTACAAAAAATATTTCCAAAAAAGAACAAAAAAAAATGAAGGTTCATCATTCATTCAGGACATTCTCAGGGTATGATTTTGTTTAACAAATTTGCGATCAAATAGAGCTTAGGAAAACGACCACTTTAACAAAAATAATAGAACAATAATATTCAAATGCCGTGTGGTGCCGGC
This sequence comes from Herminia tarsipennalis, assembly GCA_945859575.2. Classification (NCBI taxonomy): domain Eukaryota; kingdom Metazoa; phylum Arthropoda; class Insecta; order Lepidoptera; family Erebidae; genus Herminia; species Herminia tarsipennalis. Next base: position 3,436,047 of record OX243843.2, on the reverse strand, counting down.
TTAAGAATAGTACCACCCCATCTCTTCCCGTGGGTGTCGTCAAGGCGACTAAGGGATTTCACTCCAGAGGACGGGCAGCAGCGTCCTCTGCGTACTTAAAGCCTTACTGCGATCGCCAACCCGCTCGCCAAGCGTGGCGATTATGGCAATTACCCCCAGGATCTACTGGGGAGACCCGTGCCCAGCAGTGGGCCATCATATGGGTTGATATGTATGTATGTATTCAAATGAAATGTCACGAATTATCAACAACAATAAATACTCCGAAGCATATCATGTCGCGATACAAACATACCGTTTAAAGATAGTTATAGAGCCTTACATGACATGTCACAACAAAACATCACTTATTTCCAAATCCTTCCATTATTTATCATCACTAACAATAAAAAGGAAATTACTTCCCTAGCGTTACATTGTGATAGGGGGATGAATAAGGCCTATTGCACACTAACTTATTGAATAGCACACTGACTTATAGTTGATCTTTTTCACACTTAACATTATAGATGTTAATAGTTCATATAGTACAAGTGGCGTAATTGGCGGTAGGCAAATAGCTAAGGCATCGGTCGTAATCGTGAGGTCGCGGGTTCGAATCCTACTAATAATGATACTACAGACAACCCACTCCTAACTGTTAGGTCCTAGGTGTTATTATTCAAAATTACCAACAAAATCATAAACTTAAGAAGAGTAAATAAACTTATAATCGAAAACTATTACGACAGTACGCAGAAAACATACAATCGATCTTCCAGCAACATTTCTCACCACAACATACCAACCAATTGCGCAACAGTAACATAACTTCAGCTATTGTGCGCGTAGCTTAACAGCCTGCCTGCTGGCCGCATTCACACCGTCACGAATCAATGTTCTATCAATCATGTAAGCGATAATGTCGCCGCTTGACTGATCGTCTCCACTTACTTTATCGTTTAAACTTGAGTGATTTTTAAAAGGGCCACATTGACTTCGTAATGGGTTACTGTAACGCCTTACTTTAGAATACGAATAATACATTTTCAATTATTATAAGAAACTTATACTATGTTTAAGATAATTAAGAATGTAATAGATTTGGTACAAGGTCTGAGTTACTTTGGATCGTGTAGAGGCGAAACACGTGTCGAAGTTCTTCGTGGAAGCGGAATATTGCAAGTCAAGGGTCCGGAGGTGCCTACAACTCGACTTGGTAAGAGTACCTGTCACTAATTTTCTTTGTTGCAGGTCTATCTTTTTGAGTGCGGTCTGTCAATCTATTTCGATTGTTGTATTAAGGGCATTTCCTTACTACTTCAATCGTGGTGATTCACAGATCGAGGGTGGGTGGTGCGATCCCTCCCTTATAATCTACTTAAGATGGATTTGCGCCATGTTACGCCTGATTCAATCGGTTACTTTGGATCAGCAAATATCATGTCCAACAGTGGCGAAGAGTCCGTAGAAGACTATTATTTTCGGTTTCCTTTTTGAATTGTAGTTATATAATATTATAGGTTCAAAGACCACCAAGATATATACATGGTGAGGGGTTACCTTGGATTTTTTTAACCCTTCGTTACTGGTGTCCAACAAGTAACTCTCCTCTAGTTTAACTTGATGACCAAGTTGCACCAATCATAGGTCAGGCTGGTGGTTGTGACCACGTCAAACATTCTATAAGATGAATAATTACCTAGTCAAATTGTTCAACGCGAAAGCTGACACTTAACAGAAGGTTGTAGTGTAATAACTTAATTTTATGTTTGAAGAAAAGTACAACAGTTTAACCCGTGCATGCTCACAGGGTTGTTGTAAAATAATTCGTTTTGTGGAAAAATAATTTCAAGTTATTTCGGCGCAATTAAATTATGCAATGTTTGAATGCAAGCATGACGTCAAAAGCGTATAAGTTGCTTGCATTGGAAAGATGTTTTCGAGAGTGTGCAAATTGCATGCAACGACTGGGTTACTTGCATACAAGTGGAGACGTTTCGTTAATTTTTGAAGCGGCGGCCGCCTAATAGCTAAGGCATCGGTTTCGCAATCGTGAGGTCGCGGGTTCGAAACCTACCCATTATACTACCGACGTGAACCCACTCCTAACACAAGCCTTACAGCTTAGCTGGAGGGGTTAACAAGATTGCTAGTAATGTGGGACTCAAACCCACATTGCTTGAAATATTTTTTTTTTAAGTAGTATAATGCGAGAGATACACGTCACTTGTTCACAATTCAAAACGTGCAACTAATGCTTGCGAACATATGAATAAAAAATGTACAAATTCAAACTAAGTCATCCAAGTTGTAGCTTGTATGCAATTTGCAACTTGCTTACAAGTAACTTGCTCAATAGAATCGAGCCTTTATCTTCTGCAAAGTGCAAGTACTTTTCAACCAGGACTGCTCAATTTGACCAAAGGAACAGTGAATCTAAAATATTCATAACATGAAAAGCGAGATGAAAAACCCACTCCTAACTGTTAGGTCCTAGGTGTTATTATTCAAAATTACCAACAAAATCATAAACTTAAGAAGAGTAAATAAACTTATAATCGAAAACTATTACGACAGTACGCAGAAAACATACAATCGATCTTCCAGCAACATTTCTCACCACAACATACCAACCAATTGCGCAACAGTAACATAACTTCAGCTATTGTGCGCGTAGCTTAACAGCCTGCCTGCTGGCCGCATTCACACCGTCACGAATCAATGTTCTATCAATCATGTAAGCGATAATGTCGCCGCTTGACTGATCGTCTCCACTTACTTTATCGTTTAAACTTGAGTGATTTTTAAAAGGGCCACATTGACTTCGTAATGGGTTACTGTAACGCCTTACTTTAGAATACGAATAATACATTTTCAATTATTATAAGAAACTTATACTATGTTTAAGATAATTAAGAATGTAATAGATTTGGTACAAGGTCTGAGTTACTTTGGATCGTGTAGAGGCGAAACACGTGTCGAAGTTCTTCGTGGAAGCGGAATATTGCAAGTCAAGGGTCCGGAGGTGCCTACAACTCGACTTGGTAAGAGTACCTGTCACTAATTTTCTTTGTTGCAGGTCTATCTTTTTGAGTGCGGTCTGTCAATCTATTTCGATTGTTGTATTAAGGGCATTTCCTTACTACTTCAATCGTGGTGATTCACAGATCGAGGGTGGGTGGTGCGATCCCTCCCTTATAATCTACTTAAGATGGATTTGCGCCATGTTACGCCTGATTCAATCGGTTACTTTGGATCAGCAAATATCATGTCCAACAGTGGCGAAGAGTCCGTAGAAGACTATTATTTTCGGTTTCCTTTTTGAATTGTAGTTATATAATATTATAGGTTCAAAGACCACCAAGATATATACATGGTGAGGGGTTACCTTGGATTTTTTTAACCCTTCGTTACTGGTGTCCAACAAGTAACTCTCCTCTAGTTTAACTTGATGACCAAGTTGCACCAATCATAGGTCAGGCTGGTGGTTGTGACCACGTCAAACATTCTATAAGATGAATAATTACCTAGTCAAATTGTTCAACGCGAAAGCTGACACTTAACAGAAGGTTGTAGTGTAATAACTTAATTTTATGTTTGAAGAAAAGTACAACAGTTTAACCCGTGCATGCTCACAGGGTTGTTGTAAAATAATTCGTTTTGTGGAAAAATAATTTCAAGTTATTTCGGCGCAATTAAATTATGCAATGTTTGAATGCAAGCATGACGTCAAAAGCGTATAAGTTGCTTGCATTGGAAAGATGTTTTCGAGAGTGTGCAAATTGCATGCAACGACTGGGTTACTTGCATACAAGTGGAGACGTTTCGTTAATTTTTGAAGCGGCGGCCGCCTAATAGCTAAGGCATCGGTTTCGCAATCGTGAGGTCGCGGGTTCGAAACCTACCCATTATACTACCGACGTGAACCCACTCCTAACACAAGCCTTACAGCTTAGCTGGAGGGGTTAACAAGATTGCTAGTAATGTGGGACTCAAACCCACATTGCTTGAAATATTTTTTTTTTAAGTAGTATAATGCGAGAGATACACGTCACTTGTTCACAATTCAAAACGTGCAACTAATGCTTGCGAACATATGAATAAAAAATGTACAAATTCAAACTAAGTCATCCAAGTTGTAGCTTGTATGCAATTTGCAACTTGCTTACAAGTAACTTGCTCAATAGAATCGAGCCTTTATCTTCTGCAAAGTGCAAGTACTTTTCAACCAGGACTGCTCAATTTGACCAAAGGAACAGTGAATCTAAAATATTCATAACATGAAAAGCGAGATGAAAAACCCACTCCTAACTGTTAGGTCCTAGGTGTTATTATTCAAAATTACCAACAAAATCATAAACTTAAGAAGAGTAAATAAACTTATAATCGAAAACTATTACGACAGTACGCAGAAAACATACAATCGATCTTCCAGCAACATTTCTCACCACAACATACCAACCAATTGCGCAACAGTAACATAACTTCAGCTATTGTGCGCGTAGCTTAACAGCCTGCCTGCTGGCCGCATTCACACCGTCACGAATCAATGTTCTATCAATCATGTAAGCGATAATGTCGCCGCTTGACTGATCGTCTCCACTTACTTTATCGTTTAAACTTGAGTGATTTTTAAAAGGGCCACATTGACTTCGTAATGGGTTACTGTAACGCCTTACTTTAGAATACGAATAATACATTTTCAATTATTATAAGAAACTTATACTATGTTTAAGATAATTAAGAATGTAATAGATTTGGTACAAGGTCTGAGTTACTTTGGATCGTGTAGAGGCGAAACACGTGTCGAAGTTCTTCGTGGAAGCGGAATATTGCAAGTCAAGGGTCCGGAGGTGCCTACAACTCGACTTGGTAAGAGTACCTGTCACTAATTTTCTTTGTTGCAGGTCTATCTTTTTGAGTGCGGTCTGTCAATCTATTTCGATTGTTGTATTAAGGGCATTTCCTTACTACTTCAATCGTGGTGATTCACAGATCGAGGGTGGGTGGTGCGATCCCTCCCTTATAATCTACTTAAGATGGATTTGCGCCATGTTACGCCTGATTCAATCGGTTACTTTGGATCAGCAAATATCATGTCCAACAGTGGCGAAGAGTCCGTAGAAGACTATTATTTTCGGTTTCCTTTTTGAATTGTAGTTATATAATATTATAGGTTCAAAGACCACCAAGATATATACATGGTGAGGGGTTACCTTGGATTTTTTTAACCCTTCGTTACTGGTGTCCAACAAGTAACTCTCCTCTAGTTTAACTTGATGACCAAGTTGCACCAATCATAGGTCAGGCTGGTGGTTGTGACCACGTCAAACATTCTATAAGATGAATAATTACCTAGTCAAATTGTTCAACGCGAAAGCTGACACTTAACAGAAGGTTGTAGTGTAATAACTTAATTTTATGTTTGAAGAAAAGTACAACAGTTTAACCCGTGCATGCTCACAGGGTTGTTGTAAAATAATTCGTTTTGTGGAAAAATAATTTCAAGTTATTTCGGCGCAATTAAATTATGCAATGTTTGAATGCAAGCATGACGTCAAAAGCGTATAAGTTGCTTGCATTGGAAAGATGTTTTCGAGAGTGTGCAAATTGCATGCAACGACTGGGTTACTTGCATACAAGTGGAGACGTTTCGTTAATTTTTGAAGCGGCGGCCGCCTAATAGCTAAGGCATCGGTTTCGCAATCGTGAGGTCGCGGGTTCGAAACCTACCCATTATACTACCGACGTGAACCCACTCCTAACACAAGCCTTACAGCTTAGCTGGAGGGGTTAACAAGATTGCTAGTAATGTGGGACTCAAACCCACATTGCTTGAAATATTTTTTTTTTAAGTAGTATAATGCGAGAGATACACGTCACTTGTTCACAATTCAAAACGTGCAACTAATGCTTGCGAACATATGAATAAAAAATGTACAAATTCAAACTAAGTCATCCAAGTTGTAGCTTGTATGCAATTTGCAACTTGCTTACAAGTAACTTGCTCAATAGAATCGAGCCTTTATCTTCTGCAAAGTGCAAGTACTTTTCAACCAGGACTGCTCAATTTGACCAAAGGAACAGTGAATCTAAAATATTCATAACATGAAAAGCGAGATGAAAAAATTCAAGGTCTATACAAAATGTTTTTGTTAAGAGACAATGTGGAACGAGACAGTGCTTCTGTACCAACTCATGTCTAAATTATGTAGATAGGCAAATAGTCCATTTCGGCAACAAAGCCTGCAAGGGTCAAGCGGTAATGGCCCTCAAATGACCACAGACCTCTTTTAAACTCAGCCCCTACTTCGAACTATCTCACCACAGTATATACAAACAGAGTATAACAACATTGTTGCCGCAAATGACTCTAAACATTAAATGAGGCTGAAGAAAATATGTTTAATTTTACGTACATATTTTTGCATGTTATTAGAGACTAGAAGTATGATTATCTTATAATATAATAATATAATATCTTGGGACAACTCACCCAACGCTATCTGATCCCAAACTAAGCAGAGCTTGTACTATGGAAACCAGACAACTGATAAACATACTTATATATTTTCTAAATACATACACATGAAGCGGTGGTAGCCATTAGGCTACCGCCGCTTCATGTGTATGTACGAGTATACTAAGGCATCGGTTTCGCAATCGTGAGGTAGAGGTTCGAATCCTACCTACTACACTACCGACGTGAACCCACTCCTAACACAAGTCTTTGAGCTTAGTTGAAGGAGTTAACAAGATTGCTAGTGATGTGGGACCCAATCCCACATCACTAATTAACATTAAAAAAAAAAAAAGAAATGACACAGAATAAACCATCGTGCTTATCACCCAATGTCTTATCCTGGGTGGGAATCGAATCCACGACATCTTGCGTAGCAGTCGGATACACTCCCACTGCGCCACAGAGGCAGTCAAAAGTTATATAAAGCCCAAGACGACAAAACTTTTTTTTTATGAGGATTAATATTTTTATTCACGCTCATAATATCTTTGGATGTGTTTCCCTTAAATAAATGACTCACACTCTAAATAAATCCGTGTTTAAGGAAGCTTATATATTGAATTTACTAAAGCTGTGTAAACACAATTATAAAAATACTACTAATCTATACTAACATTATAGAGCTGAAGAGTTTGTTTGTTTGAACGCAATAATCTCAGAAACTACACCGAATAGAAAAAATATTTTACTGTTGTATAGCCCATTTATCGAGAAAGGCTATAGGCTATATAACATATCGCTACGACCAATAGGAGCGGATCAGAAACGAAAAATATTGCGAGAACGAGGGAAATTATACGCATACGAAGTTGCGCGGGTCTGCAAGTAGAACATATTTTTGCATCTTCAAGGAGTAGAATTCGTAATTCGGATATTCGATGCGTGGTTTGAACTTATTTTTTTTCTATCTTTCAATATTGCAATTATTGTATTAATAAAGTAATTGGCAAGAAATGCCTATGAAAATTACTATGATCACATACACGGTAGGATTGTGCTTGTTGCGATAACCGATATTAACGCGGGCGAAGCCGCACGCGATAGCTAGTCAACCATATAAGGTTTTATAACATACTAATTATTTTTTTAACGCGATAACGTCTTATAAATCAATGACCGGGTGCACGCACGAAAGTGTCACGGGCCGCCTGCTGATAGGCTGAAGTATTGTGGCCATGGTTAACAGCCATGGTTGTATATTACAATCTCATCAATGTTTTGGCGATTGCAGCGACATGCGATACAATTGAAAATAAATAAATAAGAGAAAATAAAAAAACTGTCACAGGTATGGTTGTCTATTACAATGTCATCAATGTTTTCTTATGACGTTATCACTTACAATTATCGTCCGTAAATCGACTTTACAGACAAACATTTTTTTATGTGTTTGTAACAAGTTCTTAACTTTGTTTACACCACAAAAAAAACTACAAATAAAAATGTTGACTTTACTATACTAGTCGTACTACATGATTGAATGTATAAGTTAGGAATTTCATTTTTATATATGAACTAGTTGTCGCGCCCGACTCTGCCCGCGTGGACCTCGGTTATCGCGATAAAAATTCCCCAGAATTCATCTATGAACTATCTTCATACCAAATTTCATCTAAATCGGTTTAACGGTTCAATTAAAAGGTAGCAGACAGACAGAGTTACTTTCATATTTATAATATTAGTATGGATATAAGCTGTAAAAAAAATAATGACGCAACAACGAAAAGATAGCACGAGGCACAATGCCAAAACGGAATTGTACCACCGTGTCTTTACTGCGTTGGTGGCCGAAAACATGTATGTTCCCGTATCAGCCGGTCCAACCCAATCTGTATGCAAAACGTCCCGAGGGTGGGGGATCTCATTTCCTCCCACCACCCTCCCTTTCCCTTCGTATACCCCGCCACGTCCGTCCTACGGACTGACCCACCCGGGGCTGTCAAAAGATGGATGAATTTGAAAGAATCTCACAGCCCTACGGCGATTCTAGGGTTGACACACCTTTCATAAACTTGTTTCGTTAAAAATGTTCCATTTTGTTTGAAGTTGTTTGAAGATATGTCTTTGTTCGTTACAAAGATTTTTTTGTGTAAGTTAGATCTATCATAATATAGCTGTTTCTTGTGGCTTCGCCCTCAAGTTTCCATCTACATCATCATACCAGATTTTATCAAATTCTACGCAGTATTTTCGGAAATTAGCTCTTTTAAACAAACTCTTCAGCTTTTTATCATATATATATTTTCAGTAAAAAGATAACTAGCAATGTGGGCTTTTGGTCCCACATTACTAGCAATCCTGTTAACCCCTCCAGCTAAGCGCAATGGCTTGTGTTAGTAGTGGGTTCACGTCGGTAGTTTAATGGGTAAGATTCGAACCCGCGACGTCACGATTTCGAGACCGATGCCTTAGCCATTAGGCTACCGCCGCTATATGGAAATCAAATGTGGTGAATTCGTTTCCATTTCCATATTAATAAAAAGGTAAAGAGTTTATGCGCGATAATTATGTCAAATTTTGACCATTTTAATGGACAACAAAATTTGATAATAATAATAACAAATCACTATAAAATGGATCTTAACCCAACTCCAGATCTATCTCTATTGCGGTACCAAACTCGCGATTTTTCAATTTTTCTTTTGCGGTACCATTTCTTACCCATCCCTTTGAAGTTACATAATACAGGGTACTTCTTACCTGACGTGCCAACCCTGCAATGTCCGCAAGATCGTCACGTTAGGGTTAAGCATATCTTAACATTTTTGCACGCCCGGCTTGGCTTTGATTTATTTTTTTATATCTTCATTGTGACCCTTGCATACTACATTATGGAGGTATTCTTTATTTGACCTCCTGTGATTTACAATCTTTCATTTAACTTTGATAGAAGAAATATTACTTTGATTTTAGTGAAAGATTCGTACAATAATGTATTCAGGTCATATTCGGATACGTTATAGAGATTTGTCTTGTATCACTCGCTTGGACGGTGAGGGAATACAGAATTTAATAATACATTAAAGGCGGTTTATTCCTATTGTGCCTAGGTGTTGTTTGTCCAGATGAACGTCAGTAGTGGCAGTCATTTTTAGTCGTGAATCACGTAGTTACATACATTTAGTTACGTAGAATCAACTGCCATGTTAATTTTGTAAGAACTGGAAACTGGCTCGTCCGATTTGAATACTATTTATTTTATTTAACACTGGCTGTCCCGCGCAAATTCGTCTGCGTAAATTTTTCCCGTTTTTGCAACGTTTCTCATTGCTGCTCGGCTCCTATTGGTCGTAGTGTGATATTATATAGCCTATGGTCTTTCTCGATAAATGGGCTATCTAACAGTGACATATTTTTTTAAATTCGGATAAGTAGTTCCTGAGATTACCGCGTTCAAACAAACAAACAAACTCTTCAGGTTAATAATATTAGTAGAGATTAGGGTGATTTTGGAACAAAGTGAATGAGGAAAACCGTCTCAATCGAAATTAATAATTTTGTATGAAAATTGCTGGTTCGATATGGGAATTACTAGTTGGAATTACATTTCAATTTTAGGTGGTACAAAGTTCATCATCACACAAAAGTCATTCATTCAAAAATAAAAATTCAAAAAATGCTAGACGTGAAAATTAACAGCGTAAAACATATCTATGATTCTGGGATGTCGTAGCTGTAGCACATGCTACGTCGTAGCAAGTATAATAAAATGTCTTGCACTCATCAAGCCCGAAGCAGGTAAGCAAGCAGCTACGCCGTAGAGGCATATAAAACATGTACGTCTCATATTAGGAAAATAAATGGTAGGCGCACATGTCAATGTTTCATAGTATTTCGTTCTTCTTGTATGAAGAAATATTATAGTTTTGACTCCACGATGTATGGGTGGATGTAATACATTCCGTGATCAGATAACTGATGGTTTTCATACATCATTTATGAAGGTACGTTTTGGGTGGGGCTATGAAGGAAGCTGATTCTGCAGTTTTGGTGGCTACGATTTCGTTTTTATAAATTGAAACTTGTAAAAGAGATTTGCTAGAACACGATATTTTGTAAGCTTAAAAATATCTTTGTCAAAGATACGGCAGTACTCGTATTTTACAAGATTTGAATATTTGAAAATTAAATTTATTACGATAAAATAAATTATAATAAGTACTTTCCAAATCATTCAGTCATTTTGTAACTGTAAGTAATCCATTTTTAAGGTATTTCATTTATTTAATCTAAGCACGATCGCTATTAAGTCAGTGTTGTGAAAAAAATCCATTTATTCCAGGACTACGATACCCCAAACAAACAGGCACACATAATCATCAAACTTAAATCACCCTTTTTAATCATCGATCTTAAAAATACACCAAAACTGAGGCCATCTCATCCGCTAACGCAATTGTAGTGGCCGTACAAGCGACACGTTGAACAAACGCCACCATTCTGATGCAAACGACGGCTCAAGGCGTCAAAAATACCCCTCCTTTATCACATCCACCTTAATACACCTAGTGTTATACTGCTTACCCACGGACGGGACACGCTCGTAAAATAGAACGATAATACGCACTGACGTTTTTTCCAAGAATTTTATTTCTCTAGAAAAAGATTTCAACACTTTTTTAGAGTTCTCTAGGTGTATTTTTTAAGAATTTCGTTTATTTGATAGATGAACAAAGCGACCAATAGAGCCATTAAAATATCGCAACACAAAAAAAACATAAACGCTCGTTGGTCGTAACCTCTATTATGTACCAATGATCTGTGGTCGGAGCAGGTCAGAGGGTCAATTCACGTATTTAAAGCAGTGCAGTTGCAGTTCAGTTGCAGTTAAGTAAGGTACAGCCATTTTTGTATTCTTGTAACCTTGGGATCGATCTCAAATACACTTGTGTCAAGCATGCGCCTCGAGAGCGCAATAACGACATTCTAGTACGGCGCGCAACCGTTTTTAAGATCGATCCCAAAGTTACAAAAATAAAAATGGCCGTTTAACCTAAACTTAACTGCAACTGAAATGCAACTGCACTGCTTTAAATACTTGAATTGACCCCCAGGTCAGAAAGCAACTAATACTGATCAATGTTGAGCTGAATCTGAATCTCAAACGCTATAAACCTACCATGTGATAAACAATGATGTCTTAAGTAAAAAGGTGTAGATAGGTTACAAGCGCACCTTAAAATACAATACAATTAACTTGTTTTTATGTCAGTGTCGCATCGCCGGCGTCAACAGATGAGAGCAGCAGATTACATTTTTCTCTTATTCCCCCGTGATTATTAAATCATATTTTCTTACTTTTATGATTTTTTTATAATAGTGTGACATCGCAATATTTATATTATCAATGTTGTTTATATGTAACCCATCTACACCTTTTTACTTAAAGCACAACTGGTGATAAAACATATTATTTTATAAATGCGTTTATTGCAAACCGAACATAATGAGGTTGTTAAACGTTAACTGATACGGCCGATTGATTTTGCCTGGCTGACTATTTGTGTGACAAACTTGCAAACTTTTAAAATCAACGACACATACTTTGAAACCTAATATAACCAGCACATTCCTAACTATGGCCGTCAAAATCAATCAAATCTATCACAATATTTTCTGTCATCCATGAGGTAGTATATAAATAACTTATTTATACATATATACTATACAAACCAAACCTCACTATCTGTTTTATTACTAAGATATAGTGCCCACCATCTGTACGTCTATCTTGCCATATGTGAGTTACAATAGTGTCTGATCTAATTGAAGAAGTAGCTCTGAGTGGCTGCAGCTCGAGCGAGCGAGTACATTTCTACCAATTGGTTCCCCGTCTGCTAATGCATCTGTTTTGTACCACGTCTTGCTAAAATGCTTGTCGAATTTAAAATAAGGAAGTGTTTTTACCTGTTCCTTGGAAATAATGGGAAATCTCTTTGGGCGATGTGTTAAGGGGTGCATATGCTCAAGGTGTCAATTGTCACTTTAAAAGTATTTATCAAGGACTGGTTTATGTCTGCGGCTTCGTCTATGTGGATGTTTGTTATTGGGACCGTTTTCATTTAGACTTCGACAGATTTTTGTTTAAAAAAAATCGAATTTGTCCAGCCGTTAACAAATTTTGCATTTGAATTTTTGTATTTGTAAAGTAATTGGCAAGAAATGCCTATAAAAATTACTTCAAATTTTGCATTTATCAATATTTTAATGATTAATAATTTTGATGATATTATTCCAAAATAGAACTATTTATTAGCTACGCAATACAATTACAATAACATTGGTATTAAGCATTTCCAGTAATGTCTAAAAATATATTACCAAAACATAATACTACGAAATGATCGAATAAAAATACCCATCATAATATCAACATTCATTTTACAGGGAAAATGATATCCAATTATTAGTTTTTTCCGAGAAATAATTAGTGAATATCACATTAGTGGATACAAAAGTTATAATGCCTACATATCAATTACAATTGTCCTCTCAGAATTCCAACAATAATAACATCTGAAAATAGAAAAAGGTTAATTGTAATAAATAACGATTCGTTAAATGATCTCATGACTTAATGGTATTCGAGAAGAATTGAAAGATAAGCGCGGCTAGGCAACGGTACCATTACCAGATCCGTAGATGGGTGACCGTTATCTGAAAGGTCACATTCCTCTGTGTTTTCAAAAACCCGTTATATATTGGTTCTCTCTGAAAACCAGCGCTGACTCCAGTAGCAATACTGGAGAGGCAGCACAATGCTGAGTGAAGTCCAAATATTCTACACACATATGTAACTTTTTAAGTTTAGTAAATAAGATTTGCCTAAATGTAATGTGTAAAAAATAAATACGTTTTCTTTCTTCTTTCTTTCTTATACTATCGTCGGTTCTGCGATTCCCATCCCGAATATAAAACTGTTAAAGACAGTGTATGCGAACAAATACAAAAATATATTTTGATGCTTTTGCATGCTACCATTTGCAAATTAAATAAAAAATAAACCAAACAGTTTTTTAATGCAAAAGAGACACAAGTAGCGAAAAAAGAATAATGTAGACATAGTTCGTAATTCCGTTTTCAATAAAACCCGGTACAATACTACCGTGAGTTGAAACAAAGAGGTAATACCGGTTCAGTTCAAAGAGGTAAGGAGAGTGCAGCGGGCGCTGCAAGCTGCTCCTACGCGTACGGCCGAGCAAGTAAACATTTAATGTACTTATTTATTTGAAAATAGCATTTCATTTATTTGTGCATTTAAAATAATGCTTTGTAATTAGTAACATTCTTGTTTAAATACTGTTAACCTGTTGAATTACTAAGGAATTTTTCTGAAGAGCTGTTAAAGGCGTCTTAAGTGAAGTTTAAATATTCGTCCGTCAATTCGTCTATTTCGGTTCATATACGCCTCTGAATTCACCCTACAACAATCATTTCATCATTCATTAACAATAATAATTCTACCCGAACAAACTCGCGAACAAAAGCCAGTATAACAAATTCAAAAAGGAAGTTAACCTCAAACATTTAATTAATTAAAATATTCAAAAACTTATTGACCTACAAAAATAGTTCACTCAAACAACTTACAGCTCACTCAAACTTAATCAATTAAAAGTGACTTCAAAAGGCAAAGTTACAACGGGCTTACAAAGGCAAATTTAGTCAAAACGAATCCGTTAGCATTATTTACACTATATTAGCAGAATGCGGATCTGGGGAGGCGTTGACGGCGGCGGCGGCGGCGGAAGCGCCCCGCTCGCAGGAAATGAGCTTTCGATATCCGCCCCCCCTTGTCCCCACTTTGTCCAAATCAATTTCTCTTTACATCGCACACCGCCGAAAAATGCATCGCAAATATTTAAACGAATCCGTGTAAAATTCATTATTTTTGTTTTGAGTCTCTTTTACACGCAAAACTCCTTTGTGTCTGTGTTGCAGTGAATTCGATTGCACGCTGCAGAATGCGTTTTTTAATTTGCAAAGTTAATTACTCGTTTTTTGTGCCTTCTGTAAAGTAGAACTGCTTCGCCTGTTGGGCTGCAACCACCGCAGTTTTTTCATATACCTGTACGAGCTAAAAAGTTATTTAATGCAAACAGGTTTAAAGAAAAGCTTTGTCAACGTCTCAATAAATAATGAAGTTTCGTTATGTACAAAATAAAAGAAAAACAGTGTGATTAATTGAATGTACGATACGTGATATACAGGCCGCGCTACATATTAAATTCCGTTTTTAATTGTTTCGTAGGGCATCATTATCCGTCGGCCGTACTAAGGCGGTTACTTTCGTGCAATTTCTTTTACGTAATAAAAGCTTGCAGCACAGTGCACTTTCATTGTAATAAATTAAATTCAGCTCGTGTTACGTCAAAAAGGAATGTATGATTAAAACAACGGTTCAGATATATTATGTACATTTTTTACGCTATTGGCTGTGTTTTCCATTCGTCCATTAGTGTAAAAGGCTTTGTTTCACTTTATTACTGAACTGAACCGTTATGTAAAGTATTTGCAGTTAAAACAATCAATTAATCATTGTGCTATTTGGAAGTTATTTCATTGTAAAGTGGTTCTTTGTTTAGTTAGTGTTATTTTATAAATTCTGTAAGGTATAATTTTTGTACATAAAATATTATATTGATATAATTGTGTATACGGCATAATTGTCGTGGTTAAAACTACTTTTATTTATTAATGAAAAAGTATTTATTCAAAAGTTATATGCCATTTAGAGTTTAGATGCCACGTTTTATGCTAAATAAATATTATAGCGTTTTCATTTTATCAAACCTCGGAGCTGTGATAGTGCTATCGAATTTGGCATCAAGGGAGACTGTCTGCTGCTGAGGTTTGATGAAATGAAAATGCTAATATCTGTGCTGTAATAACGCAATTGGTCATGAAATGTAGTGTCCGCTACTGCAATTAGGCTGAGCAAACATTATTATGTTTCATTCTTCCACAAATGACTAATAAAGATTATAATACTCAGTCTCATTTCAAAAATATCCGGTATTTTTACTTTCCTTAGCACATAGTTTAGTGGTGTTGTAACTAACGTCGTATACTGAAGTTAAATAATAAAGTTGCTATAGCAACCATTGACAAAGTATAAAATATTGAATGGTTGCTAAGCAACTTTGTTATTAAACATTACACATCTTTGGTATAGTAAAGTCTCGAGTGTTCACTTATCTTGAGCAGAAGTCGAGGTAACTACGAAGCTACTATTGGTCTCGCCAACTTTTAAATTCAATTCGTTGGTTAGAAAATTCTCAGTAAACAAACACAATTAAAATGTTTTTTGCGTTTGTAGTTTCCAGTTTATGTAGTTGGTGTATTGCTTAGTTGTGTGTCTGTCTGTTAGATTATGTAGGCCTGCTTTAATTTGAATAATTATTATCAATACTACTATAATCGCGACACGTGATGACTATCATCCATACTAATATTATAAATGTGAAAGTAACTTTCTCTGTCTGTCTATTCGCTATCACGCTCAAACAGCTTAACCGATTTAGATGAAATTTGGTACGGAGATAGTTTTTATCGCGGTAACCGACATCAACGCGGGCGGAGCCGCGGGCGAAAGGTAGTAAATAAATAAATCTTTGTCAAAATGTGATTATAATATTACCGGTTCGATTAAGATGGCTAATCTTAACTAAGACTAGATAATTACGGTGGCAATAAGTACATTTGTGCCTCTTATAGTTCCATAGGACGAAAATACAATTTAAGACGAGAGATATTAGGCATAGAGTAGAAATTTCAACAGCAATTTTGGACCCACTTGCTTAAACGCTAAGATTTGGAATACTCGTTAATTGAAATGTACAGATAATTCGATTATGTGTAATTCTCACAGTATAGATACTTACTAAATTAAGAATATTCTTGTCATAATACAAATATCTAAGTTGCCATATATTCTCGTTGTCATAACATAAAGTGTGTATAATAAACAGCAGTTTTAAAAGTATTTCAAAGGTCTTTTTTGTTCCTGCAGTGCGGCTTCTCCGATTCTGGTATTCAGGGGTATTCACTGTACCTACTCCAAACGCTGAATACTTTGAATACCGGAAAGTGTTTTCAATTAGATTTACTGGACAGTATTTAAAAAGAATTTTGTTGGCATATTTTTCTAGTCTTCGAAGAGGCGACTCAGCAACGGTAATTTGAAAAATGCTGGAATTTTCCAAGCATTTTATTAGAAGCTTTTGCTGTAAAAATTGAGAATTTTCTGGAATTAGAAGTACCTACAATAGTTTATTTATATTTACTTGTTTAATAACAGGGCTGGCAAAAATGTCTATAATTTTAATATTAATTAATAATTAATAATACTCGTGAACCTTTAAACCTCATGTCTGTTTTTAGGCTTAGACCAGTTAAAACTGCGCATATCATTTTATATCTTCTAATTTTTGAAGAACCAAAAATTCCAAGATTGTTAATAGATTATTATTATTATACAATTTTACATTTTTAGATAATATCTTAGAAAATATATTATCTTAAAATGTTAAATGTCTTTAATAATAAAAAAGAATCCCAATGACTGACCTTTTGGCTTGGTGTCATAAAAATACATGTTTTTTAAATTGTTTTTCAATGCTTTTTTTACATTAGGCGGGTTCGATTCCTGGTTCAGACAGGCAATTATTTAAAAAATCTTTGAAAGCAGTTAGAATTATTGTAAAAATAAAAATGAAGTCAGTGAATGTCTCTAAATCTACAATGTTTGAGGTACTTTTCCTCCGTGTGGCATACTTTTGGAACACCCTATATAGTCATTAAACCAACACAAAAGAGCCTCACTCTTTGTCGCTTTTAACCAAGCGAATTTCCGAAACATATAACATCATAGTATGAAAGCGAAATTACAGAATTTCGATCCAAACATATATTATAGAATGAAGTGACATTTGACAGAGGTCATCATTCGTGATACTTGGAAGAAATCGAGTGGAAGCAGGCCCTAATGCCCTTGGATATCGATGAAGAGTTTGGGCTATTATGAGTATGTTATAACGTGATATTTTAGTGGTTATTGTTAGTAGTGTCGACATTAAGCTGTTTTCCGAAGATATTTAATTATAGCATAACATTATATGTCTCGAATGATTTTATATTAATTCAGAATCCTTCAGAATGTCTAGACTAGAAAACTATTGAATTTCATGAGTTGTTTTTTTTTTTCAAAAAATTAGAGGCCTTTTTATTATTATATTCTTGACGTCAAACATTACGAACAAATAATTAAGTGCTACCAGACGATTTAATTTCGATTTTCCACCAAATGGAATCAATAGTAATTCTAATTCAAAAGTTTAATTCTAAAACTACGATGCAATATTTTCGATTAGGTACTTGTTGACTGTAAGCCAGGAACAGATTGACATGACCAAGTTCCTCCGGCGTAAACTTGCAAAATGCTTCAGATAGTTGTATCATGAAGTTCCGTAAATGTCAGCTGCAATTCAGTGGGTGGGTTAAGCAGCGATAGCGTTCAAAGCACGTTACGCAAAAAAAAATATTAATTTCCTGCCGTTTGAAAATCTATCAAATTATAGCCTACCCAATATTTTAAAGAAAAAATAAAGTCAACCGACTGTAAAGTGGTGGATAATACGTCAGCTGGTTACACGAACATGAAAGAAATTTTCAACGCGATAACGTCTTGTAAATCGATGACCGGCTGCACTCACGAAAAAGTGTCACCGCTCACGTTCCGCCTGCTGATAGGCCTGCGACTGGGTCCACTAAAGCTGTCACAGGCATGGTTGTTTATTACAATCTCATCAATGTTTTGGCGATTGCAGCGACATGTTACAAGTTATGGTCCGAGAGAAATAACTGTCTAAATTTGTACGTGGCATGGGGTATATTGGAGATGTCGAAATCAACTTGATCCTTTTTGGCAATCAGCCAAAACATTTTTTTTAAATTATTGTCTGTCTATTTAGACAATAATAAAAATATATATATATTAATAACGTTTAACGTTCGCATTCATTTAAAAAAACCTGTTTTATTGATGATGATATTTTTACGTCTTCTACAACTCTAATTTGATTTGATATAATAAATAGTTGTACGTAAAGAAAACTAAATTCCCAAGAAACAAAAACAAAACACATACATATTTAATCAAAATAAATTGCTCGCCATGAATAAACGAACCGTCAATTCATAAGTAAAGTAATTGAAACATAATTACAGCCAGAAAAAAAAAGAAATTTTCGTACCCTAAATAAGCAGAAGGTACTAGGCTAACAGAAATACCGAAGAGTTCTTTCTAATTCAAAAGCGTCTATATAAGGGTATGTTTACACTGTAAGCCATGTTTTTCGCAGCGTTAGCGTTCCCGAGATAGCTCTCAGGAGAAACATTCGTTGGTAGCTCGTTAAACTCGTACCAATTTATTAAATGCGATATATAGCTGCCCGTAGGTACTGTCCCGGCTTCAAGATTTAAGGTTACAATTTAGCAACTTTCTTACAGATTATGGTGTTTCATGTTTATTTTGGTGGTATGTTATTTGTGATGTGAGTTATGTCTTGGTTTGCTGTTTATGGCTGAGAATAATCGTTTCTAAGAATTATATTATGTAATGATTACTATGTCGGGCCGCAATATTTTGACATCAAATACTTGTATATATCGTCATCATAGTACGCCAAATGCTTTATACATACTACTAGGCGTTCCTTGCGGGTTTGCCCGCTTGTTAAAAGCCATAAAAAATGTTTTTCCCAAACTCTAAGAAAAAAAAAAAAACAATATCGCGTCCATGCGTTGAATTTGACAATTTTGTATATAAGGAGTATGTTTGCCTTTTAAATTAGTAATATTTTTATGTTAAACTTTCTTAAAGTAATCCTGGATTGCGACAAAACGCATTCATTCTTATTCAAACGTAAAACATTAAAACGTGAGCAGATTAGAACTAGCATCATATGCATTAGGTACAAAGTTCTAGCAAAGGTAACAACTTCTTAAGTATTCAAGGCATTAAAAATCCAACCGTTTGAGCTTGAAGCTCCAATGATACTCAAAGTAAGCGTAAACAGAGATCCAACCGAGTTGGATTAAGGTTGTAATTAATCGAGAGTGTGCCTTCGCGACAAGAAGCCTCTCGTCTACCCGAGAGGGGGGGGGGATGGGGGCATTTTCCCCCTCTCACCACGTTGCCAGAGCTTTATTTTTACAAGGCAGGAGACCTCCATTTCATTAGAAATACTACAAAGAACACAGACTAGTTACTTATTAAATGTTCAATTGCGTTGCATTTTTTTATAGTTTTCTTTTACTGTTTGTTGTTTTATTTTAATGTTTAATTTGTTTTTAATGTTTATATTTGTTTGTTTATACTTTTGTTTAGTTTTAAATGTACTATTGTAAAATTCGGGTATTTTTTTAATTTACTTTTAAGCATTTTAAGCTAATTTCAATCGTAGCTTAAGAAGGAGAAATTCAATAACTCCGGGCGTGTCCTGCGTGCGTTTAACTGGGTGGAGATGGTAACCCTATGTTCAAGAGTTCGACTCTCATATGAACGATTTTTAAAAAGTCAACGCCCGCTGTAGTGCTGTAAAGCTCGGCTATACCCTGTGTTGCGGGGGACTTAACAAACATATCAATTCACGGACACAAGCACACCTAGACTCGGAATAACAATTTGAAAATCACACAAAGTGGTGTCATATTCATACATTTAATTAATAATAAATAATACTACACGTAATTTAAAAGAACCTAATTGAAAGCAACATGCTTAAAGTGTTTTTAAATGATAGTTTGAATGATAAATCATTCTTGACCAGTATTTTCATTATGTTCTAAACAGTTCTCAGCAAGCGAAGAATGTTATCCATGTAATAAATCAAAACATTTAAGATCATTCTCTCAGCTGTTTTGGTTTTGACAGTTCTATAGTTGCTGTTCTGACAGTTGTGCTACATGTTCGCTCTTCATACGATTGTCAGCAGAGCTGTTAAGTTTATTGTTCAGAACGAAAGCTTCTATCTAAAGACTTGAGATTTATATCCCAGTTATCACTAATTTTAACTCGGTTGGTTATTTCCAGGATAGCTTGTGTTGGAAATGGGTTCACGTCAAAAGTGCAGTCGCTGGGATTCGAAACTGCAACCTTTGGATTACGCATTCAATGACACGGAAAAATTGGCCTGTTGGTCTAGTGGTTAGTGACCCTGACTGCTAAGCCAGAGGTCGTGGGTTCGATTCTAACCAGGATATTTTTTTTCTGTGATGAGCACGATGGTTTATTGTGTGTCTGGGTGTAATTTCTATAATATGAATGTATTTAGAAATATATATAATTATGTTTTTAACAGTTGTCAAGTTGCCATAGCACATCCCAAGATCTTATTATTACATACAGCAAGTTTGACATAGGTAAAATTAATATTACAACCTTTTACAAAAATAATAATAATGAAGCGTATGTAACTCAACCTCTTTATTCTGGCTGCACATAATCATAAATAATAGATTTTTGATCGGTGTCAAAATGTTACTCTTTTTTCCGTCTAGCCTCTCAACCCGCTAACAAAAATGTGCGATAAGGTAATAATACGGGATAACTTCGTTCCAAAAACAAAACAGTTTGAAAGCAAGGTGTCTAAATATTGCACCGCAAAAAAAACCGCCAAGTTATCGCAATACTGCTAACCAAAACTGCAGGCCATAAGCGATGAAACTTAACGACACCCAACATTCCCACCATCAGGACTCACTACGAAAAACTAATTTCGCAAAATGTTCGTTAAAATAACCTAATTGGTAAACTGGTGGGAGTGGTGGGGGAGATAGTGTGAAAGTACCCTCATACTTAGTTTTTACATTGGACTAAAATGTTGTGAAGATTTCGTTGGTAGAGTAAAATGTTGCGAGTTTAAAGTGGACTGACTGTTACACCGATGCGAGTATTAGTTGCGAGCTTGGCTTTTTAAATTGTTTTTTTTTTATTCGCCTAATATACAAAATAGAGAAATTAAACAAGGGAATCACGGAATAAGGTTACTTGACGTTTCGACCAGAAAGCGCTGACTATAGTCAAAAGCTCACAAAGCTCAAAGTCGCTCTGCTACTGACCACAGTTGGTGCAACTTGGTCGAAACGTCAAGCAATCTTAAAACATTTCCTTGTACTCATAATCGTGCAACGCGAAAGTCTCAATGCTAGTAGAAATACTAATGTTAAAAGTGATTTGAAATGTACCACAACAAAGTACTCTATAACAAATATTAGAAGTATCTAAAGATATAAAAATAGTTTGAATCATAATTGCAGTCGATACTCAAAACTGCTGACAAGGTTCATAGCAGCGATGCCAATTAAATATTACGATTATTGGATCTTTCCAATTGTCGAAATTCAAAAGTTTTCAATAGAATTTTAAATTTTGAAACAAGTTCATGAATCGAAAATGTGTAATCATCCAATAAAAACGAATTGGATAATGAACCTCCTTTAGTATTATACCACTACAATAACAGCAATAACTAATGCTTTGGTTGTACAAGTGCACATCCTGATGTAATGGGCGTCGTCGCGGCTCACCGCGTTAATTCGGTCGCAGCTCGCCCAACGAATGAACATCGACGATGCACATTTGTACCCGCTTCGTAAACTACTGCACTGCTAACTCTCGACGGTAATTTATGAATGTTACTTTATGTAAAGCCGTGTCTCCAATGAGTTTTTGTAATTTTTGTAAACGTTTGAATTTGTCATACAAAGAAACAGTACAATATTATTGATCATTATGAGCAAGTACCTTTTTAAGGTTCCGTAGCCAAAATGGCAAAAACGGGACCTTTATAGTTTCGTCATGCTCGTCTGTCTGTCTGTCTGTCTGTGCGTCCGTATGTTATAGGCACTTTACTCAAAAACTACACAATTAATATTGATTAAATTTGGTAAAAAAGGTGTCTTGTAGTAGCCGCTACTTAGTTTGATAGCTAAATAGTAAGAATACATATTTTTAGGTTTTTAGGGGGGGGGGGGGGGCAGGTAACAGAAACTGAAAAAAAAAATTTGATTAAACATCAAAGTGTGCACATCATTCGGCAGGTCTTTTTAAAACATTTTAAGGGTTTTTAAAACCACTTTTGTGATTAAGTTAATATTTTTTGGAAATTTTTCCTTATCTTCGAACCGTGTGACCAAAAAATACGAAAAACATCGAAAAGGTAGCACCTAACAAATGGTTTAAACTAAAATTATTTCGGCAATGATCGAATATGCCGTCATTGAGTTAGTGCCGAAAAACTGCGTTTCTCATCAAAAGGGCGTAAAGGCTATGAACATATGCTCTTTTTCATACGGCAACGACTCCGGAACCTAACACTGACTATGGTCCAACATGCTCTTCCATGTTTGTATTTACGTATGTTCCACAAAAGCACTCATACTGTTTTTATGAATGAGGTTTCCAAAGTCCAATAAGTATTTTCACCCATTCCAAAAATATTTCTCACCCATTCCAAAAACTAATATTAGCAGTCAAAAGTTGCTCAATATTTCTGTTCAATGTTGCCGACAAAATATACACAACGAAGGCGCCATAAGATCTTCGAGATTAGTGTGAAATGTACCGTTTTAATAACATCGTTTGTGCGACTTATTAGTTTTTTCGCGATGACATATGATTGCAATTACTTGCGAAGAAAGGTAATGGGATGAGCAGATATAATCATATTAGTCAACGTATATTATGAGCAAAAGTTGTGTTTTTCTAAGGATTGATATGAAGGCTTTTGGAGGCGAATATTGCAGTACCTCAGGGACAAAGCTGTAGTTTTACAAAGGTAATAATTTTACTTATATTTCTTAGTTTTGGAATAAAAGGGCATATTCTCTGCGACAAGCAGAAATTTATATATATGCCGGAGAATTATTAAATCGCTAATTAATTTCCGTTGACTGATTTGATTAAATAGAAAGTCTATTGACTCATTTTGAGCATTATGGCTTTGAGCCCCATTATGGCTTTTGGACTCGTTTCGGACTTTAGATTGACGTTTCCACTTAAAATGGTGGGAGTGTGGCAGTTAGTTTGTCCCGGGAGTCTTGATCGAGCGGTTGAATAAATAGCTCCTAAGGCCTCCCTGGCACTTCGACATATATATTTATGTTACGTACATAAATATAAATAAGTTTGCAAAAAGTAATATTTGACTAAAATAATAATGATAAAACTGAAGAGTGTGTTTGAACGCGTCTCCAAATATTCTGGGACGACTTAACTGACATTTGGTATAGTGATAGCTTGTCGATTGAGGCCTTTTGCTATCCGATTCACGGGGGCAACCCTCTGGTCTTAATCTAGGCAAATATAAATCAGCGTCGTGCATTTTGACGGCCTCCACGAATACACGAAATAACATTATGTACAATTTGTCGCTTTATACGCAATTATAATTTAAATATAGTTATTAACATTTAAATACACAAATACAAGACGTTTAATGTGACACGCTCCGTTTGGTGTGACAGTCGGCCACGGCTGTCGGCACACGCCAGTGGCCGGCGCTAGGCGATATCGTGAAACGACAACGATTTATCGCGCGATATAACCGAGTTGCTTTTACGATTCGCTCGGCGATGGCGAATTTTTACTTTATAGTTAGTGGATAACGGCCTTAAGTGTCTTTGTGTTTTTCTAATAGGCTTTTTTGGTTACGATAAAATTTCGTTTGAAAATAGAATATGGTTAATAAAATTGTGTTTTAAATAGAATTTAAGCGATATCAAATTTAAATAATTTAATTCTTATTGTATGCGTGTCACACAGTAACACTTTAACTGCTATTCTTGTTAATCTTTTCAGTATCTAAGCTAGCACTAAAACCATTTCATCACATTTCTTTAGTAAAAACGAACCATAAATTTCTTTCTTTTTAAAATTTATTTTCACACGCTTTAAACGCAACTGTAAACATAATGATAGCTCAAATTGCTACCCAAAGCTTCTCTAGATTGTTGTCTTAAATAGTGTCTAAAAACCTGTACGCTTTTTTCAGTTTTCTTTCTAGAAAAGAAAGCTTGAATACAACAAACAAGTAAAATAAAAGCCAAGTTGCACTTAAACACAAACAGCACTCGTGAGGTAACGTAGAATGTCACGCTCAGGCGTCGAACCTGCGGCCGTCAAGCACGTACGCCCACCAAACTTAGTAACGGCCACTCCGCACGGAAATGGCTTTGGAAAATTGTCGATTGGAAATATTTCAAATTGCAAATGGTTACTTGCATGAATACCGACTGTACCTGCTTGAATAACAAATTTAGTTTGGTGACTGTACATACGTGTTAGATGTAATGCTTCTAGAAGTGGCACTTAAACCACTTTTCTGGTGACCTGTAAATACAGGTTATTCTTAACCTACCACAGGCACCAGTCTCTCACAATTTCTGTTACAATTATATTAAAGAATGTGATACTGTATAATTTTATCATAAAAACACTGTGAAAGAAAAAAAGAAACTAACCATAAAGTTTCCAGTCATATATTATCAGGCTTTTAATAACTTTTATTTAAAAGCTTCTATTATTAATGTAGTTTAGATATGCGATGTCGAACTTGTATCGGTCACGTGAACCCACATTACCATATCGCATCGATACGAGGATTCCAATTGATACATAATGGATAATGAATGGCCGCTTTACGGCCCGCTAATGTTAGCTGGGTTTTAACTGCCGTGACGTGTTATTTATGATATGTTGTTCATTTTTGTTTATTTTAACACGTCTACCCCAAAAAAGGAGAATATTGTATGAATGTATCTCTGATTATACCATAACATCTAAATGCCTGAAATAGAGTAGATGACTGTTAAGTCAAATTAATACCTATCTTTTTAAGAAACGTCATTTATATGAAATACAAAACAATGGCGTCATTCTTTTGTATGGTCAAATTATGTAGTTTCAATGTTTGTTTTGATGTTTATAAATTTATGACCGCGTAAAATTGTAGAGAAACATTGTTTTTCAGAATATTTTTGCAAATGCTGTTTCCTGTATAGTGTAAAATAATTTATTGTTATTGTAGTCATCTACCCAATTGTTAGGGTGCGTTTCCACAGACGCTGAATGGGACCGTGAATTGACACGATGACAGTGCTCGAAATAATCCAGTACCATTTCAAACACTGTGATTGGTCAATTGACGGTCTGCTCTGCTCCACTACACTCAGATCAGCGTCAGTGAAAATGCACCCTTAGAATCGCTAAATGACATCGAGTTACATAGACAAGGTTATTTAAAAAAAAATGCAGTCAGTTTCGATTTCCGCACGGTAGCTTAAATATATATTTTTATTTGGTTTTAATAGAGGTTACCTGAGAAATAATTTTGTCACTGAATTCACCAATTGTTTACCTGAAAATAAAGAACAGATTTCATTATTTATTTATTAATGAAAATTAAAATCAAAATGCTTTATTTATTTAGGTTACAAATGCATCGCTTATGAACGTCAGCCAAAATTTGGAATAGAATGATTCTACATTTAATGCCAAGTTCGCTAGAGTAAGGCCGTGAGAAAAGAACTTTTTTTTTTTTTTTTTTTTTGTTTTTTGGCATATCTACAATCAGTCGCTGACTATAAGCAGATTAGTTATATGCAATTTGTGTCATGTATGAGATGCTCCTCAGCTGGAGGCAACTCATTCTTCACCATCTGTCACCAAGCCCTTGGATGTCATGGCGTTTCAGTCGTTTAGGGTAGCTGGTGTTTATTAAGGGAGTTGCCAGGTCATTTGGGTGTTTTTCCAGTCGTATTCTGTAATTAGTGCCTGTTATTTTTATTTCCTCCTTAACAGTTCTAATGTTTAGCGCCTCATGGATCTCAGTATTGGTAACAAACCATGGTACATTGGCTATAGCTCTTATAATGCAATTTTGCATTCTTTGCATGGTATTTAGGCTGGAGTCGCATGCACTGCCCCACAGTTGCAATCCATACATCCATATTGGCTTCAGAATCATTTTGTAGATTAGAAGTTTATTGTAGAAAAGAACTTGGCAATAAAAACTCATGGCCACTTTTTTAAATGCCATTTTTTACAATATATTTGTATATAAGTAAAGACAGTAAGGTGCTGCGACCATTACACCAAGAAACTCACGCAAGCAATAACCATAGTACGTAAACTGGTATAATTAAGTTTTAAATGAATTAGCCTTCTACGGTGTGGATGGGAGCATCAACTTACAAAAATACAGAATATATATATTTTTTTGCGTTCATAATTATAATTGAAAAAAAAAAAAGTTTTTTTTCACATTATCATATTAACATCCTCGTAAATTAACATTATTACAAGCAACCAAAATACTGTCAGAGTCTAACATTTAATATTTGCAAAAATGTCACAGCATTATTACATCATAACAATAAGAAAGATGGCTGCCGTCACACTGTACTGTAACACGTGTAAGGCAGGGGACCGTAAAGGCACAAATTAGATACAGATGGCCGGCTCCTTACGGTGAGCGAGAATAGGCTCACACACGCGTAGATGCACACTTACGCAGATCTCGGTCAAACAAGGTGGAATAGTCAACCGAGTATCGTGTTCCGTACCTGGCTATCTATGTGTGCGTGGATTTTTTATTGAGCTATGAGCCAACGTTCTGTGTGTATAAAGGTCACAGTTATTTTAACTAAGCCCATGATCAAAGACAATGTAAAATAAGACTGGATGGGTCAACGGGTCTATAATGGACTTATTGATTGTGTTCGCTTCTGTGGGTTTGACATTTGGAGTTTATTTACGAGTACCAGTGTGATTAATTCTTTGAGCAGCTACACTTTGTTATATAAATAACTTAGAATAAATTTCCTGAATCAGTGATTTTGACCAGTAAATGTTTGATAATAGTCATTGATTTAGATAAACCTGTTAGTGAGACAGGAGTTGGAGAAATTTTCGCTTGAAATGAAGATTAAGTATTGAGCAATCCCGATTCGGGAGATTGTTTAATTATTTGTTTCATTTCGATTTAACTGTGAGTACGTAATATCGGAATAGTTTAAAGTTATTGTAATGTAAAATATAGTAAATTCTGTTCTCAAAGAGTGAACGAAGCCAACGACAACACACACCCTTGGCGCTGCTGTCTTTGGTATGGATGCTATCAAGCGAGTCGTAATTACTTTGCTACTAATAAATTATGTTTGTTATAAGTCCATTTTACCTATGCTTAGATCTGTTAATGCGCCGAATGAATTCCAGTCCAGTCCGCCAGTCGATTGGCTAAACGATTTCAGTGTGGACGACACCTGTTATGTTATAAAAAATGTCTGAAAATAAACTCAGCTTTCTAATAGAATAAATTTTAGCCACGTTTAGGACGCTATTATTAAAACATCACAAACAATTTAATTAAAATCCTCTTTCCATTTCATAAGCTGTAAAGGCTGAATTATCATCTATTCTAGACTTAATGAAAAAGCTAATTAATTACAGACATCATGATCATTATTCAACTAAAATATAATATTTAGGGCGTGAATAATGATCAAAATCTGTTATAGGTATCATAAATAATGACAAAAATGCTATTTGTGTTTATTGTATGTAATTTATCAGATGATGCGATGTATTTTATTGTTAAAACTATCAGACCGTTTGGCGTCACGGTTTTGATATATTTTGAGATGTTTGAACAAAGAAATAATAACATTTAATAAATGTGTTTGCAAAGTACTGTCGATAAGATTAATTACTCTGGGACCGTCTCCACGGGCGAGAGAATCGCGGTAATTCCGTTCTACTATCGTCGGGTAGTCTCCACGAACGAGCAAATATTCCGCCAGCGTATCGTCGTGACTCGTAACGGAACCGCCGCGTGTCCGCGAAGATGGTTGTCACTTTTTCAAGGGACGTCTGCGTTTGACAGCGCGCTTGCTGCGAGATCGTAGGCGGTGCTCTCGCTATGTGAGCGCCGCGTTTCACAGCCAGCGCGCGGCGATATGACGACGCAAAGCCGCGATAACATCGCCGTGTGAAGACACGTTCTAAGAGAGTATGTGGAATAGAAATAGGTGGCACGACGTTAATGTTGCCGCGATTCTCTCGCTCGTGGAGTCGGTCTCTAAGGTAGAGGTTTAGGTCTAAGGCAGGTTTTAGATTTACCGCACCTAACAGCCAAATTCAGTAAAATGCAAAAAATATTTTTTTTCATAGGTAAGCTGCTGTGTTAGAACTTCAAATTAATATACTTAATTCATATAGGTAGGTACATTAATATAGGTGGTTGACAGAATAGATCAAGTTATTTGCTTATCACGGTAAATCTATCATGACTGCTGAATTATTCGCAATTTCAGAAGCACTTCAGCACGCACGTCTTACGCAAATGGGTTGTAGCAAAGAAATATTTTCATATTCTGTGACAGTAAGAGTGCTCTGCTGCATGAAGGATGCGCCTCTGTCCACAGAGGCACATCAATAGCATATATTGTATTGCATAAAATTAATGAAATGCACATGAGAAACACAAACATAGTCTTGCAGTGGATACCGTCACATATTGGTCTTGGAGGCAACGAGGAGGCTGATCGACTGGCCAAAACAGCTGCACTGTCCGAATCAGAAATTTATATTTACCCCATGTATTTCGAAATTTTATCAACATTTAAGAATCGATGTCATCAAGAATGGATAGAAAGTTATATTAAAAAATCTTTGAGAAAAGGTATTTGGTACAAAATAATACAAAATCAGCCTCGCCGTATTCCATGGCTTGTCGATCATGTGTATACACGTAGTATGTTAGTTACAGCTTTTAGGCTTCGTTCCGGACACATGCCACTGAGAAAATTTGCACACTTAATGAGGAAAGTAGATACACCTCTTTGTGAGAGTTGCAATAATACAGAAGATGTGCAACATGTCTTAGTGGAATGTGTGAGGAATGAACCTGCAAGAAACAGATTAATTAGTTTACATAAGATAAACAATCTAGATTTGGGAACAGACAGTGCACTTGTGTCTCCGTACACGCTCTTGTGGACTGTTTGACTAGGCGCCTCCGAACTTAGCTGCCGCAATCAAAATCGATTAGACGAAACATACATCTATTTCTAAATAGGACACCTCTAAATTAAAACACATTAATATAAATTACACCGTAAAATTCTAAACACTTTGCATAATTCCGTGACAAAAGACCATTAATTAAAAAACTAAGTTCAAGTTACCGCACGGTGTGATACAAGGACTGGCCGTATTTTAGATAACTGTACATTAATTAAGATAAATCGGAGCCAGTAAATAAATTTATTCAAACAAATTACTCTTAACAAGTAAATGTAAAGGATTATTCAAATGAGATATTTTAAAACATTTTTGATCTATAGTAGTTGATATATAAGCGTTTTAGATGTCGCGAGACAAAGTACCTACTAGCTAGATAATGCTTGAATATATAGTAAGTATTTAGTATTAATTTAAGAAGCCTCTGAATTAAATAAACTTCCTAAAAACACCACATTCAAATTCGTACACCTATTTAATAACAATATAATATACCTATCTTGGGAAGCGAAAGGCATCGGTCTCGCAATCGCGAGATCGCGGTTTCGAATCCTACCCATTATACTACCGACGTGAACCCACTCTTAACACAAGCCACTGAGCTTAGCTGGAGGGGTTAACAGGATTCCTAGTAACGTGGGACCAAAAATGCCATATCTATTCAAGTCATCTTTAAAAAAAAACTCACACAACGCCAACTGATCTCATACTAGTCAGAGCTTGTATTATGGCAACCAAACAAGTGATAAACATACTTATATATTTCTCAATACATACATTAGATAAATTACACGCAGACACAGAATAAACCATCGTGCTCATTACATAAAGTTTTATTCTTTCTGGGGATCGAACCCACTACCTCCGGTTTAGCAGTCAGGGTCACTAACCACTAGACCAACAGGCCAGTCAAAATGGTTCAGTAGCATTCATTACTATCAAGTAATAATAAACAAATGTTGCCAATTACAGTCTATACAAAATGATCGCTTGTTTCTTTCACCTACTTAGTTGACCAGTTCTAACGAGTTCTAAGAAGTGCGTAAAAGCGGCGCGCGCGCAAATTACTTTGAACTTGAGTTTCACTTAAGAAGGGATGTGTCATTTATAAGGTAACATAACTTATGTGGAAAAATGTTTGGAATTTCATAGCTAGCTATTTCTACTGTTCGTGTATATTTAGCGTCGCCTTCATTGATTTCAATTGTTTATTTATTTGTCTCCATATTACTATCATTAAAGGCATCATGCCTGTAATGATAGTACCCAAATCGATAGTGTTAACCCTCAAAGTACTAGAAATGTATCAATTTTGACATTTACGAAGACCGACGTTTAGATGAAAATTAATTTTGTTATTGTTTTGATCTTAATATCTAAAAGTGCAATTTGATTTTCTCTAAATAGAAAAAGATCACAAAAGTGGTTTCCCATGTGGAAATCGAACCCAACACCTTTTGCGCAGGTGTCGTACACACTTCCACCGCACCACCGAGGCAGTCAAATTCAGTCAAGTTGATTATTCCGTTGCTGTTTTATTTATCTTTTATAAATAGTATTAATTTATATGCGGGATTCCGCGAATACCGGAATCCCGCGGGATTGGTATAGTACAATACCGCAGATACCGGGGTTGAAGACAAGCTGCGGGACTAGAAGCCCTACCTCTGATATTATTCCTCAAGTAAACTGTCTATAAGAGATTTTTTTTTTAATTAAATGTTGATTAACTTTTGCGTTTCGACCGTGTTGCAACGGCGGTCTACTTGTGACCACGGCAGTTGTAATACGGTCGAAACGTTGGGCAATAAACAAGATATTTTACCTTAAATTTTCACGCGATTAAGACCCGTAATATATATAATTTAATAATTTTTAAATTAAATTTCGGAATGAAATTAGCAATATGCAAATCATCTTTATGCAATAGATAAAAAATGACCAAGAACAGCTGGTTGACCACTAAAAGGAAAAGCACTTTACGCAGTCCCAAATATATCTATACTAATATTATAAAGCGGAAGAGTTTGTTTGTTTGTTTGTTTGTTTGTTTAAACGCGCTAATCTCAGGATCTACTGGTCCGATTTGAAAAATTCTTTTTTTGTTGGATAGCCCATTTATCGAGGAAGGCTATAGGCTATATAACATCGCGCTACGACTAATAGGAGCGGAGCAGCGACGCGAAATGTTGCAAAAACGGGGAAAATTTACGCATACGAAGTTGCGCGGGACAGCTAATTTTCTATTAAGTTCTATTCTACTTATCATCGTAAGTAGGTACTAGTGTACTACGAGTAATTGAAATACGTTGTCTCGCAGCCCTGCTAATCTACTAATATTTAACCTCCCGGACGTGGTTTCTTTACATAACATTAAATAACTTTGTAATATCAGTTTTGGAAAATATTTAATATAATAACCCTTAATCACCTACCACTTGTTTTTGGAGTTTTAACCTTAACCACCTACAGATTATTTTACTGGAGTAAAATCGTTGTTTATTGTGCGGTTTAGGACCTAAACCTGACAAAGAAACATCGATTTTACTTCGGGGTCTCCCAGATGTGTGGTAAAATAATGGTTGTGTGACAAAAGTAGGTGGTAGGTTGTATTTTCTTTTTTCAAAAAATATGTTATGACGTTATTTGGTGTAATGTAAAGAAGCCCAGAGCGGGAGGTTAGTAGTATATTAAAAATCAACCTGTATATAAAAATGAATCCCTATTCCCCTTGGTCACGAGATAACTAGAGAACAACTCTACAGATTTTATTAATTTATTCTTCATTTTAGTTTTCTACTACTCTGTAAATGGTTGTTAAGAAAAAAAAAAATAACGAGGTGGTACAAAGTTCGCCGGGACAGCTAGTCTAATATAAATGAAACGGTAAAACTGTAAGTGCATTAGACGCCTACCTATGATTGTGTTATATGCATGTGTGGGTCAGGGTTGGCACAACACCGATTGAATTCTTATCTTGATTGCAAAGTGTATTATTCAAACACGCTACCAGTGTGTTAAAAATCAGGTTGGGTGAATTTAAAAAATAAAAAATATGCTCGCTGATTAATACCAAAAGGAGGTAGGTATTAGATACTGTCTAAAATATCAAGTACCTGATATTCGGGCATGATAACATCAACAAATGATGCACACCCACGCCGTGTCCTGGCCACAGTTATTTGGTGTGTATTCGATTTTTTGATTAAATATTACTGAAATTGGACAGACGTAATTGTTTATTTATTATTCCTTAATGGCCCTCAACTGGAGTAATAGCACTCACGTAACGAAATAAACCAACAGCAATATATTAAAGTACTTTTACCATATAATTATGCACTTATAAATTTGAATTGCAAACATCAACCACAATTATTGTGAAAATGCTGAGTCCATATTCAATATGCTGAAACGGTAACAAATACAAAATCGTAATACTGCCAACCCTGAAACTATAGAGAATTATTAAAACATATGATAGGGTTGTCACGACTCGTGACGTATTTCTTATGGACGGTACTAGGGCCGCACGTATGAAATTCTTGGAAGGTTTCAATTTGCCTCATTTAATAATTTGATGTACACATATGACAGTGTTTTAGAATTAATAATGGTATTACAACCATTTGAAATTCTATAAAATTATTATGGACTTGGAACGTTCTCTACATTTCTATGTATTTGTGGTATTTCATGACAAACGGGCATTGTTATTAATATGAGTTATAGACTCAAAGATTTCACATAAGTGGTCCTTACATATCACAGATTTATTAAAATAAAATGGCATCCAATCGCTTTTATTAAATGCTCTAATCTATACTTCTATTCTAATATTAAAAAGAGGAATTATATGTATATTGTATGTAACGAATAAACTTAAAACTACTGGACCGTTTTCAAAAATTATTTCACCATTAGAAAGCTACAATAACGGGGAGTAACGGAAAGTAAATAAATATTACATGTTCGGAAAATGGATTCAAATAGAAAGCTATTTTTCATTTTTTATTTAGTAGGTACTTATGAGTATAACGTTTTTTTGCCTAATTGACGCTGTGACGTAATTTAAATACATGTGAAAGAACAGTCTCAGGATTTCCAAAGATAAAATCTTTGGAAATCCTGAGACTGTTCTTTCTAAAACTACGTCTTTTGCTGTTATTCACATTTTCTTTATTAACTTTAATATTTCATCAATATCGGTTCAGCGTTTTAAGCGTGTAAACGTAACAATGAGACTGACAGAGTTAATTTATAATATTATTTTGGATATTTTTTTTTTCAATGCTAATCAATTTAAATTTGTTCAGAATAGTAATCGAAAATCGATTTTGCCCAATAGCGACTACAATGATACTTCACTAGCATTGTATCTTTTTGATAATAGATAACCGGCGCTATACTGTTTGTCTATTTGATAATAGATAACTGGCACTATAACAATAGCAGTAATTAGACATCTGTCAAAAATGACTTCATATTTGAAAATGAGTATAGAACTATCACAAACGCGTTGCCGATCCTCTAAATCCAAGAAGACTTCAAGAAGCCTAGTCTATTTGATAACAGATTGTGCCGCTATAACAATAATATCGGATACTAAAATGTAATTAGTGTATCAGATACTAAGATGTATTAATTACTCAGTAATATCAGGTTTATTGTTGCATTCTATAATAGATATTCGACTGCTTTGATAAACGGATACCGTATGAAAGCTTGTAACCTAATTATTCATGACATATTATCTTACTATCAACTTGCGTTCGACCAATTAGTACCTACGTATTATTACGATATCTAAACAATACTCTATTGTTGTAACGTATCTTATTACAAGAGATAGAATGAGAATAGTTTGCAGTGGTAATTGTGTTGAATTAAATCGAAATTATCTAAAAACGGCCAAGTTATTCTTATTTTTAACTATTAAAGTGATTTATAATCATCTCGACACTGCTGGAAGTCATTCGACTTCCAGCAGTGTCGAGATGATTATAAATCACTTTCGACACCGCTGTAGGCTAACTCTCTTTATTTACAACGAATTTCATTAATTTTCGTTTACTTATTTTTAATCCTCGCTCGTAGCTCGGCCGAAATGTAATAGAAAAAAAAAAGAAAAAAAGAAAATTAAAATTAAACATTATTTTTAAATTTTTTTTTTTTTAAATATATATTAAATTTTTTTTAATTGCATAAGTTGATAAAAAATGCTATGCAATAGCTTTACCGCGGCAGTCCCCGAGTGCCACACATTTTTTGAGGTAATATTCTAATAATTTTTTTAATTAGCACTATTGTGCTTATCCACTGATGATTTTCGGTCCTTTTTCAAAAGGGTCAATTTTATCTTTATATTATTAAAAATGAATTATACAATATTACTTCCATTACAATGAAACCTAGCATATTTTGTATAAAATGTCTAAAAAGTTTGAAATTAAAACTACTTATCTCCTGTTAGTCGGGGGTTTTAAAATGTTATTTGATTCTTTTTTACGCCCGTCGTGGGTTTTTTCAAAATTTATAAATTTGTTTTTCTATATATGCAGTGTATGACAGCCCTGTCTTCCAGCAGGGCTGCCACATGTGACGGTTCACACACGGTGTACAATTTGCGACGGCCGGCCGATTAGCGTGAATTAACTATGGAAATACAAATAGCATTTAATCGAGCCGATTGCGTACCGTCTGTGCCGTCGGGACGACTGTACGTATTCTACTTTAAATGTCCAATTAAGACTTTACCTTTTGATTCATAGCTCGATATAAACGCTTGCATTTGACTCATACAGTTCCATATTTATGACTAGTTTCGTTCCGGTTTTCAAAGTGGATTATTGTTGGGAGGCTCTTGCACATTTGAATAGTAGCGATAATAGTCTTCTGTTTATATGAAACACGAATCTGTGTGGCTCATCCCTGATTAAGCTAAAACCAAAATGGTGGGGGAAGAAATCTAGAATTCTAGCCGTAAAGAATGGTTTTGACGTAATGTCTTATAAATCGATGCCCGGGTGCACGCACGAAAAAGTGTCACTTTACGCTTTCGCTGATAGGCGATTGCAGCGACATGCGATACAATTGGAACTAAAGCTATCAGCCTATCGGCGAACGGCGATTGCAGCGACATGCGATACAATTGGAACTAAAGCTATCAGCTTATCAGCGAATGGCGATTGCAGCGACATGCAATACAATTGGAACTAAAGCTGTCACAGGCATGGTTGTCTATTACAATGTCATTAATGTTTTCTTATGACGTTATCACGTACAATTATCGTCCGTAAACCGACTTTACAGACAACCATTTTTTATCACTTAAGAGGTCCTAAAGTCTATGCGAGCAAAACTTCAAACATAAAATGCCTAAAGTACAGAAGGAAAGTTTTATACAAACAAGTCCGAATCTTCGAAGTGGTCCGAAATATCGCTTTCGGATACGAAATTTCGGCACACTTCGAACCCTTTTGTTTCGAAGTGTTCCAAGAACGTTCATACAGATGAACGATGTTAAAGTATAAAGCTTTCTGTCTGTGCCGAGTGTGTCAAGTACCTGTAATACATTTTTTTAAATATATACTGTCATATAACTTCAACAGTGTTTTTCAGAACTACACCATATAATTGACAATACAACATAATCATAGTACATACCAATCAATTGCATTTAATTTCTAGGAAATATCCAGCGTAAATGCGGACTAATAAGCAATAAGCTCTTTACTGGCACAAATTGTACATTCGATATCAACAATACTGAGAATTTTCACTGCATACAGACACTAATGACGAGAGTAACTGCGTTAAAGAGGCCGTCACGCAGTTGTGAATGAGCAATCGATAGATTGGCGAGGTTAAGCTACATTGCCTTGTTAGGTCGATAGATGGAGAGCATTTGTCAGAAAGTTACACGGCTTTAGTCCTGTGGGATTGAAAATCTACTGGAGTATAAGAACAAAAGGAATAGAGAGTGTAAGTAATTGAGTTTTATCACAAACTAGCTGACCCGTGCAATGTCTGCGTCAATTTCACCCGTTTTTGCAACAGTTTTCTTTGATGGTCCGCTCCTATTGATCATAGCGTGATGTTATATAGCCTATAGCCTTCCTCGATAAATGGACTAACCAACACTAAAGATTTTTTTTTATTCCAACTAGTAGTTCTTGAGATTATCGCGTTCAAACAAACCAACTCTTCAACTTTTTAATATTAAGTATAGATTTGTTTCTTATAAATTCATATTTAATCAAGAGGTGCAGCCCTTTCGAAATTCGATCATTATTAAATTTCAAACCGCTCAAAAGCCCTATTTGCAAAAAAATATAATTTAAAAAGTTCGAACGGCATAAATCAAAATGGCTATTATGCATCGCGAAAGGCGTGTAGGTACACGACATAAAAATTACAATTCGAACTACACCCACGAAATATGCGCAACTTTGTATTAGGGTAGGGTGACATTAGAGTAATAAAGCGGACTATTCAAATTATTTTGACCATTCGTTTGTTAAAAATGTGGCAGATGTTTTAGTACCTATTGATATATATTATTGAATACTCTTATTCAGATTCTAAAGCCCTATTCAAAAGCAGTTTTGTAACAGATTATACATATAGATTATATTCATATTAAGTTCACTAACATAATTTCGATGTAATAATTAAATATGAGCTAATTTTAATCCTCTGTCTAACTTGGACTTTTGGTTTTGGACATAAGTAAATTTGCATTTTGGAAGATACGAGATTCAGATGCCGTCGACAATAGCTACTTAAACATGATTACAAAATAAGAGAAATCTTATTTACATGCGCAACTATTAGTAAAATGAAAGCTTAAAGTGAAGTCTAAGCTAGCTTGCCAAGATCTTGGATATATTAACGGTACACTGGTGATGCATACTGCCAAGTTCCTTGAAATAGTGCTGGGACTTTCCTAAATAAATCATAAACTATACAGCCGAATGTCATAAAATAACTATTACTAACTTGTAATAATTTCTGGCATAAATTTCGGCGCAGTTTGTTTTCTTAGGCCTTTTACAACCCTTGTTGTAAAATCCGTGTAAGAGGCGTGTTTCCTAGGTAAACAAAAAAATATAAAAGACTAATAGGATAAAAACTTGGCATTTGAACTGACAACAGTTAAATACCGATTACATTTTGTTTAAAATTGGCTTTTAAACCATATCATAAAAATAAGTGATTTGACGACAATGAAATAGTGACATCATAGACCGCATTTGTATGAGATCTTATAAAATCTGCGTTTTGACATTTCTTAAAAAGTTATTGTTTGACTAGTTGGAAACTACCCCATTATTTAATATTAAAAGGTCTGTGACACTTGAAGAAAGAGTCAAAAACCACATCCAAAATCCATTTTTTTTTCAAAAAGCTGATTTCCAATGTAACGTATTTAAATAAAACTGTGTAATTTAATAAAATATTTTATAACGATACAGACACACATTTAATAGGGCGTTGTATTGAGGTTAGTTTGTCTGTCAGGTGATAGAATCGAACGGTCTCAGAGGCATAGAGGACACGGCACTATACACTACGAGGACAACTGTAAGTATTTAGAAAAGGGTCACCCAAATGGACTTGACAGTGGTTATGTAGGTATACCGCAGTGACGTATAGATTGTGATGGTATTTTTGCCCAGGCTTTTTAGTAAAAGTCTTTCGCGTTTTTAGATTTTGTAATCATATTTAATTGAACCGCGCATTTCATTTTGAAATGAGATGTTTCTGAAATGCCTGTCAAAGTAATATTCATGTACCTAATATCTTTATTTCGCAAAATCAAATTAATTTAATGATTGTTTAAAAATATCTAAAGTGACGTGTAAAATATTAAAGTCACACCTATTCGTCAATGTAGACAACAACTCCCTTAGTAAGTAAAACCCGATAGTTTTTAACCGAGACTTTAGGTAATTAAAATTCCCCCTAAAATTCTATCTGACTACCTTTGCTTATCAATTTACATTAAAATAATCAGAGGCCGTTAAACCAAAAACGCTTAACCACAACCTCTTAACACTGTCGACTGACCCTAAAAAGCAGTTAGCGTGATATCACTCAATAAATACATTAAAGTTAATAACGAAACACACAATTCTTTTTTGTTTAATCAAATCGCTTGGGCTGCTTATGTATAATCCGAGAACGCGAAGTCGACATCAATTTACTGCACTTGTTCCACACATTGTAGAACATGGTTTTGGTGTTTAGGCCGCATATTCGAACAGGCGAAGCGTGTAGCGAGGCATTGTTGCTTTAAGTGTGTGATATATCGGAAAACAGATAACGTAGTAAAATTATCAATATTGATATCGATAGGTAAGACAATATCACGGATATGATGTCATTTGTAACAGCCTTGTGAATTTTATTGTAAAGCTAATCGTAATCAGTGCAAAAGCGAGGCGTTCATTATGTATCTCGTTATGATGATGATGTTTGTTGGTGACCATTGGCCTACAATTATTTAATACGCTAGGAGACGCCCGGCTCGAGCGAATACTACCAGCGTGTAAGCAGCACGCTCAATAGCACGCTGGTACGCTCCGCTATACGCTCCGACGTTGCAAATTAGCAGCCTTACATTGTGTTTATGGTGTGCGAAAATATTTTGTCTGGTTGGGGATTTCGGAACGAATATTTTAAACAGCTTTAGTGGATGTAGGTCCTAAGGAATGTCCTTGTTTCTGTTTTCGTGTTGTTGTTTTCTGAACTATAGGACATGTAAGTAGTAAGTTTTTGAAATAATAGCTGGGGTGTTTCTTAAGATCGCGTTTTAGTTAACGTGTGTCGAGTAGGTATAAACGGCTAAATAATATTATTAGCACAACAATGTTTTTACAAAGAAACGAAGTTTAGCAGTTTATTAGTTAAACTGTGTGTTAATTTGTTTTACGAAAGGTAATTTTAAGGTCACGCGGACCTTACTACTTATTATACTTCTGTGTAATAAGTAAGTAGTAAGGTCCGCGCGGCAAAAATTCGATGTGGCTTAATAGATTTTTCATTTGTATTGAGCGCACTTAAGAGCCATTTTCGCAAATTTGACATAATTGTATAGCATGACGTTTGTTCATGGTAATTTATTAAAATTTGGATTGATAATAATTATGTTTTTAGGTCTGTATAAATGAAATAATCTATACTAATATTTTAAAGCTGAAGAGTTTGTTTGTTTGAACGCGATAATCTCAAGATCTACTGCTCCGAATTAAAAAATTAATATCACGCTACACCCAATAAAAGGGGAGCAGCAATGAAAACTTGCAAAAACGGGGAAAATTTATGTAAAGGAAGTTGGGCGGGTCAGCTAGTAATAAATAAAATATCATAATTTCATTAATTGAAGATCAAAGTGTATATCGTCATTTAATTTTATTTGTAAATACGTTTTTTAAATACTTAAATCATTGTAAAATGGCGACATTTCTCGCAAAAATTGAAAGTAATTTTATTTATAATTTAAGATTTTAAAAAATGTGGTACATTATGTGCCAACAAATTTATATATATGATATTTTGGTAATCTTTTACAGTCTATTTAAAGAAGTTTAATGAAAGAATTAGCCGTTTGAGAAAAGCTATGCACGTATTCCTCAAAACGGGGTTTAGGAAATTGATCACTACAAAAAAAACAAAACAGTATTTGATAGTGTATAATTCATAACAGCTTGAAAATGCTGATCGACACATAAAAGAGACATGCCTCATAACGGCAAAGTCACAGAAAGATTCAACAAAAGAAAACCAAACACTATTAATATAATTAGTCTAATGTATTATCACATTGACATTTTAGGGTTATGCAACACAGGCCGAGTAAAACAGAAGTCACATGAAAAAAAAAAGGAAAGATACCCTTCTTTCCATTTAATTTACGTATCCGTTTAATTGGTTAGACAAGAGCCTGCAATCAAGCATAATACTGAACTTGACGCTCAAATAATGAGCTCGGGTTTTAACCGTGATACCATAAAATCCTGTTTTATTACGAGTATTGCGAGTTTTAGTGACTTTTACGAGTTTATTTGAAGAGGGGATCCCCCCCACTCGGTAGGCGCGCGCGCCACGCTTAAGAGATTAAAATTGCGACTGGTGCTGTACAAAAGGAAGGATGAATTTAAATGGAGGGAGAAACAAAAGAATACACGGAGTGTCTTGTCGCCTGTCGCGATATTGGCGACACTGTGAGGTGATGGGGTGCGCAGTGCACAGGGCTGTCAAACTTTCTACTAATATAATAAACGTGAAAGTTTGTGAGAAAGCAATTACGTTGCAAACTCAAAACTAAGTTCGCAACGCAACTGATAAAGGTGGAGTGGACAAACAGACAATAATATAAAAGCTTCTGTGGATATAAATCTTTATCTCTCATCAATATAAAAAAACTTACCGTATTACCTAAGTTGCATTATAACTTTTTTTTTTTAATTGTAATCCTTATTACTATTCACTTAAAACAATAAAAGCTTATTTCATTTAATTTGCAAATGCATTACTTTTTCTTAAGGTTGTAAGTTATTTTCCTTAAAAAAAGGTGACAACCCTATATATAGGGGAAAGGAGGGTAACATTGACCGGGATGTTCGCACTTGTTACTTAGTAATGATTAATGTATTGTATAGAATGCTGATGTTTAAATCGTAGCTTAAAAATTGTTGAGTTTATATTGAAACACAGATTTTTTGAACATAAATGTATCGAAGCCTGTGCTTGTACTTAGGTACTGATTAGCTTATGTATTTGTTTTTGTGATTACATTACCATACCATATATATATTTGGGTAGAAGATGGTTGAAATTACGATTAGTTCATTTTTTTAGCATTTTTTTAAAGAATACAAATACATAGTAAACATTCATTATAATTCGGACAGTATTGATTATTATCCGCTAACAATTCATCAGCATCTCCTCACATTCAAACTCCTAAAACTACTCATACTTCATCCATTCATATATTTTTTATTTTAAACGACTCCCGCAGTACAAGGTCCCGGGTACAAGCCTTGTATCGCGGGGGACTTTAAAAACATACAAGTCACAGACACAAAGTACACACAGACTCGAAACAACAATTTGTGGATCACACAAAGTGGAGTCCCGTGTGGGAATCGAACCCACGACCTCTTGCGTAGCAGTCGGACCCACTCCCACCGCGCCACAGAGGCAGTTAATCAATAATGATATAATTCATTAATATTGTCACTCAACGCATTTGAAATCGTCCTTTATATCTCTAATAACCTTTTCCTCACCATATATAAATATAAAACAAGCATGTGCATATACTGCGACCTTTCAAATGCTCATATCACCCCTATGCACTTTACAGTTGCCATTTGTTTGACATACGTGTTCCAAATGTTTGTGTACTTGGCAAACATTGGGCGATTCTCTGCTCATATTTGTTGTACAAGATGCGAATGAAATTGATGTACCTATACTTAAGACACCAAATATTTTATTGATATAAGTGGAAATCGGGTAACTAATAAACTAATAATAATAGTAATGCCTAAGTAGTGCAGCCATTTGGTATGCTTATTTCGAATTATTTAGCTAAAATTCGATTGGTATTTGGATAATTTGT
This sequence comes from Herminia tarsipennalis, assembly GCA_945859575.2. Lineage (NCBI taxonomy): Eukaryota > Metazoa > Arthropoda > Insecta > Lepidoptera > Erebidae > Herminia > Herminia tarsipennalis. The sequence goes on along the minus strand of OX243843.2, from coordinate 3,393,822 downwards.
TATTACCGGACTGCGGAGGTTAATGTGCTTGACGTGTATGTATGTTTGTGTGTTCCTTTGTGGCACTATATAGACCAAATCGATTTTGATGATTCATACGTCAATTAATTCGTATTAGTATATACTGCGATAGTCATGACAGCAATCAAAATTTTAAATAGGCACAGCAAGACGTCATATTGTGATAGAGATTTCATGTGGGGTATCATTGTGTAGGTATTTTAAAATCTTGACGAGGTTTCTTAAATTTCTACTTAAAATAACCGTTTAGCGAAATAGCGATTTAAAGTTTGTTACCAACTATTTTCACTCAAATTTTCGGTAGTTACAGTTATTAGGTTACGTTACGTCTTACAACTAAGCACTAAAAAGTATTAATTAAAAAAAAAAAAAAAAAAAAACTCGCCTGCTTAAAAAATATTTAAACAAGGTAACCTTAAATCATGCATTCTGAGGCATTTTAGTAAGTTCACTAGGATAAAAGTTCACTTATTAAACGGCGAAGTCTTCCTAAAACAGTGAATTAATAATAATAATATCTTGGGACAACGCACACAACGCTATCAGATCCCTAACTAAGCAGAGCTTGTAATATGGAAACCAGACAACTGATAAATATACTTAAATATTTCTAAATACATACAAATTATAGATAAATTAAACCCAGACACAGAATAAACCATCGTGCTCATCACACAAAGTTTTATCCTGGGTGGGAATCGAACCCACGACCTCTTGCGTAGCAGTCGGATACACTCCCACCGCGCCACAGAGGCAGTCAGAATTATTTTTTATGATGGGCTGACCGAGGAAACGTTTCATCTAGAACATAGCCAATAATATGTATATCAAAGCATCTGTCTATTAATATTTCCTTGCACTTATGTATAGGTAAACACAACATCCCTTATAGAGCCCCACCTTCCATCACAAGAATATCCGCTATAATATGCAACAACGCACAAATTCAATACAGGAAGCTGTGACGTCACAGGCTCGAGCCCAAGGCTGTAAGTTCTGTGAGCAACACAGCTAATGATTTGCACACCACTACAGCGTAGTGCACCCCACATGGAATGATCATAAAAGTTGTCTTTGGTCGTAGAGACGTAAGTCGTCAACAGAATTATAAACTCAAGTCCAAAATAAATCCCAATATGCTGCTATTTGTTTCTTACCACAAATGAAATACGCAGTTTGACAGGGAACATAGATAAATAGAAACATACAATCTTACAAGCATATATAGACGGCTAAAAACATTTACCAATTCAATTCAATTCATTTATTTTTGCGTAACATGGGTACATTACGAGGTGTTAGTAATTACAATATTGAGCATTCCAAGTTTTACTAAGTTAGTGTGCAAATATTACCGAGAATAACATTTTTTATTATATTAAGTGATTATTTATCTATTTATTTAATTACATTCATGCATATGATTAGGTACACATATATCATAAAACTATATTATATAGATAAAATTCATAACCATCAAATTATGTCAATATTATCATCAAAATATTCTTTCAACGTGTAGTACCACTTTTTTAAGAGTACATTAATTAACTCATTTTTAAATTTTACCTTATTGTCTATGCCTTTGATATATGTGGGTAGTTTGTTATAAATCAGCGGTGCTCTACAAAATATGCTACTATGCATCAACGCAGTTTTGCTTGGTACCATAGTCAGGTAACTAACTTCCAAAACCTAGTAATTTATTTGCATTATTAAACCTAAGATCTAATGGAGGACAAATCGCAAGAATGTCAGAACAAATAACCTACGTATACAGGTCTCTATACCCATAGATATTGGTGTGCGCTGCGACACAAGAGAACAAAGGGACAACGGCCGTACCCCAGTAGGTATTTGATAATTAAAGGACATCCGTGATAAAGGTGTTTGCGCTGTGTCGAAGGCTTTCATGTCGAATTGTTCAATATTGATTTCCTTTATGTCTGTGTTTGAAGTTTGATGTTAGAAGTTTATATAGTGCTAATGGATTTGAAATAGAAGATTGTATTTCTTTAGGATGGCAGTTTGACGATACGTATGGGTATTTAAACCTAAACTAGGCAGATATGCTAATCAAAGACTTTGTTGTTAAGTAAAGGAGACATATAGAAATCGATTGGAGAGACATATGCTTAACGGTGGGCAAAACAGTCCTGAAGAAGGAGAATGGAGACAATTTTTAGGGAATAGAAAATTACCTTAAATGTAATGTAAATCTGATTATCTTTAGAGCTCGAGTTCCGTTCTGATAAGATCATTTCTTATTCCTAGTCTGCATCGCATTCCTTTTTGCGAAATTTCGGATAACTAAGCGTTGATGATTGGTGAATAAGCCAGGACTTTTATTGTCAAGAGATAAGTACATAAGATGAGACGGCAAGCAGACCTTCTTGAGGTAGCTATTTCGAAGACTTTTCGGTGTTTTCCGTATCGAAGGGTTTTTTATTACAATACTAATAAATAAAAATATCCCAAATAAGCAGACTTGTACTATAAAATCCAGGCAACTGATAAACATACATATTTCTAAATACATACACATCATCACTCTAATATTTAAAGGCGACAGTTTGTGAGTATGTGAGTATGTATGTTTGTTACTTCTTCACGTCTAAACGGCTGGAGCGATTTTAATAAAATTTGGTATGGAGTTAGCTGACACCCTGGATTAACATATAGGCTAATAAACTGCGGGTAACACCGCGGAGCACAGCTAGTTATAGATAATTAACAGACACGGAATAAACCATCGTGCTCATCACACAGAGTTTTATCCAGCTTAGCAGTCAGAGTCTCTTACCACTAGATCAACATGCCAGTAAAAAATGAAACCTTTGTGGTTATTTTATAACCTTACAAACCCTACCCAAAAACCAGTATCAAAACAAAACAATTACCGTTTTTCTTGTCTCAAAACTTGCCGAGTTCCCTACGAAAGTACCGTATATCATAATTACAGAACAATTATCAAGTCTAAAAGTGTGACTGGAATTACCAACCTCAGTTGGAGGACACAATTTAGATAGACACAGATCCCCCTTCTACAACAAGCAAGAGCAAGCTCACACACATATAGATGGGCACGTAAACAGATCTTGGTCGAATTTAACCGAGATAATGCTTTGTAGACGCGCCTTCATGTGTTTCTTCACTCTTTGTTGGGATGTGAGCTGACTTTATATAGGTATGTATTCCGTGAGATTTCTCCAAGTGAGTTCAAAACAGGTGCGGTGCGGTAATTAATTCATGACGGTACGTGAGGTCCTCTGGAGAGGAGAGGGGATAGTTCAGTCTAGAGGTGTTAGGAGTGCATGCCGAAGCACTGTATTTGTGGTGTGATGTCATATTCGTGAGTTTTGTGAGGGACGAGGTGAAACGGAGAGTTTTAGAGTGTTTGGAAATTAAAGTTTTAGATGTTTTGGTTTTGGAAGTACTAGCTTTTAGTGCTAGTGGTCAAGATAAAAAGTAGCCTATACAGGTTGTAACAGAAAGGTGTGGTCAAATTTTAGCAGCGGATAGGATATGTTATCAGTATTGCACCTACTATGATGCCATAGTTGGTTTCATTATTATTACAAAGTTATAGCATATTCTTTTTGTCAAAATTCAGTAGTGAAAGGCGTATGACATAAAAATTATACCTCCCCTGGTACAAAATTCGATTGGATTATTATGGCATAGAACTTTTGAAGTCATACTTTTTTTAATTAATAGCTTTTTCATTCATAAATAAACGAATGAAAAAATAATCAATATTTTTTTAGGGTACCTACTCTGATTTTCATAAAATTCGGTATATGCACTCAGTATCATGGGCACATATCAACCCTTGAATATGACCACACCTTTCTGTTACACCCTGTATATATGTTTAGTAGTATAAGAGTAGTGTATAAACGAATGAAGATATATTTGCATTTATAGATCTGTGAAATGGTTAATGGTAGAGTCAAGCATTACATCATCGTTCTGTTGAGGGTCTTTTAATAATATCTCTTGATATTAGCTACTACTGTAAGGTTGGTGGAATCATAAGGTTGGTGCTCATGCGGTAGTCCAGAATCTATATACTTCCTCTCCTCAGTTGTTTCGCTGGGCTGTGATTGAGTAACATTAATACATAATCAAAATATTTATGTAATAACCAAATAAAGTTATTTATTACTAGCGGACGCCTCGCGGTTTCACCCGCGTAGTTCCGGTTCCCGTGGACATACAGGGATAAAAAATAGCCCATGTCACCCGGGGTTAGTGTAGCTTCACAACGATGAAATATTTTTTCAAATACGTCCAGTAGTTTCGGAGCCTATTCAATATAAACAAACAATCAAATCTTTCCTCTTTATAATATTAGTATTGACAACTGTGTAAATACAAAATATTAAATTTTACAGCGTAATGAAAGCCTTAGTACCTTAGAAACAACATCGTAATATTAATATTTATTTCACAAATTTTAGTCCGCTAAACCTAACCCTTCTCAAACCTACAAAATTGATGTTATTGTAAATTAAACCCGCCATCAAAACAGACAATTCAAGAGCCTCTCACACCCATCCTTTTCTAAACCCCGCTAACATACACATAAACAAAACGTAAACTCAATCGAACGAGTGAAAGCAATGCAATATATTAAATTACACCTCACCTTTTTCACCAAGAACCGTATACAAAGCCACCGGGAAGGTTCCGTACTCACATTTTGATATATTTCACGCCGACCGCAATCCCATTTGGTAAGGAACCCTAATTCTTGTTCGACAATGGACGAGATGTTTACCTTTAAGTCTTTTTGTGTAGTCAAAGATGTAAGATATAGAAATATAGTGAGCTATACTTTGTGGGGTGTTACATTGGTTGTACCAACAAATGTTGACTACTACGTAACATTTATGACAGCACATCTATGTGTATATCGTAAGCGTAATATTAACGACATAGGTTACCCACTTTCAGAGCCTAGGAGAGATGTGATTTTGAAAACTATGATTACCTATCTATGGTAATTATAATCGCTGCGTTTTGCATGTTATGACATTTCATAACGTGAAATAACACTACGTGTGTTAAAAATATAGTAGTGGGTAGTAGAATAAATAAATCGGCGGTAGCCTAATCGTCTCGCAACCATGAGGTCGCGGGTTCGAATCTTACTCATTATACGACGTCAACCCACACTTATCACACGCCAATGAGCTTAGCTAGAGGGGTTAACAGGATTGCTAAGAAAGTGGGACCACAATCCTACATTGCTTTTGAAAAAAAATGTTTATTTCGTAGAGCAAAGTTCGATGGCATTGTTACACTATAAATTAATACATAATATTTTTAAATGTGTTTATAAAAATATGGATCGCAATATTTTAGGGTACTAAGGTAGGTATTATCATGTGTACATAACGACCCTTTATAATTTGACCAAACCTTTCCGTTACACATTGTGTAGCTTCTATACCGTTATAGCATAGCTTTCTGTACAGTACAAGCTAAAATTGAGTAATTTCTTTGTGAGTGACGAACAGGGTACAAATAACATTTGTCGCTTGTCCCGTTTAATGAAACGTACTATTGTTGTACATCGCTATGTACAAACTACATAGTGTACAAGTTTCGTCTGCTATTCAGATTGATGAGAATATTTGTTTGCTTAAATTATTTTGTACACAGTTTGTACGTACGTGTTAGTACTTAAATTATTGTGTACATTGACAGCATGGCGGACATGTATATTGAGAATTTTTTGGATATGCATATGCTGACATATTATAATAATAATAATATTTATTGTCATAAAAGTTACAAGTTTTTCTTGACTAGTGAATTGAGCCTCCTTTTAAGCAAAAGATGCCTGTATCAAGATATGTATATTGAATTATATAAATTCGTTTCAGCTGAAAGACGTCCTGCTGCTGCGAAATTTGATATAATTGTATGGAATGACGTTTGTGCATCGTAATTAATTGAAATTAGAATGATAATAATTATGTTGTTTGGTCTGAATAAATGAAATAACAATAAATAAAATAGCATAATTTAATTAATTGAAGATCAAAGTTATATTTCGTCATTTAATTTTATTTGTAAATATACGTTTTATTTAATACAAAAATCTTTGTAAAATGGCGACATTTTTCGCAAAAGTTGACGGCAGTTTTTTTTATACAATCTAATGTGAGTTCAACAAAATGTGGTACATTATGTGTCAACAAATTTATATATCTGATGTTATGGTATTTTTTGCAGTCTCTTTAAATAGTTTAATGATATAATTAAGCATTTGATAAAAATAGCTATACACGTACTTTCCTTAAAACGTGGTATGGGAAATTAATCACTACAAAATAAACAAAACAGTATTTGTAAATGTGGGACATTAATTGTCAATATTAAAGATTGGTCCATTTGTAACACGTATTCGATAGTACAAAAGTATTTCATAACAGGGTAAATTAAGCGCTTGAAAATGTATTTCTCTTAACCCCTTCCCCAAAGATCGAAATAACAAGCGGTCGTACATGCAAACTATGAAGTGATATTATGGTAGAGTTATTTCTTTAGGAGCCGGATGGAACGAAGTTCTTATCTTAATTATTTTTTTTTTGTTAATCTTCAATCCACCACAACAACACCACACTGTTCAATGCGAAATATATAGAAAGACGAAACGAAAATAACTTACAAAAAGACGATTGTATACCGAAGGCTCGAAACCACAACTACACAATTGTCACCAATACTGTGTACCGAATTTATGCTTCTAGACCAAATCGACAGGTGACTTCTTCGTCAAATTAAATGTTCATATCTTACGCGCACGCCGCACGGCTTGTGTGTGTCAAAAAGTGTCGTTACAACTTTTCGTGAGATTTTTTTCCGTCTAGCCTCCTTTCACAACGCGCATAATCATAATCTTCATTTTGACGGACTTAGAATCACAGACCACTTCGGGTCACTTTGTTTGGAAGACGTTCCGAGATTCGGTAACAATGTCAAACACTTGTACTATGAACGTGAAAATACGACAATATAATAAAAATAGCTTTCTACTAGGTAGATACAGTTACTTGTATCTAAATCCAATTCACTATAAAAATGTAATTTCTACTTATATTAAGTCTATGCAGGTCAGATAACATTCAAGTAAGTATCGTTGTTCGAAACAGTTCTTGCCGGTTGAACAAACTCTTTGTGCTCTACAGTCACGTACGCAAACATGCAGGGCTTTCAACCGTTTGTTTTGGACCGGGGGCTTAAATCCCCAGTATTCTACTATAGGACATTCCGTGACTACCTTCGGGCAACTTTGGCTCTATTCGGCCTTCTCCGGATCATGCTTTGCTGAGTAAACGAGTCGACAAATACTCGTATAGCTACGAGAATGACAATGTCTTCGGTAGGCTTTATTTAGAAGAGATATTCTGGGAAATAGATTAATATCACTTTGTTTTTTGTAGAAGTTCTTTGTAGTTTTTAATCGAAGATTTTTTTCTAAACTAATCTAGCGTTACCTAATAATACTAATACTCTCGGAATTAGGTTGTAAAAACCTTTGTTAATTTCATAAACAAACGACCATCACGTCATCGTTAAAACACAACAATTAAATTAACCACTTAATTTTTCAAAGTAAACAATTATAAACGATTTGATTCGTCGACGCGTACAGTGAGCTCGTTACGGCTACCACAACTTGCCTGACCGGCATCTTTGTAATCAATATCTATACACGTTTGACGTGTATCAAAGCTGATTGATGGCAACCAATGGTCATTTCAATGGATATTAATTAATAGCATAAAGCATTCCTGCGTAATTGGACAACTTACCAACCATGGCTAAAGCGGTTGTATATTGATATGTACCTGAAATAGAAGAGCGCTTTGTTAATTTGGAATTCATAATTAATTAATTCATTATACAGGTAATGAAAAACTAGTGCTACGCTTATGAGTTAAACAATACACAGACTATATGGCAATCTACACATTCTTTTTCTGTACACAAATTTTCAAAAACAAAAAATATAAAAGTGGACTAACATTACGTGCTTTGTTTACTAAATAGCAAATATAATTTAGAAACCGACATATTTATCCTAGCAATGACAAGTCGCTCGTTAAAAAAAAGCTCATAGCCTTTCTCAGTGGAAACGGCTTTAGGCTGATTATGTTGATGTTAAGTTTTTAGATTCCATCGTTATGAAATAATTACAACTGTTTTACGGCTTTTAGCACAGCATGCTCAATCTATATTTATACTTATATTATAAAGAGGAAAGATATGTATTTTTATGTGTGTATGTTTGTAATGAATAAACTTAAAAACTACTGGATCGATTTCAAAAATTCTTTCACAGTTCGGAAGCTACACTAACCCCGAGTGACATAGGCTATTTTTTATCCCTGTATTCCAACAGGAACGGGAACTACGCGGGTGAAACCACGAAATGTCGACTACTTCTTAATAATTTAAACAACAGAAAACTGGCAAATAATTTCGAGTCTTGCAAAACAAGAGTAAACATTACCCCAATATCTTATACGTATAAATAAGCTTGAACACACTTGATTAATAATATGTGATGCCCAGAGGACTCTCAAGCAACTCCAATAGTTTCCACCGACCTGTTTATAATTAACTACAACGAGATCACAGTCGGCTGCACACATTATATGTCCAATATATAGGTACATATGTTAGACCAATATATATGTTAGGTGAGTTCCTAATTGGACGGTCAGGGAGGCTTTACTTGGGCAGTAAAGCTCTTGGCTAGCTGAAGTCTTGGAGGTAAAAGTAATTGGTATGTTTGCTCCTTGGATGGACCGATGCTCGTGGATCGCCTTTGGTTTAATTTCGATTCGTGAAGCCGCAAGAACGCGATGTTTGTGGAGCTCTATTGAGAGCGGATAACCATTTGATAGGTACTGAAAGAAATTGTAATACTAGGATAGGATTGGTGCAAGATGTCTAAGCAATGAGCCTACCTTGAAGACAAGATAAATAAATAGCTGTTTCAAAGTTTTTTCAATGTTAACCTCGAGTCGAATGATAATATTATTACCATCACTTTGCCTAAAATGAGTACCTACATATTATCCATAAAGCCTAGTGATTATTCATAATAACTAAAACAATTAAATTCATCACTTTCCGGTACAGGAGGAACATATTCACAACCAGAACTATATACGCAATGGGACCACGAGAAACAGTGCTCCTTCGTGGTCCCATTAATAGGAATAAATCCTGGGTCCACGAAAAAACGGATGTCAATGTCAAAGAAATAATAAAGTGGCATTCATATTTTGCAGGGGTTTATATTTAATATTGTAAAATCGCGATTTCTACATAATTTCTATGTTTAAAACAACACGTGGTGTTCATTGAGGTATAAACATTAATTAAATTAAATTTGCGCTTAATTTCATGTTAATGAAGTAATTAAAATGTGTCAAAATGTCAGTACCGGGGCTCATGTTTCGGTGATATTAATAGGATTTTGTAGCATGATGTTTTGCGTTTGACCGACAGACATGATGCGAGAGATGACAAGTATTACTGCGCAAACGAGAGTCTACGCAATTCTAATTGTCATCTTTTGCCATGTGAATAACCGAATACTTTTTTTACGTTATTGGTACTTGTTTCATTTGCAATCAGTCATAGACTATGAGCAAATTCTGCTCTCATCAGAAATAACTCCTCTTGCATTTATGAAGCTACAGTTCTTAATCGTCTCACTCAACCAGTCTACCCGTGCCCACGGCCGTTGCAATACGATCAAAACGTCGGGCAATAAAACAAAAGTATTTAACCTTAAAATAAAATATTTACGCGATTAAGACCCGTAGCTTATAAAAAAAATATAATGTGTACAATTCGCGAAAGTTTCCGAACATAATATAGATTTAGGATCACACGCTGTTTTAGTCGTAACATGTTTTTGAATTTAAAAGCTTTAAAACGAATATTAGAAGTAATGATTTGACGATAGGAACTTATGACGTCATAGGTTGTTATTCTATACACATTTCTACAGAGCTTGTCGTTTTGACATTTCATAAAAAGAGACTAATTTGACTTGAGAGCCAACATCCCTATTGCTAGTAATGTGGGACCTACCATACTGCTGGTTATTTTAGGAGGTATAAAATATAGCTACCACTACACTGTGACCTCCTTTCTTTCTTTCTTTCTGAATATCTCTTCTATACCGTAGTACATCAACGCTTACCACCCCGCTGACATTAGAGCCCCACAATTTCCTTAGAAATTGAAATAGCGAGTCCAAGCAATCCTTGGACTCCTTAGAGCATGTTGAGTTAACTTGTACATTCGGACGAGCATTGTGCGGTCTCTTTCTGCAATACCCACTGTTCTAATGAAAATACTCGCTGTATTCACTGCGTGCTTCACATTCACTTGGAAGTTGGATAATTAATACTTATTTGTCACTAGCTATCCACTTCGGCTTCACTTTCTGTTAATATTATTTGTATTTATTAAATTTCGATCGTAGTGGCCAATCTTTACGTAGAGAAGCAATTACGTAAAATATCTTTACTAATATTATAAAGCTGAAGAGTTTGTTTGTTTGTTTGTTTGAACACGGTAATCTCAGCAACTACTGGTCCGAAATGAAAAACACATTTTTTGTTGGATAGCCCATTTATCGAGGAAGACTATAGGCTATATAACATCACGCTACGACCAATAGGAGCAGAGCCGTAATGAAAAATGTTGCAAAAACGGGGCAAATTGACGCATACGAAGTTGCGCGGGTCAGCTAGTTTATTATAAACTAAGAAAACTGGTTAGTGCAAGTCGAGCTCGATCATCATACAAACTTTTTTTTTCTTGTGTAGTCTACAATTGAATTACTTTCAGTTCTTTTTCTATATTTATACTTTATTGTATATATAAAATCATCGTTCTAGATCAACAGGAACTACCCTTTAGGTTTTGATTCACCGTATTGGTACGTGATTTAGCTAAGCAACCGATTTGCGATTGATCAACCTCTAGACCATGGGTTGGCAAATTTTTAACATAACTTAAGTAGAAGGTATTCTTAAAGTCAAAAATAGGAGGGTATAAATAATTTATCACCAGGTATCCCGCGCAACTTCGTATGCGTCAATTATTCCCGTTTTTGCAACATTTCTCATTGCTGCTCCGCTCCTATTGGTCGTAGCGTGATGTTATATAGCCTATAGCCTTCCTCGATAAATGGGCTATCCAACAGTGAAAGAATTTTTCAATTAGGATCAGTACTTCCTGAGATTACCGCATTCAAACAAACAAACTCTAGAGCTTTATAATATTAGTATAGATTTTAATTCTTCTATAACACGCCGTGAAAAACAAAGAAGTATTTTCCATAAAAATAAATGTCAGTCAGTGTCACGTGTTGGGAATTTAATTTAGATGTGTTAGGAAAAAAACAAGAAAAATAACAAAAACAGGGTAACTGTCGACATTGGATCGTCTCGTTTTGATACGCGCACCTATAAATTAAATATTAATATACAACGGGAAAAGGGAATGAGTCCAAAACTATGAATAATTACAGATTGAAATAAAAACCTTTTTAATTACAGAGGTGAATAGTCGAGCTGTTTACAGTTTTTAATTGTTTCTATTTTAAGTGTAATTAGTGTTAAGTGGAATAATGAAACACTTTCAAGTGTTAATGGTACTTAATAACTATATTATTAGTGCTTAGGTAGGTATTATTGTCACATTAATTATTATACGAGTATTTGAGTTAATTATTCCCTGTGGTTAAGGTCTAATGTACAACGCCTTTATTAAAAACCGGGCAAGTACCTGTCGGGCCACGACAATGTAGGGTTCCGTAGTCCCCTCCCCGCCTTCTATTCGAATAATACGGCTTAAGAAGTGGGTTTTTTGTTGTTTTTGTTGCATACTTACAACGTTATATCTACTTAATAATAATTTTCAATGGAATAAGTACGAAAATTTCGATTCGGACTGTTCGTTCCACTGTTATGTTCCACTAATGGGTCCAATAGGATTTGCAAGTTTTCATGTCTCCACTGTTAACTAATAGTGGGACTATTAGGATGAGTAAATACTTATGTCTCCACTTCTGTTATCAGATACTGGCCATTAATGCACTTGCGTTAAAAATATAAACTGAAAGCTGTCATACCTACGAGTATCATTTGCATGTTTTGTTACTTCTAATTTGATCAGTTGTTACTCGTAAACTTGTAAAGCTTAGCTATGATAGTTTTCCTTTTAATTTCACTATATATGCTACTACCGTGAACTTTTTCACATACCCAACATCAACCATTTAGCTGGCAGGGGGGGGGGGACTCTTGACTCTAACAAAAAATTGCACTTAAAGGCTTAATATTTCACAAACGAATCCCAACATCTAAAAATGATATTTACAACCCCTAAACGATTTTAAAAGCGTTCCAAACCTATGATACTTCACAAGATGGGGTAGGTGAGATGCCCACTTTACATATAGGAGAGCTATCCTAAAAAAAATGGTTTTCAAGATTTTATTCTTCACTTTGTCGGCGTCAGTATTAAGTATGTGTATCCATGCAAAATTACAGCCTTCTAGCACTGACAGTCTCCGAGCTTAGCTGCTGACGGACAGACAGACAGACATGGCGAAACTATAAGGGTTCCGTTTGCCATTTTGGCTACGGAACCATAAAAAGAGCAAACAAATATCTAAGCCTACTATTACCGTAATCAACAATATAGGTAAGAACAACAGAACATTATTTTTTTAGTATTCCATTCCACATATTTCAATCTTAAAATGCTATAAAGAAACATCTAAGTGAAGGCAAGCTGGCAATATAAAATGCAATATTCCTTATCAGCGTATCGAATCCTTATCAGCAATGTCACTCGAGGTTAGTTAACGTGATAAGAGCGTTTAGGTCATTCACCTGCGTCGTAGATGGTTCTGAATGGTCAGCGTGAAAAATCATGTACGTTGGGTACCTACTAGCTTAAATTAAATTATGAAAAATGGTTGTAAAGTCGGTTTACGGACAGCTTTTTTTAAATTTCCAATTGTATCGCGTGTCGCTGCAATCGCCAAAACATTGATGACATTGTCATAAACAACCATGCCTGTGGCCGCTTTAAAGGACCCGAGCGCATGCGCCCGACGGCCACAATACTTCAGCCTATCAGCAGGCGGAACGTGACTGTGACATGCCAGACCATAGCAGCGTCAGCGCCACTTCAACCCTTGTTTCGCAAAGATCAGAATGTCACTGCACCGCATAGTTAGTATTCTTTGGCACCGCGCTCCTCATTCTAAGACTTTAGTTTTTTACACTTGCTACAAAACATATTATTAGGCAATCCAGGTGTTAGAAAGACCATCTGGTCAGCTTTAGGTTGTAACAGCTGTTGCCAGTTCACACACTAACATAAAACATAATGTTTGTCATGTCAGCAGCCATGAGTATTTATTGCACAGTTCTTTTCTCACTTACCTTTTGCGAATTTGCCATTAAATATAGGAACATTCTATTCGAAATTCTGTCAGAAGATCATATGACGGCATTTTGTAAGCTGAGTGAATGTGCACATTGACTTTGACATGTTTTTATATTAAACTAGCTTTCGCCCGCGGCTCCGCCGGCGTGGATGTTGGTTATCGCGATATAAACTGTCCTATGTCCTTCACCGGGACTCAAACTATCTCCATACCTAATTTCATCTAAATCGGTTTAGCTGTTTGAGCTTGAAAGCGAAACAGAGAGACAGACAAGAGTTACTTTCACATTTATAATATTAAAGTAATTTTTATAGGCATTTCTTGCCAAAGACTTTACAAATACAATAATTGCATTTTTGAAAGATAGAAAAATTTGTATCCAGACTCAGGAATCGAACCCGAGACTTCCGTAGCCAAACCGGGGCCAGAAGCGAACCACCTCTCTGGACTATGTTACTAGATATTAAATTCTTCTATCTCTTAATGCTTACGGGTTAGGCCCCCGTAGCGACATCTAGTCGGTAGTTAAAGAACTATCACGGCTTTTGTTATTGCTTTGTTACAGAGAGCATTTTAACAAATTATGATGACGCAGGCCGAATATTGAAGTTATTTTTATAGGCATTTCTTGCCAAAGACTTTACAAATACAATAATTGCATTTTTGAAAGATAGATAGATAGAAAAAAAAAATTCTATCTTTCAAAAATGCAATTATTGTATTTATAATATTAGTGTGGATAGAGCATTATAGCTACTCGTCACGAATGGAGATGATTTTTTTTATTCTTATTCCAGTTTCCTACGACATCACAATTTAAGCAATCTGTCAATTTACAAAGATACATAAACGTTTTTAGGATTTGTGATGCAGTTATTCATTGGCTTCATTTCTCTGTTCTATGGTTCGCACAAACACTACACTATTTGCGTTTCAATTGCCCAGTAACTAATATTTCACAGACACATCAAAAAGTCCCTGACACATTACATGATATGCATTTTCTTAAAACGAAATTGACAACCAATTCAATTAGATTGACTTTAAAAATAAAGTGAATTCATATTCATTAGGTGCTAGGATACCTTAGTACACATATTTATACACAAACGTTTCCTTTTTACGGCAGTCATGCATTTCATTTTCACAGATTTTCATATTTTCACATACAGGAGGTAGTAAAACATACCGAATATACAATTTCATTACATTCACTATCCCCCAAAACGATAAGCATGACTTAACATTAAATTTTAAGCTGTGTGTACACTGCCTACCGAGGCCTCGGCGCAGATCCATTAAGCCGCGGTCTCATGATATATGGCCCCAAACTGTCACAATTGAATTATCTGCCTCTGTAAATTGTACTGCTTGTGGCCCGTTGGTCTATCTGTACGGTTAATGTTTTGCGAAAATGGTCTAAGTTTTCATATACCCAATTATGTTTTTTTCGTACAGGTAATGTTAAAGTAAAGTGTTTTTAATAGTAGTATAATTAAATATTTAACAATACGTATGGATGTCGGAGGTTTCAAGCTGGAGCTATGCCTAAGAAAAGATGGATGGATTGCGTAAAATATGATATGTAGGTAGGTACTGTGGTGGATGTGTCGAGTGATCGAACATCTCACACATAATTAGGAAGAATAAGTATTGACAGAAAGGAAGAATACCTAAGTATTGAACGAATTAAATAAAATTTATTTTATTTAGGATAGAAATCAAGCAGCAATCAGATAGCAAGCATCTACTTATTCATTTATTTAAGGTCTATCTATATGATAGTTCTAAGCCTCACACCTGGAAGTTGGAGCATTGTTGAGTTCAGAAAATAGAGTGTGATTTATGGCAAGACAATGTCGTCCTGTTCATTCACTCCTTTACACCAGCCCAAACACTTGGAGCTCAAAATTTGAAAAGGTTTCTTTTGTGAAACAATTTTTTGAGAAACACGACTTCGGGCAGATATACTCGTACAATGTTATTCTTGGTAGGTATAATGCAAACCTAAAAGTAGTTTGCTCAGAATCAGTAACACAATCCAATAGGTAGTGTTTGGACCACGTTATATTTTTCTATTAATTGATTCATTAATCATTCTAACAGTCTAAATCATGTTCACAGTGTAAATGTAATCATCACTTATTTTTCAATAATAACCATGGATTGCGTGCTACGAGACGCAATGACCACGATAGCGCGAAGAACACAAGACAACTTGAATGGCTTATAACTCCGCAAGTTTTCAATATTTTCATTTTCTTTTTTTAATATGATTTCTTGAAGTAAAAATCTTGTTGGGGTGTCTGAGCTTTGCACTATACCAAAAATAACCTTGTATACCTAATAATACTTTTTAGGCCTAAGTCTAGCTGTGGATCGATACGGGCTGATGAGTGTAAAAATATTCAAAAATTTTCAACACCTTTAACTAATAAAAGCGTGTTAAAAATAGCAATTTCACGCTATATGCTTTTAACATAATTTAACTAAGCAAATTATAAGTAAAGTAGGTATATAAAAGCTATGTTATAACAGCTTCGTGTCGTGTCGGATTGAAAATCACGGACGTGTCAAGTATAATTTAGTGTTTATAGTACCTATAGAGCCTTCGTTTATAGCCTAACAATAGCACGTAAATAAGCTTGACAAGTGAACTTCAGTAAATATGTTGATTTGTTCGCTTTTCAGTGAGATTATTTAGTTGGAATATGATATATGAAGGTATCTTTCTTAGGAAATCTGAATAGTAAGGCAGGTTATTTCACAGACCTTTAGTTTGTAACATTATGGATGTTTGATATGAGTATATAAAAAAATGTTTATTTAATTAACTTATAGATTTAGATAATAGTTTGTAGACGAAGGTATCCCTTTAACTATATGAAAACACTTGTGTTTAGATATGTCCCTTTTCTATAACAAAGGTTACACAAAATAATGAAAAATATATTTACTGCATTGGTGCGCGTGTGTGTGTGTGTGTGTGTGTGTGTGTGTGTGTGTGTGTGTGTGTGTGTGCGCGCGCGCGCGCGCGTGCGCGTGTCTATTTTTGTTTTATTTTATATTTAAATGAGAAATAATTTAATTAATAAAATCCCACTGCTGATTTTAAGGACACTATACTAGTTAAAAGTAGAGGACGTGTCACAGAAATAATTTACCGCTTATAAAGCTTAATAACTTAACGCCTATGCATACTAAATATAACTATATCTACCAATTATTATATAATTCAAATATTAAGAAGATCTTTTGATCAGGTATTAAAATAATCCAATTTTTTTTAAAGTATTTTTTTAAGATGCTAGAGAGAACTAGCAATGTGGGATTGTGGACCCACATTACTAGCAATCCTGTTAACCCCTCCAGCTAAGCTCTATGGCTTGTGTTAGGAGTGAGTTCACGTCGGTAGTATAATGGGCAGGATTCGAACCCACGACCATACGATTGCGAAACCGATGCCTTAGCCGGCTACCGTCGTATCTATATTATTACTGCACTTAACCTTGCCTGTAGTATTGTCCAAACATTATCTAGATATTACGAACATACAGACTTAGGACCAGGCTGCACTACGATTAAGTCGCCACGATTTTTCAACGCGAGATTTTATGACACAGAGAAACTAATACAAACGGCCTCCCTGCGGTTTTTCCCGCGACTGATTTTTACTCGTAATGTGAGCGTTTCTCCAGTTTTACGGTTAACCGGGTGCGGGAAAAAACTTAAGGCCTGGGCCTTAAGCCACAACGTACCGACAATACAGAAGGCACAATTCACACAACGCACACATAAACTGTTTATGTTTTGCTTTGCTTGACTATGTCTATGATAGACATATCTCATGGACACTCAATTTCGGAACGCCTTACGAACACATTGGTCTATAATTCCATGTTCGTGAACGATGTCCATGTGTGCGTGGCTTGATCGAGGTTCGAGGTACGTTTTATGTTTAAGCTCTATTCAAAACATTCATGAATGTATCCATTCAGTAACTTTAATACTGCGGATACAGCCGAGATCAGAGCTACCAATCAAACGTCGATAAAAGGGACGCTTCCGATCCCCACATTCATGGCTCAAGTCTGACCTTTCATCTCAGCTCGTAAATTGTATGTTGATATGAATCATCACGCTATTTCCTGTGGATGGACAGTTGGGCCGCTGGTCACTTACAAAAGAAGCTTTGAAAGGGAAATATGTTACCGAATGCTCTGAAGAAAGACCAGTTTGATTGAGGATAATAGCACGGGCAATGAAAAATTCGCAATTTTTATATCATGGCACAGGGACCATAAAATAATAACGGGTTGCACTCTGGTGTCAGTGCCGGGTGAAGTGCAAAATTTGATCATTATATTACATACTGATGAAATTTGAATAATATTTTTCGTTCTCACTTACTTAATAATAAAAAAATATGAAGTAATAAATCACAAATCAAAAAATAAAATCGTAAATTAAAATTTTAAATTTTAATTTTTGATGTTGGTTTTTTGAGGGACAAAAATAATCGTTACTCGGATTTGAACTGGGGTCTTCTGGTTTTTGTACCGCCCGATTTCCTACCTGAGCTTTAATAACATTGTAGATGGTGGCGAAATTTACCTTTGTATTCTAAAGATATTGTAGCAGTTTTTCATTGTTCTCCCTCCGTCTTACGAATTTTCGATCAGGTCACGTGTCCTGACGCGAGAACATTTTTTTACTCATCCCAAAAAGTGTACAACGCCGCTTAAGAAGTTTTCATTTCAGAAACAAAATTCTTTATTCACTTAGGAAGCAAAAACGACTTTTGCGATAAGTCATAATTCTGTTAATGTACATGTTATGCCAAGTTCGAAAATCAATAGAGAAACCGGAGAAAAGAACAAGGCAATAAAACTCGCGGCCACTCCTTTCAAATTGCCAACTTCTGATTTTTTAAAGCAACTCTACTACCTGTACACCTGTACGATATTCTAGAGTAAAGTACTGGCTGGTAGAGGCTGGTTTCCCTCGAATGCTGATCGTCGGCACGGAGACTGACGCTGTATGTTGCTAAATGTAATGTTTCTGAGGGACGCTGACTGATTAGCGCCGACAGGCGTCAGTTTCTTATACATAGTCTGCGTCAGCGCCGACGATTAGCGTGACTAAAACGAACCATAAGCAATTTATAACTATTTAGAACAAGATCCCAGTCATGCCAGACCTATTTTATTTTCTGACGAAATAAATGTGGGGCTTCGGGTAGTGTTTATATGTACACTCAATGCTAACATACCAGCCAAGTTGTATAGACGGTAAATTTTTAGGTACCAGGTGAGAAAGGTAAGAAACATATATGAGAACAGATAAGTTGTCACCTTTTTTCAGCCACTTTAAAGTGCCTGGCGGAAGTTATGGCCAGCGGGAAGTGTCTGGGAATGCTAAATAATATTTTACACCATTTATATGAAAATTAACTGTCAGCAAATAAGATAATTTAGTCCGATTTCTTCTTACCTTTCTCACCTGGTACCTGAAAATTGGCCGCCTACACAACTTAGCTGGTATGCTAGCATTGAGTGTAAATATAAACACTACCCGAATCCCCACATTTTATTTGTCAGAAAATAAAATAGGTCTGGCATGACTGGGATCTTGGAACAATTTATTATACGGGTATTAACGCGCATTATTTACCTGACTGACAGTGCGCTTGTGATCACGGCTGGTGCAGCCAGTGCTCGAAACGTGAGGTAATTTTAAGGTAAATAATACGCGTTAATTCCCGTATAATTAATAGTTATAATCATGCAACGCGAAAGTTAAAATCTTATGTAATTTGTCTTGTAAGGCGATCCTTTACAAGTGAAATAATTGGGATATGGTAAACACATGCCATCAGGTGAACTTTATAGTTCCAGCCTAAGAGGCACACAAAAACAAGAACAGAACTTCAGGACGAAGCTTTTCCTTATTAAATATTTTCATTTGTGAAACAATTTAATCCTAAATCTCAGCTTTTATTATACTGGTATTCATTGCAATCTTTGTATTTCCCTTGTTTATAATACCCCAGATGAATGCCTCAAAAACACTCTCTATAAACTGCCCAATATCACGATGTGTCAGCAAACAGCCAAAACTCGCCGCCATTTTGAACCAGGGGAACCATTCCTTTTTTCCCAGGCTCCCAGATTAATACACTTTCCTTGCAAGCAGCTGATGCTCAAGATTTCGACAGGAGCATAGCAACAGAATGTTTCATTAGAGTACTTCCCCTGGCAGCTATTACGTTGAAGTGGAGGTGAAAAGTTGAGCGGCTCCGGAGTCGAGTTCGACAATGGACCAACTTTCTTACGGCATTATTTGCTTCAATATTAGGGGTGGCACGTATTTTTTTACAACACAAATGGTTTAAGTTTGACGTGTGTGTTGTCTTCAATTTTTGGTTGGGCTTTTTGTTAAAAACTGATTTAATCGGAATTGATCGCCTTTTTTTAAAAATCCGCTTTAGCTATTTAGCTATATTTGATGATAATCCGTTTAGCCGTGTAAATAAATATGTTAACATCCTCACGTGCGCTAATTAGCTTGTGAAGTCTAAATTAAAGGAACATTTTATTAGATGATGAAACTGTGGAGATATAATTTAATTAAAAATAAAATGCTTTATTCATTTAATTATGTAATGCCAAGTTCTTATAGTAATATGAAAAACCGGAGAAAAGAACATGGTAATAAAATTGACCATGTTTTTTAAAATATTTTTTCTTAATATTATTTAATTTGACTTAGAAACTGTATATTGGTAAGGTGCTTCCATCGAAAACAGTGGTCCTTAGGTCGCAAAGTAGCAACACGATGCGTGCAGCGGAGCGGTCCAGCGGGGAGCGTACACGCTGTTTATACACGAGCGGGTCGTTCTTAGTGACCAATTGAAAGCTACCGTTGAAGAGTACACGCTTCAAATGATCACGCCGCTTCCACGCTGTAAACGCTACTTACAAAGACATCAGCCTAAGTCTATACGTTCAGAAGCCCAGCGTGCACACTCAAGGCTAAACCCCGCTTAACATGCTGCGCGCTGAATTTGCTACCTTATGAGCAATATAATATTGCTAGCTATAATTTTTAAGACGTAGGTACCAGCTAAGAAGAGGTCTTTGAAAATTTAATCCTTATAGGAATGACACGGGTGTTCCGAATTTTCACCGAAATCTAACCTAACACGAGCAAGGCCACGTGGATATGGTAGTTAAGATATAATTGACGCTTATTTTTTATAGATAAACAGATGGTTGCTGGAGCAAACGAGTCCTAGAGTGGAGACCGCGACTCGGTAAACGTAAGGTTCCCTACTACCGACCTACCCGACTACCCCAGCCAGATAGAAAAAATTGTGTCGCAAGTCGCTGCAATCGCCAAAACATTGATGATATTGTAATAAACAACCATGCCTGTAACAGCTTAAGTGGACCCGGGCGAATGCGCCCAACTGCCACAATACTTCAGCCTATCAGCAGGCGGAACGGACGTGAGCGGTGACGTCACACTTTTTGGGAGTGATAACGTCTTATAAATCGATGACCGGCTGTCATCGATTTATAAGAGGTTATCACGTCAAAAATCAATGATAACATTTGGTGTAGATATAGATAGCTGAAAGCCTTAGGACATTTTATCGTGATAACTCGGGCAAAACGTAAATAAAATAAAACAACGGGTTGCACTCCGGGAGTGCCGGGAGAAGTGAAAACTTGAACATTAATATAAGATCGAAAAATAATATTTAAATTTCATCAGTATGTAATATTACATACCTAATAATAGTACATTTTTGATTTTGGTTTTTCTATTAGTGATTTATGAAATAATAAATCAGAAATAAAAAACCAAAATAAAAAATTTGAATAAAAAAGGATTCTGGTTTCTGGACCGCCCGATTTCCCACCTGAGCTATAATAACATTGTATATGGTGGCGAAATTTACCTTCGTATTCTAATGATATTGTAGCAGTTTTTTTGTTGCTCTCCTTTCGTCTTACGAATTTTCGATCAGGTCACGTGTCGTCAGGACGCGAGTTTAACATTTTTTACCTATCCCAAAAGGTGCACAACGCCGCTAAAGAAGTTTTCATTTCAATAAATTGACAACCTAGCTACTCTTCTAAATCCACTTTAATATAACAAACTGATTTGGCTAGCTTCACTTTAAAAGTTTCATAACAAAGCCAACATAGGAATTCCCTTAAAAATATTTTTGGAAATCTTTTTCTATTTGGCAGCCCTACAGCCGAATATGGAAATTCTGTCTGCATTAGCCAAACTGTACAATGCGAGCAAAATATTCCCAAATGTATAGGTAACGTCGTATGCCACACTGGCTTGGAACGCGACTCCGCCCGCATTTACATTAGATCAATATTAGAATATCTGATTCTGCGAAAATAAACTTCATGTTGGGTATTGGTTTCGGATATGTTTTTATTCTAGTTATTTTTGTTGTTGGTATTTTTGACTATCATCACACTAATATTATAAAGGCGAAAGTTTGTGAGTGTGTATGTTTGTTACATCTTAACGTCTATGCCGCTAAAGCGATTTTAATAAAATTTGGTATGGAGTTAGCTGACACCCTGGATTAACACATAGGCTAATAAAATGCGGGTAGCACCACGGGGCACAGCTAGTAGATAAATAAATGGAAGAAAGATAGCAATAGACGAAAGAGTTGGTGAAATGATTCCATTCAGAAATTATACCTACGATGAAAATAATGCTATAACTGATCTTTGACAGATCAGAACAAAGATGGTATCTATAATATAGTCTAAAAATATTTTAACTCGATTTACTTGGAGATCCATATAGTTGGATCTCCAGTAATAGTACTACAGATATGATAGGTATTAATAAATTGTCTAAGACGGAATTCGAACTTGCGTTCATAGGGCATCCGTCCTCTACATCTCCGATCACGCCCTAATTTCTCGGGCATTAATGTTCAAATTACAATAAAGACATAATAAGTCAAATATTATGATTTAAATAATATATTCATAATGTGGACTATCTATTAAAACATAATATCTTCATGAGATAATTAAACTACTTCGTCTGCGTAAGTTTCCCCCGTTTTTGTAACCATTTTCATTGCTGCTCCGCTCCTATTGATCGTAGCGTGATGTTATATAGCCATAGCCTTTCTCGTTAAATGGGCTATCGAACAGTAAAATATTTTTTCTATTCGGACCAGTAGTTCCTGAGATTATCGCGTTCAAACAAACAAAATCTTTAGCTTTATAATATTAGTACAGATAACATGACAAACAGACGAACGTAACGTACAAACTCTAAATAGTTTTACCCAGCGATGTCGCCCTTGCGGCCTTGTAAGTACCTACTGGTAATTACGAAAAATATGATATTCTTTGTACCAATCCAGGTGTTATAGAAGTCTCGTCTAGTCTATGCCTAGGTGGTAACCTTTTCGGAACGGAACTTTTTCAGAGAAGCATACTGTGTCTCAAAGACGAAAGGTTAACATTTTTCTGAGATAACTCAATTCATACTAATATTATAAAGCTGAAGAGTTTGTTTGTTTGAACGCGATAATCTCAGGAACTACGACAGGTCCAAATTATCTATTTATTTAACAACCTGTGGGTATGGTAAATCTTCCAAACCTATTCAGCCGTCAATTGGCCGTGTAATTGACTAACAACAAACTCAAACTATACTAAAACTATCTACTAAAAATATCTTTATTTCGTAAAATCAGGTTAATGATTATTTAAAAACGTCAAATTAAAACATACTAAAAAAAATTTAAAATTATGATTGATTGCAAAAAATACAAAGTGAGGTTAGGCGGCAGTTCCAAGTGTAAAGTACTCATGAGAAGAAGCTGCCAAGAAACTCATGGACCACTCTTTTAAAATCATCAAGTTTTTCTTTACATAAATAAATTTTACTGAATGAACCAGTGTGTTTGGTGAGTGTCAACAAATCATCCAAACTTTCACATTTATGATATTAGTAGGAGCAGGAAAGATTTGTCAATAATAAGTCGTAATCAATTAAAGCATTTTATTATTAAGCCGCTCTATTAATGCATTTAATTGTTCTTTACAATTACTAACAGTACTGTACAATTGCCCGCTTTTAATGTTTGATATTGACTATCGTTTCTTTCACAAGATTTCTACATTTATTATTTACATTTTTATAATAAATACATGCGTAATGGAGAGACAGGACAAGCAGGTTGTGCGCCTGGTAAGCGTCACGCCAGGCCATAAACGGCATTACACTACCCTGAATCAGGGCCCTAAATCGAGGTGGCCTTGAAAATTTGTTAGAGAATTAGGGCCCTAACTCTTATTACACCGCTCTTTTTAAGGATTTAGGGTCCCTGATTTAGTGTAGTATAATAAGCGCATTAACGCTTAAATCCTTGTTTGGCAACGATCGGAATGTGACTGCACCGCACTCATCATTTGAGACATTAGTGCACTTGCTCAATGCCTTTCAGCCGAAACACAGTGTTGCGTTAACATCACTATTTGAAGAATAACTGACACTGATGTTGTAGCGATTAAGACGGCCTATGGCTTAGACCACAGAGGAGTTAAAGTAAAGTAATTGAGTAACAAAAATCAATCAAACTTTAACACTTGTGATATCAGTAGGAACAGAAAAGATTTGTCACTAATAAGTCGTAATCAATTAAAGCATTTTTATCTTCAACTAGCTGAACGCGGGCCGGTTTTTCGGGTCAGGCACCCTTGTGGGTGTCTCCAGAACACCTTACCAAAGTTTCGAAACGCATAGAGGACATACAGACAAACATTCATTTTTATATATGTAGAAGATTATTCTTTGGCTTAGACTTACTATAAATGTTGATAAACTTTGGCGATTTGTACACATTATGAAAATATATATATTACGGGTCTTAATCGCGTGAATAATTTAAGGTAAAATACCTTGTTTATTGCGCGACGTTTCGACCGTATTGCAACGGCCGTGGTCGTGGGTAGGTAGAATAAATAACGTAATTTACTTTAAATTATTCACGCGATTAAGACCCGTAATATATATAAATATATATATTTATAATTAGACTTACTGCTCGTGAAGTTACAAGTAACTTTCACTAAATCCATTTTCCATGGTTCCTTTACGACTCTTTCACAAGAGATTAGATCTTTATAGATAGATATCTTCCTCTTCTTCTCATCTTCCTTCTTATGAGCCATTTACACGATTCTAGGTACTTGCCTGTTGCACACAGAAGAGCAATAAACTTGCATGGTCTATCTAAATATAACCAATGTTTATTACCTCTTGCATTTAATTATTAATATACGAGATAATGGCAAGAAATTATGACAATTCAACAATTTCATATATTTAACAATCACAGGGCTAAAATTTTTAGAAAAATCTTCAAATTTTGATAACACATATTCTTTAATCTGCATAACTTTATCGTTTGACTAACAAGTCCGCCCGTAAGATGTCGCTATAATTAAGTACGTATAATATAGTGTAAACTTTTACTAATTTTTTTTTAACAAAGCGTCAATTTTCAATAATTGATGCTTTCATCAATCAAAGGATATAAATACGATATGAACAACTAAAATATATTATACTTAGATATTATGCATAATTATTCAACTCTGACTAAGTCAAGAAATAATTAGCTATGCATTTATACAAAGTATAACAGAAAGGTCAATATCAAGGGGTATTATGTGCCCAGGGTATGAGTTTGTTTGTTTGTTTTGTTTTAAAAAAAAGACGACTCCCGCAGTAGGGTACAAGCCCTGTGTCGCGGGGGACTTTACAAACATACAAGTCACGGACACAAAGTACACCCAGACCCGGAACAACAATTTGTGGATCACACAAAGTAGTGTCCCGTGTGGGAATCGAACCCACGACCTCTTGCGTAGCAGTCGGACGCACTCCCACTGCGCCACAGAGGCAGTCGAGTGAGAGTGCATATTACCTAATTTTATCAAATTCGGAGTATCTCAAAATTTTATTTATTATTTTATAATTTGTTAATTTTATACTATTAATACAATAATTTCATTTTTGAAAGATAGAAAAAAAAAGTCTAGACCCAGGAATCGAACCCATGACTTCCGTATGCCAAACCGGAATCGAACCACCTATCTGGACTATGTTACATGTTACTGGACCTCAATTTTTTCTATTCTTTACTGCACGCGAGTTGCAAATGCAATTATATTATTAATTCGTTAATTTATCAATGTAAAAGTTATCAATTGAAAAAAGTATGCCTTGAAAGGTTCTATGCCATAATAATCCTATTGAATTTTGCAGGTATAATATTTATGCCTGCAAAACGTAGTGTAGGACGCCCTCAAGCCAGGTGGAGTGATGATATACGCAAAACGGCTGGCAGGAGCTGAATGCGAGAAGCCGAAGATAGAACAAAGTGGCGTGCAATTGGAGAGGCCTATGTCCAGCAGTGGACTGCGATAGGCTGATGATGATGATGATGAATATTTATGCCGTACGCCTTTCGCTACTGAAATTAAGTAATTAGAGAACGCCGTCACTATCGTCACTATGTAATAAAAATTCTTTTAACTACCTAATATTAAAATAAGACACCAATATGTTTTTTTAATATAAATTTAGATTATGTCTGTCAAAAATTAATACTCCCGAAACTTTACTTTTTAGCAAGCCTACTTACAGTTGTAAATACAAGACCCATACCGGTCTGATGGGGGCCTGGAGACTCATATCACAGGATAATCCTAGTGCAGGCGCCAGTCTCCACAACATTTATATATATTTGTTAATGTATGTAACCTAAGCGCTAAAAATCAATGTTTGTGAAGAAAATAAACGATTTTGTATTGTATTTATGCAATCGGATATATAATAACTAGCTTTCGCCCGTGGCTCCGCCCGCGTGGATGTCGGTTATCGCGATAAAAACTATCCTATGTCCTTCCCCGAGACTCAAACTATCTCCATACCAAATTTCATCTAAATCGATTTAGCTGTTTGAGCGTGAAAGCGTAACAGACAGACAGACAGAGTTACTTTCACATTTATAATATTAGTTTGGATAATATCTTGGGACAACTCACACAACGTCATCTGATCCCAAACTAAGCAGAGCTTGTACTATGGAAACCAGACAACTGATAAACATACTTATATATTTCTAAATACATAATACATAGATAAATTACACCCAGACACAGAATAAACCATCGTGCTCATCACACAAAGTTTTATCCTGGGTGGGGATCAAACCTAAAACCTCTTGCGTAGCAGTCGGATACACTCCCACCGCGCCACAGAGGCAGTCAAAGTGCATATAGCACCATGATAGATGCAATACTTATAACATAAACTGTCCGCTACTGAAATTTACCCTCACCTTTCTGTTACACGTTGTATAACACAAAAGAAAAACGCAGACAGACAAACACGTTTCTACAATATGAATTGTTTGAGCGAGCATTAAGAAGTTCACTGCCATAAATTTTGTTGAAATGCAAACTTTTTATATTGACGCCTGTTAAGTTCGCTCAGAGTTTAGCTGACGCCTCTAAAGTGCCCGACTGCCAAGAACTTGGCTTCTATTATTTTTACGGAGATTTTATTTCAACTTTTTTCCCCTATTTCTGAGTTTTTCGTAGGATACAAGCTCACGATATTTTTTGCAGAAGCGATTAGAGATTTAACTTGAATCAATTGTGATTTTCTGTTAAAATTCGTTACCACAAATATACATAGTTTCTAGAAAGAAACCATGTACATTTTGTTTATTTTTTTTTTGTAAAGATAACTAGCAATGTTGGTTTTTGGTCCCACATTACTAGCAATCCTGTTAACCTCTCCAGGTAAGCTCAATGGCTTATGTTAGGAGTGGGTTCACGTCGGTAGTATAATAGGTAGGCTTCGAATCCGCGACCTCACGATTGCGAGACCGATGCCTTAGCCATAGTCAAGTCAAAGTATTTTTTAAGTTCATTTTAGGGTCCGACATGCTCTTGCCCGATTTATTTTACAAGACAACTCAAGCACTTGGGAATAATACACGTGTCTCAGGGAAACCTAATCAAATAGTCTAGAATCTCCTTCGTTTTTTAAAGTTCTTTACATAAAGGGTAAGAACTAAGGCCTAACTAAGGCACACCGCTGGAACCGCCACTAAAATCCATCACTACTGAAAAGACGACGCAGAAACGATGGCTTCACCTAAGCTACGAGACGTCAAATATATTTCCAGAAAACGGTTAGGTACTCATCAAATATCAAAACAGTAGTTGTCTAACCACGCTGATATCCTAATGAAATTTCGTGTAAGGGTACAAGTCATGTGTCGCGAGGCAGTCAACCACTCGATCAGCTTAGCCAGCCTCTGCGCCTTGACCAACCCAGGAAGTCAATACACGAAGGGCCAATAGGGCCTAGATAGCCAACGGTCCTCGGAGGTCACGACCTCCTACATTCCCACACTCCACCCATAGTCGTAAACGAAAGTCCTCAATCACGGGACATATAAAACGAAGACCAGTTGCAGATTAAGCGGTCGTAAAATCAGTATCGGTTCTCCTTGAAGATTGGTTGTTAGTAAACCTATCTTTTGAGGGGATCAGATTGATACCATTGTTTAATACTATTGAATTTTGTAATTATATTTATCTGCACTTTAATATTTTATTTAAAAAAATGTATTCGTTTTTCTAATAAAACAATTAACCGCCATAAAAGGTTCATTTAACGAATAATTTCTTTATAGAAATTAACCATAACCGCAATAACATCTGAATAAGATTAGTAATGTTCGATCATATTATAATCAATCAATTAGAATTTGATAATAAAAACAGCTAAACGCACGGCTACTACATGATATTGTCAAAATAAACATGTTCCATTTTTTTTAAATAGGTGTGTCATGGAATGGTCAGATGCATGATGAAGTGATCAATTCTAATGGTGCGTTTGGACGCTTGCGTTCAAAGCGACATTCAACGGGCACGAACACGAACGCAAGCGTGTGAATAGGTGTGAATGTGCTGCTCGCTTATTTGCTTGCCGTGCTTCTAAATGCCAACTTGGTACACCTAAATGGCCAAGCTGCCGGAAAAATTAAAATCGACATAGGTATTTATGAATTCTTTTTGTAACGGATTACCAAGTAAGCTACCGATCCCGCTTGCAGTCTTTAGCCTCATTTTTACGATTTAAGGTCAGGTAAATTCTTGTTGAGTTCCTAGAGTCTCGGCATCTATAATTTTCATCACATTTTAATATAGTTTATAGATGTTTATATCAGCTTCATCAGTTAAACAATCTTCTAAAATCGATTTTCATCAACTTCTAATGGTTACATCAATTTTAAGAAAGAGAGTATTAGAAATTGGATTGATTTTGCTGTTATACATATTGGTACTTTTGACATCAGAAGTAAAAATATAAAAATCCATCCGTTTGAAACACAAACAACAACACCTTTACTACGTTGGGGGTAATAAATACCCGTATATTATAATCTAATAACGTGCATGAACTACCGCACTAGTCAACCCGCCAGTGATTCACACAAACACATTGTAACAAAACAAGAACCGAGTGTAGCCATAAACGTTGAGCTCTCATTCTCATGCAAATCGCTTAGGATTTAGTTAAGTATTCACTTAAAGGGTTAACTGGTACATTGGGGGTGCTGGTGACCGGTTAGTGTAGTGTTAACTAAAACAATAGAGGGTATATATTGTGTAAATATTGTACATATGATGTAATAGGTCGCAAAATGTCTTACTAAACTATTAGCAGAACGTTCCGGCTTCGCAAGGACTTTTATCCATAATCTACACACTTAATATGCATTGTAATAAGCATATAAACGTTTCGTAAAAAAATATCTAACTGAGAGTGAAAATCGCATCCAAGTTCGTTGCGTGGTTTAGGAGGTTTTTGTGGATATACAGACAAATAGACGTGGAAAGCGTCTTTATTTTATAGAAGGACAATTAGATTGTTACGGAAATATTTTACAGCTTCTCCTTTTTTAAATATATATATATATATATATATATATATACTATATAGATTTAGTAGGAGGAGTAGGAGGAGTATATATATATATATATATATATATATACTATATAGATTTACTAACGGTTTTAAATACCTACGTAGCTTACTGTTAATTAGCTTTTTTTCTCATTAAGTAATTCTAAATTCAATTGAAAAAATAACAACTTATATACCTTTATATCTATTTTTCCTAACAACGATCCTAGGATTATCGTTACATTTTAGTTTGCTCACTTTCTAGTTAAGTAGCGCTTTAGGCTAATTGATTTTGTGTCGGGGTTTTGACCTGGAAATTAGTTCGTTAAACTTTACATAGCTTACAACTGGTATTTTACTACTATCATAATAAATTATTTTATACTAACCATGCAATAATATGTCATAAATTATTCTGAAAAAATATGTTCGTTTATAATTTAGCTTGTCTATTATTTATTATTCATCAAAAGAAAAACAAAAATGATTTGATGATTAAAAATGTGACGTCATACGCTAGTATTTCATACAAACTTGTAAGAAGCGTATCGTATATGACGTTTCTTAAAAAGACACAAGCGATAGAAACATTTCTATGCAACAAAGATGACGGGCAAGATCTTCGTGTACCTGGTAGGTAGCAAACATTTAAATTTTAAAAGTAATGCGCTTATTACACTACACTGAATTAGGGACCCTAAATCCTTAAAAAGAGCGGTGTAATAGGAGTTAGGGCCCTAATTCTCTAACAAATTTTCAAGGCCACCTCGATTTAGGGCCCTGACTCAGGGTATTGTAATAGCCGTTTAAGTACCAAACTTCTAAGCATCTACATTCTACATTTTGAATCTTAAACTGATAAGTATCAATTTTTTATCGTCTCTGTTACAGATAGAAAAAACTACCATAACATCGCCGTATCTACGCGAAGTGTTTGAACAATATCATCTTCACCGATCCCATACATGTCATCGTGAAACAATAATGAGCATAACGACATGGCGACACAGTCACAGATGCATCGAAGGTAATGGTGCGGAAACCTGATACCGTCAGCTATACACTACAGATTCTCCCTCTCACTCTTATGTTGGTACGTTATAGGGGAGAGCTTTGGGTAATTAGCAAAGTTGCAAGTTCTTAGGGGAAAGTTTTGAATCGATATCATTAAAGTTTGATGTGTCGGTGGCGCGTATATCCAATTGTAGATGAAAAGTTTGTACGTGTAATGATAAAATGTACCGTAATGACTATGTTATCCTAGTATATATTTTTTGACGTGATAACGTCTTATAAATCGATGACAGGCTGAACTTACGAAAAATTGTGACGTCATCGCTCACGTTATGTACTCGTTGCTAAGCAACGCAAATGGCAATTACGCCTGCTGAAGTATTGTGGCCGTCCGTATCCACTGAAGCTGAACCAGGTTGTTTATAACAATGTCATCAATGTTTTGGCGATTGCAGCGACATGTGATACAGTTGAAAATTAAAAAAGGCGTCACGGGTATGGTTGTTTATTCAAAGTCATCAATGTTTTCTTATGACGTTATCACGTAAAACAATCGCCCGTAAACGGATTTTACATTTTTTTAAATAATAAAATACTTAAGGTTTCACGTTGATTTACTGACTAACAGTTACAGCCACAGTCGAAGCTGCTCGAGATTCGTCATATTTTAAAACACATTAAAGGGAACGAAACGAATGAGAAATCAACAAAAAGCTCAGCGAAATAGGGGACAAACCCCATCTGGCACCAACTTTCACTTTTTTCCTCTACATGTACCTACAACACTTATAATGGAACACAAATAGTGCAATTTCACTTAACCCGTCATCGCTGGTACATCGCAATGTTTGCGAACCGGGGCCGCGGGGGCCTGAAGTACCCTGTGTCTGAACGCCTAGACATTAGCTACACAAACAACACTCCACTCGAAACCGAGGGGTTGTATGCCTCACGAACAAAACGTGACTTTTAATCGCGATAATAGCACCGTAATAAGCCTGTTTTGATTAAAATGTTACAGCCAAATAGTTTAAAATGATAACATCGTTATTGTGAATATTCGCGATCAAAATTTTATTAAAACAAACACGTTGCTAGCGAGTTCGCTGAAAAAATATTTGTGTAAAATAAAAATTCAATCAAAATTATCGAGAAATATTAAAAATGTGATTTAGAAAATCTGTCCACAGAGCTGCGTAGTTAAACATTGGTAGTTATTTCCATACGTGTAGCGCTGAGAGCGGGTCGTGAACAGCGCTCGATATTGACAAGCGAAGGGCTGTAAGTGCAGCTACCGAGCCGCACTACACTCCAACTCGCTGCGCCTCTAATGACACGGTATCATGTTTATTTCACGTCTAAAACTTATCGTTTCTACATCGTTAACGCCGCCGACGAATTGAAGCACTAAACGATCCCCTAAAAGCTGTTTAAGGTCCATTATGAGCGAAAATACCGAGGCACTTAAGGAGTACGGTATCCCACGTCGAAGGGCGCGCTTGAATTTTCCGGAGTACTTTTTCAGATTAAAATTTTGGCATCGGGCAAGCGGTCGGTAATGAAAGCGGTACGGGCCATTAAGCAGGGGCTCGGCCGGCCATTAGTTGCTCACGTTCACAATTACACCAGCTGGTGAGTTACGTTTGTTACGCGTCGACGTCGCTGGTCGGTCGGGGCCGGATCGACCGCGCTCGACGTCCCCGCATCGATCGGCGCCGCACGGTTATAGCCCTCGGTAATGACCTTCAAAATTGATTACGATTGAATTCTTTTTGTGTTCTTTTGTGCCAAAAACGTCTGGTGTTAGGGCTTTTGATATTTGAAGGGTGATATTTTTTTGTAAACTTTTTAATAACACGTAATGTCAGATTTTTTCCTTATGCTAGGTTGTGGGAACTTGATGTACATTACATACCTTTTAAATTGTCACTGAATTAGAAGAATATTTGCGCAGGGACATACCTGGAAAGAAATGAAGACTGAGTTAGCAAAATATTTTTTTCTTAATTATAAAATTGGATAGGATCTACAGTTTGTATTGTTTTTTGACAAACATTTTGGGTTACATGCACGAACAGATTTTCATCAAACATATCTAAAATCTATAAGTCATAAGTTAGGTTAATTAACATCCATCAAAAAATTCAAACTTAATCAAAATTTCGCAAAAATTAAACCTATACCTTTATCCGTCGAGAAGCAGACATAAGTAACAAAATTCTATTCTAGCCCTGTGAGCTGGAAAACAGTGACGTGCTCGTTATATCGAGGTCGAATACTTGAAAGCCGCTCTAGTGATGTACCTACTTAGTGCCGCTGCAAGCATGTACTAGTCGAGAAATAATTTGAGTATTTTCCAACAAAAGTGACTGCTCATTTGTAGATAAACTAGCGCACTTACTCCACACTGAGAGTGCGGGTATTGCTGTGCAAGAGGTTGTTGGGTTCGATTCCAAAACTCGACAAATCTTTGTGAAATCCATAAATATTAATTATGAGACATATAGTTAATAGACGAAGGGCTCGTTGCTTATTTACATATAAATGCGCAAAAAGATAAACGCAATCTTACGAATTTCCGATTATTCTCCGAAAATTTACCGATTTATTTTCTGGTAATGTTCATCTATACGCTTATTAACATTTGGCATCGATGTGAGAAGAACTGTATGAAAGGTTTTATCTTACATGTTGTATGTTATATTATAATATTCAACACAGAATTGACCGTTATAAATATCGAAAATATCTTAAATACCTGTCTCTCTGTCAGTCTTTATCCCAAACTGGACAGAGGCCGTAGTATTGCAACCAGACAACTGACAAACGTATCAATTTCTAAATAAATACATACTATAGATAAACTACACCCAGTCACATAGTAATTAACAGGCTTAGCAGTCAGAATATCAAATCACTACACTTTATAAAAGAAAATATCAAAATACTCGATAATTCAGAACGTGACTGAGCCCATCCCTATCACACAGAAGCTATGTCACGTCCAAGTGTACACCAGCTAAGAGGATTAAATATTATCTCGACAAACACACGGATACGTGCGACTAAACTATCAGACACTCTTGCGTATTGATTTCTATTTCATTATTCCCTTTTAACCTAAGTTCACTTTTTGATAAACTTTCGCGATTTCTACACATTATAAAATTATTTAAACTACGGGTCTTATTCGCGTGAATAATTAAAGGTAAAATACCTTGTTAATTGCCAGACGTTTTGACCGTATTGCAACGGCCGCGGTCACGGGTAGACTGACCACGGCCAAACATCAATCCGTGGCACATCATTCGATTCTATCAAAAACATTATAAGGTTTCTTGATCAAGTTTTTTGATCTTTTTTGATCAAGTAAATATTTTTGGA
The DNA here is from genome assembly GCA_945859575.2 of Herminia tarsipennalis. Lineage (NCBI taxonomy): Eukaryota > Metazoa > Arthropoda > Insecta > Lepidoptera > Erebidae > Herminia > Herminia tarsipennalis. The sequence continues at coordinate 3,359,831 of OX243843.2, read as the reverse complement.
AATAATCTTTTCGAAAGTTGTATAAATTGCCCCCCCCCCCTTATTTTTTTAATCGTGTGACCAAAAATTATGCTAAAAATCGCCAAGGTAGCGCTTAATTAATACTTTAAACTAAAATTATTTGAACCATGATCGGATATACCGTCATGAAGTTATTGCCGAAAAACTGCGTTTCTCAACAAAAGGGCGTAAGTGCCATGACCATACGCTCTTCTGCTGATGCAAATATTCAAGGCTGTGGAATCCTACAATTCCCCCTGTTGCCCCCCCCCCTTTGTATCCGCGCCTGACCAAGTAACACGGCATTTTGTTACCTACATCCATAAAATGGGAGCCGTGGATATCGTCGTGTCTGTTATAATTATCAACTGTTTTAAGCATTGTGATAAATTAAAAGAAGTTTAAACAAAGTATAAAAGCATATTGTTTAGGATTTTGCTTTTTAAGCTACTAATGCTTAATCGACCGATAGGTTTATTCCCAGTAGTTAGGTGGAAGAAGGTACGCGGTGGAACTAGTGGGAATTTATTTCCCAATAGTTCCGTCAACGGAACTTATGGGAAATCTGATTTTCATTAGTTCCGATTATAAAATATTGACGTATACACCTTCATACTCCTTTACAAAAAATAAGTATCAAACCAAAATTGTGGACTCGGCATACTTGTTTCCGTATTTGTTTTGTTTGCTTTAAAACAGGAATGGTTTAAAAAGTGAGAAAAACTTCCAAAGAAGAGCTGAAACATAGAAAAATTGTTGGTAATTTTGTTTGGAAATTACCACTACAGATTACCTAAATATAAATTGAATTAGTTAACAAAACAAAATAAAACAAAATAAGTATACCTAAATACTTACATCCAATAAGTATCAGGATCTAAACCAATAAGTAACGGAGGAGATAAACATACTTGTTATAAATTGAACCATGACAATACTAAGGAAGTAATTAAAATCAGCAAATTTCATATTTATTACAGGTTTTGGTACGTTTGTATTGGCCGGCTAATGGATAAATACGCTATTTCGACGATATCCCACTGATTTTAGACATTTTAATAGGTCTATAAATTGACTTTGATAGTTCGGACCATAGGACTACGATCGGGATTTTTTGAGCATCTTTACAATATATGATACAACAATAAAAGTAAACCAGTTATTTAAGTAATTTAAAACGAGCTTACCCATAGTTAACGCAAGCAAAACCGTGAGAGAATGCTAGCCAGAGCTACATAAGACGCGCGTTAATATGTAGAAGCTATGAGGAATTGTAAAAGTGCCTTAGCAAAACACGCGTTAAGAACTAACAGATCATGCATCATCATCAGCCTCAGTCTAGCACTGGACATAGGCCTTTCACAACACCCAGTCCTCCACCCTTCGCATCCAGCCTATCCTAGCGATCTTCTTTAAATCGTCGGTCAATCTGGCTGTAGGTCGCAGGGTGGGAGGGCGTTTGAAACCCCAAATCACCCCCCCCCCTGGGGACACCTATGATATCTACCTACACAAATAAAAAACAAGCTTCAAATATGTCATAAGTCTTAATTCAAAATGGCCACCGAAATTTGAAATCCGAACATTAACAACGTCCCAACATTCCCGTTTGTAGTAATGGCATATTTTATTAAATTGATACAAAATATTTGCGTTGAACGAGGCGCGCACGACGAACGTTTACGCGCAAATCTAATAAATCTACTCGCTCCCTAGTAATGTGCTATTAAATTTGTTTGATTACATATTACAGGGGACTGTTTTCCTATAAAAGATATTACGATTTTATTGGATGACAAACGTTTTATTTGATGTTTGGTGGTGAGAAATGTATTGATTTATCTCGGAGAAAATTTAATGATAATAAATTTCAATTGAATTAGATGAAATTGTCGAAGATTTTGTATATTTATTTATCATGTTGTGGAATGGACTTAGCAAATAAATAAAAATAACTTTTAGTGAAAATTAACCAACTTTAAATTAATTTTACTTACTTACCTACTCCTATATAATGTATGTATATTTTAATCTAGGATAACGTTTTGTAAATTAAAACCTTCTTCAAACTAAAACGGATCAGTAAAACTCAAAAACTCAAACTCTTAAATCAAACTGAACTCCCTTTTATGGTTAAAAACATGAAATAGTGTAAAGACAGTAAAATAAATACCCATACACTTCACTTCAAAATACGAGGTAAGGTCCAAAAGTTTCCGGCCAAACGGCCAAATAAAGAACTGCATATATTTTCAAAACATTTTTTTATTTTTCGATATAGTCTCCCCTTTATTATAATGCACTTTTCAGATCTCATAATAGGCATTTCTATGCTCTTGTAAAAATACTTTGATATTTTGACCTCAAAACGTGCGTAAACCGCACGGGTCACTTCATCATCCGAAGAAAATCACCTTCCCCTTAAGTCTGCCTTAAATTTCGTAAACAAATAATAGTCACTAGGGGCCAGGTTCGGACTACTATAAGGTGGGTGGCAAATTTCCTCGAAGCCACATTTGAAACAGCAGTCTTGGCAATTGAAGTAGTGTGAGCTCTGCTAAGTTTTCCATGACGCTTCTGCTTGATCGCCTAACTGCTGAATAAGGGTGGCGTAGTATCTGCCATTTACTGTAGTATTCCTTTCTTTTATGTCAATCATTAGTATTCCGTGACAATCCCAGAATACCGTAGTCATTATCTTTTTGGTGGATTGCGTTACCTTGGCCTTCCTAGGCGGCTTTCACCAGGACGACGCTACTCCATCGATTCCCTATTGGAGAGAGGATCATGGTATAAAACCATGCTTTCGTCCCCCGTACCAATTAACTTCAAAAAACTAGCTCTGTGTCGTCTACAGGCTTCTAAAACTTCAATGGCTTCCCGCCCCAAACTAAACTGCCTGCATTCTTTGATGATAGAAAAAGACGGAAAGATATTCCCGTACACAGCATAAAACTTAAACATTTTGAATATTTTCAGATTTCTTTCTAAACGCCGTCAAATCAAAACTATAACTCAAAACTCTACACAAAAAAACAGAATAAATGACAATCACAGTGGCAGTACTTAGTAAACTACCCGTGCGGTCCAAATTTTCTCCAACCCGATATTTTGGACCGCAGGGGTAACAAAGTACTGCCTAATTCAACCTTATTATATATTATTGATATCATACTACAGTAATATTTATACTCTTAAATTATTTACCTAAAATACACACAGGCATAGTCAAAAAATAATGTAACAAAACGCTACGTCTGTCCCTACAGACGTAGCGTTTTGTTACATTATTTACAACTCGATTTATTATCACAAAACTGCCTCAAATCGATTTCTCGATTAACTAACATTATTTGAATCGTCCCCAATCACGAGATACTAGCAAATATAATATATTATAGGAAATTTCACCGTAATCAGAGATATAGCGTAATTATTATTATCATCGCTATAATTTTTGTTTCCCTTATCCTCGTTGTAATCGTCCCATATTTCTATGGCGCCGGAAGAGAGCCATGGCGTGAAATGAGAAATGTATTTTTAAATGAAAAAGATTTACGTAAAAGTACAATATTTTGTAGTTTTTTGTTGAATTATTAACTTCGTCAGAAAAAGCAGTAAAAATCTATACAGCTAAAAACCATATATTTCACTTCAGACTTCAGACGACACTGCACCATTTGGCTAGGTTATTCTTTTTAATTTTAATGTTTTAAAATGTTTGAACAAAAAAAAGAAAATGTTTGTTTCATTATTTACTGCCTCTGGACAATAGAGCTCATAGAAACTAAGTATAACATTCCCAAGAGTAAGTACATTTCAGTATAATAAGTACTTTAAAAGAACCTTTAAAAATACTTACAATTTTGCATTCAGTTTGTATATATTCAAAGGCATATCACTAACAAGAATACATACCATTTGTAATCATTAAAAGCCCTAAAGTTAATAGCTTCTTTGTGAACCATTCTTTCAAAGCCATTTGCGATCGCTTAAATGCTCTCAAAGAGCCCTGAGTAGCCATACTACTTACCTACCAAACCGTAGTTAGCAACAAGGTATTTGTTTTAATCTCTGCTATAAAACTCGGCCCGTAAAAGGTTCGGCCCTATGTCCATTTAAGGGAGCCCATACTCCTTTGTTGATTTGTGGAATTTACGGCAACTATTTGCTAAAAAGATGTAACGTAAGTATTAATATTGTATGAGTCTGCTTATAAAACGTTACAAAGGTATTTTATTTTTTTATCTAAGCTTTTTATTTGTTATAGTTTCTGAGTGTACCTACTGAAAGAGTAAAAAATAAATGGCCGAATTTAAAACAACATTTGCCTGATCCAGTCATAAATTATACGGCACTTTTAAAGGTAATAATCGACTTAAAATTTATATACTCAAAGGCCTCGTTAGAGCTTAAGATAATAGAGATAAATTCAGACATCGCATTGACAAGCGAAACTATCCCCAAGAGTCCAGATAGAACGAACATAGTACTTAATCTTAGGGTACAATTACATAGTCTATTTGCACGATACCCGTTTGTCAGTATCCTAAATTGCGTACGGGCGTCGGACGGATATTTACGGCTCCCAGCCGTAGTGTGGCCGAGACGTCTCCATCAATGGCCGAGCAAGAACCGTAAATTAGCGGCCCGCACAATACACCGAACCTCCGCCACAGAATTAACATAATAAAAAGGGAGCATTCATATGCCGGCCGTAAATAAAGTTTTATGGCTATCGCTCTAATGCGTCCAAAAATGTCGCGTAGAGGGGTCGGTTGGCATCGGCAGCGAGTATCGCGCAAACTTTATAACACAAGAATTCACACTCGCACCCTAGGGTGGCCATAATAAAATTTACGCATCGAGAAAATCCGGACGTTCCTCTGGAACTCGTATGCATAGATAACGCGATATAAAAACGCCATTAAATTTACGAGCATCGATGTGCGTACACCCGCGTCAACTCATCAAATATTTTTATGGGTATAAATATGTACATATTTTTTTTTCGTGCGCGCATTAATTCCTTTATTATACTATATATATTTTTTGTATATACATGTAATCTCTTGGAGAAATTCATGAATACATTTCCCTCGTCCATAAAAATACATGAGTGTTGAATGGTAATATAAACAAATGACTTCATGTGTCTGAAGCTACACTTATGGTCGTATTTTCACACATGGGTAGTATTCAAAGAATATTCGTGTTTATTTCAATATTCAGGATCCAAACCATTTAGCCTTTTTTATCTCAGGCCTATAAAGTGAGAGAACTGTATCTACAGACAAGATTTTATGAAATTGGCCATGTGTTTTGTACAACAAAAGAAATTTACAAAATAATTTCAGCAAGTGAAATGCGGTAATTAGTTCACATTAAACTTATAAAACATTGAAGTAATTTATAAAGTAATTGGCAAGAAATGCCTATAAAAATTACTTAATATTCGGCCTGCGACATCATAATTTGTTAAAATGCTCTCTGTAACGAAGCAATAACAAAAGCCGTGATAGTTCTTTAACTACCGACTAGATGGTGCATGCGAAGGTCCAACTCGCGAGCATCAAAGGATAGAACAATTTGAGGTCTAGTAAATAGTCCAGATAGGTGGTTCGATTGCGGCCCCAGTTTGGCTACGGAAGTCTCGGGTTCGATTACTGGGTATGGACTTCAAATTCAAGTGTAAAGTCGTTGACAATTCAAACTTATGGTCACCATTGGCTATGAACGATATGACCAAAGCATAATGACATACACAGCGGTATATTGCCCAGAAAAAATTTTTTAGCCTGGAAATCAACATTTTGTGAAATGCCGTAGTTTATAATGTGAGTCATGGAAGGTGTTTGAATGTTAGTAATTAACCTACCTTCCAAAATTAAAATATGAATTAACTAATTTTCAGTAATACTTTTAAGTTGGTTTAAATGTACCTATTACTGAAAATCACAACTCTGTCTACTTTATAGAAGACTAACTCCCTGCCCCGACTTCGCACAGGTGTCATATCGTTGTTTTTTATACCTTTAGTTACATTATTGTAATTTTCGTAGGAATCTCTAATTTTTTGACCGTAAAATATAGCTTATTTTACTCCCCGACAAAGTAGCATTCTAATGTTGACAGTTTTTTTTAAATCGGTTCAGTAGTTTTTAAGATTATTCGTGACATACAAAAATACAAATCTTCCCTCTTTATAATATTAGTGTAAACAATGACAATTGATTAAAAAAAATGATGTTTCTATCGTTAAATGGAATTTTAATCTGAATAATTATGACAGTAGTGTTTTATGGAATAGTGCTTATAAGGGATAATTTGGACTTGCTGTAAGTGCGACTGTGCTTATATAAGTCATTATATACGACCCTAGAGCTAATTGGTGGCCTCTGTGGCGCGGTGGGAGTGTGTCCGACTGCAACGCAAGCGGTCGTGGGTTCGATTCCCACACGTGACACCACTTTGTGTAATCCACAAATTGTTGTTCCGAGTCTGGGTGTACTTTGTGTCCGTGAATGGAATGTTTGTAAAGTCCCCCGCATCACAGGGCTTGTACAATAATAAAAAAAAAAAAAAAAAAATACTAGAGAAAATTACAGTATAGGTACAAAACAATAAATAGAGGCATGATTTATTTTTTTAAAGATAACTAGCAATGTGGGATTGTGGTCCCACATTACTAGCGATCCTGTTAACACCTTCAGCTAAGCTCAATGGCTTGTGTTAGGAGTGGTTTCACGTCGGTAGTATAATGGGTAGGATTCGAATCCGAGTCCTCACGATTGCGAGACCGATGCTTTAGCCATTAGGCTACCGCCGCTTGCAATCAAAAATTCCGAACCCATAAGCAATGGTAAATCCTTACATGCCACCCACACGTTGGACCAGTGGGGACCAACGTTGGGCCAACATGTGGAGCCAGCGTTAGCCAAGCCGTAAGTCTATAAACGGTAATTTGTGTATAGACCGACAGTTGTAACATTGTGTAATGCTTAATCTTGCTGATCCCTTTATAAGAAAAGGTAAAATACTGTGACAAAACTATTTCACAACAAAAAAGGTTTTCGAACTTTTTTTTACAAGAACGTGAGAAGTGGTTTTAAAGATCTGAGACACAAATACAAAGTCCCGTCTATAATGCAGTACAATAATATAGACTTTCAAACACGATTTGTTTAACAAAATCAGCTTATTTGTACCCTGAACAAATGAAGGATTGTACATGAATAAATTGTCTCTTTTGTTCTCTAAATAACAATATTGTCGACTTAATGCCGAGCTTCTTAATTAAAGTTAAAACAGTCAACAGCACTTCAATGGAAATAAACGTACCCAATATTTTAAAATGGACTCTAAACTACAATAAATAAAATGGACGACGACAAAAAGCGCAGAAGAATAACATAAACTTCAATGCTACAATTTCATCCGCACGATTTCTTGACATAATAACCTTAAAAGCTTACAACAAAAATGAAAAAAATGGAGTCGTTAAAGCAAAACCAAAAACATTTGACACTTTTATTTCTTCGCAAATGAAAAATAAAGAGGCCGCGGGACGTAGAAAAGTCATTTTTGAACGAATTATGCTCTTAAGTAGATAATAAACGCAGAAATACTTGTGTTTCCGCGCGAGAAGACGCGGCGAATTTGCCATGCGACCTAAAAGCTTTTGTCGAAATATCCATGCGTAATTACTGCTTATTGTGCAATAAGTAAGTATCAAATTGGAACCAAGAGTATAGATAATAATAATAATATTTTGAGAAAACTCACACAACGCCATCTAATCCCAAACTAAGCAGAGCTTGTACTATGGCAACCAGACAACTGATAAACATACTTATATATTTCTAGATACATACATGACACCCAGACAAAGAATAAACCATTGTGCTTATCACACAAAGTTTTATCTTGAGTGGGGATCGTATCCACGACCTCCAGCTTAGCAGTCAGGGTCACTAACCACTAGGCCAACAGGCCATTCGATGTACAGAGACACTCTACACATTCATACGCCGGCTGGCCCTGAGCCTGGTACTTCAAACCGCGTTACCCTGCGATCTACCTCAGGTAATTACCTAAGGTAGGTCGCAGGGTGCAGTTTGAAGGATATTAGTATAACTTTAATAATTGAAGGAAAAATTCGTCACAGGCGGGACTTGAGACCTTAGGGGGCGGCCCTAAGCCGGTACCGATACAATGATGTCTGCCAAAGTCGAATTTAGAGTCATCTCTAAAGTAATCTCTATGGTCAAGAATTGTCCTTCACCATAGAAATTACAACGGAAATAGTATTTTTAGCATTTATAGTTATATAGCCTATAGCCTTCCTCGACAAATGGGCTATCCAACAGTGAAAGATTTTTTCAATTCGGATCAGTAGTTCCTGAGATTGCCGCGTTCAAACAAACAAACAAACTCTTCAGCTTTATAATATTAGTATAGATATTAGGTTTTTACTACAAAATCTAGGTATAATCCGTACAAAACAAAAGCATATTCGCCGTAATACGTTTATCTGTAAATCCTTTCTATATAACAATGGTGGTACAGAAACATTCTAGTGTACAGAATACAAATCACATATTGCCGGAACTGCATACCGGCGCCCAATTATTTGACGAACAATACAGAGTTGATTTACTGCATGTTCTCGCACTGTGGTGTCACTGGAATTCAGGGTTGGCACTTAACACTAGACGAAATATGATATAATCCCAATGACACAAGAAATCGTATATTTTAATGGAGAGCTATGATGCTAAAAGAAATTATCTTAATCATCTCTATTGTCATATCTGTTTGTATACTGAGCTGTCTCTCTACATTCGTCTTAAATTTTTGTCCCATAGGAATATAAAAGAGCGTAAGTGCACTTGTTCATAGTCTGCCTTCAGATTGAACTTAACGATTTTTTTCGTAACCGAATATCGATAAGTAAGTCCTAATTGGCTTTGTAGATCATTTCAAAATGAATTACCATGTGAGATGTACATCACACAATATTTTAGAGCCCATTAGGCCCTAAAGTATACTGAAGCTGTCAGTACATTCGCAGAAAAATTTCTATAAAACCTATATTACGCATACATAAGATAAGCTCTTCTGTTGAAAATGTACACATTAGTTCAACTTCTATAGTTATTAGTAGTTGTGCGACAGCCCTGCGCGTATGTGGGTTTCGAGATAAGGGGTCGCTTTGTTCCCCGACGTAAATATAAATTGCACCATAAATGTCAAATGGACACAATTGCTCAGGCCGACCGTGATTTTAACCGATTTAAGTAGCCCCACAGTTTGCATGGAATTATTACCGAAATTATACAAAGAAGGATCTTTTCCATTCTTCCGTGTAACTGGTTTATACAAATACAAGGTTTTATTCTATGAGACAAATTCTATTTACAGACATGTACTATTTCAAGTCACCGATTTGAAACTACACATCACAGAACCTTCAAGAACTTGGGAAAGGATCTTCAATTGTTATTTTTCTTTGAAGGAAGTTAGGTATCTTCATCGTTGCATACCTAATATAAGGTTGTCACTCGTGTGTGTTTTCTAATGTTTTAGTACAATTAAAAAAACTATGGAAACATCTAAACCACGAAACAGAATTTGATAGGAATTTCACTATCATCTATATATTAATACGTGAAGCAAAAGGGTTGTACCGCTTTTGACGAGAATTGCGCGGACGGAGGAGTATGAAATTTCGCACACTTATCTTTCTATATAAATAAAAGGAGAGGTTGACTGACTGACTGACATAATATCATCGCAGGGCCTAAACTATAAGGGTTAGAAACTTAAAATTTTGCACAGGGGCTCCTTTTATAACGTAGGGACTAAGAAAGAATTTTTGAAAATTTACCCCTAAAGGGGTAAAACGGGGGTGCAAAGTTAGTATGAAACTTTGCCGTTAAAATATTTTGTCGGAAGCCGCGGGTATAAGCCACTAAATTTATATAGGAAAAAACCATATTAATTTTATGGTCGAATGTCGAGCACGGACGACCATTAGTTATAGTAAATATGTCATTATACATGCATATTTCAGAGACTTCTCAAGCAAATGCTGTATTGTCTAATGTATGGCACGAATAGTAAACGGCTGTTACTAACTGTATCTACAATCATACATACCTATTTGATAAATCTTGTACCAGCATATAAAGATAGATATTTTTTTACGAATAAGAATAGATTATTTTTTCCCATTCCTCCAACAAATCTTCATCGTACAGACATAATTGCTTACAATTTTATATAAGTAGCGATAAGAAAACGAGAAGAGATACAAAGCGAAAGGAAAGGGTAGCTAGTTATAGATTAAGATGTTAGCGACTTCCTTATAGAGCAAATACGTATTTATTTGTAAGAGAGACGAGAAAAGCTCACCGAATTAGCCTCACATCGCTCCACATGCATCGAACGACTTACACTCCATTACACCAGTGCTTCCAGCGACGATGCTCAGCGCCTATCACTGCCACAGAATATACAGGATGATTTTAAATGTACCTACTAACAACCTCCCGCTCGTGGCTTTCAGCCAAACAATCCAAACAACAAAAAGTTAAAAAAAAAATTAAAACCAAAAAATATAGTATATATATAATATAGAGAAAAAAACAGGAATAATTATACAAGTAGGTATGCTGGTGGAAAAGGTCACCTCAGCATAATAATTCGGGTATATAAAATGAAACCTATTCGATTGAGTTTCGATATAACGTATCTAATAAGTTTAAAAATCACGAAAGTTAAAAGAATATGCGTAAAATAAATTTATAAATAAAAAAAAAATCTAGGTTAAAGGATAATTTCTTGAGAATTTAAATGACACGGCTAAGCTGTAAAATTACTAATGAAAGTCGAACGAACGAAACAGTATCTGCACAACATGTAAAGGCCCGAGTAATATCCCTTTGCCCAGTAACTGTAATATGCTTATGGACGACAATAAATATAAAACAAACAATAATATTTTTCACAAACACGCCAAGAAAGCAAAGACGAAAACCATTACATCATTCTATGTTCGCCACCGACCACAATCGGCCCATTCCCTTAACTCATTCAATAATATACCAACTTAAAACGCATTTCCACAAATTATTTGCGTAAACAAAGAATTTAAGACTTAAGTCCGTTGCCAAATAATACATCAAAAAGTTTTAACTGCTTGGAAAAATTATGACCAACTGTAACTATATATCCCGGTAAGTTGTTCATAGATAAACGATTCGTATGAAATGTTTGAGGGTAGTTGGAAATCTTGTGTTTGGTGGATCGTGAGTTAACGAGTATGCGATGACTTTGTAGCTTAGTCAAATTTTACAAATAAAAGTTCTAAAAGCGCAAAACGTGATGTAAAGCTGGATTTTTGGTATGTTATTTGGACCCCTTAGGGGAGTAAGCAATTTTGTTTTGCAAGCAAAAAAAAAGTTGTGCTAACTGCGCAAAACGCTACTGCTAAATTTTCGAACGGTTTTTTCAAAACGATTATGACGTCTGGTGTCAAACCAAAGACGAACAAAGATCGTCAACTTCAAGTACAATAAAGCACGGCCAACCTGACGTGCATGTTTGGTAACTTAGTTAAATAGTAACCAAAAGTATCTCACTGCAACGATTCTTTTTTTTAAATTTAATCTTAACATTAGAATGGATTAGTTACCAAGTGTTATGTAGTACTAAAAGTGCCGCGCAAACTCGCCAATGTCGATTCCAACGATTGCCACACAGGTCAGACGATGCAACACAGACCAGTCGTTGCCACACAGGCGAGTTGTTGCCACACAGGTTATGTCACTCAGGCTTTGCCACACAGGCTTGTTGTTGGAATTGATCGCGGAAGTAACTTTGTGACCTTATAACTGATTAACTACTTATCCTAATTTATTAATTTTGTACATCCTTATGCTATGGATTGTGGTGATTTCAATGACATTACTTATTACAATTACCGTCACCATGACAAAGATAATTTTCATCGTCCTAAATTTGAATTTTTGATCACCGTGAGGTGGTACAAACAAGCCGTCAACAAACAGTCGAGCAGCACATTCACGCCTATTCACACACTCACGTTCGTGTCCGTGCCCTTTGAACGCGAGCGTGTGAAGCCACCATCAATGTTGACTTACTACATAAACTAAGCAGCAGTTTCAGCTATATGTGATCAGTAATCAGTCAGAGTATCTTTTGTTCTTTATGTTTGAATATGAATTGATGACTTAAAACTACTTTATAAACGCGCTCGCGTTAAGTTTGTTCACGCCCTTACAGCTCGTGTTTCCTGAAATACTTTTTAATACCTAGTCTACATTTAAAAACCTCTGCAAAATACGGTTAAAGGGTGTGCTGGGCGTCCATGATCAAATAATTGAGTCAGGGCTTCTAATTTTTCAGCTCTATTAGGAATAAGGAATCATTGTATTTTTGTTTATAATATTTTGTGCTGCATAAATCTCTAATCTTTTTTGCGATAATGCGAAACAGATCGGCATCTCTGCTGTATCGAATGGGTCACAGTGACAACAGTCTTCTGAATGTCATTGCTAGCAAAGCTGAATGTGTTGGTGCCGAGTGCTGCGTCTCGTGGTAATTACTTTTATTATTTTATTTTCTCTATACTAACATAGTTTTTAAGTATTTACTAATAATATATGGGTGTACACAACCTGAAGTGTAAATAATGTAAACAATCTGTGCACAATCTATTACCTACACTGTTAAAACAACGTTGCACACTAAAACACAGTTAAGTACTTTAATTGAAAACATTATTTCTTAAAATCCTTTTCGTTCGGTGTTACCCCTTTATTTCACGTTCTTTATCTAGTCAAACAGTAAACAAGGCAACGCAAGGCACTACCCCCACTTACCGTAGAAGTCCGAGCGAGTAAAGGGTGGGGGCGCCTGTAAATAATTGATTATAATCTCAGAGGGAAAGTTCTCGGTAGCACTTCAGGATCGCTGCAACTGATGACCGGCTCCTACCGGCATTAGTGGATGGCCTGGTGCATGTTGTAAGCGGTATATGTAGCGGAAAATGACACTTTGAGAACGATTTACTAAAAATGTATCCTCGTCCGTTAATTTTGTAATGCGTGCTTTTCAAATTTAATAGGTACACACGAGTATATCTCACTCAAACAGGGTCAATAGCTTTGTGAAATATTCTCAACTAGCTTTCGCCCGCGGCTACGCCCGCGTGGATGTTGGTATCACTGAACTGCACTGGTAGCACTATTTCTTTATTTCCATTCCTTTCTTTATGTATATTCAAAAGTTTATATATACCAGAAGTAAGCATAAACCGAAAATAATTTTGGCAAGGGGCGTAACAATTTTTTTTGCCAATTTTTTGTTGCGTCAATGAATGAAATAAAAAATATGAAAATATTAAGCCCGAATATCTGAAAAATTTTGTTTTACAGTTTACCTTTGAATAAAGTCTGAAATCAAAATTATTGTCGTTTAAAGTTTTGGAAACTAGGTCAGATCTGTCACTATATTATATTATTACTACTCTATGCCTTATTGAGAGTATCTAGGCTTCCTGGTCCAAGCTTCCTAGACCATATATTTGAAAAAATATTTTTGTCTGTGGTTATAAGTCACTAATAAAGAGTAAGTAACCAAAACATCGAGAAGGTACAAAGTTCTGCAACAGCAAATTGGGTTTCATTGTAGAAAATTCCCAATACAAAACGTAGAAATTAAAAAATAAGACACAATAATCCTAACCAGCTTATAAAATCAAAAGGGGTTAAATGTTGATAAACTGTCGCGATTTCTACACATTATAAAATGATATACACTACGGGTCTTAATCGCGTGAATAATTTTAAGGTAAATACCTTGTTTATTGCCCGACGTTTCGACCGTATTGCAACGGCCGTGGTTACGGGTAGACTCGTCAAAAGACTTCTCTGTTTCGCTGTTCTCTATTCACGATTAATAGCTGAATGGCTCTGAATAAAAAAAATGGTAAAGAGATATATGGTATCATGGGAATAACATAATTATGAGCTGGATACTTAATATTGTGACTATGGTACTTTCGCGGACTTGGTTGTATTATATTATCTACAGGGAAAAGAACAAAGCTATTATTAATTAGTAATGGATGAAATTAGCTTGACACTTTCATAGATTTAAACAAGATAATCACGAATGACTAGTAACTTAGTCAGGGATAAATATAAGACTAGCTTCTACTAATGATAAAGCACCCAAGCCCAAGCACCCAAGCGTCTTTCACCTTTTTTGGAAACTAGACAGCAAAAAAAAACAGAAATACCAACCAGAACACTATCATAATATATATAAATATAATAATAATATTAGTATTTATTAGTATTAGTATTTATTAGTATTAGTATTTATTTCTAAATTTCAATTATTAAACTATAAGTATAATTACGTTATTGGAATCAAAACAGACGAAAAAACCGTCCTCCTAAATCCCGTCGTGTTAGGTTGCTTGCCGGGCTGCGTACCGTGCGTCTAAATGCACCATAAAAATACTAATTTCGAAACTCCACCCCTAAGGGTGAATTTTAAACGAACTTAAGCAACCTAAAGCTTGTCTTTTACAAATTAAGAACAACATGTATTCTAAAGAACACAGGTATTAACAACAATTTGTCATATCGTGTTCCCGTCAAGAAGTCATAACGAGCCATCTGTCAGAATTGACATAACCTCATAACTCTCAAACCATAGACTTGCTTGACAAAATGGACCATAGACACATACATACAGTTTAACAAATGGTGGTGCTCCGTCAACCATTGTATAACGTAAGTTGTCGTCACGAGTCCGCCATGATCGGATTAAGTTTAAATCTTTTATTTTTAAAAATCTCTTTGTTTCAAATTGAAAAGGTTTTAGTACTGATTAAGTGCATTTAAAAAGTTTCGAGTTGCCGGCTTAGTTACATAGAGGGTTTCTATAATTGCATTCTCTTTCTCAGCCTTGTTATTGTCCGTGTTATTCGGCTTTATATGCAATAGTTGACAAAGACATATGACACGATAGACGAAATTTTCAATGACTTAGAACGAAGCAACAAATTGTAGTTACTTAGTTGTATTTGATATTTTATAGCTCTACATTTTGAGTTTATTTATTAAAGACGATGTCATTGTGAGTAGGTAATCACGATGACAACCTATACCTAATAAAAATATGCAATTAAATTTAAAATCATATTTGAAAGTGGTTAAAAATTGCTACACCTTAATCACTAGATGGCGTTGGTGTTAACCTAGCAATTTGTTTTTCATTTTTCAATGATCTAATTGACGTCTATTTTCACAAAAAATAACGGACGAAGCCTCGAGCCTTAGGCTTTTGATAACACCGCACCACCTTGGTGCTACGCAGAGTTGCTCTTGACACTTGGCGATTGCCGAGTAGCACATTCAAGCCTGTGTTCGTGCCCGATGAATGTCGCTTTCAATGCGAGCACCTGAACCCACCATAAGAGTTTGTAAAATATAAAACAAGCTTATAAAGCGGCCAGGTCGTCTTTGGTCTGCAGCAATCTTGACCGTCAATTTGTATCACATCAAAGGCGAGACACTCCCTCCCTAAAGGGTTTATTACAGATAATTATTCGACCATTCCTAATGTGGTTACAAAACCAAGAGCTGTTTAAAGCATTTCTTTTAAATTTTAGAACTTCAGATTTTAAAATGAAAATTATGTGGTGCAAAAGAAAATTTTGGCAGCAACTGGCTTAGGTAACATTATAGAAATCCTTAAAGGTAGGCATTTCGAATTCATGAACCTACGTTAAATTTTAAATGCTATTAAAACCTTTGTGGACTTATCAAAGGAGTTTTACAACCTTTTTCATTTCCATAGAGGACACAAGAAAAAGACAATTACTGTATTGTTTGAGTTGTAAAAATGGCGGCAAACTAACATGTCAGTATTTTTACAGCTCAAATATACTCTACGAGTGCAAAATATACTTGAAATACGTGATAACTGGATAAGAACGAGACTTTGTGATTCAAAAAGGAATATGAAGAAAAATAAACTTCAAACCGGCAACGAGACTTTGTGATTCAAAAAAGAAAACTAGAAAGAAAATAAACCTGTAACTGACATCGAGACTTTGTGATTCAAAGAAGAAAACTTGAAACTGAAAGAAAATAAACTTGAAACTGGAAAATGCACTGAATGTGCGAGCCATAATCCCTACCGAGTAATATTGGCGGGAAGAAAAAAAAACTGCATTGTTTTAACCTTTAAAATATTGAAATTTATCACAAACAGTATATAGTAATCTGTGGTCACAAAACTGATTCACTCATAGAAGCTAAACATTAATATTATTTCCCCACATGTATTTGGATAATGAACCTTATTTTCGAAGTATTTTACCAAAAAATGACTTACCAAATCGCTCTAAAAACCCGCAATCTTCATAAAAAACTCATCTAAACCCCTCAAAATGCCGAAAAACGGTACAAAACATCCGATCGTAAGTACAAAGTGTACTAATAATGACGGCTATTAAGACAATCGCCCACTCATCGCGATGCAGGTTGCAGTAATAGGCCATTACGTTAATCTTATCGTTGAGCCTCGTTTGCAATAACGATTCCAATCAATTACGACCTAAGAGGTGTGAAAAAAAGTGAAAAAAATCTCTCAAATGGGTGAAAAGATACAGAGATTATCGGAGAATTACTGTACTTGCTGACTGAGGAGAAATAATCTATGAATCTTTGATTATATACTAATATTGTAATATTTTCTTACGTGATAGCGTCTTAGAATTAAATGACGGGGTGCACGTACGAAAAAGTGTCACGTAGCAACGGTCACATTATTGACTGGTTGCTAAGCAACGCGAATGGCGGCTCCGCCTGCTGATAGGCTGAATTGTGGCCGTCGGGCCCATGCGCCCGGGTCCACTAAAGCTGTCACAGAAATCATCAGTCTAAAAAAATACATTTCTCATTTGTATTTTTTTAAAACTGTTATTACACAGTTATTTGTTAATATAAAATAGTGTAATATAAAGAAGCCACAGAATAATTAGTATATTACAAATCACTCTGTATAAAAGTGCAACACGTAATATATTATGTTACACCCAGGTACTTTGTTTTTCAAAACACACTGACTGCAGACACACATACATTTTCTTTAAGTATTTAAAAAAGACAGATTGAATGAAAAACTAATTATCACAAATAAAGTAACATCAAATTTAAACAACAGCACTAAAATAAACGATTATGCGCATACCGCATTAATGATGCGTACGCTCACTAAATAAACAAATAAATCACGCAGACATACCGACACCCTCGTAAATATAACACAGTATAAACGAACTAATAACGTGTATTCTTTTTAAATTATATAAAAGTGAGAGAGACAACTAATCTTTTATAAAAAAAAACTTATTTTTTTTGTTATAAAAGACGACTCCCGCTGTAGGGTACAAGCCCTGTGTCGCGGGGGACTTTACAAACATACAAATCACGGATATAAAGTATACCCAGACTCGGAACAACAATTTGTGGATCAGACAAAGTTGTGTCCCATGTGGGAATCAAACCCACGACGTCTTACGTAACAGTCGGACAAACTCCCACCGCGCCACAGAGGCAGTTAAAATAATGTTAAAATTTAAGTATAAATAACTTAAAGTTAAAATAATTACTTGTCATGTATTTCAGAGTCTGCCAAGTTAGTTGAAAAGTCAACGAGACTTTAAGAGGTTTCGGGTTTTGCCCAGTTAGCTACAAAACAACGGGAATTCATTTTAGAGAGGTTTTGTGCTTGGCTGTCGATAACCGGAGCCAAACTGTCTATAACTGACTGCACACCACGCAGCAGTCTAACCGAGTATGAACATGTACTATTATTTAAAAAAAAACCGGGCAAGAGCATGTCGGAACATGTTCAGTGTAGGATTTCGCGGATGTACAACAAAGAAACGCACTAAAAATACGATCTAAAAAAGTGCAGGAGCAAAAAACACAGCAGCAGCTTCGTGACACTTACGTCCTTTTGTTAAGAAGCACGGTTTTTTTTGGCAATAGCTCAAAGACGGTATATCTATCTATGTATCTATCTAGGTAAACCTTTGTACCTTTTTTCATATTTTTTTGACAAAATGTTTAAAAGATAAAGACTTAATATTTGCAACTTTCGGAGCGATTGTTTCCGAAAATATTCACTTAATTAAAAAAGTTTCTTAAAAACTATAAAATGTTTTTAAAATATCTGTCGCCATTTTTGTTATCCACGCAGACAGGCAACATTAACTTACATAAAGGCTAAAAAATAGCCCTAACAACTCAGTCGTACCACATTATTTCGAAAATTCATTACATTAACGTTAATCTTTTGAAAATGGCGAGGGTAGAAAAATAATGAATCAAACAAAATTTATTCGGCTATTACACATATAATCAACCTTGATATAATAAAAGGCAGTATTTGCAGACCAACCTTGCTACATATTGTAAGGAAATTAACTAATGGCTAAGAATGTATGTTTATATGTACTAACATTTTTAGTTGAATTTCGGATGCCGCAATCGTTAGGGTTGCCCCGTCGCCATGTTCTAAAAAAAACAGGTTGCACTATTACTTATTCTATTAATATTGTAGCAGTTTCGTCTTACTAATTTTCGATCAGGGTCACCTGATCCTGACGCGAGTTTAATATTTTTTACCCATCCCAAAAAAAGTGCACAACGCCGCTAAAGAAGTTTGCACTTCAAAACTATCTTTATTGTTTCTTTGACATGATGATAATAATTCATTGAAAATTAAGTCGCAGTTCCTTTGGTAGACTTACATACCTATGTAAGCCTACCAAAGGAACTGCGATTAATTACACAAATCAGTAGAAACTTTGAAATCACTCACACCCGCCATGTTTGTTTTTTCCTTACGTCACTTATCTAAGAACACTTGGGAGGTCAAAACGAATCTAATGACGGCTTAAATAATTGTAGAAATCCATTCAGTGGTTTGTGAGATTATGGTAATAAAGAATATTACATACATACATACAAGATACGCGCGAAAAACATAACCCTTCCTTGCAGTCGGGTAAAAACGATACATAAATCACACACTTTTTAATTCCTTGTCAACCCACTACTTATCTAATCAGTATAATCTGTTATTATTGATATCATACACTAATTAACATTTTCATAAGTTGGAGTGAAGGCTTAGTATTTAAACCCACTCCTGCTCGATGACTTGCAGTACTGTAAACGCCCGCTTTATTAACGAGTGTTTTTGGGTTAATATGCCGTTTCGCGAACAAATGATCTTTACTCGCAAGTCATTTGTGGAAAAAAAATACCAACAGGGGTGTCAGTATTAAAATTTTAATTGTTTTTAGGGAGCTTGTTTGCAAGCTGATAGTTTGTGGGAGGAAGTTACTCTATATCCGTAAAGTTTTCGGCGATATT
The DNA here is from genome assembly GCA_945859575.2 of Herminia tarsipennalis. Taxonomy (NCBI): domain Eukaryota; kingdom Metazoa; phylum Arthropoda; class Insecta; order Lepidoptera; family Erebidae; genus Herminia; species Herminia tarsipennalis. The sequence goes on along the minus strand of OX243843.2, from coordinate 3,340,338 downwards.
ATCGGTTAAATTTTACCGAATTTATACCACAAAACTTATTAGAGGGGGCATCGTCACGTATTTTCATCATCATTAGTCAATAGACGTCCACTGCTGGACATAAGTCTCTCTCGGGCATCAACACAATGAGACGTTACGCCGCCCTCATTTGTAATCGATCTTAAATCGATTGTATACCTCTAAAAACATCATAACATTTCGAGACCAACTTGATCTTAATCCATCTAGTGCATCGGTCAAAGCAACAGCCAGAGGTCAGAATTGTATAATTTGCAAAGCCGCACCCAAGTTCTTCTATTAATTTAGACGCTACACGGCACAGACAAGCAGATACAGCCAGCGCTGGGTATAGTTATAATTAGGTATGCATAGTTACTAAGTGGCTATGCCTAGGTGTAAGTGTACATAATTTAGGTTTTTTTTCTTCGTTATCCTTAGTTGACAATTTTGGTTTTGTTTTTTATTTATTATTTCTGTAAAAGGTTGGACAAAAGGCTAACTTAACCTGTTCGTGCGATCCCCTAAGGTTCACACTGAAAATCAGCGCTGTGATGTGGTTCGCCGAAACACAGCAATACGCTGACTGCGGAACTATCTGTCGTTTCCTAAGATAAGCTAGTTTTAGGTCTAGATTAAGGTAACTGTAAATTTATGGATGTGCCAATTAAATATCTATTCTTTTTCTAGATACACACTTTATAACCTCTATCTATATTAGGGGTTAAAAAGCCTATGTTACTAAAATAGCATTTTAAAACAATAGCAATTTAAAGACAGCAGCACAATTAGATTAAATTCTACAATATTGTAAGCATTCAAAGAGCAGTCCATCAGTTATTCAGCACATAATTGGGTCTAATTCGCTGCTGTTTGAAGCGAAACAACAGTAAACAGTCTATGAGTAGACAATACTGGGTAATGACTTCAGACATGCGACATGTACTTAGGACTCGTTTGCTTCTATTTGTTTTATGTGTAGGTAAATAATGTAATTAGGATTTTGTGACAGTGCGAGTTTCTGTAGCATTTTAATCATAATCAGCGATTTTAAACAATCCCACTGCAGCGTCACAGGTTATCTTTCTGAGAGAGTACGAGCTGCAATCTACCACTTGGGATTATGTACTTAATCGAATTTTTGGTATGAATACATAGTTCTATGTCATAGGCTGTTTTGGTGATCACCACAGTCTCAGTTATGTTCTAGTGTTAGTAATAGTGATACAAGCATATTACTGTGTTTCGGAATAAGTTTAGTTCAGCAATACACTGATTACAATGCGTAGCTAGTGTTTGCTGAACTAAACTTATATCTCAGAATATAAAGTGAAGTGCAGTAATGTTCGGATCCTGGTTTTTTTTAAGACTACTTTCTGTGTTGCGGGGCATTCTGACATACAAGTAACGGACATAAAGTACACCCAAACTCGACAATTTGTGGATCACACAAAGTGTTGTCCCGTGTGGTAATCGAACCCACGACCTCCTGCGTAGCAGTCGGACATACTCCCACCGCGCCACAGAGGTAGTTTTGGGAACCAGATTTGAGTATTGATGCTGCTTGGCATGACACTTACCAGTCTGACCTGCTAGTCTCTTCATTCAGTTATCTATACTGATATTATAAAGCTGAAAAGTTTGTTTGTTTGTTAGAACGCGGTAATATCAGGAACTACTGATCCGAATTGAAAAATTCTTTCACTGTTGGATAGCCCATTTATCGAGGAAGGCTATAGGCTATATAACATCACGCTACGACCAACAGGAGCGGAGCAGCAATGAGAAATGTTGCAAAAACGGGGCAAATTTACGCGGACGAAGTTGCGCGGGACAGCAAATATAAAATAAGACCTCTGACACCATCCCATTTACGACTCTGGTGATAAGCTCGAAATTTGTCTGAAGCTAAGCAACTCTTTTACACAGGTATAAGTCATTCGTTGCAGACGCTGGTTATGAGAAAAGTTCCTTTACAGACTAAGAATGTGAGCCCGACACCCACCGGTCCTACACCAACTTCCCGATAAGCTTTTGCAAGTTTACTGACTGAAATACAACTACAAGTTGTTTTGGTGTAATTTTAGTATTATATAGTACTTCCATAGTCGGGTTACTTTATCTTTTTATGGGTGTATTTGTACGATATAGGCCTTAGTAGCAGTATTATTAAATCGAATTTAGAATTGCATGTCTTTCTCAGCCATAGAATAATATTGTATGGCATTAGTATTGTACATACGAGTACCATGGTGCCATATGTAAATGCTTACTACAAAGTTATAGCACTTTCATTTTGACAAATGTCAGTAGTATAATGTGCATAGCATAAATGTTATGTCTGCCCTGTTGCAATATCCGATTGGATTATTATCGCATATAATTTTTTACTCTATAATAATATTATAAAGCTGAAGAATTTGTGTGTTTGTTTGACCGCTATAATCTCAGGAACTACTGGTTGGAATTTCAAAATTATTTTACTGTTAGATAGCCCATTTATCGAGGAAGGCTATAGGCTATAATAACATCACGAAACGACCAATAGGAGCGGAGCAGCAATGAAAAATGTTCCAAAAATGCGAAAAGTAGATGCATACGAAACCATTGATTTAAAATACCGTGTAATTTTAAATTTTCGATAACATTAGGTAGGTATGAGCTATTAATATTACAGGTAGGTCAAGTACATATTACAACTTGAATTTAACCACTCCTTTATGTTACACGTTCTTCAGACTAGAAAAAAATCTGTTAGTTCGGCCATTATTAGCAGGCGTTTAAACCCATAGCTCCTCTACCCCCCCCCCCCCCCCTCCCTAATATAAGCGTCGGCAACACGCATCACATCTAGTATAGTTTCTAGGTCACTACTTATCACCGTGCAATGCCCGCATGATAAACACCGACCTCAGTTTCTCTAGCAGAAATCTTACTACACATTCGTATAGTAGGTAATCGTGTATGTAATACGAAATAGCATAGAAATCATGGCACCGTGTATATGAATAAAAATATATTATATTATATTATCTTAACCATTATAGAAACAACCTAAATAGGTATCTATCTCCGTAATTGATTTAATTAATTAATTATCATTATAATGACAGATGGTGAGACATTTAATAATTATCTTCAAAACAGCTATTAAACGGATTTTCATCAAGCAGTAATAAAAACTATTCCGATTAAACTAGCTTTCTATTTTAAAAAAACCGGCTAAGTGCGAGTCGGACTCGCGCATGAAGGGTTCTGTACCATTATCTATAAATACGGGAAAAAAAAACATGAAATACAAATTTTATTTTAATTGAATTATTTATTTTTAACGTGAATAATGTAATTTAATATTCTGTAAATATTTCAAGCGTCTACCTGTAGCCGTTATCAATATCGAGCAAAAATAAGCAAAAAAAAAACACGTTTGCTGTATGTTAAATATTTATTTTATTCTGTTTTATTCTATTTGTTGTTATAGCGGCAACAGAAATACATCATCTGTGAAAATTTCAACTGTCTAGCTATCACGGTTCATGAGATACAGCCTGGTGACAGGCGGACAGACGGACAGCGAAGTCTAAGTAATAGGGTCCCGTTTTTCTCTTTGGGTACGGAACCCTAAAAAAACGGATCTGAATCCTTTTATCCGATTAATCGCTATTACGACGGCGTACAGATATATAAGCACACGTTAAACTTAATAACGCCCCTTTATTAACATGGGGGTTAAATACACGAAGCACAAGTTTCTATTCCACATCTTTTTTTTTTCTTTCTTTTAAAAGACGACTCCCGCACTAGGGTACAAACCCTGTGTCGCGGGGGCTTTACAAACATACAAGTCACGGACACAAAGTACACCCACACTCAGAACAACAATTTGTGGATCGCACAAAGTGGTGTCCCGTGTGGGAATCGAACCCACGACCTCTTGCGTAGCAGTCGGACACACTCCCACCGCGCCACTGAGGCAGCCAATCGCCTTAACTATACGATTAGATTAAAGGAGATTAGACATAGTAAAATTCGTGCTAAAGCTACTGAATAATGAAAGCGTGTAGTGCGCAGCAATCAATTGTCTCATAAATATTAAGCAATCGGCCGCCGGCGGACAGACGGTAACGGTAGGTTTACTGGCGCGGTGACGTCAACGTGGTCTTATCTATGTTTTAGTTTTTATCTAAAGGTGTTTAGGTAGAAAATGGAGATTCGTCGATATATGCATGCCTGTAGCTGGTACTCTTTCATATAAGCTCATTGCGCTCATTTCACGTACTATGTTAGTCATGATACAATTATGTCAAATTGGCGAAATGGCTCAAGCTGCAGCACAAGTCTTTTTTTATTTTTTTAATGATAACTAGCAATGTAGGATTGAGTCCCACATTACTAGCAATCTTGTTAACCCCTCCAGCTAAGCTCAAAGGCTTGTGTTAGGAGTGGGTTCACGTCAGTAGTATAATGGGTAGGATTCGAACCCGCGACCTCACGATTACGAGACCGATGCCTTAACCATTAGGCTACCGCCGCTTCTCAGTCTGTTTAAAAAAGGTTACTGATCCAGTATCCATAGCTACGAAAAATGAAATTTGAGCTTACGTAGCTAAGACGTGTGGTTCAGATTCAAATAAAAGTACTTAAATTATTTTTCGACCTTGTATTTTCAGGTAAAATATGATTACAGAAAATAAAGTATTTTCACGCCTTAATCTGGGTCCTTATTCAGTACCTTTTTTTTCGTTTTCGCGGCCCGCGATTTTAACTGTCATAATGGTTAATAGAGAGCTGCGCTTAGAAATGCATCGCGTATGCGCCAACGCCATATGAAAACGAAAAAAAAAACTTTTTATTTGTTTTTGTTTTTTTTTTTAATAATAGTGATTAAGGACCCGTAGATGATAATAGTCTATTACTAAAGTAAACTATCAGTATCAAAGTATTGTAGATACATATTAGTATAATTTTTTATTACACAAATAAAAATACTTACAGATTAACATATTATTACATAGTTATATGAAACTAGTCTTATAGTCTTAATATCAAGTTTCACAGTAATATATGGGAGATGTCACAAAAACTAATAAACGCTTGATACTTAAATTTCTATGTAGATGTTTTCCTCGTTAATCTTGTAATGTTATGTTTGTTTCGTACCATAATATCGAAAGTGCGTGGTAGTAATCGACACTAGCTTATACAGAACTTATCTTTGAGGACTACAAAATGTAAAGTTAGCAAAATAGATCGTAAAATGCTAAAAATATTCAGCAGGATTTAAAAAAAACTTTCTATTTAATTTGAAAAGATCGGTTAAAAGATTTGTGTTACTGCCTCTAACTAAACCGTATGTACCTTTAGACGAAAGATTTAGAATAAATAATTTGCGTGTAATAATTATTCCTTTATTGATTTATATGTTTATAGGACGCCCTCAGTCTCGTGGAGTGATGATATACGCAAAACGGCTGGCAGGAGCTGGATGCGAGAAGCCGTGGATAGAACAAAGTGGCGTGCAATTGGAGAGACCTATGTCCAGCAGTGGAGTGCGATAGGCTGATGATGATGATGATTTATATGTTTTGGAATTAAAGAGCATAAAATTGTCATTGACTCTTCTACTGACAAATTTTATTAAGAGTTTAAAAGGCTCTTTTGATCGATGCTATTTAGTTATTTTGTGCTGTATGTTTTTAAATCCAAAATAACAAAAGTATAACTTAAAGAGATCATATGTTAAAAAGAGACGCATGTTACCCTCTTTCTCTTTACTGTCATTTGACATTTAAAACAATGTTTAATATCGTGCTTATAAGGGGTTGGAATAAATTATAATTTAACATTTAAAACATGATTGATAGTACCTATATTTGCGACACAGATTATAATCTAATTGACTTTAAATGTCGTTCAATTTGCAATAAATCTTTTTGCTATCTCTACCATCATCAGTATGTCAAGTTAATTGCTTTTAAGTTTGTTATTAGGTCGCTAAAGCAAAATCGTGAAGAAATATAATTCTGGTTAAAATATAGTTTAACTAAAATGGAGCGGTATATATACCTAGTGGTAATATCTGTGACTCGGTGGAATCTTTTTGCGATGTTAAGCAATGTCACAATCAAGAAAGGTTAATTACGTCCATATAATATCTATACTAATATTACAAAGCGGAAGAGTTTGTTTGTTTGTTTGTTTAAACGCAGTAATCTCAGCAACTACTGATCCGAATTGAAAAAAATGTTTTACTGTTGGATAGCCCATTTATCGAGAAAGGCTATAGGCTATAAAACATCACGCTACGACCAATAGGAGCCGAGGAGCAATGATAAATGTTGCAAAAACGGGGAAAATTTACGTAGAAGTTGCGCGTACAAAATATAACTAGCTGACCCGCGCAACTAAGTCTGCGTAAATTTCCCCGTTTTTGCAACATTTATCATTGCTCCTCGGCTCCTATTGGTCGTAGACAGGAGTCACAGAATAAATCATCATGCTCATCACACAGTTTTATCCTGGGTGGAATTCCAACCCATGACCTCCGGCTTAGCAGTAAAGGTCAATCACCACTAGACCAACAGGCCAGTCAAGATGGATGTCCCTCAGTGCATAATATACCGATGGATTAGAATACCCAAAGGCCAGCGGCCTAATCTCTCTCAGGTCATGTCTCAACGAACTTCTAAAACGAGGAAATAAAGAAGATACTCAGATTTGTGGACAAACTTTCACACTGTAATATTACAGTGTGAAAGTTTGTATAGTTGACTGTATAGTTGACTGTATAGTTGACTGTATAGTTGACTGTATAGTTGACTGTATAGTTGACTGTATAGTTGACTGTATAGTTGACTGTATAGTTGACTGTATAGTTGAATGTATAGTTGACTGTATAGTTGACTGTATAGTTGACTGTTGTTCGTCAAGGTGAGATTGGTCACACTTAGCCAAAATCATTTAGGATATTATTGTTAACACATACCAACAAATGACGATGATGCCAGATTTGTTTTAACGTACCTGAAACCAAAATAAAAACATGATTATCACCAATTTAGATGTCTATAGCAAAAATGGAGGAAGACGATGGCGATTCAGGTGTACTCAAGGGAAATTTATGTAAAATATAGTCTATATCTATACTAATATTATAAAGAGGAGAGATTTGTATTTTTGTATATCTATACTTCTATACTAATATTATAAAGAGGAAAGATTTGATTGTTTGTTTGTATTGAATAGGCTCCGAAACTACTGGACAGATTTGAAAAATTCTTTCATCGTTGTGAAGCTACACTAACCCCGGGTGACATAGGCTATTTTTTATCCCTGTATTCCAACGGGAAAGGGAACTACGCGGGTGAAACCATGGCGTCCGTTAGTAGCGAATAAACTTAAAAACCGGACCGATTTCAAAACTTTCACTGTTGGGAAGCCACACGCTCCCTGGTAACATAGGCCAATTATTTTTACTTACTATTTTTTTTTAAGAGGAAACTGTGGTGTTATAAGTTTTGTCTCGCGGTTGCATCAAATGGGTGTCCAGTTCAGCATTATGCCAAGTTAACAGAATCTGGCGTCAAAGTTATAATACACACAAAGCAAACTCAAATGTCGAACGCACTTTCGAACGTAATGAAACAAGGAACTATGAACACTACGCAATTACCGTTAAAAGAGACGCGAAAGTTATATTAGAGCCCTAGTTTATTATGTACAATATGTATATTAATCTATGTCCTATTCACTAATGTCTAAAACAACACATCCACGTCATACAGGAATACACTTGTTCAATGAAAACGAAGTTTCGATCAAAAATGAGGTGGTGATGAGCCAGGAACATATGTTTCCAGAAAATCGTCCATGGGTTCGAATTTCTTCTTGCTTATCCAAAAATTAATTAGAATAGTTCCTGTAAACTTAAGAAATTTAAGTAAACGAAAATTCATGAATTTCGTTTCAAAGAAAGACAGTAGGCCTTACAGGTATCATGATCCAATTCGATACAAAAGTAGAAAGTAGTAGAAGGACTTGTGGTAGCTGAAAATATCGTTTTGATTATAAAGAGCCCTCTGACAAACAATGGTGATAGCAAATCTTGACAAAATTGAGTACTAAAATTGTGAATGTAAATCCATACAAATATCATAAATGTAAAAGTAACTCTGTCTTTCTGTCTGTTACTTTCTCACTCTTAATCCACTGAACCAATTTAGATGAAATTTGGTGCGAAGGTAGTTTGTTGATGGTTGATAGATAGTCCTGGGGAAGGACATAGGATAGTTCTTATCACGATAACCGGTATACACGGGGCTAGAGCCGCGGTTGAAAGCTAGTATTCAATAAAAATGTAGTTTTGAGAAAAAAAAAAAAAACTATTTTTTTGCATAGTTAATGGGATACCTTCACGACCCTTTCGCACTGGGATTTATTTACATGTTGTATATGTAAAAAAAATATTATGGAAACACTAGGAAAACAAAGAGATATGTTATTTATGAGAACGAGTAAAAATGTTTTTCAAGTTGACGCTACTCGGCGTAAATCAAATTCGTAACTGTTGATGTAACGTCTGCAGCAGTAATATCGGATAATATGAACACGTATGTGCTAGGCGAATTGTTTGTGGCTGAAAGTTTGCCAAGTTTGTCAGTTTGTTTTCTAGACAAGCAAAGAGGTTCTATAGGCTTTTTATACGCGCGTAGAGAAGGCAGTGAAATATTATTATATTGTATTTGTATTCACAATGATTTCGGGCATATGCGCGCCACGGCTGGCTTGAATGAAGCGCAGTCATTATCTTCATGCATCACCAATAACGCGGCGAATGTTGTTTTCCAAGTTGTCCAATGCGGTTTATCGACTTCACATATCCAAAAAAAATAATGTGTGACAGTCGGGGACTGCCGCGGTTAATCTATTGCATAGCATTTTTTATCAACTTATGCAATTATAATTATTTATTTATTTTTTAGTTATGCAGTTTTTTTTTTCTTTTCATTAAGGTTAAGTTGAGCGAACGCTCGGCCGAGCTACATGGTAGGCTGAGTGGGGGGTGTGATGTTTTATTTTCGTTACGGAAGTTCTTGATTCGGTCGTCGCGCTCAAAGCCCGCGATAAAAGCTATGCAATAGCTTAAAAAATAGTTATATTTTTTCAACAAACTATCAGCTCAGTCCAAACTCACCCTAACAGTTGACATAACGTCTGGAATAGTAATATAGCGACATTTACGAACAACTTTTGACGATCCAGTCAGTCATATTATTAGTGACGTACGCTGTTATCGCTCACTCGTATGTTTTATGTGAAAAGTAAAATTTGCAAGTTCGAACGTATACTCAGCGAATTTGCCGAATGAGTAAACATTACTATGGATAACATTGAGAATTGTAATAACTAAGATGTGAATATAAAATCATTGCTGAATGTGCCTAAAATCTTGTCTGTATGTATATTTTTTAAGACCCATAAACTGATTAGACATAGCAGTATAATCTTGGAGAATCAGACCTTTTTTTATATATACTTCTGTAATAGAAATGAAAGAAGTTTTAGGATTTCCTTACGTAGGAGTTTGTTTGTGAAGAAGAATATCACAGAGATAAAAAATGGAATCAAGGGTCTAATTTAATAAAGCTCAAATAGCCAAAAATAGCCACGAAATACAAGTCAAGGGCGCGTAGGGTAAGTTATTTACAACATATTTATAATAAGAATATTTAAAAATGTAAAATAGGCAATTCAGTTGTATAGTATTAATAACAGGACGATTTTTTTTTTTTTTAATGACGACTACCGCAGTAGTGTGCAAGCCGTGTCGCGGGGGACTTTACAAACATACAAGTCATGGATATCAATGTACACCCAGACTCGGCACAACAATTTGTGAAAATCATAAAGTGGTGTCCCGTGTGGGAATCGAACCCACGACCTCTTGCGTAGCAATCGGACACATTTCATTTCCAATCTCAGTTTCATAAAAAATTAACTGACCATAGCGATCATCCCTATGTAAGTTTGTTTGTTACGCTTTCTCGCGAAAACTACTCAACCGATCATCATGAAACTTTGTACACATATTCTTCGAGGTATAAGAAGTAACATAGGATTATAAAAAAGGGGAAAATTTACGCAGACGAAGTTGCGCGGGACAGCTAATAAAATATAAAATAAAAATACCTTAAAAAACCGGGCAAGAGCATGTCGGACCATGCTCAGTGTAGGGTTCCGCAGCTGTTTGTAAAAACAAATGCTATATATGTAAAAACCGTATTTTAATAATTGCATTAGCAGAAGAGCATATGTTCATGGCACTTACGCCCTTTCGTTGAGAAACGCAATTTTTCGGCAATAGCTTAATGACGGTACATCCGATCTTGTCGAAAACATTAGTTTAAGTATTTATTAAGCGCTACCTTTGTGATTTTTTTTCATACTTTTTGGTCACACGGTTCAAAAGATAGGGGGGGGGGGGGACACAATTTAGGCAACTTTCTTTTGGAGGATTAATGAGGAGGTTGTGTTATATAAGGTTATGTTCCGATATACACTGAAGCACTGTAAGGTGTGACGTAAATTTAGTAAAGTCAAATTACTTTATTCACAGCCGTTCCTTTATAGTTATTTATTTATTTAAATCTTCCTGCAATTACATTGCTAATGGCAGACATAATGCCACAGACATTCTCAACCAGTCAACCTTTGGTTGGTGAAAAGAAGGGGGTGGCAGGTGCTGACATACATTATTACAAAATAGAAATGTATATAAAATAAATCAAACAACATGTACTCTAGTTTAAAAAAAAAGATACGACCGGTTATGCCGCAATAAACGTATATTTCAATACTCTCAAGGAATCAAAATTTATAGAGTATTTTCCGTTGACCTAGAACTATGAAATTTGGCAAGTAATACCGTCTTATACTACAAGTATAGGGAAAAATCTGAAAACTATACATTTGTAATCTATACTAATATATAATAAATGTAAAGAGTTTGTTTGTTTGAACGCGATGATCTCAGGAACTACAGGGTTTACTGTTGGGCAGCCCATTTATCGAGGAAGGCTATAGGCTATATAATATCTACGAGCAATAGGAGCAGAGCAGCAATGAAAAATGTTGCGGAAAAAAAACGAGGGAAATATATAAAATACGCATACGAAGTTACGCGGGTTAGCTATATTTTTTATGATTTAACCATAAAAAAATATAGTATTTAAAAAGCGAAGCGGCGGAAGCCTAATGGCTAAGGCATCGGTCTCGCAATCTTGAGGTCGTGGGTTCGAATCCTGACCATTATACTACCGACGTGAACCCACTCCTAGCACAAGCCATAGAGCTTAGCTGGAGGGGTTAACAGGATTGCTAGTAATGTAGGACTGCAATCCCACATTGCTAGTTATCTTTAAAAAAAAAAAAATCTGCGAGGCTTGATTCCTGAACTATTTATAACCAGTCAATTAGTAGTAGGTAATACTCGCACTTGTCCGGTTTTATTTTAATTAGAGCTTGCCTTTCAGTAGCTGTTTCTATCACGCGATAACCCAACAATGCAGGTAGGAATTTCTTTATAATCTTATCTTGAAAATACCAGTAGCAAAAAGAGCCATAACCCTAAAACGCCGATATTAATCTTAAACATTGCTGCACTTATCCGAAGGTAATTTCCCGGTACACATAAAACAATAGCGTAACTTAAAGGGTTAGGGAAAAGTTGCGTGCCATGGGAAAGTCTCAATGATCATTAGACTGCTAATGTTATAAAATTATACACTGCAGACAAATTACTGAGCAACTGAACCCTTTATGGAACCTTATTTTGTATAATTATTAATCATCATGCAACGTCTATTGAATTAAATGTTTCGTGCAATTCACAATTATCAAGATACCACATGTTTAAAAAAAAAAAAAAATGAATGTAGTTATAAGTAAAAAGGTGTAGATAGATTTACAAACGGCAAACTAATGCACACATAGATGACCTATATATTGTAATGTCACATTATAACAAAAAGTCGTAAAAGTAGGAAAGCATGATTAGATAAAAATGTAAGTCGCTGCTTTCATCTGTTGACGCCGGCGATGCAACACTGACATTTAAATTTGGTCAATTGTCTAAATTTTACGGTACCGCTTTTTGAGCGCTTGTAACCTTAAAAAGGTTACAAACATCATTGATTATACCTATTTTTTTAGGGAAACAGGAACTGTGAATATCTTCGCTGTCATAAAAATAGGGTCTGGTAAGTTCCATAGTGTATCTAGTTATTTTAAAAAAACCGGGCAAAAGCATGTCAGACCATGCCCAGTGTAGGGTTCCTCAGCTTTATGGCATTGACGCCCTTTTCTTAAGAAACGCCATTTTTCAGCAATAACTCAATGACGGTATATCCGATCAAGTTCGAAATATTTTAGTTTAAAGTACTTATTAATAGATTTATTACACTACACTAAATCAGGGACCCTAAATCCTTAAAAAGAGCGGTGTAATTAAAGTTAGGGCCCTAATTCTCTAACAAATTTTCAAGGCCACCTCGATTTAGGGCCCTGATTCAGGGTAGTGTAATAGCCGTTTAAGCGCTACCTTTGCGTTTTTTTTTTTTTTCACACTTTTACACACACATATTTGACACAATTTAAGCAACTTTCGGAGCGATGATTTCTAAAAATATTCACTCAATTAAATAATAATAAAATAATTTAAAATGGTTTTTGAAAGACATGTCGAATGAGATGTCACAATGATGATGTTTGCAGAAAAAAAAAATTAGCTTCTGTTACATGTATAGAGTGCCCCCCCTAAAAATATTTATTTTTATCATTAAGCTATCAAACTAAGTAGCGGCTACGACAAGAGACCTTTTAACCAAATTTCATCAACATTCATTGCGTAGTCTTTGAGTAAAATGCCATCCACTTTCTTAAATATTCTAACCTTAAAACCTCATGACAAAACCTCTTCCGATTAAAATCACTGCATTATAGTCGCGAGTGCTTAAACCCGTCAGTGCAAACGCCTCAGAGGGCAGAAGAGGCCAAGTATCGTTATCGTTATATCGCTAAATCGAATCTGTGCAATCGAGCATGACAGTATTGCCAATATTGTGTTAGCAATTCTCTTTGTATGAGCTATACACATAACATGATAATGACCAAGTATACAAAATTGTACGAAAACATTGAGAAAATGACTATAAAATTATCTCTTATTATACAAGATATTTCAAACCTTTACATTTTTTTTATTTTAAAAGACGAAAGGGTACAAGCCCTGTGTCACGGGGAACTTTACAAACATACAAGTCACGGACATAAAGTACACTCAGAACCGGAACAACAAATTTGTGTATCACACAAAGTACTGTCGCGTGTGGGAATCGAACCCACGACCGCTTGCACTCACCAGTTGGACACACCCCCACAGCGCCATAGAGGCACATCTATAATAATACAATATATACAAGATATTTACAAAAAGAAATTACAATTTTTTTAACAATCTCGCCAGACCTATAGACGGATCTAGATAAAATTGAAAAAAATAATATTTTTTTACGGGAACCTCAGACGTGGTCAACGAGTCTTCTAATATTAAGCTAAGATATATCAGAACCAAATACTAAAACATTCCACCCAATCAGTTTTGAGTAGCCCAACATAAAAACACATACAACACGGCCGGCGTTTTAACCCATCGATGGCAGTGAACTTTAAACTTTCCTTTTTAGCTCCCGGGTAGGGACTTAAGTGCGCACTGTGGCTAGCGATAAATCCCCACAATGTCGGCGACGGCTATCGCGATCGGCAAGCGGTCACCTAACAACTAGTGTTTTCTTTTAAAAGCCCGTTTCTGTGGCTTTTTATTTTGCGGTCTACTTTAACCGAACAGTTTCGGTAGGGTTGAATGTTTGATACGTTTTAGTAAGTTTTTGATTCTGATCGGTTCGGACTTCAAAAATGACTTATAACTATAGCACAAAGCGGTACGCTTCAACATTTGTTATGCGAAAAGCTAAAGAGTGGAACTCCCCATGTCAGTATTTCCAATTAGTTTAAACCCGAACACTTTTAAGACCAGAGAGCAAAGGCTTTTTCTGGGTACGCTCGTTTCATCGTAGGCCTCATCAATGCTTTCCATCAGGCATCGAAGCCCAGAGCAATCCCATATATTATTAAAAATAAAAGTTGGGATTTTTGGTTAATATTTAAAAGGTATGCTGAGAGTAATTTTGTGAGTTAAAAGAACTTTTTACATGTAATTTATTTAACCAACTAAAAGTTTTAGTAAAGGTCACTTTAGTGTTCAGATTTATAGACTAGATAAGTAGTATTTAACCGCCGACGTAGGAAAAGGCGTTTAATAGATAAATTATGTAACATTTTTCATGCTTCGATCCTGAACGTTGAGGCCAAGTTTTTTTTAATCAACTGAATAGTAGCGTCATGCTAGCCTATGTCCATCTGAACGTCACCACACCGCGTTCCTCAGTCTAAGACATTAGTTCCATTTGACTCATTTGATATAATGATTAAACTTGCTTGAGTGCTCTTCAACTGAAACACAGACAATACCTTCATACACCATGAGTTGTGCTGATCCAGTAATGATCTCGACTTCCTAGCCGGTCACTTTTTAGGTACTGACTTGTATAATTTATTTCATAATCAATAGAAGAACACTGTGAAGGAATCAGCATGACCTAAAATCAAAAAATGTAAAACACAGTGACGCCCATCAATCCGAAGTGAGGGAGTCAGTGTCCTATGGTGTCTAAATGAGACTCTTAGAAAGGTCTATGCTCATGTCATGAAAAAAAAATCTTCTAAAATCTAACCCTAAAATATAAAATCATAAAACAATCAGAAATAACTCTCTACCACCAATAAATGACAGTACCATTACCAATAATAGTTGAACCAAAGGTTAAAACGATGCATAGGACATTTAACCCTTCCGATGCGGTGTTTCATAGCATGTCGTTAAATCCGGCGCTTCGATATTACCGGTATTATTGCGACTGCACGTGCGAATGTCGGCAGACGACATTTGGCATTGATATTCCATGTTGGACCATTGTACTTTTGTTTCATAGCGTTTTTGTGATGACTGATAGTGTTATGGTGGTCTATAAGACCTTAAGTGTGTGGTCTTAAATTGGTATAGACCACCGGTCTATGCGTAATGCTGGGTGCACATTTGCGAGTAGTTTGTTGGTTACATACAGTGGTCAATCTAACAGACTACTTAAAATGCTTATTAGGTAGCCCTTCATCTAAACTTTGAGATCTTGTCCTATTTATGTATCCATTAGGAACTTCTAAAGTAAATATTTTGGGACAACTTACACAGGGTCAACTGATTCCAAACTAGGCAAATAATAATAATAGTAATAAACATTTATTTGCGTAAAACATGGTATAAAAAGTTGTTACAAAATGATAATAGTATGTAGTACACATGTTTTTACTGTAAATTGTTGTTGTACGAGTAAGTTAAGAAATAGAACTAATACACAGCATGCAAAGATTTCAGTTTTAATTTCTTAACTTATAACAAAATACATTTTTTTTAATAAAATTACAACTAGCAATGTGGGATTGGGTCCCACATTACTAGCAATCTTATTAACCCCTCCAGGGGGTAAATTCACGTATTTAAAGCAGTGCAGAGTTGCAGTTCAGTTGCAGTTAAGTTTCGATTAAAACAGCCATTTTTGTATTCTTGTAACTTTGGGATCGATCTCAAATACACTTGCGTCAAGTATGCGTCGCGAGAGCGCAATAACGACATTCTAGTACGGTGCGCAAGCGTTTTTAAGAGCGATCCCAAAGTTACAAGAATACGAAAATGGCCGTTTTAATCGAAACTTTGCAACTGAACCGCAACTGCACTGCTTTAAATACGTGAATTGACCCGCAGCTAAGCTCAATGGCTTGTGTAAGAAGTGAGTTCACGCCGGTAGTATAATGGGTAGGATTCGAGCCCGCGACCTTACGATTGAGTCCAATGCCTATACGAGTCATTTCCATTTATAAATTGCTATAGAAATTACAATCAGTAAGCCATTTGTAAATTTTGATCTCAATCAACCGTATGTCTATCTTTTAAGTTTCTAGGCATCTTATTAAAGACATGTATACACATTGCCAAGAAGCTTATATTATATTTAGTTAGTCTCGGGAAATCTGTAAGTATTAACATACGTGGGTCTTGCCTGTTCCGAGGGTTTACTTCGTCTGCTGTTTTAAATAATTTATTATTCTTCTTAACAACATATGTCACACACATACTATTTTTTATATATTTATTTCATTACATATTTCGTGTGCATAGAGAGCACGTAATGGTTTATACAAATTAGTTAATACAAACACATAAAAATATAGAAAAAGGAACTACGTTCCAACCGGGTGTCTACAAGACACCTCACTCTTTTTATTTCGAATATTTTCCGCCAGTGAGCTCATAGCTTAAGACAGTGCGTAATCTGGTTGAAGTGTGACAATGCATATCTAAACAATATTGACTACTGCGTTGGAGCGTTCATTTATTATTTGCCTTTTATTGTCTATCGGTGTCGGGAGAGAGACATTACTCCATTCCTACTTTTGTGCATTGGATAGTCTTTGTTGATCGTTGGTCGTCACGATAGTGGTGAAGGTTCACCACTATCGTGACCAAAAACATATTAAAGAATATATTAAAGAATACATTTTTTGCTAATGCCCACTTTATTTATAAATTGGCTGTGAACTTCATGCATCCATAACACTAGTACCTATATCAAGATATTTTTTTTAAATATTAATTACTACAGATCGGATATTTTGCCGCGTCAGCCAATCTTAAGATAACATTGCTCTAAGTAAAAAGAGGCCAACTCATTTAACAGGGGTAACCTTGCTTAACCTAGGTACTAATTATAATAGTACTAGCTTTCGCCTGCGGCTCCACCCGTATGTCAGTTATTGATTTCCCGAGACTCAAACTACATATATACCAAATTATATCAAAATCGTTTCAGCGGTTTAAACATGAAAACGCAACAGATAGACAGAGTTACTGTCGCATTTTAATATTACTTTGGGTTAATACTGCATAAGTGGCACTAGCCTAATGGCTAAGGCATCGGTCTCACAATCATGAGGTCGGGGGTTCGAATCCTACCCATTATACTATCGACGTGAACCCACTCCTAAGACAAGCCTTTGAGCTTAGCTGGAGGGGTTAACAAAATTGCTAGTAATGTGGGACTCAATCCCACATTGCTAGTTATCTTTTTAGAAAAAAAAGTCCCATTTTAATGCAAAAGCTTTCACTTCTTCGTCCTTTCTTATTTTTAACTTATGTAATAGTGTGGTAGTACAATTAGAAAAATGGTTTTCTGTAAAGTTGGTTTACGGACGATAATTTTATGTTATAACTTCTAAGAAAACATTGTAATAAACAACCATGCCTGTGAGATTTTTTTTTAAATTTCCAATTGTATCGCATGTCGCTGCAATCACCAAAACATTGATGACTTTGTAATAAACAACCAAGCCTGGGACAACTCTAGTGAACCCGACGGCCACAATACTTCAGCCTATCAGCATGCTGAATGTGACGGACCGTGACACTTTTTTTTGCGTGCGCCCAGTCATCGATTTATAAGTCGTTAACACGTCAAAAAGTTCATCTGACCCCTTTCCTAACAATCACTCACCCTGACACTTTTGCTCGCTACTAACGGCCGGTCTCAAAAACTTATTTACCGATAACTGTCGGTTAAAATATGTAACTCTAGTAGATAAATTGACATTTGTGCGTTTCGAGAACTGTCGAACAATAGAAAAACTGTAAAATTTTCTATAAATCGAACGACACAAATGTCATACTAGAGTTAGCTATTGCATAGCTTCTATCGCGGGCCTTGAGCGCGGGGACCGAATCCAGAAATTCCGTAACGAAAAAACCTCACGCTCCCCACTCCGACGGGCACAGCGGTGATACTTTTTACTTTTGCCATCTATCAATGAATAGCAGAACTTTTAATGATTTTTTTTTTAATTAAAAAAAAAAACTTTTTTAAAAACTAAAAAAAAAAATTTTTTTTAATTGCTTTTTTTAAATTTAAAAAAAAAAACAATATTTTTTTTAAAGAAAAAAAAATTCAAACGTTTTTTTATAATTAAAAAAAAACACTTAAAAATATATATATATTTTTTTAATTGCTTAAGTTGATAAAAATACTATGCAATAGCTTTACCGCGGCAGTCCCCGAGTGCCACACATTTTTTTAAATGCTAGTTAACGACTGATAAGTTATTCAGACAGGCCGTAAATCACGTTTAACCTGTTTATTATGTAAGTATTACTCAAAATGAAAGCTCATTAAATTGTAGATCGTTCACCCATCCCCTGAAAAGCCTCACCTACAGGTCGTTAGCGGTTTTGTCAGCCATTAGTGGTTGCTTAGAAGTAAACGGACGACCTGACCTGATGAATGCCGGGGTGAACTTCGGTTCAGTTTTAATATTAAACTTACTGACTCGCGCAACTTCATACACTTCAAGTACCCCTGTTTTTGCAAAAATTTTCATTGCTGCTGCGCTCCTATTGGTCGTAGCGTAATGCTATATAGCCTATAGCCTTCCTCGATAAATGGGCTATCCAACAGTAAAATATTAATTCGAACCAGTAGTTCCTGAGATTATCGCATTCAAACAAACAAACTCTTCAGCTTTATAATATTCATATGGACGAGGTGACCCGCGCAACTTCGTAAGCGTAAATTTTCCGTGTTTTTGCAACATTTTTCATTGCTGCTCCGCTTTTATTGGTCGTAGCGTAATGTTATATACCCTCTAGCCTTCCTTGATAAATGGGCTATCCAACAGTAGAATAGTTTTTATTTCGAACCAGTAGTTCCTAAGATTATCGAGTTCAATCAAAGAAACCAAACTTCGAAAAAAAGTGTTCCATCCTACTGCTAAAACATTTAGTTGCAAAAATACCGTTACAACCAACAATTCTGCTCACCAAATAACTAAAAATAGCGTGAAGATAAGCAGGAGTAGTCGCATCAATAACCGTACGACTCATTACCAAGATAACTACGTCGATAGCGCGACTGTTTCGTATCTATGTCAAACAACTGCCAAATATCTCTTGGTGATTATGGGAGATGGAATCGCCTTGTACGTTTCGTGGTACGGGGGAACTTAACAAGGATGCCCGTTTTTTCGTGATATCATAATTATTACGAGTATGCAGTAGCTTTTATCTACGGTTACAATGAAATGTAACTTAGCATATTAAAATTACGTAAATTAGGAGAGGCCTATTTCCAACAGTGTACCAATACGAAGTATACTATCGAACGAAGATACTAACGCAAAACGCAGACGCACATAAAACATGTTAATTAATTAATAAACGACGATAAGGAACACAGAGTGTTGATAAGTACTTGTAGGTATTGACGGCCCCTGTGGCGCGGTGGGAGTGTATCCGACTGCTACGCAAGAGGTTGTGGGTTCCACACGGGACAACACTTTGAGTGATTCATAAATTGTTGTTCTGAGCCTAGGTTTACTTTGAGTCCGTGACTTGTATGTTTGTAAAGTCCCCTGCGACACAGGGCTTGTACCCTAGGTACTGCTGGAGTACAAAAGAACTTTTGAATTTGATCACAAATTTCTGTTACACCGTGGTATACAAGTATAGCCTTCCGGTCTGTTATGTCCGATTCTTATATTGTACCTACCGATCTCATCCATACTAATATTATAAATGTGAAAGTAACTCTGTCTGTCTGTCTGTCTGTCTGTTACGCTTTCACGCTCAAACAGCTAAACCGATTTAGATGAAATTTGGTATGGAGATAGTTTAAGTCCCGGGGAAGGACATAGGATATAGGACATTTTTATCGCGATAACCGACATCCACGCGGGCGGAGCCGCGGGCGAAAGCTAGTATTGAATAAATCTCAAAATGACTGATATTTCATGTGATCTACAAATAGTTGTTCCGAGTCTGGGTGTAATTACTTTCCAATCATGATTAGTAGGTATGCATGGGCGTTTCCAGGATTTCCTTCTGGGGGGGGGGGCGCACGAGACGATGCTTATGACGAGGAAGGGGTGTATTTAGGTATTTAGTTTCGCCCAACACCGGCGATGTGTAAGTTGCACGCCGACGGGGAAGGGGGGGGGGGGTGTGCCCCAAAAAAGCATTCTAGGCGAAAAAGAGGCAAATGGGGTAACAAACTGATTACAATATAAGAAATTCAGTACACATAACAAC
The DNA here is from genome assembly GCA_945859575.2 of Herminia tarsipennalis. Lineage (NCBI taxonomy): Eukaryota > Metazoa > Arthropoda > Insecta > Lepidoptera > Erebidae > Herminia > Herminia tarsipennalis. The sequence goes on along the minus strand of OX243843.2, from coordinate 3,320,039 downwards.
CACCTGGGGGGAGGGAGGACCCGTGCCCCCATGCACCCCCCTGGATTCACCTATGTTTGTATGTAAGTATGTAAAGTTCGTCGCGACACAGGACTTGTACCCTACTGCGATAGTCTTTTTTCAGAAAAATATAGGTATAAAAAATCCCCCAAACATAATTATATTCATTCACAAATCATTAATTTAACCAAAAAGCTTATTAATTAAACAAAAGTAAAGCGACAATTTTAATGAAATCACCGCAAAATCCGTCAGTCAAATGGATTATATGAATGCACAGTTGGCGTGAACATTGGAAGATTAACGAGGTACGGGGTTACACGCGAGCACGTGGCGTGGCACGCGATATGCACGTGGAGTGCCCACACCGCAGATCGCAGATACGCAGATCAACTTGACAGTGTATTGAGGTCAGAGAACATCTAACTGCAGCACTTATTTTGCAAACGCAAGTTTTTGTGTTCCATTATATATTAATTTTATAAGCTTGACGCTGAGCTGAATCAGTCTACCCGTGACCACGGCCGTTGCAATACGGTCGAAACGTCGGGCAATAAAACAAATGTATTTAGCTTCAAGTTCTAGTCTATCAATAAAACGCTTGCATTGTCCAAGATTCAATCTGTGTGTAATCAGTCTCCAATATTTGTTTTGCGATTTAAGCGTAACCGACAGATAGACAAAATTACTTCGCAATTAGGTTAGGACAGCTACAGTTGCTGCATTATTTGCCAAGAGTTACCATGACTAATATCTTCTCAAAAGTAGAGAAAGCCTGTGCCCAGTTATGAAGGTGATAACATCAAAATCATCCTGCCAGAATCGATTAAAAAAGACATTAAATTACCATAAAGCCATCCAAATTAATCGATAAAAATCTATTCTTACTATAAAGTATGTACTTTTTCTCCATTTAATTCGGTCTCCAATACGACAGCCCTGGACCACACAGATAAATTTACGCGATTTAGACATGATTAATGTCCTGCCTTCCGCCTCCTACTCGATAAGGAGCGAGATACTAGTTTCTATAAAGTCACTATGGACCCAACAATTTTGTGTAACATGATTTAGATACTGGCCCGATAAGATTGAACATTAGGTTAGATTCGTTTCACAGTGTAAGATTTTGCTAATCTAGGAAAACAAAATTCTAATCACGACGAAAGTGTTGATTGTATGATGTTGAACAAATGATCTATATTAAATATTATAAAGCTGAAAGTTCTCTTATCTCAGGAACTACTAGTCCGAATTAAGAAATTATTTTACTGTTGGATAGCCCATTTATCGAGGAAGGCTATAGGCTATGTAACATCACGCTAGGACCAATAGGAGCGGAGCAGTAATGAAAAATGATTCAAAAGCTGGGAAAATTTACGCAGACGAAGTTGCGCGGGTCAGCTATATTTCATGAAATTTAAGTGATTTATAGTAAATTTTTAACAATTATAAAATAACTTACTTTTGCCCCCGCGGATTCGCGGCTTCCCTTGCGTATAAGGAGTAACTAAGATCCAGTTTTCTTAGGAACAGCTCTTTTTTATGAAAGTGTCAGTGCAAAAGTATTTTCGTATTTTGAATGTATTGTTAGTAATCAAACCTCTTTGGTTGTACTGAATGTAACTGGCTGGTTTTAATACCATTAAATGTTGACATTCTGAAGAAGCAATAAATAAAAAAAAATTGTTTTCGCCATTTTTCAATTGTTTTTCAAGCAAGCAAAATAAACGTATGTGACGAAGAAATTCGGTACATTTTAAGTTTTATTACAAAAAAGGTAAAAATGCGACGAATGCCACGAATAAAAGTTGTCCGGTTTACGGACCTAATGCGGTATATAATATGGTTCAAGCGTTTCAAGTCTGGAAATTTTAGTGTGAAGGATGAGGCTCGCTCAGGACGCCTTGTCACGGATAAAATCAGTGCCATCTTTGAAAAAGTGGAGCAAGATCGACATATATGTAGTTACGATATTGCTGAAGAACTGGATGTTGATCACAAAACAGTTTTACGTCATTCACGAAAGTCTGGGTACAAGAAAAAACTTGATATTTGGGTACCACATGATCTCACTGAGAGAAACTTAATGCGACGTGTTTCCTTTTTGACTCTTTGTTGAAACGTAAGAATTCCGAGCCATTTCTTAAACGGTCGATTACGGGTGATTATTTTATGTATGGCCGTATGTCATTTAAAGATTTTTTTTATTGTAAATAGGCTTTATGCAAACAATGTCGATAAAAATCTTAAAAATTTACACCTTTTGACGAACTTATAACGGATTTTTTTTTATAATTTAGCATTGTTAACAGAATACCTACACACCCGTTTCGGGTCAGACAGAGATTAATTTACATCTATACTAATATTATAAAGCTAAAGAGTTTGTTTGTTTGAACGCGGTAATCCCAGGAACTACGGATCCGAATTGAAAAATTCTTTCATTGTTGGATAGCCCATTTATCGAGGAAGGCTATAGTATATATATATATATCATAACGCTATGACCAATAGGAGCGGAGTAGCAATGAGAAATGTTGCACAAACGGGAAAAATTTACGCAGACGAAGTTGTGTCTTGTATTATGGTTACCCACACATAGTGCCGCGCCGCCGCGCTCACAAATGAGTTGAACTATCTTTATTACGGGTGTAGTTATACCAAACGTATTAACGTATCCATTACGCATTATACTGCGACACCTTGCGAAACTTAGCTGTCTACTTGTATCGGAATTTACTTCTCGTCCGTTCTCGCGACTGCGGAAAAGCTTCGACACAACACTGCACAATTCACTTGTCACTCCCTCCTGGTCGCCGCATCTCAATTTGTATAAGTGCGGCATGACACTTTGTCTGCCGCGCAAAATACAAAATACAATCAAAACATCAAAAGCAACAACAAAACTGTCAATGTGATCGTTTTAGTACGAAAATATAAGTATTTTGAAACGTAATATGAAGAAGCTGGAAGGGTGGCCAAAGAATCTATAATTTTTTACGTAGGCTGAGAAATCAGGAGGACATAAATTGTAAAAAGGCGACGGTAGAACGAGCAGAATCATCAAATGGTGCGGACGAGATACATTTTAGATATCAGTAGGGTTGCCTCACTCGATAAACTAGCTGTTCAATGTTAGGGGATTTTGAACAAAGAATTTTTAGTAACTGCCCAGAGATATCGGGTTGAAATTGTGTTAAATTTTTGTTTTATATTCGAATATGGGCAGATAACATTATAGCCCAGTCAAATTATACTAATAACTGAGGGGTCTGTGGAATTGCATTTTGCAGCAGAAAAAAGTTCTGCTTACTGAGCAATACGCAAAATACAAAAAACTTTTTTCAGGTTTTGCAGGTAGTTTTACTGGAAGTCCGTCATTGTAACCAATTTTGTGTGCAATAAGTTTAAATAAATAACCAAATAAACATGAGTTTATTTAAAAAAAAAACAAAAATCGGTAACCAAAAACAACGCACTGTGAAATAATTGCTGTGTTGCCGGAGAAAGTACACTCAGACTCGTAACAACAATTTGTGGATCACTTGGTGTCTTGTGCGGTAATCGAATCTACCACTTTTTGCACCAGCACTCTTACTACACCCCCGAGTCAGTCTGAAGAAAGAAAGAAAGAAAAATAGTTTAGTCTAGTTTTGAAAGCAGTATTACAAGTTCAATGCAACTTTGGTATACATATTATACTAAAAGTAAAAAACAAATCGAATTCCACTTCTACAAAAACATTTCTTTGTCTCGTCTCGAAATTGGGTCCGTATGAAATAAATTCAGAAATTTAGGTTACCCGAAAGATTTCTATCATTGAATGGATTTCTTTTACCGCTACCATTGACTACATACGTTGATCTTTACTTTGTATTCAGACCATGAAATGTACTGATTTAAATTTAAGATTTACGTAGCGCTCACACCTAACAAAGAACTTTGAATAATATTACAAATGGGATCAAAATCGCTATCAGTTTTCACTTCATCGAACTCCATTTCATATTATAGCAACCCTATACTTATACGCAGTTCCCAACGTTACCGAAACTCCGTGTACCACAGATTTATGTAAGAATCTGGTTACCGGTAATACAACCTTGGTACTAACGTTACATGTTTAAACTAACGTTATTTTTTTTATTTACAAAATAATACTTAGAATTGAGATGTAGTGCCTAAGTGCTTGGCTTAATAATACCTAGTAAAATACAAGATAACTAAAGAATTCCTTGAAAATACACGTATTATCATGAGCCTGATTTTCATCTTTAGCCTTTTTCAGTACTTTCAATGTGTCTTTTATTTCTCTGGAACTTTACTCTGTTTTCAAACCAAGCACTTAGGAACTACATCTATCCATAATTAGTTCTTCTGCTCCAACCTTTGGCGCGGTGGGAGTTTGTCCGACTGCTACGCAAGAGGTCGTGGGTTCGATTCCCACATGGGACACCAGTTTGTGTGATCCACAAATTGTTGTCCCGAGTCTGGGTGTACTTTGTGTCCGTGACTTGTATGTTTGTAAAGTCCCCCGCGACACAGGGCTTGTACCTTAGTGCGGGAGTCGTATTTATTAAAAAAAAAAAACCTTTTACTCGGACAAAAATCCCTCCCCCCCCCCGAAAATTAATAATAATCCTGAGTATATCAATGTACAACGGTGAGTTTTACTATTCCCTCGCTGTGATAGTAAGTTAGGACTACTATACGAGAAAAGACTCGAGAAGAACAGGAGCAGAATATAATATGCGGCTACGTCCGCGTGGTTTTTGAATGCGTGAGATTGTTACCAAAATATTTTAACGGCAAAGTTTCATACTAACTTTGCACCCTCGTTTTACCCCGATAGGGGGTGAATTTTCAAAAATCCTTTCTTAGTGCTCCCCTACGTTATACAAGGAACCCCTGTACAAAATTTCAAGCTTCTAACCCTTATAGTTTAGGCCCTGTGTAGATATATCAGTCCTGTCAGCTTCTCCTTTTATATACTCGTATATTTATACTAATATTATAAAGCTGAAGAAAATTGTTTGTACGTTTGTTTGTTTGTTTAAACGCGGTAATCTCAGGAGCCACTGGTCCGATTTAAAAAAAAGTCTTTCACCGTTGTATAACCCATTTATCGAGGAAGGCTATAGGCTATATAACATTACGCTACGACCAATAGGAGCGGAGCAGCAATGAGAAATGTTGCACAAACGGAGAAATTTTACGCAGATAAAGTTGCGCGGGACAGATAGTAAGATACTTACATATAATATTTCATCTCTGTTCAACACAATATCAATTTTAAAAAAGCCTAGCCTATTAATATTTCATGACTACGTAAAAACATAAGTACGAGTTAATATCCACATATATACTATATAAACACAACATAATATTCATATCAAAGAGCTTTTTATACAAAATATTGTAATTTACTTAGCAGTATTATCAATTTTGTTGAGTGCCTAACTTTGTAGATTCTACCTTTAATAAAGACATCGCTTTATTATTTTATATACTGTTTACTGCTTGTTTCAGTCGGGTGTGATAAGGATGGCAATATAGCAGAGATAGTTGGGTTTAATCTTTAGGCATATTATTAACGTAATTGGGCAACTGAATCCCTTTTGTAGGTACAGTAAAGTTTATTCAAATAAGAATCCTTTGTACCCCACGACTAAAATGTATTACTTTAGTGTGTCTAGTGGCCTTGAGTACGGGAAATAGGGAAAGGTCAACGACCTGAAGAAGAATTTTCAGTTTAATAGCAATGCTTAGAAATGAGAGTTCATTTTAAGGCGACTCTGCGCGACGCAAAGGAGGATTTATGTATGTGTGTTCCTTTGTGGCACTTTAAAGGCCAAACGCGTGAGCCGATTTTGATGATCTATACGTCAATCGATTTTAATAAACTTGCGAGTCACATTAAAGACATGACAGCTATCAAAATTTTAAATGGCGACAGCCAGACGCCATATTGTGATCGAGAAAAAAAAATAAAGTCACCGAACTATATCATGTGGGGTATCATTGTGTAGGTATTTTAATATCATGGTGAGGTTTCTTAAATCATTTTTCATTTTAAATTACCGTTTAGGATATATAGCGATTTAAAATTTGTAACCAAACATTTTCACCCAAATTTTCGGTAGTTACAGTTATTATCTACGTTTCACAACTAAGCACTAAAAAGTATTAAATGAAAAAATAAATTAAAAATAAAAAACCCGCCTGCTTAAAAAAATGGGAGCAAGAGGCATTCATAAATTTCAGTAAACTTAGCAGAACAAAGAGGCGGATTTTAGATTTTTAAAATTTATTACATGGCAGTTTTTAAAGGTACCATGGTTTTGTACTGAAGTTGAATATCGGTCGTACGTTACCCCTCTATTTAACATAGTATTGTAAACTAAACTGTACTGTAATCCCTTGTAATAGAACTGAAAATCAAATAAATGGTACCTCTCTCTGCCAAATGGATTAAGAACTAAAAACTATGACTTAATAATAAAGACAAGACTAAACTTACAAGCTTAATTACATCATCTTGACTAAAGAGCTTCCAGTACATACCTGCAACAAATAAAAATACAATAATTAGTACTTATTCAGTTTATCAGAATTTTTAATTGTGTACTGTGCGGTACGCCCCTAAGAATACTAGTATCATGTAACTACTTAATCTTAAAACTGTTATAGAATGCGTGAATTGGAAAAAATGATGGCTAAAAGCGATGGAGTCTACACTATGAAGAACTATTAGTCCAGTCATTTTAGCATCACACCAAGCATCAACCTCGGAATTTTCGCAGAATTTTCGTATATGCCTTCATTTTGGCGTTCTAAAAGTATATAAATAGGAAAGATTTGATTGTTTGTTTGTATTGAATAGGCTCCGAAACAACTGGACGGATTTGAAAAAATCTTTCATCGTTGTGAAGCTACACTAACCCCGGGTGACATAGGCTATTTTCTATCTCTGTATTCCCACGGGAACGGGAACTACGCGGGTAAAACCGCGAGGTGACCGCTAGTAAGTTATTAAAGTTCAAGATTCAAAACAAATATTCACGATTACCTCGGTTTGTATTGCTCCAATAAACCGAGATAATCGCGTAGAGCATAACATTTGTTACAAATTTTCAGCAGTTTTTGCTATAGAGAGCGGTTTACGATAGAGCAAGGTCAACTGTGAATATTTATTTATTGGTTTTTGAATTTGGAACAATTTGTTTTTTTATTTAGATGTTATCATTGGAGCAATAGACACCGAGATAATGGCAGTAACGGTTTTTTTTTACCTTGAGCCATTTGAAACAACTTTTTGAACGCCAAAATGAGGGTATCTACGAAAATTCAGCTTATTAACTCTCATTCCAAGCTTCATCCTTAATTTTATTGTACTATATGAACCCGCTCGTTACTTTAGTCAAAATATTAGACATGTTGATGGTCCATGGATTTCTTTAGTCTGTACGGAACCCAGACGTCAGAGAAAGAACTAGGCTACAGTACGAATGTAGCGTAGAGTTGATATTATATATTTACGCTAAAAACTGACTTTTAGGTCTGACGGTAGAGTTGATATTGCATATTTACGCTAAAAACTGACTTTTAGGTGAGAAAGTAGAGTTGATATTATATATTTACGCTAAAACTAACTCAAAGATTAAGATCGGCAAGTTTACCATCAACTAAATAAGAATATTATAAATCCAACAACACATCAACCCTCCAATATTCTATCCGTGTGGCCTACCCTTAAGAGCAGACTTAAAAAGTAAGCATACATAAATAATAACCTTAAAAAGATCCCAGTAACTTTTAACAACAATCAGTTAAAAATTTTCAACATTAAAAATAAAAGTACTACGGAACAAGCTCCTTGGCAAATCCGCCTCTCTTTATTTATAACTTACGCAACTCAAAAGTACTTGAATAATATATGATAAGACTTAATTAAAATGCTGGTAAAACTTTTATTTCAATTACAAATAAATATTTTTAGTAAAAAAAGGTTGCGTGTTGTTTGTGTCGTATGTTCAAGCCTAATTGAACATACTATAACAAAAGTTTTGTATAATATCTATATGAATGTGAGTATTTAAGAAATTTGAATGTAACTAGAACTTATTAAGTAAGCTTTGTACTCGACGTGTAAAAATTGGATTTTTCAAATATAGGTTTTTATTGTCTTAGAAATCGATGCTAACTTGAACATACTATGCCGAAAGTTTTCTATAATACCTATAAGAATATGAGTATTTAAGAAATTTAAATTTAACTGGAAGAACTTATTGGGTAGGCTTTATACTTGACGTATCGATGATAGAAATTATTTTTTTGTAAATATAATTTGCCAAAAAACCGAGGTGTAAAAGATGGATTTTTGAAATATAGGGATTTTATTTTTTTGCCTGCGTTTGTGGCGCGGTGGGAATGTATCCGACTGCTACGCAAGAGGTCGTGGGTTCGATCCCCACCCAGGATAAAACTTTGTGTGATGAGCATGATGGTTTATTCTGTGTCTGGGTGTTTTATTATAACACATAAATACATACATATTATATTTATCTATAATATGTATGTATTTAGAAATATATAAGTATGTTTATCGGTTGTCTGGTTTCCTCTGCTTAGTTTGGGATCATATAGCTGTGTGTGAGTTGTCCCGAAATATTATTACTATTATTATTGTCTTTGAAATCGTTTCTTCGATTAAATCGACAGAAGGTATGTCAAGGTACAAAATTTAGGTCCTCAAAGTTACCTACCTAAATTTCTTGAAGAGGCTACAGGAATCCCAATAAATTTTACAGCAGAATGTCTAGAATTGTATTTACAAACTAATTTCCTTTTATTCTCTTTCAAGACGAGTTGAACAACTAAGAACACAAGAACAAAAAATCGAACGACTCCACGATCTGTCGACGTTTTCACATCATATTTCTCCCAAGATAAAATACGCAAGATGCGAAATTTCTCTTAAATTCTTCCTCCATCGATGCGACACTGATTTGTAAGTAAAAGCAGGCATCAGCTGCTTATTGTAATATAATAAAGTCAAGGGAGAGGGTTACTGACTCAAAGTATATGCATTATGCAATTTCAATCTGTCACTATATTGTACAAATATCAAATTGTGTTCAGATTCATACAATTGTGGTGAAGTACTTGAATAATGAATGTTTTTGTGTTGTTTGGTGACTTGTTTACAGTCATGGACGACTCCTCAGAACAATACAAGAGATTTTCTTGGGCTTATTGGTGAGAGGTTCCCGATCGAGTGACAACGACTGAAACGGTCATATGCCTTATATCGTGCATATAAGGCATATGACCGTTTGACCAAAAGCTTGGCGCGTTATAACTTCTCTCAGCTCTGTTATAACTTCTATCATCTTTCTTTTGATCTGAGGATTCACACAAACAAGCTCAAGCAACGGACACATCACGGACAGTTCTGAACCATTTTGCACCAAAGTATGTTGAAATTCCGTGTCCGTAAACGATGTTTATATGTATGTACTTTCGGCGTTTTGTGGCTCAGACAAATAGATTCGAAAGAAAGTAAATACGTAATTAATACCAAATTCAACTAAATTTATATGTTGTAAAACTTTCGCGATTTGTACACATTATGAAATTATATAAACTTCGGGTCTTAATCGCGTGAATTCGGCCGTTCGGCATCGACTGTGCGGTTTATCGGCCGTTGCAATACGGTTTCGACCGTATTGCAACGGCCGATCCAATGCTGTCGTTACGTCGTCGGGCAATAAACCTATACCTATTACCTTAAATTATTCACGCGATTAAAGCCCGTAGTACTAAAGTTAGAGTTGACGTCTATAACTAAAGTTAGATCATAGACGTCAACCTCCTTACTGGAGTCCAATACATATCTCCTGTGCGTTGGCTAGTTCCTGTTGAGCTGGGCGCCAAAATTTGTCAAACTTTTTAGTCTATGAGGTCACATCCGGCTTTGCAACTGAGTGAATAAGGAGCTCACTGTGTTTCATCATACTAGTATAGTATGGTATAATATATCTTGCGAAGTTGGTTAATGTTTGATGAGATATACCACCGTAATATATACTTTGATCGTACGTTTTTTTTTTTTTAAACCTCCAACGAACTAGAAGTTGTTGGTTATTAGTTTATCATGGGTGTCTCTGTGTTTGTGTGCATCTGTATATTTGGTACGATTAAGTACTATAAGAGCCAGTTTTCATGCGATTTTCTATGCTAATCTTCACATATCTTTTCAAAGAGCGTAATAACGATCATCCAGTAAGACAATATTAGCGTATATTTGTGACAACATGTGTCAAGGAATGAAATGTGCAATAAAAATAACAGCCTGAGGTGCGCCCGGGACACGTAGAAACTAAGGTGAAGTGCGCATCACACCGAAGTGTAACTAACTTCTTATTTCATTGGCATATCCAGGGGAGCGATTCGAAGTTTGAAATCCCCTCCAAAATCGCAAAAAGGTGGGTACTTATTACACATTTGACCGGTGGTTTTGTTGAAACCCCCCGAAATTACTAAAACCATGGGTACGCCCATGCCTTATTTAACAGTAAATGTTATTATTAGCAAACTAGATATATGTAAGATTATAAAAAAGACAAGATTATAACGCATAAATATTTAAAGGTAAAAACAATATTCTTATCTACCTATAGTTAACTACGCGGGCGAAGCCGCGGGCGACCGATGGTTATTTATAATTTTACATTTAGGTAATAGGATGAGATTTGATACTTTATTTCGTTTAAAGCAATAAACAGATTTGAACGAAACACATATATAAACCGTACTCCAATCATGTGTATTAGTAACCAAAAACCAGGCGGATTCCCTACAGGCAAATTCTGAAATAAATACGAAATTCGGCACATTAAGTACCAATTTAATTAATTAAAGCCTCTGTAACATAAACTCTTGATAACTTTAAAATAAATATTTAATGTTTACAGTCTCTTAAAGGCCTGTTTTAATTACGTATCTATTATACGTACGTACTAAGCACATGTTAGCGTAAAGAAAATGTGTTTGTTCAGTTGTGCGGTTAAAGTAAACAAGTAGAAGTATTCATTACACCTTTGTATATTCGATACGTGTATGCTACTTCGTTGATTAACTTTATTATGAAAACTAGCCTTTTTGCCTATTTCATCCTCATTTCTGATAAGTTTTTGGTCTTAGTTCTTAGCGCTTAAGCTTTCTTAAATCCGTCTCTAGTCTACATCAGGAAAAAACCGTTCTGCAAAATTTCATCTTCCTGAGTCTAAGATTTTGGGCTGGACAATTGACATTGATGAGTGATTGAACGAGTAAAAACCTATATTTTTTATAGAAAGTTGTACTTTGTTATTCTACGTTGTTGAAAAATGTTGTAGAGGTAAATGCGTCTTTATATCATCGAGTAATGACTACAATTACAAATTTAATTAAGTCTTGCTTAGTAGGTACAATATTAAACATGTATCAAAACTCCCAGTATCATGACTCTACTAACTAATAACTATGAAAATAAAAAAATGGTTGTCTGTAAAGTCCGCGTTGCTTAACAACCTATCAATAACGTTAGTTCCAATTGTATCGCATGTCATGGCGCTGCAATCATCATTCGCTGTTGCTTAGCAATCAATTACGTGCACCCGGTCATCGATTTGTAAGACGTTATCTTAATATTGTTCATTAAAATATGATTTGCTAGTTTTAATACTAGTTATAATCGAGCATGCAATTATATTCTCATACCAAATACAGATAAACATCAAGCTGAAAACAGAGCCAAAAACGAAGACACCAATCTAAATTCGATTCAATTTAATTATATCCCATATATTTAAAAGCAATTCAAGAGTTTATACCAAACGGTACGGTGTGATGCACGGTCGACGATAACATCGCACATACTGGCATAGCCCGCGGCGTTGCCTGCCAAATTATTAACATAAACACCAGGCGATGCTCACACAAACGTTACTGTTATTGACTATTGCAATTTCGTTCTTGGCGTTAGTCGCACTCCAATTTAGAATAATATACGTAAATCAAGATTAGTAGTTTTACGAGATTTGCACGTTATGTCGGGACGATGTCGAGGGGATTTATCAAGATAAATAGGATTTTGGTATGTGTTCCAGTATTTCTTGTAAATAAATATTGCATTATATATTCTGCGTTATGTGGTTCGTGTTATAAACGAGTACGTAGGTGAGTTTTTGTTACAATACGTAGATATAATAATATCTATAATATCTTGGGACAACTCACACAACGCTATCTGATCCCAAACTAAGCAGAGTTTGTACTATGGAAATCAGACAACTGATAAACATACTTATATATTTCTAAATACATACATATTATAGATAAATAACACCCAGACACAGAATAAACCATCGTGCTCATCACACAAAGTTTTATCCTGGGTGGGGATCGAACCCACGACCTCTTGCGTAGCAGTCGGATACACTCCCACCGCGCCACAGAGGCAGTCTAGTTAAATAAGATATCTAGTTAAATATCGTATAGTTACTGATATTCTTCTAATTTACGTTTTATTGTCAAGTTTATAACGTTCTACCTGCTACAATATTTCGGTTACCAATCACTGTTGCATTATAGTAGGTATTTACTGTACTTACATGAAGGTTTTTGGTCAAATAAAATTGCATTCACTATTTCCATTATCTCCAATAGGCGGTTTCTCTCCAATGGTAGATATAATTGGGACACGATATAATTGGGAACGACGATTCAAACATGCACTTCGTTTAGTGAAACTTACCTTACTAAAACTTTAAACAACGACCGAGTTTTAAAAAAAAATAACTAGCAATGTGGGATTTTGGTCTCACATTACTAGCAAACCCTCCAGCTAAGCTCAATGGCTTGGGTTAGGAGTCACGTCGGTAGTATAATGTGTAGGATTCGAACCGTCGACCTCACATTTCGAAACCGACGTCTTAGCCATTAGGCTACCGCCGCTTGCAAAGTTATTATTAGACTTGCTTTTGCTTACGGTTTCGTATGTGCAGATCAAAATAATGTAACCTACGCATTTAATGTTTAAGCTATATCGTAGTAACATTCATCAAAATCCCTTCAGTACTTTTAACATGGCAAAGTAACAAACATCCATCTCCACAAACTGCCACGTTAATAAGATTAGTAGAAATACCACATTCCAGATATACTCCTATATCTTTATTAGTACGTATTATCTAGATGTGGTACATCTAAATGTATTACATCACTAGCTCCGAGGTTCCATGTAGAAATATACCGACGTTTTTGCAGAAATGTAACTCGTAAAACGTATTATATTCCAAATGAAAATGTACGAAGCTCACTAACTTGATTTATAATATTTTGGCGTTAACTTATTTACTCACAAATCTATTTTCACAAGGTTTTGATATATCAAAACCTTGTGAAAATAGATGAAATAGATAAATTTTCTGCATTTCCGTCTGTATACAGACGGAAATGCAGAAAAGCGATTTTGATCTAACGGTTTTCAAAACTACTCCTATACTTGTTGACTAATCTATGTAATTGGTATTGTATGGTAACAAAATGGAATCCTACAAACATTGCAATGTGTTGAAACGGATGGAATCAACTAATACTGATTGTGCATTAGTTAACGGCAAAGGTTGATTTCATCGATATATAATATCAAGTTGGATTGTCTGTGGAAACTTAAACAGGTTTCGTATTTGTTAAGAACAACGTCTGATAAAAAATGTACTAATATTATTAATCTAAAAGTTTTCCTCTGTTCTTTCCGCAAAAAGTAACGTAGTAGGATTTTACATCAAGTAGCACGAAGGTTACAAAAATCACACATAACGCGAGTTGAGAAGTTTAGAAAAAAATTAAATAAAAACTAGTATACAAATAATTGACTGAATCAGCATAGTGGCAGTACCTACGACTATTATGCAATTCAATTATAAAACTTAAGTCTCTTCTCCATAAACATTAAGTTGACTCGTGACATTAACAGTTATACATACAATTTCTAAAATACACTACAAGAAAATCAATACACCGTATATCGAAGGAAACCCATAGATTTTTCGAATAAATAACTGTAAAAGTTACTGCAAAGTGACCGTAAATAATAAAATGCTAAATGTGTAATGATCGATCGAGGCCCGGCTGAGGGGGTCGCCTCCCTATCATTCTGTTACTTACATGGGTAAGGGAACGTGCACACTGTATGGAACCAACCACGACTAATATTACGTACTAATATTAGTCGTGGTTGGTTAGAGTTTTATTTGTCCAGTGATGGTTTGCAAGTATATTAATTATGTTTAAAGCCTGAAAGTCGCTGTAATCGGAAAATTTATTCTTTAAAAAAAATAGTTAAGGGTTATTCTGACCATCAAATTTAGCCATAAAAACACAACAAAATACATTACATAGCACATTTCAACTAAACTGAAGTTGTCAAAATATGTATCAATCCATTACCAACAAATAAATTATATAATTGCCAAATTGAGCGATAACGAAGAATTGAAAAGCAACCCTAGTCGGTTGCTGCGACTACTCGACTAAATTAAATAGTAGTAAACGCATCCCAATGTACTCTACTCTTTACCCCGATGCATTTTTCACTCAAGTAATACGGCAGGCTGAATTTAAAATCACATCGCTTTTAAAGCTTGAATAGTGAAAGCCGAAAGAAAATTATAGGCGGACAGTACGTCAGTAGCGAAGAGGGCAGTATTGTTGTAATGTGTGCGATTTTACAAGTGGTGATTGTGAAAAACCCAGAATCGATTTTACATGATTTTTAATTTATCGCGTGTCTTTTCTTGGTACGTTTTTATGACAGTTTTGAAGTGAAATTTAGTGCAAACATGATTTTTTTTAGACGCTGCATATGCATAACAGAGGATTAAGTATAAGTACCTATGCTTGTAAGGTGAGTCGCAGTACTTAGGCAAGATCTATAACGTTGATTCACATAATGAATTAATATTAATGTCAATCTTAGGGTTTTAAGCACGGGTATTCGCCCAGTATACGATGCGTTTTTAGCTTGAACGTGATAATATCTTACCGACATGAACCCACTCCTAACACAAGTCTTTGAGCTTAGTTGGAGGGTTAATAAGATTGCTACATCGCTAGTTATATTTTATATAGTTATATATTTTTTAAAATACCTCCTACTGAAGATATCAGGCCGGAGGTAGCTTGAAACTTCAGATCTTTGCGAAACAAATGGGTGATACTGTTAGGTAATGTTATGGCCTAGCATGAAGCTGATCATCAGGCTCAAGATCTGTGCGTATCTTCATTTAGTCGTATAAAATATAGTACTATATAAACTCCACCGAAAAAGAAATACAAGAAAAAACTTTGTACGTAAAGAAAAACTTAGTTGATAAGTTGTAACATAAATGTTAACCCTTCTCTCACCGGTACAAATAACAGTTCGCAGGTAACGTTATGTTACGTATTACTTTCCTTTGTGTTACCAATGTTTTTATACGGGTTAATTTATTACTAGGATTAGGGCTGTCCGGAAGATAATAGGTTATTTAAATGTTTGGAACTTAAGTAATTAATGGGATAAAAGGTAATTACATAGGTATTGTTGTAGTGGACAACATTGGACACAGTATTATGTACCTGCTTAGTATTCCTTTCCTTACAAGCGCAATTTATATGAACTATTTAAAAAGTGTCGTTTTATGATATTTCTGATTTAACTAGAGATACAGATTTTTAACAAGAAACAGATTTTTAACAACAAACCGTATTCGATTCGTTCATACATTTGGGAAGTACACGAGAATAATAGCTACAGTTTAACCTCTGTGGCGCGGTGGGTGCGTGTCCGACTGCTACGCAAGAGGTCGTGGGTTCGATTCCCACCCAGAATAATACTTTGTGTGATGAGCACGATGGTTTATTCTGTATCTGGGTGTTATTTATCTTTTATTTATTTAAAAACATATAAGTATGTTTATCAGTTGTCTGGTTTCCATAGTACAAGCTCTGCTTTATTTGTGATCTGATAGCGTTGTGTGATTTGTCCCAAGATATTATTATATTATTTTAAAAAAACTATATTGTCTAATAGTAATTCATGTAATTTATCTAAAAACGAACCTATATTATTTACTAACTTATATTTATTGTTATTGTATTAGATATCAAAATACGAAATGGATCTGAACCGCTTATCGATATATCGATAGAATCACTTTGTTAGACGCGTGACATCCTTACGCACCTACTCCACTCTACTTCACTTATGTACTTACCTACCAAAATGTACGCAGGACGAGCCATGAGAAATGGCTAGCAACTTATAAACAAACTCAATACGGGCAGTAAATTTCTAAGAAGCAAGCTTCGCGAAATTAGCTAAAGAATTACTTAACAGGAATTCTCCGAGATGATTTAAATTCCTTCTTCCTTCGTTGTAGTACTTAATCCCGTTGTTTTTTTAATTAACTAGTTATTTACTCAAATTAGAATCTGTTACAGATTTTTCTAAACATTGTCGTATTTATTTATCCACCTACAGTTTTGTTTTGTTTTCCATTGCCGAATTTAGAATGCCTGTCACAAAATGGAACAAAAGAATATTTGATTATGTAAGAAGCGGAAAGTTTATTGGCGTTATTTTAAACTGATTACTCTGATCAGGCAACAGTAGGTATGACTTAAAATGCTAATGGCTAAGACATCTGTCTCGCAATCGTGAGGTTCGAATCCCCACTCCTAACACAAGCCACTGAGCTTAGCTGGAGTTAACAGGATTGCTAGTAATGTGGAACCACAATTCCACAAAAATAATGTTTTTGAATTTACAATCATTAAAACCAACATGTTACGTTTCTATTATGGAACGAATTTATAACGTCATAATTTTGTGTCTTAGTCCTACAAAATTCGTGGCTCGATCAAAAAGTTTGACAAGGATTTCTAAATCCTTCAATTTAGTCTCTAAAGTGTTCGTAGTTCGATTAAAAAGTTCGATTGATCGAACGACAAGAATTTCTAAATCGTTTAAGTACTTTACCGTATTCCACGTCACCTAAGAAAAAACCTAAAACTCTTAGCAACAGTTTTGAACTAACTGAACACAATGGCGTTTAAAAATAAACCATTAGTAAGTTCCGTGCATAACCTCCGACCTATGGCTAACCGGAACACAAGCGGGCTTGATTCCATTTATTTTTAGCTTTCACTAATAGCATTATGTAGTAAAATTCATTTCTAAAACATTTCCTTTGTGTTACTTTTATGTTACAATTGTGTTACAGAGCTCAGTGCATCCAAAGGTTTGTGAAGAGGTAACGAAATGACAAAGAAAGCTTGCATTGTCTGATTTTTTTCTGTCTATCTGGTGGTAACCAATTATTGTAAAACTAGCTTTCGGCCGCGGCTCCACCCGCGTAGATGTCGGTTATCGGTTATTGGCGTGACTGCCTCTGTGGCGCGGTGGGAGTGTATCCGACTGCTACGCAAGAGGGGTTCGATTCCCACGCGGGACGCGGTATGTTTGTAAAGTCCCCCGCGACACAGGTCCTGTAAAATGGTGCGGAAGTCCTCTTTAAAAAAAAACTATCCTATGTCTTCCCCGGGACTTAAACAATTTCACCACCAAATTTCATCGAAATCGGTTCACCGTTTTAAGCGTGAAAAGGTAACAGACAGACAGTGTCACTTTCACATGTATAATATCAGTTGGGATAAACTTCAATGGAAAAAAGAGGGGAATAAAAGCTTCAAAATCCATATAGGTTAGGTATATATATTAAAATGGATAAATGGATAAACATCATTAAAATGGGGTCGCAAATAAGCGAAGATATCATATGACATAGCCACTTAATACAATACAACAATAATAATATTTGCAACAAAACACACAACGCAATATTTCCCTGAAATCAGGGAATTAGGTTACATCAAAAATCCAATATGAGGTCACACTTATGGTGTTGCCACATAATACATACGTATAGAAGATCACAGATCAACAAAAAAATTACGCACACAAAGACGATCTCAACGTGCGACACTGAGACCTTTACGGTACTAAGCTATCATTGACAACACAAGACTTACATTTGATTTTGACATTTGAACTGTCACTTGACAAAATCAAATGCCAACGGCCATTTGTCATAAGTGTCAAAAAAGTTGACAGGACGTTCATTCGATTCGGTATTTGAAATGGACTAGTTTCAAACTAGTCAAAACAACAACTCTTTTAGCAATCTCAAAACTTGGATTTTATATGGAGAGATCTTTTTCTCATTAAATCACTTCTTTTTATGATATAAGATCAATGATAAAAAATCTAATTTAACACAAAATTTATTCGGGACTTAACTGTTGGAAGTTTAAATGTCAGGTTTATTTACAAATTAGTCTTTTGGATGTTTTTGTTTACCTAGGAAACAAGCCTATTGCTGTCATTTTGTACTATAGAGGACAGCGACGTGCGCAGTTTTGGTTGACGATTCGACCGAGATCTGAGTACATGTGAGTCTGTGTGAGTGAGCCTGTTTAATCGTAGTAGAGAGTCGGATATCTGTATCTATCAAATGTGTTGCCGCAAAATTCTCGGGCCGCCAGCACCAATAAAAAATGTTCCAGACACGTTTGCACAAGTAATGCTTGCGTCAACAAAGACTAGGATTTGGGGGAAAATAATTTTGTTGAGGATATATATTTTTTTAATGGTGAGAAATACTTTCATCGTTTAGTGTGAATTGTGTGACGAAAATTGTTTATTGGTGAAGCGCTGAATGCTTTAGTTATATGTGCGGCGTACGTGTAATTGTTACTACTATCTATACTAATATTAGAATTTGTTTGAACGCGGTAATCTCAGGAACTACTGATCCGAAATGAAAAATTCTATCACTATTGGATAGCCCATTT
This sequence comes from Herminia tarsipennalis, assembly GCA_945859575.2. Classification (NCBI taxonomy): domain Eukaryota; kingdom Metazoa; phylum Arthropoda; class Insecta; order Lepidoptera; family Erebidae; genus Herminia; species Herminia tarsipennalis. The sequence continues at coordinate 3,301,094 of OX243843.2, read as the reverse complement.
ATCGAGGAAGGCTATAGGTTATATAACATCACGCTACGACCAATAGTAGCGGAGCAGCAATGAGAAATGTTGCAAAAACCGGGAAAATTTACGCAGACGAAGTTGCGCGGGACAGCCAGTGAGCTAATATATCCTAACCCTTTAATTACACAACGCTATTATTCGTATCGTGCAAACCTAAAAAAAAAGAATGCTCAGCACAAAAATCAATTATTATTTAATCAATTAATCATTCTAACAGCCCATAGCCTATTCACAGTTTGATAGGAATTGTAAATGTAATCATCGCTTATTTTAAATGGATTGTCTACTACACGATGCAGTGAGCGCGATTCTGCAAAGAACACTAGACAGCAGTGGTGGCGGGTTCTTAGTACACCATTCTTTTCGGCTTCCCTTTGAGTTCTAGTTACTTAATACCCCTCAAGATGCTTGTCCTCTAAGATATTTTTTTGTATCGAGTTACCTTTGGAAAATTTGAACTCTTCGCCTCTGCTAGACAAACTCTAATGGCTTAGAAGTATGTAAGGTTTCAAGGTTTTCATTTTCTTTTTTATAATGATTTCCTTGAAGTACGAGTTGGAGTCGCCCATCGAAACATTTTTCACATCTTCAAGACAGTGTAGACCTGAGTATATGGTTTTAATTTCAAATCGATACCTCCATGCTTTCCGAGATAAAGGGTCGTGACAGACAAACGAACGGACGGACGGACTACAAAGTGATCTTAAAAGGGTTTAATTTTTTTCCTTTTGAGATACGGAACCCGAAAATTGACATCACCGGTGCATAGAGACCTCAATATTTGACCTTAGCATGATGAGGATTCCATTTGCAATTTCAACATATACCTCTAAATTTGATTATAGGAACTATAAGTTACTTCAATTTTGATATAATATGAAAACCACGTGAATAATTTTATTCTTGAAGTTGCGGAAAAATGCAAAAACGAGCATTTTCGTTTTGTCATAATCATGGCGTTCGTAATCAAACATATGTACGAACGAATATTCTACTTTATTTTGACCTGCGCTCCTGCGCACTGTGAAGTAATGGTTGTGTGCGGAAGAGCAAGGCCGGCGATTGTGTCGCTTTGTACGTAGCGCTAAATAAATAATTCTCTCAGTGTAATGCCCCCTTAAAGCATTCGACATTTCTTTACATTAATGCTCGACAAATCTCCCCAGTAGAGTTTTTGTCGACAGCAACCCGCCTTTATAGGTTTCTACGAAATTAAATTGCATTAGCCGACATACGTGGAGCTCTCAAGATAAATGGGAGAAGAAACAATCAGGAAGAAAAAACAATATATACATAGAATTTGAGATCTGTCGATTTGTCATTGTCTTACTTAGAGTAGGTAGTACTATAAAAAGTTTTGTGTCGTTGAGACTTTACAAACATACAAGAGGAAATCTGAAAATGATACGGCCGAAGAGGGATTAGACGCAGGATCGACGGCTTAACGAGCTTTGCAAGACACAAAGAAGTGTAATATTTCTAGATAGCGGTCACCCATCTATATCCCGACAGGGGTAACGTTGCTTAACCTTGGTAATTCGGTCGCAACTAAGTAGTCCCTTATATTTATTTATTTATAAAATAATTCTTACAAGAAATACATGTCTCATTCCATAAATTCCATTACTAAATTTGTTTAGAATTGGCGACTAGTGGTTGCGCAGGTGCATTGTTTTGGAAGTAAATGGTGACAGGAAGCGGGGGGCGGTAACTAAACCAAGAGCAATAGAGATGCGATTACGTATTACATTGTCATAATTAGTATTACTAACTCATATTTTTTGTACTTAATTATTTTCGTAAAGAAATTGTTTTTCAAACTTTCTTTAGTATTTACTGTAACTGTTCTAAATTTAAACTTTTATGAACTCGTATAAATAGTATTTTTGTATTGTTGAATTAAAATTTTGTTAGTATTTTTAATCGATTAAACATAAATGTTGATAAACTTTCGCGATTTGTACACATTATTAAAATATATATATTACGGGTCTTAATCGCGTGAATCAGTCGAAACGTCGGGCAATAAACAAGGTATTTTACGATTAAACATACTTAATCGTTTTCGTAAGTAATTTTAGGATCGCATCTCTATGACATGCTCGAAAGTGATATGAACCTAACTTCAATCCGGTCGAGTTACGTTGATCCAACTGTACCTAATCTGAACTACATGGTGACGTAAGGCTGGTAGCTATACCAGAACCCGCGGAGGGTGCCAGACATAGTCTATTGGGTGTTTAAAACACATATTTTTTATCAATTTTACAAACTAATCATAGGCTAAATAAAATAAAAGTACCAAAAAATAATCGACTCCACGTATCAGCGAACTTTAGTCGTAAAATGTCATTGCTTTATAAACACTACTTTGTAAATACAACTTTAAGTCATGCGCGTAAGGTTGATTTTATAAATACGTGTTATATGTATATGTTTAAATTATAACTATAACTACATACGTCAAATTGACGAATTGTTACTTCTGTTCGGGACTGTGCATCTAGGTTTTTGGTATATCAATGATTTAAATCCTAAATCACGCAAGTGGAGTTTTCACAGCTACTTGCTATGTATACCTACGAGTTCTCAGCATTAGAACCTGTCCCACCAACGGCGATGAGCGAGAAGCGAGTAGCGATTTTATCGCTTAAGACACTTACATAGATGTGTATTGTAGATACCGTCCGTATAAACAAAAGAGATAGAGTATAGCGCGAGTACTCGCTGGAAATATCTCTTTTGTTTACACGCGCTCTACATAAGGCGCCTGTCCCACCAACGGTGAAAAAGCGAGTAGCGATTTATCGCTCAAGACACGTACAACAGATGTATTTTGTAGATCCCGTCCGTGTAAACAAAATAGATGTAGTATAGAGCGAGTACTCGCCGGCAGTGGGAACAGTCAACGATCAACTATTAATATCTGTATCTCTTTTGTTTACACGAGATCTACATAAGTATATACGCTTCTTGAGCGATGAATCTCTACTCGCTTTTTCGCCGTTGGTGGGACAGGTGCCTTAAGCCTTGGTCCGCGGCTCACCAGGCACGATCACCTCAACTGGTCGAGGTATCCTCTCTTAATGTTGGAAGGACGAAACTTGTCCACCATACTCCTATGAAATCTGACGACCATTGAAAGAGACAAAACATACACAGAAAGAGAGACCGTGTAATACGTCGAGTATCGAAACAATAGACAAGTAAATATATTTGGGTCTTCCATAAATCTACTAACTACAGGTGTAATACGAACAAACCAAACAACGCTACGTTCGCACTCACAGGCGGGTAGCTTAGCGCCTGGAGCCTAGTGATTTTACATCTGTTACTTGCTAGTATACATGGGGCAAGGTGTACTGCAAGGTGGTTTGTGTATTGGGTCGTTAGGTGCCTTGGTCATTTGCTTGTTGACATATTTAGATCAGTCAAATTTTATATTAAAATGAAAATGTAAAGCCTAATTTATTTTTATATTATTTGGACCTCTAAGGAAAGTGTGGAACTACATTTTGCAAGCCAAAAAGTTGTGCTACTTACTTAATTGAGTTGAGTTCATTGGTTGGATTCAACGAGATTATTTTTTTTAAAAGTGATTCAATTAATATTTCATATATATTTTTTTATAATTGCCGCGCACTTCGTGGCTTAAAACCAAACATGTTTGTTTATGATGATACACGCTAGGCAACTAGCGCAGCAGCCGGTTGCGAACATTCTAGAACGTTCGTTTTACTCTACTCGCTAGGCTCTAGGTGCCAAGCAAGCCGCTTGCCTGTACGGACGTAGCCTAAGTGAATTTCATAACATGTACGCAAACATCTCAGGCTTACGTTTTCCAACTATACACACACAACTTAATGCAACACCGTCTATTTTAACACTGTACGACACGGTATTCCTGTGTGTATTTGTTGAGTGCATTTATACAGGCGTGTTCCACACTTGAATCGCATTAATTCGACGAAACATGTGCATGTAAAATCTCTTTGATGCTGTGAATGATTTCGAAATTCGAAATCACGTTCCGTTGGCATTTATGTTACAATGTATCATAGAGTACGTACTCATATGATATAGTTTTAATATTAATTTCGAAGACGTTTTTTATTGGAATTCTTAGTACCTACGTAGAAAATATTAACATGAAATTAAGTCTCTTGTAAATTAATAGGTACATAATTTTTTTGAACGCAAATATACGTTCGACATTTAAAATGTATGTTTATTGAAAACAGTTTTTATAGTTTAAACATCGAATTGTTGATGAAACATAAATTTTCTCAGACTTTTAAGTCACACAGTTAAGAGCTCGGTTCCAATTTTAAATTTAATTCGTACCTCATTTCATACAATGTTGTTAGTGAAGAGAACAATGTCATCCATGTGGAAGAAGTTTAAATGTTTTACGACTCACGTCTTTCAAGCGACGGCTGCAGCGTGCAGCGGTTTTATAGGTGCAATCTCAATGTAGGTGAGTGATTGGTTTTACTGGTTTGACTAACAATTTGACAGATTTGGGTTGAATATAGAGTTTTGAATATTTGAATATAGTTCACGTTTTATGTATTGTATTAAGAGTATGGTATACCTATCAAAACTTTGTTCTAAGCCTTTTAATTTGAAGAGCAATTGTATTGTTAAAAAACAGTTAAGAAAATGTCTAAGAATTTTTTTGTTTAAGGGTAGATTACGAGAAACAGGGTTCGGCTCTCTCAAACATTTATTTAGAAAACCTAAATATTAGGACACGAAAAAAATTTTGTCACTAGTCAAAGAGTTTTTCTAGTAGATGAAATAAAGAAATTTAAGGATATGTCTTAATATGATCCCGCAAATAAATCTTGAAGTTGCGGAAATATGCAAAAACAAGCATTTTCGTATTGTCATAGTCATGGCGTTCGTAATCTAACATATGTACGAATGAATATTCTACTTTATTGCTCTTACTTCACAGTGCGCTCCTGCGCACTGTGAAGTAATGGTTGAGTGCGGAAGAGCGAGGCCGGCGATCGTGTCGCTGTGTACGTAGCGTTAAATAAATAATTCTCGCAGTGTAATGCCCCCTTAAAAACACTGTATGGCCGCTACTAATATACCTTCATTTAGTGTAATATAAAATTTAAATTAGTTTATAATAATTCTGCCGTGTAACTTGCATGTTACTTAGCTGTTATTTATGGGAACTTGTAATTGGACATCATGTAGGTACTTTAGTAGTTATAACTTATACCTACTATATTTTGTAGCTGTAAGTTTTTTTAATAAATGATCAAAACCCTCTAGTAGAAAACAAGACTATTCATTGGAACATTAAATCATCGCCAAAAGTTATTATTTTCTTACATTTACCGTGATAATTATTAATAATGTTTCAAAATTATTAATCATTAGGCTATTGAAGAGTACGCCGCTTTGAAGAGTACGAAGACTTAATATTATGATTTAAGGCCGAAACGGCTGGCTATCTGATAAAATAACATTTTAAATTTCAATGGCTTGTCCGAAAGAATTGCGCTACTTCAACTAGAGTTCAATAATAACATCATTTAATTAATTCAAGTACGTATCCACTGAAAAAGACGCGAGAAGAGATTGAATCTTTTTTTAATAATTGATGGATATATTTCCCGTATTGCTTATTATTATATAGTTTAGCTGCCAACATGTTTACTGCATCTACTTCTATTTGTATCTCTACATTACCCTTAGGTTGACTGGAATAGAATGTTTTTTTTTTGCATAAACTTAATAAATACTTATTGTCATTATTTAAAATCCATCTTTAACCCAATTTGGGAACAACTGTCATCGTTATCGTTCGAAAATACCGCAAAATGTCTGAACCAGAATTATATTCTCTATTTATACAACATTCATAATTCTCGCAGAGCGGCACAATTTATTAGGGCCAATTTAATTTAGCGGCGCACCCCGTAATCCAGCCGCATCTGCGCGCCGCACTTCATAATATCGATATTAAAAACATTCACCATTCTCTTATGATTTAAGAGGCATTACGTAACTCGCTTGGGACTTTAAAAACAAGAAAAACTACGCTCAGATTGATGTGTGACCAACATACTCAAGAATCACCAACTTGCACTCATGTCTGCTATCACTCATACTTGAACAGGAATCAGAAACTCAACTGTACATTCTCAAGTATGAGGAAGTAGCCCAAGTAGCAAGAGAGAATATGGATCAATTAACTTCTGCTGTCCCGCGCAACTTTGTATGCGTCAATTTTCCCCGTTTTTGCAACATTTTTCATTGCTGCTCCGCTCCTATTAGTCATAGCGTGATGTTATATAGCCTTTAGCCTCCCTCGATAAATGGGCTACCCGATAGAAAAATATATTTTCAATTCGGACCTATAGTTCCTGAGATTACCACGTTCAAACAAACAAACTCTTCAGCTTTTTAATGTCAGTATATACAACCTATAACTTCCAACATACTTTTAAGTCCTAAGCGACTTAAAAGTCTGTAGGTAGTTACTACTAAACTTACTGAAATAACCAAACTTTACAATTGTGGTTTCGTATGGTTTCGAATGTATCGACAAAACAACTTATCCCTGAAACTACAAATAGCAATACGCATTGTCACAAAATAATACTTTGCTATGATCAAAATATTCGAGGATCAAAAGTGATTGACGTCACATTGAATCTCGCTATCTCTTTGACAATTTGACAACAGTATGATTGTATTTCAGTTCAATATGAAATCCTTTATATTTCTGTTGATAAAATTGTCAGTTCGTATTTTAGGTAAGTAAGTACCTGTTTATAATTATAAAAACCGGGCAAGTGCCGTCGGGCCACGCACAATGTAGGGTTCTGTAGCCCCGAATGTGGCTTAAGAAGTAGGTTTTCTGTTGTTTTTATTTCACACAACGTTATATACCTAAGTATTTTTCAATAGAATCTGTACGAAAATTTGTACCTACTTCTCACTGTTAAGCTGTAAAGCCTTCTTAGCTATGATAGTTTTCCTTTTAATTTCACTGCATATTCTACTACCGTGAATTTTTCACATACCCAAGCCCCCTCCCTTGGTAGGGACATTTATCTCAAAACTTTAATGCTAATTATTTCACAAACCTACTTTACATACAGGGGAGGTACCACCAACTGTCTCTGAGCTTAAACAGAATAAAAATGTAGCAGGTATATACCGCGGTACACATGACAATTATCAAATTTTGTTTGTAACAGACTTCAAAAAGCACTTCATCAATTCTTTGCTAACCGATTGCGGCCACGGCAGCCACTCTTACAATTTTAGGAAACCGAATATACTCATAATTACGTACCGTATTGGCATTCAGAATATTCGCAGGCAGCCAATATCGGAATCTTCGCTAGCTTTTACACAAGTAATGGAACAATAATCATGGGTATCTATTTACTAAACTAATATAACTATTAATCAGGGGGCACGCTAGTGGCCCCGCCAAGTGAAGCGAAAGCACAGGTCACATTTCTACTATTTCTCGAAGCGTTTCGTAGTGCTTTTGTACCCCCATAGATAGGATCAGGATATGATGTTAATACAGTAGGTACTTATTAAACATTTTAAATTTCAAAAGTGTTATAGGTATTTTATAAATTATTAATATCTAAAATACAAAGATTTCGTCCCTGACTCACTGACTGATAATAAGCAAAGCCGTTTGGGTACTTCCAGAAGTCATAGAAAGCAAACAAATAACATAATAATTAAGAAATTTGTTCACTTTCCCCCCTATCCCTTAAAATAGGTGAATTAAAGTGTGTATGGAAATAACCTAGTAGTTATCAATGTTGTGTGGAAAGAACTTTGAGGGGTACGTCTCACCTACACACAGAAAAGTGGGGATTATACAAGAGCTGCTTTAAATAATCCTGGATTTGTACTGAAAACATAATTATTCTCAAAGGCACCGATATTGTTCATGTATTTAAAATATAGTTTCATACTTTGCACTTCCCGGAACAATTCAATCAATGAGAATATAAAATTAAATTAAATTGAAAAAGAAAACCTTCGTTATGTCAGCTATATGTTTTATTTTTTTTGAATAAATATTCTGTTGCATATTTATAAGTAATATCTATTTCTTAATCATCTATTAGAATAAATAAGGTAATAAAAACTACGAAAAGTGTATAACTTACAAAAAGAAAAGTAAAATGACGCAAAGACGAGTAGGTACGCGTACGGTATATCGGGAGGCGAAGCCATGACGTCTTGTATAGCGGTCAGGGTCATTCGTAAGTTTTGGATACATGCTATTTGGATATATCCATGTATCATATATGCTATGTTATGCTTGCTCGAAAGGTAGGGAGATCCCCAAAAGGTACCTACGCCATCTGATCCAGATAGATTTATCGTTAGGTACGAACCCATGGCACCTAGCATAGCAATCAGGTCAGGTCAATTTGAACAGGACAGTCAGATTTTTCGCAATTATACGTACACAAAAACTTATATAACCCTATAAAAATAGGTATTCCCATATCCAAGCAGAAAGTACTAAATCGAGAACTATAAAACGCTTTTATTTTCCATAAAATGTCGCAAATGCTACATTTAATTAATCAAAGGCATTCTGGAAACATTCAAAACGGGAAAATTCGCTATCATCAAGCGTCCAACGTCGGGGAATTGATTTTTTTATGTTCAACAGTAATCATGCGATAAAACGGAATTATTTGATACTTGTAGTTATAGCCACTCTTCTTTATGTTCTATTAATTAAGTATACCGAACTATTTTTGTTATATATCTATGTTTTATGACCGTTTTGAATGTGGTTTTTCGACTTCTGGTTGTCTTTCTTGATCGAAGCTACATAAATAGTACATGGGCGTAACCTAGGGGGTTTGGCGGTTCAATCCCCTCCTAAAACCCCAAAGGTAGATACAAAAAGTAGTTGAAAGTAAATTTCAAGTTACCCACGCCCCCATTTACAAAGATGCTGTCAAAATTCACTTCAAGTTTAAGTTAATTATACCCGTTATAATATGGAGCAAAAAATTTGTGTGGCGATTCTTCTTCTTCTTCTGGTGCCTCTGCACTAATAAAGGTTGGTAGACAACTTCTTAAAGTTTTTTTGTCCAGCACCAGTGAAAAGCTGTTCTACAGTCACTCTCTGATGTTACGGAGCCAGGACATCGTCCGTTTTCCAACTTTACGCTTTCCTGGTATTTTGCCCATCATAATTGTCTGCAGGAGAAAATAACGTTCATGACGCAGTATCATGTTTGTGACGATTCTATCAGAAAATTAAAAATAATAAGTGCGCTTGTAAAAATTAGACAATTTCTTAAAGTTTTCCTTGTCCAGCTCCAGTCTGAACAGCTGTTCTACAGTCACTCTCTGATGTTACGGAGCCATAATGGTTTGCAGGAGAGAATAACGTTAAAGACGCAGTCCATAAAGTTTGTGACGATTCTACAGTTCAAGAAATTAAAAAATAACAAGTACAACACTTTTAAAAATGAAGTTTCCAGACAGATGAGACATGTTGATTTACCTTAAATACCTCTAAACGGATTTGCATCAAACAAAGCAAATAATGATTCCAATTAACTAAGCTTTTTTAATAAAAAAAAACACATCTAAATCTGTCAATCCGTTTTGGCGCTACGATGCCACAGATAAACCCACTAATACACACTTTAAACTAACAGCACTCCTCTTTTAGCCTTAGGGAATAAAAACTCCAATTGCACTACAATAACATGTGATTTATTCTATGTTAAAGATCCAAATAAAAACTACTAAACCCTAAATATCGCCATAACTATAAATAATGACAACCTCAATTCACTTACACAAAGGAAATGTGAAAAAATAATAACATTTTACAAGTGTAGTTTCGTGCCAAGTCCAAAGGTTACAACGATTTAAGTACAAATTATCATATAGTCTGAAATGGGGGACAACTTACAGAACCTTTTACTAAAATTGGCCCAGCATTTAAGGTTGGCACTTGACCAAGACAAGCCTCTTTATAGGAACCTTCGAACAGACACGTGGCATTACAAACTAAATTGTTATAGGGTTTGGTAAGGACATTGTACGTTGGTAGTGATTTTGAGTTAAAATGTAAAAAGAAAAAGAATAGTACGTACAGGTTGATTTTGTTGCCAAGTGGTTTCTGCAATTGAATTTTATTAGAAGACCGTGTTTTTTATACAAATTGAATAATAAATTTAAAAAAAAATGTGTGGCACTCGAGGACTGCCGCGGTAAAGCTATTGTATAGCATTTTTATCAACTTCAGCAATTAAAAAAAAGTGTTTTTTAATTTTAAAAAAAGTTTTTTTTTTTTTAATTTAAAAAAAACAATTTTTTGAATTATTTTTTTTCTATATATTAAAAAGCAATTTAAAAAAACTTAATTTAATTTTTATTTTTTTTTCTTTAAATTTTTTTTTTTTATATTCAAAAAAAATCTGCTATTCATCGATAGATGGCAAAACGGCCGGTCGGAGTGGGGGGTGTTAGGTTATTTTCGTTACGGAATTTCTGGATTCGGTCTCCACACTCAAGGCCCGCGATAGAAGCTATGCAATAGCTTAAAAATCTTTACCCTAAGTAAAAAAACAACGTAAAAAAATATGTTACTATACTCATAGGATGTCAACTTACAGCGGACAGAAAATAATCTAGAACGAAACTACTATGATTTCCTTATAGTAGTTAATTTGAAAAAAATATAATGTTATTTAAACATCCGAGCGATGGATGTTTTAGAAAGCTTATTATCAAGTCATTACCATCACTGTCACATATGTATAAAAACTAAAATTAACCGCAATCGAGACAGCAGTCTATCATTTTAATAGCTATACTTAACCCTTAACAACTGCCTATATCACGATACGATATCTCGAAAGACCTGACAAGTGAACTAATACGTTTACGTGACTGCTAGTAATACCTATTTCTCCTTAGTTGTATTACCTATATCCTAAATAGGCATACGTGAGCTACACATACGCGTAAAAAAATATGATAGGCACTATCTGGGCTCGTTAGAAAGATATTTTATCGTTCCATGTCTAGATATTGTACCCGTAACGTGACTCCGTGAGTTTTACTGACTTATTTAGAAAGATAGTTCACTTTTTAGGGTTGAAATAAAGGTTTTTATGTAATGGGCTAGCTTTGACGCGTTGCTAAGTCATTTATTTTTATACGTGTGAGAGCAACCGTAGCTTATAAACGCAAGTAATATCAAATGTATCATTGGGGCATTTCATTTACGAGAATAATGATAAGTATAGGTACTATAAGAAGAATAATAAATGTAAATTATGCAACGCTAAACTTAAGTTATAGAAGTAACTTGTGTAGTGAATTTAATGTATTTGCCGATCTTCACTTGTTTTGTACTGACGTTTAACTTTAATGGTTTTAGGAATGACTAGCTGTCCCGCGCAACTTCGTATGCGTAAATTTTCCCGTTGTCGCAACATTTCTCGTCGCTACTCCGCTCCTATTAGTCGTAGCGCGATGTTATATAGCCTATAGCCTTCCTCGATCAATGGACTATCCAACAAAAAAAGAATTTTTCAAATTGGACCAGTAGTTCCTGAGATTAGCGCGTTTTAACAAACAAACAAACAAACTCTTCCGCTTTATAATATTAGTATAGATTAGTCAGTTCAGATTGTGTCGTTTTGAACTGTATAACCTTTTGTGTTATCCTGTAACAATTAAGAGTGATGCGGTGGGACCACAGAGCCCAAACTCTACTACTAAGCCCAAACTAAACTAATCTTCGACCAGTGGGTCATCACGGTTAGACCACAAGTCTGTACCAAGTGTGGTACTAGTTACATATCAGAATACCATAATAATAATCATAATCATTTAAACATCATTAGAATATGGACATGATATGTTTTGACCAGGTATTTTCAGTACAGTAAGTACCCAATGAGCTCTGCGAATATAACTAATTCGAAAAATCTGGTAAATTAAATGCGGTATTCTGTTAGGTTACCAAGCTAGACAGTTAAATTTGTCATTTTAAATGCGTTTTTACACTATAATACAAAACAAAATTGTATTTTTGGCATCGTATACTAAACGGTAATCACATTACGCGTCACTTTCAACATTTGGCTCAATTTCGCCAAGATGTCGGAGAAAGGACGTTACGTTGGCAAGGCGATGTTAATACCGAGCTCGATAATGATGGTAGAGAAGCCAAAATGCTGTAATGTATTTACGTACTCTGTGAAAGAAAACGTCGTGCATAAAATTTAATCAAACATCTTTAGTGCGAGCTACTGGAGAGATTTTAGATGCTGATATTTTTTCTGTTTAACCGACGACATAAAATGATTAGTTTTTTTATGAAAAATAGCTATATGGGTGTATGGGTCTCACATTACTAGCAACCATGTTAACACTTCCAGCTAAACTTAACTAATAATAATAATAATTAAAAAAAAAAAAATTGCCACAAAAATAGTATCATGATGTACTTAAACTATGTGTTTTTGGATTTACAAAAGGTACTGGGTACTGGATCCCAAACCAGGCTGAGGCCTGTATTATGAGTGCTCATGGACAGTGCTCAGTCGAAATTAATAATAATAATAATAAACATTTATTGGCAAATGCACATTTACAGTAAATTTTTCGGAACCCTGGCTCCTGTACTAGTCTTTGACTGTATTAAAGGAGACAGTCCTTTCTCACATCTCTTGTATTGTATATATATAAATATTTGACACTATAAACACGTTGAGTGAATCCGTTTCACATGATGATAATAAAATATGGTATTGCTTGCGTTAGGTGTGGGTTCACGTCAGTAGTATAATAGATAGGATTAGAACCCACAACCTTACGATCGCGAGTCCATTGCCTTAATCATTAGGTTACCGACGCTGACATTAACATCGTAGAGCCCAAACGAATAGAATTTGAGAATTGGAAGTCATATTTCTTAATTAGGAAGCTAGTTAAATTGCGATCGTTCTTAATTTTGTTTTTTGAAAATATACCGTTTTAAAGAATACCTTTTTTGATTCATACGTGAGGTTTTTTAACGTTAAGTAACAATATTTTTTTATTTTGTAAGTGGGATATTGTTTCTCGTAGGTACCTACGTGAAACATATGACTTTTAATACGAAAATCTAAAAAAAATCGTCACAGCGATGGCATAACCGTATGAGTATTAACTTCCATAACTTTACATCATATGAAAATTACCGTATCCTATCGTATCGACCCAGTTTTGGAAAAGATACTGCACCAAAAATGCAATCCTTTAATGTAAATCCAGTACATCTCCAGCATTCCCTCATACACGCAAAATATTAAACAGTAACCTTCTAAGTAATGCAACGATATTCTAAACTTCAGATCTCAATACCCAGATGATACAATTAAGAGTATATACACGGGTATCAAGATATCAGTATGTCAGTAATGAGCTGTTCTTCACTTGACAAGTTGACGAGGGTGTCGATTGTCGCCTCGAGAGGACATCGCGCTCGATGCGAATACGAAAACGAATGTGAAATTCAAAGTCACTATTTAGATTAAGGATGAGTGTGAAATAAGTCTTTATACTTTCTAAATGGCATTTTTGGCTAATATATACATTAAATAAAGATTTGAATCTAAATGTCATTTTTGGCTAATATATACATCAATGAAGATTTGAATCTTCGAATTTGAATTCATAATTATAGTAGAATTAATGTCGCCATTAATAATGTCACACTGCCTCTGTGGCGCGGTAGGAATTTATCCGACTGCTACGCAAGAGGTCATGGGTTCGATCCCCACCCAGGATAAAACTTTGTGTTATGAGCACGATGGTTTATTCTGTGTCTGGGTGTTATTTATCAGGTCTGGTTTCCATAGTACAAGCTCTGCTTAGTTTGGGATCAGATGACGTTGTGTGAGTTGTCCCAAGATATTATTATTATAGTTTCCGGAGTCGTTTATGTACCTAAACACTTTATTCAACTTGAGACATTCATTACTTTATTTTTATTTACAAAACTAAAATGCCGAATAACCAAATGAACAGTAATGACAGGTCATTACCATCACAAATTGTTATTTCATTTTACGAAAACATAAAATAAAATTATCTAAGTATTTTTTGTCAACCAAAACTGCATTTATCGCAGCAGTTCCATTCAGGATATCCCATGTCCTTAATATGACCTCAATAATGCGCTTATCTCAACTAATGGTTTATCCTACGCATCCAGTTTCCATTGAGGACATCCGATGTGCATTCAATTTGACCTCATTGCTATTTTCAAGCATAACGCGAAATCGAAATTCTTTACAGCAATTATTCAGATAAAGAAACAAAAATTAGCAGTCATTAAAACTCATATATCTCTCTAGTACTGTTTATCGGACGGTAATTCGCGCATGTGTTCGTCTGTCCGTCCGTCCGTCCAATGAGAGGACGGGACGTAGCAGGTCACGTGAGGGCACGTGCAAGGTCGCCTGCGCGGGCGCACCGCAGACTGCATCTTACGAAAGCGATGCACGTGGCGACGAGCACGTACCAGACCTTTTATTATCGATCCTTTATTTGTATGAGTCTATTTATTAAATGCAAAACAGGTGTTATTGTATGATAAGTTTTTAAATTAAGTGATTTGTATAAAATGTTCGTATGTTTTACGTTTTATTTTTGAATAGCAAACATCAAACAAGGTTCTTATAAAAATATCACAACCATTTTTGAAATAAACTTTTACTATTAAATTCTTTTCAAAAATATTAGTATTAGATTATACCAAACTCGTTAAAAAGATAAGAAACTACATTAAGTCATTTTATTATAAAAAATCTGAACGCATGATGTGTCGAGGTCGACGGCTGCGCGCGCGCCGAGGACAGGACAGTCGGCGCATGAACAAAATCCAAACATACATACATGCTTAAATTTAAGTAATACATTTTTTTAAAACAAATTAGGTAAGTAACAAATTCTTATTGGAATATCACATCTATACTCACATTATAAAGCTGAAGAGTTTGTTTGTTTGAACGCGGTAATCTCAGGAACTACTGATCCAAACTGAAAAATTATTTCACTGTTGGATAGCCCATTTATCGAGGAAGGCTATAGGCTATATAACATCACGCTACGACCAATAGGAGCGGAGCAGCAATGAGAAATGTTGCAAAAACGGGGAAAATTTACGCAGACGAAGTTACGCAGGACAACTGGCATCATATAAAACAAGACTGACACAACTCTTAAACCGTTAAGTTGTTGCCAAGATATGCTTCTAAATACATTAAATATAAATACTAATATTGTAGTCATAATCGTTACAATAAATATTACAAATATAGTGCAGTACTGATCATAATTGTTGAGGAATCAAACAATAATATAACAATAAAGCTACGTGATAGTATATAAATGTCGACACTAAAAGAATAATGTCCGTATAATGCCCAGATAAAACGCCATTAATGACAGACTAACAAACAGTTGTTGATCTAGATTCTAGATCTTAGGACAATCTCAGAAAGTGAGGGTTGAGAGACGCGGTCACCTACACAATTACTAATTAAGCACGACTTACTTGCAAAAGCTGACTGGCGTTCAGACTTCTAATGTCTCATTTATTAAATTTTAAAATGACACAGAACAAAATAAGACATTATTGAAAATGTACGTAATATGGACTAGGTTTGATTCCTGGTGAACCATCATCAGAAATCAAGCATAGTCCATTAACCTTAAGTACCAACGTAAGGTTTTTGTTATAAAATAACAAACTGACAAAAAAAAATTACGTGATAGAATAACATTTTGAAATAATTGAGTTATTACATCTTTGTTACATCTTTGTTACACCTGTAACAAAGATGTAGTTATTTTATAAATTTAGAAACAAATGAGTGTATTATGTTGATCTAAGCAATAAAATTAACACTATTATCGTAAATAGACTTAAATAGATACATTGATAGCCTTTATAGTTAAACGTTTGTTATAAACATTATAATAGTCACAACAAACAGTTTATACTGTTTATAAGTCGATATTGCAGTGGGTCTTGAAGTTGAGTCATTGTCACAAGCTACGTGCGCAAGGCCACGCAGACCACATGCATTCACATCAACAACACTAATTTTATCATTTATTTACATAATAATGAAATAAAAATAATTTCAGATCAAAATAGTCACATTTAGGTACGATAGAAACGCACTGGCGAATCGCGTTTGGCAAGAATAGTGGCATTTTAGTATCTAAAATAAAAAAATAAATGTGAATCTGTTTTAGAATGCGAATTTCGGAATTCTGGTATTCAATTTATAGACATACAGGTTTACGTTAAACAAAAAAATAGAATTCACCTTTTTTGTTTTTATAACAAACTTGAATTCCAATGACAAAAATCACATTGTACCAAAGTAAAAAAAATGGCCAATCTGTTGGCAAAAAAAAAATAACAACGAGTGCATACTATGAAGGTTACACAAGAAATTTAAATAAAATACTCGTACCTACAAAACTAAACACGAGAATCTTTCACAAAACTCATCCTTGCCAGATTGCTTCACTATTCTAATAATACGAATGACGTCATCGAAGCGAGAATTTTGTGAGTTCGTGTATCGTAGTATCGTAATGTCAATGTCAATGTCAAGAACTTTTGCCGTATGTTTGTATGTACACAGATGATTTTTATGTTGCCGAATTAAGTAGGTATAACAATATTATCGCGTTGATAAGGAAGTTACTTCACATATATTTGTTGGTGTTTATGTAATAATTTTATACCAACACATCACGTTGTTCGAAGCATGATAAGTGAGCATTTGATAGATTAGATAAGATACATTTGCAAGCTCTATGAGCTCTATAATTTTCTTCTAACCGATTTCTGCCAATCTTATCAAAGAACTAGCTGCCCCGAGTTTTGTAACATTTTTCATTGACGCTCCGCTCCTATTGGTCATAGCGTGATGTTGTATAGCCTATAGCCTCTCTCGATAAATGGGCTATCCAACAGTAAAATAGTTTTTCAATTCGAACCAGTAGTTCCTGAGATTATCGCGTTGCGTAAGTACGTGCACTGCTTAGTCCCTCACTGTCATAGTCAGATGAAACGGAAATCCGACACGAACGGAGAAGCAAACAGAAGTATTTCGAGAAAAAGTGGCGGTAGCCTAATGTCTAAAGCATTGCAGACTCGCATCGTGAGGTCGCGGGTTCAAATCTTACCCATAATACTATGGACGTAAACCCACTTCTAACACAAGCCATTGAGCTTAGCTAGAGGGTTTAACATGATTGCTAGTAATGTGGGGCCTACAATCCCATATTGCTAGTTATCTTTTTAAAACAAAAATCTCTAGGATGGCTTAACGTAGATACTCTCCGAGGCACTGATGGAGGTGACATTTAAAAAAAACGGTCACCCATCTTAACACTGACAGTGGTAACACAAGCAATGTTACTATAAGTAAATCGATGATTTCACTATGCCACTCGGTTGCAGAGCCCAATAACATTTAAGAAATGATCACACTGCTATTTATCGATTGTATTTTAAAATCATCAAAGACCATTTAAATAATTACCTATCAATTGTCTCACCCATCTACGAAAGTGACCGCGATAACGTTCCTTATATCGACAATCAATCGATTTTATAGATCACGCCCCTATCACGAGGCCGTGTCATTAAAAATGTCACGTTTCAATTCGATCTAAAGTTTTGCTACAATAATTGAATACTTCGACTTACACTTGTACAGTTAATTGGACATTTAACTTAGAAAATTCAACACGATTTCTAATTAAAAACTGCTTACTCAATTACTTTTTCTAGGTAAGCATAGAAAAAAACGTCATCACAACAATAATTATACGTGAACACTGATGGTTTACGCGCACTATAATAATTAGGTACTATATTTTTCATCAATACCCTCATTTCAAGGCGACATCAATCCGCTATCTATAAAAATAAATAAAATTGACGTGTCTGTATGTTTGTAATGTCAAAATAACAGTTTTTTACTTATTGCATATGAAAGTATATACTACGGGTCTGAATCGCGTGAATAATTATAGTCCGGCCATATTGCAACGCGTTGCAATACGGTCGAAACGTCCGACAATAAACAAGGTATTTTACCTTAAATTATGACCCGTAGTATAAATCATTTTATAATGTGTACAAATCGCGAAAGTTTATCAATTTATAGGAAACAAAAAATATATATATGACTGCCTCGGTGGCGCGGTGGTAGTGTATCTGACTGCTACGCAAGATGCACAAAGTGAGTGAACCCACGACGGGTTCGATTCCCACACGGGACACCACTTTGTGTTATCCACAAATTGTTGTTCCGAGTCTGGGTGTAATTTGTGTCTGTGACTTGTATGTTTGTAAAGTCCCCCGCGACACAGGGCTTGTACCGAACTGCGGGAGTCGTTTTTAAATTAAAAAATATATATATATATATATTTCTCTAAAACAGTACAAGTTTGTTCAATACAATTAGGGTTCTTTTAAGTATGTGACAATTGTAAAAAAAAACCTCGGACCACTAAACTAGATGAAAGCCTGTATCTTAGATGTCAGTGTTCAGTCCGTATCTTACATGTGGTACAACAAGCCTACGGCAAATTGTATGTTTATAGGTATACAAGGGTGTAACAGAAAGGTGTGGTCAAATTTCAGCAGCGGATGCACCTACCACGGTGCCAGAGCTGGTTGCATTATTATTAGATAGTTGTAGCATATTATTTTTGTCAAAATTCAGCAGTGAAAGGCGTATGGCATAAGAATTATACCTTCCCTGGTACAAAATTCGATTGGATTATTACGGCATAGAACTAATTAAGTCATACTTTTTTTAATTAATAACTTGTTCACTCATAAATAAACGAATTAAAAAATTGATATTTTTTTAGGGTACTCCGATTTTGATAAAATTAAGGATGTGCACTCAGTATCATGGGCACATACCAACCCTTGAATATGACCACACCTTTCTGTTACATCCTGTATAGTACTTATAACAAAAACACTTTTTTTTGTCTATCTGTCTATTTGTTCCGTTTAATCTCCGAAACAAGTATTTATGTAATATGGCCAAATGTTGTTAAAGCTTCATAGAGCACTTTGACTTTATTTTTTCAAGCGGTTTAAAGATAAAATAAACACGAAGACCCAATCAACAACTATCTAATTTACATAATATCACAAAGACATTAAATCATTCTACAATCTTAAAATCATCGCAAAGATAACTAAATTGCTTTTTTTCAAGAAATTAAAAACAACACTATTGTAATATAAATCAATTTTACGACGCCATTTAAAAATTTAAAACACATTTTCGTTACGCTACGGTGGCAGACGTCATTTGGGATGACATTTCACTCGACCGAATTTGACGTTCAAACGTTTGATTTCAGTCATAACGAAAACTAATGATGTTAAAAATGACTGTTTGTTATTTAATAATAGTGTCGTGAAGGTAACATTATGTAATTTGTTTACCTGAAAATCGTGAAGCGGTGGTGTCCGAGGAAATCGACACGAGAAGGTAAATGAGGGAAATTCTTTGAAGTTTTGTAAAAAGTCGTACCCTTTTTTAGGACGGTGACTACGGCAAGTACCAGTTGAAAAATGTTCCAGAATTTTAGATATTCGGAACTATAGTATCCAACCAAAATCATTCTCATGCAAACACGACTCCCGCATTAGGTTACAAGCCCTGTGTTGCGGGGGACTTTACAAACATACAGGTCACGGACACAATGTACACCCAGACTCGTAACAACAATTTGTGGATTACACAAAGTGCATTGCATAGCAGTCTAACACACTCCCACCGCGCCAGAGAGGCGAATAAAATAAAAAAATGGTAACTTGGAGCTGATCTGATAATGGAGTGCAGCTCCATTATCGCTCGCTTATAATATATTATAGCTGCCCGACGTTTCGACCGTATTGCAACGGTCGAAACATCTACCCGTGATCACGGCCGTTGCAATACGGTCGAAACGTCGGGCAATAAACAAAGGTATTTAAGCCTTAAAATAAAATATTTACGCGTTTAAGACCCGTAGCTTATTAAATTCTATAATGTGTACAAATCGCGAAAGTTTACGAACATATACATGTGAATGTAGTTCGGAAGATAAAACAATGCATTATAAAATTATATATAGGTCTTAATCGCGTGAATAATTTAAGGTAAAATACCTTGCCTGACGTTTCGACCGTATTGCAACGGCTGTGGTCACGGGTAGACTGGTCCAGCTCAGCCTCGCTTTTGTGAAGCGCGGGTTTCGGAAACTACCCTCGCTTGATTTTTATCACTCACTATTACGGAACCGTCGTTACTTCGACACACAACACTAAGAACATCTGACCATTGGCGTGTAATGTTTGTTCAGCGGTGTATACACTTGAGGATCACAGGATTCCACGATGTTGACAAACGGTATCCATCTTCTCGGTTGAATTTACGTGTTTTTTTATTTCAACCGCTTCCCCTGGCCATCCTGGAGTAATAGTGACGGTCAGTAGAGAGGACCTGTGGTTTGTGTAGTTCAATCCAATGATGTTTGTTGCGACAAAACGTGTTTTTTAGTTTTTTAATACAAATTATTAACTTACAAACGGCATTAAAAGTCATTTCTCTAAAATTTTATTATCTGTTCTATACGTTTTCTTATTTTCATAACACAAATCTGATTTTATAATTATGTTTCCCCAACGTTTTATGTCTGTAGCATTATTTTTTCATAATCTCTAATGAAAGAAAAGGTCGGATAAAATGTAACATTTTATATTACATCCTGTCAGTTTTGACTGACATGGAGCGTTTACAAGGTCAGTGTTACAGTGTATATTCCGGATGACAGTTATGCCTGTCAAAGTCCATCACGGTATGTGCAAAACAGTTTTATTTCTGTCCTAAATTATTGGGTACAGTGAGACTAGTCACTCTTAATAATTAAAAACCGGGCATGAGCATGTCGGATCATGCTCAGTGTAGGGTTCCGCAGCCTTGAATAATTTCATCAGCATAAGAGCGTATGTTCATGGCACTTACGCCCTTTTGTTGAAAAATGCAGTTTTAACTCACAATTGGCATTAAAAGTCATTTCTCCAAAATGTTATTATCTGTTCTATACGTTTTCTTATTTTCATAACACAAATCTGATTTTATAATTATGTATCCCCAACGTTTTTCGTCTGTAGCTGTATTTTGTCATAATCTCTAATGAAAGAAAAGGTCGGATAAAAATGTAACATTTTATATTACATCCTGTCAGTTTTGACTGACATGGAGCGTTTACAAGGTCAGTGTTACAGTGTATATTCCGGATGACAGTTATGCCTGTCAAAGTCCATCACGGTTTGTGCAAAACAGTTTTATTTCTGTCCTAAATTATTGGGTACAGTGAGACTAGTCACTCTTAATAATTAAAAACCGGGCATGAGCATGTCGGACCATGCTCCGTGTAGGGTTCCGCAGCCTTGAATAATTTCATCAGCATAAGAGCGTATGTTTATGGCACTTACGCCCTTTTGTTGAAAAATGCAGTTTTTCAGCAATAACTCAATGAGATGAGCCACAAGTTGATGTTTAATGAATAAAAATTGCCTCTGTTACATGTATGGAGTGTCGCCCTAAAAAAAACTGCGCGTTCGTGGTCAATAAACAAAGTTTAAAAAAAAATTGTAATATTAATCTAAAGTAACAAGCTATTTTATGATGTAGCCATTAACGAACAAACATACGTGCGAAAGCTGGTTTATGATAATAATAATAATAATATCTTGGGACAAATCACACAACGCTATCTGATCCCAAACTATGCAGAGCTTGTACTATGGAAACCAGACAACTGATAAACATACTAAAATATTTCTAAATACATACTTATTATAGATAAATAACACCCAGACACAGAATAAACCATCGTGCTCATCACACAAAGTTTTATCCTGAGTGGGGATCGAACCCATGACGTCTTGCGTAGCAGTTGGATACACTCCCTCCGCGTCACAGTGTATTGCAAGAACAGGGATCGTATATCGTATTAACCTAAGCCATCAAGCAAGTTTACAACCGCGCGGGAACTTGAGCACCTGACAGTATTTTTTTAGATCAGTCCCACGCAGAAACGTTGGTAAAATCTACATGTTAATAAAATTGTAAACGTATAACCGTAAAGGTAAAGTACGTTTTTTTTTTATTTGCATCTATAAAATCGCCACGAATGCGACCTCGTTGAGGATATGACGAGCTGGGACAAATTTATAAACAACTTTCCTGAAAAATGTTTTGATATTTGTGTAACAAAATGCAACGCTTATTTATTAACGTCGGACAAAATTTGGAATGGAATGATTCTACATTTAATGCTCAATTCCCAAGAGTAAAACCGTGAGAAAAGAACTTGACAATAAAAATTCATAAGCACTTTTTTAAAATGCCAATTTTTACAATATATTTGTATATAGACATTTTTTTTTTTTGTTTTTTTTTTAATTGGTTCACAAAACTAGATACAATCATCGATTTACTTATATATGAGAGACAAACTGTAGCATTTCTTGATGTGAACACAACTTGCTATGTTAGGTTACATTGCTTACACATTATTTATAGTAACTAAATAACAGAAACATTTCATTAATAAATAATTAAAATAATAAATTACAATGAAGAGCACAATGTGAACTTAATGTTTTTTCTCAGTGAGGCTAAAGAAATGTGCTGAACAAATATATCAATCTTATTTCGTATACTATTTGATAAAGTACACATACGGTAAATGGGAGAGTGCTGGCCAAGATTAGTTTTATAATAGGCTAAAATAAATGTTTTACGGTTACATAACCGACTTTCGGAGCGAGGTACGATCAGCGATACACGTTCAAGGATATCGGCAGAGTTTACCAAACCATGGACGATCTTATAAAGGATTTTTTTTTTTTTAAATAAGAATTTATTTTATGCCAGTAAGGTGCTTCAACCCTTACACCGTAAAACTCACGCAAGCAGTAATCATAATACGTAAAGTAGATATAATCAAGTTTTAAATGAATTAGCCTCCTATTGTGTGGATGGGAGCATCAACTTACAAAAATTACAGAAGAGGTTAAAGGCAACAAGCAATTCGTTTATTACCTATAAGAAAAACTACTTATTACAAATATAACCTCTAATTTAAAAAAAAAATAAGCCTATAAGATGATAATGACAAGGCCGACCAGTCACCCCAAGTAGCACCCGTTCACGAGTTTGACGTATGGGTCAGCCATCATCCCATTCGCCATATTGGAGGGAAGGAAGACGACCCGACCCACACCGCCACCACAAGCAATGACATTTTAGTGAGCGTGACGATCGATCAGTGAGTTTGTACTGCCAGGGATCGTCATGCTCACTAAAATGTTAATTAGTTAAAAGGTTATTTTCGTTTCTCTGAGATGTATCTTATAGAAACGAAAATAACCATAAATAAACGATATACGATACATACTATAATATCTTGAGACAACTCACACAACGCTATCTGAACCTAAACTAAGCAGAGCTTGTACTATGGAAACCGGACAACTGATAAACATACATATATATTACTAAATACATATAAATAAATAACACCCAGACACAGAATAAACCATCGTGCTCATCCCACAAAGTTTTATCCTGGGTGGAGATCGAACCCACGACCTCTTGCGTAGCAGTCGGATACACTCCCACCGCGCCATAGAGGCAGTCTAATGTCTTGTAACAGTCTCTGAGCAAAGGTGGGGACGGACGGACAGACGGACATGCATTATCTACATCTATAAAAAAACACACATTTCACGACGATGCTGTTAAAGACAATTAACAACTTACCTATCTACGGATTCAAAACATAAAACGGACTATATTTACCTACCACAATCGAGTATGTTCTTCGTACACAATATTATGAATAAGCAAAGAAAAAAACAATAAACCGATAAACATTATCAACTTAGCAACGACATTGACGTGGTTCATCACGGGACCAAACAGCGTATCAAGCTGCACTCATAACCAATAAACAAATAAATATATCTGATCGGTGAAAGTTGATATTACTATCTATAGATAGTATTATGCGGTTCATGATAATTTAAGATACGGCTCAAGTAAGCAGCTATTTCGTAATACTAACCTTCTTGAATATAAATAAATAAAATAAAAAAATATTTATTCACTTAGGAAGCATAATACTACACTTGTGAAAAGTCGATTCTACATTTACTGGTAATGCCTGTTCGCAAACAATAGGTAAAAAGAACAGGCAATAAAAACTCGTGGCCACTCTTTTCAAATTGCCAATGTTTACAATGTTTCTCTGTTTATAAACTGTATATGCAGGTAAGGTGCTGCCACCATTATATTATACACCATATTAGAGTACTGATGCAAAAAAAAAAAAAAAAAACAGGACATTTATGGTGGCGTATGAAAGGTGAAACGTGAGAGAAAATGTCAACAGACAACATCAGGGGCTTTTTATCCAACTGCGCAAGAAGGAGACGTATGTATTTCTTCTTTCGAATGACTTGGCAATTTTATTATATGAGATGCTAATGTAAAATAGACTTGCATTTTTCAGTTTCAATACTTTAAAATTAAAATAAATTGGACAAGCTATCTTCCTACCTACCTTCAAAATATCTCTTCATATCTCTCTAAATAATTTTCCATCCATATTTCCATACTAAAATTATAAATGTGAAAGTAACTCTGTCTGTCTGTTGCGCTTTTCACACTCAAACAGCTAAACCGATTAAAATAAAATTTGGTATGGAGATAGTTGAAGTCCCGGGGAAGGACATAGCTTAGTTTTTATCGCGATAACCGACATCCACGCGGGCTTAGCCGCAGGCGAAAGCTAGTATAAGTTTAATCATCATAACAAGAGCAATACAAATAAGCGTGATGTTATGTAATTTTATGAATCATTGCAAATAAAATTACGCTACAAGAGAGATGTGATCTTTTTCCTTAACGATGACCTCTGAAACTGTTAGGTACCGCTTAACTATGGATCGTGTTTTTTCCTTATCATAAAACAAACTGGAGATTTTATCCGCCGTGTATAATGTTAGATTAAAAACGTGGTACATATTTATGGTTCGTTGAATGATTTAATTATTATTTTATAAGGAATTATTGAAACAGTTTCCTCTATCACATGTAAATAAGGAATTTGGGACGTTAGTTGACTTTCAGGATAATACTCAAATTTAGCATGAATCGGGAATTTCCTGAACAGGATAAAATCACAAATATCGAGAATAAACAAGGTAAATGTTATCATCATCAACGCGCGCTTGAACAACACACACGGACACGGAATGACAGAACGCCATTTTGTGCCCTTCAAAGTGGTCTTCAATCCCGTGTCTATGAACGATGTGTCTCTGACCCAAGCAAGGTACATAATAAGAAGGTTCTGTACTCTGTGCTTTGTGCTATAATGTTCAAAAACAATACGATACTAAACTGAAAAGCGATGTCGATGATGAAAAAGAATTTGACGTTTGGGGTAAAGACCATATACATATTTTTATTTTTTTGCGAACGATTATTATGCCGTTATCGAATTCGCCACGGAACGAATGTACCTTAAAACCCCCTGAGCGTATATTTACAACAATATTAGAACCTCTAAATAAAACGGAGCATAGACAATACAGACGACGCGACGACGTAAAGTTTTTCAAAGAGACAAAAGGCGGCAAGGTCGTACAGTGACGTAACGTCATGCTGCAAGCCTGCTTCTCGCTCCGCGCCGGTAAACACGGTAAGGATCCTTACAGACGGACTGGACGTAATGCAATTGTAAATGTATGCGGTTACGCGTGAATCTTTTTGCAGCTGTGAAAACTGGGTGACGAACCACTATTTTATTGATTTCCAAAATTATAATTTCCATTCGTGTCTATAAATTGTATAGGTTATATCATACCTTTAAACAAGCAATTCTTGTGTATATAAGGGATCTAAACGGGCCATTTTTAGGACATTTGTGGCGGCAATACTCTCCAATATTGATTTGATGGTTGCCGGACGATCGCTGAGCGATCAATTGTCGTTGTTTTTGTTGTTTCAGTCGCTCTTTATTTTATTGTTGCCGGGTTGTGTAGCCTGTTTAGGAGACTGAATCATACGTTATAGAATTGCAGACATATTGCCACTATTGGCCGAGCAATTAGTCGCCAATAGTGCCGCCACAAATTGCCGTAAAAAATGGCCCGTTTAGACGCCCCTTAAAATCGATTTCGGACTGTTCGTTCCACTGTTATGTTCCACTAATGGGTCCAACAGGATTTGCAAGTTCTCATGGACCCATTTTGATAGTGGAACCAATAACACTATTTTTATGAAATATATTTTGGACTAGTGGCCCCACTTGCCATATTTTACTAAAACCTCTATGGTTTCAAATAAAACTTAAAAAAGTAAACACACAATAGCAACTGCCTCTGTCAAATTCATGCAATGTACTATGCATTCAAAAAGTGTTATTTCACGATAGATGGGTTTTCAATTCCGGGTTCGCAAAAAATCAATGTTTGTAATAACTATCAAAATATACCTGGTGCTACGGTGGGTCTTTTATAGTTAAACGGTACCACTGAATACTAGTGATGATCCTTAGAAGCGGGATTTTTTTTCCGATTGCTCCGATTTAATTTAATTCATCAAAAGTACAGTCTGTACTTTTTTAACCCTCTCACTATGGGTATTGAAAATAAAGCAATAAAAAGCCCATAACCTTCTTAAGGCAATTATTTTGGTTGGTTTAGCACAAATCAAACTACACATGTTAAGGTAAAAAAAAAACAATTTTTTTTTGAAATATACAAAAAAGAAAACAAAAGACTATCTAGACTATCTACTACTAGTAAGTGATCAGCTATCGATAAAAATTAAGTAATTAATTAATCATCGAAGTTGTTCCAAAAAATTACCAATTGTTATTTGTTTATGGACTAATTTCATTTGTGTGTTTAAAATAAATATGTCCTTGTCTTTCTGCATATTTCGCCGCTTATTACCACCATTGGCTAATGCTATTTTGTTGATTGATAAATCGTTTTTCAAAACTGAAAGTAACTTAGGGATCGTCACATAGTTTTTGTTGATCGAACGATTCAGTCGAGCGTGCCATCCCTCTGTAAAATTATTTGTGCGATGCAATTGGTTATAAATACACCATTCTTTTATAAAATTATCATTTTTAAGCCAATATTTACTAAAATATGTCATAAAAGGTTTCATCTTTTCCCATTGGCAACACTCAGTTTGAATGTAGTTCCATCCATCAAGTATATCTTCTTCAGGTAGTAACGGAAGTGCTGTGCACAAACCTACTATGCGGCGATAGAGTTTTGTTTTAATTCCTAGGGATTTAGCTTTTCGCCATAGTGCATTGACAAAATGATAGTAGCAACGCTTAACCTCTATTGTCGGAAAAAAGTATTTTAAAGCATTCGTCACTGCTACCTCAAAGTCACAATGGAATCTTTTTGGCTCCCATTTTGGACATTTTGCTGTGAGAATATCAAATAGAATGGAGTAAGCCATTTCAGATTTTTCGCTCATGAGGCAATATATTATTGGCGCTATCTTTGTAGTCTCCGAAGTACTACCAAAGTTACCATGTAAACTCCATAATTGAGCGAACGGGCGAGGCGCGCTTTTAAATGTGCCGTCCCTATAATATTCATCTATAGTCTCCAGTAATTCCATAAAATCTTTAGAACCAAAAACAATTAATCTTATTCCATTTCCGCTGTAATCTGCTATTGTAATTGTATTAAATTTTAACGGTATTTCTACTTCTTGTATATTATTATAAACTAATTTCTTCACTTCAAAGGATCTTTTTCGTTTTGCGTATATTGAACTTTTTGAACTATCGTAAGATATTTTAGTCACTTTGTCCAGTCCTTTGTCATACAACGGAGCCATAACTTTTCGAAAAATGGAAGGTATTGGGTCAGTTGAAATGGCAGCTTTTAACTTAATGTCATCTATAGCTAAATCCACTGTGTTTTTTGCATCATCTGATAAACAGCCAACCGAATGTCCCGTAAACTTTTCTATTTTGTCACCCTATGGAAAAAAACTCATTGTATACTCGGAGTTATAATTTCGTGGTACTGTTAGAAAATAAAAGAAATTAAAAGTTTGACTATAACGGTTTACTGACGTTTGGCAAAAAAAAACGTTCCGACCCTAATATGAAATAGTACTTCTGTACTTACATGTACTGTTATTGCTCCAGTACATTTGGTGTTTCTTTTCTGCCTGCAAATCCATCGTGTTTTTGTGCTTTTATAAACTCTATGTTTATAGAACTGATATCCATTGTAAAGCAATACTATCCCGCCTTTCCTCTTGATGAAATGTAATTCTTCTTCCATTTTGTAAATCGTTAATAATTTTTATATTTGTATTTATTTCAATATTGACATGACACCATCATGCAAAATATGATACTCGTAGGTATGACAGCTTTCAGTTTATATTTTTAACGCAAGTGCATTAATGGCCAGTATCTGATAACAGAAGTGGAGACATAAGTATTTACTCATCCTAATAGTCCCACTATTAGTTAACAGTGGAGACATGAAAACTTGCAAATCCTATTGGACCCATTAGTGGAACATAACAGTGGAACGAACAGTCCGAAATCTTAAAATCTGAATCTCGGCAACGGCTCTAGCAATTTTCATGAAATTTAGTATGCAGGGGGGGGCGATAATCTAGGTTTAATTTTTTAAAAAAGACGTTTAAAAAAAATCCGTGCGAAGCTTGGTCATCCAGGTACTATTTTAAATAAAAAGTGTTCTTTATCTGAATATAAGCCCTTAATAAAATCAACCCTAAAAGTTCATAGAAGGAAAACAACCATAATAAATCATAGCCCACCGAAAACGTGCAGTCGCGACGCAAACAGTCTGATATCACCTTTGATTTATGCGCTTAGCAACTGCAACTCTGTTTAAAGTAGGTACACAATTGCCGTGTCATTTTGTCGGCTTGTTATAAAGACTGGCTGTCATTTCGCTGTGTAATTTTCTATGTGAATTATTGAAGAGAATCGTCTTGTTACAACTGTCGTAAGTATGGGGGTAAATGACCTGACTGATAGTAATTTTTTGCAGTATTTTTTGGATCTTTATTATTATGTAAAGACATATAATTTCGGGTGCGTCATGAAGTTTTTTATTTTATTAGTATTTAATTTAAGCTGTAGACGGTCAGTTACCAGTAACTGTTGTGTTGTTCTTTAATCAACATACCTGTAACAAAGAAACATATTAATTAGTTAATTATTTCTAAAGTTTAGAAATGATGAGTACCTAAATTGCATTCCTGGCGGTTTGAAATCACTAGGAATGGTCCCAGGAATAAGTGCCTTATTGAAAAGTAAATAACATTCAAATTACAACTTTACACGAGCCACAATTTTCGAGGACCACGTAATCTATACTAATATTATAAAGCTGAAGAGTTTGTTTGTTTAAACGCGGTAATCTCAGGAACTACTGATCTGAATTGAAAAATTATTTCACTGTTGGATAGTCCATTTATCGAGGAAGGCCATAGGCTATATAACATCACGCTACGATCAATAGGAGCGGAGCAACAATGAGAAATGCTGCAACAACGGGGAAAATTTACGCAGACGAAGTTGCGCGGGACAGCCAGTGTTACATATTTTGTTTACTAGCTGCCTATATGACACTCGGCTTCGCACGGCTTAGATTTGCTGTCATATCGTAGGTTTTTATACTTTAAGTTACATTATTGTAATTTTTCTTTGGGATCTTTAATTATTTTGACAATAAAGTATAGTCTATGTTACTCCCAGTTATTGTAGCTTTCTAATGGTGAAATAATTTTTAAAATCGGTCTAGCAGTTTTTATTTTTTTTGTTACTTACAAAAATACACACATTCCCTCTTTATAATATAAACCTAGTTATGCCTAACCTTTTTTCTTGCGCAGGAATGAAATAAATTAAATTAAGAAATAATTTATTTTGATCCACTGAAGGCTTACCGCCTTATTACAAAGAAAAGACCAAATCAAAGTTTAAACCAAGACTTTCAAGTCCAGGATATAGTACAGTACTATTGGTCTTATTACAAAGCTTAGATAATCCGTGGACCAGCTGATACCAAAGGATCTAGCAATCAGCCACAGATTATAATCAATTTAGTTCATTCATTGTTCTTATCATTCAAAAATAACGTTCCGTTTTATACCAATATAATTTGAAAGTATAGTTTTCATTGAGAATAAAATATTTAGACGTTCTATGTAGCTAAATTATTCGCCAGCACTACGCAATTTTCAAAATATTAACCTGACATAAAAGCCCTCGGCCTGCAATTTACGAAAAATCAAATAAATTCTGTCAGGATCGGAACGTTACACAAGTAGTTGTCATTAGTACTAAAAATGTAAACAAATGATGATAACCTAAATTTAACTAACTCAGACATTATTAGGGATGTTAGAAGTTTAATCTGAGTAACTATAGCGCCCAAACACTTAGAGGAACTTGGATGCGAGTTTTTATTACAAAGCTAGTTTCATTGGAACAGGTCTTAGCATGGAAGGATACTTACTCAATAAGATAATCCATTTTTGATATACTTACTGTTTTCTTTGTTGCACTCGTTGTTCTGAATGTATTGGGGGAAAGTATGCCTAGATTCAACATAGGTACTGAAGCTTCAGCTGAAGCACAACAAACAATTGAAACAAATTTTATGAATATATTTATTATTTAATATCAGTGAGCTTGCTATGAAATGAAATTCTCAATTATCTACATAGAATCATTATTTATTAGATACCATTTATTCTCCCTAAGAACAGAGTTCATTTTCATGAGAATCATAAATATAATTATCTAAACTTAGGTAGCACTTAATAGTTATTCCATTTGACAACAAAATGGATGTTAACAATTTCAATAACCTGTAACCATTCTGTATTCCCTGTTCAAACTATGTTTGAAAGGAATATTGAGTTGATATCCCTTATTTCTATTTAGATGACTAGCTTTCCCGCACAACTTAGTCTGCATAAATCTTCCCTGTTTTTGCAACATTTCTCAATGCTGCTCCATTCCTATTGGTTGCAGTGTGATATTATATAGCCTATAGCCTTCCTCGACAAATGGGCTATCCAACAGTAAAAAGTTCAAAAGAATTACCGCGTTCAAACAAACTTTTCAGCTTTATAATATTAGTATTTTACAATAAATTTTAAATTGTATGCATTTTTTGTATAATATATAAACAGTGATCAATAATATATTTATATAATAAAATTGATAATTCTATATTTAGATCCACCTTATAGTTCACTAGTAAGTTTTAGGTACTTTATACATAGAATCATTATTTATTAGATACCATTTATTCTCCCTAAGAACATAGTTCATCTATCAGAGAATCTTAAATATAATTATCTAAACTGTTAAGTAGTGCATAATAGTTATTACATCACAATTTCAATAACCTGTAACTAATCTGTACTCTCTGTTTAGTGTTTAAACTATGTTTAAAGGAACATTGTAGCAATGTATTAACTAGCTGAGCTCTTATAAACATAATATTCAGTTCTTGGTACCTACCTATAACCTAAGTTTACATCTGTTTCTAGTGATAGGTATACCCATGGTTACACTTTACCAACTAAATTTTAAATTGATCAATGTTTATTTAGTTCCACTATAATATGTATAGTTCAGTAGTAAGTTTTAGGTAAGAAATTTTGTCATAATGATGTTTCTATTACCTACTTTGTTTTGTGCATTTTGAGTAAATTCAACATTGGTTTTTGCCGCACTACTCCAGACCACCTATCAGACATTCCAAATGTGATTTTCCAACTTCAATATAAATAATGTGACATATTATAAGTGGAATGCATCAGATTGTTTTACATAGAGCACTAGTTAATGATACTATTGTCGAACAAAAATAATCTGTGTTGATCTTCAACTTTCCACACTGCGTAGGTACACTTCACGTCGAGTCTGGTTGACCCAAACATTGCACAGACCACTTTAATTTTAGGACATCTCTGAGTTCTGTATATTAAATCTTCTCTCTCAATTCCAAGCTGTGATAAATGTTTTGAAAAACAATAATAAGCATGTATTATTAAATCTTTGGTCACACATCGCATTTCACTCGATTTTTGCGTTTATTTTGTTGCCACACCATATTTAGTTAGTTAATAATTTAAAGTCACTAAACACGCATTATTCGTCATTAATAATTGAAACTAAAATACGCAAAATTGTAAATAAAATAACCTTAAAATGTCAAAATTTTTGACATTTTAAGGTTATTACCATAGTTAAACTAGGGTGATCGAAAGACTAATCTATAGACCAAAGAAGATCATCGATTAAGCGATGAACCTCGTTTTGTAATAAAGATTTTCGTAGATCCATGGTTTAAACTAGGATTTTCGTCAAACCAGGTTTAGTCAAGCTTTTGGAATAAGGCGGTTAATGTCACCATAATTTTCTAAACACTCCCCTTAAAAAGACAGCAAGTAAACCCATGAATACACTAACCACATCAAACAAGTAGTCCTGAATAAATCCCAATCTAAACAAACAACGTCATCCCAAAGCAAGTTGAATCCTAAATATATTAATGTTGGTTTTGTGCGATGTTTAGCTTAAAACCGGTCAGACTTGTGCCACAAACTACATACGTACAGATGACCGGCTCATAGATCAACAACAAATCCAGGCGCACAGACGTGTATATACCGACGATCTCAACTGGCGCTGTTTCAATTACCATTCGACCGAGATTTGTGTACGAGCGTGTTTGTGTGCGTGAGCCTGTTTTAGGTCTATATAGTGAACCGGTCATCTGTACATATGTATTTTGTGGTGGTGGCCGCGTGACTGGAAGTTAATCAACATAGTGCAACAACATGTAGACCCAACTTTATGATTTACACGGAAAACTTGTACTACAGCACTATATTCATATAGTTTGAAAGATACATTTAGTAACGTGACTTTGTTGGGATACAGGGGATTTAGATGGGACTATATGGGAAGATGCATTATGTCTTGTTTGAAGGTAATATTGTTGTAAGCGGTTTCGGTTTCAGCCGTCAATCTGGTCAACAAATGAATATGTAGACTGAAAGTGCACTCTCTATTTCCTCGTTAAGTACAAATACAATACAATACAAACACAAATTCACAAGAAATATGGGCACATGTTTGTGGTAATAGAGATAAGCTCTTTTACATTCTACCATAACAATGGTGAGTGAATAATAATAAAATAATTGCATTTTTGAAAGATAGAAAAATTTGAAGAAATTTAGAACAGAAATCGTACCCGAGACTTCCGTATGCCAAACCGGGGCCGGAATCGAATCACCTATTTAGACTATGTTACTAGACCTCAACTGTTTCTAGCAAGAAATGCCTATAAAAATTACTATAAAGCGTGAACATGTCAAACTGATAAAAAAATATGTTGTTGTTAATATTGCATTAAAATGTTATGTTAATTAATGTCAAAAAAAATATGATATCAAATATTCAATGTCAATAATTAATTGTATATAAAATATTAAACCATTAAATTAAAACACATAATCCGATGGGACGTAAATCTGATACGATCGGAGAGAAATTTGGCTCAGGAGCTCAGGGCTGACGACTCAAAATACGGATGTGAAAATCAAAGTGGAAAAGGACCTACGTAGATATGCAAAATGCTTAGAAAAAGTATTTTTGCCTTTTCAATTTCATTTTTCATTTTCTATAAAATTTAGCCCTTTCACTAACCTTTTAATTAAAAGATATTGGCAACACTGTTCTAATTGTTAAATGGTAATCATAAACCTCACAGTGGCAACGTTGCCTCGCCTCATATATCTATCAATATATTCAAAAGCATGTGGCATTAAATGTGGAGTCATTACATTTGAAATTTTGATACATTTTCATATGAGTTACATTTTGTATCAAGTCAATTATGAATTCTGTGCCTTGTTTGACACTAGCAAAAATTAGCAGAAATATCGGCCAAGTTTGCCAACTATTAAAACAAGAAAAATAAAAAGTAATAAATAAAGTTTATCTGACTTCAAGTAAGTAGAGATAAATCGTTACTTCCTTAGTTCGCATAGTAACACAATGGAATATCTCAGTAGAGTGGCATAATATTTCGCCGAAACACTCGAGCAGCTTGCTTTCCACGAAAACGTTATTTGATTCCACTTACTTCTCTTAATGACTACTCCAACTGAAACCTAATTAAGAAGGTTTCTGAACTCGCCTTGTTCTTGAAATCTTGACTCGTTGATATATAAACCTACGGATGTGTTTGTTTTATTCGGTAGCTAGAATCATAATGCACTAATCATGAATCGATTCTTCGAACTTCATCAATTTGGTATTGAATCGATTCAATAATGTAATCAATTAAACTAATATGAGCTATTGAAAAAACAGACTTATACGTTTTCTGACTCAAGATACAAAGGCATAGTTCTTTCTGAGGTTGAGATCTGATAGAGTTTATTTAGACTAAGCTCAAGATTATTTAGAAGATCTTCCGCCAGCCTCATAGTTGACAGAAAATCAACACACAATTTTGGTAGTTTTATCCAGTGGATTGATGATCGATACAAAAACTTAAATGATACGATCGGCAAATCATAGAGTCAAGCACTTTGCCAATAGGTAGGTATGTTGTCAGAGCAAGTCGAGGATCCCGAAACAAATCTGGCGCTATGACCGTGAGCATCACGCACTCAAGTTGAATCGAAAAACAACGATGACAGATTTGTTTCATCGTGAACTAGAATCATCCGATCACATAATATCCCACAGTAAACGTCGCAAACCAAAAGAACCTTTACTCCCGAAAGTCCAATCTTGAAAGTGACCAGACGCGAATATCTATAAAAATAATTTAGACAAAGTCCAGGGACCTAACAACAAAAAATCTTACCTTTAAAATTAATAATGGTGTTTGTGTTTCATGTTAAGCTGTATTACGATAATATCCATCGAAATAGACTATAAAAAAAGCGTCAAAAAGGGCGAACTGAAGTGATATAACATACTGTATTATGTATCAGTATATAGAATGAACTTTTATTTCTCCATGCGTAGTCTTTGCCTTCTACGTGTTATGCTGGCCATAGACAAAACAGCATATACAACTCATACAACACCATCTAACCAATCTAATCTAAGCAGAGCTTGTACTATGGAAACCAGACGACTGATAAACATACTTATATATTTGTAAATACATACATATTATAGATAAATAACAGACATAAGCAGAATAAACCATCGTGCTCATCACACAAAGTTTTATCATGAATGCGGATGAACCTACGACCTCTGGCTTAGCAGTCAGAGTCACTAACAACTAGACCAACAGGCCAATCATGTTACGTAGGCAGGAAAATTTAAACCTATTGTCCTTAAATTGCTGTAGAAAAATAAGCCTATCTAAGATCACGCTTCTAATTTGTTGATAGTACATAAAAAAAATCTAAAAATAAATCTTAAAAAAAAATGTTAACTGGAGATTTTAAGAACCTCTTTCGTTTGTTTTCGTCGGTTAAAAATCATATATAACAATTTATTTTGAATACTAAAGTTCTCAAATTCAAAAAGCTAACAGAAACAGACACGAATTGTCCTCCTTCACACCAAACATTGCAACTCACTACACAAAAGCCTGTATAGTCTATAGGTACCTACTTTTATAGTGCGTATGTACCTACAGCTCATTGGTTAACCGCGTCTGGGTACACCAGACAGTATGGCGTCCTAACTTCGCCACCACACCTTGTAATGTGAGAATGCTAAGCCGTAGGGGCTTCGAATACCTACCTCAATCAATACACGTAAAAATTGCAATGCGACCAATATAACATAACTAACTGCCTCTGTGGCGCAGTGGGTTTTATCCGGCTGCTACGCAAGAGGTCCTGGGTTCGATCCCCACTTAATAAAACTTTCTGTGATGAGCACGATGGTTTATTCTGTGTCTGGGTGTTATTTATCTACACTAATATTATAAAGAGGAAAGATTTGTCTTTTTGTATGTAACAAATAAACTCAAAAAGTACTGGACCGATTTTAATAATTATTTTTTTGTTGGATAGCCCATTTATTGAGGAAGGCTATAGAATATATAATATCGCGCTACTACTAATAGGAGCGGAGCAGCGACGAGAAATGTTGCAAAAACGGGGAAAATTTACGCATACGAAGTTGCGCGGGACAGCTAGTCTATAATATGAATATCGGTTGTCTGGTTTCCATAGTACAAGCTCTGCTTAGTTTGGAATCAGATAGCGTTGTGTGAGTTGTCCCAAGATATTATTATTATTATTAACATCATGGTTAAAAAACTGTTCAAAATTGTAATCTGTTTCTGTTTGTTTCGATGTCTTTATAAAATGTCGTCATGAACTGCAATCTGACTACGGCACAATATCAATCTAGACTCTATAATAATAAAAAAAATGATTTATTCACTTAGTAAGCAAAATACTACACTTGTGAAAAGTCGATTCTACATTTACTTGTAATGCCTGTTCGCAAACAATAGGTAAAGCCCGAGAAAAGAACAGGCAATAAAAAGGTAGGTTCCTACCCCTTTTTGATAAAATTAGGTATGTGCACTCAGTATCATGGGCACATACCAACCCTTGAATATGACCACACCTTTCTGTTACACCCTGTATATGAGGTCTTAAAATATTGTTTGTCGTAGTCAGGTTTAAGTTTTCGTCAAAGTTCTGCTTGTGTTTACATACACATAGGAACTTATTGGACACATGTACACAAAGTCACGGTTTTAATAAGTTTGAACGTAAAAATCTTGATACTAGTTATATCAATAATAATACCAAAGCCATTCAATTACACAAAATACACTACGCTGTACGCGTGCTCCTGTACGCGTGCTCACTAATTAGCAGAGTCAGCACATTAACTGTGCAAAGTCAGCAGTGCAGACCTACAATAGCCCAGTTTACTCGGCATTGGTGTAGCTATCAATAACTATATCTATAGATTAGAGCGTACGGGACGTACGACTGCGAAGACGATTTATATATAACTATGTGATGCCCGATATTATAAATGTAAAAGTAACTCTCTCTGTCTGTCTGTATGTTACGCTTTCACGCTCAAACAGCTAAACCGATTTAGATGAAATTTGGTATGGGGATGGTTTAAGTCCCGGGGAAGGACACAGGATAGTTTGTATCACGATAACCGAGATCCACACGGGCGGAGCCGCGGGTGAAAGCTAGTTTTCTATAAACGCGGAAACACTATTTAAAACCTAAACAGTATTTTTTAAATCTATCTTGAAAACTGACAAAATTTACAACATAAAAGGCGTCAACTGCCTAAATTTCAAGGTTTTAATTCCAGCAGTTTCAGCTCAGTCAAGACAAGTGATGATACTTAAGTATATAGATAGACTAGCTATCCCGCACAACTTCGTCTGCGTAAATTTTCCCCGTTTTTGCAACATTTCTCATTGCTACTTCGCTCCTGTTGGTCGTAGCGTGATGTTATATAGCCTGAAGCCTTCCTCGATGAGTGGGCTATCCAACAATGAAAGAATGTTTCAATTCGGACCAGTAGTTCCTGAGATTACCGCGTTCAAACAAACAAACTCTTCAGCTTTGTAATATTAGTACTTAGTTTATTTTAATACATACTTGAATTTACCACGCCATCATACCTTCATATGTTCCTCTTCAGAACACTTTGCTCAGAAGGCATTCCGAGATTCCGTAACCGTGATCGATACCTGTGTTGTTGCTAAAGCGCGTTTGTATGAAGATTACCTTATGTACTCTCGGTATTTTGTGCACTAAGTATACCCATGGCTGTCATTCAACCATTTATAGAAATACCTATTTCATTACAAAGTAGTTACACGAGTGCGTTCAGGCACGACTTAAAACCTCATATCAATGTAGATACGGTTGTCGAGTTACCTTAATTGAATGCACTCTCCTAGTATGCAATTTACCTAACGTCTGTTATACAAAGCACTGAGAGTACAGAAGTTAAGCTTTGTACAAAACTCGCTCGAGCAAGGCATGCGTAGACATCGTTCCCGGACTGAATCTACGACAACCTCGTGTCACTTTGATTCGAAGGTGTTCCGAAAATCCGTGTCCATAAAAGTAGTCTTATTTAAGCTATTGCATAGCTTTTATTGCGGGCTTTAAGCGCGGCGACCGAATCAAGAAATTCCGTAACGAAAATAAAACCTAACACCTCCCACTCCGCCTACCATGTAGCTCGACCAAGCGTTCGCTTAACGTATAATAATATGTATACGATACGAGTGTACGAATCTAGCACGGATCGAGACGAGCTGCTCCGAAATGTAACTAAAAATATTATTTAACTTAGGTAATTAAAAAAAAAATTAAATAGTAAAAATAAAAAAATATTTAATTTAAAAAAAAAAAATGATTCAAATATATTTTTTTAGTTTTTTTAGTTGATGAAAAATGCTATGCAATAGCTTTACCACGGCAGTCCACGAGTGCCACACATTATTTTATTTTAAAACAACTCAACTCCCGCAATATAATATAAGCCCTGTGACGGGGGGACTTAATTAAAAATTACTGACACTAAGTAAATCCAGAATCTGCACTACTGAGGCAGTGCATTTCTCAAAAAGTATGGGCTTTAATATATTTTGATTCCAGAGTAAGCAGAGCCTTATATAGCAACCAGACAAGTGATAAACGTATACATTACACAAAGAGTTAACCTGGGTGGGAATCGTCCACGACTTCTGTCTCAGTCAGGGATACAAGACGCATAGACCAGTTTTCCTTCTGTATTTTCAATATCTTGTGACAATTATCAGTACAATTGATCGGTACAGTTGTACGTGAGCAGGCTGGCTGCACACGAGTCGTCAGTTCGTCACAGACAGAGTGGCGACAATAGCTTGAACAATAGGCAAATTGAATGTATGTTACTTAGATCGATACGGCCGAGAAGGTAATATAGTATAAACTTCCCTTGTTGGTGTCGACTTAATCAACCCCCCCCCCCCCATCTCCCAGTCGTGCGAGGTCCTACGGTATAAGTAATAATAATAATAATAAATAAAGCATTTATTTCCATATCCATTTACGGTAAAAGTATTGCAACTGACTGCCTCTGTGGCGCAGTGGGAGTGTGTCCGAATGCTACGCAAGAGGTCGTGGGTTCCAATCCCACACGGGACACTACTTTGTGTGATCCACAAATTATTGTTCCAAGTCAGGGTGTACTTGAGTCCCCCGCGACACAGGGCTTGTACACTAATGCGTGGGGCGTCTTCTTTAAAAAAAAAAAAAAAACTTAAATTGATGAAATACCCTTATGTTACACATTGTATATATCATTAACATACTGGCCTGTTGGTCTAGTGGTTACTGACCCTGACTGCTAAGCCGGAGGTCGTGAATGTCACCCAGGATAAAACTTTATGTGATGGTTTATTCTATCTGGATGTAATTTATTGATACTATAATATTATAAAGCTGAAGAGTTTGTTTGTTTGAACGCGGTAATATCAAGAACTATCCGTATTGAAAAATTATTTTACTTTTGAATAGCCCATTTATCGAGAAAGGCTATAGGCTATATAACAGCACGCTACGA
Source organism: Herminia tarsipennalis (assembly GCA_945859575.2). Taxonomy (NCBI): domain Eukaryota; kingdom Metazoa; phylum Arthropoda; class Insecta; order Lepidoptera; family Erebidae; genus Herminia; species Herminia tarsipennalis. Next base: position 3,261,272 of record OX243843.2, on the reverse strand, counting down.
CCAATAGGAGCGGAGCAGCAATGAGAAATGTTGCAAAAACGGGGAAAATTTACGCAGACGAATTTGTGCGGGACAGCTAGTGTATAATATGTATGTATTTAGAAATAAATATTATAAAGCTGAATAGTTTGTTTGAACGCGATAATGTCAGGAACTACTGGTCCGAATTGAAAATTCTGTTTATTGTTGGATAGTTCATAGTAATGTGGGACTCAATCCCACATTGCTAGTTATATTTTTTTAAAGAAAAAATAAATTAAATAAATAAATTTATCGAGGAAGGATATAGGCTATATACCATCACGCTACGACCAATGGCACCAGCAGCAATGCAGTAATGAAAAATGTTGCAAAAACGGCTCAAGACGTTGTGTGAGTTGTCCCAAGATATTATTATATTTAATCAACGTCATTAATACAAGTCAATTAAGAAACTTGTCACCCCATCCCTCCTCTCCCTCAGCACCTCCTTTTTATACCCGTTAATAACGAATAGCTCGACAAACTGTTACTCATAATAAAGAGTTGAAAAAAAAATCAAATTACTTATTGCAGATGAACGAACAGAAATAATTGAGTCAAGATGGAGGAACGTACAAAGAGGAAATGCGTGAGGGGGGACGTCTTTGAGGTTTTTACTAACTAGAGTGTTTGGTTCCAACAAGACATTAGATAGAAAAACCATTTATTGTCATAATAATAATAATTAATGATCCCAAACTAAGCAGAGCTTGTTCTATGGAAACCAGACAACCGATAAACATACTTATATATTTCTAAATACATACATATTATAGGTAAATAACACCCAGAAATAGAATAAGCCATCGTGCTCATCATACAAAGTTTTATTCTGGGTGGGGATCGAACCCACGATCTCTTGCGTAGCAGTCGGATACACTCCCACCGCGCCACAGAGGCAGTCAATAGTACCATAGTTATGACGTGCAAACTTGAATTCATTGTTTATGTTAAGGTTAAGACTAATAATGTATAATTTAGGGTTGTTAATTTTTTTTAAGCTATTGCATAGCTTCTATCGCGGGCCTTGAGCGTAGAGACCGAATCCAGAAATTCCGTAACGAAAATAACCTAACACCCCCCACTACGACCGGCACAGCGGTGATACTTTTTTTTTTATTATTTTACTTAAATAATTCATATTTTTTTTTAATATATTTTTTTATTAAAAAAAATTTTTTTTTGTTGTTTTTTTTAGTTGTTAAAAAAGTGGGTGTTAGGTTATTTTCGTTACGGAATTTTTGGATTCGGTCTCAACGCTCAAGTGCCGCGATAGAAGCTATGCAATAGCTTAAAAAAAAGTATACAAAATACGCCGTTCATAGCGTATATCAACGTCATTATAACTATCTATGTGCCAAATTTTAACCCAATCTGTCCATGGGTTTGAGTTGTGCATTGATAGATCGGTTAGCCACTGTTTTCAATTAAACATATACATATATTATGATTATTTGTGCCGTGTCCTTTACTCTTGTCTATACTAATATCATAAAGCCGAAGAGTATGTTTGTTTGTTTGAACGCGGCAATCTCAGGAACTACTGGTCCGAATTGAAAAATTCTTTCACTGTTGGATAGCACATTTATCGAGGAAGACTATAGGCTATATAATCACGCTTGGAGTAATAAGAGCGGAGCAGTAATGAAAAATGTTGCGAAAACGGGGACAATATACGCATACGAAGTGGATATGAACAAATATAATCGACTATATGTTTATTAGTCTTTATATTTGATCCCGTAACTAATCGTAGCAAAGGTTCTACGTTACGCGAATGCAAGAACGCCCCTAGTCGTCTTGTACTTTTACTTAAGCCGTACCAAATACTTTAAGACCAAATCGGTTCAATGAAGAAAATTAAATTACAAGCGTGTAGGTTACATACGACTTTCGTGTCATACGATCTTGGTACCAGATTGGAGCTTAATTTAGACCGCGTATCTTGTATTTATACATGTGTAGAGATTTGAGATATGTTTACCCGACTGTGCAAAAAGGAGGGTGATTTAAAAAGAGTTTTTTTTTTTAAGAAAGATAGGATTGAGTTCCACATTACTAGCAATCTTGTTATTCTCTCCAGCTAAGCTCAAAGGCTTGTGTTAGGAGTGGGTTCACGTCAGTAGTATAATGGGTAGGATTCGACCCCGCGACCTCAAGATTGCGAGACCGATGCCTTAGCCAATAGGCTACCGCCGCTTCATCTCATTTAAAAAGAGTACAAAAGGCTAGTTTCATAGTATGCATGTATGAAATTACTTATAGTGCTTTCACACGCGTGGCATGCAGCCCGATAAGCAGCCCAGAAAGTATCCAGGCAAGCAGCCTGCTACGGGCCGGCCGGCGGATCAAACAAGCATTCACAAACATCTGAGCAGCTCATTCATATGCTTGCGCTTGTGTTCGTGCCCGTTAAATGTTCCTTGGAGTGCGAGCGTGTGAATGCAACATTACGGAAACGGAATCTCGGAACGAATTCCGAACAAAATCGTCCGGAGCGGTTTGAGATTCTTGAGGTTAACAAGATTGTTAGTAATGTGCGATCACACTGCTAGATATATTTTTTTATGAAAAAAATTACATCTTTTCACGACATGAGCTTTGCCTTTTGAATTGTAGAAGGATCCTTGGAATTTTATTTTCTTCACAACACTTGCATTTCAAAATTACTGATAGTGAAACATTTTTCACATTTTTCGTGCCAAAAACAGTATGTTTCCATGCCAGAAGTTGTTATATATTTTTTTAAATAAAAGATTTATAGCGAGAAAACCGTCACAAAAATAATCGTTTTCAAACAAAGAATATAAACATAGCAAATAAACGATAAACGGATCCTTAGACCCAAGTTTTCGATACGATAAAGATAAATCTACTATACTGAGTAATCCATTGGCTATTTATTTGGGTAGTCTTATTCTGTCCCGAATATTTCCTTTTGTCCTTATTGCCAATCGTATCTACTATATTGGGAGTGCCAGTTAGTATTTCAAAAGCGGCGGTAGCTTAATGGCTAAGGCATCGGTCTCGCAATCGTGAGGTCGCGGGTTCGAATCCTACCCATTATACTACCGACGTGAACCCACTCCTAACACAAGCCTTTGAGCTTACCTGGAGGGGTTAACAGGATTGCTATTAATGTGGGACTCAATTCCACATTACTAGTTATCTTTTTTTTTTAATAAAAAAATAAATTTAAAATTAAAGTATGATATTACTATTTAAGTAGTTATGTTATAAGTAGTCCGCACTATGTTTCAAAAAATCAAAAATCTTTATTCACGTATGATGCAAAACAACTGTTGTGATACGTCGGGATTCTATATGTACATGTAATGCCAAGTTCGCAAACAATGGGTAAAGCCGGAGAAAAGAACCTGGCAATAAACACTTGCGGCCACTCTTTTCAAATTGCCAATTTTACAATGTTTGTATGTTTATAAAGTTGATATGGGGTTACTGTGCTGCGACTAATATACTATACACCGTGTTAAAGGACTGATGCAAATTGTATTATCAAAAAGTTGAAACATGAGATTAACTAAAATCAGCCTTCTTTAATTTTATTTCTTTAGGATAACAAACAATTGCGCAACCATGCTTAAGACCAACAATATTACTTGTAAAACAATTAGGTAATTAATTATGCAACCAGCACCATTTTCCACAAAATGATACAGTACAGATAGAATAATTATAAAACAAGCAAGCTTTAACAAAGAAGGCTTTAATACTCTTCGAATAAACATGCGATATGGTGACAGTAAGTTTATACAGTTAACGGTCTGTCTCAATAATATATTTATCGATGGATTTAGCTACTAGTGGTATATATTTAACATAAGCTTCATACAAAATATATCAAAATTCTACCTCTAGTAGACAAATCTATCGATAGGTAGATTATTGAGACCGGCCGTAAGCGACAGGAAGTTTTTCAAAAAGATTTTTTTTTAATTGACTGTCTGACAGAACAAATATGTCAATGTCAGCAAAGTTACAATGATCAACGGAGCAAATCTAAGAATCATGAATACAATAATTGCATTTGAAAGCTTGTTGCTAGATTAAATTACACTCATAAAAATACAAATAGGTCAAGCTATTAGAAATATAACATCAATATTGTCAATAGTCCATTTTTTTCACAATATCTAGTTCACAATTTACACAACATTATCATATTAATGCATTATGTATTGTGATACGTATAACTGTGCTAATTTGTATGTGTGTTTGAGTTCGCCGCTCACAATCGAGCAATTTAAATAAACAATAAGTGAATCCGCGCGTATACAAAAACTATTGTCACTGCACGCGAACCACAGAGCAGCAATGTAGACAGTGGCAATGTGACCATTTATAACATAGTAGCTGTCCCGCGCAACTTCGAATGCGTCAATATTCCCCGTTATTGCAACATTTTCCATTGTTGCTCCGCTCCTATTGGACGTAGCGTGATGTTATATAGCCTATAGCCTTCCTCGATAAATGGGCTACCCAACCAAAGGTTCCTGAGATTACCGTGTTCAAACGAACAAACAAACTCTTCAGCTTTATAATATTAGTATAGATTTTCAAGTGCTGTGTCTTAGTCAAAACAAAAGTTTCATACAAATTGGAGCTTTCATACAAGTCAGGAACTTTCATGCAAATCAGGAACTTTCATGCAAATTGGAGCTTTCATACAAGTCAGGAACTTTCATGCAAATCAGGAACTTTCATGCAAATTTGTACGCTCCTTTAGGCATATAAACCAATTTTTAATTTTCAAAAATCTGTTGTTAAAGCAGAAATCTTTAATATTTTCAAGTAATAAAGTGATACCTAAGACTTATCTATATATCTATTCCGAATATTCGAACGTTAACTTTGAGTAGGTACTTAGTGCTCAATAGTATTTCTGTCACTAATATTCACCTTCAAGGGATAGTGACAGCAACAGAGTAAAAGGCGGCAAACTAAGTTACGTTTAAGTAATCCATTAGAGCAATAAAGGTAAAGAAAATGCATCCCCGCAAAAGCACATCTATTTCATGACCCTACTGTATTCTTTACACTGTCACCTACACACAGTTATACACATAAAACGGCGTGGCAATTATGCAAATGCATTAAAATCCGCGCATTGTCCCTCACTCGTGAACTGGAACGGTACAATTGGGCGGAGCTGCGTTGCTGTAAAGTGGCTACTGTTTGTATGAGTAAGAAGGTTTTGTTTCAGGTGGAAAAAATACTATTTAGAAAGTCCCGACCCCGTTGCAATACGGTCGAAATGTCGGGCAATAAACAAGGTATTTTACCTTAAATTATTCACGCGATTAAGACCCGTAATATATATATATTTTCATAATGTGTACAAATTACGAAAGTTTATCAACATTTATATTTAGAAAGAGCTATAATCTTATATCGTCAGAAGTAGAAACGATTGAGGGACAATGGGCGTCTGTAGGCTAATAAAAGTATTTCTAGGGTTCCGTAGCCAAAATGGCAAAACGGAACTCCTAAAGTTTCGCAATGTCCGTCCGTCCGCAGTTTAGCTAAGATACTGTTACCACTAGAAAGCTAGAAAGGTAGTTTTATCACTCCTTTACGTGGACTGAACGCCGAACCACGCAGTTCGCAATCATCACCGAGGTTGCATGTGTGATAATTGACAACTCGATAGATCCACCACGCATTTAATTACTTACATGGTTTAAGACCAAACTGTGCCACTGGATAAAACAACATCCCAGCAAAAGTCATAGACAGTCAAAAACAGACCTGGCTCCGTCTATGACCCACATCTGTAATTTACTCTGGTGTACTGTTAACTCGGGTGTCTTCCCTGCAGCCTTTAAAAAAGCTGTTGTTCACCCAATGCACAAGCTTCGTGCATTGGGTGAACGACCGAACCGATTCCGGCCCCAATTTGGCATATGGAAGTCTCGGGTTCGATTTCTGGACTTGTTCTATCTTTCAAAAATGTAATTAATGTTACCTATTGTCTAAAATAGCTTATAAGTGTTTAAAATAGTTTTTCTTTTTCTTTGTTATAAGTTATGTATTAATTAATGTAATTGGTATTTATTATGTACTGATTAAACAGTGTTTTACAATAAAAAAATAAAAAATCTGCTGACACACTGTAATATTGTTTGTACAAATAAATATTTTTATTAAAGTTGATAAGTTTGAAGCAGAAGTGAAGATGTAATTTCATCAAAATCAGTTTTCAAAACATCATTTACATTCCCAACTCATACGCAAAAACAACAATCAGCGAAGCGACTAATTGTTGTTTCTGTGTAGATCTTTACGTTCTAAGACTCTTCCTAGGAAATTCCACTATGCCCTATCGAAATTCCATGAATAATATATTTAAGTATTCATAATATAAAAAAGTCTAAATTACTTTATCTTTCCATTAAAAATGCGGTATTTGTTTGTAAGTGTTTGGTTAGTTTTTTTTTTTAAATGACGGTTACTGCAGTAGGGTACAAACCCTGTATCGCGGGAGACTTCACAAACATACAAGTCAGGGACACAAAGTACGCCCAGACTCGGAACAACAATATGTGGATCACACAAAGTGGTGTCCCGTGTGGGAATCGAACCCCTCTTGCGTAGCAGCCGGACACACTCCCACCGCGCCACAGAGGCAGTTATTTGCTTAGTGTCTAATTGTTAGTAAGTTAGTTTTTGCTATTGGATATTGACCCTTGAAGGCCTCCTTCAGTCCTTTCCACTCATCTCTGTCCTTGCCGACAGTATGCTAGTCCTTCCCTATAAATTCGGTTACATTGTCAGCCCATCGTCTTTTCGGTCTTCCTACCCTTCTTTTGCCGATTGGCTCTTTCCACCTTGTAGTATTTATTGTCCATCTGGTGTTTGTGTATCTCGATACGTGACCTTTAGAGCACAAGCCCTGTGTCGCGGGGGACTTTACAAACATACAAGTCACGGACACAAAGTAAACCCAGACTCGGAACAACAATTTGTGGATCGCACAAAGCGGTGTCCCGTGTGGGAATCAAACCCACGACCTCTTGCGTAGCAGTCGGACACACTCCCACCGTGCCACAGAGGCAGTCAAAAGCTTGTGTGAGGACATCTGTTATCTTTGTTACCCATAGTATATTTACCCACAAATTAACAAAAACATAGAAGAACTTCGCGGTTTACAAGAACAACGGGAGCTTAACCTCAAATTAAAATAACAAAAAGGATGAGAGGATTTGCGTGGCCCATAAATTGCGTTAGAACTTCGTCCCATCGAATTAAAATTTGGCCCATTAATCCATAAGTTACAGATAATGTCGTTATTTCAAGTGAAGTTAGATAATTAGCGAGTTTGGAAACTGCCCGATGCCATATTAGCGGTAATTGTGTTTTAATTGGCTGAAATATTCCCTGATTTGGTTATGAAAGTAAAAATTGTTGGGTTTTTATGATGATTGATGTTGTGATGTAATTATGATGCCGGAAATTCTATTGCATGATGGTGTAATTATTTAAATGATCTGTAATAATAGCTTGAAAAAATGATATTAAAGTCAAGTGCTTAACTTTAATATATTTTTTTAGGTTATTATCATGTATTTGATGACACCTAGAATCTTTGATAATTGGAAAATGCCGACTTTGTAAAGGAATTGTAATGATTTCGAGGGAAATATGCAACCGATCAATAAAATTCTTGGAAAATACCAACTTGGCTGGTTTGTTGTTGCAACTTTAGGCTAGATTTTATGAAAATTTATTTACGCTTTAAACACTTAAAATTAATAAATTCAAACAAAAACCGGGATTTCGCAGCTGTTAATACAAATAAAATTAGGCTTAAATAAATGCACCAGAAGAAGAGCGTATGTTCATGGCTCTTACGCCCTTTCGTTGAGAAACGCAGTTTTTAGACAATAACTACCGACCATGTCCGAAAAAAACCGAAAAAAAATAGTTTGATGTGGGTACCTATTTATTAAGCGTTGCCTATTTAACACAATTTATGCAACTTTTGGAGCGATTATTTCCAAAAATATTCACTTAATCAAAAGGTTTCTTAGAAACCTTGAAATGTTTTTTCAAAATACCTGTTTCTAATTATGTTTATTTGTTAAAAATAAATTCTGCTGTTACATGTGTCAGTAGGGGCACTCAATACATAAAAGAAGCATTTTTTTTTTAATGTAACCCCCAAAACATTTATTTTTATTATTTAACTATCAAACTAAGTAGCGGCTTCAACAAGACACCAAATTTCATCAATATTCATTGGGTAGTCTTTGAGTAAAATGCCTGTGACATACGGACGGAGAGACAAACAGACAGACGGACATAATGAAGCTATAAGGGTTACCATTTTGGTAAAAAAAGGTAATAGAATAGGACCAGTACGACGTTCAGTACACTACACATACAGCGCTCCAATCGCTTTATTGATTTTACTCAGGTAAAGGCTTTTAGCTGAGTAAAATAAGCTTTAGCCTAAGGGACCGTCTCCACGGGCGAGAGAATCGCAGCGATATTATCGCCATGCCACCTATTTCTATACACACTCTTAGCACGTGTCACAACACGGCGATGTTATTGCGGTGTTACGGCAAGTGTCTGAGTGCAAGAGAAACGTCAACATATCGCCGCGCGAGCACATCGTCAAACGCAAGCATCCCGCGTCGAAAAAATCACAATCATCGTCGCAGACACGCGGCGATTCTGTTACGAGTCGCGACGATACACTGGCGGAATAATCACTCGTTCGTAGAGACTACCCGACGATAGTAGTAACGACCTGAAGGTAATAAAAAGGTAATACCTTGCAAATGGATTTACAAGATAAAAATGGATCGAAACGGAAAAATTATGAAGTATAAGGCAACACTAGTTGTCAAAGGATTTAAACGAGTATAAAGTATAGGCCACAGCGAAACGTTTGCGCCTACGATATGCCATTCTTCACTGAGACATTTGAACGTGGACACAGCTTTTCTTAATGGTGATCTGGAAGAGGAAGTTCTTATGTTTATTGTTTTACTAACATTACGACGGCAGCGATTGTGATAATGTTCTCTCTTTCACACTCAAGTAAAAGACTATCTAAGCGTCTTATTCGAACTAAGTGCATTTGAGGCAATTATTTTGCATTGTTCCTGCCAAAACAGAGTGCGGTAAAATCCGTCTATACGTAAAACGTCATTGTTTTGACTAGCTATTATTCATAATAGATAGTTGATATTAGGACTAATAGATCACGAATTGATGACGACGGATGGTGATGATTGACGACGATGATTGGTGATGATGGTTGGTATTATTGGTGACGATGATCGATGATACATGGTATTAATGAAACAACGATGGTAATAAAGACTCAAACTTTATCGCCCAGATCTTAAGAATCGTATCTTCTCCGGCGCTGCGGGAAGTGCAGCCTCTTCGCCCTTGCGTAACAAAGCGTTGGTACCTATGTTCGTCTCCGAAGCCTCGGCTTGCTTCAGCCGCTACGGCTCGCATGGTGCCAACGCTTTATTACATCGGGAGGAGGCTGCACTCCCTCAGCGCCTCCGGTTCTAAGTAACACCCTCGGGGTGTCACAAACAAGTACCACGTGAAGTTGGGGGGATAATTCTGTTTTGTCATAGTTTTGAATTTGATTTACTACATACCTACTACTGGTTTCAAATGAAATATTATTTATTTTATTGCTTTACCTAAGACTTGCTAGATCTTATACATAAAAACTAGGCAAAATGATTAATTCGGACCTTACAATCACAATTCCTAAAATACGTTTTCATTGCGCATAGTTCCTAGTGACTATATATAATCACTAAATTAATCAAATCTACTATAACACATACACCATCTAGTTTATAAGTTGGGCACTAACACAAGTACAGAAGTTTATCCATATCAAAGCTTGATTCCCTAATGTTTCTGACAGTAAATACTCGCCCTGGTATAGCACTCGTGACAAGCTATCTTAGTCAGTACAATACTAAGTACAGTAAAGAACACTGGCTAGCAGCAAAGACAGTGTAACAATATTTAAAAGAAGACTGAAGACTTCCATAAAGGTTTTACGGACGCAGATTGGGCAAACTGTACCATAGATCATAAATCGTACACGGGCTACTGTTTTAAGTTAGCTGGAGGTACCGTTATGTGGCAAGCAAGAAAGCAACAAACGGTAGTTCTAACTTTTACAGAAGCAGAGTCCATGGCCTTGCTGATGCGACTAAAGAGGCCTGTTATTTACTAATAAGTCTCAGGTCATTGCTGTGTATAATGATAATCAGAGTGCACAAACGTTGATGCATAGTCGCCGAACAAAGCACATCGATAAGGTTCGTCCTATCGGATAAAAACTACGCAGATATACGAACAAAGCCATTAGGACAGATTGCATACAAAATATATGTGTAGATGGCTTAGGACTTAGCATGGCTATAGCATATTTTATTTTTAGCAATTAAATACTCACAAATATTCTTTTTTTGATAAGTCAAACGGGCAAGAGCATGTCGGACCATGCTCAGAGTAGGGTTCCGGAGCCTCAAAAAATTGCATCAGCAGAAGAGCGTATGTTCATGGCAGTTACGCTCTTTTGTTGAGAAACGCACTTTTTTTACAATAAGTCAATGACGGTATATCCGATCTTATCCGAAATAATTTTAGTTTAGTTACACGGTTCAAAAGTTAAGGGGGGGGGGGGACCGATTTATGGAGTGATTATTTCCGAAAATATTCACTCAAACAAAATAGTTTAATAGAAAACTTAAAATATTGATGAAAGACCTGTCGAATGATGTGATTTTTTTTTTATTACTAGGTACTGTTACATGCATAGAGTGCCCCCCTAAAAATATTTATTATTATTTAGCTATCAAACTAAGTAGCGGCTACTACAACACATCTTTTCACCAAATTTTATCAAGATTCATTGAGTAGTCTTTGAGTAAAGTGCCTGTGACATACGGACGGACAAACAGACAGACAGACAGAGAAACAGACAGACAGACAGACAGAGAAACAGACAGACGGACAGACGGAAACTTTAAGTATGACGTTTTTGCCATTTTGGCTACGGAACCCTAAAAATGATTCTTTAAAAACCAACTGCGTTTTTCTCAATAAAATATTTTTTAATAGAAGTTCCTTTACTCTCAGTATTTTGTTAATAAAGTGACTGATGTACGAGCACCTTTCATGAACGTTTGCACCTAAACGATGCAGTTACCAGTTACCCATGTATGGCAAATTTATTGTAGTGAGCTCTCCACTGTACTCGCGTGTCTATGATTTTTTAACTAGAGAGCTCAGGGTTGGCATCAGTTTTTTTTTTAAATTGACTATTGTTTTGAATGAGATCGGATTGAAAGGGAATATAGATTAACGTTGCTTTATTATCTGACTGGGGTTCTGTATTCATGCTGGTTTTTGTTATTTGTTTAAATGTGTTGTGTGTGATATACATATCTATAAGCTTTTTTAAAAAAAACTTGGCAAATGCATGTCGGCCCACGCACAATGTAGGGTTCCGTAGTTACCTAGCACATTAATGCAGTATAAGAAATGGGTTTATTTTGGTTTTGTTTCATTTAGTTTCAATGGAATTTATTCGGAAATTTTGTTACTTCTCACTTGGTCTGCTGTTACTCAAAAACTTTTAATTTCGAATATACAATATAGCTGCCAGGGGACAAAGCCGTAAAGTGTTTTATTTTGTTAGAGTCAAGTATATTTTTGAAGTTGATTTTGAAGTCTTCCTGAAATTGAAGTCTAACAAAAAAAATCCGCCTTTTGGCATATTTCACAAACGGATCCTTAAATCAAAAAGTAATTTTCAAAAACTCAAAATATATTTAAAAGACCTATCTAATGGGCTATCATTAGATAGGTTATTGGGGTGGGTGAGAAACACATTATGGGGTAGGTGAGAAAAAAAAATCAGATTCCCACTTTGCATGTAGGGGAGGAACGTAATTTTTAATTATTCAATATTTAATTAACCACTTTGTCGGCGTTATAAATTACAGCTTTCTAGTACTAAGGCTCTCTGAGCTAACTTGGGGACAGATAGATAGACGGACATGGCTAAACTATAAGGTTTCCAAAAGGGCTTTGCTATTTTGGCTACGAAGCCCTAAAATCTCTGTACTATAATATATATTATACATATAAACCTTCATCTTGAATCACTCTATCTATTGCTAAACCGCTTTACAATTCATTGCGTAGTTCAAAAGATTCAGCGACAGCGGGGGCGATTTTATACTATGTAATAATAATAATAAAGAAAGAAGATGAATACACATTTATATCTACGATTTTCTTAATCTAGGACATGCCACCCATGTTTTCCTTCACCCTAAAACATGCGCTAATTAAAAAATATCTCAACATGGCGTCTAATAGCCAGTTTATTGTTTGTGAAGAATAGACAACCCTACACAACATCGGTCATTCGAAGTATTCTACAGTAGTTTTTTGCATCGATAAGCATTGTTGGAATGTTGAAAAAGTTTGGTATTTTAACTGATTATCTGCAAGTGAACGTTCATCATATATCATGATACATCTTGTATGAATCAAGATGAATTTTCTCGAGAAAAAGTGATGATATTGCATTCTTTAAACCATTCCTTAGGAATGTAAGTGGTGATTAATTAGCTTAGCTGTAATTAAAATACGTTGTTAGAACGTTTTAACTTCTTTGTTGTTCTTTTGATTATGTTTATGGAGTTTTTTATTTTTTTTGGTGATAGGTAACCAATAGCCTAGTCAGTAATATTGTGGGTCATTGATGTCCTAGGTCTATCTGTATCATATTTATTTTACAATAGTAAAATGCACATTAAACTAAGGCACATGTCCCACCAACGGCGACAAAGCAAGTAGCGGATTTATCGCTCAAGAAACGTACATACTTATCTAGATCCTGTATAAACAAAAGGCTACGCTATATAATATCAAGCTACGACCAATAGGACCGGAGCAGCAATGAAAAATATTGCAAAAACAGGGAAAATTTACGCAGACAAAGATCCGCGGTTCAGTTAGTACCTAATGAATAACCATTTTAAAACTCAGCTTGCATATGGCGCTGCAGAAAAGAAGTACCTAACTAGAAATATGCATCAGTAATTTAATTTCTTTAACAGACAGAGGCAAAGGGTTAAAGTTTTTTTTCGTGGTACATATCAACCCATATGATGGCCCATTGCTGGGCACGGGTCTCCCCAGTAGAATCTACTAGTATGTAGATCCTGGCGGTAATTGCCATAATCGCCACGCTTGGCGAGCGGGTTGGCGATCGCAGTAAGGCTTTAAATACGCAGAGGACGCTGCAGCCCGTCCTCCGGGGTGAAATCCCTTAGTCGCCTTGACGACACCCACGGGTAGAGATGGAGTGGTACTATTCTTAAGCCGGCACCACACGTGGTAACCCGATACAAAAATATATCTTGCTGGGCATGGTTCTTTGTACCTATAATACTAAGTAACTACAATCCAAAGGAAAACCGAAAGTAATAGTGTACTAAGGACCCTCTGTCACTGTTAACAGATGGATTTTGTAGATCCTGTCCGTATAAACAAAAGAGATACAGATATTAATAATTGATCGCTAACCGTTCCCACTGCCGGCGAGTACTCGCTCTATACTGCATCTCTTTTGTTTACACGGACGGGATCTACAAAATACATCTGTTGTACGTTCTTGAGCGATAAATCGCTACTCGCTTCTCGCTCATCGTTGTTGGTGGGACTGGTGCCTAAGATACACCTTCCACAAACGTCGGTATAACTTATTATTTATCCATCTCATATCCAAAAAAGTTGCTTAATAAAGGTTTTACAATGTCAATATTACAAGGAGTTTACTTTTCATTCCCCGAATAAATTACCTGCTTGCTTTATTCAAAACAACGTAAATCAAAACAACATGGTAACACGATATTGCGGAAAACAATCCCGGCAACAGTACTCGAACAATTGAAGCTAAACAGAGACCAAAACCAAGTATAATTTAAATGAAAATAAGCTGAAATTATTTGAACACTCGAATACCGCAACAAACGTCTTCATTTAACAAATCATTTGCATCTCGCATTTCGAGAGAAATGGTTGTGGAATAACATTCAGAATCCAGAAATTAAAATACTGACGCATATTTCTAGTTGGGTACTTATTTTCTGCAGCGCCATATGCAAGCTGAGTTTTATAATGGTTATTTATTAGGTACTAGCTGACCCGTGCAACCTTCTTAAGCGAAAATTTTCCCCGTTTTTGCAACATTTTTCATTGCTGCTCCACTCCTATTGGTCGTAACGTAATGTTTTATAGCTTATAGCCTTCCTCGAAAAATGGGCTATCTAACAGTAATTTTTTTTTTATTTCGGACTAGTAGTTCCTGAGATTATCGCGTTCAAACAAACAAACAAACTTTTCAGCTTTATAATATTAAGTCTAGTTCAAATATCTATTACTGTACGGTCATTAATACCTACATCTATAAATAAGTTGCTTGACTTCATTGATTGTTTACCACACATCTGAGAGACCCTGGATAAAATCGATGTTTCTTTGCCAGATTTTTAGGGCCTAAATCTATACTAATATTATAAAGCGGAAGAGTTTGTTTGTTTGTTTGTTTGTTTAAACGCGCTAATCTCAGGAACCACTGGTCCGATTTGAAAAAATATTTTTTTGTTGGATAGCCCATTTATTGAGGAAGGCTATAGGCTATATAACATCGCGCTACGACTTATACTAATATTATAAAGCGGAATAGTTTGTTTGTTTGTTTGTTTGTTTAAACGCGCTAATCTCAGGAACCACTGGTCCGATTTGAAAAAATACTTTTTTGTTGGATAGCCCATTTATTGAGGAAGGCTATAGGCTATATAACATCGCGCTACGACTAATAGGAGCGGAGTAGCGACGAGAAATGTTGCAAAAACAGGGAAAATTTACGCATACGAAGTTGCGCGGGACAGCTAGTCTCACAATAAACAATTTACTAAATTGTTTAGATTTAGGCCCTAAAAATAGTATGTAGATGGTTAAGGTCATCAGGTCAAGGTCACTCCAATAACATGTGGTAGGTGATTAAGGGTTAACATATCAAATATTTTCCAAAACTGATATTACAAAATTATTTAATGTTATTTAAAGAAACCACAAGCTGGCGGTTATTAGTATATTACAAATTATCCTGTACTTATGAACGATCTATATATTAATGAAAACTACATCCAAATCCGTTGAGAAGTTTAGAATCATAGCGTGCAGCTGCTTGCTTGTTTTATACTCTTAATTAATTATGTTTTAAATAAAAAGGTGTAGATAGGTTACTTGTACAATATTCGATCTTTAAAAACGGCAAACTAATACACACATAGTTCTATACTTATATTAAGTATATTGTATTATTGTATGTAACGGATAATCTTAAGAACTACTGGACCCATTTCAAACATTCTTTCACTGTTGGGAAGCTACACTATCCCCGGTTGACATAGGCTACTTTTTATCCATGTATTCCCACGGGAACGGTAACTACGCGGGTGAAACCACGAGGCGTACTCTAGTAAAAAGTCGTAAAAGTAGGAAAGCATGATTTAATTATCACGAGAGAAAAAGAGAAAAATTGTAATTTAATTTTATAATTTCATCTGTTGACGCCGGCGATGCGACACTGACATATAAAAATTTGGTCAATTGTCTTAATTTTAAGGTGCCGCTTGTTGAGCGCTTGTCACCTATCTACACCTTTTTACTTAAAACATAATTGCTTCTAATAATAAAAATATGAGCAGTTCTCAGGTTTTATTATTCGTGATTTTGCAAGGCAGCTACTATTTCTACAATACAGCAATGAAGAGAGAGTGCTATAAATGTTTGCAATGCACTTAATTCGAGTCGCGGTTTCGTTGAAGGAGAGCCTTCGTTACTCGCTGTTACTCGCTGTGATGTAAACAGCTGACGTTTAGCTCTTGTTATATAAAATTACGACTGGAGTAATGAGGTTTTTGGGTTTAGCTATGCATAGCTCCGTTATAGCGTATTTGTTTAGTGGGTTTTTCCTTACATTTTTTTTCCCAAATGCGCTAAAAGGAGGGTTGTTTTTCCAGCGTATGTATAATATTTATACGATGTAATTTTTTTGGCTTAACATATTTAAGTGCTAACACAGTATACCTAAATAGTAATCAATAACCAGCAACCTACAAAAACTGATAATGAAAGAAAAGCCTTTATTCAGACTACAGTGTGTGCTAGTCCTTATAATGAAAGACGAGAAACCCCTTACAGTGTATTGTATTAAACATACAAAATTTGCAATCCCTACAACGAGCGCCGAAATTACTAAACGGCAAAATTTACGCACGAAGAAAATATGATAATAGTACTGAGAGTAGCTTCACCTAATAACCGAAAATACGGCCAACAACCATTCATAATAAGATCTAATAAATTAAACTTATAAAAAACCGGGCAAGTGCAAGTCGGGTCACGCACAAAGTAGGGTTCCGTAGTCCCCATCTGAGGCATAAGAAGTGGGTTTTCTGTTGTTTTTGTTTCATACTTACAACGTTATACCTATTTTCGTTACTTCTCATTTGATCAGAAGTTACTCGTAAACTTGTAAAGCCTAATTAGTTGTGATCGTTTTCCTTTTAATTTCACTAAATATATTACAGCCGTGATTTTTTTCACATACTCGACACTTGACTCTAAAAAAATTTGCACTTTAAATCTTAATATTTCACAAACGGATCTCTAAATCGAAAAATGTTCTCCACAACCCCTAAACACGATGGGTTAGGTGAGAAAAAAAATCACATCCCCACTTTACATATAGGGAAGGTACGCTAAAAAAATGTTTTTCAAGATTTTATTCTTTCACTTTGTTGGCGTAAGTAATTTGTGTATCTATGCAAAATTACAGCCATCTAGCACTAACAGTCTCTGAGCTAAGCTGCGGACGGACGGACAGACATGGCGAAACTATAAAGGTTCCGTGTTGTCATTTTGGCTACGGAACCCTAAAAAAGGTATTACGTTAGGTAATTATTTTATGACGCAGTATATTAATTGCAAGACTGTAAGCGGGAAATTAGGTCGTTAGCATTAAAGCCTTACTTTGTCGGGAGAAAATATGGGGAAATATTCAATAAGGGTTTACTTCCACCAATGGAATATTGCCATCACTTTCTTTTTATATACATGTGACAGAGAACGGGTCGAGCTGCTAAGAGCTTCCATCGAAGGCACACTGGCTTAATTTTTCTAAACTTGAATTTTCTCTTTTACTAAGGCAAGCAGTTATAATTATGACTATAGGTTAGAACTAGTTACTCGAAGTCAAACAACTTGGTAGGTAAGTGTTCACACAGCCGTTAAGACAGCCATCTTGATTGTTATTCCAAATTTGAATTTTCTTTTTTTACATTAGTCATGTCATGGGCTATAAATGACAACAAATGAGGTTGTCAATCTACTTAATTATTTTCAAATATCTCAGGTCTTTATTACATTTTTTGCAATTTTTGAGGTCACTTGGATTAAATGTAATTAATCAATGGACTAGTTATATAAATAAATACAAGACCTTTCTCTTATGGGCTATATTATTTTCAGTGCTCTCAAGTAACTATCGAAGCCTGAAACCATATCGGTTCACAATTTTGTTTACAAAAAAACAAAGTTATGAAAACAGGCATACCGACGAATACTTAAACGTCACTCAATTTTAAGACGCCATTAACGCTCATATTGTCACTGTTACTTAAAGTTGAATTAACCTAATATGTATTGAATCTTTTTAGACTATTAAACTTAAGTATATTTTATAACCGTTATTCTACCAATAATACGTGATAATGTGAACGGAGACACTCGCCAAAAACATGATCTATAAAACTATTGCACCTGTAAGATGGTAGGTAGCCGGAACCGATTGGAACTACATTGGAACCGTGTAATATCGGGCCCGTAGCTTTGTTACTCCACATTTATTATGCCGTACCTCACAATAATCGTTATTGCGAGTATCGGTACAGTGCTCTAGGGTTGGCGAAAATATCCAATTGGAATATTGGTCGGTATTGGAATATTAGAGTGCACTAGTTTCAGAAATAGGCTGTTTTCTAGACGTCTTTGTAATAGATTGTTAAGTTGTGAAATTACATTTGTATATTGAAGACTTACAGTATTACTGTGTAGTAGATTTGCCATTTTAACTGGAACATACCTGCAACAAATAAGTATTTGTTAGTAAAGAGTTGTCTACTATTATTATAAAGAGTTAAAGTTTGTGAGGTTGTAGGGGTGTCCTGACCTATTTTGAAAATTATTTTACCATTACAAATCCACGTTATTTGTAAGTGTTATAGGCATCATATAACATCATGCAACGACCAATAGGAGCGGAGCATTAATTAAAAATGTTACAAAAACGGGAAAAAATAACGCAAAACGAAGAAGCGCGGATCAGCTGGTTTTTTTAATACTGATACCAAAAAACCGGGCATGTGCATCTCGAGACACACACAGTGCAGGGTTCCATAGCTGTCCAGCACAATAATGCGGTATAAGAAGTGGGTTTTCTGTTGTCTCTGTTTCATATAACTAACAACGTTATAAAAGTAATTTTGGTAAATTTCAATGGAATTTGTACGAAAATGTTGT
Source organism: Herminia tarsipennalis (assembly GCA_945859575.2). Lineage (NCBI taxonomy): Eukaryota > Metazoa > Arthropoda > Insecta > Lepidoptera > Erebidae > Herminia > Herminia tarsipennalis. The sequence goes on along the minus strand of OX243843.2, from coordinate 3,242,570 downwards.
TACTACTCACTTGGTCAGCTGTTACTCGTAAACTTGTTAACACTACAGTGTTGTATTCCTTTTAATTTCATTATTAAATACCAGTTAACGATATCCATGCAAAATTAAAGCTTTCTAGGACATGGCGAAACTATAAGGGTTCCATTTTGTCATTTTGGCTACGAACCCTAAAAGGTCAATACCAATTTTGTTAAAGTATGTGTATGTGCAATGTAATCTGCGAAACCACTAAAATTAGAAATTCTTTCATCGTTTGAAAATTATAACGTTCTAGATATAAGTACTCAACATGATGTATATTATAATAAAAATGACTCTTGCATTTAGCCATTTTGACCTTTGAATTGATTTCAATGGAAGTAAACGTGCATATTAATACAATAATTGCATTTTTGAAAGATAATAATTGCATTTTATTCCGTAGGTTCAACCCTGGCGAAATTAAGCAGCCAACTAGTGTTTAATCTTTAGGGTAAAATAGCGTAAAAGTATCTAGTAGTGACGTAATCTCAATTAAAGGTAAATAGCTTAAAATTGGCCCCATGATTAAAAATAAGTAGTTCATTAAACAGTGTGTCAACCCTGAACAAAGCGAACACAGTAATATTATTTATCATTTTTCTCGTAGTCCCCAGCAGTTCCCATTGTTGGCTTTTACAGTTATCGGAAATAATATTAATGAACGTTTATGGTTTGCGATGGTGCCCGTATAACGCTCGTAGCTGTTCGATAGGACCGATACTATTTATTGAATACAACTGCGCTTAGCCTTTGTAGTTCTATGCCATTGTTTCTCAACATAGGGGTCATGAGCACGAATGTAAATTACCTCATAACTGCGTGCCAACATCTGCACATTGCGAGTAGGTTCACATTGCCATTACATCAATATATTTTTATTAATTAATGACATTGAAATAATAGCGTCAATAATATTTTAGAGGATTAATTACATGTGATTATGTGCCTTATTAATTACAAATGAGTTGAGAGTTTCATATCAAATGATTTTTAAGATAAAGGCGCTAGTTTAGGCGTCAGTCATTTTATTTAATTTTGAAAACAGCTTATTTACTCCAAAGAATGGTTTTATAAAGCCTTCGCGATTAAGTACTCATATTTAATTTACGGACACAACTGAACAATTGTACAAGTTTTAAGAAACACACATACGTATTATATTAAAGAAACTGTGACACCATTCAATGTAAATTGCATTTTACAGAAGGGGTCCCAGCCAAAGTTTGAGAACCAACACGCATTACTAATACAAGTAAGTACTGAATTTGAATACGATTTTGTATAAAATGTTTATGTGTATGTAAATATGTATTAAAGTGTTTGTCCTGTCGTTTTGTTTGTACGAAGCGTAACTTAGGTCTTAGTTTCCTGAGTGCACTACACTCCTTTCAAATAGATTATATTTTGAATATAATGGGTACAGTCAACTACAAAAGTTGATTACTATATCCAGATTTACAAAACACCTGTACATTGAAATGTTATATAAGCAATGGTCGCCAGTGGCGACCATTACACTGATAACTAGATTATTTCCTCTTCTGGTGGCGAGTCGCCACTAGAAGAGGAAATAATCTAGTCATCAGTAAGTTACAATGAAGCGTTAACACCTATTATCTTTTTTTTTATAGACGACTCCCGCATTACGGTACACAAAGTACACCCAGACCTGGAACAACAATTTGTGAATCACACAAAGTGGTGTCCCGTGTGGGAATCGAACCCACGATCTCTTGCGTAGCAGTCGGACACACTCCTACAGAGACAGTTCATAAGTCGCTAAACGTTCATCGGTGCATTAATTGTAAAGGAGTACGAATCACACGACTTTTCTTTCTGGTATTTTGAGTTCAGGATATGGACTGAAAAGCTGCAATAAAATTTGGTTGTGACAAAGTTTTCTACATCGCCATTTTCAGACCTGAAGTGGGGTCTTTATCAATTTTCTCAAAGCTTACCATTTTTTGTCTTCTAGAAGATGATAATGTATGATTTTGATATATGCTACATATACTTAATAGTGAACAGTGATTATGCAAATAAAATATCTACTTATTTGGCATATTATTTTAGGTGCTACGAGTGAAATCTGTGGGTATGTCAATTTTATTATCCCATAATTATTATTTAATTTTATTAATATTATTCGCTGCCTGGATGTTTAAATTTATAATAAATTAAAAATAACGTTTGTGATAGGTTTTGTTAATTTTTTTTTTTTTGTGAGGATAGCTTACGGCTACACAAAAATATTTAGATAGGTACATAGTCAATCACATGCCAATTACAAGCTTTAACAAACGGTAATTAAGCAAATATAAATATATTTTTTTAATAATAGGGATGTTATATAATAATAATTATGTTATGTAATACTTAGTATTATATTTTTTAAATTATTTATTTGTTTGAACGCCATAATCTCAGGAACTACTGGTCCTAATTGAAAAAAACATTTTCTGTTGGATAGCTCATTTATAAAGGAAGGATATAGGCTATATAACATCACGCTACGACCAATACGAGCGGAGCAGCAATGAAAAATGTTACAAAATCGGGGAAAATGTACGCACACGAAATTACGCGGGACAGCTAGTGTAAAATAAACGGATGTAGGTAATAGAAGTTTCATTGTCCCACAAGTTCCCGAACATTTGAACATTTGACAAAATTAGATTAACAGAGTCCAGAAATATTAAAATGTTTATTGATAACTGGTCTGAGACTTACAGAAAACCGGTTTATACTACATTCAGCGACTTATGCAAAATGGGTGTTAACACTGCATTGTTACTTTTCATTGTATGTTTTGCAAATCTGAATGTAGTCTTCAACTTTTGTAGCTGACTGTACCTACTATATTTTATTCATAACTTGCTTTTAGCGCACAAGAGTGCACTTAAAGTTTACAAACAGTCGAAGGGAGAATAACCAAGGCATATTGTATCTAAGTACCTACATTAACTACTCGTCAAAAGCTGGGTCAACGATCCCCTTATCTTAAACCATTCATACTAAAGTTTCAAACTATGCTCATAAGTCTATAGACTACAATAAATCTTAGCCAGCAGACGGGGCATAATATGTTCATTCATAAAACAATGCCTAATCTCTCCAGTCATGTCAGGTTTCCGTCCCATCTGACTGTGAGAGTGAGGGAATGGAGAGTGCACTTGAACGTGAAAATATCTTCGGCGCAGTTGGTTAATTTCCGATAAGACTGGCCACTTTGGCCAAAATAAAACAAGCTGGTGAATAATAAATAAGTTAAAAAATTATCATATCAACCCATATGATGGCCCACTGCTGGGCACGGGTCTCCCCAGTAGATCCTGGGGGTAATTGCCATAATCGCCACGCTTGGCGAGCGGGTTGGCGATCGCAGTAAGGCTTTAAGTAAGCAGAGGACGCTGCTGCCCGTCCTCCGGAGTAAAATCCCTTAGTCGCCTTGACGACACCCACGGGAAGAGATGGGGTGGTACTATTCTTAAGCCGGCACCACACGGCATAAAAAATTATACAATAGGTCAAACAAAAAGTTGATTATTTCCAAATCTACAGAACCGATTTTAATCAAACAAAGCTACTAAGCAATCCTATTAAACCAACTTTCTAGAAAAGTGAACAAATTTCAAATCCGTCTATCTGTTTGTGCGCTATTGTGTCACAAACAAATAATACAGCATTGGCGCCGGCGATTGAATCAAATACCGCCTACTTACTAAAATGTCAGCTTAATAAATATTAGAATATTATCGGAACTTATCGCGTCAAATATTTACAAAACTTTTATTTACCCGACGTTTCGATCAAATTGCACCGATCGTGGTCACGGGTCGACTGATGGCAGCTTAGCAATGTCTCCGTGAGGCGCGGGGTTTCTCAACTACCGTCGCCTGGTCTTGATAATTTTGATTATTTTTACAGTCGGTAACTTTTACACACTACACTTACAACGTCTTTACACTAAAGCGCGAGTCGACCCGTGACCACGATCGATGCAATTCGATCGAAACGTCGGGTAAATAAAAGGTTCGTACCTTTAAATATTTCATGCGATTAAGTCCCGATAATATTGTGTAAATATCGCGAAAGTTTAAAAACAACTAATAAATGTTATCTACAGTCACATAACGATAGATTTATTCTTGAGACCACATAGAAATACGTCATGAAAATACAAAATGCCTTGCTGATAAGCCTTTGTAGAGCCCTCATATTACACAATTAGTAATTTTATATTCGTCTAGACGATCGTCATAACATTTCTGTCAAGCCCCAAAGGTCATGCCAAAATGGCTGTGAAAATTCGTATCAGAAAATGGAGCATTAAGATATTATTAAGAATTAATTGGTTTTGGTATGTAACTCGTGTAGTGTAGTATACAGGGTGTAACAGAAAGGTGCGGTCAAATTTTACCACCAGATAGGGTATGTTGTCAGTATTGCACCTACCATGGTGCCATAGCTGATTGCATTATTATTACATAGTTATAGCATATTCTTTTTGTCAAAATTCAGTAGGTACTGAAAGACGTATGGCATAAGAAATATACCTCCCCTGGTACAAAATTCGATTGGATTATTATGGCATAGAACTTTTTAAGTCATTCTTTTTTTATTTAATAACTTTTTCATTCATAAATAAACGAATGAAAAATAATAAATTTTATTTTAGGGTACTCCGATTTTGATAAAATTAGGTATGTGCACTGAGTACTATGGGCACATACCAACCCTTGAATATGACCACACCTTTCTGTTACACCTTGTATAGACTGGCCTATTGGTTTAGTGGTGAGTGACTTTGACTGCTAAGCTCGAGGTTGTAGGTTCGATTCCCACACAGGATAAACCAATAAGTGATGAGCATGATAGTTTATTCTGTGTCTGCGTGTAATTTAAAAATGCGCGTCTGCAGCACTAGTACTGGTTGCATTGGCAGTGGTCTGAGGTTCCGTGTCCATGAGAGGTGTCTATGTGTACGTAAATCAACCGTTGCAAGAAGGTTGTACTCTGGGAATTTTTATTTTATAGTATAGTTACACCACCTGGGGTTCAATTCACTTATTTAAAGCAGTGCAGTTACAGTTCAGTTGAAGTTAAGTTTCGATTAAAACGGCCATTTTTGTATTCTTGTAACTTTGGGATCGATCTCAAATACGCTTGCATCAAGTATGCATCTCGAGAGCGCAATAACGACAATCTAGTACGGTGCGCAAGCGTTTTTAAGATCGATCCCAAAGTTACAAGTATACGAAAATAGCCGTTTTAATCGAAACTTAACTGCAACTACACTGCTTTAAATATTGACGAGCTAACCATTAGTCGCCCTATAAGTGGAAATCTATTGGTACAATTTTAAGAGCTACCAGTAGTTTAACACGATACCTACGTTACAAACATGAAGTTAGATAAAGACAAGCACAGACTAAGTTAAACCAAGTTGAATGAGTCGAGCTGTATCGTCCAACGACTACGTTAAATGAGGCTAGCATGCCCCAACACAGGTGAAATAAAACATATCATTATGACTGCGGTTCAGAGGGTAAGCAGAGAAGCATGAAATAGCTTATTTAAGAGTGAGACTTATAATGATAGCAATAGATAAATATTAGGTATAGCATATATTTCGCTTAACATTTTCAAATATTCAAACCAACCCGGCACAAATATATTTAACGGCATAGTCGCAAACAATCAGATTTCAACTAATTAGTCATCGTTGTTAGTTTATGTCATTTAGAAGTATAACCAGTTCAATTTAATTCAATTCAATTTCTTTATTTGCAAAAAATGGTTTAGACATTAATTTCATAGTAAATACAATTTGACACGGGAATAAACGCGTTTAATCTAGGTAAAGTATTTACCTTATGCTGTACCCGTATCAAATTGTATTTATAATGCAATGCGTAAGTTTAAAAGTTATAATAATTTCATAAGCCTATAATGATTAGGTAAGTTTCGTCACTAGTAATAAATAAGTAAGTATGTAATATAATCATTATTGGAGTATGTCATGTGTTTAAATTACGTAATTAAAAATTAAGAAATAAACTAAATAATATATTAAAGAATTGGACACACAATTACAGCGATTTGTTCATTAAATATTCTTTGACAGAATAGTAAGCCTTTTCTAAAAGTAGTTTTCTAACACTATTCTTAAATATTTTAAAAGTTACTTGCTGGTTGTGCTAAACCAAAAAATCACGAAAGTCGATTTTAACTACACCAACTTTTTAAGTTAGTAGGCATTTGCAATATGTATAGACTATCTACCTATATTTTAACATAATAATATTTTTAGGTTAGAAACATTTACAATTCAAGTTCCTAAAAATATAAAGCAAAAAAACGCAACAATTTTAACTTTACTCATCTCTTTGAAACGCTTACTTTAAAATTAAATTAAAAACACGTGATGCCGGTCCCACACCATACAACACAAAAATAAATAAATATTTAATAATTCAATGAACTGAGCCCTAATTCACGCTCCAGTTTTTTGAATGCCCCATATATCACGGGACCCCATTCAATCCCCTGCCCTTCGCCAGAACAGGTACAAAACAAAATATTTTCGTCGACCGCTCTATCAAGTGTCACTTTCAAAAAAAAAAAACGGGGTAGACGAACAAAACTTGTGATAATTTATAGATCGAGATAGCGCCCTTTATATTAGATTTTGGGGACTCTGGCCTAGCGTGACCGTTGGCCCCAAAATTGACGGTGCCAGACGGACTGCATTCCCGTTATTTGACCGTCTTATTTTCTACTAGCTTTCGCCCGCGGCTCCGCCCGCGTGGATGTCGGTTATCGCGATAAAAACTATCCTATGTCCTTCCTCGGGACTCAAACTATCTCCATACAAAATTTCATCTAAATCGGTTCAGCTGTTTGAGCGTGAAAGCGTAACAGACAGACAGAGTTACTTTCACATTTATAATATTAGTATGGATTATAACTAAAGAAACTTAAAAAAATACATCGATTTTTTAAGCAATTTTTTCCTTGGGCAGAGGAATCCCCTTTTCACGTATCGAATACGGTGTTGCAACGAACAAATATTTTAATCATTTTAGTCTCAGAAAGAAGAATAATTGAGACGATTTCTCTTATTTAAAAAAAATAGTCCCATCGGCACACGCTACGTACCTAGGTAGAAACACTTGGGTATTAGGGATAAAATTAATAATATAATAATACCTTGGGACAACTTACACAACACTATCTGATCCCAAACTAAGCAGAGCTTGTAAACAGACAACTGATAAACATACTTATATATTTCTAAATACATACATCTTATAGATAAATTACACCCAGACACAGAATAAACCATCATGCTCATCACACAAAGTTTTATCCCGGGGATCGAACCCACGACCTCTTGCTTAGCAGTCGGACACACTCCCACCGCGCCACAGAGGCAGTCAATCAAAAGAAAATGTCAAAGTGGATATTAGTAATCATCAATTTAATTATGCTATTTAGAATATAACAAATATACAAAGAAGATATATATGAGTACAACTTCGATAGCTAAAAAATGCGGTCCGCCCGACCCCATTTCTGCAGTCGGTTTGTCACCGCCCCAACATGTTTTTAAAACGCTACAGACATTATCAAAACATCTGGTTACGTCACCCCGTTGCCATTAGAATTGTTATCAGCGGCTGTTATCAACGGTGAGGTAATAACTGTCGGTGATGTATGTGGAACTGGCATATGAGATGTCAACCGTCACTTGCAAACGGTACGGAACTCATTAGTCTTTTAAAGTTTTTTTTTTTGTATTAGGAGTTTTTGGCTGTAGGTTAGATTGTATGTAAGTTATCGTCATAAAAAGTAATCTATGTCCTTTGTCATACTTGAAACCATATTTTAATACTACGTATATTTCATCATAGAGTATACCTACAAGGTGACTTTGATATTAGTCGACTAATTGATATAAGAGATCTTATAGTCCATACTAATATTATAAATGTGAAAGTAACTCTGTCTGTCTGCCTGTTACGCTTTCACGCTCAAATAGCTAAACCGATTTAGATAAAATTTGGTATAGAGATAGTTTGAGTCCCGGGGAAGGACACAGGATAGTTTTTATCGCGATAACCGACATCCACGCGGGCGGAGCCGCGGGCGAAAGCTAGTATAATATAAGCACGCTGGCTTTAGTCCCACCAGTAATACTCTTATATTCGTTTTACATTGAAATATTACCAATTAAAATTGTAAAAAAAATAAACAGATTTCATGGTCCATCGATAATAATGTAAACAATGCCATTAACATAAACAAAGCAAAGGTTAAATTAACAAATAAACTAAAAATATCAACGTTTTGTTTTTTTTAAGCGTATAATACCTTAACAAATCAATTAATAATTTAATGAAATTAATCAGAATCAATTTTATTTCACTAAGTAGGTACTTTATACAGAAACGAAATTATGTATAAGTACTTATAACGGCCGTGGTCACGGGTAGACCTGTGACCACCCGTGACCACGGCCGTTGCAATACGGTCGAAACGTCGGGAAATAAACAAAGGTATTTAGCCTTAAAACAAAATATTTACGCGATTAAGACCCGTAGCTTATAAAATCTATACTAATATTATAAAGCGGAAGAGTTTGTTTGTTTGTTTAAACGCGCTAATCTCAGGAACTACTGGTCCGATTTGAAAAAATATTTTTTTATTGGATAGCCCAATTATCGAGGAAGGCTATAGGCTATATAACATCGCGCTACGACTAATAGGAGCGGAGTAGCGACGAGAAATGTTGCAAAAACGGGGAAAATTTACGCATACGAAGTTGCGCGGGACATCTAGTTCTATAATAAGTACTTAGCTGTCCCGCGCAACTTCGTCTGCGTAACGTGATGTTATATAGCCTATAGCCTTCCTCGATACATGGGCTATCCAAGAGTGAAAGAATTTTCCAATTCGGATCAGTAGTTCCTAAGATTACCGCGTTCAAACAAACAAACTCTTCAGCTTTATAATAAGTATAGATATAGATTGTCCATTTTCACGTGCTAAAAGACCGTGGTGAAATTCTCTGTCTTCAGTTTTACACGTTAGTCGAAGATGCGACGAATCGATTGTGCTGTGAAGGCAAGGTAGAATGATGTCACATAGCAACTATACGTCGCGTCGTCTGTCCAACTGAGTTTATTGATCATACCAAAATGGATGCTGGCAGTGTGAAATAATGGTATTTGTATAGATTTTGTACCTTGCAAACTGTGAAGTATGTTCGGTTATGGGTGGGTATATTACGTAGACTCAATTAAAATATTAACTAATCGGGTTCGAGTTCTAATCGGGAACCATAACTTTTAAGGTGAAGTTAAAAATTAGATTTTAAAACAATTAGGGATTGACAAACAATGTCCAATTTCAATTACATCAACATTGGGAATGAAGCATTAAAATAATGTAAACATATAATTTTTTTACAACTTTTTTGTCATTAACAAAGGTTACCTACGTAGGCATTGTAGTTGTACAATATCTCAACCTTAACATTTCGCGAGGGGCTTCATTACAGCACAGTCTACAAATTTGGTTCAAAGATGACTTTAATTTGTTTTAAAATTGAAGCGGCGGTAGCCTAATGGCTAAGGCATCGGTCTCGCAATCGTGAGGTCGCGGGTTCGAATCCTACCTATTATACTACCGACGTGAACCCACTCCTAACACAAGCCATTGAGCTTAGCTGGAGGGGTTAACAGGATTGCTAGTAATGTGGGACCAAAATCCCACATTGCTAGTTATCTTTTAAAAAAAAAATGCATAACAAATTTGTATAAAATATTACCTTACCAAACCCACACCTAATCAATACCGTACCGTAGATACTATACAATAATAAGTTCTAAAATAAGAGAAACATTATTTATAAAACACAAAATTATATGTAAGTTAATATTACCCTGACAAAATAGGTGGTCTTTATTAGTTTTCATCTCAAAAACTAATTTAGAATGCACCGTGTGCACTGGTGGCGCTCAAGGTTAATAAAAACGGCGCTAGCGGTTATTTTTAACGTACTCTTATTACATTAATAAAATTATTTACAAATTGCAATGTGCAAACTTCTATTACGAGATTTTCTCACGAATTAACTGATACATCATCTTTGGCGTAAGGTTTTACAAAACTTTTAACAATTGTAAGACAAAACTTTTAACAGACAATTATATTAATATCTTTATATATATGTCGGAGAATTATTAGATTGCGAATTGATTTCCATTGACCTAACATCTGTTTTGATTAAATAGCAAATCTATTGACTCATTTAAACATGGCTTCCGCAAAATGGCGTGACTTTCGTTTGACGTTTACATTTGAACTGCCGGCCATTTTAGTTGTTTTGCCTTTTATATTGATAATTGTATGTTTGTAAAGTCTTCCATAGGTAGGGTAGGTATTTAGATTAAAAATGTTGTGAATACATGCATATGTATTATGAAAACCTATCCAGAAAATCCAGTGTGAAGAGCTAGTAAAAATAAAATAAAACATATATTAAAATGTCAAAATTCATGCAAATTAAAATGCTAGGTCATAACGAACATTTGATACCCGTTTTACGTGCAGTCGAAAGATCAAATAAATGGCATCCACTATTACTACTATACTGACTATTACGCTTGATAAATGGTATGTTTTATAGCATTAAATGCACAAACGTCCAGCAGTATGCCCGCTGAGTGAATGCCGGACGTAATATGCCCACCTGTAATGCTTGAAGGTGTGCCAGAAACGATATGCGCTCGCATACTGTAAACAGCGGGTAGGTATATTTGTAATGTGTTAATGATTTAAATGAGTCATAATATATCATAGTTAATTTATTATAGGTATGATGGTGACCGAACAGATTTAGATATCTACGAAGTTAAGCAACTCTGTCGGTTCATTGTTCGGTGACCGTTTTCATAAATATTATGATTCTTAGGCTAATGTGCGTCAGAAAGTCGTTTCTGCTCTCCGGTCGAATTTCCGTCACATTGTACAATTAGCGTGAGGGAATAGAGAGTCCCCATCTCTGTCTATACTTTTGTACTATAATATGGCCTCTGTAGTTTGCTTGTTTGTTAATCTGTGATGAGACGACGCCGTGATCAAAATCATGATGATAATGATAGCAAACACAGTATCAAGATCAGTTGGCTAGTGCAGATGAAATGAGCGTACAAATGCCAAATCCCATTCATAATTTGTAATAATATTAATGTTATAAAATTAATTGTATGTTGTCACTAAGCAGCGTCATGCGTTTACTGCGATGATTCGTTGGCGCCAATTTGATGCTCTCGCTTTACCTCAAAACCTCCCCAAACCCTTTACTTACATCCCTTTCATTTTGTAGTACTCGTATGTACTCGTTATTGTGCTATAATAATGCTGAAGAGTTTGTTTATTTAAACGCGATAATCTCAGGAACTAGTGGTCCGAATTGCAAAATTATTTTACTGTTGGAAAGGCCATTTATCGAGGAAGGCTATCGGCTATATAACATCACGCTACGACCAATAGGAGCGGAATAGCAATGAAAAATGTTGCAAAAACGGGGAAAAATTACGCAGAAAAAGTTGCGCGGGTCAGCTAGTCTAAGATATAAGCATGCAAGTTAACGTATACACATATGACAATTAGGTAGCACGTTCAAGGAACTGTTATGCAAGAGTGCCAGCTACAGTCATATAATGTATTTTCACTCTAAGATCCATCATAAATAATTTTGAATATCAAAACAACATTTCAACAGTAGATATAAACAGCATCTATCTCGTTCTCGCATCTATAAAACCGGTGTTAAATGCATCGAGTCTATAAACTATAAATAATTTTCAAACAAATTGCGGTGACATCAACTTCGTCCTACCTCAACATGCAACATGATAGTTTGGAGAAGAACTTCAGTAGAAGTACTGCTAGAGACAGCTTGTAAATTCTAAGAAACGTTTAATTAAGGGCTGAAGTAAGTTTGGTAGATTTTGGTTACGTGAATCAGGTAAATATTTTGTTGACTATAAATCCTTTATTCCAATTATTGCATAAGGTGGGCCGACGATCTGAAGGTTGCTGGGATGGACTGGATACGGAAGGCAGAGGACGGGGTCCAGCAGTGGACCGATATAAGCTGATGATGATTGCTATCATAATGGATAATCTCAATAATAGTAGCAAGCTATACAAGTATTTGCGCTAAAATATAGAGATTAGGCGCAGGACCGACGGTATCTTTGTTATATCACGCGTAAAAACAGAATCGGCAACGCAGGAAATGGTACATCTAGTATTGCGCGATTTTGTGACCACAAAAGTTTAAAATAACTAAAATTAGTTGATGTAATAGAAGTGGTAGGTACTGCCCCATAAGTTCCTCAACATTGAAGTGATCAAACTTTTTTACAAAAAAATATAACCGACTTCAAAATCTATACGACTATTATAAAGCTGAAGAATTTGTTTGTTTGTTTGTTTGAAGGCGGTAATCTCAGCAACTGCTGGTCCGAATTGAAAAATTCTTTCACTGTTGGATAGCCCATTTATCGAAGAGGCTATAGGCTATGTAATATCACGCTACGGCTAATAGGAGCGGAAGGGAAGAATACTTGGGCGGTCAAGACAATTCAAACGATGTCTTCTTTGTTTAAATCCGTCTTGTGGTTTGAAAGATATGAGATAACAAAGAATATTACATACATACAAGATACGCGCGAAAAATATAACCCTTCCTTACAGTCGGGTAATTAGTACCTACAGACGGTTACTTTAAATAACGCGCACACATGGACAATGCCGCCTTCCGAACAAAGTGGTCTAGAGTGGTCTTTAATTACGTGTGTGTGACCGATGTCTATGTGTGCGTTGTCCGATTACATTCCTAGTATTTTGTATATTAATTGTGTCCACGAACCTTCGAGAAGCGACATGGCACACGTAGACACGGTCCAGTGAGCCTCTCACGTAGGCTTTTGGCTTATGTCAAGCCTCACTGGCTATTATATATATATACCACTGAAGGTTATATGTGTGTCGATATTCTATACAAATAGTGTACATCCACTTGAAGTGATATCTCTATTATCTATACTAATTTTATAAAGCTGATGAGTTGGTTTGTTTGAACGCGATAATCTCAGGAACTACTGATCCGAATTGTAAAATTATTTTACTGTTGGATAGCCCATTTATCGAGGAAGGCTATAGGCTATATAACATCGCGCTACAACTAATAGGGGCGGAGCAGCAATGAGAAATGTTTCAAAAACGGGGAAAATTTACGCAGATGAAGTTGCGCGGGTCATCTAGTTAAAAATATATCTGTCGAAGTTATAATTTGATTTGAATACGCTCATTTACAACTTGACTAGTACAAAAAGCATAAATACCAATCATCAAACCATGGGGCTTCTCATGACCGATATTGTATCACCACTAGTAAAGGAAAAAACTCATTGTTGTATTATCAAATACGAAGACACATTTGAACTGAATTTAAATAAGGGGAAAATCATATACGATACTTCAGGCGAATTGATGCGGCATCGAGAGTCTATCGCGTCATTAGCGTCTAGTTCGAAGGCGTTCTGAGAATGACGTAGCAACTGCATCGATATCTTTACGCAGGGAGATGTGCTTCTGAAATAAAGAGAAGCAACTCTACGATTTCTCAACAAGAAGAATTAATTGAGTGACCGACATTCACAGTCAAAAATCTAAATCGATATGTTTTAAGGGACGTCTAAACGGACCATTTTTGAAGGCAATTTGTGGCGGCAATGCTGTGGCCGGCAACATGGCACCAATATTGATATGATGGTTGCCGGACGATCGCCGAGCGATCGATTTTCCACAATGTTGCCAGGACAATTTTGTTCTTGTTTCAGTCGCTCTCTATTTTATTGTTGCCGGGTTGTGTAGCCTGTTTAGGAGACGGAATCATGCGCTATACAATTGCAGACATATTGCCATTATTGGCGAGCAAATAGTCTTGCCAGAAATTGCCGTAAAAATGGCCCGTTTAGACGCCTCTTTACACTAATAAGTTGCTGCAACAAACTTCCAAAACACACGCTGACTGGAGCACTAGACTAGATTTTAGTCGCGTCATTGAGCGTTCAAAAATCGATTACATCGCGGATACTAAAGTAGCAAGTCGGCTTTGGTCTTTATATCAATTTTTTTCAACATTTCGTTGGAAAGTCTTCGTGGAAAATCTCCAGTGGTTTCTTTGAAGACCTTCAAATTTTTTGTTCGATTGATGATCAGCACTTTGTAATGTTACGTGACATTTCTAGGTTAGGGACATACGGGCAGACAAATGATTTGTTTTTTAATAGCATTAGTTTGTTGCTGTCGTAAACAACATCATTCATCATTACGAATGAAGAAATTATGACAGATAAATATTGCATACCTAATTTGTTTCGCTGTGATGGTCGAGCAAATCAGCCTTAGGCATATCTGGGGGGGGGGGCTAAATCCTACCTAAATCCCCCCTTAGATATGCTATCCCAAAGCTTTAATGTCGGATTTATTATTGTTAGATTCTCCTTTACACCAGTACATTCCCCCCCCCCCCCAACAAAATAACCAGGCCAGGGAATTCTGCAAAACTTTTGTGTTTATAATATAATAGGATATACCTAATAACGCATATTGTAACAAATAAAACGTACCTAATAAAGATAGAAAAAGATAGAGATATTAGAATCATAACTGTTATATAACCATAGATAAACTTCAGGTCAAGTCTATCACCTTAACTAATCTGTACCGCTGCGCGGGAGTGCGGGGCACTGCGCATGCGTCAATGTCAAGGCCGCGCTATAGAAATAGCGGCCACTACAAATGTATCAACAATTCGATTCTTACTCACACAACGATTCGAATTACTCATGAAGTGGTCTTTGTGCTAACAGATGTTCCAACTTTGAATTATCCAATGGAATTGATCATTGTTGGTGAATTCGTCATCAAATTATGACGTCATGAACGATGCGACCGAAGACAAACGACAATGACAAAATGTTAAAAAAAATGGAAGTAATCTCATTCCAATGAGATGCAACACATTGCGAATGATAGTTACATAACATCAGTGTATGCAAGTGTTCAGTATGTTTATGCGAGAGACCCACACGCTCGGGTGGTAAATGTACTATGAATTTATGTGTCAAGTTGGAACATCTATTAGTATTTTAACATTTTGTTCAATAAAATTAACCAATTTGTATCCTAGGTCAATATTGGTACAAATTTTACAATAACACAAATCAAATGTAACGATGGCATCATACCTACAATAGTGTCCGCGTTTCTTAAACGGCTATTCCGATTCATCGATTGATCCTACCAAGTTGGATCTTTAGTCTATGGCGCGGGGTGCGCGGGAGTACAGAGCCACGAGCGCGGCTGCGTGCCCAATGTCAAGGTTACTCGTTCAGAAATAGCGCCCACCACAAAAATACGCGGGAACTACTCGATTAATGACGTTACTCTGTACATATTTTTTATATTATCTCTGGTATGCAAGGTATAGAGGTTTTTTTCGGGATTCGAATTTTAAAAGGACAAATTATTTTAGATTTGGACGCAATAAGTAAAAAAAAAAAATTTTATATTTATTACTAGAAATCAGTGACCAATATTAAAACTTATTAGACACCACGGATATGACTCAATTAGTTTAACGTTTTTTTTAAGGTGAAATTAAGATGACTCATCGAGCTCAACGTTGACTTAACATTATTCACCGTTTGTCATCAGCAGTAAATACAACTACAGTAACTTCCCCGGTTAACTCAGCTGCATTAAAAAAGTGTGTAGGCGTGGAAAAATTATGGCGATTGGCATAACCATTAATTTTTGTAATGAACGCGAGCTACACTTGAAAATGCGTCAATGGTCGCGTAAAATCTATACTAAAATTATAAAGCTGAAGAGTTTGTTTTAACGCGGTAATCTCAGGAATTACTAATCCGAATTGAACAATTCTTTCACTGTTGGATAGCCCATTTATTGAGGAAGGCTATAGGCTATATAACATCACGCTACGACCAACACCGGAGGACCGGAGCAGCAAAGAGAAATGTTGCAAAAACGGGGAAAATTTACGCAGACGAAGTTGCGCGGGACAGCTAGTCAGTAATAAAGCTTAATTACGCGCGCTCATATTAAACGCTCATATTAAGCGCTCGAAATAAATGTGTTTTACGCAAAATCCGATAAATTCTTAGAGTTATTTTCGCTAAGTTATTTGTGGAAACGGTTGTCGTTTGTCATGCATTAACTCAGACAGAATTTTTAGTGGCTGTATGCATTTCAAGAAATTAGAATATTTTAGCTGAATTTTATGTGAAAACGTGATGCTAATTTTGCAGTTTCTATGTAAACAGTAACGTTTGTTTGTTTTAAAATTAGATCTACGTGAAACTGTGAGCTCTACATATTATTTTAATCTAACATCGGTCTGTGGACGGCCGTGTGCTGTAATTTGAAAGTAACTGGTGTTTCTGACTGTTTGTTTTAGAGTTAACCTGATAAATGTTTCAACCATTTGTAAAAGCTAGACCTTCAGAAACAGGTAAAATGAGTAGGTACTAGACCACATCACGATAAAGACAAATCTATACTAATATTATAAAGCTGAAGAGTTTGTTTGTTTGAACGCGGTAATCTCAGGAACTACTGATCCGAATTGAAAAATTATTTTACTGTTGGATAGCCCATTTATCGAGGAAGGCTATCAGCTATATAACATCACGCTACGACTAATAGGAGCGGAGCAATAACGAGAAATGTTGCAAAAACGGGGAAAATTGTTAGTGTACGAATAAATCTACTTTCGATAAATAATACATTCAATTTAGGATGGATAGATTTGATTTCGATTTAGTCAGTCTAATTACATTAAACTTTGAAGAGCAAAAGGCCAAACAGTTGCTATGCATTCGCTAATTAAAAAATCACTACGTTCCAGATTGTTCAATGTCGTTATAAAAGCATGCGAGTATCTCTGGGACGTAAAATGTTTTGTTACAGAACATCTGTCGGTGAAAAACAACATTTGCAATTCGCAACGATGTCATATATTATAGACGTAAGTTATGAGTGTGTGTTTGTGTATGCCAATGCTGCAACGAGACCAGCGCTAATAAGATAGATTTAGCCTTAGATTTTATTTTACGGCTGCGCGACGCAAGTCTCGGTGATATCGATATAGAGTGAATAAACGAAGGATCAATCTCTACGATATAGTGCTGACAAATCAGTTGTTGTTTTTATCGATCTTCGGAAAACGAATAAAATCAGGAATCAGTTAACTCCGACGATGCGAGCTTCCATCATTTATTATTCACTTGTTTGCTAGATTCCTAGTAAAAAATAACATCCACATGTTCCCAAAACATATGGAATAACTAATCCATAGCGCGGTTTTAAAAAAGATAAAAGAAGATCGTAATAAAAATGATCTACACACCCGACCACGTGTTAAATCACACATTAAAAACCTAATCAAATCTAAGCTATCGTCAGCGCCATTAAAAAACCAGTAGATACACGTTTTTTCTACACACATATAAAAAGTGTAACAAAAAAGCTAGTACCATTGGTACTAGCGCCACACTTATGTCATCTTATTCGCACTAGTCTAAGTGTGTGGGTAGATCGGCGACTTTTTGTGGTTGACTTTTAGAAAAGAAGAAAGAACACTCAAACGAGAGAGCAGACAAGAAATAATAGAATTCAAGATGATTTATTTGACGCTTCGTTTTAAGCTAAAAAGCCTGCATTGAAAAATGGTTTCAAACCAAATACCTATTTGGATTTTCCAACAATGCCTGTTTGAATTAGAGTCAGGAGAGTATTTATAATTTAAGCCTGTGTTCTCTTTTCTACGGCTAGCCAAATTCAACTGTCATTATGAATAACAAATCCTGTTACTACCAGGCCACTCAGAAAGTTTTGCGAAAAAAAGTTTTTTTGTTTATGGCACTGGCCACTTGTAATTATTTTTAAAAATTTGGTTAAATGAATAAATTTCGAATTTCCCTCCACATTTTTTCTAGAGCCTAATTATATTATCGTGTTTCATTTCAAAATCGATATGCATCGACAACATTTTCGTGCAATGATTTTCTACAATTTTCTAATCTTGTGGCACAAAAACTCAGAGAGCGAATAGAACAACAAAAAGTCGCCCGTTTGCTAAACTCTTTACCGCACTTGTAAAACAGGTCTGCGGTTGCTAACAGCCGTATAAGGATTGTTTTATAGACCCGATAGAGACAAAAAATAGCTACTGGTCTTGCCAAGCATGACTTTGTATATCGAGCTTGAGGTCATGGTCGCAGGTTCAACCTGTGCGGTTCTATCATTGTAAAAAAATAACGTGATAGATTTTATAAGTGAAGATTGGCTGTCGGGTGTTATTTCTTTCGGTTTTACCATGATTTAAATGAAATGGAAGAGATACCATAGCAGTGGCGGAGGGTCCTTAAAACACCATTACTTTCGGCTTCCCTTTGGATTGTAGTTACTTAGTATTATAGGTATAAACAACCATGTCCAGCAAGATATATTTTAGTATCGGGTTACTTTTCAAAAATTGAACCCTTCGCCTCCGTACCATAGACTACACTTTAAATTCTATATTGCTGTTATTGTAGTCGATTTACATTCACGTCTAAAACGAGATATCAAATATGTACATCACCGACAGATTGGTACTTTCCGGTGTTGCTAGCTAGGGTTAAAATGTTACCGTAACCACTATCCATCATTGATGCATTACTATTACGTGTAGTAATTCAATTTGAGCACTAAAAAATAGTGTGTATTGCTTTTAAGTAGATAAACACACACGCACGTCGTAGATATATACAGACGTAAGTAGATGCTTTTACTATATTGTACCCACTAAGGTAGTTTATCTCATGTTTCAACTTTTTGATAATACAATTTGCATTAGTCCTTTAACATGGTGTATAGTATATTAGTCGCAGCACCTTACCCCCATATCAAGTTTATAACAAATTTGAAAAGAGTGGCCGCGAGTTTTTATTGTCAGGTTCTTTTCTCCGGCTTTACCTATTGTTTGCGAACTTGGCATTAGATGTACATGTAGAATCTCGACGTATCACAAGAGTTGTTTTGCATCCTAAGTGAATAAAGAATTTTGAATTTGGAATCTTATAAAATGAGTAAGTAATTACTCATTTCATCATTGAAATTCTTAGACATGCATTTATCGATTGCGCCGCCTACAATCATGAAAGAAAGAAGTAGTCGTTGAACATAAACGTTTTCAAATTGTTAGTTCAGTAACATGGGTACGTTAAACCGAACTAAGGATGTTTCACTGAGTATGTACCTACATACCCAGCCATATCATAAACTGGTACAATATTTGCAGACGCCCACGCGTCCAAGTGTAAACTCACTGAATAGGGGGACCATAGTTCTACGTAAAAAATCAGTTATAGCACCTATGAGTACCTTAACTAATTGTAAAGTTTGTAAGTTAGGAGGTAAAGGCAGTCTTCGAAACTACAAAGCCTATTAAAATGATTGTTTGTTTTTAAAAGTAAATTCACGCACTAGTATAAAAAGACTTAAGAGTCATACAAATCACATACATAAAATACACTCGGAATATCACACAAAGTGGTGTCCCGTGTAGGAATCAGCCCCACATGTCTTGCACAGCAATCGTACGCAATCTCACTGCATCACAAAGGCAGTCTGTAAAATATAATAATATCTTGGGACAACTATCTGATCCCAAACTAAGCAGAGCTTGTACTATGAAAACCAGACACCTGATAAACATACATATATACATAACATTTCTAAATACATACGTATTATAGAAAAATAACACCCAGACACAGAATAAACCATCGTGCTCATCACACAAAGTTTTATCCTGGGTGGGGATCGAACCCACGACCTCTTGCGTAGCAGTCGGATACACTCCCACCGCGCCACAGAGGTAGTCTAATATAAGATACTAAATGAATAAAGTACTTTTGACTTTGAATTATCATTAGACAATACATAATTTAATATCTTAATGCAAGTGAGCTTAGATAAGTGACAAGTTCAATGTAGATTAGATAAACGTCATAATTCATAACGTTACGCTTGCTTGAACTACGAACGGACCACCCAAGGTGAACCCTTAGTTGGTTGTGGGCGTCCAACCACCTATGATGTTGGCCGCGTATGTGTTATTGGTATTTGTGTCGAAGCCAACGAACCAATATTGGCTCCAATAAAGTATTAACAATACTTTCAATGTCCATATGAATTAGTTTATATTCAGGATTTCGATTTTGTTCACTGTGGAAAGTGTTATTAAAAAATATTGCGAACGGTTTTTAGGGTTCCATAACTCAAAAGGAAAAAACGGAATCGTTATAGGATCACTGTTGCCCGTCCGTCTGTCTGTCAAGACCGTTTATCTCGGGAACGCGTGAAGGTAGTTGAAATTAAAACCATTTTATTTATATTTTAGAAGTGTATACAACATCTACACTTTTACACTAATAATGTTATAAAGAGGAAAGATTCGTATTTCTGTATGTTTGTAACGAATAAACTCGAAAACTACTGGACCTATTTCAGAAATTCTTAATCTTTTCACAGCTTCAAGGGAGCGTAGACCTGAGTATATGGTTTTAATTTCAACTCGATACCTTCACGCGTTCCCGAGATATACGGTCCCTGGTCTGGAAGAAATAATATGAATGATATTAAACACCGCATCAATCCCGTAGATGAAAATATCTAAGCGTACATACGGACAGACAGTGAGAACTGACTTTAAGATTTATGATATTGTCTTCGACACAACGTAAATAATTTCACATTAATTACAAAGTAGACAAAATAGAATGTATTCTGGTATTTCTTAGCGTGACTAAACCTAGGTTATTCCCCTTTAGATAAGCACACTATGATATATTTACACCGAGCGGTACCACTCCGAAACCTAGCCTTGAATAGCTACATGTAAATTATGACGATTTTTGTTCACTAACTTTGTTTAAAGCCAGGGTGATGTTGAAATTAACTTACATATACCCGACTAGCTGACATGCGCAACTTCTGTGTAAATTTTCCCCGTTTTTTGCAACATTGCTGCTCCGCTTCTATTGATCGTAGCGTGATGTTATATAGCCTATAGCCTTCCTCGATAAATGGGCTATAGTGAAATATTAAGTATTTTTTCAATTCGGGCCTCCTGTGTATTAATAAGATTATCGCGTTCAAACGAACAAACAAACTCTTCAGCTTTATAATGTTAGTTAGAAGAAAAGGATGTATTTGAGTTGAACATGATCACATCAGGTTATTTTTTTTCTTCTTAAACGTACCGAAAAATATAAACAGAAATATAAGCGTAAATACTTTCACAAAAATATAATTGTAAAAAACTGCGACAGTAAAATATGAACATTTTAAAAACAAGTTTCTAATGTAACAAAATAAAAATAATCTGTTCATCATTTCGGAAGCTGTGATAACCACAGATGACCACGCAATAATCCAATTAACATGCGTTTTAAACTAAAACGCTTTAGTATTATTAATACATACATTTATCTTTTTGTTTAGTTAAGGCAAATTAAATTAATTTATCTCTTTGTTCAGATAAGGTAAGTAAGGATTTTCATTGTAAAATTAATTTAAGGTTGCATGATTTGCATGTCATGTTTGTGATAATAAAGAAACATTTCTTTGTTTCTTCCATACGACATCTATGCTAATATTATAAAGATTCGTCTTTATAATATTTGGTTGTTTGTTTGTATTGAATAGGCTCTGAAACTACTGGAATGATTTAAAAAATTCTTTCATCGTTGTGAGGCTACACTAACCCCGGGTGACATAGGCTATTTTTTATCCCTGTATTCCCACGGGAACGCGAACTACGCGGGTGAAACCGCGAGGCGTCCGCTGGTAATTAATAAAAACATTCCGCTGAAAATAATCGTAAGTTAACCCAAGCAGCTTGGTAATTTGGTAACCCTACAAGGGCGTATAGGACTTCAGCGTCACGTTAGTGGTCTACGGCCCTGGCAAGTCGTAAAATGGGCACACCGAATTCGGTAATAACCTATAGAAATGCCGTGTCCAAATATAAGTAGCCACACAGTATATGATATATCGACTTCCCGGAAATCTGTCCTCGATTTTTATTACAGTCTGTACAATGTTGCAACTATTGAACGCTACTTTCGAAAATAGGTTGGAATATTTTAGTATAGATGAAATTTGAATGCAAAAATATTCGAGTCTTTGTTCTATAACATATGAAATAAGGGGCACTAGACAGCAAAAGCGCAGGGCACTATCTACCTTTTCTAGAAGCGTTTTGTCGTATTTTTGTACTCCTATAAATTTGGTCAGTACAGTGTTAGAAATTATGCTAATTAAACCTATCAAGTTTGAAAAGTATATACTTTATAAATTATTAATATTAGAAATACTCAGATTTTGTCCCTCACTGACTGATGATCAGCTGACATTTGGTGTGAAAGGGAAAGTTTTTAAAATAATAATATAATATAATAATAATATCTTGGGACAACTCACACAACACTATCTGGTCCCAAACTAAGCACAGCTTGTACTATGGAAACCAGACAACTGATAAACAAACTTATATATTTCTAAATACATACATATTATAGATAAATTACGCCCAGACACAGGATAAACCATCGTAATCATCACACAAAGTTTTTATCCTGGGTGGGGGTGGAACCCACGACCTCTTGCGTAGCAGTCGGATGCACTCCCACCGCGCCACAGAGGCAGTCATTTAAATACCTAGAGTAAAATAGGGGGATACGTTACGATGACAATTAAAGAGTATTATCTAGATTAGGACGTATTTTTTTTTAAGAGTGGTTGCATTATTTATCTAACTACTAGTCCTGGCGTACCATTTACATGAAAATGTTTTTGGTGGGATTGATTTGTTTACTTGCTCCAGAAGTTTGTGTCGTAAGCCAGAACTGATCTCAGATTCAAATTATTCTTTGAACTCAAAGAATGCAGATATGTTTAAGTAGCAATACATATACAAACTGTCGGCTGAATACTTAAAGTTTTGAGCAAACGCTGTCATGCCGTCACTATCATTTAAAGATGAATAGTAGCGACAGATATACTTTTGAGATTTAAAATAATGTGATCTAGTCACATTTTAAATTAATTAGAATGTCATGGAGTCAGATTATTCAACCAATTATTTTTCTTATTTTGATTTTTCCACCAATTTCTATGTGAAGTGTTACCCTCTTTAACATCAAATTATCAACTTCAAAAAACGATAAGTAGTAAAGGCACATCATTTCAGGCTCTGATTTCACCTCATCACCATAAACCAAAACATAATCCTAAAGATCACTCATTTCTTGCCACAGTATACGAAAATGGAATGTAACAAATCCCAAATTTTACCAATTATGGCCAACAAATCATTTATAGTCAAGGAAATAAATGTAAATCAGTCAGTAATATTTTCCGACCGACGTAAAAAATCGTATCTGCGCGTTTTATGAGTACGACAGTCGTCACCTCACCGTGGACGATACGATCAGTTATTACGTTTTAGTTTCTCTTTTAGTACGCAATCGAGCGTGAGTTTCGTGTTTACTTTTAATATAAAGACACTGGAAGCGATTTCAAAATTGTTATATTTAATATAAAGTAGGTCACGATTCCAGTTCAACTGCCGTAAATATTAAAGTTTTTTTTAATATACTTAACTACTACACCCTTTAATATACTAGCGGATGCCTCGCGGTTTCACCCGCGTAGTTCCCATTCTCGTGGGAATACAGGGATAAAAAATAGCCTATATCACCCGTGGTTAGTGTAGCTTTACAACGATTAAATAATTTTTCAAATACGTCCAGTAGTTTCGGAGCCTATTCAATACAAACAAACAATCAAATCTTTCCTCTTTATAATATTAGTATAGATATAGATATCGCCTACATATATTAAAAGCTGATGGTTACTACAATTTCCTTACCTTACCTTTTAAGATACTACGTAGGTAACTCGATAAGTTTTGAGACAAGAAAAAACTATTTAAGTTATTATTTTTTTCGAAATACTCTCCTTTATTCTCTATACAAAGTTTTATTCCCCTAAACCAACTATTAAATACTTTTGCCAATCTTGCGACTTCATAGACGGCCACGGCGTCTTCGGCACACGAAAAAAAATCCCCTTAATTTTTCTTTGATTAAGGGGAACCAAAATAAATCACAGCAAGCTACCTCAGGTCTGTACGGTGAATGGGGCAAGGTATTAACACTGGATTCCTCAAGAAACGCCTTTGTTCTGAGCGACGTATGTCACAAAGGGTTGTCGTGAGATGCCCAGTCTTTGGTCTCCTCTTTTGCAGAGCTTGGTAAACTTTCGGCAATGCTAGTGTTGTATACCATTTCGACTTAACAGATCTATGATTTTCCAACATTGTTGTCGACACATGCTCGCTGCGAATAAAAACTAGCCACCATTTTTTACCAACATTCAGAGGTCTTTCCAGTTTTGTCGGCAACTTTCCTTCTGAAAATCCTTCTGAAGAGAGAAGAAGACTTCAGTGCCTAAGAGCAAATGTGGGATCCAACGCCAACAAGATGCTGATGCAAAATAATGATAACACTCCCCGAACTAACGCCAAGAATCTTCTGGACTTCCGGGTAAGTATTTAGCGGATCTTCTCGCACCATCATTTCAGTAGTCCATACATTTTGAACGACCACTCCTATGGCCATCTTCGAGGATTGTTTAACCCCTTTTAAATTCACTGAACCATCTAAAAACTGTTGCTCGAGATGGGGCAGACTCCCTTAACGCTGATTGTAATTGTTGAAGGCTAAGTTTTTCAGTTAAACCAAATTTAAAATAAAAAATAACATAGCACGCAAATGTTCGCGGTTAAACTCCGTCGTTGCAAAGAAAAACACCAGAACCATCCTAGTTAAATGACTGAAACATAATTAAAAAAAAAAAAAAAAAAAAATACCAGCATCTCAAATCTTATCATACATCTCCTACATCTTTCTTTGGCTGTGAAATGATTCAATGTTGAGAGTAAGCTAATAACCACATCTTTGTTAAACGTAAGTTTAAACGGGAATATTACTATTCAACCAAATTTGTCAAATTTAAAATGAACACGTAGTGTGCCAAGTCATTCAAATGGAACAAAATCCGCTCAAAAAATCACCTGCACTATCCAGTATCTATAAATCCACAAGTACAATATCCAACTTGTTATTTATGTACTGTTTACGCATAATGACTATTTCATTGGCCATAAACAATTTTATACCAATACAGGATTGTAGCCTGATCCCGATCTGTCGTCGCGTGGCCTAAGGATATCGCACAACAGTAACTCAGTCGTAAAACGTCGAAACGTTCTAGATAGCACGTTTCTTCTCTTTAATGGAGCTGTAAACGTAGTGTTCAATTAAGTATTGGTGATTGTTTTGAATGTGTTAGGGTATGTTCAAATTAAGTGAAATGTTTGTGGCAAAGTAAGTTCTTAAAGTAAGTTGAAGCGGCGGTAGCTAATGCTAATGGCTAAGGCATCGGTCTCGCAATCGTGAGGTCGCGGGTTCGAATCCTACCCATTATACTACCGACGTGAACCCACTCCTAACACAAGCCTTTGAGCTTAGCTGAAGGGGTATCCCACAATGCTAGTTATCTTTAAAAAAAAAAAAAAAAAGTAAGCTAGGGGAATTTAGTGTCGATGTAGGGTAAGATGTATTAATGATGTACCTCTATCAGCATTAAATATTAAGCTATTGCATAGCTTTTATCGCGAATTTGAGCGCGGCGACCGAATCAAGAAATTCCGTAACGAAAATAAAACCTAACACCCCCACTCCGCCTACCATGTAGCTCGGCCGAGCGTTCGCTTAACGTATATGTATATGGTACGACTGTACGAAGCTCGCACGGATTGAGACGAGCTGCTCCGAAATGTAATGAAAAGACAAAAAAAAATACTGCATAATTAAAAAAAAAATATATATATAATTGCTTATGTGGATACAAAATGCTATGCAATAGCTTTACCGCGGCAGTCCCCGAGTGCCACACATTTTTTTTGTAATATAGAATAGCCAATGCTATACTGCCTTGAGCTTCAGAGGCCTATAAGATAGCAGAGATATTTGTAAGTTACGTAAATCAGACAAAATAATACCTATCTAAAATATTACTATTAAGCATTCAAGAATCCTTAATCCTACGTAGACGTAATCTAGGATTAGTTACACAATTTTGAGTGACTCTCACAATCTCATAATCTACCAAATAAATCTTAAACAAACATTTGACATAAAAAGATTTGCACCAACAGATTCAAACTGTTACCTCTAATACGAAATATTAAGCCAAATAAACAAACAAACTAAACTTTTTGACATAACACGTGCGGTTAACAAACTGGGTTTAATCCGCAAATCTCCAACGACATCATTAAAATAAACGGGAGTATAAGCGGAGATGGGGCGCGGAGGTAAGCTTGATTAAGGAGGCGGTTCACTCAAGAATGATATTGAGGAATGAATTCAGAGGGTTTTAATACAGTTAAATATTTTTTTATTTTTTTAAGCTATTGCATAGCTTCTATCGCGGGCCTTGAGCGCGGGGACCGAATCCAGAAATTCCGTAACGAAAAAACCTCACGCTCCCCACTCCGACGGGCACAGCGGTGATACTTTTTACTTTTGCCATCTATCAATGAATAATGTTTTTTTTTAATGTTTTTTTTGTTTTTAATTTTAAAAAAAACTTTTTTTAAAACTAAAAAAAAAAATTTTTTTTAAAGAAAAATAAAATTTAAACATTGTTTTTTTATAATTAAAAAAAAACACTTAAAAATATATATATATTTTTTTAATTGCTTAAGTTGATAAAAATATTATGCAATAGCTTTACCGCGGCAGTCCCCGAGTGCCACACACACATCTTTTTTATTTAATAATTTAAAGGCTATCTTAAAAGGGCGGCCCTAGTCTGGTCTAATTCTTTTTGAATAAACTTAAGAAATATGATTCATAGACGACATTGTAATCGAAAGGCTTGAATGGACATACTAACTCTTGGATTTACTAACTCGTTTATGTTATACAGGTAATCGAAGTATTGCCAGTACTATTAAAGTCGTCGTACCAACACCTCCCATATAACCAACTTGCTGACATTGAGCAACTTACTTATTTGTTTAAGCTAGGTATATAAATGACTGCCTATGTGGCGCGGTGGGAGCCTGTCCGACAGCTACGCAAAAGGTCGTGGGTTCGATCCCCACCTCGGATAAAACTTTGTGTGATGAGCACGATGGTTTATTCTGTGTCTGGGTGTTATTTATCTATAATATGTATGTATTTAGAAATATATAAGTATGTTTATCAGTTGTCTGGTCTCCATAGTACAAGCTCTGCTTAGTTTGGGATCAGATAGCGTTGTGTGAGTTGTCCCAAGATATTATTATTATTATATAACCAACTTGCTGACATTGAGCAACTTACTAATTTGTATTAATAGTGCAATTCTTGAGTAAATAAAACAATTAAAGTGTAATCTTTTTTTTTTTTTTTTTTCTTTAAATGACAACTCCCGCAGTAGGGTACAAGCCCTGTGTCGCGGGGAACTTTACAAACATATAAGTCACGGACACAAAGTACACCCAGACTCGGAACAACAATTTGTGGATCACACAAAGTGGTGTCCCGTGTGGGAATCGAACCCACGACCTCTTGCGTAGCAGTCGGACACACTCCCACCGCGCCACAGAGGTGCCTATCGTAATCGTTTGATAAGACTTTATTTTTTTTAGAGGGAACTAAAAACATGACTACAAAACAGTTAACACA
The DNA here is from genome assembly GCA_945859575.2 of Herminia tarsipennalis. Classification (NCBI taxonomy): domain Eukaryota; kingdom Metazoa; phylum Arthropoda; class Insecta; order Lepidoptera; family Erebidae; genus Herminia; species Herminia tarsipennalis. The sequence goes on along the minus strand of OX243843.2, from coordinate 3,214,587 downwards.
TATCTTAACATCTCAAACTTCCCACGAATGTATCACCTTCTCAATTGAGTAAGGCGAATGTCTAATTTGAGTCGCGAACACTTGTTAAAGCTAAGAACGCGCCAAAGCCATAGTAATTACTGTTACAAAGGAGCATACACACGACTAGTGGATAATCCATGGTACTGTTGTTATCCAGCTCTAATCCGGCGCGGGTTGGCGCGAGTTGGGAGACGACGAGTGTCAGATCACTGTTTGTTCTAGTTGGTAAGTGTGTAGAACAAAAAAAATCGCTACATAGTGTATTTTTTTTGTTTGACATATTGTTATAAAAAATAATTTTAATGCAGTTTTTACCCGACTGTAAAGAAGGGTTATGTTTTTCGCGCGTATCTTGTATGTATGTAATATTCTTTATTACCTGTTAACTCACAATCCACTGAACGGATTTGTACAAGTAAGACGTCGTTAGATTCGTCTTGATCGCCCGAGTGTTCTTAGTTATGTGACGAGGCACTTTACTAAGTTCATCGAGATTCATTAAGCCCTCCGACTGCATAAAATTATATAATTATGTTTCAACTTTTCTGTGCAGGCGGGTTTTTTTATTTTTTTATAACACATTAACAGGACAATCTATAGTGATAAGTAGTAATTTTTTTTTATTGTTTAGGTCTCAGATAGTTTCTCAATCACTGGATTTCTAAACTAGACACTATTGATGGCATTTTGTGACATTACTAGCAAGAAATGGAAGTAAACGAAAATAAGGTACAATAGCCCTATGATAATTTTCAGGGTCATCATCATCAAGTTAAAATTAAAATCTTCACTTAAACACCAGGCGTATTTTCAATCGTTAATCCCAAACTGGTTTGTTAGGCGCCGGAGTCGCGGCCGACCGTCGCTTGCGCCGCATCTAACGGTCGCGGCCATACATCGGCCACTCACCCCGCTACCGCGGTACGCGACCACGTGGTCCGTTTTACGACCACACTCTTCCCACAGCTAAAGTTTGTTTGTTCTGTCATAACATCCTCTGGACTCCCTGATGAAACTTGTTGATTTAGACAAACATAAACTTGACAACTTTAATTTTGTCCTGGTTTGTTAAATTTATAATCTTCAACGTAAAAGGACGTATGTGCTAATAAAATAAAATGGCAACTAATCAATTTGCAATGAAATCACCTACTTCGGTCACCTATTCAATCTTTTATACCAACGAAAGTTTGTTTATTTTTTTCTAAAACATATTGTAACTTGTATTTATTAACATACTAGTTGTGCCCCGCGGTGTTACCCGCGGTTTATTAGCCTATGTGTTAATCCAGAGTGTCAGCTAACTCCATACTAATTTTTATTAAAATCACTCCAGCCGTTTAGATGTCAAGAAGTAACAAACATACACACTCACATACTCACAAATTTTTGCCTTTATAATATTAGTGTGATGGTTGAAGTAATTTATTTTATTCTTTTCATTTCTATCGTTTAGTAAGTCAAGGTTATGTGTAACAAAAATTGAAAATATTCACTGCACAAAGCAATTGGCTCAAACCTATGTTGGAGTTGTTAATCAGCACATGATGATCTTCTTGACAGTTGTTTGTCTTCTTCTGTTGAATGTAGAATTACATATGGTAGCACGAGACAACAATAACAAATGAATGACCAAGCAAGACTATGTTTACAGAAACTTTTAACATTTCATGTGAACCAGCAACAGCCAGCACTTACACTCTTTTAACTAATGAAATCGTGTAATTATCTCCACATATATTATCTTACGTTTAACATAACCAGTATCAAGAAACATAACATTTACATAAATTGTAACAGACAGAGAATTGCGTGTGAAGATTTTTTAAAGTGAAATGATGAGAAATTGATTTATGATGCATGACAAACATATTTTTGTCCCTTCTGACCGATCTTATATGTCTCAATTGAGAAAGAGATAGATAAAAGGTCACAAAGTATGTTACGGTAATTTCAGTCAAGGTCTTATAGGACTACTACTACATATGCATATAGGTTGCTCCTTTATAGAAAAACCTCCTCTCCAGCTCTCCTCCCGGTCTAATCCCTACTAATATATAAATGTGAATGTAAGTTTGTTTGTTACGCTTTCACGCGAAAACTACTCAACCGATCATCATGAAACTTTGTACACATATTCTTAGAGGTATTAGAAGTAACATAGGATATGATAGGATATTTTTATTAACAAAAAAAAAATATTTTTTATAAAACCGACATCCACGCGGGCGGAGCCGCGGGCGAAAGCTAGTACACTATAAAAAATGCTAGTAAACTATTACTAGTTTTTTTTTTATAGTATATTAGACCTAGCTTGTAGGAAGGGGTATACAGAAAGCCGTATTAAACGAGAAACGAAATTATGATCGAAAAATTAATAAACAAGGTTTAATCTATTTGTTAACGAAATTTCTCTATAGTTTAATTATAATTATAATAATTTTCGTATACCTAAGTGCAAGAACTTTGAAACTATAGACAAATTTCGTTAATAAATAGATTAAACCTTGTTTATTAATATTCGATCAAAATGTTACCCGTTAAATACGGTTTTCTGTATACCCCTTCCTATAAGCTGCATATCTTAAGACATTATTACTTCTGAGTACCCAGAGTATCTAAAGTGCAAGCCTAGCAGTGCATTGACCTGCCAAATGTAACATCCTTCGATCACCAATCCTCTCGCCAAGAGTCCTCTTCAAACCTTCCCAGTAATTTCCATTCCCGATAAGATGTTTTTGTCATGGGGCTTTATTATAGAATCTCCTGCTACCACCCTACTCGTAGTTGACACCCACTTGAACGGTTTTATTTTTTAATCCCACAAAAAGAGAGGTGTGTTATTTCGAAGGGTTTTTAACAGCAATTCCACAAATGCTAGATTGAATGTAGATGGTAACCAAGAGGTCGATTTTGATGAAATTGAGGATGGAGGTAGCTTGAAACTCGGGATAAGATATAGGCGCTATCGCCTATTAGTATTTTATTGTTGGTTTCATCGATATAAACAATTAACCTTCGTAAACCTTAAGATTCTTCGGTACCAAAATCATCAAAATCGGCCACATGCTTTTGGAGATTAGAACGTTTAAACGAAAAAACTTTTAAGCTTTATAATAGATACTAGCAGTCCCACGCAACTTCATCTGCGTAAATTTTCCCCGTTTTTGTAACATTTCTCATTGCTGCTCCGCTCCTGTTGGTCGTAGCGTGATGTTATATAGCCCATAGCCTTCCTCGATAAATGAGCTATCCAACAGTGAAAGATTTTTTTAATTCGGATCAGTAGTTCCTGAGATTACCGCGTTCAAACAAACAAACAAACTCTTCAGGTTTATAATATTAGTATAAATTAGTTTAGTTTAGGTGGATAACTGATAAGTAACATAAGGGGCATTCGTTAGTCGTAATAATTTATAATCTGTCGATTTCTAAGCAGTTTTTTCTCTAAACTTTCAAAGAGCAAAGCAATACAGTAGTAACATTGACACATTCCAACCATATTATCAGAAGGGATGGACAAAATAAATTGTTCACAGCGAAAGTTTGCCTTCCAATACGATTGTAAGTCTTTGACATTGTAGCATTTGGAACGGCATTCCAAACAATACCATAAAATATGTTACATTTAGATAGCGACGAATAAAGTCGTATCTTACAGCATGTGTTGTGTAATGTTACTAATAGTACTACGAAGGTATGTTTTGGTCAAATTGATTGCAGATTAATTTCGACCATTTTAACAACTGCCTCGATGACGCAGTGGAATACGATCGCTATTCAGGGCGTTGTGATGTCGATTCCCACATTGTGAAACAGAGCTTTATAAGGTCCATAGATTTTGGTTTGAAGTCTAGTCTCTATGTCCTGTAATTTTATGTTTATAAAGTCATCCGCAACTCAGGGTTTGTATCCTTGTAGTAAGACATTTTTCGAACGTGTAACGTAGTATCATTCGATGTGGCAGTCATTTTAGCTTTGGGCCTCATTTCGTTAAATCATTCATGTTTCCTTTCTGTGGCAATGTAATTTTTTTCCACCCTTATTATCATAATAGCGGCGGATCCGCGATTTGGTGTATAATTGAATTAATTAAGGACTGACAAATTATAATCAATTTCCGCTGGGGTTTACAGATTACGAGTAATTTAGAAAATGGCTGCTTATAAAGGTTGTGTTATTCGATAATTTATTTTATTTTTTTGGCAAATTTGCTAAAGACTAAGGTATAAATGAGTGGAAGCTGAGAAACCGATACTGCAATTAGGCATTTTTTTTAAGTACATTCTTAAAAAATACCTTTTTATGAAACCTTTAAAATTGAGCGTTTTGTAATAATTACAGATATTTCACAATTTTTAAGCAGCACTAACCCAGTGGTTATGGTATCGGAAGGTATCGGAGTCCCAATCGAGAGGTAACCTAAAATACTACTGACTCACTCCTGACACCAGTTTCTTTTCTAAATTATTGTTTCTGTAATTTATTGTTAAAAAAATCTGTCCACAGCATGAATAAAATATGAAAAATGCCCACCGGTATACATAGTAAAACAAAAAGTCAAAATACTTTATTCATTTAGGTTAAAAATGCAACGCTTATGAATATCAGACCAAATTTGGAATATAATGATTCTATGTTTAAATGCCATACATTAAATGATTATGTAGGTGACAGTGCAATGGACAAAAATCTTCATGCAAAAACTTAGTAAGCGGTTTCTCATCTATACGTTGTAGTTTATTTCAAATACAATTATTGTATTAATAAGTTAATAGTAGTAATAATACTTCAACGGTTGCTATTCCTACATGGCAGACCAGGCCCTGCCCAAATGTCACTCCAAACATTCGCTTATCGTTTACACGTCACCCCAAAAGTTACACAATATATTTAACGAAGTAAATCGTCGGATTTACTTTTGATTTCCAACGTAAATACTGTCGAGTCGAGGAAACAAACATCTTCAGTAAAACTAGAGACCCAATGTTGTCGTACCAACTTACCGGTGTCTGTTTATTTACCGACGTATACAAATGTATATATTTGAGTTTACCTGAAACAAAAATATATAATTGTTAAACACATCCAAGTAACAAGTGTTCTGTATTGGTTTCTTAGTCATCGTTATCATCATAAGCGATTATCGCTCCCGTAATTTGCCAACACCATTTTGTAAGAAAAGTCTTGGAGAAAATTACAAGCATTATACTAGCACTATTAACTCGAAATTAGAACCCTATAGGGTAATACCCGGATAGATGTCCTAGTGGGATAGTTGCCCCAGTTTTGAATACACTATGTTAGGGATGTTGGTGGTAAAAGAGTTTTACTATGGTTAGAAGTATCCCTCTTGCAGACCTTATTGCCATGTAAACCATCAGAGAAAGCGTAAGTGTTTTGTCGGTGTGAGCTAAAATCTTCCATGGCAATAATTTAACGAAATTATATTGATGAGTAATTTCTGTTGAATATTTTTATTAGTCATTGCGCTTTTAGTAAATTTTTTGTTTCAAATTACACTGTTTTATTGTTAAAGACTTTTTATTTATTTCGTGAATAAAATAGGCAAGTATCGGTACAGAAAAGGATAGTCTCGTATAATTACTTACGTCCGGTCTCAATAATCTAACTATCGATGGATTTGGCTACTAGAGGTATATATTTGACATAAGCTCCATACAAAATATGTCAAAATTCTATCTCTAGTATCCAAATCCATCGATAGGTAGGTTATTGAGACCGGCCGTCAGGCGATAGTAGATAAGAAGAGTTTCTTTGTTTGTTTCTTTGTTTGAACGCCATAATCTTAGAAACTCCTTGTCCGCATTTAAAAATACTTTTACTGTTGGATAGCCCATTTATCGGGGAAGGCTATAGGCGATATAACATCACGCTACGACCAATAGGAGCGGAGCAGCAATAAGAAACGTTGCAAAATCAGGGAAAATTTACGTAGACGAAGTAGCGCGGGACAGTCATCATTTTTATTATTATTATTATCCGTCTACTCACACTAACCATCGAAACTAAAGTAGGCAAGTACTACTGTACAATAAACAACTCCATAAATAGAAATTCTAAAGGCTTTTGTGAATTAAGATAACAAAATGTCGAAATACGAAGTAACACGGCGGCGGCGGTGGTCCCTTGGGAAAGAAACTATGGACAGACTTGCGCGTCAGCGGAGTTACAACCGCCAGGGCTGTCTACATCTACATAGGTATAGTTTTTACCTATAATAATATATCTTAATAAGATCTTGGGACAACTAACACAACGCTATCTGATCCCAAACTAAGCAGAGCTTGTACTGTGGAAACTAGTTAACTGATAAACATACTTAGTTTATATATTTCTAAATACATAAAAATTATAGATAAATAACACCCAGACACAGAATAAACCATCGTGCTCATCACACAAAGTCTTATCCTGGGTGGGGATCGAACCCACGACCTTAGGCTTTGCAGTCAGGGTCACTAACCACTAGACCAACAGGCCCGTCAAATGTTACAGGCATATTCATTACGACCTATACAAAAGACTCGCGAAAATAAACATAGCAGTATTTATCTTTACAATATTATGTCATCAGTTCTCCAATATTTCCAAAAGCACGAACCTAATACATATTGTGAATTGAAAATTGTATGTTAAAATTTATTTTGTTTCTTTGTTCACATTCCTATCACACTCCAATCAATGATCGAATTTTAAACACAGATAGACCATATCCCGAATTGACAGAACTAACCGATGCGAGCGGAAACACGTGCAAGGACTAGTTAATATTATTAGTAAGATTAATTCTATGAAATTTTGATTAAATGCATGAGTCATAGCCTCCTTTTAATAAAAAACACATTTATACAATGAGGGTCCGCACAGAACCAAAATTAAAGTCGTAAAATTTTTGGGTTAGTTGACAAAGCTACAGTGATGCCACCATAACAATAACATAATTTATCCCTCATTCGACTTTTACGACTCGCGTTGAAAAGCAAGATAAGCAGCTGAAGCCTATTCAACGGTATAAAGGCCTATTAGAGCGAAAATTACTAACAATATTAATAATCCCTACTTTGATATGGTAGAAAAAATTGATACTTAGTATAGATTAAATATTATGTGCATGATACATGTGGAATTCTCGTTTAATCACTACATAGTATAAAACAAAGTCGCTTTCTCTGTCCCTATATCCCTATGCTTAAATCTTTAAAATTACGCAACGGATTTTGATGCGGTTTTTTGAATAGATAGAGTGATTGAAGAGGAAGGTTTATATGTACAATAACATCCATATATTTAATACCCGAGCGAAGCCAAAACGGGCCGATAGTTTCATAATAAAACACAGTAATTTCTGCATTCATAATACAGATAGCATCTTCTTTTTATTCATCTTTTGAAAAGACAACTCTCGCACCAAGTACAATTCGTGGATTACAAATATCCAAAGTCCTATGAAAGAATCGAATAGAACTAACAATCTCCTGCATAGCTGTCCATTACCTGCATTTTACTGCTATTAAGGATTTGGCAGCCCTACAAGCGATTGATCCATCGCGATTTTATATTTCTTAAAAAGATAACTAGCAATGTGGGATTGAGTCCCACATTACTAGCAATCTTGTTAACCTCTCCAGCTAAACTCAAAGGCTTGTGTTAGGAGTGGGTTCACCTCGGTAGTATAATGGGTAGGATTCGAACCTGCGACCTCACGATTGCGAGACCGATGCCTTAGCTATTAGACTACCGCCGCTTTTAACCACCTATATTACTTATGAAATAAAGTGTTCGTCTTCTTTTGAATTGCAAATGTCTATAACTTATACTCCTTGAATCTCCATTAGCAAATTACTATTGTCTGTTCGCAAACCTCTATATAATATTGACAATGTCTGGCAATCGATATTGTAGTATTCACTCGTAAATGCTCATGAAATACTTACCTTTTGTATTTATTTTAACCTAATGGCAAAGGCTTCAGACTCGTAATCGTTAGGTCGCAGGTTCGAATCCTACCCATTATAATACCGACGTGAACCCACTCCTAACACAAGCCTTTGAGCTTAGCTGGAGGGGTTAACAAGATTGCCAGTACTGTGGGACTCAATCCCACATTGCTAGTCATCTTTAAAAAAAAACTATCTCATTAATCGTCACATTCTCCATTTTTATTTAACTAGCAGACCCGCACAACTTCGTCTGCATAAATGTGTCTGCAATTTTTTTTCATTGGTGCTCTTTGGCTCTTGCTGCTCATTGCTATTGGTCGTAGCGTGATGTTATATTAGCATGTAGCCTTCCTCAATAAGTGGACTATCCAACAGTAAAATAATTTTTCAATTAGGACCAGTAGTTCCTTAGATTATCGCATTCAAACAAACTCTTCCGCTTTATAATATTAGCATAGATTTTATGGAATTAACAGGAATAAAATATATAAGGCATAAAATCTAAAACTCCAAGGTTATAAAAAATCCTTATTTATAAATTTAATAGAAGCCTAATGGCTACGGCAGTCTCGCATTCGAGAGATCGAATACTGCCCATTAAACTACCGACGTGAACCCACTCCTAACACAAGCCTTTGAGCTTAGCTGAAGGGGGTAACCAGATTGCTAGTAATGTTGGACTCAATCCCCAATTGCTAGATATCTTAAAAAAAAATTATTTTTGACAGCATCAATCTTTTAAGGTTAGGTGTAGTAGGTTAGTATAGAGGTCCATTGTATTTTTTGTTGTAAAACTACTTAAAAGTACACACAATCGAAAAAGCCCTACAAGTGTATAATGACAGCCATCAGTAATGCCAACTACGAAGACTGATGTAGGTACCTACTAGTATATAGCCAAAAAAAGCACTATCATCATGATACTAATCTACGATTATCTATATCTGCGATCTTGAAGAACTGCGATAGTATATCATACGAAATCACTTTCTTAATTTATGATTATGATAATAAGCAGAACTGGTCCAAACATGGACGTCTCATCTTTTTATTCGCTTCGTCTAGCCAGAGGTCGAACTACGTCGCCGTCGTTCCTAATTTTAAAAACGCCATTGAATTTTATGCAAAGTGTAATAATGTTTGGTGTCGTTCAACTTGATTTTAATAAATAGATACGCAAAATTCGAGGGCGTTTGGTTCTGCGTTAGTTAAATAACGTGTAAGGTTATCTACACACATGTTCGACCGGCAACGTTCGGCACAGGCCGGGTTTAGGTATAACGTTCGGGAAAAAAACAGCTGTCGCGCGACCGTTCTATTTCATTCATAATACCTAATTACGATTGCAATGGAACTGTGCAGTGTTTTATGAGCGTATACGATGTTGATCAAAATTGGTATAGATTTAGTTTAAGCTCTGGAGAAGAATATGGGCTTGTTAATAACGCAATAGGAAAATAAGAATACTCAAACGTTATTCAGTTTTGAGACGCCATTAACGCCTTGACTGCCTCTGTGGCGCGGTGGTAGGGTGCCCGACTGCTACGCAAGAGGTTCGATTCCCACACGGGGCACCACTTTGTGCGATCCACAAATTGTTGTTCCGAGTCTGGGTGTACTTAGTGTCCGTGACTTGTATGTTTGTAAAGTCCCCCGCGACAAAGGGCTTGTGCCCTAATGCGGGAGTCTTTTTTTTTTAAAACAACAAAACAACTTTCGTATTGTCACTGTTATTTAAAGTATAAGAAGATAGAAGGTAGAAATCGTTTTGAGCACAGTTCAAAGTTATGTACGTATAACTTGAGTTCGTGATAACATTTTTTTTATTAATCGCCAGAAATCGTTAAACGGCTGTTCACTATATAATACCCCTAAAAATTAGTTTGCAAAAAAACTCGCAGCTAACTCACGGTAAATAGATTGCGTCAGAAACACCCCCGAGACTCTGCAACAATCTTCTCAAATCGCTGTTGTAAATTCAATGACACTAGCCCGGGGCGGACATTTTGCGATATCTTTTTACGAGTAACAAAAAAAATGGAAGAAAACTTTTTATCTGATCCGGTTTTGTTCAGTAACTATGCCGGATGTATCCGTGATAAGCTTTTTATATCAAGGGTGGGTGTCCAGGCGCCCTGTGTGATGGGTCGTCGTAGCGACTGTGGAGCAACACAGTGATCCTAATCGCAGATGGAGACGCGATAGCATCCAAGCAATCATAAAAACATTTATTTATATTGTTGTGTGTATGGTACGAAATTCTGTATAACTTTTGGCTGTTTAAATTGCACTGAGCGTGGTCAATCTGACTGCTCAAATAGGCTTGTTAAAATGTCTTACGTAATACAATTATGTCGGTTTAATATAAAAATCTTACAGATATATCATATCCACTCATAAACTATGATAATATTGTTAATACTAGAATATTGAAATTATTCCAAAGCGGCGGTAGCCTAATGGCTAAGGCATCGGTCTCGCAATCGTGAGGTCGCGGGTTCGAATTCTACCCATTATACTACCGACGTGAACCCACTCCTAACACAAGCCATTGAGCTTAGCTGGTGGGGTTAATAGGTTTGCTAGTAATGTGGGACCAAAAATTCTACATTGCTAGTTAATAGCATAAGTGATGATTAGAAAATAATATTGAGTTTCGAATAATTAAAGTAGTTAGGTAGAGCGAGACAAACCACAACTGACTAACATATACCGATAGAAACTTGAGAATCCGTCAAAATTGAAAAATAACCGACTGAAAGTCATTGAAAAACCATGTTGATACAATTTTGACGCAATCATTTGACGCAAATCTTTCTGCTATAATCTAAGATTAGTCTGATAATAAACTAAATAACGTTCGTTCACATATGAATGGTTTAAGAACGAAAAATAATAAAAATTGGTTGTGTTGCGAATCCAATCTGCGGCAGAAATAACTGAATACAGCTTCGGTCGCTATCACGACAAATTCCATCAAGTCGGTGTATGAAAATCTATAAATATGTCAGTCAATAGGGGGACGTATCAGTTACTTGTATTTGTCGATGTGTTTCGATGCCGTATTCTTCTTTGCTCTGATAATATCATTCAGCTTAAAGTTGAAATATGTTAGAAAATTCTTGAAGAAGAATGTAAGATTTCCAAAAAGGATTCATTCATTTAAATTAGGTTGCTTTTAACATACCTGCGACGATAACGACCTATCTTAGGCAATATCTCAGCCTATTGAAGACCAATTTTCAAGTTATATTCTGTCTGATAGATTCTCATCTCACAAAGATTTACGTAAGTGGAAATTGAAGTCAAGACCTCAGGCTAAGCAGTCAAGGTCACTAACTATTAAACAAACAGGCATAGTAGAATCATATGTTAACACTTAATACACAAAGGTCATAAATCATATAGGGAAATAACTCAAAATTAACAAATCTCCAAATTGCAAACAAAACTGGTTAGTCTGCCAACTTTTTTTTAATACAAATATTTTAATTATGTGTTGGACGTTAGACATAGTACCTGTGTCTGATAAAGACGCTGTTTGTCACAAAGCCACTTTATAGATACCATAAAGTGGACGATAGAATAAACTATCCAGTTTTAAGTTCAATGGTCAATAGTAGGTCAATGACTTGTGACATATTGTTGCGAAATAGTAGTCGTATCCATACTAAGATATACGAAAATAGTAACGGTCTGTTTTTTTTTTTATGTTAATATTAAATTTGACGATTTTGTATGGAGGTAATTTAAATTTTATGGAAAGGACGTGGGTTAGTTACTTTGCATATATCATAGACTAGCTGTCCCGCGCAGCTTCGTTTGCGTAAATTTTCCCCGTTTTTTAAACATTTCTCATTGCTGCTCCGCTCCTATAGGTCGTAGCATGATGTTATATAGCCTATAGCCTTCCTCGATAAATGGGCTATGCAACAGTGAAAGATTTTTTTAAAATTTGGATCAGTAGTTTCTGAGATTACTCCGTTCAAACAAACAAACAAACTCTTCAGCTTTATAATATTAGCATAGATTAAATCACAAAAAATAGCTGTAGGTATCTATTTTAATAGATATATACTTAAATACAAATGAATCGCTTAATTGGTTACATACTAAACGCAAAAAATAAAAAGATTGCATGTTTTCCAGGATTTTTTTTTATGAAAACTATTGGGAAGTTGCTCGGAAAAACGCCAAAACAAACATATTTACGTTTAAGTAAAATGGTCGCATTATTTAGAAAAACTTAAGTACCTATTCTACGTTTATATTTATTCACAACAATCCAATACTGGACGTTTTACATATTTAAAAAAAAATGTTTTTTAAAAAAGATAACTACCAATGTGGGTTTGTGGTCTTACATTACTAGCAATCCTGTTAACCCCTCCAGCTAAGCTGGAGTGGGTTTACGTCGGTAGTATAATGGGTAGGATTCGAGCACGCGACCTCACGATTGCGAGACCGATGCTTTGCCCATTAGGTTACCCCCGCTTCATAATTAGTTTATGCTGAGAGATGTCAACATCCCTACTGCCTAATTATCCCACAAGGGAAAATCGCACGAGGACACAAATATACATTGTTTCAATTCATCGACACGAAATACTTTTCATATTTCGACGTTTCGAACACCCCAAGTGTAAGAAGGGAAAGCCCGCGGGGCGTCGAAAATTAAATGTGGCTACGGAGGTGAATGACAAACGAGTGTGTTGCCGCAAAATATCGACAGAACAGAAGGCAACGAACGTTAGAACAGCGCCCCGCCAACGGTCAAGGAAGTTCTCTTGGGCCATTATATTAGGCATTTACTAGTATTTCAACCATTAAAATATTAGATATAGTTCGGGACTTAATCGCGTGAATTATTTAAAGGTACGAACCTTTTATTTACCCGACGTTTCGATCGAATTGCACCGATCGTGGTCACGGGTCGATTATTAATAATATGCAATTCGATGGAAACGTCGGGTAAATAAAAGGTTCGTACCTTTAAATAATTCACGCGATTAAGTCCCGAAATATATCTAATATGTATAAAAATCGCGAAAGTTTAAAAACAACTATTAAAATAGTTCTTAAAAGTAGGTTGCATACTGATCTCCTAGCTAGGCTATGAAATAGCCTGTGTTATAGAAGTATTTTGCAAGCCTAACTTTCAATTATTTTGCTCTAGCCATGATCGCAATCTACGCTCCTCTAATCATATTTCGCTTATCTATCCAGCTCACAGTTCCACTCTTGTGAATTCTTCCTTCTCTATTCAAACAAAACTCCTTTGGAATGCGCTATCTCTCGCAATTATAATGTCTACAACTTGTGTCACCTTCAAGTTCAAAGTACGTCACCTCTATACCAAATTATTGCCAGAATCATCTCAATTGTAATAATCTAAGTTTATAAGCTACGGGTTTTAATCGCGTAAATATTTTATTTTAAGGCTAATTACCTTTGTATTATTGCCCGACGTTTCGACCGTATTGCAACGGCCGTGGTCACGGGTACACTCTTTGAAAATTCTATAATGTGTACAAATCGCGAAAGTTTACGAACTTAAATAATCTACGTTTATATATGTATAATATATTTGTATTTGTATAGTTGTAGGTATTTTAAGTGTGTATATGTATATATTTATTTATAATTATGTATGGTATTGTTTTATACTTATGTAATTATATTTTTAATCACTTTTATGCATATTACTTTGGTATTAAGAAGTAAAATTGTTTAAGCGCCTACCTACACTGCTCTCTGCATCACCTTAAGGTTGACTGGTAGATAATGCCTAAGGCATTAAGACCGCCATTGTACAAATTTTGGGTGCATTAAGTTAAATAAAAAAAAAATTTTTTTGGATGTTTGCGAATGCACTTTAAATGACCTCTGCATCTGACTATTCACTGCTACAAAGTAACATTGATAATGTCTTGGAATGGTCAAAAATTAATAGCCTTACCCTAAACATTACAAAAAAAAACATTTCCTTTAGTCGTATGCGTGAACCACTTAATGCGCTTATTACACTACACTGAATCAGGGACCCTAAACCCTTAAAAAGAGAGGTGTAATAAGAGTTAGGGCCCTAATTCTCTAACAGATTTTCAAGGCCATCTCGATTTAGAGCCCTTATATAGGGTAGTGTAATAGCCGTTTCAGGAGGATCACACAACATTCAATATACACACCTCCAAATCACGTTGCTAGTCACCGTCGAATGAGTCTTACGATGAGGTTTTAGGTAAGTACTGTGGTTTATTTTATCAAATAAATAAACTTTTATGTTCCGGTATTAAATTGTTTTTTAGGTTTCCATAGTAAACAAGGAACCCTTATAGTCCGTTCGTCCGTCCGCAGTTTACTTCAGAGACTTTTAGTAGGTATTTTTTTTAATCACTAATGTTTAGAAGTTACTTTCTGTATTTTGTCGTATTGCAAGATAGGCGGTTTTCATGTACCGCCCGAGCCGCACAGCGGACACCTTTAAACTGGCGCAAAATATATTATGCAAATTGAGATTCATACCCGAGCCGAAGGGAGTTCCGAAACAGAAAGTATCTACGTTATCTTTACCTATATAAAGAGATATTGCTTGTTTTCATCCGACATAATCTTGGAAATTACTTTGTATTTTGTTTTGTTATTTCACGAAGCAGAATCAATTTTGAATAAAATAGAAATGATATTTTTTATTACCATCCAAACACGTGTAAGTACATTTACAAATATTTTCTTGGTTTAAACTAATAATTACCTATATCGTGTTGTGGCAAAAGGAACGAGCTCACAACATCATAGGTACGAGTACAAAGACTAATCAAAAAATAAAATTAATTAGACATAAAAATAATTAATATTTTTTTCATAAATAACATAAAAAAAACATTTAATAGGGTTTATAAATTAATTAACCATTTTAACCCAAATTAATTAAAGCATACTACAACATTACCAGCCAAACGCTAAGGAATCCAATCCACTAATGTGACGCTATATCAAAAAATCTTATGTAATGTAATCAATATTAATGTTCGTTTAATAATACTACCCATTACATACTTGAGTTTCTTGGCAACTTCTTCTCATGAGCATTACACTTCAAACTCCCGCTTAAGTTTTCTTTTTTTTTTTAAAGCAATCATATATTTATTATGTATTAATTTGGCGTTTTCAAACAATCAATGACTTGGTATAACAACATAAAGATTTTTAATTCAAACACTCGTTCATTGTAACTTCATTCCTCTGTTTTAAAATACAACTTTGCACTATTTAACAATCTCTGTGTGGCTGTATCGGGAACGACTTTACAAACATGCGGTACAATACCAAGGTAGTCAAAAAACTAGAATCAGGTATTTACAGCAATCTCAAAATTAAACAACAAATGTTTGAAAAATAATTTCCTTTTTAACTATAAAAACTCACCAACCCAGCTCGTATAAACTACAGAAAAAAAATAGTTAACCCCAAAATGCGAGCAAGGGACAAAATTACCCACCCCAAAAGTATTTGCAGACGGCTTAATAAGAAGCGTGTAATTATCCGCAAATCCTCCGCCGGCAGAAGAGCCCATATCTGTAAAGGACTTGAGTAAACTCGGTTTGGGTACCGCCAGTAATAACTTTTTGCGAAGTATGCTAACCTAACCCAACATTGAAGGAGAGTTTCGCCGCACATTATATTGACAGGGACGTATATAATTCGATATGTTTGCACTTTCGCTTAGTTACTGTAAAATCACTTTTTGTCAATTCGGCTTTGAGGCGACAGCTACACTTAGGTCCTTTCCACACGTTCCCGTTTCATCCGGTACCTAGTGCGAATGTATGGCGACCGGACCATGTGAAATCTACCGTACATCCCCATACACTTCACACCGGGTACCCTGCGACGGATCGGATTAAAAAAGACCTTACATACCTATAGCTTTATACCAACAACTTATAAAATAGAGCTTTTGAATATTAAAGAAGGAAAAATAGTTTAATATGGCTTTGAAACACTAAGCAAATAAACAGCTCTGCCGCAAATTAAAAAGTGTTCGAGAAATAGAAGTTACAACAGTTTTACAATTTCAAAGTTGCCAAGGACAGGCCGTGTATACCAACTTTACCATAGACTAATAAAAGCGAAATGCTTTTTGAAGAATATTAAGTACGTTGTGTGAAACGTGAAATCTAATAAAGAGTAAACGTCTGAAACTTGCTAAGTTCACCACACAAGACACGATTGCCACTACATTATGAATCATATAAACAGGAGAGCTCGAAACTTGCCAGTTATTACGTAGTTCATATCAAAATTTTAAATTGAACTATAAACTTGCTTAATTCTACTGGGGTTGGAAAGGGGTGAGATATATTTTTGAACGTAAATGTGGCATTAAGCGGTGGTGAGACCGAGAGAGAAGATGTGACAGGGAAACTCTAACAGTGACGTAGTTTGCTACAGCGGCAGGGATGATTCGTGAAGACATTTTTATTTTGCATGTCACAACCTTGCGCGTTTGCTTTGTTCTTTATTAGGTTAATCTTTGCGTTTTGTTATCTCTCCATGAAGCGAAGGTACCCCTTTAATATTCAGTGCGTTGGAAACGTTCATTAATTTTTAATCGAATCATTTAATACATCAGTTCGCGTGTCGGTTGGAAATTAATAAAAATGCCCAATTGGATTTTCATTTAAATAAGCTAAGTATTTAACGGAAAGTATTGCCTACCTCGTAGTTAATATCTACAATTACGCATTAATCGTTTGAAGCATTCTGGTATTTGACGACAGCGGTGGTCGGCATTATATTTCGTGAATGTAAAGCACACAAAGAACGGTTTGAATGCACACAGTGCACGAGAGAAAACATCAGGAGCGTCGATCACTGAGCAAACACGCTACCGCGTCCGCCCCACGCTCTGCTCGCCGCAAATTGAATCGTGACGTAATATTTAACGTAGACATTTTGCGCTACCCTCGCCCCGGCAAAATTACGCGACACAGCCTTGCCCGGGAATAACTTATCATATAGCTCGTTTAACTCAGCCATCAATAAGTCATCGTCGAATAATTTTATTTTGATGTCGACTAGAACTCGGCTACCGTGTAATTCATTTCCGTGAAGTTTAGTCATGTAGATAAATTTTATATCGAAATATAAGCTGACGATACGCTCGCTATATTTAGGAAAAAATGCTTTTAAATTACGCTCGCTATGGTAAACTTAAACTACTATGTTTACGCCAAATCGCGTCTTTCAACAACATCGCGTAGTGTTGACAGCTCTCTCTATACAATGATTATAAATACAACGCACGGCGCTCGTGTCGTAAAAAATGTTTTTTGCCCCAATTTCATATATTTTAGTTAAGTTTGTTCGTACTTTTTGATTACATCTGACTTTTATAATGATTATATTCTTGAAAATGTCTACATTTATTGTCTCGTTTTACCCCGCTCCGTTCCTTTGTAATATAGTTGAACATCATAAGGCGTTAACACACAACATGTTGTAGATATAATACCCGCATCGTATGCACATAGGTGTAGGAAGGCTCTTGTAAAATGGGCCGAGGCTCTTGAAGCGACACACTCGTCGTGTTTGCCCGACTCACTCGCAGCGTTGGCGCGAACATATCGCTTCCCTGATATCGGTAAACAATTTACACGTTTCCTATACAATACAAGCGGTGTGCAGACGCTGGGATG
The DNA here is from genome assembly GCA_945859575.2 of Herminia tarsipennalis. Lineage (NCBI taxonomy): Eukaryota > Metazoa > Arthropoda > Insecta > Lepidoptera > Erebidae > Herminia > Herminia tarsipennalis. Next base: position 3,196,901 of record OX243843.2, on the reverse strand, counting down.
TATTTATGTAGGTACGTCGGGTACAAATCTTGGGAGGTGGGGTAAAATGTACCCGCGCGGCGTAAGAGGGTTACGTGTTATTGATGTATTGCCTGTTACGTATTTTTGTCTGGTGAGTTCGTTTTGTGTGCATTATTGACGCGTACTATTTTAAGTGAGTGAGTGAGTGCCGGAGGCTGTCGACGACACGGCTGATTATTTTTATCAACTTTACGTATGACAACTGTGTAGTCCGGTATTCGTTTTATAAAATGTTGATAGCGTACTTAAGTGATTTATTTCGTAGTTGCAGGGTTAGTATATATTGTCGTTTCAAAACGTTTTGCTTGAAAACTTTTTAGTCTACTTAACTCTTTTGCTGATATCATTAATTGATCAAAAACATTACTGATCAAATTTGTTACACCCCTATTTTTACGTCAGGTATTATTAGCAATTTTCCAGACTGATCGGAACCCATCTGTGGCTACAGACAGGGCTGTCATATCAGAATACTGGCCAATCAGTCAACACCTAGTCAATATTCGAAAACTACTATTGGAAATTGTGGTTCAGATAGGAATATTACCATCGATCATTTTGAAGCACCTAACTATTTTTAATATAATTACTTTAATTTGACATTCGTCAGCATTTATATAGATTTTTCTTTAGATGTATTTTTTCTATAAACATAAGTGCACTCTTACTGAAACATCCTATATAAGGTATATAATATAATCCAGTAAAGTGCACTTTTTAAATTTGGTGCATTTTTTTCCTGTATGTGAAATTTGGCAGCTGTCACCTACGATTGTTCAGTGTAATAAAAATGGAGTGTTACACAAAAGAGAAACGTTATTATCATTGTGGAAACTCATTACATACAAAATAGAGCAAGCCACACCACCGATTTCCAGACCAAATCATCTCAAAAACCTTAAAGAAAAAAAATTGCACGGCGTTAAATATCACATAATCTTGGTAGCATTTCGTTAGATGATTTGGACTCGATCGTTAGTGTGGCTTTCTCTATTTTTGTACCTAATGAGTTTCCACAATGATTTTATTTTGTCGTTACCGAAACTATCATAGGTAAAAACTGCCAAACTTCAGAGTTGCCACATGCAGGAAAAAATATATCAAATTTAAAAAGTGCGGTCTTACTGGGACAACCTATATAACCAACCAATAAAAAGGTCAATTAATTTGTAGACGTGCTCTTTGCTTTATAAAAATCGCCTGTAAGTATTTCCAACGCTAACAAAAAACTACAAACGTCAAAAAAATTACATAATGGGGCAAATCCGGCCAAATCCAGATATCGTACATCACTAGGGTTCTGTCTGAACCGATCTGGCGTTGCGCGTTGGGCTGTCATATCCGTGCACTGGCCAATTACTCACCACCTGCGGCCTGGGCTTATTGCTACGGCTTTCGACACTTTAATCTACTTCTCACTTATATATACAGGCGCTGTAATACTGGACTTGCCCCAATGCATTTGAGAAAATCGGTTTTGCTGAATTTGGAAGGCTTGATTATGATGGAAGATTAATCTGTTATTTGAATTTAGAACGTTTGGTGTTTGAAGGTAGATTAGATTTTTATTTGAATATGGTTTTTATAGACTGTTGGTATTTAGGTTGTTATTTTTTGTGTGTCTGATATTAAAAAAAAAAAAAAATGTGTGGCACTCGGGGACTGCCGCGGTAAAGCTATTGCGTAGCATTTTTTATCAAAGTCAAAGTCAAAGTCAAATATCTTTATTTCGTAAAATCAGGTTAATGATTATTTGAAAACGTCAAATTAAAACATACTAAAAATTTTATAAAATTATGATTGTTTGAGAAAAAAAAAAAACAAAATGAGGTTAGGTGGCAGTTCCAAGTGTAAAGCTCATGAGAAGAAGCTGCCAAGAAACTCATGTGCCACTCTTTTAAAATCATCAAGTTTTTCTTTACAAAAATAAATTTTACTGAATGAACCATTGTGTTTGGTGAGTGTAATCGTTTATAAAATAAGGATAACTAAATAATAATACTATTTGTAACTCTAAAATGAATATATATAAACGTATTCAGCAAACACAATACTTCACTTCTTACAAAGTAAATATGTATATATACATATAATCTTAAAGTACATTTTAATAGCCTGTGAGAGAAAGCAGTTCAATCCCAAGCGTTTTTGTCTTCCATATAATCAATTATTGAGTAGTAACTTTTCATACACAATTTTTTCTTAATGGTACACTTAAATTTATTACGACTTAATTTTTGAATATCGCTAGGGATTTTATTGTAGAAACGTATACATTGGCCCCGAAATGATTTGTTTACTTTTTGTAACCTTGACGCTGGTACAACAAGTTTATGTTTGTTCCGCGTGTTAATATTATGTATATCACATTTCTTACAGAAACTATCAATATTTTTGTGAACATATATAAGGTTTTCATAGATATACTGACATGCAACAGTCATGATATTGATTTCCTTAAATTTTTCTCTAAGTGAGTGTCTACTACTAAGATCGTAAATTGATCGAATAGCCCTCTTCTGCAGAACAAAAATGGTTTGAATGTCGGCAGCATTCCCCCACAGTAGAATACCGTACGACATTAAACTATGAAAGTAACTAAAATAAACTAATCGCGCTGTTTCAACGTCTGTTAGCTGACGAATTTTTCTAACTGCGTACGCTGCAGAACTGAGTCTATTAGACAATTCACTTATATGTGGGCCCCACTGAAGCTTAGAATCTAGAGTAATTCCTAAAAACTTTGTGGTCTCTACAGGGTTCAACTCATCTTCTTTTATTTTTATAGTGGTTTTTACTGGTTTCACGTTAGGTGTTATAAAGCGAATACATTTAGTCTTGCCCTCGTTTAAGAGTAAATTGTTAACATCAAACCAGTTAACCACTTTTGAGATAGCCATATTTACATCTTCAAAGTCTTTTTGCTGGCGTTTTAATTTAAATAAGAGTGATGTATCATCTGCAAACAGGACTATCTCATGATTATTATTTACTAAATATGGTAAGTCGTTTATGTAAATTAAAAACAACAACGGCCCGAGAATAGAACCCTGTGGGACTCCCATTTTGACCACAGACCCCGGGGAGCGTTTACCATTAACATCAACTTTCTGAATCCTGTTACTCAGATAGGACGTAAGAAGATTCAGAGCTGTGTTTTTAATACCATAATGTTGCAATTTCCTGATTAATGTTTCATGCAGAACACAGTCAAATGCCTTAGATAAATCACAGAAGACGCCTAAAGCATCTTGCGATTCCTCCCAGGCGTCAAAAATATGTTTTAAAAGCTCCACACCAGCATCGGTTGTAGAGCGACCCCTAGTGAAACCAAATTGTTTAAAGTGTAATAATTTATTTTTGTAAAAGAAGTTCTGCATCTGATCATATATTATTTTTTCAAAGATTTTACTAAATGTTGGTAGTACTGATATGGGTCTAAAATTAGTGGGGTCAGACATACTACCCGATTTATACAATGGTATTACTTTACTATATTTCATTAAATCAGGAAATACACCACAATCTATACATTTATTAAATATAAAAGCCAAGTCCTGCGCGATAAAAGAAATTATAGACTTAGTAATCACAACTGAGTTACTCCAGAGGTCGGTAGTCTTCTTAACATTAATAGAATTAAAAGCTTTTATGACATCTATATGTGTAACATAATCAAATTGAAAAGTGATGTCACATTTATTAACATTTTTAATCAAGATAGACTCAGCAACAACAGGTGAGGAATTCAATGACTTTGTAGTGGAGACTGGAATGTCAGTAAAGAATTTTTCAAATGCAGTGGCTACTTCTATGTCCGATGTGATGGTTTTACTATCTATTTTAAGACAGTAATCATTATTCTGACTTCTGACTCTTCCGGTCTCACTATTTATAATATCCCAAGTCATTTTAATTCTATTATCACTGTTTTTAATTTGTGAACTAAGGTAGCAAGCTTTTGCTGTTTTGCAAGTCTGCCTAAATGTTTTAGCATAATTTCTTACATAAGCTTGAAATCTTTCACAACAGTTATACTTTCGTTCATCATACAGCTCATATAATCTTTTTCTACTTTTATGTAGGCCGACAGTAGCCCACTCACTAAAAGTTGCATTCCCCTTAACCATAATCGTTTTGGGAGTGAAAACCGAATCGAAATTATGACAAAATTTATTAAAGAATGTTTTATATAAAATGTTAGGATCACTGTCCTCATTCAACAGTGGAGGGTTACAAATGAGGCGGCTTTTGAAACTCTCAAATCGACTGACAGTTTTAGGGATAACAGTTATACATTTTTTAGTTACTTTTCTACTTTTAATATCAAAAGAAATAAGTTGACCACAGTGGTCAGAATCCATTTGATTAATTACTCTCTTGTTATCTACAATAATATCTGTGAATATATTATCTAAACATGTGGCTGTAGTGGCAGTTATGCGGGTAGGCTCTAAAAATAAATTACATAGATTAAATGATTTGAATAGAGCTAAAATCCTCATACTTGAAGTAGTATTCTCTAATAAATTAACATTAAAGTCGCCACATATTATTACATTTTTATTAAGGTTTGTTACCTTATGCAAGACTTCATCCATAACATCTTCAAAAATATGATATTGTGCTGAAGGTGGTCTGTACACAGTCAATACAATAAACCGCTTCAACTCTACACAGGCTATTTCTATGCTACGTTCAACAGAGAAGTTAACAATATCACGGCGTTCTTTGAATTTAAGATTTTTATTTATTAATATTAGTGAACCACCATGTATAGCCAGTTCCCTGCTGAACAAGCTGCCTACCTGGTGATTGTTGAAATTAAACATGAACTGATCGCTCTTTAGCCAGTGTTCAGTAATACATAAAATATCAATAGCTTCAGCATTCATGAACAATTCCAATTCCAAGTCTTTTCCTGTCATTCCTCTGATATTCTGATGCACCAGGTTAATTTTATTAATATAATTATTGTTCTGTTTTGACATAACAGAATAATTTTCAAGTGGTAGTGCACAAGTATGTGTGCAAGAGGTACTCTCTATTGTCTTAAAATTTAATTTAAATTATTCGGTATGTCAATATTATAATTATTATTAATACATAAATTATCATTATTAATGTCAGGTGCTTTAGCCAAATTGTTGGCTAAGTTAAAATGAATGTCATAATTTTGTTGCTCAATAGAAGCAACTTCAGTAGCCAAATTCTTGGCTGAAGTATTAATATAAAAAGATAGCGAAACAGCTATCTGTCTTTTACAACTATTTTTAAGATAATATCTATCTTTTGTCAAATAAAAATATTTACTAACAAGTTTGTTAGTGTCAATAAAATGAAATTTATTATAAAAAGGTCCATTAATTTGGCATGTCAGTTGATGCATAAGGTTATTCAAATTATATCTAATAGAATTTTCTTCCTGTGATAATCCATTACTCAGGGGAAATGAAAACATAACAATTTTTTTTACATTTAAATTGGACAACTCCTCAAAACAATTTAAAAACTTATTTTTGTTTACATTTCCCCTATCACCGACAAAAATAATTATAGTGCTGTCCTGACTAAAATTAGATCTTAAAATATTTTCCATGATATTACTATAGGACAAAGCAGGCGTGCAATTATTGATGATTCTAGTTTGTCCCGTACTCGACTTTGACATTAGGGATCCAATGCCCTTACCAATTTCATCACTATACATCATAATAGTACTTAATTTAAAAGAACTGCTAGTTTGTGCTAAGTTATTATGGAGTGCTGGTAGTGGAGAGGGATCAAGTGCTAGCGATTGGCAATCTAGTGATAATCTACAAATTGGACTATGCCTACTTGTTAAAGGAGTTGATTGCTCATTGTTGCAGTTGCAAGAGTTGACCAGCTTACCTATAGCCAACACCTGCTCCCTGCTCTGTTTTGCAGTTACTTCATATTTCATTGTTAGAGTCTGTAATGATTCATGGAGGCGGTCAATCTCTAATTGCATAGCCCGTGTATCCTCAACATACTGCGATGAGACATTGTCCAGCTCCAGTGAATACATTTGAACCTGATCGATTAGTTGCAATCTCTGTCTATTTAATGCCATGCTATCAATAAAGAATTTGTGTTTACTAATTAATTTTTTTGTTTTTGTAATATATTTCTTAATTTTTATATACTTTTTAAGCTTATTTCTGCTGCATTTAATAACCTTGACAGATTTATTAGACTTTTTAAATTGCACGGGCCCATCCTCTCCGGTAAGATCGATAATAACTGAGGAATGTAAGTTACCAACTGCAGCATCATTTATGACCGGGCCAACCAATTCACTGAACAAGCTATTGTTACACTCTACAATATGATTATATTTATCTGACTCAAGTTCTGATATTTTGTTGTGCGCTTGAAGTAGTTGTCGTTTCAAGGAGGTTATGTGGTTAAGAGTCAGTGTGTATTCATCCATACAAGCATCAAAGCTGTATCAACTTATGCAATTATAATTATTTATTTATTTTTAATTTATGCAGTATTTTTTTTTTATTACATTTCGGAGCAGCTCGTCTCGATCCGTGCGAGCTTTGTACAGTCGTACCATATACATATACGTTATGCGAACGCTCGGCCGAGATACATGGTAGGCGGAGCGGGGGGTGTTAGGTTTTATTTTCGTTACGGAATTTCTTGATTCGGTCGCCTCGCTCAAAGCCCGCGATAAAAGCTATACAATAGCTTAACATTCATTCAACAAGTTGAGTTTATTGAATTTAGTTAATTTTTTCACTCAGACTTCTTCAACACAACTATCTAGATCACATTCTTGTGACTTTATTCAAAGTAATTTTATCTGAATTGTATAATAGTATCTAAGAACAAAATTAAAGCGTTATATAAGACATTGTTCAATTAATATGATTTAAGCTGTTACTGATTTATAATGAACCGAGACTTTAATTTTCGAAAATCAGTTTTCATATATTATAAGCCAACCGCAGATTTTATTCGATAATTACGAAATAATAAGGATTAACGATCAATATATGCAAATAATGTTTAACTCACAAAGGGAATAATGACATATTTCATATAAGCGGCTTATTATTGCAAAATAGCTGTGTGAAAACCAAATGATTTAAACAATCATAAAGTCAGAATACATTGGTATTTTATTCGAAGCATAATTTAAGTTAAGCACTAGACTTTTAAGGATTAGAGAAAAAAACATGTGAAAATTTTGGATCCTAATCTTATAAAATCTCTTTGGTATTCAAAGTTAATTTATTTACAACAACAGGTATGGCGACAAAGCAAACACATTTTAATACTTTGTCTATTCTTTTTGGGTAGCAAACAAGAATACGGCTATCCCGCTTTATGACAACGAGTTATCGTACTCTATAGACGCAAGCAACCAAGGCTTTAACTCTTTATTTGGTGGAACTGCCCGAACACCATGACTAGAAACTGTTAGTACAGTAACTTGGCAATCATAGAAACACAACATCAAATTGTTTTACTGCGCTTCAAGCCTTTTCAGAGTCTAAATGATTAGCTCATTTACATACAAAGGCAATATTGAAATTAATGGATCGTTTACACGATTTTTAGACCATGCAACTCACTTATTGCTTCAATTTTAATTTTAAAAAACTTGCATCGTGTAAATAGCTGTTTAATCAGAGGAAAGAGACTATCAGGATAAGTACAGAAGCGGAGAATTTATTTATTTTATTGTATTTTTTGTTGAAAGTGGGGTAGGTCCAAGTTTATTTAAACTTGCCCCATTGTATATTATGTCTCTGCCCCAAATGCCGAGAGCGCATAGGGAGTGCAGGCATAGGGGCGTTTTACGCAATAAAACGTATTTGCTGAAGGTGTTCGCGTCTGCACATTAATATCGTTCCTTCAGCCTCGGCTGATTTACGACCGTCACTACTGAAAGCTCTACTGAATAATTATCTGATTTTGTAAGTTAAGTAAAGACATATTTATTTATTTCACATGGTACTCAGGGGTTAAATAGAAGAAATGAACACTTAATTACTCCTTATGTAGATAGACAATTTTCTATGAAATAGACTTATCCTCTAAATATTGGGGTAAGATACATACATAAGACCAAAAGTTATTTAAAAACAGTTTACTTTCACAAGTACATATATAACTGCATAAGAGTAAATAATTAATAGATAACACGAATTGTAAGAATTTAACTTAATTTGGATAATTTCTCGACTGTATAATATAATGGTGGCAGCACCTATATACAGTTTATAAACAGAGAAACATTGTTAACATTGGCAATTTGAAAAGAGTGGCTACGAGTTTTTATTGCCTGTTCTTTTCTCGGGCTTTACCTATTGTTTGCGAACAGGCATTACCAGTAAATGTAGAATCGACTTTTCACAAGTGTAGTATTTTGCTTCCTAAGTGAATAAATCATTTTTATTATTATTATTTATTATGTGATAGAAACTTTCACACCTTATAGAACATATTTACACATGATATTACACGAAATTCTGAACTGAAATTTAAATTGAGCTCATGAAAAACGCTGTCTATCCGAAAATAAAAGACATCTATCCAGTTATAATTTAGTGCCAATGTATGTTATATATCAAAGTGCATATAAATCAACTATTCAGCGGTAGACAACACAGCAGGCATTTTAAATTGTACATTGTTTTCGTGAAAACTTGGCAAGAAAATTGAAATAACTAGTAAAAGCATCAAAAATCGGTCATAGTGAAAAAATGTGTTAGACATGTAGAACATTTATTGTTTTTTGAACTTCAGTTGTCAGTTTTTAAAAACCACATTGTCTTATTTGTAAAAAGATATTGCCAAATCGTGTTGCCCTTTTAGAAAGAAAGAAAGAAAATACATTTATTTTGGAACCAAAAGGTCAATTAATAATTAAAAACATTTGAGATAAATAATAATAAAACATGCAAATTATAATAAAATCATTAGCAATAAAAATAACAAAAACATACAATTAATAATTAAAACTTCGGAAAATAAATGGGTATTACAATATAGGAACCCAGTTCAGCTTATTGCCGGGCGCATATTATATGCGCCTGACGCTGGTTTTCAACTAGTGTGGTCTGTGTGTGTGTGTGTGTGTGTGTGTGTGTGTGTGTGTGTGTTTGTGTGTTGTGTGTGTAAATATATTACTTTTAATAAATAAAATAAATACCAACAAAATATTTTATAGAATTATAGAGCTGTCCCTACACAAGTCAGTATATACCATTTTCTAACACTATTTGACATGAATACGACTAACGGTCATCATGTCTTTGCAATCAATTCACTATTGGCGAGCGTCGCTATCTGGCGCTACCACTGCCATAAAAGGCTCTCTACAAACCTGTAGTATAACGAACAGGGAATCAAAGCAACTCTACAACTCTACAGGTTTGGTAGAGCTATTAGTTAGTTTAGAATCGAACTTCAACAAAGTTGGAATTAATGAATAGAGCCATAGAGGTAACGAATCCTTAAAGCAAATGTAGAGTTACGTACGTTGGTTAGTTGTTAGGGAAAATTGAGCACATGCATATTGGCCTTTGATTTAGTAGTTCCGAATAACTCTTGTTAGGTTAGTAATGATGTTTTAAGTGAGATGTAGATAGGTTACAAACGCTCAGAAAGCGGCACCTTAAAATCTATACAATTGATTTAGTTTTTATATGTCAGAGTCGAATCGGCGTCGTCAACAGATGAAAGCAGTGAATTACTTTTTTCTCTCGTGATAATTAAATCATACTTTTCTACTTTTACGATTTTTTATAAGTGTGACGTTGCAATATATAGGTTATCTATGTGTGCACAGTTCGTTCGATCGCATGTTGTTTATGTAACCTATCTACACCTTTTAACTTAAAACATAATTAGGTACACTTATTCATTCATATCAACCCATAAGATGGCCCACTGCTGGGCACGGGTCTCCCCAGTGGAACCTACTAGTATGTAGATCCTGGGGGTAATTGCCATAATCGCCACGCTTGGCGAGCGGGTTGGCGATCGCAGTAAGGCTTTAAGTACGCAGAGGACGCTGCTGCCCGTCCTCCGGGGTGAAATCCCTTAGTCGCCTTGACGACACCCACGGGTAGAGATGGGGTGGTACTATTCTTAAGCCGGCACCACACGGCATCAGGTACACTTAATATCCTGTCAAATACAACGTGGAGAAAGGCGGCAGACAGGACATTGTATAAGTATAGCACTTCCTGTGGTCACATATCCGATTGCACTGTTATACAAGTTTCATTTTGGCAAATTTCGGCAGCGGACAGTGGCATAATGCATGCAAGATAGATTGCGTTATGGCATAGACTTCATTGATAAGTAAATGAGTGAGAAATTTGGGGTAAATAAGGTATCTATAGCATTGGGTTTGGTATATAAATACCCTTGAATTTGACCACACCTTTCTGTTACACGTTGTTTAGAAGCAATATAATTAATGTTACCGATGTTGGTTAGGACAAACTGACAGATTCATCATTAATTAAGCTACAGTCTAAACCGCAAATTTTAATTATTATGAGCTAAGATTCAAACAAAAATCTGCTGTACCGAGATTGATTGAAACTATTGTTTTCGATTATGCGCATCATAATCGAAGCCACAGTTTAAGAGTAGTTCTTTAATGTTCGTAGATAACAATTGATGATTACAAGATTAATTATGTGCTAAAATCTACATTTCTGTGGGGCAGATTTTAACAATTTCTTGGAAGAAAATGTTGTTCATACATATGCCGTATTCAGTGGCGGATCCAACCCCCCCCCCCCTCAAATATTTCACCATTCATACTAGGTAGGCCGTATTTTAAACAAACCATACGAGAACACGGATTGACTTTCAGAATTTATTTTTGAACCTTATTTTGTATCAAAATTAAGAGAATATATACTTACCGAAATATCACACCACAGTGTGTTAAAGGGTTTAAGCGAAGCCGAGAGCAAAAGCTAGTGTAAGTAATATAAAAACATTGAAATCCCTCATTTTACGATCCACATTACTTCCTAAACAAACAGTTTAAACGTATCCTCTCACATCTTTGCGATGAAAAATATTCGCAACCGCAATATCCTCACTACTCCGGCCTTTTATAGCTTTTTTGTATATAAATAACATTTTAACCTCACACTGAAACCTTATACGCAATTTTGTTTAAAAATCATTACTATGAGAACCAGAATTGACTGTAATTACAAAGAGTAAATGAAAGTACCTACGTATGCACAAATAGGGTCGACGATAAATCACATGAGACTCAAAAGGTTGGGATATAACAAAGACCGAAAGCACAGAATGTTGGAACATCTCAGACCACTTTGTTCTGTAGGTGTTCCGAGATTCCGTGTTAGTACTGTAAGTGTGCGACTTCTTTTTACAGGTGCCAGTTTCCATCCTGTGAAGTGTATGGCGATGTACCTACGGTAGATTTCACGTTCTGGCCAGGTCGCCATACATTCGCCGCCGGGTAGCCGGCACCGGATTTAAACCGGAACATGTGAAAAGAACTTAACAATAGTACCGAGTAGCGGTAGCATGGGGCGTGTCGCCACAAAATACGGAAAGTACAGAAGGTAATCTTCTACCTATTACTTATTAACCCCTTCTACTTATTAACTTTCAGATTTACTTCGTGGAACTCTGTTACTGGCTTAGATTATTGTAAATGCAAACAGCTTAGGCTGGCTGCATAACAGATCTTTCCTTTGCAACTATTTTTAACAAAAGCTGTTGAGTTTTCTTAAGTAAAGAAACCTTCAAACACACGGACATTGCTCATAGACACGGTATCTCGAGACGCCTTTCGCACAAAGTGGTCTTCAATTGCGTGTCCCGTGACTGCGTTTCAGAATGAATTCACCATAAAGAGGTTAGCTATTTCGTGGTGAATCCATTCTGAAATATGGCTTCCCTGTATTCGTGAGATTAAGATGTACGAACGAGCACGTACTTTCAAGAAGAACGACTGGCCTGTTGGTCTAGGGGTTAGTGACCTTGACTGCTAAGCCAGATGTCGTGGGTTCGATCCCTACCCAGGATAAAACTTAGTGTTATGGGCACGATAGTTTATCCTGTGTCTGGGTGTTATATATCTCATAACCAGACAACTGATAAACATACTTATACAAAAGTATGTTTATCAGTTGTCTGGTTTCCATTACAAGCTTTGCTTAGTTTGGGATCAGATGGTGTTGTGTAAGTTGTCCCAAGATATTATAGATAATCATGCCAAAACGGCTGAACGGATTTGGATGAAATGTCGCACAGAAATTGATTATAGACTAGATTAGCTACCTTTTACCCCGGAAAAATGTAAAATTTCCGCGTGAAAGAAGCCGTGAGTATCGAGCCGAGGTAGCTCTCGTTTCGCGGTGAATCCATTCTGAAATATCAGCCCGCGAGAGCCTCCCTGCATTCGTAAATTCGTACAATATTTACCGTCGCGTCGTACGTCTATGTCCCGGTTCTGTTTCACATTACCTGTAACAAAATATATATAAAAAATCAATTGCTGTTCGTTACTCTCGCCAAATCTCGAAAACACCTGGTTCGATTTAATTTACAACGTAAAAATAGACGGTATCTCTCTCTCTCTCTCTCTCTCTCTCTCTCTCTTTCTCTCTCTCTCTATCTGTGTGTGTGTTTAAATATTTGTTTGTCACATTATAGATTTACAGATCATTATTACTTAAAAAATCATTACTTATGGTATTAAAAATATCATGAAAGGAGAACCTGGTTTCTAGCACAAATTACATTTTTTTTAATATTTTTTTCTTTTTGATTGACACTGCATTAAGCTATGTAATTTATTTGTTGACATTACTATTTATATTTTCACGCGCAACTAAATCTGTGTAAATTTTCCCCGTTTTTGCAACATTTCTCATTGCTGCTCCGCTCCTATAGGTCGTAGCGTGATGTTATATAGCTTATAGTCTTCCTCAATAAACAGGCTATCTAACACTGAAATAATTTTTCAATTCGGATCATTAGTTCCTGAGATTATCGTGTTTAAGCAAACAAACTCTTCAGCTTCATAATATTAGTTTAAATATGATTTTCTAAAATTATTTCGTAATTCTGAAGTATTGATATGACCATTCTATTGACTATTTTTATTTTCTTCATATATTTATTGAATTATAATTTCGTGACATGTAAGAATTCCTTACCAATAAATATAATTAGGTAACCTAATGAAATACATTCAAAGTGAATACGTTAAATGCAGAATTCCAAAAGAACGCTTATCTATCTAGCATAATCGCGTTAACTCTGATTCCTTCCATCATGCAACGCAAAAAGCATAGTAAACACGTTTTTAATTGATGACTTTCCGTTGTGTCATTTTTAAAAGTTGTCTATGGTTAAATAAACTAGGCATAGACAATTTATCACGAAGTGCAACTTTTTAAATGGCGGTCGATCACTGTCAATGTGCGAGCGACTCTTTGTTAAGCGCGAAATGCACTAATGTAAACACGAATGCACGGCTTTGAGGGCCTTGGGCCATGAAATAAGCGTCAAAAACGCGTTACAAGTGTCGAAAGTGTTTCATACATAAAAAAAACGGTCAAAAATCATTGATAATCAAAACAAACGTGAAAGTTGTGTTGATAATTGTTATTATTTGTGTAAATGAAGATTGGTCATAGTCATTTATTCAATACACATTCTACTAATTTATTAAATAAATTTAATATATAAAATTCTCGTGTCACGGTGTTTGTAATTTAACTCCTTCGAAACGGCTCGACTGATTCTCATGAATTTTGTGTTTGCATATTGGGTAGGTCTGAGAATCGGACAACATCTATTTTTCTACCTCCTAAATATTAAGGGTAGTCCTTAATATTTAGGAGGCAGTAAAACCCCTAATTTTTTTTTTTAATTTTTAGGTAAATTTTTATTTTTTTATGATACCGGATTCAAAAATACATACAACCTTGAATTTTCACCCTTTTACGATCAACCCCTATTTTTTTATTTACCCCTAATTTGCAAAAACGGGTTGATTTGACGCAGACGAAGTTGCGAGGGTCAGCTAGTAATTTTATATAATCTCATGTAGACTTTGGTTTAAATTCTCAAATTAACACAACTAAATGTGTCTTAAAAGGGGGTAATGTAAGTTATGGAGTCCGTAAAACAGTTTTTTTGAAAGTTGTGTATATCTATTAAGTGGTATAACACTATTCTTAGACACAAATTAATTTATCGCAATCAATATAAATAATTTAACCCTCGTGCTAAAGGTTCGGTAACCTTGAAAAGGGCGTAATTAATTTAACGATTAATCAGAGAAGCCATGAGAAACTTAATCAAACATTGAAGTGCCTTTACACAAGTGATATTAAGTAATAACTCGCTCTTAATATTACAGTTATTTACATATTACGATAGCTTCATATATTTGAGTAGTTTATGAGGTTTTGTGGGATCAATAGTGTAATAAAATCATCTTAACTTAAACCAATTTCGTTAAGAAATAATGAATTAAATGTGAATGGTACTAAAAAGTACAGCTTAGGTATTAATGTCTATTTGTATAGTATAATAAAAGTTCTGCCTAATTTATAATTTCAAATGTGTAAAAAAAATTGTGACACAATTTAATCAAGTTCCACCGAAAATTCAGTACCAAATAATTATAATGAGTGTCTGAAAATGCTAAATATTTTTAAATTAAAGCTGAGTATGAACTCATTTATTATTTATACGACAGATTAACGCAATTCGTTCTATACGCTGTTAAATGTGTAATAATTAAACAATCGTAAGATACAACTTGGTCAATCAATCTGAAGGTGAAAATACACGATCGCATACATCCCATATTACCAATTAATTATAACCATATAACGCGAGGTTAAGCCCTGTAACGTTACATAAAATGCTGTAGTCCCGTAGGTCCCACCTATTTCAGTAAACCTCAGTCTTCATGGCCTCGATGTAATGGTGCTTTGTGCGAAACGCGCAGGGCGCAGGGCCGCCGCGCGATCGATAGCGTTCACGTGCCCCACACGAGGCATAAGGAATTCTTTGTTCTGCCAAGTTATCGCCACCGAACGCGACCCTTTATTAACTTCCGCGCGATTCTTCGCGTTTTTTGCGTGACAATATAATAGTCCGCCTGTTTTAGGGGTGTAAACGTTTTCGCGTGTTAAATGTATTTTCATACTTGTTTAGTTTTTATGTAATGCATCCATAATGGATTAGGTAACGGTCCTTGAGCGGTGTGACACCGGTAAATACCTACTTTGTATGTAATAAGATAGTGAACTTTACCTTACGTAACTTATCTACAATCTTTTTTCTGTACCTACTACAGAAATAACTAGTCAAAATTGAAAGACTTCAGGCCTACTCTGTTAAGAAGAAATTGGAAGAAGTAAACAAAGAGCTATAGCGTTCTCACTCTCGTAGTTTGATGAGACGGAAATCTGACACGGTCGGAGAGAGATTAGGCGCACGACAGACGACTTAAGTTGTTCTCAGAGCCACTGCCTCTGTGGCGCGGTGGGAGTGTATCCGACTGCTACGCAAGAGGTCGTGGGTTCGATCCCCACCAAGAATAAAACTTTGTGTGATGAGCACGATGGTTTATTCTGTGTCTGGGTGTTATTTATTTATATGTTTGTATTTAGAAATATATAAGTATGTTTATCAGTTGTCTGGTTTCCATAGTACAAGCTCTGCTTAGTTTGGGATTAGATAACGTTGTGTTAGTTGTCCTAAGATGTATAGATTTCTCGAAAACGATCACCCACCCATCTATGAACAGACCGTGTTACGTTGTTTAAACTCGTTGATATCTAGTCGCTAGGTCTGTAGTGTATTCCCTTTTGTATGCCGAGATAGATACAGACTAGCGATATGCGGTGTTGATTCTGTACTAGTTTGGACAGAATCAACACCGCACATTGCCTGTCTGTATATTTCAGGTATCGAGGTATCTCGCCAGCCATTTGTATGCACGAATCACTTGTCCCTTTTGAGTTGGGCTTAGTTCCTCACCATATTACCTCCTTGTAATAGTTACATAGTGCTTTGGAAGAATTATTTGTTGAAATATAGGATTTATGAAAATAACTGGTTAAATAAAAGGTTTCGTTTAAGGAATTCAGTAGCTGGAAAAGACACCATAAGCCTCCTTTATTTTACTACAGTTAACAGTTCCTTAGAAGTCGGTTTATTCATAACTAGATGACACGCGCAACTTCGTATGCGTAAATTTCCCCCCGTTTTTGCAACATTTCTTGTTGCTGCTCCGCTCCTATTGGTCGTAGCGTGATATTATATAGCGTATAGCCTTTTTCGATAAATGGGCTATCCAACAGTGACATAATTTTTCAATTCCGATCAGTAGTTCCTGAGATTAAAGCGTTCAAACAAACAAACTCTTCAGCTTTATAATATTAGTATAGATTAGTCTCCATCTGAGACTGGATAGGGATTATCTTTGTGTTAAATTTTATCTAAATTCAATCAGAAGTTCGGTGTGATTGAGTAACAGATAATGTTGTCTGTAAAGTAACTTTAAGAGGGCTATGATTTTTTTGGATTGGTCAGAAGAGTGCCAACACTACATAGACAGTTGAATTCTGGAGGTCGATTCCAAACGATCGTTCGATCGATCGTAGTCAATCCAAGTCGATGCATAGATACGCTGCACACCTATTGACAGCATCTTCGCTATTTTTTCCATTCTATTGATCACTAATCTAGCGGTGGGACCATGTAGAAAAAAATAAATAAAATGGTGGATTTCATATTAAAGAATTAGACATTTGCGGTGGAGACTATGAACATTTTCGACGTGATAACGTCGTAGAAATCAATGACCGGCTGCACTCACGAAAAAGCGTCACGTTCCACTCACGTTCCAACTGTTGACTGGTTGCTAAGCAACGCGACTGGCGATATGTCATCAATGTTTTCTTAGAAAGTGTCACGTTATTGACTGGTTGGTAAGCAACGCGAATGGTTATATGTCATCAATGTTTTCTTACGACATTCTCACGTAAAATTGTCGTCCGTAAACCGACAACCATTTTTTAAAAATATATAAGGAGTTTGCCCAGTAACTATGTAGTAACTGCCAGTCTTAGTTACACAACTAAGACTGCCAGTTACTGTTATATACCTTAAAAATCTAAAATTATAACTCTATTTAAACGCATGTCATTGAAACGACCGTATTAACTAAAAACCTGACCTGGCACATTATATACGTTATACATATATCAATTACGATCTATAATATAAAAAAAAAACATAATCCATATCAAATATGTTTACAGTTTAACTTACACTTGACTGTATAAAAATCCAATCGAGAATCTCGAGTAGATTTTTTCTTTTTTATTTTTTTTTCTCGAATCGAGACACCTTAGCGAGTTGACACGTAGTTTTTATCGTAGCTTAAATACGTGATCATCGTTATTATCACATACAAAGGGACGAATGCTGAGTCATCTTATACAAGGTGTACACTAGTGAGTTGTAACTTGGAATGTATCACAATCGTGAGTCTAAGAACACACAAACACGGTGTTTCGTCGCCTATATTGACGTGATCCGAGAAAAAACGTATAGGACGAGAACTTCGTTTCGAATGAAACAGCTGTGTTAGTCTTAAACGCAGTCGAAAGTCTTGGGAATATTTGTACATTGTACGAATCTTTGCACTCAAATATAGGGTGACGATTTAGTCAGTCGAATCACGCTACGACCAATAGGAGCGGAGCAGCAATGATAAATGTTGCAAAATCGAGGAAAATTTACGCTGATGAAGTTGCGCGGGACAGCTAGTCTATTATATATAAAAGGAGAAACTGACTGACTGACATATCAACGCAGGGCCTAAACTATAAAAGTTAGAAACTTGAAATTTTGCACAGGGATTCCTTTTATAAAGTAGAGGAGCACTAAGAAAGGATTTTTGAAAATTCATCCCTTGAGGGGGTAAAACGGGGGTGCAAAGTTAGTATGAAACTTTGACGTTAAAATATTTTGGTAACAATCTGGCATCTACACGGGCGAAGCCGCAGACATAAGCTAGTCTATAATACCCATTTATTTCATTCCACAATTGAGAAATTCTAAACATATTATGTAATACTTTCACCTTTAGCATAGCGATAAAGTCATGTTGATAACAGCTGATAACAAGTACCTAATCTTGCCTTTTAATAAGACAGTGTATAGTGGTTATGTAATACTAAGTTTTGTTTGTAAATCTGATCGCGTGCATCTGAATAACCATAACGCTTGTGTTACTTGAAGATATAGAAAACCTATGTGTTAACTTCGGTAGGTAAATAAATTTGGGGATGATAGATATTGACTTTCATAGCGATTCGTTTGTGACCCTGACTGCAAAGCCCATAGGTCGTAGGTTTGATTCCTTTTTAGAATAAATTTATGTGTTTGTATGATGAACACGATTGTTTATTCTATTTACCTATCAATAAGTAATTTATCTATACTAATATTATAAAGCTGAAGAGTTTGTTTGTTTGTTTGAACGCGGTAATCTCAGGAACTACTGGTCCTCATTGAAAAAATATGTCACTGTTGGATAGCCAATTTATCGAGAAAGCCTATAGGCTATATAACATCACGCTATGATCAATAGGAGCGGAGCAGCAATGAGAAATGTTGTAAAAACAGGGAAAATTTACGTAGACGAAGTTGCGCGGTTTGATTTATATAAATATGATTATCAGTTGTCCGGTTGCCATTGTACAGGCTCTGTCTAATTTGGGAGGAGATGGCTGTGTGCGAGTTATCCCAAAGATATTTATAGTGTCATATTACATTATTAACTCCATTGGTGTCTTTAAAAGCTACTTCGGTAATGTCGTCAAAAAATGAATTGAGATCTTATAAGTACCCAAAAAAGTTTAATACTTGTGTCTGTATTACAAAAAAGATTTGTGATAGGCGTTGTCGAGATATTTGAGACGTGAAAAATACATTTTAGTGACGAAAAATCATGTGTGGGAGATATATTTGTGTTACCTTAAAAGATTCTTCACCAAATATATGTTCGTAAACTCTCGCGATTTCTACACATTATAGAATTTTATAAGCTACAGGTCTTAATCGCGTAAATATTTTATTTTAAGGCTAAATACCTTTATATTTTTGCCCGACGTTTCGACCGTATTGCAACGGCTGTAGTCACGGTGACTTACCATGACCACAGCCGTTGCAATACGGTCGAAACTTCTGCTGATTCTTCGCAAAAGTCAATCAGATACCATTTTTTTTTCAAAGTATTCTATAGCACAATATGTAGGTATATTGTACTGTAATACAGACGGTATCTATACTAATATTATAAAGAGGAAGAGTTTGTTTGTTTGTTTAAACGCGCTAATCTCAGGAACTACTGGTCCGATTTGAAAAATTATTTTTTTGTTGGATAGCCCATTTATCGAGGAAGGCTATAGGCTATATAACATCGCGCTACGACTAATAGGAGCGGAGCAGCGACGAGAAATGCTGCAAAAACGGGGAAAATTTACGCATACGAAGTTGCGCGGGACAGCTAGTCCTTCATACGTACCTACCTCTCTCGTCCGACACACACACACACATAAACATTGTTCAAGAACACATACTTTGTACCTTATTGCGAATGCCGCTTTATATAAGGACACAAACAACCCGTCGCGCAGCTAATTCAGTGATTCCTTACAGTGCCATATCTCTTTTGAATATCTATCTTTTCATTATACAATTCTCGATATTTTTCTTCGGAAATATCTAAGTAGTCATTCAATCGTTGTAAAAATAAGTCGTGTGGGTGATTCACTCAAATGATATAATACGATCGACTAGGACTATTCAACAGTATCTATTTCAATTGATTCCATTTTATTACTTCTTTCAAAGTGTTATATAATTTTTATTTGGAATGGACTTCTAAGGTTACAAGTATTACATGGGATACATTTAATAATATCTAATAATATCACCGACAACTCACACAACGTCATCTGATCTCAAACTAAGCAGAGCTTGTACTATGGTAACCAGACAACTGATAAACATACTTATATATTTCTAAATACATACATATTATTGATAAATAACACCCAGACACAGAATAAACCATCGTGCTCATCACACAAAGTTTTATCCTGAGTGGGGATCGAACCCACGACCTCCTGCGTAGCAGTCGGATATACTCCCACCGCGCCACAGAGGCAGTTATTAGATACCTGTTAAGTGGCAGGCACACACAGTATCTAAAATAAATGAAAGATTAAAAAAAAACTTGATAGGTGTCAAGGGACACCCGGATGAGAAGTAATTTATTTATTATTAATTTATAGTCGTTACGACACCACACTGTTCAATGCGAAATAGAAAGACGAAACGAAAATAACTGGCTTGTTTTCTATGAGAGTGAGAGAGAGAGACAGACAGAGAAACACGCGCACGCCGCACGGCTTACAACTATAGCAAAAAGTGTCGTTACAACTTTTGGTCTTTATTTTTTCCGTCTAGCCCCCTTTCGCAACGCGCCATAAGGAACTTCGTTCCAATAAGCATAACTATAAGCGCGATACCTACAGCAACGTGTACACCAACCTCAAACACGGACACAAAATCTCAGACCACTTCGGACCACTTTGTTCCAAGGTGTTCCGAGATTCCTGAATTATAGAGCTTACGTTGCAACAAGGATATCACTCTAATAATCGTGTTGAATACATCGTAAGTATATCAGGAAACTCAATTACAAAATTCACTTAAAAAGTGAATGAATACCGATGACAAAATGATTTCAGAATTGACAATAAAGCCAACAACAGTTTTTTTATCTTGTGCATATTTTTTTCTTTCAACCAACCTTGTACTGTCTAAAGAATAACATTTGAAGGCTAACACAAAAAACTTATAACCTCTAAATGCTTTAAAAAATAGAAAGTCATACGCCTCCACTCATACGCACTGCGCACTAAATAAACAATAGTGTGTGATTGCAATTAGGTACATGTTGCATCACATAGATCGATGGCGCTTACCTCTATCAATTTTTATATTACTCTTCTTTCATCTTCAAAGACTTAGATTTAAAAGATTTGTAGCTCATAGACGTCAATGCCACAAGCCCAAATAATAATAATAATAATTTAAATAAACACTAGTGATGCATGCTTTACCTGGTTTACAACAAAATCCTCATTTTTTTTTTTAAAAAAAGACAACTCCCTCATTAGATTACTAGGCCTGTGTCGCGCGTTAAAAAAATATAAGTCACAGACACAAAGTACACCAAGACTTGGAACAACAATTTGTGGATCACACCAAGTGGTGTCCCATGTGGGAATCGAACCCACGACCTCTTGCGTAGCAGTCGGACACACTCCCACCGCGCCAAGAGGCAGTAATTACTAGCAATGTATTCATACAGACTTTATAAGACACTAGCTTTCGCCCGCGGCTCCGCCCGCGTGGATGACAGTAATCGCGATAAAAACTATTCTATGTTCTTTCCCGGGACTCAAACTATCTCCATACCAAATTTCATTTAAATCGGTTTAGCTGTTTGAGCGTGAAAGCATAACAGACAGACAGACAGATTTAATTTCACATTTATAATATTAGTATGGATATGGATAATACATCCAAATCTCCTCATTATTTGACAGATAATTTCAATTTTCAATACGAGAAGATATGACACATTGAGTAAAGTAATCAATTTCATAAAATACGACTTCATATTATACTCCGAAATAAAATAAATGATATAGGTACCCTAAATATAAATGGTGATATTACATTTAAATGTGTCACAGGGTAATACAACGCACTCTCGATAAGTGAGTTGAAACAGATGTGAGTTACAAAAACGATTGCGAAATCGATTTAATATCCTTAAAAGATTAAAAACATCCACATTTGAGACACATTTCACATCGGTTCCAATTTCAAATACAGCTCTGTGTATACGCCTCTTTATTTTGTGTAATTACTGTGCTGTTTTTAAGGTTCCATAGCTAAAATGGCAAAAACGGAAGCCTTATAGTTTCGTCTTGTCCGCCCGTCTGTTCGTTCGTAAGTCACAGGCATTTTACTCAAAAACTACACGAAGTTTATGGACGAAATTTGGAGTTAGGTGTCTTGTAAACTGAATGGCCAATAAATAAGAAAAAAATTGCAAAGGTAGCGCTTAAGAAATACTTTGAACTAAAATTGTTTTTAACATGATCCGACATACGTTTTTGAGTTATTGCCGAAAAACTGCGCTTTCGACAAAAGGACGTAAGTGCTATGTAGATACGCTTTTTTCCTGGTGCACTTTTCCGACATAATCCTGTCCGTCTTTATTTTAATTATTCAAAATTTTACTGCATTTGCATTTGCAATAAATGTGACATATGTATTTAAAAAAAAAAACATAATAATTATCCAGCAAAATCTGACGAATAATAAAAAAAAAAACTTATTTATTCATTGAGATAACGCACACTACATAATAATTAATGACTAAACTTCAAAATAATACTAACCCTAAAATTCCGATGGTCTATAAGTCGCACTTGCAGCACTTACGAGTATGTGCTTCTCACAAAATGCTTACTAAAAACTTAAAGAACAAAGTTATACCAAAGTAGTTACGATAATTTAGATTTAGATCGTGTCGGTCTTCGTGCTCGCTTCCTATTTGTTTGTGTGTACTCAGTTAGTATGTTTGAGTTCCAGAACACAGTATTTTGTTGCACATGAATAAGTAAACGATGCCTAAAACCTAAATAACTGTAATGTGAGTTTTATTGACAGCATTATTTTACGAAAGAGGTTTCTTTACGTTAAAATTTCAGTTCCTTAGTTACTAGGGGGGCGATAACACGATAATTTAATGTTCAAAGTAGGCAGCCACTATGGAACACAAAGAAAATACCTGGTATTAAGCGTTAGACATTGATAGAGTTATTTTCTAGGGGGATTTAGTGATTTTTTATGTTTGTAAAGCGCTGCGAGACAAGTATTGGATATTTCCTTGAGGAAGTAATCTTTAAAAATGCGTACAATTATTTCACGAGCTCCCAAGGCTACAATTTCCTATTCGATTATTATTTATCGATAAAATTAAATTGAATATTAGAAATAGATGGCGTACCACTTCATAATTGAAATCACTTTACGATCAGTATTAATATTTACATAATCTAAAATCTATAGATTAAAGATCGTGTTACTACTATTACCAATTATAAATCAAAACTACCTTATTTACAAAATTACTAGTTGTTTATTTAAAAAGTGTTCTATTGAATTGACATAACATAGAATCAGGCAGAAAATCTTTCTGTCTATTCTAATAAATCGAGACATATATTCTCATTAAACCACTAAAATGAGAAACAAGCAGAAAAATCCCTAGATAAACAGTTACAATAAGTAGCTCATCAAATGCACATCTTACTCGCATTACCTATCTTCAGTAGGTAATTCTAACTGCAAACTAGATGCGTTTATAACTACAGTAACCTCAAACCACACCCACTATATAACTATATAAACTAAAAACAACAAACCATAGATAGTACAAATCCAATAGCTTTGAACACCACTCTACGTCAAGCGAACAAAATTAAAACTTATATATATCCCACTAAACCGTTTAATAGCCGGTATTAAAGCTTTCGCGTGTGGTTGTTCTGTGGTCGCGACGACCACATAAGTGCATGCGTGGTCGCTGCGTTTATCTGCGACCACATAATGCGTGCGTGCTGTTTAGCCGTGAGCATGCAACGGTTAAAATTATATTTGAAGTTATTTTTTAATGAGTATCGGAAGTTTTATTGATATTTATTTATGTCAGTGTCTAAAATTAAAGAGTGGTTTATTTTAAAAGATTTAGGTCACGAGTTTCTTTGCTGAAATGGATCTGTCGGTTTGAATGGGAGTGACTTAAAACTGCAGTAAATAAACTAGATGTCTTGTTTTTGTGAATGAAGAGGTCTCCAGTGCTCATTAAGTACTTACAATGAGAACGAAAATAAATATACAACATGTAACAGAATCTAAGTCGCTTTAAATTTTGCAATTATTTGAGTCAATTATATATTTAACAAAGGTAATAAAAAGTTATCAATTAAAAAATGAATTAAAACGGTATATCCTCTAATAATGCAATTGTATGTTGCCCCACGGGAGGTGAAATATTCGTGCCATACATTGTTAGCAACTGAAATTTTACAAAAACAAAAGGCAAATTAATTATGCCATTATTATAAAATAGTATTTGGCACCATGGGGGACATAATTAAACCATACGCTGCAGAAATTCTTTCTGTTACACGTTATATTTAAAAAATAAAGAATTCGATTCAACCCTTTCATTGCTGTTGGCGGCAATTTTTTAAAAAGCATGTTTTTTTCATTAAACGTCTTCGTTTTTCAATTATTTGCTTTCTGAATTTAACTCAAATTCGAATGTGTTAACAACTTATCACGTGTTACATTTGTTTCCTAACTAAATAAAAAATGATGAGTTAGTGTAGATATCTGGTATTCCACTCAAGACCGGCATCAATAAATAAACAGGGTAGAAGTTGGGTATGTGACTGCATCATTATTTAAAGGCACGGATCACGGAAAGTAAGCAGATCAATCACTTATTTAAACCGGGCATCGCCAGTAGCCATGACAACTAATCCGATGACAACGCGCAACAGAGAAATAATTTCTACGGCAATTTATGGAAGAAACATAATTTTGGTTTTATTTAGAAACAATAATGGCATACGATTCTGTGGTAATGGCGATATTTCAATAAACACACATTAAATAAGTTTAAGTTTTAGCGATGTGATTGAGTACAGTGGTAGACATATATCTCAAATAGTGCACCTACAGCCCAGCCAACGCTTGATCCAGGATTCTGGTTATTTTAGACAGATATTACCAGATTTTGAGTTCTACTGGAACTCAAAATCTTAATAATATCTAGGTGAAAGGGCCCCTCTAGCAGAAGATAGCAATGAAAAAACGAGTGATTAAGGTAGCAAGCTAATTGGTCCATAACTAATAAAAACAGACAGAAGGCGAGACAAAAGACACCTTTTATCGCCAGCGCAATAATTCCATCAAAATAATACCGGGAACAAGGCGTTTCAATAATTCTAGTATCTAGATCGGTACAAGTTTAGTATTCAGCAAGGTATTTCATAACGGGGTAAGCAAACATCACTGAGTAATTCACGTGTCGCTGCATCTATTTTTAGATTTCCGTGTCTGAAGCGTGGATTGAATAAAATCCGGTAATTTGTTTTTTTTACCGTAAGGACATTCAGCTCAGGGATTTGCTTTTACCGAAAATCGGATAGAAATATTTCGGTTACGTCTGAATATACGATTTATACTGAAAGGGTTTAGTTAAAAAAGGTAAAGAACGATACACTGGGGAATAATTCCCGTGTCACGAAGGGCTTTAAGAATATTCAAATTACGGTCAACACAAGTGGAGGACATC
Organism: Herminia tarsipennalis; assembly: GCA_945859575.2. Lineage (NCBI taxonomy): Eukaryota > Metazoa > Arthropoda > Insecta > Lepidoptera > Erebidae > Herminia > Herminia tarsipennalis. Next base: position 3,171,343 of record OX243843.2, on the reverse strand, counting down.
TCTGAAAAATATTATACATACCTGTTGCAGTGTTAATTCTTAACTTCCATGTATATATCTCAGTACCTATTTATTATATTTACATTTATTCATCATATTATTTTGTTGATATTTATCCAATTCCTAGAAATTATTGTAAAAGCTTTGTTTATCAATGTAATTGTCACTTTGACAGAATATATTTTCTTTGTTACTTTTACGATATGTTAACATAGTATTTTTGGACAATACATTCTACCTTTTCAAGCTGGCTGTGTATCATTTACGTATGTAAAATCTAAATTTTAAATAGGATATGTTTTAACTTTTTATATTCTTTTAGAGATTTCGTTATGAGGAAAAATCGGGAAATGGCATTAAAGTGCCAGATTTCTGATAGTAAACATCAAGAAGTGCAGTTCCACAACACATCGCTGCATTCTGAGGTTGCACCGCTGCGGCAGCTGAATAACTTACGATGCAGCACCTGGCTGCATAGCTGCACAACTCTCCCTACGCTGCACCTCTTTAACCCTATCTAATATTTTCCCTATCTTCACTCCTGCACCGCTGCATCGCTACATAGCAGCATATCCATCAGCACTACATCTCTTCGCAGCGCTGTTACATCGCCACGACGCCTACCATTGGTGCATATTGAGACTGTAAAGTATACGCTATCCAACCTTGTTATTTATCTGTATTACCAGTTATAGTCTTAAGTTCCTCCCTTGTTGTATAATTAAATACTCTTAAATAGTTTAAGGTACTTGACTGTAACTCTAATGTTAATCTTTTATAATAACTTATCTATCATAGCTCTATTTACTTCATTATAATTATTTTTAACCCCATCTAATATTTTATTTCATTGCAGAGTATAGAGAACCTATATATGTTACAGAAAGTGGGATTTATTGAAAATTATTAATAATTTTTAAACATTATTATATTAATAATTAACGGTATTCGCGGTAAATGTAAGAAAATAATTACTTATACTGATGATTATTAAGATAAATGGCGGTAGTCTAATGGCTAAGGCTTAGGACTCGCAATCGTTAGGTCGCGGGTTCGAATCCTACCCATTATAATACCGACGTGAACCCACTCCTAACACAAGCCATTGAGCTGTACTAAGGTTAAATTTTTGTTAGTTGTATTTTATGCTTTCGTATATATTTTAAAGTCGTTCTGTTACGAATAAATAATGACGATTGGTTGTTGAAAGCAGCCTCTAGGTTTAAATAACACCCTCGGGGTGTCACAATCAAGTAGTTACCACGTGAAGTCGGGGTGGACTAACTCGGTTCTTAGTAATTCATGTCAGGTACCTAAACGAAGTTAAAGTGAGCACTGTGGTATTAAAAATAAATACTTACTAGACAAAAAAAAACGAGTCTTATTTCCTTTACCGACGAGAGTAGAAAATTATTAATAATAACTATTAAAAGTGATAAATTTCAATTAAATTATTAATAATGATCGAAAATTATTAATAATTTTAATTTATCATACTTACTGTCTGTAATGTCAACGAGCCCCTTCACGTATAACGTTTAATTATGCTAGATAGGTTCCTAAAATCAGTTCCTAAGCGTTTATTTTCTGGCGACTGTTTCTAAGTGGACCAGTTGAGGTTATATGCCTGCAATTATTCTATCACGATAATACTCACAATACTACAAAAATACGATAGGTATGCTAACAAAATATCTATTCATTAAAATCAAAGTCCTGACTCAGTTGTTTACTCATCAACGACCAGCCCAAATCTTGAACCTGACAGAGGATAATAAAAAAAAAAAGAAAAAAAAGCTGTAAAAATACTTAACGCTAGTATAACATAATATCATCACAAAAAGATAGCAATCATAGTAACACGTCAATGAAACTAATCTCCCGAAAACTACCAACTTACCCCGCCCCTCGAGTGCACGGCTAAAACAAAAGTCATCCGTCATCTGTTACGTCACGTCAACAAACATTACCTCGTACAAGTTTAGTCGTTAGCCTCTTGAGTCATTAGTCACTGGGATTACATCCGCCGTCCACACATCGCGTATTGATTGCTAGTTGCTAGTTGCCACACCGGTCTTATTGACCCGTACCGTTTACATACCGAATTATTTTCTAATAACGCATTCGGAGGGTTAACGATAACGGATGGAATGGGAATTTTAATATCGGTAACCCTTCAAATTCTGTAGGAAACGGTTTGGAAGATTTTTTTTACACCTTTTGTGGTATTAAAGGATTGATGGGAATATTTGTGGAGGTGTAGAAATATTTTTTTACGGCAAAGGTAAACAAATATAGAGCCGGCTGATTTGTACAAAAAAAAACATTCAGCCTTTATTCCTTTAAGGTACAGCGAGATAATAGTTAAGAAACACAAGTAAATTGTTCTTAAAATCATCTTAACTTGAATACGCAGTTAACGCACACTTTCACGAAAATAACTGCGGCCTTGAAGAGTTAATTTATTTGGCATACTCTATCGGTCAATGATACGCCCGCCGAGCGGAGGGTTATTATGAAATCAACTATTTTCTATACATTCAACTATTAATCTTGACATTTATTTGTTGTTCAAAATTTTAGAAACTTATAATCTATACTAATATTATAAAGCTGAACAGTATAGTATATATGATAAAGCAATAATCTCAGGAACTACTTGTCCGAATTGAAAAAATATATTACTATTGAATAGCACATTTATCGAGGAAGGCTATAGGCTAAATAAGCTACGACCAATAGGAGCGAAACAGCAATGAAAAATGTTGGAAAAACGGGAAAAATTGACACAAACGAAGCGGGTCAGCTAGTATAATATATCCGAATGTAAAACAATAGAAGATATAAGTTTGAAGCCTATGGTAGTATTACTTTGTGTCAAAAAAGAAAGTCCTGACTCATTTATCAAAGCCCAACCCAAATCGTTGAACCTAGATAGCTAAAATTTTCGAAAGAGGTCACCTCCGAGACGTGGTCAAAAGATTTCAGGAAACTAGAGTTCCAAGAGCTTAATGGCATATGCGTACCCATTTGCCCCGGGTTTTGGAGGTTAAAATTGCAAACGGTAGGTACCCAGTATACATTTGGCCGGTGTTTAGTCCATTGTACCACCTAATAAGTGTGTTCAGTTTACAAGTGTTGGCACGAAGCGTACACGCATCTCCACGGTTTGATACGAGGTCGATGACCTCTCGGCCTCGAACACCGCAATTCTGAATCTTCGGTCACTTGTTTCTCTATTCAACAGATTAAAGGATACTATTCATACTTCGTCGTCAAATGCGTAGACTACGAGTTATAACCAGTTTTTTGTGTCATAAAAAACATGTTTTATTTTTCTCGCGACTACAATTTTGTAGTAGAATGAGGATTGTGATAGGATGTACATTGTTGGATGGATTTACAAGATTGCTAGTTATAAACCTCGTGCCGTTACCCTCGTCCCCCCATATCGGTCAAGTGTGAGTCGGTCGCATAACGAGGGGGGGGGGGGATTTTTTAAAGTGGTAGGTCTGCCATAGCCTGTCTTAGTCAGTACCACAAATATCAGTTATTCTTCTGTGAATCCTTCTGTTTTGCATGAAACGCACTGTAGCAAGTATAAGTACTAGGCAAATGAGATCTTCGAACTAAATGTCTCAAAGGGTTTGTGTGTCACTGATCCTGTTATGGGCTAGCGTTAAGCGCGACCATCAGGCGCCCGACATTCGTCTCTTCATTTCGTTGTTAAAAAAACACCTTCATGAAGAACTACGGGTCCATCTCTCTTCCATCTTGAATCACATCGACATTCGACATGTTCTAAATTACGAATTGTCTCACACACAAGCAGATTCGGCGATTTCCAACCTACCAAATAACCCGGTTTTCGTAAAGGTTTGAGTACTATAGATCACATTCATACTTTGTAGCAAATTACAGAAGATTTGACAGTATAACCTGTGCTGAGCGTTTGGTGACTGGAGAAAGTCTTCGATTACACCGAGATTGGGCTGTGTTACAGACTCCAGAATTGCCAAATTGACTACCGAAGTACTGAACTGTTTATATCAAAACGCCACAAAATGTCAGCCCCACAAGATCGTCGGAACCTAATGTATTGCAGCAAGTAGTTATTGAAGGAGCTTCTGCATTGGAAGATGTCTTCAAGTGATTGGTAACGATTTGGTATTAACATCCGCCTTCGATTTGCGCATAGTTAAAACTTAGCGCAATGTTCGAGGTCCTCAATAGAACCTCTGAATAAGTGCGTCTTAAAATGATCACGGATAAGAGGAAGATCATCGCAAATATCCATATTATACCGAATTCCGTAAAAGTCGGAGAACCTACGCTCAAAGTTGCGTGTACCAGAGATAAACAATCCAACTAAGTAAGTCCGATTTCGAGAAAGAGGTTAGCTGACAAATTCCACTCGGCTAGGCGTTGAAGCAGAAGCAAAGAAAAAAAATCACCTCCCATATACCGCAGTACATCAAAACGCAAGACCAGTGTGTGTTGCCAGGGACTTACGGCACTAAGACGTGGCCCTTTACAATACTCCCTAACAAAGCTGAAGTTCACCCAATTGCAATAGGTAGGGCTATATGCTTGGTATTTCCCTGCGAGTTCAAATCAAGACCAACGAGATCTGCAGAAGAACCAAGATCATCGAGTTAGCCCTGAAAAATCGCAGGCAGCGGGCGGACACATCACTTTAAACATGGCAGCGATCGTTATCGCTGCCATGTTTAAAGTGTCTTTGTCCATAGCCTTATAGCATAGCTCTTGTTTTCAATTTAAAATGCACACGGAGAAATAGTTTATTTGCCGTAATGCGTTAATTATATAAAAAAGGCAATTTCTTGCTATTCTCTATCTTAAATAACAATATCGGCTCTTCTCATGTTGCTTGTTAGTCTTTGTAGTTATGAACCTTTTCTTTTATGTGACTTAATCGTGTCTCGAGCTCGGTAATAGCACTATTTCCAAGCTGTAATAGCACATTGAGAAGTCTCGCGTTTTAGCAGATCAAACTGTCAATAAATTAGAGGTAGGTAGGTTGTTTTTCATTGTAGCGTCCTTTCCTTGTTTTTCATAGTTAAGAAAACGATTTACTTTTGTAAGTAAAGATTCTGCGTGATAAATTACGGCCATTCTTTTCTTTCCTTTGTAAAACATGTATACTTATTAATTAAGTAGCAGTAAATTGGCCAATATTTAAGCACATAAAGTTTTTACATCCTAAGTGGATGCTCCTACTATGTTGTGCCCATTGAGGCTGATGTATCCGATCTCGTAATATTATTGACCTCTTTTTTTTGCATCAGTCCTCTAATATGGTGTATAATATAATGGTGGCAGCACCTTACCTGCATATACAGTTTATAAACAGAGAAACATTGTAAACATTGGCAATTTGAAAAGAGTGGCCACGAGTTTTTGTTGCCTGTTCTTTTCTCGGGCTTTACCTATTGTTTGCGAACAGGCATTACCAGTGTGGAATCGACTTTTCACAAGTGTAGTATTTTGCTTCCTAAGTGAATAAATCATTTTTTATTTTTTATTTTATTTATTTTTCGAAAATTGTGTGTCGCTATCATTGGTGTGTTATTGAACGTCGCTATCAAAATGAATTTAACTCCTGAACATTTTTGTTCAATGATTTTTATTATTTTTGGTTTGGTTTAAGTCAACAAGAGAGTTGCCAGCTCGACAGAGACTTCAGGTGACGAAGCACCATTCGCAGAATCCAGAAAATTTCAGTATGGCCAAAGTACTTACCTATATTTTACTACTATTATAAATGCGAAAGTTAGGACAGATGAATGTTTTTTACTCAATTACGCCAGAATCGTTCTGGCTACTGGCAACGGATCTAAGCTAATTTTAAAATTTCCAAGAACGAAGATGCGGGCAACAGCTAGTATTTTTACACTTAACTAGCTATAGCTTTATACATCAACCTGATCAAAGAACAAGGCGTATTCGAACAAGTAATTTACGTAATTGTACGAAACAGGCCGAAGCTCCTACATAAAATATTAATACATTTATCTAGCGAAGCGTTCGGCTTACAAAACTTCTTCGGGTATTAGCCACTTACAATGCAGGATTACCTCGGGGTGGCGGTGTTGTGATATACGCGAGCCTTTGTGCAAGTGGACCTTGAGTAAAATGAGAATTCGCTAAGTCCCGGCAAATTGAAAATGTTCCAACTGAGTTGAACGCAGCCCGTAAAACGGTGCCGGGGTACCGAACGTCGGATCGCATTTAACCAGGCCCTTTGTCGACGACGCTCGACGCATATCGCCCTTTCACTACCGTTTACAGACATTGCTGTGCGCTCAGATAACGACGAACAAAGCGATCCCGGCTGGCGAATGCCAATTCGGAAAATGCTCAGTCACCCCTGCTCGCTACTGTCGATACTCGTGCACTGGGAGCGGCGCGGCGACTGAGCCTTCGGATACACGCTACAACCTACTAAACTCATAATACACTTGAAATTCTATCGATAAAGGTAATAGACAATTTGAATATTGAAGCTTCTTGAACAGTAGCTTTAGAACGAAACTGCATAAAAACTAACCGTGTACATTTTGAAATAAATACTAGAGCTTAATGTCTTATTTCACATTTGCTATCGTCAGTTTACTATTGTTGGCTATTGAGTAAGACAGTTTAGTTGTCATAGCCATGTTTAGGAGAGAGATCTATTGAGATCTCCTGATAAATTGCAGCAATACATCGGCGATAGCAATTATCATTAAGGAATCTACATACAAAAGCTAATAAGTTAACAAGACTAAGGCAAGCCATTATTGGTATAAAATAAAAAACGTGTTTCAGCGTTTTTGAAAAATCAACCCCTAAGGGGATAAAATAGGTGTTGCTAGTTTTTTAAAATCCGTTAGTTTTAAAATTAGATTTTTTAAATTTCCTATTTGGCTTTTTGATTTAAAATACGCTTTCGTAGCTAGGCTGAACTAAAAAGAACAAAATAATTATTACTTAACTAACTTAATAGACTTACTTAACTACTTAAGTAAATCCGTTTATCGTAAAAAAGCATTGGCGTGCTTTTTTAAGATATTGATTTATAATCACCCTACGCTTTTTTTACGACAAACTATTTATTTTCATTTTTTGAAACTTAACGAAATTTGTTTTCTACTTCTTAGTTGAACTATTTACAAAAGCGTGTTTTTTGTTTTTTTTTAATTTGTACTCGTATTTACTCATTCTAACATTTCAATACTAAAACGAATCATTGCTTGTGTAGTAAAATCTCACGCATTATCATAGGTAATTGAATTAAAACTAATTTTTGATCTAAATTTGGTACGATGGTAAGTCGAAATCGACTTAAGCCTATATTTATGACATGATTAGTCACGCGTCAGTTCACAGTAACGTTTTGTTTTCATTCTACGTTATGAATGTGTAGTCGTGTTTACAACCGACGGGTTTAAAGAAAACTAATCCTGTTCCTCTATTAAAGACTAGAGGAAGCCAAAACTATATACATTCCGAGTAAGTACTTCACTAGAAAAATTCTCGCGTCTCGATGGAAGTCTCGCTGTCAGATCTTTTGTATTCAAAATTATGTATTTGTTAATCACCAAGTAATATTTAAAAGTAATGGAAAACACACTATTGGCTTATTTTGAAGGTCAAGAATCAGATTTTCTATATATTTTCTTCAAAGTAAACTCTTTTTGTTATTTGTTTGGCTCGCTGCACTTCCAGTTCTAAAGCGTGTCGATATTGCACCTTTGTTATTCCGAGTTTCTATTACACCTGATTTTCCACAAGTCCCTTAAATTTAATTTCTGATTGTTTTCTCCGACTCTAAAATAAATTGGTCGAATTATTGACGTTTAGGTAAAAACACAGCAAAGTGGAACGGTAAAATCAGAGTTCTAAATTCATGTTATAATAACGAGCGTCAGAATCGCACACGGCATTCGGAAAATCCGCTGACAAGAAAAATTCCGAGCAAATCACTGCGCATTTTCACAGACACGGTAACTTAATTAGATTCTGTAGCCAGTCTCCATAAAAGGAGAGGCTGAGAGGCTACAGTATAGCCCACGAGGCCAATAAAATGTGTGGCGGAGTAGTTTGTAGAAATCTAAACGACGAACGAAGCGTATCGTTCGCGGGCTTTCAGATCGGTTTAGATACTGCGGTAGGGCGTTGACCCCGCGCGCGCGCATGTTCGCACACAGTTCTCGGCACAAACATGGTTAAAAATAGATAGTGACGTCACTTGTTTATCATCGTACGCAAGGTTACGCGAGTGAGTGGCTACCACGAGCCACGAGTGATCCACGCCGCGGCCGACGCCTGCAGTCTTGTAAGTGGCACAAGCGTGCTATAAAACACGAGAGTATAAGTTTATACTTAGTACAAATGCGCTAGAACAATGCTTTTTCTACCAGTTGCTTCCAAAGATCTTAAGAGTTTTTTTATAAATAAAGATGCACGATGTTTTGTGCGCTACTTGAGTTAGGGTATGATGCGTTTTCTTCCGTACTCTCGGTGTACGGTCGGTTTTTGCCACTTACACCACTGCCGTAGATTCGGACCACTTTATTCCGAAGGTGTATTGTACCGTACCGTGTCCGTGAACGGTGTTTATTTCAGCACTAGCTGTCCCACGCAACTTCGTTTGCGTAAATTTTCCCCGTTTTTGCAACATTTCGCATTGCTGCTCCGCTCCTATAGGTCGTAGCGTGATGTTATATAGCCTATAACCTTCCTCGATAAATGGGCTATCCAACAGTAAAATACAGTAAATATTTTTTCAATTCGGATTAGTAGTTCCAACAAACAAACAAACTCTTCAGCTTTATAATATAAGTAAGTATAGATTACTTGGCCCTCATAGTACAGTAACAATATATGTAGCTTAACTTCTATACTTTCAGTGTTTTACAATACTTACAAAACCACACAAATTCTATGCACACAACACTGTATTATCGCTAGAAATTGTCTTGTGGTCACAAAGTATGTACTTCACGTGCAAAAACATTGCTAACAGAACGTTCTAGAAGAGATCCGTTAGTCCTCTTTTGACATGGTGGACTAATATGACCAAATTAATGGAAAAAGCACAATTATCTGAACCGACAAGCCAAGACAGATTGTCTTGGCACCATAATATTAGGAGTTCCGACCCCACGTAATGTGGGATAAGGAGAAGCAAAAGAAGAAAAATATATCATCTATAACTAATAGTATAAAGCTGAAGAGTTTGTTTGTTTGAACGCGATAATCTCAGAAACAACTGGTTCGTATTGAAAAAAATCTTTTACTGTTGAATAGCCCATTTATCGAGGAAGGCTATAGGCTATAAAACATCACGCTAAGACCAATAGGAGCGGAGCATCAATGAAAAATGTTGCAAAAACGGGGAAAATTGACGCAAACGAAGTTGTGTGGGTCAGCTAGTAGTAAATAAAAATTCCGATAAGTCTATAATTTGTTTAGAAGTTGGATTCAAATAATCTATGTTATCAAATCGATAAAACAAGATTTGTTGGCGAAGGTCGAGGTAATGACAGATAAATAGTAACCTTGACAATGAAGCTTATATTTTTATTTCGTTTTACGATTTTTAGGCAATGATAACATACTATTGCGCCTAATGAGTTGTGCGTTCTTTTCATCAGTTGTTAACAATAAATATCTTAGGTTATTATACCTTTAAACGAGCAATTCTTGTATATACATATATATATATATATATATATCTCTCTAGGTACTTATATATATATATATATAGGTAATATGAATCTCGGCAACGGCTCTAACGATTTTCATAAAATTTAGTATACAGAGCGTTTTAGAGGTGATAAATCGATATAGTTAGGTTTCATTTAAAAAAAAAACGTAGCTTAAAAAATAATTCCTGATTTTATTTTTATTTTAACGTGATAACGTATTATAAATCGATGACCGGATGCATGCACGAAAAAGTGTCACAATCACGGTTCGTCACATTCCACCTGCTAATAGGCTGAAGTATTGTAGCCGGGAGCTTGCGCGTCACTGTGCCCGGGTCCGCTGCTAAAGCTGTCACATGCAAGGTTTTATTACAAAGTCATCAATGTTTTGTTATGACGTTATCACGTCAAATTAACATCCGTAAACCGGCTTTACAGACAACCGTTTGTTTTAAAGTTCATAGCTATGTTATCTGGTCATATTAAAGGATACATTTGTAACAGCAACGTGTGAAATAAATCAAGTCGATGATTTAGAGATAATCGATATCTATGCACAAAACACCTAGAATACAAAAGGTAACAACGCACTCAGACATTGCTCACAAACACCAAATATAGGGACGTTGCTCGAGCATATTATGTATCAATGTTACCTTCATTATGAACGTTTCGACCGTATTGCATTCTACCCGTGACCACGGCCGTTGCAATACGGTCGAAACGTCGGGCAATAAAGAAGGTGGAAGCGGCGGTAGCCTAATGGCTAAGGCATGGGTCTCGCAATCGTGAGGTCGCCGGTTCGAATCCTACCCATTATACTACCGACGTGAATCCACTCCTAACACAAGCCTTTGAGCTTAACTGGAGGGGTAAACTAGATTGTTAGTAATGTGGGATTCAATCCCACATTGCTAGTTATCTTTTATAAAAAAAAAAAACAAAAAAAGGTATTTTACCTTAAATTATTCACGCGATTAAGGCCCGTAATACCTATATATATTTTCATAATGTGTACAAATCGCGAAAGTTTATCAATGTTACCTTCGGTACCTACTCTTGATAGATAGGTACCTATTTTGTGCTACGCGAGCAGAGCTACAGGAAATAACTAGTATCTGTATAAAATCCATGGCATACATACTCCTGCCATGTTTATCTCTGTCAAACATTTTACACGGTACATCGAACTTACGATAGAAAAACTATATTCTTTTGTGTCAGTTAACATTATTCAATAGGCCATGAGTAATGTTAAATATAAGTATACAGAGCTATGTTAATATATTATACCAATTGAAAGGGTACAAAATATACACTTCACATGAAATGTTCAATAATTTGTCATTACCAGCCAGTGTGCTAATGTTTTTATGTCATTATAGCTGACCCGCGCAACTTCGTCTGCGTAAATTTTCCCCGTTTTTGCAACACTTTTCATTGCTACTCCGCTCCTATTGGTCGTAGCGTGATATTATATAGCCTTTAACCTTCCTCGACAAATGGGCTATTCAGCAGTAAAATATTTTTTCAATTTAGCCTAGTAGCTCCTGAAATTATCGCGTTCAAACAAACAAACTTTTCAGCTATATAATATTAGTATAGGTAGATGAATCCCAATGTTAAGCGCAACACAAATATAAGACGTCGTTGAGGCTCATACTATCTCTAACACTTTAGTGAGAAATAGTAGAGACAGACTTATTTTTGTTAAAACGTCTTAAAGTTAAATATCGTTGGTCTGCGTAAATTTTCCCCGTTTTTGCAACATTTCTCATTGCTGCTCCACTCCTATTGGTCGTAGCATAATGTTATATAGCCTATAGCTTTTCTCGATAAATGGGCTAACCAACAGTGAAAGAATTTTTAAATTCAGACCAGTAGTTCCTGAGATTACCGCGTTCAAACAAACTCTTCCGCTTTATAATATTAGTATAGATTAAACAAAATCGAGTCCCGCCGCTAGTTGTGTATAATGTATAAATTAATATGAAAGCGTTGGACAACAACTGATAACAAAAACAGTCTCAGATTTAAAACTAAGCCCTTTCAAAATGAGGGCTTAATTATTATTGACATCAGAGTCAAGCTTGAGCATTAACGGTAATGACAGTCGATACAAAACAATTGTTATGGAAATGATGCTTGCATTTAAATTAATGCAGCATGGTAATGATGTCATGGTGTGGAAGAATCACCCTACAGAGCGCGTCTTGCAAGATTAGTGAGAGTAAGGGTAGATTTAAGTCGCTATTTGCCGGGGGAATTAATATGAAACTCGTCTACCTTCCTACTGAGTTTTTGAAGTAAAAATTTCTTCAGCGGCGTTGTGCACTTTTTGGGATGGGTAAAAAATTTTAAACTCGCGTCAGGACACGTGACCTGATCAATAATTCGTAAGACGGAGGGAGAGTAATGAAAAACTGCTACAATATCATTAGAATACGTAGGTAAATTTCACCATCTGTAATGTTATTATAGCTCAGGTGGGAAATCGGGCGGTCCAGAAACCAGAAGACCCCCGTTCGAGTCCGAGTAATGATTTTTTTCCGTTTTATTTTGGTGTTTTTAATATTAAATGGTAATTTTATAATTATAATGGTAATTTCCCTTTTTAATTTAATTTTTGATTTAGTTTTTTTGATTTGTGATTTATTATTTCACATTTTTTTTATTATTATGTCAGTAAGATCGAAAAATATTATTCGATTTTCATCAGTATGTAATATAATGTTCAAGTTTTCACTTCTGCCGGCACTCCCGGAGTGCAACCAGTTTTTTTTTTATATTACCTACTAAAGTAACAAATGTACTGTCTGTTAAACGATGAACCACAACGGGACAGCCCTATTTTATACTATTGACTTATGTATTGGCTAAATAACTTCTAACTTCTTAAGTTGAGTCCTAACCAGCTATTCTTGAAGGCGAACATACAATGTCATCAACTTAATAACTTGTAAATAAGTACATAATGTATGAACTTATTTTTGTGAAATTTAAAATAGAGGTAGCTCTAGCTTCACAGTGTAGGAAGGGACATAGACTAGTTTCTAAGGTTCCGTAGCCAAAATGACAAAAACGGACCCTACAAGGGCTCCGTTTTTGTTTCGTCATGTCCGTCCGCATGTCATGTTAGGGGGGGCACTCCATACAAGCAACAGATTTTTTTTTCAGCATGTAGTGTAGCAACGTGTAGCACATTATTCGACAGGTCTTTCAAAAACATTATAAGGTTTCTAATAAACTTTTTTGATTGAGTGAATATTTTTAGAAATAATCGCTCCGAAAGTGGCATAAATTGTGTTCCCCCCCTTTACTTTGGACCGTGTGAAGTGCCATGAACAAACGCTCTTCTGCTGATGCAATTATTCAATGCTGCGGAACTCTACACTGAGCATGGACCAACATACTCTTGCGCGGTTTTTTCTAAATAACTGACATCCACGTGGGCGCTAAAGGCTGAGGTGCAATCCAACCCGTCCATCTATTTATACGCTACTATGCCACAGACAGACATATGTGTAAATACAATAATTGCATTTTTGAAAGATAGAAAAATTTGAAATCCAGACTCAGGAATCGAACCCGAGACTTCCGTAGCCAAACCGGGGCCAGAAGCATCAACAGGCATCGTAATTTGTTCCATCGGCCTGCGTCATCATAATTTGAATAACAAAAGCCGTGATAGTTCTTTAACTACCGACTAGATGGCGCTGCGGGGGCCTAACCCGCAAGCATTAAGAGATAGAAAAATTTGATATCTAGTAACATAGTCCAGATAGGTGGTTCGCTTCCGGCCCCGGTTTGGCTACGGAAGTCTCGGGTTCGATTCCTGAGTCTGGATTTCAAATTTTTCTATCATTCAAAAATGCAATTATAGTATTTGTAAAGTCTTTGGCAAGAAATGCCTATAAAAATTACTTCAAGACATATATGTACTCGTACATACATAAGTCAAACTTAAAACACTCTTGTTTGCATTGGTGGTAAAAAAGCAGTAACTTTCTATGCGTTGCCAGTTTTCTGTCACTACTTCGCCTCTGAAACGAATGTGCACCAACAATAATGAGTCATAAACGTGACTGCCGCTTAAACACACGAGTCATATGAACAACTATAAAACAGCACTTAACACTACGTTAAAGCGTTTATTATATTTAAATAACAGTACCACATTAAAATCAACAATATATTTACGTCTTACCATCATAGTTTTGATTTGAAATTTAGTCAGGTATTGTTATATGAGTTATTTGTTGAAATGCCAGGTCAAGTCAGCCTAGTTGGCGATTTATAAAAAGGTGAAGAGACGCCTCGTGACTACGATCTGGGTGTCAATTCACGTATTTAAAGCAGTGCAGTTGCAGTTAAGTTTCGATTGAAACGGCCATTTTTGCCTGCAACTGCACTGCTTTCAATACGTGAACTGACCCGCAGTGCCACTCTATCGAAACGTAGTGTAGATAAAATAATAAGTGACCTTTCTAATACTTCCTCACAATATTCAGGGTTTATTGACATGATAACGTCTTATAAATCGTTGACGGGGTACACGCACGAAAAAGTGTCACGTAACAGTCACGTTATTGATCGGTTGCTAAGCAATGGGGATTGACCAAAATTATTGACCTCTATTTTTTATTTTATATTTTGAAAATATAGACCAATCTAAGAAACTAATTTGAAGGATTTTGTTATTTTCACTGTGGTTATGTTTTTATTAATTTTTAAAGTTTTGATTGTTTTTATTTGCGATGACGTCATCACTGGCATACAAACTGTAGACCTTTGCCTCAAATGACAATCGAAAAACATAAAACGCTGTCAAATTCAATGTCTGTCATCAGTGTCAATCATGACAGTTCCTTAGACCTCAGGCAAACAAACAAAATAAACACCACGTTACCAGCAGCGTTAGCGCAAGTTCGATCGTATGTCTGTTAACTCTGTTGTATTATTTATCAATACAAACAACGCCGCTAAAGTGACGCGCACGCTATCATAGTATTTGAAAACTTACGAATCGCTATGAGTGATACTTTTGTCAAAGCTGACTCACGAAATCTTCCGAAAGTTGAATATTTGGCTATAAGTAGCCAGCCAAGTGGAAGCAAATAGATGATGATGTAAGTTGCTGTAGTAACAAAATGATAACATAATTAATACAACCTGTGAAAACTGCAGCTTCTGCAGTTATGTTTAAGAACAAAGAAATGTTATTTATCATAATAAAAACATACAGATATGTATTCATTGAAGGGGCAGCACATTGCAATACAGATGGAGCATTAGTACAACAAATTTTAGGAGAACACAAAGTGCCTGAAACAAATGCCATCAAATGTGGAAAGAGATTAGAAAGCAAAGATCTCCCAGCAATCCAAAATAAATTAAATATCAAAATAGAGAAATCTGGATTTATACTTATAAATAGTATTTTGGGAGCATCACTTGATGGTAGAGGTGAAGTGCCCAGCCACAGAAGAAGCCACCACATCATATTTTAAAAATAATGAAGTAAATTAAAAATTTAAAACCCAAATTATGTGTCAAATGATGGCTTGCAAGAAAAATAAAGAATTGTTCATGTGGCAGATTCTTTATTTGAAACAACAAAGAACATTCATGTTGTTTGGATGGACTCTAATGAGGTCTACATTAAAATTATATACTCCAAATATCCAATACACAAATAAAAATACTAGTGCTAAAAAGCAATAAAATACATTTATATATAAATAACTTTTTATTATTTCCCATTGTAAATTTATCAGCTCACAAACTATCATAACAATTTTATCCAAGTAGGGTACATGTTTATAGTATATACCATACTCTCTTACATGTCTGATTACTCTTTTAACATGGACTCTAAGCTCGCTATTACTTTAGTCTGATATACTTCAGAAGTAGTTGGCTTTGTGCCTGCATATATATACACTTGGTGGTCTCAAATATTTAATACTGTGTGAACTTAACAAAGATTCTATTTCTTTGAACCCTCTGTCAGCTAAACTAACAGTATTTATTTAAAACACTTATTAAATAACTTTTTGAACAATGGCTTTATCAGTTTTTTTTCCTGCATAGCCTATTAATATAAACCTTACAAAATCAGTGCAACCTATTAAGTACTTCACAGCATTACAATTTTTGGACTGCGACCATAGCAATAAATATTGTTTGGGTAATCCCAAATACTTCTTGTATTTGTTTAGCACCATATCTAACAATGATTCTAGTTTTACTTGTATTGCACACTGTAGATTCCTCATTTCTGAGGTACAACCAAACGTAGCTGCTCAAGATGTATCTTGAGAGTTGAGAGGATATTATCTCAATGGTAGTGACACTTGTAGGAAGTTTCCTAATTTTAAGTTTGTACTCTTATCTACCATCTTAATTTTGCACTGAGTTGCAACATTTATCTGAAAAGTAAGTAATAGGTTTAGTTATTTAGTGACAATAAATTGACCTCCAAAATAACTCTCCCGGTCTTCATTACAGTATTATTGTTGATAAGATGAAGTTACTTAGTTTTAGTTATAATGTTAATTTAAGTTGAAAGAGAAATTAAACTTATAGAGATATACCTTTTTAGGAAGTGTAGAATGTGTAAAAAAACTAGGCATACATTAAACCATCATTATTTTATTTTTAAAGACTTGCTAATGCTTGCAGATTGTAATAGCAATTTGTTTAATTCTGATAAATCTTTAGTTGTTTCTTCAGCAATATTGCGAAGTAATGCTGAATGTTTCAGTTTGGGTTCCTGATTCATTAACTTGCACTGGTATTAGTTCGTCAAATCCTCTCTAGGCTGTAATATAATACAATAAGTACCAAATGTTAGTAAATTAGATCATAACCAAAAAAATATATGATGAACTATTTGAAAAGTGAAAGTAACAATAATGAAAGAATATTACCTTCAAATGGTCTTCGCAACAATATATTGTGTATACTTTGCAATACTCCTTTACTTCACGACACCACTTTTCTCGCAAATCTTCTCGAGTACGAACAAAAAGTTCGTTTGGGGTGTTATAAGTATCGTTCTTACAGTTAGGTTTAGGTTCTTACAAAGCAATTTCTATAATCCATGATATGTGTGTAATGTTTTGAAAAGTTAAAAAACAAATACAACTCGAATGTCTGTTGAAGCTTGAGGTTATGTTTATTGTTATTGTTTACGAAAATTAGGGATGCCGATCTAAGATCGATAAATCAAATAATTGATTTCCGAGTAAATAAAATCGATTTTACATTGTCATTTAGTATTAAATAAATCCTGCGAATCAATGTTTTACCATAGTAAATTGAGTATTGTTTTTTCTGTATCTATAATAATATAATGAACCATTAAATCATTCACACATTATCTGGATAAGACATACATTTTTCAGGTTTCGATCTGAATCGATATAAAAACAATCTTTGCTCGGATAGAATCGCATCCCTATTGCAAATGACAACTGTATTTTTTTTTATTTCTGTTAAGCCAAGGTATCACTAATAAACTGCCAATGGTGACGTCATACAAAGGTTAAATGAAGGTCATTCATATTTTATCTAAAATATCAATGATTTATGATTATTTTCCATTTTTAAGTCGTAAGTAGTGATCAGTAAAGCTATTCCTCTAAATGGTTTTTATATCACAACTATTAAAAAAAAATGAACAATCCCCATTGTCACGTTATTGATTGGTTGCTAAGCAGTGGCGTTATTGATTGGTCGCTAAGCAACAGCGAATAGCGATTGCAGCGACATGTCATGCGATACAATTGTTACTAATGTTATTAATTGATTACTAAGCAACGCGAATGGCGATATGTCATCAAGTTTTCTTATAAAGTTATCATATAAAATTATCGTCTGTAAACCGACTTTACATGCAACCTTTTTTTTTAAATACCCCTTATCTATACTAATCTATACTAATATTATAAAGCGGAAGAGTTTGTTTGTTTGCTTTGTTTGTTTGTTTGTTTGTTTGTTTAAACGCGCTAATCTCAGGAACTACTGGTCCGATTTGAAAAATTAATAATATTAAAGGCTATATAACATCGCGCTACGACTAATAGGAGCGGAGTAACGACGTGAAATGTTGCAAAAACGGGGAAAATTTACGCATACGAAGTTGCGCGGGACAGCTAGTCTATACTAATATTAAAAAGCTGAAGCGTTTGTTTGTTTATTTGAACGCGGTAATCTCAGAAACTTCTAATCCGAATTTAAAAAATCTTTTACTCTTGGATAGCCCATTTATCGAGGAAGGCTAGGAAGGCTATATAACATTACGTTACGACCAATAGGAGCGGAGCAGCAACGAGAAATGTTGCAAAAACGGGGAAAATTTACGTAAACAAGGTTGCGCGGGACAGCTAGTTTAAAATAAAAGGTCGTCTGTAGAGTCGGTTTTATACGGTTTACCCTTACTCGATAAATGGACTATGCAACAGTAAAAGAATATTTCAATTCGAACCAGTAGTTCCTGAGATTATCACGTTCAAACAAACTCTTTAACTTTATAATATTAGTTAGTACTCGTATGTATTATCTTTCAACCTTGCTTGCCAAGCCTAGAAAATATATGATCAGCACATTATTAAAACTACATTGTGAGCCTTTTATCATTACACAAGCGTTGTAAAAGTCGGTGAAGGGGAAATGGGCGTGACTGCAGACAATGTTATTAGATACATCATTTTAAAACGAATGGATTTTACTGAGAATAACCCTCGGTGTATAGAGACACTGTATCTTGTATGTGGATAAATTGTATGGTGTTGTCTTTGTTTAATAGTGCTTATATTGTGTTTAATGTTTATACAACTACTACGGTACTAGACGTGTTATTGCAGGGTTCATTAGAGGCTTAATATTTGTTTTTTTTTTGTGAAAGACGCGTCGTAATATCTAAATAACAAACCGTCAAAAAAAACTCCGGACTAGCAACTGTGGCGCGGTGGGAGTGTGTCCGACTGCTACGCAAGAGGTCGTGGGTTCGATTCCCACTCGGGACACCACTTTGTGTGATCAACAAATTGTTGTTCCGGGTCTGGGTGTACTTTGTGTCCGCGTCTTATACGTTTGTAAGGTCATACGTGACACAGGGCTTGTAACCTACCACGGGAGTCGCCTTTAAAAAAAAAATGTTTACACACACGTAATTTTTTTTTTAATATTGTAAATAAGATTTCCATTTAAGTATCGTGTAAAAAATAAACGCTTTTTCTTTCTTTTCTTTTCTTCTAAATTCTCGGTATAGTGCGGTTGCGTCACTGACTGCGCCTCTCTCATAAAAGTGCTGGTGACATGAAGGCATGAACCTTCGGGGTTAGATCTAGTCAGGTAACCTATCACGACTGTACTAAGTAGTCACGTGCCACCGAAATCGTGTCTTGTAACCTGTTGTTTTAAATGTCGTTTCACTTTTAAATACTACAGTGCAACCTTAATATAACGTACCTCAATATAATGACTTCCTCGATTTAACAAATTCTTCGTAATCCCATTGTCTATAAGAATCAATATAAAATATACCTTTACAATGCGAACATTTTTTTGCGAACAACCTCTTTATAAAGAGTTTTCAACTATCAAGAAAAATGTATTCATACCTCTAATTAACGAATTTTGTCAACCCAAAACCTTTATATAAAGTTCCCACCAATATAAACTCTTAATCTTATAGTATGTGATTCATGTCGCGACATGTTGAGGTGAATAAAACTATTCTTTTACCTCTTTATAACGAACTAGCTCTTTCCCGCGGCTCCGCCCGCGTGGATGTCGGTTATCGCGATAAAAACTATCCTATGTCCTTCCCCGAGACTCAAACTATCTCCATACCAAATTTCATCTAAATCGGTTCAGCGGTTTAAGCGTGAAAGCGTAACAGACAGACAGACAGACAGACAGAGTTACTTTCACATTTATAATATTAGTATGGATTTTAAACCAACCTAACCTCAACATAACAAAGCTCAGTTCAACGAATTACTTGATATAACGAATATTTTCTTGTTCCCCTCCGATTTGTTAAATCGAGGTTGCACTGTATTAACTAAACTTATTTTAAGTTCTCGTTTATGTAGAATATGTTTGTCATCCCTTGAATTTTTAGTGGTAGGTGGTTCGTGGACTAGGTTCTAGAGCTGGTACCAGGTCTTAAGAAAGGGATTGTAATTGCGTTGTGAGAAATCAAAAGACAACTTCTATTTATTAATTGTGTATTCACATAAAGACTTTATAGCTTAAAATAAATAATTTTACAATAATTCGTTAAATGCTACTTTCCAGGGTGGGTAGACAAGAAAAATTCGCTTCGCAGCGAATTCGCTAACGCCTTCAATGTCAATTCCAAACAATCGTTCGCAAAAAAGTAAAAATAAAAAAATATAGTCTCCTGTAAACGTCAAATTCTTAAAATATTAAATCCGCCATTTTATTTGACAGCCTCTGTGGCGCGGTGGGAGTGTATCCGACTGATACGCAAGAGGTCGTGGGTTCGATCCCCACCCAGGATAAAACTTTGTGTGATGAGCACGATGGTTTATTTTGTGTCTGGGTGTTATTTATCTATAATACGAGTATGTATGTATTTAGAAATATATAAGTATGTTAATCAGTTGTCTGGTTACCATAGTACAAGCTCTGCTTAGTTTGGGATCAGATAGCGTTGTGTGAGTTGTTTATATTTTTTGTTGTATTATTTAGTTTTCTACATGATCTTACCATTCGCTAGATTAGTGATCCATCGAATGGAAAAAAATAGCGAGCAAAATAGCAATAGTGCAGCTTATCTACACATCGACTTGGATTGACGACGTGATATAATAATAATAATAATAATATCTTGGGACAACTCACACAACGCTATCTGATCCCAAACTAAGCAGAGCTTGTACTATGGAAACCAGACAACTGATAAACATACTTATATAATTTTAAATACATACATATTATAGATAAATAACATCCAGACACAGAATAAACCATCGTGCTCATCACACAAAGTTTTATCCTGAGTGGAGATCGAACCCACGGCCTCTTGCATAGCACTCGGATACACTCCCACCGCGCCACAGAGGCAGTCAAATATGTAGTAATATCTGTTAAAAAAAACGGTTGTCTGTAAAGTCGGTTTACGGACGATAATTTTACGTGATAACGTCTTAAGAAAACATTAATGACATTGTAATAAACAATCATGCCTGTGACAGCTTTATTTCCATTGTATCAGGTGTCGCTGCAATCGCCATTCGCTGATAGACTGATATTTCAGCCAGCCTTAGTTCCAATTGTATCAGATGTCGCTGCAATCGCCATTGCGATTGCAGCGACATCTGATACAATTGGCAACAGCTAATGAGCTGATAGACTGATATTTCAGCCTATTAGCAGACGAAAACGTGACACTTTTTCGATTCGCTACCGTCATAATTTTATAAGACGTTATCGCGTCAAAAAATCTTGATTATAAGGTCTAAATGCTGTCTTAACGTGTAAATATTCAAGTAAGGCCAAGTATGCGTCATAAACAATCACGAAGTACAACAATGTATATAATATGTACATAAATTAGTGCTCAATGTACGATACGTAGTTCGAAGTCGCGCCACCTGTTCGTTTGACTTCAATTAGAAATTATTCAATAGCAATGAACTAACTTGTATAGACACTCAATGAAATAACAGACCTTGTTATCCAATTGTGAAAAAAGAAGGGTTTGAGTGTACCTATGTAATACATGTTCGTAAACTTTCGCGATTCGTACGTTACGGGTCTATATAGGTCAATATTTTATTTTATGGCTAAATACCTTTGTGTTATTACACGAAGTTTCGACCGTATTGCAATGGTCGTGGTCACGGGTAGACTGCTGCTAATAAAATTCTAAAATGTGCATATGTACCTATTATGTTGGCATTCTGTTGGTCATGTGGGTATGACATAGGATATATTATGATTTATACGTTAATTATTTATCTGCGTGTCATCATGGCTCCTTCTTTACATTACATTACACTTTGTTATATCAATAATAATAATAAAATTTATTCATAAAGTATAGGTACAATAGCTTATCTTAGGTACCCTTATAAATAATAAACGGCACAGATGGATATTTGCCTGAACTAGGTTGAAATCTGTGTTTCAGGCGAGAAAAAATAAAAATAAATAGGCTAGGATTAACAAAAATATTCCCAAATCTAGAGTGTTTATCATAAGTAAACTAACTTACTTCTTCTTACTTTGAACTTTCAATCAAATCAATAACTATACCGTCCAATGTGATTCATTCTTAGACAAAGATCTCTCAATTCACATGACGCCCCGAAAGCGCCCCAAAATAGGAAGATACTGGAGGCGAAAAGTAGCCGAAACAAAGCAATTCCATTGATAGAAAGTTGTACTATTTCCCCATAAGTTATAGTTCTTCAGCATTTTAACTTATTCAAAAGAAAGAGACAGCAACCACGTCTACACGTGGTAAACATAAGAACTATACCTGCAATCACTTACTATGTCAAAAGAATACCGCATAAGATAACATCTGAGTGACACCCACTATAACACTACACAATCCAGTTTAAATTTACAATATCTGGTCCAAAATGTATAAGAACAAAGAGATTTTGTAAGCCAGTAACAATGATGAATGGCATCCTGCAAATAATTGTCCTTGGAAGCTAAGGGCGGGGTTCGGGCGAGGGCTGGCGCTGCGGAGGGAAGGCCGGGGGGGAGTACGGTGGGCGCGGCAGGGCTGTGACGTCAGGCCCTGCGGTCGACGACCCCGCACGAACAGCTGACGCCGAACAAGATGTGCAAAGCACACGTAACGGTACAACTAATTAAGGTTTAACACCACTGACACACTTTTTATGAACTAAACAGGTAGTATTGTCGAGAGGGTTCGATGCCCGTTCCTGCATATGAATGAATGCTTTGTTTATTTGCGTTGGTGTTGTGTACTGAATCATAGAAAAAGTTTAACGTTACGTAAACTGTCGTTATAACTGCACTTTTGCTCGTCTCAAACCAAAAATGTCATCGTGCTCGCAAAATCACTAGACTGAACCGAAATGTGTTTTTTATTTTCATACAGGATGATTTTTAATGTGTGCAATTCCGTAAAACATTCAATTCGTACGAGTTTTGTTGACAAAAATGTGTACGGAGTCGCGTCGAGTGATACTGTGGGTATATTGTAAATATATGAGGATATTTACAATATTCCTATGTCTAATAAATGGAACTGTCCTTTAAATAACTTTTTACAAGTTTTGGTTTAGTGCCCTTTCAACAATTTTGTTTGTGGCTAAACGTTGGACGCTGCTTTGTAGAACATCGCAACTACAATCCGGCTTTAGGATTGTAGTTGTAATGCAACGTAATAACATGAGGTTTACGTAATTACTTTAAATAAAAAATAGTCAAATCGGTTACGCCGAGTTTTAAAAAAAAGTGTAATATCATCGTTTTACAGACTACAAAAATATACAAATTATGTAGATACTAACATTATTTTAACAATAGTGAGTAAATAAACTGTTAAACAAATCCGAATTCCGCATCCGTAACAATAAGTACCTAGACGTTTCACATCAACCTGTATTTCCAACATACATTCTTCGAGTTGAAGAAGGATCTTCATTTTTGGCGGGTACTCGAGACGCCGACCGCACTTGTCCCAACAACCGTCTAATTTAAATTTGAAGCATTCCCCTCCGGTGTTATCTTGAGAGAGAGACTTCTGAAACTCGCAAGTTTGTAGGTCGAGGTTCACGAGATATGGTAAAGAAGACTACAGAAAGTCGACTCATTGCTCAACAAGAAATACAGGCACATAAAGACTTGCGTCGTTTTAGAACCCCTAGACAAGTGCCATAAACTCTAATCGAATAGAATGACAATCGATTAGGATGACGTTGAAATGAATATTCGATTAAATTCGACCAAGTTTGACCGATATTTGTGTATGTATGTGCTCGGGAGCCTGTTTTCATTCGTTGTAGGGAGCCGGACATCTGTATCAAATCTATCTAATTTGTGCTTGGAGTTATAAGTAAGTACACAGATTATTTACGTACAGATAAAAAGCTTCATACAAAACCTTCTTGATGCAAGCACACATAGATTTCGTCACAGACGCGGAGTCTCGAAACGCGTAAGACCAGAGACAGAGCGATTGCCACAATCGTACGGTATGGATGCTCGTTTTGTGCGCGAGTAAATCATGAGTAATTTACGTAGTTGCTATAATTGTTACGTAAGTGGGTGTTTAAAATCAAGATGAAACTGTGATTTGAAATTTTTTTAGAATGCCCAAAAACTCAGAAAGCCACGTAGATTACACATTTGATCTTGGTGGTGATGATGGTGATGGTGGTGATGATGATGATGATGATGATGATGATGATGATGATGATGGTGATGATGATGGTGATGATGATGGCGGTGGTGGTGATGGTTAACACAACCACACACACATACCACCACCACCCCCCACTATCACAAATAAAAGCTACAAATGCCAAAACCACAAATATTTTTAATTTTCTGCATCGCACACAACTTTATGCGTAGGCCAGAGTTGACAGCCCTAGCGGGACCCCCGAGTGTAGGTATAAAAATCGTGGTACATAAGTCGCAGTCAAATAGCATAACATGGTTTTATAACAACGGCTTCGGTATTTTATACGTTTTACAAAACGCCTAAGGCAAATTCTAATTATTTTGTACACTTTCGACAATGTCTGTGTCGACTCAAGAGGTCTCATTTTAGGATGGTTTGTTATTTATTAATACTTGTGTAGTTTTCGGTTCGGGTATGTTAAGTTAGGATATTGCTAAGCATGTTTTGTGTTAGGTAATACTCTCCTTTTTGTGGTAATATGTAGGCTTATTTTGTCCTATCTGTAAAAGTAAATAAACATCCATTGCCGCATGTATCATTTGAAAAGCTTGAATTTATTTGAGTAGGTAACTGTTGTTGTGTTCATCATTGTTAGGATAAGATTTGTATAAAAAGATTAATAATACGAACAGAACGTGCAAAATTTATTGGGACCGAACTATTATAACCGATAAAACAGTACATTACAATAGACCTGACATAACCATACATGATAAAACTACTAATACCGTCTATATTACTAACATAGCTATCCCCAACACTCATAACATTCAATCTACAATATCAGAAAAGCTATCAAAATATCAAGACCTTGCAATAGAACTCAAAACCCAATGGAAAGCGCACATAGTACACATAGTCCCAATTGTTTTGTCGTCAACTGGTGTGGTACCGAAAACGCTTAACCAAAGCATTGACATAATACACATGCCCACTCATACAATACATCTATTACAAAAAGCTATTATTCTTAATACTTGCCGCATCACTCGAAAGTTCCTCACATAATCATCTTTATCATCAACATAATCCATTTAACGCGTCATGCTTGGCTTAGGCCCGCATGCCACGTAATTTACCCCCAAAAGGGAGATAAAAAAATAAAATATAATAATAACAATAATTTTATTTATCAATTATAATATTTTTAAGCTATTGCATAGCTTCTATCGCGGGCCTTGAGCGCGGGGACCGAATCCAGAAATTCCGTAACGAAAAAACCTCACGCTCCCCACTCCGACGGGCACAGCGGTGATACTTTTTAGTTTTGCCATCTATCGATGAATAGCAGAACTTTTAATGACTTTTTTTTAAATAAAAAAAAAAATAATAAAAAAAAAAACATTGTTTTGTTATAATTTTTTTTTAATTCCTTTTTTTGTAATTTAAAAATAAAATTAAAGAAAAAAAAATTAAAAACATTGTTTTTTATAATGATTATTTTTTTTTTTTTTAATTGCTTAATTTGATAAAAATGCTATGCAATAGCTTTACCGCGGCAGTCCCCGAGTGCCACACATTTTTTTTTTTACAATTTAGTTAGGGGTCCTCTATTAAGCAATCAATGCCTGTTGTAGAGGACACCGCTCTTCCGTAGTATGATTGATACATTTTGGTCTGATTAAATTGATTAAATGTAAGGTAGACTAAACATAGGTTGTGTGTGTGTGTGATATATATCATATCACATTATTTTATATGTGCTAGCAATGCTTCTGTCTCTTCATATGTAATGTTTTTATCCAATCTGTAATATTTTTTTTACAATCATGCTGGTTTTTTGTATATATGTAGGTAAACCTTTTTTAAGATTGTAGAGGTAAGATGATGAGAAATATAGATAGATGGAAATTTGAAGATCTAACGTTCAGTTTGACTGTTAGTCTTTGATTTGTATGTGACTCTGTGATATATTTAGCATTATATGATAAATCATTCTGAGATTTAGGTGACACATACCCACGAGCGATTACCAGTACGTAAATTTGTCAAGCTACCTTCAATTCATCAGTGACATTTTTCAAATAACATCTATATTTTATACAACAAAGACATTAGGTATGTAAAATATTAATCAATCAGCTCGACCTAGCCTTTGTGGAACAAATAACTAAAGAAACGTATTTGGCTCGATCGGTAAATATTCACAAAAAATCCACCGACTATTTTCATACGAACCAGATAACCCCAGAGGGTTTAGGAAGAAATATGATTCCTATAAAACCTCTTTTATACAAACTGAATATTGAACCGTCGTTTTTGCTTAAACATTATACAGGGAAAAGACTATTTCAACAGAAGCTTCCAAATAATCATAAGTTGCAAATTCATTTAATAATATGAAATGCCAACGGCTTGTCCAAGAGGAAGAGTTTTTTTTTTTTTTTTTAATTCTTCTTTTTTTAAAGACGACTCCCGCAGTAGGATACAAGCCAATGTCGCGGGGGACTTCACGAACATACAAGTCACGGACACAAAGTACACCCAGACTCGGAACAACAATTTGTGGATCACACAAAGTGGTGTCCCGTGTGAGGATCAAACCCCAAGGCAGTAAACCAAATAGACATAATGATGATATCAGAAACCCATTTCACATCAAAGATTGTTGTTTAAATAACAGGATTCAAATCTTTATATACTTATATATTTCTTGTGTGCGTGTGTATGTCACTGAACTCCTCCTAGACGGCTGGACAGATTTTGATGATTTTTTTTGTGTGAGTTCAAGGGGATTCGAGGATGGTTTAGATTCACAATTGAACCCGCTTTACAAAAAAATCGGAAAGAGTCGAGGCGAAGTTCGCCGGTACAGCTAGTATACTTATATATTTCTAAATACATACATTATTAAACCGCGCAGCTTCGTCTGCGCAAAATTTCCCCGTCTTTGCAACATTTTTCATTGCTGCTCCGCTCCTATTGGTCGTAGATTGATGTTATATAGCCTATAGCCTTCCTCGATAAATGGGTTATCCAACAGTAAAATAATTTTTCAATTCGGACCAGTAGTTCCTGAGATTATTGCGTTCAAACAAACAAACTCTTTATAATATTAGCGTAGATAAATAACAACCAGACACAATAAACCATCGTGCTCATCACACAAAGTTTTATCCTGGGTTGGGATCGAACCCACGACCTCCGGCTTAGCAATCAGGGTTATAGATTACACTACTTGTAAGTAGCACTTTTGCTGCTCGATTATAAGCTGTTGTTAGTAAAAGGTGGTACCAATTCTAATTAGTTGCATGCACATGTCACTTAGGGGTATTTCCCGCACTTTAACCTTTTGCTGTGAAGGCCTAAGTTGTGTGGTCTGGGAATTCTAGGATTAGACATGAATTCGTACTTCGTATTTAGAACACCACTTTAATTCTTACATTCATTTTCAAAGTCAGAAACCATAGTTTTTGTTATTTTTCTTCTTCAAAAGAGGTTAATTCTGTGTATTTAAAAGATGGACTCCACAGGAGGCATAAAATGTTCAATGTGCTAAAAAAACAAACATTATTGCTCACATAGTCTGATAAGTTTAGGAAACTAACTTCTTAATTTTAGCTATAACCTTCAAATACACCAATCGATAAAGCGTGTTTTTTTTATGTACAAAAATGTTCATTAACTTATTTTTTATCAAAAGTGGATTTATACCCCTTTTCACTAAGCAACAGGCGCATACATTAATAGTAAATAATATGGTTTCTTAACATCGCTGATCTAGGTAATATTTCGTCGACTATTACTTTCATTAAGTACGTCACAGCCGTTCAGCTAGATTAACAGATAAAAAGACTGACACAACCAATTTCCAGGAAACGAACGAATAAACAAACTGCCATAATTTTAATAGAAATAATGATACAAAGTGAATGAAAGTAGCACGCTACATAATATAATAGCATTTTGTAAACAATTCCTAGAAAATACACAAAAGAAACATTGAGAAAACAGAAGGTAAACTTCATACGCACTTTGCTCGAGCAACACACATTGTCATCACTTTTTTTACTAGCTTTGTTGGATTATTGGCCCCATATCTTGTTAACCCATTCAGTTAAACGCAATGGCTTGTGTTAGGAGTGGGTTCACGTCGGTAGTATTGTGGGTAGGATTCTAAACTCATGATTCGCAGTCCAGCTTTAGCCATTAAGCACCCACCGCGTTGCATCACTGGATCATTCATAAACACTGAATCTTCAAACATCTTTCAAATTCCGTGTCTGTGACCAGTGTCTATATGTGCCTTTTTAAGAAGCTTTGTCACAAATATGATTATGTTACTCTGTCATAGCCACTTTTTGCATTACGTGCTATTATCATAATTTGTGGTTAATGTATCCACACTCCATATTAATATTATAGATATGAAAGTAACTTTGTCCGTCTGTCTGTAACGCTGTCACGCTCAAACAGCTAAACCGATTTAGATAAAATTTGGTATGGTAGGATATAGGATAGTTTTTATCGCGATAACCGACATTCAGGCGGGCGGAGCCGCGGGCAAAAGCTAGTATAGTATAAAAATACATCGCTATCTAAGTGCCTTGCTTGAGCGAAATACTATCTCAAAATACCAAGAGTAAAGAAGGTAAGAAAAGGAAATCCGTCAGTAAATCAAAAGAAATCTCGGAACGCCTTCCGAACAAAGTGGTATTTAGGTTCTGACGTTATTTATTTATTTTTTTGCTCCGAGGGTTACCTTCTGTATTTTAGGTGTTTTGTGTTCAAGTAAAAGATTTATGACTATGTCGTGGTGTTTTTCGAGATTAGGACAATCCTAGGAAATACCTAATATAGCTAGTTAGCAGAAAATACTGTACTAACCGTACCAAGCAGTTTACACTTTGTTTAAATTTATTTAAATGATATACGTTTTTGGTCACTTTGGTTCACCTTTATAGGTTACACTGGATCACTAGTCTGTTGGCCAAGTGGTTTGTGACCCTGACTGCTAAGCCGGAGGTCGTGGGATCGATCCCCACCCAGGATAAAACTTTGTATGATGAGTACAATGATTTATTATGTGTCTGGGTGTCATTTATCAATGATATGTATGTTTTTAGAAATATATAAGTATGTTAATCAGTTGTTCAATTCGGATCAGTAGTTCCTAACATTACCGCGTTCGAACAAACAAACAAACAAACTCTTCAGCTTTATAATACTTATAATTGTCAATTTCCGTGGATCGCATACAGAACTTTGCGATAAATAAATCGTTGCTCTCTTCATTATATGGCATCTGCCAAATGAACATTACTTTTTAGCTATGTAAAATCAATTTACACATTCATGAGATGTTTTTATGAGTAATGTATGAGTGTAAGAATCACAATCACATAATTTATGTTGCAATTTAGTTTTTACGCGAATAATGATTCTACATCGATATGACTTGTGAATTACGAATTTTACGAGTGACTCGATCGACACTTAGACGGTTATTACTTCGTTCGAGCAAAAATACGAATTTAATTGTCGAATTAATACTTCCGAATAACTATTTGAATTAGGTAAATGAGCTGTGATTTACGCACGCCGATCACAACTCGGAACTTTTGAATTACGAATAACAACGTTCAATTTATAATTCCTAATTTAAAAATAAAACCAATTTCTCTATTACATTCTAAAAGTACGTTAGGTCCTCTAATATAAAAGGTAACTGGTTCCACGTTAAAACATTTCACAGAGAAACGTTCGTAATTAGTTTTATTTTATTACAGCAAGGAAATGAGAAACGTATTTTTCTTTCAGAAAATTTAAATTTAAAATGGAATCGACATTTAACTCCAATCCGAGCACAGAGACGGTATGTCGGTAACTTAATTTAAGAGTTAATGGCATCAGTTAATTTCCAAATTCAAACACGCGTTCCTTAATCAAAGGTGAAATGACATTTGCGAAATGTTTTGATCGTTGTTTCGTGTAAAAAATATTGCCAAATTAAAAAATATAATCGGTCGATGATATATTTCCTCGTGGTGTTTAAAGGTAGATATTATTCTAGTGTCAATCATTACTGAGTGATTGGCACGCGAATCCACGCAATGTATTTCTATGGCACGAGCCAGTTTTTATACAATACAAAAAATAAGGTAATCAGGCCACTGACCCATCTGATATCAAGTATTGTTACACTCAAAGCGTATCAACTGTTTGTATATATTATCATCGTTTAACTGAGTGTTTTATTTAAATAATTCAGACAAATAGCATGTAACTGTAACTACAGAAGTACATTTGCCACGTATTATGTAACCTAATAACTTTGCCTCCATCAAAATCAATTACATGAAATTTCAATTTGGAATTCCATTTGACAATTGGGACACTCAATACACAAAATAAAGCCGACTCCAATTACCATTACAGTCACAACATTAAGCTGCCGAGTATTGTTTAGGCTATATTGTGCTCCGCGAGACCTGCGATGTACGACGATACATAAGATTCACTCACAGAATCGAACAAAGCCGAACATTGACAAGCAATTTCCAATCGCACCCCTTCGTCGCAGAATATATAATTTCTAAATAACCGACGCGTATTTCGAGCCGTGTTTCAAAAAGAAAATCGTTTCACCTTATTATTTCCAGTGAAAATTGGTTATTACGTTCAAAAGTAGGTCAAGTGGCAACACTGAAACGACATCCAGGCCACTAGTGCGGGGATTTGAAGTTTTGAAATATTCCATTTTTAAATCTTGTGTGATACTGGCTGGATAAAATGAAACATAATATTTTGTGGGTAGAGGATGAAATTCTTGGTTCGGTTAGTGAAATGTGTCAGTTGTTAGCGAGAAGAGTATAGCTTGGTTGGATGGCTGCAAGTCAACGGATGAAGGCGTCTCGAGAGGCCACCACGGATCAGAGAGCATTGTGTTATCCAGTCAGGTTATTCTCAACGGTAGAATGCATATAGTCAAATACAGTTCTCCACCGCTATGTAGAAGCACAATAAGGCTTTCGATCAAAGTCAAAAGGCCGTTGAGTTCGAATGCAGCGTTGTTCAACTATTGCCGTGAATACGCTCTTAGTTCTAACCTATTTGGATTTACTAGACAGTTTAATACGAGTATATAAGCGGATTTATTTTTCAATGCTGTTTTTTGCAACTAATTGCGTGGGTTCTATTATTGTTTTTTTTACTAGCTGTCCCGCGCAACTTCGTCTGCGTAAATTTTCCCCGTTTTTGCAACATTTCTCATTGCTGCTCCGCTCCTATTGGTCGTAGCGTGATGTTATATAGCCTATAGCCTTCCTCGATAAATGGTCTATCCAACAGTGAAAGATTTTTTTAATTCGGATCAGTAGTTCTTGAGATTACCGCGTTCAAACAAACCAACAAACTCTTCAGCTTTATAATATTGATATAAATTAAAAAAAAAATGTTAACACATAAAGAAGGCTTTTTAACTGCCTTCAAAAAAGTTGGTTCGCTGTTTGACCCGTGTTTACGTATGTATGTATGTTCGCGATTTTCTCTAAGCTAGTGATCCGATTTAGATGGGGGTTTCGTTATTCGACTGCTTATTTTTCTGGGAAGGTTTTAGTGTATGAAATGTTGTCCTAGCTTATAAAACACCAGAGATATAGACTAAAACATAGGAGTGAGTCAGCCAAATTTGCATTCGGTGATCAGCTTAAATTTTTTTATTTAAAAAAGTTATTAATAACTTAGTTACTTGGTTAAAATTACATTCAACAGTAAAACAGAAACTGCATTAGGTTTTTTATTGAAAATTTCTCAAATAACGTTGTTAGTAGTATGAAACAAAAACAACAGAAAACCCACTTCTTATACCATATTATTGTGCTGGGCAGCTACGGAACCCTATATTGTGCGTGGCTTGACATGAACTTTCCCGGTTTCTAGGAGTGAGGACCTCTAACCACTAGATCAACAGGCAAGTCATTTGTTTCGTAACTTGCACTATTGCTCTTGTTTCCCACTAGGGTGGCAAAGTTTGTCCCGAATGATAATATTATATAACGCTATTAATATAAGTGACAGGGTACTTGATTAGGTAGGCAGTGTAATGTGTCCTTTCCTTGTATAGTTTGGGACTTGTTACCGCTATATACCTATATACACATATACCGATATAAATAAATATATTATTCTGTATTATTATTATTATTACTTCTACGACGATGAATTTTGTATCATTTATACTAATATTATAAAGCTGAAGAGTTTGATTGTTTGAACGCGGTGATCTCAGGAACTACTGATCCGAATTCACATCGCGATATGAAATTTTTCGATAAAAATACTATCCAACAGTAAAATATTTTTTCAATTCGAACCAGTAGTTGAGATTATCGCGTTCAAACGAACAAACAAACTCTTCAGCGTTATAATATTAGTATAGATAAACAATAAAATAACGCCGGAAACACTCAAACACGAGCACAACGAACCCACGCAAACAAATCCACGCATTGCCTACACAAACCCTTATATTATTACATCCGAGTTGATCTCACAAAACATAATTGAATTCATAAGAAGCAACTTTTCTATATGAATAGCACAAAAGCATAAACATTTGGTCTCGCACTCGCACTAAGGCCATATATTCACTAGCGACAAATGGGCGAGACGTGACGGACGACTTGCCGCGGAACACGTGGCGCGGCAGACGTGACAGGACGATACTATGGGACAAACACTACCGGAACATGTATCTATTGTGAAATATCATTTTATGACATACTGGCTGACTTTTGCAACATTTTACATTGCTGTCCCGCTCCTATTAGTCTATAGCCTTCCTCGATAAATGGGCTATCCAACAGTAAAATAATTTTTCAATTCGGACTCGTAGTTCCTGAGATTATCGCGTTCAAACAAAACAAACCCTTCATCTTTATAATATTAGTATAGATGACAGCTCAAGTTTCACAACTTAATTTTTAGATAATTGTGGCTAAACTATAAGCCGATCAAAATCCTCACAAAAATTATAAGTCAGTACACATTCGTTCTAAAACTTTCTCCTAAATATAGAGCCGTGACGTCATAAAAATAACGGCCGGCTACTTTTACGTTATAAGCCAAATTTTAGTTGCTTACCCATAAAATATGACGGTTTACGATCCGACGTGTCACTTGTTACGCTCGTTTACCGTTCTTGAAGCTTTATGGTACTATACACATCACTGTATTGAGTAAAGAGTCAGTCATCAGCCTATATTGGTACACTGCTGGATATTTCCTAGGCCTCTCTTAATTTAAGCCACGACACTCGGTCCTCAGCCTCTTGTTTTTTGTTGGCCGTAAAAAATGCCTAAACGCTCACCTCCAGCACCCGGGGCAGACGACAGCTTCCTAGGTCTCTCCTAATTTAAGCCATGACACCCGGCCTCTGCCTCCTGTTTTTTGTTGGCCGTAAAAAATGCCTAAACGCTCACCTCCAGCACCCGGGGCAGACGCCAACTTCCTAGGTCTCTCCTAATTTAAGCCATGACACCCGGTCCTCTGCCTCCTGTTTTTTGTTGGCCGTAAAAAATGCCTAAACGCTCACCTCCAGCACCCGGGGCAGACACCAGCTTCCTCGGTCTCTCCTAATTTAAGCCATGACACCCGGTCTTCTGCCTATTGTTTTTTGTTGGCCGTAAAAAATGCCTAAACGCACACCTCTAGTTACCGGGGCAGACACTGGATGCAGTGTGGGACCTGCCCCCACTAAAAAATCGGCCGTGTACCTACTCGCCGCCTACACGGATAGGTCGCCGGAACTAGCTATATCTTCGGCACCCACCCAGCAGCAAAGCCCCACTTACTAATATACAAGTGGTTTAATGGATTGTTAAGCACTGTTGCAGTTATAGCTGCTGATTTAATTTCATCTAAAATAAATTATTTTGTTTATCGCTAGTTGTCCTATATTGATTGCATCAAATTCAAATGTGCCATAGTCTATATAAGAGTATACACACACGACGTCTCGGACATTCGCACGAGAATCACATACAGGCTAATATCATTAAAAGCTTATAAATAGATCTTAAAGAGCCGATATGAATATAGAACGGTGATAAGGTATGCGGCCAGCGTGCATAGCAATCGCTAGTCAACGCGCGTCTCGTGTGTAACCCCCCTTAGTGGTAAATTAGGGTTGTAAGAATACGTGTTGTGCAGACCAGGGTTAACTAAAACAGTTTTAAATGAAGTTTTGTCTGTGCGTGCATTTGTGTAATTAGATTTTTAAATATGGATTTTATTATTGGCTGAATGATCTAAAGTAGGTACCTATTTGTTATCGCTGACTTATTAACATTAATAACACACTGTACCTGTGAATGCAAAAGTTTGTGAGTGTGTATGGATATAAATCTACTCTTTTACGCATAAACTGTTGAAGGAATTTTGATAAAACTATACAACAATATATTTTATACACCAGACGATCAGAATAACACATAAGTTAGTCTTTTGCGAGTGCCTACATAAGAATGCTACTTATCTACCTATAACATAACTGTTTAAAACATTCTAAGAAGAAAACATGCGAAACAGTGACTTTTAAACTTCCGCGTTGCATGATTATAACTATTTATTATACGGGAATTAACGCGCATTATTTACCTTAAAATTCGGTCGAAACGTCAAGCAAGTTTAAGGTAAATAATGCGCGTTAATTCCCGTATAATAAATAGTTATATGTGAAACTGTGAACCATAATAACACATTGTTTACACCGTATCTCAGTAAACACCTCTCTCACCAAACTCTACATTAGTAATACCATACGGAACAAATGTTTGAAAGCGTAGCTACGTCTTAATTTTTAGAAACGCTGCGATTATCCGGATAACGAGCCGGCCTCCGGTAATTTTTTAGATGTTTCAATAGATACGAACACGAAACTAAATAACATGAAAACTAATATGATAAAAAAACGTGTTTAAAACATGTTTTTTAAGATTTTAAAGCGGCGATAGCCTAATGTCTAAGGCATCGGTCTCGCAATCATGAGGTCGCAAGTTCGAATCCTACCCATTATACTACTGACGTAAACTTCTAACACAAGCCTTTGAGCTGGACGGGTTAACAAGATTGCATGTAATGTAGGACTCAATCCCACATTGCTAGTTATCTTTTAAAAAAAAAGAAGGCCCTGAAATGTTGTTTTATAATAAACTAGATTCTACCCGGGGGTATGTTGGTTTGAGAAAGCATGTCTAAGTAAGATTTAAGTTACTCTGTATCAAATTATATCAAAATCCACCTACTAAGATGTAATCCATAATAAATAAAGAGAGCCTCGGAGAGAGATTCCGTTCGTGTCTTATTTACGTCCCATGGTCCCATCGGGCTATGAGAGTGAGGGAATAGATAATGCACTTGTGTCTGCGCATACACTTGTGCACTATAATATCTCCCATGTAGTTGGTTTGTCTCTGTCTGAAATTGGCCGCTGTCCGTAACCAATATCGGTTAGGAGACAATTAATAAATAAATAAAAAAAAAAAAAAAAAAAAACATCTTCAGACAGTCTTAAAAAAGGACAATTCAGCCGTCTAAGACGCTTCGAGATTTCGGTAACCGGCACTTACATTGTGTACATGTAGGTGATGTAGGTAGGCAGCCCTACGCATTAGGCCGTTTACAAACAAATTTTACGTGCGGGGAAGCCTTAAAGTGGCACAATCAATTCGTACGGCTCTGCCATTGTGAAATCGTCAGTTAATTAGTAGTAGCTCTGTTGATGCGATGGCGTAAGTCCTTGTTATATTCGTGTGGTTTTAGATTCGTCTTTTTTATTGCAACGAAACATATAATCTTGGAGAATGAGAACGGGACAATTCGACGTACATCTCGCGAAAGTAATTTATTAATGTTGTTATTATCGCAAGCTGTTTGCTATTAAAGCAGTCGGAATTGGGTATTTGACTACTATCAAAATAAAATATTTTATACTAACCATGTAAAAATGTGCCAATGAGCGTTCTAAAAAAAATGTTTGATCAATATTTAAGGTGTTCATTAATTTTTAAACATAAAAAGAAACACTAAAAGTAAATGATTTGACCATAGAAAACGTGACGTCACATGCTAGCATTTCATACAAATTTGTACAGAGCGGATCGTTTTTGACGTTTCTTAAAAAGAGGCTGATTTGACTTCAGTCAAATACCCTATTGTTAACATTAATTTATGTATGTGTGTATATTATACTAGCTGTCCCGCGCAACTTCGTATGCGTAATTTTTCCCCGTTTTTAAAACATTTCTCGTCGCTTCTCCGCTCCTATTAGTTGTAGCGCAATGTTATATAGCCTATAGCCTTCCTCGATAAATGGGCTATCCAACAAAAAAAGATTTTTTCAAATCGGACCAGTAGATCCTGAGATTAGCGCGTTTAAACAAACAAACAAACTCTTTCGCTTTATAATATTAGTATAGATACACTTTCATCATTGATCGTAATCAAATGAATTATTGTAAGAATTTATAAAAAAAATAGATGAAGGTATTCAGGTGACATCTCCTGACGTAGATCTTATATGAGAAGAAGCT
This sequence comes from Herminia tarsipennalis, assembly GCA_945859575.2. Classification (NCBI taxonomy): domain Eukaryota; kingdom Metazoa; phylum Arthropoda; class Insecta; order Lepidoptera; family Erebidae; genus Herminia; species Herminia tarsipennalis. The sequence continues at coordinate 3,134,663 of OX243843.2, read as the reverse complement.
GGACAGATACTGCTGATAATGCGGAAAATTCATAAGATTATTTTTTTCTAAATATTAGTAATATCTTGGGACAACTCACACAACGCTGTCACATCCCAAACTAAACAGAGCTTGTACTATGGCAACCAGACAACTGATAAACATACATACATATTTCGAAATACATACATATACATATTATAGACACCCAGACATGGAATAAACCATCGTGCTCATCACACAAAGTTTTATCCTGGGATCGAACCCACGACATGTGGGTTAGCAGTCAGGGTCACCAACTACGATTTCAAACATCTAGTACCCATTATAAAATATTTCTAGTGACAAAAAGCATAAGTAGATGAGTAGACTGCATAACTCATAGGTTCCACCAACATCAATGGTATCCTCAAATGTTGCTGATTAAAACCAAAAACTAATCAAATAATTACACAGCCATTTTCAATTAGGTATTAATATATTTAATTAAATTTCAACCTTGATATCGTAACAGTCAAAGACACGAAGTTACTTTCGTATATACGCATTGCATAACGTGGATATTCGCAATGATGTAGGTACATAAAGAGTTCATTGACCGCATATAATAATTACACGTTTAATAAATGTGTGTGTCTGTCTGTAGTCATTTTGGTGATGATAAACGGCTGTGTTTACGACAGGCGATTTGATAACGAGTGCAGTGTTAATGACTTTGTTCGTAAAATGTGATTTGTTTATTTATGGTATCATCAAGGCATGTTTTCAATGAGAAACAATGTTTCTGAAAAGTTGTTTCAAAAAAATAGATACACACAACTATTTCAAAAAATATTGGAATGTATTTGTTTGCAGGCTGGGAGGCTAGACGAATAAAAGTGTAACAATTAGACAGCGTTCAAAAATCTACTATTTATGATTAGGTGAAGCTAGAATAAGGATGTGTTACATAGGTTGTTTGTGTTTTTGTAAAATGCTGTATAGCTTTCAGGATCGAAGGGTATGTTCCAATACGCTCTGGAGTACTGCAAGGTGTGACGTCAATTCAGGGCCATATTACTAGCAAACCTGTTAACCTCTCCAGGTAAGCGCAATAGCTTGTGTTAGGAGTGGGTTCACGTCGGTATAACGGGCAGGATTCGAACCCGCGACCGCGGTGATTGCGAGACCGACTCCTTATCCATTAGGCTTAATTCCAAACCAACACACTAAAAAGTGAGAAATAAAAACTACATTTCCTGGCACCTACTACAAAATGTTTATCTATTTTTTGTTCTTGTACCTAATAAAATAATATAGGTATTATTTTATGTTTTTTGGTTATCTTGTCTTTGTTTTTGAAGTCAGTTTAATATTTTTTTGTAAAAAAAGTTTTTACAAGCCTGTGTGAAGTCGTCGTGTCTAAAAAACTGTGTAGTAATTCCGTCATTACTAGGCGCTTTATTGTTCTAAGCTGCTTGAGAGCTGGCTCGGCCCTGGTTGATATCTGGGATCTCCTCGGTATATTGGCCCGTGAGTGATGCTCTGTGATAATCAACGCTACATCCTACGCATCTAAAGCGCTAGATATTCTCGAGTATTTCGAAACGTTTTCAAATCCTCTGTGATTAGTTTCATTAGATAGAGTCTGCCTACCTGGTGCGCAAAAACTTTTATGAATTGTTAATTTTGTGTTAGATTTTCTGAATAATAATCCCAACCTATTGTATTCAGAGAATTTTATCTCGACAATCTAGATTTAAAAGCCAGAATAAGAAAGAAAATAAATAATTTATAGTATTTTTGTCATTTTTATAAAAAAGTCGAATACCCGGTTTTCTGAAACTATCCGGTTATTGCATGCTCTAATACACAAAAACAAAAATGATACAGCAAAAGGAACTACGTTTCAACCATAAGACATCCAATCCATAAGACATCTCTCTTTTTTATTTCATGTTTTAGAAACAATGTTTTTAAACAATTGTTCCTTATCGAATACGTGACTATATTTTCATGCCAAAAATGTATGTAAAGTGTAATGTGAAAAGACTTCTACGGCTCACCTAACCATAGTGTATATTTTAGTAGTAGCTGACAATTTACCTGAAACAAAATAGACAGTTTGTTAGACTTTATTTAAGTAACAAGTTATGAATTTCGGGTCTATCTATTAGTTTCTAACATTTGCCTTAACAGTCGACAAGCAAAATAAGTGAAAGCGTGTTTTACCCAAGATTTTCTCGAATACAAATTTTCATGCAAAAAATTTCTTGCAAGCAAGAACGCTCATCTATTTTAAATAAAATATTATCATAAAATCATATTCAGTTAATTCGAGTCTCGTTTTATTGATACAAGTTTATATTAAAATGAAAACGACCGACCGAGACGCGGCGAGAATTACTCACTTTGCACGCGATTTTCCCGCCACTTGCATCCGAGAAACATTTCTTGTGTAAAAAACACGCACAAAACATTGAAACAAAAATTAAAAACACGCAAAGGCAACCCTATTCATTCCAACGTATTTGTGAAACGCCAACAATGTTGATACAAGCAGTTACTGCGATATAGCGTGAGAATACGAATACGTTAAGCAACCGATGCATAGTGAAGTTCATCGAAGCGTTTTTTTTTTTAAGTATTTAGGTTGCAATGATTTGCGCAAACGCGCGTGCATCCTACGCGTGGAGGCGCGTTATCGAAGCAGCGTGCGAAGAACAGCTAACGGGTCAGCCAGGCCAAAGTAAACAATTACGATAGCATTGTTACCGCGGTCGTCGACCCGGCCGCCATGCGCCACTCTACTCCACACCTCACACATTACCAAATCGCGCGGCCACTCGCGCGCAACACAAAACTAAACGCCACGCACATGCTTCAAACTCAATCCCATTTGCATACAAATACGTGATTCACCTAACTAGTTTTCACCTCGGCGTTCGTCCAAATAACCTGAATCTCAAAACGGCCTATCAAAGATAAACTAGTTACACAATCCAATAACCAAACTCATGTCCCTATACTTTCGTTTTCGTAACAGTTTTTGAAAAAGTATCTAATCATGCGAGGTCCACCCGACGCGTGGAACACGGGACGCGAACCAAACGTTGTTTTTCATTTATCACCTTGTTCGCTTCATATTTCATGTTGTCTTGGGAACGGGCGCGTTCTAAAATCTTACCAGAAAAGAAAATATCCTTCCATTTTCACGGCGCTAAACAACGACAGTGATCCGGGGTGAGGGGACGGAGGTTACTGTTTTTTCGTCGAACAAAATACCGTCGGAAACTCGTCAATATATCAGAATTGTCCAACGCAGAGGGAAACTGCGAGGGACGCGATACGGGCGCCGATAGTTTCAGAAGCGATAATACAACTCTAGACCAATTTACGCACCAAGGGTAAGTAAATTGCGGGCGTTTTGGAAAATTTGGGGTCTGAGCAGACGAGATACTGAACAATACATGTGTGCGTGGTGTAATGACGTCAGTTATATCACCGTTGATAAGATAACGCTATTGGAATATTGCTTACAAACAACAGATTCTAAGAAGCTACTTTGCCTCTCAAGAGTAAACAATAAACAGGTCATATGATTGGCTCAGTACAAATTTTCAACTTTCGTTTTGTAACTCTCGCAGCAGTTATTTCCGTCTGCATTTTTATGCTCTTTATGATTACAAGCCTCATTTAATCTTTCTGTCTCTGCTTTGTTAAAGAAGTCAGTCGAATAATGCTTTTCTGCTTTCTTTTCGATAGAGCTCGTCCTAGTTCTGAGACAATTACATTTTTTGTGAAATACCGAGAATGTTACTACGGAACGCTCTTTACAGAAAATTTTCACAGCAACAACATTGTTAAAAATAAGCCGAACAGATATTAACATCTAAGAATAGCAATATTTTAAAGCCTATGACTGAAGCTCACAAACGTACCTAATCCAATCAAATAGGGTTTAGTGCGGGACCACAACACCGCATTTCTTCATAGTTCGTGCAAACCACAGATTCATTACGACGGGTGGAAACGCCGCAGATATCAAAGGTCATATACTCGCGCCCAACCTGTGCCGGTCCCCAGGGCATGACGAAACTAACCATCCTCACACTCACACAATTCCAAAGAACTTGTTCCCTTTTATAGTAGGAGGCACACTTAGATATATTATTTTCCTCGCCAATACATCATCTGGTGCAACGACTTTAATATTCATGCTGAATTTACTTGAAAACTACTTTGGAGAGCGTTTCAAGATGTTTTCCGTGTTTCATTCAAATTTAAAAAGGACTTTTACCATAAATATTTGAAAACTATTACTCAAGTTATAAGAAAAATAATATCTAATCCTAACACCTGATCATATACTTTGACTGTGACGAACCTTAACAAAATAACTTAGAATTCGTATAATAGAAGATAATAATATGATAAGCTATGAATACTATGAATAATACGCAAGCAGGCATAAATCGTACGATTCGCACCAAGTGAAGTGAATCTGATTTGTGTCCCGTCTACGGAGGCAGTTAGAAAGTGTTCTTGCGTACGCAATATGTGGCGGGTACGCTTGCGCGTCATGAATAGAAATCGCACCGATAACTTTTAACCAACTCTGCTCAAGCCTACTTCCCAAGTAATGGCTCTCTGATAGACAAGGGACAACTCCACTCCTGTTTTATTACTTTACTATCTACATATTATATTGCGTTTGTTTTTGTATGGATCACATTGGCACTTGAGCAATGTGAGATTGTGTACGCGTTTTCATTTTATGACTAAACTCCGCGCGTAAGATAAAGTTTATTGACGGCGAATTAGCCAAGTTATACAGCCTAAATATATTTCGTTCTATTCAAAGTTAGAGCAATCTGTCTATGTATAATAATTCACTGTTGAATACAGTTATAATCTGATGGGAACATCGTTTTTGGCGAATGCGAACATTTGGCAAGCGTCGAAAATTTGTCTTCGCATATCTCAACCACGTAGTAATCGATTCATAGCAAAACTATCGACGATTTCGACTTTATTCTATCTTCTTTCTCTTTTTAACATATGCAATAGATAAGGAAATCTCGTTCACATGCGTGTGTAGGATAAAGACCGAGAACGCAGCTCACCACTCTTCCAATGATTGTACAGTAAATTCAGTAAATTATACCTTCGGCCAACGCTGGGACAGTAAGAGTCCATATATTCTAGTTTTTAGAGTGAACCCCGCTGTTTTCCACAGACCAATGCGTTCTGCCCTCTCCACTGCGGCCACATATATCGCTTTGGATTAGTAAAATGTCCCATTTTTTATTCTGGTAATATGATTTGGACGGACTGATAGGAATTGCACTTGTTCGGGATATAAACTTCTGGATTTATATCATAGCAAATGGTTTGGGTTATAGTAAGTGTTACTGTAGGTCATATGATAGGATTGGGGCGATGGGTTTTGGATTTTAGAGCTGATTGGATTAAACCAAAGGAAAAATATGTTTAGAAAATAGATGTTTTAGATACACATATGTACATCGGGACTGCGTGAAATATTTCCATCCACCTTGTACCAGCCAGGTGTTTGGAAAGGAATAACGTCTTTTGCCGTTCGTAAAATCTTCGAGATTTGGAGTGCGGACTATGTACAGTCTTTGTCTTATATAGAGTATTTTTTAATAAAAGAATTACTCCATTCGTCCGCATAGTAGTTGAAAAACCCCGCGCCTCACGGAGACATCGCTAAGCTGCCATCAGTCGACCCGTGACCACTATCGGTGCAATTCGATCGAAACCTCAGATAAATAAAAGATTCGTACCTTTTAATATTTCACGCGATTAATATTTCACCCGATATTCTTATCTATACTTATGTTATAAAGCTGAAGAGTTTGTTTGTTTGTTTGAACGCGGTAATCTCAGGAACTACTGATCCGAATTGAAAAAATATTTAACTGTGGGATAGCCCATTTATCGAGGAAGGCTATAGGCAATATAACATCACGCTACGGTACGGTACGCTACTCTTTATGGTTACGACTAATAAGAGCGAAGCAGCAATGAGAAACGTTACTTAAATGGGGAAAATTTACTTAATGTATCTAATACTAGCTGTCCCGCGCAACTTCGTATGCGTAATTTTTCCCCGTTTTTGAAACATTTCTCGTCGCTTCTCTGCTCCTATTAGTCGTAGCGCGCCTTCCTCGATAAATGGGCTATCCAACAAAAAAAGAATTTTTCAAATCGGACCAGTAGATCCTGAGATTAGCGCGTTTAAACAAACAAACAAACAAACTCTTCCGCTTTATAATATTAGTATAGATATGTAAAAATCGCAAAAGCCTAAAAATAACAAGTCGAAGTTTATCAACAGTAAACAGTGATTTTATCAAACGCCATTAGATAATAAAGTTAGAAAACGGTAAGGAATAATAAAAGGGTTGCTTTTAAGAAAACATGTTTGTAGTGTTAGTAATTGTTACTTTAGATAAAGGTAACAATGATCTCACAACAGTGTTGACAATAAACACATTAGCTTCTAAGAAAAGATTTATCCCTGAAGATCGCGTCACGACATAGCCCGAGGCAAACAATGTTACTTACGTAAAAGGTTGGCGTCTCAACCCATCCATAGAAGTCATATCCACGTTGCCACAAACAATTTTTCTAGTTACATGTCCTGCATTCGTTGATCCCTTAACTTGGCATAGAGCGCACATAGCCGTGATCCACAGATGTAAAACGACGATAGATCGAGTCACGTTCTTATCTTATACTAGAGAGTTTAGAGACCCCAGTTGGTTCACTGGTAATGCGGTACTAGCAATCACGCAAGCACGTCTACCAGAGCAATTTGTAAGAAAAAATATGATAGTGTCTACGTGAGCCCTTGGTTAGAAGTACTATTAATTAAACTTGGCAGGTATACTATCTTCGTGCTTATGTATGAGCACGAAGATAGGCATATTTGAGCTAATAAAATAGAACAAAACATTATTTTAAAGTTAATGGTATGAATCTAGCCTACCAATTAATATCGATCGAACTATACCAAGATGCAACTAAGTAGCAGTGTTAATGTTTTACAATGATATAGAACGATTTCTAACATTATATCAGAGTCAGTATAAGAGTCTCGAGGTTTGTATTTAATGAAGCATTTAGAACAGGTTTCTTATAAATAAATACACCGGGACATGTCAGACCATGCTCCGCGTAGAGTTCAGCAGCAGTCACTACAAAGAAAATAATAACTATTAGTTACTATCACTACTTATTAGGCAACTGACCGCTAAGAAAGCATACATTTTCGATATATCAAAACGATAGAAAGCCAACTTGTTTCGGAACAACTGCAAACATACTTTTAAACAGTATAAAGTTATTTGAATAACAAAGAAATCGCAGAGACCGCAATGAAACGTTCTTATCTCAAGAATATTGCGATACAAAGCGAAGTTGCATCGCTATCTAAAGAAAATTTAGCGTAGGTACACAATACCCAGTCGATACACACTGATGTACATGATATATGTTATGTATGACAAAGAGTGCCTGCAACAATACAAGGTAATGGCGACAATGTCTCGCCCGTCGATTGGTGACAACCTGTCGACGTTAATGCCGATAACAATGACGTGTATCTAGCGAACACACGAAAATGTACGCCATCTTAAATGATCGACGACGAAACGAAGATTAACAACATCGAGACAAAAAACATCACTTGAAGCATACTAATTATGCAGGGACTAATTAAATCAAACTTGGCAATAAGCAACGCTGCGGTACCCCTTATTTTGATTGCTTCCATGTAAATTCATTCTCTGTTATTCGTATTCAGTTCTAAATGAATTTCGTGTCCAACGACATCCAACCGCAATGGCCCAACATTGAAAACTTTATAAATTATTATTACAGCTATACAAGCGAACAAAACAATCTACAAATTCGAACTACATAACGGAGTGGTTAAATTGAATTGTAAAAGTTCACTAGGTTGTGGACAAAACATTAAATTAAGGACAACTTAAACGCTTAGCGTTTAATCGGGTGTCGGGACCCAAATCCGCATCGTCCACGCCTTCATCAATGATGAGAGAATTATGTAAGCCGATACAGCTGAAGTATTCATTCATTTCAGATAACACACACATCCCATTCCAGTGGTAATTAACACAGCAGAAGGCAGGCATCATGTTTTCATACACTCAAAGGGTAGGGAGGCACGTGGCGTATTAGTTTCGGAGGCAAGCGGTGGAAAGCGCGCGGGCCGCGGCCGACCACCGTCACCCTTTACCGCATTCGAGGGAAGATATCTGTAGTAAGCGTCGCAAGTAATTAAGAAACCAGCCACGCTTTGTACCGCCGTCCCTGGGGAAGACTGAGGGGTTTCCGCGCCTCTCCCCACTTACATAATTTCTCTTAACTGTATAATCGACACCAACGTGTCGCACTTATCCCGTCTAGACGTTGACGCGGTGGTTCATGTCTGCATCGTATTGCGTTTCGAGTGGTTTGCGAGTAATGCAACGGCATTATATCCCTCCGCTGATCCGTCGAGGACCTGGAGTGTTTTCGGTGTCTCGTGTCTGTTCTGAAACGAGGCGAGCATACTCCGCGGCCGAGATAGGAAATGGATCAAACACTAAATCTTGAAAATAAAGAATTAAAAGAAAAGCTCGGTAAGCACAAGAAAACAATATCCTTATACAAAAAACTAGGATGCACAGGAGAATACTCAACACCGGTGTCTGGAAACAAAAAAAAACAAACCAAGAAGGAACAAGACTTTAAAACACCAATAACATCACCGAATTGTAAGATACCATAATTACAGTAACAGAACCCAAAAATGTTATCAAATACGGTCGGTTTAATAGTAGGTACAAGAACAAGAGAACAAAATACAAGAGGGAAAAAAACAAAAAAATATGGCCGAAAATGTACACACATAAAAAACTAACAATACAAGAAAAATGAAGTGCAAAAACAGATCTACTAGGAAAAAAGTAACAATTGTAAACTACAACACTAGTTATAACATCCTATCGATATCTAAAAATGTGTTTGCCCATAATTATGACATGTGTCATTAGGTATATAATAATATAATAAATATAATTAATTTTAAGATCTTTACAAACCATATTCCTGGGAATAAATAATTATTCTATTCTAAAGTTTAACCGTCCGTATAAAATTTCATACTTAGAAGCGGAAAGTATTTAATTGACAATGAATGTGACAGTGTAACGTCACGCGAGAGGGTTGCGAGCCAAACGGAGCGCGTCTCTGTTAATGGGGTCAACGAAATTGAGAAAAGTGAAACGGTGGAATGGGCCGGACGGGCATTTACTACTGGCCGGACCCGACAACCCTTGTCCGGAGAGGGACGCGCCCATACACGGGAAAGAGACGCCGCGCATTCCAAATAGCACTGGATAAACAAAGAGAGAACTAACATCGTATCGGCCTGCGGCGACGACGTGGACCACCCCGGTCATCCGACTCGTTACTTCCGAATTAATATCGGAATTTAAGAACAGTGGACGTGACAGCAACCGTTCTCCTCCTCCGACTAGTCACGCCATCAGCGCCTAAGGTTCCCGCAACCACTTCGTCACAAGCGCACAGCTTCTCATTTATAACAGCTATAAATTATTAATTAGCCATATCGCCAACGCCTCAAGGGACACGCTCAGTTTACCCACATCAAACCTGTGACATTTTAATGGCCTTTTAAACATGCATCCCCGTCAGTCTTTCCACCCATGATTACCAAGATACTAGGCGATAGCACAGAAAAGATAGGATAATTATTTCCGCTTCCAATATTCGTATTCGTATACATGACGACAACAAAGACGGAGTCTGTTACAGAGAGAATCGCTGCAGGCTGTCTCCCTACGTCCTCGTAACGTAAATCGGTGCATCCAATCACGAAGCGGGCGCCGGCTCTAGATAGGGAGTTGGGAATCAGTTTGCCACTATTGAATTATACGAGAGCTGAAGCCAGGACGTCATACGCCAAAGTTTAATCTCCCGGAGCGGCGGACGAGCTTATTATGCAAATAGTCGACGAGTCTCCTCGGTCATCTTACAGTCACGTATGTAGCGCACGTCCCGAACAGCGTGTTGCCGCGGGCGGCGGCCGTGTTGCGACGCCGACACATGGCGCTGTTTACAAATCTGATGCGCACAACCGTTTAATAAACGCATTCGGAAGCGCACAGACCCGCGCCCGTCGCACGCCGGCCGATGACAAAATAAAATCAAAAACTCGACATTTTTTTTTACTTAGGATGCAACTCTTGTGATATGTCGGAATTCTACTTGTTTATGTAATACGAAGTTGGCAAATAATAGGTAAAGCCGGAGTAAAGAACATGGCAACAAAAACTCGCGCCCACTCTTTTCAAATCATTGTGATTTGAATGTTTATAAAACTACACACCATGTTAGAGGACTGATGCAAATTATATTGATTAAAAATAAAAACCGGGCAAGAGCATGTCTCAGTGTAGGGTTCCGCAGCCTTGCATCAGCAGAAGAGCGATTGTTCATGGCACTGTTGAGAAACGCAGGTTTTCGGCAATAACTCAATGACGGTATATCCGATCATGTCCGAAATATAGTTTAAAGTATATATGTGATTTTTTTTCATATTATTTGGTCACACGGTTCAAAATTATTTCCAAAAATATTCACGCAATCCAAAAAGTTTGTTTGAAACCTTAAAATGTTTTTGAAAGACCTGTCCAATGATGTGCCACACGTTGATATTGCTGAAAAGAAAAATCAAACTAAGTGGCGGCTTTTCACCTAATTTCATCACTATTCATTGAGTAAAATGCCTGTGACATACGGACGGACGGACAGACAGACATACATACATGACGAAACTATAAGGGTTCCGTTTTTGCCTTTTGGTTACGGACCACTAAAAATTAGAACATGAGATAAAATAAAATCAGGCTCAGTGGGTACATAGTAGGAGCATCTACTTACAACAAAGGTAGAAACTATATGTGCTTAAATATTGGCCAAAGTAATTAACTGATAACGAATGATTAAATATATAATATTAATTCTGATATCAAAAGAGAGAGAAAGAAAAGAATGGCCTTTATTCGTGACGCAGAATCTTTGCTTAATCAATGTGACAATTAACACAAAGTGACAACAAAATTTACCCAAGCATAATAAAGAAACAAGAAGCAAGCAACTAGATCTATTTTTCATTATCATTTAAATATTCATCAAATGTATAATAACCTCTACTTAAAAGTTAATTTTGACTACATTTTTGAACTTATTCTGTGATAGACTTATATTACTAGCTGGTATCTTGTTAACACTCTCACAGAAAGACCCATAAAGAAATTATTAGTTTTATGTAGCCTATGATATTGACTTACTAATTTGTGCTTATTTCTCGTATGCACCGAGTGAACGTCACTAATCTTGTAAGATAAATGCATATTTTGTTTAACAAACATATTGTTTGCAAATATACTAAGATGCAACTGTCATAATGCCTATCTCTTTAAACTTTTCTGTAAGGCAAACTCGTGCACCTAGTTTAATAATAATTTCCCCGAACGAAATGTCTTCATTACACGACGATAACAAAATGGAACCTTGATGAAGATAAAATTATTTGACTATCAAAAGACGGGAGAAACTTCGACGACATCAATTTATTGCCTCCGAATAAAGTCCGACATCAAATTCAAAATGAAGAAGGCATCGAACGTCGGAAACGAACGGGAGCGAGAGGAAAATCTAACTCTTTCTTTCTTCGAAAGGCAACCCCGACGAGCGTTAATTAAGCGAAAATCGAAACGTCAAAGCTCGACTCGGGCTTTATGCAAATTCACCAGAATTGACTTTCGTGTAGACGGCGTTAGAATTTTTACCGCTTTACAGACGATTGTTTGAACGAGGTAATTAGGGAAGCGATCGAGACACGTACGCCGCGGTAACTTTCTGTAGATGTTTGACGATTCGCACGAGACGTATTCAGTTAATTTCAGCGACGCGGCTGGATGGAAGCGTAGTGTAGTGGCAATACTGATCCGCAGAGTGGCGCGATGGCGCATCGAAAGAAGGGCGCGAGACGCACGGTGACGGTGTGTCGCTAGTCGCTAGCGGGTCGGTACCGTTAGAGTGAACTCCGCAGCGCCCGCACTCGACCTCACTCAGACCTTGTCGAGCCTGCATCTATTACATAATTTCAAAATAAATCCAACGAACACATAGCACACGCAACTATAAAAACTTTTGTAATTACGATAAAAAATTAACACCGAATTCAAGCAACAATATAATCGAGAAAGGGTTTGCCGGAACGACTCTGAACGGGGAGTTTTTGCACTCGTATCGTGAGAATGAGCATTTAGCGGCTCGGTTATTCGAGGCGTATCGCGTGATATCATTAGAACATTATTGCTACCACAAATTTCTTTGTCACTCAACTGGTACTGGATTAGTGGGATTTATTGAGCGTGACGCCGCGGACTGCCCGGACAGTTTTGTAGTTGTCCCACATAACTGGGCGCACCCGCTGTTTCTTGTAAACTATGCTAGACAAAGCCGATCGAAACGCCTGTTCGTGGTACAATGTTAAGTAGCAAAGCTAAACTGGTTTTCCGTACACGGACCATAGAATTAAACGATGAGGATAATAAATAAGGATTATATATTGGAGAGGAGAGATATAAAGACAGGCGTGTAGTGGAAGCGACTGTTGGCTTAGCAACTGTCCTTTGGTATCGAAGAGCCAAGAGGCTGGCAACGAAGATAAAAATCAAACGTCAGATATGTTGGAAAATAATGGGTAAGCCTAGTTCCAATGTGTCTAGACCGTAAGATGCGATCGGAAGTGGGATTCAGCCGATACTTAATCTTTATATTTTGGGAGATATCTGGTTTTCCAGACTGATTCGTTTGGTCATTCATCCAGTGGGATGAACGACCAAACCAATCGGTCTCGGCTACTAACTTAAGATATTAACCTACTGTTTACAAGCTGAATGATATTAAAAATAACTGAACAAGTAATACCATGTGTAATTCCAAAATATCTATACTAATATTATAAAGCTGAAGAGTTTGTTTGTGTGTTTGTTTGAACGCGGTAATCTCAGAACCTACTGGCCCGAATTGAAAAACTATTTTTTTCTTGGGTAGCCCATTTATTGAGGAAGGCTATAGGCAAATATAACATCACGCTACGACCAATAGGAGCGCAGATATAAATAGAATGAACCGAAATATATATAGAATGTGAACTCTTCTCAATTCCCTATTTTCATAGTACCTCTCGCAGTTGAATTACAACTACGGTACAACCAATTATAGTTCTGTAATATACCGGTATAATAGTTCTAATGAATTAGTCCATTCAGATTCCCTAAGCAAAGTAAACTGATACTATAAACAGAGCTAGGGGTGAACACTCGCGGATACGAACTGATCCAACGAACAATGCCAAAGGACTGTAGGTATATATATCACAAATACAACAGAAACTGTAATTAAATAGTTTTTACACGACTTGGCTAAATGTTTGCTTTGCGTTTCCAATGAAATTAAATGTAAGTTTATAATCGCGTTTTGACTATTTCATGGGTTTTGTGTTTAACGGGTGACTTTTTGTGTGCCTTACAAATTAATCCTATCTCAGTCTAGAGGTCACATTTAAAAGCTTTTTATATAGTCTACTTTAATTCTTCAGTCCTTTTCAGTGAGAGCTCTAGAAAGGTAAATAATTTTATTGTTGCTTAGGTAAAGGTGAACTTTGAGGCTTTTAATTTTTAATATGAACTTGAGCAAATATGACTCTATTCAGAAATTCTGTCTCTTACAATCAAAGTTTAAGTTTATAGAATCTACAAATACAATAATTTTATTTATAGAATCTAGATGTAAAAAGTACAATTTTTCAAAAGTCGTTGGTTGGATCTAGATATGAGCGCCGCGCCGCCGTCGTGAAAAGGCAACGGCGCGCCGACCTTACGTATATGCTAGATGGCATGGATGATGACATTCAAGCGAAAAAGTGTAAAAAACGCTTAACAAATAACACAAATCATAACTTGCTTCTAAAACAAGTTATCGTAATGAGCCTCCGCAAAATACTGCTACTCTCTGCTGAGTACTTTATAGCTTTTTTGAAATCAGTTAGGTCTTTTGTTCTAGCCGACCGGGGAACTGCAAGTTACCCTAAATGTCGACGCCAAGGATTTCAATTTTGAAGAAAGTTGTCAGGAAGGTGTTCTCAAAATAGACAAATATGAATTTGCAAACTTGTGTCTTGGTACCGTTAAATTGGACTAAGTTTAGTCGGCCGCAATCCGAGACTCAGCTTAGTAAAGTCTCAACTTCAGTCAGACACAAGTTTGTTCAGACACTCATGTTTTAGGACAGCCGGCATAAAAGGCGTCGCCTGTGCTGTTGTCTCTATAGTAATGAACGCCGCTTTTATGTAGCCTGGCATTGAAATGCAGAAAAAACTGTTTAGATAATAGGACACAGATCGAGATACTTTTAGGGTCCAGTTTTATTTTTTTAGAAAAGATCCCTCAAAGCATCATTACCTTGTCCATCTGTTTTTTAGAACCCTGAAAAACTACATATTGATTTATTAAATGTCATCACGTGAGAAAGGGTCAAGCTCAAAGATCACGCCGCCGATTTCGCCGCCGCCGCCGATCCCAAAATGTCGGCACGCCGTCCCCGGTTCACACCCCTCGGCGGTCAAGCATAATTCTATAAATTACAAATCTAACGATATATTTACAAACATTAACCTACAACAATTTCTCTACAAATGGTTGTAATAAAAAACCTCACATACCGTTTCCTTCACCGACTTCTACATAACAGAGTTACGTAGGTGGCGATCACGTGAGTGTTTTAACTTGTCCGTATTCCGTAATTAACGTGCTAAACTGTTTTTAATTTAGCGCCATTCAACAAATAGGGAAATAAACCAAAACTAAGAACGTGAACAATCGCAAATCTCTCTAGGTTAGATAGGTTTGCATTCGTTGCTCTCCTAGGATTGTCGGGAAACTCCCGGAAAATACAACATCAATACGACTCAATTCAACTAACTACAACCAAAAAATCATTTTTAAAAAACTAACTGAACGAAAATAATCTGTACTGAGCAAATATTTGTTTCTAAGAAAATGATTTCTCCCAGAATAGTTTCAAAAACATCGTGATTTTTGAAGCGTGGCATTTTTTCGTCTTTCCCTTCAATCTGATCACAAGAGTCTTAAGCCAATTGAACCAAAATAATTTTATTTCAAGGATCTTATTTGTTCTAGAAAAGGATAGGATATTTTTGAACCTAAACCTTACCTTTTTTTGTTTCATCTTTCTAACCATTTTATCTACTCAGCCTAACATAAACAAATTTTAATAAGTAGGTATTTACAAACCCTTAGGGCTTATTACCACATAATAAACAAATAAATTATAATATAATAAATATCGATCAAACTACTGCTACTTATTATGTACTTAGCAGTAATTTGGCCAATATATAAGCACATAGTTTTAATTTTAGTAAGTGGATGCTCCTACTATGTTGAGCCCATTGAGGTTGATATATCATATATCCAATCTCGTGTACTCTTTTAATATACTTGTTATCTTGTTTTTTGCATCAGTCCTGTAATATGATGTATAATATAATAGTGGCAGCACCTACCTGCATATACAGTTTATAAACAAAGAAACATTGCAAACATTGGCAATTTGAAAATAGTGGCCGCGAGTTTTTATTGCCTGTTCATTTCTCCGGCTTTACCTATTGTTTGCGAACAGGTATTACATGTAAATGTAGAATCAACTCTTCACAAGTGTAGTATTTTGCTTCGTAAGTGAATAAAGATTTTTTATTATTATTCAAATGTATGTTTTCATGGTTTTTATTTATTTGTAATTGAAAACCGGTTCATCCAAATATTTTTTTTATAACTGCCTTCTTCACAGCTGACATCAAAGTCTTCGCCGATGTGAAACTAAACTTTTTTTAAAATTAACGAATCCGGGACTAAATGTAAAGCCGTTCAGGCAAAATATTTATACATCACGTACCTATACCGTCGTATTAGTTATGCCCTAGACTAGACAAATTATTTCCACTACAAAAATAGTGACACATTATATTACTTAACCTACCTCATAGAATGACACCTTCATGGTTGATGCCCACACTCAGAAGCAAATCCAACGTTTAACTTTTTTCTAGTATTTAATTCGAAGCCATATAGCAGTTCCACCAGCCCTGATACCGTTTCCTCGTGTGTCGTAATGGACAAATAATGTGCACGTCGCCAACCAACCATTATAATGTTATTTGAGGGCGAATAATAATTACCCAGGCAGTCACTTCTAGCTAAATTCGGTTGCCAACCTAACGATGAGTGTAGTTAATCATTTTTAGTCCATGTTTTTCTACAAGGCTGTACTTATGTTACAAATAAATGCCTACATTTTTTTTGGAACTTCGTCCAAGTGGACATTTATATTTATAAAAGAACTACATTTGTCAATTATTAATTACTAGCTGTCCCGCGCAACGTCGTCTGCGTAAATTTTCCCCGTTTTTGCAACATTTCTCATTGCTGTTCCGCTCCTATTGGTCGTAGCTTGATGTTATATAGCCTATAGCCTTCCTCGATAAATGGGCTATCCAACAGTGAAAGAATTTTTCAGTAGTTCCTGAGATTAAACAAACAAACATACAAACTCTACAGCTTTATAATATTATTATAGATATACACACTTTCTAATAAAACCGGGTACAACAAACATAAGTCCTCAATAAACGCTAGTTTGTGGTTTACAAAAATATATTTCACTAAGGGGTTATACAAGTCATCGTAGATGATCATGACAACCCGGACTGACGTCCTACAAAGGCAATACTTAGCGACAGTAATATGAAATAGAATAAGATTCGACTAGGTACAAGTTTCCCAAGGTGAATCGATTCTGAAACTTTTTTCAGGTTAGAAACTTAGTGAGGTTACGTAACTCGCTTGAAGGTTTTCTAATAAAGGCCGGTGACTATGACTTATGGAGAATTTTAAGTTGCCAGTCATAGAATTAGTGGAGTGAAGAGATGGCTTACCAGGCGACTATAGCGGGCAGGAGATGGGACCGTCGTAATTATCTTTCTCGAAGGCGTATTGTCATTACTTTGGAAAAATATGGGTGCGATCTATAACTTAATAACAGAAAAATAATAACGTCGAATTGGATAGTTACTGCTAAAAAACAATGGCCATTTCTAGCTACAATTTGACAGTAAATAAACTTTCAACAATAAAATTACCTAATTAATATTATTTTTTGTTATAAATGTCCATATACTTCAAGAGTTAATAACTTTGCAACGCAAAACCAATCCATAGCAATCATATTTTTTTCCTATATAGGATATATTTCGCTATGATAAATTAATGTTTAGAGCAGTGTTGGTAACGCTATTACTAAGGGTGAGTATACACTTGAGCATTTGCTAGAGCATTACAATGTAATGTAACATTCTTACAAATGTAACAATACAGGCAAATGCTCAGTTTTCTTAAGTATTTCCATGTAATGTAACGTTCTTGCGAATGCTCGACGCTGTGTTCGACGTCATTACAGGTAAATGCTGTAAGGCGAGAGAACATTCACCTGTAACATTTCTTTCTATCTTGCATACAGTCCCGTCAACCACGCTCATGCCTTTGCTTAATAAAACGTTCCACCAAAACGCTCGTGGGTTTTTGAAATTGGCTAAGGCATCGGTCTCGCAATCGTGAGGTCGCGGTTTCGAATCCTACCCATTATACTACCGACGTGAACCCACTTCTAACACAAGCTGGAGGGATTAACAAGATTGCTAGTAATGTGGGACTCAATCCCATATTGCCAGTTATCTTTAAAAAAAAAAATTGGTTGTAACAAAACATCGAGCGTGATGTTCGAAGTGTGAACCACAGTTCGAGTTAATTTAGCAACAGCGAATGCTCGACGCTCTGTTACTAGTAAATTCTCAAGTGTATACTCACCTTAAGATACTACAGAGCAATAGGTGTGCGCAACAATTATAAATTCAAGGAACTCGCTTAGGTGTAGGTGTAGTCGCGTCCCGAGCCCCGCCTTTAAAAGGAACCACTATTTTGATGCATCAGAGCTGCACTCGAGGGCGTCTGGCTTTCAGGTTCGCAGACGGTTTTGTTGCTTTCGTACAGAGATGCGTTGAATCTTGGAATATTGAATTGTTCGTGCATTGAAATGTGAGTTCTGCTTATGTATTAATGTTGCAGATTACTCTTCTGTTGTCAAAGCTTCTTTTAAGGTAAAGGATAGGGTAATAAGAGCTAAAGGGGTTATTTAATGTTTGATATTTTAATGCAATTTAATTAGAAAGAATCCGAGTTTGTATTTAACAAAAATGTAATGAGTGCAAGCAATAATTTTAAATAATTCAATAGTCAATTTCTTGACCAAAAATTACGTAGATACTTTTTTTTTGACTCGTATTAGGGCACAAGCCCTGTGTCGTGGGGGACTTTATAAACATACAAGTCACGGATACAAAGTACACCCAGACTCGAAACAACAATTTGTGGATCACACAAAAAGGTGTCCCGTGTAGGAATCGAACCCATGACCTCTTGCGTAGCAGTCGGACACACTTCACCGCACCACAGAGAGAGGTTATTTTAGAGTTATTTATTATACTGGTCTCATTTTTCTACAAAAGTTGCTTGAGTTAAGTGTAATTTACGGTGTAAGTCAGACCCTCAAGATTGTTCAATGTAAAATCCTTTGTGCCCACCAGTCAGCAAATCACGATGACTGGACGAACAAGACAATCTTAATACGAAGGTAAGTATCATGAAAATATAAAGAGAATGGCGTTATAAAGACCAATGTCGTAAAATATAAATGTTAAAAACGTGATTGTTGCAAGATTTCTAAAAATAGAACCGCCATTACCATCAGCTAATGATACTACTGCATACCTACCGCTCGTAAGTGTATCAAGACAACTGTAAACTTGTACGTGTTGAACAAATCAACGAATTTTGGACTATATTATTTGCTTTATTTTGCAACTACAACATCCTAATGCCTAGTTGTTATTTTTTGTGTTGAGAAGATTATTAAAAATAACAAAAACCAGTAACAGATTATGAAAATATATTGTATATTACGGGTCTTAATCGCGTGAATAATTTACTAGACTGAGTCTACTAGTGACCACGGCCGTTGCAATACGGCCGAAACGTCGGGCAATAAACAAGGTATTTTACCTTAAATTATTTACGCGATTAAAACCCGTAATAGATATATTTTCATAACCAGTAACAGTCTTTTATTTTGCACCTTTTGTTGCCAAATTTCAGTCCACACGCAAAATTTATCATCCATTCATGTATCAAGACTGTTCACTGATGGAGACTTATAGATAAATAACACCCAGACACAGAATAAACCTTCGTGCTCATCACACGAAGTTTTATCCTGGGTGGGGATCGAATCCACGACCTCTTGCATGGCAGATGTCACAGAGGCAGTCTGATTTCAGTGATTTGTCTAATACATTTGTCAACATTGTTATTCGTCACCTATTGTTTGTTATTTCACAAGACACCAAGACAAGAAGTATTCAGCTGATCTTATTCTGAGCTTACTTATTATGTAAATACGATTCTTAAATAAATAAACTTGTAGCTTAAATGACTAATGCGCAATATTCGAGTGACACCCCTACTATCAGCTATTCTAAACTAATTGACATTCTGAGCATAATAAGTAGAGAAAGGTTACCTTTAAACGTTACAGTCATTAGACAACGAATAATAAGGTAATATGCAAAGCTTCACAGGATTGTTTGAAAGATCTTCCTTGCCAACTCATCCAAGCCACAACGCTTTAGGAATATTGGATGGCCTGACGACTAAGTTATTACTAATTCACTGTCCCGTCATCTAGTACCTACGGCTCCCTTGCTAAGATAAGTTTTCAAAGCGAATATCACGGAATATAAAGGCTGTCTGCGTGGCGTTTACGATGTGTTATTAACATTGTCAGAATTTGAATTAGATCCTCATTTTGCGTGGTTGTGTAATAATATATGAAGTTTTTAAGTAAGGCTTTTGGTCTTGGCTTTGCTCGCGTCTATTGTTTGTTTTAGTTGTTGCCACAAAACACCCAGATTATAAACACTAATTGAAATTATTTTCTCATTGGCTTTATCTTTGCGAATTTGAGATCAAATGGAGAATCATTAGGTATTACAAATTTTGTCAGATGTGTCCATAAGAGTTGCATTTTGTAACTCAATGAATAAAGTACATATACAATGTTATTACATCAGTTATATAACTTTATAAAACATTGTGTAGTACGATAACAGTATATAACATTTTGCTACAACATGTTAACAATGTTATGAACGCTTCCAAACTGGTTCAATTGGTTGTGCAACATTCTGTAACCATCAGTTTGGGTCTGCTTTTAGTAGTGGCTGTTCACCACTGCTTCCAATGAACTGTCTAGAGCTGTGTACATCCAAGTGACAGAGTAGGTACGCTGTCACTCGGATGATGATATACAATAAAAGTTATAATTTGTTATATAATGTTGTAATTAGTTGTATAACATTTTTTACATGAGATTGTATAACATGACTAACAATTTATATTTTTTGCACTAACATCCGTATCGTCAGTCAATGCTCGTCTAATACTCTTGTGTCAATTATGACTTGAGACGATACCATCTGTTAATATATTAAAGTATCAGTAATAATAATGTTTTCATGGAATTCCTTGTATTGGTTTAAATATATGTATTGCTTGTTATCGAACAGGATGTTTGTGAAACTGTTCGAGAACTTGACATTATCTTCGCAAGATTCCTCGTTACAGATTCCCCTTAGCAATGCCAATTATAATAGGCTATATATAGCTCGCGACTTTGTTTACGAGATCTAGAGACTAGTTTCGAGGACTATGGATTATTACGTTGATGACATAACATCCGGTGTATACCATAGGAAGCCCATAAAGACCTCTTCTGGTTGTAAAAAGCAATTGATTCAAAAGAAGGCGAATCAGATGGCCATGTGTGATGATGAGTGAGTTGTTACAAAATATTCTTATTTATTTATTATATTTATTTAGAGATTCTTCTATCGCATCTTCTATACAAAACAATTAAATTTTAGGCTTTTTTACCATTTTATGGGAGAGCGGCACAGAAAGTGCCTATTTTGATAAATCCCTGTATGATTCGTATAAGACAAATGCTACGGTTAATAGTCTATCTGTGGCGCGGTGAGAGTGTATTCGACTGCTACGCAAGAGGTCGTGTATTCAATCCCCACCCAGTATAAAACTTTGTGTGCTGAGCACGATGGTTTATTCTGTGTCTGGGTGTTTTTTATCTATAATATGTATGTATTTAGAAATATATAAGTATGTTTATCAGTTGTTTCGTTTCCATAGTACAAGCTCTGCTTAGTTTGGGATTAGATAGCGTTATGTGAGTTGTCTTAAGATATATTATCAATATTATTATCTTAAGTAAAATGTATTCTAGATTTTAAAATACCCAGTTTAGTTTAGAACTGGTTTTTTTAAACCGAGGACTTACTTGTGAGACCTCGGTTTAAAAAAAACAGTTCCAGTTCAGCCCAAAAATAAGGTATGTCAAAGACTCCAAACGACGCACACTGGTATGTAAGTTTAACAAACTTCTTTGAAAGTAGATCAGTGCGCTTTTTCGGATATATTACGTCATTGACGACTTGTTGGGGTTTGGTTGTGCCGCGGCACTATTGACCCCGATTGAAATTATGACATTGACTTTTTATCATGTCCCAAAATTAAAGGCACTTTGTCTAAACTGCATAGATTCATATTTATTCCATTTGTGCGTGGATCGCGCATTCTTTGAAGTTTACCTTTTGTACTACTGGTATTCCATCACGAAGGAACAGCAGTGCGACAATTGAACACCTCTTGCCGTTCCTCTCGCCAATCACAAGGACCACCTCAGCTAATTAGACTAAAGGTCAAAAGTTTAAAGACTAAGATCAGCGAATTTACTTTGTTGTATGATAGTTTATCTACAACGAATTAGTTCTTGGAAAACATTAGCTGGGTTTCGCGGTAGACGCAACATAGTAGTACGGTCAACAATGTAAGCAAAGAGCTATGCCCGACCATTAAATCGCAATATCGCGCCCAAATTGAAGAAGACCATTCTAGATTTTATGTGGTAAAAAGCTCTCTGAGACGGTTAGGATGCTTTGTAAAAAAGGTAGGTACTCGTCCTTTAAGGCACACAATATATCTATCTAGGTCGCTGGGCCAATTCTGGGACTAAACAGGCTAGGAATCTTTTTAGACATATTCTGTTACAGAAAAATGATCTCTGAATTTCACTCGCGGTAGCTAATTGGAACGAACTGGCGTATATAGCTATACTTTTAGAAAACTGGTGGTAGAATTCCCTTAAATTATGTGTTAATTTTTGATGATTGCGGAACGTAGTCAGTGAAGAAAACCACTGTAACACATCACGACTCAAAGTTAAGTTTCGTCTGAATATCTAGATTTGAAAACATTATGCATTTGCCTGGCGTATACGGAACCAAGTCCTGTTTTCGACTGTAAGGAAGGGTTTTTTGTTCGCGCGTATCTTGTATGTATGTATGTAGGTATGTATGTAATATTCTTTATTACTTCATATCTCACAATCCACTGAACGGATTTATACAATTAAGACGTCGTTAGATTCGTCTTGATCGCCCAAGTGTTCAAATATGTGACGACTTACAAAATTATTTAATTTCATGCAGTCGGAGGCACTGTGCTAAGTTCATCGAGATTCATTAATGGCTCCGACCGCATGAAATTATATAATTTTTTAGGGGACCTTGTTTCCATATTTTTTGCGCAGGCGTGTTTTTTTATTTTTCTAATTTTTTTTTTATGCTTTTTATTTACTTTGCTATGTTTAGTAGAAAATTTTAAATTATACCTAACTTTGAGCCATACTTAATAAGCATTTCTATCGTCGGTATTCACCTATAAGTAATAGAGACAGCACGACGGTAACAGCGTCAATAGGTATCTTTGAATAGCGTTGGAGTATTTGGCTGACAGCAATACAATTCTTTAATACTGGATATTACTTTCATACTGGCATGTGGATAACATTGAGTGTATCACGGTTATATTTGCTGCGTAAATAGTATCCAGATTTAGTTCTTATCTGTGTATCAGCATATTGCAACGGTGGGGCGCATTCCAATGACTTGCGATACATTCGATGGTGGCAGGTCGCCAAGTCCCCCCCTCCCCCCCACCAATTAAGGGTTCTTATAAAGGATATTTATCCAAACTTCTAATATATAAAAATATCATGACACGGTGTTTGTAGTCGAACTCCTCCGAAACGGCTCGACCGATTTTAATGATTTTTTTTTTGTATATTTGGTAGGTATAAGAATAGATCGTGAAGTATTTTTTTTAATCGCAATTTTAGTATTTTTGTATGAAAAAAAACGGGGAAAATTAATGCATGTATGTACCAATAGGTATTAATATGAGTACGACTAATTCAATCACTCATTAATGCCCAGACCAAACCTTTAGCTGACATTTTGCTAGGAAGTTCGTTTTGTAGATAAGGTTTACCTGTAAGTAAAGTACCTACTTATTTTAGTAAACTCAAGCTTTAAGGCTGAGATCTATAAAGCGTACCTTGGCTTAGCTCAACCTTAGCTTAGGTAGCTGAACCTAACTGTTTTCTCATGTATTTTAAATGTATTTTTTCCTAAATGTGTTATGATCGGCCGGCAGGTGATACCATGATATAAGTATTGGGCTAATCCATTCCGCCCGCTCCAAAAGTTGGTTTCAACGTCAGGCTTATGCCCAACGCTACTCGTCCAACGTGTAGATCTAGAATAACGCTCGTTGTTGGAAATATATTTAACAATAAATCGATTTTTTTACAATTAAGACGTCGTTAGATTAGTCTTCGATTCCACCCAAGTGTTCTTAGATATGTGACGTTTGGAAAAAAAACAAACATGGCGGCTATGAGATGTCAAAATAAAGAGGTGTGTAAAATAAAGCTGTTTTGAATATGGGTAGAAAATTAAAGGACTCATCGTAATGATTTCAAAAAGGTATAACATGATTATGTTTGTAATACTAAAAAAAGTTAGTTAGCAACCCAACCATTCTTTTGACAATTTTCAATACTTGGCAATAGTTGCGTTAAAAGTAAATTTTTACGTACTACCACCATTAAAAAGGATTACATAAAATATATAAATTTAAAAAAATCAAGAATCCCGCCTGCTTAAAAAGATGGAAACAGGATCCCCTAGGCGCTAGGCATATAATATCATGCAGTCGGAGGCACTTTACTAATGTCATTGAGATTCATTAATGGCTCCAACTGCATTGTATTATAAGGGGATCTTGTTTCCATCATTTTGATCATCCGATGTTTTGTGATTTTTCAAATTTATATTTTTTACGTTTACTCTAACGAATGCGTGTACTTAAAACCCCAGGTGCTTTACATATTTTATGGGCCAATAAATAATACGATCATGAGGTTTCCCAGTAGTAAAATAACCACCTAGGATACAGTGAGAATATTATATTACTTAATGCTTATGTTGTCTTTGCAGGTATGGCAGAATTAGTATCTAATAAGCTTTTCATACAATATCTCACCTTATAATTATAACTTTCCTGCGCAATCATGAACTGTCAAAAAAATACAGTACCTACACGATTTTACAACAATTTCATTTCAAACTATTAGATTTTTTTTAAACCTGATCGTATAGTTATAGTATTTTTTATAGGCATTTCTTACCAATTACTTTATTCAAAAATGTAATTTCTGGTCGTATCGCTTTAAAAGGATGGGCGAATGTGATGCGGTTTTCTGTATTAGAAAGCTGGTTTAATCAGAATTGTTCTTAGCCTTGCTTGATGAAAATCTGTACAGCCTTTTTGAAGATAGAATAAAGTTTTGGTCTCACATTCCGGAGTAACATTACCATTAAAAATGCGAAAATTTGGATGGATGATTGTTACTCAATCACGCCAGAACGGCTAAATGGATAACGATAAAATTTGACACAGAGATAGATTACAGTCTGGAATAGAACAAAAATTACTTTATATCCCAAAAAAAGTTAAAATTTCCCCTAAGTCAGAACAACTAGTGTTGTACCTACTTTACTACAAATTCCGCCGACTACTTCCTCTCGATAAAAAACCTTAAGCCATTAATTAAGGTAATTATAATAAAATTAAAATATAAAGTTAACTATGTATTAAGTACGTCAAGCATTATCGAGCAAGCAAAACCACGGGGGTCGACATCCGAGAACTATATAATAACACGGTATTCGTGACTTTACCCACGAATGAATGGGTTTACTTATACCTTGCTTTTAATACTGCAATGGTAGCAAACTAGCATACGACTGGAATGGTAAGCAAGAATTAAAGTTACAGGAATGAGGATCAAAATAATTCAAAAGATATAAGAGGTATCTGTTGGTCTAGTGGTGACCCTGACTGCTAAGCCGGAGGTCGTGGGTTCGATCCCCACCCAGGATAAAATTTTGTGTGATGAGCATGATGGTTTATTCTGTGTCTGGGTGTATTTAGAAATATATAAGTATGTTAATCAGTTGTCTGGTTTCCATAGTACAAGCTCTGCTTAGTTTGGAATGAAATAGTGCTGTGTGAGTTGTCCCAAAATATTATTAATACTATTATTAATTTATTTTTTATAGTTTTTTTTTTTAAATATCTAGCAATGTGGGATTGTGGGTCCCCATTACTAGCAATCCTGTTAATAGTTTACGCCTGTAGTATAATGGGTAAGATTCGAACCCGAGACCTCACGATTGCGAGTCCAATGCCTTAGCCATTAGGCTACCGCTGCTTCAGATAGTGACTTATGGATAACTACAGCCTGTCTAAATAGTCTTCTAACCAATGTCGGTTACGGCGACCAATCTCATTAGAGACTAGGCAACTACACAGGAGAAGTGCATTCTCTATTCTCTTACTCTCATAATCTGATGGATGGAAATCTGACACAGATCTTGCCTAATATTAGAAATGTAATCGAAATTGAGTGCGATGTTGATGTTGCGTTAGTACAATAATGCATTTTTTGAAAGATAGAAAAAAGTCCAGACCCAGGAATCGAACCCGAGACTTCCGTAGCCAAACCGGGGCCGAAATCGAAACACCTATCTTGACTATGTTACTAGACCTCAAATTTGTCTATCCCTTGATGATCGCGAGTTGCGTAAGTAGTTTGCCTAAATAAAAAAGTGAATTTTAAAAATAAAAAACCCACCTGCGCATAAAAGATGCAAACAAGATCCCCTACTACATATGTAATATCATGCAGTCAAAGGCATTAATGAATCTCGACGAACTATACTTTTTAGTACGATGTACCTAACAAGTAACTTTTAACACAGCTATTGCTAAGAAGGTATTAAAAATGAAAAAAAAAAGGTTGCTAATTGACTTTTTTAGTATTACAATCATAATTATATTAAACCTTTTTGAAATGCTTACAATGAGCCCATTAATTTGATACCCATATTGTTGTATTCGAATTTATTTATTTTTTCACACCTTTGTTTTTGACATCTCACTGCAGCCATTTTTGTTTTTTTTTTTAAACGTCACTTACATAAGAACACTTGGGCGGTTAAGACAAATCTAATGACGTCATAATTGTTTAAATCCGTCTCGTGGTTTGAAAGGTAGGTAATAAAGAATATTACAATAATTACATACATTCAAGATACGCGCGACCCCTCCTTGCAGTCAGATAATTTATTATTATTAAGAACATTTATATCGGACGGTTTATATCCACACTTAACACATGCATATCATATTTATGAAAAATAGCGAAAATCTGATGAGAAGTTAATTTCGCGAGCATGTTTATCAAGTTGTCATCAATATGTAGCAAATCTCCACCATTCAGCATGCGGCATACGTGGGCAATGTCGAGACACTTCTAATACACGAACTACGCATACCAAACGACACATAACCTAGAAAATAAATTGCCCAAAACAAAGTCTTCTCTTTGAACATTTCACGCCTTTTGACAAAAGATACACACTCACAATAAAAAAGATTCACTATAGATTGAAACAAATTGTATAAAGAGGCACGTGAAATTTACTTTTAATATCGTACAGGTGCAACAGAGAAGGAAACATCTCCCTATTGAGACAAAATCTAAAACAATTGTTCGAATTTCTAATGATAAAGGGGCGTCTAAACGGGCCATTTTTTACGGCAATTTGTGGCGGCAATGATGTGGCCGGCAACATGGCAGTACTGTCCAATATTGATTTGATGGTTGCCGGACGATCGCTGAGCGATCTATTTTCCGATGTTGCCCGGCCAATATTGTTGTTGTTTCAGTCGCCCTCTATTTTATTGTCGCCGGGTTCTGTAGCCAGTTTAGGAGACTGGATCATGCGCCATACAATTGTAGACATATTGCCATGATTAACCGAGCAATTAATTGCCAATAGTGCCGCCACCAATTGCCGTAAAAAATGGTCCATTTAGACGCCCCATAAGAAAATTCATGATTTGAAACTGACTCGAAAACTGATTTCATCAGTGTTATTCAATCGAGGATCCGTACTCTAAACAATTTCGTTTATTTATTTACTAAATTCCTTTCTTTTTTATTTATGTACCTAAAACATTGGTATTATTCAAAAACTGATATTCAATGCACTGTATTTTTATGCTACAACCCGACGCCATAAAATTTAAAATAATGACTATACGAAAGAATTTTATGTAAAACTGGTTCGATAAAATAATAGCAGAAACAAATAACAAGTGTTATTATAAAAAGTAACGAAGTAGGTATTTCTTTTACTTACTGTGTTTGTCACTCTGTACGTAACTTTCTTTTGACAATGAAACAGTACATATAGCTACAAAGATCGTTGGAAACGGGAGTCAAGAAATTTACTTGGATTCCGATAACTTACATCAATTTAAGTAGCGAATACGTTTCGCTTTATCTCCTTGTTATTTAGTTATAGACGGTGGAGCCCGCCCCGCTTCGTATTGATTGATGGCCCAACACGTGGCCCGGAGAGCCAGGGCTGACACTAACAAACAGAACACGAAAAAAAACTCAACCTATCTCCGCTATTTCCTCTTTCGACGCACTCGTCTCGACCCCACACTTCAAACGTGAAAAAAACTCCCGTAATCGAAACACGAACTCGCAGCAGCCCTACAGCTGGTCGATGTTCATTGAGCCTTACATAATCAGTACATCTCATCGAATACTCAATTAACATCCCTACACACGGACCGGAGATTACCGTATAGCGCAGCGGATCACATCATAGCGCTTAACCTTCGCGTGTCATGTACTTACGTAACTATACAGTACGACGCTCCCGCCGAATTAAAGGGGCTCCCATTGCGATTCAATCAGAGTCCAATGAATTCCCTATAAAGGGTTGCGACAGAGGCATTTAATCAGCGACCGTCGGCGTCGATCTTCAACTATGAATAAGGTAACATTTTAAAGCAAGTTTTTTAGGCACCTTCAAATTAATAGAGGGACGCGGACGGACAAAAGCGGTGGTAAAGGAGCGAGGATTTCCTGAAGACAATGGTAGTAATCAAGCCGGTACGAGCGTGATTACCGCGCCGGTCGCGTCTCGCCCCCCTCCTCCACACCTCCGCGTACCCCCAGACCTGCTACACAATTTATAAGCTTACGACAAACAAGCTGTACCTACCAAACCTACGATGATTAAAACGCATTGAAAGTCAAGCCGAAGGTTCGACGCGCTTCGTGCGGGTTTCGTTAAATCGCGCTGAATAAACACATTCGAATTAAACACCGCACGTGTCGTGATATACGTATTCCGGAATCGTACGCCGCGGGCGGCATTCAAGGTCCAGAATTAATTTGCAAAATGCAACCAAGAAACCGTGCTCACGTTGTCGGCGCACTAACGAAATTGAGAGTCCTTCTTTTGTCGGCAACATGAAAAGCATCGCGAAAAGATCCAATACACGGGCGAAATTCAATTTGCAAATCTTCCCCGGCGCGGCGGCAAACAGAATCAATTTACACAATCGTCTAAGCGAATTACGTCATTCGGCTGCCGAATATTGTAACGAGAAAAAAGGCACCAAGGCCGTGTGGATGCAGTCCGTTCACTTGCGATCTCGACCGGTTGGGATGTTGGTGCTGTGATACATAAACAGAACATTGAGGCATGTCGGCGGGCGGCGTGGCCGGTCAGCTTTGCGCCAAAAGTCAAGGTGAACGGGTGTCGACTGAGATAGCTCTTTGGAATCAATCAGCGCTGCCTTGACGTGCATTATTGCATTTCGTGTCCTTCGCCCCCTTGCAATCGATACGTCAATTAGTCATTCGCACGTGGCGGTTCGCACAAAATAATGGCGGACTGTTTGATAGGCTTACACGCACACAAAGGAGGTCGGCGAAACGCCGTCGTCGTACAATTTTCTTCGTAGACAGGTGTCTACTATGTTGAGGTTTCACAACAATAAGGTCCGAGTCAACAATGAGCCAACTGTGTGCTCAGTTTAGAATATTTTACTAAGGTTTAGGATATACTTCCACTGTCAATATATTTTAGAGAGTTTCTAATGGAAGAGACTAGCAATTTCGTTGGTGTTAAAAAAATAGGTGGATTAATATAGAACAAAGTTAGACAGTAATGAATAATATGTTCTTTCTCAATTTAAATAGTAATGAGGTCTGTCTGATTATATGGACGGTACTGTAAGAGATGCTAAAACCAAACTGTAATTAACAACTTTAGGGGGAAAATGAAATAAGTAAATTAAAAAAAAAATCACGCCAATTAACTAAGAGCGAGATCGCTCTTAGTTTATTGGCGTGAAAATTTTGAAAAACAAATATATCTCACAGGAATCGTTCATTATTCCGTGATAAAGTAGGTAGCCTATATGATATTCCAAAATATAATTATTTGTGTCAAAATTTCATTCAGATACTTTCAGCTGTTCTAACGTCATTGAGTAACAAACAGCCATTCATACAATCCAAATGTTCGAATTTATAATATTAGCAGCACTTGTCTTTGCTCCAAATCTATGGTAAAGAAGGTAAGGTTTTGCTAATGATTTTTGGAATAACATGCGATGATTTTGATTTTAAGTGGCATAATTACGACTTTTTTTGATTCATAGAATAATTAAAAATTGCGATACTATGAAATACAAACCTGTAGAGATATATAAACACTGTAATAGCCGAAAAAGCACGTGCAAACTCGTAAAAGCATTGTTAAGCCATAGCGTGATTTTAAGCAAGCTATTTTGCTGGAATTTTGACAATTACTGCAGTTAAAAAAAAACACACAAAGCAAACAAAATTCGCCCAACATACAGTTTTCAATAATAGCATTTTTGAAAATAGCCTTATACATATTGGGCACGCATCACCTTACATTTTAATACTATAAACAGCCAGCACTATACTACACGTTAAGACTTGTCTAATAAAATCGCTCGCTCAGAACAAAGTTGTATTGTAACATTACAACGTTACACCTTAATTTACCATTAGCTATTACGGCTTAAACATGTCAACATTGCAATTTTTTTTACAATTTGAATACGTTCTACTTAATATATATTTATGAACTATTAATTAAAAATAAACCTATAAGATGATAATGACAAGGTCGATCAGTCACCCCAAGTAGCACCCGTTCACAAGTTTGAAGCATGGGTCAGCCATCATCCCTTTCGCCATATTGGAGGGAAGGAAGACGTCCCGACCCACACCGCCACCACAAGCAATGACATTTTAGTGAGCGTGACGATTTCTGACATTACATCTTATAGAAACCAAAATAACCTTAAATAATTTAATGAAGTACGATCGCTGGTTGCCGTTACTAACAATTTAAATTATCTGGGTACTCTGTGAATATACAATGCAAACACAATTTAAATATTTAACACAAATACATTATTCTGCATTTTTATATCTACGGCCATGAATTGTACATTATTCAAGTAACCTTTAATACAATAAAAAAGACGCCCTTACTCGACAAGTTCCAACAAGTTACTAAGCGAAGCTAGCACCAAACACGACAGTCAGTTGTTGCCATACTTATTACCTACTTTCCACCAAAGTAAATCAATGTTGCCATAATATTAAGATATTTTTGCAAATCAAAGATGTCCTTATAAATTGTCCTTCAGGCAAAGTTTGACTTGTTGGCCATGTTGGCATATTTCACAGTACTTTTCTAGGCCACAAAATACCAAGAGTACAAAAGGTAACCGTCATACCTACCTCGAGATACGCACACTAAGCCTGAGATCTATAAATAACAAAGTCGCTTAGCAACCATTCAATCTTTAATACTTTTTGTCAATGGTTGTTAAGCAATTTAATTATTAAACATTTTACTTGGCGCCTTTTCTGAGAGGCTTTGTGTTAGAATGCCTATAAAAGGGCGCTGGAGCTGTCTCGCTGTATTTTGATTTGGGCCTTGGGCCGGTGCTAACCGTTGACAGCTAAGCTTTTTAAAATTACGCTAACAATAGCTAAGCTAAGCTTGAACTAATGAATCCTAAGCACGATCCATAGATTTTAACTATAGACATCGTTAACAGATACGGAATTACAAACCACTTCGTTCGAAAGGCGTTAAGCACTAGTAAGCGGTACTAGTACCTACCGCCGACAAAAACAAAATTGATTGCTTTTGACATATGGACGGTCATTTGACAAAATAAAATGGAAGTCTATAGTTGTGTAACAAAGATAACAACAACGGCCATTTGTCATAAGCGTCAAAAAAGTTCATTCGATCATTCGATTCGGCATTTGAAATTGCTTTCACTTTGTATAAGGTAGCCATTCCAGCGTAGTAATACTCTAATCTATGTCGGTGAGTGAGGTCTATGTGCTCAAGCGGGCGTTGTACGAAGGTTACCTTTTGCACTCTCAATATTTTGTGGTTTAAGCCTCATCTCGAAAGTTGAGTGCACATACTAACCTAGTCATAAACAAATAAGGGAATAATAAAGAAAACTTACTGAGCCATACAAGGAGCGGATGAATTAAATGATAAATATAAACATTCTCGTTGCTTTAGAAAGCTTTAGATCGTGTTGATATACTTGTAAAGGGTTCTTGAAAGTGTGGTTAGGCAATGTTGTCACTGTCAAGTTGTGCATGGGTGACCATTAGTTTTATTTTTTTATTTGTTTAGCTTATTGGGCACAAAATAAATAAAACTGGGCTTAGTTCTCTCTACGGTGGTATCGCATTGTTTTTGTTAGCTCATCTGTGTTGATTTACGTACTTGTAAAGGGTACTCGTGTAGAATGAGGTTAAGCATCATAGCCGCTGTCAAGTCAAGAATGGGTGACCATTATTTTGTTAATAAATTAACTCTAGAAAGAAATATTTTTCTCAATTGTATTCATTTTTTCATAGGTCTTAAAATATTTATTGAAAGATTTACAAAGTTAATTGTTCGTTAATCAAGGGATTAGGTAGGTATTGGATTTTTTGTTAGCTCCTCAATAAAAATTTATAAAAAAAATATGTACAAAGTTTGTTGTTCGTCAATAAAGGGATTATAATAATTCCACAAAAATAGGCGTTTACTGTTGTTAGCATACCTGCCAGAGCCCAAAAGAGGTAAGTTTCGCTCAACCAAGTTTCGTTAGTCAGAGGGCATTGACCTTAAATGCCTACTTAATATTTATCAAGAAAGCCGGATGTGGTCCGCTCCTTCTGTCCAATTACGAGACGAAGCCGGTCAGGTGTTGGTCCGGGATGAAACACCGAGAGCACGTTTATACGTCACTTGCTTAAACAAAGCACACTTTGCTCATGCACTCGTGTGTATTCATAAAAAAAAACTAAACAACTGAATGTATATATGTCATTATTATATAATCTTAAAGACTACAGGACTTCGACGCGTGGATATTTTTATTAAGACCCGTATTTATATGTGTAAGTACTACTAATAGTGAGTTAACTTCTTTGAAGTAGCGCAAAACGCCGACACGCGGCGACTCGTTGATATTACGCTAGGGTTGTCACAAAAAACTAGAGATGTGCTACTGACAAATAAAGCATAGGATACGAAATACGTTGGTCCTTATCTAACACTCTTCGGCTTACGCATTTTTTTCATGTAGCATCTATCCCTAATTCCATGATTTAAAAATAAAAAAAAATACATACACATTCCCTCTTTCTATCTTTTGTCTCACTCATTTTATGGAGATTTTTTACCTCTTTTTTTACTTCGCTTATTTTTCAAGATATTCATTCATACCAACCAACCTTGTCCTTACAATTACAAACAACAAGATTAATCCAAACAGGTGCAGCCGTTCTGAAGTGATGGGCTTACATACAACCGGCAACAATTTTTATTTAGATGCTTGCCCATAAAATTGGGGGTGCCATATAAAATTATATATACTACGGGTCTTAATCGCGTGAATAATTTCAGGTAAAATACCTTGTTTATTGCCAACGTTTCGACCGTATTGCAACGGCCGTGGTCACGGGTAGACCACGGCCGTTGGAATACGGTCGAATTTTTATAATGTGTCCAAATCGCGAAAATTTATTAACATTGCTATATAGTAGTTTTTTATACCTTGAGTTACATTATTGTAATTTTCTCAGGGACATCTATTTTTTTTTAAATAAACTCCCTGTTATTGCAGCTTTCGAATGGTAAAAGAATTTTTGAAATCAGTCCAGTAGTTTTAAGTTTATTCATTACATACAAAAATAAAAATCTTTCCTCTTTATAATATTAATATAGATAAATCATATTTCATAATAATTCGTCCAGAAGTTGTCCACGGACCCATTCAAAATATTAGTAGGGTTATTACAAAAATATTCAAGCAGATCTTCTAGCTTGTATTGACGGTAAGCTTAACGTAGCGGGTACTTGCACCGCTAAGATAGTGGGTACACAAACAAGCAATAGAACTGTACTTGTTATCACAACGCCTACACAACACTATCCTTGTTTTGTTTGTGTGCCATTAAAGTGCCTACACATTTTACATCTATCTGGTTACTGTGTGATATAGGCGTATGTTGTTAATGTTACTAAATATAACTCATTAGCAGACCCGCGCAACTTCGTATGCGTCTT
Source organism: Herminia tarsipennalis (assembly GCA_945859575.2). Classification (NCBI taxonomy): domain Eukaryota; kingdom Metazoa; phylum Arthropoda; class Insecta; order Lepidoptera; family Erebidae; genus Herminia; species Herminia tarsipennalis. The sequence continues at coordinate 3,100,399 of OX243843.2, read as the reverse complement.
TTTTCCCGTTTCTGCAACATTTTTCATTGCTGCTCTGCTCCTAGCGTGATGTTATACAGCCTATAGCCTTCCTCGATAAATGGACTATCCATTCAGGCTCTCTCATTAGGGTTTAAACAATACAGGGATCAGAAAAGACACGTGTAATACCTGTAGGTACTTAAAATTAAATGACATATAATTTTCTTCCTCTTGTAACTTTGTATTTATAAGACGTACAGAATGAATACTATACCATTCTTTTTTAATTTTATTGTCTGTATACTTCTTTTATATATTTACGTCTTAAAGACAACTGTTGAAGCATTATGTAAAAATAACAAATTTTAGGCCCTTCAATTCAAGATGGCGGCTAACGCTAGGACCCCTCCAGGTCGAAAACTTGCATTTATTATGACTAGCCTATATTTAAGTAATACAAATGAAAACATTTTCTACGACACCTTTTGTAGGGCAAAGCCTCTTTTGGTCCCCATTGATTGGATTATACGGCGATGTACGGTAGCTTTCATACATTCCGGCGTGGTCCATTCCGGTCGCTATACATTCGCCACCGGGTAGTCGGCGCCGGATTCAAACCGGAACGTGTGAAAAGGACCTAAGTCTGTTTCCGCCAATATTTCTTTATAAATTATGTATACCATACATCATCTATACTAATATTATAAAGCTGAAGAGTTTGTTTGTTTGAACGCAATAATCTAAGGAACTACTGGTCCGAATTGAAAAAATATTTTACTGTTGGATAGCCCATTTATCGAGGAAGGCTTTAGGCTATATAACATCACGCTACGATCAATAGGAGCGGAGCAAGAATGAAAAATGTTGTAAAATAGGGAAAAAATTACGCAGGCGAAGTTCAGTAATATAAAATACATTCAACGCAATATATATTCCAATCTATACAAGTTGTGTTAGCATCGATATAGAAAATATTACTTAATACCGGTTTTATATTGAACGTACCAAAGATAATGGGAAATACTTCCTCCAGCACAAAGAGAGGTATACTCTTTATTAAACTTTATATACATATCGAAACCTTTCAATATTATGAAAATATATATATTACCGTGATTTCGATCGCATTGCCGTGACCATGGCCGTTGCATTGCAATACGGTCGAAACGTCGGGTAATAAACAAGGTATTTTACCTTAAATTATTCAAGCTATTAATACCCGTAATATAACCTTTAATTTTTTCAAACGACTTGTTTACTAAATATCATGTAGTAATACTTAAAATTAGCCAAAGTCAAAATATTTTGATTCTACAATCATTAACATTTTTGATCGCATTGCTATAGGTAGAGCTCTTGATAAAACAACGAGGCAAGTAAACTGAGAGTATATTTTGAAGTTAATAGTAGTAGAGGCAATAGATTTTTTTTTCTATTTTATAATGCAGTAAATTGCAGGATAATAACAAATTTAATTATCTACAAAATAGGTCATTGTCATTTTTGGCCTCCAGTGCACGGTTACGGAGATATAGACCAAAAAGATATTTCGCAAAATGATGCACTTCCGCCCCCTAATTTGAAAGTATTTTGTGCATTTACATTTAGTACGTCAAACTGAATCTATCTATAACAAAATACAACTCTCGCAACTAATGCAATATGGACAAGAAAAAAAAACATTTATTGCCTGTATTTCAACAATAAACTACATAATTAAAACAAAATTTAATAGGAACTCAAGATTAAAAACGAAATTAAGCGATCTTAAAACACATAAAAATGTTGGACCATAAACAATAGTCAACAACGCGCCCATTTACTGACCGATCCGACCAGCTCGGCCAACAATTACCATTGACAAATATATTACATTTTCATTATAAATAAGAATAACATTTTTATGATTCGAAACCCTAAAGAGGACTATTTACGATCCAGCTTGGTGATTTCTTTAAAGGCTCTCCCACATAGGCGCGCTATTATCGGTCAATAATACCGGATGCGTTATTGCGATATCTGTATTTTGTATTAGGCTGCAAAGTTACACACTGCTGCGATAATAACAACGCAATAGGAGTAGGACGTTTGCGTTCCTCTACCCTGCCCGAGTTCTTAGAACATTTGTATTGGGATTGGGACGCATGTGATTCCACACACAACTGCGAGATCTATAGCATTAGTAGTACGTTAAGGATGAAATTTGATTTTACCGACCGTTACGAGTGTTCTAAAAATCTATAAATTTTTAAAAAATATAAGTAATGCTAGTTTAGTGGTAGTAATGTGGGATTATGGGTCCCACATTACTAGCAATTCTGTTAACCCCTCCAGCTAACCTCAATGACTTGTGTTAGGAATTGGTTCATGTCGGTAGTATAACGGGTAGAATTCGAAACCGCGACTTCACGATTGCGAATTCGATGCCTTAGCCATAAGTCTATCGACGCTTTCTATATTGATTTATCATCAGAAAGATTTTTTGTCACTAACAGTAGAAGCACGAAATATAATTATCGGATGATAAAAACGCTATTGTGTGCAAAGAATCGGGACGCATCGCAATAATGCATCCGGTATTATGAACCGATAATAACGCGTCTATGTGGGAGAGCCTTAATATATAAAAAAAAAATCTTAAGTTCCGAATACGCGATATAAAAAAATATTGTTAGTTGAGCAGGCATTTATTTTATAGGTATATTGCTTGAGTTTATTCGGTCTGCATTACTGCTGGAGGGTTGTCAAACACCGGAAAATCACAATCTACAGTAAAACTTGAAACAACAATCTTTTGTGTCGTAAAAGGTTGAAAATAAGTCAATTGGAAAGATGTCTTGCACAAAAGAAGAAGATCGCAGTGAAATAGTTTCACATTTACAAATACCTACATTCCCAAAGAACAAACTACACAGACTCTAAATATTAATCTGTTGGTCACATTGATTTTCAAGAATCTATCTATCCATCGATTTGACTATAAGAGATAACATTTTGACATATTTTGTACGGAGTTTATGTCAAATATGTATCTCTAGTAGCTAAATCGATCAATAGATAAGAATATTGAAGCCGTCATAACTTACAAACTTATTACAAATTCAAAATCTGACAATAGGTAAATCCCAAAACCGGAAATGCGTCGACGAAACCGATTTGACACGTGACAACCCTGGATCAAACGCGCGCACACATTCGACGAACAATGTCTTCAGGCTTTTTTCGAAGCTCAATCATTTTCCTCGAGAAATTCTTAGTACTGGAGGCGTTACTGTAAACGGCATTTGCCGCGGATTCGATACCTTACCCTCGCTAAACAAGGGCACGGAATACATATGTACAGAAGACCGGCCCACAGATCAAATTCACGCAGCATAGACGCACGTGCAAATGGTGGGTTCACATTGCTCGCGTTCAAAGCTACTTTCAACGGGCTCGAACACAAGCGCGATCGTGTGAATAAGTTAAAAGTGGTGCTCGGCTGTTAGTGGACAGTTTTTGTGTACCACCGGCCCGTGTCCGGCTGCTTGTCGGACCGCGTGCCGTGCGTCTAAACGCTTTGCACTGTTTCGGTTGAGATTCAACCGAGATAGGTGTACGTGCGCGTCTATATGTTCGTGAGCTTGTTTGTTTTAGGGAGCCGGTCATCTATACCTATGTATTTTGTGACAAGGGTAAGCTTTATTTTTTTGTCTACCTTCAAAGTACCTTCAATCATTGCTTGGCTTTGCTCGCCCACCGTTTTGACGAGGATGTGTGACGACAAATCGGAAATGTGCGGTGGAGCTTAAACGATGAAGCAAATATATCGATTTTAATAATAGGTACAACCCTTGTGTTCCTTTTATCTCTTAATGTTGTGAGGCAATGTTGCTCTGATGAAAGGTGGTATTAAAAAAAAACTTATGAATGTGTTTCCACGTTTTTTTAGCGGAGAAAAAAATACCAAATTACAAAGATCTAGTAATTTTATCCCTTTGTACTACTTATACTGAATTGTCCCCCCCCCCCTGACGAATCAGGGGGGGGACAATATGTGATCCAACCGGCCAAGTGTGAGTCGCTTGCATGGCGGGGGGATTTTTCGACACCGATACACCAGCCACCACTGCCGCCGAGGAGATACCCCCCTTGCATCCAGGTCTGGCGGGAGGGGTGTAACATAGTAGTAGTTACACATGATGATACGCTACAGAAATTAATAAAAAAGGGGTTCCTTATTTTTTTAAAAACCCATTGTTAGTAAGCAAGGTAACATTGACTGGGCGGGTTGTCTTCGCATTAAAAAAAAAAAAAATTAAATAAAAAAATTAGTAATTTCTGATTTATTAGTAAATTCTAGATTCGGCACCCAGTACATAAAAAAAAACTAACTAATTTATTCACCTATAAAATCGCCCAGCACAAATCCCTGAAATATAGAGACCTCTATCATGATTATACACCAGTTTTAAAGAAAGATTTTAGGAAACTGAATCTCTGTGGTGGACTAACTTATGCGAATTCGCGGCCATAGGCTATTTTTAATATTTTAATAATTTTATTATGTCAAGGTGTATTCATCTCGATAAGCAATGAAATTGTCGGCCCAACCGTCAATAGGTTTTAATATTTGAGCCTTAATATGTCTCAAGATTATCAACGCGTAATGAACCAACTACGTGAGTTGATTAGACAAGCAAAATTTTCGTCTAAGTGTTTTTTACCCGACTGCGCAAGAAGGACAGTTGTTAGAATGCATGTATATATGTATATTTCAATATATCTTCGTAAACTTTCGCGATTTGTGTTGTATAGAATTTTATAAGCTACGGGTCTTAATCGCGTAAATATTTTATTTTAAGGCTAAATACCTTTGTTTATTGCCCGAAGTTGCAACGGCCAGCTGCAACGCTGAGCTTATAATATACATATTGCTTAACTGACAGACTTGTCTCACATTTTTAACTTACTAAATTTTTATCTAAATCATACGCGTCTTTGTTATGTTTTTTATCTTTAACATTTTCCAGTTAATAAAACTTAACATGATTCTACTCACATTCATTTAGAATTATTAAAATATTTACATAATGAGCTTTAGGGTGAATCAACATCATATCCAGTACCTACTACCAACTTTTAAATTACACAACATTTAAAAAATCGAACTAATATGGCGACTTCACTATTTAAGGCTACAGCACTCTATGGATACAACTACTTTTTATTTTTTTTATAGAGTTCAGTTTAAGGTTCAATCCACTGTGTAGGCGGACGTGGGCGACTATAGAGAATAAAGGTGTTTTCTAATAGTGGCAGACGTATAGACAGTTCAAAGGGTCAAGATCTATGAAATATTTTGTCTATGGTTCGAGTAATTGATGTATCGAGTTGCATTAGGCGACATTTTTATATTTCTATGAAAAAGTGGCTAGCGAAGCTTTGTATTTTATCTTTTCAATTCAAAGAGAAAATATTCAATAGGTTATTAATTTTACCTAACTGAGCCGGATAGTATTTTTCGAAGGTATGTCGATTTGTTTGGCAGGGTCTACAGTCTAAATGGCTTGACAGATTTCGTCATATGAGATGTCGTTGGATTCGTCTCAATAGTGAGACTCACATACGACTATATCATTTTATAGTTACGTATTTTTAAGCAGAAGGGTTATTGTTTTGTAATACTTGTATTTGTACTTGTTTTAATAAATAAGACGCTTGTTCTCGCAAACAAAAAGTAAAAATTATAATAAAACAGTTACAAAGAAAGTCGTGTCTTACTTTATAAATAAAAAACAGTGAGATTTGTAGAGAAAGTTTACACCGTACATAATCGTGATTACAAACATCATACTACTCTGTCAAGAAAGTACCGGTAAATGATCAATAATACACAAAATGTTAGTTATTCATCCAAATTTATATTATCACCTTCAAAGTATGCTTTTTCAGAATCGATACATTAACGCCAACAAATAATCCAATCATCAAAAAACTTTTTACTCGCCGCAAATTCTCCTTTATGTCTTCTACCGGGTTTCGGGTGGGTAAACGGGTGCCACAAAGTAGTAATTTTAGTTCAGGAAAAAGAAAGAAGTCCCCTTAAGCCATATTATTATTATTATTATTTCGATTATTTAAAATGGTACGGATCGACTCCTGAGACACAGAAAATTCAACAACTATCTCTATCAAACTTGAATGAGGATTTTCAGTCAATACTGCGATGTTAACTTCAGTTGAAGACGCACGTATTTTTGATAAAGTCGATTATCAGGGACTCCGAACACAAAATTCTAGTAGCGATGCAAAATTTAAAACTAACTCATATTCATAATTGTTTGATATAACATCAAACCATTATGAAATTTGCAATACATATAAGATATAATCTAACTAAAAACAGCACTGTATTTAATCTAAATAATAGATGAAATTCCGCGCCATATTAGAAAACAGTTGTGCCAATCTAACAACAAAAAAATACTTTCGAACCATACACTAATCCGTTATTTCCGATACTTTTTTGACTGAACGTAGGATCAAGTTATCAACGCAGTAGATTTCAAAAGTACAGAGATATTACCACTTTATCTATGACAAACCAAATAACGAGAACCAAATGATATCCACGCCCCTAGACAATAAATAGGCAACTGTAAAATAGTTAACTAACACCTACCAAGATGTTACCAGCTAAAATACAGAATCGAAATAATGCAAAGCTGGTTTTAAACCGGGCTTAAAGCATCTAGATCTTTGATACCAAAAATTCACGGTACAATAATTTTATATTAACAACAAATATGAAATCGAAAGAACTAGCGATTGAAGTCTATAAAAATATCGCAAGAATACATACTTTTACAAGAACTAGAAGCATACTTTGAAGATTTACCCTTTACCTGTGTATTACCCGCAGTCGTTAATGTAACATACAAGACAAATACATTAAGAAATCTTATCTGAAACAAGCCCTTTTTGGTTAAATTTACATTGAATTTGACACTTACATTGTATAGTGGTACGCGTTTACACACAAATTATGACATACAATAGACAAAAATATGCTAACGATGCTATTTATATGCTATCGCCTAAGTTTTATTGCTTTTTGCTGAGTAAAACCTTAGGGCGAACTGTGAGGGTGCACACATGCGATAGTTTTTAACGGCGGTTTTCAAAATTCTATCTACCGATGGATTTGGCTACTAGAGATAGAATTTTCATATATTTTTTATAGAGATTATGTCAAATATGTATCTCTAGTCAGCCTAATCGATGGATAGATGGAATATCAAATACGGCCGGTAACGTCAGTAACCGGCGCTTATGCTATATACAATAGACCGAGAGGAGAACGCCAAAAAATGCAAGCATTTTATAAAGACTGTTTTTTTATATTACGTCACATTACTGGAGTAAAGAAATACTCTTCCGCCAGCCAGCTACGGCTAGTCGTATAGCAAGTGTTAAGGTTTTAGCTGAAGCCCCTACTATACGACTAAGTTGTGCCGTACCGGCTTGGCAATACAGGATTGAACGCCGTATTACCGAGACAAGGGACGGAACACTCGCCCGAGAGTGATGCGCTTTGTGAGACTGGCATTCTTGGGGCCTGGAATTGGCCCTCAAGGTGATACGTCGCGTGTCACAGAGAGCATCGACTTCCTGAAGCAAAAAATCTATGCAAGATCAAACCGAATACGCCGGTACAAAAACGCGTGGACAGGTATAACGTGAACCGCATATTCCTAAAGGACCAAAGGTAAGTGTATAGAGACTGCGAGGGAACGGACCAAGGAGTGGATGGCGAGCATCTACCGAATGCTGAAGCTACAAGTTTGGGGACATGGTCGGTGCCTGTCACCCTCACTGTGGGGGAACGTCGTTGTGACGTTGAACAAGCGTGCGATCTTATTCCGGAAATGGAGATCCGGAGTCAAGACGCCTCTTGCTTCAATCGTCTGTGCTTTTTGAACTCATTCATAATTAATTTGATTGTCCAGATCTAATAAGTGACATATTCTACACAGTCCCTAGAATAGTTGTCTGTAGAAACCTTGTTGACCGTACTTTGATCTATACATTTATTTTGTAAGACACAATGAACAGTAAAGTTGTTTGTTTTAAATAAATAAAATAAAGGACCTATACGAAATAATTAATCTTTGTGCCCAGTTTCAACTAAATTATCATCGATGTTTAAACAGCGTATTGTCTATAGTTCATGAGTTGTCACGACGCAATGAAACTAACATAATTTTACAGCTTAAAATGGCAATGTGTTATCACAATTATGATGAGTTCATTAGCACTGTGAGTCATCGTGCCCGTTGTTGTAAGGTATTTACGTACTTATAATACTGGGCATTCATAACAATAAAAATGGAGCTGTGATAAATTTGTGCTAAATTGACAGAGAATACTAAAACCGTTTTCGCCCGCGGCTTCACTTCGATAAAAACTATCCTGGAAGGACATAGGATACTAAATTTATCCTTTTTAAAGGCCTCGCAAGAGGTCGTGGGCTCGATTCCCACACGGGACACCGCTTTGTGTGATCCACAAATCGTTGTTTCGAGAGTCTGGGTGTACTTTGTGTCTGTCACTTGTCTGTTTGTAAAGTTTCCGCGACACAGGGCTTGTAAACTACTGCGGAAGTCTTCTTTTTGAAAAAAAAATACAAATATACAGAGCAAATTACATCTTAGGACAGAGTTACTTTGATATTTGTAAAATCAGTTTGGATGTATAGTTGCTCTACAGTAAGTAAAACAAGAGAGATTGTCTTACATCAATTTTGACGTGATCACGAAAAAGTATGACGTCACTACTCACGTTACGTCCACGTCCGTTCGGCCCGCTGATAGGCTGAAGAATTGTGGCCGTCGGGCGCTTTCGCCTGGGTCCACTAAAGCTGTCACAGGCATGGTCGTTTATTACAATGTCATCAATGTTTTGGCCATTGCAGCGACATGCGATACAATTAGAAATAAAAAAAAATACCTTATCCTTAAACCGATTTTACAGACCATTTTTTTATGGTAAAGACTTTCAATCATTTTCTTAAAGACGCAAGTTTATTTGATCGCGCTAACCTTAGAAGTACTGTCAATTTTGGTAAAGTATGGTACAAGGTCTAAATATCAATACGAAACTTTCTAAAAGCATCATTTTTAGCTACTTTGATAGCTCTTATGTCAAACTCAAACATAAATGTCTATATTTCATAAAGCCAATTTAATTGAAAACGTCAAATGAACACCTACATAATGTCAGTTGCAAAATCGAAACTAATCTAGTTGACTTGTACCCTTATAGCTGATTTTAGTATAAAGTGCGTGCCGATCGCAAGATAAAGAATAATAACGAAAAAACTAGTCTGCTTAGCTAAAATATTCTTAACCTGCGATCCGTAAAGTTGGCCGAAGACATTTCAAAATTAATTTTCCCTAATTTTGCGACATGCACGGAAATGCAAGCGGTTGCATGTTTCGGTAAGTTTTTACAGCAACCTAAATAAAATATTGTTTACAGCTCTTTTTCAACTTTACTATTACACACCTAGAGTACAGAAGATAAACTTTCTATATTGATATCTTTTTCAGAGAAGGAATCTCGAAACACCTTTAGATCTAAGTCTATGTGTGTCTGTTGCTCGTGCGCAATTGTATGAAATTTGCCTTCTGTAATTTCAGTATTTTGTGACTTTACATACATTATAATAGTAGGTATTCTTGTAAACATGTATGTTTATTGTGTCTGGTATGTAAAAAAATACATTTATTCTGATCCTAGTAAGATAAAAATGGTAATATGTTCTCGACTGAAATGGGATACGCCTCTTTTGATAGGAATCAGATGCAAGTCTAGCCTAAGGATAATACTAGTACATCTATCAATCTATATCTATACTAATATATAAATGTGAATGTAAGTTTGTTTGTTACGCTTTCACGCGAAAACTACTCAACCGATCATCATGAAACTTTGTACACATATTCTTGGAGGTATTAGAAGTAACATAGGATTATAAAAAAGGGGGGAAATTTACGCAGACGAAGTTGCGCGGGACAGCTAGTATGTTATAATAATATATATAAATATGTTTTTCATGAGTCTTACTAACAGATAACTTTCAAGAGATTAAATGTATGATTATGAGTTCGTTTGAACGCACTAACCTTCTAAGATGCTGGGCCGATTTAGATCAAATTTGGTATGAAGATAGCTTGAAGCTTAAGAAATGTTAATATTTTTATCTCATTCGATACAAGGAGGCCAAATCGCGAGCAAAAGCTAGTGAGTTTCAACTTATAATTCAACAGTAACTCCCATTCACTTACATCAGCCTGCACAGGTACAAACAATGCCTCTTGCGATTTTTATACATATTACAATATTATTGAGACTTAATCTCTTGAAATATAATAATATCTTGGGACAACCCACACAACGCCATCTAATACCAAACAACGCAGAGCTTGTACTATGGAAACCAGACAACTGATAAACATATCTACCTACTTATTTATTTCTAAATACATACTTAATATATACAAATAACACCCAGGCACGGAATAAACCACTGTTATTTGTAATCATCACACAAAGTTTTATCCTGGGATCGAACCTACGACCTTCGGCTTAGCAATCAAGGTCACTAACCACTAGACCAACAGGCCAGTCAAAAATATTTAAAGGTACTTCTACTTACCCGACTTTTCAATCGAATTGCCCCAATTATGGTCACAGTTCAATTAATAGTATCCAAAAATCTTTCTGAATTCACCTCAAAGTTGCAATCAAAACTAAAAGTAACATAATTAGGTACAGTACAATAATACTAAGTGAAAAAAACCCCAGAACACTAAAACACGCTCCAAATCACCTTGACTCCAAACCTAATAAAAAAAACTGTGGCTAGAACATCAGACGCGTCATTATATCATTAGTGAACAATACACCTAGCTAACAATAGATCATTCTAGATCTGGGAATTTAAAAAAAAAGAAATACATAGTTTTTGTTGGTTTAAAACGTTGCAAGATTACAGTGAGCTGATTGAAACTAATAAGTGTCCTATTTTTAACTAGCTGCTACGTAACTTTGACCCGTAATTAAAAAAATATTTTGGAAGTATAACATCAGCTATTTGTCAGTCAAAGTCCAGTGCCTTATTATCGGAGTAGCCGTTTCGGAAATTAGCGCAAACAGATTAAAAAAATATTAAAAACTGATCTGATGGGACGGAAATCCGACACGACCGGCTCTCCCAATCTCTCCTTCTTCAGGGGGGACAATTTTCGAAATCGGTCACCCTAATGAATAGTAATGTTGCTTTTCCCGCTGAGTCACGGATCTCCATGATACCTACATAGTGACCGTAGCCTATAACATTTACATTTTCTAAAACAAAAAACGGGATGTTCCACAATCATAATAACCATTAGCTATCTCTCTCATATTAAAGAGACCGAATGGGACAACAAACAATGTAAGTTAGTAGCACTGGTAATAACAAAACGTGACGTTGTTGCTATGCTCTTCGATAACGATCTACTGCGCCGATCTGTCTGGCAGTGCACGCCTACATAACTACTGTGTCATTTGTATGTAGGTAGGAACCTATACTTAGAAAAAAAAACAACTGGTTGCACTCCGGGAGTGCCGGCAGAAGTGAATACTTGAACATTTATTACATACTGATGAAATTTGAATAATATTTTTCGATCTTACTGACATGATAACAAAAAAATATGAAATAATAAATCACAAATCAAAAAACCCAAAATAAAAAATTAAAAAAAAAAATCGTTACGCGGGCTCGAACTGAGGTCTTCTGGTTTCTAGACCGCCCAATTTCCCACCTAAGCTATAATAAACTTGTAGATGGTGGCGAAATTTACCTTCGTATTCTAATGATATTGTAGCAGTTTTTCATTGCTCTCCCTCCGTCTTACGAATTTTCGATCAGGTCACGTGTCCTGACGAAAGTTTAACATTTTTTACCCATCCCAAAAAGTGCACAAAGCCGCTAAAGAAGTTTTCACTTAAAAAAAAATGGATTGGATTTTATACCTAGTCTGGCCATAAATACTGTTACAATTAAAAAAAAGAAAGATATTACATTTGAATTTGGAATCTGTCATTTTTATACGATTGTTCATTGTATTTTCTAATTTTGGCGCCAATACATTGTACAATATTTTGCTATATTAAAATGGAGTGGGGTGATAAAGAAAACCGAATCGCTGTGATTGCATTACACAAAGTTGGTATGGAGCCGAATGTAATTTTTAAAACTCTCCATACGCTTGGTATTAGTCAAATGTTTGTGTACCGGGCTATTAATAGGTACAATGAGACCTTCTCTGTTTGTGACAGAAAAAGATCTGGCCGTCCACGTAGTGTTCGTACGAAAATGGTGGTCAAAGCAGTAAGGGAAAGAATTCGAAGAAATCCTGTCCGAAAGCAAAAGATTTTATCTCGGGAGATGAAGATAGCACCCAGAACCATGTCACGCATTTTAAAAGATGACTTAGGACTTGCAGCCTATAAGAGACGCACTGGTCATTTTTTAACTGATAATTTAAAAAAGAATAGGGTGGTAAAATCGAAGCAACTAATGAAGCGGTACGCAAAGGGAGGTCACAGAAAAATTTTGTTTACGGATGAGAAAATCTTTACAGTTGAGCAACATTTTAACAAACAAAATGACCGTATTTATGCTCAAAACTCTAAGGAAGCTTCCCAATTAGTCGACAGAGTGCAACGTGGGCATTATCCGACTTCTGTGATGGTTTGGTGGGGTGTTAGCTATGAAGGAGTGACTGAGCCATATTTTTGTGAAAAAGGTATCAAAACATCGGCACAAGTGTATCAAGATACCATTCTTGAGAAGGTAGTTAAACCCCTTAACAACACCATGTTCAATAACCAAGTATGGTCCTTCCAACAAGACTCAGCGCCGGGTCATAAAGCTCGGTCCACGCAGTCTTGGTTGGAAGTGAACGTTTCGGACTTCATCAGAGCTGAAGACTGGCCGTCGTCTAGTCCCGATCTTAATCAGCTGGATTATGATTTATGGTCAGTTTTAGAGAGTATGGCTTGCTCTAAACGCCATGATAATTTGGAGTCCCTAAAACAATCCATACGATTGGCAGTGAAGAATTTTCCCATGGAAAGAGTGCGTGCTTCTATTGATAACTGGCCTCAACGTTTAAAGGACTGTGTTGCAGCCAATGGAGACCACTTCGAATAAGCTTTTTATATTTTGAATTGTTTTTTATTTATGTATTAAACTAACACACTGTAAAAGTAATAAATATTATCTGCAATAAAAAAAAATGTTTTTTCTTCGTAACAATATTTATGGCTAGACTAGGTATAATGTTATTTATATCCCACTATATAAAGCAATTATAGTATACCTATTTAGCCGTGTCACCAATTTGTGAAATCCCAGCTTCTTTATTAAAATCACATTGAACACGACGTACTGTACTGACCCGGCTTCCTAAAGTAAGAAGAAAAGCGATCTCAAATACGTACTTCGAATGGTATTCCCATACAAAAATAACCAATTTCTTATATTTTTTTCAGCTATTTCTTTGGGTGGTTTTAATTTCTTCAAAACCATAGGATAGTTAACGTTTCGAGGTGGACAATACAAAGAAATAAATGTTTTTTTTCCAAAACCAAGAGATGGTTTACTCATTTGTATTGGCTAGGTAATAATAAAAAAAAAAAAAAAAAAAAATCAAATCGTAAGGTTTCATTTTGGTAGAACAAATGCGATCATTGAATATGTACTTAGAGGTTCCGTCGTATAATTAACTAGCTGTCCCGCGCAACTTCGTATGCGTAAATTTTCCCCGTTTTTGCAACATTTCACGTCGCTACTCCGCTCCTATTAGTCGTAGCGCGATGTTATATAGCCTATAGCCTTCCTCAATAAATGGGCTATGCAACAAAAAAAGAATTTTTCAAATCGGACCAGTAGTTCCTGAGATTAGCGCGTTTAAACAAACAAACAATCTCTTCAGCTTTATAATATTAGTATAGATGTATGCATTATAAATACGATTAGCTTTATTTTAAAAAGATAACTAACACAAGTGCCTTAAATATCCCCGCTATATAGTAGGTAGTACTAGGTATATAGCAGGAATACTGAGAGCAGCCAGTTATCGACGCCGTCTACGAACTCTCATGACTCTGACATATTTCGGGCGAAGTCGGGAAGGAAAGTAAGTTAGTATGCAATATAGATTTAAGGTTACTCTTTTAATCTTTACTCTAGACTTCTAGATGAAATACAATAATTGCATTTTTGAAAGATAGAAAAATTTGAATCCAGACTCAGGAATCGAACCCGAGACTTCTTTCAAAAATGCAATTATTGTATTTGTAAAGTCTTTGGCAAGAAATGCCTATAAAAATTACTTCAATATTCGGCCTGCGTCATCATAATTTGTTAAAATGCTCTCTGTAACGAAGCAATAACAAAAGCCGTGATAGTTCTATAACTTCCGACTAGATGGCGCTACGGGGGCCTAACCCGTAAAAGCATTAAGAGATAGAAGAATTTGATATCTAGTAACATAGTCCAGATAGGTGGTTCGCTTCTGGCCCCGGTTTGGCTACGGAAGTCTCGGGTTCGATTCCTGAGTCTGGATTCAAATTTTTCTATCTTTCAAAAATGCAATTATTGTATTTGTAAAGTCTTTGGCAAGAAATGCCTATAAAAATTACTTCTAGATGAAATACTTGTGCCTCAAAAAAAAAATCTATAGACAATTTCCTTGAACTACTATTTGTCACCTTGACAGCATATTACACGTGCAAGCGTTATCTAATACATCACAGCTAGTCTGTCTCATGTTAGGTACAGACTATAAACGTACAGAAAGCCGGCTCAATGATCAACAAACACGAAGCTATCAACGTGCTCAGTTTTAGTTGTTATTCGACCGAGATCTGTGTGAGCATCTGTGTGCCTGCTCGTTATAGTGAGCTGGCTATCTGTGTGTTAGGTATACATAACAATAAGTTCTCGATAAGCATATAACACGAACAATATACTTGTGTTCACTGCGGATTTTTCCTTATTTTACACACATTATTAACAACATGATAACACTGTGATATAGGCTAAAAGGCTGAAGCTGATTGGACGACATTTTCCTGTAATATGTGAGTTATAATTGAATTTAGTCATTGTTATAATCACTCAATCTATTGTACTGACTGTTTTATAGTAGGTATGCGATAGGATGACAGGGTATTTTTGATGACCAGGCGCACGCACGAATAAGTGTCACGGTCCGTCACGTTCCGCCCGCTGATAGGCTAAAATATTGTGGCCAGGCATGGTTGTTTATTATAATGTCATCAATGTTTGGGCGATTGTACGTGACGTGTAATAAACAGCTTCGAATGTTTACTGTATAACTTAATTGGGTAAAACAATTGCAGTAACGTCGTCTATTTAAACTTTTGACTGCCAGGGACGTGTATGAACGTCAAATCAATACGTGCTTAAAACGCCACCGACGACATGACACGTCAAAAATACCACTGCTTTACAGTTAAAAACAAACATACAAAAATATGTTTGTCGTGTGTCTTTTTCCTATTATTATTCGTTAGACATATTTATAATATTATTACAATGAGATATATAACAATTAGCCACTCTGAAATAGGAAAAACTCAGTGAAATAACATCATGCAAAATGTATTATTTTGCGTAGTACGCCACCGACGCGAAGAGCCATCAGCTAGTGATGGGTAAGGAAAACAAATACGATATAAACTTTATGAAATATTTTACGAAAACAAATTAAAATACTTCACTACTATATGACGATAATTATTTCTCGTCTACTACATTTCACATCAGATTAAATGCATAGCAAAATATAAAATAAAACTACGGTATGTACAGAAAAACTCTTGAGTAAATAAACTCTCGCGCATCCCTTTCAGCGGAATAATTTACAGTGTTTTGTACGCCACAGACGTGATTAGACGGCGTGGCTATGACGTCAAACGCACTGCCGAACTCTGATAGTGCAGTGCAATATTTTAACAGGATATATAAGTACAGTATATACTTTTTCCGTGCCTATTATTTTGAAGGTAAGGATGAATTTGACGCTTGGCGTGGGGAACACAAATTTCCGTTATTGACGTAGCGGTCAAAAGATTAATGAACCTTATTACTTACTTAAAAATAATATTAATTAATATATGAGATATCATAACAATGATACATTTGTGCATAGTTTTCGAAGTATGTCACACCCCTCTATGCTTCGGATAGCACGTTGATCCGTCGGTCCTGCGCCCAATCTCTCTCCGGTCGTGTCGGATTTTCGTCCTATAGGGCTAAGAGAGTGAGGGAATAGTGTGCACTTGTCTCTGAGCATATACTTGCACACTATAATACCTATCTCCTAACCCGAAATTGCAAAAAGGAAGGTATACACTACACAGTATTCATTTGACTGGTGTTTACTTTTTTGTACCACCTACCATCGGCATACCCTGGGGGGAATTGCAGGTTAAACCCTCCCCCGAAATTGCAAAAAGGAAGGTCACATACTCATTTTACCGGTGTTTAGTCAATGTTGTACCACCTAAAACCTAATTTCGAGGACGAAGTGACGAAAACCCTTTTCGAAAAATAAAATAATCCTGGCATATGCCATCACTTCTGATCACATTTTCCGAAGGTGTTCCGATATTCCGGATCTGTGGGAGACGACTATATGTGCGTCGCTTCAGCGAAGTACGGATGAAGATCTGTAACCTCAGTATTTTGTGTTTAAATCCACAAGTTATTTGTATCAAGCAAACAAAGCCTTTATTTTCAGGTTATTATTAGGTAACGTAAGCCTTGAATATTATTACAATAGCTAGATGTCCCGGTGAACTTTGTATTAGCTAAAATAACCAATTTCAATATTTTTTGCAGCGAGAGCTTTAGGTGGTCTTAATTTCTTTAAAACCATAGAATGGTTACGGTTTCGAGGCGAACAATACAAAAAAATAAATGTTTTTTTCCAAAACCATGAAGTGGTTTACGTAAGGTATTGGCTAGGTATTAATGAGAAATCTACACTGCCGGGTGTTTTAAGTGTAGGCATAGCTTCATATAAAATCGCTCCCGCTTCCTCTTATCCCCCAAAATGTAAGACAATAAAAGCAAAAGCCGTATCTTGAGAGCATACGATCCTATCTAAGTAGGCCTCCCTCCTAAATTCCTCCGTCAAAGTTGACTTGCGTAGATTTGGTTGGAATCGTCGTGCTATATTGCTCATCGCGTTGGGAGAATTTAACGACTCCTGTGCCTTGTACTATCTCGGTTTATGACCAAATGTTTGTGTTTTTTGTGTGGCCTATGTTTGGTTTTGTTTCCGTAAAAAACATGACATGCAAGAGACAGAATAACGTTTTTGTTGTGAAATTTACGTCTTGTTTAACAAAAATGGATGGTAATTATGCTTAGCTTGATACCTACATTCACGCTACGACCAATAGGAGCGGAGCAGCAATGAGTAATGTTGTAAAAACGGGGGAAATTTACACAGGGACAACTAGTAAAATATAAGGGAAACAACCACTTCTTAGTTGGGTGCATTATTTTTGGATATTTTAATAGGTACTTATTTAAAAGTCAGTTATATAAAATAAAGACTGATTAATTGATTTCTCTCCAACATATTCTTTTTAAAACTCTTTCAAAATATTTTCAACAAAGAAATAATTACCTTCATTCAGAATTGACGGTGCAGTACCCAGGCTTTTTCTTAAACTGGTAGCTGACTCAGCTTGCACCAAATAAATGGAGTTCCATTACTTTAATTTAACTGGAGCGGAGTTTCGGACGTTTTCTATAATTCCCGTGATTCTCTGGAGACGCCAGATGTATATGGTTGCATTAACATTTTGACGTAACGGACGAGAGCTGGTGTATAATTTACTGCCATGGTTTTACTTATCATCAATGGGTTTGGTATTGATGGCAGTTAATCAAAAAAGTAACAGGCTCCATTAAAATTGTAGCAAGTAATTTCCCGATGAGCTTTTGCCAACTAATTAGCTCACAGAAACGCAATATGGAGATATTTCTCTTCAATTTTTTGTAAAGTAGATGTAGTATTTTATTTGTAAAGCAGACAAAGTAAACCAGATCCAGGTCTTCCTTATTTATTATTATTTTTTATTTTTTTTATAAAAAAAAAGATAGGTAAGCTCAATGGCTTCTGTTAGGAGTAGGTTCACGTCTGTCGAACTGTCAAAATCTTGTCATAATGGTAAATAGAGAGCTGCTCTTAAAAATGCATGCGCGGCGGACATCTTTGAGCCCCGAAAACGGAAAAAAAAGGACGTGAATAAGGACCCTGAATTAAAATCTAGTCATAGGTATCAAATTCTAATCAGGCGAAACAATGGAAAAAAGACTAGCGTGTGACGCCATCTCCAGGCATGTCACTTTAATAGTTTTTGCATCGCTTGGAAGCAATAAATGCAGAAATAGAAAAATGCTTTTGTCTTAGTCATCTGTTTTGAAGTTATTTATAAAATTGTTACTCTACACGTGTTTCGGCCAGCACGTGTATGCCCGACTTTCACGGACAGTTACGTCATACCGACCTTGACTGGGATTCCGAATACTACGCATTATGAGCTAAACATACCCTAGAGTTATCCATCATACATAACCCAAAGACATTCTTATATGTATTTCTGTTACTACCTTTCAATTTAAAGTGACAGAGTCAGCACGTCATTCAAAAGCATCTTATAATTGCAATGTTGTATTTGGCTGGAACAATATTTTTTCCCAAAATATATTGTGACCTAGGTCTACGTCACATAGCGCTCTGTCTCTATCCACCATTGAAATGTCACTACGAATGAATAGATTTGAATCAGCGCTGGGTGTCTAGCCTAGCTTATGCTGAGGTGGTGACCTTATCGGCACGGGCTTGCGGAGCAGCACACCTACTTATATGATTATTTAAGTTTTTTTTATATACATAATTAATATTATTATTTTTTTGGTTTAAATTATTCTTAACACTTTTTGTTGTTTTATAGGCCCAGGTCGAAATAAACGCATTTTCATTTCATTTCATTTGAACCTCTAGATTTTGATAACCATAAAAAAATGTAACCCTTGCACGTGCTACCTAATTGTCATAATAATAATAAAATCTTGGGACAACTGACACAACGTCATGCCTGGTATAAAACTAGGCAGAGCCTGAACTATGGTAACCAGACAACTGATAAATATACTTATATATTTCTAAATAAAAACTATCGTGATCACTACACAAAGTTTTATTAAACTACCAGACCAACAGACCACAAGGGTCTGTTGGTCTACCATCTTATATTACGATAACTGGTATACCACTATCTTATTTTGACTTACTGGCAAGCAACTAGCATGCACGCTACTGTTCTATTTTACTGGCATGTGCATCTTCACTCTCTAGTAGATACCGTTTCATGATAAACTACGAGTATTATTTTGCAAATTTAAAAAAGAGGTTTGGTAAAATTGTAACGTAGAAACAACCTAAATTCAACCAGATTTACGAACTCGTAAACAACTTTGTTCTACTTTGAGATTAGGCGTCATTGTAATGTTTTACAATGACGACAATATACTGATCATAATCTTATAGATAAGTAATCTATTTTGGGTTTATTTTGTACACACTTACCAACTGAAATTCTAAAAATACTGAACGACCTCGACTATGTGTACATTATCCTCGTCAAAATGACGAAATTTAAAAAATATCAAATATCCATTCATCAAAAACGCAAATAACTGCTAATCTTGAGGCTAAACAAATCTAAAGTAATACCATAAACGCGAAAGTAATTCTGTTTGTAACGTTTTGACGCTTAAACCGCTAAACCGATTTAGATGAAATTTGGTATGGAGATAGTTTGAGTCCCGGGAAAGGACATAGGATAGTTTTTATAGCGATAATTGACAACCACGCAGGCGGAGCGGACGAAAGCAAGTTACTAATAATACGAATTGAGAACGATTAAAACACCTTCTGTATGACGCACGTCCATTTAAAAATGATGGGATTGCACGACTGAAGACATACCACCCGACGGACCAACGAAATTTACCCTCGAAAGCAAAGAGTTATCATAATAAAACATAATATATAATTGAAGTAATTTTTATAGGCATTTCTTGCCAAAGACTTTACAAATACAATAATTGCATTTTTGAAAGATAGAAAAATTTGAATCCAGACTCAGGAATCGAACCCGAGATTTCCGTAGCCAAACCGGGGCCAGAAGCGAACCACCTATCTGGACTATGTTACTAGATATCAAATTTTTCTATCTCTTAATGCTTACGGGTTAGGCCCCCGTAGCGACATCTAGTCGTGATAGTTCTTTAACTACCGAAATGCAATTATTGTATAATATATAATAAAAAGAATATATATAACTATTTAGTACTTATAAAAACGTTATTCTTGGTATAGTGCAAACCTGAAAGTAGTGTGGTCAGAATCAGTAACACAATCCAGTGGGGTAGTTTTTGGACCATATCATTTTTTACAATTAATTAATTAATCATTAATTAATTCATTAATAATTCTAACAGTCCAAATCCTGTTCACAGTGTGATATGAAATGTATCATCACTTATTCTTCAATAATAACCATGGATTACGTACTAGGGGACGCTATATTAGCACAATAGCAAGAAGAACACAAGACAACTTGAATGGCTTATAACTCTGCAAGTTTTCAATATTTTCATTTTCTTTTTTTTAGGTGATTTCTTGAAGTAAAAATCTTGTTGGAGTTTCTGAGCTTTGCACTATACCAAAAATAACCTGGTATATAAAAAGTGGCCATGAGTTTTTATTGCCAAGTTCTTTTCTCACGGCTTTACTCTTGCGAACTTGTCAAATTTTGTCTGATGTTCATGAGCGTTGCATTTTGTAACCTAAGCGAATAAAGTACTTTGACTTTGGTAGCCTATCCAAAAACTAGACCACGACAAAGTTGTTCAACCTCACTGATTTATCAATCAATCAGATGCGTCACGGAATCCACAAAGGAAAATATAGAACCACAGTGAAGGCTACAACGAATACACATGTACAAGTAGGTATAGAATATCAACTAGCCACAAACATAGTATGTATCTACAAATATAGTACGATACACGGTACTTAATGCTGATGTCATGTTCCCCCAGTAATCACATTTAATCACATTCGGTTGATTGAAGGTTACCAATCTTTGCGTCTGTAATAACAAGACCATTAAAATGGTATCGGATATGGGACACGACGAATAACTATTCATTTACAAGGGTTAGTAGCTGCGTTACTTTGCAAATGGGTCAATTCGTATCAGGTGATCAAATCACAATTACCTTACTATGTATTTTGTATAGGGTTGATATTTTTACTTATGATACATCTATGCAAAAAAGATATGAAAAAAATTGTCATAAAGTTTTTTCAAAATATTATTTCTAAGCTTCAAAAATGTATATTTTTGGCTTGTATGAATTAACGTTTTATTTGATATCTCAGATTGATAGAATCAAGACAGAGATATAAAATAAAAACCTTTGTGTTCAGAATTAATTTTTTTAATTCTTTAATTAGATATACTTAACACATGACAGTGTTTCCTAGTTAAAATTTTAAAAGATAATTACAAAACACGCATATGATTAAAAATTTTCAAAAAATACGATGAATTCCTAATATTATTATTAAATTGTGACCAAAAATTTAAGTTTTGATTTTTATGGAATCATATTAAATAAATTAATATTATGTATATTAATTAAAAGCTAGCTATGGTAATGAACCCCTCATAGGCTATACATATAACGTATACATGAATTTAGTAAATAAATGAAAAATGTGTATTTCAATAACTATTAGCTTTTAATTGGTCGTAACATATTTAAAACATTTTTTGAATAGATTTAAAAAAAAAAAAAATTCCGTGAAAAATGGGACAAAAAAATAGTTTACCCATATCTCAATTGTGCTTCATGTGATAATTATTTATCAAACAATAATATTTTTACATTATATTTTTTTTTTGAATGGATTGACCTAATATTTAATTCTATTCTTATATTACAAATGCGAAAGTAGGTGCCTCTGTGTCTCTTTGCTACGTTTTAAGCAAGTGGCAACCCTTGGTCGCAAAAATAAAACTTGCAGGTGAAATGGGGCTTAAAAAAATGGTACGGCAATAATGGTTACTCGTTAACAAAAATAACTAAATGCTGTCGTTCAGGTAATATGTGCTGAGTAATAATATTTGGAATTGTACTAAGTAGCTTATATGCTCTTCCCTACGACTTAACTCGTTTCATAAATACGTTACCTCTGTCAGATCCACGAATTTAGAACTATCCATGACTAATTTGTGCACTACAGAAAATCAATTAATCTCCTTTGAAATATTGCCATCATGACCAAACCCATTCATAAGGAGAACCAATAAATTTGTTTACTTCTTACATCATGTCGTAAGCTAGTAAGATTCCGAACGAATTGTCAATGAAATCCACGTGTCAATGAAGGAGTACGACGCTTGCGTAATAAGCAACTGACTCAGAGATAGGCGCACGAGTCATTATTACGCATTACAGGCATATAGGGCACTGCAGTACACGTGAAAAAGCGTAATGAAAATGATGAAATTAAATGCAATCACATATTTTTTATTTTTTTTATATAAGATAACTAGCTATGTGGGATTTTGGTCCCACATTACTAGCAATCCTGTTAACCCGTCCAGCTAAGCTCAAAGGCTTGTGTTAGGAGTGGGTTCACGTCGGTAGTATACTGGGTTCGATTCGAACACGATTGCGAGACCGATGCCTTAGCCAGTACGCTACCGCCGCTTTTAAAATATAAAATAATATCAACTGAAGAATAAAAAAGAATGACTCCTGTTAAACCTCCAACTGTGAATAAAAATACAAATCCTAATCTTCATAAAATTGGATTTAGGACTGGATATGCGTTATTTTAAAGTAGAAAGCTGGTCAAAATTGTAAAATTATTTAAACTACGGGTCGGTAAGGCCGTGGTCACGGGTAACCACGGCCGTTACAATACGGTCAAAACGTCGGGAAATAAAAAAGGTATTTTACCTTAAATTATACACACGATAAGACCCGCAGTATATAAAAAAAATATAATGTGTACAAATCTCGAAAGATAATCAACATTTAGTCAAAATTGGTTTATTGTTAAGTGACAGTTCGCTAAGGGCAATATGGCATATAAAAGTCGATTTCCGTGCTGCCAGGTATACAGAAACGGCAACATTTTTAATGTTTTGGTCTGTATACCTAATAACTCGTTTGTGTGCAATGATAATCCTTTCGAAAACAGTTATCTTGTAGGTACTTAAAGATAATTTGAAGGACGCAAAGGTTGCAAAGAATGTCACGAATATACAATTACAATTTAAGATATTCGTATGTTTAAATTATCTCCAAATAGTACAAATAGAATTATAGTCGCTAATCGTAGTCTGTTTCTCCGCATTATCATTTATATCATATCTTCAGGAAATTTTGGAATGTGGAGAAAAGAACATGCGACCATAAACTCACTTTTGTTAGCGAAAATGCGTTAAGAAAAATAAATTAATCTTTCTGATTTCTTACTGCTATCAAAAATAAAAACTTCTATTTAAGCAGCGAGTCTGTCTGGGTGTGAAGAAACTGTCTGGTTGAGCGAGTCAACCAGACAGTTTCATCACTTTACACTGTTTATATAGATTGCAGAAAACCTTCAAAACCTAAGTACAAAAACGAGTATCGATATTACTTTTTTATCAAAATAATAGCGTATAATAAACTTTATTATTAAACGTATTTACTTTTTACGCGTGCCCTTTGCTGTCAATATTATTAATATTAGAAGAAATCATAGCAAAAAAAAAATAGTTTAAATTACAATCGGTATAATATCAATATTGTTATTAAAACAAGTTATGTAAACCTGCTTTAATAAATTAGGTTCATAAGGCAATGGCGACAGCAGCTCGAGAGATCGGCGAGGTGAAGCAACGTTATCACTGTCGGCACTTAGATAGGTGACCATTTTCAAAAAACGTCGCAGCGACGAACTGCCATTCCATTGGACTATGAGAATGAAGGAATAGACTGTACAGTGTATCCGACTGCTACGCAAGAAATCTTGGGTTCGATCACCACCGCTGGGTGGGGGATCGAACCCACGATTTCTTGCGTATCTATATGATAAAACTTGTGTGATGAGCACGATGGCATATTCTGTGTCTGGGTGTATTTAGAAATATATAAGTATGTTTACCAGTTGTCTGGTTGCCATAGTACAAGCTCTGCTTAGTTTGGAATCAGATAGCATTGTGTGAATTGCCCCAAGATATTATTATTATATATTATTACCACACTACAAGCTCAATTTATCATTCTAAACTCAACAACAGCAATCTATGTGGGCAAAACATGATAAATTATAGTGTATACTTATGTTCTATTGGGAAATGAATCGCGTAGGGAGGGGGCAGCGAGCTGCGCGCGCGCATGCTGTCTCTCACACGCGCCACGTCACCCGCGTTAGGTAAACACTGTGTTATGTGATGTTACGTTTTAGAACAGACGATGTAATGCTGGAAAATATTATCTATATTTTTCATTTCAAGGTAAGAGGTTTATAAGTCGACACGGCTTTAAAAAAAAATATTTAAGAAGGCCCTATTAGTAGGTATATCACACTAATATTATAAAGGCGAAAGTTTGTGAGTATGTGAGTGTGTATGTTTGTTACTTCTTCACGTCTAAACGGCTGGAGCGATTTTAATAAAATTTGGTATGGAGGTAGCTGACATCCTGGATTAACACATAGGCTAATAAAACGCGGGTAACACCGCGGGGCACAGCTAGTTTTAATATAAACGTGAAAAGCCCAAAATGACCTTGATTTTTAAATCTGTACTTTGGGCTTTTCACTGCTGGTCAAAGATCTCTTTCATACGTTTTCAAACCTCCCTGCACAATGGCCCAATCAAGAGGCTAAGTGCGACATTGCGGCCCCGTTAAAACAAACAAACAAACTCCCTGTCTGGAGCTTTCTCCTTCCATATCTTCTCAAAGGCATCCAGATTGTCACGTCTGCATTAACAAATCCTGCCTCGACGGCGAGGTCCATTATTAGGGACTCAGACCCGCGCAACTTCGTGAGCGTAAATTTTCCCAGTTTTTGCAACATTGCTTATTGCTCATAATAGTCCTAGCGTTATATAGGCTATCTAACAGTTAAAAAAAAAAAAATCGGATCAGTAGTTCCTGAGATTATCGCGTTCAAACAAACAAACTCTTCAGCTTTATAATATTAGTATAGATTACTAACAGACCCGCCCAACATCGTTTGCGTAAATTTTCCCAGTTTTCGCGCAACATTTTTCATTGCTGTTCCCCTCCTATTCGTCGTAGCGTGATGTTATGTGGGCTATCCAACAGTGAAAGAATGTTTCAATTCGGACCAGTAGTTCCTGAGATTATCGGGTTCAAACAAACAAACTCTTCAGATTTATAATATTAGTATAAATAACATTTAAAAATAGAAAAATTATAATTCACGACACCAGAAGCAAACACCTTGGGGTAACATAATCACAACGACTTAAGTCATCTTCACCAGAGCCCATAGTATACTTCATAGTCAGACTAAACCTTGGGGATATCCTTCAAGGAAGAACCGACCCTGGTCTATATCAGATACTGCAAAGACCAAGATCGATGCAGTGTCGGCATCGTGTCGTCTAACATAAACCATCCCATTACGAGCAGCGTGTGTAGACACTCTGGCGAATCGCTTGGCTATCCAAGCGATTCGCCAGTACAACTTGATGCACTTGTAGAAGGTTACTATATTTAATCTAAAACGCGAGTTTCACGATCGCTCCTAGCGTGCACGCAAGTCAATTCATCAACATATTAACACAATACTAAATACGGACTTGTTAGAAATATAGTCAATCTCTTGAAACAGTCGCCTACTACTTAAAACATCAACTAGAGTGTAGAGAATTTGCAACACAACAATAATGCAGTATGAGCCAATTACGTAATTCTTATTATGTTTCTACAGTTATTATTTAAATCTTGCACATAGTATATGCGCAGTAATTACAATTATTCTACGTAGGTACATAGTTAGGTTTGTCAGAGTGTTGCATAAGTGCAACATGGTATTAACGCAGTAAGTTACGGCATTTATGTTACGTACACGTATTTGTTTACCTCAAATGCTCCCACTCATTAATGCAGTAAGTTGAAAAATACTAGTTGTAAGATCTAAAATTACATCGAATCATCCGCCGTCAGTACAGAAACTACTCAGAAATGCAGTAAGTACCAATCATACTGCATTCATCAGTAGTTAAGTATCGAGTAAAAAATAATAAAGCCTTATTTATGGCTTTATTAGTTTGTTTAAAATTTCTTCTATCTCCTCTTATAACTTTGTCTGCGTAAATTTTCCCCATTTTTGCAACATTTTTCATTGCTGTTCCGCTCCTATTAGTCGTAGCGTGATGTTATTTAGCCTATAGCCTTCCTCAATAAATAGGCTACCCAACAGTAAATATAATTTTTCAATTTGGACCAGTAGTTCCTGAGATTATAGCGTTAACTACATTTATATTTGCCAGTTATGTGAGTTCAACAAAAAACTTACTAGTCGTATTTAAGTATCTACGCGCAAAGAGAAAGCAACCTAAAAACACGCTTCATACATCTTGAGTAAAAAAACATACATTTTTGTATATTATCATACAATAGCAATTGTAATGTATAATATAATATACCTGACTATCCATCAATCAGATAGAGATCATCATAGTTATATAAAAGGTTGTTCCCTGAAACATTTTGAGAAAAT
The DNA here is from genome assembly GCA_945859575.2 of Herminia tarsipennalis. NCBI lineage: Eukaryota > Metazoa > Arthropoda > Insecta > Lepidoptera > Erebidae > Herminia > Herminia tarsipennalis. Next base: position 3,073,469 of record OX243843.2, on the reverse strand, counting down.
ATGCCGGGTAGGAAATGTAAGTAGAGTACAAGGTCTGTCTAGTGCGGCACTTAGGAATAGACAGGAGTGACGATGTGGAAATATGCGTATAATTCAGCTATATTAATATTAAAAAGCTGAAGAGTTTGTTTGTTGGATATTATTATTCTTTTATTGTTTGATATTAGTTTTGATTACTATGTTATTGATACTCGACATACTTTTGATGAACAAAATGAAATTATAACTTATTAAAATACAACGATACTCTCTTGATGTCTCTTGATATATGATGTGATTAAAATTTATATAATAATCCATACCGTTATCTATATTATTATTATAAATCTGAAGAGTTTGTGTGCAATAATCTCAAGAACTACGGGTTTATTTTTTGGAACGAAGTTCCTTATCGCGCGTTGTGAAAGGGGGCTAGACGGAAAAAAATCTCACGAAAAGTTGTAACGACACTTTTTGCTATAGTAAGCTATTGTAAGCCGCGCGGCGTGCTCATGTTTCTCTGTCTGTCACTCTCTCTATCTCTCTCTTATAATAATTATTACTACATGATTAAGTTTATATTACATTATATTTGTTATAATAAAAAAATATTATTATAACTTTAAAAAAAAATAATACAATTCCTTCACTAATTAATCGATGCCTTAGCTGTTAGATAGCCCAATTATCGAGGAAGACTATAGGCTATATAATATCACGCTACGACCAATAAAAGCGGAGCAGCAATGAGAAATGTTGCAAAAACCGGGAAAATTTAAGCAGACGAAGTTGCGCGCGAGACAGCTAGTTTTATATATCCATAGGGTGGTGACAAGAATATGGTTGATCGGTTTAGCAGCGCTGAAATAGATTCTATAGAGGCAGACTCTTGGTAAGACCTCGACAAATGATTTCTTAAACTTATCCTAAAAGCGTAGGCATGTTTGTATTTTGTCAAATCATAACAATGATTTTTAACCGCTTTCAAAAAAGGTATATATATGTTCGAATTTTAAAAAAACCTTGTCAAAACGTTGTCCTAGCTTATAAAACACTAAAACATAGGAGCGTGTCAGCGAAATTTGCATCCGTGTTTGAATTTTTTTTTTAATTCAATTTTTACAAAAATGTTACATACATACATACATATTAACCCATATGATGGCCCACTGCTGGGCACGAGTCTCCCCAGTAGAACCTACTAGTATGTAGATCCTGGGGGTAATTGCCATAATCGCCACGCTTGGCGAGCGGGTTGGCGATCGCAGTAAGGCTTTAAGTACGCAGAGGACGCTGCTGCCCGTCCTCCGGGGTGAAATCCCTTAGTCGCCTTGACGACACCCACGGGTAGAGATGGGGTGGTACTATTCTTAAGCCGGCACCACACAGCACCACAAAAATGTTATTAAAGTTTAATTGTTTTAGTAAATTACGCAACAAATAGTTGTTACTTTTACGTATCATTACAAAATCTATAAAAAAAACTTTACGAATTTAAATTTGAATCAAGTGAAAGGCATTAAATGGTGTACTTATCTACACAAAATAAAATAAAATGACGTCGCGATCTTTGTTTATATCAACATATTTGAGAAGTACTCGAAAATATAAACTAAAAGCACCTCAAATGCTACACTCAAAGGCATTTACCATACTACTAAGATTATAAATGCGTGTATCTGAATGGATGTTTGTTACTCAATCACGACAGCACAGCTCAACGCATTTGGATGAACTTTGACATAGATATAGATTATAATCTGGCATAGCACATAAGACAACTTTAAATCCCCGAAAAATGAATATGCGTTTTTCAAAAACCACGCGAAGAATACGAGAACAACAGCCAGTATATAATGGTTTGCAAAAAGGCGTTAATCAAATATTGCACGCACGATCAATTTGCAGATGTGTGTTATATTTTGTAATATTCATACCCTTGCAAATTTAATATGCATTTATGCACTTCATCTTTATCTAATCGATGTGAACACAGGTAGCAATAACAGTGTTGCTACCTGCGTGTCTGTCATCTAGCCTTTTTTGTATCTAATTATCATGTCACGTAGCAAAGTTCTTAACTACTCAGGCGCGGTGGGAGTGTGTACGACTACTGCGCAAGAGATCGTTGGTTCAAATCATATGGGACACCATATTGTGTGATCCAAAAACTGTTGTTCAGAGTGGGTGAATTTTGTGTTCGCGACTTGAATGTTTGACTGGGCTTCTACCATACTGCGGGAACGGTCTTGTCTTACTGCCTCTGTGGCGCGGTGGGAGTGTGTCCGACTGCTACACCAGAGGTCGTGGATTCGATTCCCAAACGGGACATCACTTTGTGTGATCCACAAATTGTTGTGCCTAGTCTGGGTGTCCTTAGTGTCCGTGACTTGTATGTTTGTAAAGTCCACCGCGACACAGGGATAGTACGCTACTGTGGGAGTCGTCTTTAAAAAAACCGCCGTGGGGGTTAACTCCCCCATCCCCTTCCCGAAACATTGGTTATACCTATTGTTAGAGTGAGTGATTCAAGCGCTTTCTCTCCCATTTAACACCTGGGCTGAGCTCCAAACCGATCCAAAAATAATAGATAAAGAAGAGAGGATAGAAACTAAATGGAAGTGAAAATATTTATTTTTATTTATTTTGAAGGTCCATCTATCTCTTTCTATGACGTCAGGACGCTGTCCAGACGGGAGAGAGTAGACAGGTGTCCATGTCAAATACTATAACATAAAAAAGGTAGGTATTCAATGTGGGCTGCATTTAGACAGCTCTATATTCGTGAACCGCACTTTTTAAAATTTGTATGAGAACATTAACATAAAAAAATAGGCACCTTGAAAACAATTTTAGTCGAGTTACTGCGTCTGCTACACTATCGGGCACGTGTAACATATTCCTGCCACCTACTTTCGTTGACTTGATGGGCTGTGACACACTCCCACAGATCGCTGTCAACTCTCAACAACAACAAAAATCGACTAAAACAAAGGCGAGCCTCCTTTGTTTTAGTCGATTTTTGTTCTTTTAATCGGAACAATATGGATATGAAAATAAAGGCCTCATTAAAAGCATTAACACTTAGCGAATTTAGTAATTTCCTAATTACGTTCTTGCATGCAAATTATGGTTATATGTAAATAAGACAAACAGGTTAGATTATGTGTATATAGTAAATGATAATAGGGTATCATTAGCAGCCATACATAATACGTAGAAGTGTACAGTAAATCAGTCCGTCAGAACGTCATTAGCTATTATTAGTAATAGAACAATGGGCTCACAACACAGACCTACCTTTAGCGGTAACTTGGTAGTAATGCTATAGCAAGGTATGGAGTTTCCAGAGGTAAACTTCAAGGTTTCAAACAGTACTGCCTTAAAGTCTGTTGAGATTTTGACAGTCATTAAACATGGTTAAAGAGTTTGTAAGGACGGGCTGTCTGAATTGGTACATGCATTAGATAGCCCGTCTATTCAGGAAGGTTAGGTTAGGTTAGCATTTCTCTATGATTCGTAGTGACAGTGCGGTTTTAATAAAACGTAGTACAAACTGTAACAATTAAAAAAAAAAGAAGTTTGTATCTTTTTATGGATTTTTGTTTCTTTTCTTAGGAAATTCCTCGGACTTTAATGAATATATTAAAAAATGCCGATTGGTCCGGCCGTCCTAAAGCTTTGGGCTTAGCAACGCATTTGGTCATTCATTGTAGATACCATATTTTATAAAACGTATATAAAACGGGATAATATAATAAAAAATAAGATTTCAGCTAATGTCAGGATACGTTTGTACCTATTTATCCTTAGTTTGAATTTTAGGAAAATACGTTTTAGGATTACATGTCCAGTCCAATTAATAATTCCATAAATGTACGTAAATAATACATATTCTGATTATTCCTAATATCTGATAACATATTTTCAAGTCGAGATGTTATTTTATGTGTTTACCTTATAGGGAAATAACCGTTTAGTAGATTTTAATTAACATTTAAACAATCGATGAAGTTTCGATAAGTAGGGTACCTAATAAACTAATAATATATGAAGCAACAGCCTAATAATTCACAAAGTGAGAACGTAGTAATTTTTTGTCAAAACTGGTTTTGTTTCATTAAAGCACAAAATGAAAATAACAAAAATCACTATGATTCGTAATACCTATGGGTACAATCGTTAATCAAAAAAGTTATACCACAATCGATGTCAAAGTTCGCAGTGATAATTATCCTTCATAATTATTATGATAATTGGATAATTGACATAATAATCGAATACTTATCCAGATACATAATCTTGATAATTTCCCACTCTGATTAAAATGTCAGTCGAAAGAAAATAATCGATAAATTGGATAATAAAATACAATTACAAAAAAAGCGTTACCAAAATAGACAAAATTAGTAAGTATATCTATAATAGAGTACTAAATTAGACGTTCTATCCAGTCCTCAAAATAATGTGTATGGTATGCTTTTAACGAGAATTGCGTGGACGGAGGAGTATGACATTTCGCACACTTATAGTTTACATAGAGAGAAGGAGGAGCACGGAATGATAATATAAAAAAAAAAAATGTCGAATTTCGACCACGGGCAACCAATAGTAGTAGTGAATCACCTACTGTTTAAAATAAATAAACATTGGTACCTAATTTGAAAATTAGTGAGCGCGAGATTTTGTTGCCTTGTTCTTTCTCCCGTTCCTATTTTGCTTTGCAAAAGTGGTTTATCACAAGTGCTGCATTTGTTCTTAAGTGAATAAAAACAATATATTGCATTCGAATATGTGTGCCTAAACCTAGATAAATTCATCTACGAAAGTATGTTTAAATAGTAGCAAATAAATGACGTACTGCGTAAAATAATGCGTTTAGATTACATAATGAACGGTTAACCAACTAGATAAAGGAGTAAACCTGTTGTTAGTTGCAAGTTTCGTAACTTCGGTGTGTAGGCAGAATAACCATTAATGTCTTAACTAATGAGTAATATATTGTCAAATTCTCAAGCGATACTTAACTTTAAGACGAGCTTAAATTATTTCTGTTGCTACTATTCCCCTAAGAGTGACAGTGACAGCGTGATGTTTATAGGCGTTTAATTGAGTTGTGTTTGAGATTCGAAAGATAAGATTTTTTGAAATTTAAATTTTTGGTTTATTGGAATTTTTGATTTTTTTTTTTGTTATAAAAAAACATAACTAGCAGTGGATCCTGTTAACCCCTCCAGTTAAGCTCTGGCTTGTGTTAGGAGTGGTTTCACTTCGGTAGTATAATGGGTAGGATTCGAGCCCGCGACCTCACGATTGGGAGACCGATGCCTTAGCCTTTAGACCGCCGCTTCAAAATGGAGCGATTGTGTATTATAATCTATTTATATAAAAATGAATCGTCACATGTAGGTACTACATACCATTACTTGATTCAACGATTTCAAAGATTCGACCGATTTAACTTTAGATAAATTGTTAGTACAAGATTTGTGCAAAAGAAAATGTATGGAAAATCGGAAATATTGGCAAGCTCAGCGGTATACCTATCGTATTTTATAGAATACAGTAGAGAAACTACTTGATGTTATTTTCTGTGAGTGAATAAGGTCGTTAGAGCTCATTGGGGACTTAGTGACAGCGGGGGGGCTGGATCTCACATTGCGCTTGTCCGTACGGTAACGTCCTTTAAAAAACAGAGTAAAAGACAACATCCGGCACCGATATTGTAACTGCTTAGTAGTTATTTGGCTGATCGTATATGACGTGTTTGCCTTTGAACGTGTAAAAAAAAAGTAGTCTAAACATAAACGGAATGCATCTTCCTAAAACCACTATTCAAGATTACATTTTAAATTGTGCAGGTTATAAAAATGACGTACGCTGCAATAAACCTTTGGCGTGTACTGACAACGCCCCAGATTCTTAACCGCGCAATCCATCACTTTTATTATGAAAAGTAACAGCAAAGCTGCTAATCTTACTAAAAAAAACTTAACATCGGCAAATGAATTATCCGAGCATTGAATTTAAAACTAAACCGACATATAACCATGTTTCGATCGAAATCGATAATAATGGAAATTGGCGTTTTAATTTTATAAAATTGCTTTAACGTGAGCACAATAAACGTTGCAGAATAGCTAATTATTAACACGATAATAGCAAACGAGGTTTTTGCAGTTATCAATTATCATTTAGCGGCTATAACAATACATTGTTTGTAATAGCACCACGTAACATCAAGCCCATAGTGACGCATTGCGCAGTTGTCAACCACTCGAGATTATCACACATTGAATAACTATATCTAGTTCTATTTTCATTCTGTAAGTAAAATTAATATATTCTAGACGCATTTCACATCGTAAACAAAACGCATTTAGAGCACGCTGCTTTAAAAGATTTGCAATTCGTAGCCATGTTAAGAAATTTGCATTTACGATATGTGATTTTTATAAAACGTGTCAGTTTAATAATAGACTTTTATCGGCGAATACACATTTACAGTAAATTTATCGGAACCCTGGCTCCTGTACTTTGACAGAGAGAGTCCTCTTTTACATCTCTTGTATTAAGAAATAGGCAAAATACATTATTCAAGTGTAACAACGGATTACAATTTCAAGGATAATTTTGGTTTGTAACGGTTTCAGTACAAATGAGCGAAAATTTTACAGTCGTGACAAGTTCTGAGTAAAATAAATACTTAATACAGAACTACGACTCGTTGAGTCATTTACCACATTTGTCGGTCTGCGGATAGAATGAGATTTAACGAGATATAGAAAACTATTACGAGGCACGTATAATACGGCTAAATTGCGTTTACCCCATTAGTGGTTACAATCCGGCTTGTTTGATCACAATTAGGGACCAACATAAATCCGTCAAATACGATTGCTAAATCGAATTACTATTTGTAACAAACCGTAAATTAAATATCAGTGACCCCGCCCCATTAGCCCTCTTTGCGATAACAAATTCAATAATGAAAGCGACATTTAATTTAAGTAAATACAGTCACATTCCTATCATTATCAAATGATGAACAGGTATGTTAACATTGTGCTAACTAAAAATATGAAAATAGGTAAAAGACAGATCTAAAATTCTAATCAATTTTACAATTTAAATTGTCTAACAATGAGGATTTTAATGAGGGGTCTTCGACGATAACCACATCGCATTGTACCCACCCGAGATCAAAGAACCCATGTTTATAATTGCAAATGCTCCTCAGAGATAAAAGGAAACCCTCCCCGGGAACCATAGGTCCACGAAATTCGGGCATCATTTACTTCGATAAAACAAGAATAACCGCCTAGCTAACAGCTAACAAGTTACCGGTTCTAAATTCCTATTCAACGCTGGTAAATAACTATGTAGGCAAAGTGGTATGTCACGTAGCACGGCTTTGTTTCGCAAACCGTCCTCGTTTAGCAAAGTTAACCGGTAGACCTAACCAAACAGGCGCGCACCGAGTTACCGCGTATAAACACTGAGTGCTACAGGTAGCGCGGATGACGGCGGCCGGCGGGCAGCATCACCGCGTGACGTAAGGAGCCAGCGCCCTGCGCCGGCCGTGGCAGTGCTGCCAAATGGGTTACGAACGTCATTCGCCCCACTCGCACACACCACGTCTCATTACGATCATGCACTCTTTCCCTTGCCGCCTAGCCGGCTGCCAAGGTCACAGCGCCACGCGATATACCACCGCGCGCCGGCACCCGGCACTTCGCAACAGTTCACTGTTCGATGATGGGTGATAGAAGATCGTCAGAAGGACACCACTCACAACATTATCAGTAAACAAGAAAAAAACTCACCTGTTCTTTTCCAACTCGTTATGAGTCGTCCTGGAACAGAAAACATACAATATTGTACGACACGCCGACACTTTATACACCACGTATGCTGTATAGCACCACTATATCACATTATCACTGCACTAGCACTACTTCACACTGCCGCGCACTCACCTGCTGCCCTGCGATTTCTTCGTCTTCGGCCGCCTTCCGCCGGAGCGGGATTCTTCGTACGCCGGTAAACTCGACGCGTATCCGTGTTCAGCTTCTGCAACAAAGTACACTGCCATTCCGTCAAAATCAGCTGATTATAGCACGGCAAAAATAGACGGGAGCCATGTTGACGTGTGCGTGTAGTTGCACTCGATTGACAATTCAAACAAAGAAAATCCAATTCACCTCTATCGCGCCTTTCGATGTATTCAGCAGCTTGGATCAGAGCAGCAATACTCATATTTATTGTATCCCGGTTGAGCACAGGTATTCACAAACGCAAAGCGACTTTATTCGATTAAAACTATAAATAAAAGTATCTATGCGCTCCGAAGTTCACGACTGCGTTTACCGATGTCAAAAACACACTACTAGGCGAGTCGGGACGGGACGCGCGACCGTGTACAGCGATTCGTGATTTGTCGGCAGCGTTCGTGCCCCGCTTCGTGAGCCAATCGCGGCGCAGCAATGCCCACAATAAAATACCTGGGTCAATCACGTGAACTTTGTGTTTCCAAACAAAACATTTTTTTTTATGCGCTCTTTGTAGTGTATAGTTGGATATTGAGGAACTTTTATTTTCTTGAATGATTTGTAATGCATGTCGGCTTCGCACTGAAGTGCACTCACGGCATTGAGTCGGCTTCACAATAAATCAATGTTTTAACATGAAAGTTCCCCATTCATCGTGCAGGAAATAAAGTTTTTTAACGTTTGATACGAGCTGCAATCAGAATGTAGCGGCGAGCATTAGGTATCGCATCAATTTGCATTATAAAATGTATTATAATAGGGTCTTTTAAATTTTAAATATCAAGTGTGTAATAAAAGATAATGATTCGCATTGGGGAAACACTTTTAATATTTAAAATGTATATATATGTCTTGAGTGTATTATTTAATATTGTCAGCATGTGAATCCTAGCAAAAATGACTGGTAGCAGATGTTTTCTGGGCTCCTGGAAAGACGAAAATCTTATTGGAATATGTATTTGAATTATATGTATAAGATTTTTATTGGATAATAAGACTTGCTTTGCCTTATAACTTTATAAGTTTTCAAAAATTTAAATGATTATTATTAACAATAAAAAAAAATAAAAAAAAAAATAGGAAAATTATTATAGATTAGTTTGTTATTTAACATGGCCTAAAAAATATTTTCTTAATTAAATATTAAAAAAATAAAATAAAAAGTTTATATTTGCATCCTATGTTTTAGAAATAAATGCTAATAATTATTTTCATTTTTGTTTATCTTCTTATTAGTTATTACTATTATAGTTTAAATTGTGACTCACCATACTGGCAAGACTTTCTCCATAGAACACAGGGAACTACAAACTTGATGGGGTCTAAAATCACAGGTTGTGTCTTTTATATCAGCACACATCCCCAATAGTGATGGGAAACCAAGAATATAGTAAAATACAAGACACTATTCATCCTGGAACAAAAATATTGTTACTAATTTTATTATTTCACAAGAATATTACTATTTATAATAAAATTTGGATATTTTTTTTTAATAGCATTTATTTTTTTCTAAATTATAGTGTTGTAATATATTGATTAAATGCTGCAATTTTTTTTTTAAATTATCCTAATCCAATGATTTTTAGGGCTTTTATATAATGTGTAAAAATATTTTTTTAAGCTATGTAATTTTATTGTCTTTTAATCAAATATTGTAATAATTACCTCTTGTGTAAATAAAGTCAAATATGCATCAAAAAATTTAGGCTTTATATTACATTGTCATTGTATGACCTAATAATAGTCTCCAATCGCACACAATAATTGTACAATATAAATGATGCACCTGCAAAAAAAACTAAATGGATATTTTATTGGCTCATTTAGCATTGAATGTTGTTGCAAGGTCATTGCATGCAACCAGTCACATGATTGGTGTTGAGAAATAGTGTAGTTGGTGAATAATTTGGTCATTTTAATACCTCTTTTTTTTTTGTTTTTTTAGGCCAAGGCAGCATTTAACAAGACCCATAGAGACTAAAATGTAGTATTGATATAAATTAATAAGTTACTTATTTCATCCAATACAGATATAGGTAACTTTTAAGTAGTTAAATACTCAGTTCTGTCACACACAGTAGTTAAATACACAGTTATCTCTATTTTATCTAACCTGCACATGGTTAGATAGAATAGGGAGATCAAGCAACAAATAATTCAATTAACAAAATGCAAGTTGTGCTAATTACCTTTACTACTTTACTAAAACCAACAGCGCAATTATCAAAATTATTTTTTACAGGGTCACTTGGCTTTGTCTGCAATAACTCAAATGCTCCTGCAGATTCATCCAAATGTGCTATAAACTCCTTCCATTTCATATCTGTTGACATTCTTACTCCATACTTATGTTGTGCTATCAAAGTCATTTCATCTTGTCTTATTCTGTAAAAAAAATATTGTCTATGAATTCTTCATTAATTGTAACCTTGACTTATAGACAAGGACCGTGCTATCCCTTCAATCAAAAAATAAATATTGACTGCAAAGCGTAAAAGAGAGAAAAAACTTGGGTGGCCCTTGACAGGTATTGTCCACAAAGTAGCGTTGTCTCTTTCTAGAGAGTGGTCAATTTTGTGAGGTTATGAAGCAGTCCAGGTCTCTAAGTCAATGAAGTGTAAAGAATTTCCGTTTCAATTGCATTCTTCGTTTAAAATAGAACCTACCTAATATAATCCACTTCAGTAATATTGTTTTAGTTGAAGTTGAAGCTGCCCGATTTAGCAATCAAAATTGTACCACAAAGAACTTCCTTTTTACCTGTAGATTTGCACGTAACGAACATAGGCAAATTCAACCAATTTAATACACAAATGTTTTCACATTGCTCACATATTTCGTGCGCTATGAGGTTATGTCACTGTTATTTTCGCAAATATTCAAATACACATTTGAGCATTTGGCTCGTATCCGGCGTGATATAAACCAGTTATTTTTCAATGCTTCCAATAATCCTACACGCTTAGCCCGAAGTCTCGCCAAAAAGAAATTTATGCGACCTTTTTTTTCTCTCACTTTATTTACACTTAAATCCCATTGTTTAGAATCTTCTGTTATGTATTCAGGCTCTTCACCTATAGATTTATAGAAATATGAATATATATTTATATCAAATACATGTTTACAGATGGAGAATTCATGCCAAGATTTCACTTAATTAGGAAAACTGTAGTCACCAAGTCTAAAAGTTCTCGTTGTGTTTTGTCACTAAGAGTCCTTTTGTATTATTTGGCTCACTAGTCAAACATTAAAATATGTTTTTGGAAACAGATTCTAACGCGTATTCTAATTTTAGCCATTGTTTTGAAATCAAAACAGAAAATCACAAATGCACGTGTTGACATTTTTTTATTGACTATACGTTCAATCAAACGTCTGTCTTGTCAAACCCAAGTTTGACAAGACAATTTGTCTTCTTCTTCTTTTAATTTATGGCAATCTAGGCGTTTTAACGGCTAATTTCTGCCAATGTCATGTATTTCTACACATTAGTTACATATAGTCTCGGTCTTAGCCAATTATCACGTAATCAATTCATTTTTTACAAATCCTACTCGTAAAACTCGGAGCTGTAAAAATTATTGCAGGTCAGTTTGCCGCCATTTTTACAACTCCCAGACATGGCAGAATTAGCCAACACATTGGCTACATTGCCAAAAGAAGAAGAACTCCCAGACAATTTGTCATCATTAAACATCTTACAATTAAGTAATGATGACCATTGACTGGCAAGCATCATACTCGTAGATACAACCAAAATAGAATTTTGCTTAATTCGCTAGGTTGGCCTGGCCCGACCGACCTAGTAAGATGTGTATAATGTACATAATCCACTGGGTGAGTGACCTACACAAATTACAAATTATCTACACGCATTCAGCTGGTGGATTCCCTAGGGTAGGTACATTTAGCCATACCACATGATGACTATGGTTGATGATGGTGGAACTGAAAACGTCACTGAAAACGTCACCGAAAACGTCATTATTTTCGCTCACACCCCACACCACGCTTACAACGACCCATCTGAATAAAGTCCTACTTATTCAGATGGGTCGTTGTAAGCGCGGTATTCAATTCAAATTTTCTTCTAAGGAGAAGGACTTTGATACTACTACTAACAGCTTTGCAAATTTGCCGCCATTTGCAATCAAAATTTTCAAAGTTTTAAAGATGGCTCGTTATTATCCAGTTTCCACCTATTTGAAGTATATTTTACACACACACCCTTAATCACCTACCATTTGTTTTTGGAGTTATACCTTAACCCCCTATAGACTATTTTACTGGGGTAAAATCGTTGTTTCACTAAACCAGACAAAGAAAAAGGAAACATCGATTTTACTCCGGGGTCTCTCAGGTGTGTGATAATGGCTGTGTGATAAAACAGATGGTAGGTGGTGAAGGGTTAATTTGTATTTTTTTTTAAAAATTATGTTACGAAATTATTAGGTGTAATGAAAAGAAGCCTGAAGCGGGAAGTATTTTCGAAAGGGATTTATTCCCAAAAAAGCCATGCCCATGGGCGTACCGGAGAAGTAGTAGAGAATGGCAGCTGCCCCCGCCTGAAACCTGAATGCAAGTACATACCAAATATTGTCGACAAATTGCTAATTGCTAAGCAGGTTCTAAGGAGGACAATGTAGGACACCTGCCGTCAAGGCAAAGACTGGAGCCGTTAAACGCGTTGCAAGACGATTTTTTTATACAAATGAATAGTTTATATGTCCCCGCGTAGGTAATTCCGTTGCAGAAGGGCCATTGAAGTTAGTTAGTTTGTCTGTTTTTGTACTTTTTGTGCTGCATTCGAGTAGTGGTTACAGTTGCGCGCCACTCGCCCCGACAATGGCGTTTCGGCGACTTCCACTCACGCAATTTTCTCTGTGTCGCCTGTTCGTGTATTTTCGTCTGATATCCTGAATGCCTTCTGACTTCTAAGTTCACACGGTGCCCCTCAGCTCGTGTAGTGACTTGTAAGTTTACGTTGTAGACAGAGGACGTTTGTGCAGGAAATTTTAAGATCGTTGTGCTGCTCTCGGCTCGCGAAGTGGCTTCAATGTTTGGGCAGGAACTTGTTGTCTACGCAGTGACTTAATTTCTTAGTTAGAGTTGTCTCCTCTCGCCGCCCGCCCCCTGACTGCATCTGCTTCTCTGCAGTTCGCACTTTAGTCCAGTCTATCGGTCTATCATATTTGATGCTACAAATGACATTACCTGGAAAGGGATTGTGGGGAGTTTTGAAAATTGGTGAATTTTAGGGTGCACTTTCCGAATTTCAACTTTGCCACCTCGTAACTTTGCCGCCTACACCGTCAATTTGGAAAAATGGCCCCTATAATCAGTTTTCAGGCAATACCTCTTTATCGACTCATTTTATGACAAAAATGTAAGTTGAAACTTAAAACGCCTAAATCTATAAAATCATCAATTTTCCAAACTCCCGTAGTTTTTCACAACGTTGGGCATTTCACCTCGACGAACGCTTTAGAAAAATGAAAAAAGCTTATGTATTATGTATGTCGGCTTATCCTGATCGCTCAGGGGCTTTTACTTTCTTTTTGAGCTATGACTTTTAAGGTTGTGTTGGGCCCACTATTTGCGCAGTAGCTTCAAAGTGTGTCCTTTTCGTCGCGCACTGACTTATAAGACAGCGCTGTGGTTCCAGCTTGCTCTATAGTTTCTTTGTTTGTTTTTAAGGGGGTTTTGTTTGCTCTGTACACTGTACACCTCTCCTCATGCAGTGACACTTATAGTCGCTCTGCAACCCCTTAGAGTGGCTTTAAATATCATTCCATGAGGAGAGCGATGTAATGTCACTGCGAGCTGATAGAAGAGCAGCGTGTATTTATTATCCACTTCGTAAGTTGGTGGCCTAAGCAACGTTTTAAAAGTTAAAGCTGGGGAACTTGCGCAATGTTTCGAAAGTTTGCTCGCCGGCGTGCGCAGTGACATTTAAGTTCGCCCTGCGTCTTTGTTTGCGCAGTTACTTTTATACGCCACATGACCGGTTCAGCCTTCTTTACTGATAGGTTGGTTGTGCTTGTGACCAAAGAGTTTTTAATTTTTTAGTTACTAAACACTACATTTAGTTGAGTTATGTTTGTGTTTAGATTACACTTGGATTGCATAGCGCGAAAGTTATAAACTATATATTTACAGACTTTCCCGAATGATAAAAATATAAGTTTCTGAACAAAATTAATCAAAATAGCTGACGTTGCTATTGGTTGCCATGACGTTGACATTTAGCTGCAATTGTCAGTTTGACAATCAGCCGTAACACCGTGGATAATTTTGTAAATCGTAAATTTTATTTTACTTCGTCGCTAGTCACTGAGAACTGCATTTATAACATAGATTATGTATTAAAACAAAAATGATTGTGGAATTCAAATATATTTTTCTTGTCGGCGTAACGTGGCAGCTCGCAGTTGTCTCCGCAGCAGACCATCTTCTCGAAGGTATTTATTGTGGCAAAGAAAACTGTTACGAAGTTCTAGGGGTCACAAGAGAGGCTACAAAAAATGAGATAGCGAAGAGCTACCGGCAACTTGCTAAAAAATTCCATCCAGATTTGCATAGAGACCCCGATGCGAAAAAACAAGCTGAAGAAAAATTTAAGGAGATCGCGACCGCATATGAAATTTTGCGCGATGATGAAGAAAGATCTGACTATGATTACATGTTGGACAATCCCCAAGAGTACTATGCTCATTACTATAGATACTATAGGCGTCGTATGGCGCCTAAGGTCGACGTTAGAATAGTAATTGCAGTTACTATAACTATTATATCGATTATACAGTATTATAGTGCGTGGTCTAAGTATGATACTGCTATAAAATATTTTATGACAGTGCCAAAGTATAGGAATAAGGCTCTAGAATTAGCGAAAGCTGAAATGAAAGAAGTACATGGTAGAAATAAGGTGAAAAAATCAAAAGCCGAACAGAAGGAGGAACAAGACCGTTTAATACGAAAGGTTATTGAAGAGAATATGGATATTAAAGGAGCATATGCTAAGCCAGAGATTATGGACATATTGTGGGTTCAACTTATAATATTACCATACACAATGGCATATTATATTTATTGGTATTTAAGATGGTTTTGGAGGTTTACGTTGCTTAAACAGCCATACGGAGAGGAAGAAAAGTTGTATCTCATTAGGAAATATATGAGCCTTGGTACACACCAATTCAATGCTATTGAAGACAAAGAGAAACAAGAGTTTCTAGATGAAGAATTATGGATTAAGGAAAATTTCAAAGTTTGGAAAGAAATAAAGGATGAGGAAGCGAAAAAGGCTTTAGCAGAAAATAATAAATATAAGCAATACAGAAGATATATAAAACAACATGGAGTTGGACGAATGACATTCGACGATTCCTAGTTTTGTGATAGTTGTCATTAATTTATGAAATATCTCTCTAATGGCATTTAACTATTTTTCTATAACCCTTAATTTCTTTATTTCCGTTTAAAAATCACCAAAAAATATACATGAAACAATAAGATAAATAAAACATTTTTTACACAATTTGTTACTTTATTTCTTTAATCTCTATTTGTCTCAACATGTACTAAGATGATTTCAATACAATATTAATCATACAACACATTCATAATTTACAGTCATCACAAATGGCAATTCGTTAAGGCATACTAACACATTTGGTGCTCACATGTACACATACACAACGCAAGGCAAGTTATGTGAACATTCACATTTGTCTATAACATTAACAAAGTGTTCCGTCCACATAAACAAAAAAATAAAAACTTGCTTCTCGTTTATTAAAAATCAAAATTGTTAATTATACAAAACGAAATGAGATCCGTAATTACAAAATAACGCAGTGACCGCAAAACAAGCAATCAAATTGCATTGGCAGTGCTTCCGACTCTTAAATATAATTTTAACAATAATTCCAAGGGCGACAAATTAATTTTGGAATGTTAATACATCACTAGGTATACTCAATCATTCGCCTGCCGACATCATCACGCATACATTTTATACATAATATAAGAATAGGGCACCTTTAAGTCGGTTGTGTGAAGGCCATTGATCACTAGCAACCTATTTAGTTAAAATAACATCAATATTGTACTAATTGAAACAAAAATATATGTCAAAATAGAAAATTATTAACAAAGGTACTTTGAATGGATATAAAAATATAGCCAAGCGAAGTTAATTTACACGCTTCAACGACCATAAACTAGTGAAAGTTATTTTAACTAACGGTATTGCGAGTGATCGATACTCCTTTCGCAAGTGTACTCAATAAAAAAAAAATACTTGTACAATAAAACCTTCTTATTTCAAATTCGAGCGGTGTCAAAGAAAAAGCAATCTGGATTTTGTAACTGGCCAGTTACTGAGTATTCGTTATTCAATTTTAAGTTAGTAGGTATTTATTAGTCATTAAAATCTATTTGTACAGGTGAAAGCAACAGCCAGTATTTGTTTTAAATTGAGGACTTCACAGTGTTTAATTAGCTAAGATTCATCGACTTGCGAAACAACCGTTTTCATATTATTAACAAAATGTAGGTACTTATTGCCTTTAAAAATTAACTAGATTATGTGTTCTGAATTCTTACAGTAATGTGCTTTGTCAGATTTGTACAATTATTATTATTCCACAATGACCGTTAATGACGTCATTAAATATATTTCAGTTAAACGTTTCACTCCTTAGTCATGATTATTATATAATACTCGCAAAACTGCTAAAATTATGTTGTAATATTTTCAGCCTTATTCATATTACAAATTAGATTGAAAATGGCAAATCCAAATTTTAGTCAGTTTCGCTACTCTATGGTAACACTCTATTGCATTTAATTTAAGCATTGACGTATAAACCTGGACCGCGCCATCCCTTTCAATTAAAAAGTAAATATTGACTGCAAAGCGTGAAAGAGAAAAAACTCGTGCGGCCCTGTCTCTTTTGAGAGGTATTGTCCACAAAGTAGCGTCGTCTCTTTCTTTTCTAAAGAGTCGTCAATTTTGTGAGGCTATGGCGCAGTTATGGTCATTACGTCAATGAATATAAGGCCTGCTTTGTTTTTAATTTGTGACTTACGAATTTAACGATACTAGTCGTTTTTATTTTAAGTATATTTGAATAAAGCCGCTGTTATCGCTGCAGTTGCTAAAAAAAGTAACTTTACACAATTTGATATTATATTATCAAACTATTAAAATGTGAGTGTGCAGCGCTGCCAGCGGCTTTAAACCTTTATTGTCCACTCGACAAGTTTCTTTACAACAAATCATGATCAGGTACATTAATATGTGGCGTTTACATTCCAAAGGAAACTTGTAGAGTTTGACTGTTAGAGGTTTTATTACAGGAATCATTATAGTATTCATCATTTTGAAAAACTCACAGTTCAATATAGTATTTTTAATAAGAAAACGTGACTGCTTCAAATTGATCTCTAACCGAAATTGTCTGGCGCCAAAAATCCACATTTTTTTTTAATTTTGATGTACCCAGTGTCACTCTTACAACTGAGATCTAATGATACCTCAAAAGCTAATATCCATCAAGCCGTTTAGGCTCTAGGGCGTGCCAAAGAAATATACATACGTACTTACACTCTGAAAACATTTCTTGCGCAGTCAAGAATTAAGAAATAGTTGATGTTACTTGATAATCAAGTCATAACAATGTACTCATATTATCTACATAATAATATGCATATTATTATAATATTATGGCAGCTGTGACCTGCACTCGCATACGTAAAACAATATTGTTACAAACAAACAAATTTGACGACATAATGACAATACTTAAATGTCTGAGTACCAATGTCCACCTCCTCAGCACAACATCAGACCCTGAACAATGTACAAGTGTAAGAGCACTTGTCAATATCGGAGATCGCATTACATGACTGTTGAGTATCATGGTACCACCTTTCTTTTTCGCTAGACCCTGGAAATTATCTAGGATCGGAGTACTTGTCCTGACGAATTAAGTGAGCTCAAACTTGCCGTGTGGTACCGGCTTAAGAATAGTACCACCCCATCTCTTCCCGTGGGTGTCGTCAAGGCGACTAAGGGATGTCACACTGGAGGACGGGCAGCAGCGTCCTCTGCGTACTTAAAACCTTACTGCGATCGCCAACCCGCTCGCCAAGCGTGGCGATTATGGCAATTACCCCCAGGATCTACATACTAGTAAGTTCTACTGGGGAGACCCGTGCCCAGCAGTGGGACATCATATGGGTTGATATGTATGTATGTAAACTTGCTAGGTTTTATTTATTTTTTAGTTCGGATGGCCGCGTTACGACTCCATCATCAGATCAAGTCTATGGTACCATAATATTGCATTGTTATTACTCGTAAATTTACACTAGTGTATTAAATTTGAGCCCAATCAAACGTCAGAAAGTGGTAGTAATTTAGTTTCTAATTTGACCCACAAAAACTAATGCAACATAAACTATTGCGACTTATATAGAACTGTGAGATTTTCTAACTATGAATTTGAATTAGTACGAACCGAATAGAATACATATTTCGTGCTCACAATTTCTCATTTTTATACAGTAATCCATACTATAATGTATTTACACAAAACGTTTATTTAAATATAACTTCTTGTCTATTTATTATTTGGGACATACGACGTCACATATTCATTCAATATTTAGTTATTACGTCTATCTACATATATAGTATACACAAAATAATGATAGTCTTTTCCAATGTGCTATTTCGTTTCAGATCATTAGTAATCTAAATCTTATTAAATCTCGATAGGTATTTATTATTTACACAACAGAGAATCAATGTTACATAATAAACTTCAGACAACAGATACAGAAGGCATAGTACGAGTAACCGTGATCCGCTGATGTGCAATAGAACACGGGCAAAATATTCATCAGATTGAATAGTATAAATAATTATTCTAAGATAGATACAATATTAATTGATGGAAGAAGAAAAATATCAAATTAAACTATTTAAATGTGAAGTAAAGCTAGCATATACGTCGACAATAAACGTTCAATTCACAGTAAATTAATCAAATCATTCATTAGCTGCCTATCGGTTGTCCTTACATTAACAACAGATTACAACTATAATCCGCAAGTGAAAGTAGTATACGGTCACGAATATCATCAAAAAGGATACCGCACACTCCAATGACTTTCTAACAGATTTTGTTCCAGTTACTTTTTGGATAGTTTGGACCGCAATCGAATCGTACTATTCAATCGTCCGAACGCCGGTAAGATGAGCACTGGGCACTGTTCCTGTAATAACATGTATGTGATATGTGCACGCCGCGCGCGGCAGCGACACAGCGCTAGCGCCGCGCGCGGCGGGCGCGGCGCGGCACGGCGACGTGCAGGGCGCGGCCTCACACGGGCGTCTCGTGCTCCGTCTCCTCTATCCGGCCCAGCCGCCACGCGTTCGGGTCCGTCGCTACACCACAGCGCAACAAAAATATATACACATACACCCTTCTAAACAAAAATTGCGTGCAAAATACACATGTCAATCATGTCATAGCACTTCTTGTGGCCACATTTGCAACGGACTAAAAATATTGATACTTTTTGGACCGTTGCGAATGTGTTTAGCAATATTTAATTGTTGTGTTGTGTTGTGTTGTGTAATTTGAAAGAGAGGGTAGTTCTTGACATGTGTCTAGTGCATTGTGTAGGAGTAAGGTTAGTGTAAACGAACACCCGGAGACCTCACAGTACTAGCCAACATTCACACAAGCAAACATCACGTGGTACCATGTTGTGCACGTGTCGACGACTGTCCCGACGTTACACATTATTAAAAAAAAAAACATTTATTTGATACCAAAGGAATTAACACATATTTCTCGCCTGAAATTTACTTTTGGTGTAGAATTAAGAGCTCTTTTATTAACACACTTTATATAATTGGCAGGATTTTTCAAGATTATTTTATTTTACAATAAAATCTTGTTACACGGGATTTTAAACTGTACGATGTATGAAATAAAGTACATTTCAGACTGTTTTCACATATGAATGGAGTAAAATTTGGCAACATAACAAAAGCGCAATTTTGCAAGCGAACAATGCAGTTGTGTGGATGTAAACTAGCAAATGTGACATGTCTTATACGGACAGTTTAAAAACTAAACATATTTTTTATTTTTTTATTGTAAAAATAGTTATTATTTTTGTTTAAACTGTCAATAAAAGGCGTTTGCAATTATTTGTCAAACGTTCTTGACATGATTTAGGTGAGTAGGAGCGTGGCAACAAATCAATGAAAACTATTAAAAGGGAATGAGAATGCAATTATATATATGGCTTTTAAATCAATCAATTAACAATAAAAATATATTCACACAAATATAGGTCTAGTACTGAGGTACTATTTATAATTCGAGTAATAAAAACCACATGGATAATTTATTAGATATTTGACTTAAAAATAGTGATATTTAAAAAATATAACTAGCAATGTGGAAATGTGAGTCCCCAGCTAAGCTCGCTGGCTTGTGTTAGGAGTGGGTTCACGTCGGTAGTATAGATAATGTGTAGGATTCGAACTCACGATTTCACGTCCTTAAAGAGCATCTATATTTTTTCTGAGGCACTTTTTAACGCATTAGATAACACTTTTGGTTCTAAATAATCTGATTCAAAAGCCATATAATTTGAACACACATTGTCGTGATAAAAGGTGAAACAAATTATGAAAAAAAAAAACCAAAAAGTATTTATTACCTTGACTGACGATCTTCCAAACATGCTTTGGTAGTTCGGAAATGGGATGGAAGGGCGGGATAGTTGTGAACATGGGTGATATCTTACTTATACTATTAATATATTTATATATACCTACTTAGCTGTAAAAAGGTAACACTATTTTTCGTTAAAGCATATCGTAAGATCAAGTTATAAACACAATTTTATTTCATTAATTCGAAAAATCTTATAAATTTGCATCAAATGATTTTTTTACGGCAAGTTGGGAGTGGAATAGTTTAATTAAAAATATGGCAGTCAAAGGCAGTGTTGTCATCAACTTATTATAATATAGTACTAACTATTTCAGTTCAATGTCAGTAACAGTTTTTAATTGTGTTCATAACTGTGATCTAATAAAAATTGTCATCACATGCATAATTATATAATCGTATATAATGAACTAATTATGTATTAAAATTACTATTTATTAGAGATATTGATTTTTATAAGACTAGTACCAAAATACTCATACACACATGGTAATTACTATGCACTTACTTATATTATTCTTATGAAGGAACTGGTTCTCAACATACAGCTCACGCTAGTTTGAGAATCAGGGCTTACATTTAAATTGTGAAATGTTTTTTGTTGCAATAAATTAATTATTATTATTATTATTATTATTATTATTATTATGTAAATTAAGCTCATTAATAACGTCTACTAATTATGAAATATTAAATCGTTAAAATTTTATATCGAAGCGATAAGTAAGGATCACATTAGAAAAATACCTCAATGGTAAGAATTAAAGTTAATCTACCTATAAATACTGAAAATTTTAATCAGAAAAATAGTGATTCTAGAATAGTTTTTGAATAGCGAAGCCACAAACAATTTTTTTTTCTATACTGACATTCTAATCTTGAATTTCTAATGACTGACTGATGGCAGGTAGATTAATTGTCATTAAAACACTTGGCCGTAACCGGAAGCTTTATCAGAGTGCTATTCCATTTCCGTCAATTACTTACCGACTTTTAGAATATTCTAAAAATCGGTAAGAAATTGTCACGGAAACGGAAATGCACTCTCATAAATAAGCTTTCGGATAGGAAAGTATTTCAATATGCGTTTACAACGCGGCTATTAAAAAGCTGCGTTAAAAACTATAAGAAATTAGCCGTCGCATTTTCAAAAAATTTAATTTAATGAAATTTAAGCAATTAAAAGTAAGCCACTAAATTTGAATGAATTATAACTATTTTTAACTACAAAGGGAATATTAAAACCTTGAAACTGTAAAGTGAATATTAAAATTTAAAAAATGTCTATTTAAATGGTCGTTTGTGTGGAAAAATTCTATAAATATTATTTAAAATCTGGTATTAAATGTTTTAGCTTTAAATCAGATAGATATAAATAGAAATAGGTAAATACATGTACGAGTATATAAAATATAAATGGTATCGAAATAAATAGGTATTCATATTTAAAAAAAAAAAATTTTATAGCGTAAGAAGTGTCGACGAAATTTACAAAAACGGCAAATATTGAATTCTTAAAATAGTAAATCTGAATTAAAAATACATCATTTAATTATTTTATTTTGAAAAATAATATCAAGATTTTTTTTAATAGTTACTTTAGTTGTATATAGAAAATATTAGTCATAGTAGTTTTAAATAAGTAAATAATTTCATCGGATCACTTCTTGATATTTTTATCACATGAAAATGGTAATCAATTGGGAACAAGGAATAAAGGAAAATACTTACACTTCACGATATAGAAAGCTGAATTAACTACCTAATTCATTTATAAAGAAAAAAAACAGAATTGGGTCTCAAACCTTGGCCATTCAAGTCAAATATTTGAAGTTATTTTTTTCGTCCTAATTAACAGATTTTAAAACCAAAACACTCCTTACAAAATCCTTCATAATTGCTTGTCATACTATTCAAGAAATCTATACATCTAATTAGAATACCGAATCAATTAGCGTTCATTATCAAGGTCTTTACAACAATTAAAATAACTAAAAGTATTCAAAACATAACGCAGAATGTAAAACTCTTACTAATTAAGTAAGAAAAAATAATTTTGATATATGTACGAATGACGTGAAATACATTTTATCATTAATCACAATGTTACAAATTTGTTTGGTATTTAGGCAGCATTTTGGCTTAAAATATACACTCATAATTATAAAAAACGAAATGGTTCTTAAATGAATAATAAATTATGATTTGATAATTAATGATCGCAATGGTTAATTTTGTTAAGGCTTTCACATGCCTCTGACCTTAAGATAAGTAGTAAGTAGTAAGATTTGTTCTTGAAATATAACAAATATGCTACCAAAAACTGTACTTTATGTACGAAAGTAATTATTATATTATTTTTGGAGGTTTTTTACATTTCGATATTTTCGAAATTTGATGCAATTGGATTAAGTTTTTGTTTAATAGAATTGGATAGTGAGATAGATACCTCGCGGTCTAGTGACGAATAAAAACTATACCTACCTAAATATTTTTGACGAAGTGTTATCGTGAAATTTTGAACTAGACATCGTGTATATTAGACCTACTACTTATTATACTTAGTCCTTTAAGAGAAAAGGCGTGATGATAATACAATCGTGAAGTGTAAAGTACTAGGAGAACATAAAGGCAAGGAGCGGGCGAGGTACCCGGCGCTCAGCAGTTGTGTGCGTGCGGCGCGCGCAGCAGCGGCGCGTGCTCGCCTGTGACGTCACACGCAGCACGCGACACGTCACCGCGATGACGTCACCAACACCACACGTCATCGACACGGCACAACCACAACACCATACGAACGCATTACGCACAGTCCCTTATGTAGGCTACGTGTGGGACAATACCGCGAAGCAACATAGTTGATCTTTTTTTTAACAAAATAAAAGCCAAATCCTTGTTTCGAAGACCTTTTTGGAATATTTTGACTTCTAAATCCATAGAAGTCGAAGTATACCTAAAAGGTCTTTAAAACAAGGATGTCTTAGTGTTACCGTTACCTCGCAATGATGTCCCACTAAATTACAAAATATTTTATAGTGCAAGCTTTTTAAATATTTATGTGATGATAATTATAAACTAGCAATACTAATGAACTAAAGGGACTCCACGTACGCCTATTAATTAACTAACATCAATATAATACTTCGGTATGTCAGCTTTAAAATGTTGCCAAGTATAAAATGCCAATATAAAAAAATAACAATGATCCACGAATAAAAAAAAAACAATATAATGTGGCTACTGAAAAAAAGATCTTTACTACAGAAATAGGCATTAAAAATAAAAACCAAAGCCGACATACTAAAGTAAAATAAGTAACAATGAATTAATACATTTACGGACAAAAAGATTTTCAAGTAGAGGCCATTACACACTATCGACTTTTTTGGTTGTTGAAATAATTTAAAACTCATAAATCACAGACTGCCATTTATTACATATTTAATGGACTATAAATTAGACATTATTTATACTGTTTCAGTTACAGTGGATATGTGATCAAAAAAATCTCCTTTTCTTTGCTATTACTTTTGCCGCTATTGTATGATATTTAGCTGCCCATTTGACATAAGTACTAGTGTCAAATTTAATACAAGTAAATGGTACAAAATGAAAGTAATAGTTTTAATAGAACAGTCGTCTACTCAAACACTTGTACCTACATATTATGGAATAGAGCTAGTTTGCAACTGTTCTAATTTCTTTCGGTAACATCACAAAAATTCAATTTACCTGCTAATTTTACTTTTAAAGATGCGCAGCGCATTGCGCATATGAGAAGCGCATTTGCTACGTGATATTTAGGTAAAATTATGTAGCTTCAAACATCTGACTACTTCATAACAATGAAGATACGAGAATGATAAGCATGGTGCAGGGCCATATCTGGGGGGGGGGGGGAGGCAAACCGGGGCCCAACACCCGGGCGCCTCGCTCATGGGGCGCCAAATCAGGTGAAATGATTTGCCACCCCCCCCCGCGTGCCTCATCATAAGCACATTCTCCGCGAAGGTGAAGGGCGCTATCATCATTTTTTACCCCGCCTCGAAATAAACCTAGATCCGGCACTGGCATGGTAATAGAGCAATACCAAACTTAATTAGTACTAACTACATTATCTACATTTGCTAAATGAGTTGTTTGTTCATTTAGTGCAAGGTCAGGAGAGATCGAGTTATGTAATATATATTTATAGACGTGAGGGCGGCTAAATATAAAAAAGTGATATAATATCAGGTATATTATGTGCAAATGAGCAAAGTTAGTCGATCGATTCAAATCGACTCGAGTCAAATAATGGCGGCAAATATTCTCCCACCCTGGTGCCCTGCGTCACTAGAGACTCACAAACATACAAATCACGGATACAAAGTACACTCTGACTCGAAACAACAATTTGTAGACCACAGAAAGTGGTGTCCCGTGGGGGAATCAAACCCAGCTCTCACAGCTGTCGTAAATATTACTACTGCGCCACCAAAACAATTAAAAGGCAAAAAAACATAGTACTACATTTTTCCTAATGGGAAATGGGTTTTTTTTTTTTTTATTAGAAAAGTACACACAGACTCGGAACAATAATTTGTGGATTACACAAAGGGGTGTCCCGTGTTTGAATCGAACCCACGACCTCTTGCGTAGCAGTCGAAGAGACTCCCACTGCGCCACAGAGGCAGTTCATTATTTGAATTTATTTAAAACTACATAGATTAACACATAACCAACTAACGTGATAAACACGATCAAAATATTCAAACAGTCCACCGGTGAACATTTTATTCTTTACTAGCTTTCGCCCGCGGCTCCGCCCGCATGGATGTCGGTTATCGCGATAAAAACTATCCTATGTCCTTCCTCGGGACTCAAACTATCTCCATACAAAATTTCGTCTAAATCGGTTAAGCTGTTTGAGCGTGAAAGCGTAACAGACAGACAGACAGAGTTACTTTCACATTTATAATATTAGTATGGATTTTTTTTCAATATTTTTGTTTTGTGAAACGTTTTTGCTTCAAAATAACATTCACCTACCCACTGTAGCCGTACACTGATGATAAATTTGTGGTATTTAAACTTTCGACATGTACAATAGTGTGCAACGACCATTTTAAAATTTAAGCTACCATAGATAATACTCTAAATAATATAAATATATTGATGAACATGCATGATTTAATGTTGTTGTTCTGAGCTTTTGGTTTTAATTTAGCTTAGCTGGAGAGGTTCACAAGATTATTATCACTAGTAATGTGAGACCCATAATTCCACATTGCTAGTTAAGTATCTTAGCTTTAAAATAAAAGGTTAAAGAATTAATGTATTGAATTTTTATGTTAGAATGATATATCCATTATGGTACTAATTACCACAAAATTGAAATAGAATGGCGCTGGTGGTGTATAATTAGCTAGCTATTGTTAAGCGACCTACGATTCTATACATTATATAAAACTGGAGAATTTGTCTGTTTGTTTGTTTGAACGCTATAATCTCAGGAACTACTGGACCAAATTAAAAAATATTTTACTATTAGATAGCCCATTTATCGAGAAAGGCTATATACCATCACGCTACGACCAATAGGAGCGGATCAGCAATGAAAAATATTGCAAAAACAGGGAAAATTTGCGCAAAAGAAGTAGCGCGTGTCAGCTAGTGTAATTATATACTTCACTATTATTATAACCCTATTTGTCGTAGCGTGGTGTTATATAGCCTATAGCCTTCCTCGATAAATAGGCTATCAAAACGTAAAATATTTTTCAATTCGGACTATTAGTTCCTGAGATTATCGAATTCAAACAAACAAACTCTTTAGCTTTATAATATTAGTATAAATGCGTTTGGGATGTGTTCATCAATTTTTGAGGCTCTCTGTACCAATTACACATAGATCCAACTGTTGTATTTGGTACCTACTTGATTATTTTTTTGTCACTTTTAAATATCAGATTATAAAAAGTGACAAAATCTGTACACCAGTGGCGAAGGGTCCATAGAACACCATTCTATTCGGCTTCCCTTTAAATTGTAGTTACTTAATATTTTAGGTACAAAGAACCGTGTCCACCAAGATAGATATATGGTTACGGGTTACCTTAGAAGTTTTTTAACCCTTCGCTACTGCTGTACACTAATGATCTGATCAAAATAAATAAATATAAATATTGCGATCATGTCGAGAACGGTTCGACCGATTTACTTTTTTTTTTAAAATTTATACACAATTTAAAAAAATATATACAATTTTATTTACATAATATTCTCTCGCCAAACTGTAATGTTTGATGGCGAAACACTTTATTTTTTTATTAATTCGTAATGTTGGGCACAGGGTTTGTTTAAACGAAAAAAATTGGAAATGTCTGCTGGTATTCGATGGATAGTTTTGTTAAGAAATTAAAACAACACTTCATTAGTAAATTGGATACACGACTGTGTTCCATCTCTAGCTCGTAAATATAAAACCAAAAGCCCAAAACACAAAACCACCGATATTCAACAACTCGTACCTTGCAACTGTCGGTTTAACAGCGCAGTGATGCCGGGCCCGTCACCCGCCTTCTTCACAACCAACATCGGCTTGTCTTCCCCCTCCTCGTAGCTGTTAGGTAGGTGGCCGTTACTTACTGCCATGGTTTCGCTAACCTGGAAATGTGATGGTGGAAATTGGGATAGCTATAATAATAATATCTTGGGACAAATCACACAACGCTGTCTGTACCAAACTAAGCAGAGTTTGTACTATGGAAACCAGAACTGATAAATATATAGATTATTAACACCCAGAATAAACCATCGTGCTTATCACACAAAGTTTTATCCTGGGTGGGGATCGAACCCACGACCTCTTGCGTAGCAGTCGGATACACTCCCACCGCGCCACAGAGGCAGTCAGCTATAGGCTTTTTTCTACACCACTTATTGTTTATTGTAACCGATACCTACTGACCGGCGAACCTTAAAATATGTGTAAATATCTTGAGGCAATCCACCCACGCACAGTGTTTTATGAAGCCTTTTTTTCGGACATCCCCTTTTTTATTTATTTATTTATTTAAAACTTTATGCACAAAGTTGTACAAAGGTGGACTTAATGCTAAAAGCGTTCTCTGCCAGTCTACCTTAGGATGATGTAGAAATGGAATGTGTAGGTGCAGTATGGTTCGTGGGGTTCGGTAGCCAAAATGGCAAAACAGAACCCATATAGTTTCGCCAGGTCCGTCCGCAGCTTTGCTCAGAGACTGTTTGAGCTAGAAGGCCGTAATTTTGCATGGATACACATATTACTTATGCCGACAAATTATATCTTGAAAAACACTTTTCTTAGGGTACCTCCCCTTTATGTGTTTTTTTTCCAACTATCCATTCGTGTCATTAGATAGGTCTTTTAAAACACTTCGGGGTTGTAAAAACCATTTTTCGATTTTATGTTAAATATGTTGGGTATGTGAAATAATTCACGGTAGTAGTATATATAGTGAAATTAAAAGGAAAACTATAACAGCTAATTAGGCTTTACAACTTAACGAGTACCAACAGAGCAAGTGAGAAGTATTAAATTATTTTATTAATAAGTAACGCAACGTTGTAAGTATGAAACCCAAACAAAAGAAAACCCTAAACCGCATTATTCAGTTAGGGCGGGGAGGGGCTACGGAACACTACATTGTGCGTGGCCAGACCCGCACTTACCCACTTTTTTATGTTTTTTAGAGTTCCGTTTTGCCATTTTGGCTACGGCATACTTGTTTAAAACAATTTGAACTGTTTGTTTTATAACATTTAAAGAAAAACTGTTTCTTTACAACCCTGAGTATATGATGTAGATGCATCTACATTATATAAAGTATTGCAGCCCCCTAAACATCTTGCAGCAAGTTTAACACCCTCCTAAAAGAAATTCTGGCAGCGCCCATGTCTACATCCAATACAGATGAAAACAAAGTCAAATTATTATTACTATCCATCTAGGCTAAATTATTTTGAACTAAGTTCTTGTAGAGCTACGAATAAGCTCAATCCTATAAGTCAAAAGAGTACACGTAGTGTAATAAATGAGATTTGTTGCGATTGGTTAAACTTAAGAAGTGAAAAGTAACAAAATTGTACACTTATCGAGAACCATACGTTGTACAAATTTGTTCAAGTTTATTTACACAAGCTATTACGATAGCAAAGAATACTTTGGAACTCTATTCAAAAGGTTTGCTTTTCGTATGGTTCACAGCTTAGGTGGAAAGCTGGCGTCCCTAGAGAAATCATACTAATACGATTCGATTGGTAGATTAGAAGATAAGGGGGCAAACATACTGACTATTTATTCGCCGATAGGTTTTATAAATAAAATATCGGCTTACACAAAAGATACACAATAAAAAAAATGTGAAAAGAGGAAATTGTTTGGTACTAGCTGGCTGCAAACTGAATCTACCGTTGTAGGTATCTGCTTAACCGATTTTGATGAAACGTGTGGCAGGATTTAAATTAGAATAATAGCTTTAACATTGCAAACAACCCTTAACAAATAGACATGAGAAAAACAGGGGGGTCAGTGTAAAGCTAAAACTAAGTTTGTGGGGTCGCCACCCTTGTCCCACGGTCGCCATCTTGAAAATAGGGGTTGAAATGGTTTTTACGATATATCTCTTAAACTATTTATCTAATAAAAAAAAAATTGTTAACATTTTTTGTTGCAAATTAAATTCTCTACAACTTTGGTCCAGTAACTTTTTGTCGTAGAACTATAAATTAAAAAGTTTTAAGCGAAAATGTTCAGAATTTCAAGAAAAAAAAATTTATTTTTCGATATAACTTTTTATTATCGTTTTACGAAAAAAATATATCAGATCATTTTTGTAGATCGTTTTTTAAGGAACAACTTAAAAAAGCAACAAATTTTCATTAAGTCAATAGCTAAGGTTTTACAGCGCTCCGAAGTGAGTATTATTTTTCAGTACTCTTATTATATAAAATTGCGTCTTCTAACAAACGCAACCCCAAATGTAAGTTACATTTGGGGTTGTTCAATGGACTATTAATATTTCTCCGTTTCTCCGCTCCGCATCCTCGCTCCGCTTCAATTGACAACCCTATACTAGTTGATCTAGGTTGGTTTATTTCAAATATCTTCAATGTACCTAGTTCAAGAGGGGAGCGCCAAAAAATCCAAGCACTTTATAAAGACTGATACCTAAAATGCTTGCATTTTTGGCGCTGCCTCCCGATCTATATCTACAGATACAGCTTTACAATTTACATAAAGTAGATAGCAAAATTATAGTATAAAACAAAATTATGTAAAAAAAGAGCCGTAACTTAGATATTACCACTATTTTATTCATACGAATTTGAGAGTAAGCCACGGCGTGTAGTCGGCTTA
Source organism: Herminia tarsipennalis (assembly GCA_945859575.2). Classification (NCBI taxonomy): domain Eukaryota; kingdom Metazoa; phylum Arthropoda; class Insecta; order Lepidoptera; family Erebidae; genus Herminia; species Herminia tarsipennalis. The sequence continues at coordinate 3,043,287 of OX243843.2, read as the reverse complement.
GATCCTAATACAGCATTAGTTCTGAATGTAGGTCAATGGATTCACTAATCCTCTTACTACTCAATAAATAAATTATTTATTTGCTCAGAGCGATGTCGTAATATCTTGTGAACTTGTTTATATCTGTGGTATACTAAAATATGTTTCTAATGTCGAGAGAGGTCCAAAAAAATGCACTTAGGTCATCCCCAAATGGCAACGGCGGGGGCGATTTGGGAACAGCAAGTAGTTACTGTAGTAGTACCACTGCTTAAAATAGGTACGAGTATAAGAACAAAACAAGAAACATGATTTTCCTATTCACGTAAAGTTCGTTCAACTTAAGTTGACCGGCCTGAAGTTAGTAGAAGTGGCTGCGCAGATGCAATAGTTTAAAGAATAGTGTTGTGTTATCAAAAATAGCAGTAGGATAAATGTTGATAAACTTTCGCGATTTGTACACATCTTGAAAATATATATATTACGGGTCTTAATCGCGTGAATAATTTAAGGTAAAATTGTTTATTGCCCGACGTTTCGACCGTATTACAACGGCCGTTGCGATACGGTCGAAACGTCGGGTATGTATACAAATAGGTATTTTACCTTAAATTATTTGCGCATGTGACACCGCGCTGATACAGCCGCGCGCCGTCCTCGCGGGATCAACCTACGTGGGCGTGGCCAATCCCCCCGCACGAGCCTATATAAGCGGCGCGCGCGCAGAAATCGTTCTTCTACCTGTGCCGCAGCGCACCGAGTTAAGTGGCTCCCTCCTATCAAGCCTGGACCCTGGAACCACGCCTTTCTCTGCAGAACCTAGCTCTCCGCTGAGCCTAGCCCTAACTTGTTCGCGGACCTATGTAATTTATATCTGCCAATATAAAATCTGGAATATCGTCTTGCAAGCGTTATTATTTAGCTCCAACCAGAACCTGCACTCACCGAACCACGCGTGGGCCGCGTGCTATTAGGTCTACCTAGATTTCTAGTAGGCTCCTAAAGCCCTAAGCAACTAACAACGCGACACTGGCGCCCAACGTTTTAGGCAAGAAAAAGGCTTGGTTCTAAAGGTCACGGTTTTTTTTTTCTATTTTGTGCTATTTTTCTTGTGATTTACTGTGTGTGCACGGAGAACCGTCCCAAGGTATTTACTTTTGTTACTAATTTCTATTTAATCTAATTCAGTGTTTAAACAGACCGCGTGTGTTTAAAGTGATCACGTAATTATTTTTTTCCAAAAAGTGTCGAAACCATTCTAGAATATTCCATCCACGTGTGATCGATCACGCATTTTCATTCGGTACCTACCTACCACTACATTTACAGCGGCGTAAGCGCAATCTAAACGCGCGCCATCTTAAATCTTTAATTAATTAAAATATCTACTTAAAAAAATGCCTTTGGACGGATTTCCACATTTTGCTTGTATTGTTAACATTTTTGACGGCAGATAAACTATCCCAACCGTTTACCCACAGCGCGTATTATTTTCTTAAATTTCAACTAATAAAACTTTAATTTCTTTACTATGGCCTACGAGATTAAATTCGCGTGCTTGCACAAAAGCGAACTTCTTTATGAAGTGGCCTTAAGGGGCGGCCAAACTGCTAATACCGTAGACGAACTACGAAAACAAATCCCTAAACTCACAGATACACCATCCGAAGAGATATTAGAGTCACATTTAACTCCCGATGTGGACATTTCGGCCGTAAAGATCTCCTTGTTTAAAGCAGAAAACAACATCAAAATGCTACAAACAAGATTGGACAAAAACCTACTTACTAGAACGGAGGCACTATTACACCACGTGTACCATAGGTTAAATCGTGTGAATGTGGACGCCCTACCAGATACAAGTAGCATCCAAGTAGCCTGGAATGAATTCCATAATTTATATTCTTTTTTAAAAATTTTAATTTCTCCAAAACCTGAGCAAAATTTGCAAACAACGTGTACCTCAGTTGCTAATTCTGACCCTTCGGGTACTTTGTTTTCATACGAACGCAAACTTTTTTCGGATATATCTAAATTCAAATATAATGGTAACTCGTGTGTTCGCGCCTTTATTCAAAAGGTAAATGAGTTTGTGTCAAGTAGGAATATTCCTGAGAATAAAATACTTTCTTTTGCTTTTGAATTTTTTTCTAACGACGCCCTAACTTGGTATCGTAGTGTTAGGGATAGCGTCTCTTCTTGGGATCATTTATGCGAGCTTTTAAAAAGGGATTTTAGCCCACATAACTATGACTACAGGTTAATGTCCGAAATAAGACAACGCTCTCAAGGCGAACGTGAAAATATCACTTTATATGTCGCAAAAATGCAAGGCTTATTCTCTCGCCTTGATACCCCTGTCAACGAGCCCGAAAAACTCGAGATTCTCTTGAATAACATCAGACCTTGTTACACAAACGCTCTTTTGACTGCAAATGTATCTGACATTGCTTCTTTAGTCGATGCTTGTAGGAATTTCGAAAGGTTTGACAGTCGCAGTAGGGATTTCCATGAGCCTCCTAGAACATCCGCTAGCACCTTGGCACCTGAATTTGCATACAACTACCCCCCTTCAAGTTCTTCAACTACTTTTAAAAATAATTTCTATAATAGAAATTCTTATAATAAAACCTCTTACTACAAAGATAGAAATTTCAACAAACCGCCCAATTCTCATTCTAATTCAAAAGTACAAATTAACACCGTTCAACGTCCGCCAAATAAACAATTCTGCCCACGTTGTAGGTGCGACTCACACTCGCTCGCCGCGTGCCCTCAGCCGAGATATTTGGTATGTTTCAAATGCGGCCTAAAAGATTATCGCGCTACCGACTGCCCTAACTGTAATTCAAAACAAAATTCTTCACCTTCAAAAAACTAATTAACAAGGATTGTGGAACCTCTAAACACCCTAACTTCAATAAAAATGAGTGGAACAATTGGTTACACTACATTTCAAAATTTTTCACATGTTATCATCTTTCCTCAATCCGATACTCTAATGTAGAATACACTCCGTATATCCCTCTTACAGTAAATGGCAAAAATGCCACCGGTCTTCTCGACTCGGGATCTTGCGTAACAATCCTAGGAAATAATTCTCATAAATATTTTTTGAATGACAGCGATCAGCTCGAAAACGCTCAACTTTTAAAATTAGTGACTGCCAGTGGAGAAAAATTAAATTCTTTGGGTTCAATCTCACTTCCTTTCACATTTCAAAACAAAACCATTGACCTTGTCGTGCACATTGTCCCTAATATTCAAAATTCTTTAATTCTCGGTATAGATTTTTGGAGAAATTTCGGTTTGTTTCCTAATCACTTAGATTCTATATTACTCTTAAACAAATCTGACGCTCGCGTCACCGAACTACAGCCTGACTCGGGCACCCACTTAGTTTCGTATGATAATCTAACGGCCAACGAGAGAGCTACCGCTGACAACTTAATCTCAAAATTTTCCGATATTTCTTACCAAAAGCGGGGTCTCGGTTGCACTTCACTTATTACTCACTCGATCGATACAGGTGATAGCCCCCCCATTCGTCAGCGTTACTATCGCATGTCTCCTGAGAAACAGCGCATTTTAATTAAACATCTCGACGAGATGCTTCTAGAAGACATTGTCGAACCCTCGGAGAGTCCTTGGTCGAATCCCGTTCTTTTGGTCCCTAAAAAAAATGGCGAGCTGCGTTTTTGTTTGGACAGTCGTAAATTAAACTCTGTAACGAGAAAAGACGCTTACAACCTACCGTACGTCTCCGAAATTCTAGACAATTTACGAGACGCTAAATTTTTATCAAATCTAGACCTCTCTAAATCATATTGGCAGACCTTAATTAAGGACGAAGATCGTTGCAAGACCGCTTTCTATATACCTACTCGCGGTTCTTTTCACTTCAGACGTATGCCGTTTGGACTCTCTAATTGTGGTCTAACTCAGCAACGACTCGTCGACAGATTATTTCATAGCCCTGAATTCGAAAATAAAGTCTTCTGTTACGCTGATGATATTATCTGTACTTAGTTCTTCAACTTTTGAAAATCACATTTTTCTCCTAACACGAGTACTAGAAAAACTAAAAACCGCTAATTTAACTATAAACATCGACAAATGTAATTTCTTTAAAAACAAACTAAAATATTTAGGTTACGTTGTCGATTCACAGGGTCTACACCCTGACCCCGAAAAAGTCGAGGCAATAAAAAATTATTCTACACCGTCTAATAAAAAAGAGGTCCGTCGCTTTCTAGGCGCCGTATCATGGTTTAGACGTTTTATTCCTAATTTCAGTACTCTCGCGTCTCCCTTAAACAAACTAACATCTCAAGGAAAAAAATCACCGCCATTCTATTGGTCCGATGAGGCAAATGACGCGTTCAACAAATTGAAAGACTGTCTAATTTCTTGTACCGTAATGTCCTGCCCGGATTATTCGCAACCTTTCGAAATTCATACAGACGCCAGCGACTATGGCATTGGAGCAGTCCTCTCTCAAGTCCTAAACGGAGAAGAGAAAGTCATAGCTTACTACAGCAAATCACTGTCTGACCAAGAGAAAAATTATAGTGCCACGGAACGCGAAGCACTAGCAGTTTTATCCGCGTTTGAACACTGGCGCTGTTATATCGAGAACGGTAAAAAAATCACTGTTTATACAGATCATGCCGCGCTCAAATGGTTCCTAAAACTAAATAACCCTACAGGTCGTTTAGCTAGGTGGGGAGTTCGCTTATCATGTTACAACTTCGAAATTAAACACCGTCGAGGCTCAGACAACCTTTTACCCGATTTTCTATCTCGTTCTATTCCTGTTTCCGCTATTATTAGCGACACAGACAACAGTATCATATCCAACTCAAATCCGCCAGTTTCTACTAACGATTCTTGGTACTCGAATATCTATAATGGGTGTAAAAAGTCTCCAACTTCTTACGTCGATTATCAGGTTATAAATAACAAACTTTACCGTTTCAAAAAGAGTTTAAATCCACTCACTAGAGACTTTCAATGGAAAGAGGTCATTCCGTCTGATCAAAGGTCAAACATTATCAACGAAAACCATTCTTCACATACCGCCGGTCACTTTGGCATTTTTAAGACATATAAAAGATTGGCACTAACCTACTTTTGGCCAGGTATGTACTCAGACGTAGTAAAAGCGGTAAACTCATGTGACACATGTATCGCTCACAAACATCAAAACCACCCTACTTTAGGCCTTATGGGCAACCCTAAATCTTGTTCAAAACCATTCGAAATGATAAGTCTCGACTTAATTGGTCCTCTACCTCCTACGAGAAAACAAAACACCTTTATCTTTGTCGTATCTTGTTGTTTCTCAAAATATTGTTTAATTTTTCCCATAAAACGGGCTACCGCTGAAATTATTACTAAGCTTTTAGAAGAAAATGTCTTCCTAATACATGGTGTACCCTCTTCAATTGTATTAGATAATGGAAAACAATTTATTAGTAACACATTTAAAAATTTATTAACAAAATACAAAATTCCAAATTTACACTATACACCTTTCTATACACCTCATGTAAACTCCGTTGAACGTTACAACAAAACCATAATTACAGCTATGTCTACTTTCATCGAAAACGATCAACGCATATGGGACACCCTCATTCCAAAAATTCAATTCGCAATGAACTGCGCAGTTAACGAATCAACTGGCTTCTCGCCGTGTTTTCTTGTTTTCGGTCGTGAACTAGTTACGTGCGGTTCACATTATATCCGTAATGGGTCGGACCCCAATATAATCCATGAGCCACGCGATAGCTACGCCGAAAGCCTAGGCTACTTATCTTCTCTCTTCGAGAAAGTACAGCAAGCCCTTCTAGTCGCTCACAGTCGAAATTGTCAGTCTTATAATCTCCGTCGAAAACCCTCGGAATTTAACGTCGGCGACATTGTTTGGAAACGAACTTTCTATCTTAGCGACAAAGATAAATACTTTACAAAGAAACTGGCCCCTAAATTTATAAAATGTAAAATTACAGGTAAAAAGTCACCTTTAGTGTATAAACTGTCAGATATGTCAGGAAAACCGCTAGGCGATTGGCATATAAAAGATATTAAATTAACTAACTACAAAGAATAATCCTTTTTCAAATATTGCACTCATTCAATAATTATCACTAACCCATTCTTCAATAACAATTTTGCATGATATAACTCGCACTTGAATTTCTACTCAATGTCGATTTATTACGACCTGTTTTCGTTTGGCAAGCGGTCGCCGCTGTGGAATGTGTTTCCCACGCTCGGACTAATCCTATTGTTCTCCAATGACTTCGTCGAATTCTTTTGTTTGTTTTTTCTGTCGAATGAGTTGTTTTGCAAACTTTGTTTCAAACTTAAATACGGCTAATTTATATGCAATAAATAACTAGATACCTATTCTTAACGTAAACAAAAACTTAAATCTAGACTAATTCTAGGGTTAACTATATATAGCCTACGTGCATTCTCCCTTAAGGTTTTGCTAGGAATGATGTAGTGAATGTTAGCTAAAGCACCGTTATAGGTGTCACGGCTTTGTTTTGAATCAGACGTATGATAGTGTTGTTTTTTTTTGTAGGGCGCCCTCTGATTGCGTGACGTATGAAAGTGATAAAAGGTTATATATATACACCCAGTTTTTTTTCTTTTCACCTAAAAGTCCCTGATGCCTACTTTAACCTGGTTTCAGATCCTGCGCGGAGCCGGCTGCCAGACCACCTACAGCACCTCGAGCCCAGCAGCAGCGAATTTCCGCCCAGGGAAAATTCTCCCCAAACCGGGGGGGTGTGACACCGCGCTGATACAGCCGCGCGCCGTCCTCGCGGGATCAACCTACGTGGGCGTGGCCAATCCCCCCGCACGAGCCTATATAAGCGGCGCGCGCGCAGAAATCGTTCTTCTACCTGTGCCGCAGCGCACCGAGTTAAGTGGCTCCCTCCTATCAAGCCTGGACCCTGGAACCACGCCTTTCTCTGCAGAACCTAGCTCTCCGCTGAGCCTAGCCCTAACTTGTTCGCGGACCTATGTAATTTATATCTGCCAATATAAAATCTGGAATATCGTCTTGCAAGCGTTATTATTTAGCTCCAACCAGAACCTGCACTCACCGAACCACGCGTGGGCCGCGTGCTATTAGGTCTACCTAGATTTCTAGTAGGCTCCTAAAGCCCTAAGCAACTATCAACGCGACACGCAATTAAGACCCATAATGTATATACCAGTAGGATACTATTCTTTATGCTCTTTAATAGAAATTTAAATTATATTAATTGTTTTGGCAAACTGTACTATATAAAACCGGACACGTGCGAGTCGGACCCGCCCACCGAGGATTCCATACAAATTTGTAGGTACATAATATAATTAGTTGAGGAATCGAATCTCGACTAGGAACCGTTTTTTTGCGGCATAAATATAACGACCGTATCTCTATTTTATGTTAACTTAGAAGTTAGATTTTTTCACAGCTTCATGGGGCTGTAGACCTTAGTATATGATTTTAATTTCAACTCTATATCCCCACGCGTTCCCAAGATAAAGGGTCTTGACAGACAGACGGACGGACAAGAAAGTGATCCTACAAGTTCTGTTTTTTTTTCCTTTTGAGGTACGTAATCATAAAAATGTAAAAAGGTGGCCAAGAAGAAGAGATATAGCCATCTCTTCCCTCTCCTTTTTTATTACAGTGATATATATGTATATAATATACTAGCTGACCCGCGCAACTTCGTCTGCGTAAATTTTCCCCGTTTTTGCAACATTTCTTATTGCTGCTCCGCTCCTTATTTCTCCACTATTTAATGGATGTTATTATACAAACAAACCTTCCTCTTCAATCACTCTATCTATTAAAAAAAACCGCATCAAAATCCGTTGCGTAGTTTTAAACATTTAAGCATACATAGGGATATAGGGACAGAGAAAGCGACTTTGTTTTATACTATGTAGTGATAATCACCTGCATGAGCTTATGAACAACATCTCTGCCTAGTATGTGGTCGAACACGGCCTGCAGGAAAGCGTCCGACATGATGCTAAGCTTCAGCTTGTCCCTGTGCCACACCAGCACCCTCGACTCCTCCATCGCCATTATTGATACCTGCAACATCATCGTACACAAGTTATATTTCACACGTTCGTAAAGAAACTCGCAGACATGCATATATATTATACATAAAATTGACCGGTCTGTTAGTCATTTTTATTCAATACTAGCTTATGATTGCGGTTTCGCTCGCGTGGATGTCCGATTAGTAACAAAATATTTTAACGGCAAACTTTAATATTAACGTTGCACCCCCGTTTTATCACTTTAAGGGGTGATTTTGCAAAAAATCTTTATTAGTGCTCTCCTACGTTATAAAAGGAAACCCTTTGCAAAATATCAAGTTTCTAGAAAAATCAAAAAAATCTAAATTATTTATTCACTTAGGATGCAAAACAACACTTGTACATGTAATGCCAAGTTCGCAAACAATAGGTAAAGCCGGAAAAAAGAACCTGGCAATAAAAACTCGCGGCAACTCTTTTCAAATTGCCAATTTTACAATGTTTACAAACTTGATAACTAACTCTAACCCTTATAGTTTAGGCCCTGCGTTGATATGTCATTCAGTCAGTCAGCTTCTCCTATTATATATATAGATAGGTATGTACCACTAAATGAAGAGACGAGCAGATCAAGAGTCTGATGGCAAACGTCACGCTAGCCCATAACAGTATCAGTGACCTCCTTTCTTGGCAATGGCCATCTCCTTGTTAGGCAAAGATCTGATTGTCACTGCACTGCACTCTTCATTTGAGACATTAGTTCTCAAGTCTAATTTGCCCAGTAATTCATTTGCTGTGTGCCCCACAACCGAAACAGTCTTGTGTTAACATCACCATTTCATGAAAGAATAACTGACCCAGTGGTGGTGACCACCAATACTTGTGACTATGTGACTTAGATCTACCATCTACCATCTAATGGTTAGTGACCCCGACTGCTAAGCTAGAGGTTGATTAGGCTAAGGCATCGGTCTCGCAATCGTGATGTCGCGGGTTCGAATCCTACCCTTTATACTACTGACGTGAACGCACTCTTTTTTTTTTTTTTTCTTTTGGCGGGAAAAATTCCTGACGAACACCCCCACCGTCCGGGGAAGACGGTGGAGGTAGTGTGGGGTTTGCACCCACTAAAAAACCCGCCGTGTATCGTTCGCCACCTTCGCGAACGGGCCGCCGGAATGTGTTATACCGTCGGCGGCCCGCCCAGTGGCAATGCCCGGACGCGATGTTGTTGCGTTCCGGGCATTTCACACCCACGCGGCCCCTGGATACACTCAGGGCACCGCGCCTCCACGGAAGGCCGCGGGCGGGGCAGATTACCCCGTACGCCCGCTCGCAGCCCCACCTAAGGCGGCATCAGGCGCAGATATGCGCGCCGACGCCGCCCGGTTCGCCGGCGACGGAGCGGATCCGCCAGGGAGCTCTCTTCCCTGACGCGCTCCGCCGCCTCCTTCTGCGAGATGATGTCCTCGCAGAAAGATGCGACCGCATTCCACGACCCCTCGCTCCGGACCATGGACAGAACCACGGCCGGCAGCGAGAGGTCACTTCCGACCACTGCGGTGAGAACTCGACGTTGCCCCTCCCAAGCTGGACAATGCTGGAGGGTGTGCTGCGCCGAGTCCTCACCGCAGTCGCAGTGGTGGCAGGCGGGACTCGGTTCTCTCCTAGCCACCGTGTGCAGGTACTTCCCGAAGCACCCGTGCCCGGAGAGGACCTGCACTAGCCGGAAGGAAAGAGCCCCGTGCTGCCGCCCCGCCCACTCCTCCAGGACCGGCTGGAGCGCCTCCACGGTTCGAACACCTGCCCGTGGAGCCTCCAGCCGGCCCTGCCACCGGGCCATGATTGCCCGGTGTGCCTCACCGCGCCAAGCGCGTAGCTCCTCGGGCAGAGGCACCGAACCCCCTGACCGAACAGCCACCGCCCGCCGATACACTTCGGCGAGCACTTCCGCCTCCAAATTCCACGGTGGTGTGCCGGCCAATGCGCATTCCGCCTCTGCAGACACCGTGCGGTATCCGCGTATGGCCCTGACCGCCATGGTCCGCTGGGGTCTCCCTAAGCGGACCCTATTCTAGGCAGTCAGGGACGCCGCCCACACGGGTGCGCCGTACAGAGCCATTGACCGCACTACCCCCGTGTACAACCGTCTACTCGAGGCACTAGGCCCGCCCAGGTTCGGCAACAGCCTCCCCAGTGCGGTCGCCGTAGCCTCGAGCTTGGGCGCCAAAATGCGGAAGTGCTCGTCGAAGAGCCACCGCCCGTCTACCACTAGGCCCAGATACTTCATCTGGGCCCGGACCTGTACGAGGACCGAGCCGACGGCAATCGAGGCGCCAGCAGGTGGACCGCGACGGGGCCCATGGAATAATAGGGCCTCCGTCTTGGAAAGGGCCACCCTAAGCCCCAGCGCCTCGATGCGCCCGACCATTTGGGAAATCCCTAGGTTGGCCAGGCGCGCCGCCTCCTCAAAATTCCCACCCCGGGCCGTGATGAGGGTGTCATCCGCATAGCAGATGACCCCTATCCCAGGGGGGAAACCACACCGCAGGGCCCAATCGTAGCCAATGTTCCACAAGAGGGGCCCCAATACAGAGCCCTGTGGAACACCGCACGAGACGTCCCTGCGGATTACCTCACCCTCTCGGTCCTCGTACAGAATCCTTCGGCCTTCGAGGTAGTCTGCCACTAGCTGCCTCAGGTACATGGGCACTCCATGATACCGGAGCGCCTCTCTGATGCAGCTGAATGGCAGAGACCCGAAGGCGTTGGCGATATCGAGCGATATCGCCAACATCACTCCTCCACCGGCGACGGCCTCCTCCGATGCGGCCCTCAGGCGCAGAATGGCCCTAATGGTCGAGCGCCCAGCACGAAAGCCGTACTGAGCGTCCGACAGATCGGGGCCAACCTCGTTCAAATGTCGGACGATGCGGGTAGCGAGAATCCTCTCCAGCAACTACCCCGCCTCGTCCAGCAACACGATAGGCCTGTAGGCCGCAATTGAGTCGGGAGCCCGTCCCGGCTTCGGAGGGAGCACCAGCTTCCCTGCCTTCCAGCAGTCAGGGAACCGTCCGGACGCCAGGCACACGTCGAACAGTCCCCTGAGGCGGTCCCCCATGTGGTCGAGGGTTAGGGCCAAAACCCGGGCGGGAATCCCATCCGGCCCAGGGGCGGTGTTCTTCGAACGCATTCCAAGAACAGCCGCGCCCACCTCCGCTTCGGTGACAGGCGGCACAGTTGTGTCGGCCTCCCGGTCGTCGGTCTCATTCTCGGAGACCATCGCCGGGGGCGCGTGCTCTGCCTGCAGCGGGAATAGGCCCTCGACCACTTCCGCAAGGAAGCTGGGCTGGAGAGTCTCGGTAAGGGGGGGGGGCCCGCTGAGCGGAGCTTGTTCAGCGCCGCTCGATATGGACGACCCCAGGGGTCACGGTCGAGACCCTCCAGCATCTCCTCTCTCGCCCTCTCCTTGGCGCGACAGATAGCCAGCTTAAAGGCGTCCCTCGCTTGGCGATACGCCTCATAAAGCTGGCTCTCCTCCTGGACATCGCGGTGACGAGTCCTGATGCAAGCGGCGCGGAGGGAGGCAAGCTCCTGGGACCACCAATACACCCCCTTCCTCGGGGTGCGACGTCGTGAGCGGGGCATGGCCGCATCGCAGATCTGCGTCAACGCATCGCGAATGCGGCCAGCCATGACGTCCACCTCCTCGGTCGGAGCCGGAGACGACCACGATGCAACGATGGCCGCCTCTTCCAGCAGGTCCCTGTCCAACGCACCCACAGCCCACAGCGGAAACCGAGGCGTTCTGCGCGCCGTGTGACCCCTACCTGGGTTCTGGATCCTGGAAGACCGGGAGAGCTCCAATCGGATGTAACGGTGATCCGAGAGCGTCTCAACCTCATCCAGGACGACCCAGTTCCTTACTCGCGCTTCGACGACAGGGGTAGCGAACGAAAGTTCCACTATCGACCCCCCTGCCGCCGAACGCACGTGTCGGTGGCGCCTCTGTTTAGGAGACAGAGACCCACCGACGCCGCCCACTCCTCAACCGCCGAACCGCAGACGTCCGTGCTGGGTGACCCCCACGCCGTAGATTTGGCGTTGAAGTCCCCCAGCACCAGCACGTGGCGAGGTGCCAAGCGCCGTATCAAGGTCACCAGGTTGGAAAGGAAGACCTCGAAATCGGCAAAACTCCGGTTTGGGGAGAAGTACACTCCGTAGAGTGTGACTCCCCCCCAGTCGGCAGCAACATATCCCGAGCCCTTGTTTCTGATCGACAAGGGCAGGGAATGAAGCGCAGCGGAGCTGACGATTGCCACGGAGCCGTCCCGATCACCTGCCCAATTCGGGCGGGGAGGAACAAAGTAGGGCTCCGCGGCTACGGCGACACCTATCGACCACTCCGCCATGGCCTGCAGGAGAAGGTCCTGGGCAGCGGCGGAGTGGTTGAGGTTCGTCTGGAGGATGATGGAGGAGTTACCGCTGTCCATTTAGGAGTGCGGCACTACATCCATCACCTCCACCTCAGTCGGCGGCTGAGCTCCGGGGGCAGCCTGGGTCGATTGGCTGCTGCCCGGGAGTGGCTTGGAAGCCTTGGGGGGCTTACATCCCTGCCGCCCCATCATATGATTGGCGGGCAAATTGCCCGCCGCACACATGGGGCAGTGGGGGGCGGCAGAGCATTCCACCGCCCTATGTCCCGGTTGACCGCAGCGATAGCACATTGTGCTGCAGTCAAAACCGCTGGTGCACCTGGGCCGCAAGTGCCCCGTGGCCATACACTTGAAGCACCTCGCAGGCCTCTCCTCCAGGACGGTTATCCTTGCGGAAGAAAGGCCAACGAGGAGCCGGCCCGCTTTGGCCAAGACTTTGGCCGAAGCGACGGGGCAACGCACCCAAGCTGCACCCACTCCACCGGGACCGGGGCGGATGGCGCCGACCTTCACGTATCCGGAGGCACATTGAGTTTTTGACTCGATGGCCTCTCGGATCTCCTCGGCCGTGATCGAATCATCCAGGCCCGAAATGCGCAACTCTGCGCACTTCGTGGGCCTGGCGATCTTTACGCCCTCCTTCCCCGCGGTAAGCCCCCGCAACGTCTCCGCCACAAAGTCCGCCACCTTCGCGCCGTCCTGACCGGGGCACTCAAGAACTCTGGCCCCGGTCTGACTATGGCGACTGTGGGATTGCTAGTAAAATTAAAAAAAAAAAAAATGTGTGGCACTCGGGGACTGCCGCGGTAAAGCTATTGCATAGCAATTTTTATTAACTTATGCAACTATAATTATTATTATTTTTTTTATTTATTTTTTATATTTAGCAGCTCGTCTCGATCCGTGCGAGCTTCGTGCAATCGTACCATATACGTTAAGCGAACGCTCGGCCGAGCTACATGGTAGGCGGAGGAGGGGGGGGGGGGTGTTAGGTTTTTTCGTTACGGAATTTCTTGATTCGGTCGCCGCGCTCAAAGCCCGCGATAAAAGCTATGCAATAGCTTAAAATCTTTGAGGGATTACTATGGGACTGTTATTTGTACGACCGAGCATATCAAAAGACCTCTGAGGTTAAGCGACTTTACCACTGCCAGTCTATAGACGATAGGTGAATGTTTCCTAAAAATGGCACATCATTCTGTACTTAAATGGAAGGTCCTGCCCCTAATCTCTCTCTCTAAAAGTGTGAATAAAATAGAAAGTGCACACGCTTTAGCATTATAATACCTCATGCGCAGTTGCCTACTGGGTAGGGAGACTATTATTATTACCTACCTACCTACATAAATTTCACAATTCTGAATGAATCACATAAATGATAAATACACTTTTACTTGTGCACCGAAGAGGAACAAAGACCGCCCACACAAAAGTGTGTAACGTAATAATATATTATGATAATGGCGCCTCAATGAGAGTGAAATCACGTTGGTAATAACACAAATCGTATAAAATACACAGTTAGGATGCTGCGGAGACACCACCTGCGATTACGAAGTACGTAATTAATGATTTAGAAGCATATTTGCAAATACAAAGAGTCGACGACGTGCGAATGGCGTCGTTTAGTACGCGTATATTTTACGGTAACTCCTTGCCCTCTAGTTTGGAACGTTTATTTTTAAAAAGAGAAAGAAATTTCGTAGAAATTCACACAGTTTAACAGACTCTTCCACACAAATAAAACAAACCATGTTTCTAATCTCTCTGCTCTGCGAGCACTCGCTCGTCAAAGTGTTTATACAGACTGAGTGCTGGGAGCCTACCACCAAAACCTTTCGTGTTGTCGGCCGTAGACGGATCATATTCTTAGCTACCACCAAAGGCTTACGTTTCGACGTTCGGTCCGTCGACGGAGATTTGACATTGTGGCCGTCGGTTTAGCTACTCCCAAAGTACATTTGACGGTTTCGACGTCATCGTTTGACAGGTAGTACATCGAATTAAAACATCAATTTTAACGACAGCCTTGCACCTTTCGTTAGACCATTCGGATTCCTAAATTATTTAAGAAATGACAAAATTTCTATTGCTCGCCGAAATTGTGAATGAGGAAACGACTGCAGGAAGCCAAAAAGCTAAGAAGTACAGAGAGTATAGGATATAAAGGTCCTTGATAAAAACCTTCCGTCGCTTGGAAGAGCTTGTTTTAAGATACAAATTCAGACATGGAAAATGTAAAGTCTACTTGAGGAGTTGTACGAATAACTTATCACATTTCTTCGTTAAAACAAATATTGTGGCCATTTGTGGCATAACATAGATCAATAGGAGTAATGTGAATATTAATTAAGTAGGTATTTAAAACCATACAGCTAATTCCTTAACAAACTAATTTAAAGCTGTACCTGCATCACTAATCTGCAGCTGCCTTTTTATGTGCAATTACTAATGTGACTACTTATTTAGGTATATTCGAAGCAAGTATGTACCTATGCATAATATTATAATAATAAGTAATACAAATTCTTAAATCACTTAGGAAGTAAAATACTACACTTGTGAAAAGTCGTTTCTACATGTATATGTAATGCCTCCTCTCAAACAATCGGTAAAACCGAGGAAAAGAACGAGGCAATAAAATATTGCGGCCACTCTTTTCAAATTGCCAATGTTTACAATGTTTCTTTGTTTATAAACTGTACATATATGCAGGTAAGGTGCTGCCACACAATATTAGAGGACTGATGTAATAACAGGAATAAACAATAATAAAAGAAGAATACATGAGATTGAATATATTGTGCAAGGCACACTCTTATAACTACTTACCTATATTGCTATAACTGACATATCTTTGTTATGGGTTCAATGCCCTATTACATATTATTTTTTAAAGAATGAAGTGTAGGTTCAAGTTCCTTGCACAAAATAACAACATCTTAGAACAACTCACACATCCCAAACTAAGAAACACTTGACATACTTTGGAAATGTGTAAATACATATATATTATAGATAAATTACACCCACAGTCCCATACACAGATTTAACCATTGTGCTCATCTCACAGACTTTAATCCTGGGTAGGGATCGAACCCATGACAGCAGTCAGGGTCACTAATCACAAGATCAACAGGCCAGTCATTAATATAGTAGTAGGTATAATATCATGGCTAAATAGCCACATGGCTGAATCTGTTACAAACTTACAACAATGGCTTAATAGAAATAAAACAACACCAAATAAGTTCAATATTTGTTTATTGCAAATTATAGAAATATAAATTTCATAGAAATATATAGGTCATGGATGACCATAACAACATTTCCTTTTTCATTTTCCAAGCAAAGGATGTGATTAGATAGGTCTGGCTGAACCACCAGTCGTTGCCTTCACCATGTTGGCTTCTCGAGTCTGTGAAGTTACAGAGAAAATAAGTTAAGATTTTAATGATCATTTCGAAGGAAATTTATACATATTATAGTTGGATATTTATTACTATACCTATCCAACAAAATATACCAGATTTTTTAGAATTTATATATATAGGAGATCTATTGCAGCTTGAACTTTATAATTCTACAAATGTTGCAGCGATGCAGGTAAACAGGCTAAATATCTGTGGTAAAAATCCCTTATTGCCACACTCAGAGTCATTTATTACTTAAATCGTTTTTTGGTATAGATTTTATATGACAAACTTTTAAATGGAATGAGTAAGCATTAAACAGTTATAAGGCATTAAGAGCCTTTGTACATAGGACCCATGATTTCGTAAAAGTTAAAATATTCTTTCAAGAAATGGTTACCGTGTTCTACTGCTGCACTGTTTTATCATCACATCCAAGGCTTTTAAGGTGTTTTTTTGGAATATGCCCGTTCCTTCACACTCTTAATTAGGCTCGTTCGTCGCTGGCCATGAACTTTAATAATGCCTCAATTCGTATAGATAAAACTGAAAGATCCATCTGTAACATTCAATAAAAATAATATAAGTAGATCATAATGATTATTTCGACTCTAAAAGAAAATAAGGAAGTTCTTATTTTACAATTAGGTTACTGCACCTACACATTCCATTTCTACATCACCCTAAGGTAGACTGGCAGAGAATGCTTTTAGCATTAAGTCCACCTTTGTACAACTTTGTGCATAAAGTTTTAAATAAATAAATAAAAAATAAACAAAAATGATTTGTTTTACTTACATTTTGCAGAAACGTACTTGATTTTCCTGTTTTTTTTTTATTAAATTGCTGCTCGAGTGCATACCTAATACACGAAACTTTATTGGTGATATATTTTCTGATTAGTAATTGTAAGATATTATACTATTTGTTCCTTTTACCGCAATAAATATTTTTATCAATAAAAGTAAAAAAACCGCCGCCGAACTCAATCAACTTGTCAAATTTGTCAAACATCATATTCATGTCATAAATATGAAAGTAATATGGATCAAAGCCTTTTAAGATCCTTGACACTAAATTAAAATATTTTTTTTGGTCGTAATCATTTTGTTTATATATACATAAAGGTATATTTACAGCAGAAAAGCTTACCCTTAAACTTATAAAGTTTTTCTCGTAAGATTACCAGCATAATTTTGATTTTTCTGTTGGTTATCGGTTTTTCAATGGTAGTAATCCATTGCGCGACACTATTACTCTAGATCCGACCGTTTGGCTATGGATCGACAACAAACGTAATCCGTCCATCATCATCGAACAACTTTGGTGGTAGCTATTGGGTTCCGTGTTCGGCGAGCGTTCGTTTCGACCGACACGTTCCCGATCAACTTTTGGGAGTAACCGCCCTGGGCTGAGTGCTCATCCGAGCAGAGTGGCGAAACAGTCACTAGAAACATGATTGGTTTTTTTGTGTGCTTGATTTGGTTATTAGTGTGGAAGAAGCTTGAAGAAGGCTATAGGCTACTTTTTATCGCTATCCGTCCTATCACAGTATAAATAGTCCTACCCACGTTGATGAAGACGTGGGCAAAAAGATATCTAAGAAATATTAATAATATCCTTTTATATACAAAAGTTGCCACTTTCATCCTTTATAAAAATAGAATATTTACCGAATCATACTTTTATTCGATGGCGGAATAAAATATAAAGCTGTATATTATTTTCGCGAATCGGGGCTGAGCATAAAGAGTTCTTATGTCATTTTATTATCTTAGGTCTTGTTCTATTTAAAGTTTGTATGACATCAGCCATCTACGCTGTTGTTTTCATCACCAAATATAGCAGGATTATTGCCGGTTGTTGCACAGTACCCATGATATAAATAAAAAATGTCACTCTACTGTCTAGTAACTTTTAAACGGTCAATCTCATGCTGTTTAATTAAGGGTACTTATAAGTCATTCAGCCGTAAGGTACTCGTAGTAAGGCTGCTTTGTTGGCAATTTTTATATCATTTTTCATCGTTTATTAAGCCCGACGTAACGACGTTTTTTTATTAGAATGCTAGATTACTTAATGGAAAAAATCCGTTCAGTTGGTTACAAAGATTTGATTTACCAGTTTATAAACTCTCCCGTGACAATGGCATGTAGGTAACCTAATAACAGAGTCGTATTTTTAACAAAGAATAAGAAATAATAATACTTTACCTGAAAGAATTCGTCAGTGGACACTCCAAACCACTCTGGCGAGTCCAGGAAGTGATGAGGGAACACTATGTGGAGCGCTCGCTGGTTCTGTGACACCACTAACCTGAAATATACCACGTCATACACGATTTTATTGAAGAGTCTTAATTTTAAATTTCTAATGTGAAGTCGACCTTCTGAAGAGCCTGACGTACAGTCAGCTAAATAAGTCCCTTCACATTTGCAAATATTCAAACCAACGTAGCATAGTCACGAAAATTCAGTTAAGAACAAGATAGGCACCCAATAACAAAGAAAAAGTAAAGGTTATCACGGTCACTGTAAAGTTTTTGTTAAGCGGCTTATATAGCTTACTGTACCTGCGCAAATTATTCAAAAGCCGAGAACGTACATAATGAAACGAGTCGACGACAGAGACGGAAGTGTGACTGTAGGAATCAATGTTCGGCCAATTTAATTACGCCAATAGCCTTTATCACACTGCTCACTCGTATTGGACATATTTAAATCTCTCTGGGCATTATTTTCCCTTTTAATCACTTGGTCCATAACATATACATCCCTTGCATTAATCGAGTTACACCCCCCCTCCCCCCACTAACAGTAGCTCTTGAAGTCACATTCCCGGCTCGAGAAGCAAGGGATATTTTCAATGCATCAATCAATGTTTTCAAGAAATCTTGTTTCCAAAAAAACTTCATAACTATTTTTTTTTTTGCATGCTGTTTTCACTCTTAGTAGGTTAGGCACTATATTTTTATTAGCAATAGATCTGTAAACCTATGTGATGTGTAATAACCAGATTGTGAACCTTTTAATAAAAAATAAATAAAAGGGTGCTGAGACTACCAACGTCTAAGCCTTGAGCCCGTCTCACCTATTTCTAGATTATTTTGTAATGATCCCACAAGTGTAGTGGATAGACTGATAGCTGAAATTACCCACTCTATAAAGGCTAACACTACGTATATAAATATTCCTAAAAGTCAACGTACTATCAAACCCTGGATTACACCTGGTATATTACGTTGCATTAAAAATAGAAATAAGCTACAGAAAAGCTTACGTATGGACAGTTTCAATGAAATATTAAAAATAACTTACCGTCGTTATAGGAATCATTGTAACAATCTGATCAAAAAGCTTAAACGGAAATACGAAAGGAATCTGCTTTCTAAGTCAATTCAAAATACCAAACTGTTGTGGAAAAATATTAAACATATTACCTACACTAGCAAGTCACAAGACGGGAATAAAGAGCTCATCCATCTCAAGAGTACAGGCTCTGAATCTGCCAACTTTGTTAATGATTATTTTATTAATATAGGCAAATGTTTAGCTCATAATATACAATCCAGTGTCACACCACCTAAAGATCTTATCACAAACAATATAATGTCACAGACAAATTCTTTCGTGTTGCTAGGGACAGACGTAACTGAAGTGGAGAGTGTCCTCATGGGTCTGAAATGTAATAGCGCTCCTGGCTGGGACAACATACCGACTGCTTTTCTAAAACTGGCAAAAATTGAACTTGTCCCTGTAATTACACATGTCGCCAACCTCTGCTTTGAGCAAGGTATATTCCCAGCCCCTCTGAAAAAATCCTTAGTTACCCCGGTATATAAGAGTGGGGACAGAGATGATGTTGGTAATTATAGGCCAATTTCTGTACTTCCAGCCATTTCAAAAATATTGGAAAAGCTATTAAACAACAGGCTTATAAAGTATCTAGATAGATACCAACTACTATCGTCCTCACAATATGGTTTTAGGCGTAATAAATCTACTGAAGATGCAGTAACAGCACTTAGTCAGCACGTGACTGAACAAACAGATGCTGGACTGAAGTGCTTATCGGTGTTCTTGGACCTAAAAAAAGCCTTCGACACTGTCTCTGTACCCATTCTTGTTTCCAAATTAGAAAAAATTGGCTTAAGATCATCTGCACTTTCTCTCTTTAAAAGTTACCTAACTGGCAGAACGCAGAGAGTAAAGCTAAATGAGTACACGAGTGAGGACGTTTCAGTATCATACGGTGTTCCGCAGGGGAGCGTGCTTGGTCCCGCTCTTTTATATATTAACGACCTTTGTAATCTAAAAATTAACAGCGCACACATTTTCTCCTACGCCGATGATACTGCGGTGGTCTTTGCCGATAAAACCTGGAATGCTGTAAAAGAAAGTGCAGAATGTGGCATGAGCTTAATTGCTGCATGGTTAAATAGTAATCTGTTAACTTTAAATACCACAAAAACAAATTACATCTGTTACAGCATTCAAAGTCACATGCAGCCTAGTAACGACTTCCGAATTATTGTTCACTCCTGCAACAAACCTGCAAAAACAGCTGTATGTGATTGTCCGGCTATATGTAAAGTAGATAAAACTAAATATTTAGGAGTGATACTTGATCAGCGATTATCTTGGCATCCGCAAATTGACCAAGTCACTGTGAAAATAAGGAAACTGATCTATATCTTCAAGACCTTAAGACATGTAGTGCCAGGGGAGCAGCTGTGTGGTGATACCACCTCAAGGAATGTCTTAAAGGAAATTTATATTGCGCTGGCTCAATCGATTCTGTCTTACTGCCTCCCTATTTGGGGCGGGGCGGGAATAACAAAAATGTTAGAGATTGAACGGGCACAACGTGCTTTGCTAAAAATCATGCATTTTAGACCACGTAGGTTCTCAACGCATACATTATACAGTATGAGCAAGATATTGTCGGTAAGAAAGCTGTATATTCTGCTTACAATTCTAAAAAAACACAAATCTATTATATATGTACCAAACACTACATCAAAAAGAAGAAACTACACTACTACACGTACCAAAGTAAGGACTGCATTTGCATCCAAACAATACAAAATCCGATCGGAGTACTTATATAACAAAATAAATAAAAAAATTAATATCTATAGAAAGACTCTCAGAGAAAGTAAGTTACTAGTCACTAACTTCCTTATACCCTTAACTTATGAGGCCACTGAGGCTTTTTTACAACCCATACAATAAATTACACATACACACACACAACCTCACACATACGCACGCACACACGCACTCACAACGTATTTACATACATACAGACACACACACTCAAATGTATCCACCAATACTTTCAGTTTCTGTATTAAGTACTACCTACTTTTATTTTTAGATTGTAAATGACTGTATTTTCTGTTTAATCAATTAGAATCACTTTTACAACAATTACAACGATTAAATTTTGTATTAATTATAAACTATCTAGTACCTATGTAACAACTTTTCTATACTTTCTGAAGTGTAATTCTGCTATGGAAGAGCGAAGTCGCTTGTCACAGGCATTGTTTGCTTACTAGGCGGCTTCGATCACTGTATACTATTGTAAACTTACTTAAACGAAATAAAAAAAAAAAAAAAAAAAAAAAAAAATTCTATACACTCTCTTAGAACGTGTCTCCACACGGCGATGTTATCGCGGTGTTGTTGCGACGAGCGGCTGGGTGCGAGATAAACGTCATTGTATCGCCGCGCGCTACATAAACTACGCTAAAGCGAGAGCTCTGTCAAACGCAGGCGTCCTGCCTCGAAAATGTGACAATTCCGTTACGAGTTGTCGATTAAGTAAGAGTCGTCGCGGATACGCGGCGTTTTCGTTACGATTCGCGACGATACGCTGGCGAAACAATCGGTCGTTCGTAAAGACTACTCGACGATAATAGAGCGGAATCATCGCGATTCTCTCGCCGTTTGTACGGCCTCTTGGCACCTAGAACCTTAGTTTACACCCTAATCCTAACTGGGGTGTCTGGCTGGAGTTTGTAGTTGAAAAGGTTTTCTGTTTTAATTTGCGATTCCACCGGATAAAAAACCGAACAAGTGCATGGTGGATCATGCATAATGTAGGGTTCCGTAACTACCCAGCACAATTATGCGGTATAAGAAATGGGTTTCCTGTTGTTTTTTGTTTACTATTAACAACGTGACTGCCTCTGTGGCGCGGTGGTAGTGTATCCGACTGCTACGCAAGAGGTCGTGGGTTCGATCCCCACCCAGGATAAAACTTTGTGTGATGACAAGGGGGGGGGGGGCACTTGACTCTAACAAAAATTTGCTGTTTATAGCTTATAGGTATTCTATTAATGCTAAAAAAAATAGAAAAATAATTATATCCGTCCTATTATTTTTTTTTTATGACGTAAATGGAATAGAAACATGATACCTATTAACAGATCGGACAGGGATTAAATATACATGCTATATAAACCAGTTGACACCAGCCATTATGGCTCCATAATCGCCGTTTTAAATGCTGAATCGCTTTTTGAATTATCTTGGTTTGTGAATTACTGCTATGGCATAGAACCGGTTCTTCCCGGTTATTTTGGATTCCCGATACTGGGTCTAGAAACTTTGCTTGACAAGCTTTTATGTCATATAAATGGTATGAAGTAACAAATTGATGGGTTTGTTTTAATTTAAAAATTATTTTCTTCTTTTTTAGAGCAATTTAAAGTTGTTTTCAAATATAGACATATATTTTTTTTTAACTTAGCTCTTATTCTTAAATGATCATTTAAATGTGGATGCTTATCAATAGCAATATTGTTACTAGTACATATTTAGGTATATAAAAGTTGTTATTAGATTGTATGCATCCTTTTATTGGTGAAAAAAACAGCAACAGTATTTAGTCATCGCTGAGCGTTCACATTGAAAGAGTTAGAACTACCACGTAAAAGTAGTAAGACTTGGCGTCTCTCATTTAATGAAAGACGCCGGGTTCACAAAGATAAAAATCACTAGTGTTCAACCAGAACGTACGACGAATTTTTTGAAAGAAATGAGAATTTTGTTTGATCAGTCACAGTACCGAGTCGGTCTTAAAAAGCGATGTTTTAAATAAACAGAACTATCTTAATAACGGAAACTCCTTTTTTTAGATAAACTGTTTAGCTGTACAGTACGATCAACGTAACTTGACCGGATTGAAGTTAGGTTTATAACAGTTTCGCGCATGTCATAGAGATGCGACCTTAAAATTACTTACGAAAACGACTAAATATGTTTAATCGATTAAAAATACTAACAAAATTTTAATTCAACAATATAAAAACACTATTTAAATGAGTTCATAAAAGTTTAAATTTAGACAGTTACAGTAAATAAGAAAATTTGAAAAACAATTTCTTTACGAAAATAATCACAAAAAAACATGAGTTAGTAATACTAATTAAGACAATGTAATGCGTAATCGCATCTCTAATTCTCTCGGTTTAGTTACCGCCCCCGCCCCCCGCTTCCTGTCACCATTTACTTCCAAAAAATGCATCTGCGCAACCACTTGTCACCTACTTCAGCCCGGGCTAGTTACGTTGATCCAACTGTACATTCCGGTATAAATTTCATTGTGAACATAAATATTAAAACGGCCAGATTTAAAACATGACAAACGTGTTTTGATGAAAAAAAATTGACTAATGAACATTAAATCTCTCCTCCATTGATAATATCTATCTTGTAAACGTGTCACGCATCTTATTAGTAGTTTATAAGCGTTTTATGGAAAAAATAATAAAGTAACGTAAAAAAACTACACTTTTACACGATACTAAAAATATTGCTTAAGAACTAAAACAATCGAAAGAACCGGTTCTGGCTTGAGCTTAAAACCGAAGAACCGGTTCCTCAGAAATATGACCGGTTCCGCATGCCCTAGTTACTGCTGCTTGCGTATCGCTGTCTAGACGGTTACAACTGTTAAACGATCTATCAGCTTATAGGAATGTTTGTAACAACAGATGGCATCGATTAGTCAAAAATAAAATCTACAAGTTAATTTTTGAATTCAGTTATAAAACCCAAAATCAAGCATAAACAAAAGTAAGATTAAAATTAACCAATGTATCCGACGGGAACTTGTGAAACAAAGATGGCAGGCGAGCCGTGAGGGTCTAGGAAGTGTACAGTCTTGCTCTTCCCCGTCAAATATCATATACTGATTGCCAAGTCCACCTGCCGCCGACTATGCCGAATTCAAGCTCAAGTAAGATTTGATTTATACATAAAGCAATCTCCAAAAACTGCACCACATTGCAGGGTATTACAGTCTGTTCATTTTCTAATGAACAGACTGTAATACCCTGTATTATTCCAGCCCCAAAAATTATACCTACATATTATCTACAATAAACTGTGCATCATAAACCTCAGTTACCCGTACAGCAGCTAATTAAAACGTGTTGGTTAAAACCAGTGCGGTCGACTCTGCAGCTCCCGAGTTCATTATAAAGCGATAGATTATGTGGACTGAAATAGTTTTTGGAGTTAATTAGAGCTAGCCTCTAATTAACTCTCCAAAAACGATATAAGCTTCAATACATATATCTATTCTATAATATGCTTTAGTTTTGTCTAAAGCTAGTGTGTACACACTAGCTTTTGCTCACAATGCAGCCTGGGTATAGGCCGAAACCTTATTGAAGGAGAGTTTAAAAATTTAAAGCTGGTAAAACATGCTGTTTCCGCAGATAGTTCTTATTTGTCTATAGATATTGTGTGAAGCAATAATTAAAGTCACCTTCATTAACCTAGGTTCTACTTTTAGGATATCGACGACTATGAAGGATAGTTAACCATTTTGTGGTAAATATATTAGATATCTCAATATGCCAGGGTGGCCTCGAGTAAGTTAAAATCCGCTAACAGTTCTAATCATTTTGATTTAGATCAATGCCCCTGCATCACTGACACTACAAGACACGACTATAAAATAGGAAAACGTCTTGTCGCTTCGACAACTCGATTAAGACTGCTGAATCAGGCCAACTGCCCCACTACCGGCATTCCAAATGTAAACGTCAAACTAAAGTCCATGTTTAAATGAGTCAATAGACTTGCTATTTAATCAAAACAGATGTTAGGTCAACGAAAATTAATTAGCGATTTCATAACTCTCCGACAGATATATATCGGGGCTTAATCGCGTGAATTATTTTAAGGTACCTTTTATTTATTCGACCGTCGCGCCTCAGTGTAAAGACGTCGTAACTGTCGTGTGTAGAAGTATCGACAGTACAAATTATTAAACCCAGGCGAGGTTAGTTGAAAAACCTCGCGGAGACATCGCTTAGCAAACACGGGAAAAATTGTAGCATTTTTCCTTTGGAAGTCATTGGGAGGGTGGGGGGGGGGGTTACTGGCAGTCTAAATCTTGTTTTGCGTGGTACTCGATCCGTTGCGTCATCCGCCATTTTGAATTTAATTTTAAGGGTCCATTTTGATTTCTTCAATTAGTTTATTTTCAATTTGACACGATAAATGGTAATTACTAAATTTCCTCCAACTTTGGTTCTCACCAATATTTTCCTAGGATAGATATTTCCCGATTGAATTTTTGTTTGATTAACCACTTGTTTATTTTTATTTTTACATAAAAATTGTAATAAACAAAGTTGTTCCGAATATCTGCCCAAAATCCTTACCGAAGATTTGTAATTTGAATCTAATATCGTCCCGAAAATTGGCGAAAACAAAATCTGATAAAATTGGTTTCAGAACTAATTATTTCGAATTCGGGGCATGTTTCAGCAATAAGTATGATAATAAGAAATTACATTTCCATAAACGCAACGTAAAAATGGAAGCATTAAAAAATCTATACAACATTAATCTAATCTAAAAAAAAAAAAAATCTAATCTAATCTAATCTAATCTAAAAATCTAATCTTTAGATCGTGATACTTGACATTATGTCTTCTTTACCCAAACAAAAGGTACATAGGGTTGTCGAATATCTGAGGCGATTTTTCACTGCCAACTCTTATCAAAATATACGATCGTTGTCGAAAAATTTGGGTCAATTCTAGCAACCAACCTAATTTATAAAATGGCACTGTATTAGATAACAGCTTAAATTTAAAGCAGAAAGCTTTTGAGTAACGGGTTTAAAAAAACATGTTTTATCTGAAGATTTCCTTTTTCAGATATATTATCAGAATAAATTGTTAAATTAGATAAAAGCGTACAAAACTTTGAATAAGTTGCCAGTCCTGTTTGGATATTATTCACAGAGTTCGGTGTCGCAAAGGTCGTTTCCCTAATAAGAGTTTCGCGGCAATAAAGCGCACCCCGAATTGTTTGCCTTACATAAACCTTTATAGGAACATTTTCACGGATATTTCAATCGCGATTTCGGCATTCCGATATATTTGTCCATTTCCTGAATGAGTTGCAGCAATTCTAAAAAACAAATAGAGAATATAACTAAGAATTCTGATATTTGCCCAATGTCTTCGTTGGTATAAAGTAAGTTAAAATAACCATTTAAGCTATTACCGTGATCATATGCGCCAGTAACAGTACTATTTTATAATCATCACGTGCGTACTTGAAAGCCCAATAACATTATCCAACCCAAGCCTTCAATACGAGATCAGACAATAAGCGTTCGTCTGTTTCAGTTGTTTTATTTAAATATTCATCTGTTAAAGTTCACCTGCCACGTCAGGTCAACGGACTGAATAGCCGAGTGAATAATTAGGAAATTGGTCATAAACAAACACTTAACCACAAAATAGTTTATCTTTAAGAACAAAGACAACTGTAGTCGATAAAAAATCGGTAAAATAGGTCCGCTGTTAAATGTGTAAGTACCGCAATGTGGGACCGACTAAGTGCTCCGAAGGAGGTCCCAGTTAAACTTGTTGTATCGATAGCTAGATTTAGCTCCTTAGCACACGCGGCACTTTCAGTAATGGGGACAAACAATTTTGTTGCGTAATCAGTATTATTGGCGTTTAGTGCCTTCCAGTGTATCATTAGCCTCTGCTATATCACTTTGGCGTTTTAGAGATCACTTTCGAAGATGCATTGAGTTTAAACAGCTTTCTGTTATTATTTTAGCTATCGCGTCAATGCTGCAAGCTGCACCTATTTTGGTAACACGTCGCATATGTTTACCAAAAAATAAACCCAGTCCAATCTAGACACCGCAGTTGAATTTATTTGGTTTTGGAACGGTCGTTACACCAAGCTTCTGGCAACCGTCAATGTTAAAAGTATTTGCGAAGGCCTTAAGTATGCCGCTCAACTCAACATAAGCCAGCTGTGTTCAGAATCAGGGCGTGAAATTACTACAGTTTATAGCTAAGTTTGAGCCCTAGAAGGGTGAGACGGATTGCCTTGTTTACCTCATTCTCACGAAAGAGACGTGTTCAAGTATAAATAATAGGGCAAAAGTATTTTCGTATTTTGAATGTATTGTTTGTAATCAAACCTCTTTGGTTGTACTGAATGTTACTGGCTGGTTTTAATACCATGTTGTAATTCTGAAGATGCAATAAATTAAAAAAATACTAGTTCCCGACATTTTTCAATTGTTTTTCAAGCAAGCAAAATGAACGTATGTGACGAAGAAATTCGGTACATTTTAAAGTTTTATTACAAAAATGGTAAAAATGCGACGAATGCCGCTAATAAAATTTGCTGTTTACGGACCCAATATGGTATCAATACGAGTAGCACAAATGTGGTTTTAAGCTTTTTAAGTCTGGAGTATTTTTAAAATCAGTGCAATTTTTGAAAAAGTGATTCTTTGTTGAAACGTAACAATTCCGACCCATTTCTTAAACGGTTGAAAACAGGTGATGAAAAATGGGTCACTTATGATAAGAATGTCCGAAAAAAATCGTGGTCGAAGCATGGACTCCCACAGACCGTGGCAAAGCCTGAGTTTTTGCTGCCGGCTAAAAAACTATCGATTCTGACCTTTACTGTCAGCAATTGATGAGGTTAACTGTGGGAGTTACACAACCATTACCAACTACAACACTATTACTAGCAACTATTACACCTATTACTAGCTTAGGACATTAGTAACTGTTCAGCAACTGTGT
The DNA here is from genome assembly GCA_945859575.2 of Herminia tarsipennalis. Taxonomy (NCBI): domain Eukaryota; kingdom Metazoa; phylum Arthropoda; class Insecta; order Lepidoptera; family Erebidae; genus Herminia; species Herminia tarsipennalis. The sequence continues at coordinate 3,015,292 of OX243843.2, read as the reverse complement.
ATTAACTAAAATTTCACGTCCATTTTCATGTTGAAGATATTTATGAAAAACAATGTTTCAGAGAGACGTTATCAATATTCACACAACTTAAAATGTCCACATTACTATTAAAGTTGATTAGCCTATGCCAGTCACAAACAACGACAACATAATTACACAATATAAATACTTAGCATAAATACACTAAATTTAAACGAAACAGAATTTCTAATTAGCCACATGTCACAAACCAAATGCAAAGATAACTGAAAATTAATGGAATTTAACGGTTTCACGAACATCGTTTAAACTATTACATCTACTCGCCTCAATCCCGAAATGAAATAACCCTGTCTCGCGCCTCACAACTATTTTAGGTAATGGGACTACCCGCGTAATAAAATTTCTAACGACGCGTTACACACACAATACTATACGGTTAAGATTTCATCATTTTCGCTTTGTTTACCTGCGACACTCATTTACTCATTGATGCATAGTTTACATCGCACGGGCGACTATGAAAATAGTGACCACTCTATCGGAAGACGTGTTGTCGCTACGACCGCTCGATTAAGACTGTGGAATGAGATCTACTGCCCCACTACACGCGTAGATTTTTAGAAATTTCACCCGTAAGGAAAGCCAATAAAGATCCAAAGGCACGCCGGCAGAGCCTCGGGGAACTGCTAGTCCTTTAGTAGTTTTTAAATATTTATTTTAATATTAGACTTAACGAGTTTAATAGTTTGATAATTGCAGATTATAATTAGGTACCTATTATTATAATTGCAGATGGTAGATACGTAACCACGCATGGTAATTTGCACTTTACACCAATACGTGTATGTAAATAATTGATTAAAACACAGCCGAACAAATTATCAATTGCCAACGGTTTAGGTAGATGACGTCATATCAGTTGATGAGCAACTTTCACCCGTCTGCTAATTAGGTACTGTTTGATTATACATCAATACAACATGGCGCCGACTAAGTGACATATTGTTTCACTGTAATTATGTTTTAGCATGACGACAGTAGTAAATAAGATTGTGTTAAATATAAAAAAACCGGGCAAGTGCATGCCGGGCCACGCACAATGTAGTGTATGTAAGGGTTCCGTTTTTCCAATTTGGCTACGGAACCCTAAAAACGAAAGTCCAGGCTACTCCTGACTCCTTCAAGTTTCAACGCTCAGCGATCAAGAGAGGCGGAATTTCGCAGAGATTTCTTTTGTGACGTAGACTCAAAATAAGGAAGGATTGCAAGAAACTCAGCTAACTTAAAGAGTGAACAAACTAAACACTAGCAAAGTTGCGGCCATAAGCGGGTTAACGATAATAATGATGCAAGTTGACATAATTATCTAACTTTTCAGGAAACTCTGTGTTGCGGAAATCTTTACAAATATTTTTACTAGGGTTGACTGCAGCGAAAAACAACTCGAGGTAGTGTTACAGCCACTATTACATTAAGGAAACGGTGGAACGGCGACACAGGGCTTGTACCCTACTGCGGGAGTCGTTTAATAAAAATAAAAATTGGTATGGTAATCATTATTTTTTTTTCTTTTTCAAGACGACTCCCGCAGTAGGGTGCAAGCCCTGTGTCGTGGGGAACTTTACAAACATACAATTCACGGACACAAAGTACACCCAGACTCGGAACAACAATTTCTGGATCACACAAAGAGGTGTTCTTCAACTCCATACAAAGAAATACTCTAGGATTACACACGCTAAGTCAAAGCAATTGGATCTTAGCTTCATACAAAGAAATACTCTAGGATTACACACGCTAAGTCGAAGCAATTGGGTCTTAACTTCATACAAAGAAATACTCTAGGATTATACACGCTAAGTCAAAGCAATTGGGTCTTAACTTCATACAAAGAAATACTCTAGGATTACACACGCTAAGTCAAAGCAATTGGGTCTTAACTTCATACAAAGAAATACTCTAGGATTACACACGCTAAGTCAAAGCAATTGGTTCTTAACTTCATACAAAGAAATACTCTAGGATTACATAATGCTACATTGAGGTAAGTAATGATATTATCTTATGCAATTACTGGAGACTAAAAGCCAAACTAAACGTTCCACGTGCCATTACGTACTAACTCGTAAAACAATGACACATTACCCGTAAAAATTCTTAACATTTATTGGTCTCGGTGTTTCAGACGTGTGACGCAATCAATCATCTGAGCTGTTCTATTAAATTAGCCGTTATTATCTACACAATACAGGCTATATTACATGTAAAAAATCTGATCACAAGCAACTGCTCTCAAAAACTAAAAAGGAGCGACGGGCCAGCAGGGTATCGATAACCAAAACAGGTAACAATATTCAAGGCTACCGACCCAATATAGTTTTGCATCGATCTCAATTTTGATAATACCTATTATGATATTAAACACAAAGGGTATTTCTACTAGCGTTAGCCCCAGGCAGGCTTCCATGTATCCTACACAGGTGTTTATCCCTCAACACAATGTGTGGTTCCAACGTCATTTGGTAGCAGAATTCAATCACAAACAAACTACCATAACGTAGGATATGCGATCCTAAAAGCCATGAAAAGCTTCAAAGTTTATTTTAGTTGAAACTACACCGAACTAAATAGTGCAGCTGCACAAAATACGTCAGAAATGGGCCAAACACCGCTATTCGCAAGTGAATTACATATACGTACATAATGTAAGCGAATTTTGTAAAGAGCCCGTTTGTAGCCGGTCTGACAATATTACGCAATGCGCCTGCGACACTGCCGAGGTACCGTATGCCGATAATTTTGCTTTCAATGGACTGTTCATTCACAAAAAATAAAGGAGTCAAGGTGAGCAGCTTTTTTTACGGTATGGTTATTTAATCGGTAGTTTCGAGATAGAGGTCGATATAAAAACTTAAATATTGCTACTAATGGACATCTCTAATCTGGAAGAAATTGACAGTCAGTTCTTTAATAATAACCAGTGATGTTATGCGCCATTACGTAACACGATCACAGTAAAGATATATTTTTACTGTGACACGATTTTGGTCAGTTTAGTCCCCTCCCTTCCCCATTTAATGATAAAAAAAGGATCAACCGACACCCCTCGTCTCCTGTTTAATAGTTATTCTGCAAGAAAGTAAAGGAAAAATTACATTTTATTTAAAAAAAAAAAATATCCAGGGACGTTTTTAGCTATACATAATCGATTTTGGTGTTATTTTACAGTTTTTTTCTCTTGTACCTTCGCACGCTTTTTTAAAGGATAATCTTAACTTTGCGCATTCTTGTAATCTTACGTAAGAACTCCCAAGACCCCCTCCCACCCGCTTGTAAGAAAAAATATGACATTATCGACCCCCTCCCCCCCTAAATTGTCTCACGTAATAAATGAATGCCGCCTAGTCTGCTCCACTCCACACAGCACTGCGAGGTTGACGCCATTTATCTAACAAGCGCCTCTAATTACTTTAACATAATGCTAATATTATGGTAATGATATATATGTTTGGTGCCTCCTTCAATGTTATCGTTCAAAACCTTGATCTGTTCGCCAGCAAAAGTGACAGTTCATACAACAATTTAATCACAGACAAGTTTAATATACACAGCAAACATAACACTTCTAGACATAAAAACTGTGAATTTATCAAAACTCATTTAACTTTTTAATCACCATACATTTTATATAGCATTTAATGGGAGCACTTTTGTTTTTTTTTTTGCCCTCACAAAGTCAACAGCCATTATGACCACGTATTATATTGTGGTTAGCAGGTAGAATTGAAATACCGCGCCATCAAAAGAACAACAAAGAAACGCCTTGCAAAGGGCACAAAGGATTATCCCCAGTCATTTACCTGACTTTTTCTCTATCAGAGCGTTTTATTACCATGAATAATGTCGAAGCCTCCCCCGGGAAGGGTAGATGATGAATATTTAATTGCGACACGACACTAAAGAGCGTCTTACTGTATTTTGAAATTGCAAACCTTTTACAATTTGCGCTATGTATAAGTAATTGTTACAGAGCAAAGGAAAATATGGTGAAATGTTTGAGATGATAATACTCGTACATAAAGAAGACCGCTCTAAATATTTTATTACAATAAATAATTAATGAACACACAGTGGCTTAGTGACGACCGGGAAGATTAAGAGATCTGGCAATAGATGTGGGGCATTTTAGAAAAACGTCACAGCTCTCAGTGCCCCAGAAAACACGTTAATCTCTTTCCGATAGTGTCGGATTTCGGTCCCATAGTCTCCTCATGACGACTCATAAGAATGACAGAATAGACAGTGCTAATGTGCATTATAAAATAGCTCTTGCGTAGTGAAAATTGCCTGAACTGATGAAATATACCGCTATGACCAAAATCACTAAGGAGAGATAATATGTATGTTCTCTGTTTGATATAGTATACCTACTAGTGTACCAGAAAGTAATATGACTTCACACAACCAAGGGATAATTCAATAATCAAATACAATAGATTCGCGGTTCATCACCCGATAGATACCAACAAAGGATATTCCAATTGTCAAAACCCATTCAAGCGTGCGTAGAACCATTATGATTTATGAAGTGTTTAATCTCTAAAGGATTATATTGGATTCTTCGGGCTTTAGTTCACCACGTGGTAAAACAATGAAATGTATCTATTTTGAGTAGTTGTATTGCTAGATGATGTATATGTTTTAAGTAGTATTGCTTGTGGAGAAAACATGCATGATACGAATAATACTGCCTGTTGACCATGACTGGTCCTCAGACCTTATGCAAGAATGTCACTTATCTATGATTTTTTTTCAAGAAAGTCATAAATTAACAACGTCAAATTTGGGTCCGTACGACGAGACCTTTCCTGGATTCGTACGGACTTCTTTACACTTTATAAATTTCCATGCATGTAATAAAAAACCATCCCGAAGAGTTCGTGATGCTTCAAAAACCGTGCGGTGCCTCTATCAGGTGAACTAAGCACACAAAGAATAATACAAAAGATGACTTAATTTTGTAACATGTAACAATTTAATTTACCCTCATAAGCCAGGCAATGCAGATTTCCTCAAGCGTATGTGTTACTTTAGAATGCAATCTATATGTATGCAAATTTTCCATCAAATCAGTTCAGGGCTTCCAGTGTGATTGAGCAACAATCAACCAATATAGAAATGAGATTGTTAGATACGATATATATCGTAATAATTAGCAGCTTAGCAATAGAGGTGTTACAGACCAAGGCGTCCTTCAAATTACAAAAAAAACTGACCTCCTTAAAGAGCTCTTGTTTCCACGAAACTAAAGATTTCCAAAGAAAACATTCTCTGAACTCATTTTATATCAAATATTAAAGTATATTACAAAGGGTAAGGGTTGTTTTTCTTAGGGATTGATACAAAACGGCTTATGGGTACGATATGAAATCTCTTACCATAAAATATATATGAAGAAAATCTCCAAAAATATCATCTTTGTGTATTAGGCATACCAAGTTTTATCTAAATTAGTTTTTTCCGTGAAATTATATTACGTTTAAGCCTGGCGAATAAAAAAACTAATTTGGAATCAAGGAGGATTTGTTCGCCGAGAGACCAAAAAGTTAAGACTTGATAAGCCTGAATGAAATGTTGAAAAAACGCCTATCGTCTCGACCTTCGAACAAGCCTTACGCTGACTTAGCTTTGATTACACTAAAAACCACATTTTCTTAAAAAGAATAATCATTCAATTTAAAGAGATAAGAATTCTCACTTTGTAAGGATTTCAAGCTATTGCAAACACAACTTATGCAAATTACGATCAACTGAATTTCAACTAACTCTCTTCAGAATTGGATAGTTTTAGCGATATAGTCAATCGCATACCAAGACTACGATAATATTATAATTGCCAAAGTATGTCGGTCTGTTTGTTACCTTTGCCCTAAAAGGCTGAAGAACATAAGATACCTCTTATTGCGTTTGCGATAACCGAACTCCAAGCAAGCGGAACCGCGGGCGAAAGCTAGTAAATACATAATGTCTACTAATATTACAAAAGAGAGAATAATTCCATCAATAATTTGTATAACTAGGCCCTCGAACCAATGCTCTATGTTAAAGATTGATTGACTGACTCTGTGGAGAGGTGGAAGAGTGTCCCACTGCTACGCAAGAGGTCGTGGGTTCGATTCCCACACGGAAACAACTTAGTGTGATCCACAAATTGTTGTTGCGAGTCTGGGTGTACTTTGTGTTTGTGACTTGTATTTTTGTAGAGTCGCCCGCGCAACAGGGCTAGACTGGTCTTTAAAAAAAAATACCTATACAATCATAATTCATTGTTCAAGTTGCCATAGTGTAAGTTGCACGAAAGATAAAGGGGGGGGGGGGGGGTTGCCCCAAAAAAAAAACCTTCAGGGGTACACACGAGGTAAATGGCCAAAGAAATTCAATACAATTCAAGAAATTCAGTACACAAGACAACCGACTGGGGGGGGGGGGGGGCGCCCCCCACTGGATCCGCCTATGTATACAATCTATTATATGTAAAACTATGTTCATGAATAAAATATGAAATGAAGTCGAAATTCTATACAAACGAAAACGAAAGTAAACAGAGGAGGCGAGTTAGTAAAATTTCTTCGGGCCTTATACTAAGTATTACATTAAACATTAAATTCGGTCAATGTGAACGCACATTGACCGAATTCGCATAATGTATTACAATGCGATTTTTTGTTGAGGACAATGAATTCATTCTGTTGATAGATACTAGTGGTTAGTGACATTGGCTGCTAAGCCGGAAGTCGTGGGTTCGATCCCCACCTAGGATAAAACTTTGTGTGATGAGCGCGATGGTTTATGCTGTGGCTGGGTGTTATTTATCTATAACTAGCTGTCCCGCGCAACTTCGTCTGCGTAAATTTTCCCCGTTTTTGCAACATTTCTCATTACTGCTCCGCTCTTATTGGTCGTAGCGTGATGTTATATTATCAATTCGGATCAGTAGTTCCTGAGATTACCGCGTTCAATATTAGTATAGATATCTATGTATTTTGAAATATATAAGTAAGTTTATAAAGTTGTCTGGTTTCCATAGTATAAGCTCTGCCTAGGTTGGGTTTAGATAGCGTTGTGTGAGTTGTCCCAAGATATTATTAATATTATAGATCTTCTTAAATCTACTATAATAGCAAATAAGTGCGTAGCCATTCTGATGGTAAGCAATTCTTGTAGCCTATTGACATAACTTGAAGATATAGGTGTTATGGTACTACCTATAACAGAAAAATACCGTACGAGTTGAATAAGGATGATATTGGCAGTGCAATAATGGAAATCTAGGTGTTACATCCTTCCATCACAAGGGTTTCACATACTCCAACAAGGCGAGGTGATTATTCCAGGGGTTGAGAATTGTTACGCAGAACGTTCCATTTGCAAATGGTGTTTCCGAGCCGGGGGCCAGCGATTAACTTTGGAAACATGTACAGATACATAGCAAGCACTAGTGAGAACTCCACTAGCGCTATTCAGGGTTTCAACTCATCTCATAAACCAACTCACAAACCCCTACTGGATACTGATTGCTCTATATTAAACTAGGAACTTTTATGCCCAATCTTTTCCCTTATCTTTGCAGCAATCCTAAAGTATCCGATAACGTAACGTACAACTAACGGCCGGTCTCAATAGCGTATCTACCATTAACTGTCCGTTAAAATAGCTAATTTAGGTATCGATTAGCGAAACTGACATTTGTGTGTTTCAATAAACGTCGTTAAATTAAAATCATACCTTTGACTTTAAACTATCTTTGGGTGGACTCGCCGCTTACAAAGGATAACAAACTTCATAAAAAAAAACATAGAGTTAATGCTTTTGACAGCTTGCTTTAATTGTTAGAGCTTACAAGCTGTTAAACCAATGAAACGCGCTGAAAAACTGATTTACTTATTTAGCATTTGCTCGAATAACCGAAACAAACTTCAGAAACCATACATAAAATTCAATAAAACGAGTTCATTGCGATGAAACACTTTATTAGCTGGACTAACGTGCTAATGAAGTGTATCTACATATACATTTGTACTAAGTATATCATATATACATATACTACAGAATGGTTCAATTCAATTCCCCCCCCCCCTTTCAAGCCAACTAAATATTTGAAAATCTTGCATATACATATATTAAAATCGGTTAAGATACATATCTCTTAATATTATTCAGGGCTGCGGAACCCTACACCGAGCATGGTCCGACATGCTCTTGCCCGGTTTTTGTTTTCTTATTTCAACTAGGTATTTAACATTACCGAATACAATTAATGTAGGTTTTTAGTATAATTATAAAGATTTTATAATAAAATAGGCATAATGTAACTAATCCAATAACGTTAAATTAAAAACAATATTTTTTTAGAATAGACTGTTTTGCTACGGGCGAAAATAAACCGGCAGGGAGGGAAATGTTATCTAGACAGAGGAGACTTTATCTATCTTTAGCTTAACTTAACTTTACGTAACTTTGTAATAGTTAACCTCTGGTAGCTTCTAGAGTTAAACTGTCACTAAGTTGTTAGTCTGTTAGATCGGCTGTTAGTCAGGCTGCATATCCGTCACAGATTACTAGTCAACGAACATAACTGATTAATGACTAATTGAATCGGGCATTGTACAATTAATTATTGAGCGATGCCGCTGTGTTACGGCGGGCTTATTACCTCATCACACAATACATCGGCACTCATATACGAGGCAACATCCGGAGGGTGGAAATCCTCCTGTCATTTGTCAGTTTTACCCGGAAATTTCCAAAAGTACCTATTGAAATTCTATAATCTATACGATGTTAATAAACCTTTATATCACGCCAAGTTCATACAATCGGGTGATCCTATTCCAATAAGATAATGTTATTTAAAAATTAAAATCGAGAATATAACCTTTTTTTTTTTTAAGATAACTAGCAATGTTGGATTTACGTCCCACATTACTAGCAATCCTAAGCTCAATGACTTGTGTTAGGAGTGATTATTTTAAACTCCCCCTAAATAGTTTTTTAAAGACGAAACCTGCATGACTTACAAACATACAAGTCACAAAGTACACCCAGACTCGGAACAACAATTTGTGGATCATACAATGGTGTCCCGTGTGGGAATCGCACCCACGACCCCTTGCGTAGCAGTCGGACACACTCCCACCTCGCCACAAAAGCAGATCAAACAAAGCTATGAATTATCCCGATTAAACTAGTTTTCCGGCCATCAATATGGGCGTACCGATGACACAAACAGACAGTCAGATACCCACGATAAACTTATAAAACCCATCCTTTTGCATTAAGAGTTAAAAAGTGCAAATTTGAGTCTAACAGAGCATCACGTTAAGCCATCGACCCTCCCCATGGTATCGCATTACCATCCCATCAAATTGCATAGGGTTATAGAATAGAGAGCGCACCTGTATTTGCTCAGACCAATACAACCAATTTAGTTGTTAATTAGTCTCCCTTGACAACATATACCACCACTACATCAGTCACTCTTTGAACAATACATATAATAATAATATAAGTAATAGCAACAACCATCAAGACTGATTGCTGGTTATTAACAAGACAACAGCCCTGAATCTCGTTAGAGATAATCATAGTCGCTTTAGCAAACATTACGTTCCGTTTCACCTTCGAGCAAGGAGTGAATTCATTCGTCTTCATATTTCAGCCGATTCTCACGACACCCAATGGACATTTGTGAGGGTTGGGGGTAGTTTACGGTCAACGGGGCATGTAACAAATCTGCGCCACTAGCTTAGACAAGGAAATTCGTTGACCGTCCCTTGGGAGGTGTGCGTTATTCCTGAATTTATCAATCATGAAACCGTTGTGTTGTTTTCTGGTGTACTTCTCTTGGGAGAACATTGAGCCATTGTAACTAGAGTGTTTATTCACATAAATACAGTAAGCAAACATAGCCCAAAGGAAAACAAACTATCGGCCGTTTTCAATATTCTATCTATCCAAAGAGAGATAGACAGAATTTTGACATATTTTGTATCGAGCTTATCTATACTAATCTATACTAATATTAAAAGCTGAAGAGTTTGTTCGTATAAACGTGGTAATCCCAGGAACTACTGATCCGAATTGAAATTTTTTTTCACTGTTGGATAGCCCATTTATCGAGGAAGGCTATAGGCTATATAACATTTCGCTACGACCAATAGGAGCGGAGCAGCAAAGAAAAATTGCAAAAACGGGCATACGAAGTTGCGCGTGTCAGCTAGTGTTAGCTAGCTAGTAGCCAAACTGATCGATAGAATAAACTGGCCGTAAGTAAACGTATTACAAAAAATATCGACAACAAAATTGCTCAGCAGATTTGTATCAAATTTGCATCTACGAATGAGTTACTTTCAAATCTGCATCTCTTTTTAAAGATGACTGGCAGTTCCAAGGTTAAATCTAAGTTAAGAGTATTAGTCACTTATACAAAATTCCTAGACAATAATTATCTTGATTAGAACATTCATTATCGTGAGTACAAAGCGTTCCCTGACAGATTTTCTAAACGAACACCTAATGCATCGATTACGTATCGTATAATTTACTCATTCTTTTTCGTATAATCACTACATACTCGTAGTATAAAACAAAGTCGCTTTATCTGTCCCTATATCCCTATGTATGCTTAAATCTTTAAATCTACGCAACGGATTTTGATGCGATTTTGTTTAATAGATAGAGTGATTGAAGAGGAAGGTTTATATGTACATTAACATCCATATATTTTATACCCGTGCGAAGCCGGAGCGGGCCGCTAGTTTATTCATAATTTACTCATTCAGTCTACCCGTGACCACGGCCGTTGCAATACGGTCGAAACGTCGGGCAATAAACAAAATATTTTACCTTAAATTATTCACGCGATTAAGACCCGTAATATATATATATATATATCTTCATAAAACTTACTCATTATCAATTTGCAAATTTCGTCAAATAAATCATGCAATTGAACCTTGTAACACGTTTACCGTTTGAGGAAATAACAATACATGAGATATACTACAGCCTCCATAATTTGCAGATTCGTGGTTTTTGAAGTATGCGGTAATTTAAGATAAAACACATGTTGAACAAGAGCGTTTATGTTTATAGCTCCAGGCATTCTAGGAAATGTGAGTCAAGTGTTGACTGAAAGATTATGATAGATATAACTGTAACAAGGCAAGTTTTTGGACTATTATTCAGAGCACAGAATGTATTCGTATAATCATAATCTCGCCGACTTTATATTTAAAACTAAATGACTTGGCGAACTTCGTACCACCAAAAATTGAATGTAATCAAAATTCCAATACTATAAGTTTCCATGGATAACCTTACATTTTTAAAAACCATGATAATAAGGGTAAGAAAACAAAACATAATCATTAAAATAGCTACAGTCATTTTCAAGTTTTTGCGATACTAACAAAAAAGCAATTGATTTTTAAGTTGAACAGAAGCAGTAGGTTGAAAGAGACAAACACAACGCTCAATGCTCTTTCTATAACCTACATAACAGCTGAGAGTTACACTAAGCAGTGATTCAAGTGTTGTTAAAAAGATTACCGGGCATTTTCAGGCGTTACTGTCAAGTGCCACCGGTAAGCCGATGTTACGACGAATGTTGTCACAAAGTTTTGATGGCATGAGCGCAGGTTTAGTCGCACGCAACATTTCAAACGAACAAAACATTATGACATATATTGTTATATACATTATTTATTAATACAATAATTACATTTTTGTATATGGAAATATAGACATACTCAAAAATTGGCAAAAAATGCCTATAAAAATGACTGTAAAGGGGCGTCTAAACGGACCATTTTTTACGGCATTTGGTGGCGGCACTATTTGCAACTAAGTGCTCGGCCAATAATGGCAATATGTCTACAATTGTATGGCGCATGATCCAGTCTCCTAAACGGGCTACACAGCCCGGCAACAATAAAATAGAGGGCGACTGAAACAACAACAATATTGGCCGGGCAACATTGGGGAAAATAGATCGCTCAGCGATCGTCCGGCAACTATCAAATCAATATTGGAGAGTACTGCCATGTTGCCGGCCACAGCATTGCCGCCACAGATTGCCGTAAAAATTGCCCGTTTAGACGCCCCTTAATTTATATTGTTTGTCAGAAAGCAGCCAGTATTGTGCGTTCATCAAAATGTGTCCTTTGGCTTCTCAATGTTGGCGCAACTGCGCGTAAGCAGAATAGATTTATTATGTATACCAATTTATAATACGTATACCAATTCAGTTTATTGTCTAAATCTGAATAATTAAACAATTATGGTAAGGGATTGTGTCACATTTTTTAAATTGCACCGTTTTAATAATTAATTTACGCTCGTCTTTCCTAAATTAATATCAAATGTGATAAATTTCTTACATTAAAATTATATACGTAAAATACTACAATCGCGATTATCCAATAACACTTTTTGGTATACAAAGGTTTTTTTTTTTTTCGTTAAAATCTTTAGATAGTAAGTTAAAGCGGGGCGCTCAAATATTTTGTCTCACAGGGAAACCTATTTAAAGCTACAGAAATTATGACAGTAGCATCTAAGTATATATTTGCAAACATAATGTTATTACAACAAAACATTAAATCCTAAATCATCTAGATATATCTATGTATTAGTGTCAGCACCTATTAGTGGCTTAACTCATAGAGGGGTCCAAACCCCATAGGGATGAAAGACCTTGAAAATCGATAAAGATAGGTACACCTTGAAAAATGATCACAGGTACGTACGTCCGTGTCTCATATTGCCTCTCCACTGACACATCTGAGACAACTAATTATTTTATCGCGCGTTATTTTATTTTTCAACATAAGGTATAAAAAGCCTTTTATACCTTATTAAAGTGTTGTAAAAATCTATACTAATATTATAAAGCTGAAGAGTATGTTTGTTTGTTTAAACGCGGTTATCTCAGGAACTACTGGTCCGAATTGAAAAATTCTTCTTCTGTTGGGTAGCCCATTTATCGAGGAAGGCTAAAGGCTATATAACATCACGCTATGACCAATAGGAGCACAGCAGTAATGAAAAATGTTGTAAAAACGCGGAAAATTTAAAGCTAGTAATTTATATAACTACGCACTTGCGCAATATTTACCATATTATGGTTACGTAATAGGGTAAATGTTAAGTTAACAATTGGCAACATATCCAACACTATCAACTTTTAGGCCAGAGGACATATGATTGTGAACGGACAATAATTAAATCGGAGTATTATTAAAACGCTAATTGATTTCCGTTGACCTAATATAGCAAGTCTATTGAATCATTTAAACATAGCTGCCGCAAGATGGCGTGACTTTACTTTGACGTTTACTACTATTTTTATATTCGTGTGTAAAAAGTGTGAGTGTGGATATAGTGTCAGTGATGCAGTGGCATTTGTGTAATCGAAATGATTAGAATAGAATTGTTAACGGACTTTACCTTGCTCAAGGTATCCACATTCATATGATCGATTACCATAACATTAATTCGAATTTTTTTTTTTTTACTCAAAAAGATAACTAGCAATGTGGGATTTTTGGTCCCACATTACTAGCAATCCTGTTAACCCCTCCAGCTAAGCTCAATGACTTGTGCTAGGAGTGGGTTCACGTCGGTAGTATAATGGGTAGGATTCGAACCCGCGATCTCACGATTGCGAGACCGGCGATGCCTTAGCCATTAGGCTACCGCCGCTTCATAAGCCGCTAATATGCCATACGGCCACTCTGGCGCTCCAACAAATATATTATTGCAGTAAAAATATATTTCGGGCAAAGAAATGAATTGAATATCCGCGGATCGTGTCGTTTTCATAAACACGATACCATTATAATTAAATTTTCATTAATAAGCCACCAAATCACGGAAGCCGTTTTAAATTAGATGTTCATTTATTTTAATTACAGGTATTATTATATTATGAATGCTGCGCTGTTATTGTTTTCATAATGTAGATCAAATTAATAGTACACAATGCTAAACCAGTTTTCTGTTATTTTTTTTTTCTTTTATTTTTAAAAGACGACTCCCGCAGTAGGATTCAAGCCCTGTATCGCAGGGGACTTTACAAACATACAAGTCACGGACACAAAGTACACCCAGACTCGGCACAACAATTTGTGGATCACACAAAGTGGTGTCCCGTGTGGGAATCGAACCCAACGCGCCACAGAGGCAGTCATTATATTAGTACAGTAGTTCTATACTTCATTATTTGGATAAAGACAATTTTTTTTTGTTTTCATGAAGTCTTCCATTAGTCCATTAATCACGTGAAGTTCGAAGAGGAAGAGCTCCCTCTTCCCCTTTGAAATAAAAAAAATAAACCAAGCCAACCAATATGCCAAGACCTTCGCCTTGGCATATACTCTACTAGGGGGTCAAAAGTAGCTTAAAAAAACTTCACGTGATTTATGGAAGACCCCTAACCGATGATGCCCTACTGTTAAGCAATTACATATATCCTTGAAGGATAGCTTTCTGCTGGGAGATATTTTTTTAAAGTTTGATTTAGTTGAGGAAGGAAGCCGAAAATTGTAAAACAAATTAGACAGTGTTAATTGAAATATTATCCCCGTAGTAATTAAACGAAGTTATAAACTAATAATAACAGGGGGGTAAGGGGGAAGGAAGACCCTGATTTTGTGGTCGACTTGGGAACGGTAACTTGTGTTCAATTTATATTTCAATCGTTTTTTCCGATAATCTCAGAATCTACTGGTCCGAATTGATTCTGAACTGAATTATTTTACTGTTGGACAGCCCATTTATCGAGAAAGGCTATTGGCTATATAACTTCACGCTACAACCAATAGGAGCGGAGCAGCAATGAAAAATGTTGCAAAAACGGGGAAAATTTACACAGTACGTCTGTGTAAATTTTCCCCGTTTTTGCGTTGTCGTTGCACAGGTCAGCTGGTGTTTATAAAAAAATAAAGGTTTAGTAAACCTTTCCGGTTTCGGTTCAGGGCCCGTAGATGTAAAATGGGATCCCTCCGTTGGGCGCTTGACTCTGACAATAAAACCAGTGTTAAACCGTTTTGGGATTGGGGCGGGGGGAGGAGGGTTGAACCTCCAAATCCTTCGCCTTATTATATACTCAGGAATTCACCGGAACCGTCTATACATGCAGTTGACTTATATCCCAAAATGCCGCAAGCACAGATCTTCTTAAGCAATGACATTTTACTTAAAGACGCGTCATTTGCTAACCTTACATCAAGAAAAAATGGCGCCGGCGCTGGCAGCGACTGCAATAATGTCCTCTCTTTCACTCTCGCGTTCAAGACTATCTAAGCGTTTCGCTCGAACTTAGTGCAAACGAGGCAGTTACCTTGCAGTTATCTTGCCAAAACAGAGTGCGGTGAAACGTGTATATGTAAAATGTCATTGTTCATATGTACTTCGTTTGTGTGTGACAGATATAGTTTACGGGAAAATATTTCAGAGCGCTTCGGACCACTTTGTTCGGAAGCAGTTGTGAGATTCCGAAACCATGAGCGATGTCTATTTGTGCGTGGTCTATGGTTTTCTTTTGTACAGTTGGATCAACGTAACTAGGCCGGACTGAAGTACAACAAGTGGTTGCGCAGATGCATTTTTTGGAAGTAAATGGTGACAGGAAGCGGGGGGCGGGGGCGGTAACTAAACCAAGAGAATTAGAGATGCGATTACGCATTACATTGTCATAATTAGTATTACTAACTCATGTGTTTTTTGTGATTATTTTCGTAAAGAAATTGTTTTTCAAAGTTTCTTAGTGTTTACTGTAACTGTTTTACTTAAATTTAAACTTTTATAAACTCGAAAAAAATTTTCTATCTTTCAAAAATGCAATTATTGTATTTGTAAAGTCTTTGGCAAGAAATGCCTACAAAAATTACTTCAATATTCGGCCTGCGTCATCATAATTTGTTAAAATGCTCTCTGTAACGAAGCAATAGCAAAAGCCGTGATAGTTCTTTAACTACCGACTAGATGTCGCTACGGGGGCCTAACCCGTAAGCATTAAGAGATAGAAGAATTTGATATCTAGTAACATAGTCCAGATAGGTGGTTCGCTTCTGGCCCCGGTTTGGCTACGGAAGTCTCGGGTTCGATTCCTGAGTCTGGATTAAAAAAAAATTTCTATCTTTCAAAAATGCAATTATTGTATTTTATGAACTCATATAAATAGTGTTTTTATATTGTTGAATTAAGATTTTGTTATTATTTTTAATCGATTAAACTTAGTTAATCGTTTTCGTAAATAATTTTAAGGTCGCATCTCTATGACATGCGCGAAAGTGTTAAGAACCTAACTTCAATCCGGTCAAGTTAAGTTGATCGTACTGTACTCTTGGTATTTTGCACAATATTTATACTCACTTTACAAATACAATAATTGCATTTTTGAAAGATAGAAGAATTTGAATCCAGACTCAGGAACATCGAACCCGAGACTTCCGTAGCCAAACCGGGGCCAGAAGCGAACCACCTATCTGGACTATGTTACTAGATATCAAATATACTCACTTGCCGGAAAGCACCAGTGAAAGACTGTCGACTTTAGTGACCTTCTCGTGCGCATAAAGCTCGTGGCACTTGAGGTGGCGTACGTTGCGCATGCACATCAGCACGCGTCGGAACTGCCGGCGAGAGACACGGAGCGGCTTGAAGAGGGCCACGTATACCTGGAGAAGAGTTATTAAAGCCAGAGATTAATTATATTTTGTTTTTTTTTTTAAAGATAAATAGCAATGTGGGATTGGGTCCCACATTAATAGCAATCCTGTAAACCCACAAGCTAAGCTCAATGGCTTGTGTTAGCAGTGGGTTCACGTCGGTAGTATAATGGGTAGGATTCGAAATCGCGACCTCACGATTGCGAGTCCGATGCCTAAGCAATTAGGCTACCGCCGGCACGAATGAGTAATAGTACTACGGTACCGCCGCTTCCAAATTTCCAATCCAAATTGCTGTAATGCTGATCACTGTCAAAACGTTTTACAATACAACTCTACGATATATGCTACATACATAGTAGAGTTTTAAACCATTTAAAAAATGTTTAAAACTGAATACTAATTTGTTTGAAATTGCACGGTTTATAACCAATTTCGTTATTTATTTTCTTCTAATTTGATCAAATAAATTGTTACTTGATCAAATTAGACTTCAGTTGAAAGTTGAGATTGCTCAACTTTCAACTGAAGTCTACAAAGTATATTTGAAGATTAATTATAAGCCTGACATTCGATCCGACAATACCTTAATATTTTTTTACCTGAAAAGAGACCTGGTATTTTTGGAAAGTAGTTCCTTATCGTACGTTTTTTGTTTGCGGGCTGAGAGGCTACACGAGAAAAATCTTTTATTTATGATTATGCGAATCTAGAATAAGGAGGTTGTGCTACTTAGGTTTTTTGTTTTTGTGTAAAAGATTGTAATATTTATTTTACATGGGTAAAATAATCACAACCTTTTACAACAACAAATGACTGTATATTTGTAAAAAAAATCCTTATTTGAAATGGGACAAATTTTAAAATGTTTATATCTTCCGGATTTTTTTAAATCGTCGTGCTGACAAGTTGGTTCCAATCGGGTGTCCATAAGACACTCCTCTCTTTTTTTTTCAAAATATTTTAGAATTGATTAAAAAATGTCAGGCATCCAGAGTCTCATAAGTCATATGTCACAGAACCAACAAGCTCTCACGATATCATCATCTACATACATGTCATCTTCAATTATACATTAAGAATTATATAGGAAGATTGGTGCCATAAACGTGCTGACAAGTTGCTAGCTTATCTCATCACCCACATAGACTATACCGTTTCCGACATATGAGTGACAAGGACACCAACATCTAACGACACCTAATACATACAATATTTCTATATGACAACTGACCCGGTGAATTTCTTTCATAAGATTTTTTTCCAGGAATTGCTCGACATGTCACTTCAATATTTATTCAAGATTGGACATGTGACACATTTTATGAACTAATCCTTCGTGAGATTAGGAGCTAGGTAAGCAATCATCTCTAGTTGTTTGTTTATATCAAGGCTGGTTGTTCTTAGTAAGGTGCCTCAAATAAACACATTGTTATAGAAAGGGACAACAAGTTTAATTATAGGAAGATGAAGATGTCAGAGAAGTAACCAGTACCACAATATTTATAATGGTGTAAGTCCAAAAAAAAGACCCGTCTGCGATGCAAAAAAGATGCAAATTCAATAATGCCTCCGACCGCATGATTTTATACATATGTAGGGGATCTTGTTTGCACCTTTTTTGTGCAGTTGGATTTTTTAATTATTTATTTTTATTTAATACTTTTTAGTGGTTGTAGGATGTAACCGATGTGACAACTAACTTTTATCACAGTTATTGCCAAGTATTGAAAATTGAATAAAGAATGGTTGCTAGTTGACTTTTTTAGTACTACAGTCATAATCATGTTATACCGTTTTTAAATGCTTACGATGACCTCTTTATTTTGATAACCATATTGCAGTATTCAAAACAACTTTTTTTTTCACTCGTCTTTATTTTGACATCTCACAGCCGCCATGTTCGTTTTTTTCAAACATCACATATCTAAGAACACTTGGGCAATCAAGACGAATCTAACGACATCTCAATTGTATAAATCCGTTCAGTGGATTGTGAGATATCGGGTAATAAAGAATATGTAAATATACATAACCCTTGTAATATATACATAACCCTTCTTTACAGTCGGGTAATAAAAAGGAGAATGCTGATCATTCGTATTTTTTTATCAATAACATATAAGTTGGAAAGTACCAGAAAGTACCTAATTGTTGTATATATTATCTATAAATTATATTAAATTATCTATATATTTACCCTCGCGATATTATTGTACCAGGAAAATTGGAGCAAAAATACTAATTACTAAATTATTACCTATTTTATGAACTGGTTAAAAGGGCATGTAGTTTTCCAGGAATGTACACGTACAGCATTTCACTGATGTCAACTCAATGATTAAAAACTATTTATTTTATTTTCCCTTTGTGTCCGTCAATATTCTACAATTTTATTACAGCTGGTAAATTATAATTTCACTGTAATGAAAATGGAGCCGCAGATCTATCAGACAGGTTTCGAACCTAGTGCAGAAACCAGCTCTCTCAAAGATTCATAATATTATGAAAATGACCTATAGTATGACTAAACTAAATCAGCAAAAATTGTGCGTCTTGGCACATCGAGTGTACGCTGCGTAAACGGTCAAAGATACATAAAAAAAAAAACCGGGCAAGAGCATCTCGGACCATGCTCAGTGTAGGGATCCGCCTTGAACAATTGCATCAGCAGAAGAGCGCATGTTTATGGCAGTTACACCCTTTTGTTGAGAAACGTACTTTTTTGGCAATAACTCAATGACGGTATATCCGGTCTTAGTCTTGGTTACATGGTTCAAAAGTTAAGGTGGGGGGGGGGACACCATTTTGTGCAACTTTCGGAGTGATTATTTCCAAAAATATTTACTTAATCACAAAAGTTTACTAAAAACCTTAAAATGTTTTAAAATACCTGTCGAATTATGTGCCACACGTTGATGTTAGCCGAAAAAAAAAATCAACTTCTGTTACATGTATGGAGTGCCCCCCCTAAAAATATTTATTTTTATTATTTAGTATCAAACTAAGTAGCGGCCACTATAAGACACCTTTTCACTTCATTGAGAAGTCTCTGAGTAAAATGTCTGTGACGTACGGACATGACGAAATAATAAGGGTTCCGTTTTTGCCATTTTGGCTACGGAACCCCAAAAAGGTATCAGAAAATAATCTCTTGGCGTTGGATAACATAATGACTGGAGTAAAAAAAACATATAAACCGAAGCGAAGTGAGGGCGGGTTGCTAGTTATTACATAAAATATTACGAAACATGTAAACAACTTCGTAACACGTGCTTGTCAAAAAACAGTCACCACGGAACAGTGAAGGGGAAGGTAACATGACACCAAAGAAAGCAAAGATATCACATGTCATATTAAAAAGGAAATTCGATCTTTAGATAGAACATTATGTTGGCAACAGATGTTCAAAGTTAGCAGTAAATCGCTAACTTTGAAGTAGCCAAATACTGGCAATAATTATACAAGAAAATAAAATGTTTTCATGGAGGTCTGAACTCGTACCCAAGATTCGTTATGAAGAGACTGGCTAGCGTCGATGCAGGATGTAAATCGTGAAACCTTTCTACCACAATGGGATCTCAAGGAGTGAAATAAATATTACGATAGATCTGCCGAGCTTAAGTCCATCTTCAAAAATACTGTAACTGTAGTCGAATGAAACTGAATTAAAAAAATAGATCGAAAGGCAGCAATATTCACTACTAGTTGACCCTCGCACCTTCGTCTGCGTAAATTCTAATTCCCCGTTTTTGCAACATTTTTCATTGCTGCTCCGCTCCTATTGATCGCAGCGTGACGTTATATAATCTAAAGTCTTCCTCAATAAATGGGCTATTCAACAGTAAAATATTTTTTCAATTCATTTCAAACAATCAAACTCTTCAGCTTCAAATTAGTAATAATATAATTTGAATCAGTACTTTAACATGGTTATACTATACACTATGTTAAAGGACTGATGCAAGATACTACTGGCAGCACTTTACCCCCATTTCCGGTTTATAACCATTCAACCATTGTAAAATTGGCAATTTGAAAACAGTGGTCGCTAGTTTTTATTGCCAGGTTCTTTTTCAAACTCTTCAGCTTAATATTAGTATACATACATACCTACATACACATATAAGATACGCGCGAAAACATAACCGTGCACATCACAAACATTTATTCTGGATAGGAATTGAATCCACTGGTTTAGCAGTCACGGTCACTAACCACTAGACCAATAGGCCAAGCCATACATAAGACCAGACGAATCAAATTCGAAATATTCTCCAAAATATTTTCACTCGAAAACATTCAGAGCAAACACTGGCTTTATTAAAAGCAATCTGAATATATAATACATTTTAAATAAAGTTTCGTATGACACAGGTCAATATTTACCCACGGTGAGTAAACACGAGGCGTGGAACGCGCCGAGATGAATATTTTTCTCTTGCAGAACACATACAATAGCACCGAACAATATGGCGCCTGGAATTTCGCCATTCTCTAAAAAGGTTCCATTGTTTTAGATCTAAACGTAGGCGGAAATGCAGCTGCTTTATTAGGTCGATTGAAACGTTCAAAGGATTATCGGTCATTATGCTAATGTGTTATATATTTAAGTTTTCAGTAATCGAGCTCAATAATCTACCTATCGATGGATTTGGCTACTAAAGGTAGATTTTTTACATATTTTGTATGGAGCTTATGTCAAATATATACCTCTAGTAGCCAAATCCATCAATAGTTTAATTATTGAGACCGGTCGTTAATGAGTTAATTAATTTAAACAGTCAGTAACCACATCTGGCTAAAAAAACATTTTTATTTTTTTATTTTACAGTTAATGGCAATCTAGCCTGATTTTCACCTAATCCCTGCTAATCTCAAGTTTTTATATTACATCTTTAATCAGTCTTATTGTTTCCACATTTATTTTTAAACATTAAAACGCGAAGTTGCAACACCAAAAACCTTTTAAGGGTTCCGTAGCCAAAATGGCAGAACAGAACCCGTATAGTTTCGCCATGTCCGTCCGTCCGCAGCATCGCTCAGAGGCTGTCAGTGCTAGAAGACTGTAATTTTGTATGGATACACATATTACTTACGCCGACAAAGTAAGAGAATAAAATCTTAAAAACATTTTTTTGAGGGTAAGTACCTCCCCTATATGTTAAATGGGGATGTGATTTGTTTTATCTTACCTACTCCATCGCGCGGGGTATCATTAGATAGGTATTTTAAAAACGTTTAGGGGTTGTGAAGACCATTTTTAGATTGAGGTATCAGTTTGTGAAGTTAAGCTTCAAAGAGCAAATTTTTGTAATTGTTGCAAATGGTTAATGTTGGGTATGTGAAAAAAATCAAGGTAGTAGTATATATATAATGAAATTAAAAGGAAAATTATCACAGATAAGTAGGTTTTACAAGTTTACGAGTAATAGCCGATCAAATGAGAAGTAACAAAATGTTCGCACAAATGCCATTGAAAATTATTAATAAGTAGGTTTAACGTTGTAAGTATGAAACAAAAAAAAACAGAAAACCCATTCTTAAGCCGCCTTGTTAGAATAGGGGAATCCTACATTGCTGTTGCCCGGTTCCCAATTTTCAATGCTTGGCAATAGCTGCGTTAAAAGTTAGTTGTTTCATACTACAACCACTAAAAAGATTAAATAAAAAATATAATTTAAAAAATCAAAAAACCCGCCTGCTCAAATAGATGCTAACAAGATGCCCTACCTATATAATATCATGCAGTCGGAGGCACTTTACTAAGTACATCGAGATTTATTAGTGGCTTTTTTTCGAAACAACTTTTTTTTTCACACCTCGTTTTTTTGATATTTCACAGCCGCCATGTTTGTTTTTGGGCGGTCAAGACGAATGCAACGACGAGTTTTTAAGAGATAAGGTAATAAAGAATATTACATACACACATACAAGATCGCGCGAAAAACCCTTCCTTACAGTCGGATAAAAAGAGTGTAATTCTCATAGTAACTCATAATGTGAATATTCATTGAGTTAGTTCACATATGGTAATTATAGTACATTTGCAGGGTGGGCCCACCGTGCTTGTTGCTATAAATAGTATTCCCAGAGATGCTGGTTGGTTATTAATTTGCTTCTTGGAATTTTTTGTGGACAGCCTCATGTAAAGTGGGATACTCACTAGCGGAATGTAACTACAAAATGTTACAGTTACTAACCTACTGTCATCTATATCATAGTAACTCACTAGCGAGCCATAACTGTAGTTAATACTGTTACCAACAATCATGATCAGAACTTGGCAAAGCCACAAATGATTACTCCTCTGTATGAGGTCGTAAGTCAAAGCTTCAAATTAATATCATAAAATCTCTAATGCTTATAACTTTCAAAATATTCATTTATTTTTAATTATGGCTATCTACAGGCTAAGCTTATGATAAATCGAATTGATATTAATTTTAAACTTTAACTTACGACCTTAAACAGAGGAGTAATCACTTATGCGCATTTGTGTGGTAGAATCATCGACTAGGACGCTCATAAAATGACTTGTGACTTTGCCGAGTAGTTTGTATTGAGTTGACAGTGAGAGGTAAAAAACAGTGATCTTCCCTTAAACTGAGCATTTAAGCGAAACACTACGACAGGACGTGTGACTATTGAAGTAATCTGTAGCCGTGCAGTGACAGGAGATAGACAAGGGTTAGGTACTCATTCGAATCTGGAGGCCTACTCTAATTCAATAAAAACGAAGTTTCGATCAAAAATGAGGTAGTGATATACAGAACCAGGAACATCTATTTAATCCACTCGTTCCAGAATATCGTCCATAGGTTCGAACTTCTTGTGCTTATTCAAAAACTAATTAGAATAGTCCCCGTAAACTTTAGACATTTAAGTAAACGAAATTCATAAACTTCGTTTTAAAGTAACCCTACTGGTAACTTTAAACCACAATGGTTACGGTTCGCTCATGTGTACCTTGCATTACTCAATACCGCCTGTACTGAAGTAACGATGATTACAGCGAAATATGACACTGTGAGATAGCAATTTACTCGTTTTTGTACTGTTATCAAGTGGCGAGTACTAAATTAGTAGTTGTCGACTTTGCTTCGAAATAATCTGTTATTTAAGCAGAATTATGTTTTTTTTAGTGTTGCGTACATGGAGTGTCTTAAGTGACCCTATTACTGATGAATACGAAAAAGTGATGAATTAAAAAAAGTGTCCTATGTTAGAGACATCTTAAATTTGAACTTTTCAGACGGTCTTTTGTATTTATTAAACTGTTTAAAGTTAGAACAGACAGATAGAGGACATCCTAGACTTAGTAGCTTAGTTAGTAGGCTTACGTTACATTAACCTTGCATACAAAATCTTAAAAGGAACTGCTCTGACTCGCCAGTCAGCTATCTAGATAATTGCTCTTTATTGAACTTGCATTTCTTAGTCACTGCTATCAAGTACTGCGATTTAATATAAATGAGAATTACCCTTTTTTTTTAAAGGCGTCTGCCGCAGTAGATTGCAAGCCCTGTGTCGCGGGGTCTTTACAAACATACAAGTCACGGACATGAAAGTACAACCAGACTCGGAACAACAATTTGTGGATCACACGCAGTGGTGTCCCGTGAGGGAATCGAACGCACGTCTTCATGCGTAGCATTCGGACACACTCCCACCGCGCCACAGAGATAGTCAATTTGTGTGGGTCACAATTGAGACGAATCCAAATAGAACCGAGAGGAGTCGGGGGCTACAGCTAGGAAACGATAAGAATATCCAAGAGAGCACAGATCAACAATATTATTTATATGCTCTTGCAACAGAGGGAGGTCAATCAATATTTACTTAGGTAGGTAATTTAATATCCAAGCACTGCAAATATTTATGCAAGCATCATAGTAGAAGTGTTCGCAACAGCTATTTATTAAATCACTTATTTTTTTTATCTTATCGTTATTGCTTTTGTTAAATCTCATGTTATTTAAGTGTTATCGTTACTAATATACTAACGAATAACGAACGACACATAGCAATAGCAGGTAACGAGAAACATTTCGTTAGCGATAACCGAATTGCGTTTTGTTATTTGTTACTTTAGACGTTTATTATGTTACGCGTTATCAATATAGATGTTGCGATTATATCACATTCGTGGGCTTGTGTGAGCGATTGGCGATATTTTTTTTATTTATTCATTGAACTTTCCATTGTAAATTTATACTTGTAAGATACGTGACGTGACTGAATGGTGAATTTGTCGGCTAAGTAAAACACTTCAAATATAAACTTAATTGTTTATTGATCGCCACATATTTGATCGCTATGCTTATGAATGAACACGGGTTGCAGACCGAATATGCACTGACTTCTCAGCGCACCTAAAGGAGCCGCGGCGCGGTTGAATTTGCTAGATGATACCCTTGTTCGATGAGAATGAATCGAATCGCTTAGAATTTTTTAACTCGATTGAAAAAAAAAATATGTCTAGTATTAATTAGTAAAACAAACTTAAGCAGGCAGGCACTTTAGTCAGTGTCAAACGTACTATAAGTTCATTGATTTTATGTAGGTGCATGATTTTTCATTATATTCGCTAAACTAACTAAATCTAATAGCCATCTAAACACAATATTAAAATTACAGAATAAAATTAGGAATACAACTATCAAAACAAAAACAATCTAGACAGAAACTACAAATGATAGATAACTGGGGTTATAACAAACTTGCTTGTAAATGATGGGACCTATTCAATTTTACAATAATAGGGGATGTCCGAAAAATAGAGTTTATAAAACACTATGCCTTGTCATTTGTCATTAAAGTCACTGCTGTCGTTACAAAGAAATAAAAGATTATCATTTCGTAATTCGTTCAATAAATAGCTTTATGATATTATGGAAGTAAGCAACACTTCAGAAGTTGCAGAGTTTATGCAATACACGTCTTTTAGCAGCGCTAAAGCGGTTCCAGAGTAAATGCAATAGATGGCCCTTTTAACAAATTCTTAAACAGTAATTTATTGGAAATTCTAAAATAGCAATGACACGTAATTTGTTGTTGCTTTATGATTGAAATAACGATGTGCTATATGTTACGTAGAAATAACGAGTTATTTATTCAGCTATGTAATATAACGAACACCCCTACATCATAGTAATTTATTAGCAAGTATATTTTACTGTAGGTCATAATTTGCTTTGATTATTTCTGCACAATATCTAAAATATAATGGTGAAGTATTATTATGATTTCGTGCTTATTATTTCTGTCCATTCACGCAAAACGAGAGGAGTTATAAGTTAAACGTATGTATCTGTTTCATCGTAGGGAACAAACGGACAGACTGATTTGGATGAGTTTTTTTTTATATTAGACAGCTAATTTGATCCGATAAAAAGCTAATTTTTGTTTTGTTTGATCAAAGTCCGTTTAGTTGTTTTTTAAGGCTTTCATTTTAACCACTTTAACTAGGCTACTTTTTAACGTGGTTTTTATTATTATTTATTTACTTCACAACTATTATTAGATATAAGTATTGAAAATTAATTGATAACCAACATTCAAGCGGGCGAAACCACGGTCGAAAGCTAGCGCTTATTATATAACAAAGCTTCACTTGTAAATAACAAAATCATAGAAATAGATTTCAACCTACTTTCCTATGTTTCCTATCGATTGGAAACTTGAAAGCGGGTATGTGAAATCCGGATGCTGCAGCCAAAGAGAGAAAATATATGGATTATTCTGGTGTCAATAGGTGGATGATGAAAACCCTTCAGCTCCGAATCATTGGGTTTGTTGTTTATATGATCTATGGATTTGTTAATGTTTCCATACTATAACAAAAGTGAATAATAACCCAATTTTGTTAATGTAGACTAAACGTGTAATAATTATTGCAACTACATTACACTATCTTGGATAAATCGGATTTAAAAAGACAGAATACTCAGTAACTACAACTACAGAGTAAAATGCAACGCGCCGCATGTGACGGGTCTGACAGATCTATTCATCTCGTGGCTAATCATGGCCGGTACATTCTTGTCCTCAAATCCTAAACGAATCCATTTAAATTATTATTTTGGTGATATCATCATGGAATAGACCGTTTGCCGAGATGGTCGCTCCACATAACTGCGGCGCGCCGCACTCCATATAAAAGTAAAGATGCAATAGGCCGCACTCTGGTCAGCCGCATGTCTACGTTGTCGCGCTTACTACCGGAAGACCTTTGCTTGCTTCACTTAAAGTAAAGTCATTTTAAAGCACTTTTTAAATAGGTGTAATTTCAAAATTCATCAGTAACTTGCTCCACATCCGTCAAAACAAACTACATACCGCTTATTCAGCTGTTAAACAGTCAATAACTGGAGATACCAATTATACATAGCAGGAAGTGTACCTAATGAAACTAATGAAACATTGAAGACTTAACTTCGCTTAACATGCAACCAACGTGACATTCGGTGTAACCGTAGACTATCTGAATACAAATTAAATGCAAACATTGGCTACAATCTATCGGCGATGTTGACACATGGCGTAAACAACGATATTACTGCCCGTCCTTATGTCCTGATTGGTAAACTAACAAAAAAAATTTGAATGTTTCGTTACAGCGGACACGGAATCTAGGATCACTAAATAGCAATAGTACAGAAAGTAAGCTGATGTCTGTACTTAATTTTCTATACGTAAGCTGGGTAGTTGTGCTGCTATCACATCATTGTTCGCGCGGGCTGTCAACTGTGGCTTTACATAAAAGGTTTAATGCATCAAAAAACTATTATGTATCTCATTATTACTTAAGGCCACCCGCACATTGAGCCACTAGCCGCGGCCATAAAACGCGACCACAAGCTGCGGACGAAGTAATCTTAGGAACTACTGATGCGAATTGAAAAATGATTTAACTGTTGGATAGCCTATGGGCTATAGGCTATATAATATCTCAATATATATAATATCGCTACGACCAATAGGAGCAGAGCAGCAATGAAAAATGTTGCAAAAACGGGGAAAATTTACGAAGACGAATTTGCGTGAGGCTAGTAGGTACTTTATATTAAGTTTGATAGAGTAATGTTTTTTTTATAGGTATTAATAACTTATAATTTAGGTATTATTAAATTTATTAAACAGTTTCTTCTTCTTCTCATTCTTTTATCATTTAAAGACTTCTTTTTGTACTGAACTAGTATTCTAGTTCCTTCAGCGTTGCTTAAAATTGAATTGGCGACACCACCGGATACCTAGAGAAAATAAGATCAAATCTTGGAATGAAGGCCAGTTTTATTCTCTAGTTTGTTTTATTATTGACTATTTACATTGGAAAATGATTCGGGACAGAGATATTGTGAAATAAAACTGTTTTTAGGCAAAGATGTGGTTAAAATTCGTAAAGAGCAGGTCGAAATCTACAAAATCAACAATTTTCAACACTCCCGGAAAACTTTTCAGGTAAAAAGTATTATTTGACTGGACTACTGTAGTAATAACCTACATTATTTCAGAAACGGGGAACTAAAATAATTCAATGTTTATCTAATCTCATAGAATTTATTGATCAATCACACGCAGCAACTAATAAGTACTTTCATTGGACATGACTTTTTTGACTGCTTGTGGCGCGGTGGGAGTGTTCCGACAGCTACGCAAGAGGTCGTGGGTTCGATCCCCACCTAGGATAAAACTTTGTGTAATGAGCAAGATGGTTTATTCTGTGTCTGGGTGTTATTTATCTATAATATGTATGTATTTAGAAATATATAAGTATGTTTATCAGTTGTCTGGTTTCCATAGTACAAGCTCTGCTTAGTTTGGGATCAGATAGCGTTACGTGAGTTGTCCCAAGAAATTATTATTATATTATTATTTATATGGAACCGAAATGGATTCGAATCGGAACAGTATACAAAACCATACTACATAATATATTTCTGTCTCAGTTGTCTTACGTTTCGGTTCGCATTAGGTCCGCACGGTTAAATCCGGAACATACTATTTCAAAGAAGATCTGAATTTTCTCTAGGTTTGTTCCACTTATAAAACCGATTGAATTGATATTAAATGTCGATAGATGCTTAGTTTCTGAATTTGGCAGTGAAATATGATTTTTCCTCTCTCTTATTTGTCGTGATGAGTTGTAGGTGTTCTTCGTTATTAACGACTCATATCCTAAAATAGCCTTTGCCCGGGGCTCCACCCACGTATTGGATCGAACCGAAACCTCGAAAGGAACCTACCTTTCTAAAGCTGCAAGCTATCTCTATTTTATCTTTACTTCAGCTTTACTATACTGCCTCTGTGGCGCGGTGGGAGTATGTCCGACTGCAAGAGGTCGTGGGTTCGATTCCCACCCAAGATAAAACTTTATGTGATGAGCGAGATGGTTTATTCTGTGTCTAGGTGTTATTAATCTATAATATTTATGTATTCAGAAATATATAAGTATATTTATCAGTTGTCTGGTTGCCATAGTACAAGCTCTGCTTAGTTTGGAATAAGATGTGAGTTGTCCCTAGATATTATTATAGATATTATAGATATATGTTGACAAACTTTCGCGATTTGTACACATTATAAAATTATATATAAGTACTACGGGTCTTAATCGCGTGAATAATTTAAGGTGAAATACCTTGTTTATTGCCGGACATTTTAACCGTATTGCAATGGCCGTATTTACAAGGTATTTTTACCTTAAATTATTCACGCGATTAAGACCTGTAGTAGATAGTTAATAAACACTAAAACTACAGTAATGATTCTGAAGAAGAATAAGTCTATGAATCCCTAACTGTACTGTAAACTCCCGTTCACATCAAAACAAGAAAAAGCCGACACATCTGGTAACCGTTTCCATTGTGATGTAATTAGTATTGACAAAAACGATATCAGCATCGGCTTGACTTAGAACAATAACCAATGGTTCTGAATGACTGGGAAAGCCGTGAACTGACAATGTCCCGTTTTCCATTCAAAGCGAACCCAATTATTAATTTCCTTTTAAGTCTACTGGAGATGGTATAGATATTAATGAGGCTATAACGACTATACGCATTGTTGAAGACTTTTTAGAATTCATTAAATATTCCGACTTCGGAGCTACATAGTCAGATATGCGACTAAGCTCCTTAAACTTAGATTAAAAAAAAATACATTATGTCATGGTCATGGTCGAAAGACGTTCGGCGTCCGGTGAAAATACCGGACGTCTCAAGCAGCCTAAGGAAGCAAGATTTTGCCCAGAAAACACCAAGTCACAATCGGTCCCATGCTAAAAAACACTTCGATCTCTTGCTGAATGAAAGGACAAACATGATCTTTAGACGCATTTGACTTTGCAACAAGACGGTTCATAATCAGGTGCACTATTCAAAGCAAGCAGGTAAGGAGTCGCGACAAAAAATGGCAGACAGACGCTTCTCACCGGCGCCAGACTACGCAATCGATTTTAAACAAGATATAGGTAAGTTTGTGATACAAACAAACACGATATTTGTTATTCAAAACGGAAAACTAACAACTTTTAAAAATATGAATATAATTGTAAAATTCTGTAGTCAGCACATTCAATTCTGCAGTCTTCGAACACGACGTTCTGTTGAATAATGCAATTCCGGCAATTTTGACAGACATTCGTAGAGATTGCAGATTTTCCCCGTACATAATAGCATTTTATTATCTTTAGAGCAGGTCCCCTCCAATTTCTAATTATAATAATTTGGTTAAGATGGTGGAACCAGGACCAATTTTTACTCGACTATGTCCATGGCATAGCCAATAGGAGCGGTATATGTTTTTTGTTTTTCACAATTTGTTAAATTGCACAGTAGTAGGTAACTATTATTATATAATTAGTACATAAGCACTTGTTACTGTGATGACTAGCAACTTAGCTAAGTTATTATAAATAACTTGTGTTAAAGATGCTAGGCTATCCCTGGAGAGGACTATTTAGTCATAAAATAAGCTAAATGGAATTACATAAAAATAATTCAATATAATGTTGTGATTGACGAAAGGAACAAAATAATATCATGGTGATTTAAATAACAACAATATTGATCACAATTAAAACTGAATTTAAAATAAAATAAAACAAAAAGTAGCAATAAGTTTTTGACCTTTAAATCTTACTCTAAGAAAAGAAAAAAGAAGAAATTAGTTATTATAGTTATTTATATTCTTAAAAATCTGTACTGATAAATCAAGTCCAACGACTTCCACCCAAATTATTAATACTTAAAGAGAAGATGTAGATACGGATATATACACCCTAAATTGTAAATTGAACTATTGATATCAAGCTGTGCAATATTCTTTTGCATAAAATCAATAAATTCGCTACCAAAACCCCTTTGCGGTCGTCTATTACCTGTGAAAAGATTAATGGACTTCTAAGTATCATGTTTTTGCTTGAATCCATTACAAAAATAATAATGTATTGCAGCCGATATAATTTATGGCATATTGATTGCAGTCTGTATTTTTTTTTGCTTGCATTTGTTACCAACATGGCTTATGATACTATTTAGTAATGGCTCACAAAATAATAATAATATAATATCTTGGGCAATCCACACAACACCATCTGATCCCAAATTAGGCAGAGCGTGCACTATGGTAACCAGACAACTGATACCTATATATTTCTAAATACATACCTACTTATTACAGATAAATTACACCCAGACACAGTGCTCATCATCACACAAAGTTTTATCCTGGGTGGGGATCGGAGCCACGACATCCAGCTTAGCAGTCAGGGTCAGTAACCAATAAACCAATAGGTCAGTCAAAATGAACAAACACTGTTTCTAGTTTCGAACTATTTGGCGTTATTAACAGGTTCTCCAAGCAACCCTAGGCGTTATAGTCACAATCATATGGACCCTGGCCTAAAAGATGGAGCTACTGGATATGATGTTGCCAATTGTTCACTTAGTATTCACCCTAAAATTCATTAGATAAAGAATTTGAAAAATCTCAAAATGTATGGGAGTAGAATCATTTTAATTTTATTTACTAGTAAATGCGTCTGTACAAAAGTAGTCATTTTCCCAGATTTAATAAATCTTGTTTGGTTTTCTAACTATTATAAATATTTGACTTACAACCGCGTTTGTAGTAGGTACCTATTTTACGTACATTTAATCTCACAATAATAATCTGTTTAATATTAAAATTAATTTAACAAAGACACGATTAAAAGTGAGTAAGATTTTTGATGTGGCGCAAATTCCTCGGTTGATAAATACTGAAAAAAAAAAATTCCCCATAATATCGGCATAATTTCTGAAGCTGGTATACATTTTTACAGGACTGCGCAAGAAGGAGGGTTATTTTTTTCGAGTGCATGTATGTACCTATATGTATGCATATTTCTTCTTTGGCACGCTCTAGAGCCGAAATGGCTTGATGGATTTTAGCTTGAGAGGTATCGTTAGATTAGTCTCAGTTGGGAGAGTGACACTGGATACATCAAAATTAGAAAAAATAAGATGGCGAATTTAGCTTGTACATGCCTCTTGACGAGCAGTAGCGCCAACATTGACATCAAGGGACACATAATGATGAAGGCACTATATGATGAGATAATTATTGAATTATGAAATATAATAGTATTCACATTAAAGCTAGATTAGCATAAATAAATAATTTAAAATAAAAATTTACTAATTATTTACAACTTACCAGAAAAAACTACAAAAAAAAGGTTACATAAAAAGGTGATGCACAACCAGTTTAGGCGTCGAAGAATTCTTCCCTATCGATGTCAACCGGTATAGGTACATTAACTATCTATTAGGTACATTATAAATTGTAATTACTCAATGAAATATAAATACAGCTGCACTTCAATTTATTGAATGACCTTCACAATCGTTGTATTTGCAACATGTATAAATTATTCGACTAAAGTAAGCAAACATCAACCATTTCTCAGAATTGGCACAAAAACTTTATACCAGATGAATTATAACTATAATTTCCATCTTTTGTGAGATATTTTTTTATACACTTTGCATCAAAAACTAGAATTGAATAAAGAAGTAATTAACAGCGTACGCAAGCAAGCAACAAAAAAAGGATGTAGTAATTCGACGTTACAAAATACTTTTAATTAATTGTCTCTACTATTGTAAAGAGGCCTGTGATCATTGAAGATAATAAAAGAAAACTCACCAAAATTCACTAGTAATTGTAATCAATTACACCCAGAAAGAATATACAATCACGCTTGTAATACAAAGATAGATTTTATCCTGGTTGGGAATCAAACCTGGCTATCAAAAAACTCGAGAGTTATAAAGACAAAGATATAATTAAGTTATTCATATATTAGAATTTTTTATTAAATTTAGTATGTAGCGGGTTTCGGGGGCGAGAAATCGATCTAGCTTGATTTCATTTTTAGAAAACGTCGTTTAATCCGTGTTTTCAGGCAACGAAAAAACATACAATACCATTAGAATGCGAAGGTAAATTTCGCCACTATCTACAAGGTTATAATGGCTCAGGTGGGAAATCGGGCGGTCCCGAAACCTGAAGTTCAAGTCCAGATGATTATATTTTTCCCTTTTTTGTCAAGTTCTTTGTTTTTTGTGAGAAAAACTATTATTGGGAACCCTTTGTAATAAAACACTATGCAACGCTCACATAGACGACGATTCTTAGAACTCTTACTGAATAGTATGCCCCGAAACCGAAGTGGTCTGAGATTCTTGTACGTGAACAATGCATATGTGTGCGTTGCTCGAGCGAAGTAGGTGTGAAGTTTAACTCCGGTACCCTGTACTCTAGGTTAGTGTTGCCAAAAAATCGATAGTTTTACTATTGATATTTAAGGACTATCTACTAATAGGACTATCGATAGTATCGACACTATGATGTCCAAAAGACTCAGTCGCATCAGACTGACCAGGGAAAAAACAATAGGCATTAGGCCTGTTTAGGACAATGGCCTAAACAGGCCATTGTCCCCTAAACAAGCATCTTTTCAGGATAGGGGTGACGGATAGCCCCCTTTGCAGAGGATGTATGGAGGTAGAAGAAACACCAATACACGTGCTCACGGAGTGTGGCAATGTAACAGAAAAACGGGCACGACTCCTAGCATCACCAACATCCCTTCGAAGCCTGCAGCAACTTGGGCAAGCTGCTGGCGTTTTGTGGCTGGAGTGACAGAAAGGATAAGTAGAACACGCACAATGGCCCAATTAGGAGGCTAAGTACGGTTTTCTTGTTCGCCCAGGTAAAACTAACTAACTAGTATCGACACTATCGATCGTATCAATACTATCGATAGTAAGGTTTATGTCAATACTATTATCATACATCACTAGTATCGATACTATTGAAGCTCGTAAAGACAATACTATCAATCTTATCGATAGTGTTGCTGTTCTGAGTTTCGACAATCCTATCGATCGTATCGGTTACCTAGTTTTACGGTTTCGTTAGTGGCTTGTATTTATTTTATGAAACATTGGATTTCGAACAAATATCATGCCAAAAATTCAAACCAAACCAGACTCACTTCAGATCCTAAGCTTTTAAGCTATTATGCAAGATATTTGAAACGTTGCCAAATTCCGAAACCTAGACGACTGAGTATACAACCTCAAATCTATAAACATGAGCTTCTTTTTAGGGTTCCGTAGCCAAAATGGCAGAAACGGAACCCTTATAGTTTCGTCATGTATGTCTGTCTGTCTGTCCGTATGTTATGTCATAGGCATTTTACTCAGATACGCAAGGAATATTAATAAAATTTGGCGAAAAGGTGTCTAGCAGTAGCCGTTACTTAGTTTGATAGCTAAATAAATGGGTGTGCACTCCATACATAACAGAAGCTGAAAACAACATTTTTGAGCATACATGAACGTGTCGTTCGGCAGGTCTTTTAAAAAACAATATAAGGAATATTTTTGGAAATAATGCTCGAAAATTTGCATAAATTGTGTTTACACACGGTTCAAAAGATAAGCGGCGGGGGGGGGACCTTTTGAACCGTGCGACCTAAAAATATGAAATAAATCAAAAAGGCGTCTAACAAATACTTTAAATTAACAAAAGGTTTTTCAACAAAAGGGCGTAATTGCCATGAACATACCCTTCTGCTAATGCAATTAGTCAAATCGGCTACTAGGCCGAAACCCTATATTGATCATGAACCGACATGCTCTTGCCTGGTTGTGATTTTCAAAATAGCCTATAACACACGAAAAACATCCTTAAATGTTTAAAAAAGAAACAATTTTATTTTGGTATTATAACGAAACTATACAACCTCAGCTTGATGAGCAAAACAAACTTAAAAAAAAAAACTCACCTTCAAAAATACGGAAACAAGATACATTTCATTTTTAACATGATGCAGTAACAGACCACATGACAAGAAGAGTGATGGCTATGGAGGATGGCAGTAGAGGCAGAGGTCGCTCACCAACTACTTGGACTCAAACCATATCCAACGCTAGGTCTAACGCCTGCGTTGACCCGAGACCATAATATATGGCGATCGAGTATCAGGAGGGCCGACCCCAATGTGATCAGTAAGGCACATTTTTAAGTTCAACAGGATTCATTGCCAATGCCTCCGACTGCATGATGTTAAATATGAAAGGTATGTTATTTTCATATATTTGCAGGCGGCTTCATTATAAGCGGCGGTAGCCTAATGGCTAAGGCATCAGTCTCGCAATCGTCAGGTCGCGGGTTTGAATCCTATCCATTGTACTACCGACGTGAACCCACTCCTTTTTTTTTTTTTGTTTTGGCGGGAAAAATTCCTAATGAACACCCCACCGTCCGGGGAAGACGATGGAGGTAGTGAGGGGTTTGCACCCACTAACCGTGTATCGCTCGCCACCTTCGTGAACTCGCAATCGTGAATCGAATCCTACCTAATACACTACCGATTATACTTACCGTAAACCCACTCCTAACACAAGCTATTGAGCTTAGCTGGAGGGGTTATCAGGTATGTAGGTATTGTTATATATCTTAAAAAAAAATCTTCATTTATTTACTTAGAAATACTGCTTTACGGAGTATAATAGGTAGGAGTTTCAGCCTACTACTAGGTAGGTACCTACTTTAGTTTAGTCTAGTTTTTTTGTCATATAACATGTAACATAATCTGGTAAGCTTGTGTTACATGTTATATATGAGAAAAAAACTATAAATATATTATTGAGTAGCCCGAAAATGTTAGTATTAATTCATAAAATAACTAAATAAAATTTAAAATTAAATAAATTTTTTCAGTTTTTTAGAATTTTTTCAGTTATTTTTATCTGCTAAATAACACCATGAAATAGTAGCTGCCATGTTATTACGTCATACGGCTGTGTAAACTAATACGTGTCAACTGTCAACTAATCGGCGTAATTGTCATTCAAAACGTCAGCACATTTGTTTACACAGCCAACTGACGTCATGACCACAGAGAAATATGGAGTCCACTGCGTCCAGCGTTTTCGATAAATTACGCGGGAAATTTGAAAATGTAAAATTTAAATGCAATTTTTAAAACACTTATCAATTGAATAAAAGTGTTGTGTTTTATAGTGGCTAATTACCAGTATAGAATTTAATTGGACCCCTTTTTAAAAATGGATGTAATACCCTATTGTTCCGCACCTGTCTCTTAATTTTTGCCCAGTCTGATGTGATAAATGTTATCTGCCGCACACACAGGGTTAACTATAATAAATTAGATTCAATCTTTTTATTAGTAGGTAGGTATGTATTATCCTTTCTGTCTTTAAGCAATTTGTTTTATTATGTATTTACATTTTTTTAGCATTTCTTATTGCAAATTACATCCAAACACCTTTCAAAATTCTTTATCTTGATACCCCATTTGATAGATTTTGAAGCTTTTTTTAAACATAACGCCAAAATATACGATGTAAACGATTTTTCTTTCTTTCTTTCTTTTTCTCCTTCTTGCGCAGTCGGGTAAAAAGAGAAGTCTACAAGCTTTATTAAAAAGCCGTGTGTGTAAAAGGCCGTGGTCACGGGAAGTCTTTCCGTGACCACGGCCGTTGCAATACGGTCGAAACGTCGGGCAATAAACAAGGTATTTTACCTTAAATTATTCACGCGATTAAGACCCGTAATATGTATATTTTAATAATGTGTACAAATCGCGAAAGTTTATCAACATTTTAAGTCTACAAGCGCTAAAAAGTTTTAAAAATGGAATCAGTATTTAGTATTGGCGCGTTAGTTTGCAAAGTTAGCCACCCCATCACAGAATAGGGAAGTTTAAGCACATTTAACCCTCGATGGTTGGCAAGTGGTGTGCTGACGTCACTCTGAGAGGGCATTCACACCGTCTTGCCCCACTGACCTGTAATGAAAGGACTGTAGCGTTCTAACCATTAATCCCACTTCGAAATGCGGTTAGCTAACATTTTAAATTCAAATCTCCGCTGTTCATCAGACAGGGAATTTGATTTGATAGTAAAGAGAGATTTCGTTATCAGTTCTCAGTTGAGTACTTGAAGGGACGAACTTTTTAAAAGTAAAATAACGTTTTGTTCTCACTTCTGGAGCGATTTTATCCTAACTGT
This sequence comes from Herminia tarsipennalis, assembly GCA_945859575.2. NCBI lineage: Eukaryota > Metazoa > Arthropoda > Insecta > Lepidoptera > Erebidae > Herminia > Herminia tarsipennalis. The sequence goes on along the minus strand of OX243843.2, from coordinate 2,977,983 downwards.
TGCCAGTTGTAGGACTGTCCTTCAACTTTGATATCAATCACGTATATTACACGATTGAATCAGAGATGAAATTTCAACATGTTGGCAAAAAGATATGAATCTATGACGTCACAGTTCCCAAGCGTGTGGGCGGATTTTAAATAAGTTTTTTTTTTTATTGGAAAGCTGTTTTTATGGGGATGGTCCGTAGCTGTTTGATAAAAATCAACTGGTTTACAGATCGACAGCAATTTTTAAATTCCTAATTAGTGCAGGGGTCTTTTGTTTTGTTGCTTTGCAGGGGTTTTGTAATCCCTGGTGTAAACAGAGGGATGTTTTAATGCCCCCATCTATATAACAGGTTAAAGGAGTGCTAGTTTGTGGCCTCATAGCGCCCAAAAGAATGGATGAGTTTAAGATGTTTTATTCATTTTTTGTAAAACTGGTTTAAGGCTCTGGTTCCACCAACGGCGAGAAAGCGAGTAGCGATTTCATCGTTCAAGAAACGTACATACTTATTTAGATTTCCGTGCAAAAGAGATACAGATATTATTAATAGTTGATCGCTGACCGTTCTCTCACCGTATCTCTTTTGTTTACACGGTCGGGATGCATCAAAATGCAAAATGCATCTATTGTACGTTTCTTGAGCGACAAATCGCTACTCGCTTCTCGCTCATCGTCGTTGGTGGGACAGATGCCTAATTGCATTGTCCTTAACTATGTTACATGAAAATTCGTTCAGCCATGTTGAAAATTATCCTAGAATTATAGAGAACTCTATATTGGTTAATATATATAGTGACACAAGGGTACTCTCGAGTACCTATACCTCCGGCCCAAAAAAATCAATACTCGTATTACCCATTAAACATTTTTTTTTTCGCATACTGACTATGGAAAGACTTATTCCGATATGCATAGTGCAATGCATATTTGAATATTGTCACCCTTGTATTGACTGTACTTGATGGGCATTTCTCACGAAATAGACCGGGAGCAGAGCGCCAAAAAATGCAATACCTACTTAATAAAGGCTGATTCTTTGATATTACGTCATTAGTGGAGTGAAGAAATATCCTTCCGTTAGTCAGCTGGATTCCTTATTTTTTGGCGCTCCCCTATTGGACTAAAACTGGGCAACTTTTCTGATTATATATGTTAATAAACTTATTCAGGAAATATATATCTTACGTAGGTTTATATTGTGTGTATTGTTAGTGTGTATCAATGCACGGCAGATCTTTCCATTTATTTAGAAAATATCGATCTTTTTCTGTAAATGACAGTTGTCTATGTTATGAAAAGTTTACTCCACTTCATATTTGCTTCCTGGTGTTCTCGTAGAATTATTATTATGAACAAGTTTAAGGAAAGTTGACGGAAGCAAGGGCTTCCGTCCACTTCCTTTTATTTTTAGGGTTCCGTAGCCAAAATGGCAAAAAACGGAACCCTTACAGTTTCGTCATGTTCATCTGTCCGTCCGTATGTCACCGGAATTTTACTCAAAGACTAGAAAGAAAGTTGTCTTGTAGTGGCCGCTACTTAGTTTGATAGCTAAATAATAATAATAAATATTTTTAGGGGGGGCACTCCATACATGTAACAGAAGCTGTTTTTTTTCAGCAAACAACGTGTGGCAAAAAATACACAACTTCCAAACACTGCTATAATACCAACATGCATTAACATCAATTTAAAATGACTCACACAAGATAAAATCACCCCCTAATATTACAATCACTTTAAACAATCGCGAAATACGCATAGGGTTAACACTTTATTTTTTTTTAAAGAGGTGTCTTATGGACACCCGGTTGGAACGTAGTTCCTTTTGCTATATCTTTTTTAGAATTCCGTACCCAAAGGGTAAAACAGACCTATTACTAAGACTTTGCAGTCCGTCTGCTCACCTGTCACCAGGCTGTATCTCATGAACCGTGATAGTTAGGCAGTAAAAATTTTCACAGATGATGTATTTATGTTGCCGCTATAACATAAAATACTAAAAAACAGAATAAATATTTAAGTGGGCTCCCTTACAAAAAAAAACGTGTTTTTTGCCACTTTTTACTCAATATTATAATATAGGCTGTATATATCTCATGAACCATGATAGCTAGACAGTTGAAATTTTCACAGATGATGTATTTCTGTAGCCACTATGTCAACAAATACTAAAATTATTATTTTTTCAAAAAATATTAAAATCGACTTCAAAAATAGTCTAAGGTACAAGCAAAAAATAATATATGTTTTTATTTCTCACTTTTTAGTATATTGGTTTGTAGTTGATATAAGTTACAACAGCATAATCAAAACTGATTATTTATTTTTACAAAATGTTGCGATTTGTGATACAAGCCCGTTGATTTTTAAGGAGTTCACCTGATACTAGACTATAGAAAGACTTTATTTCCAAAAATCGGAAAAAGCCCGTGAGATGCCGAGGCAGGTTTCCAGTAAAATATATTTTTCAGAGATTGATATTCGCAGCTCTTGTGCTACTCTGTGTATATCATATCGGCTTCGAACGAAACCAATATGATTCATGCTTACAGCGGAATCACATTTTCATATCTTATATTATAATCTCTACTTATAATATCACCAATATGTTCGGATTATATGCCTGAGTAGGTAAGCTATTTACGTTTTTAGGGTTCAGTATCTCGAAAGGAAAAAGCGGAACGCTTATAGGATTTATTTGTTGTCCGTCCGTCTGTTCGTCTCTCTGTCAAGACCGTTTATCACAGGAACGCGTGGAGGTATCGAGTTGAAATTTAAACCACATACTCAAGTCTATGGTCTCTTGTAGCTGTGAAAAAATCAAACTTCTAAGTTAAAGATAAAAAAAATATACGACCGTTTATGCCGCATAAAACATATATTTCGACACTCGCTAGGGAATCATTATTTATAGGGTACTTTCCGTTGACCTAGAACTATAAAATATGGTAAGTAATACCGTCTTATACTACAAGTCTGAACTCTATACATTTGCAATGAAATAAAAAAAAATCGTTTTCAAAAAACTGCGAGACTCGATTTCTGAATTATAACTAGCGGCCGTCCCGGCTTCGCACCGGTCGGTCATAGGGATCCCTAATTGTTTCTAGTAATAAATATAGCCTATGTTACTCAGGGATAAAGTAGCAATCTAAGGTTGAAAGAATTTTTGAAATCGGTCCGTAGTTTTTGAGTTTAATCATACTATACATTACTAGCTGAACCGCGCAACTTCTTATGCGCAAATTTTCACCGTTTTTATTGCTGCACGGCTCCTATTGGTCATAACGTGATGTTATATAGCCTTCTTCGATAAATGGGCTATTCAACAGAAAATAATTTTTAATTCGAGATTATCGCGTTAAAACAAACTCTTCAGCTTTATAATATTAGTATAGATTTGTATAGAAGTGTAGATATGCAATGTACTACAAATTTGTACAGAACCCTTGGTGGGCGAGTCCGACTCACACTTATTCGATTTTTTTAGATTACTGCGCTACTTCTATGAGTCATAGCGTGAATCAAGCATGGTCATAAAAAGACCTATCTAAAGCTTAAAGTATTTCTAAATCAGATTATTAGTTACTGAGATTAGCACGCTGAAATATACGCGAGCGTGTTTGTTAATTAGTCAGTTTTTCAGACCGCAAAGCCTGATAAATAGACTAAAGATTGTTGGAGTAACAGTGGCGTGGTTTCCTCTTATCTGACGGTGAAATGGGATTAGAAGTTGGGTAAGGGATTTTCTACACAGTGGCTTCAAATTTTGGCGTGATATTATTAGTTATCGCTATGTATTTACACTGTGATTGCCATGCTTTTTGCCATTCACATAGGGCCGGTCTCAATAATGTAACTATCGATGGATTTGGCTACTAGAGGTTTATATTTGACATAAGCTCCATACAAAATATGTCAAAATTCTACCTCTAGTAGGCAAATCCATCGTTAAGTAGATCATTGAGACCGGCCGTTTATGAGTTTGAACGTACAGTAATATCTGGTAGGAAGCTTACAATATATCTCGAAAATAAAACGGAAGGAGATATTCCACAAACAACACTCTTCGTCTCTTGTCAGACCCTGATTTTGAGTTCTAGAGACCTTAAGCATGACCATGGCTAAATGGACTTTACAGGAGGCCAATTCACGTATTTAAAGCAGTACACTTGCAGTTGGAGTAAATACGTGAATTGACCCCCAGGACTACCAGAGCCGCTGAGAGAGCCACTGAGAGAGTTAGGGAGGAGCGTCAGCGGCCACTGCACGATTGTTGCACCCCCCTCTTAGATCTTGCGCTTTACGCTTCAGCCTAATTATACTATACATAGTTGTAAATGTTGATAAACTTTCGCGATTTGTACACATTATGAAAATATATATATTACGGGTCTTAATCGCGTGAATAATTTAAGGTAAAATACCTTGTTTATTGTCCGACGTTTCAACCGTATTACACATGTTTTTGAACATTCCTTTGAGGGTGACGCGATGCAAGGCACTAATGTAGCTATACCACCAGATTCTGATTGATAGATGTCACATGTATCCAGGACATGCCGTTTACTTTAGCCACGTTCCCACCAGGGAACATTTGCTCCGCGACTCTGTCGTCCAACACGAAACTTACGTGTCCTGCGGGATGTCGCCTGACCTCTTGCCGATGATCCCGACGCTTGCGACATCTACGAGTCGCGGGACTTGTCGCTAGTCACAACGTACTTTCGTGTAACTTGATCTCCGACAAGCTTTAAATAGTAAAGACGCGTGTCGCTTTGTGTTCCGAAATGGCAGAACAACACCACCTCCTCGGGCGACATAATCACCACTGGATAAACAAAGGCGCAAAGCCATACTACGGGAATGTCTACTCGTGATTAGGCCTTAACCATTTTTGAGCAGTGATTAGCCCCAAGAAAACAAATAAGTAGCTTGACCCGCTAAACACGGCCTTGGATCCACCATTGCTTGACTGGCCTGTTGGTCTAGTGGTTAGTGACCCTGACTGCTAATCCGGAGGTCGTGGGTTCGATTCCCAACCAGGATAAAACTTTGTGTGATGAGCATGATGGTTTATTCTGTGTCTGGGTGTTATTTATCTATAATATGTATGTATTTAGGAATATATAAGTATGTTGATCAGTTATCTGCAGTGGCGAAGGGTCAGAAGAACACCATTACTTTTGGTACAAAGATCTATGTCCAACAAGATATATTTTTGTATTGGGATGAAACCCTTCGCCTCTGATTGTCTGGTTTCCATAGTACAAGCTCTGCTTAATTTCGGATCAGATGGCGTTGTGTGAGTTGTCCCAAGATATTATAACTAGGCTTTTTTCAAGTTTTCTACCAAAATCTGGTAATCATTCACATCCAACAGTAACTAAATACCTATAGGCAGTTAGATAGTACACAATACACTAATAAATGTACTCACATAATTTATCACATAACATATATATTATATGTTTATATATATTGATAACACATTATATCTTGTTGATATTCTTATCTTAATTGCAAACTAACACTACCTATTATATAATTATCAGTGCTTTAACAATAGTAGTATAATAATAGTGTAAAAAATTAAATGAGGTGAATGTCAAATTAACCTTCTGATTTTTATTTTATTAAGAATGCTGCAGACCTTGAAGCAAAGATATTGAAGTTTTATGCCTATTTTGTTTATCTATTTGTATCTGTGCTGTCAGAGTTCTAAAGCAGATAGGTCCTATACAATATTTACAAGTTTATTTGTATGAATGTGATCTTCTAAAGTACTGGGTTGATTTTATTAAAATTTAGTAAAGAAGTTTATTGAAGATTATTGTTTTTATTGTGATAAGTAATAACCAATTTCTCCAAAAGCAGAGCCACAAGGAATTTATTTTATTTTAGTTAGTTTAATGGAATAATGACTTAGCTCTCTTTCATAGATTAAATACCCAAATGTGAGGGAGGACTTGGAGATTTGAAACCTCTCCTAAATGTAAGCTTTTATACCCTGAATGACTTCCCAGAAAAAAAAAACTATGTACACTACACTGTACTATCTTATGAACATAGGAATTCTCAAATACAACACAATTATAAGTCTTATACACCTACTGCCAATAAAAATGAATAGTAGCTACACAAATACTTATTAGACAGAAATAGATAGTATTACAAATAACTCAAAGTGGATAATTTAGCAGTCAATCAATGCCTTTATCTGTTAGTTGAGACAAGTGACCTTAGTATTAAGACTTGATTACTTACTTGTCTTGTAGTTAATTTAGAGGCTAGATAAATTAATGCTAATAATGCCTAAGACTACCAAAACTGATTTGATCATGGTATTAACCAGTCCAACATATATAAGATACATAATGCTTCTACCTCATACACATCACAGATGACAGAGAAGTGTTTTTACGGGGTAAAAAATATCTTTTTTTAGGTATTAACTTTGTAGTTAATATAATAAGGGTGCTTTTCACATTTTCTGATGATTGTTAGATATTATAAGTAGTACATTACTATGCACATGTTAATTAAGTAAAGGTACTGTTTACATATCTCTCAGTTGCTTAGTGATTAAAGTGCTAAGGCATTTACACCAATGTATAAAGCTTATTATAGATTAAGATATAAGAATTAAAAAAAATATTTACCTCTTCAATATCCTTGTGAAACTTGATAGGACGCATCAAATAAAACTGAACAGAGAAGTAAACAAAGTTTATCACAATGAATGCACAGTTCCACAGCACAGCGTCCAGATAGCACTCGATACTCCATGCCCACATGCCGCTGAACGCGCAGCCCAGCATCAGCGCCACTCGTAGCCAAATCAGACCACTAGGAGTGTGCGGAGCCAAGAATGACAGCAGTAGAAACAAATTGGCCACTTGGAAAAATATATGGTTGACGGGCCGCCACTTCGGGCAGTGGTTTAGGTACATGTCCCACATCGAGGGGCGCTCGTGTACCGTCACGTTCACCAGGTCTCCTGTCGCGCTCGACAGCCTAGTCGTCTCTACCAACCCCATCTCGACGGCCCGTTCCGCCACCGGCGCCGGGCTAGTGACCGCGCCGTCACTGCTCGCCGGCACGTCTGTCGTGACATTCTGCAGCCCTATAATACCGATCGCTAAGGCACTGAGAAAGAACATAGTCCCACCGCGGTCTCACACACACATCAATTAAATTTGTCATCGAAATTCCACCGGCAATTGGCATTTGACTGTCGTTTATTCCACTAAAACTGCCCTAAATCGTCTTTATTATTTAAAAACATAAAATTTTTAAAGCGTTTTTATTTTATCATAAATAAATTATAATGTCGCACCGCTACATAAAAATACTAAACTAATCAACGCAAATGCACCGACAGACATAAGCACTAATACACCAGTCACTAAAATTGTCCGAATTAAATTCCTTCAAGAGTCCAAAATAAAACGGTAGGAAACAGTAAAGCAAACAATCGAAGCACACAAATGACAAGCAGCACTGCGCTATTGACAGAAACCATAGCCAACTAAAATTAGTGCTGTGCTGCACTGTACGTATACAAGAAAACAGTCGATAATCATCTAATGCGGTTGTTCTCTCTTTAATCCTTATTCCAATATTACGAATTTACAATTACATTTCACAAAAATGGTTAAATCAATTTGCAATACGTCGTATTCTTAATAAATAATCTCATCAATAAAAATATCTATTTTTTTATGAACACAACAGCCCTACGAAAATGCATTTACGAATGACGTTATAAATAAAATTCTTTACTATGGTTTCACATTTGCGTTTTTAATTGAATTTAAAAATTATTTGCCTAAATGATTGCACTGTAGATTGGAAATATAATGAAATATTTTAGATGTCAGGATATCTAAAATTGTAAGTTTTAATTCTATTTCTATATCTATTTCACCTACGTCAAGTTTATATTACAGAGTGATTGTTATAAAGATATGTCAACAAAGAGAAATGTCAGCTGTCGCCTGTCGCAGGAAGGCGGTACAAGTGTCTTAAAATGATTTTGTAACCTTTTATTTTCGTAATCTGTGTTGTGTGATGTTTTTATTCTTACAATGTCGGTCCCGTGTGAAATGTTATTACACCCTGAACTTTTAAGTAATGAACAGCTTATTTACATAATGCAAGAGGTATGTTCACACTTGCCATTTTGTACTTGTATTGTATCAAAACAAATAAAAAATAACTTGAAAATCATGCGATTTCTATTTACAGAGACATCTACGTATTCCAAATATAGAAGGGATGAGGAGAGACGAACTTTTAGACGTATTTCATAACTATTGCGTGCCTTACGGGCAGCGTAAATATAGAGATTCGGGTAGAGGCAGAGTACTAAATAAAACTCGGCCTGCAAGCCCGGAGCGGACGACAAAGTTCTATACTATGGTAGAACAATGCAATAAGAACACAAATCCAAACTGCAATCGGTTAAAACCTCCTCCAGACTTACTGTCAGGTCATATGAAAAGAATAAAAATTGAAAACACAGTGACTCCTGTAAAGATACATAATAATGTAAATAATGTCAAGAGGAAAATGTCTATTGACTCTGTAAGTATAAAACTTTAATATGGTAAGTTTCACTGCACTCAACAGATCCATCAAGAAACATTATGTTACTGAAATCTAAATCCTACTAATATTCCAAAGGTACCAAATCACAAAAAAACGTCTGAAGGCATATGGCTGAAATTTGGCATGTAGTTAGTTTATAACAACCAACCTTAGTTTTGTTGACTAACTAATAAACATCAAAATGATTATAGTCATTTTTATAGGCATTTCTTGCCAATTGCTTTATAAATACAATAATTGCATTTTAGAAAATGTTGTTTAGTAAAAATATTTAATTTGCGTTTCAGATAACTCCAGCTACTGACAGTCCTCCACCTAAAAAGGAAAGAAAAGCAATAACATGGCCATAATAGTGGTGGATTTGGTGAGTAGGCCTAGACAATAAAAAATCAGTGATGATAACTACAAGGATAGTTGCACATGTGCTGTGTGCTAACCTTTGGTGCACAAGTACTACTCACAATTGGCCGATTTTTGTTATTTTCAGACAACACACAAATATTGTTTTTTTTTGTTTGGGCTTACCCGCCATTTTAAACATAAGTATCCTTGTATTGATGTAAGCTTAAGTTCACACAAATTGTCATGAAATTGTCAAATATTTTTATAATTATTATTGTGATAAGTTAGATAGGTGACAACAATGTTTTATTGAGATGATATTTGAATGCTCTAATTAAAGCTTATTTGTTTGAATGCTCTAAACTAAGATACAGCACCAATTTAGTTGAAATTAAGTATGTAGGAAGCATAAGTTGCCCTAGATTGTATTAAAATTTGTTGGGAGGCCTGGTTCCAGAAGGCCCAAACAGACAAAGGACTGATGTAAGTCACTCTCACCAATTCGCAATTGACTCTTACATGTGCAATTGCAAACGCAGGTTTAATACTCCTGGGGCTCAATACACGTATTTAAAGCAGTGCAGTTGCAGTTAAGTTTTGATTAAAACAGCCAGTTTTGTATTCTTATAACTTGGGGAGTGATCTCAAATACGCTTGCGTCAAGTATCTCCAGAGCGCAATAACGACATTCTAGTACAATGCAAGCGTTTTAAGATCAATCCCAAAGTTACAAAAATGGCCGTTTTTATCAAAACTTAATTGCAACTGCACTGCTTTAAATACGTGAATTGACCCGCTGAAGCTTGGGGGTACTGTATCATTGATATGGCATATAAAGCGGTAGCTATGCCCCTTGGAAAGTCATTAGCCATTTTTTACTGCATTAGCCATTTTTTTTCATCATACTAGTAAATAAGAATTGAAAAGTTTGTGGGATGGATTTTTGATACTCTTTCATGTGATTGATTGATTGTTTTGATCGATCAGCCTGTATCAGTCCACAGCTGGACATAGGCCATACATTAGAGAGGCGTGATTGTATGATAGAAAATATTTGTGTTCAGGTGATTTGATTATATTTGTAAGTGGTAAGTGGCTGTATGTGTGATCTAATTAGGGCTAATCAAGTTGGCTAATAATAGATTGTTAACAATAAGTTAAGTACAGTTAATATATCGTTATTTTCATGTTTTATTATCTGACAAAACATCGCTAAAATACCGAGAGTAGGTATAGGTGACAACGTGTTAGCAATGCAGATATAAGCATCATTTTCGGTCAAATATGTCAGACAATTTCTTGGCTTCGAGCTCAATCCGGTACGTCGAAACACACTTCGCCGATAGAACTTTTCGCCGAAAGCACCTTGATCGACTGATGCTTTAGCGAAAAAATGCATTATCGACTAAACATTTCGCCGAAAACACCCATGATTGACAGTTCATTTTACGAAGAAATCCATAATCCGAAATCACGCGCCTACGTGCGGGGAACACGCGCCCTCTCACGTTTTCTTAATATTCTGATAGAGACAGAGATAGATCCCGCACCGCAGTGCGTGGCAGTGTGCCAATCGCCGTACTTGTTCATTTAAAATGTATTTGACGGCGCAAAATATGGCAACACTTGACATTCACTGTCATTTACGTCGGAAAAGAATGAGGGTAGTTGATCATTCTTGCGGAACGTCACATGGACGTGATGGGGCGGGGCGGCCATCTTGTTGGCGAATCGCTAATTTCCGACCCGATCATTTTATTTTTTCTTATAGTGATATGTGGAATCAATTAATAGCTATTTAATTTAGACGCGTCTAGTATTATTTCGTTTATCAAATTATCTGTGGTGAAATAAGATTTAAATTTAAATAATAATGGTAAAATCTAAACCTACTGATCTCCCGGTGTTCGTGAACGATGGCAAGCTATAACCTGCGGCATCCTGAGCTGTTTGTGACATCTGTAAATTAATATGTAGGATATTAATTTACAGATGTCACAAACACAAAACAAACTGTGTTTACAAAGTTAACTAAGTAAGCAACAAACGTAAATAAGTAATTATCTTTAAAAAAATATATAGTTATATTTTAATACGTCTTGTGATAAACGAGCCTGTTGGGTTTTGGGTTGGGATAATTCGGTTATAAAACTTTACGTAAAACCAACCATCGACCAAGAATTATTTTGTCCTAAAGTTAATCAGTAGAGAATTTCTTCCTAAAACATACGTTCAGTCGTTAAAACATTCGTTCGTTCGTCGAGCACTGGTGATTTCGTCGAAACATTCTGTTGACGATGTGTGTTTCGACATACCCTAGGTACTGAGCACGGCTATTTTGGACCATTGTGTTCAGAAAGTGTTCCGTGTTAGTAAATCTATGTGTAGATGCGTAAAGCACACATTCTATGGTTACCCTCTGTATTTTGTGGTTCATCGGTACGTAAATACAATTAGATATAAAAGGCAGCCTATTATACAGGATGCCGATTTAGTTAGTCGATACCTCGCAGGAATATGATCAGATTATGATAAAAAAAGAAGAATAAAATAAATAAATATAAAAAAAACTCGCCTGCACAAAAAAGATAAAAACAAGATCCCCTACACAACTATATAATTTCATGCAGTCAAGTGCAGTAATGTGCCTCCGACTGCATTAATTGCAGAAATTACATAGGTAATTGTGTTTCCATCTTTTTTGTGCAGGCGGGTTTTTTTTATTTTTTAAATTTATTTTTTACTTTTGCTTTTTTATTTAATACTTTTGAGTAGTTTTTCGCATGTAACATCTAACTTTTATCACAGCCATTGTCAAATAGGGAAAATTGAATAAATAATGGTAGCTAACTAACTTTTTAGTATTACAGTCACAATCATGTTAATACCTTTTTGAAATGCTTAAAATGTTAGTACTTAGTGCAGTTATAGTTATTAGTTTATTGCAGTATTCAATACAACTTTATTTTTCATACCTCTTTATTTTGACATCTCACAGCCTTTTCAAACGTCACATAACTAAGAACACAAATTCCATTGCCCGGTTTTGGTTACTGTGCAGACCACTGCTGGTCCGCGGGGGACTTATTGGGAAACACTGCTTTTGAGCATATCTATCCCACAGGTTGCACGTGTAAGAAGATGAACAATATGCTCGGAACAGTGGAATTTTAACTTGTGTTGAACATCGTGCAAACCTGCGAGCCAGCGTATACGCTCTCACCGACACACCCTCTGTTCCCTTTCTATCTCCTCTTTGTCTTTGAGCCCGGGAGTCAGGATGTGACCCAAGTACTTTAAAGAGTATAATTATACTCTTTGTAAAAGTCTTCCATTAAGAATAATGGGCGGTATTGTGTGTATGACTCTTACCCTCGGTCTCGAAGACCATGATTCGACTTTTTTTTCTATTGTACACAACCCTATGACTTTTAGCGTACTGCCTATATAACATTAATTAAAACAAAACTGCCTATATAGCTTTAATCAATAGGAGCGGAGCAGCAATGAAAAATGTTGCAAAAACGGTGAAAAAATATTTATTTTGTGAGCTTCCATTGCGTGAGCTGCGTGAATGGTTAAAGTTACACAACAATAATGTATGACGGATATGTTCCTCTTGAAAAGTTCTAACACCACTTTTAACTACCTACCTACTACACCACAAGTTGACCCACTATTAACCTTTATATGGTAATCAAATATGTTCTAAAATACAAACTTGACAAATGAACAAAACTGCATTTTTGAAAGATAGAGAAATTTGAAGTCCAGACCCAGGAATCGAACCCGAGACTTCCGTATGCCAAACCGGGGCCGGAATTGAACAACCTATCTGGGCTATGTTACTAGACCTCAAATTTTTCTATCCTTTCATGCCCGCGAGTTGAGCCCTCGCTTGCGCCATCTAGCCGGTATTTAAATAACTATCACGGCTTTTGTTATTGCTTCGTTACATTATTGTATTTATAAAGTAATTGGCAAGAAATGCCTATAAAAATTACTATAATGACGAAACTACTCTTACTTCATTTGATTTCAATGAATATCATATGAGATACGTAGATATCATAGTTTTAGAATATTACGTAACAAAATTAGGCGCGGATCCAGAACTTTGTTCAGGGGGGCAACTATTGGCTCAACTGGCCAAGTGTGCGATGTACGCATGACTGGAGGGGCGGTACATCAAATCAACCACAACCGCCGAGGGGAGGGCGGAGGAGTAATATGCCTGCTAAACACATCAGTCCAGTGTCAAAATGTTCATCAATCGAATCTGCTGGGAGGCGAGTCAAGTACCATTACCAAGTCCGGCCGGTAGCTATGCGAGGCAAGTCGCGCGGCATGCTCCTTATGGAACGGTTGTATTCAGCTAACTGTTTTTTTATTTTTTTTCCGATTATAATAATACTTTTTAAATAAAATTGTTTTTATTTCATTTAAAAATATATATGTATTAATATGTTACTTTAAAATACAAAGTAGTTAACGCCACACAAATACCTATAAAATATTATTATATGCCTACATTGTATTTTTATAAGACCACAGCAAGACTACAGTATCGTATCGAAACCACCCAGCCTATTACTTATTCTGTGCCTAAGTGGATAATATTTTTTTATTACTAATGTTAAAAGTAAACTTTTAACATTAGTAATAGGCTGGGTGGTTTCGATACGATACTGTAGTCTTGCTGTGATCTTATAAAAATAAAATGTAGGCATCATCATCATCAGCCTATCGCAGTCCACTGCTGGACATAGGCCTCTCCAATTTACATATAATAATATTTTATAGGTATTTGTGTGGCGTGGGTCTGCTAGTAAAATATTAAAAAAATATATATTTAGTGTTATTTAAATAAGCAAAGAGCGGGATGTTATTAGTATAATACAAACCACCCTGTATATATAAAAGATTTAGGAACAAAATCATACACACAATGACATGATAGCAAATTTATTTATCCTAATACGATAATACAATGTAGTCCAATTTCATTCGGTGTACGAAACAATACGAGTAAAATTATACTTCTGTGAACTTTATATAATACCTATTTATTACTAGTGATGGACACACTTTTATAGCTAGTGACGTTAAACTAACACTTTTTAGTTTATTTTTATTGATTTTTGTACACCAATGTTTTTAACATGGAAATAGTATCGAAATAAAATACACACTATGAAGGCCTGCAAGCATAGACGTACCTGGGGGGGGATATGGGGGTTATAACCCCACTCAATGAGATGATGTCGACTCCCCCCTGGGGTATAATCGTGGGTAAGGTGGCCATAACCACAATAGGAAGCCGCACATCTCACTGTGTCAAACAATCTGCCAATAGGGAAAGATAGTCTTGCCACTTAGTGCCAGTATGTCCATATTTGATAGAAAAGAAAGAAAAATATATACATTTTGTAAAAAAAAATCGTGAAATGGACGTACCCAAGTGGAGGACTTTGGGGTTAAGACCCCTTCCCCTCTCCTCCGACATTGCAAAAACGTAGATACACTACAGTACTCATTTGGCCGATGTTTATTCAATTGGGTAGTTGACTACAATAAAAGTATTTTTTTTTAAACTAATCAGGTAATAGTAAATCTTAAAATGCTCTGAAAATAACTGTTCTTTTACAATTTAACATGTTTTTGAATTTTAAAGCATCAAAACGAATACTAAAAGTAATGATTTGACGATAGCAACTTATGACGTCATAGGTCGTTACATACACATTTCTATAGAGCTTGTAATTTTGACATTTCATAAAAAGAGACTGATTTGACTTGACAGTCAACATCCCATCTAAAACCCCCAATATTACGAACACCCCCTCGGCAAAAGGTTCCGGCGTACGCCCATGCCGACTCCTCGACGTAAGCACGAGAGCGTAATGATGGCGAAGATGAAGAAAGCTATGACTTGGAAGTCAAATTATTTTACTTGACATGATATCTACATATCCTAGAAAGGAGTAGGTAGATCTCCAAAGTTAATTTTTTTGACTTTAAGTGGTTTCATAGTCTGGACTCTATTTTTATACTACTTTCATGATTTTCAGTGTCATCTCAAACATAGAGAGGTTTTTGTTTTTCCTTTTATAAATAATATTGCCAATATCCATTTCACCTCTGGGTCATTCCATGTGAAAACATCAAAGGGGGTGAGATGCATTGTTTCCGATTTTCGTGAAAAAACTTAAAACCGTCGAGATTATATTTTTCAATATCTTTATTTTTTTACAATCATCGAAATTTGGAAAATGACCAATTTTAGGGTTAGCTTTGATGGGTTACAGTTTAATTTATTTTAAACTGTGTAATTAGTTTCGTTCTGTTAGTTTGATTCCTCTCGGGAAATTATTGTCCGTCATTAACTATCAAAATGTAAATTATGAAAAAATACAATAAAAGTTCATTAATTGGGCTGTACAATATAGCAATAACGATCATGATTTATTTATTAGAAAAAAAAACTGTAACACATCAAAGCCGACCCTGATATCGACCATTTTCAAACTTTAGATAGTAAAAAAAAAAAACAAGGTCTTGAAATATATAATTTCGACGGTTTTAGGAATTAGATGCCTAGACAATCATCCTCTATTTTTTTTTAGCAAAATCGGCACCCATGCAACGCGCTTTTTAATTCAAATTTGATATTTTCATATGGAGTGACCCCTCTGTAAGTTTTTCAACTATAAACTAATTTACAATCTATTTTATTCAGATTATTATTAACTTTCGCTCTTTTAGCGCACTTTGTGTGCTGTACAATTTTATACAAATCGCTTAGCCTTTATATTTGTCGCCAAACTTCTTGGTCGCTCTAAAATTGGCGGGAAATGACCAAAAATGACTTTATATTTTTAGCTCATAGAAAATTATTCAATAGCAAATTTTTGAGCTACATTGTATCAGTGTTATATACCAATTATAAATGCCCAAATGTTAGTTCAAAACATTTTTACATAAATATCGTAAAACTACTACGAGTATTTTTACTCAGAGCTCAGTGAAAATGATGACAGACCAGTTTGCCTACAGTCCTTCTTCTTCGTTTACTCAATTCTATTTTATCGTGCGTACGTACCCACTGTACTTGTACGCTAATATTGTTTTTCAAAGCTATCAAGAAGTTTGGCAAAAAGTATAACACTTCCTAACAAATATACCCATTGATTAACACACAATAAATACAATCAATTTCCATAACGAAATTATAAAAAATGAAATAAGACATTAAAATAATGAGATTTATAATGCACTACATGTCGAAATATACATGGCAAACCACAAAACTAAGGGACCAATGAATTCGATCGGCTTACATATTATTATATAAGTTATAATTTTAACAATTCCGATAATATTGCTTAAATATTTAAACAATATAAATTTTGTTCTAAATACAGTTTTTTTTTAATCTGTGAATAAACACGCACCTCGTGACATTAGCGTTCCATTTTAAAAAAATGAAAGGAGTATTTACTTTTAAAAAAATATAATCAGTGGAATGCTGAGCTGTAATAATTATGTTGTTTCATTTTGCATTATTTATAAATCACTGAAGATTATTGCATATTGTGAATTATTAACAAAAACTAGAAGGCAATGTCATTATTGATATATTTTTCTCACAACTGCAATAATATTCGGGGGGGCGGGAACTTTAAAACTACTCACTCACTTGACACTAGTGACGTAACTGGCCTATCGATAAATTCAATATCTCATATTGTCTTTTTTATCTGTCTACCTATCGAACACATACATAATGCAACACAGAAACTGATAATAATTATCTGCCAATTCCAGATTAGCATGACATGAAATTTGATATATTAATATCCTTAATTATTATGTTTATCTCGTCACAAAAATGTTCACCTTTAAATTTACAAGATTTATGCTTAGCATAAATTTGTGACGAAATGGACAAATATTTAGCTAATGTGTTGCAAATTGCGAATACATACAAGTTTTACTTAGTTAGTTGGGTCACCACTCAAGGTCAGCGTACGTGAATTCATAATCATATACGCAATGCACCACAGACAAAACACGTGATGTTTTTAAATATTCAAAAAAGGATGTTAACCTCCTTTCATAAACAGATAATAGGCCAATACACTGGGCACAAGGAGGTTGGTTTTAAAGTTCGAAGCTCTTGTCTCGTTTGTTTATTGTCTATTATGTGTTCCGTATTTTCCCGGGCACGTAGTTCTTGTCTATGGTCTGCTCTTGGAGGAACATGTGAAGACACCGCTCGTTCTGTGCCAACGGATGACCGGCTATCTTGTTGATAAATACTTCTAGACCTGGAAAAATAAAACATGTTTTGAAACTTGAGCGCATGGTTATGTTTTATTTTTATTTACGTATGTTCCACCATAGTGTGTAACGGTCGTTCTAAATATTCTATATATCTATCGATTTGGCTACTAGATATATATATTTAACATAAGCTTCATACAAAACATGTCAAATATCTTTCACTAGCTGTGTCCCGCGGTGTTACCCGTGGTTAATCCAGGGTCTCAGGTAACTTCATACCAAATTTTATTAAAATCGCTCCAGCCGTTTAGACGTGAAGAAGTAACAAACATACACACTCACATACTCAGAAACTTTCGCCTTTATAATATTAGTGTGATAGTAGCCAAATCCATTGATAGAATCTGAAAACGGCCGTTATTCATTCCTCCGATTTCGATGATTAATAATAATATTTTAGGACAACTCACACAACGCCATCTGATCCCAAACTAACTATGTAGATAATTAATAAACATGCTTATATATTCCTAAATACATATTTAGCCACATACAAATTTCGTCAGTTATTTACTCTCGGGCGATAATGTCCGCTGCGGTTCGGTGGGGGACTTTGTATAACGCGCGTTGGAGGCTACCACTGCTTAACCCACCCACTGAATTATAGCTGACGTTCACGAAACTTCATGATACAACTCTCTGAAGCATTTTATAAGATTTCACTCGGGAGGAACTTGGTCATGTCAATCTATTCCTAGCTTACGCTCAACTAATACATATCTATACTAATATTATAAAGCGGAAGAGTTTGTTTGTTTGTTTAAACGCGCTAATCTCAGGAACTTCTGGTCCGATTTAAAAAAATATTTTTTTGTTGGATAGCCCATTTATCGAGGAAGGCTATAGCCTTCCTCGATAAATAGCCTATAGGCTATATTACATCACGCTACGACTAATAGGATCGGAGTAGCGACGAGAAATGTTGCAAAAACGGGGAATATTTACGCATACGAAGTTGCGCGGGACAGCTAGTCCATATATATAATCATAAATCAATATTCTCTATGCGTCTGTATGTCCTCTATGCGTTCCGAAACCATTGATCAGATTGTGATGAAACTTTAACAGAATGTTCTGGGAAGGCCGGCGACTGTTCCTGGCTTTAAAAGCCACAGCGTAGCGCGGGCGAGTTCAGCTAATTGTAGATAAATTACACCCAGACACAAAATAAACTATCGTGCTCATCACACAAAGTTTTATCCGGGGCGGGGATCGAACTTAGCAGTCAGGGTCACTAACCACTAAACCAACAGAATGAGGTGTCCAATCGTTATTACGGTACGAGTGACATAGGTTTGTGTTCATCTTAGATATCAAATGAAAGGGCTCATGCGCTTATTACACTACACTGAATCAGGGACCCTGAATCCTTAAAAAGAGCGGTGTAATAAGAGTTAGGGCCCTAATTCTCTGACAAATTTTCAAGGTCACCTCGATTTAGGGCCCTGATTCAGGGTAGTGTAATAGCCGTCTCAACCCTGTAGATACTTAGGTTAAGGAATGGTAAAAAATATATGCTACAGTATTGCGAGAATATCTAAATTTACACTGTCAGAATCGCATACCAAAACTAAAGTAATAAATACTTTTATTTTAATCAAACGACCTGTCCGACGATAAGGTTGCAAGTGCAATAAACTGAACAGAATCTTTTCTGTCAATAAAGCATTCATTTTATTCAACAACGTATAATGGTGACCTATTTATCATTAATTAATTTATGTGAGAGTGACTAAGATACCTAGAGTTCATTGCGAATACTATAATGATGCTGAATGAAGTGGTCTGGCCGTCAAGCTTAGATTTTTTTAAATATTACATATTAAAGAGTTTTTTTCCAAGAGGTCCCGAGAGTGTTGGTAGGCGTCACACCAGCCCATAGCAGCATCAGTGCAACAGCAGCAGGAGCGCGAGGAGACGAAGTTGCGCGGGTCTGCTAGTGTCTTATAGTGAGGACACTATAAGACACTAGCAGACCCTCGCAACTTCGTCTACGTATATTTTATCCGTTTTTGCAACATTTTTCGTTGCTGCTCCGCAAGTCCTTGGTCGTAGCGCGTTGTTATGTAGCCTATACCTCGACAAATGGGCTATACAACAGTAAAATATTTTTTCAATTCAGACCAGTGGTTCCTGAGATTATTAAGTTCAAACAAACTCTTCAGCTTTTTTTACAAGACTCCCGCATTAGGGTACAAGCCCTGTGCCTGTGTCCGCGCCACAGAGGCAGTCACCAGCAGCGCTTAATAATATTAGTATAGATCAGGTAAGAGTCACTTGCTTAGGGATTACAATTTGAAACACATGTTTATTTTAGACACTACAGTAATAACCTGCGGTCTATGACTTAGAAGCTTTATCGCATTATTCGCATTCAATCTTTCGGTTTCCATTAATGCAAAGCCATACACATTGCAGCATTACACACTCCCAATAGGATTAAAAAAGTACTTAGTAACAATTTGTAGATCTTTCATTACTAGCAATGAGCAACCATTACATTATTCCTTTGTTTCTTTTAAATTGTACAGATAAGTAACGGATAACGTCACTCGACATATTTTTATCGCGTCTACAAAATGAAAACAAATTTTAGACAAATCTACACATTGTATCGTGTAGCTACTAAGAAAATAAGTGTACGTATAACATCGTTGCAATTTCTTTGTGTTGTAAATTACCGAATATAATGTATGATGTTTTAATATAAAGCGGAAGAGCTTGTTTGAACTCGATAATCTCAGGAACTACTAGTACGAATTGAGTCATTCTTGTACTGTTGGATACCCCATTTATCAAGGAAGGTTTAGGCTATATAACATCACGCTACGACCAATAGGAGCGGAGCAGCAATATTTTTTTTTTCAAAAAACGGGGAATATTTAAGCAGACGAAGTTGCACGGGTCAGATAGTCATACAGATGACACATCTATACGAATATTATAAAGCGGAAGAGTTTGTTTGTTTAAACGCGCTAATCTCAGGAACTACTGGTCCTATTTAAATTATTTTTTTTGTTGGATAGCCCATTTATCGAGGAAGGCTATAGGCTATATAACATCGCGCTACGACTAATAGGAGCGGAGCAGCGACGAGAAATGTTGCAAAAACAGGGAAAATTTACGCATACGAAGTTGCGCAGGACAGCTAGTGATAGATATACAGATGGGCAGCTCCCTACAATGAGCAAACGAAATGCACACACGCGCGCACACACACACACACACACACACACACACACACACACACACACACACACACACACACACACACACACACACACACACACACAGGTTTCGGTCGAATTACAACCGAAACTGCACACATTGAGATCGTCCGTACATGCGGCTGTCTGCGTGGATTTTTTGTTGAGCTCTAATGACGCTGTGTTGGATGGGGGCGGAGCACTCTGACGTCAAACTACCTCACAATACAATTAGCATTGAACGTCAGGCACACATGACTTTGTTTTGTTGTTTGCATTTGTCACATCTTTAAATATAAGTAAATTACAATACGTCTAACGTATTACGATGTTAAAATGTAAAACCACTTTAATACTTTAGGAACTGGTAAGCCAATAATGTTGGACAATTCAACCTAGTCAATTTTTAGGAGCCATAAGTTAGCTTAACTAGGCTGACTACTTGAACCTAATAAATAATATACTCAGGGCATACTAAAATAATAAAAATAAAAACCGGGCAAAAGCATGTCTCAGTGTAGGAGCCGTTGCCGTATGAAAAAATCCGATTTGAATAATTGCACCAGGAGAAGAGCGATACTCATGGCACTTAAGCCCTTTTGTTGAGAAACGCAGGTTTTCGGCAATAACTAACTGACGGTATATCCGATCATGCCCGGTTATTTTAATATTCTGAAGTTTTTTTAATTATATGAATAATTTTATTACTATTAAAAGCGACTTAAAATTAAAATGAAAAATATAAATTAATGCTTTTTTTCCCCTATTTTTTTACAAGATATTTCTCATGCTAAAATGAGGACTATACATTTTATTAGACCAAAATTATCCGAAACTTTTATATCGGATTTGGTTACGGATAGTTTTTTATTTCGGATATCCGATAGTTTCGGTTTCGGTGCTCCATAACATTCCTGATCGTGATAGTACATCGGGAAGTTATAACTATGAGCCACAAGTTACTATTCACCTATGATTAAATAAAGAAGCGTTAAATACATAAAACATGTAACTAGCACGTCAAACATCGATACACGCGATCGACATGATATTGAAACTGAAAATTCTTAATTGTTATTCTCCCACGCAATGAACCAATTGCCTCAATACGCTTATGTATCTACATATAAACTAGTACGACTAGAGCATGATTCATTAATCAGAAACTGAAATAATTAGTAAACAATCTTTTATTAGCTTCTATTTTTACACACTTGAAACATACAAATTCGGCATTTCGGAAATAGATGTAAGACAGTAAAATACGTACTCATATTAAGCAATTTTGTGATTAAAATATGAAATGGGCGTCTAAACAGGCCATTTTTTACGGCAATTTGTGGTGCCAGGCCACATGGGCAACGTCCCGCGTCTTCGTAAACAAGGCCTAAGCGTATCGCTTGCACAGGAATTTAATATGTTTTTAACTCTGTATCAGCAAACGCGTCGAACTTGAATCGACTAAAAAATATTCTCCAAGGGACACCTTCATCTCTGGCCATGAACCTGTATCGTCAAACAGGTTCATGGCCAGAGATGTGCGACGGCACACAAAAATAGTTTTCTTCACTACTCGCGTACGAGTAATGCTGGATCTAGGATTACTTCGAGATAAAAATGTTGTTGTTTGTTGGGGTGCAAATCATTTCACCTGATACCGCTAGTGAAAGATCATATCATGTGTACCGGGGGCGATGACTCCAGATCCCCCCTCCTCCCTTCCCACCCACCTAGATCTGGCGCTGGAGTTAATCTCCTCATATTGGCATAACCTTCATAGGCTATGTTACATGTCTTTTTTATGAGTTCAAATATAAATACAATAAAATGATTTATTTCCCTTCCTTCACTAGGTTTAACTTGTATTATGTTCCTATAAACGAGCAAGAGTTTTTTGTGACCTTTTCTTTTCTTCGGCTTTACCTAATGCTTTGCAAACTTAACATTTACATTATTAAGTTAAATCATGATGACTTATACTTCAATTGTAGTATTTTGCTTCATAAGTTAATAAAGAATTTTGAATCCCATTTTTTTGTGCAATGTTTATTTTAATGTTGAGTAAATTTATTAGTTCATAGTTATTGCTTTATGTGTTATACAGTACTTAATATGGATTTGTATAACAATTACTTACATACACTCCTCCTCCGACATATAGAACTCCTAATAGTAAAAAAGTGGATGTTGATAATGTAAATCAATAATATTAATCTATCTGGTTTTATTTTCCTCATACTTAAACATTTCCTAAATTAGGATTTCCTTCTGGTATTCATTTATTATTGGGCTCTGTTCCATTTTACTTTTGGAAACAGACAAAGTAATTTGCGAGATTTGTACACTGTTGCAATCATTATGTTATGATTATAATAAAGACCAATCTTCTTCAAAGGGCATAGCCCAATAATTATATATTAAGGCTATATTACGCTAGATGTAATATATATTTTTTTAAATCTTATATGAAAACCAAAACTACAGTATAAACCCAGGAAATTAAACTAAACAAAAAATCCTAAGAAGTTTTGTTTATCGCTAGCAGCAACAAAGACCCAACTGAATTGTTTACACCAGATGACGTGGAATCATCTCTTGACCCCTCTACAACGAACATTTATCTACACCAAAACTAATACCACCAAAAATGAACTCGCAAATTCAATTAGGTATAGCTGATAGCACACCCACTGATTTTTTTTTCATGACTTCTACAGACCCAGAAGAAATTGAAAGCATGATCCAAAACCTTCAGGTTGAAAAAGCACCTGGTATTGGTATTGATGGCTTAAAGAATTCCTTGGTTAAATAGTTCATGGAATGTTGTAGCGTGATGTTATATAGCCTATAGCCTTCCTCAATAAATGGGCTATCCAACAGTAAAAGATTTTTTCAATTTGGATCAGTAGTTCCTGAGATTACCGCATTCAAACAAACAAACAAACTCTTCAGCGTTATAATATCAATTCATGAAGGTTGACTATGCTGACCCAAATTCCCAAGCTCTTACCTTTTCTACGGTCTTCAATAAACTCTTCTTCAAATATACCATCGTCACCACGGAAAGGTAGCTGTCTCTTTAGAGCTTTGCCTGGTAGAGGTGGAACAACAATCTGAAAAACATCATCTTATTTATTATCTGACCCATTATTTTCATGGAACGTTACCTATCAGTCTTTTTATGCTGTTTCTCAAAGTTAAGAGTTTTCATAAACAACTGTCAAATTTGTTCTTATTGAGTTTTCATAAACAACTGTCAAATCTGTTCTTATTTTTTCGTTATTTTATTTTTGATGATTTGGTTGTTCATTTTATCTTTGATGAATCTTTAGAAAGCAGTTTAAATATTCAGAAAAAGTTCCACCTTTGTTATATGTATCAAATACCTAGTGTAATATTATAGGCTCTCTTACTGCAAACTCTATGAATTAATAAAAAGCAGTCCAGACCATTAGTGGATTTTTATAATCAGCATGATAAGAACTTCTAAACTAACAACCTTATTAAAAGGTCAGGGTTCAAAATAAATGAAACAAGGATTGAATTGTGTTCTACCACTTTTCCTGTTCCATAATCAATTTTTTTTTAATCAGTTACCACAAACGGCAGCTACTTATCATACTTTTTGTTAGCTTTACTCTATGACTAACCAAGAGACTCATGGCGAGTAAAAAAGAAGTTTCATGTTAATGTTTAACATACATACAAACAAATACTTTTCCTCATGCTTATTAGCATTCTATTGTACAGAAGCCATCGTTATCATATAGTAATCATCTCATTACCTTAATAACAAGTTGTTAGAGTAAATATAAATAGAGTTTTAGATCAATTAAGAGCAGTAAATGCATAACAACAAAGTCAAAATCTATTATCAATTGAAAGCTGACGGGTAATTTATGAATCATACAGCAATAAAGTTTTTGTTCACTGATAACAGGCACAAACACATTATCAATTAGCGAATATTTGTACTATTTGTACACCCACCTTACTGTCTCTTTCCAATTCGTTTCTTAGCCATTCAAAGTCGCTGTACCGTCGTCTGACGCTTGATTCTTTAACTTTAAACACTGGCAAGTTTGTCTGCAAGCAAAAAACTTGGTTTACTAGAATAATCTCATCGTATCGTAGTGTCGTTGCGTCCGGTCGAGGTACGCCCACTATTTACTTTCATACGTTCACACTGGTCGTTAATCTAATTAAACGACAGTAACAGAGCCCATAGCTTACCCTCATGCGAACTTCGTAATCCGTGTAACGTTTCTTCCCTACTCCCATAGATGTGACTGGATTAACAACGTCAATTTCTAGGAAGTTCGCCGGTGCCGCGTAAGCATCGTCCAGCGTTTGTTTCTTCACGTTTAGTCGCCTCGTGGCATCGGCTGTTGTATCCTCAGCCATCATAACTCTTTATTTATTATAACAATCACAAAAATTATGAATAGGACGGCCCACTAATCAAAAAGGAAATGAAAATTGACAAGAATGAAACATCGTTTGACATTCTAACAAATATGGCGGCCTATGCAAATTTAAATTTCTACCATTGGGAAAAAAATTGCGGTTATGATTTTTTCATTTACTTTTTTAAATTTATTTCATTAGTCAATGCCATAACAATTTATTTACATAAATTTAGTAGATTAAATTATGCGATCATTTTAATACCAGAGAATATAATTATAGACAATGTTCAAAAGGTAAAATTCTGCTGTGTATTGAGGCACAGAGTGGCAACATTCAAATTAGTAAAAATGTTGGGCAGTGGTAATGACCATTCAGCCTTAAATGACCTCACTGGGCACCTCAGTGCGGTTCCTCAATTGATGAATCACATTGTTGATCTTTGAAGGTAAACAAGTAATCAACGCTGCGCTTACCGCGAACGAGTATTGGGAACTATTTTATGAATGTAATTTATTTACTTATGTTCAGAAAACCAATAGCAAAAGACAATTTCATTATGTTTGAAGACTAAGACATAATGCATCAGTCAGCCAATGAATGGTTTAATTATTTCTCTTTACGTGAAATACAAACAACTAGGTGTTTCTATTAGCAATTTATTTAAATTAAACTTATATACATATTTTTTCATAGAAACTGGCTCATAGGGTCTTCTTCGCGTCGTTTCTTCATATGGTAAGCCTCAAGTTCCTCCTCTGTAGGCGCCTTTACTTCTATCATGCTGTTGTAGGGACGTTTTCGTTCATCCATGGAAAGCAGGAAATCAGCTCGCTTTTGACTACGCTCTTCCATTTTCAGTGCCTGTGAAAAATATTGAAAATATTAATTTTTTTTTGGAGCGTGTTTAATAAAAATAGCTCTCAATACTGCTAAGTCACATGTACATACAGTTAGATACTAGTACATTGGTCAACGACAACCCCTTTATTTTTCAAGTAATTATCTGTTTAATGTACATTATTAGAATAAGAACAAAATGTGAACCTTGTGTGTTAAATAAATTATTAACATTATTATTATTCAGATGTAGGTTTTATAACACACCACATTGGGTCAAATTGAAGAACATGATACTAGATCCGCGCCTGAATACATTCACTCATTTTTATGGAGAATCAATTTACCTTTTTTAACTTATCCTCTTCCCGTTTTTCCTTTTTAAGATCCTTCTTCTTCTTTTTCTTACTTTTTTTCTTATTTTTCTTCTTTTTACTTGTCTTTTCTGTTTTTGATCTTACTTCTTGTTCAGAGTCAGAAGAACTGTCCGAACTTGAGGACGACGATGATGATGAAGATTTCTCTGATTTTTCTTTTTCTGTAAAAAAATAGGGTTACAATTTAAATGCTAATACTTAGTTCTAAGTAAAATATATTAACGTCATATAAATTAAACACACTCCATATCGAGGGGCCCAAATTGAACAACGTTTTGAGTTCCAAAATAAATATACACTCATCAGAATTATTCTACGTTTTGTATTTCAATTATTTTTGCGTACCAAAATGGATAACTGCGGACCAAATATACCATAAAGCCAAATATTAATACCAACAGTTCTAAATTGATTTAGTGTCATCAAATTATAATTACAGTCGTCTATTCATTCACCCCCCCCCCCCCCCCCCCGACCCGCAGGGCCGAGCGCAAGCGATCGATTCAATGATTTTAAGAGACAGTTTTAGTTTCAGTGAATGGAAAATATCAACAGTGGTAATTGGCTAACCGGTAGATGTAACTGTCCTACATTGTTGAAATAGTATATCTGTAAACATTTTCGGAGTTAGAAATTAGGCTGAAGTATGTGGAACCACCTTGTGAAGCCAGGAATCAGGCAAATAAATCTAAAAAAGCTCTGTTGATTCATTATTTTTTGACTGATTGTTGTACCTGTAAATAAAGGGTCTTTCAACAAAGACGGGTCGATGTTAAAATTGAATAAAACTAGATGTGTGTGAGATATTAACGAAATTTATTTTTTATTTGAAAGGCCCGTTTATGCCATTATGCATGAAATATGACATCGTTCAAATGTCCGCCGCGGCTTCGCATGGTGGCACAAATCCGAGAGGTCCAATTTTTAATGACTCTGCTGCATAGATCCGGCTGAATCTGAGCGATGGCCTGCGTTATGTTGGCTTTCAGGGCAACGGTCGAATGTGGTTTATTGGCATAGACCTGCGACTTCAGAAAACCCCACAAGAAAAAGTCTAGCGGAGTCAAATCACACGATCTTGGTGGCCAATTCACGTCACCTCTGCGAGAGATAACCCTACCCGCAAACCGTTCATGCAGAATGTCGATTGTGTCGTTCGCTGTGTGGCAAGTAGCGCCATCTTGCTGGAACCACATGTCATTCACGTCCATATTGTTCAATTTAAGCCAAAAGAAATTGTTTATCATTGATCTGTAGCGCTCACCGTTGACGGTGCTGGCCTCGCCAACTTCGTTTTCGAAGAAGTACGGACCAATGACGCCGCCAGACCAAAATCCGCACCAAACAGTTACTTTTTGTGGATGCATTGCTATCTGGTGAACCTCATGTGGGTTGTGGTCATCCCATATACGGCAATTTTGCTTATTAACAAAACCATTCATCCAAAAATGTGCCTCGTCGCTAAAGATTATTTTTTGGCCAAAATCGGGGTCCTCTTCCAAGCGTTCCGACGCCCATTCAGCGAACACACGGCGTTGTCTATGGTCATTAACTTTGAGCTCCTGGGTCAGTTGGATCTTGTATGGATGCAGACCCAAGTCCCGACGCAAAATTCTCCAAGTTGAAGTCTGCGAAAGGCCGAGTTCTTGTGCACGGCGAGAAATCGACTGCTTCGGAGTCTCCTGAACACTCTCACGTACAGCGGCGATGTTCTCGACCGATCTGGCGTTCCTTTGACGTAAAGGTGTTGGTTGGTTGTTTACCGAACCGGTCGTCTTGAATTTAGTCACCAATCGTTGGAGAGTAGACTTTGAAGGGCCACCGCGTCTGCCGTAAAATGGGCGCAATGCGCGCAACGTTTTCACTAACGAACACTCATTTTGATAATAAAGTTTTATCATTTGCACATGCTGCTCAACCGTGTAACTTGCCATGGTGATTTGGCATCAGTGACTGAATAAGAAAAAACAGATTTGACAGATGCCACCAAATCAAAATGGCCGCCACAGATTATTAATATCGACCCGCTCTATTTGAAAGACCCTTTATAAGTATCTGGATGACTGAGCATTGATCGGTATTTTTTTTAAACAACGATTTCTAAAAATGAAATCTAGCTACTACTATCCAATACTTACTTTTGATTATTTATAATTATACTAGGTGTCCCGGCGAACGTCGTCTCCTTTTTTTTTAATTCTTTATTTTAATATTAAATATTCACATATTGAATACATAACATACTTTTTTGAAGTCTTAATAATTTTAACTGCATGGTGATGATGGAACCGCATGGATATAAAAATTGAATGCAAATATTGTTTGGCATGACATGTCTCATTCGAATATATTATATGATTTCGAAATGCAAAAAACTATAACCTTAATATGTAAAGATAGACCATTGCTTACCTTTTTCTTTCTCTTTAATGTGTTCATGTACTGTTGAAGTTGAAGCTGACGAGGTAGCTTTTTCTGCGGCTTCAGGCACATCCAACACTACTGATTTACCCGCTTCGCCAACACAGTATGACATCTTGAAATTAAATATAGCCAATTAAAAACGCACAAAACCATACAAATATTATAGTAGTCATTTAGGTTAGTTAGGCATTTCTTACTAATCTATACTAATATTATAAAGCGGAAGAGTTTGTTTGTTTTGTTTATTTGTTTGTTTGTTTAAACGCACTAATCTCAGGATCTACTGGTCCGATTTGAAATTCTTCTTTTGTTAGATAGCCCATTTATCGAGGAAGGCTATAGGCTATATAACATCGCGCTACGACTAATAGGAGCGGAGTAGCGACGTGAAATGTTGCAAAAACGGGGAAAATTTACGCTTACGAAGTTGCGCGGGACAGCTAGTCTATACTAATATTATAAAGCGTAAGAGTTTGTTTGTTTGTTTAAACGCGCTAATCTCAGGAACTACTGGTCCGATTTGAAAAAATCTTTTTTTGTTGGATAGCCCATTTATCGAGGAAGGCTATAGGCTACATAACATCGCGCTACGACTAATAGGAGCGGAGTAGCGACGTGAAATGTTGCAAAACGGGGAAAATTTACGCATACGAAGTTGCGTGGGACAGCTAGTTACTTTATAAATACAATAAATACTAAAATTATAAAGCTGAAGAGTTTGTTTGTTTGTTTGAACGCGATAATCTCAGGAACTACTAATCCGAATTGAAAAATTATTTCATTGTTGGATAGCCCATTTATCGAGGAAGGCTATAGGCTATATAACATCACGCTATGACCAATAGGAGCGGAGCAGCAATGAGAAATGTTTGCAAAAACGGGGAAAATATGCGCAGACGAAGTTGCGCGGGACAGCTAGTATAAATATAATACCTTTATGTAGGAGTGGCAGCATTTGTAACCCCACTGTCCTTCATGCCAATAGGATCCCCATACAGATGTGTGGTTGTTTATCAACACATCTTCTTCATATTTACTCCTGAAACAAAAGCA
Organism: Herminia tarsipennalis; assembly: GCA_945859575.2. NCBI lineage: Eukaryota > Metazoa > Arthropoda > Insecta > Lepidoptera > Erebidae > Herminia > Herminia tarsipennalis. The sequence goes on along the minus strand of OX243843.2, from coordinate 2,948,387 downwards.
TAGGTTACATAACGTACCCTTAATCAAAAAGTGAAATAATTCCAATATTCGATTTTTCTGTTTTGACATAAAGTGACATAACGTTGCGAGGAGAATGCGTAATCCAACAGCCATCAATACAATGAAAATAAATGAGATAATATACATGTTCGTACTAGTCAAATGAAATAACTCATAATATGACGAATCTATTTGAGGTAATATCAAGACGGGTAATTAATAAAGTGCATTTTAGCAGATTTCTTTCGCTATAACTTTATAGTTGCTTTGGTAATCTCAGGTAATATTTTTACTTGATCCATATCACCATAAATTATATAGTACCGTTTTACGAAATGTTTTCATTTTAATAATATCAGAAGCCAATTTAGGCTCCTATACTGTATTCAGGTTCCTATCTGTTCCCAAATGGGAGATAAATATCTCAATAGGGATGTTGACTGTCAAGTCAAATCAGTCTCTTCTTATGATGTCAAAACGACAAGCTCTATAGAAATGTGTATAGAATAACAACCTGTGACGTCATAAGTTCCTATCGTCAAAACTTTAATTTTTAGTGTTTGTTTTCATGCCTTTAAATTTAAAAAAATATTATTGATTAGCATCTACCTAATTGGTTACTTTTGCTGACAAACGGGAGTTGAAAATATTACAATTCTGTTAACGGAATATTTCAATGACTAGTGATAAGTACTTGCCTTGATTTTAAATTTAGCATGGTATATAAATAACACTAATATTATAAAAGCGAAAGTTAGTGAGTGTGTGAATGTGTATGTTTGTTACTTCTTCACATCTAAGCGGCTGGAGCGATTTTAATAAAATTTGGTATGGAGTTAGCTGACACCCTGGATTAACACATAGGCATTAATAAACCGCGGGTAATACTGTGGGGCACAGCTAGTATAAATATAAAACTTACTTAGCCAGTTGTTTTTCAGGCCCTTGCACGAGAGTCCCATCTCTGTTATACCGTGTGAACACTTCTGTTTGCGCCAACAACAGTTCTTTTGGTGGGGCTGCCAAGTGTTCCTCTCCACCATATTTTTCTAAGATTGATTGCTTCACCTGGAAAATACATAATATTATTGGAGTGATATAAAAATATGTTGTTTGTGAAATAAATGTCATGTAAAATGTTTAAATAAAATAAACTAAAAGATAACTTTTCTGAAGGATTTATATGAATTTTACAGAATAAGAGGGCCATTCAGTTTTAGCAATGTATATACGACTGTTAATATTGTGAGTTGTTAATTATTTACACGGGGATTTTACAAACATACAAATCACGGACGAAATGTACACCCATAATATCTTGGGACAACTTTCGCAACGTCATCTGATTCCAAACTAAGCAGAGCTTGATACTATGGAAACCAGACGATTGATAAACATACTTTTATATTTCTAAATACGTACTTATTATACACCCAGACAGAATAAACCATCGTGCTCATCACACAAAGTTTTATCCTGGGTGGGGATCGAACCCACGACTTCTTGCGTAGAAGAAGAAGAAGAAGAAGAAGAAATATATTTATTTAGTAAACAGAAGACACATAGACATTATTATAACAGTCATGCAGAAGATAAACAAAAACAAAAAAAAAAAAAAAAAAAAAAAAAACAGGAAAATATTAAAAATAACAGTAGACAAAAAGAAAAAGAAAACAGATACAAATAACACAAAATTAATAACAGGGAACAGAAGAAATAAATAAACAGAAACAATACACAATCAAACATTTCAGTTTAACATTAGCCGCGTACCATGTGTCACAAAGTGTACCAAATAGGACCCAACTCAGCTCCCTTTGTCGGATATACAACCACCGCGCAGCCAAAATATGGATTAAAGTCGGAAACAAATGTTTATAATGATTATTGGTGATACCTCGGTCTTGAAGTGGTCCTTCTTGTCGCGGTACTCGCGCTGCAGCAGCTGCAGCTTGGTGGGCTCGGCCAGCAGGTGCACGTCCAGGCCGCGCGCCTGCGCCTCCCACGCGAACACCTGCGCCGCCGCGTGCGAGCGCGTGTCGCCGCTGAAGCGCACGAAGTTCTCGCCTTGGTAGTCCGACCTGCGGTAAGGGAGTGACTGGATAAAGTGAAGAGTTTGTTTGATAGCTTGAACGGCGGTAAGCTCAGGAACTACTGATTCGAATTGGAAAATTATTTCATTGTTGAATAGCCCATTTATCGAGGAAGGCAGGGTGTAACAGAAAGGTGTGGTCTCGTTCAAGGGTTGGTATGTGCCCATGATATTAAGTGCACATACCTAATTTCATATCCAATCAAATTATATACCAAGAGAGGTTTCTTATACCATACGCCTTTCACTACTGAATTTTGACAAAAAGAATATGCTATAAGTATATAATAATAATGCAACTAGCTATGGCACCATAGTAGATGCAATACTGATAACATAGCCTACCCCCTGCTGAAATTTGACACCTTTCTATTACACCCTGTATATAAGAATTGGTCTTATAAGGTATAAGATAAGATATGAGATAGTGGCAGCTTAAGATAGAATTAGGCTGAAAAATGAGACACACGTCTCTTTCACAAGTATTACCCTCAAAGTGGCGTTATCTCTTTCTAAAGTCAATTTTGTGAGATTATAGCGCAGTCCTGTTTTCTACATCAATGGATGACTGTCAAGTCAAATCAGCATCTTTTTATGAAATATCAGTCACAACTCAGAATCATCAAATCATTACTTTTAGTATTTATTTTGATGATTATAAATTATTAAATAACACATTTATTCAGATCTCGTTATGACGTACTATTGTCTGATTACTGAAAATTAATTTAATTTCATTGTAGTCATTGTTCCAATCAGAGGGCACTACATACTATCAATCTGTTGTGCACACTTATTAGATGTGTGATGACGTAAGAGGGCGCGACAGAAAACGAACATGCGCGTTGAGCTCAGAGGAAGGACGTCAAACTGAGAGGAGGCGTAACAAAGTCATTTTATCAACAACACTAAGCTCATAAGCTGGAGTCAACCAGGACATCCAATCTTGGGCAAACCCAGCTTATTAATGCTGGCTTCCTCTTCCAAACCTAATTCAAAATTAGAACTTCTCATCAAATTTATGGGTTATTTATGGTTTTTTTTAAATTTTACCCCAATTACCTTATGTATTTTTTAAGGCTTAGGGCCTGAGACAATTTTTTTCTCCATACATTTAATATTATATCACAATAACAAAATTGATAATAAATTCATAGAGTCAGATTTATCAATATCTAATACTTACTCATTAACATTAGGGTTAGGATCATCCCTCATAGAACGTGTCTTAGGATCGTAGTACGCCGAATTGGGATCCAAGTTGCGCAAATATTTAGCTGTATCTTCTCTGATTCGCAAGTTACGCACTGTGATACGTTGTTTTGAGTCCACCTACAACAAAAAAACATTTAAGTATTACATTCAGTATCATCATCATCATCAGCCTATCGCAGTCCACTGCTGGACATAGGCCTCTCCAATTGCACGCCACTTTGTTCTATCCTCGGCTACTCGCATCCAGCTCCTGCCGGCCGTTTTGCGTAGATCATCACTCCACCTGGCCTGAGGGCGTCCTACACTACGTTTGCCGAGACGCGGTCAGTATGTTGTTCAAAAATTTTAGTTGCACATTGGGATATCAATCCAGCTATGTTTAGAATTTCTTTAAAAAAACGAGAACCAAAGTTACTGGCATAGCTCAAGGTACTGGCACTAAAATGCCAATGGGCTAACATATGGTCCTATAAGTGTATGGCCCATATCTGCTGAAGGGCCAAACGAGTCCTAGAGTGGAGACCAGCTACTTGGTAAATATGAGAAAGTACAACCCCCAGCCAGATGGACCAACAACCTAAGGCTGCTGACTCAATATTAATAAGACCAAGTGTCGTGGCTTAAATTGAAAGAAACCATGTCCAGCAGTGGACTGAGAGAGGCTGATAATATGATTATGATGGATTTTGTAAGGTAGAAATAAGTTTAAAGTTGTTCAAAGGAATAACATACCTTAGTACCAGGCATGTCTACTTCATCCACATATTTGTCTTCATCCTCTTCAGCATTGTCATCATCCTCAGTTGCTGTGGGATCTGAAATACAACAAAACAAATTTAAAATATGACAAGAATAAAAGTTGGTTATTCAAACTCAAAGATTTAAATACGTGAATTGACCCCCAGCTAATCTTAATGGCTTGTATTAGGAGTGGGTTCGCCGGTAGTATATATCGCGGGTCCAATGCCATAGCCATGAGGCTACCGCCGCTTCAATTTATTATTTGGTGTTGAACAAATAATAATAATATATTTATTTCTCCTCACATTAATACTTTAGTCCTTTTAGGTTAGATTAGAAATTATTTTGGTATGTGGCGACATAGCTTTCATGAAAGGAAGTCAACATTGTAAAACTTCTCTTCCTAATTTATATATGTACATAAAAATGTTATTGTTAGTTCTACCAAATTTCGAACATGGGAGGATTATTTTTTTGTTTACATCAATATTGATACTGAGGTGGTTAAATTGGAATACTCAAAGGAACAATCAAAATGGGTATAGGTAAATTAGCTTGAAGAAATTTTTGCGTTTGTAGTAGTGTATGGTCAGCAAATAAAAAAAACAACATTTTATTTTTAGTTTTTATTGTTTTAAAGGTAATATACGTTTGTGGCTGGAGCACACCAAATGCGTGCACGTCTACGCATACGCACTACGTACTAATACGGTCGTGAAAATGTGTATCCACCGCATTGTAATCTATGGAACTGTATGAGGCAGACAAGCCAGTTCCAAACATTACAAGCATTGAATGCCGGTTTTCACTTCAGTGAAGACGTGTATGAATTAGGTGTTCTCCGGCCATAAATGTTTTATTCTAATAATTCATCAACCCCAGGCATATCACAATCATCCCCATCCTCGCTTTCATCAGATGAATTATTTAAATTAATTATGATTCGTTCTGATATTGTGTCTAAAGCTGCGTCTCTACCCTGATATTTGCTTTCCTCCTCAATAGCATGCAAACAAACTTTTCTCCATTCCTCTACAGTTATGGCGTTCATTTTTTCTTCAGCTAATGACATTATAACCTTCATATTCATTGCGACATTCTTTTTTGCGACATATGTTTTCACTATCCCCCATATATTTTCTATAGGATTAAACTCCGGATGGTATGGTGGTAAACGCAGCACAGTATGACCGTGCTGTCGTAATATTTCGTCTATCTTGTACTCTATAAATCTCGCCTTGTTTTGCAGAATCAGTTCATATAATTGAGGCTTAAGCAACGTGGATGAATGCTCAATGTTTCGAAATGTCAGCCAGTCTATCATTTGCTGTTTTCTAGAATTACTATTCGGTGCAGGATTTTGTATTGAGTTATGATATGGTGCGTTGTCAACAACAACAACACTATTTGGTTGTAAGTTGGGTATTAATTGAGTTTGAATCCACCTTGAATAGTTGTCATAGTTCATATTGTTGTGGTAATCTCCACTTTTTTGGTCGGCTTTAAACATAAGCAATGCATTTGGTATAAAGCCATCGATACCACCGGCATGAACAATGATTAAGCGGTTGCCTTTCGATATATGTTGCTTCAAACCTGAAGTGCTTCCATCTGACCAAGATTTCGAGAGGGTATGTGATGTATGTATATATGTTTCGTCGGTGTAAACAATTGGTCGGCGTTGTTCACGATATTCAGCAATTTTCATCAAATAATTAATTCGCAAGTATCTAATTTCGTGTTTTTCCATAAGAAGTTTCCGGTTATCTTCTGTTTGCTTCCAATTAAAACCTAATGACATGACGTGTTTTCGTAACGTGCTGACACAACCTTTATAATCGATATCTTCTTTCAATTTTGAGTGCAAAGTTTTTAAAGTGGGAATTTCTTTATTTGTGATGTGGAAGTCATGAATTGTTCTTCTGATAACTTGCTGATCAAAGTTATCGATTACTATTGTACGAGTAGGTTTACGACTCGGTTTCTTTTTAGGAGATTTAAATGTTACTTCCTGATCTGAAGGACGACATTTGCTTTCTGATACTACCTTTCTGACGGATGCTATTGAAATTCCTGTTGATTTAGCAACTAATTGAGTGGGGGTCATAATACTGCTCGGGTTGTTATTACACTCATTTTCGAAATATTTGTACAAACAGTACAAAACTTCCTTAGTTTGAGAAGTCAAAGGCTTGCCTCGACCATGTTTTAACACTGGAGCCATTTTGAATTATCAATATAAAGTTACAACACTTACACACTTGAAATTAAACACTTCAACAAATATTTTAACAATAATAACAAACAATAACAACAATCAACAAATACAAAATTTCACAATGAAACTACTACGTATCTAATAATTATAATTTTTTAATGAAATGCGTGCTTTATGTTCTAACGGTATCAAGCGACTGACGTCAGACTGCACGTGGCACCTGCGGACAGAATAAACTGGTTTATTCTGGTTTTGTGCGTGTTTCCACTTTCCACTATCAAGTGACTAGATTATTTATTTGACGATTTATTTATTTGTTTTGTTTCGTAATTATTATGGTCAAAACTTTTTACCTATAGCTAAACTACTATCATCTAAAGAACGACACGATATTTTATTGTTTCACGGTAGTCGCCTTGTCGTTTGCTCAAGGACGTGAAATTGAATGACATATTTTTTTTAATAAAGTCAAAACCTTTTTCTTTAAAATAAAAACTTGTTTTTATTGAAAACAAAAATCAGAGTGTTGCTAGGGATAAGTATTAAATTAAATAGTAATGTTAGGATATTGAAACATTTTTGTAAGGGCCAGAACGATATAGTGGAAACGCGCTCTAATATCTAAGTAACATACACACCACTACATATGCAAAAATTTCTCGAGACTAATTTCACTGTAATGTTATGATTAAACTGAACTATTGGGGGTATGAAGTTCAGCAGGTGACCTTCAGGGGTCACACGCAAAAGCTGACCCGCGCAACTTCGTCTGCGTTAATTTTCCCCGTTTTTGCAACATTTTTCAGTGATGCTCTGCTCCTATTGGTTGTAGCGCGATGTTGTATAGCCTATAGGTTACTGAGATTATAGTGTTTAACAAACAAATAAACTCTTTAGCATAAATAATTATAAAGAGTTATGTAATTTTTCATTCATAGTAAAGTTTGTCCCTACCTTGTTCCAATTTCTTAGCCCTCAGTTCTCTTTTGGCATCCTCAACTTTCTGGTACTCTTCAATGATAGCTTTATGCTGCAAAGGATCATATCCATTCCACCTGTCTCTCTTGCCGTCATAACTGAGGTTTAGGTTCGGTTGAGCAAACTCATCTGCTGATATGCCTGCATTTGTGAATTTGGCTCCTATCTGAAAATATGAGTTAAATGAAAACATGAGAAATGAAAATTGCCAATTTTTATAGGGTGTCCCACTTATTTTTTTCCTGCATGTGGCAGCTCTCAAATTTAGCAGCTGGTACCAATGAGTTCTGAATAATAAAAATGGAGTGTTACACAAACGAAAAACGTGTTATCATTGTGAAAACTCATAAGGCACAATTTTTTTTATTGTTGCTATGATTTCCAGAGCAAATCATCTCACGGAATTCAGATGTCAACTGGCCACCAATATCATGTGTTATTTACCTCCGTGCGATTTTAATCTTTGGGGTTTTTGTCAAATCTCGGGATAATGCAAATAAACCAGTCAGATACAATTTCTGAGCTCAGTGCCCAGATTCGACGCGTTATCAGTGAGATACACCCATTTTGAATGACTATTGGAAAAAAAAATCCACACATCAATTGAAATATCGTAAGTCATAAGTTGGTCTGAAAGTAGTTGCTGCAATAAATCGATTGTTTCACAGGCAGTGTGACTTATTCGATTTTTGGAATGAGTTTTAACAATGATAATACATTTTTGTTTTGTATGGCACTCCGTAGCCAAAATGGCTAAAACAGAACCCTTCTAGTTTCGTCATGTACAACAAACAGGCTTTTGACTAATACTTAATCACACATACACACACCAACACTTAAGATTATGAGAAGTAATTCAGATCACTCACCTTTCTAGGCCTGTCTAAGCAGTCTTTTTTCTTGTGTGTCATAGCTCCACAGTTTTCACATGCCCCTTTTCTGTATTTAGTAACAACTTTTGTCTGTAACAAATTGTTGTTAACTTAAAACAAGTTATAGAGTATTTACTACTTTTTGTTGGATGCCATAATATTCCCATATCACTTCCACAATGACATGTGATGATAAAATATTACCCATAATGGGGATGGTGACAGTCAAGTCAAATCAGTATCTTTTTATGAAATGTCAAAACAACACACTCTTTAAAAAATTGTACGGAATACTGAGGCATGACGTCACAACTCAGGTTCGTCAAATTATGATCTGAATAAATGTGTTATTTCACAATGTAGCAACATTGTGAACCACATTCATAGACATTTATTCAGATGTTGTTATGAATGATGCCTGATTACTGAAAATTAATTTATTGTAGTCATCATTCCACTATTATAAATCTAATACTTTGTGATTGCTACTATTACACTTAAATACAACTAAACAGATTTTGATGTTACTTTACAGTAATTTGGTCAATATGTCAGATTAGCACATAGGTTATAAAAAGTATGAATACTATATACATACATTATCAACACCTTTATGATAATAAGTGTCAAGTTTAGTAAACTGTCCCTCCTTGTCTTCTTGAGGTCTTTGATGCTTCAGTGTGGGTCCAGCGGTGCCGTAGTACCATGGCGCCGATGAGATGTACTGTGGTATGTGCGGGTTTATGTCCTTGCCTGAAAATTGACAAATATTGACAGAAATTTAGTTAAATCGTTCTGGTTGAGGTGTTTTTAATTAGCTTCTAATTGAATATTTTGTTTTTAGCAAATATTTGGCAGTTTAATTGTATGATATAAGTTGTCTCATGATTTATTTCGAATGTAGAACAGCAGAAGCTTTTGTACACAAACAATATTTAAATAGTGAGTACATTTTTATTAATGCTATTGGTAAAAAGACTTCACTAAGATTTTTGGGTGCAAGTAATTAGGTAAAATTAGTCAAAGCTTGAATTAATGATGACCATAGTCATTGTTGTTATTAGGTCAGGATTAGCATAATTTTTGACGGTTAAGTCTATGAATTCCAAATCTAAGTCTAAGCTCAGCTAGCTCAGCTCTAAAGATTATATTGACTTTAGCCATTTATAGGTTATACATTTGTTTGTATTTACGTGTGATGATTGGTTTGATTTTATAGTAAAGGTTTTTATTTAACAACAAATACCTGTTTCATCCACAGCAGCTGGTGCTGTACCAGCTTTACGAGCTTCTTCTAACTCCTTAGCCTTCCTCCAGTCTTCTCTGGACTTCTTTTTAGGTTCATCTTCCTCATCAACAACTTCGTCTTTATTGCGCAATATTTGCGATACAGCGACTCGAGCACCAGTCGCCATTGTTATATTAAATTATTAACACTGTTTATATTTATTCACTTCGCCATTGAAAACTAAAGATATAATTTATATCAGATTCAAAATAGATTTCGACAAAATAAACAGCCACTTTTGCAAATGGCGTCTTTCATGATATTTTTGAGTGAAATTATTGACATTTCTTCCTACGTTCGGAAACAGGTGAACTCTTGTATTGAAAAGGTCCGCCGCGAAATATTCTGCTAGGGTGACGTTGCTCTAGCAGAATGTACATACTTTTCGTGTGTAACTCTATTCTCGAAAACGGCTAGAGTCACAAATGTATCAAGTAGTGCACATTTGCACCCCATATTGCTCTAAATATCTGTATCGTGTATCCTAAAAGAAGACAACGAGATACAAGTGGTAACGCACCTAACGCACACTCAAACAAATGATTTTTATCTTCTGCTTTTGCAGTCATGATTTTCTCTAAAATTAATAGCATTATAGGTACATACGTAATTCGATTTACCACAAATATGAATTTATTTTGTGTAGTTTTTTTAATTCTATAATTGAATAAAAGATATAGTTATTTTTAACTTTAGATCCCCCTGGCTCAACTCCATATTTACTGGAGAAGCAATCGCTATTTACGAAGCCTTCTATATATAGAGTCCCATAATATTAATAGGACAGTTATATTTACTGACTCTAGAAGCTGCTTGCAAGCCTTACTCACTAATCAATTTCGCAGTAAAACCAGGTCCCCCTTAATCCTTCAGATTGAGAAGAGCCTCAAAACGTGCCGGTATAAAGGTCTTGAGGTCACACGGGCCTGGATCCCAGGTCACAGTGCCATATTGGGCAATGAAACAGCTGATTCTTTGGCCAGGAATGCGTCATGTGATGGTTCATCTGATCACTACCGAGCTTCACTCCACTGGACCTGGTTTCACTTGTCACCTGGTTTCGTTGCGAAATTGCGGCTGTATACAATGTGGAGAGATAAATGGTCGATTACCTCCAAGGAGAAGGGTAAACATTATGCAGCCATACAAGATGACATTCCAACTAAGCCATGGCTTTTTAAATTTAAAGAGACAAATAAACAAGCCACTTCGGTCATCTGCCGTCTAAGACTTGCTTGTACAAATGTCTTCCTAACCAAGATACGGGTTAAGGACAGCTCTCTATGTGAATGTGGACTGGATGAGGGTACCACAAATCATTTAATTTTTGAATACCCTAGAATGAATGGTTCCCTATACTAACATTTAAACTTTCGCGTTGCATGATTCTATTTATTATATGGGAATTAACGCGCATTGTTTACCTTAAAATTGCTTGACGTTTCGACCAGGTTGCACCGGCCGTGGTCACAAGCGGACTGTCGCAGCGATGTTATGACTCAGTCAGGCCGATGTATCTTCATCCATGCGCGTTAATTCCCGTATAATAAATAGGTTCCCTATACGATATGATCCCTACTGACCTTGTTCCCTTTCCCACTAATTTTAATTATCTTTTGCGTTATGATTTCTTCCCTCTAATTTATATAATAATTAACTTCAATATTCCAAATAATATAACACTGTAAAACGAATTGTTTTGTATATAAACTAACCCCGCTACTTTTTAAGCTTTATGAAATTGTTAAATGTTTTTTTAAGCTATTGCATAGCTTTTATCGTGGGCTTTGAGCGCGGTGACCGATCAAGAAATTCCGTAACGAAAATAAAACCTAACACCCCCCACTCCGCCTACCATGTAGCTCGAAACAGAATAAACAACAAAACAATGCTTGTTCGCAAGAAATAGGTAAAGCCAGCGAAAGAAACAAGGCAATAAAAACTCGCGGCCTCTCTTTTCAAATTGTCGATGTCTACAATCTTAGTTTGTTTAACTGTATACATTTAGGTAAGCCACCAATATATTATAGGTAGGTACACCATATTAGAGGACCTGGTGCAAATACCCGACCCACACCGCCACCACAAGCAATGCCATTTTAGTGAGCATGACGATCCCTGACATTATAGAAATGAAAATAACCTAAAATTATTGAATGAAGTACGATCACTAGTGGCCGTTTCTAACAATTTCAATTATAGTAGGTAGTGAGTATTTCGATTATCGATTTCACATTTACTCAAGTAGGTAATAAAATAAAACAACTTACAATAATTAACTAAGTATATTGATACAATATATAGGTCATTTGATAGAATCACATAATATTTATATTTAAAATAAAGATATCATCTTGCTAGTTTATAGTTTACGACGTGCCCTGGGACGATGATAAGATGGCCTTGGAACATAAATGCGTTCGTTGCTGTCTCCTGTTTGACTCGTTGATTCCTCTAGAGGCTCTGCCCGAGGAGTGAACAGTTTACGTCGGCTGCGCGTTATACTAAACGAGGAATAGATAGCAAAGTTATTACAAAGCAAAAATTTTACAATTTCCAATAAAAAAATCTGTCCAGATCAATGGGTGAGCTTTTTATTAAGGTATACCACGTCTTACTACAGTTGCCCTAATGTAAGTTGACCGGTTTGAACTTGGCGCCAAGTGGTTGCGCAGATGCATTTTTCGGAAGTAAAATGGTGACAGGAAGCGGAGGGCGGGGGCGTAACTTACCCAAGAGGATTAGAGATGCGATTACACATTACATTGTTTTAATTAGTTGGCAATACTAATTAAAACAATGTAATGTCACACTCGTGATTTTTATGGTTATTTTTGTAAATAAGTTGTTTCAAACTTTATTTTGTATTTGCCGAAAATGTTCTAAATTTAAACTTTTATGAACTCGTATAAGTAGTATTTTTATATTGTTAAATTAAAATTTTGTTAGTATTTTAAATCGATTAAATATAATTCATCGGTTTCGTCATTAATTTTAGGGTCGCATCTCTATGACAAAGAAGATAGATAGCGCGAAAGTGTTATGAGCATCTTAGGCTGAGCGCCTAAGTGTATGGGAGCCCGCGCACGACTCACAGTGGGACCGATATCGCGTTTCGAAGACATTAGAAATCAACTTCTGAAATCGTATGATAACTGTTTGCTATTTCATAATATTATCTTAAAAAGCAAGTTACTTTTTTGTTTGGAGCTAGAAGATGGAGACAAAAGTCGTTTATCTTCGGACTGTTCAAGGCCGTTGTGATACTTACAGGGATTATAGGACATAACGCCACTAACACTATAATATAGGCCACCTAGCGGTACCATATGCACTACTCACCTTTTGCATTGACTTTTGTTTTTTTTTGGACAACTCTCACAACGCTATCTGATCCCAAACGAGCTTGTACTAGGGCGACCAGACAACTGATAAATATACCTATATATTTCTAAATACATATATATTATAGATAAATAACGTCCAGACACAATAAACCATCGTGCTCATCACACAAAGTTTTATCCTAGGTGGGGATCGAACCCACGATCTCTTGCGTAGCAGTCGGATACACTCCCACCGCGCCACAGAGGCAGTCTTGCAGAGCTCGCGATAATGGAGTGGTAAAACTCTAAAAAATCTGGTACTCAGTAATGGTACATGGTGCCATATGTGATAAGGTACTTGATTAGCACTAAATTAAAAACTTAAGTGTTAGCAACACCCCGACAAATCTCAGATAGTGCCATTTCTGAGTACTTGATTTTTTCGACTTTTATCACCCGATTATCGAGAGCTCTGCAAGTCCTGAATATAAGTGTAAATAACAATTTACACTTATATAAAACATTTACTCGGAACTAATAAAGCAGTCCCGTGAGGGAATCGAACCCAAAACCGCAGTCGTGCCTGCTACCGCTACGCCACCGAGGCCATTAAAAGTGCATTAGTAAGTAGTTGGCCGGAATATTCAAATTTATTTCTTTAACAGTTTGGAAGTTAGCAACATCGCACTAGAGGCTAGGCCGAAGGGAGGCACACACATAAATTCAAAGTTTAACGAACCTTTTAACAGGACAACTTTTTATATCCAAAATGGGAGGCAAATTTTCCTCAGATCCTTTCTCTGGTGAGGGTATATCTATAACCACTTTCGGAGGTGCCGGCACATCCATTGTCAGATCACTGAATTCAGTTTGTAAATTTGCTATATCTTTTAATTTAACTTCATTGTCTTCATCACCTGTATTTTTTTTCCTTTTTAGACGAAGAGGCCTTTTACGAGGTTTATATTCAGATTTTGCATGACTCTCTAGTAATATTTCGTCGCCATTGTCAGCCACATGTTTCTCAATTTTATTATCATCAGTTTTAGAATGCTTCTTTCGCAAATTGTATTTCAGTTTTTCAATTTTATCAGTTTCTGAGTTATCAGATTTTTCAGTATTTTCGTTTATAGGTTGTGATTCGACTAGTAATTCGAATTCTGTGGCTCTGGGCGCTGTTATATCTTTGTATATATTTTCAAATTCTTCAATAGTATTGTCTGTTGCTTTGTCAGTTTCGATAGTCTTATTTGGTTCATTTTTTGTGACTGGTTCTATTTTAATATCAGGTACTGTAGGTTTTTCAGTTTTTAGTTTTATTTCTTTCTTTTCAGTTAGAGGTTGGTCAATATTTTTTATATCTTTTGTATTGTTTACAAGTGGGCCAGTAGTGTCATTATTATTCGGTAATTTAACTGAGTCTGTTTTTAAAGGAGCTTTATCGTTATCTTTTCCTGTTAGTATTTCGGCAGTGTCTTTTGTTTTACCCAATTTGCCATGGTCTTTGATTGTTGATTTGGTAGTATCCTTTGTCGAAGACGACTTGACGTATTCGTCTATAGTCAGAGATTTGCTAGTATCTTTTCTGATAGGCGACTTATCTGTCATGTCTTGGCCTGTCGGTTTAGTAGTTTTAAAAGGCGATTTCGCATCGTCCTTTCTTGTTGAAAATACTGTTATTTCTTTTTTAATAGGGGACTTGCCAATATCTTTTCGCTTCGATGATTCAGTAATGTTATTTCTCATAGGTGATGGAGCTGAAATTGTTCCCATTGATTTAAAAGTATCTACTTTCATAGGTGATTTGTTATCAACGTGAAGCTTGGGGCCTTTTTCTAAAGCAAGTTTTTCATAAGACTGTCCGGCTATTTCAATCTTATTTTTTTTTTCTTTTTCATGAATTATAACTGGTGATTCAAATAGATCTACAGAGTCTTTTAATAATCTTTTTTCGTGTATCGATGATACATCTGGCTTAGTGAAACGCTCTCCTAAGAGCTTTATTATTTTACTTGGCTCAAAATCATCATTGTTAACTTTTTCTGTCAGAATTAAAGGTGATAATTCCTCATCAGTCTTTTGTATGTCATTTATTTTCTTATTAGACACTTCTACATTTACTCCAATATTATCGAAATATGTTCGTTTTTCTTTAGGTATATTGTTTTCAGTATCTTTAGATGATGTTGCAGGTTCAGTATCAAAGTAATTTCTCGTTTCTTTCATCATTTTGATGTCATTAAAAGCAGACATTTTATTTTTATCATTATCATCATTATCACACTGCTTAGAAGCAATTTCTAATTGCTCAAATTGTCTTAACGAACTGTCACTACCTTGGCTAGATTTTAAAGACCTTATGATTTTGCTTACTAGAGTTTCACATGGCTTTTTGGCTACTTTAGCCAATGGTTTTTCTATTACTGGTTCTTTAAAAACTTCAATAGTCACATCTTTGTCATTAGATTCTATATTTTGAGTTACACTTGTACTAGATACGTCAACAAAATATGTACCTCTGAGCGAATTGAAGCTCTTTTCTTTAGTATCTTTGTTAATATCATTATTGTCATTTGATTTATTATCACTAATGAAATAAGTTCCTCTGCATACGAAATCACTTTCCGCTGAAAATTTCTTTGTATCCTCAGGCATATTAATATTTTGAGTTTTATCCAGCGTCGTATTAATAGTATCATTTTTGATGCTTTCATTGCGTTCTACAGAATCATCCTTTGTAGTTTCATAGGTTTCATTTGTAGAATCATTATCATCATTTGCTTCACATTTACTATCATCATGAATAGTATCATCTTTCTCAGTAACATTACTATCGTCGTTATTTTCAACTGCAGTTGTGTTTGAGTTATTAGAGTCATTAGCTTTAAATGTGTCTCTGGTGTTCTCATTATCACTATCGTCTTCGTCGTCATCAACATTGTCTATGGTATGTACACTATTACTAATTTGTTTAGCAATAGATTTATTGAGTTCTTCTTTTTTGAAAATAGGCTCTAAGCTCTCGTTGAATGGATCGTTATCTTCATCACTATCGCATTCATGATCAGATAAAGTAATTACTTCTTTATATGCTTTTCCTGTAACAAAAAAGATTATGAAATTTAGAAAATTATTAATCAGTCAAATTAGTATCTAATTAAAGAAAATGTGATCACTGGATAGTATTTTTTACGTAACTATAAAATATTATTTTTGTTTTACGCAGCTAAATTACTTGGAGCATTTGCATGAAATTTAGTATAGAAGAATTTTCAACCTTGAGGATCGACATAGGCATATTTCTATGGCGATAACCGGGCAAAGTAGCGGGCAAAAGTTAATGTAATGTAATGTTCGTTTTTCTTTAGGTATATTGTTTTCAGTATCTTTAGATGATGTTGCAGGCTCGGTATCAATGTTATGTAGTATGGAATAAATGTATCAAAATAAATATATATATATTTATTTAGGCAGCTACATACTAAACTTGTGAAATGTCTTGATTCTACATGTACAGTCGGCCAAAAATATGGTCTATCACCCTACGGATGAAATTCATTTAAACGTCATAAGCTACAAAGTTGATTTTCCCTTGAAATATTCTGACAGTTACGAATTTCAACCTTAATTCTATTTTGGTTACAAATGACCACTTTCTTGGCCGACCGTACATGTAATACCTGTTCGCAAGCAATAGGTAAAGTCGGAGAAAAGAATAAGGAAATAAAATCTCGCGTATATATTTTACTAGCTGTCAGGCGCAACTTCGTAATTTTTTTCCCGTTTTTGCAACATTTCTCATTGCTGCTCCGCTACTATTGGTCGTAGCGTGATGTTATATAGCCATTCCTCGATAAATGGGCTATCCACAGTGAAGAATTTTTCAATTCGGATTAGTAGTTCCTCAGATTATCGCGTTCGAACAAACAAACTCTTCAGCTTTATAATATTAGTATAGATAGTACAATCTTACCATCTCTTTCTTCGATGAAAGCGCGGAGTTTTTCGACTTCTTTTACAGCGTGTTCACGCGCTAGACGTTCAGAAGTTAGCTCTTCCTAAAAGGTTAAATTATAAACGAATTGAGTTTATTTTTAGTGTGTGTTTTAGTGTGAAAATTTACATTTATTATAGATGTAAATTTTCATAAATTAGTACATATTAATAGTAAATTATGGTATAAGTGCGGTAAGTTGAATATTACAGCCGAGGTGATATTGCTAGCTACAAGAAAGCAGAGGCTGTAATTATCAAAGCGCACGTATGTCATACGACGTTTTATAACATATTTGCGAGGAAATAAATAAAAAAACTATACAGCCAAAAGAAAAAGCGCGCGGATTAATTTTTACTTGTTCACAAATTAGCGATTCGCGCGTATCAGCACTTTTTTTTAAGGCAAAGACACAAAAACAGCCAGTATTACTAATAAAGTAAATTAAAATTTTTGTCTTTTGTTACAGAGAACTAAAGAATTAAATGTTTATTACAGTTTATTAAGAATTACATATTTTATCTCCCAAAGTTAATTTTATTCATAAAATGTTGACCACTTTACTGACATAAAAACTCTTTGCTAAGATTTAAAAATGTACCATTCGTTTTAGACGGAGCATCTTGATAAGCCGTGCGTTTTACATTACATTAACGCACACGTAGTAATGAGATAGATTACGATATTGAAATTGGCGAAATAGGAGACCCTTTACGAGCAAATTTCTTATAAATTATGTTTACTACACTGGTTTAGTGATTTCAGTATACAGTGTTACAATAATATATTTCAATGTTCCTTACTTCCATAAAGGCAATCTTGGTCATTAGTTGGGCGACCTTAGCTTGTAGAAATCGTGATGGTGTGCCGTCAGCGTTGTCTGAAGACTTCTTGGTAGCTTTAGCTAGTCTGCTCTCGTATTCTTCAGCCATATCGTCCATCTTGGATAACATTAAAAACATTATACATTGTATGTTGTTTCAATGAAAGGTAGTCGTTAAAGGTTCGTCGGTAGAAGTAAACAAAGGCAAACAATAAACTGACAGTGATTTCAAATTCAAATATTTCGCAATAAAACGTAATAGTGTAATTGACTCGTAAATTAGGAAAGGAGCAGTGGACCGATATAGGCTGATTCGTTTTTATTTTTTTTTCTCCCGCTATAGGATACAAGCCCTGTGTCGCGGGGGACTTTACAAACATACAAGTCACGGACACAAAGTACACCCAGACTCGGAACAACCATTTGAGGATCACACTAAGTAATGTCTCGTGTGGGAATCAAACAAACGACCTCTTTCGTAGCAGTCGGACCCACTCCCATCGCGCAATAGAAGCAGCCAAGATTGAATACATAATCTTTTTGCGGGGTAAGTTTATGGAATCAATTTTGATACATATGGTTAAGAAATATTCAGCCTATAAATTAATTTGTTTAAATTGAATCTAGTTTTTAAGACATACCATTGTTTAAAAAATACACGATTTTACCAATCTACCATCATAAACGCGAATAATTTTATTGTACTAAAAATTCAAATGAAATTCTTATTCAGTTGGATATAATTTAATACTCACTTCAGACTTCAACGCCTTGAGTTGAGCTTCATAATACTGTCTCGTCATATCCTTGGCCTCTTCTACTAATTCCATCATTGTGGTTGCAGCCTCTTGTTGGCGCTCGTCCATGGCCGCTATCAGCTCTTTGTTGCGCGCTTGTGCTCTGAGAAAAATATTGCAATACCATACCACGGGGTCTCATCACGAAGAAACAGAAATGTAGGTCAAATAAATATCAACAGATGGCGTTATAAGTATCGATTTGATATTGAAGTTTTTTAAAACTTGGAATATCAGAAGATAGGTACTAGAAATGTGTATTTTTTTATTTTTATTATTAAGTTATACAAGGGGTTGTAAAATAATAGGTTCCTAAATCAAATTTCCATAACTTTACAAAGTTTCTAATGAAGTCATAACTCTAGCGGAAATTTATTTGTACTACGTTGTGATAGGCACAACTTAAACATTAAACTGGTTCAATCTAACAATAGATGGCACTATTTGGGAATTCCGATTCTGACCTGACTCATTTTGTTGATATATTTTACTTATTTTTCGACGAGAAGAGAAGAGTGACATAAAGTTGTAGTAAATTACAACTAGAGATAAAAGAATTGAAGGCTTTTAAACCCCATAAAAGAACTAGACTCCTGTTCCATTGCCCGTCTTGTTCTAGGGGGAGGGGGTAACACCGGCTAAGAGTAAGTTAGTTCACGCGATGTGGCAAGGGGGGGGAGGGGGTTAATAAGTACATAATCATACACTTCCCCTCAACGCCTTAGGCAGGACCCGCTATTGAATGTGTCTTTTACCCGACTACGGAGGGTAATGTGTTTGACGTGTATGTATGTACATATGTATGTATGTGATTTTGATCAATTTTGATGATTCATACGTCGATCGATTCGTATTAATCTTGTAAAGACATGACAGCAATCGAAATTCAAAATGGCGACAGCCAGACGCCATATTGTGATAAAGAAAAAAATTAAAGTCAACAAACTACTAAACAAAGACTCAAGACTGACTCGTTGGTCTTGCGCCTAGTCGCTCGTCAGTGGTGTCGGTTTTGATGGGTTTCTGCCCTATGACTCCATTAACTTCTATCGGGCTATAACTAGGGACAAGACTACTCGTTGATCCTGCGCCTTGTCCCACTCAAATTTTATGATTTATTGACACATTTATGACACATCGATCCTGCGTCAAATTCTTCTTCAAATTACCAAAACCAACCGGACAGCTGAAGTCCATGTTTTTGCGAACGAAAGAAATTAGTTGAAATAAAAATGCATTTTAAAAATAATTATCAAGGTCAGGTTATAAATAGGTACGTACTTACACGTGCCAGCGGTGTTTTCAAAGACGCCGGCTTCCGATCAAATGTACCGACCGATGTCACAAAATGCCGAGAATAGAGAAAGTTAGCTCATAATAATTTATTTCATTATTTATACCTACAGTAGACGCGCGGGCGGTCGCGCTAAGTCAATAAACTTTGGGTTATACAATAAGTAAAACACACCTTTTTGTAGTTTGTTTTAGATATAGTTGCTTAAGCTAATAATGAATTAATTTATATTGAATGCCATACCTATATTACAAAGTAACCGAAAATAGCTTAGACGAATGCACGGTTAGCCAATTATATATTATTATTCCAAAAAAGCAATGCCCGTGAACGATGTCTATGCAGTCTAAAGTACGTAAAGCATGCATTGTATGAATCATGCCTTCTGTAGTGTCGTTATTTTATACCGCTGTCGGTAGGGCCAGTCGGGCGCGGGCGGTCGGGCGCTTAAACCAGTAATGCCGACGCATTGCTACACTACCGTAACGGTTATACGACACAACTTAAAATTTGTTTCTTTTTGAATGAGCCTACTAAAAACCTGATTGTTAGGTAATAATGTTGTTTTAATAGACATTATTTTTTTATTATTTTTCGTATTGTTTACCCGAGGATCTAACTTTCGGATCGGTCAAGGTTATCTTACAAATAGTAAATACGTAAATATACTAATTATAATGGGACTAGACTATATTGTTTTTTATATTTGAGTTGATAGCAATCTACCCAACCTACGAGTTTATGCCATTTTCGGTCCAACAGTGTGGTTCGTTTCCGAGTTATGCGCAAATTTATAAAAAAAGGACATTAATGCGAAAAATCGAAAACTACTTGCATCAAAGCTGAACTTTTATTATTTTTTTGATTGAAGGCACTGTTTTCGAGATATGAGCAAATTCATAAAAAAACAGTGTCCCTTTTTTATAAATTCGCTCAAACAGCGATTTTATACTTTGTCCCATACATTATCTAGTATTGGTGCAAATGCAAGTATGTGCATCTAAAAGACAGACAGACTGCGCCTAGTACCACAGTCCTGCTCAGCACATGCATTACAATCTACATGTCCTGCGCCTAGTCACAGTCCTGCAGTACGAAAATGCATTACAATCGACATGACCGAAGAGGGAATAGGCGCATGATAGACCAATCGGACCTGCGCCTAATCATAGTCCTACAGTACCTACGAAAATGCATTACAATCGACATGACCGAAGAGGGAATAGGCGCAGGATCGCCCCAATTGGTCCTGCGCCTAATCACAGTCCTGCAGAACTCAGGACTAAAATCCATCAAAATCGAAATGACCGAAAAAGAACTCGATCGACCAGTCGGTCTTGCGCCAAGATAATATTCGATATTTACAAATCAATGCATCAAAGAGGCCCCGCGAGACGTGCAGTCGTAGATATGCAATTTTCAAACTTAAGTCAATTTCTAAGATTTTATGTTACAATGTCGCCGGACAGGCTCTTACTCGTTCAAACCGTGTTACATGGTATTTTAAGCCGTTCGGAAGGGGTATTATTGGCCCCTTTCAAGGTGTAAGCCGTATAAACGGGTATATTTTTTTAAGCGCTCCAAAAAACCCTATCAAAAACCCTTTCAACGAATATTCGAACGGTCCTTGCATGTGGGGTATCATCGTGTAGGTATTTTAAAATCATGATGAGGTTTCTAAATCATATTAAATAAAAAATAAATTAAAAAAAAGACACATTTAACATTATTTTGGTCCCCGTGATTTTAAGCAGGCGGGTTTTTGTTTTTTTATTATTTATTTTTTTATTTATTATACGTGTAAATTTTACGAAGTATGGGGCGCAAACCTACCTACCTACCTTTTTGTTCTCAAATTTCTGGTTTCTACAAGATCAATGTGATCACGAGGTCAAAACCTTGAACCCCTATATCTTACGAACTATAGGGCGCAAACCCACCTTGTTTAATAAAACTTTTCGTTTTGATGAGATCTGTGATCACAGGGTCAAAAATTTGCACACCTATTTCTTACGAACTATGGGGCACAGACCCACCTTGTTTGTACTCAAACTTCTTTTTTTGACTATATCTACGTGATTGCAGGGTCAAAACTTTGAACTCCTATATCACACGAACTAAATATCTGTGGCGCGGTGGGAGTGTATCCGACTGCTACGCAAGAGGTCGTGGGTTCGATCCCCACCCAGGATAAAACTTTGTGTGATGAGCACGATGGTTTATTCTGTGTCTGGGTGTTATATGTCTATAATATGTATGTATTTAGAAATATATAAGTATGTTTATCAGTTGTCTGGTTTCCATAGTACAAGCTCTGCTTAGTTTGGGATCAGATGGCGTTGTGTGAGTTGTCCCAAGATATTATTATTATTATATTATATGGCATAGACCCACCATGTTACTATGGAGTTAAAATTTTGAACGCCTATATCACACGAACTATGGGGCGCAGATCTACTTTGATTCTCTCTCACACTTTGTTACTCGTTCAAACAAGAGTTTGAGTACAAATAAGGTTGGTCTACGACCTATAGTTTGTGTGATATAGGCGTTCAAAGTTTTGACCCCGTGATCACATAGATCTCATCAAAACATCAAGTTTGAGTACAAACATGGTAGGTTTACGCCCTATAGTTCGTAAGTTATAGGAGCTCAAAGTTTTGACCCCGCGATCACGTAGATCTCGTCAAAACCAGAAGTTTAAGTAGAAACAAGCTGGGTCTGCGCCCCATAGTTCGTAAAATATAGCCGTTTAAAGTTTTGACCCCGTGATCACATAGATCTCATCAAAACATCAAGTTTGAGTACAAACATAGTGGGTCTACGACTTATAGCTCGTGAGATATAGGCGTTCAAAGTTTTGACCCCGCCATCACGTAGATCTCGACAAAACAAGAAGTTTCAGTACAAACAAGATAGGTCTGCGCCCCATAGTTCGTAAGATACAAGCGTTTAAAGTTTTGACCCCGTGATCACATAGATCTCATCAAAACATCAAGTTTGAGTACAAACATGGTGGGTCTACGACTTATAGTTCGTGAGGTATAGGCGTTCAAAGTTTTGACCCCGCGATCACGTAGATCTCGTCAAAACAAGAAGTTTAAGTAGAAACAAGATGGATCTGCGCCCCATAGTTCGTAAAATATAGCTGTTTAAAGTTTTGACCCCGTGATCACATAGATCTCATCAAAACATCAAGTTTGAGTACAAACATGGTGGGTTTACGCCCTATAGTTCGTTTGTTATAGGAGCTCAAAGTTTTGACCCCGCGATCACGTAGATCTCGTCAAAACAAGAAGTTTAAGTAGAAACAAGCTGGGTCTGCGCCCCATAGTTCGTAAAATATAGCCGTTTAAAGTTTTGACCCCGTGATCACATATATCTCATCAAAACATTAAGTTTGAGTACAAACATGGTGGGTCTACGACTTATAGTTTGTGAGATATAGGCGTTCAAAGTTTTGACCCCGCAATTACGTAGATCTCGTCAAAACAAGAAGTTTAAGTAGAAACAAGATGGGTCTGCGCCCCATAGTTCGTAAAATATAGCCGTTTAAAGTTTTGACCCCGTGGTCACGTAGATCTCGTCAAAACAAGAAGTTTAAGTAGAAACAAGATGGGTCTGCGCCTTATAGTTCGTAATATATAGGCAGTAAAGTTTTGACACAAAGATCTTAACAAACCGGAACGACGAGGAAATCTTAAGAAGGGTTCCTCGTCCTTAGGTAAGTAAGTAATTGAAATGAAGTAGAAAATCCCGATTTTCAAAATTTTTAGCTAAGAACACTCGATCAAGTCAACTTTCAATCAAAAAAACTAAATCAAAATCGGTTCATCCGTTTGGAAGCTACGTTGCTACAGACAGGCACACAGATACATTCATATATCATTAAGCAGATACGCGTTAAATTTATAACACTCGTCATTTTTGTCGAGGGTTAAAAAGAGTTAAATACCTACTCCGATGTAGTCGTTAATGAATATTTACAATAAAATTATTTAAGGACTCTGACAGTTACACTCTCAAGGCCCGTATTAAAAAAAAAGGTCTCAAACGTAAGATCGACCTTGAACACGAGTTCGAGACTCCGTTCTATTCAATAGATAAGTCATAATACAGAGAAATTAAGGCAAAATAATAATATTTTTGCCATTGATATCGTCACAGATAATATAATACTATAATATCGTCGTTGATTATGTCAATTTTAATCCTAAATTGTGGATTTTGTGAAATTATGCATAATCTTTTCACGATTACATTTAAATAAGTATAAAAAAATGTTCTCTGACAATAAACCAAGACCAAAAAGATGATTGATGTAAGTATAACATTTTAGACAAGGGTCACCCATCTATGCACTGACTGTGGTAAAGTTACTTAACTTACGCAAACATTATATCATAATAGAAGTAGGTTCAACTTTGAGATGTACACCGACGAGTTACTTTAGCAATAACAAATTCGTTTAATGTAATTATGTAGTGTCGTCACCTATTAGGGTCAAATTACAATATTTTTAAGGTCTGCAACACATATTGGCACTCGAATGACGTCATTTAAGGCGATTTTCATAACTTTTCTTAAGCTAACAATTATACATGTTTATTAATTAGTGCAGATCCCAAGACGCTAACCGCACTTAGAAGGGAACTCAGATGATATCGTTCTTTAGAACGAATCTGAGCTTCATCTATTAATACGGACCGCGTAGAAGCAAATAGCAACCAACTTTATTTCCAAGTAAACGCACGACCTAGAACAAACCAAGCGGAGGCCTCAATTTTCATCCCTCGATGTTTTTACCGCCATCTTTTGGCGACTTTAGTAAGGAGGGCCATTAAAATCAATCAGCTGTAGCCTGAATCACTAGATGTCGCTTGCTATGCACCACTGCTAATGCCATCTTGCGTCTCCGTAAACGAGCCCGAAAACGAGCCCGAGTTAGGACGATCGCATTTCTTTGTATGGGATGAGGTATCTGTACTAGTATAGTATTATATTATCTGTGACCATACTAAAAGACATCTACGTTGCGTGATTATAAATTATAGCTTAACCGCGCAATTTCGTCAATTCAAATTTTACCATTGTAATTTTTTTTTATATTTTTTGGTCACACGGTTCAAAAGTTAAGGGTGGGGGGGGACACAATTTATGCAACTTTCGGATCGATTATTTCCAAAAATTATCACTCAATCAAAAAAGTTTATTAGGAACCATAATGTTTTTAAAAGACCTGTCGAATGATGTGCATCACGTTGATGTTAGCCGAAAAAAAATTTGCTTCTGTTACATGTATGGAGTGCCCTCCCAAAAAATATTTATTTTTATTATTTAGCTATCAAACTAAGTAGCGGCCACTATAAGACACCTATCACCAAATTTCATCAATATTCATTGAGTAGTCTCTGATTAAAATGCCTGTGACATACGGACGGACAGACAGACAGACAGACGACATGACGAAACTATAAGGGTTCCGTTTTTTGCCATTTTGGCTACGGAACCCTAGAAACATAAGTTAATATTACTAATTATGACATTTCTATTCTCTTCGTTTAGTTATTATCCCCACCCCCCGCTTCCGCAATTTTTTGGAAGTAAATGGTGACACCATTTACTTCCAAAAAATGCATCTGCGCAACCACTTGTTGCCAAGTTCAAACCGGTCAAGTTACGTTGATCCAACTGTAATAATGAAATAAATATATTAAGAAATAAACTTACTGAACCACTTCAAAATGTAGCCTTTCGTTATCGGCGCGTAGTTTCATCACTTCGTTGCTGCAGTTGACAGTCGTGTCTTGTGTACTGCTCTCTAGTGTTGAGCCCAGCATTGTGAAGTTCACCTCTGTAGAAATAACAATGGGCTCCTTATTGATTTCGGTTACGACGACCAATCTCATTATAGACTAGCCAACTACGCAGAAGCTATTATAGCGCACGAGTGTATGAGCAGACACAAGTGCACTCTCTATTTAGACGGCAGTAGACACACTCCCACCGCACCGGAGGGATCTGTGGCGCGGTGGGAGTGTGTCCGACTGCTACGCAAGAGGTCATGGGTTCGATTCCCAGACGGGACAACACTTTGTGTGATCCACAAATTGTTGTTCCGAGTCTGGGTGTACCTTGTGTCCGTGACTTGTATGTTTGTAATCCCCCGCAACACAAAGCTTGTACACAACTGCGGGAATCGTCTTAAAAAAATGTATGCCACTCGGGGACTGCCGCGGTAAAGCAATACATTTAAGCATAGCATTTTTTATCAACTTATCCAATTATAATAAAATTATTTATTTATTTTTTATTTATGCAGTTCTTTTTTTCTTTTCATTACATTTCGGAGCAGCTCGTCTCGATCCGTGCGAGCTTCGTACAGTCGTACCATATACATATACGTTAAGCGAACGCTCGGCCGAGCTACATGGTAGGCGGAGTGGGGGGTGTTAGGTTTTATTTTCGTTACGGAATTTCTTGATTCGGTCGCCGCGCTCAAAGCCCGCGATAAAAGCTATGCAACAGCTTAAAAGTTTAAGAGGTATCGTTAGATTCGTCTTACGTCTGGTCTCAATAATCGAATTATCGATGGATTTGGCCACTAGAAGTATATAATTGACATAAGCTCCATATAAAATATGTAAAAATTCTACCTCTAGTAGCCAAATCCATCGATAGGTAGATTATTGAGACCGGTCTTTAGTGAGAGTGATACAAGGATCAAATTCCTTCACTCTCATAGTCCGATGGGACGAAAATCCGACATCACTGGAGACAGATTAGACTGACGGTTTAACCTACTCTCGGAGGCACGGAGGGGTTTGATAATGTTCGAAAACGGTCACTCATGTATGGATCGACAGTGGTAACGGTACTTAAGCTTGCAGATGTCTTGATCTGCTCAGTCGCCACTGAGTCAGGGACCCCTAGTATCCCTAGGACTACTACATAATACCCCTAGGACACTATAGGAAAAATAACATTTAAAAATTAATACATTAATGGATCTCGATGAACTTAGTAAAGTGCCTCCGACTGCATGAAATTATAAAATTAGCTAATATAAATAACTTTTTATTTCACACCTCTTTATTTTAACATCTCACAGCTGCCATGTTTTTGTTTTAGTGGTTTCTGAGATATGAGGTAATAAAGAGTATTACATACATACAAGATACGCGCGAAAAACACAACCCTTCCTTACAGTCGGGTAATTAAAAATAGTGCAAATTATATCACCAATTGGGTAGATGACTACAATAACAATAAATTATTTTACACTATAACAAAATATTTTAACTGGAAAACAATCTTTCTCTACAATTTTACATTGTCATGAATTTGTAAACATCAAAACAAACATTGAAACAACACGATTTCACCATACAAAAGAATGACGTCATTGTTTTGTATTTCATATAAATTAGTAAAAGGCGCATCGTTTTGACGTTTTTTAAAAAGATACTGATTGGACTTGACAGTCATCTACCCTATTATATACCTAACCTTTCCACTACAATCATGACAATGACTAAGAAGCTACACCTACATAGGTATGTAATCTTTACTTAGTAAAAGCTAAGGTCTTCAAAACTACGCAATGGACTTTGATGTTGTTTGCGATATCATTTAGGTATTTTTTTAAGGCTTATAAACCATAAGCATAATACACGCATATCTATAGATGGTGAGGGAAAATTCGTGCAAATCCAGGCTGCTAATTTTATACAAAAGTAAAAAAAACAGATATTACGTATATCCTGCGCCACGACCGCCAGCGACAGCACGTGCTTGGACTCGTGCGCGTGCGCAGCCGCCGGGTTCAGCGTCACCACCATGCTCATGGCCTCGCCGCGGCTGCCCGAGAACCCGGGGCCCAGGAGACGGGTCAGCTTTGACTCTCTGACCAAAATAATATTAGCTTTAGTGATGTCTATATCTCATACAACACCGGTACCAAGTTAGACCCCTGTGGTACTCCAAAGCTACAATGATCAGAAAGCAAGAAACCAATTCATAGTATTTTTCTACTCGGACAGATACAACTATAAATGCTTTGATAAGGAATATTGAGTAAGTGAGTTTTAGTTTTTTCTTTAGTTATTATTTTTTTACTAAATTTTATTGAGACGTATGCAATCGAAAGCTTGCTGGTAGTAACGATACCTATTATTCTATATTTTTTAAACAATGTTAAATGGATAGTAAACTCAATCATCTTTATTTCGTAAAACCAAACCAATGATTATTTGAAAACGTCAAACTAATACATACTAAGCAAATTGTGTTAGTAATCTACTAAACTATTAGAACAATTTTAGTCAAATTTGGTTCGGAAGTTAATTGATTTCATTGCCTTGTTATTTTCTGACTTTATACATTGCTTTGCGAACTTACCATTACATGTACATATAGAATTATGACTTATCACAATTGTTGCTTTTGCTTCGTGAATAAATAAAGAATTTAAAACTTGATTGGAGATGAACCAGTATGGTGTGAGGGTACAGTTTATTACCTATAAGGCACAAGCGCATCATTCCTGTTCTTTTGCTTCCTCCTCAGCATATGCAAGCACCGTTGCAGCACGAGTAACGAGGAGTTAATAGCTCGAGACTCTTGCATGCGAGCACCAGTGTTCCCAGTAGCTCGAGCTCGCTCGCAACCTGCCAGGTCACATAGACGTATGCAAGATGTACGCACACCTCCGTCACCTTAAAAAAAGTATTATAACATCAGAAACAAAATTGAAAGGCTAAAAACGGCCGCTGGGATGAATTGATGCGGAAAACCTTATAAACGAAAAAGGCTTATGTCCAGCAGTAGGATCGATACGGGCTGATGATGATTAACCGTTGCATCATCATTCATATAATCCATATTAGAGGAAGATCTTTTAAAGTATTCATATCAGCTGTAGGTAAAACCAAAGAAATCTATACTAATATATAAATGTGAATGTAAGTTTGTTTGTTACGCTTTCACGCGAAAACTACTCAACTGATCATCATGAAACTTTGTACACATATTCTTGGAGGTATTAGAAGTAACATAGGATTATAAAAAAAAGGGGAAAATTTACGCAGACGAAGTTGCGCGGGACAGCTAGTATTTATTTAGAGCTACGTACACAGCGACACGATCGCCGGCCTCGCTCTTCCGCACACAAGAATTACTTCACAGTGCGCAGGAGCGCAGGTCAAAATAAAGTAAAATATTCGTTCGTACATACGTTAGATTACGAACGACATGACTATGAGAATACGAAAATGCTCGTTTTTGCATTTTTCCGCAACTTCAAGATTTATCTGCGGGATCATATTAAGATATCCTTAAATTTCTTTATTTCATCTACTAGAAAAACTCTTTGACTAGTGACACAATTTTTTTCGTGTTATAATATTTAGGTTTTCTTTATAAATTTTTGAGAGAGCTGAACCCTGTTTCTCGTAATCTACCCTTAAGGGAAAGGAAAAAGACTAAAAAATAAATACCACACATTTAATTCTACAAGGCAAGCCAAAACCATTATATTACGGATAATCTACCAGCGAGGGAATTTACGACGTCAAATCGTCTAGCTAGCCCATTGTGGAAAAGTATACAAATGCACTACACGAAAAGTTGCGATGCCCGACTGCTCTGCTAATACACTGCTTACACCAGGGAGTGATGTAGTGATATTTTAGGGGGGGCACGATACATTTAACAGAAGCAGAAAAAATTTTTTTTGATCATTCCTCATTGTGTGGCACATAATTCGACAGATCTTTTAAAACCATTTTAAGGTTTCTAATAAATTTTTGATTAAGTGAATATTTTTGGAAAAATTCGCTCCGAAAGTTGCATAAATTGTGTCCACGACATGCTCTTGCCCGGTTTATTACCGAATATTTCCCTTACTACTTATCAGAGAATGAAATATGAATGAATTAAATTATCTATAACGGGGTGCTGCAGACATCAGTCTTTCATAAAGGAAATTGTGTATTGTCGTCTCTAGTTTTTTTACTTGTTTACTTGTCCCACCCAACCATAGACATAGAGACTGAACTGCGCCATAACGTCACAAAATTCACCACTCTTCAGAAATAGACAATGCGACTGTGCAGTCAATACATGTCTCTTTTCTATAATGTCACAATAACATGACAGATATAAGTCTGTGACAACCAATCAGATTTCTAAAAAGAGACAACAATGGCCGTACCTGTTTTGTCTCTCTCACACTTTGCAGCCTGTATTTACTTCATACCTAAAAGGATACGCCGTCCAGTCTCTATGACTATGGTCCCAACAAACTAAAACAGGAGTTATATATTATACCTGTCTCAGTAAGCATGGTGATAGTAAATATGCAGTGCGAGCGAGAAGAATGTGCATGAACCCCAGTAGCGGCGACCATCAAGTTGTGTTTGCCTGCCACCATCACGTCGTAGGCTTCCTCACTTGAACGGACGAAGGCTTGCGATGCACCCTGGGGATCAAAGTAAACTCTGTCAGAAAGAATCTTAAAATTATAATTTCCTAATAAAAAACTAAAAAAAAAAATACTTCTGCAAAATAAACACGTTTTGTTGTCATAAAATTACATTAAAGTTTAAAAAAAATTATTCCCGCGAAAACGCTGTCTGCCATGTTCATGACGTCATCGCGGCAAGACGACTTGACCGACGTTTCGATATAAATTATACCAATACTACGTCACATCAAGGTGGCCCATGTTTTAGGTCACGTGATAAAAAATTTCAACTTTATATTTTAATTTAATAAAACAATTATGTTCATTTATCCAAATCAAAATATTTATGGCTATTTCTGTATTAATTTTGATTTTTATCGAATTTCTTAATGACAATAATAATATCTTGGGACAAATCACACAACGTCATCTGATCCCAAACTAAGCAGGGTATTTAGACTGATAAATTGTTCACTACCCAAAGTACCCTATTATTTGAAAAATAACCGAAGTATATTATTTTTTTATTATCCTTCATTACGTCTGCCTCCATAGCCACCTGATGTGATAGGCTGCGTAAGTTGCAGGCCATTTTGCTTTTCGAAAGTGGGTACGCAGACATAAGTCCAATGTGACGAAAATTCGATACGACCAGAGAAGAATTAGGCACAGGAACGATAGCTCAACATCACTCCCATCTGCTCGTTTGTCGCTTTCGCTGGTGTGCATCTTGTTTGTGGCCATTAGGTAAGATCATTGAAAAGTAAGTTGATATTCATATTAAGCCCAAATTTAGTTTTCTTAGGTGTATGGCAAACATGCTAAAATTTCCGGGAAATCAATACTTAATATTATAAAGCTGAAGAGTTTGTTTGTTTGTTTAAACGCGGTAATCTCAGAAACTACTGATCCGAATTGAAAAATTATTTCACTGTTGGATAGCCCATTTATCGAGGAAGGAGCGGAGCAGCAATGAGAAATGTTGCAAAAACGGGGAAAATTTACGCATACGAAGTTGCGCGGGACAGCTAGTTAATAATAAAAAGATAGCGTCGTACCTTTACATAAACATTCCCTGATGAATCTTCCCTGATTCTTAATTTCGTCCGTTTGTCTGGTGGTGACAGCAAATCATATATGGCTTCATTGTAGATCTCCACAAATGAAACCTGAAAACAAATACAATGGTTATAAGTTATAATATAACCAATATAAACTTTATAATTTTAACACCATCTAATTGTTAAATGTTAAAGGCTTGTAAAACTGATTGCAAGATGTTTAATAAAAAAAAAAAAAGTTTGTTTTTCTTTTTTTTTTTTGGGTTACAATGGTTCTTAAATATAATAATGTCCATTTAACATTATTTTTAATGATAATGTATCTATTAGAATACTTTCTACAGGATGACTTTGAAATCAGTCGACAAATTGATAGGGGAGTATCAGCACCGATAGTACTTACATTATGCATATTGACAAATTGTGAATTTAAGTTGTAAAAAAAACATCCGATTTTATTGTTTAACACGATGGTGACAGATCTATTAAGGTTAAGTAAACTAAAAGAATCAGTACATAATCATTATTTTAAAAATGTCTAAAACTTAAACAAATAAATAAAATGGATCAAAGTTTAAAAATCGTACGACGTGCTATAAAAATCATATGAACATAATTTCGTAAAAACGTAGTTCATTCAAAGGGTCATTGGTCATAAACACCAAATAAAGAAAGTACAGAAGATAACCTTGAAACAACGCGCACAATAACAACGGACACATATACACACGTTCACGGACACGAAATCTCGCGTCGCCTTTCGAACAATGTTTTCTAAAGTGATCTTTATACCCTGTTCCATGTGAACGATGTGTATGTGTGAGTGGCTACGTATGAAGGTTACCTTCTGTACTCTCGGTGTTTTGTGTAATGCACGACGATTAAAATTACTTTACTATAAATCTACCTATAGTCAATATAAACCTTCAATAAAAAGTTTTAAAATAATTTATTTATACTTAAACTAGCTGTCGATTTGCCCGCGTGGTGGATTTTACAACCGTGAGGATTTTTGCGTTCGATCAAAATGTGTATGTAGTTTTTCCAGTCTTACGGAGTTTTATACAAAACTGTACTCATTTTTTTTTATCGTGTGCACAAATCCCCACGGATTCCACTCCTACGAGGGCACGCAGGGGTATGTCGGAGTCGAACCGACTAAAAATCACACGGTGTTCTGGCGCAAAGCCTATGGCCAAAGGTGAGGGTGTCCCTTGCGGAATTGGTGTCTCCACCATTGGCAGGTTTGGTCGATGGTTACAACGACAATTTTTACGACAATGTGGGTTTCATTACCACTTCGTGACAGAAGGTGCGCGTGGAACACGTCGCAACACCATCTCGGGCTTACTTCGTTAAGGACGACAAGTTGCCCTTCTTGTCGCCCTCAGGTCAGAGCCTATGGGGGCCGAAGATCATTTAGTGCTCTTCGACGCCCCGTTTGTGTACTGCGGGACGGATGTGAGCTGGTTGGCTGGGACATATGTCCACTCCCTTTCATTGCGTGTCATCGACGTTACTACACTTTCTAGCGAAAGGCTTTGGACTCCGATGGCTACCTCAAGGTCGTGGCGTTGCTCAGCCCAAGCTGGACATTCCGTCAAGGTGTGCAGTGCTGTATCCTCGCTACAACTCCCACAGTGGTGACATTCGGAAGTTGGTTCCCGCCTATGCGGTGCAGGTACTTTCCAAAGCAACCATGCCCCGTGAGTACCTGCGTCAGCCATGTCTTCTGTTTAGCCAATCCTTCATAATGGGTCTTACTGCCGCTATTGTAGCATACCCTGCTCTTGGGTGCTCAAGCCTTGTTGCCCAATCCATCTGTAATGTATCGTAGAGCTGAGAT
Organism: Herminia tarsipennalis; assembly: GCA_945859575.2. NCBI lineage: Eukaryota > Metazoa > Arthropoda > Insecta > Lepidoptera > Erebidae > Herminia > Herminia tarsipennalis. Next base: position 2,915,377 of record OX243843.2, on the reverse strand, counting down.
TGTTGTACCTTAGTCTCTCGAAGCGTCGGTCGTATATCGCGTTCCAGTGCCTCCTTACGCCACTGATACAGTGACGCAAGACTTTTCGCTACCAAATCCCAAGGCGGTGTTCCTGCAAGAAGGCTTGCTGCCTCAAAGGAGATAGTGCGGTATCCACGTATAACCCGGATGGCCAACGCTCTCTGCGGCCTTCGCAGAATGGCGATGTTGCGGGTCTTCAGGGTTAGTGCCCAGACTGGGGCTCCATAGAGAGCCATAGACCTCACGACCCCTATATACAGCATTCTGCATTGATGATTGGGCAGCAACCTCGATAGTGCAGTCGCTGTACTTATGAGCTTCGGGGCCAAACTACGGAAGTGAGGTCCAAAATCCCATCTGCTATCGAGAACGAGGCCAAGATATTTCATCGTAGATTCGATGCCGATACGAGTGCCTCCCACCATTATGCTGGAGCCTGAGAGTGGCTTGTTTCAAGGGCCGTGAAAACATAGTGCCTCGGATTTGTTGAGAGCCACCTCAAGACCTAGTCGCCGAATCCTACCAATAACTTGTGCCACCCCGGCCGTGGCCAAAAAACACGCTTGACGGTGTGTCTTTCCTCGAGCCGTAACTAGGGTATCGTCCGCATAACACGTAACTGTTGTACCATGTGGGAAATCGCCGCGCAGCACCCAGTCGTAACCGATGTTCCACAGGAGTGGTCCTAAAACCGATCCCTGTGGAACACCGCACGACATAACTCGCCGACAATATCCCTGCCTACTCGGGTAAATAACCGCCCTGTCCGTTAAATAAGCTTCGACAATACGACGGAGGTAGAGAGGCACATCATGATGTACCAGCGCCGCTCTGATGCAGTTCCAGGACAGGGGTTAAAGGCATTAGCGATATCAAGAGACACTGCAAGAATGACCTCACCTTGTGATATCGCGTCTTCCGCCAAAGCCTTAACACGCATTATTGCGTCTACCGTGGATCGCCCCCTACGAAAACCAAACTGGTTATCTGTCAGGTTCGAGCCAGCTCCTGCCAAATGTTCAACTAGGTGGTTTGCAATAATGCGCTCAAAGAGCTTGCCCACCTTGTCGAGGAGCACAATGGGTCGATAAGCAGACGGTGAGTCCGCTGGGCGTCCGGACTTCTTGATGAGGACAAGTTTACCAGTCTTCCACTGTCGTGGAAACTGGCCTCTTTCACAGCATGCGCTGAAGAGTGCCCTCAGTCGGGGCCCGAGAACTTTAAGAGCAAGAACCCACGCGCAGCCTGGTATACCATCAGGTCCTGGAGCGGTATTATACAAAACTGTACCCTAAGAGGGTGAAACAGAAGTTGCAAGTTAGTAAGAAACTCCGTCAGTTTTGAAGAATGTCTGTGAAATTTCGTAATTAGCTATGCGGTTTTAAATAAAGAAAGTGTGTGAAAGTGTTTCAGCGTTTTTGGCAAATTAACCCCCACTGGAAATACAGTAATAGAGGTTGTAAGTTTGTACGAAACTCTGTCAGTTTTGAATTTATATCTGTAAAAAAATGTATTGGGCTTTTAGATTTTAAATAAAAAAAATAAATGTTACAAAAGAGGGTAAAATCATCCACGTTAGTCAAGCCGCGAGTAACACTAAGTATTATTACGTTATTGTAGCCAATCATCTTGAACAATTTTTTTTTTCTAGATTTTTCAGCCTTCGGCTTCGCCTGAAGGTTGTGGCCATAGCTGATTAACCGGCTTCGGCTTCTGCCAAAAATAGGCCTTTGGTTGGACACTTAATTTACATATTAGAGTTAGTTTCTAAAGCAGGTGAGGGTCACCTCCAAGGACTTCCACTTTTCTGAGTCTTGGGCTATTTGTTGCCATTGAGGCCCTAATATTTTTTTAGAAATAGCGACGCCTCCGCGGGCTTTGCGTAATTTCAAACTCACCCAAACATAATGTCTGACCCTGCTGGACAGATCAATGGAGCTGATGGTGAGGTCTGTGTGGAGTTGGACGCTCATGCGACGGTATTTGTCTCGATGTGGCGCCGATACGTGACGGAGTCTTTTCACCCACTAGAAATTAACAAATAATGCATGCACATTAAGAAAAACTCCCGACATTTGAACAAAAGTTTATTATCTTCGAAACAAAGCTAAGACCATCTCATTTAAACTAGCTTTTTAATAATGTAAATACCGAGCAAGGGTTCCACAGCATTGAATAATTGCATCAGCAAAAGAGTGTATGTTCACATACGCCCTTTTGTTTAGCAAGGCAGTTTTTCGGCAAAGAAATCTTAAAATGTTTACATATAATGATAGAGCTGTCGAATGATGTGTCACACATTCACAATGTACGAAATGCCCCCCCCCCCCCCTTAAAATATTTATTTTTATCATTTAGCTATCAAACTAAGTAGCAGCTACTACCAAGACACATTTCCACAAATTTTATAAATATTCATTTTCGTCTTTGAGTAAAACGAAAAAAAGAATTTTTCTTTCTTTCAAAAATGCAATTATTGTATTTGTAAAGTAATTGGCAAGAAATTCCTATAAAAATTACTTCAATATTCGGCCTGCGACATCATAATTTGTTAAAATGCTTTCTGCAACGAAGCAATAACAAAAGCCGTGATAGTTCTTAAACTACCGACTAGATGGCGCATGCGAGGGCCCAACTCGCGAGCATCAAGGGATAGAAAAATTAGAGGTCTAGTAACAAAGTCCAGATAGGTGGTTCGCTTCTGGTGGTTTGCCTCTGTGGAGTGGTGGGAGTGTGTCCTATCACATGGTACACCACTTTGTGTGATCCAGGTGGTTGTTCCGAGTCTGGGTGTACTTTGTGTCCTTGACTTGTATGTTTGTAAAGTCTCCCGCGACACAGGGCTTATACCCTACTGCAGGAGGCGATTTTTTAATATAAATTTACCTCTATACCTGTAATTCAAAATCCTGTTCAGCATAACCAAGTTTCTCAGCACCATTTTCAGCAGGTTTGTAAGTAGGTAGCTGTGCAGCGTCTACCAGTCGGAACACATATTCTAAGGACCTTGGTACCAATCCAGGCGAGTCTACAGTGCCCATCAGAGTGTATGTTTTACCCGAACCTGATGCTCCATATGTAAGGAGCGTGAAGTTATGGCCTTCTGGAAGCTTCTTTAAATTGTCTTTAACCACTTCTTCAAATATTTCCTGGAATAAATTTAATTGGTGTTAAGTTTCAATTAGCCTTTTTATCTGAATGTTTTAACAGAACTTCAGTCACTTTAGGTGACTATGCCAGCCCCATAGGAGCAGATAGTTAATGAGAATGGGAAGACCAGTGGCTGGTTGTTATGGTTAGATAATATGTTTGACAGTCACACTGAGCTTATAACCCCCGGCCTTTCATATTTATATTATAAACTAACTGTCCTACGCAATTTTGTTTGCTTAAATTTTCCCTGTTTTTGCAACATTTCTCATTGCTGCTCCGCTCTTATTAGTTGTAGCGTGATATTATTAAATAGATATAGCCTTCCTCGATAAATTGGCTATCCAACAGAAAAAGATTTTTTCAATTTGGATAAGTAGTTTCTGAGATTACCACATTCAAACAAACAAACAAACTCTTCAGCTTTTTATTAGTATAGATTATAACATTATATTAACAACAAATTACAAAAAGTAGTAGTAATATGTCTAAAACAATAAATAAAATAATAAGGTGTAATCAATAAAATAATAAGGTGTTTTGTGCTGTATTTCATCAGAATCTGTAATGTGCTTACATCCAACATATACCTTTTAGTGTCAATTTAGGAACTTTGTCATACTAATCAATGGATGGATGTTTATAACTCTATCATGCCAGTTGCAACAGTTGAAAAGATCCAGATGAAATTTGGCACAGAAAGAGATAACAGTCTGGAAGAGCACATAGGCTGTTTTATTTCAAAATATTCATGCAAATGAAGTCGCAACCAACAGATGGTGAATAAATAATGGGAGAATAGCTGGTAATCATTACAGAAAATCTTATAAACACAGAGCTTTGCTGGCTGATAAACGTACCTAATTGTTATATCAAAATGCAAGTTGAACTATGGGCTTTTAACAACTGTTGATGTCAACATAAACAAGAGTACCTATACATTAATAATACTTTTAATAAACATTATTGCACTAAAATACTCACTTTTTGATTACATCCTGCGTCAAAAATCTTCGAAAATGTATACATCTTGGACACATTGTGCTGTGTACGGCGACCATGACCCGCCGTCACCGAATCTAAACATGTAACCAGGCATCTCTCAGAGCGGACTTCATACAACGTATTGGGCACTTTAGTCGGCTTTAAACGAAGGTACACCTGCACTAACTCTGGCTCCTCTATCTCCGAATCCTCTTCAAATAGCTCCAACAAGTTTGTACCTTTCTGAGGCCTCGGGCGCATAAACGGATTTTGTATCAGCGGAGGCCTAGGTTCAATAAACGAAGGTATGTCCCGTTTGGAAACATCATAATCAGAAAATCGTATATCTGACATACCTAAAAGTTATGCACTATTTTCAGTTCATCAAAATTGTTTTATAACACTCAAATCAAATGATCAATATAAACGGCAACAGCAACGGTTCAACTTTTGAAATTAATTGTCAATGTCATGTTTTTTATTATTTTACATTGTTATGTTGGCAGGCATGTTAACATGAATGACCATAGTAATCGATAATCGTTAATCTAATCTTATCGATTTTAACAAAAAAAATCGCTTTAAAAAACGGTAAATCACAAATATAAAAATTACTGGTAATTTTATCGATAGCCAATACAATACAGCAGATACTCACGCGACGTACTAACTCGTACGGCACATGAATGAACGACAGTGCTACCAGGTAGATTTTTAACAAATAAGTATCAAATATCGGTATTTAGCAGACAATTCCAAAAAAAAGTTGGTACATTTTTAGTTTACATAGTAAAGATAAGTTGCTTACAAAAAAATAACGATTTAGAACTAGCAATATAATAACATTAACATTTTACTCTGTTTTCTTCAAAAATTAAAATCTATTTTATGATGTTCCTGGGCTCTTGAAATCGAATATTATTATGACTCATCAGGTTGTTGTTGTCATAGTTATTTATTAAATGTAGCAAAAAATACCTGAAAAAATACAAAAAGTAATGTTCAGATCCAGCGTCATCAAAAGTCTGTGTTTAAATGGTTTCTGCAATTAAACTTACAGAGCCGTACAAGTCACGATTGTCGTAAAAGTATATGATATGGAGGTTAAATTTGACTTTGGAGGACATGTCTCGATGCCGAAGTTGGTATCGGCTTAGGGCCGGTACTCCTAAGGTTGCGAGGTCAAAATTTTAACAAAATATAATAATTTAATATAACTATTGCACAGAAAATCATTGAATACTCGTTGTCATTGTTATCAACATGCATGGCACGAACTAATACTATGGGGTAACTCGACTGGGGCATTTTTGTCTCAAAAATGTCAGTCGTGCAGACCACTAAACAGAGCAGAGCAGATTAATAAACAAATCAAATGAAAAATTTCAGTATCGGTAATTAAGGAGCGAAATAAATACCGATACAAAATATAGGTAATCTATATTATACCGGTATTTTGATATCGATATTCAATTTATCTTGCTAATACAATCCCTGCACCCCTTATAGAATTATCTGCACCCTAACGAACAAGTCAACCAAACCAAGTTAACGACAATCTTCAACATGCTGAATTGTTGATCTAAGCTGATGGTGGAGTTAGCGATCAAATTATTGTAGTTTGAAGTGTGATCTTCAATGTAATATTTTTTCCTAAAATAAATGGTTTCAAATCGTGCCATTCATAGTTTACTTGATCTTTGGCCATTCCCGATTCTCGCATTTAGTTTTTATTCGGTCATTCATTCATTCGTTCATAATCAATCAGTCAAATTTTATAAATGTCGGATGTGTGTGTACACTTGTGTATTGTTTTACAGTTGTATATTTATTATACTTTAGATCAACGAAAATAAATATATTCATAGAGAAATGTGGCGGATTTAGTTCGGTATATCATCTTTAAATATATGAACATTCGTTTATTTGTATAGCTGTGTTATCCCATTGATGAATGTGAAGAATTTGTGAAGATGCGATTATTTTTCGTATTTGGCGTGGTGCCATAGTTTTAATTGCAGTTTTATCGAGGATAACTAACATGAAGTGGTCGGGGCTGATCATTTTAACATTGGTGTGTTTGGTTATTCATGGAGTGCTCGGTTATTGTCCTTCGTTGTGTGCTTGTAAGGGGAACAAGGCAGCTGATGGGGCATTATCGGAGCCCCAACCGGGTGAGCTTCTGCGGCTCAAATGTGGCGGCAGCCCGGCTCAGATCACGGAGCTCAAGGAGATAGATCTGAGCAAGCTATGTACTATTGTTGTGAGCTTGTAAGTTTGCATGTTTGACTTTATAATGATAATGAATTGTTAATATCTTGTTTATAATTAAATTTAAAAAATATATTTTGCAGAAATTTATCAGGGAACGCTATTTCGACGCTATCTAGAGAGCTATACTTGCCTAATTTGCAAAAACTGTAAGTATCTTTACTAATATTATAAAGCTAAAGAGTTTGTTTGTTTGTTTAATGCAGTAATCTCAGGAACTACTGATCCGAATTGAAAAATTCTTTTACTGTTGGATAGCCCATTTATCGAGGTAGGCTATATATAACATCACGCTACAACCAATAGAAACGAAACAGCAATAAGAAATGTTGCAACAACAGGGAAAATTTACGCAGACAAAGTTGCATGGGACAGCTAGTATTTAATAAAATAATGAATCCTAATGCTATGAAATACTAATTGTACATAATTTCACTGAAGCACAGATGTGCTAAAGTTGTGATACTTTTAGATTTATGATAGGTTCATTCAGCTTATTGCACACTATTTTATATTATATCCCAAAATTTTGGCAGACAACATGCCAAAATTAATGTCTAGTGGTTAATGATCCTGACTGCTTAGCCAGAGATTGTGGGTTCGATCCCCACTCAGGATAAAATTTAGCATGATGGTTTATTCTGTGTCTGGGTGTAATTAATCAAAAATATGTAGTATTTAGAAATTTGCAAGTTTCTTTAGTTGTCTGGTTGTCATACACGTACAGGTTCTGCCTAGTTTGGGATCAGATGGCGTTGTGTAAGTTGTCCCAAGCTTTTATCATTATTATTACAAAAGTAGAATACCATAATTCTATGTCATTTATCACCTACTATAAACAACTTATGTATTGTTCTATAAATCAGCTTGATTATAGGTACCTGAACAAGTTACGCATACATAGATAACAATATGGGGATTACCTCACAGTGGTAGAGCCAAATCGTTTTTTGTTCTTTGTTTTTCTGCATCAGGGCAATCTATCAACAGTAAGCCGCTGTTCTGTCTAATAATCTGGTATCTGTTTTTGTGGTACAACTAGGTGAGACACTTTATAAATTAGTGTCTCATTCCAATGCGATGAATCTGTTCATTAGATTTGGAGCACTGTGTCTAGTTAATCTCCTCTATCACAGTCCTTTGTCTCCACTAAATATAGGGCAAGTTCATTTTTGTAATTTGTAATTAATTTTAGGATTCTATAGCCAAAAGTGGTCTTGTAGTGGTGAAAAGGGGTCTAGTAGTAGCCGCTACTGAGTTTGATAGCTAAAGGATGTTTCACTCCATACATGTAATGAAAGCAGATTTTTTTTCAGCAATCATCAATGTGTATGGCACATCATTCGACAAGTCGTTCAAAAACATTTTGAGGTTTCAAATTTCACTTTTTTGATTGAGTAAATATTTTTGGAAATAATCGCTACGAAAGTTGCATAGATTGTAACCCCCCCTAACTTTTTAACCATGTGACCAAAAAATATGAAATTATTTCACACATAATCAGGTATACGGTCATTGAGTTATTGCCGAAAAACTGTGTTACTCAACAAAGTGGCATAAGTGCCAGGATCATACGCTCTTGTGTTGTTTTATTGTTGATACTTTTAAGTTGTGATATATGATTTTACTTATGTATTTAGGTATGTTAAAGGTGACTCTCAGTGTCTTAAGTCTCGAAACGTTCTGTTATCTCAATATTGCTGTTGCTAGCTGTACCCCAGAGTTGGATGCCATATATCTAAATTGGTTTCAAGATAGCTTTGTAGACTGATAGCTTGGTGTAAGTGCTCATTTGAGAATGGCGTCCTATTAGCCAGTGCATACTAGGTAATTTTAAATCCAGCTCTTTCCACTTGGCCCATATGTGTTTCTGCCATGTTAATCTTCTGTTGAAGTGCATGCTTAAGTAATTTACATGTTCTTCTTCTGTTTCTTCTTTGTCTGATTATGTCATTATTGATTTTTACTGGAGGACAAGTGTCTCTCCTGAGGGTGAGTGTGATAATTTAGTTACCATGAATTCACCAGATTTTAAGTCAGGTTAGGTGGCTTACTAGGTTTATGTGCTATTTTCTATTGTCCTGGGAAGTGACAAAATCGTAAGCAGGCATTAAATATGTTGGCTTTTGCCTTTATTGGTAGGTTTTTTTGGAGAACAATCAATTAGATCGTAACGTAAATTTCACGAGCTACTTCGGTGGGGTTTACAAAATATAAGCGAAAGACTCGTTTGATGGGCGCTTTCTAGGTAGCGTTTAATTTCGTTGTCGTACTCGGGTCTCGACTTAGGAAATAGTTGAAACACTTTATTAAGGTGATCTGTGAATCTATTGACCTGTTCCAGGTCCGATCTGCGGAATGTGGCTATTGGGGCGTTTTTCGTTTGTCTTCCAAAGCGTGACGTTGTAAAAGGTTTATGGCATAGGCCTCCTCCACTGACTTCCACTGTTTTCTATCTGCCACCACTCTTAGCCAATGGGGACCTAAGGTCATTTTTAATTCGTCCTCCTATCTTCTCACTTTGCGACCTCGACTTCTAAACCTATCTCTTGCGTACTAGACAGTCACCTGTTCACTCTATTTTTGAAGCTTACACGGAAGCAAGTGCCCAGTCCATCTCCATTTTAGTTTATCAATACATACCGATTGACCAAGGGTCTTTTTGAAAGAATCACAATTTGATTTTAGGCTTTGCCAATATGGTACTATGTTTTATCACAATAATGGTGAAGAGTTAATATGACTATGTGACTTAAATAGGGAGTTTTAGCTTTCCTTCTAGGAGTCCACTGCTCCGGCTCAGCAGTTAACATGCAATACGATTGTAAAGTGTATTTTAAAATAATAAAACGAAATAGTTCACGGCTTAACACGAAGGCGAAGCGCTGGTGCGGCGTACTTCAGCCTAGTCATATTTTAAATTTTGCTACTTATAATATAGACACAGACTAGGAGTAATTATGTAGTGCCAAGATCTGACGAGGGAGGGGAAAGGGGTGAATAAACCGGGACCCATGTCCCAGGCGCCACGTTAAAGGGCGCCAAATTCCATTAAGGGTGTCAAAATGCCCTGGCTGATGTTGAAACAAAACAAATGCACCGTCCCCCTACCATATGATAAGCATGTTATCATAATAAAACACTGAAGAGGCGCAATCATCAAGTTTTACTCCTGGGCAAACTCCGGCACTGTAGCTATACAAATACAATAATTGCATTTTTGAAAGATAGAAAAATTTAAATCCAGACTCAGGAATCGAACCCGAGACTTCCTTAGCCAAACCGGGGCCAGAAGCGAACCACCTATCTGGACTATGTTACTAGATATCAAATTCTTCTATCTCTTAATGCTTACGGGTTAGGCCCCCGTAACGACATCTAGTCGGTAGTTAAAGAACTATCACGGCTTTTGTTATTGCTTCGTTACAGAGAGCATTTTAACAAATTATGATGACGCAGGCCGAATATTGAAGTAATTTTTATAGGCATTTCTTGCCAAAGACTTTACAAATACAATAATTGCATTTTTGAAAGATAGAATTTTTTTTTTTTTTTTTTTGCTATACTTCTAAAAACTACATATATATAACATGGTGGGAAATCGCCGATCCTTACTTTAGTCATTGTAAATTAAACATGTGTCGTATTTATTTAACAGGGATTTAAGCAGAAACCAGATATCTCTAATAGAGTCGGATGCATTCTACAACATGACATCATTACAACGCCTGGATCTCTCTTACAATCAGATAAGCAATGTGTACAAGGAGATGTTCATAGGTCTTACTAACCTGGAGAGGCTGATTCTGTCACAGAATCATATATCTGCTATGTCTGCCGGCACGTTTGATCATCTCGTTGGATTAAAGCAATTGTAAGTATGGAACTTAAAAGTATTTAATACTGATGACCCGCTTCGCCTTTATACGATATTTAGCCATTTACCTGCAGAAAAAATCTTGTTAAATGATTTAATTGTATTTATATTTCTCGTCTGTTGTATTCAGGTCAACTAGGAATTTTGATCCAATTTAATATGAATTTGTAAAATCTAGAGCTCATCAATTCAAGTTCAAAATTGTCTACGGACCCGAACTTATGTGCTTATTCAAAAATATTTAGACTGTAAAATTAACTTAGGTTTAGAATAAGGTCTTAAGTAGATCTATCGATATCGACACCGTATCCTTTGGCCGAAAGTGATACGAACATGTACCGATTTTCTATCTCCGATCCGATCTATTTCGACTGATAAATATTTATGAAATGTTGAAGGAGTCTTAGCGTTCTCATTTTGTTCTTTTTTCCTTGGCTCTACTTACTTCTTATCTATACTAATATTATAAAGCTGAAGAGTTTGTTTGTTCGAACGCGGTAATCTCAGGCATTTACTGATCTGAATTGAAAAATTATTTTACTGTTGGATAGCCTATTTATCGAGGAAGGCTAAAGGCTATATAACATCACGCTACGACCAATAGGGTACCAACAACGGGGAAAATTTACGCAAACGAAGTGACCTGCGCGGGTCAGCTAGTCTATCATAAACAAAACATATTTTAAACTATGAAAATAATGCTTATGGGGAAAAAAAAATTCTTATTTAGGAGAACAAGATATCTTCTGCTTAAAATACCATGCATTCTTTCTCAACAGGGATATAACAGAGAACCCGTTAGTCTGCGATTGCGACCTGCTCTGGGTTGGAGACTGGTCACGAAACACAAGCGTTAAACTAGTCAGCAATCCAAAATGCGCCTTCCCAGAAAACATGGTCAATAAAAACGTCAGAAAATTGAAAATATTCTTAGATTTATCTGCTTGTGGCAGTGTTCTATCATCTAACACGTTAATTGTGAAGCCATCACACGACCAGGTCGTCTTCCAAGGAGATACATTAACATTATCCTGCAATGCCCCTTTTGCTTCAGTCATAGCGAAGTATGAACTTCGCTGGTTGCATCCAATGCTTGAAATATGCGATGTAAACGTCACGAATACTGACATGCAAGATGAAGGCCTGGCTGAAACTACAGTTTTCTTTCCGAATATTACAAATCATCATATGGGAAATTGGACTTGTATGTATAGTGACCAGAATCATATAAGGCATAATTATACCGTTGAAGTTTTAGTACTGTCAAACAGTACTAAATATTGTAATACAACATATACTGTTAATAATAAGGGCTTGTATTCATGGCCTCAATTACTGGTAAATCATACTGCTACAGTACCTTGCAGAAGCGGAGAAGGATTTGCTTATAGGTATTGTTATTTGAATGAGAGTAATAATGCTACTTGGGGTGAACCAAATACTAATGAGTGTTCGTATATGAGTAATGTGACTAAATTGCTACAGCAATTTGCTTTGTTAAATGTCAGTTTAGTGCAATATTCAGCTGTGAATGCAACGGAGAGATTGGCTATGTTGATTCAGGAGAAGACTTATCCGTTGGCTGAAATTGTTGATCCTGATGATGTTATGTTTATAGCGAAGGCTATAAGGAATTATATGCAGTATATTGCGGAGGAGAAAGATTTAGGTGAGTATAAGTGTGAAAGATTTTTTTTTTAATTATTATTATCTTAAAACTATGATAATGGTCGATTATTTCTTGTCATCATAAGCTAGCGTAGTCATAAGTCTATCTGATTTTGTTTAATTTCAGTATTATGGTAATTTATATGTTTACCGCAGAACTCTAGACAATATTTTTTTTAAGAAAAATTAACTGCCCTCAAGGAAAAAGAAATGTCGCACGTCACCGAACGCATATTTCGCTGACTCTCTCCTATGTTTTAGTCTATATATATCTGGTGTTTTATAAGTTAGGACAACGTTTTATACAATAAAACCATCCCAGAAATAAATAAAATAAGCAGTCGAATAGCGGAACACCTATTTTAATCGGATAACTGGCTTTTAAGATAATCCCAACAACGTTTTCAAAAAATGAAACCTAGCTAGATCGACTTATCAGCCCCGAAATATCCGACATATTAAAATATTATTAAATAAATCAGTGGCGGAGGGTCCTTAGAATACCATTATTTTCGGCTTCCCTTTAAATTGTATTTAGTTAATATTGTATGTACAAAAATCATCTCCAACTAGATACATTTTCGTTTCGGGTTACCTCAGAATTTTTTAACCTTTCGCCTCTGATATATATACAAGAATTGCTCGTTTAAAGGTATAAGATATACATACATACGATCAAGGGTAGGGTACATTCACCGAAAGGGTGGTTCTGTACATACAGGTCAAACAGAGAAAAACCACAAGAAACCGAATTAAAATACGTATTTTACATTACAGGCCCGACATTGTTAGATGTGATAAGTTCGACGATGAACATAAGCATGCCCGTGATGGCTCGAGCAGAGTCCTTATACGGAGTGTGCACTGACATGGCTCAGGCTGCTGAGGAAATATCTGCTTATATTGCCAATATGCGTGGCCAAAAGGTAAGATTGATGTTTTAAATTATAATCCTGTATTGTGTTTGAATTTGACTGTCCTGTTGGTCTAGTGGTAAGTGACCATGACTGCTAAGCCAGAGGTCGTGGGTTCGATCCCTTGGATAAACCTTTGTGTGATGAGCACGATGATTTATTCTGTGTCTAGATCTAATTTATCTATAACTAGCTGTGCCCCGCGGTGTTACCCACGGTTTATTAGCCTAGTGTTAATCCAGGGTGTAAGCTAACTCCATACCTTATTTTATTAAAATAGCTCCATCCGTTTAGACGTGAAGAAGTAACAAACATACACACTCACATACTCACAAACTTTCGCCTTTATAATATTAGTGTGATACTTAAGTATATTTATCAGTTGTTTTCATAGTTTTGCTTAGTTTGGGATCAGATAGCATGGTGTGAGTTGTCAGAAGATGTTAATACATATTATTATTAAATATAATAAAAATGATTTATTTAAAAACATTGTGTATATTAGAATTGTTATTATTCTGGTATTTTTTACATATATTATGTTTTTAGGCTTCCGTACCCAAAGCGTAAAACAGGAGCCTATTACTAACACCCGTATTTATAAACGAGTCATTACTTATTACTTAGCCATTACTTCCTTGAGACACGGCTAGTTCTTAAAGTAATTACTTAGAAAAACCTATTTTATAGACGAGTAATATTCCTTACTTCCTTGAGCAAACTAGCCAAGTATTACTTATTGCTTAGCAACCGATGAGCCGCGAAAAACGTTCCTTTACATAAACAAGATTTTATTAAAGTTGCAAAATAGAGATCCAAAAATATATTACGACAAGCTAAAATAGCTAAAAATTTTAAAACTTTAAAAATTAATAATACAGAAAATAATCAGACCAAATTTTGATTTTATCGATATTCTTCAATTTTAGTTTTCTGAATGTAACGAAATGCAACATAATTGAATAGTAATGCTACCAAATGAAATAGTCCGTCACACTTAAATAAAGTATTTTTGAAGAACTTATTTTTAATTTAGCGTCATAAAACTCGCTTGACGTCGCCCTAGAAAAGTCACTCATAATAATTAATACATATTTATTGATATAAAGATTCTCGAATTTAAGAGAGATAATTAATTATAAAAGTTATTGTTATAACAATATTTTAAATAATTTATTTGAAATGAAATGTTAATCACTGAAGACATCACCTGTGTTTTACTGTTTTATTTAAAGGAAGTTTTGCTGGTTAAATACGGGCACTATAATTTAAGTAGCAAGGGTGTATTTTATAATGGTTGAAAGCCCGCAAGCCTAAGGCCGGAGTCAGCTACCCCGTTGTGTCGACTGCATTACTTGTCCCGGTGAAATCTCAAGTACCACAATCAATAGATTTTGTCAGTGTAGCTAGAAGCCCCTGTCAAGCATTACCCGGATAGTACCTACAACAAACAGAGATAAAGAAGATACAAAAGATGGTTTTGTGACGGTGCAAGTAAAGAAGCGCCGACAGCCAACCATCAAGAACCGCTGCGGCAAAGCTATGCAAGGGAACTCTGTGCGCCGCGGCGCCGAACACGCCGGTGTACATCTCGCGCCCGCACGTACCAGAAGTTCCGCTAGACGAGGGTGCAGATTCTGGAGTCGCGACGCATGGTACTTATGAGAGAGTGAAGCGTACCTACTGATATAGTTTTAATATATAGTGGTTTTAAGTTGTATTTACTTTTACTAGCACTTCACTTATTGTATTATACTGACAAGTATGTTATTCGGCAAGGTATAGATTTTTGTGGGCCAAAGATGACTAAAATAAATGTTATATTATTATTATTATTATTGTATTATTTACCCACTGGCTGGCATAGCGCCAAATAAATTGTTTTTATTGTCCAAACCTTACATATTTTAAAATATCTGTTAAGAAAAATAACCTCTCCATAAAATTCTTAATTAAAGCTACTCGTATTACTCAAGTAACGATATCGGTGACTATTGCTTGGCTAAGTATTCTAACGTTTGACGTTTCTTACTTCACTCATTTTCTTGACTATAAAATATAAACTGTTACTTAAGTAATTACTTTTACTTAAGTAACTGCTATTACTCGTTTATACCTAGTCTAGCCATAAATATTGTTACGAAGAAAAAACATTTTTTTTTATTGCAAATAATATTTATTACTTTTACAGTGTGTTAGTTTAATACATAAATAAAAAACAATTCAAAATATAAAAAGCTTATTCGAAGTGGTCTCCATTGGCTGCAACACAGTCCTTTAAACGTTGAGGCCAGTTATCAATAGAAGCACGCACTCTTTCCATGGGAAAATTCTTCACTGCCAATCGTATGGATTGTTTTAGGGACTCCAAATTATCATGGCGTTTAGAGCAAGCCATGCTCTCTAAAACTGACCATAAATCATAATCCAGCGGATTAAGATCGGGACTAGACGACGGCCAGTCTTCAGCTCTGATGAAGTCCGAAACGTTCACTTCCAACCAAGACTGCGTGGACCGAGCTTTATGACCCGGCGCTGAGTCTTGTTGGAAGGACCATACTTGGTTATTGAACATGGTGTTGTTAAGGGGTTTAACTACCTTCTCAAGAATGGTATCTTGATACACTTGTGCCGATGTTTTGATACCTTTTTCACAAAAATATGGCTCAGTCACTCCTTCATAGCTAACACCCCACCAAACCATCACTGAAGTCGGATAATGCCCACGTTGCACTCTGTCGACTAATTGGGAAGCTTCCTTAGAGCTTTGAGCATAAATACGGTCATTTTGTTTGTTAAAATGTTGCTCAACTGTAAAGATTTTCTCATCCGTAAACAAAATTTTTCTGTGACCTCCCTTTGCGTACCGCTTCAGTAGTTGCTTCGATTTTACCACCCTATTCTTTTTTAAATTATCAGTTAAAAAATGACCAGTGCGTCTCTTATAGGCTGCAAGTCCTAAGTCATCTTTTAAAATGCGTGACATGGTTCTGGGTGCTATCTTCATCTCCCGAGATAAAATCTTTTGCTTTCGGACAGGATTTCTTCGAATTCTTTCCCTTACTGCTTTGACCACCATTTTCGTACGAACACTACGTGGACGGCCAGATCTTTTTCTGTCACAAACAGAGAAGGTCTCATTGTACCTATTAATAGCCCGGTACACAAACATTTGACTAATACCAAGCGTATGGAGAGTTTTAAAAATTACATTCGGCTCCATACCAACTTTGTGTAATGCAATCACAGCGATTCGGTTTTCTTTATCACCCCACTCCATTTTAATATAGCAAAATATTGTACAATGTATTGGCGCCAAAATTAGAAAATACAATGAACAATCGTATAAAAATGACATATTCCAAATTCAAATGTAATATCTTTTTTATTTTTAATTGTAACAGTATTTATGGCCAGACTAGGTAAATACGGGGGTAAGACTTCGCTGTCCGTCTGTCACCAGGCTGTATCTCATGAACCGTGATAGCTAGACAGTTTAAATTTTCACAGATGATGTATTTCTGTTGCCGCTATAACAACAAATACTAAAAAACAGAATAAAATAAATATTTAAGGGGGGTTCCCATAAAGCAAACGTTTTTTTTTTTTGCTAACTCTTGTTCGATATTGATAACGACAACAGGTAGACGCTTGATATATTCACAAAATATTGGGTTGTATTATTCACTTTCAAAATAAATAATTAAGTTAAAATAAAATCGAGACGTGATTTTTTTGCCGTTTTTATAGTGGTACGGAACCCTTCGCCCGCGAGTCTGACTGGCTATTGGCCGGTTATTTTTATTGTATTTGTACAATTGTACATGTTATGGAAAACTATAAAATCGAAGAGTGGAGTCACCTACTGCAATTTCTCGCTGCTGATGTACTTTTAAAACAAAATTTTGGAATTTAGAAGTTTGTTTTGGTTATAACTTATATCCTTCCTCTCTCCTTCTTTTTGCTGTCCCATCAGTGTATTTCAATTTTGGTCGTCACCAAAATGATGCTTTTGTTCCCAACCAATTCCTTATTATGTTTTAAATACATCAGTCTTGCACTGAATTGCCTTTGCCTTCCGCATAGGTCCATCCCAGCAACCTTCTGTAGGTTGTGGTTGTTCTATCTTTCGTTTATCGAGTCGTGGTCTCAATTAGGTAGTGCTACAGCAAAAAAAAAAATGGTTGTCTGTAAAGTCGGTTTACGGATGATAATTTCACATGATAACGTCATAACAAAACATTGATGACTTTGTAATAAACAAGAGTGCCTGTGAGTTTTTTCCCATTTTTTTAGAGACAACTAGCCATGTGGGATTCTGGTCCCACGTTACTAGCAATCCTGTTAACCAATTGTATCGCATGTCGCTGCAATCGCCAAAATATTGATGACGTGACCCGGGCGCCTGCGCCACAATATTTATCATACGTCAGCCTATCAGCAGGCGGATTGCCATTCGCGTTGCTTTGCAACCAGTAAATAACGTGACTGCATAGCAACCAAGCAATACGACGTGATATAACCTATAAGCCTGTTATCAAATTAAAATGGTATAAAAATTATGTTCGTTCTCAATGTACCTAGTATGTTTTTGAATTTATAATCATCAAAACGAATACTGAGAGTAAATGAATTTATTAGGTAGTAGCAATTGTGCTATTCTCATCATACAGAGCGTGTTGCTTCGACATTTCATAAATATCTTAAAACAGTCCACTACCGTATTTTAGCAGGCATCAGCCCTCCGACAGATATTGCCGCTTCAGCATGCTTAACTTCTTTGATTCTATGTCGAACAAAACCCATTACAGAAACCCTGTACCAATTTATTTATAATTTGTGTTCCAGTCAAACTTAGCCGTTGAGCGTTTCCGCGTAGGCGAAGGTTTCTCTGGCACTACATGTGTGTGGTACAGCACCACTCGCACTGCGGCCCCGCGCCTGCACTGTACCACCACCAACCGCACGGTGGCGCCGCTGCTCACTGTCACGGACGCCTTCATACACGCCAGCGTGCAGGTAAGAGGGAGAGAGAGGGGAGACAGTACCACGATATGTGGCACAGCCGACTAGCCGCCATTTTTGCAATGGACTAGTCAGCGATTGGTTTTTGCTAACTAATCGCCGATTACAAATATCACCGGATTCCCGACTAATCAGTACATCTTTAATCATGATATGACATCGAGATAATAAAATTGCAATATATAGTGGAATCCGGTTATAACGACGCCCCAGGAACCGGTGACATTAGGTCGTACTAGAAGGATGACGTATTAAACGAGCTGACAATTTTAATGTTTTTTCATTAAAATAATCTCATATGTAATGTTTTATTAATATATGACGAGTTTATTTGCTGTTTTGCACATTTTAAATACACTATAATGAACCTGCACTGTATTTTGGTATCGAATTTTAAAGAACCAGATTTGTAAAAGATTTTCGCTGATCTTTCAATTTAATCACCACAAATGTAATAAAACCTATCAGGGTCGTTAGTAGAACATCTCACTTTACTAGACAAGATATTTTTTTTAGACAATTTTTATCTCCGATTTATTTTTAAACACGTTAACGCTCGATGTCGTTGTAACCGGACAATATATATACTAGTCTGTGAAGACAATTTTGTGTGAAATACCGTCATTAAAAGCGTAGTCGTAATAAACGGATGTACTATACTTACGAAGTCGTGCTAAACGGGCTACACTGTATCACCAAGTAGTTTTTTTTGTATTACGTGACATTTAGGCTCCAGATATGTAACTACTACTAATAGTGAGTCAACTCCTTTGAAATAGCGCAAAACACCGATACTCGCGACTCGCGTTGTGATCACGCTAACAAGCACACACACATACGGTTGTCACAATAACAATAAAATTAAATATTGAAAAAAGTATTTAATAAAAAATAGTTGTGCAACTGACAAATATTTGCGGTGTTTATTATTTTTATTAGGCATATTTAATTGCCTTTTGTTAAATTTAATTAAATATTAAATTCTCATTTTGACATAATATAATCTGATTAAAAACAGCGATGGAAAACAATGACACGGTGGTGAAAATTCAATTTCACTTTGACTGCTTACAAATTTTCTCTCCGATATTTTCACTAACAAATGAAATTGGTCTTAATAAATATTGACATTTAAATTTTATAATTCTATCAAAATAACTTAAGCAAGCTTAAATTCAAACTACAGACCTGCAATAAATTTTAATAGAAGAGTAAAATGAAATACAGAATAAATATGATGTGTAATGACGCCTCGGTGGCGCGGTGGGAGTGTGTGCGACTACGGCGCAAGAGGGTTCGATTCCCACATGGGACACCACTTTGTGTCCATGATTTGTACCCTAGTGCATTATTTTTATAAAGCACAAACTTAAACATTGTGCTGTTGCGGTCCTGCGGTGCTGTGACGCGTGTTCAAACAAACAAACAAACAGACAGACAAACATTTCTAAAAATGTAAGCAATGTGTTTAAATACTATTTTTAAACATTTGCAATTTTTATTTACTAAGTTAACGCCAAAGCAGGCGGTATCCAGCGTTAAAGAGGATAATGGTTCTTGGCAATGAGATCCACTGGAATTTTGACTCGCATTGGGTTAAATGTGTCTTTATACAAGTTTTTGGTATAGTGCCAAGCTCAGACACCCCAACAAGATTTTTATTTTAAGAAATCATATAAATAAATAAAATGAAAATATTGAAAACTTGCAGAGTTATATATAAGCCATTCAAGTTGTCCTCTGTTCTTCGCGCTAACGTGCTCATTGCGTCCCGTAGTACGTAATCCATGGTTAATATTGAAAAATAAGTGATCAGGATTGTGAACAGGATTTGGACTGTTAGAATGATTAATGAATGATTAATTAATTAATTGAAAAATATAACATGGTCCAAAAACTACCCCATTTGATTGTGTTACTGATTCTGAGCAAACTACTTTCAGTTTAATTTCGTCTAGTGGAGTGACAGTATGGTTGTCGTGAACTGAATGAGTTGTCCCAAGATATTATAATATCATTATTTTAAATCGGTATTTGAATATGAATTTTACTATCGTATATTTTTTTTTTTTTTTTTTTTTTTTTTTAGAATAAAAGATAACTAGCAATGTGGGCTTGAGTCCCACATTACTAGCAATCTTGTTAACCCCTCCAGCTAAGCTCAAAGGCTTGTGTTAGGAGTGGGTTCACGTCGGTAGTATAATGGATAGGATTCGAACCCGCGACCTCACGATAGCGAGACCGATGCCTTAGCCATTAGGCTACCGCCGCTTTCACCACAGGTATATCCACAACAGGTATCGATTTCTATTTTATAAATCTAAACATTTGAATTTCCAGATACCAAACTCCTTACTATACAGCACAACAGATTCCGGAGTCCTACTCCAAAGTCATCCTCGTTCAGACTTAGTAATATCAGTGTATGAAGACGCAGCATTGTTCCCTCTACTGCCAGTAATGGACAACGAACGATTGACCAAGCATCGAACCAAGGACTACTACGGTAGGAGTACCAAGAGAGAAGATATGAATATGGAGATCACTTCGCCTGTTGTTGGCTTTCAGTTACGTAAGTATTACCGTTAAGTGAAACGTTAGTTGATTTGTTGAGAATCGATATTTTTTTTTTTTTTTTAAAGACAACTCCCGCAGTAGGGTACAAGCCCTGTGTCGCGGGGGACTTTACAAACATACAAGTCACGGACACAAATTACACCCAGACCCGGAACAACAATTTGTGCATCACACAAAGTGGTGTCCCGTGTGGGAATCGAACCCACGACCTCTTGCGTAGCAGTCGGACACACTCCTACCGCGCCACAGAGCCAGTCTAGTAGATATGTTCGAACTATTAAATACACACAGACTAAAGACTAAAAACTCAAGGTTTTTTCAAGTAATTTTTATAGGCATTTCTTGCCAATTAGTTTACAAATACAATAATTTTACAAATACTTTACAAATACAATAATTTTACAAATACTCTACAAATACAATAATTTTTGAAAGATAGAAAAATTTGAAGTCCAGACTCAGGAATCGAATCGAATTTGGCTACGGAAGTCTCGGGTTCGATTCCTGAGTCTGGACTTAAAATTTTTCTATTTTTCAAAAATGCAATTATTGTATTTCAAGGTTTTTTTTTAATATATCTAGCAATGTGGAATTGTGGGTCCTACATTATTAGCAATCCTGTTAACCCTTCCAGCTAAGCTCAATAGCTTGTGTTAGGAGTGTGTTTACGTCAATAGTTTAATGGGTAGGATTCGAAACCGCGACCTCACGATTGCGAGTCCGTGGCCTTAACCATTAGGCTACCCCCGCTTTTGACTGCTTCATAAACGTATGGTCGAGTTTACTTTTAAAGTACGCCGTCGGTGCTTACCTACTTGTCTTCTGTGACTGTCGGTATACAGGGTGTCCCAAAACTGTGCCACACCAAGGGAAAGTACCGTTTTTCGCGTTTTGAAAATTTTCTTCGGATTCCGACCCGACTGTTGGTCCCGTTGTGTAGCATTTGCCGAGACGAATCCTCTCGAGGAATGAAGTCTTCTTTTACCAAAATGTTCTGTCTACAATATTTAGGGTACCTACAGCAGAGTAGTCGTAGCTGCAGAGCAAGTACCTGGACTGTAGTTCGGGATCATACATCAGATGCGGGAATCAAAATCCAAAATCCTTTTTTCCCACACCTGATGTGTTTAGACTTATATTTGTAAAATAATAAATACATATATTAACATCCAAGACACTTTACTAGGAAATTAATTATAAATTCAACATTCTAATACGAGGGTGGATCGAAATATTCGCGGCCTACCACATAAATACTTGACTTATTTTAATGTAACTGACCTCATTCGATTTGTTTACTCTCTGGTTGTCACATTGTAAAATTCTGTCACAATAGCATTATCTGTTTTTAAATTAGACTGAATAATATTATTATTATTATTATTATTATCAAATACCTGTTTAAAAAAAACTGACTCCAAAAGAGATTCACGAAGATATGTCAACAACATTGGGGGAATCTGCTCCATCGTATACGACTGTGAAAAAGTGGGTTGCAGAATTTAAACGCGGACGAGAGAGTATTGAAGATGACCCTCGCTCCGGCCGGCCTACGACGTCTACGACTGAAGAAAACATTGGGAAAATCTGTGATCTGATATTGGCAGATCGGAGATTGACCATCAGGGAGATTGCTGACACTATTGGCATCTCATATGAACGAACACAAAACATCATAGTCAATGAACTTGGATTTTCTAAGGTTTCTGCGCGGTGGGTCCCCAGATTGCTTTTAGTTGAACAAAAACGAATACGGCTCACGATTTCTCGCGACAGTTTGGAAATGTTTGAGACTGATCCACAAGATTTTTTGGACAGATTTGTTACAATGGATGAAACCTGGGTACACCACTACACCCCAGAGTCAAAACAGCAATCCAAGCAGTGGAAAAAACCTGATGAACCGACTCCAAAAAAAGCCAAAACAATTTTGTCAGCTGGCAAGGTGATGGCGTCAGTTTTTTGGGATGCTAAGGGTGTCATCATGGTGGACTACCTTGCAAAAGGTGAGACTATAAACTCTGCTTATTACTGCACCCTTTTACGTCATTTGCGTGAAACGATCAAAGAGAAAAGGCCAGGACTACTCAGCAAGAAAGTGTTGTTCCATCAGGATAATGCACGCGTTCACACGTCTGTTGAATCAATGGCTCAAATTCGTGATTGTGGCTTTGAATTACTGCCCCATCCCGCCTATTCCCCTGATTTGGCACCTTCGGACTTTCATTTATTCCCAAACCTTAAAAAACACCTTGGAGGTCAAAAATTTTCATCAAATGAGGAGGTTGAAACCGCGGTGGGTGACTTTTTTGAAGGCCTTGAAGAAACTTTTTTTATGACCGGCATACAGGCGTTGGAAACCAGATGGAAGAAGTGCATTGAGTTACGAGTAAGTGGAGATTACGTGGAAAAATAAAATTACTTTTGTTTATATTTTATATTGTTTTCTTGCTGAGGCCGCGAACTTTTCAATCCACCCTCGTACATTACGACTTTACGTCGGCTCTGACAGATCTGCTGTCTATTTCCAATTGTTTTTTGACGTGATAACGTCTTATAAATCGATGATCGATCAAAAGTGTCTAAAAAAGTCACGTTATTAATTGGTTGCTAAGCAACAGCGAATGGCGATATATCATCATGTTTTCATATGACGTTATTACGTAAAATTACCGTCCGTAAACCGAATTTAAAGACAACCATTTTTATTTGAAACACCATTGAGTCCAATTGAATAGAACGCCGAACCAAACAGTATATAACCATCTACAAGGTTGTATGTGGGTTGCTCGACAACTCGACACATCCATCACAGTAGGTACTTTGTGTTTCGTCGAAGATAAATGATTACACCATTATTCACATATTTCTTCGGATATTGTGCTGTACTTTGTGTCCGTGACATGTATGTTTGTAAAGTCCCCCGCCACACAGGGCTTGTACCTTACAGCAGGAGTCATCTTTCCTAAAAAAAAAAAGATATTACGTTTTGAAATGCCGCAATTGGGCAATTTCTGAGTTGTAAAAAATCAGAAACTTAGAAATGCGTGCCTTAACACTTGATTTACATTATTTTAGGAAACGTATCCCTTCGAGGTGAACTCCTAGAGCCGATCATAGCGACAGTACGTGCGCGGTCTGTGGGCGGAGTGGACGGACGAGCGGCCACCTGGGACCCTCACACTAGGAGCTGGCAGGATAACATGTCTGGTACGTTATATATTGTGCTTGTTTAAAATTTCAACCATTTTGAAAAATTTGCTGTAACCTTCCCAAACGAAATATCTATACTAATAATATAAACCTGAAGAGTTCGTCTGTTTGTTTGAACGTGGTAATCTCAGGAATCACTGATCCGAACTGAAAAAATCTTTCGCTGTTGGATAGTCCATTTATCGAGAAAGGCTATGGGCTATATAACATCACGCTACGACCAATAGGAGCAGAGCAACAATGAAAAATGTTGCAAAAACGGGGAAAATTTACGCAGACGTGTGAACATATTTCTATACGAACAATAGGCTTGTTTCATATGTAAACAAAAAAATCCATAAGACTAATTGGTAAATAAACCTGACATTTAAACAGCCAACAGTAAAGTCCCGATTAAATTTTGGATTTTTTATCATTGATTATATTATCATAAAAAGAAGTGATTTGACGTGAAAAAAATAGTGACGTCATAGATCGCTATTTGTATGAGATCTCCATATAAAATCTGCTTTTTGACATTTCTTAAAGAGTTGTTGTTTTGAGTAGTTGGAAACTAGCCTATTGCCTTATATATTCAAAACTGGGTATCTCGAGAACAGCGTCACCTAACGGGTCTCACTATGAATTAAAATCATCAAGGAGTTAAGTGTTTAACACTCATAATATAATAATACTAGCTGTCCCGCGCAACTTCGTATGCGGAATTTTTTCCCGTTTTTGCAACATTTCTCATTGCTGCTCCGCTCCTATTGGTAGCAGCGTAATGTTATATAGCCTATAGCCTTCCTCGATAAATGGGCTATCCAATAAAAAAATATTTTTTCAAATCGGACCAGTAGTTCCTGAGATTAGCGCGTTTAAACAAACAAACAAACAAACAAACTCTTCCGCTTTATAATATTAGTATAGATATAATATCTTGGGATAACTTACACAAAGCTATCTGATCCCAAACTAAGCAGAGCTTGTATAGTACAAGCTCTGCTTAGTTTGGGATCAGCAACCAGACAACCGATAAACATACTTATATATTTCTAAATACATACATATTATAGATAAATAACACCCAGACACAGAATAAACCATCGTGCTCATCACACAAAGTTTTATCCTGGGTGGGGATCGAACCCACGACCTCTTGCGTAGCAGTCGGATACACTCCCACCGCGCCACAGAGGCAGTCAACTATTATATATACATTTGTTTTGTTACAGATTGCAAAATATCCCACGTTATATCAGAAATGATTATAATGAGCTGTACAAAATTAGCCTACGTCGGTCTTCTACAAAACGTCGAGACTGGCATCTATGGCGCAAGAACCGACGGTGCAAGGTTCAAGGTATCACATCCCGCCGTTTATGTAGGCAGTTTGATTCTCATCGGGTGCGTTAGCTGTGCCACACTTACTTACATAATGTGCTACCCCGCTATACAAATGGCAAAGAAAACTAAACATGCCTTAATAAACACATGGATAGCTGTAGGATTGCTATGTTTTATGTACACTCTAGGTATTTATCAAACTGAAGATGTCAAACTATGTCAAATTTTGGGTCTTTTGATACACTATCTGTCTCTTTCCTGCTTATTGTGGATGTGTGTTTCTGCTAGTAATATGTATAAATGGGTGACAAAGACGCATAATCCTGTTAGGACCCCTGAAGATGATATTCCTCCGGATGTTCCAGTTCAAAAACCTATACTTGGGCTTTATTTAGTAGGATGGGGTATTGCTTTGATAGTTTGTGGGATATCTGGAGCAGTGAATTTAAAAGACTATGCGGGTTATTCGCAGTGTTTTTTGAGTACAGCCCCTGCTTTAAGCGCTTTATTCGTACCAGGAGGAATTTTGTTAACATTTTTATTGATTCTATTCCTTCTTATACGATGTACTATAAGAAATATGAATGTACAATTATCTGAAGGTACTCAAGCGACGGAGAATGTTGATTTAGAAATGTGGGAGCCTCAAAGTAATGATAGAGCTGAAAGGAGAAGCGTTAAATCGGCTTTGGATTCAGAAGTCGAAGATATAGAACATACTCCTATTATACAATTAAGAGCTCAAGTTATAGTTATGTGTTTATATATGTCTGTATGGTCTTGTGGCGCTATAGCTGTATATAGACCTTTACCAGCTTATTTGCCATATCAAGAGGATATATGCAGTATTGTATATGCTGTATGTGCTACAGTACTTGGAACTTTTATCCTCTTTTTCTACGGTATAGCGAGATCTGACGTCAGAGCTCAATGGTCAACGATGCATTGTTATTTGCAAAAGAGTAAACAGTGTTGTAGAAATCGTAGTGTTTTTGATGCGAATCAGCAGAATTTGCCAACGAATCAAACGGTTACACCACCTTTGCAACCTATACCTAATGATAACAGATCCAGGTCGGGCAGTCGAAGCTCGAACAGAACTAATTCTAAAACGAATAATAGTGGAACTTATAAAGCAGCGGCTGAGTTAAATGGACAAACTTTACAAAAAGACAGTCTTAAAAATACAAACGGTAAAGCGCCAAATATCAACCTGGTGGTCTTACATAGACAACAATATAGGTCTAATAATTCCATGATGACGTACCCCGATAATGGTACCGTTGGACCAGAAATCTTCTACAACCCGAATCAGATGAATGTAGCCAAAAAGTTCTTTAAAAAACAAAGGCAAAATATGAAGAGAAACTGTCTAGAATTGCCTACGAGAAGAGATTGTGACAATGATTCTCATTTCTCACTCCCATTGCCGACTAAAGAAGCTTACAATGGCGTAGCTAATATAATTAATTCTGGTTCGAAAGTCAACAATACTAATATACACGTTGAAAGATCAAATAACGGTATAAAAGAAACTAGAAACGTCTTAAATCCAAATCTCTTAGAAGAAGATTCTAAAGAAAATTACAAAAGCTATTCCACGGATCATAAATCCTGGAACAAAAACGATGACCCAAAGACAAGTCGGACACAAATTATGAACATTTACACTAATGTTCCTGAGACTTTAGTACCTCAACATCAAGTTATCAAAGCTAATGTACCGAAAAATTTCAATGGACAACGGTCTAGCGTCTCAGAGGAATGTTTACAGAGCCATGCGAGCGAACAGCCAGAAATGAGAACGATTTCTCAACAATGCAGCTTAGAATATAGTTCAGCTTCTGAAATCGCCATGCCCCATACCTGTTCAGATCAAACTTTAAATACGCATTCCGAAATGACATCTTTTCAAGAGACCCACAGTGCCTTATGTTCGACTAATGAAATCACAGATACAGAGAGTTTTGGCCAATATATAGACTACTTACAACCCGGTAAAGAAAAAGATAATGCCGTAGACAAATCTCTTCAAGACATATCAGAGGAATGCACTATGAATAGCGATGACATAAATAGATCTAGCACACCACAGGAGAACCAGGGCTGTTCATCAGAAATGGATAATTTACTACAAAATCAAGAAGGATCTAAAGAAAAAATGGATGATGAGAAAGATACTTTTTTCATGGCAAAAACTACGTATGATTTCGAAACGTGTAGTACGAATGCCAGTGAACAAGGATTTGAAAATGAAAGCGATATCTATTGTCCGAATTATCAAATGTCAGAAGTTAGTATTCGAAGTCATGGGCTGTACGCTCCATCACCGTCTTCAATGTGTCCTAATGAAATTAGCTTTAGTAACGAAGACGTATCTAATTTAGAAAGTCAATATGTAAACTACGATCCTGGTTGGAGGAAAACTATAAAAAGTAATCCAAAACTTGGGAAGTACGTTCCAACTCCAGCCTTGAGTTGTCCGGAGGTGAATAGAGATAGTAGTCCTGTTTCTTTCGCGAGTGAAATAGACGAGCTCTATACACAGATAACGAGGCGAGAGAGCGACAAAGATAGAACGCCGAGGAAAGAGACGGGGTTAGATGTGACGTTGAATAGTGACGTCACTTTAAAACCAGATAGTGATAGTTGTGTGAGCGAAGCAGTTTCTGATATTGAAGTAAAAGGAGAGACTACCGTGTAGATTTTTGTGTATAAAGTGGACGTTTATAGTGGAAAAGTGGCATTTTTGATACCTATTAGTATGTTTAGGTAAATTTCTACCCTTTTTTAGTGTTGTGGTGTAATTTACGTTAAGTGTTATTCTGTTGTTGGGTACTGTTGCGAAGCTTGTGAGTCTAAGAAAGAAAATAATACAATATTCTATAGTATTTTCACTTGTATGTAGTATTTTATCTTTCTTTTTTTGTTCTTTGTGGTAATTCTCAAATGTTTGTGTGTTAACCACACTCACACACCCATATTAAATGTTCAAAAACGAACAGTCTGATGAAAGGATTCAATTTTAACACTCATCAATTATCGTTGAATTATTTAATCATTCTACAAAAATGTAAAGAAAGAATGACATTTTAGAATTGCCGCCAGAATTGTATATCAAATTATAATAAATAAATCATATAATTATTTGTTATACTTAACATCGAAATTATTGTGATTTGTATAAATAACAGACGTGGCACCTTCTGCCTAAGTGCCTACCAATAGAACAGCATTAATTGACTGACATTTAGGCTGATTTTATAGTTGCGTTCGCGCAACCGTAACTGAATCGAATTTTTTTTTTTTTTTTTTTTTTTTTTTTAATTATTATATTGATATATTGATCTTCCAAATATTCTTTTTTGTATTCAAATACGAGTGAAGTTAAAATACGATTTCAATACACCCCCAGAAGTGTATATTTCCAAATTCTATGAAACTTTGATACCTAAGAAGGTATTAAAGTTACGAGAAAATATTAAATAAATATCTGGTAATGTAATCCCAGATGTCCTACCCATAGCACATTCTGTGTCAATGTAGTAGTACTTATGTTCTACTTGTTTGATATTTTAATAGTTATTCTGCTACTCGGGACGGAGACAAATCCAAAAAACTAGAGACCATGATAATCGCCCCCCCTTTGTTAAGTTATAAATGGAGTAACTAAACTGACTTTTGTAATACAGGATGATTTTAAATATACTAACAACCTCCCGCTCGTGGCTTCTTTACATAGCACTAAATAACTTTGTAATATTAGTTTTGTTAAGTGGTTATCATCAATCAATCATCTGTGTAGGGGATTTTTTTTTTTGAAAATCTGCTCCCGCAGTAGTGTTCAAACACAAACATACAAGTCACCGACACAAATTACACCCAGACTCGGAACAACAATTTGTGGATCATACAAAGTGGTGTCCCGTGTGGGAATCAAACCCACGACCTCTTGCATAGCAGTCGGATACACTCCCACCGCGCCACCGAGCCAGTCAAAGATAGTAGGACTTTTGGGTTGAAACTTAAAAAACATTATTTATTTTCGTCCTAAATTTATTTATTGTAGCAACACTTTGTCTTTATATTAACACATGAAAAACGGTTAGGCATCACATACATCTTTGTTTGTGCATTGTGTAAGGTACTGGTTGCAAGCGGGAGTATAAAATCAGCCTTATATAAACTAACATTAAGATAAACTGTTAGTGCCATTTAAGGGTTGGATTTCACACAGTTAAAGGTGGTAGCATTTACATTTTAGTTCTTTCAAAAAACACGGTGATTAGGCTAACGTGGTAAAAAAATTATAACTTTTTCTATATTTTTTTCTTTTCTGTGCCTCAGTTTTTGTTTTGGATTAAATGCGAACTATGTTCATTTTCATCATCATCTGTGTGATTTTTCAATCCTTATTACTTTTACGACTGGTGTTGTTTAAAATGTTATTATTTGTCATTATTTTTGTTCAAATATACAGGGTCTCCTAATACTAACAAACCACTGCCAATATCTAAAAGTTGATAACTTTTTTTTAACTTTAAGCTGTATTCAAAATAATATTTTAAACAATATCGGAAACAAAATTCTTTGTATAATTTCTTTATTAGTATTTAAGTTGTATATGGTAAAGTGTATTATTTATTATTAAGTTTAAAACAGTCTGAATAGAGATGTACAGCTTATGTATTGTGTAAAAACGCTTTTGTTACTAATATACGTAAAAATTAACAATAAATAATTATAAAATTATAATGGTGCGTCCACTTTCAAGTTACATTTTGTGGGGCAACATTTTGTAAAGTGATAACTTTAAGTTACTTTTTATAACTTTGGGTGACTTTCTGTAATTTTGGACAGCACATACGTATAATGTGTTATTTGCAAGTATAGGCCGTGTTACTTCACGCAACAACATTTTTATCGTATTATTCTAAAGTAACACTATATAGGCCTTATACTTGCAAAGGTTTCTTCACAAGAAGTAACTTTAGAGTGAATCCACTTTATTCTATCATGTTTTTTTTTAAATATTTAAGTAAGTATCGTAAGTATTTTTTAACTTAAATAGTGTCTTATTTCTTCCAATATTGATGTAGCAGAATAATATCGAAAGTATTTTTAAGTACTATGGTACAAATTAAAGGATGAGTGCTGTCTCTTTCCTGAATCCATTGTGTTATCGGATCTCTCGCTCCTTTAACTAAGAATTTACTTTTTTTGTAGTGACAAACACATGGAGCACTTAGCCCTACTGAAAGCACACTTGGCAATGGCATTATTATCGACATGGGCATTGCTTGCCATTTAAATAAATGAATTTCGCATAATATCCTCGAATATATTCGAATTATTATATTCGATATCTATACCTATATTATAAAGCGGAAGAGTTTGTTTGTTTGTTTGTTTGTTTGTTTAAACGCGCTAATCTCAGGTACTACTGGTCCGATTTGAAAAATTCTTTTTTTGTTGGATAGCCCATTTATCGAGGAAGGCTATAGGCTATATAACATCGCGCTACGACTAATAGGAGCGGAGTAGCGACGTGAAATGTTGCAAAAACGGGGAAAATGTACGCATACGAAGTTGCGCGGGACAGCTAGTAAGAAATAAAGAAAATACATTTATTTCGGTCAGGGGCAACAGATTCAATAAAATGTGTGCAAAAATTAGTATAACTTAATCAAAAAATAACGCTAAACAATTTATAATAGGAATGATACAATAATAAGTAAGTAGGCACAGTATGCCGCTCCGCAAGCCCGTGCCGAAAAGGTCACCATCTCAGCATTAGCTAGGCTTGACACCTAGCGCTGATTTTCAGTTGGAAACCTTGGTTGAGTGACGCACAGATAGATGCACATAATATGCTAAATAAACTATTTAAACTTCAGATTAAAAATTAATGGTCATTTAAAATAAAAAAATAACAAATGAAAATAAAGAACATGTACATGAACACAAATATATGTCCACCCTCTACTTTCAATAAACCGATATGTGGGTTTATAAATCTTCGCGTCAAAGTGTTTGACCATTAAGTGTATCACATACTGACTACTGACTGCCTCTGTGGCACCCTGCTTAGTTTGGGATCAGATAGCGTTGTATGAGTTGTCCCAAGATATTATTATTATAAATATGGTTTGCAGTTTACAAAAAAATAGATGTTGATTCTAATAGTCGACCATTATGGAAGAACATAATTATTGTTACATAATATATGAAAGTGTATCACGAACTGATTTCGTCTTTTTAAATAAGCAATATTGTGCAATATTCGTGACAACTAAAAAGTTGTCTGAAAATACTTTAAAAATGAGTTAAAAAAATAAAAAAGAGGGAATAAATTAGACAGCACTTATTCTTTAATTATACCATTGTACTATTTCGGTGAATAATATGAGAGAAAGCATGATCCAATAATGTGCCAAAACATAATATTCTAAGTTATAAAACTTTATCTATAAAATTAACTTAATAATTGCCATCAGCCTTGTCTAGTCTATATCGCTGCTATATGGGATGAATAGAAACTTCAAATCAGAATGATTATTCAATTTAATTATTAATTTTAACTCACTTAACAAATTAACTTTTAGAGCGCAACAGTCGGATATATTTGGCTCATAATAAAATAGAAAACAATTATTTGTCAACAACATAAAAAACCTAATAAATCGGAATCACTTCAACTTAAAATAAAGTAATGGTGCATTTAATTTATATGTTGCACATGACTCTTGGTATATTTTGGTGCTATACACTGCCATTTGCAATACGTGAATACTAAAGTATAAAAAAAAAAATAATACAAGCAACATATATTTTATAAACTACAAAATCCGACAGTAGTGATTAATAGACTATTCTACCAGTAGTTATTATACCAAATCATGATAGCAGCTTTACAAAAACTGAGTGGCTATTTCATCCCATTCTAGATTTTACATTAGTCTCATTTCAATTGAAAAACCTATCCGATTTAATCACAAATTATTGGAGATAGGGTTTTAGTTTTTTCTTTATTAAATATGATTTTAGAGTTTTGAGATTCTGACAATTAGTTGTTCGTTGTCAGTAAGTCAAATATTTTATGGCAGCTAGTTTTTTAAACCCGTTGACTGCCTTATCTCATTTATCCTAGAAAAAATGTGTCGGAATTTCGGCTAGGATGTCAAAGGGTTCAATGTTTAACCCAAAATGTTCAATATATAAGTGATTTGTGCCTATTCAATGTCTGGCCTAAGTATGTTTTGGCTTTATAATAGTTGTAACAAATGATATTGCGACACACATTATAAGAAAACCAGTATTGTATAGTTCTCAACTTTGTAAACTTTGTTTGCGCGATGCAAGCATAGTTTGCAAATAGTTATTTTTGTAACCGCTAGATGGCATTATATACAGTTTTGTATTTATTACTTTGGTGCAATTTGGTCGAGCAACATTTGAAGGTAAATACTTATGTAGTATGATTGCATTTATTACCTTATAGAATTGTACAGTATTGTATTGACTTAGATCTGACAATTTAGTACCTGTTTGCGTAAATATCATTTGTTAAAACTTAAGTAGATAAAATTGTAGTATAATAATAATTATTTAAAATTACTTTTAGCTAATGTGATATAAATCTTCCTTATTTGGCGCAGTTGAATGCGCCGCCTTAGAGTAGATGGCTCTATAATTATAATTAATTATATTATATGAGATTTGTGAATATTATATTGATAGTGGAAATTTATGAATGGTTAGCTTTTTGTGGAGCATATTGTGTATTAAAGAGGCGTTTGCACTTGACTTTGTTTTATTTTTATTTTTGTTGAATGGTTAATAACGGAATGAAAATCTTAATTACTGTGATACCCGCTATTTAATTTTATGGCCCACACAAATATTGTGTGGATAGACAATTGGGTAGATGACTACAATAACAGTAAATTATTTTACACTATACTGGAAATAGCATTTGCAAAAATATTCTGAAAAACAATGTTTCTCTACAATTTTACGTTGTCATGAATTTATAAACACCAAAACAAACATTGAAACTACATGATTTGACCATACAAAAGAATGACGTCATTGTTTTGTATTTCATATAAATTAGTACGAGGCGCATCGTTTTGACGTTTCTTAAAAAGATATTGATTTGACTTGACAGTCATCTACCCTATTACTTACTTGATTCTATTTCATCGATTCGAGAAGGCATACTTTTCAAAAATAAAACAACGATTGTAATAATAATTATAAATTTAAATTATTGAAAAATAAAACCATACATGCCTCACAAACACATGAGTTTTTAAACAGCAAGCAAAAACAACAGATTGAGTAAACCAAACGATTTTTTTTCATAAAACATATTAATAAAATGTCATCGTTTCAAATAGGACATTAATATTGGAAAATAAAGTTGAAGACACATTGGGTATACAAATATCGAGTTTACTTTGGCTTTAAAACGTTTTAACTATTACAATCATAACAACTAATCATCTAGATTACTTACGATGTACATTCAGGCTAGACCCACACTGCGAATTCTCAGCGCGCGTTTTTTTTTTAATTTTTAGATATGGAATTTATTCTGCGAATTCTAAATCACAACATCCACAATCGTATCCATATTATAATTCCAAGTGTTACAGAATTGCGAAAATAAAACCGGCAAGATATATATCGAAGTGCCAGACTAGCTTATATACAAATTAGACACAAAACATATTTACATCAAAGTTTTTTTTATACAATTTTTGGGGAGTCCCACATTTGTCGATGAGTAGTCGTATTAAATCATTATGAGTAAAAAAACATGCCTCGTTGTGTTTCGTCCAGCACTTTATGCGACAAATGTGATGAAAAACCATCAGCATAATCCGATTCCTGGTCGATGATTGTGGTGATTCCTTAACTATATCTGTTTTTTTAGTTCGATAATATTATCTAATATTCAATGACTGCCTCACAGCTAACATCTTATCTATACAGACATCTCCCAAATCCTTCTGGGTTACATATGACCGTAGAAAGCTATATCTACGCAGATAATAAACACTGCTTGTCAAATTAGACAGGGGTTTGATGGATAATGCGCCGGATATGTTGCGTGGATCGGCCCAGTGTGTCTCTGCCTTTAATCTGGTGATATAACGGAGAATGAAAACGTTCAATACATGCGTTATTAATTTATATACACCTTTAAATTGTATATCTATACGTTGTACATAAACACAGACTAACAGTAAGCTAGCGAGGTTAGTACTAGATGCCGCGATCTGTTTATCCCAGTGTGTTCGGAATTGATTTATAGATACTTATGCCCAAAATTGTCTTTAACTTCACAGTAGGTTCAAGACATTTGGGCAGATGACTTGTGTTTAATTTCGCAGTACGTACAGTTGACCATAAATGTGGTCTATCATTCTACAGTTGAAGTTCTTTAGCACGTCTGAGAGCAATAAGTTGAATTTCTCTTGCCATAATACTCAGATTGTTACTAATCTCAACCTTAATGCTATTTTGTTTACACGGAACGTTTTGTTAAAACTTTCACTATCTTGCTCGCATGGATGGATAAAAGTGGTCATCTATTTGACATGTCCAGTTTGCATGCTGTATAGTGAACATGTGGTAGGTAAAGTGAAGTTTGTTATAAATATGCTTTACATCCATTTATGCTTTTAACTATGTCATGGCACAGGATTCTACATTATGTATAAATTACCTATTTATCATGAATAGGAACATATAGGAACTCTACCGATATTAGGTATTTATTTAAAAAGAAAGGTTTATTAATTTAAATGGCTCTCGTATAGAACTGAACGATTCACAAAAAAGCGTCCAGTTGCTATAATCATCCATCATTTCTATCATCTTCGAACACAATATTTTAATTTGTCTTTAAAACAAGATTTCTTGTGTGTTTTTTGGGTAGTTTAATAGGGATAAATGAACCCTACCTCCTAATTAATTCATTACATTCTTTCATTGTCACATAATTCTATGTACCCACCCACATCAACTTAATTTCTACTCGTCATGGCGGTCATTAATTTCTTACACTAGTAAGTAAATATTCCTTTTGGTTCCTCACAGTCTTGTAAAATACCTATTCACTATTTTACCTCATTATTTGTTTACAATACAACTGCAGGTACATTACAAATTTGAAACTGCTAACAGACAATCCATACAACAACAATAGATACATTTGTTGCCCAAATGTTGGAATCGATCAACAGCATTTGCGTATCATTCTTGTTCTAGTTATCTAACTAGAACAAGAATGAGACTTTTTTTTAGATTTAGTCATCTGACTAAATCTAAAAAAAAGTCTAGATTGATTAACTTTAAAAGAAGACTCGAATGCTATTCGTCTATTCCATTGGACTGGCCGTTGGTCTAGTGGTTAGTGACCCTGACTGCTAAGTCGGAGGCCGTGACTTCCCTACCCAGGATAAAACTTTGTGTGATGAGCACGATGGTTTATTATGTGTCTGGGTGTTATTTATCTATACTATGTACATATTTAAAAATATATAAGTATTTTTATCAGTTGCCTGGTTACCATAGTACAGGCTCTGCCTAGTTTGTGATCAGAAGGCGTTGTGTAAGTTGTCCCAAGATATTATTATTGGGTAATTCGAAGATGGATGGTCTATTAGCAGTTTCATTTATTTCAGTGGGTTTACGTTAGTGTAGGTGGCAGCACCAGTCTGGCGGTTAGTTCGCGCCCTCTGTCGGCGACGGCGCCAAACATGCGGCCCATCAGTCCTCTCGGTACTACTTCTTCTATTAATTTTTCTTTTACTGAAAGAAAAAGGAAAAACAATTTTTAACCGACTTCAAAAAGGAGGAGGTTCTATGTTCGTCTGTATGTATGTTTTTTTATGAATGTTGTCTACCGATGGGGTTGTAGCCCAAAAATTTGGCCCCTCTTAAAAATCCATTGCGTGAGTGAAAGTTTTAGAAAAAGGTATCCGCTAGCGGAGGGTGCGAATTTAGACGACATTGTGCGATTGCTAGATAGGTTCAGTTGACAGGTCTAGGGAAGGGTGGGGGGCAAGGTAGGGCACCGACCCTTAAGGCAATGACTGAAGGCGCCCAACGCCCTGCAAGACAACTTTTTAAAACATGAAATGTTTGAAGTAATTTTTAAAGGCATTTCTTGCCAAAGACTTTACAAATACAATAATTGCATTTTTGAAAGCAATAACAAAAGCCGTGATAGTTCTTTAACTTCCGACTAGATGTCGCTACGGGAGCCTAACCCGTAAGCATTAAGAGATAGAAGAATTTGATATCTAGTAACATAGTCCAGATAGGTGGTTCGCTTCTGGCCCCGGTTTGGCTACGGAAGTCTCGGGTTCGATTCCTGAGTCTGGATTCAAATTTTTCTATCTTTCAAAAATGCAATTATTGTATATGAAATGTTTGATTTCAATGTCCCCGCTTTTGGTACCGCAGCTGCAGTAAGGCTCTTAAAGTTACTTTCTCTGTCTGGTTTTGTACCTTTTGTGCTGCCCATTTGAGCATTGGTTACAGTTGTACGCCACCAGCCCCTGCAATGGCGTTTTGGCTTGTGGATTTGTATCGCCCGTTCGTGGAGAAGCATAGAAATTCACGCTGTGTTCACACGCTCGCGCAGTGATTTCTAAGTTTACGTTGCGGTCCTCTGCAGGCTAATAAATAGGCTTGGTTTGTGCAGCTTCTCTTGGGTTGGAACTCGTCTTCCACGCAGTGACGAAATTTTTTAGTCAGAATTGTCGCTTTTAAATTACGCTATGTCTCACGCAGCGAATTTACTCGCGCTCATTGACTGAGCGATCAGGAACAGGGGTTCCTGATCGCTTAAGCTCTTTTATTTTATTTAGGTTCGCTATACTAGTCATTATACTTTGAAATAAACAATATTGCTTATAAATTGATGACTTGCAAGTGCATGACCTACTAGAAGCAATCACTGCATTCTACTTATATAAAATATGCTTATGTACTAGTATAGTATTATATTATCTTTGGCTTATGGTAATATTACCTTAATCACATTACATTTTTAAAAGGCCACAGTATTGTATCGTAGCCACCCAGCGATCCTCTATTATTCCTGTTTCACTTTTAACGATCATAGTGGGTGTACCTACCCTAAAATAATTTACGTTATACTTTTAACGTTATTAAAAAAAAAATACCCATTACAGACATACGAACAATGTTTCCTCTGGTTTCTTCCGCGTGATTTTAAATTAGCATTGTAGGTACCAAATTTTGTTCAATTGTTCTCAAGTCGTTCGTGGATAAAACCATCCACTACAAAGCCTAAAGCAAAATCTTGAAAGGGGTGAAATGGCAGTCCAAACGTAACGCGGGCGCGGCCGCGGGCGGAAGATAGTTAGTTATTAATAAGTTGATACGGAACCCTACAGTGTGCGTGGCCCTACATGTACTTGTCCGATTTTTCATACTTCATAAACTTACCCATTTTTATAACACCTAAAAAAAATAAAAAAAAATATTCACGCCTCAAACACGGACAGTGCCAGGAGTAAAGTAGGGTAGTAAACATCGTTGCCACTGTACAAGAAAGTGTACTGGGCGTTCAAAAATAATTCAAAAATTTAGTCAGTCTATTGTATCAAGTTCGACTCTTTTATTAAACTTGG
Organism: Herminia tarsipennalis; assembly: GCA_945859575.2. Lineage (NCBI taxonomy): Eukaryota > Metazoa > Arthropoda > Insecta > Lepidoptera > Erebidae > Herminia > Herminia tarsipennalis. The sequence continues at coordinate 2,877,674 of OX243843.2, read as the reverse complement.
TCTTGTAACGAAACCATATTGCGATTTAGACAACATTGTATAGCGCCATCTTTCGAGCATGGGTATTAGTTAAGCTTGGATGAACAAAAACAATTTAAAAATAAACCTGAGTAAAATACAAATTATGCATTTCAGTCAAAGGGCTGCCACACCCCAAAGCAATGAATTTTGTATAAAATATAACGAATTTAATATAAATACCGTCGAAAATGCCAAGTTACTTGGTCTTAATATAGACAATAAACTAAACTGGAAAGAACATATTACACCAATATCCACAAAAATAAGTAGCCGTTCATACGCATTATATAAACTTGCCCCTGAAGTTAATATAACCTTATTACTTACTGCTTATCATAGCTTGGTCGAATCCATACTTAGATACAGAGTCATCTTCTGGGGCAATTCAGTTAATAAAGAAATCGCTTTTAAACTCTAAAAAAGGTGCATCAGAGCGATGTTCAGATTACAAGTCACAGACAGTTGTAGGCCCTAGGCGTATATTCTGCATGGCACCTAAAATATTTAATAATTTACCCAATACCTATAAAGATATGAACGTTAGTATGTTTATGCGTAACCTTAAAAACCTTTTGGTACGTAAATGTTACTATAACATTAATGATTTCCTTAATGATAGACTGTTCTAACTTCTAATTGTACAATTTAGTATTTAATTATATAGTTGCAAATATTTTCCATGTGTATTATATTTGTCTTACATTGAAATGTAGGTAATATTTTATATTTGTACGTCTTGACATACAGAAAATGTTGTCCCATTTATATTGTAACATATGATTCTACACATGTTACGAAAATAAATATATCTTTATCTTTATCTTTAGTACTCAGTTAAAAAGAATTTGACACTTGGTTTGTAGTCATATAATGTGAGAGTTCGAAATGTCAGAAAATTAAAAAAAGTTTTTATCTATAATAATATTGCAAAGCTGAAGAGCTTGTTTGTAACGCGATAATCTTAGGAACTAGGTACTGGTCCGAATTGAAAAAATATTTTACTCTTAGATAGCCCATTTATCGAGGAAGGCTATAAGCTATATAAAATCATGCTAGCGGAGCAGCAATGAAAAATATTTAAATTATAAATAAAAAATATTTTTCTATATATGGATAACAATCCTGCTAAACTGACCGGGAGTGCCCAGCCCCTCAGTCTCCGATGAAGGCGCAAAACCCAACCCAGGAATTGTCTGGTTTCTCGTTCGATCTTGTGTCTACGCCCGGTATCCAGAAGTGGATGTCTGCTACCGACCAACAATTGGGCGACGTATGCTCAATCACTTCTGATGGAAAACTAAATAGCAAACAAAAACTGAAGATATCGAATCTGTGTCGAAGAGTCCAATACAACGCATCGCAAATAGCAGTAATATATCAGTCGCTGAAACAGAAAATTATCAAAGAACTTAAAGAAAAAAGCAGCTAGCAGTCTAATACTATAGTTCGCCCAAACAACTTAAGCACTGTTGCCATCTATTCACAGGACAAGCAAATATCTAGTGAAGAAACAAAGTCACTTAAGCAATCAATAATTAGGCCTGATCAAATGAAGTTACATGTTCGAGGTGGAAGAAAGACGACGAAAGGTGGTGTTATTATTAGCACCGAAACAAAGGACGACGCTGAAAAACTTAAACAGGCTGTACAGTTGTCCTCTTCCGGCCTTACCGCCGGCGACCCACACAAGCACAACCCACGAGTGATTATTATTGGAGTGCCAGCTTCTTTGTCGGAAAAGGATTTCTTTACATACATAAACGAACAAAACATAGCCGATAAAGTACCTTCAGTGTCCATTGATACGTTTTTGTCCTTTACAAAACTTGCCACAAATCTGAAAAAAAGGCGCCTCGGCCTGTAATTTCATAAGTCCTAGCACAGCTTCGCAAGGCAATATGAATCCCGGGTGTAAGAGTGCACATTTACATTCGTGACAGTTGTCATAGAAGTCTAGGTAACTAGAAGTCAGATATAAATGACAACGATGTTTTGACGTGACTTCCAAGACCGCAGGGAGCCATCCACCCAAGATTAAGCGGTCGAGGACGCCTCGCCGTCAGAAGAGGCCATGTTAGAAATATCAGACGAGGGGGCGTGGCTTAGCACCGCATCATCGTGACGTACGATCACCTGAGCGGTGGGGAGAGCGCTGCGAGCGCAGCTCGGAGCGGCGGCGACACGAAGCGCTCAGTTACGCGGTGCCATTCAATTGAGTCCGTCTCAATTGAATGCCACCGCGTATCCTTGCCCTTAATTGTGATTCGGTTTCTTTAAAATAAAAGTGGTTTCGCTATTGATACTTCTCTTTTTATAAAGTCAACTCCGATTGTGGTTTATAAAAATACCTTATCATTAAAAAAAACGATTTTTCTAAATCGGTCCTGGCGTCTTGGAGTAACATACTTAAGAAAAATATAGATATGAATTGAGAACCTCCACCTTTTTTGAAGTCGGTTGAAAAGCATTTCAAAAAGGTATAACATGATTGTGACCATAATACAAAAAAAAGTTAGTAAGCAGCCAATTTCGTTTTAATTTTCAATACTTTGCAATAGCTGTGATAAAAGTTACAGTTGTCACACCCTATACTGCCCTGCTAAGCAAAAGAACAATACCTTAAATGAAAAAGTTTTGAAAAAATCGACCTTAAAACTTTGCAATAAAGTCGATTTTATCAAAACTTCATTCGTCGTTTTGATCATAATGACGCTGACGTCACGATCTACAAAGTTTTAAAAGTGCATTGGGAAAACCTTAACAGTAGGTAGGTATAGAAATTCAGAAATTAGCGGTAAATTCAGCATAAAGAACTTACCTGTAAGAAAATCAAGAAGCACATCTGAGAGCTCTTTACTGCTAGGTTCAGGCTTGTTCACGAGCCTCAGCGTGGAGGTGGTGCAGTGCTGAGCACTGGCCACGAGTTGGGCTGCACACTCTTTGTTGCCCACTAGAAGAGCTGATGGGGAGGTTCGGAGACCAGGTTTCACTTGCCACCATGCTGCTCCTGGAAACGACATATGTGGGGTTGTTATATTAATAGTTGGAGCTCTGCATAGAATTAGGGCTTAAACGTGTACTGTCATTGTACGGTGTCTTGTACGGTGACTTGAATTGCCTAAGTCGCCTTCTGGCGCTGATTGATGCTCTGCAAAAAACGCTTCATATTCTAAACCAAAAAAAATAACTGCATTATTTGACTAGATGGCGCTGCGAGGGCCCAACTCGCGAGCATTAAGGGATAGAAAAATTTGAGATCTAGTAACATAGTCCAGATAGGTGGTTCGCTTCTTGCCCCGGTTTGGCTACGGAAGTCTCGGGTTCGATTCCTGAGTCTGGATTTCAAATTTTTCTATCTTTCAAAAATGCAATTGTTGTATTTGTAAAGTAATTGGCAAGAAATGCCTATAAAAATTACTTCGAAAAAAAATAGTTTTGGGGCGCTAATAGCTAGGAGGATTCCTGTAGGTCGTTCAAATATATTTTGAGTAGGCATATCGATTTACATGAGCTTAGTTTTAAACTATAGGGTTGATCCTCATAGCTACTTCATTTTGTCGGATCAATGATCAACATTGTCGTCATGTTTGTATAGCAAGATAAGTTTAGCCAGCAACTAACCTCTGACGTAATTAAGTGCTCCCGACCAATCGCACGCCCTGGAGCTGTCCCACCTCCCCTCTCCGTCTTTCAGTTCTCCTTCAGCCAGCCATCGCTCAGGGAAATGCGGCCACTGCAACAGATACAGCACCTACATTCTAATTTAGCTTCTCTCTGCAGGTCCTTCGTATTCCATGCAATATAATATGGTAATGCGTTGGTTTGTGTAAGTACAAATAAGTATCATATATAGGTACTAATCTATGGGCCGATATATACCGAAATGGCAGCGGCTCGGTGAGCACTTTTAGTGTCAAAGAATTTTAAACTTTATTTACATACATACATAATGTTGTATATTTTAAAAAATCAACGAACCTCGTAACTTTGTTAGATCAAGATATTTTCGCTAAAGTTTTTATTTTTTCTCGAAAACTGCACCGTATTGTGAAAAGTTTTTATACTATAAAAATCTTTTTTACAAAAAAAATAAAAACCGACTTCCAAAATAAATATTAGGTAACTAAAAAGCAAAAAATAATATAGGTACATCAACAAAAAATAATTAAACATTTTAAAGTTGGTGCCAGGAAATGTAGTTTTAAGTTTTAGGCAGAGGTATTATTTATGAGTGTCCTACTTCGCCACCCCCCCCGTCGGAGTTGCGCATAAGTGGTGGGGGGTAAAATGTACCCCAAAAGGGGTATTGTTGCGATTTTATCTCGTAAGGTCTTACAATATCGAAACTGTTCTTCATAAAAGCTGTAGAGCATTTAAACCTGCATAGAATGAGGCCTAGTTCTTTTTTTGGACTACCCGTACTAATGCTCACCAACGTTATTCGTATTTTACGTAAAAGTAAGAAATTAATCACTTTCAAATTAATTCGTATCTTATTTTATTTTATTAAATCCGTCTTTGCAACATTTTTCAGTACTGATCCACTTCTATTGGTCTTAGCGTGATGTTATATCCTCGATAAATGGGCTACCCAACAGTGAAAGAATTTTTCAATTCGGACCAGTAGTTCCTGAGATTGCCGCGTTCAAACAAATAAACAAACAAACTCTTTAGCTTTATTATATTAGTATAGATAAAATGCTGTTGGCTGGTACCGTTAGTATGATGCACAACTTTCGTCTATTTTCAAACCACACATAGTGCGTATGCATCGTTTTTGTGTTATAAATATTTGGTTTCTGGCAAGAGAATTGCCCCAAAAGATCATTCTATAGCGCAAAACAGACGCTACTAAGCCACGATATGATACCCGCCGGTAATAGGACTTTACTGTAAACTTATATAAATATAAGAAAGAAAAAGAAAGCAAGAAAAAAAAAACGTTTATTTGCCACAGATACAATAAGCTTCTTAAAAAGAAATAAAATTACAAGTGAGTATGTGATTGCACGTCGTATCTGCGACAAACGAGGTTTCCACTCAGCATAAATGCCATGTTGTGGCATGAGCCACAACACAGCGCTGGTTTTCAGTGTGAACCCCAAGTGACGTCCGAAACCATTAAGGTATATCCTTAATTAAATAAATAATATGTGGGTATAATACATAACAATAAATATGTTAGTAAATTTTAATAAACATTTTTTGTTATTATTGTAAATAGATGATAAACATATAAAGGCATAGAACATAAAATGATATTACATTAGAATACTTATATAAATACATGACTACAGTCTTTGTACTCATCTCCTACGGAACGAAAACTAGGCATACGTATACGTTGACTTATTTAAGTCAACATGGAGATCCAAGAACTTGGTAACGGTTAGTTCTTCTATTTCTATGTTATTGAAACTAATATTTACTATAGGATTTTGGGTCCTTTGGTGGAATTGCTTAATTTTAGTTTTATTTACTTATATTAATTATTGGGTTATTTACTTTAAGGCAGTTAGTTATATCTATAAGTGTGCTGTTTATCTCGCTTTCGTACCTGCAAAGATTGTTGCATTTTACAATGGCTGTACTGTGTAATAGAAGTTGTTTTTAAACTAGTAATAGAAGGGTCCAAGCACGCTCCCTTGTGGTACCACACTTAATTGTTCTGGGGTTGGAGTAGAATATTTTTTCTAATTAACTTTTTGCACAGATTCCAGTTATTTCTGTTTGTTGTGTTCTCTCACTTAAGTATATAAGGATATTTCCTCTAATGCCACAACTGTGTAATTTTTGTAATAAGATTTTATGGTTTACAAAGTCGAATGCTTTCGTCATATCAGTAAAAATAGCACATACCTAGCATAACACCGATCGCACTAAGTCAAAGATAGCTGCATTAATTGTAGTACCTTTTCTAAAACCATTTTGTTATTTGCAAAGTAATTGATATTCTCAAATATTTTTGAGAATATTAATATCTTTGCTATAGGACGGTAGTTTTTCAGAGTTATTATGTCCCCTTTTTTATGGAGGTCGCTAGGGACAGTCATAATTATTGGGCAACAGATGAAGCCATTAAAACAATAAAACCTTTTGTAGGAATAATTTTCGATTGCAATTCTGTTACTACTGGCCTATAAGTTGAAACCAATTTAGTATAAATAACTTTTCCGAGTACGATGGATTTTTTTTAGAAAACTGAAAATCGAAAATCTCAGGTTTAAACATGAAGCATTAAGAACAATCGATGTTTGTTTGGGAGAAAGTGGTTTATTTCTGAATTTCGAGGTAAAAATAGTCGATTTTCAACAGCCTATTTATCGAGGAAGGCTACAGCCTCTATAGCCTTCATCGATAAATAGGCTTTCCACCAGTAAAATAATTTTTCAATTTGGACCCGTAGTTTCTGGGATTATTGCGTTCATACAAACTCTTCAGCGTTATAATATTAGTATTGATTTGTTAGTTTAAAATATACCAACCTGTATAAAATGAAGCGCTCTGTGGCAGAATACCGCTGGTGGATACTGCCAGTATAAGTTTGGATGTGGCGACCCAATCACTGCGAACTTGCTGATCAAATAGCCTCGGGAATGGACGAGGTACCTGCAAACAATTCACATTAGAAAAGTGAGCATAACATTTTTAATAAAATTGAAGTATAACAAGTAATATTAAAAATTAGTAGGATACTAATACTATAAATAGAAATGTTTGAATGGCCATCCATTCAAACATGATGAAGAACAAACATATTGAATGAAACATGATTGAAGAATAAAGCGGCGGTAGCTTAATGGCTAAGGCATCGGTCTCGCAATCGTGAGGTTGCGGGTTCGAATCCTACCCATTATACTACCGACGTGAACCCACTCCTAACACAAGCCTTTGAGCTTAGCTGGAGGGGTTAACAAGATTGCTAGTAATGTGGGACTCAATCCCACATTGCTAGTTATCTTTAAAAAAAAAAAAAAAAAAAAAAAAAAAAAAAAGATCCATATGTTTGTTCTTCAATCATGCCAGAAGCGCTGAACGGGGTTAAGTATATGAAATTTGGTTAAAGGACATAGGTAGTACCGGCCTTAATAATAATAATACATTTATTTCAGATAAAATCCATATTTTTACATTATACATTTTAATCATTATAATTTCTATATTTCAATTTTTAATAAAAAAAAGATATAGAAAAAAAAATGGTAAATATAATTAAAATTAAACATCCATTTAAAAAAAAAAAACTAAAATTACACTACGTACTAATTGCCCATTATAATATGCATCCACTTTTGCTGGATTGGACAATCAAATCGATCAGCAATCATATTTAGCATGCTATTGCTACTATTTCTGATTCGTTGCCAAATAGAGGCAACTTTCTTCCGCATGACGGCATGAAAGGAGGGAGGCGCATCTGGAATGTCGCCTTAGGCGCCGAAGCTAGAGGGGCGGTTATGCAGCGCTGAGATTTTTAGGAGCACCTGCGGCGAGTGTAGTTGACTCTATTGATGCGCCCTCACTTACCTTACAGCATCAAGCCAGGGCCAAAGGGCGTTATTAGCCTTCAGGCAAATAACATACAGTCAACGTCGGATCTACGATTATTTGACAGCTGACTGCTGTAACACAGTTTGATACTAGTACAGTGGTCAATGACAACCCCTTTATTTTTTAAGTCATTATCTGTTTAAAGTACATTATTAGAATAAGAACAAAATGTATACCTTGTGTGTGAAATAAATAAAATATTATTATTATTTAGAGGTGGGGCAAAGACTTGATGATCCCTTCAAAGGCCATACTTAAGTAGGGCTATGATTATGTCTGTCTTTACGTACTTTGTAGGTATACGATAATGTAGGGGCAAGGTATGATCGACTCGTGAGAAGCTCCCATTGCGAACGACTCACACTTGGCTGGTATTGAGACCAGAGAAATGGGGCATTTCTTTTTTCTTCTTCCCTTCTGACTCGCCTGCGGCGCCGGTGTGGCTAAGGCCGGCCCTGCACATAGGCTTTTTATATCGAAAAATGTAGGTACGGTTCTTAGGTGATAGGGTGATTTCCAAAATTTCCCAAGAACGAAGTCGTGACTTCGTGAGCAACAGCTAGTAGTTACCTAGTATAGTAGGATCAACGTAACTTGATCGGATTTAAGTTAGGTTCTTATCACTTTCGCGCATGTCATAGAGATGCGACCCTAAAATTACTTACGAAAACGATTAATTATGTTTAATCGATTAAAAACACTAACAAAAATTTAATTCAACAATATAAAAATACTATAAAATAATATTAATTCATAAAAGTTTAAATTTAGAACAGTTACAGTAAATACTAAAGAAAGTTTGAAAAACAATTTCTTTACGAATAAAATCACAAAAAGCATGGATGTAGTAATACTAATTATGACTATGTAATGTGTAATCGTGCTAATTCTCTTGGTTTAGTTACCGCCCCCGCCCCCTGCTTCCTGTCACCTGCATTTACTACTAAAAATGCATCTGCGCGACCACTTTTCGCCAACTTCAATCCGGTCAAGTTACGTTGATCCTACTGTACATACCTTTATATGTATATTTGCCTTACAATACTAGTTATACCTACGTAGGCAGTCGTGTTTATACAAGAGGACTAAGGCAGAGCCCTATCCATGGGGGAAGTTATGAAAGTCATGATCAATGATCTCCCATAGATTGAGCTTAGGTGATATAAATTCGGCAAGCGCAGCCGGTTAGCTTATTCACTCAACATTTTAGACTTTAGATAGGTAGGATCAGTGTAGGGTTCGACAGCCTTGAACAATTTTATCAGCAGAAGAGCGTATGTTCATGGCAGTTTTTTGGAAATCCGATCCGATCTTTTCCGAAATAATTTTAATTTAAAGTATTTATTAAGCCCTATCTTTGTGATTTTTCCCATATTTTTTGGTTACACGGTTCAAAAGTTAAGGGGGGGGGGGGAACGCTGAAAAAAAAATATTATTATTAATTAGCTATCAAACTAAGTAGCGGCTACTACAAGACACCTTTTCACCTAATTTCATCAAGATTCATTGAGTAGTCTTTGAATAAAATGCCTGAGACATACGGACGGACAGACAGACAGACAGATGGACATGACGAAACTATAAGGGTTTCGTTTTTGCCATTTTGGCTACGGAACTCTGAAAATGACGACTAGACTACCGAGTCTAGTGGACTTTATCTCCAAATAGATTATGAAAACATTCAGGATGTCCGTTAGTCATACAAACACGCTTATAAATCACTGAATACGTAACGTATCAGTATCACGCCATTTTAATCTAGGCAAAAACAATTAGTTGCCGACGCTATATCAATGACCAATGAACTTTAAACTTGACATTGTGCGTATCAATGATCAATGCACTTTGAACGTAGTATATCGCGTGAATTTTTGATTCATGAACAAGAAAGGCCATTACTATCTTCCTTTTGATATTAGAATTTATATACTTAATTATTCGTTAGTTCGTAACCAGTTAAGTACCTATTTTAGCCAATCAGGACGTGTGTGTAGTTTATAAAAAGTCTACTTTTAGGGTTCCTTAGCCAAAATGACAAAACGGAACCCTTATATAGCTTCGCCATGCCCGTCCGTCCGTCCGACCGCAGCATAGCTCAGAGACTGTTAGTTCTAGAAGGCTGTAATTTTGCATGGATACATACTCGTATATTGCTTTTGCCGACAAAGTGAAAGAATAAAATTTTGGAAAAAAATTAGGGTACCTCACCTCTATTTAAAGTAGGCATGTTGATTGTGGTGATTTTTTTTTCTCACCAACCCCTACGTATTAGGTATCATTAGATAGGTCTTTTAAAAACATTTAGGGGTTAAGATCATTTTTAGATTTAGGGATGTTTTGTATGCAGGCTAACATGGTGTATAACTATATTAGTGGAAGAACCTAACTTTATTTTTTAAAAACATCCAAAGATTGTAAAAAAAAATCACTTTGAACGTAGTGGCCGCGCGTTTTAATTGCCTTATTCTTTTTCCGGCTTTACCTATGGTTTGCGAACTTGGCATTAGGTACATGTAGAATCCCGACGTATCACAAGAGTTGTTTTGCTTCTAATGGGAATAAAGACTTTTAAGTTGTTTTTTTTTAAATATGCAATACTATTAGTAGTAGAGTATTTCGAACAAGCTAGAAATCAATAAATAGGTGTGTAGGTAGGTAGGCAGGACCCACAAGGGACCTAATATTAGACACTACTTAATTCTTTGTAATTATCATAACAATTGTTTATCAATACATAAATTGTAAATAAGTATTACTTATCTATATTCTTACAAAACCTATTTTAATATTTTGACCCTTTATTGATAGCGTGGAATCGTGGATTACGCTTAGACCTTGTAGAGTGTATTGTGAGCTGATACGATACTTTTTTCATACCGTATTATCAGTGAATGACGCAAAAAGTACAGGCATTGCTAAAGAACAAAATACCAACCGTAGGTAGGGCAGTGGCGGATCCAGTATTGTCGTTTGGGTGGCTTGAACCAGATGGGGGCGTTGTTGCACCACTAACACAAATCGAATGGGTGAATGGTGACATATTTTAGGAGGGGTTGAGCCCCCTAGCTTGCCCCCCTGGATCCGTCACTGAGGGAGGGGAAGGTAGCCCAAAACGGCTATCTTTTGTCGTGTAATAAAACCGACACATTTTAATTGTTTATTTACCTATGTATTTAGCATGTATTATTGAACTTAAACCTATTTATCTACCTATATCTGAATCTGGGCAACGGCTTCAGCGATTTTCATGAAATTTGGAATGCAGGGCGGTTTAAAAAAACCGGTCATCCAGGTAGCTAGGCTACTATAAAAATAAACTGTAAAATATTTTTACACTTTCATGGAAAAATAAGAAAAAGTAATAATTCTATTTGGACCTGCTTTGCCCTAAGGGGGTGCCTAAAGCGGGTAGGCAAAGGCAAAGCGGGTATAAGAATTTTAATGAGATTAATCATTTTTTTACAGTAATTATATATAACCCATTCTTTTGTGTCGGTAAATACAGTTGTGAATCTTTAAACTTTTTCTTAAAAGTTTATTTTTTGATAATTTCACTGTAATTTTTTATCATCATCATCATCATCATCAGATTGAAAACGTCACTGCTGAACATAGGCCTCCCCCAAGGACTTCCACAGCGACTTGAGCAGCCTGCATCTAACGGGCTCTGCCTTGCTATCTTAATCAGGTGATCAGTCCATCTTGTGGGGGCTTGTTCTGCACTTTTCCAGCTCGTGGTCGCCACTCAAGAACCTGCCGTACCCACCTATTATCCTGATGTGGTTGCCCATTGCCACTCCAACGAGCTATGTCGGTAACCTTAACTTTTGAGACCGCACTGCAGTTCCAACTCGCTCATTGGCTTCTAACAGAACGCTGCGCTTCTGCAAGCTCATGCAATAGCTTCTACCTACGCGCTGCTTGTGCAGTGACTTTGAAGGTTGCGCAGGGTGCCCTAATTCGTGCAGTGACATTAAGATTACGCTGGGGTCCAGCCCACCCAACGGCTTCTTAATTCACTTGGCGCTCGCCAGCTCGCGCAACGACTTCTGAATTCACGATAGGCTCCTTTGTACATGCTGTAACCTCTTCATGTGCAGTGACTTTTAGATCGTTTAAAAGCTTCTATTTTCATACTCATTCGCCAGCTCGCGCATCGACATCTACCTTCGCGCTGCGCCCCTCTGATTACGCAGTAATTTATGAAATTACGCTGAGACCCACATTGCGCAGTAACTTTTGAGATTGCGCTGCGGTCCCTAGCTGGTTCAATGACTTCTAAGGACGATTCGCGCAGTGACTTCATATGTTATGAGCTAGCAAGCGTTAATGTCACTTTAAAATCCTCGTCTCCTCCGGACCGGTCTCAGCTCACCCGGCTCTCCTCCTTCCCTCCCTTCTCCTCCTTCCCCTCCTGTCGAGCTGCGACTGTTGTAATTTATGTTAAGAAAACAGTTCTAAAAATCGTAGCTCTAGCTAAAAAAAAGTCTATTTGCTCCCCCTCCACTAGGTCAAAAGCTGGGTAAGCGCATGGTCCTATGTACACGTAGTCGTCAACAACTTCGAGAGTATAGTTCATTTTATAGTATAGTAAATCCAACATTGTCCGAAACTACTTGGATGTTCTTCATAATTTTCGTGTTTTTCATATTCATTTTTAAGCCGAGCTAATTATTACCAATAAAATTAGTACACATATAGACAAATACAATATAAAAAATAACGGAAGAAAAAAAAAAGGGTGCAGACGAAACCATATGGGATGCAAGGAGCACCTCATCATAGATTCCACAATTCATAGACAAGCTAAGAGTAAGAAAAGAAATTTACATTGTGTAGACATAGATTACCGGAAAGCGTTTGACAGTATCTCATAGTATGCATACGGTTATTGAAAATCTTAGAAATCTACGAATAACAATCACACTTGGTTAATTTCTTAAAAGAAATAATAACGAGTTGGAAAACAAACTTACGACTTTGTAATAATAGCATGACCATCACTATAAAATATATAAATGAAAACAGGTATATATCAAGGTGAAACCTTAAGCCCCTTAAGGTTTTGCCTTGCCTTAACCCATTATCAAATTTAGTAAAAAAACACAAAATAGTATATAAACTAAAACAAAACACCCCCATCGCACATCTGATTTACATGGATATTATAAAACTATAAGCACGAAAACTATAAGCACGAAAACTATATAGGTACAAGTACAAACAGGGATATGAAAAAACTTATAGATACCACGGCAACTTTACTAGAGAAATGTAGAACACTCAACATAAAAAAAGGAGAAGTAGAACCCGGGGACTTAACATTACACGAAGGAGAAATTATATTATTATCAGCTACGGAATTAGTTGTTTTTTTTAATACTTAGGATATCAACAATCAACTCAGTTAGACCACAAAATGTTAAAAACTATCCTGACTGACGAATATAAAAGCAGACTCACTTCAATTTGTAAAACACAACTGTCAGGGAAAAGGCTTATCAAAGCAATAAATACCTACGCAATTCCAGTACTAACTTACTCATTTGGAATAGTAAAATGGACAACAACTGATAAAATGTGTTTAATGAAATATAACTACCCACACCCCCAATCTGAGAGAATAACAATTAAAAGAGCCAACGGTGGTAGAGGCCTCATTGATATCCAAGCGTTACGGAGAAAACAATTGGACAACCTTAGGACATTTTTCTGTGGTAAAGTAGTTACTAGTAGTCTACATAAAGCTGTTACCGAAACTGATTTGAATCTCTCACCCCTCAATTTAGTAAGCACACCTATCAATTTAAAAACAATAAATCCTCGAACCAATTCACAAATAGTTAAAGAAGATCAATGAAAAAGGAAAACACTACATGACTTATCGCAAATACATATCGATTCGCATACTTCCAATTTTTATTATAGTGGATATCTATTCTCTGGCTTTCAATTATTTTTATAGTGGATATCTATTCTCTGAAACAGAAGGTTTTAATACAGCTATGCAAGATCAAGTAATCATCATCATCATCATCAGCCTATCGCAGTCCACTGCTGGACATAGGCCTCTCCAATTGCACGCCACTTTGTTCTATCATCGGCTTCTTGCATCCAGCTTCTGCCAGCCGTTTTGCGTAGATCATCACTCCACCTGGCCTGAGGGCGTCCTACACTACGTTTGCCGAGACGCGGTCTCCACTCATTTACCCCAACAGTTATATAATAACAAGTAATAAACACTAAAAATTACAGAAAATATATCATCAAAGACAAAGCAAATACACCAAACAATAAATGCCGTAAATGCTACAGACAGCCGGAGACTATACGACACATAACAGGAGCATATATCACATTCACATAAACAGACTACACCCACAGACACATCAAAAATTTAGCTATTATATAAAAACTCATTACAGATACACATACACTTTACTACAAATATACACGTAGCTCGGTCCTAGAGAACACTACTTATAAGATGTATTATGATCAAGAGATACTCACCGACAAAACTATTCACTAGAACAGACCTGACATAACAATCCGCGACAAAACAGAAAATTTGATATAGCTACCTAACCTACAGAAAACAATCACAAAGAAAATTAATAAATATACCGAACTCGAAGAAGGAAGAGCAACAATATGAAAAACCAATAAAGTATATATAATAATGGCCATTTTTAACAAATAATAATAAAATTTACCATAAAAAAGTAGCAGATATAGTCGGGGTTATTAAGACACCACTTGCATGAAGAACTCTAACTAACTTACTTTTTGTAACAATAACGCTTCATAAAATAAATAATTTAATATTTAGGCCTATTCAACAGTCACATATTATATTATAATTTAATCCATTATCAGCCTATCGCAGTCCACTGCTGGAAATAGGCCTCTCCAATTGCACGCCACTTTGTTCTAACTTCGGCTTCTCGCATCCAGCTCCTGCCGGCCGTTTTGCGTAAATCATCACTCCACCTGGCCTTAGGGCATCCTACACTCCGTTTGCCAAGCCGCGGTCTCCACTCAAGAACTCGTTTACCCCAACGCGCAACGGTTGTCGGTTCTTCGGCTAATATGACCAGCCCAGCTTGCTAAACCGGTGGGCTATGTCGATAACTTTGGTTCTCTGCCGAATCACCTCATCCCTTTCCATAGCCCGCTGAGCGACTTTGAACTTGTGGACCAGCCGTACCGTCAGTGTCCACGTTTCGGCTCCGTATGTCATGACAGATAGGACGCACTGATTAAAGACTTTAGTCTTAAGGCATTGTGGGATCGACGATGAGAAGACTTGACGCAACTTCCCAAACGCTGCCCAACCAAGAAATCAACGCTTTCGGAAAACACTTTAGGGCTAATGAAAAAACGACGTGAAAACCCACCCGTCACTTCGTCAGAAAAGCGCGCTCTAAACCAAGAGATCAACAAGCTTATACGACACGACCTTCAGCGCTCCAACACTCTTTCGATTATAATTTAATTGATTAATAATAATATAATTGGTATTTCATTTTGACATTACACACACACACATTGTGATAATAATTACTGAATTCATATCATTAGTCTAAATTTAATATAAACATTGCTTATGGAAGCATAACAACTACACAACCCCATACAACTACCCGCGTTTATGCAAATAAACAATTTGATTTCGTAAATTAGTGCTAGATCGATCAAAAAAAAAAAAAATCTTGTAAATCTTGTACATACAACAATAAATATTTGTCACGAAATATTTATTGTAGTACTATTTATTCTGTGGTAATACTTCGAAAAAATCGCGCTAATGAGGGTAGGTTGGTAAAAATCGTGTACTTTTTAAACAATGGTATAACTTGAAACGGATTCCGGTTCCGGTGATAGTAATGTAAATAAGTACGTCTCCGCAAATAAAAATTGATAACAGTGCAAATATCGTGGAGTCTATCTTCGACACGAATTCATCAAATACAACAAGTGCAATACTGATAAGTTATTATAGTGCAATCCTTCATCGTTACAAATAAAAAAAAATGTATTTTAAATTCAACTGTAGAAGTTAAAAAGTGCAATTCATCAATATATTCACAGACAATAACGAAAATCAACAAACAATGACAGCTAGTGACTTGTCAAACACAATTTTAAAACGTTGACAGTTCTGTCAGTTGACGCGGATTAGGCGAAGGGTTAGGTAAATGAAAGTCCTGGAAAACAATGGGGATGTTGACTGTCAAGTCAAATCAGTCTCTTTTTATGAAATGTCAAAACGACAACCTCTATAGAAATGTTTATGGAATAGCAACCTATGACGTCATAAGCTCCTATCGTCAAATTATTACTTTAAGTATTCGTTTTCATGCTTTTAAATTCAAAAACATGTTAAATTGTATGTACGAGGGTGGATTAAAAAGTTCGCGGCCTCAGCAAGAAAACAATATAAAATATAAACAAAAGTAATTTTATTTTTCCACGTAATCTCCACTTAACTCAATGCACTTCTTCCATCTGGTTTCCAACGCCTGTATGCCGGTCATAAAAAAAGTTTCTTCAAGGCCTTCAAAAAAGTCACCCACCGCGGTTTCAACCTCCTCATTTGATGAAAATTTTTGACCTCCAAGGTGTTTTTTAAGGTTTGGGAATAAATGAAAGTCCGAAGGTGCCAAATCAGGGGAATAGGCGGGATGGGGCAGTAATTCAAATCCACAATCACGAATTTGAGCCATTCATTCAACAGACGTGTGAACGCGTGCATTATCCTGATGGAACAACACTTTCTTGCTGAGTAGTCCTGGCCTTTTCTCTTTGATCGTTTCACGCAAATGACGTAAAAGGGTGCAGTAATAAGCAGAGTTTATAGTCTCACCTTTTGCAAGGTAGTCCACCATGATGACACCCTTAGCATCCCAAAAAACTGACGCCATCACCTTGCCAGCTGACAAAATTGTTTTGGCTTTTTTTGGAGTCGGTTCATCAGGTTTTTTCCACTGCTTGGATTGCTGTTTTGACTCTGGGGTGTAGTGGTGTACCCAGGTTTCATCCATTGTAACAAATCTGTCCAAAAAATCTTGTGGATCAGTCTCAAACATTTCCATTTGTGAAGTCCAGAAATCGTGAGCCGTATTCGTTTTTGTTCAACTGAAAGCAATCTGGGGACCCACCGCGCAGAAACCTTAGAAAATCCAAGTTCATTGACTATGATGTTTTGTGTTCGTTCATATGAGATGCCAATAGTGTCAGCAATCTCCCTGATGGTCAATCTCCGATCTGCCAATATCAGATCACAGATTTTCCCAATGTTTTCTTCAGTCGTAGACGTCGTAGGCCTGCCGGAGCGAGGGTCATCTTCAATACTCTCTCGTCCGCGTTTAAATTCTGCAACCCACTTTTTCACAGTCGTATACGATGGAGCAGATTCCCCCAATGTTGTTGACATATCTTCGTGAATCTCTTTTGGAGTCAGTTTTTTTTTAAACAGGTAAATTATTTGATGACCGCACGTTGCTCAATTTTCTCCATTCTTTAAAAACGCTGCACTTAGGCTCACAAAATTCAGTCTAATTTAAAAACAGATAATGCTATTGTGACAGAATTTTACAATGTGACAACCAGAGAGTAAACAAATCGAATGAGGTCAGTTACATTAAAATAAGTCAAGTATTTATGTGGTAGGCCGCGAATATTTCGATCCACCCACACTACTGATTTTACCAACATGACAGCAATGCCATTAAACATTAAAATACTGGATCAAAACTGACTAACTCGTACTACTACTAGCACTATTACCTGATTAGTATAAAATAATTTAGTTTTATTGTAGTCAAGTACCCAATTGGTAGCACTTTTCATTGACTATAAAAAAACGATTAATACTTTGGATCATAACATATTACTGCAGGCGATGGATGAATGCTGCATACGTGGTCCCACAAATAATTGGTTTAAAAATGGCCTAACAAACAGAAAGATATGCACTATTATCGGTGGAGTGACCGATAATAGTGCATATCTTTGAGGCAATAATTCACTATTTAAGGCAGATACCCTTATGAATTGTACCATTACAAAATCTACTTGAAACCGGCATTATTGGGCACTCGTGTATTCATACATTTTTTTTAACCCTAGGTGTTTAACTTTGTAAAAAAAAAATTATGCAATTTTTTCCAAAATAATTGAACTTGTACATTTAAAAAAAAGGACAATAACATTTACCATCTATCAATCAGAATAGTTAGTGTATAATATGAAAACAACAAAAAACCGATGAATTTCATTCATTTCTAGTCGCAGTGTTCATTATAGTAAAACAAGGCTAGGCTTTTTTTAAAGTCTTATTTTAGGTAATACTTTAGATAGTTTTTTGTCGTATTTTTTTCTGAATGGTCGTAAATTCTACTTTAAGCCATTTCCGGAGACTCATATCCTATGTACGCGAATGATATGTGAGTGGTTTATGCGTCGAAAGACATCTCGCAGGTATAGACAAATGTACAGATATACTTTGAAAATCAGCAGTAGAACATTATAATAAACTCTTCACATATTTTGAACAGTTGTTGATCTGTTGTTTTTGTACATGTTGTCAAGAATTCCTATTACCTTCAAATACCAGTTGAGATAGCTTTTCGCCATTTCTTGTTCTTTTTCCCAAACAATACGGCCCGTATTACGGGCCTGTTTCATTCTTGTAGGACTACAGGCAATGATAAACGACCTAGATAAAGTGGGCTGCAGAGTAGGATTGATCATGAACATGCAAACAAGGAAAATCATGACAAATGGAAAAGCTGAACCAATTAGAATCAACAACAACACAATCGACTATGTTAATAAGTACACCTATCTAGGGCAAGTTAACTATCTATCTTAAAAGAAATTTACAGACGCATTGTCAAAGCATGGAAGCGATTCTGGATGCTGAAGGAAATCAAGAAAATTAAACAAACAAGCATGATTAGTTATATTTCGGGACTTAATCGCGTAAATTATTTAAAGGTTTTCCTTTTATTTACCCGACGTTTCGATCGAATTGCACCGATCGTGACACAAGCATCACCCACAAATGAAAACTATTTGAAACATGTTTAATACCTATCCTGGTTGCCAGACTTAGTCACTAATTAAGGCCCAAAATAGCAAATTAGAAACATGTCAAAATGCCATGGAGACAACCATGATGGGGATAAAGGATATAACATACCATAAAGAAAATCAAATGAAAATGGGCACTGTGAGGAGCAAAGAAAAATGGTTGAAAACAGTAATGTCATGCTTAACCAGAAACAGAAAAAGAAATCGAGGAAGGCCATCAAAAAATTGGTCAGATGAAATTAGAGCAATAACAGGGTGCCAATGGAATAAAGTTGCAAATGATAAAAGGTGGGGAGAGCTGGAGGAGGTTGTGCCAAAAGAGGTAAACAAGCAGGGTTATCGAGGCAAAAAAAAAAGAAATATGTCTAACAAACACTGTGAACTAACTGGTCTGAAATAAAGGCTACTTTTATTTATTGCCTAGCTGACCCGCGCAACTCGTCTGTGTAAATTTCCCCCGTTTTTGCAACATTTCTCGATGCTGCTCCGATCCTATTGGTCATAGCGTGATGTTATATAGCCTATAGCCTTTTTCGATAAATGGGCTACCCAACAATTTTTTTTATTTGGTCCAGTAGTTTTTGAGTTTACAGCGTTCAAACAAACAAACTCTTCAGCTAATTAGTACTGTGAAAATACGTCCGTATTGGAGCGCGCATATTGCAGCGGACTTAATGATGATATGAGGAACACATGTAAAGCTTGGGCTCAAGTGATATAAAACGTCTTAAATTTTTAATATTCGGGTTAAAAATAGACCGCGTGATATAATTAAAATATCGCATGATAAGCTCATAGTTGTTCATGAACCCAGACTAGTGACAGACGACGCGCGCCGCATAGCATTCTTATCTGATAACAATACTATTTGTCGTAACATAGTAACTAATAGGTAGTCATTTTATTTCCTGTATATATGACAATGCTAATAAAAAAACCCAGAGCAAACATACACAAGATATAGATATCTAGTAGTTATTGTTAGTGGTGTAAAGATATACAATTCTGTAATAATTTCAGTTAAGATTCAATGGATAGTGTGTCATTTCACTATTGACTTTTCTTATAAAACAGCTTTAATATTTCATTTTCATCTGTTTTGATGTCAATCAATTCTGCTTTTAATTACAATCAAAAGACTATGGGACCAACTGAGCTTCGGGTACTAGGTATAAATGTCAGAAATGGCAAAAAACCGTTTTCCATACATTTCGTAGGCTGTTGTGAAATAATAGGGTTAACATAACATCACCTGATAAACCAAGATCAAAGGGTTTTTCATACACGAAAAATTCATTCCTTACAAAAAAAAACTGGTTGCACTCGGGAGTGCCGCAGAATTGCAAACTTGAACATTAACGCTGTCCATTTTTGAATATTGTTTTAGATTTTTTTTTCTTTTTTTTCATATAATTATGTGGTTAAATACAACATTCATGTATTGCACTATGATACACAAACACAAATCACTTACCAAGTCAGCATACCACCAATCCCAAAGCCAATCACCATAGCCTGCTTATTCTCAGAAACTCCCAAAGCACCTAGGAGTGCCGACAGCTCCTCAACCGCCCTTGGAGGCGACAGATCCCTCCTGTGCCCACCCTCGCTGCCGCCCGTCCCTCTCAGGTCCAGGGTTACCACATGATGGTCCGTTTCCGCCAAACGTTGGACCACATTGGCCCAGTTAGGGCAACACAAGTTGCCCGAGTCTGGTGCGTCTTTCAGTATTAATACTGTTTGACCTGATCGCGGACCTATTTCTACGTAGTGGTATTTGACGCCCTGAAATAGAAAACCAGTTTATAAATCACAAAATTTTATCACACGGCCAGGCATCTGTCTGGTATATGCTGAACTGGGTCCTATTTTCGCCATACATTTTTATTCTTTGGTCTGTCTTAATGTGTGGTGCCAGCATAAGAATAGTACCACTCCATCTCTTCCCGTGGGTGTCGTCAAGTCGACTAAGGGATGTCACACCGGAGGACAGGCAGCAGCGTCCTCTGCGTACTTTAAAGCCTTACTGCTATCGCCAACCCGCTCGCCAAGCGTGACGATTATGCCAATTACCCCCAGAATCTACATTGAGTAGGTTCTATTAGGGAGACCCGTGCCAAGCAGTGGGAGATATGGGTTGTTATGAGAGTCTTCATATTTGTTTTTCTTTCTTCATTGTATATACCCTCAATGCCCAGATGGTATACTGGATTTTTGCAGAGAGACTATTTATGGTGTAGAACAGGAGTAAGGGTAAGTCGAGAAAGAATTTCAGGTAATTTGAGTTCTAAGGGAGTGAGCAACTAGACCGCGGAGTGAATTTCGCCAGCTTAAGCTGGTTATAATGATATCTAAGAGGATTTTTAAGCTCACATAAACATTGGGAACTTAACATTATTAGATACTAGCTGACCCGCGCAACTTCGTATGCGTAAATTTTCCCCGTTTTTGCAACATTTTTATTGTTGCTCCGCTCCTATTGGTCGTAGCGTGATGTTATATAGCCTATAGCCTTCCTTGATAAATGGGCTACCCAACATTTTTTTTTATTCGGACCAGTAGTTTCTGAGTTTACAGCGTTCACACAAACAAACAAACTCTTCAGCTTTGTAATATTAGTATAGATTCAGTTTTAATACTTAAGTACTTAGTCTTAAGAGGCATTTCCCATTTTCAAGCGCTTAATTTATCCTGTTATGAAATACTTTTACACTGTCGAATGACATGTTAAAAATGGACCAATATTTAATATTGACAGTTAATGTACCTACCACATTTACAAATACTGTTTTGTTTCTTTTGCAGTGATCAATTTCCCACACCGTGTTTTAAGGAAGTAGGTACATGTATATATAATAGGTATAGCTATTTTCAAATGGCGAATTCTTTCATTAAACCTCTTTGAATTGACTGTAAAAATATATCAAACCAGACCTATCAAATTTGTTGACACATAATTTGCCATATTTTTTTAAAATGCGTTACATTAAATAGTAAAAAAAATAAAAATGCCGTCAATTTTTGCGATAAATGTCGACATTTTACAAAGATTTTTGTATTAAATAAAACTTATTTATAATTTTATTTTTCATATTTCTATAAATTACGATGCACAAACGTCATTCTATACAATTATGCCAAATTTGCGAAATGGCTCATAAATTATGAAGAACCCTATGATATTTTTTTTGATTCCCTCAATAAGCCTATAAAAAAAATTAAGCTACTATTCTTGACGTTTAATACTCGTTGAAAATGGCGCGCTAGTACAACTATATCCTACCTACCTCTCAAAAAGTACGTCCATTTGACCGTACTTTTTGACAGTTCTTTGCTTCAATTTTAGATGCCGGATAAGGAACCTAGATATTATATAATCAAAGGAAGAACCTGATAAAAATGTGGATTCCTGTCTAATCCATAAAGTAGTACCTACACGATAAGAACCAAAATAAATATTTTATCGATACTAATATTATAAAGCGGAAGAGTTTGTTTGTTTGTTTGTTTAAACGCGCTAATCTCAGGATCTACTGGTCCGATTTAAAAAAATCTTTTTTTAAATCGGTTATTTAAAAAAATATTTTTTTAAATCGGTTGCGCGGGTCAGCTAGTAGATTTATAAAACTAGATTTTTTTTCTATACAGTCCACTCACGCTCAGATCAATGCACGGATTTTGATGGAATTTAGCCTACAGATAGACACTTGGATAAACAGACATCTGTTAATCCAAATCTCAAATCTCAAAATCCGAAGGACAATCACTTGGACTAAATCTGTTAATCTAAGTGTTTATCTGTAGTCAAAATTTCATCAAAATCCGTGCTGTGATCCGAACGTGGTTGTCTGTGAACGAGCATGAGTGGATCCAACTCTGTGAGTGGATCTACACAGATCCGGGACTAAGTACCTACCTTCTTAATACATATCAATCTACTTATATCATAACCTTCACTCTATGTATATAAATGAAATTAGCGATACACACTTCATTATACGACAATACTAATATAATGAAGCTGAAGAGTTTGTTTGTTTGTTTGAACACGGTAATCTCAGGAGCTAATGATCCGAATTGAAAAATTCTTTCACTGTTAGATAGCCCATTTATCGAGGAAGGCTATAGGCTATATAACATCACGCTACGACTAATAGGAGCGGAGCAGCAATGAAAAATGTGAAAAATGTTGCGCGGGTTATTTGCCGGGCGGCTAGTTGCTAATAAAATAAAACACAACATTTTTTTAGAAACGAATACTCAAACATAAATAGGAATTAAAAACATGTTACTAATTAATTAAAATTTAAATAAAAAAAATATGTTTGGCTCGCCAATATGTTTATACGTATAATAAAAAAAAACATTATTATATGACATAAATTTAAAAATATCATATAAAATAAAATATCAATAGCTCACCATAACTTTGATATAGCAATGAGTTCCTATAGACGAGTCGACTGTCAGTTCCACAGGTTGATCACTCTTCACTTTTCTCCGATGACCTCTCCAGAATCTCTTAACAGCCATTTCAATGATTTGCCAAACACCAACAAACACACATTTCAATATTAATTCCACTGCTTGCCAGCCTGAAACGACTTGCAACACTTTCATATTTCTCGCACCCATTTTGACGTCCGTCTGCCCGCAATTTTATAAAGAACTGGTAATAAAATATATTGATAAGCTCAAAGGTCTTTTAAATAATTAGTATACGAGACATTAACTGTACACTGTTATCAACATTATCAATAGTTTAGTTGGACAAACGGATATCACGCGTGCTCAGATTAGGTATGTTTTATCTGTCTCGTTACATATCGATTTTGATTATTAGCATTAGTAATTTATATCGAGTTTATTTCTCTCGTTTGCTCTTTGATATTTTGAATTGTAATCTTGTCTCTTTCTAGTGCATGTTATGGGTTTTTATTTGTTGAGAAATTTTGTTAACTACCCTCAATTATTATTATAATTGGTTTGTTATTCTATAGACTAATTGGTGGGAAACTGACGAACAACCGTAGTGGCTCACCGAGGATAAACACCTAAAAGTACATTGTGATTTATGTCTCTTTCACGCAAAAACTACTTAACAGATTTTAATTAAACTTCACAATGTTATAGCTAATATATTAGAATCACACATATGCTATAAAAATCAATTAGACGCCATATAGGATTACAACTATAAATAAAATCAGAAACGCATCGTTATAAATGAAAAAAAAAACAACAAATAATATAAAGTAGTTCTCATAATAATATCGATTATTATAAATAAAAAGGATCAATATTTACAAAACATGATAATAAAAATAAAACAATGTTGCATTTGACCCGACGCGGCTGGAGCCGTCTGCAGTAGGGTTTATTTAAAAACAAATTAAGTGAGGTTTCGAGATGGAAGGCACTCAACTCCCTGAGAGGATAATGTCGAAAATATGCTTACGTTACGTTGGGTGAACGTGACAGGTATTTTTACCTGACTGTACAAGGAGGGTATTGTTTATCGTGCGGACCGATTGCCGCTGTAGCAAAGCAGTCAAGGCCACTTCACACGCCGCCTCTCCATAAACAGAAAAAACGTCCAAGGCGACGCGAGACGCCACGCTACACGCGACGCGCAACGCCCCGCGTCTCCGTAAACAAGGCCTAACACCTATCTAAATATAACATCACGGTACTGTAAAATAGTAGCAATTGCAATAAATGTGACAATCTACTTAAGTAACAACTAAGTAATATAATTTAGGCAAAATATTATACATACATATAAATTAAAATGTTAAGTAAATAAATACATCACGAAACAAAAAAAAACAAATAATTAAGGATTAGGACCTACCTATTTATTCCAAGGACAGGAAAGTTAAAACAATGTGTAGGTATTATGCAGCGTAAGATAAATATATCTAATGGTCAGTAAGGATACGCAGAAATGTCCAGTCAGCATTGCTAACGATCACTAAAGGGCATACAGGTACCCATGACGTTTAGACCGCGTCGCATACAACATTGAAAGGCTTAAATTGATTTTCAATTTGATAAAGCAGCGCCTGCAGTATTTGAATAGCAATGTGAGGATGAATAATTTTGCGTCACATTTTGTTGTTTTGTTATTGTACATTGTGATTTGCAATGTGCAGTCAAGAGGTAGTATAATAATGTGAGTGGTCGCCGAGTGGATGTAAAATTCAATTAAATATAAAGGTGAGTCGTGAGAAGATGTATTGATGTGGTTTTTATTTTATTTGAAAGGCTATTATGTGATTAAATGAGTCATTTCAGTAGTGCTTACACATTTCTAAAATTTGGTTATTTTAAAGAACACAATGTGTTTTTTTACACTTATTTAACTGTTTAGGTTTTCTCTGCCTTTGGAAACACATCTAGCAATAGAAGTCATGTTTATACATATATCTCTACTCTTCGGAACTCTACAATACAAGTTTTATGTTTCATCTTATTGAATGACTATGGCAGATATTACTTAACTAGAGGTAAACTAAAATTTAATTTTCGTAAGATCTTTGGCAAATCAAAATCGAACATGTGTGTTGCTTATTCGTGTACGTTAGTGACACCAATTCCAACAGATCGACTGCGACCCTGTAAAAACCTTCAGACAAGACTGTAAATTACAGTAATATCGATATGAAATATCTAAGTCGTCAAATTACCTTGTACAAATGTGTACGTGATCAGTCTTCGAAGTTCGGATATAGTTACACCGATGAGATCGTAGATAGCCTGCCTACTCATGATCAGCTATATGTAGGTACCTACTGAAGGTGGTTATACATTGTAAAGCGGATTACACAATGCTGCACCTGATATAGGTAACTACCTACGCAAGAAATGTGTTTCATAACAACGTTGATAACTGCCTCAGTAGCGCAGTGGGACTTATACGACTGCTAAGGTCGTGGGTTTGATTCCCACTCGGAACACCGCGTTGTGTTATCGGAAAATTGTTGTTCCGTATCTGGATGTAATTTATGTCCGTCAATTGTATGTTTGTAAAGTACCCCGCGACATAGCGCTTGTGAGGTACAAGAGAAGAAGGAGGAATGGAAGGAGTTGGGGGTATTAAAATGCGATAAAAAAAGAACGCAAATATTTTATGTTACTTAGAAACATCAGCATCATCAGTTTGTTCGTCTTCAACAACTGTAGGGATACTCTCTTTTCCAAAATTTCGTTATTACAAAAAAAACTGGACTATAGGCAATATTTGTCTGTCTGTATTATAGGACGTAAGGCGCTTACTATTGAGACTTCATTTTTGTACTTAGGTACTTGAATGTTAGGTAATACAGAAAGAAAAGAAATTTATTTTATATTCGACAAAATACCTACAGCAAGAAGCACATAATCAAAGCAAATAAGAATAATAATGAGAGACAAAAATGGTCCTAGCTCGGCTATATTGCAACTCCTCTTATTGAGGAGCTGCGCTGGTATCCTGCTGGTATAGCTAAGACCAAACTGACAGCACCAACATTAACCATCAATATCTAAGTAATAACAAAATAGAATACAAATATAAACAGAAAAAAAGGTTTAGGTGGGTTTATAAATAAGATTATTTGAATTGAAAAAATAATGGTTGTTAGTTGACGTTTCTAGTATTAAAGTCATAATCATGTTATACCTTTTTGAAAAGCTTACGATGAGCCCTTTAATTTGATAATCATATTGCAGGATTCAAAAAAAAAAATCACACGTTTTCAATACGAGAGTTGTATTTAAAAAAATGTTCATAACAATGTAGCATCTTTATCCAATTAATATCTATCTATCTATACTAACATTATAAAGCTGAAGAGTTTGTTTGTTTGAACGCGATTATCTCAGGAACTACTGGTCTGAATTGAAAAAAACTTTTACTACTGGATAGCCCATTTATTTTGAAGGTTTTAGACTTTATAACATCACGGTACGGCCAATAGTAGCGAGACAGCAATTAAAAATATTGCAAAAACGGGGCAAATTTATGCAGACGAAGTTGCTAGTTCACTTATAAAGCACTACAATCATTAAAACAAAACAAAACCTTTTCTGACAATTTCCTTACCAAAAAACCAGCAATATTTCTGTACCCACGAGTATATTACCCGCAGTTGTATCCTCATCCTAATCCCGTGTATAAGAGGCACTGACAGGATGCGTCGTCACGTTCCGACCCTCCGCCGACACCTTTGTGTAATTCCCGTAGTACATAAGGGGAGCCTTACTTAGTTATTTCTGTATAAGTGTATAGCACAGACAACGTTATCTTTCAGAAAAAAAAAAATGTTTTGTGTCGATTATATTCTTGGTTTTGTTCGAGCGATGGAATCGATAAATGAGTGCGAGGTTGGTTTATGCTGTTTTATTTTAATACAAAATTCATTCAAATACCTTGACAAATTCAAGTTGAAAAGCATCTCAAGATGAAATGACGGAGCCAATAGAAGTTACAATGACCACGAAGTCTGCGTCTGCAAGTTCATGATGAACCTGACATGTACATCACAAACCAAGATACCCTATCTTATACAACTTAACATGGAGTATCTATCAATTAAAAAATTAGACCTAATTAATAGAATAGTGCCGTGTGGTGCCGGCTTAAGAATAGTACCACCCCATCTCTTCCCGTGGGTGTCGTCAAGGCGACTAAGGGATTTCACACCGGAGGACGGGCAGCAGCGTCCTCTGCGTACTTAAAGCCTTACTGCGATCACCAACCCGCTCGCCAAGCGTGGTGATTATGGCAATTACCCCCAGGATCTACATACTAGTAGGTTCTACTGGGGAGACCCGTGCCCAGCAGTGGGCCATCATATGGGTTGATATGTATGTATGTAATAGAATAATACTAAATTCAGAGATTTTGATAATGAACGCTAAAACGTAAGTGAGAAATGCATCTGACGGGAAAGTGCAGACTCAGATAAAAAGTGCAATGCGCGGGTATAAGATACGTACAGTAGGATCAACGTAACTTGACCGGATTGAAGTTAGGTTAGTATCACTTTCGCGCATGTCATAGAGATGCGACCCTAAAATTACTTAGATTGTTTATGTTTAATCGATTACAAATACTAACAAAATTTTAATTCAACAATATAAAAACACTATTTAAATGAGTTCATAAAAGTTTAAATTTTCAGTTACAGTTAATACTAAAGAAACTTTGAAAAACCATTTTGTTTACGAAAATAATGACAAAAACATGAGTTAGTAATACTAATTATGACAATGTAATGCGTAATCGCATCTCTAATTCTCTTGGTTTAGTTACCGCCCCCGCCCCCCGCTTCCTGTCACCATTTACTTCCAAAAAATGCATCTGCGCAATCACTTGTCGCCTACTTCAGTCCGGCCTAGTTACGTTGATCCAATTGTACCTAACGTCTTTCTCCACTTTTAAATCTCGATTGCTTGCGATAGTTTGATGACCGCACGGGACAACACTTTGTGTCCGTGACTTGTAAGTGCTGGTGGTAATTTTAAAAAAAAACGGGCAAGAGCATGTCAGACCATGCTTAGTGTAGGGTTCCGCAGTCTTAAATAATTGCATCAGGAGAAGAGTGTATGTTCACTTACGCTCTTTTGTTGAGAAAAGCAGTTTTTCGGATATAACTTAATGACGGTATATCCGATCATGTCCGAAATAATTTAAGTTTGAAGTAAGTATTTATTGAGCGCTACCTTTGTCATTTTTTTCATATTTTTTGGTCAAACGGTTCAAAAGTTAAGGGCGTGACACAATTTATGCAACTTTCGGATCGATTATTTCCAAAAATATTTACTTAATCAAAAAAGTTTATTAAAAACCTTATAATGTTTTTAAAAGACCTGTCGAATGATGTGCATCACGTTGATGTTAGCCGAAAAATAAAAATTAGCTTCTGTTAAATGTATGGAGTGCCCCCCTTAAAAATATTTATTTTTATTATTTAGTTATCAAACTAACTAGCGGCGACTAAAAGACACCTTTTCACCAAATTTCATCAATATTTATTGAGTAGTTTCTAAGTAAAATGCTTGTCACATTCGGTCGGACAGATAGACAGACAGACGGACATGACGAAACTATAAGGGTTCCGTTTTTGCCATTTTGGTTACAGAACCCTAAAACATTGAAAAGAATACCTAGAATTTTGCCAAAATTAAAAAAAGTATTTAATGTAAAACGCGCTACCATCAATACCCCATGGTACTAGTAACTGGCAGTACATAGAACCACGGGGGACAGATCGTGCAATTGTCATGTTAATGTCACCGACAGAGGGCGAAGTGCCCCGTGACGTCATTAATTATTATTTGACACTTTCTACTCCCCTTATGTATTCACAGATTTTGGGTGGATTCTGTATTGTTGTTTTATGATGTAATGTACAGATAGCTACATAGGCAGCTCAGCTTTTGTAAATTATAACACTGACTCAGCAGACTCAGATCTTCTAAGTACTTGCAATAATTAGGGTTGTAACAAGACAGTCCTTGTAGAAAAACAAGATCAAGTATTTGGTTCGTTTTATTTATGTATTTAAGATATAGCGTACGGACGTGTGTACATACTATCCTATGTCCTCCCCGGGATTCAAACTATCTCCATACCAAACATTATCTAAATCGGTTAAACGTAACTGATAGACAGACAAATAGAGTAACTTTTATATTTAACTAGCTGTCCCGCGCAACTTCGTCTGCGTAAATTTTCCCTTTTTTTTTTTTACAACATTTTTTATTGCTGCTCCGCTCCTATTGGTCGTAGCGTGATGTTATAACCTATAGCCTTCCTCGATAAATGGGCTATCCAACAATAAAATATTTTTTCAATGCGGCCCAGTAGTTCCTGAGATTATCGCGTTCAAACAAACAAACAAACTCTTAGGGGGATGAAAAATAGATGTTGTCCGATTCTCAGACCTACCCAATATGCACACAAAATTTCATCAAAATCGGTCAAGCCGTTTCGGAGGAGTATGGCAACGAAAACTGTGACACGAGAATTTTATATATTAGATAAGCACCAGCCGATTTCTTTCTTTTTGATAACTACACCGACGGAATAATTACTAACCTACAGCAATTCGTCGGGTCAATAGGTTCCTATACCAACATAAGTATTTCTATTACAATATAAACCAGCTTTGCGGTTTCGTTTTGTGTAACATTACACTCAGTAAATCGGATTTGGTCGGCAAAAGACACCCCTATTAAAACATACAACGCAAAATTAACGTAGCACACGCTGTCTTATAAAACCTATTTGTTACAAACTTCATATTGCCAATGTAAAAAATATAAATACTAAGAAAAATATAGGAAACAAAGTTGGTGTAAGCGCAAATGTAATTTTGTTTTCTTGCAATACTCGCTTCATGTTTCAAGGAGGTTGAACGAAAAGGGAACAAGATATTTTATTGAATACACTATTGTGGATATAATTTGATAAATATCACAGTTTTGGTGTGAAATTTAAGGCGTTTGTGTTGGTTAAAGTATAATAAACGAATAAGGGTACCAATGATATTTACCTGAGGGATTTATCTACATTGTTATCTCCAGAAAGAACACTCGAAGTAAACCTATGTATCTGTGGGCAATTTGTCTAAGTTTCAATTATGTGCAAATTATTAAGAGTAGGCACCTACTTAACTAAAACTTATCAAATTATTTTGTTCCAACTGTTGCCCGTGCCTTCATTGGAGTGGAACTAAAAAAAAAAAAAACTATCCGATAGTAACCGTGCCTACATTTTTTGCGTGATAAACAGTAGCCTCTGTGCTTTCCAGACTTTAATCTGTGCCAAATTTTACATCGATTTTCTAGCGTCTTTTCTTCAGCTTTTCTGGCGTATCGTTTTTAAAGATTCAGTTAAAACCAAAACTTTTCCCGCCTTATTCCAGCTGTTGTACCTATCTAACAAAAGCTAGACTACCTACTCTGACGGTTCCTAGTCATAGTTTAAAACATGAACCTACGAAAAGCTTTCTTTTTCGGACATTCTTATCGTAAGTGATCCTTTTACCATCACCCGTTTAATAAATTGGTCGGAATTGTTACGTTTCAACAAAGAATCGCAAATGGAAACACGTTGCGTTAAGTTTCTCTCAGCGAGATCATGCGGTATCCAAATATCAAGTTTTTTCTTGTACCTACCCAGTTTTGTAAATTACGCAAAACTGATTTGTGATCAACATCCAGTTCTTCAGCAATATAGTAGCTACTAATATATCGATCTAGTTCCACTTTTTCAAAGGTGGCACTGATTTCACACTGAAATTTCCAGACTTGAAATGCTGGAACCACATTTGTGCTACTCGTATTGATACCGCATCAGGTCCGTAAACCGTACAAATTTTATTCGCAGCGTAGGTTCGTCGCATTTTTACCTTATTTGTAATAACATTTTAAAATGTACCGAATTTCTTTGTCACATACGTTCATTTTGCTTGCTTGAAAAACAATTGAAATATGGCGGGAACTACTTTTTTTTAATTTATCGCATCTTCAGAATGTCAACATTTAATGGTATTGAAACCAGCCAGTTACCTACATTCAGTACAACCAAAGAGGTTTGATTACTAATAATACATTCAAAATTCGAAAATACTTTTGCTTGTACAAATCGCGTAAGTTTATCAACATTTAAAGAAAATTAATTTAAGAATTGAACAGAATTTGCTATCTGCAGACTATCATAATTAGGTGGTACCCTGTGATACCTAAGCCTACTTCCTACTAGGTACAAAAAGTAGGTAGGTACTCATTAATTAAGTAAAAATAAGTGATCAAATTACAAAAAGTAGAATAAACGTAACTATTAGGCGAGTAAACCCTTCTTTTACCTCCGTAGCTTGCAGTGATGAAATCACGAATCATTAAAACTCAGCTCCCACACGTTCAGTAACGAATGAAAATAAAAAAAGCGCCAATTCGGTTTACTGACGTGCCGTGCCATGCGGACAGTCGAACTTTTTTAATTTTTTTTTTTTTCGCGTAGCATTAGCATGCACAGAGTTCGGCCGGTAACTGTGTTACGTGAATTATTCTGTGTACAGTTGAGAACGCAGCCGATTGCTGGTGATTCTGCTAAATAAAGGGATGGGAACTACATCCGTATGTGTTTGAGGTTAGGGCTGAAATTTGCATGATGTTTTCGTGCTGTAGTATGGTTAGATAAGGCGTGCATTGTGCCCGAGTGCATTACAACAGGGTACAATGCGCGAGGACCACTCGTTACCTACTTGACTGTGTAACTTCGTTTGTGAGTTGCCTCGCGCTCGGTGTTGTACTAGAGAGCTTGTCGGACATTGAGAAATGTTTTTTTTAGTTTGTTTTAACTTTAGTAAATTTTGATAATTTTATACAACAATATTGTGATTATGAATTATGAATAGGTGTTTAGATAAAGCAGACAAAGTAGCACAAAATATTCACGGTGAGTTTGTTGACAAATAGAGTAAACTAGTTGTTGTCGGCGACTTCGTTCGCGTGAAAATTTTGAAAAACAAATTATTTCCACGGGAACATTTTTTCGGGATAATAACTAGCCTATGTGCTATTCTAGACTACCTATAATCACCTTTACCTGCTTATAATCATCTTTGTTGTAATTTTTGTCCAGATTCATTTACCCGGGTCTTTAATCTCGTTCTTTTTTTTCGTTTTTACGTGCGAACTGTCAAAATCTTGTCATTATGGTAAATATAGAGCTGCGCTTTTCGCGAAAATGGAAGAAAAGAACGTGATTATTGACCCCGTTGTGAAGTAATTGAATAACAAACAGACATCCAAACTTTCGCATTAATAATATTAGTATAGATTAACTGTCACCGTCACTTTCACATTTGTTTATTATGATATTACCAGAAAGATTATAAAGTTTGACAAAATTAGGATACTTCGGAAGTAGGACTATATATATATAGGTACTATAAATACTACCAACCTACTCTTTATTAAGTAGGTAAGTAGAAAATAACCCATTAACATTATCTATCATCTAGTCTCAAAACAATTTAATAATAATAATTTATTGGGAACAACACAATGCCATCTGATCCCAAATTTACTTATTTTATGAGAGATTACCTATATTTAATCAAAGGCTACTACTTCTTCCTTATCTTGGAATGCACTACCTTTCGCAATTAGAATGTCTACAACTCGTGTCACCTTTAAGTTCAAACTACGTCATCTCTATACCAAGTTATTTGCAGAATCATCTCAATTGCAACACAATCTTAGGTTAATAATAATTTAATATATATAAATACATTTATATGTATGGTATGTATTGTTTTTATACGTAGGTACTTATGTAATTATATTTTTAATCACTTTCATGTGACTAATACTTTGGTATTAGGAAGTAAAAGTCGATTAAGCGCCTACCTCACTCTGCTCTCTGCATCACCCTAAGGTTGACTGGTAGATAATGTCGAAGGCATAAAATTTTGTCTGCATTAAGTTAAAGCTTGTCCCGGGAGTGACGTCAAGGCGACTAAGAGATTTTACATCGGAGGCCAAGCAGCGTCCTCTGCGTACTTAGAAGCCTACTGCGATCGCCAACCCGCCCGCCAA
Source organism: Herminia tarsipennalis (assembly GCA_945859575.2). Lineage (NCBI taxonomy): Eukaryota > Metazoa > Arthropoda > Insecta > Lepidoptera > Erebidae > Herminia > Herminia tarsipennalis. The sequence continues at coordinate 2,844,407 of OX243843.2, read as the reverse complement.
GCGTGGCGATCATGGCAAATACCCTCAGGATCTATAATAATTAGGTTCTGTTGGAGAGACCTGTGCTCAGCAGTGGGACATTATATGGGCTGATATAAGTAAAAATATATTCTGTATTTATAATGTTATTATTACCCATGTATCAAAATTTGAAGCCGACTAAGAGATTTCCCACCGGAGGACGGCTAGCAGCGTCTACGTATTTTAAAGCCTCTCAGCGCAATTACCCCCAGTTCATTCATTCTACTGGGGAGACCCGTGCCCAGCATCGGGTGGGACATCATATGGATTGATATGTGATATGTATCTAGGATAATGAAGTTCTTAGCAGTCTGTCTAATACCTACCACAAAATACCAAGAGTGGGAGATCACCTTCAGGTCGAAGTAGATATTTCGCTTGATTAACGGCAACAGAAAGCAACAGATCACATCGGATTATTTCGTCTGAAAGGCGTTCCGAGATTCCTTGTCGAAATGTACGATCTTTTCAAGAAGGTTACCTTCTGATCGAGTTTTCTTAGATGTGATTAGACTACTCGAAACAGTAGAAACTATAGTTTTTGTTATTCTAGGGGTTACTTATGTTTATTAATTAGCAAAATTAAAATTTACAATGTTAATAAATACAAGCTAGATAACCCTACGAACGAACTATATACATACTATTAGCATTATTTACAACTTACCTAGTAAACTACAAAAAAAGGATAACATAAAAAGGGGGTTAAAAAAAAAGAGTTAGACGTCGAAGAATTCCTCCCCATCGATGTCAACCGGTATAGTGCCCAGAAGGCTGGCAGCATTGCCACGTTGTGTGGCAATGCTTGTTCTCTGTGCAAAGAAAAGGCCAGCCTTCTGGTCACGAGATGCACTGACAAAACGCTGGGAAATGTCTTTGAATAAGAGGCGAGCACTTGGATCCCATGGCCCTAGCGTCTTAACCCCAAACGGCTCAAATATGTAATCTCCGACTAGATTACTATATTTGCGCCGTTTGAGAGCCTCCGCAGATGTAGAAACTTAATATTTTTTTCAAAATACCTAGTTTGGTCCTTTCTGCTCCTATGCAACAAACCAGGCATTGTGATTTCCTTCACCGAGGGTGCGTCACTCGTAGCGAGAGCTCGCAACACCTATTATGGTCCCCTCCAAAAAGATTTATTCAAAATGTTATTTTACACCGTCTATGTACCCATTTCTATTGTATTCCATACGACCATGTACAATAAGTTGTAATTTGAAATAATGTTTCGTTCTCCCGTTCGATTTTCAACTTTATACCCGCGAAATTTGTAACGACGTCATATGACGCCATTTTGTTGATGTGTAGGGTGAGCGTGACTGTTATTGACTCGTGTTATTGAGTTATATTGAGTGGCTAATGGATTCACTATTGCGTTGTATTTGTAACGCATTTTGATGCGGACGTTGATTGGAGAAATAATTTTGTTGATTGTAACGTTTTCTTGTAAGTAACTATAGTAGGTACCTACAGCTATTATACAATAGCTGTTATTCCAAAAATACCCTTGTAGATACCTACAAGGGTATTTTTGGAATGGTGCAAAGCTCAGACACCCCATCAAGATTTTTACTTTAAGAAACCATATATATATATAAAAAAAAAAGAAAATATTGAACACTTGCATAGTTATAAGCCATTCAAGTTGTCTTGTGTTCTTCGCGCTATCGTGCTCGTTATGTCTCGTAGTAGGTACCTAGGTACGTAATCTATGGTTAGGTATTATTGAAAAATAAATGATGATTATATTACACATCACATTGTAAACAGGATTTGGACTGTTAGAATGATTAATGAATGAAAAAATATAATAAGTATGGGCCAAAAACTACCCCATTGGATAGTGTTACTGATTCTGAGCAAACTACTTCCAGGTTTGCACTATACCAAGAATAACGTTGTATAATATTTACAATACATACATAGTTGTTTTAGTGTTTTAATTTCTTAAAAAGACTATGTTCTTATTAAAGTACAAGTCCTGTGTCTCTGAAGACTTTACAAACATATAGGTAACTAGCTGATCCGCGCAAGTTCGTCTGCGTAAATTTTGCCCGTTTTTGCAACATTTTTCATTGCTGCTCCGCTCCTAAGGGTAATAACGTGATGTTATACAGCCTATAGCCTTCCTCGACAAATGGGCTATCCAACAGTAAAATATTTTTTTAATTCGGACCCATAGTTCCTGAGATTATCGCGTTCAAACAAACAAACTCTTCAGCTTTATAATATTAGAATAGATTAACGGACGCAGAGTAGGATCTTGCCTAACTAAAAAATGGAGTGTGGTAAAACGCGTCTTTATATAAAACATCATAGCTGCATCAAACTTGAAACCATGATTATGGGTCACACAAAGTTTAATTCCCGTAGGAATGCTACTATAAATTTATGTAAGTAGATAGATAATTAAATAACTATAAAGAAACAGACTCGTTAGAACAAGCCATTTCTGTAAGCCTAACTTGTAAACTTGCAGCAGTGCACTAAGAACAATTTTGAAATTCAAGAATAAAGGAAAAAGCTAGTTTTTCCTTATTCATATTCAATTATACGATCAACTTTACGATAAAAAGTAACCAAAGTCCATCTGCAAGCGTAAATTCGCAGGTATTTCAATGTGAGTTGCAAAACTGGTGGGTTTGTGGCTAACGAAGCCAATTTACCGCGCTGCCGTCCAGTAATGAAGCACTCACGATGATGACGTTCTGCCACAGTTGGATGATACCGAACGAGGTTACCTTGCAATTAATTTTCATTTTTTTTTTCTTTTATTGGCTGTTCTTTTCTTAAAAAGAGGTTTGGTTTTAATTGAAGTGTATTAATAAAATAGATGTCTTTGCTTCAGCTTTTTATTATATTTGTAATTTCAAATATATCGTAATTATAGGTAGGTACCTCAGTAAATATCACTCAAATGGCTGCATACTGATGAAGACAATTAGCTTGTAGTTGAATAGTCAACTAGCTAGATTGCCGAGACACTAAACTTAAAAAAAAACACGATTGTTCTAAGATGTTTATATTTAGGAACTAGCTGACTTGCACAACTTCGTATGCACCAGTTTTCCCTGTTTTTGCAACATTTTCATTGCTGCTCCGCTCCTATTAGTCGTAGTGTGATGTTATATAGTCTATAACCTTCCTCGATAAATGGACTAATAGAAAAAGCTACCTAACATAAAAATATTTTTTTCAATTCGCTTTCAAACAAACAAACTCTTCAGCTTTATAATATTAGTATAGATAGAAAACCTATCTAAACTAATAATCAAGTGTCTTTACTTTCTGTTTAATATTATAATATAACCGATATAGTTTAATCACAGCTAATTAAAAAAAAAATTACTTCGTCTTATGTTGTCATGTCCAAATTCTTCTATGAAAACATATTAATTGAATTATTTTATGCCGTTTTAAATAGAACACTTACCTTAAAGGTTTGGGATTAAATTGTTGTAACTTATTTGCAAGTAACACAAATATTGGCAGCATTATTAATATTGTATCTACTTTTAGTCGGGTAAAAGTCCGTTTTTCCGACGGGAACAGAACAAAATGACACATAACTAGATTTTTTCTCGCTCATTTCCTAATGATTGATCAAATGATCATATAAGATACTTGTAAAAGATTATTTCCGGATCATCTATTTAACACAAATACAAATAGGGTAAAAACACCATTCCTTCCCCATTGCAAAATCTATTTACTTAGTTGTACCTATTTTAAATTTATAACCCATTCCAAATTTAAAATGCTGCTCTCTTCCCAATCCCAGGGGACAGAGACGGACTCAGACTAACAAACGTAGTATAATCTCCACTAGACATGACAGGCACCTGCCAGTCAAGAGAGTGGCTTCGTTACCGCGGCCGAGAGGGCGCTCGTGTCGCATCGCCGTTTCACGCCGGCTCAGGGACGCGCTTGAAATGATGACAATTATACAGACTTTGAGATGGTTTTGTGAGTGTTGAGGGGTTTTAAGTACCTATAACTGGATATTTTTAATGGGCACTGTACCTACCTACTGTACCGGATGGATATAAATACATCGCTACAAGATATAGGTGGTTGCAAAAATACATGTTTTCTCGTGTTATTTTCTAGGTAGGGTAAATGTATTGCTGTTATCATTGGTATACCCATAAACCTGGCAAACTTAGGTTCATAAGAAAAGCTTTGTAACTTAACTGGTTCTAACATTTACTAATTAATTTTAAACGGTCAGGAAATTGATGTGTTATTTCAACATACCTAGGTACTAGCTTTTCCTCGCGTTATTTTAAATTTTTATAGCCTTAAAGGCTATAAAAAATAATTATGTGCTATTGTAATGTACCTAGGTATAAATTACACTATCTACTGTAAACTTTCATTATCATCCTTTCAGTAGTTTATGCGTGAGAGCGCAACAAACATCCATCCAGTCATTTTCAAAACCTTTCGGTTTTATAATATTACCTAATACCTAAGATATATCTAAATGACATTTCAACATTTTGTTTTCAACATTTCCTTAATATAAATGTCTTTTGACTTCGCCATAAAAAAAACAAAACTTAATAAAACAGCGAATATTACGTAGGTGTTGAAATTCAACTTTCTTCAGCTACGTTTCCACCGCCTACTCATAGATGGCGTTAGTAGTAGAAAACAAAATTATTGAACGTTCTAAGTGAACGTATGTAAATTTACAAAGCCTTGAAGAGTCCCCGTGTCGAATTAGTTTGTTGCCGTAGTTATGATTAGTTACATAATTTGAATAACCTTATGCATCAACTGACATGCCAAATTAATGGACCTTTTTATAATAAATTTCATTTTATTGACACTAACAAACTTGTTAGTAAATATTTTTATTTGACAAAAGATAGATATTATCTTAAAAATAGTTGTAAAAGACAGATAGCTGTTTCGCTATCTTTTTATATTAATACTTCAGCCAAGAATTTGGCTACTCAAGTTGCTTCTATTGAGCAACAAAATTATGACATTCATTTTAACTTAGCCAACAATTTGGCTAAAGCACCTGACATTAATAATGATAATTTATGTATTAATAATAATTATAATATTGACATACCGAATAATTTAAATTAAATTTTAAGACAATAGAGAGTACCTCTTGCACACATACTTGTGCACTACCACTTGAAAATTATTCTGTTATGTCAAAACAGAACAATAATTATATTAATAAAATTAACCTGGTGCATCAGAATATCAGAGGAATGACAGGAAAAGACTTGGAATTGGAATTGTTCATGAATGCTGAAGCTATTGATATTTTATGTATTACTGAACACTGGCTAAAGAGCGATCAGTTCATGTTTAATTTCAACAATCACCAGGTAGGCAGCTCGTTCAGCAGGGAACTGGCTATACATGGTGGTTCACTAATATTAATAAATAAAAATCTTAAATTCAAAGAACGCCGTGATATTGTTAACTTCTCTGTTGAACGTAGCATAGAAATAGCCTGTGTAGAGTTGAAGCGGTTTATTGTATTGACTGTGTACAGACCACCTTCAGCACAATATCATATTTTTGAAGATGTTATGGATGAAGTCTTGCATAAGGTAACAAACCTTAATAAAAATGTAATAATATGTGGCGACTTTAATGTTAATTTATTAGAGAATACTACTTCAAGTATGAGGATTTTAGCTCTATTCAAATCATTTAATCTGTGTAATTTATTTTTAGAGCCTACCCGCATAACTGCCACTACAGCCACATGTTTAGATAATATATTCACAGATATTATTGTAGATAACAAGAGAGTAATTAATCAAATGGATTCTGACCACTGTGGTCAACTTATTTCTTTTGATATTAAAAGTAGAAAAGTAACTAAAAAATGTATAACTGTTATCCCTAAAACTGTCAGTCGATTTGAGAGTTTCAAAAGCCGCCTCATTTGTAACCCTCCACTGTTGAATGAGGACAGTGATCCTAACATTTTATATAAAACATTCTTTAATAAATTTTGTCATAATTTCGATTCGGTTTTCACTCCCAAAACGATTATAGTTAAGGGGAATGCAACTTTTAGTGAGTGGGCTACTGTCGGCCTACATAAAAGTAGAAAAAGATTATATGAGCTGTATGATGAACGAAAGTATAACTGTTGTGAAAGATTTCAAGCTTATGTAAGAAATTATGCTAAAACATTTAGGCAGACTTGCAAAACAGCAAAAGCTTGCTACCTTAGTTCACAAATTAAAAACAGTGATAATAGAATTAAAATGACTTGGGATATTATAAATAGTGAGACCGGAAGAGTCAGAAGTCAGAATAATGATTACTGTCTTAAAATAGATAGTAAAACCATCACATCGGACATAGAAGTAGCCACTGCATTTGAAAAATTCTTTACTGACATTCCAGTCTCCACTACAAAGTCATTGAATTCCTCACCTATTGTTGCTGAGTCTATCTTGATTAAAAATGTTAATAAATGTGACATCACTTTTCAATTTGATTATGTTACACATATAGATGTCATAAAAGCTTTTAATTCTATTAATGTTAAGAAGACTACCGACCTCTGGAGTAACTCAGTTGTGATTACTAAGTCTATAATTTCTTTTATCGCGCAGGACTTGGCTTTTATATTTAATAAATGTATAGATTGTGGTGTATTTCCTGATTTAATGAAATATAGTAAAGTAATACCATTGTATAAATCGGGTAGTATGTCTGACCCCACTAATTTTAGACCCATATCAGTACTACCAACATTTAGTAAAATCTTTGAAAAAATAATATATGATCAGATGCAGAACTTCTTTTACAAAAATAAATTATTACACTTTAAACAATTTGGTTTCACTAGGGGTCGCTCTACAACCGATGCTGGTGTGGAGCTCTTAAAACATATTTTTGACGCCTGGGAGGAATCGCAAGATGCTTTAGGCGTCTTCTGTGATTTATCTAAGGCATTTGACTGTGTTCTGCATGAAACATTAATCAGGAAATTGCAACATTATGGTATTAAAAACACAGCTCTGAATCTTCTTACGTCCTATCTGAGTAACAGGATTCAGAAAGTTGATGTTAATGGTAAACGCTCCCCGGGGTCTGTGGTCAAAATGGGAGTCCCACAGGGTTCTATTCTCGGGCCGTTGTTGTTTTTAATTTACATAAACGACTTACCATATTTAGTAAATAATAATCATGAGATAGTCCTGTTTGCAGATGATACATCACTCTTATTTAAATTAAAACGCCAGCAAAAAGACTTTGAAGATGTAAATATGGCTATCTCAAAAGTGGTTAACTGGTTTGATGTTAACAATTTACTCTTAAACGAGGGCAAGACTAAATGTATTCGATTTATAACACCTAACGTGAAACCAGTAAAAACCACTATAAAAATAAAAGAAGATGAGTTGAACCCTGTAGAGACCACAAAGTTTTTAGGAATTACTCTAGATTCTAAGCTTCAGTGGGGCCCACATATAAGTGAACTGTCTAATAGACTCAGTTCTGCAGCGTACGCAGTTAGAAAAATTCGTCAGCTAACAGACGTTGAAACAGCGCGATTAGTTTATTTTAGTTACTTTCATAGTTTAATGTCGTACGGTATTCTACTGTGGGGGAATGCTGCCGACATTCAAACCATTTTTGTTCTGCAGAAGAGGGCTATTCGATCAATTTACGATCTTAGTAGTAGACACTCACTTAGAGAAAAATTTAAGGAAATCAATATCATGACTGTTGCATGTCAGTATATCTATGAAAACCTTATATATGTTCACAAAAATATTGATAGTTTCTGTAAGAAATGTGATATACATAATATTAACACGCGGAACAAACATAAACTTGTTGTACCAGCGTCAAGGTTACAAAAAGTAAACAAATCATTTCGGGGCCAATGTATACGTTTCTACAATAAAATCCCTAGCGATATTCAAAAATTAAGTCGTAATAAATTTAAGTGTACCATTAAGAAAAAATTGTGTATGAAAAGTTACTACTCAATAATTGATTATATGGAAGACAAAAACGCTTGGGATTGAACTGCTTTCTCTCACAGGCTATTAAAATGTACTTTAAGATTATATGTATATATACATATTTACTTTGTAAGAAGTGAAGTATTGTGTTTGCTGAATACGTTTATATATATTCATTTTAGAGTTACAAATAGTATTATTATTTAGTTATCCTTATTTTATAAACGATTACACTCACCAAACACAATGGTTCATTCAGTAAAATTTATTTTTGTAAAGAAAAACTTGATGATTTTAAAAGAGTGGCACATGAGTTTCTTGGCAGCTTCTTCTCATGAGCTTTACACTTGGAACTGCCACCTAACCTCATTTTGTTTTTTTTTTTCAAACAATCATAATTTTATAAAATTTTTAGTATGTTTTAATTTGACGTTTTCAAATAATCATTAACCTGATTTTACGAAATAAAGATATTTGACTTTGACTTTGACTTTGACTTTACACTTAGTACATGTGGTGGAATTTGGATGTAGGTATCATCTGCTGTGAGAAATACTGTGATTTAAGCTAGGTAAATTAACAATTGTGTGCTATTGAAGATTGACTTTGTTTTTGATTCTGTTCATTACTATTACACATAGAAGTCATCCGCTAAAGTCCATTATGTACTTATATGAAGTAAATATAATTAAAAGCTTATTTTTGAAGCAGATTACAAATAATAACCAGTTAGTAAAGGGCATAATTTTCTTCTGACCATTAAAAATATGATGTCTGGTATAAATAGGTATTGGACTTGTTAACTAAATTCATTATGACTTATCTAATGACTAGTGGTAAATTAACTTCTGTGTACCTACTCTATATACTTAATTATCCCTGTTACTTGAGCAAATTTTTGGTCTCTACATGGCAGAAATAGTTTAAATTATGTACTTAGTATTTAATTATGTACTTAGTTCGTAGTTCAAAGTTGCTAGCTGAAGAGCTTGTTTCTTTGATTAAACGCGATAATCTTAGGAACTACTGGTTCGAATTAAAAATCGTTTACTATTGTATAGCTTAATTATCGAGGAAGGCTATGGGCTATATAACATCACACTACAACCAATAGGAGCGGTGCAGCAATGAAAACTGTAGCAATAGCAGGTAAAATTGACGCAGACGAAGGTTTGATTTATAAAAACATTAACTCTCGTGGGCACGAAAGCAAGACGAGTCCGTCGGCATAGGTCCCATTATTACGTGGATATAGGTATTTTCTTTCACACACACATCACAAACATTTAAACAACAACAAATTTATAACAGAATTAACATTCTAATACCTTATTGTGTTACTAAATTATTACCTAGTACAAAGTCGTATGCAAATATATAAAAGGTACAAGATAAATGACTTTATCAGTTCTTTCCAGGCGTTATGAAGTTGTAAAATATTAGCACCAGTAGCCGCCGACGCGACGCAGGGCGGATGCGCCTATTCGTTTCCTGCGAAGACGGCCGTTATCTATTTAAGATTTTATTTATTGGGACTGCAGTAAAAATAAGGTATTTAGGTATGATAAAAAAATCATAATATTTTATTAAACTAATATTATTTATAGACTACAATATTGATATGGAGTTCAAAATGTTCGGCTTCAAAACGACTACAAATTCACGGTGTAGGTATAATATAATAGTTACAGTATATCTATGTTGATTAGTTTTAAGATGGCTAAACTGAATTATGACTGTTGATTGCTACTTAAAAATGGGGTTTATAATACTATAATGTATTAAAAACAGGTTTTTAAGAAACAATCATAAAACAGTACAAAAAGTATGTTATAAATTGATTGGGTTATTTAGTAGGATATCTTTAACAACAAACATGTCCTCTTCATGGCACCTCTCCCCTACATTTAATGTTGTAAGCCCAATATTATCAAAAAGAATACACGGTAGGTACCTACATCTATACTAATATTATAAAGCGGAAGAGTTTGTTTGTTTGTTTAAACGCGCTAATCTCAGGAACTACTAGTCCGATTTAAAAAAATCTTTTTTTGTTGGATAGCCCATTTATCGAGGAAGGCTATAGGCTATATAACATCACGCTACGACTATTAGAAGCGGAGTAGCGACGAGAAATGTTGCAAAAACGGGGAAAATTAACGAATACAAAGTTGCGCGGTACAGCTAGTATTTTAATAAGCATTTCCTCGTTTGCAGCCGTATTTCTATTTGTATTTTGGTACGATTTAGCCTACCAACAACACGTAGGCATACAGAGGTACAATGGTTAAGTTTTTTTTTTATTATTAACTTTATTTATTTAGGGGCTTTTAGTAATAATATGACCATGTCATTCCCATCGTACCAATTACAAAAAAAAACTATATTTAAATATAAACTTTTACCTACTATTTATTATTAAAGAACACTCTTTTAGTTAGTGAGTTATACACAAACTTAGATGTTATAACAAACATCGCTACCTTGGTTAGATAAGAGAACCTGATGGTTAAGTTCTGTGCCAAGGAGAACTTTATCAAAACACTAGGTATAGGTACTTAATGCACTTTATAGTTTGAGTAAAGTAACCATACGTTTGTGTCAATTGTCAATAGTTTGTGTGTTAGAAATAATGGAGTAGGTATGATCAATCGCGCTGTTACATAAGGACATACAGCACATTAAGGTACACTATACCCGTCCGACATTCACTGGCTTGCCCGCTGTCAGTAGTTAGAAGGTACAGTCACACCCTAATAAGCTCTAATTTATGTTTCACTATCGATTCTGATAACATGGTTGAAGCCCTTTAAACCATGTTATCAGAATCGTTGGTAAAACATAAATTGTTGTCTACATGTTTTTTACTGCCGTATTCTTTGTTACTTTTTAACCGCATTTGCGGTTCAATTACGATTATGTTTCGTAAAAAGTGATGTATCGATTAATTTTGCTAATTTCACCTTATTGCTGCTAGCCATGTCGGAATTATGAGCTGAATTTATGTTTTATAAATTGAAGGCGCGACTCGAGACTTTATAATTTTTTATAGGATAAACATTTACGAGTATGAATTACGAGATCGATTCGATCTTAATTACCAATCAATATTTTTATGCTTTGTTTAATTTTACATACCCAGAAACAAAGACAATAACATAGGTAACTTTTAAGCAAATAGGTAGAAATTACCTTACTTAGAACTTTACCTTACTTGCTAAATCATAGGTAGGTACTATGTTAACAGTAACCTATAAAATAAGATAAACAGTAAGCAAAAAAACGGCCCATGAAGCTAATACTTATAAGCAGTTTATACTCGCGTTACCGACCCTACCTTTTAATTACGGAGGTAGGTACCTATACTTTTAATTAATTAAAGAAACACCTTTCAACCTTTCAGAAATTACTTATTTCTAGATAGGTACTTTAAATTCTAATAATAAGTAATTACTACGTGCCAAGACTCAATTACTCAAAAGGTACAGAAACTACATTCCATAGATAATAATTTTATTTGTATATGCAAATGAGACAGCTGGGCCAACGACAACATTGAGTTATTGATATGATTTGGCCTCAGCTCTATGACCACTTGAGGCTACTCTTTGGTCAAATTGCATTGTCAATGGTCACGTATTCCCATTGTCCGAAATCCTTTGAGAACGACAACATTCCCACTTTTTATAAAAAAGACAATTTTAAAATTGTTGCTCACAAAATATTTAAATAAGATTCGCTATGATGTCCGAGATAAAAGAATTTATTTGTTATGATAATAGCCCTCTAAACGGGATGACTATCAAAACACGGGATGCTGTGTTATTTCAACTGGACCGGGCGTGACTCGATCGTCGAGTTGTGACGGGCTGAATATTTAATTAGGATGTTTTCGATCTACTATTTTTTAAACAAACAATCTATGTTTAACTTCTATTTTTAAATATAGAATCACGTCAATAAAAAGCACGCGTAACGGTTTTATTTTAAAGAAGTTCAAAGCACCTAATTGGGGCTTTCACCCTGTTTATATTTGACAGCTCTGTCAGTTTAAAAGTTTTTAAATTAGGAATGTCGCAGACCATAAATCTCAGAGCGTCCCTATCCATGCAGCCAGTGTTCTCGATTGGCTATGTGTTATCGATTACAATTCGTTATGTTCTCGGTTAGTCAGTGGGTGGACTTTAGGTGTGCGTGAAATGGATACTGCCCTACTGGGCGTGGTCGATGTCAGCCAATCCAGTAACTGATACTCTACTTCTTCTCGAAAACGAGCATCAAAAAACTTACTTTATTTGAAAGGAATAAGGTTGATATTCCAACCATGCAAAAGCTCGTTCTTGTAACCGATACCCTAGTTCTTAATGGCATGTGGTAACGAATTTTACACTTTAACGTAATGAATTATGGTTTATTATTGATTGAAAATAGAGTGTAATTGATATGGTTCGTTCAAAAATTGAGATGCTTGTCGAGAAGTATATGATGTTTTGTATACTAATTTAGATTTATACATGGGCTTATATAAATGATCTACAGGTTAATGTGGTTTTTATAAGTATGGTATTTCTACTTAAGTATATGAAACATTTTACGGTTTACAGGTTGTTGTTATAACTCGAAATGTTAAGTCACTGGTTTTACACCTGTAGGTACAAAAATAGTTATCACTCGTATTACCTAAATTTGATACGGTCCAAAGTTACTAGGTACGATATTTTTTATCGCAAACTAATCTGCTTACTATTATTGCATAGCTTTTGACGTGTTAAAAAGTGAAATGTATTAAAAGCGTAACTACCTGTAAAATGTTTGGGTGGTTCTATTTAAGAAGGACGAAAACCATGTTAATTCCGGCACGTACTTTAATTTGCATTTTAGGCAAAAGAAGTAGTTTGAACCATAGCTTAGATTGTTTTTATATAGATCTAAAACGGGCCAGTCAAAAAAGCAAACTATGTGATTATTATTGCCTTTTAAAAAATATTAGTGTTCAGGAGACTGAGACTGTGAACAGGGTACTGAGGTTTCAAATAATAAGTTATAGTAAAACAATGTTTATTGTAACCAAATTACTTAGATACTAAACAAATAACATTTTCACGTAATGAAGAACCATTTGAAATAGATTAGAACATAAAACAATCATCTGATTCCTTTTTTCTCTTATCTCTTGGAGTTCTCTTGCTTTTTTCAGTTTTTGTAGCCTTTGTCGTACTCTTTTCTTTAGATGATTTTTTTATTTGGCTTGCTTTTAATTTGAAGCCTTTTTTCTTTCATTGCACATATCTTCGTTTAACATAACAAGATCTGATGATTTTTGTACTATGTTTCTTTTTAAGAATGTTCATCGTCGATTCATCAAAAGTATAAATAGGTTTCTTACAAGTCTGATCTATAGTTGGGCTCTGGCAGCCCAACTATAGATCAGACTTATAACAGTGTCATTTGGAAAGAAAATATTGGGGTCTATATCTAAGTCCTGTACGTCAGATACTTCTGGAACTTCAAGATTGAGCAAGGTATTCATTGACGAGCAAGTCACATCAAATCGGCCATCGATTTCTGATCTTTTGAAATGCGCCAAATCGAAGTTACAATCATTTGGGAGTTGATTTTCGACTATATTTGATATATCACCTCCGCAGGACACGATATTGGCAGCAGTTCTCTTGCAAACAGCTCCAATACCATCTGGCGCGCCTTTTCCATGGCCGGCTTCTGAGTAGATCCACGTCCAGTTAATGATTTGGGGGCATAGTTCTGAAATTTTTCAAGCTATATCATAAGCAAATTTCCATATTGTGTAACTGGCCCGTCACTTGCACAGGCAATGCAAATTTTCAACGTTTGTTGGTAATTCATCCAGAATTGCATAAACGTTATGTGATAGATTAGTCCAAACAGTGCAATATGATCTTGTTGATCAGTAAGTATAGTTGTGTGCTCTCCAAAATGGAAAGGCTGGATTTCTTGGGCATGTTTCGTGTTGAGATGGATATTGTTAATCAATATCAGACTATATAAAGATTAAAATAATCCTTAACTGAAGAGGACGTGCTTGTTCACATGGATTTTTCAGAAAATTACTGAAAAATCCATGTCCCTCTTAACCTCTTTCGAGGAAATCCATCGTTTATACGGAACTTGTTTTGTGTCATCGATGTCTTTAAAAAAAGGAATATCTCTTACAGCAAGTATCGCAAGTTCTCTCCAAACATCGCTCATTATATCTGACGCAGCATAAAGAAGTCAATAAATGTTGGTAATTTATCACTTTTAATTTTTTTTAGTGTTCAGTGCACTGATATAAGTAGTTGTATATTGCAGTGTGTTTGTACACATACAAGTATTGCGATCTGTTACTTTTGAACGCACTACCCAAAAAGATCTTAACTGAGAAAACATTGAATAGCTGATCGTATTTCCAGCCTTTAAAAATTCATTATGTATGTTGCGAAGGGTATCGAGGAGATAGCGCTTCTGCTTCTTAATTTTGTTTCTTGTAACTAATGAACACTTTTTTTCCTGAACATAATCTATTGTATTTATCAGCTTTCATAATTTTCTCACGTTTTCTTTAAGTTTTTCTTGTTTTTTGGGTTTAATTGTTTATGTTTGTGAAAGTTCCAAATTTTTTTGTATGTAATGATTCATTGTTTATTTTCCAAATTTTATTCCTCTCGACCTTAGGTCCCAATAGAATTGTATAATTAGTAAAGAAATTCAGTATTATATAGATAACCATTTCCAAAATTAACACTGAGTCTCAGTATCCTGGTTCAATCTCAGTCTCCTGCCAATCAAATTGGCAGAAGACTGAGGACAGAAAACTGAGAATATTTCAGTTATTGGTTAATAACAAAGTCTACACACCATTTCAATGTTAAATCAAAGCAAATCTATACAAGTACTTCAATATGTTACTAGATTTAACTGGTAAAAAATAGCTGGTAATTACTGTCGTTGTAATACTAACGTGCAGGATACTGGGGAGCTGACTGACCACGACCCAATCTCATTCAAACAACTCGCTGCAGCAAATGCATGATCCGCGAGCGAGACGTAGGCAAACGACCATGAATTAACTTTACTTTGATCCTTCATTTCAACAGAACACCAACGAACTAGATTACGCACACTTTGATAATTTCATAAAGTTCTGACATAGCAGGAGACTGATGTAAAAGCAAAGAGACAAAATACAATACAGTATTTTTAATTAAATTTCACACTAGTAACAAAATTACACAAATACGTTATTAAAATCATTTATTAAGGATTTCTATTTCAGTGCAAAAAATCTATTTTACTTCTAAAACTGGGTTATTATTAAGCATCAAAGCTTTTGTTTTGTACAAGAGACATGTCAGGAGACTGAGAAATTGGGTCTTTAAATTATAAATTTTGGTATAATATGTTTTAGAATCGAGCTTATTTTCAGTGACATAATAAAACAAGTTGGGTGCTCAGGCTTGGTTGCGAAATAAAGTGATAAAATTAAAAAAAATATACAATAACACGAAGAGCCGTTGAAAATTCCATCAAAAATAGAACCACCCGTTTATTAAATACCTGAAATTACCTTATTAAAAGTACCTAAGGGTTAGATTGCCGTCTACTCAAAAATTAAAACAGATAGGCTCTATCGGGTACATTTACCTGATCAATAAAAAACAAATTAAATTAACAAACTTATTTACAAAATAAACACGCATAGGTTCATATTAATAACCCAACAGATCATTTTTATATCGGTAACATTCAATAACATAAAATAACGGCCACAGACTATTAATAACCACATTATTCATAGAATACACCGTTATATAGGTATTTTACGTTCTAGCAATGAACAATACAAAAAAAATCATTAGAAAGGGGAGGTAGGGGAGCACCTGACGCCGGAAGTCATTAGTAAATAGATGGACACGAAGAAATGCGATAACGCCCTACTCTCCCCAAAATTACTATACACTAATTTAAAAAGTACAACTGTAAAAATAACTACACAAGCCTATTCATACTTTATGAACCTAAAAATAAGGTTCATTTAATTCTAGCAATGATTTTGACAGAAGCATAAACAATTTTGTTGCCAGGTATAAAAAATGACATTGTGTGGCCAACACCAAAACGTTACCATCTATTGTTACAATCTAAGGAGTCTTTTGAGGGCTACCAAAGATAAAAGTTCTTTTTTTTTAATGGTAGATTTAAATAAGTACCTACTTATGTATTTTGCTTCCTGCATTTAATGATTTTAAATTGACTGTTCAGATGGCAGAATGGTTCTTGTAGCTAGTGAACGTTTGTTCGTCAAATATGTTTAACCTAATGGTTAAGTCATCGGTCTTGCAATCCTGAGGGTTCAAATCCTACCCATTATACTACTGACGTGAACCCACTCCTAACACAAGCCATTGACCTTAGCTGGAGAGGTTAACAGGATTGCTAGTAATGTGGGACCAGAATCCTACATTGCTTTACTTTCGTTACCTTTAAGGAAAATAGTAGCTTCTCCCCGCGGATTCGTTAGCGTTACGTGTGAGTCGATTATTGCGATAAAAACTATCGTATGTCCTTTCCCGGGACTCAAACTATCTCCATATAAAATTTCATCTAAATCGGTTTAGCGGTTTAAGCGTGAAAACGTAATAGATAGATAGACAGACAGATTTACTTTCCCATTTGCTTATAATATTAATTTCGATGTGCTACTTTGATGTATCTAAATAAAATCACTATCTATGTTAATCTATGTCCTACTAAACTTTTGTATATTATAGGTATAGGTAGGTACCTACCCATTAAATGTCCGGGCGAACTTGGTACCGCCTTCTTTTTTTGTAAATCGAGATCAATTTTATTGTCAATCTAGACCTTTCTTCTCACACAAAAAAATAAATTAAGATCTGTCCAGCCGTTTAGGAGGAGTTCATTGACATACACATCAGAAGAACTATATACCTATATAACTACTAGCTGTCTCGGCGAACTTCGTACCGCCTATTTTTTTTCGTGAATCGGTTTTAATTATATATTTAAACCATTCTCGGATCCACTGGAACACACAAGAAAAAAAAATCGTCAAAATAGGTCCAGCCGTTTAGGAGGAGTTCAGTGACATACATACACACAGAAAAAACACTTATATAAATAACGATGTTAGTGTGATTGGATGCACTTTTTTGTTTGAATCAGGTTACTAGCACTGTGGGTTAGTGGGGCGCCATTACTAGCAATCTTGTTAACCAATTCAGCTTGATCGTGTTAGGAGTGGGTTTAACCACTAAGCTAAGTTGGAGGAAGGTATATCATAAGAGTTCCACTTATTAATTTAGATGAACACACTCTATAAACCCCACCTACCTCCTAAACTTCCACAAAGAAAATTCCCTCATCTCCTTTCCCATTTAGAAGACACTTAATTCCATCAGCTGCCCCCCCCCTCACCTCGTCATCGAAACTTCCCTCACACATTTCCATAATCCGTAAACTACATAAGCAGAGTTAACCCGTCGTCGGCGACAGTGGTGTCATTTAGACCCGACACCCCGGACCCCGTCACACCCGCTCTTATTAACTTACCAAAACCAACAATCGTGATTAAATCGTGCGACAACTAATAAAATAATAAGACTCGCGCCGTTTTGAACTAGAGACGGGTTACATGTTGCTGGGTGAAATATGAAAACGTTGTTAGAAATATGAAAAGGAAGGCTTTAGATTCCTTTTTTGTAATAAACAAAATGGAATCCGTGGATTGTGTTTGTTTATTATTAAAAAGTAATCTAACTTTATCCATGACCTTACGCGTTAAAATCTATTTAAATATATCTTGGAACAACTCACACAACGTCATCTGATCCCAAACTAAACAGAGCTTGTACAATAGTAACCAGACAACTGATAAACATACTTACATATTTCCAAATACATATTATACCTAGATAAATATAACACCCAGACACAGAATAAACCATCGTGCTCATCACACAAAGTTTTATCCTGGGTGAGGATCAAACCCTAGACCAACAGGTCAGTTATTCCCGTTAAATATTTTCAAATAAATAAAAATAAAGAGTTATTTTCGCATTTATAATATGAGTATGGTCGTGAAGGGGTACATGCATTAGAATAACCAACACACGATCTTCAAAACCACTGAGGAGATGTCAGTCATAGATAAAAAACCATTTAATGCATATACAAATTCATTTAAAAGCTACGATGTCATGTATGTCATTTTAAATAAATAAATAAGTTTCTTTTGAAAACCAATAGATACACGACTATCTGATCTCGAACTAGGCAGAGCCTGTACTAGGTATGCAACAAGAGTCACTAACCGTTAGACGACGGTGTTCTGTGGCGCGGTAGGAGTGTATCCAACTGCTGCGCAAGAGGTTGTGGGTTCGATTTCCACACGGTACACCACTTTGTATGATTCACAAATTGTTGTTCCGAGTCTGGGTGTACTTTGTGTTTGTGACTTGTATGTTTGTAAAGTCCTCCGCGATACAGGGCTTGTAATGGGGGAGTCGTCTTTTATAAAAAAAACAAGCTAGTAATTTGCCTTCTAATTTAAAAATAGTTTTTAGGTGTCAAGTTCAAAGATGAATACGTTACATTACATTAGTACATCGACCTACACTACTAAAAATGCATTGGCTTAAAAAAAGCGATTTAAATTAATCTAAAAGGTAAGTAACTACTACATGATTATAACATATACTTACATGTTAAATGAAATACGTTATCGTCAATTTACAATTCAATTTACTACCTACATTAATAGTAATTTAAGAAAATTGGATTCGTAATAGACAT
This sequence comes from Herminia tarsipennalis, assembly GCA_945859575.2. Lineage (NCBI taxonomy): Eukaryota > Metazoa > Arthropoda > Insecta > Lepidoptera > Erebidae > Herminia > Herminia tarsipennalis. The sequence goes on along the minus strand of OX243843.2, from coordinate 2,825,583 downwards.
ATAGATTATAAAATACAGCAGTACACAACAAGTCTGTATACCTAAACAATAACTTAGTGACTATTACACAATTGCTTCATAAGAAATTTAACGCTTGGATGGATTTTTTTATGCTAAAAACCGCATAGAAACCGATTACGTCGGAGGGGGTTAAATTTCATTACAATTAGCTGTCACGTGGTTTGAATAATTCATGTGCGGGGTCTGGCAGGCCCGCGCAAACAGTGAAGGGTTGATTGTGCCAGTGTTTGCTGGCGGCCAGTAATTTGCGCTGGGCGTTCATTAACGTACGTTTACGTTTAGATTTTGATGTTACCGATTATTTGGTGTGATTAGGCGTTGGTATTTAGGGGATTGGTACGATATACTATTTAACATTTAATATACTATATGACTATTTGCCCAATAGAATTTGTCTTGGGGAAATAGTTATTACCTACTAATTATAATAATAATATCTTAGGACAACTCACATGAAGCTATCTGATCCCCAACTAAGCAGAGCTTGTACTATGAAAACCTGACAAATCTATACTAATATTATAAAGCGGAAGAGTTTGTTTGTTTGTTTGTTTGTTTGTTTAAACGCGCTAATCTCAGGATCTACTGATCCAATTAGAAAAAATATTTTTTTGTTGGATAGCCCATTTATCCTGCTTTTATCCGTGGTACCCCCAACATATCCCCCTGGTGGGATCACGGGTAATTTTTTTTACCCGTTGTCCCATCGTTCTAAACTGTGTTTGCCAGGGGGACAACAGGTAATTTATTTTTACCCCTGCTCCCACCACGTCCCCCTGAAAATAAATTGTTTACAGTAAAGTTAAAACCTCTTCACTGAGATTTCCTTGTTTATTTATTTTATTTTTCTATATTATGCGTCATTTCAATAAATGTGTCATGTTTAATTAATATGACATTATTCATAATAGTTGTAACAAAGAGTAATGTAATATAAGGGTAATTTATAATATATAGTAGTAATATATATATATTATAAAGTTTGTGTCAAGTGTAATTAAAAGTTCCGATTAAGCAGCCAGAAAAATGAATAACAACAGTGTTGATATAATTGACCGAAAAGGGGGAAAAGTTTTACTTTACAAAGGCTACCAATTTTATAAGAAAAAAACATATGTAAATACAATGCTTTTGTGGAATTGCAAGGAGCGAATAAAAAATAAATGTAAAGGATCTGTCACTGTTACTGAGGTAAATAATTATTTACCTATATTAATATATTATATTATAATCAATACTTTCTATGTAGGTACAGTCAGCATCAGATAGATTTGTGCTTTCAATGTAGCCAAAATTATAATTTATGCTCTATCGGATGTTGACTATACCTAAGCACAAAATGTAAAGGTTTTTTTAACTTTTCTTTGACATATTTTACAGCAAATGATTGTAAAGGCTGAAAGACCACATACATGCGTTAAAAAACTGCTGCAAAATGAAATTATATTGCTCTCGAGTTAAATGATATACGACATGTTGCAAGACAAACCGACACACCTATACCAAAACTATATGAAGATGTCAAAGACAAGTGGCAAAAAAAAGGATACGACTTAATTACACCTTTGCCAAAATTTGAAAATGCAAAACACGCTATTTATAATGCACGAAAAATTTTTTCAAAAGTAAATAAATTAAAATTTAAGAGTTTTGATGAAGTTGAAGTCCCAATGCAGCACTCAGAGTTCGTTTTAGCAGATTACTATGACGGAAGTACTAAGATTTTAATATTTTGCAAGGATGATGACAGAGCCCTAATTGATAAAGTAAAAGAAATATTTGCAGATGGAACTTTTCAGTCTTGTCCATCACCTTTTGCTCAATTATTTATTATTCATGCTGAATTGGGTAGTACAAATACTACGACAAAAGTAAAACCAATCATTTTTGCTCTGCTTAGTGATAAAAAATACGAAACATATGTGACACTATTTAGATTATTAAAATCGCAGTTGCCAAATTGGAAACCAAAAAAGTACCATTGTGACTTTGAACTTGCAGCTCTAAATGCTGTTTCAGTAGTTTACCCAGACATAACCGTGGTTGGTTGTTATTACCATTGGTCGCAAGCCATGTGGCGAAATGCAAAAAGGATAATAGGTCTTAAAAAGACTAAACTGGCAAAGAGATTAGTTGGTTTATGTTCAGTGTTACCTTTATTGCCAAAAGATAATTTACGAGATGGCTGGGAATATATTAAGTCGCAGTATACTTGCATTGGAAATAAAAATATCAAGACATTTCTGGACTATGTTGAAGGGCAATGGCTTGATAAGCATACCTGGGAGGTTATCAGTGTTTTTGCAGAACGACACAGAACAAACAATGTGGCTGAGTCATTTCACGGTAAAATAAATAAATATATTAAAAAATCGAACAGTAATATTTTAAGGTTGTTGAATTTATTAGCAAAATTAACGAGCGTCAACTGCAATAAACCCCAGCTCCGATCAAGGCCAAAATCATTAATTGAGAATGATAATTATATTAGAGATATCCAAATGGAGCTAGTTTCTGGTGAGATTTCAATTGGTTTGGCACTGGAAAAATTAAGATAAATACGTTTTTTAAATTTATTTAAAAATATTTTTTTTTGGTAAGTAGGTAGGTATCTAGATTTGTAATAAACTTGATCTCAACAAAAATCTTTTTATTTAACAACTACAGTAGCATTTCAATAAAATTAACAAAATTAAATAAATTCACTATTTGGGTACTTCAATTACCTGTAGTCCCCCTGGCAAACACAGTTTAGAACGATGGGACAACGGGTAAAAAAAATTACCCGTGATCCCACCAGGGGGATATGTTGGGGGTACCACGGGTAAAAGCCGCAGAAGGCTATAGGCTATATAATATCGCGCTACGACCCTTTCGGACCCACGCTACCACCGCCGATACCACTGGTGGTAGCGTGGGTCCGAAACGATACCACCAAACCAGAAATAGTGATTAGACCAATTTGAATTTAATGTAGGTAACTAATAAGAATTTTTTTCCAAGTAGATACATTAACGCCTTTCAGACTCGTGGCTTAAACATGAACATGAACATCACAAAACAAACGAAGATCGAGAAACAATTGAACATGGCTATTGTATTTAGGTAGGTACGGGATGTAAAAAAAACTAGTTAAAACTGCAAGCGAATTTGGTCTTTATTAACATTAATAATTTTATAAATATGATAAAATACGTTTATAATAAATTGTCAATAAGGTCGAAATTAGGATGTATGTGTTTTTCATAAACTAGGATCTATGATAATTCAAAAATAAAAAAAATAAAATAAAAATAATAAAACATGCTCGAGCAATTCTCGACCTTGATGAAATTAGTTATTCTGCATTTCTCGAATATTCCTAACCAGTCGCACCGTGGTCCCCCTAGTAGGCCAAATTAGTGGGTCCATGAGAAACTGTTCGAAATGCTTTGTGGAATTAATAATTATGCCCTAGATGCTGTAACACTCTTCTCCTACCGCGTTTATCGATGGTAACGTACATTTTCATTTAAATGAATATTTTAGAAGGTCCCACTTCTTATTAATAAATCGATAAATAAAACAGTGTAGTGGGAACCTATTGTAATGCGTTTACTAAACGTATAAGGTTACTGTATTTATGAGAGAAATTATTGAAAAAAGTTCATCGTAATTTATCTAAAGCATGGCCTATTGGGATTATTTTGTTGACAATTTGCATTTGAATATCGGTAATATAATCATCGTTGATTATTTGATCTTTACGACGCTTTTTTGGTGTTACTTCGGAATTATGTACATCTTGCAAGACTTTTAATAAACGCATCAGTGTTACCGTATTTTTATTTAATAACTTATTAACTTTAGAATGGAAACCTTCCAAGATATTATTTGTTCTATGGCGTTCACCAAACACACTAAATACGTTTGGTGAATGTATTTTAAGCCAAAAGGTTTCCATATATTTTAACAATTTTGACAATCGGTCGTTGTTACTACATTCAGATCTGATATATTCGTAGCCTTCTAAGATGTTTGTACTTGGAAGAAGTGGCAAAGCTGCTATCAGAGAAACAATTCTTCGTTCTGGTTTGATTTTAGTATTTCCTAATGATTTTGCTTTCTTCCATATATTACGATTCCAGTGGTAATAACATCCTTTAAGCACAATGTCTGGAAATAATTTTAAAATCGCTTTCATAGGCGCAATTTCGTAATCACAATGTATCTTTTGTAGTTTCCAATCTGGAAGTTGGGACTGGATCAAATTAAACAAAACCATATAACTCTTTTCCGTGCGATCGGACATCAACGCAAATATTAGTGGTTTCACTTTGGTTGTCTCCACACTGCTGGACATATCACCATGAATATTATATAATTGAACAAATGGTGCTGGACAGGTGTAAAAAGTTCCATCCATGAAATATTCTTTTACATCAGGAATAATTTTTCGGGAGTTATAAGAACTAAAAACAAGGATTCGAGTTTGCTTGCCGGATTCTACATTGAAATAGTCTGCTAAAATAAAATTTTGAAATTGAGCCGAAACTTCTACTTCTTTTACATTTTTGAATTTGGTTTTTGAGATTTTCGCAGATTTGTTCCGAGCATCATGCAGAAAATGTTTGACACTTTCATATGGAGGAAAATCATCGATTGCTAAATTTAATCCTTGGTCATAAAATTTTCTCTTTTTAGACTCATACAGTCTCTGAATTGGTTTATCCGATGCCACAACACTTTCTCGCAAATTACACTTTTCTTTTAAAATAGCATTACTATGGGTATCAGCTACACAATTAGTATGATCTTTCTGTGTAATGATAGTTTTTATATCCTTAAAATAAACAAAAAAAAATATAATAATAATGTGTGCATCGTAATAACAAACTAACCCATCTGCCTCCTCGAGCTTGCCACGGGCAGTTACATTATAATTCAGCTATAATAAGTAGTATAGGCAAAGCAATTGAAAAAGACTAAATACCTTTGCAATGGTAATAGAGCCACAAGATTTAGTATTTTTATATGTTGAACACCGCCATATCGATGAACCATTTTTATATATTTTATGGCGATGGTATCTGTATATTCCAAAAAGAAGAGCACTTCCCCCATTTATTCGAATGATATCAAAATGAGGGTCCTGTATTTCAGTCATCATATTATAGGTACGTAGTTATTTAATATAGAACCAACGAAAACTTAACAGTAAAAGTCAACATTTATTGACATAAAAGAAACTCATGACAGTCGATCTTATTTGTTTATAAATGGCCAGGGTGAAACCGATAAAATACTTCTTGTTTAAAATCATATCGATGCTAATGCATTTTATATGAAAGCAGTGAGATAACAAAGGTCACACTTAGCTTAGCTAATACGGAAGATAAGTAGGTATACCTACCAACTTTAGCCTACGGCTTCGCTTGCGTCAGAAATTATTCTTGGTGGTATCGTATCGTTTGGTTGTTATCGAAAGGGTATCTTGTATCGGACCCACGCTACCACAGATAGTATCTTGTAAACAAATTACAACACTACTTTGTGGTATCATTTCGGACCCACGCTACCACCAGTGGTATCGGCGGTGGTAGCGTGGGTCCGAAATGGCTACGACTAATAGGAGCGGAGAAGCGACGAGAAATGTTTCAAAAACGGGGAAAAATTACGCATACGAAGTTGCGCGGGACAGCTAGTGATAAATATACTTTTAAATTTCAAAATACATACATATTATAGATAAACAACACCCAGACACAGAAAAAAACCATCGTGCTCATCACACAATAGTTTTATCCTGGGTAGAGATCGAACCCACGACCTCCGGCTTAGCAGTCAGGGTCGCTAACCACTAGACCAACAGGCCATTATATTGTATACTAGCTGTCCCGCGCAACTTGGTCTGCGTAAATTTTCCCCGTTTTTGCAACATTTCTCATTGCTGCTCCGCTCCTGTTGATTCGTAGCGTGATGTTATATAGCCTATAGCCTTCCTCGATAAATGGGCTATCCAACAGATAAAGAATTTTTCAATTCGGATAAGTAGTTCCTAAAATTACCGCATTCAAACAAACAAACTCTTCAGCTTTATAATATTAGTATAGATTTTTAATAAAACCTAGCCAATAATAAGTTATCGCTGTTTTAGTAGTCGATTTGCTACCGCGAAATTATAGAGTACCTACTAGTGGTTAACTCATGGGATTGAAAATCACCACTAAACTGCCGGCGGTAGCCTAATGGCTAAGGCATCGGCATCGGACTCGCAATCGTTAGGTCGCGGTTTCGAATCCTACCCATTATACTACCGACGTGAACCCACTCCTAACACAAGCCTTTGAGCTTAGCTGGAGGGGTTAACAACATTGCTAATAATGTGGTCTCAAAGCCACATTGCTAGGTATCTTATAAAAAAAAAAAATGTGTGCACTCGGGGACTGCCGCGGTAAAGCTATTGCATAGCATTTTTTATTGACTTAAGCAATTATAATTATTTATTTATTTTTACATATGCAGTATTATATTTTTCTTTTCATTACATTTCGGAGCAGCTCGTCTCATTTACATTTACGTTAAGCGAACGCTCGGCCGAGCTGCATGGTAGGCGGAGTGGGGTGTGTTAGGTTTTACTTTCGTTACAGAATTTCTTGATTCGGTCGCTGCGCTCAAAGCCCGCGTAAGTAATAAAAGCTATGCAATAGCTTAAAAAAAATAGGTTATTCATCAGCAATGGGTACAGGGCTTGCTGCCTAATATGTCAGTTGTCAAAACCCGCCTCAAAACAGCTGAATTACCTTTCAACCTTTTTATGAAGATCAGAGGTTAGGTACTGCAAGCAAATGAAGCATACCCTCACACTGTCAGTTCTATAAACGGTAGTAGAATGTGTTGACACTGTGTTTAGCAGTTCATTACTACGTGTCACTCGTGATGGTAAGATCGACTTACGTCCCAAACGGTGTTGGGTTACGTGGAGCTGGGGGGTTTAAGGGATGAGAGAAATCGTGGTTGCCTAAAGGGAATGGTGAGAACATAGTTTAGGAAATGAACAGTCTTGTACTTATAGATACAAGATTGATTATTTGACTGCCTCAGTGGCGCGGTGGGAGTGTATCCGACTGCTACGCAAGAGGTCGTGGGTTCGATCCCCGTCCAGGATAAAACTTTGTGTGATGAGCACGGTAGTTTATTCTGTGTCTGGGTGTTATTTATCTGTAATATGTATGTATTTAGAAATATAAATGTGTGTTTATCAGTTGTAGTTTATTCTGTGTCTAGGTGTTATTAGTATGTATTTAGAAATATATAAGTAGCTTAGTTTGGGATCAGATAGCGTTGTGTGATATAAGATATTATTATTATAGATAATGACACGCGCTGTACCTATACGAGGCCATACAATACAGTACAATAATAATAACACTGTTATAGGTATACACTTTACACCGTACACCACACTTTTAAAGTAGCGGTGGGAGTGTGTCTAACTGCTATGCAAGAGGTCGTGTGTTCGATTTCACTCGGGACACCACTTTGTGTGATCCACAAATTGTTGTTCCGAGTCTGGATGTACTTTGTGTCTGTGACTTGTATGTTTGTAAAGTCCCTCACGACACAGGGCTTTACCCTACTGCGGAAGTTGTTTTTGGACTAAAAATAATCTAAAAATAATTATTTTATTTGAAAACTACATGAAATAATCGAAATAAACTAGCCTTGCTGTTTCCACATCCGTAAGCTGTCTTACCTTACTGACAGCAATGGGTTTCCCTGCGAGACATGATATTTGGGCGCACTGTAACTTACTATCTAAAGTAATTCCCGGAAAAACCATTTAATCCACACAATGAATAACTTCATTGTTTAAAACTAGATTCGTACTGATATGTACGGCAAGTATTGATCACCAGGGGGACCTGTTGTGAGAGGATGTCTGAGATATCACGTGCATATTTTCGGCTCGTTACTCCTCAGACTTGGCGTTGCATCATTTGTACACACTCCTCCCCCCGTTCGAGACTCCCACTCGCGTGATAATTGTTAACTTTAAACGAAAAAGAATCTTATTTTTCGTACCAAAAAATAGACCTAATTTTAGATAGAAAGGTTAGTTAGGGTGTCAAAAAAATGGTCTAAAAATATCACATGATTTATGGCTAACAAATAAGATTTTTTGGAAAATGTTCATCCATCCACAGACCAGAGTTGTCAGTGTCAATAAAGTCCAATCATTTCGCTTATCACTTGCACCACAGTATATTTCAGGGTACGTGTACGCATGAGACGCGCCAACTGCGTGTCTGCGCCGGCGCCTAACATCCGTCTTGTTGTGTTGTTCTACGCTTTAACACCAGTATACCTATAATTACCTACCGATGCGATAAACTTGTACTGCTAAATATTGTATGGGTAGATAGATTTTATATTTCCTAGCAACTGTAAAGGTGGAGTCCTCAAAATGATTTATAGTAAAGCCTGCAGATCATTGTGGTGCCGGCTTAAGAATAGTACCACCCCATCTCTTCCCGTGGGTGTCGTCAAGGCGACTAAGGGATGTCACACTGGAGGACGGGCAGCAGCGTCCTCTGCGTACTTAAAGCCTTACTGCGATCGCCAACCCGCTCGCCAAGCGTGACGATTATGGCAATTACCCCCAGGATCTACATACTAGTAGGTTCTACTGGGAAGACTCGTGCCCAGCAGTGGGCCATCATATGGGTTGATATGTATGTTACTGCAGATCATGGTACACCTAGGGCACTGACTTATATTGATATTACCCAATGAAAGTATAAGAATGTTATGTTGGGTAACAAATAACTTAAATAAATAAAAAAACTTTTTTCTGTTGGATAGCCTATTTATCGAGGAAGGCTATAGGCTATTTAATATCACGCTACAACCAATAGGAGCGGAGCAGGAAAGAAAAATGTTGCAAACACAGGAAAAATTTACGCAGACGAAGTTGCGCGGGTCAGGTAATGAATGAATAAAGAAGGCTTATTACTTCCATTTTTATATTATACAATGGCGAAATATGTCCGACTCCTATTTATTTATTTATAATTAATCAATGAAAACAGAATAATTAGGTACATAAAAAAAAACTATAAAGTACTTCTGATAATAACATGCATGATTAAGGGGAATATAATCGCATAAAATCAAATAGATACTATTACCCTTATAATTGCCTACTTAAATAATAAAAATAATATATTGGGACAACTCACACAACGTCATCTGATCCCAAACTAAGCAGAACTTGTACTATGGCAACCAGGCAACTGATAAACATACTTATATATTTCTAAATACATACATATTATAGATATTACACCCAGACACAGAATAAACCATCGTACTCATCACACAAAGTTTTATCCTGGGTGGGGATCGAACCCACGACGGATATGTATCTAGTCGGATACAATCCCACCTCGCCACAAAGTGTATAATCAATATACAAGAAAAAATCTCTAGGTATGGACTATATCACTTACATAAACATTAACAACAAGTTATTTCCCTGTAATTCTTTTAAAGAGTAGAAAACATTAGATACATTCCAAAAATGGGGTTACTTTCTAAATTGAAAACCACACAATAAACTTTCTAAACATAAAACCTGGAGCACCTTCCTGTTATATAAATAATCCGGGATACAGTTAATCGTTTGCAAAAACAAGTCAAACATTTTGCGAGACATCGTCCAATATTATTCTAAGCCTACTTACGATCCCAAACCTAAATAAACATAAAATACTTCCGATATGACATTAGTACTGCAAAAAATATTATTTAAGTATTAAATTACTCACAGAGGATATTATCTATAAGTATTTTTCTTTTTAGGGTTCCGTACATTCAAAGGTAAAGCGGGAACCATTATAGAATCACATAGTGGATAACGAAGGACGTTTGATTGTTAAGACGACTCTTTTTCTAGAAATACAAGTGGAAAGAGTGAAATAAAAGTAGAAAATTTAGATCTATTGATAAAAATTAAGTTTCTATATTAATGCAATCGAAGCAAATACTTCTATTTGCTTCGATTTCTTATGGTCTTTAATTGTGTGTATTCTAATATAAAAATACTAAAATGTTATTTAAGTTTATTTAAGCCGTCTCTTTACGTACTCTTGTGTTTGCAAACACTAACGGCCGGTCTCAATAATCTATATTCTTCTTCTTCTTTTGGCAATGTAGCCAATGTGTTGGCTAATTCTGCCAATGTCAAGTGTAATAATCTATCTGTCGATGGATTTGGCTAATAGGGGTAGAATTTTGACATTATATTGAATGGAGCTTATGTAAATTATATACCTATATTCCATCGAAAACCGATTGAGACCGATCGTTAGTGATTGAGTGATCGAATTCAGTTCGGAAAGCAGTAATAATTATTATTACTGCTTTCCGAACTGAATTCTTACTTACTACTACTACTTTTCTGACTGATCTTTTTAACAATTATTGTTAAAAAGATCAGTACAGAAGAAAAAGGTAGAAAGTTGGTACGAAACCTCTTTCGAGAGCCCGACTCGCACTTCATCTGTTTCTTTTTTCAAAATTCCCACGTGTTTGTTGGCGTGCTGGCGCCATCTTTTTTTTTGGTATTTTTCTATGGTGAGTTGACAGTTTCGTTGGATGTTATTAAGTTGTTGTCTGTCTATTATATTATTGTCTTAGGATGGTCATGGGATATTTTTATGATATTGATGGTAAAAATAATGGTGAATGCATTTTGCTTGGTGTAAGTGGGTAGTTTTTAATTTGAGGGCAGACTATTATACTAATTGATAGCATATCTTTTACTATTAAACGAGCATTTCTTATATATATACAAAGTTATTCTTAGTATAGTGCAAACCTGAAAGTAGTTTGCTCAGAATCAGTAGGTAACACAATCCAATGGGGTAGTTTTAAGACCATGTTATACTTTTCAATTAATTAATTAATCATTCTAACAGTCCAAATCCTGTTCACAATGTGATGTGAAATGGAATCATAATCATCGCTTATTTTTCAATAATAACCATGGATTACCTACGTACTACGGGATACAATGAGCAAGATAGCGCGAAGAACACAAGACAACTTGAATGGCTTATGCAAGTTTTTAATATTTTCATTTTTTTTTTTATATGATTTCTTGAAGTAAAAATCTTGTTGGGGTGTCTGGCTTTGTACTGTACCAAAAAAAACCCTGTATATTTGTATTTATTTGTGTAGTTACTTATATTATTATTTTGTTTTCAAGTATTGTTTAATACTAGCTGACCCGCGCAACTTCGTCTGCGTAAATTTTCCCCGTTTTTGCAACATTTCTTATTGCTACTCCCCTCTTTATTTCTCCACTATTTAATGGATGTTATTATACATATAAACCTTCCTCTTCAAGCACTCTATCTTTTAAGATTATATAAGATTTAAGCATACATAGGGATATAGGTACAGAAAAAGCGACTTTGTTTTATACTATGTAGTGATAGTTTAGCTGCCAACAAATTTACTGTACCTACTTCCATTTTTATCTCTACATCATCCTAGGGTTGACTGGTTGTGAATGCTTTTAGTATTAAGTCCGTCTTTGTATTAAAACTGTGCTTACAGTTTTCAATAAATAAAATAATATCCATACTAATATTATAAATGTGAAAGTAACTCTGTCTGTCTGTCTGTCTGTCTGTTACGCTTTCACGCTCAAACTACCGAATCGATTTAGATGAAATTTGGTATGAAGATAGTTTGAGTCCCGGGGAAGGACATAGGATAGTTTTTATCGCGATAATCGACATCCACGCGGGCGGAGCCGCGGGCGAAAGCTAGTATTCTATAAAACCTTCAATCAATGTCTTCATTAATCTTCAAAAGCTAAAACCATTGTATTATGTCGATTATATAATGATGTCTGAAACGCATTTGAGAATATTTTAGTTCTGCAATCTACGCTAGATGGCGTTAGGTGTCTGTTCTCTGACTCTATTTTTAATCAGAAACAATTATAACAGTTTAATAAAATGGCAATAATATGGGGTTCATAGGTGATTTTTAGGAAATTCCCCTAAAAATCAACTGTTAGATTTTAACTAAGGTGGCTGTAAAATTGAATCTTGAATAAATAGTTGTATGTAGGATGAAAAGACGTTGCGCGGGACGGCTAGTGTAAGAATATTTGCACAGTAAAAATAAAACCTATAAATTACATTATTGTATTGCTCCGGGAAGTGCAAAGTACTAAACTATATTTTAAATACATGAATAATATCGGTGCCTTTGAGAATAATTGTGTTTTCAATAATAATCGACAATTAGTGAGACGTATCTGCGCAATACTCTTTTCATACAAACTTTCATCCCCCTATTTTAAAGAATAGGAGCAGAAATGTACACAGATTTTTAAATTTGTATGTTGTTTGTGTGGAAAGCTAGGATTAGCTAGCTTTTACAACTAATCAGCTTTCCACGACTTCAGTAAGTACCCTAAAAGTTTCTGTGATCATCACAGTGAGTGACGAAATCTGGGTGTTTTAGATATTATTAATTTATAAAGTTTAATAGATATACTTTTAAATTTTAGCATGTATAATAAGTACTGTATTACAATCATATCCTGAGATTTGGACTTTCTATTTGGTCTTTCTTTCTTTTACAAAAATGCGTCGAAACGCTTCGAAAGGTTTCTATTATCTCGTTTTAGCGGGGCCACTACCGTGCCCATATTCTTCCGCGTCATTATCGGCTAAATCTTAAAAATTACCTTACTTTATGGGATATGGGACAAAATATATCCCACTAGCTTTCGAGGGCACCGTTGCTCGCGTGGCTTGACAGCCACGCGAGCAACGGTGCCCTATGATAATTGACATTATCGCGATAAAAATATCATAAGTCTATCAAAAGTCGTTCCTCGGGACTCACACTATCTCCATACCAAAATTTATACAAATCGGTTCAGCACTTAAGCGTGAAAAGGTTACAGACAGAGAAAGAGTTACTTTCAAATTTATAATATTAGTATGGATAAGTTAACCTAATGATCAAATAACAATAGTTAGGTATAAATTGAAAAAAAAACATCGCAAGTATGATTAAGTGATTCTCGCGTGATAAGGACATATAAACAAACAGACAGAGAGTAATTTATAATGATATAGGTATAGATACAGATAAAAAACAATACGTTATTATGCAATTTGTAAAATGTCCCGTCATATTTTCTACAAATGGCAGAATTACAATTAATATTGCAAAAAACTTTAATCTTTTTTTAATTAAAAGGAAGCAGTGAAATGTGGCCACTACCTACTTATAATTATGGGTTGGGAGTTGATGTGCAATCGTGTCATCATGGGCGATGTCAATTAAAGTATGGTCTGCCTGCCATAGATTAAATAACTAATGGCTTTTTAGGGTTCCCTTGCCAAATGGCAAAGATATAACCTTATAGTTTCGTAATGTCCGTCCGTTTGTCTGTCTGTCGGTCCGTATGTCACAGGCATTTTACTCAAAATTTACACAATAAATATATTGCCTTGTTTTAGCTGCTACTTAGTTTGATAGTTCAATAATAAAAATAAATATTTTTAGGGGGGGGAGGGGTCTTAATACACGTAACAGAAACTGTTCTTATTTTTATTGATGTTTAAAAACGTTTTAATGTTACTAAGAAACCTTTTTTGATTAGGTGAATTTTTGGGAAATATTCATTCCGAAAGTTGCAAAAATTGGGTCTTTATCTTTCCAAAAACTATGAAAAAAATCACACAAAGATAAACGCATTAAATGCTTTCAATTAAAATTATTTTCGACTTGATCGAATATTCAATTCTTTGAGTTATTGCCAAAAAAAACTGCGCTTATGAAAAAAAGGACATAAGTGCCTTAAACATATACTGTTTTGTGGTGCAGTGGTGTCGTATTTTTTCATATGTAGTGCATTTATTTGTTTAAACGGCTGCGGAACCCTATACTGGGCATGGTCCAACATGCTTTTGCCCGGTTTTTTATTTCTTTGGAGAGAGGTTCACAGGCACTTTGCCAAACTTTAACAAAACAATTACAGGCACTTTCCTGTGATTGTTTTTTTTTTATCAAAGAGTATTGTAAACAATTGGTTTAATTGGTTTGTTGTGCGTGAAAAGCAGTATGCTTATTTTGAAATTTACTTTTACTTTGTAAAGTAGGTACTTGGTAGAGGCAAAAGTATTTTCGTATTTTGAATGTATTGTTAGTAATCAAACCTCTTTGGTTGAATGTAACTGGCTGGTTTTAATACTATTAAAATTTAATAGTATTAAAACCAGCCAGTTACATTAATGCTGATCCGACATTCTAAAGCAGCAATAAATAAAAAAAAAATACTTCCAGCCATTTTTCAATTGTTTTTCAAGCAAGCGAAATGAACGTATGTGACGAAGGATTTCGGTACATTTTAAAGTTTTATTACAAAAAAGGTAAAAATGCGACGAACGCCGCGAATAAAATTTGTGCGGTTTACGGACCTAATACGGTATCAATACGAATACCACAAATGTGGTTCAAGCATTTCAAGTCTGGAAATTTTAGTGTGAAAGATGAGGCTCGCTCTGGACGGCTCTGTCACGGATAAAATCAGTGCCATCTTTGAAAAAGTGGAGCAAGATCGACATATATGTAGTTACGATATTGCTGAAGAACTGGATGTTGATCACAAAACAGTTTTACGTCATTTACAAAAGTCTGGGTACAAGAAAAAACTTGATATTTGGGTACCACATGATCTCACTGAGAGAAACTTCATGCAACGTGTTTGCATTTGCAATTCTTTGTTGATGGGTCACTTACATTAGGTTTGAATTCTACACATTATACTACAATGGATAGAATTCAAACGCGCAACCTCATGATTGCGAGTCCGATGCCTTTGTCATTAAGGCAGGACATCATAAACTAAGTGTTAATTCCCCTGAAAAAGATAATATTAATTTTAACGATTTAGTTACTTTACCGATGTTATTACTTTCTGTTAAAATAATAGTTTGATTGACGTGATTGAGGTTATTAGGATTGGCACTTTTTTTGGTTAAATAAAATTTTTAATTCTGAATTTTGTATAAAACTATCAACTGCTGAAATTTAACCAAAAATCTTTGCTACAGTTAGTGTGTATAGATAGATTAATCTCCCCGTTTTTGCAACATTTTTCATTGCTGTTCCGCTCCTATTTGTCGTAGCGTGATGTTATATAGCCTTTAGCCTTCTTCGATAAATGGGCTATCCAACAGTAAAATAATTTTTCAATTAGACCAGTAGTTCCTGAGAATATCGCGTTCAAACAAACAAACTCTACAGCATTATAATAATAGTATAGATGGCGATAACAGGTTACTATTACAAGCGTAATCTTAACTATTAATGCATAATATTATGCTTCTACTTATTAAAGAAAAACGTTAAGATAATTTTTGTATAAGTACATAGATGCTAATAGCCATTGGTAATTGAAAAACTGGTATTCTCATTATACCTTATTGGGCTGTTATTAATTCAATTGCATTATGTTCGTTACGACTTACCTCCCTGCTTAATGCATAGATTATATAATTATAGGAATTTTTCGATGGTTTCTGCCTAATTCATATTACTTACTACTCTTTCATTTTTGTTTATTGTATTGTACTCGTATATTTTTCCCTAAAAATAAATGTTTTCTTCTTACCTTGTTCTCTTCTCTATAGCTTTATCTAAGAATTTCTTTTTGACGTGATAACGTATAAATCGATAATCGGATGCACACACGAAAAGTGTCACGGATGTCACGTTCCGCCTGCTGACACCTGATTAGTATAAAATAATTGACTTTTATTGTAGTCAAATCAGCATGGCATAAGCATTAAGAACCTGTACTAAGTTTAGTACAGGTTCTAATGTCATGCTCTTTGGTAACAGTTGTCCTAAGTTACAAGTACTTTTGCCAATATAGTTTTTACCTTTAGGACATATAGTTTTTACCTTTGTTGTAAGTAGGCTGATTTTGGTTTATCTCATGTTTCAACTTTTTGATAATACAATTTGCATTATTCTTTTAACATTATATATATAGTATATTAGTCGCAGCACCTCACCCCCATATCAAGTTTATAAACATTCAAATTCAAACATTATAAAATTGGCAATTCGAAAAGAGTGGCTGTGAGTTTTTATTGCCAGGTTCTTTTCTCCGGCTTTACCTATTGTTTGCGAACGGCATTACATGTACATGTAGAATCCCGACGTATCACAAGAGTTGTTTTGCATCCTAAGTGAATAAAGAATTTTGTTTTTTGTTGAAACTATAAATATTAAAAAAAAAAGTAATACCAGAGTTGTTTTGCATCCTATGTGAATAAAGAATTTGATTTTTTTTTTTAATAAAGTTGTAACTATAAAAAATAAACAAAAAATAATACCTAATTTTACTTCGCGATATAGAATTGTATCTATTTAATTCTCATCGTGTGGAGTATCTCGTCAATAGGTTTGCCGCATCTGCGTAATTAATTCAAATCTACTTATGCGGTGTATGATATTTAATGGGTTATAGTTCGGTTACCCTGTTATCTATTGTTTGCGGAACTGGGTTGTGGTTATGCCTAGTTTATTGGGGGGATAAAAAGAAATGAACCGTGGTGATAGATGTATTACCTACTCGTACCTAGGAACTAAAAAGAGTGGCGGGAGATTTTATAGCCCTTTTTTTGAACTTGGTGTTGTATAGTCATGTCAATTGGGTATTTGACTACCATCAAAATAAAATATTTTTTAATAACCATGTAAAAATATGTCGTAAAGTAATCTGAAAAAATATAGGTATTCATCTATTAATTTAACGTGTTTATTAATTTTAAATCATAAAGAAAAACACAAAAAGTAAATAATTAGACTATAGAAAACGTGACGTCATATGCTAGCATTCCATACAGATTTGTACGGAGCGGGTCGTTTTTGACGTTTCTTAAAAAGAGGTTGATTTGACTTCAGTCAAATATCCTATTCTGTCAACGAGTGATTAGTAATCTTTAAAAAAGGTAGGTTTGTATATGCTTTTTAATTACATATCTACAGTAGTACAATTTTGATTTTGAATAACTTTTACTTAGCACAGGATAATGTTTCATTTTAATGTAACGTGATTTCGCAAATATTTGGTCGTGCACTGTGTAGTTGATTGTGAAATGATTATTAAATATAATCTTTATTACTATCCGGATGAAGACCATGTCATTATTGTAACATGTTTTTACCGAAATATTTTTTTATTATTTATTATTATTATAATTTAAACCCGAACCGATAATATGTTGTTAGGTATCATGTTCCCATTTAATTTATGTCACTTTTTTAAATTTAATTACGAAAAAAAAACTTAATTTATTTTCTTGATAGAAGTCATAAGGGAAACATATGGAGGCCAAAAAGATGGTTTTGATTGTAAAGAGGCTTTATGCAAACAACGTTGATAAACAAATCTTAAAAATTTACACATTTCGACGAAATTGGGTACTTAAATCGTAAATTTTAATATTTAATAAAGACAATTTTACAGATATTTGTAATATTTATCATTTTTTATATTTTTTTAGCATTCTTAACAGAATACCTATACCCCTTTCGGGCTGGGCCGGGATACACATGTGGATCTAAAATTCGTGTAACTTTTCTGAACATACAATCGTTTTCTAATATGCGGCGGTCGGGGGTTCGAATCCTGACCATTATACTACGACGTGAACCCACTCATAACACAAGCCATAGAACTTAGCTGGAGGGGTTAACAGGATTGCTAGTAATGTGGGACCACAATCCCACATTGCTAGTTATCTTTAAAAAAAAAAAATAACCATCTGAAAATTAAAAAAAAAAATACGTTCAGAAAAGTTACGCGAATTTTCGCCAAGTCCGCAAACAGTCTAAAATGTGGAGTGTACATATAAATTGTAGAGACGTGGGAACTAACAGCTTGTTGTCGTCCATCTATTTGTCCGAATAGAGTTCATAGTCGTCGCGTTTTCGTAGAGTCGCGATGTTTTTAAACAACTTCTCACCAGAGCTCGTGTTACTTCACGTATGATGGTTATAGGGTTGGCACGCGCCGAGATAAAGTGAGTTCTTTTTTTTTTATCTAACATGCATTTTCCACAGCATTGCCGATCTGATATAGCATAATTATTTAATATTGTAATGTTTAAAGGTTTTATTAATATATACTTTTAAAACAGCCTCAGTGTTGCCGTTTATTATGAATGTTACGTAGGTGGTCTGAGTCGGAGCTGTAATCCGTAAATATTTCTTATTTATATGCACCCATTAATAGTAATTTTCGCTCTATAAAAAAAAAATATAAATGGCTAAGTGTAGGAAAAATAAATTGTAGATTTGTTAATGAAAAATTACTGTTTTATCATTAAACAAATTCAAAAAGGAGAAGGTTCTAAATATGGATGTTTTTTTTATGTTTGTTCGGGCTAACTCCGTCATATATAGACGGATTTCTAAAATTCCTTTTTTTTTAAAGGTTTATCCGAAATGGTCCCATATAATCTTTTTAAGATCTGATGATATGAACTTTGGAGATAGACAACGAAACTTCTCAATAAATACCAGCAAGTGAGCCGCCATTAAAGTCGGTTTGATTTTTTTTTGGAAAAAAATATTATAAAATAAATTATTGAAGATTGTGGGTCCTACATTACAAGATCGCTAGAATCTTGTTATTCCCTGCAGTTAAGCTCAATGGCTTGTGTTATGAGTGGGTTCACGTCGGTAGTATCATGGGTAGAACCCGCTACCTCGCGATTGTGAGTCTGATACCTTAGTCATTAGGCTACAGGCGCTTCAAATTTTGTATCATTTTTTAATGTTTTGATTGTGTAGTTCGCCGTGACATAGGTGTTCTATACTAGTTCGACAGTTGTTTTAAAAAAAAAAATCTAATAGAAACTCACATCTTATCATTTAAAAATATATATATATATATATACATCTTCGACTAATTTTCATGTAACACGTGTCAACCCTAGAATATCACTTCTGAGTTGTTTAAAACTGTGTAAATACAAGAGGTCTCAAGTTACGGGGATCGATTTTAAAACAATATACAGCATCGTTGAGGCGCCTCCGAATCAACATGGCGTCTGAACAAGAAACACTCTCGTTTTGTCATCGCCAGTTTATAAAAAAACGTTTCGTAGAACACTCTTATTTGACAAACAGTTTGGTTTGTGTTTTGAAACCAACGAAGTGGTATAAATGTTGCTGGATAACAAATGGTGTGGATAGAAGATGGCGTTACAAATGGCGGCGTTTAGGAGAAATAGTAGCATTTGTTTTCTTTTTTTAATACTAGTGAGGGGGCAAACAAGTTTACTGGTAGAAAAAAAGTAATTAGGAGTGCAACAAAGTTTTAAATTGCGATTAATAACATCTAGCATTAGCTATTTCAGTTTTAATTCGGTTTCGCCCACGAGGATGTTGGTTATCTATCTAAAAGTGTCTCAAGTCAGTAGTTTCAAAGCTCATATCATCAATCATAGAATCATTTATTTGTTTTTTTTTTTAATAAATATAAAACATTTTTGAAGTTAGTGCCAGGAAATGTAGTTTTATATGACATTACTAGCTGACCCTCGCAACTTCGTCTGCGTCAAATTAACCCGTTTTTGCAAAATAGGGGTAAATAAAAAAAATAGGGGTTGGATCGTAGAAGGGTGAAAATTTATAGGGATGAAAAATAGATGTTGTCCGATTCTCAGACCTACACAATATGCCCACAAAACTTTATGACAATCGGTCGAGCCGTTACGGAGAAGTTAAATTACAAACACCATGACACGAGAATTTTATACATTAGATTATGTAAGTATATATACCCTGAGATAAAAAAAAAACTTGGGTCACACACGGCTATCCAATCCTAAGCTAGGCGAAGCTAGCACTATGGCACTAGACAAATGATAAATGACTGCCTCTGTGGCGCGGTGGGAGTCGTGGGAGTGTATCCGACTGCTACGCAAGAGGTCGTGGGTTCGATCCCCACCCAGGATAAAACTTTGTGTGATGAGCACGATGGTTTATTCTGTGTCTGGGTGTAATTTATCTATAATATGTATGTGTTTAGAAATATATAAGTATGTTTATCAGTTGTCTGGTTACCATAGTACAAGCTCTGCTTAGTTTAGGATCAGATGACGTTGTGTCCGTTGTGTCCCAAGATATTATTATAAAAATAGATAAGAATCAAATTCACGCAATATCTCCCAGAATTCATTAAGACATTGCCCAGTTAGACATATTTATACTTAATTTATTTTACGGAGATCACCTACCTACCTTGTTAACACACTCATCATATTATCACACAATGACTAGGGTATCGAGAATCATTATTCTACTACTGCCGATGACGGCGCGAGAGCGTACCTCGGTTTATCGTGAGAAACAAGATGATTACATTTTTTGAGACACTATACTTGGGCCACTCATATTGTTGTTCAACGTTCGAGCCAATCCTATGCATATTTATTTTCATTCCATAAGAACCCTGGATCTACAATATTAATATTAACATATTAGTTACTAAAAATAAAAACATTAAAAGTAAGCAGGAACATTAGAGTAAGGGTATCGCTAATTATTGCTTTTATTAAAAAATAAATAGTTATAAAATTTACGTACAGTCCTTATGCTGGTGCAAAACAAGTCTAGCTCAACTTACCGTGAGAAGTTATTATGACTTCTTGCACTTCTAAACACCGCAGATATTGACGGAAGCAAAAGGTTTATTTAATATTGGTAGCAACAGTAAAATGTTTTTTCAATTCGAATCAGTATTTTCTGAGATCATCCCGTTCAAACAAACAAACTCTTCAGCCTTATAATAATAGGATTTATTATCAATTTCAATTCAATTCAATTTATTTATTTCATATACTGAAGATAACAAGATATCTTCCGGGTTATTGATACCCAAAGGCACACTATACTAATGTGAGGAGTACCCCTGGAACACCAACGCTTGTATTCGATTATCTATGTATGAAGTGAACCATCGATATAAGTGGCTATGAATACCAGCGGATTGTAACTTCAATATAAGCAATCGGTGGTCAATGCGATCGAAGCATTTGCTATAAAACATCATT
Organism: Herminia tarsipennalis; assembly: GCA_945859575.2. NCBI lineage: Eukaryota > Metazoa > Arthropoda > Insecta > Lepidoptera > Erebidae > Herminia > Herminia tarsipennalis. Next base: position 2,804,410 of record OX243843.2, on the reverse strand, counting down.
GATTATTATATACTAGCGGCCCGCCCGTTTCTGCTTTTGAAAAGACGGCGGTAGCCTAATGACTAAGGCATCGGTCTCGCAATCGTGAGGTCTCGGGTTCGAATCCTACCCATTATACTACCGACGTGAAACCACTCCTAACACAAGCTATTGAGCTTAGCTGGAGTGGTTAACAGGATTGCTAGTAATGTGGGACCAAAATCCCAAATTGCTAGTTATCTTTCTTTTTTTTAAAAAGACAATATATACACAGTATATTTTATACAAATAATGTGTTGTATAAACCATTCCATCCCATCAAAATCCGTAGCGTAGTTTAAAGGATCTCAGCGTACATATAGTGAAAAGCGACTTTGTTGTATACTATGTAAATATATTATAACTACGGTTATGATACTATTATTAAGTTTTGGTCGCCATTTAAAATCAAATCAAAAAATCTTTATCGACTTGCATTTTAAAGTTACTTTTTTACAGGTTTTTGTGATTCAAAATCCACCAGCAATAAATTCTAACAATTACCCATCTTCGTTAACACAATCATCACAATAGTGACGTACGTACGCACTCGTAAATAATACGCGATTGCGCTATTACCGGGACAGGTGGCGATCGCAAAAACCCGGTCGATTGGACCCCGGGAAAAACAATCAAAAGGCGCCGCGGCTTCAGACGAGCCGCTTTGATACCGGGACAATTACGTCCCGCACCCCCCCAAGGAAACTCATTTTCCAACGCAGAGTAAACCTGTGCACTTATTAGACGATGGCAACTCTATATTTACTGCTGTTGCGTTAGATTATAAGCTTTATTACTGACGAATAAAGTTGATATAGCTTTGATTTCCACTTTCGAAACTGTAGATGTTCTTTTGTTAGTTTGCGTGAGGACAATCTTTCATTTGCAGTTATGTCTACTTTCTTTTAAGCTTATTGTTATAGATATAAGGTGGCTTTTAGTTTGAAGAGTAGTTTTTAAAGTGTATCTGAGTGTGGTGTGTAAGTTCTCGCGCCGCGGATCGGCCGTCAATCATCCCGCGATTCGCGCCTTGACAAAGGAAAAATCTTCGAACGCGAAATAACTGGTAGATGATCAAAGTGCTATGTTGACACCGTAAATAACCCACGTCGGGTTAATTTGGCCTTTGACTGCGTTTACAAGGCGCCTGATCGATTCTCAGTTGGTTGTTTTTTTAAATGAATTGAATATTACCGTTTAAGAATCTAGAGTTAACGCGAAAAAGCATTCTTGTTCGTCGATTGTAATATATTACTTATTGTGTTTTTTCTGCAGTAATACTCGCTTTGCTTTCAAAGAGTAATGTTTGACTTGACTTATTGCTTGTTTGTAGGTCTGTGTAAATTATTGGTGTCAGAGGATTTTCTTTGAAATAGAATGCACTTGGAAGGCCAGTCGACTGACGCAATCAACCTGATCGATTTTCAAGATTAATTTTGGTTGTTATTAAGTACAAAGGAAGATATCTTGTCGCCAGATTTATATATCAATAATTATTAGTAAGCCCTCTTTAAAAAATGGGATCACAATTGAATCGGATAAACTCGACGAGACCACTCAAAAAATATTAATACCGTTCGTTTTTTTTTTAATTTCAATTACCTACTGGAAAACATCGAGATAATAATTAATTTACTAACGAAGTAGCAATTATCTCAATGTCGGATGACAATTCCGATTAGCCATTTCTATGAAATTGTAAAAATAATTTGAAGGACATTTCAGATTACTTAATTCGTTTGACTTTTAATAAATGATGACTAATTAGGTTTTCCCTATGGCTATGACAGATCGCATGCGTTAAGTTATATTTCTAATGATAGACCACGTGTTTTTTGCTTCCTCGGACTAATAAAATATATAAACCAATTAAATGACAATGACAAGGCTGATCAGTCACCCCGAGTAGCACCCGGTCACGAGTATGACGCATAGGTCAGCCATCATCCCGTTCGCCATGTTTCTATCTATTCTATCTTTCTATTCTATATTGGAGGGAAGTAAGACGACCTGACCCACACTGCCACCACAAGCAATGACATTTAGGTGAGCATGAAGAAAGGAGAGGAGGTTTGCGCTTAGCAACACCTTTGGCGATTATTATAATATTTTATTTACAGGATGCATAATAGCAAGTGAACGAACGAATGAACGAAATTGGAGATTGCTTAGATCTCATTCACAGCATGTGAATGAAATGCGATAATCCTTACAATGCAAGCGAGAAATATTCCTACTAATTTCACCTACTAATTTGCGGGTCGCATTCTTTTTAGCACAGGGTTGTCAAGTTTATAAAAAATATATTGTTGGAGTATTCAATAGGGAGATTCAATTTCTTCATTTGTTTCAAATTAATTGGGTAAATTTAATGAAACCACATTTTCGGGTTAACTGAAATTGTTTCGCATTTGATTCTTGTATGTGTAGATACTTCAGATATTTGTGTCTTAGAGAATTCTGAAGTAAGTGAAGAAGTCTCTCCCGTAAAAAATGAGTTTTTTTTCATAAAATGTGTTCTTAGAGAAGCCAAATCCTGCAAACCATAATCTTGGGCTCTTCAGCAGCTTCAGGTCACAAAACAACATTTTGGATGAGCCGCTAATTCGTACTGAAGGCTCTTGTTGGGACAACACAACAACCAACCTATGGTTCTATAATGAGCTCCGCAGATATTCAATCGAAGCTCATTCATATAACAGTAACATGCTCCACTAGTATATGGTAGGGATAAAACCAACAAGTGTCCTCATTACAATCTACACTATTAATATACCTACCTATTAATATACCAATTAAAATTCACCTGTTTTGTGATCGCTCGGTTTTTAAATAGTATGCAAGTCGTACACTTTGGCAAGTCAGTTTTCTTAGTTCTTAGTATGTGGTTTTTCCAGCTGGAGTCCAGAACTTTCTTTCTCGGTGCTGATAAGCTACGTGCAATTTCAATTGCTTTGGGCAGATAACTTTTTAAACAAGAGATTTAGTGTCAATGTTTGTCAATTTATTTTTGGCCATCTTTAGGATTAATTGATATTGAACTTAAATTATTAGGGCGCAGAAAATTATTACTATGGGTCTAAATGACAGGTTGTTTTGACTCACTGGTTTATTGTACTTTTCTTCCATGGTCTCCCGGACCGATTTTTTGAAGTCATTAGGGCATTCGGCATTTCCATTACTGGTTTTCCTTCAAGGTCTCTAATGAAGTATGAATCAAAATAGCTATTTTCATATAATGATTGGTAGTGCACAGCCATCTGAGAGACTCCATTTCCCACTTTCCACGCAATAGAGTTGATCTTTAGCTCTGAGTTCAGTTTCCCGTCTGCAGCAATCTGGCATACCTAATTCAAACATTGTTCAATTAATGTCATCCAATGCTTGATTTTAAGGCTTCAATGGTAAGGCCTTCCTTTTTTGAGACTGAGGTGTGCTGGAAGGGCTGTGAGGGCTACTTTCGATACTAGTCAAAGTTTTTCGTATTTGGTTGCCATACTTTTTTGGAAATGCAATGCAATGTGGGATTGTTGGTCCCACATTACTAGCAATCCTGTTAACCCCTCCAGCTAAGCGCAGTGGCTTGTGTTAGGAGTGAGTTCACGTCGGTAGCATAATGGGTAGGATTCGAACCCGCGACCTCACGATTGCGAGGCCGAAAATATAAAATTTACTTACAGATTGAATAAACATTTAAAATTAATGCTAATATTAAAACGCATGTCTGCCCACTATTAGTGTAAGCGTATTATCCGTAATGATAAGTGATTACATAGTTAGGGAAATGTGCGACACCGGAGGCATAGCAGGTGCGCAGTTTTTACCTTCAATTAAAATAATTAAACACCTCTAAATTAAAACATGACAACCCTATCAAACGTCATACAAATCGGCATCGTTTGACATCGCTCGCTTCCTCCGACATCCCGACAAAAACCGACATTGGCCGACAGGAGCCGACGGGTTTTATATCCATTCAAACTTCGTGTAAGCATTACTGCTCATTTGTGGTAGCATAAAGAAGTTTGGCTCCGTACAACGAGCGAAAACACGCTCACTCACACATAAATACACTCACACACAGATCTTGGTCGAATGACAACCGAGATTGCGCGCATTGAGGTTGGCTTTACGTTGCCGATGTATGGGTAAATATTTTGTTGAGTTGTAAGCCGGCTTTTTATGCTGTGATACGATGCTTGCCGCGGTGACACTATGCACTTCCTGCCTGTTCAATCAATTAGCCTTTTAGCCCTTATAGAACAATTGCGGTGTGCGCTTTTTTGCCGAGTGATCTAACAATAGCGGTGAAGTTTTTAGATTGATATCGATTACGGTTTCGTTAAATGTCATGTGAAATGTCACTCATTATTATGTGTAGGTGATATAACTGGGACTTAGTTCGCTTAAGGTGATTTTATCCGCTAAGTAAGTACGAGTATAATGTAGCAAAGTAGAGATGGACGGACTAGTAAAAAAATTGGGAAGAAGCATGTCGGACCATGCTTAGTGTAGGGTTCCGCAGCCTTGAATAATGGCAACAGCAGAAGAGCGTATGTTCATAGCACTTACGCTCTTTTGTTGAGAAACGCTGTTTTTAGGCCTATAACTTAAAGACGGTACATCCGATAATTTTAATTTGTGATTTAATAGTGTCTTAGAATCAAGGCAATAAGATACAAAATGGATTATTTTTTACCTGATTTAAAAGACAACGAAAATCCAACAAAGAAATGTCAAATAGGAGATCTCAGTCCAATCCATTGACGTAGAGACCTGGGGGTCTAGACAAAGTCACATTCGAAAAGCGATGTTGTTAATAGAAAATTATTTTATTATGGAATTTGACGTTTGCGGTGGAGACCATAGACATTTTTTTTTGCGTACGATTACGGCGTTATCGAATTCGCCACGGAACGAATGTACCAAGGGAGTTGTAAAAATGGCGGCAAACTGACCGGCCATTATTTTTACAGCTCCGAGTTTAACTTGTAAAAAATGATTTGAATACGTGATAATTGACTAAGAACGAGACATAGTGCATGTAATAAGCGCATAAACACTTGACACTGGCAGAAATTAGCCGTTAAAACGGCTAGATTGCCATAAGTTCTAAGAAGAAGAAGACAACGCTACTTCCTAGGTCCTACCAGTGCACTGGTAGGACCATTAACGTATAGAACAGGACCGCGCCATCCTTTTCAATTAAAAAGTAAATATTGACTGCAAAGCGTGAAAGAGAGAATCTCGTGCTGCCTTTGACAGGTATTGTCCACAAAGTAGCGTTGTCTTCTTCTTCTTAGAACTTATGGCAATCTAGCAGTGGGTCAATTAACGTATTTAAAGCTGTGTAGTTGCAGTTAAGTTTCGATTAAAACGGCCATTTTTGTATCCTTGTAACTTTGGGATCGATCTTAAAAACGCTTGCGCACCGTACGTGTCGTGCCGTTATTGCGCTCTCGAGACGCATACATGACGCAAGCATATTATATATTTTATTATTTATTTATTATTTATATATAGATAAGCACCTGTACTGCTTTTTTATATTTTTTTTTTATATCTTGGGACAACTCACACAACGCTATCTGATCCCAAACTAAGCAGAGCTTGTACTATGGCAACCAGACAACTGATAAACTTATTTGTATATTTCTAAATACATACATATTATAGATAAATAACACCCCGACACAGAATAAACCATCGTGCTCATCACACAAAGTTTTATCCTAGGTGGGGATCGTACCCACGACCTTTTGCGTAGCAGTCGGAAACACTCCCACCGCGCCACAGAGGCAGTCAATCAGTCAGTCAGCTTTAAATACGTGAATTAGCCTCCAGATCAACTTCAAAGTAACTTTGTCTCATTTTGAACGATTCAAAATTACCCTTTTATTTAATTACGCATAATCGGATAAGTTCACTAGAGTATCATATCGCTAACTAACATTAACCGTTGTAATACAGCACGTGTAATGTTACAATTTAGCTCCTGACACGTGTCGGCTCATCAACGACCTTTGTTGTGCAAAGGGTGCTTATTGGAGTGTCGATGGTGGAATATTGGAGCTATTTTATGAGTAAATTATGGAATTGTCTATTGCTATTGCAAGGCTATAGGCTATTGTCCCCTGGTTCGCCCGCTTGGGTAGGTACCTATTGATTGTCGAAAATGTCCGTGTTACTCTATTTGAACTAACTAAGACCTATGCCGTTTTTGATTGTTTTGACGTGATAACGTCTTATAAATCGATGACGGGTGTCTAAAAAAAGTAACGTTATTGATTAGTTGCTAAGCAACAGCGAATGGCGATTGCAGCGATATGAAAAAAATAATTGCAACTAACGTTATTGATTATTGCTAAGCAACGCGAATGGCGATATTATGTCAATCAATGTTTTCTTATTTATTTATTACTAGCTGTCCCGCGTAACTTCGTATGCGTAAATTTTCCCCGTTTTTGCAACATTTCTCATTGCTGCTCCGCTCCTATTCGTCGTAGCGTGATGTTATATAGCCTATAGCCTTCCTCGATAAATGGGCTATCCAACAATGAAATATTTTTTCAATTCGGACCAGTAGTTCCTGAGATTACCGCGTTTAAACGAACAAACTCTTCAGCTTTATAATATTAGTACCTATAGATTACATATTAAATAGAACGGCATAACCAATTACACTATTTAATATTTACGCCATTTTCTAGCAAAAACACAAACATTCTGACTGAATATTGTCTTCCATTTATCCGCAAACAAATCGAACTCTGGATTTGAGTCCAAGAGAGCGTTAAGCTCTTTGAGCGAACGAGATAACTGGGAGTAAGATCGTGTCGAACCGACAAGATGGAACTGCTAGCAATCTGTGACTACCACGGCAGTAATTGTTGGGAACATATAGCCGACAGGTTTCATAGTGCAGATCCTGTGCATCAATCATCCCATGCAGTATTTTGCACGTTCCAATCTGATCCCATGTCCGTTTTACTTCTAATGAATTGAAACCCAAGCACCCTAACAAAACTTTGTAGGATACATAAAAGTGATACATACTTATAATGTTGTCACGTAAAATTATCGTCTTTAAACCGAGTTTACAGACACTTATTTTTTTAAAGGTAATTCCCGCAGTAGGTTACCATACAAGCCTTCTGTCGCTGTTGCTTTTGAACTTTTTTATTTTTGAAATACAAATACTATAAGCACAGTATAGCAGTAGCGGCGGTAGCTTAATGGTTAAGGCATCGGTCTCGCAATCATGAGGTCACGGGTTCTAATCCTACCCATTACACTACCGACGTGAACCTACTCCTAACACAAGCCATTGAGCTTAGCTGGAGGGGTTAACAGGATTGCTAGTAATGTGGGACCATAATCCCAAATTGATAGTTATCTTAACAAAAAAAAAAAAAACAAATTGACATGAAATAACTATTCTTAGCTTTTAAATTATGACAATATTTAGATTCATTAAATTATGTATTTATTTTTAACGACCCGATTCTCTCAGACCAAAACTAATATATTCAAAATAATGATTTTGGCACACACAAAGCTTTCATCACAATAAGTTTATGATGTATTTGCACGAGACCTCGGCTTAAACATCACGGTACTAAGTTCTTTACACTCCAATCACTGTACGATAGGTAGGTATATAGGGACTTGACGCTAGCAAAATTTAGCCGAAGAAATGCGTAGATTGTAAGTCCTAAACATCGTTTAGTTGACATCAAACGGTTCCATAATTCTTCTTAAACCAAACGCTTCTATAAAAATCAATATCTTTGAGATCAATGCACATTTTTATTGAAACAAGTAGCTCAGTCGGGAGCGGGTGTAAGGTACAGGCGCTGGTAATTGTGAAATTTGCGCTCGAGATCAAAGGCGCCGCTGATTTGTCGCATTTTGATAATGTGATAACTTTCGCGAACGATTACGGTAGGGTGCGGTGCCACTGCAAGCGGGGATAAGCCCAGCAAGATAATTAATATTATTGTTTGGTACTTTTCTTGGCAATTACTTCGCATGCAATTCGCACTTGGAACTGACGGTTCTTTTTTAGTGTACCATACCATAATTTTTCATTAGTCCGCCCTTATGTAGCAGGGACTTTAGAACAATTATGAAAAGCACTTCAACTTTTACAATTTCTAAACCAAGCTCAAAATGTAGCAGCCTTAATTTACATAGTTTGGTGATGGTGGCACTACCATCTAACTTGAGCCTCGAGAGAGAATTGCAAAATTAAAGGTCTACTTAACGTAGGTATTTTTAGAGAAGATTAACTTAGGAGATAGTTTAAAAACTGCAACCATTTTCGATGCTCGTGGCTGTTGCTGATGAGCCTTTTATTGTTAAGTGACTAAGTAGCCCTAAGTGATAGAGAAATCCTTATGTGATAATGATGAGCACGGTGCTTTATTGTGTACTAGTGGCCCGCTCCGGCTATACCCATAATATGCATCTAAGTATACTAATATTATAAAGCTGAAGATTTTGTTTCTTTGTTTTAACGTGATAATCTCAAAAACTACTGATTCGAATTGAAAAAATATTTTTCTGTTGGATAGCGCATTCATCGAGGAAGGCTATCCATACTAATAATATAAACGTGAAAGAAACTCTGTCTGTCTGTCTGTTACGCTTTCACGCTCAAACAGCTAAACTTTTAGATGAAATTTGGTATGGTGATAGTTTGAGTCCTGGGGAAGGACATAGGATAGTTAAAACAATATTTGCAAAAATTGTTGCTCTAAAAACGTTAGCTACAGAAAACAATCCCGCTGTTAGTCAGACCGCGTCCCGCGCTGATGTTGACTTATGCCCCTTCGCGAGGGGTGCACAGTTTTATAAGTGGGGTAATTTGTTTTGTTCAAGTAACGGATTACTACTAGTAATTTTATACCGGTTCTCGTTTCTTGGTAGCATAATATTACTTAGTAGAATTTTATAATAGGGAAGAAATGGTAGATGTTTTAAATTTTCGTTTTGTAGCTGTAGGAAAATATTCTGGAGATTTTTTGGTTTTTAACTATACACTAGCTGTCCCGCGCAACTGTGTCTGCGTAAATTTCCCCCGTTTTCGCAACATTTCTCATGACTGCTCCGCTCCTATTGATCATAGCGTGATGTTATATAGCCTATAGCCTTCCTCGATAAATGGGCTATGCAACAGGGAATTTTGCTATTCGGATCAGTAGTTCCTGAAATTACCGCGTTCAAACAAACAAACAAACTCTTCAGCTTTATTATATTAGTAAAGATTATAAATTGTATAGATAAGTATCGTCTCTGATCAGTTTTAGCAAAATTATTGAAATGAACGCGATGAAACGAAAATCAGTCTAGTAATGGTGTGCCATAAACTTTCTAGAGTCGCAGGGGATTTTTTTGATGAATTCTTTTTTCAAAAAGAAGCCCCGTAGAAAGTGGGCATGGAAAAGTCGCGCTGGTGTGACAAGGAAAGTGATAGGCTTTAGTAATACAGACAAGCGGCATATATTTAGAGATGTCTCGTAGGTTTAACACCGGCAGCGATCACAGACTGGTCAGAGGCTCTCTAAATATCAATTTCAAGACCGAAAGACTGCGGATGATAAAGTGCCAGTTGGAACTTGACAATGTTTTCGCATCGCTGGAAACTAATGGCACAATTGATGAGAAAACCGACACAGTGGTCAAAACGCGAACGAATTTATGAGGGAAAGAAGAGACACGCTTAGATCTTCGTTAGATAGGAGGGCTATAAACCTGAAGATCAGGAAGCTGACGTGACGTGACCTCCGACGCTCCAATACTCGTGCCATCAAGACTGTTATTTAGCAAAATAGAGTACTAAAGTTTTCGCACACCTTGGCAGACCCTAGCGGTCATATTCCCGAAACTCTTCACTAGTGCTTTTGAAGACGTTTTAACTGGACTGGACATGACATATATATAAACGGTGAGTATATTTCGTAGGGTAGACTGGGTACGGTTGTGACAATTTAGGTTTGACCGTCAATAATTTTGGTAATTTATTAGTTAGGTGAGACAAAAATTACTTAAATCGTAGCTTGTACATTTGTCCACATAAAAATACTGAAATTTAACAAAACTTCGATTGGCCGTCGACATCATTATAGTTGCGGAGTCACTGGAGCAGCTTAGCGAGATGCTGCACAGCTTAAGTGGAGCCTCTAGACGTGTTGGTCTCGGCATGAATTTGGAAAAATCAAAATCATGTTTATTGAACATGTCATACCGAGACCATTTTATATCTGAGGGTCGATGCTCGAGGTTGTTCAAGAATATATCCACTTAGATCAGGTTCATCAGCTTGGTAGAAACAACTTCGAGAAATAAGTCGACAGGAGGATCTGATTGGGTTGGGCAGCGTTTAGCAAACATCGTCGAGTATTCTCTTCGCCTCTGCCGCTATGCCTGAAGACCAAGCTGTTTAACCAGTGCATCCAACCTGTTATGACCTACGGTGCCGAGACGTGGACACTTACCGTTCGGCTAGCCCACAATTGAAAGGGCTACGATGAATACTTGGAGTCTATTTGAAGGATAAAATTCACAACGGGGTCATCCGACAAAGAACCAAAGTTACCGACATAGCACGCAGGTTAAGCACGCTGAAGTGGCAATGGGCTGGCCATATTTGCCGAAAGACTGATGGCCGCTGGAGCAAACGAGTCCTAGAGTGGAGACGGTCAATGTAAGGTTGGACGGCCTCCAGGTTGCTGGAATTAATTGCATGCAAAAGGACGAGGACCGGATGTTGTAGCGCATAGGAGAGGCCTATGTCTAGCAATGGACTGGAATGAGTGTAGCGGCTTAACGCTTAACTTAAACGTCAAAGACAAACGAATTAACCGTTTGTCTTTCGTAGAACTTCGATTAACAAATTAATCGAAAATGAAGAGATAAATGGAATGTTTTGTGTTGTCAAACTAACAGTGTTACAAATTAAATACTTTACATTTTGTACTGAATAGGACGATAATTTACAATAAAAAAAATATATAATGAACGATTTTTTTTAGAGAATTTCACCCGAAGACTCATAGACTAACTAAGTCTACATTCTATCCCACTGCCTCGTTACTAAGCTCATACTCACCTACCATTATTGAATTCCTCCTAAACAAGTCTATTGTGAAACAAAATAAACCTTTCCTATCATTATAGTAACTAAAAACCGCTACTCACGTCCATTTTTGATGTCTGTCAACGGTAATGTTGCCAGTAAATACATCTTTTAGGCCGAATAGCCCGATTTTTCCTTTAAAACTACTACTATTTATACAACTTACTATAGGTTTTTAACACCACTACCATGTGGCAGAACAACACGATTTTTGGTGGCGATTCTATTGTTTTCACTTGAATTATCATTCACTTTAAATAACATATTTGATTTTTTTTTATATCAGTGAGCAAATAAACTAGCTATTATTTACAGGCTTTATACATTCAAAGTATTAGTTCTACAACGTTATTCTTGGTATAGTGCAAACCTGAAAGTAGTTTGCTCAGAATCAGAAATACAATCCAATGGGGTAGTTTTTGGACCATTATTAAAATATATATATATTACGGGTCTTAATCGCGTGAATAATTTATGGTAAAATGCCTTGTTTATTGCAAATACGGTCGAAACGTCGGGTCAGGGTATTTTACCTTAAATTATTCACGCGATTAAGACCCGTAATATATATATTTTAATAATGTGTACAAATCGCGAAAGTTTATCAACATTTTTGGACCATGTTATATTTTTCAATTAATTAATTAATCAATCTTTAAACAATTCATTAAACATTCTAACAATTCAAATCCTGTTCACAATGTGATGTGAAATGTAATCATCATTTATTACATACCTACTACGAAAATGAATGAGCAGGATAGCGCGAAGAACACAAGACAACTTGAATGGCTTATCTTATAACTATGCAATGCAAGTTCTCAATAAGTTCATTTTTTTTTTAATATGATTTCTTGAAGTAAAAATCCCTTTACCAAAAATAACCTTGTATATACCTACCGAACGCAGTTTTGAAGTATCCCGTTTTAAATTTAATTAAAATCATTATTCAGACCCCGATCAAACTAAACATAATCCGTTTTTATACTTTCACGATGTTTACACATATTTGAATATTATCGGGACTTAATCGCGTGAAATATATAAAGCTACAAACCTTTTATTTACCCGACATTTCCATCAAATTGCACCGATCGTAGTCACGGGTCGACGGACGAACCGTGACCTCGTTTATGATTCTCCAATTATAACTAATTCTAATAATTTATTTACAAGTAAGTGTAAGTATACATTGATGTTTTATTTACTAAGTCTATGACTTATTACCTACTTATTTAGGTGCCGCAAAGATTCGTAGAGTTGTATTTATTTTTCCAGGTAGTTGACGGCTGTAGTAAAAACTCCTCCAAAGTACCAGTTATTTTCCACCTCAGAACTGGCAACACCAACACTAACTACAAAAATAAAAGCTTATAAATGAAATAATAATCGTGGCTTCGTCCGGTAGCGTCGGACTGTCCGCCTCTATTGTCCACCGCTCAACGGTGACTTAACAAAATGCTAACGACCCTGAATGTTTTTAAAAAACAGTTTAAAATGCTTCCGTTTAAGAAGTCCGTTTATTTATCCTATTGTCAGAAAGCGGATCGCTTCGTTCAGTAATTGTTGAATGACGGCACTAACTGTGGGAAGGCTGGACTGTTTTTTTCTTTAATCAAATAAACATTAATATTTTTAAGGCACAGGCACGACGTTTGGTTGTATGGTTGTAATTATTGTGCGTGTATCGGAACGGTGGGCATCTGACGTGATGTGTCAAACGGATATTCGAACTGTTTTTAATGAAAATAGAAATGGAATTGTGTTATTTATTTTAGTATAACTGGCTTATGGCTGCCGGATGGTAGGCCTTTAATAGAGGCTATAGACGTTAGCAATAGCAGTGGGGTGATCGACATGGTTAAACTTTCGATAGTATCGATGAAATTTACAGCTTGCAATTGATTACTTAGGTTTATCTATTTTCAATTTCAACCAACTCACACTATTATTATAAAGGCGAAAGTTTGTCACGTCTAAATGGGTGTAGCGATTTTAATATTTGGTATGGAGTTAGCTGACACCCTGGCTTAATACATAGGCTAACAAAACGCTGGTAACACCGCGGGACACAGCTAATAAAACATAAAGACTACTATTTCATAGCACCAACTTCAAAATGTTTAATTTGTTTTTGTTAATCTAGGTGTATTATTTTTGGCTTTTTAGTTGCCTTGTAGGTATTTATTTTTGAAGTCGCTAATATTTTTTTGTAAAAACTTTTTATTGTATGTAACGAATAAACTTAAAATCTACTGGACCGATTTTAAAGGTTCTTTCACCATTAGAAGGTTACATTATCGGGGAGTAACATAGGCTATATTTTATTGTAAAAAAAAATAGACATCTCTACGAAAATCACAATAATGTAACTCAAGGTATAAAAAACAACGATATGATACCCGTGCGACGCCGGGACAGGCAGCTAGTCTAGTATATATAAACTGAGACGCTTCTCGCTGTCTGTAAGCATACCGATCTACGCAATGGATATTGAGTTAATTTCTTTTGAATGGTTTATATATATCTATACTAATATTATAAAGCTGAAGAGTTTGTTTGTTTGAACGCGGTAATCTCAGGAACTACTGGTCCGAATTGAAAAATTCTTTCACTGTTGGATAGCCATTTATATAACACCACTCTACGACCAATAGAAGCGGAGCAGCAATGAGAATTGTTGCAAAAACGGGGAAAATTGACGCAAACGAAGTTGCGCGGGTCAGCTAGAAATATTATAAAGCTGAAGAGTTTGTTTGTTTGAATGCGTTATTTTCAGAAAATACTGATACGAATTGAAAAAATATTTCACGGTTGGATAGCCAATTTATTGAGGAAGGCTATAGGCTATATAACATCACGCTACGATCAAAAGGAGCGGAGCAGCTATGAGAAATGTTGCAAAAACGGGTAAAATTTAGCTAGTAATACCTACATGATAATAATAAATCTTTATTCATCATCACAACAATTACATTTAGGTACATTTTTTACAAAAGTGCTTCTTCATTTTGGGAGACTGGTGCCTAAGGTATGCTCTAGGCTTGTGTTTCAGGACACCAGAGTCCATATTCACTTTCTTTTTCGTGTCCGTGGCAAGCCCGTGCCAACCTTTAAAATCTATGGTAAATAGAGAGCTGCGCTTAGAAATACATCAACATCAACATGTGCGGCGGACATCTTGGAGCGCACTGCGCATGGCTTGCGCACAGGCTTGTCACGACAACGAAATAAAGATAGTGAATGACCGGTCTCCATATTATGTGTACAGATGACAGTGAAAAGTCTATGCGAAGCCGGTGCAGGTCGATATTTCAGAAACAAACAGTCAGTTCTAGAATACCTACCAACTGTAGTAATGATTCCAACAAGCTATGTTTATCGTGCGACCGACACTGTGAATTGCCGTCATCCGTGGTACAATGAGGATACAGCGATCAGTCCATTGCGTCCTGCTGATTGGACGGCTCGCCGGAAGAGACCACTCCTGCGCACCTCCCTAGTCAAAGTCAATCTTTATTACTGTATATGGTTTATTTATGACTATGTGTGTGGTTTTATGTTATATATCTGTAGTACCTACGACTTATCTTATCTGTCGTTTACGGCTTGGCTCGTTACGGCCTCACTAGTGTGGAATTTAACCCTTTTAAGGGTTGATTTTCTACCTTCTTGAAGGTTGATTTCTGAAAAACGCTAAAAAATATATTTCAATTAGTATAAGGTATAAAAATCAAAAAGCATTGAATAAGTCATCTAAATACTAAATCGTTAGGGCTTTTTTAACTAAACTGAATTCAAAACGTAATTGAACCGTATAAGTAAGGGTCGCTGGATTGTAATTCAACCGTAGTTTATTAAATTTACTACGATATAGCTGCATTGCTACGTAATGTAGGTATGGAATATATAGATTTTCCTATTTACTCGTAGTTATTGGGTATTATGAAAATTACAAAATACATTATTATCCTGTTGGATATAGGTAATACTGGAAAAACGTGATATGCCAAATGACAGCTGTTCCAAATGTGCTGTAGTACTAAAAGACAATGAATTTAGTTTTTTCCACTAACATAACCAAACCAAATATCTGGACTAAGTTTAAACTACTTAGATCTATAACTCAAGTTGTAACAATGACGGAAGCCGCTTTTCACTTCGGAAAATGCGTCAGATCCGTGTTAACTTACGAAATAATCTTGTGTAGTTATCTTGGGCTTGGGCTATCTTGGGCTTCCAATTCCGGTATTCTGGAATCCCGCCCTATTTTGGCAAACCCGCTGTGGCATGATTACAAGCGCGGGACCGCGCGGGATCTGCGGAGTAACACACTTTTGATTCCCATATCTTAAAAAAAAAAAAAAAAAACCTCTAAGAATATGTGTACAAAGTTTCATGATGATCGGTTGAGTAGTTTTCGCGTGAAAGCGTAACAAACAAACTTACATTCACATTTATATATTAGTAGGGATTATAAATACATGAGTCTAGGAAGCCAATAGGGCTTTTCTGCTGCTGTCTAGATAGAGTCTGGTGGACGATAGGTTAGATGTATTATGTTTTCTTCATAAATATTTACAACTACTGACTAAACTCTATTTGAAGTTTTACCTCGTTTTGTTGACGTTCAGATAAAAAAAATATGAAAATATTATTATTTTAATCTCAATATGTGACAGCGCAATTTGATTGATCGCTAAATAATAGTAAAACCTAAGGAAAGTAAAAGGTTCTTTTTTTAAAAGACAACTCCCACAGTAGGGTACAACCTTTGTCACAGGGGACTTTACAAACATACCAACACTGACACAAAGTACACCTAGACTTGAAACAGCAATGATTGAATCACATAAAGTGGTGTGACCCGTGTGGGAATCGAACCCAAGATCTTTTGCGCAGCAGTCGTTCACACTTCCACTGCCACCACCGATGTATTCAAATTTAGTCATGTTGATTATTCCGTTGCTTATTTATCTTTTATAAATAGTATTAATTTGAATCCAACATCCCGCAAATAACGGGATCCCGCGCAATTGAAATAAAATTGTTCAGTCCCGCAAATACCGGCTTTGTTAAGCAAACTAGCTGTCCCGCGCAACTTTTGTCTGCGTAAAATTTCCTCGTTTTTGCAACATTTCTCATTGCTGCTCTGCTCCTATTGGTCGTAGCGTGATGTTATAGCCTATAGCCTTCCTCGATAAATGGGCTATCCAACAATCAAAGATTTTTTAGTAGTAGTTCCTGAGATCAACGCGTTCAAAGAAACAAACCAATTCTTCAGCTTTATAATTTTATTTTGATGTTTATTGATGGATATGTATTTGTTGCTCGTTTACGCAAAAACTACTAGACGGATTTTGATAATACTTCACATTACAGTAATGTGTTAAACATCAGAATGGCACATAGCCATTGATTTAGACGCAATTTAGTATAAACGAGAATATTGCTTGAGTTCCGGGGAATGACATAGGATAGTTTATATTGCAATAACCGATAACAACGCGGGCGGAACCGCGTGCAAAAGTAGCACATAAAAATCAAACATAACGTTAGATATTTAAATAGTCTCGATGAACACTTGAAATTGGATAAAAATTCGATGAATAAAAGTCGAACCTAATCAAGTAAACAGAATAAACATAAACACAATGTCATAGAGTTTTATATCCAAGATGTTTATTTTTTTAACAAGCACTAGTCTTTATTTGAAAAAAGAAAACAATCCAACGCTGACAGGGGCTCAGTGAACAGCGAAACGTATTCAAATATCGAAAATTGTTGACAAATTAAGTTCCCTACGACTCCCTTACCACTTGAGAACGACTCGACGAAATTTTAAACTGTCTAACCAACATAATCATGCACCTGTATTACTTTAATTTGAACTCTATTGGTAAACATTAGGGTTTAACTTTGCGTTTATCAGCTGCAAAATTAAATGTGTAATATTATACGAAGGGACAGCACCGAACCGTTCGTTTTACTAGTTACTCAATTAGGCCTTTTGTATTTGTTTATCTGAGTTTGTATAGCGTTAGAAGGGGACAGATATACGATTTGACGAGTGTAAAAAAGGGACAGCTGCTCCGAAGTAATTTGAGACAGTTCTTTTCACTGGCGCGGTAATACGTTTCTATTTTGAATGGCAACACGAAACTGGCGGGAAATGCATTCAAATTGTATTCTGTTTTTACATTTTCTAATTTGTGTAATGGCCGCCTTGCTACGGATTTTCTTTGATATTGGCTTGGTTTTAGATGTATATTCTGTTTATGGTTTGAGCAGTTATGTAGGTACAGTCGCGGAATGAAAATGTTTGTTAGTTTTTTCAAATTATGTTGTAAAGTCTCGTATGTTCCAAATTGTGCTAACTGTTTGGAACATATGATAGGTACATCTGTCTCATTATACCCCTATCACTCTCTGCCACTGATTGCAAAACAATGTGTTAAAACAAGACAGATATAGCAGTGATAGTTCCACCCATGTTTCCTTTTATTTTTTATACGCGAATCGAGTAATAATCCTATAATGTTCTTCTTCTTCTTTGAGTTTAGAGGCTTAATATCTGCCAGTGTCAAGTATTTATGCGCTTATTACATGCACAAAGTCTCGTTCTTAGTCAATTATCACGTATTCAAATCATTTTTTACAAGTTAAACTCGGAGCTGTAAAAATAATGGCCGGTCAGTTTGCCGCCATTTTTACAACTCCAGTCGTATTAATGTAATTAATTCCCATTGTGGGTGTGTGTGTGACATTTCAAAATAGCCGTGCCGTGTAAATTTTCTCAGATAATATTCTACTATTGTCATTTTTGCACGTTGTTGATGTAGGTATGTATTTTATCTGTTTCATAACGAAATATTTTTATTTTTAAGGTTCCATCTATTGCTTTAGTTGTGTTATAACTTAATCTGAGTAAAACCTTATTAATAGTTTGACATTAACATTGGCGTTACTGTTCCTTGATTTGGTTCAAGCTAAATTGAACTTTATGGTGATGAACATTTTCATGCCGCGACTGTAATTATAAAAAAAAAACACCAGTTTTGATCACAGGTTAAAAACGATTAATTCAAAAGTAATTACAATTAGTAATTACTTTCTTTTAAAATTTCAAAACAAAATAAACGAGAAAGTATAAAATAATGTCAACTTTTGTATTTATTTAATTAACTTCGTCTGCGTAAATTTTCCCCGATTTTGCAACATTCCTCATTGCTGTTCAGCTCCTATTGGTCGCAGCGTGATATTATATATGGCATATAAACAAATTCTTCAGCTTTTTAATCTATACTTACTTAGTAATATTATAAAGCTGAAGAGTTTGTTTAGTGGTTTGAACGCGGTAATCTCAGGAACCAAGGTCCGAATTGAAAAATTATTTTACTGTTAGATAACCCATTTATCGAGGAAGGTAATAGGCTAAATAACATCACGCTACGACCAATAGGAGCGGAGCAGCAATGAAAAATGTTGCAACAACGGGGAAAATTTGCATAGTATTAGTATACATGTCCTAGGACTAAAGTTAGAAGGAACTTTAGAAGCAGTTATACCTATTTTGTATTCTCGTAGTTTCATTATAAATATTTCGTTATTTATTTCAGGGTATGATTAAATATTCCGACAACCATTTTTCCACTCCCTCCATATTTCAAAAGTTAAACAGGATGTCGAGGCGACACTCCCAAGTGCGTGAACAATTTCACAATCGATTTAATTTAAACGCGTCTCAACTTATTGACACTTGATCTTTTATTCCTGTCGTGCACTCACTCTGAGCAGTAGTTCTTTTGTATAGTATGCGTGTAGTTATTGCTATAGAGCTTAAGCTTATAGTAATTGGGTGTTTGATTACTATCAAAATAAAATATTTTAAAATAACCAGGTAAAAATATGTCAAAGTGTTCTAAAAATATGTTCATTTATTAATTTAATGTGTTACTTAATTTATAATCATAAAGAGAAACACTGAAAGTAAATAATTTGACCACAAAAAACGTAACGTCATATGCTAGCATTCCATACAAATATGTACAGAGCGGCTCGTTTTAGACGTTTCTTAAAAAGAGGCTGATTTGACTTTAGTCAAATACCCTATTGTTATTTGTTTTATTTATTTATTGACTATAAGCACAAAAATATTGTACAAAGGCGGACTTAATGCTAAAAGCATTCTCTACCAGCCAACCTTTGAGTGATGTAACATAAAATTATATAGGTGCAGATTGTTGACAGCCAATACTAGTTATTTGAAGATAAATACAATCGATTATAATAATAAAAAAATATATACACACATACGTATACTTAAAAACATAACATACATACAAATATACATAACTATACTAAAATACATTACATACATACAAATAAACATATGCTTAAATTCATAACATACAGACATACGTTACAGTCATTTATGTGGCTAACGTTAAGATAGGTATATTTTTCCAATTACTTTATTAATACAATACGTTAAATTTAAATTTGTAGTCCGGACTCAGGAATCGAACCCGATAACTCAATTTTTTTATTCTTTTTTTGCACGTGAGTCGGGCCCTCGCTAGCTGCAAGTTAAAGAACTATCACGGTTCGACTCCGGCCCCGGTTTGGCATACGGAAGTCTCGGGGTTCGATTTCTGAGTCTGGACTTAAGCTTATTTAGAATTAAAATACGAGAGTAAATACCTATTATATTATTAGCCGGATACACAGATTTATTCTGTTGTACTGTGAGTGAGTTCACAAAGGTATCATTGTTTGTAATTTCTTATAAAAACGGTTATGTGTATAATAAGTATAAGTAGTTACAATAAGGTTGTATGTAATAATTAGAATGTGTAGAATGCTACTTTCAAGAGGTATGCTATGTACGCTATCGTCTTGGTTCTACTGTCATGATAGTTGTATGTTTTGCAAATAAATAAATATATATATAAATAAAAAAAATTGAATTAATATTATTCTATGAAAAATGTGTGGGTCTTTCCATGTATCTATCTTAAATATGTGAGAAGGAGATACCTAAGCCAGACGCAGGCTTATTTAGTTACAAAGCGGCTGTTATTTTACCAGTCTTTTTAGCGAGTCTTCTAAATCATTTCTGTGTCTTTTCTTGTCTACATCACCAAATAAAGCTTTCATCAGCAAATTCTTGGATCTCTTGGTCCAAGTGCTAGGGCTTGGCGTTACTGACTGATTGAATGAGTCAGGACTTTTATTTATATATTTAAGTTTTCGATAGCATTCTCTCTTAAACGTGGCAATTACAATAGGAATTAAACTAAAGTGATGATAGAAATATATCAAATAAAGAAATTAGCTTTATTCAACACTAGCTGTGTCCGCGTCTTCGTCCGCGTGAAGCTGCAGTGCTGCTCCGGTCCCTAAAACATTGGCGTGATGATTAAAGTAGCATATGTTACTCATTATATCATCAGCTGTTTGATAGTAATGTCAAAATCCGTCCAATCGTATTGGAGA
This sequence comes from Herminia tarsipennalis, assembly GCA_945859575.2. NCBI lineage: Eukaryota > Metazoa > Arthropoda > Insecta > Lepidoptera > Erebidae > Herminia > Herminia tarsipennalis. The sequence goes on along the minus strand of OX243843.2, from coordinate 2,783,754 downwards.
TTAGCCGGAGCAAACAGGCAGACAGAAAAAATATTAAAACTGAATTTTTGAAAAATTGGTACCATATATACTTCTTTTCCTTATGCATTTAGTAAAAAAATGTTATTTTGAGTACTTGTAGATAAATAGATTTAGGTTCGGTTCGGTAGGGTTTTCTAAACTATAATAATATACGAGTAATATAATAATATTTTAAAGAGGAGAGATTTGATTGTTTGTTTGTATTGAATAGGCTCCAAAACTACTAGACGGATTTCAAAAAATCTTTCATCGTTGTGAAGCAACACTAACCCCGGCTGATATAGGCTATTTTTTATCCCTGTATTCCCACAGGAACGGGAACTACGCGGCTGAAACCGCGAGGCGTCCGCTAGTTTACTATAACTTTACGAAAGCATTGCATATTCATGCTAGAGCTACAATGCTCATTTCACGTTAACACAGACGGCAGATGTGACAATAATAATTGTACCTATTTAAATGCTTTATAGACTTTATTGATTAGGCACGTTATTTTTATCATCTTTGATCATCAGTGCTTATTTTAGATTTGTATTATTGCTTTTGTGATACAGTGGCGGGAGGAATTGGCTGTTATTTTCCAAATTAAATGACCATTTAGACTATAACGAAGTCACCTAGTAATAGTTCCATCAAAATGAGTGCTGCAGAAATAAAGCAACTTATGTACCTATAGTGGAAGGAAATTTCGAGATTATGCCGCAGAAATTTTCCATCTCGCTATTTAAAAGAACAATTACGAAAAGCTGACTCCTAACCTTTGCAATTTGGCACAAAAATAAGAAGAAAATTGGGTGAAAAGCACACAGAAAATATACCTATAAATTCTAAAGCCGGATGTGGTATGGATGTGAAATGTAAAAAAAGTTGCTTAACAACCATTCAAGCTTTAATAATTTTGCCAATGGTTGCTAAGCATTATGTTATTAAACAATTTTTTTTAAAGAACGACTCTCGTACAGTAGGTGCATAGCCTTGTGTCGCGGGTTTATTTCAAAGTAGCTGTCTCGCGCAACTGCGCGTGAGTAAATTTTCCCCGATTTTGCAACATTTCTGATTGCTGCTCCGTACTAATTAATCGTAGTATGATGTTATATAGCTTATAGCCTTCCTCGATAAATGGGCTATCCAACAGTGAAAGAATTTTTCAATTCGGATCAGTAGTTTCTGAGATTACCGTGTTTAAACAAACAAACTCTTCAGCTTTATAATTTTAGTATATATATACAAGTCACGGACACAAAGTAGGTAGGTAGACACAGACTAGGAACAACAATTTGTGGATCACACAAAGTGGTGTCCCGTGTGGGAATCGACCCCACGACCTTTTGTGTAGCAGTCGGAAACTCACACACATTTCACATCTATTTCGGCTTTAGTAGGCATAGCTAGAGCATTCTGTACCTACCTGTAAATTATTTACATAGATATTCGGCAACCGAAATACGGGCAAATCTTTTATAAATCTTGTATAAAAGACACGTGTAGCCAGCAACCCTTATTTTAAAGTAAAAATAACTGGGTACAGCGCCCCCTCGCGCCCCTATTGAGTAAACATCTTGTGATCGGTATGACGGAATCGTAGCTGATGGTGCATAAAACATTCTCGCGATAAACCCGAATAAACTGTGGATGGTGTTATGCTACAGTAAGGAATATTCTTATTTAACTATAAAAAAAAAAGATGAAAACAAGATAACTTTGAATCATGTAGTCGGAGGCATAATTTTTTTTTTTTAAGAAAAGACGACTCCCGCATTAGTGTACAAGCCCTGTGTCGCGGGGGACTTTACAAACATACAAGTCACGAACACAAAGTACACGCAGTCTCGGAACAACAATTTGTGGATCACACAAAGTGGTGTCCCGTGTTGGAATCGAACCCACGACATTTTGCGTAGCATTCGGATATAACCCCACCGTGCCACGCACCACTTAAAAAAATGCCTCCGACTGCATAATTCAAGGTTATCTTGTTTTCATCTTTTTTAAAAGATATTATAACCGTATAAAATTTAAGTGAAAATGGTTGGTTGATAACTTTAAATCCTTATATATCCTAAACGGTAATACTAAGCGAAAAAAGATTAAAGAAACGTCATCATGATTTCAAAATACCTAAATAATAATTACCCCACATGACATAGCTTAATGACTTTATTTTTTTTGTCTATCACAACAATATGGCGCCTGGCTGTCGCCATACTGAATTACTGCTATGCCTTTAGTGACGTAAGATTAATACGAATAGATTGTCATATGAATCATCAAAATCGGTCCACGCGTTTGGTCTATATAGTGCCACATAGGAACACACATACACACATAGGTTGATAAATACTTTACCCTTCTTTGCGTCACGCAGTCGGGTAAAAAACATATATCATTTTCCATTAAACCATTCTTAATGAATTACCTGATAAAACCAAATCCGAATATGATGCCACGGACACAAACAGATATGTAGAGAATAATATCTTATAATAATAATATCTTGGGACAACTTACACAACGCCATATGATCAGTTGTCTGGTTTCCATAGTACAAGCTCTGCTTAGTTTGGCATCAGATAGCGTTGTGTTAGTTGAAAAAAAAAAAAAAAATTTTTACTATTTTCAAATTGGCAAGTCGGGCTGTTTGTTAGCCAAAAACTTGCGTTTTCTGCCCAATTTCTAATACTCTTATGAAAGCAGAAATCAACTAATTAGCTCTTACTGAAGTCTATTGTAACATATACTACGGGTCTTAATCGCGTAAATAATTTAAGGTAAAATATACCTGCCTTCTTTATTGCCCGACGTTTCCGAAACGACGCTGAGCTGAACCAGTTTACCCGTGACCACGGCCGTTGCAATATAGTCGAGACGTCGGGCAATAAACAAGGTATTTTACCTTAAATAATTCACGCAACTAAGACCCGTACTACATATAATTTTATAATGTTTATCAACATTTAGAAATCTTTTGTTTAAAAAAGTTTTATTATTTTTAAGAGATTGATGTGATGTCTCAATATGGCATAATTCGGTCCGTACAGTCACCCCCCCTCGATCCACTCTCTAATGAACTGAATGCTCGGAATCCCTTTAACTTGTTGACGCACAATCATAGAGCGTGACGTCACTTGTCACCCATGTCAACTACGTCACCCGCGTCATTGCTGCTCAATGTATTCGCTGTAAATGGCGTGAAGATACTGTCAATATTGAGTTATTCCAACTAATGTAACTCTGTGTGTCTGTTACGTTTTAACGCTTAAATTGCTTAAACGATTTAAATTAAATTTGGTTTGAGTCCCGGGGAAGAACATAGGTTAGGTTTTATGGCAATAACCTTCACTCGCCAGGGCGGAACCGCGGGCTTAAGTTAATACTTACATAAATATATATTAAACAAATGTATACGCTACTAGGCAAATTAACTTGCAATGATTTTTACTTTTTAACTGCCTTCAAAATGGGTGGGGCTCTGTTTGACCCGTAATGTATGTAGATGTGTCCGATTTTGATACAGTTTCCACTATTCAATAAGTGTATAAAACGTTGTTGCTTATAAACCAGAGATAGACTAAAACATAGGAGTGAGTCAGCGAATTTTGCATTCGGTGATGTGCTTAAATAATTTTATTTCCTTGAAGCCAGTTCCTTTTTTTTTTAAGATATTAGTATCATACGACGTGTAACATAAAGGTTGTGTCATATTCCAGAAGCAGCAGCAAAGAGTCTATGCCTTAAGTATTACTTCTGTCATTATGCCAAATCTGGTTGGATTATTATGGCATAGATACCTATAGATTTGCATTTTGTCAAATATCAGAAGCGCGTAAACGATGTAAAGTTCTTTCAGCATAGATCATTTTAATTGTATTTTTATAAATTGATAACGTGTTATTTAAAAATGATGAGACATTTTAGCCGGTAGTATAATGGTTATATTATTATAATAATAAAATAATGTAATATTATCGATCCCAATCAATACTACACGATTGTCAGACTGCCGCTTTAATGAATGCCGAATGCCTTAGCCATTAGGCTACCGCCGCTTTATTTATAATTTAACTATGAAACTAAGTAGTGACTTATTCAAGACATCTATACTCCAAATTTCATCTATGTACATTGTGTAGTTTTTGAGTAAAATGCTTGTAACATAGGTACGGACGGACAGACAGACAGACGGGCGGACATGACGAAAATAAAAGGGTTCCGTTTTACCATTTTAGTTACGGAACCCTAAAAATAACTGTCTATGAAACATCATCTGTTACAGTGACAGTTACTTTTGACAACTCAATTTATTAACATGCTTTTACATCGTACATTAGGAGTTGTAAAAATGGCGGCAAACTGACCGGCCATTATTTTTACAGCTCCTTGTTTAACTTGTAAAAAATGATTTGAATACGTGAATTACGTGATAATTGACTTGAGAACGAGACTAATGTAATAAGTGCATAAATACTTGACACTGGCAGAAATTAGCCGTTAGAACAGCCGTTCTAACGGCTAATTTCTGCCAGTGTAATCAGCAATCTAGCCAGATTGCCATAAACTCAAATAAGAAGAAGATCGTACATTAGTTTAAGGTTATAAAATTTTAAAATATAAGACAGCGAGTACTACAAAGAGAGAGTGCAAAAGGTAGCCTTCATACATAACTCGCTCAAACACACTTAAAAATTGTTCACGGACACGAAATTAGAAACCACTATGATATATTTTATATTTATAAAGAGGCGTCTAAACAGGCCATTTTTACGGCAATTTGTGGCGGCAATACTGTGGCTGGCAACATGGCAGTACTCTCCAATATTGACTTGATGGTTGTCGGACGATCGCTGAGCGATCTATTTTTCGCAATGTTGCCCGGCCAATTTTGTTGTTGTTTCAGTCGCCCTTATTTTATTGTAGCCGGGTTGTGTAGCACGTTTAGGAGACTACATCATGTGCCATACAATTGCAGACATATTGCCTTTATTGGCCGAGCAATTAGTTGCCAATAGTGCCGCCACAAATTGCCGTAAAAATTGGCCCGTTAAACGCCCCTTAATAATTTTTTGTTTGGAAGGCGTGAGCAATGTGTGATTTGCTAGAGCGCGTGGTATGAAGGTTACCTTCTCTGCCCTCGGTGTTTTGTGGTTTTACCATGACGCCAGTAGGACGTTTAACCCTTATAATAACTGTACTTGATGTATTACTAAATTATTGCATATTGTCATAGGACGTACAAATATCTATAGATTTTTCGGTAGTACAATACAGCCATTATTAAAATGTCAATAAAATAAATATGAATTAAGTAGAATTATCACAAATTATTATTCACAATTATATATATTCATTAAAGTGAAATGTAATTACATGTAATTACAGAATAATAACATTTATCACTCAACAGCTTTTACAATATTTTTTAAATTGAACATTTTCGATGCCAAAGAAATCTTTTGCATTGGTGCAGTATTACAATTGATATTAGTTATCTTGCCGATGTCTTGAGCTCTTAACCCAGATACCTTATTAAATAAATTAGAGTTATTTTTTTGAAAATATTCAAAAAGTCTTTCTGGGCAATAAGCACAAGTAAATAAATTAGTGACAACCCTGCCGTACACTATAGCACATTCTATTGTTACTCATATAGATGCTTGTTACCATATGATGTACATCTTTCCTCGTAAAACTAGGTGCCTTTAATACTAAAACTATATTTATTACTAGTACTTTACTAAAAGGAAACGATTTATTATGATGAGAAAATAAAAACTACAATATTTTAAACTCAATATGAATGTATCTTTGTAACATTGTAGCTTCTATGTGGCAGAATATGAAAGGATTTTTTTTTATAAAAACTAGTTTACTTAATTTAATGTTAGAATATTATCGGGACTTAATCGTGTGAAATATTTAAAGGAACAAACCTTTTATTTACCCGACGTTTCGATCGAATTGTCGACCCGTGACTACGATCGGTGCAATTCGATCGAAACGTCGGGTAAATAAAAGGTTCGTACGGGTTTATACCTAAGTAATTAGTGTGTTTAGCTATTGTGTGACGATAATCTCGTCGTATTAAAGGTAAAACCGACGAAAAAATCGATTTTACTGAAATTGAGATATAAATGTGTATATACCTATAATACGTAGGTATACGTATGCTAAAATGACAACTTTCGGTTTTATTTTTTATTTTTTTACCCATCGTTCGAGAACACATAACACATTTCTTATCGAACTTTCAAAATTTTGAATAGGCATTTAGTCGGCTTTACCCGTTTTTCAGTCATTTTCAATACATATCTTTAGTGCAGTAGTAGAATTTAATTTTTTATATATTCTAATTTCATGTATCTAGATTTATTTGTTTAGATAAATCATTTTTTATTAAAGAAGTTGTTAACCATTACAAGCAAAGAAAAATACATTCCCACGTGAAACAGAACATATATTAAAATAGAAACAGTATAATACATTAAAATGTTGACTTTTCAATGAACACTTCAAATCGAGTGCTGTTTGCAAAATACAGTTAAATTGTGTAGAAAAGCCAACCCTTTGTCTTTGAGGGTCGTTTGAACCCACTTGATTACTTAAGGGTTATTCGTCGTTTTGCGGTATGTCCTTGACGTTGGGAACTTTATACCCCCAGTGATAATTTTGCTCCAATTCGACTTTGTAGCATTGTTAGTGGTAATTTATTAAAGTTTAATTTCAAGTGTTAGGGTTGAGTTTTACTTTTTAATTTTAATGTAAGTGGTTGGAAATTGTTAGTCTTGACTTTGATTTTTAAATAGTTTTTTTATTGTTTTTTTTTTAAAGTCAAAGAGTATCGGAATGGTTCTCACGAATTTATTGATGTAGTTTATAAAGACTTCTTTAATTGTTTATTGAAGTTTTTAGTTACATTATTTGAAAAGTGTTTTATTCTGTAACTTATAAAATAATAATGCACATGAATAAACCACGGACGTGAGAAAAATGTTTTTTTTTTTTAAATAAAGATAATTAGCAATGTGGGATTGAGTCCCACATTACTAGCAGTCTTGTTAAACCCTCCAGCTAAGCTCAAAGGCTTGTGTTACGAGTGGGTTCACGTCGGTAGTATAATGGGTAGGATTCGAACCGGAGACCTCACGATTGCGAGATCGATGCCTTAGCCATTACGCTACCGTCGCCGACTTAAAGGTGCTAAACAAATTTTCACCAAACAAAACACATGGAACCTTTCGTCCTTTTACCATTCGTTGACAGCTATATTATAAAACTAGCTGTCCCGCGCAACTTCGTATGCGTTTATTTTCCCCGGTTTTGCAACTATTTTCATTGCTGCTCCGCTCCTATTGAGCGTGATGTTATATAGCCTATAACCTTCCTCGATAAATGGGCTACCCAACAGAAAAAGATTTTTTAAATTCGGACCAGTAGTTCCTGAGATTACCGCGTTCAAACAAACAAACAAACTCTTCAGCTTTGTAATATTAGTATGGATTTCTTTAACTGGTCAGTATCTAAAATATATCATCACCAGTGACATGACCCTTAGTAATTCGGCTATAATATCTTTTTTTCATAAAGCAAGTGTAAATGGATCAAAAAATTATAAGATTTGTAGGTTCATTCTTGTAGGACCTTATAAAGAAAGTCCATTTAGAAATCATCATTGACATGACGAACCATTCAAAGTATTTTATATTAAAAAGTGAAAGAGACAAGACTAGATGTCAAAAGTCAAGCACTCGTCCGATTGGAGTTCGAAGCTCGGCTGTGGGAACTAACCTCTTGACAGATAGATTGGACAGATAGATTATCTATCTGTTCAATGTATGAGAACGTTCTGTTACATAGAACCTACGATAAACACGTTTTATTAGAGAACGTTTTAAAGAGAATATTAAGGAACATGCAAAAAAATTATTTACGAATATTTTATGATTAAAATATTATAAGAGTATATAGCACTAGCTGTCCCGCGCAACTTCGTCTGCGTATATTATCCTCGTTTTTGTTTTTGTAACATTTTTCCTTGCTGCTCTGCTCCTATTGGTCGTAGCGTGATGTTATATAGCCTTATAGCCTTCCTCGATAATGGGCTATCCAACAGTGAGATTTTTTTCAATTCTGATCAGTAGTTCCTGAGTTTACCATGTTCAAACAAACAAACATACTCTTCAGCTTTATAATATTAGTATAGATGAGCTAATGTAAAGTGTTATATTTAATTTGATTATTACTTTTTAAGATTAATTTTGAATTATAGTAACTTGAAACGGAACGTACCTATTTTAAAACACCAATCAGCACCTAGTGACGTTTCTATGGCGCTTGTTTAGTATGGCCACAGATAATATAATACTATACTAGTAGTATGGCGGTAAACGTTATTTTGTTGCAAAAAGTAATTAATTGTGCTTATTAAATTAAAATGGTAGTTGGGTTCATCAAGGCAGACAAAAGTCGATACGGCGTTTTCTCTTAGTATTGGTGGTATTTTTGTCACTACCTGATGGTGATGAATAGTCCATTTTAAATCGTACAAAGTATCAAAAGTTCAAAAAATATTTCAAAAAGTAAAAATTACTGCGAAACAAACACCCAGTCTAGTGACTGATCTGAGTGACAGGCACGACTCAACTACATTTGTGACGTCATCAACTGTTGGTCCGTTTTCGCGAGCGATTCAAAACTATTAAAATAAAAAAATATTTTTAAAAATCCATCGATCTATCCCTTTCCTACATTAGACAGACAAAGATCTAAAATTACAACACCCCTATTTTCGCATCAGGGATTAAATTATAAAATATAGGTACATTCATTAGACCTCTTTATTAAAAAAAGTCAACGTCCAATAATGAAATTTCAACACAAGAAATAAGAAATCCGCCGTACCGATGCGGCGAGGCGAAAAATATAGTTATGCTACGATTGTCGTCAAAAATACGCGTAATTTTAATTGCGACGCGCATTATCGCGTTACTGCCGCTTCGCTCGCCTCGCTTCGCTCTGCCACAAAATATTGAGAGTTCAGAAGGTAAGTTTCATACGTATTTCGACTTACGATGTACCAGCTAGTCGGAAAAGCAGAATGTCCAATCATATTTGTAGCCGGTAATATCACCGCCTAAACAGCCTTTACTCATATTTTTAAAGAAGTTGATAAAATCGGAGCTTTCATCATTAACATTTTTTTGGTTTAAAGTCAGTTTAACAACTCATTTTCTCAATTTAAAAACAAAATCGGTGCAATTTGGTAGTAGGTATAGATAATTACTTGACATCACTATATTTTAACAAAAAATAAACCCTAAAGAAAGCTAGGTGTCTCAACCGTCTAATGACGTTTTACATAAAGACGTGTCATAGGCTCACATTTAATTTAAATAGGCGTTCGGCAGCGATTGCGGTATAGTTCTTTCGTTCACTCTCACGTAAAAGACTATCTAAGTGTCTCGCTCGAACTAATTGCGTTCGAGGCAACTTGCATTTTTCTTGCCAAAACAGATTGTAAAACGTCATTGGTCTAGCCGGCAGACTAATCAGTCTTTTTGCGATTAGTCATCTCGTCCGCTAAAGTCGGAATCGGCCATCTGTAATAGACATAATTCAAACGAAAATAAACGAAATCTTAGAACACCTTGGGAACATAGTGCTGTTATGCGTCCGTGGGCGGCTTCTATGTGCGCGTTGTTTGAGCTCAATTGTAAGAAGCTTTCTGAACACAAATATTCGCGTTGTTTCGTGGCTCAGTTTCGCCCCACCTCGCCTTGCTCTGGGCCAGCGAGGTAACGCAGCACTGATTTTTATCACAATTACAAGTCTTTTGTTCGTTTCTAGTTTGTTGAAACTGTTTGTTCAAGCTGTTTTCTGTTTTAAATGAAGATAAAATTGTCTTTGGCAGGTTTTATGTTTTAATTGTGTCAACTTTTTATGCTACTACGTGTAAAATTTTGTGATTTGATTAAGATAGGATTAGTTTTTATCTTGATCTTAATTCTTGTTTTACAATAACTACTTAAAAAATGGTTGCCTATAAAATTGGTTTACGGATGAAAATTTTACTTGATAACATAAATTAAGAAAACATAAATGAAATTGTAATAAACAACCATGCCTGTGATAGGTTTTACTCCAATCGTATCGCATGTCGCTGCAATCGCCCAAACATTGATGACATTGTATTATACAACCATGCCTATGTCAGCTTATCAGCAGGCGGAATCGCCATTCCTGTTGCTTAGCAACCAGTCAAAACGTGATTGGAATACTTGACCGTTGCTACATGACACTTTTTTCTGCGTGCACCCCATTATCGATTTATAAGACGTTGTCACGTCAAAAATCATTCTTAAAAACAACCTTTTATTTAAATGCTGAGGACTTCTGCCACCTGAGCTAAGTATGTTCATTAAATTTTACATTGATCTTTCGTCTTGTACTAGTATAATAAGGGCATGTAAAAAATATTAATCTTATCTTATCTCAATAGTGTTAAGCAAAGTTGTTGTTTTCTCCTGTTTGTTTTTCCGCTAACCTCTAAACCTTGCAACGAATTTTAATACTATTACATTAAGAGTTTTATTTTATCAGTACTTAATAGTAGATTTGTCATCTATACTTATATTATAAAGCTGAGGAGTTTGTTTGAGCGTGGTAATCTCAGGAACTACTGTTCCGTATTGAAAAAATATTTTTCTGTTATATAGCCCATTTATCGAGGAAGACTATAGGCTATATACCATCACGCTATATTGCAAAATCGGAGAAAATTTACGCATACGAAGTTACGCGGGTACAATATAAACGGTAATATATTTAGACACATTTAAATAGATTTCCTCATTAATTTCTCATTAAATTTATGCACAATGCAAATCCTATGAATATTACATCTCACAAAACACAGACGTATCAAATCCAAAATCAAATAAATATACATATACATACAAATAACACGATATACAACGTAATTGAACAAGCCCATCGAGTGTATCATCTCTGGGAACAAATCGAATCAGTCGCAATCTTGCAGACATATTGTTTTCGGCTGATACAATCTGTGCTTGTGTTGTGACGTCATTCGAGGGTACGACCGAAATAATACCGATATTGATTTGTAACTCATTGAGACAGCTAGTGTAGTGTTTTCTTTTGATTGGCAGAATTGTCGACATCGGCATGTCTTGCCATTTATAAAAAAAATAATTCAGTTGATTTTTTCGCGCGTATCTTGTATGTATGTAATATTCTTTATTACCTGATATGTCACAATCCACTGAACGGATTTCTACAATTAAGACGTCGTTAGATTTCGTCTTGATCGCCCAAGTGTTCTTAGATATGTGACGTTTCAAAAAAACAAACATGGCGGCTGTGAGATGTCAAAAGCTGTGAGGTGTGAAGAGTAGTAAAAATGGCGGCAAACTGACTTTTTTTTGGCAATTTAGAAGACTTTTCTGACAGTGGCATGTTTTTACAAGCTTTATATTTACTTGCTATGTTCGTATATAACTTGTCGCCAAAGTTGGGACATTGAACCATTTTTCGACCACTTCCTGGTATCCGATTGAGCTGAGCTTGGCATGCTTATAGAAGTCCGGTGAAATTGTGCTGATCTGATGATGATCCTAGGATCTAGGGACTGGAATACTTTGATGGTAATTAGATGGATTACGGTATTTAAATTTCGCAGGCCGATTTAGATCACTTCCTAAATTCCGATTGAGCTGAAATTTGGCATACTTATAGAAACCCGGTGTACTTGCAATATTATGATATTTGTGCTGATTAATAGGATGTAGGGACTGGTATACTCGTTGAATTTCACAAGCCGATTTATACCATCTTCCTGATGATTGATTAAGCTGAAATTTGACGATTTTTTTTAGCGGCAACAGATTACTCATTCAGTACTAACTCACTTTATTAAAGAGGATACACATGTCTAATAACCCTTTATTTACGCAATGCGTTTAGTTTCTTAAGAATAGAAATGTTTGGGGCTACCCAGTCCAGAGCTACCCGCCTTTCCCCTTGTGTATTTGGAGTAGTAGTCTCAGAGTTTCAAAAATGACGCAATTTTAGAGCGCCCACTGCATTTCCAATTAAATAATCTTCAAGATTTGCTTATTACAAGTCAAATTAAAAAAAATAAAGATCTTCCAAAAAAAGAAAATTATCTACAAAATGTCTAACTGGATTTTCATCAAACAGCTAAGATTAAACCAGTTTAAATTCGTCGATTTAATTTAACGCTACTATACCGAAAACAGAATACACATAGGTACGTTAACTAATAATATCGGGAGCAAAAAACAGTATAAAAATTAGCAAAAAATACAAAAAAAATTGTACTTATTTCTTAATTAAAACGAATAACGACGTGCGTGTTAGGTTAGTAAGTTCCCCTAGAAGAAGTGACTTCTATGACACTAAAGAATGATGGCTCAGCTCTTTAAGGTTAAAGTGAACGTGCTATCTAAACGCACGTATGAACGAGATGTGCATTTTTATTTTTGTGACGGAACGGTTAGGGCCTTTCCGCATGGCGTTTTTTCAATTCACTTTACGGCACTACGGGTAGCGTAAGATTAACCCCATACACTATTTAATGCTAATATTTGACCACATCCTCTGTTACACGTTGTTAATGAAACCTGAAATTATTATAAAAACAAAAAACACGACTGCTTATTTGGTATCTGAAAAATTATAAAGCTTACGTCAATGATGTTTTAAGTAAAAAGGTGTAGAAGTTACATAAACAACATTCGATCTTTAAAAACGACAAACTAATGCACATAATTATACTATTAAAAATAGTCGTAAAAGTAGGAAAGCATGATTTAATTATCACGAGCGAAAAAGAGAAAAATGGAATCTGCTGCTTTCATCTTTTGACGCCGGCGATGCGACATTGACATATAAAAACAAGTCAATTGAATTGTATTTTAAGATGCCGCTTTCTGTCTACACATTTTTAATTAAAACATCATTGGCCTACGTTACTCTAGCTATTGAGATTGAGACCAATCTGGCGAGACCCATATGCTGAAATCCGTCAAACCGTTTGGGCTATAGAGCATGACAAACGAATGGACAATATAAAAATAAACATAAAAACAAATACATCATACGTTCTAAAATACCCTTCTTCTGACGCAGTCGGGTAAAAAGATAAAGCATACATATACATATCTTTGTGTTCCCATTTTGAATAATAAAGACACAAGCTAACGTTAGTAACAACACAACAAATTGAATGTAAACCAAACCATCTAAGAGTATATTTCGAAAACCCGACCTCCGAGACTCAAAACAGAACAGAATTGAAAGAAACCTAAAACCTCATTAGTAAACTAACAGATTGAGGAGAATCTTCGTCATCTGGGATTTGATACATTATTTATTCATTGCGCCGACTAAACGGGGCATGAAACATTCGGTTATTTTCTCATTCAGATATAACTCTGTCGGTAATTGTGTTGGGATTACGGTGTCGAGTTACTGGGGGTCGGCTGACAACCAAATATAAATGGGAAATGTTTAATAGAATTTGAATGGTTTTAGAAGTCACTGGCCAGAAGATTCTATTGATTTTTTTGTTTTTTAATGCTTTATTATTTTATGAATAGGCATAGATAAAGAGTTTTTTGGGTTTTATAGCTTTTGTATATTATACGCTTCGCTGCGTTGGTGTAGATATGTTTAAATGTTTATCTATGGTTATGTTATAGATAAGTACTATAAGATTACAATAAATCCATATTATATTCTGACTGCCTCTGTGGCGCGGTGGGAGTGTGTCCGACTGCTACGCAAGAGGTCGTGGTTTCGATCCCACCCATGATAAAACTTTGTGTGATGAGCTCGATGGTTTATTCTGTGTCTGAGTATTATTTATCTATAATTTGTTTGTATTTAGAAATATATAAGTTGTCTGGTTTCCATAATACAACCTCTGCTTAGTTTGGGATCAGATAGCGTTGTGTGAGTTATTCCAAGATATTATTATTATTATTTGCCTATGCAAATGTGTATTCATAATTCCACCATAAAATAAAGAGAGTGAAGAAGATAAAGTAAACATAATACAAACCGGCTCGTGTAACTCACTCACAAATAGACATCGTTCACGAACCAAATGGTCCATATTGGTCCAAAATTCTTGGGTAACTCTGAGCAATTTCTCCCGAACGTGTTCCGGGGTTTCATGTTGACGGACTCTATCCTACCTCATATCGAACTATAACCATGTACCTGATTCTAAAATAAATAAATAAATCATTCTAAGTGGATATTGAAGGCACAACCTCTTGCGTAGGGATCATACGCATTCCTTACTGCGCCACCGCAAGAATTGTGCCAAAGCAAAAATCTGTAGATAGGGAAGTACAAGTATTAACACAAGTTCAAAATTAAAAGCAGTGACCAGGGTAAGCGGTAACAGAAAGGAAAATATGTAGGTGTGCTTTTTACCTTAAGTATGGTATGGTTTAAGTGTGCAACGAAATCTTTTATTTTAACTTTTCGCAGGCGTTAACGTTTATACACAAGGTTATTTTTGGTATAGTGCAAAGCTCAGATACCCCAACAAGATTATTATTTTAAGACTAGATGACCCCTGCCCACTTCGTTGGGCATAATGTTAATAATCCTTTTTTAGTACAGAGTGTTATGTTTTAATTTCTAACTGCCAAAAGGAAGGTTATACGTAGGTATAGTTTGTATTTACATGCTAATACAAAATTCGAAAGTAACTCTGTCCGAAAGAAAAAAACATTTTCTGCGGGATTTGCGATAAACGAATTCCATGAGGACCAAGTCGCGGGAAAAGTTAGTTTGGTTATAGGAATTTTAATTGTTCAAAACTTCTCTGTAAACTATATTGGATGTAATGTTATCATTTGGTAGCAAAATATATTGTCTATCAGGAGTTCCAATCCGAGATAAGCCAACATATAACTGCCCATGGGAAAAACACGGCTTTCTCAGGTCAATGCCGACCTGAGAGAATGTTTGACCTTGGGACTTGTTAATAGTAAGGGCAAAAGAGATCTTCACTGGAAACTGTAGCCTTTTAAACGGTATGGGTAAATCAGTGGGAATCATGGGTATCCGCGGAATAATAAGCCAGTTGTCCCACTGCTGGCCCTGTGAGAATGGTCGCCACGATTATATTGTCCCGTAAATCTTTTGTAAGCAGCCTTGTCAAGTTGCTCAAGTTTCTTAATAGCATGATAGGAATGCCAACTTTTAACACAAGGTCGTGAGGAGGTAAGCCAGAAGGGTTCAAAGAATTTAAAAATTCTTGGGGATAGTGCACTGTATCCTCAATATTACACACCGTATCAATAGACTTATAGTGTTTGATCTGACCGGGAATTATCTCTGAAATGAGTTTATTTATTTCATTCACTGTATCGTTTCTGGGTGACACTATTGCCCTAGCCCGCTAAAACAAAAGTAACGTCACCCATTACAGCATCAGAGTTTCTGAAGTTTGAGCGTTCGGTTTACTGCTTCAACATGAGCCCTATGACTCATGGTACATTCGTCCCATATAATTAAAGATGTTTCTTGTAAAAGTTTCCCGAGTGGTCCATTTTTACGTATGGAACAAACTGACTGTTGCTCTAGTGCAGTGGTTCTCAAACTTTTTAAATGACGGAACCCTTTTGGGAAGCAAAATACTTGATGGAACCCTACAATAAAACAATTATTTTTATAAGTGTATTCTTTATTAATCAGCATAATAAAAGTACAATGTATCAGTTACTAATTATTATTTACTTCACCACTTGGTAAGGACAATAATAGAAAACATTAAAAAAGAAAAAATCTAACTAGTGGGAGGTATGAAACTGTTTTTTATTTTTCATCAATTGCTTGATATCAGGTTTGATGGAAGAAAGTTGGAGTCTCATATCAGCTTCGGCGTCCAGTCTATTGCGATATTTTGTTTTCGTGGCTGCGTAGGTAGAGAATCCTGTTTCGCACAAATATGTAGTTGGGAACGGGAGAAGAATATCCAGAGCCATTTGGCCAAGCATTGCATATTCATCTTGGATTCTGCACCAAAAATCATTAAGAGGCGTCGTTTTGAACAATGACTCCATACTTGTGTCTGATGACATTTCTAAAAGAGATTCATATATCTCATTTGACATGTTTTCAGGCTTTTCCAAGTTGGGTAAAAAAGGATTATGAATCCAGGAGTTCACTTTAATTTTTGTATTGTGTTCTTCGGGAAAATACTTTTCAAAAGATGCGCGCATCGAACTGAGATATTGGAC
The DNA here is from genome assembly GCA_945859575.2 of Herminia tarsipennalis. Lineage (NCBI taxonomy): Eukaryota > Metazoa > Arthropoda > Insecta > Lepidoptera > Erebidae > Herminia > Herminia tarsipennalis. The sequence goes on along the minus strand of OX243843.2, from coordinate 2,767,435 downwards.
CAATTCTTCAAACACATTATCTTCAAACATTTCTGAGTCGTTTTCGCTAACAAACTCACTGAGTAACGTAAAACTTTCTATTTCTTTCTTACCAATGCAAATGATCCAAAAATCTAATTTTCTTTTAAAAGCAGTTATTTTATTATAGGCCTGAAACACTGTTGTCTGTTTACCTTGCAACGATAAATTTAATTCGTTAAGTTTTTGAAAGATATCCGCCATAAAAGACAATCGGAACAACCAAGTTTTATCATACAAACGGTCCTTCAAATTAAAAGAAGTATCTGCTGAAAGAAACATTTGTAACTCGGCTCTAAGTTCAAATAGCCTTGTTAAAGTTTTTCCCCGAGACAGCCATCGCACTTCTGTATGGAGCAGCAGTGTTTTATGTTTGCTGCCATAATCTTCACACAATAATGAGAACAATCGGGATTGTAGTGGTCGTGATTTGATAAAATTAATTATTTTTACCGCTTCATCCATAACTAATTTTAGATTAGACGGCATTTGCTTCATCGCAAGTGCTTGTCTATGCAGAATACAATGACTGGAACTACAATTAGGCGCTTTATTTTTCATTCGTGACACTGCTCCTGCTGTTTTACCTGTCATCGCCTTGGCCCCATCTGTACAAATGTCAATGCAATTGTTCCAACTGAGATTATGTTCTTCAAAAAATATATTTATTTTATTAAAAATTTCTTCCCCGGTAGTGTTTGTAAGCAGCGATGAACACATAAGCATGTCTTCTTCAAAAGAACTTTTATATGGATATCTCACAATAACCAGCAGGATAGCCAAACCAGCGACATCAGTCGACTCGTCCATTTGCAAAGCGAATCGTGTATTTTGTAGACGTGTAACTAGTTCTTGTTTGACGTAGCTTGCCAGATCATGGATTCGTCGTGAAACAGTATCGTTTGATAGCGGAACAGTAGAAAGATGCTTTGCAGATTTTTCATCAAGCATACATTTTGTTTTGTCTAATACACATGGTTTTATTAATTTCTCAGCGATAGTGTGCGCTTCACCTGCTTGTGCAATGCGATAGCTAACTAAATATGATGCCTCCGTGGCCTTTTCGTTGGTAGTTTGTGTTACATGCATCATATTTTTTTGACTTTCTAATAACTGATCTTTTTTGCGAACAAAAAATTATTTATTCTTGTCTTTAGTCTCGGGGTGTACGGTTTCTAAATGTCGACGCAATTTGGCAGGTGCCATGGAACTATTAGGAAGCAGTTTACTACAGAGCATGCAGAGAGGTGAGCCGTTGGAATCAACAAATCCGAAACTGATATAAGATTCATCATACTTCCTTTTTTTCGTCTTTGAAACCGTCGAGCTTGACGTCGTGGCACTGGTGGCATCATCTTCTGGATCGGTGATTGCTAAATTCTCCGCGCGCATTGCTTTTGAACATTCAGCGTCATTAGAAGATGTTGTTGGAACACGTTTAACACCTTTAAGCCAACGTTCCATTCTTCTTTATTTATAATGTTACAAGTCAGGATAGTGGGGTTTAAATAATGCACAATCGTTACTGCGTATAAGAGACTAAATTTAGAACCTACAGGGAAGAAATGTATAAAACTGAGACAACAGAATACAGCAGGCAGTAAAACAATGAACACTAGTTTCTCGCTAGCGAGCTTGTAAGTAGGTAGTAACTTATCGCTCCGAACGCTAATCATCAACTGACGACGCCAACGCGCGAATATTCTCGAAAATACTCGAGTCGGCACCTTTGATAAACAAAAAGCAAAAATAAAAACAGAAATTTAAAAATAGCGTTGTAAACAATATCGACTTTATCCTTTGAAGTTAGAGACGAAAGTCGCTTGTTGACAACTATAGCGTCTAATTCAGAGGCGGCTTTTATCAAAGAGACTGAGCGCTTACAAGTATACTACCCGCTCGTTTTAAGTTTGCCGCTGGCGATAGGTATGAGTGTATGACGTTCGAAATTTTTTATTTAATTGTAACAATAAAAATTGTGTACGGTAGATATTTGGGTAAAACTATGACACATTATAAGTTTTGTTGTCACGTGGGGGAGGGTACGCGCATTCCACAGACCGGCAAACTTAGAGCGAACGCGTTGTACAAGTATAAAATTGTTGAGACCAAACTTATAAGATATTGTACCAGCTAATGTAACACAAGCTTATACAAATACAAATAAATAAATAAATAACATTCATAGCGTTTTGTCTCCGCGCGGCCGCGGAGTCCGCACAGCCGCGGAGCGACCAGAGAGAGGTGTTTTGATTTTTTTATTTCTAAATTCTTGCGGAACCCCGACAGAGGTATCACGGAACCCTAGGGTTCCGCGGAACACACTTAGAGTATAGCTGCTCTAGTGAGACTGTCAGAGGTAGCTTAAAGGTAGAGTGTGCTGTTTTCCCATCACTTAACAGAGTAGCGGCAATCCCCGAAGAGGCAACGGCTAGTCCATTTCTCCCGGATTGTCTTACTTTTGCCAATACCAAATTTGCAAGAAACGTTTTGCCAGTGCCTCCCGGGGCGTCAAGAAAGAAAATTAAAACTACTTTTTGTAACTTAAATATAAAAGTTAGACATATGCTGTCGTTGACTTTTTTGTAGGCATTTTCAAGCTCCACATCTTTTCTCTAGAACTCAAAAATATATCTTTCATAGTTAAGGCAGCGTTCGTAAGAAACGCTTTCATTCGACCGTTTTTTCTCCGATTCACTTTGCAAAACGGACTACCACGTAAAAGCCTTTTTATGTTTCGGTTTTTTATATAACCTATGACACTCAGCAATAATGTGGCTTTCTATTGGTGAAAGAATTTTTAAAATCGGTTCAGTAGAGCCCGAGATTACCCCTTACAATTTAACAAATATACAAACACACAAACTTTATTTCTTTATAATATTAGTATAGAAAATATACAAAAAAAAAGAAAATTGAAATATTGAAATCTTGCAGAGTTACAAGCCATTCAAGTTGTCTTCTGTTCTCCACTTTAATGCTCATTGCGTCCCGTAGTACGTAATCCATGGTTATTATTGAAAAATATTACATTTCACATCACATTGAGAACAGGATTTGAATGATTTATGAATTAATTATTGATTGATAAATTAATTAATTGTAAACTATAACATGGTTCAAAAACTATCCTATTGGATTGTGTTACAGATTCTGAGCAAACTACTTTCAGGTTTACACTATACCAAGAATAGATATGTGGCATAAACTCTAATCGAACAGAATGACGTCGGAATGACGTCGCTTAGCGCGCAAAACTGCGAATCTCATATTAACTAGGGGTTAGACAAGGTACATTCGTTCCGTGTCGAATTCGCTAACGCCTACAACATATCGATTCCAAACGATTGTATTGATTGTTCGCAAAAAAAGCAAAAAATGTCTATGGTCTCCATCGCAAACGTCACATTCTTAAAAAAATAAATCCGCCATTTTATTTCGTTTTCTACATGGTCTCACGCTTTGCAGTCAATATTTTAAAAGTAAATATTGACTGAAAAGCGTGAAAGAGAGAAAATACTCGTGCGGCCCTGTCTCTTTGACAGGTATTAAGCACAAAGTAGCGTTGTCTCTTTCTAGAGAATGGTCAACTTTGTAAGGTTATGGCGCGGTCCTGGTCTATACGTCAATCGTCTCACCGTTCGCTAAATCAATGATCAATCGAATATAAAAATGGCGAAGATACTGTCAATAGTGCAGCTTATCTACGCATCGACTTGAATTGACCACGTAACATATTTCAATTCCATACAATTTGTACCTACTTTTCCATTAACGACATCGCTATTCCATTGTTACTTTGTCTTGGCTTGAACTCTGATCTATGCTTCTATTCGCTGTAACCCAATAACATGCAAGATCTTAATTACACCAAATGTTATATTACCACGTAATTACGGGCACGTTAAATAGCGTGCATTTTATTACATGGTGACTGCACGACTGTGACTGGAGAGTGCGGTCACTATATGGTCACGGATATTACATTGAGCTTGTGTAACCGGTGATCATTGTAGAATGTAAACCTACAGCGAAGAATCACGCGTCACCATTTTTTATTGGAACGATGTTCCTTATCGCGCGTTGTGAAAGGGGGCTAGACGGAAAAAAATCTTACGAAAAGTTGTAACGACACTTTTTGACACACACAAGCCGTGCGGCGTGCGCGTAAGATATGAACATCTAATTTGACGAAGAAATCACCTGTCGATTTGGTCTAGAGGTATAAATTCGGTACACAGTATTGGTGACAATTGTGTAGTTGGGGGTTCGAGCCTTCGGTATACAATCGTCTTTTTGTAAGTTATTTTCGTTTCGTCTTTCTATTTCGCATTAAACAGTGTGGTGTTGCGAAGATCTCTCAACTTTTTTTTATTTAAAGAAGATTACTATTGTGGGAGATTATAGCCCCACATTACTAGCAATCCTGTTAACCCCTACAGCTAAGCTCAATGGCTTGTGTTAGGAATGGGTTCACGTCAGTAGTAGGTATAATGGGTAGGATTTGAACCCGCGACCTCACGATTGTGAGAGCGATGCCTTTTGCTATTTACATAGATAAATAGCCATTAAATTAAAATCATTCAGGTAAATATTTGTACCTGTATACTGTGGAATGAATGTCTGATGAATATGTTTAGCTTGTCAATAAATCGTTGACATATTGACCACTTAAATAAGGATTTCTAAATACCACTGTATTATTGTAGGCTGTAGAATATGTAACAATATTTGTACATCCAAATAACAGAATACGTTAAGACAGAGTAAATAGATGTTTTATAGAAGTTTACAGTTTAATTATACTTTAAAACATTACAAATACAAATAATGTTATTATGGTATATTACTTCTTATTATAAAAATGTAATGGTGGACTTCTACGAGAAGAGTCGGAGGACTTCTACGTAGTACCACAACTAAAGCAATATTTTACTACAATATGCTACGGACGACCCCTATGTATAATCTAACACGTGCGTAAAGAGGTTTTTCTATGAAGCTTGTCATCTGTACTTGTAATCTGTGATAATACCAATTATGCCGCCCAAATCATTGTTTTGCAAAGATCTGATTGTCACTGCACTCTGCTCTTCATTCTAAGATATTAGTTTATAAGTGCCCATATGTGATACAGCGGTGTCTTTAAAGTGACACTTCATAGGTTCAGCTTTTAAGAACATTTTTACATTTCTATCAGCTCTTACCTGCTTCGTTCGTGTTATTTCATTAGGTGTCGAATTAATTAAACATGTAGTAGGATTTAGAGCCGACAATTTCTCGTCAATTAAGGTATAGGTAACTACATAAGTACCTACCTATAGATATAATTACATAAAAGTAAAGCATTCCACAATACTAATTTAAATCGAAATCTCAGTACAAATGAGTTTATATTGCAAAGTGGTAACAATACTGGTATAACAAAGCTCTTTCGGGAGTTTATAACGAGATGAGAGCTCGGTCGGCTGGCTCACTATATTGGAGTCGAGCCCTGAGGGTATGTTTGGGGTGCATGTATACCATCGGCATGCAGGGTACTGTTGACATTTGTACTGGTAATAAAGAATGGTCCGGACGGAACGGTAATAGACTCTATAAATTGGATTTAGATTTTTAAAATATTTGTCATTTTATTAATGTTGATAAACCATAATATTCTATCATAATATGGCGTCTGGCTGTCGCCATTTTAAATTTTGATTGCTGTAATGTCTTTAGTGACAAGATTAATACGAATCGATTGACGTATCAATGCGTCGAAAAGGCCCACGCGTTTCGTCTATATAGTGCCACAAATGAACACACATACATAAATAGACAGTAAACAAATTACCCACCTTTGCATCGCGCAGTCGGGTAAAACTGAGCCGCTCTGTAGTGCAATACATAAGCTATACACTGTCTGCTGCTAAAATGTAACCACACCTTTCAGTTGCACAATGTATCTTTACAGTATGGATACCTTTTTCAAAATTAAATCAAGTTTGTGATTATGTTTTACCCCAAAATATGACATTATTAAAGAGTTCATTACACAATTTAACATCAGCCTTCATAATATCTGAAACAGTTTGTTATTATCTTCCTTCGTAGTAGCGGTCTAAACGATATTAGCTGTGTTTCAGCACAGGAAGCAACCGAGACAGGCTCACTTTGTACCAAGTAATTGTTGCCTCCAGGTGTCGTCTGCCGACGTTAGTGTAACATAAACGGTTCATAACAGAGTACAAAGCTTCGTTAAATGATAGGACTCGTTTAAAAGTAATTTTAGGGTAATGAAGTTATGTTTAGAATCTGTTGTGGTTATGATGAGTTGAATTTGGTGATAATCGACTTTCATGTTATTGAGTTAATGGACTATTTCGATTGTATTCATGTGAACTAAACGTATTTGTGTAAAATGTGTTTTTCTACTTTTGTCAGGTTTGAAAATTTTCAGCCATTTTCTTATTTCTTTAACTTTTTTTAAAAAGATAACTGGCTATGTGGGATATTGGTCCCACATTACTAGCAATTCAGTTAATCCCTCCAGCTAAGCTCAATGGCTTGTGTTAGGAGTGAGTTCACGTCGGTAGTATAATGGATAGGATTCCAACCCGCGACCTTACGATTGTGAGACCGAAGTAGAGATTTCACCTGAAAAAACTGAAGCAGAAAATTAAAATGGTTTAATATCTTCATTTTGAACCAAACCTAAATGAATTAATTACCTACATTTGTACATTGTAAATTTTACCTAATGACTGTCTGACAGAATTTAAATAGGATGATGGTCTTCATTTAATGCCAAAATAATTTGGCAATATAAAGTAATTTGCCTGTTCTTTTCTCGGGCTTTACCTATTGTTTGCGAACAGGCATTACCAGTAAATGTAGAATCGACTTTTAACAAGTGTAGTATTTTGCTTCCTAAGTGAATAAATGATTTTTATTATTATTATTAATATTATTATTAATGCCAAAATTTTCTTACAAGTAATTAGAAAAATAAGAAAACTAGCTCTTCAAAGCGGCTTCACTTGCGTTAAGTTTGGTTTATGTAGTGAAAACTTATTTAGTGGCGTTTTTAGGTATGGGATTTTTTTTTTAATTCCCGTCAGGGTCACGTGACCCTAATCGAAAGTTCGTTAGACGGACTGAGAGCAATGAAAAACTGCTACAATATCATTAAAATACGAAGGTAAATTTCGATGAAATCGAAACTATCGAAGAATCTACAATGTTATTATAGCTTAGGTGGAGTATTTTGTGAGTAGCAGAGTATTTTTTCCCTTTTTTCTTTTATTTTTGATTTTGGGTTTTTTGATTTGTGATTTATTATTTCATATTTTTTATTATCATAGTAATAAGATCGATAAACATTAGTCAAATTTTTTCGGTATGTAAATTTTTTGGTAATTGTCATGTCGTTGTCATTGTCATTTTTAGGGTTCCATAGCCATAAAGATGACTGTTGAGCCAATCATTAGCTTTCCCTCTTATTACGTACCTATCTATCTAATTTATACAGGTGTAACAGAAAGGTATGGTCAAATTTCAACTGCGGATGGTGTATGTTGTAAGTATTGCACCTACCATAGTGTGTTACATAGTTATAGCACATTACTTTTTTGTCAAATTTTCAGTAGCAAAAGGCCGTATTTTATAAATCATCTGGATTATTATGGCAATTAACTTTTTAAGTCATCCTTTTTTAGGGTTCCGTAGTCAAAATGGCAAAAACGGAACCCTTATAGTTTCGTCATGTCTGTCTATCTATCCGTATGTCACACACTCAAAGACTTCTCAATGAATATTGATGACATTTGGTGAAAAGGTGTCTTGTAGTAGCCGCTACGTAGTTTGATAGCTAAATAATATTAATAAATATTTTTCGAGGGAGCACTCCATACATTTAATAGAAGCTGAAAGTTGTTTTTTCAGCAAACATCAATGTGTGGCACATCATTCGACAGGTTTTTCAAAAACATTTTAAGATGTCTAATAAAGTTCTTTGATTGAGTGAATATTTTTGGAAATAATCGTTCCGAAAGTTAGATAAAAGTTAGGTGTACCCCCTGTACCTTAACATTTGAACCGTGTGGCTAAAAAATATGGAAATAATCGCAAAAATAGCGCTTATTAAATACTTTAAACTAAAATATTTCGTATAAGATCGGATACCGTCATTGAGTTATTGCCATAAAACTGCGTTTCACAACAAAAGGGCGTAAATGCCATGAACATTCGCTGAGCATAGTCTAACTTATATTTTTTCAAATCGGTCTAGCGGTCTGCGAGTAATCAGGTAACAAACTTTAAAAAAACAGTCGAATTGAGCCCCTACTCCTTTTTGAAGTCGGTTGAAAAAAGTGTTATTCATTGTATTTAGATAAAACAACTATATTCATTAGTACCGTTAACAGTGATGTACGGAAACTAGGTCGCGGGTTCCCCACTCCAAACACAAGCCTTTGAGCATAGCTGGAGGGGTTAACAAGATTGCTAGTAATGTGGGAGTCAATCCCACATTGCTAGTTATCTTTAAAAAAAAACACTGACATTACCGAAGGTAAGTAGAGTAAAGTAACCACAGAAGACTTAGCGGCACTTATTAAAGTCAAACGGCTATAATTCATCATCTATTTTTTAATTAACATAACCGAGATACAAGCAAGCGTAGCAGTGGGAATAGCTAGTTATTGATAAAGCAATGTCCACCACCTGCCAGTGCTTGCGCATGGCATGTGTAACGTACTTAATAATAAATTGATTATTAATATCCGGTCGTAGATTGTATTGTTCACAGCAAGAGGCGACAATACGTCCGCCATTTCTTTTTTCAGGTTAACAAATATGACCCTATTTATATCTTAGTCACAGCACAAAATAAACCATCTACGTACTTCGGTCAAGCCACGCACACATATACATCGTTCATACACACGGAATTAAGGACCATTCTAGACCACTTGTTTAGATGTTGCGAGATTCTGTGTTCGTGAACGGTGTCTGTGTGCGTTGCTATTGCGGGCGTTGTGTTAAGGTGACCTTCTGCGCTTGCCTGATTTTGTGGTCACAGTTGTCTTTTTAAGGTTCCGTAGCCAAAATGCAAAAATGGAACCTTTATAGTTTCGTCATATCCGTCTGTCTGTCTGTCTGTCCGTATGTCACAGGCATTTTATTCAATGAATATTGATAAAATTTGAAGTAAATATTTTAAGGGGGGGGGGGGGGCACTAAAAAATAAATTCAGCTTTTGTTACATGTATGGACATGTCAGCAAACATTAACATGAGTCATAATCGGATATACCGTTTTCGAGTTATTGCTGAAAAACTGCGTTTCTCAACAAAATGGCTTACATGCCATGAACATACATTCTTGTGCTGATGCAATTACTCAAGGCTGCGGAACCCTACACTGAGCATGGTCCGACATGTTCTTGCCCGCTTTTATTTTTAAACATAAGGAACAAATAGTAGTTAGGTACTTCGCTAATGGTACCTACCAAACTACCCATCTGCCCACAACCTAACAAGTCCATGGCTTCATAGTTCTAGAACAATGGTCAACCGCCATTATGGTAACTAGATAATTATATTATTATGGTATCGCTGGCACCTTATAAGCACATAATTAGGACCCTAGCTATTATAACTCATAATACAAGTAACTGTTTTTATAAACATATGGTGTATGATTCGGTATGTCTACAAGTGTATTTTTAGATCATTATTTTTGGTAGATAAGTATAACCATTTCAATAAAAATGGCATGGAATGGTAGCAACGTTCATCATCATCATCATCAGCCCATATCGGTACCCTGCTGGATAGACTTCTCATAATATAAGCTACACACTCGGTTCTTTACCTTCTGCATCCAGTTCTTCTGCTTCAGCGGTCATCGGTTCATCTAACTGGGGTCGTCCTACCGCGACGTTTAGGGAGTCAGCAGTCTTCCCCCTAGTACTCATTTGATCCAGCGGCCACGGGTCCTTCGTCCACATGAAATAATAAAAAAAAAATATTAGTATCTGTTATATTATATTACTCTGTCAAGAAAGTACCGGAAAACTATCAATAATACACAAAATATCAGTTATTCATCCAAATTAATTCTATCTCCCTCAAAGTAAGCTCCCTTAGAAACGATAGATGTACGCTAGCGTACCTATAATTGGTGAAATTTCATGTCTTTTGGGACTAGCCGAGCGGTTACCGCTCGGCTAGTCCCAAAAGACATGAAATGTTTCATACCCAGTAGATTATATAAAATGGTACAGATACGTTCAGCGACTATCTCTCTCAAACTTGAATGAGGATTTTCAGTCATTCCTTCTTTCACTTTTGCGATGTTGACTGCCTACCAGAGTGAGGCAAATTTTCCATAAACATTTCATGTCTTTTGGGACTAGCCGAGCGGTTACCGCTCGGCTAGTCCCAAAAGACATGAAATGTTTCATACCCAGTAGATTATATAAAATGGTACAGATACGTTCAGCGACTATCTCTCTCAAACTTGAATGAGGATTTTCAGTCATTCCTTCTTTCACTTTTGCGATGTTGACTGCCTACCAGAGTGAGGCAAATTTTCCATAACATCTCGACCGCTTTTGAACGCTTTGCACGTGTTTTTGATAAAGTCAATTCACCGTAAGCTTTCTGTAATATTTTCAGGGGTTAAACCTGAAATTCCATTGGTGGTAAAAAATTAACACAAACTCTTTGTTCGATGTTTATCCATTATGAAATTCGTAATACACACAAGATATGATGTAACTAAAAACAGCACCGTATTTAAACTAAATAACAGATGCAACTCAAACTCCGCTCCAATATGAAAAACAATTGAAATGAACAAACAAAAATAGAATTTCAAACCATAAACTAATCATCCATTTACGATACTTTTTTGACTAGATGTAAATACGATTATGATGTTTCAATAAAATTTATTTGACCGCTTATGTCCTACAGTATCACCCCCTAGTTTAGTTAAGTAATTATTTTTATAAGGGCTGTGGGTTTTCCTAAATAGGCAACAATAGCTGAGCTGTCGTCAATTGGTTAGTGTTATTTTAACGGTATAGGTGTTGCAAAGTAGATTTAATAGGGTAGACTATTAGTAGATAATTGCGGGTTCGATGCCTATATGGGGAACATGTGAAAACGCCGTGGAATCCTGACTGGCCCGTTGGTCTAGAACTGCTAGTGCAAATACACAAATGAAATCTTTGTTTCCAAACACCCATAGCCTGGATATATAGATGCAAGCAAGATTGAACTCCATAGTACCTTTTTTTTTTGTTTTGGCGGGAAAAAATCCTGACGAACACCTCCACGTACACGAAAACGGGTTCAGAAAAAAAAACAATTATATATAGTGGCTGATCAACTTTGGCTACACAATTGTATTTTAACAAAGGTTATAATAATAATAATAAAAAATATAGTACACTTATGAAGCAAAATACTACACTTGTGAAAAGTCGATTCTACATTTACTTGTTATGCCTGTTCGCAAACAATAGGTAAAGCCCGAGAAAAGAACAGGCAATAAAAACTCGTGGCCACTCTTTTCAAACTGCCAATGTTTACAATGTTTCTCTGTTTATAAACTGTATATGCAGGTAAGGTGCTGCCACCATTATTTTATACACCATATTAGAAGACTGATGCAAAATAAAGTGGTCAATAATATTAGAAGAGTACACGAGATCGGATACATCAGCCTCAATGGGCACAACATAGTAGGAGGATCCACTTACGATGTAAAAACTTTTATATGCTTGCTATGCAATAATAATGGTAATAATAATACCAGTTCTTATTTTACAATTAGGTTACTGCACCTTTCACACATTCCATTTCTACATCACCCTAAGGTAGACTGGCAGAGAATGCTTTTAGCATTAAGTCCACCTTTGTACAACTTTGTGCATAAAGTTTAAAATAAATAAATAAATAAATAAATAAATAAATAATGCTTACAATATATTTGGAATAGTCTGTATGCCATAAAAATACTTCGAATTACAGTATCGACAGAAGCGTAAAGCGTACTTAGTGCGTACTAAAGAGCATATAAAATAAGAGTCGGGACTCCCTACTAAAAAACTGGTTTTTGCCAAATGTATGGCCGGTGTGCGAATAAAAATATTTACTACTAGCTGTGCCCCGCGGTGTTACCCGCGGTTTATTAGCCTATGTGTTAATCCAGAGTGTTAGCTAACTCCATACCAAATTTTATTAAAATCGCTCCAGCCGTTTAGACGTGAAGAAGTAACAAACATACACACTCACATACTCACAAACTTTCGCCTTTTTAATATTAGTGTGATAATGACGTCAATTTTACTCTGCTACATATTAGAATTTATATTTTTGAAACAATTATTCGTTACAAGTAATTTTATCGATAAGGTTTTTTCCAGCACTACCAAAACCTTATGAAGGAATAAAATTGACTTAATAATAACCCAATGTAAACTTTTGATAATGTATAGAGATATAACATAACTTATAACACAGTAAGTAATATATTAAATAGTAATGTAGTAATAAACACACACATGTACAAGATGCGTCTAAACGATACTAATGTTTGCAGGTTCTGCCACAAGGATGAGGAAACACCTATACACATCACACATCCTATGTGGCTGCGAGGCAATTCACCACACTAGAAGCCAGTACCTCGGAGGGCATATAATCACACCTGACGACGTTAAGGCCACTCCACCAAGACATATAGTCGACTTCATGGTCAGACTAGAACTTGGAGATATCCTTTAAGGAAAAAAAAGGTGTCACAATAGATCTTTTAGGTCGCAGCGACTTCCGGGCTACACATCCCGGCCTCTATCCAGATACAATACAATACAATATATTGAATAGTTTGCATACCTTCCCGTATCCGAAGGAAACTTAGTCAAAATAACAGGCTCATGCTATTTGGTCCTTGTCCATATATATTACACATAAAATTTGTTTGCGATGTTGGTTCATACATTTGTTTATTACGTGCCCGTTCTCACATTCTAATGATTAGATTAGTCAACATTTGGTTTTATAGATCGAAAGTAAACAGTTACAAATTCACTGAAAAAATCCGCTAAGACATTATTAGACACTATTTACAAATGTCTGCTGTCATAAGTTTGACAAAATATGAATTTGACAGCCTAGAAAATGCCGCCATTAAAATCCGCGCATTCCCCATACATTTCCGTACGACCAGTTTTTTGTTCTAAGTTCAGCCAGGCTGGTGCGTACCAATGGATACGGGAGTACAAATAAACCGAACAAGTGCGGATCGGATTCACCCATTGAGGGTTCCGTACAAATTTATAGCAACATGTTATGAATAGATCAGAAATCGAGTCTCGCAATTTTTTAAAGACTAACCTAACCTCAATGATCTATCAATGTAGGTAGGTACTTGATCAATTTTGAACCCTCTCCACTAATTATGCCCAGATTCCCAAAGAAATGATACCACAATCTTTGGACATATCAATATCAAAGCGGCGGGAAAAAGGCTCGGGTTTGATTTCAATCTCTCTGTTAAGATTTATGCGACACCTCGCGCGTTGCGCTCCGCCCGCCAAGAATATATCATTGTTAACTATAACATCACAAATTATAGGGTATCGGAACCACATATTACAGATATAAGGTGTATATGATCGGTGGTAGGAATCTCTTTAGCCGACTACGCATAATGCAACATTATGGGTTATTGAAAAACCCGAGACCCGATCCGTATAAGTTTTATGAAATGCTAGCATGTGACGTTACATTTTTTATGGTCAAATCATATACTTTTAATATTTCTTTTCATGATTAAAAATTAATAAACACGTTAAATTATAGATGAACATATTTTTTCAGAACACTTTATGATGCAACTTCGTTTGCATAAATTTTCCCCATTTTTTCAACATTTCTCATTGCTGCTCCGCTCCTATTGGTTGTTGCGTGATGTTATATAGCCTAAAGCCTTCCTCGATAAATGGGCTATCCGACAGTGAAAGATTTTTTCAATTCGGATCAGTAGTTCCTAAGATTACCGCGTTCAAACAAACTCTTCAGCTTTATAATATTAGTATAGAAGTATTAATAGATGATGATAAAACAAACTTGAATACTAACAACTTATCTTTATTTCGTAAAATGAAATCCATGAGTGTGTCATAACGTTATAATTTTGAAAATAGATGCTAGGCAAATCGAAATGAACAATTAGCTGGTGTAAAGTTAATGAGAAGAAGCTGCCAAGAAATTCTGGGTCACTCCTTTAAAGTCACCAAGTTGTATTACAATAAACTTAATGATTTTATTGATGTGAAATGTGAGTCAGTAATATATGAGATACATAGTAAGTATAACTGTTTAGATCCTGCGTTCTTTGAAAGGGAATTCACGGGAGCGGATTCAGATCTAAAACCCTTTTTTACCCGACTGTAAGGAAGGGTTATGTTTTTCGCCCGTATCTTGTATGTATGTATGTAATATTCTTTATTACCTTATATCTCACAAACCACATTACCACGTTGGATTCGTCTTGGCCGCCCAAGTGTTCTTAGATAGGTGACTTTTGAATAAAACTAAAATGGCGGTTGTAAGATGTCAAAATAAAGAGGTGGGAAAAAAAGAGTTGTTTCGAATACTGCAATATGGGTATTAAATTAAAGGGCTCGTCTTAAGCATTTCAAAAAGGTATAACATAATTTTGACTGTAATACTAAAAAAGTAAGTTAGCAACCATTCTATTTTCAATTTTCAATACTTGACAATAGCTGTGATAATAGTCAGTTGTTACATCGGTTACATCCTACAACTACTAAAACGTATTAAATAAAAAAATAAATTATAAAAAAAAACCCGCCTGCACAAAAAAGATGGAAACAAGATCCCCTACATAATTATATAATTTCATGCAGTCGGAGGCACTTTATTTGTAAGTTACCGACTGCATGAAGTTATATAATTAAGTAGGGGATTTTGTCTCTATCTTTTTTGCGCAGGCGGGTTTTTTATTTTTTAAATTTATTTTTTTCTTTATTATTTTTTTAAAAAACTGAAAAAGGTATCCGCCGAATCTGCGTCGTTTACCTATATCATGGCCACCCTGAACAATTAACATGTAAATACCGTGTGTTCTCCTATAATTACCACACGTTAGGTGTTATAACCGCGGGGTTTGTAGGACTCGGCTCTGTCCGTTTGTTGTAATTACTTTATATATACCTATATATATTGGTAGATCTCTTGATGAATATGTTATACGGACTTTTTGGTTTTTGGTAGCAAAAGATTGAAGGTTTTTCATTACTAGTGGATGAGTTAAGATTTTTTGTGAGGTTTGGTTTTGGATGGGTGACAATGTTTGTGTAATTTTTAATACAGTATGGATTATGTTGACGTTGCGTATAATAATATCTTGAGACAACTCACACAACATCAACTGATGCCAAATTAAGCAGAGCTTGTATTATGGCAACCAGACAACTGATAAACATATTTATATATTTCTAAATATATACATATTATAGATAAATTACACCCAGACACAGAATAAACCATCGCGCCCATCACACAGTTTTATCCTAGGTGGGGATCACACAAATTGGTGTCCCCTGTGGGAATCGAACCCATGATCTCCGGCTTAGCAGTAAGGGTCACTAACCACTAGACTACTTCAGACCCACCGTAACCCCAACTTCTTATTTAAGTAACAAAAACAGTATAGGTTAAGATTAAACAAAATAAATATAACTTCTTTTCATTTAGTCTATCTAGTCATTTTGTATCTAAATACAGCAAAAAAAAACACATTTTTTTTTAAAGATAACTAGCAATGTGGGGTTTTGGTCCCACATTACTAGTAATCCTGTTAACCCCGCTAGCTAAGCGCAATAGCTTCTGTTAGGAGTGGCTTCACGTATAATGGGTAGGATTCGAACCCGCGACCTCACGATTGCGAGTCCAATGTCTTAGCCATTCAATTATGCTAATATACCTATAAAAAGTGTAACAGAAAAGTGTGGTCAAAATTCAGCAGCGGATGGTGTATGTTGTCAGTATTGAAATAGCCATTGTTCCATAGCCGATTTCAATAATGTTACATAGTTATAGCATATTTTTTTTGACAAATTTTCAGTAGCAAAAGGCTGTATTATAAATCTACTGGTGCAAAATTTGATTGCTTTATGGCAATGATATTTTTAAGTCATCCTTTTTTAGGGTTCCGTAGTCAAAATGGCGAAAATGAAACCTTTATAGTTTCATCATGTCCGTCTGTCTGCCTGTCTGTCCGTATGTCACCGATATTTTACTCATAGACTGAGCATGGTCCGACATGCTCTTGTCCGGTTTTTCTCATTATTTAATTGATAACTTTTTTATTCTCAGAAACAGAATTAATATTTTATATTTCATCATTCGTTACAAGTATTTTGGCCAATGTTTAAGCACATATAGTTTTTACCTATGTTGTAAGTAGATGCTCCTACTATAATGTACCCACTAAGCCTGATTTTGCTTTATCTCATGTTTCAACTGTTTGATAATACAATTTGCATCAGTCCTTTAACATGGTGTATAGTATATTAGTCGCAGCACCTTACCCCCATATCAAGTTTATAAACATTCAAACATTGTAAAATTGGCAATTTGAAAAGAGTGGCCGCGAGTTTTTATTGCCAGGTTCTTTTCTCCGGCTGTACCTATTGTTTGCGAACTTGGCATTACATGTAAGTACATGTAGAATCCCGACATATCACAAAAGTTGTTTTGCATCCTAAGTGAATTTTGAATTTTTTGGGTTGTTAAATAAATAAATGAAAATTGACTCCCTCGGTAGCACGGTGGGAGTGTGTCCGACTGCTACGCAATCGGTCGTCGGTTCGAATCCCACACGGGACACCACATTGTGTGGTCCACAAATTGTTGTTCCGAGTCTGGGTGTAGTTTGTGTCCGTGACCTGACCACCGACACAGGGCTTGTATCCTACTGCGCGAGTCGTCTTTTTTTAGGAAAAATAAGATTAAGAAAGAAAAAATAATAATAAGGTATTCCGATTTTGATAAATTAGGTATGTGCACTCAGTATTATAGGCACATATCAACCCTTGAAAATGAATAGATACTGTACCTACTAACTGCATTTACTATGACTGTTTCAATATCTTTACTTAGTAAAATCTTCCATTATGGTTTGAAAACGTAAAAAAAAATGAAATTGTAAAATTTTAATCATAAAGTTTTAATGATTTTACTTACTTATACTTGTTATTTCATCTCAGTTTGCCACTATTTTCCCGACTCAAATTATATAACAGTGCAGTCACTTTATTCAACGCCAGACAAAACCTTCTTAGTATTCAGCTCTCGAATATGCTAAAAGTTTTTACAGATTGACGCAAGGGGTTGCAGAGGGTATAAAAATGGATAAATATTCTCTTTTCGTTCAACCACGTCAAGTTTAATATTACGGCTATATATTTGCCCTCTAGATTTTCGTTGTCTAGTCTACCTCTCTATAGTGGGTCGTAATAGTGATGTAAAACCGTACCTATCTCCATTATAAAATGATATATACTACGGGTCTTAATCACGTGAATAATTTAAAGTAAAATACTTTGTTTATTGCCCGATGCTTCGACCGTATTGCAACGGCCGTGGTCACGGGTAGACCACGGCCGTTGCAATACGGTCGAAATAGGGGTGTATGAAAGAGATACCACTACTAACGTTCAAGTCATCTTAGCACGTGTTAAGTGATATACACACATCAAAAGTGTCTAGGGATCAACATATATTTTTGCAATAACTTTTCTCCTGATTGATTTTTTTTTTTTTATTTCTTTAAGGATTCATCAAATAAAGTGTTTTCGTTTGTCACAGTAACGATAAACCAAGTCACCTTTGCATTAATAAAGAAATTTGCCATTTTCCTAATAAAGGGATTTTTGACATTTTAACCACTAACATTAAAGTTCGAAAAAAAGACTGAAATAACAGTTTTCTTTAAAATTTTATTGGGTAACTTAAACAATTAATAATCCGTGTTTCTACCGCGAACACTAACAACACAAGAACATCGGTTTGGCATACTCAAAATGAGTTCATCCAAATCACGCTGTGGAATGGCCGCCCATGTTCGTTGCAACAACAAAAAAAGGTCTTCTTGCGACTGGATACCCTCCATATTCGGCAGAGCTCTTCTCTGTAGCATATCCCATGCATGCTCAATCGGGTTCAAGTCTGGCGACTGAGCAGGCCAGGGCAGGACATTGATGTTAGCTGCGGCGAGAGTCTGTCTTACAACTCTTGCGGTGTGCGGTCGTGCATTATCATGCATTAACTGAAATAAGGGACCGATTTGCACTTGTAGAGGAACGATGATGTCTGATACAATCGTCTCAGCATAAATTTGAGCGTTGAGGTTGCCTCTGATCCAAATCAACTCAGTTCTTCCGCCGATCCAAATACCCGCCCATACCATGATGGTTCCACCACTATAAGGATGGACTTCCTGGCAGGATTTTAATCGCTGTTGGCGTCCAGGGGTTCTCCAGTGTCGTATACGTCTTGTATCCGGTCTCATACCAAAACGAGACTCATCAGAAAAGCACACGAAACGCCATTGTTCTTCTGCCCAATTTCTGTGTTCAAGAGCCCATTGATATCGAATCCTACGATTGTGCATTGCTATAGGTGGTACCCGTAGCGGTCTTCGGGAATGCAGGTTCACTTCATGCAAGCGGTTTCTGACTGTTTGGTCGCTAATTAAGTTCCCTGAAGAGTGATGAAGCCTCACGGCTAACATCATGGCGGTTATTGTTGGACCTCTTCGAGTTAAGATTTGAATGTATCGGTCTTGTCTCCGTGTGGTGCAGCGATACCGTCCTCCATGGCGCTCAGCCACGGTACCAGTGCTTCGGTAACGTGTCCAAAGTCGACTGATAACACTCTGACTTGTATTCAGAGCTAAAGCCACAGTACGTTGCCGGGAACCAGCTTCTATCATTCCCACGGCTCTGAGCATTTCTTCCCTGCTTAAATGACGTCGCCGCTCCATAATAACGTTGGTTTTAATCAGTAGTAGGGAAACAGTAGCACTAATAATGTCTTCAATGCGTTGTATGTTTTTATAGGGAAAATATTGACAGCTGATTTTCATCTTTTACTCGAATTTGATTCACAGTTCCTGATTCAAATTATGAAATGCACCAAAAAGGATCCATATAAATTTATAAAATCATAAATTTATTACAAAGCCACATCTCAATCTCAAGAAATCCGCATAAAAATGCTTGATCCCTAGACACTTTTGATGTGTGTATATAACTAATAATTATGTAATATATGTTTTAAAGATTACTCCCGGATTAGGGTACAAAAGCCCTGTGTTGCGGGCGACTTTAAACATACAAGCCACGGACAATGAATCACACAAATTGGTGTCCCCTGTGGGAATCGAACCCACGACCTCTGGCTTAGCAATCAGGGCCACTGACTATTAAACCAACGCAGAAAATGATTCTGTGAAAAGTTTACTAATATTCTCCTTTATTCTTTTTTCTTACGAGAATATGTTGCATGCTATCTTTTTTTAAAACTGTACTTTTAAAAGAAAAGGTCATTCTTTAATTGTGGTCCCATATGACGAATCAAATAAATAATTAAATTCAATTCGCTTTTTGAAATCGCGGTCCCGGTCCCAAATGACGAACGACCATACTACATACTACGTATATTTCATTTATAATTTTATAATGTGTACAAATCGCGAAAGTTTATCAACACATATCTCCATTTTCTATTGGCTCAATTGCCTCGTGGCACCTGAAAAAAATGTAATTGTAAGTTTGTGGTTCTCCAAAAGTATTCAGCTGAATTAGAATTTTGGTATAAAAGTACTTTATAAGTAGGTCTAATAGTTGGTCGTCTTGGCGGGTCGTCTCAGTGTCCGTTATTCTGCCAAGAAAATTAATAATGCAACACATGAAGTGCACTGTAGTAAGTGTTATATGATAAGCACGATGGTTTATTCTGTGGCTGGGTGTTATTTATCTATAATATGTATGTATTTAGAAATATATAAGTATGTTTATCAGTTGTTTGGTTTCAATAGAACAAGCTATGCTTCGTTTGAGATCAGATAGCGTTGTGTGAGTTGTCCCAAGATATTATTATCTATTAATATCTACCAAATGTAAGCATATAAAATTTAGTAGAAAAATAAATCCAATTGCAGCAAGATACGCTATTGATAGTATCCAACTAGAGGAAGTTAAATCCATTCGCGACTTGGGTGTTATAATGGATAGTAAATTCAACTTTAAACAGCATATAGACAGTATAACTCTTAAAGCATCACGTCTTTCAGGATTCATATCAAGACAACTTAAGACATTTAAGGACCCCCAGGTCACTATACCGATCTACAACAGTATTGTAATAAGTATTTTAGAGTATGGGAGTCCGGTCTGGAATCCTTCATACGAAATTTATACAAAAAAATTAGAGCGAGTTCAAAAACGTTTTTTGTACCAACTGTCATTTGTCAATAACCAATGTAAAAATCTGAAATCATACGAATGTAGGTTAAAATATTTCAAAATGTCTAGTTTATCATCCAGAAGAAAATCATCAGATGTAATATATTTATATTATTATTATTTATTTATTTATTGTAGTTTACATATATAGCATAACATGATGTCCTGCAAAACGGCATATGCAGTTTGACTGCAGGATCTGAGTCTCTTTACATTTCTTTTACTTAAATTTAATTTACTTAATTTACTTATTATCTATAGCAATAGTTTCTAAGAGGTATTTGTATAATTTGTTTTTGAATACTGCCCTTTTGGTCTCCAGTCTAATGAGCTGTGTGCAGCTTTGTTGGGTGCTCGGCTTGTATCTAAGGTCAATAAGGCACTCCGTTGCACTATAGATGACAACACTTTTTGGTCAGATTCCAC
Organism: Herminia tarsipennalis; assembly: GCA_945859575.2. Taxonomy (NCBI): domain Eukaryota; kingdom Metazoa; phylum Arthropoda; class Insecta; order Lepidoptera; family Erebidae; genus Herminia; species Herminia tarsipennalis. The sequence continues at coordinate 2,746,434 of OX243843.2, read as the reverse complement.
GATCACATTAAGCTGGATAAAAACAAAACCTAAAATTTTAAAACAATTTGTTTGTAACAGAGTTCATGAAATCAATGAGCTGACAGACAAAAATGCGTGGAGACATGTGCCTACAGCTCTCAACCCAGCGGACATGGCTTCCAGAGGCGTGAATCCAAGTCATTTTTGTAATTCGTCGTTGTGGTGGTGCGGCCCGTCATTCTTGATTAATGATAAGTCCCAATGGCCCCCCACTCACATCGCTGAAACAAATTTACCTGAAATCAAAGTCTTACAAATTAAAACAAACATAGAATCTAACAAAAGTACAAACATTATAAATTTTAATAATTATTCTAATGCGTCAAAGTTGAAAAGAATAGTTGGCTACGTTATCAGATTCATAAATAATTGCAAAAATAAAAATAATAAACTAATAGGATCGCTCACAGCAGATGAACTTAAATTATCTCTTATATGTTTACTTAAACTTGCACAAACAGATTCTTTTCATAAAGATATTATTAATATTAAAAATAAGAAACTTAAATCACTTACGCCCTCTTTGTTACAGCTGTCCCCTTTCGTTGATGCCGATGGTGTACTGAGGGTTGGTGGTCGGCTGAAAAACACAAACTTCAATTTCGAGAAAAAGCATCCGGTATTGTTAGATGGCAAACATACCTTTACAAAATTATTAATGCGAGCCGAACACCTACGCTTGTTGCACGCTGGTCCGCAACAGCTGCTTGTCTCCATGCGGGATAGTTTTTGGCCTCTCGGGGGCAGGACACTGGCGCGTAAGATACTCCGCCAGTGCATTGTATGTAGCAGATTTCGAAGCAAAACTTTTGAGCCGTTGATGGGCCAACTGCCAGCCAGTAGGGTCAACGAAAGCTATCCATTTCAACTATGCGGGACAGATTTCGCAGGTCCATTCCTAATTTCTAGTAAAAAAGGCCGCGGGAATCGTATATCGAAATGCTATCTATGTCTATTCATTTGTTTTTGCACAAAGGCTGTTCACTTAGAGATTGTGAGTGACCTAAGTTCTAATGCATTTATTTTATGCCTTCGTAGATTTATTTCTCGTCGGGGAAAACCTCATCAAATCTTTTGCGACAATGGAACCAATTTCGTTGGGGCAAATAATGAATTGCAAAAAATGTTGAAATCAGCCATGAACTCAATTTATGATTTCACTGCCCAGGAAGGCATAATCTTTAAATTCAATCCCCCTTATTCGCCCACACTCGGTGGTTTGTGGGAGGCCGGTATAAAGAGCGCAAAATACCACCTAAAACGCATTGTAGGGAATGTTAGTTTAACGTTCGAGGAGTTGAGTACTCTTTGCACACAAGTTGAAGCAGTCCTCAACTCCCGACCCTTAACTCCCTTATCTCCTGACTCACACGACCTTTCTCCATTGACACCAGGGCACTTCCTCATCGGGCGGCCGCTGACGTCACTGCCGGCGCCACCTGCAACCTCTACGGGCAAGATCAAAACCAGATATCAGCTAGTCAACGCCTTACGAGACAATTTTTGGAAGCGGTGGCACAATGAATACCTCTCCGAACTGCAAATCAAATCAAAATGGCAACTACCCTATGAAAACCTAAAGGAAGGAGCAATGGTTCTCTTCAAACAAGACAATTTACCTCCCATGAAATGGAAATTAGCCCGAGTTCATCAACTGTATGCTGGAAAAGACGGGGTATGTCGAGTTGCCGATTTTTTGACTCAAGCAGGCATTGAACGACGAGCCCTGAACAGGGTGTGCCCTCTACCAACCGACGGAGATGTTTTGGAACCTTCATCTTCAGCTCCTGCAGAACCTGCAAATTCTTCAGCTTCCAACGGGGCCCAGAATGTCTACGACAACACCAGCGGCGACGGGGCAGCGGGGAAGTGAATGCGCGGGCCGGGGGGAGGGACCGCCGGACGCCGCGCGCCCGGGCGCGGCGCATCGACTCACGCGCGCCATCTCGTTCATTCTCTCAATTACCACGACAACGATAAGTCGACACCTAGCTTTAAACCTAAACTAGAACTTAACTCTGTACCTTGATTTATCAAATTAAAACATAAAATAATTTGTAAAGTATGGAGTTTTATTTATCTTGTACCATAATCGCATACAAGAATTAATTATTAATACAGAATAAGCTCATATAAAATCATACATAGTCACATTGATTGTGACATTTTGCTGGAGAGGATTAAACTGGTCGTCCCCCGCCAGAATAGTCGATTATGTAATAGACGCACCTTTGCAACACCTTCTTGTAGGACAAACATCGGGCAACATGCTCCCTTTTACAGAATGCTCTCAGGCTATAACGGAGTTAGGCAACATATTGATATTTTTTGTAACAGCTTAGCTTCTACTAAAAAATATATTAGGAATAAATTTGAAACCTTTGTCTAAAGTCTATCAATACCATTCACATTTTATTATTGTTACCTTTGTTCTTAATTTTAACTATTTTTGTTTTTTTGTTGTTGTGTATTCAAATACTTATAATCTTTAGGGATAAGTAATATGTCTGTACCGAAATGCATGTCGTGTTCACTATTTTTAGGACACACAGTATTGTATAGTTTATGTGTAGTTTATTTAAGAAGTTTACTGTATTGTCCGATTTGTGAACCATTAATGAAAAAAAAAATTAATACAGAATAAGGAGCGCGGTCGACAATCGGATTTTTGAAGAACAAAGCTTTGAATGGCACTGGTGCTACTATGGGTTGGCTCGCGACCAGCTAGTCTCTTCATTCATTTAGTATCAAATTAAAACGTAGCTTTTAGCTTGAACAAGAAGATGGCTAAATTTGACAACGATACCCAACACTTGTAAACGCAACTGCTGGGAACAGCAGTTATTACCAATTACTTAGCTTTCGCCCACAGCTCAGCCCGCGTGGTTATCGTTTATCGCGATAAAATCTATCCTATGTCCTTCCCCGGGACTCAGACTATAAAGAAAGCGTAACAGACAGACAGACAGACAGACGGACTTTCACATTTATAATATTAGTATGGATTTGTACTTTCACTTGCGTATGATACCTCATTTAATTGCATCAACAAATAGCCTATACGAACCCAATAAACATTAACATCCCTAAACTTAACTACCACCAAACACCTGTACACTATTAAGGTGTTTCAGATAGTATCTCAACGCTTTAAATCGCTGAAGGGGTGTGTTCATATCGATTTCGTAACAAAGAGGTTACGAGAGCGCAGCGCGGGGCGACGGCGCGCCTCGGGCGGAGGCGGGCGACATTATTTATTGACAATGAGATAGTACTGCCCCAAATATCTTCATTAGCGAATCGCTGCGGTATGTTGGACTAGTGTGGATGTGACTTTATCATAAACAAGTATTGTTTTGGCATTCTTATCACCATTCAATTTCCTGAATACCAACCAACACAAAAGGCACTTCATGGCAATATTTTAGCTTTCTAGGTTCAAGGGTTTTGGCTGTTGATGAGTAAATGAATGAGCCAGGATTTTCTTCGCTTTACGTTTATAACGATGACATTCAGCCAGGTAGAATATATATAACTTTTATTTAATTTGTTTAATTTGAATAGAAGGACCACTGGATGCTTCGGGATCTTGTAGCTGATATGAGACCACTTCTGGCTGTTTACTCTCTATACTTCTTAGAAGTGAAACAAGCTTAGACATTTGTCCCCTTTAAGATATTTATTTCATAGACGCAATTCTATTGCACTTTTCACATACAAAGATAATATAACAGCGAACAGTAGTGGCTCTCAGATGGAGACCTAATCAAAAGATGTACCCACACTAATGAAAATAAAAACTGTCATTTTTAGGGTTCCGTACCTCAAAAGGAAAAAACGGAACCCCTTATAGGATTACTCGTCTTTCTGTCTGTCTATCTGTCACAGCTCCGAACCTACTGGACCGATCAAGTTGAAATTTGGTACACGTATGTATTTCTTTAACCAAAACACGGACGCGTAACGTAAATATAAGAGATCTGATTTAAGAGCCGCTTTTAGGGGGCAAACTCAAAAAAAACAAAAATTAAACAATAAAGTGTATAACATCTTTATGACTGTAATACTAGAAAAGTCAAGTAGAAACCATTACTTTTTAAAATTTTCAATATTTGGAAAAATCAGAGATAAGTTAGTTGTTACTATGGTTACATCCTACAACCACTAAAAATTAGTAAACTAGCAGACGTTTTTAGAGCTTTTAACTACCGAATGTTTTGTCTTTGTCAACCAGGATCCATTCCATTTTCAAACCAGAAGAGTTTCATTACAGAGATCCCGTTCATATCGTAGAAGACGCCGTATTATAAGTGGGCGCGCCGGATTAAAAAATGACACCCGCACTTGCTCGGTTTTTTTTAATTTTCTGACTTATTTTAAACTGGCTATCAAGAAAACTGACTATAACACTGTCTTTGACACAAAGGATTGCCAGTAAAAAAAAATCATGACAAAAGACATGGGCACTACAATACCTTTGATTTTTATGAAAAATTCTCAAAAATAATTCTAAAATTTAAACCAAAACAAATCTGCCGCGTAAACTTAATTGCACACAAACCTTATCAATGTTAATCTCTACAATTAAAATACTGTAAATCTCCAGCACAATTAAAAATACTCTACAATTATAACGTATTCGCCATAAATGTCCCCACTAATCTTTCGTCTGGCCGAGTGACCTCATAAGTTAGGGTGTCCACCCATGATGCAGGGCCGAGGGACGCCAGGGTGCTAATTAATGGTCCTCTAATTGTTGCCTTCGGATGTGACACTGACAGCCCTTACGTGATTCAATTGTGGGTAGATTTGTTGTTGCTGGAGCGAAGATTAACGCCCTGTATACGAAAGGCTTGTCAAATCAAAAGGCTATAGACCTATACAGGGTGATTTTTAATATAATAATAACCTATCGCTGTTTCTTTACATTACACTAAATAACTTCGTAATATAATTTTTGAAAAAAAAAATACAAATTAATCCTTCACCACCTACTTTTGTCACACAACATGGTTGTGTGATAAAAGTACAACACATAAAAACACATAAAAGCACGACACATTTGAGAGACCCTGGAGTAAAATCGATGTTTCTTTGTCAGGTTAAGGGCCTAAACCTCACAATAAACAATGATTTTACTCCAGTAAAATAGTCTGTAGGTGATTGAGGTGATAACTTCAAAAACAAATGGTATGTGATTAAGGGTTAACTTAATATTTTTTTTTAAAGAAAGCTAGCAATGTGGTATTGAGTCACACATTTCTAGCAATCTTGTTAACCCCTCCAGCTAAGCTCAAAGGCTTGAGTTACACGTGGGTTCACGTCGGTACTATAATGGGTAGGATTCGAACCCTCACGATTACGCTACCGTCGCTATATTACAAAGTTATTTAGTGTTATGTAAAGAAGTTACGAGCTGAAGGTTATTAATATATTAAAAATTACCCTGTATTGTTAGTAATTTAGATTTCATTTCTTTTCTTGAAACTAAATTATAGATAACTAGCGGACGCCTCGCGGTTTCACCCGCGTAGTTCCCGTTCCCGTGGTAATAGGTACAGGGATAAAAAATAGCCTATGTCACACGGGTTTAGTGTAGCTTCACAACGATGAAAGAATTTTTCAAATCCGTCCAGTAGTTTCGGAGCCTATTCAATACAAACAAACAATCAAATCTTTCCTCTTTATAATATTAGTATAGATATAGATAAGGTAACAAACAAAAAAAGTAAAGTCGTCGAATTCTAAAAAGATTCTTTTAAAAAGTCTAAAAATATTGTCACACTCTTCAGTTATTCTGTAGTAAAATAGTGATACGAACACATTACTGTGTTTTGAAAGAAGGGCATTATAGCAGGTGCAATTACTGCGCAAATGAGACTTACGAACTAATGTGTATGATCAATTTTTATTTAAGAATGTAACCTAATTATAATCCTACCTACCTACGTCGTATCAACAACATCTTTGATTTGTCAGCACCTCCTACAGTCAGAATGTGTGACACTTTAATCTTTGCAAAACAAGGATTTGAGAGGCATTGTGGCGTGACGCTTGTCATTAGGATCATGATTTGTTTCGTCATAATCAAATAAAAAAATCAAGTCCTGACAATTTTACAAACGATTTTTCATTTGTAAGTTTTTTTAGTTTGAATTAAAGATTAACTAAAGAAAGGCCCTGCAAGGATTTATATTTATTTTTTGCGCCATTGACTCGTGTTCAATAATTAGATAGAGCACAATACGCCATCATTCTCACCATAAAAGTGGTGAAATCGAACCGGCGGACGGCCATTTTAGTTTTTATTCGATACGTTTTCGGCATCCGTTTTTGCGTCGGCGACTTGTCTCAAGACTATTTATGAAAGACATAACATATGTTCACAAGTGAGACATTATATTCCTCTTAGAGTTGTATTTTCGTTTGTCAATAGCCGGTAGTTTTTTTCGCGTTTTTTGTCTGTCGATTCGTTTCTGTAATGGCTCTGCAGTATGATCTGAGGTTTTGTTTGGTGAATGTGGATTTTTTATTCGATTGAAAATTTGGTTTGAATATTGGAGTTTTGGATGGATAAATGGTTCGTTGATTTTACATTTAGGGGTAGTTATTAGGTGCTAAATGTGATAGTTATTATAAACTAAGGTCGAAAGTTCACATGACTGGAGCTGGAGCACTTGAAGAGCAGCTTTTTGCACCTGTTAGCTAATTATAGGTACTTATTTATTGGTATGCAACTAACATGCACTTTTGTGGTTTGTGTACCCTTATTCTATGATAGGTTTTAAGTGGTTCAATATTTATGTAGGTACTTTATGATTGAAATGTTTATTCAATAGACTGCCTCTGTGACACGGTGGGGGTGGGTTCAATTCCCACCCAGGAGAAAACTTTGTGTGATGAGCACGATAGTTTATTCTGTGTCTGGGTGGTATTTATCTATAAAATGTATGTACATATTTAGAAATATATAAGTATGTTTATCAGTTGTCTGGTTTCCATAGTACAAGCTCTGCTTAGTTTGGGATCAGATAGCGTTGTGTGATTTGTCCCAAGATATTATTATTGTTATTCACACTAACAAAACAAAACAAAACAAAACAAAACAAAAAACGAATAAAGCACAACTAGAGAGTTAAATAACAAATCTTCGTGAGAAATAAAACAACTGAGACTATTCTGTAACAGTATCAACACTTGTAACATAAACAATAGAGCTAGATGGAGTGCTAATAACCCCAGATTAAATAAAAACTTGAGTAAAATCAGTATGAAATCGATCCTACAACAATCTCCCACACTTCGAGACATACAATCCCACGGTTTATAAGTACTTGTCTGGTATTTTCCCCACATACAGATGCACTATTACCTCCAATCACACTTCGTTAGGATCGAATACGATGCTATTAACACTTTGCAGGCTTTTTACCCGCGAACCAATCGGCCGCCGACGCGCCATTTTGTATAATTACTCATAAGATGGCGGCAAAACATGGCCGCTCATTCAGTATTTTTTTCTCCCGCCAATTTGTTATAAGTTTTAATTGTAATTTTCTTTAGTGCGGGCACTTAACTCGTAAGTACTTATTTCACACGTAGGCACTTATTTAATTTAATTACGGTAGCGTTATTTTTACAGTTTTGTTAAATAACGCTACCTACGTTAATAATATTTTCTGTAATGATCACAATTACAATACCAAAACATAAATGCCAATTTATCTTTTATTTAATCTTATAATAATTATATGAAGTATTCTTAATCTGTAATTTATTAATCCAACAAAATCACTTTGTTATGGACTTAATTTATCACATTAAACAGGGTGTCGAGTAGCGAGCTTTCTCCTTGTATAAGGCGACCTTTCTTTTCTTTTTTTACGATTTAAACGAAGACTATAACATCGTATCACGTGGAGGCTAAATTCAATTTAGGTGTACAGGGGGTCTAGACAAAGTCACATTCGAAAAGCGATGTCGTTAATGGAAAAGAATTATAGTATAGAATTTGACGTTTGCGATGGAGCGCGTAGATTTTTTTTACTTTTTTCGAATTCGCCACGGAACCTTGTCTAACCCCCCATGTCTTTGTCGGAATTGGTAATGGCTTGGGGCCGGTACACCTAAGGTCGCCCACCCCAAAGTTTACATTGATCATTCATGCCATATGAATGCCTTGAATCGCACAGACATAACAAACGGATTTAAAACGGATTTTTGAGATTTTTGAGGGATAAACTATAATTGAGCGAAGCAGCGAGTGGTATCTAGTTTCTGTAATGTATTTAGGTCAATGGTTCTTAATTGACTTACACCTTAAAGCCTGCTTACACATTACACCATAGTGTTGCAAATTATAACGAGTATCGAGACCATAAAACCAATAAAAACACTTGAAAATTACCTACTATTAAATTAAGTGACAAAGTATTTTTATTATAGAATTAAGTCACCAGCCATGGTTGACAACACCTGCCACAGCCACTGGTAGTTAATCTAGTGGTTAGTGACCCTGGCTGCTAAGCCAGAGGTCGTGGGTACGATCCCCATCCAGGATAAAACTTTGTTTGATGAGCGTGATGGTTTATACTGTGTCTGGGTATAATTTATCTATAGTATGTAGGTATGCATCTGTACTAATATTATAAAGCTAAAGAGTTTGTTTGTTTGTTTGAACGTGGCAATCTCAGGAGCTACTGGTCCGAATTGAAAAAATATTTTTCTGTTGGGTAGCCCATTTATCGAGGAAGGCAATATCACGCTACGACCAATAGGAGCGGAGCAGTAATGAAAAATGTTGCAAAAACGGGGAAAATGTCCGCATACGAAGTTACATGGGACAGCTAGTTAAGAAATATACCTAAGTTTATCAGTTGCCTGGTATCCATAGAACTCTGCTTAGTTTTGGATCAGATGGCGTAGTGTATTTGTCCCAAGATATTATTATTTTTATTTAATACCTTTGACTGTGTTTACTAGCTTAACTTGACTACTAGAGGGCGCGATTAGCCACCACATGTAGTTAAATGTACGGCATTTGTCCTTATAGTATGTTTTCTTAAGCCGTTCGTTCAGAAATTAATATAGTGTATATTATATTAGAGGCAGCACCTTACCCCTTATCAAACATTGTAAAATTAGCAATTTGAAAAGACTGCCCGCGAGTTTTTATTGCCAGGTCAGCGCGGCTTTACTTATTGTTTGCGAAATTGGCATTACATATTATAAAATTATATATACTACGGGTCTTAGTCGCGTTTTATAATGTGTACAAATCGCAAAAGTCAACAGTTTGGCATTACATGTACAATCAGGGCCCTCTACGATTGACCCTTTTGACTAAATATTCCTATGCGAATGCGATCGCAAGCGCCCTGCTCCTCCTGCGAGATTAGAAATGTTCGTCAAGCGATTTCCGTCTTTATGGGGGTTAAACACACGAGGGCCTGATTTGTACATGTAGAATTCCGACGTAGTAACAAATGTTGTTTTGCATCCCAAGTGAATAAGGATTTTGAATTTTGAGAATCTTATGGATATGCCAATCCATACTGTAGGCTGAAATTCACACATTTTTGAAATATTTGCGGTTTTCCAATAAGTGTCAGTGATACCTACACATTGAAATCAATTCTCAAACTTTCACATAGTCTCCAACACATACGTCGATTATTGATCTCTAAAACTTCAAAAAGGATTCGCAAATGGGTTATCGGATGACTATATTAATGTAGCTAAACATTGTAGGTATTTAATATACGCTGACTGTCGCCGCTCATATGCGAGCAAAAATTCTTACTATGTACGGATCTTCGCATTTTCATATAATTATGATGTCACATGACTACTTACATTTGCCAAAGTTAACAAGGTAGGTATTGTTGCAATAGTGTGACGATACCGTAACAATAGTTTAGCAGATGCGTTTACAAAAAGAAACTTGGGCATCCTCAACTCCGCGATTATGTCATTACCGGTGAGGTGAGTAAAAAATTAAAGGGCATTACAGTATGCGATGATATAGTGTAATTAAATGTTCCGACAAAAAACGAAACGCGTTCGGGAATCGTCGGCGCAGCGGCGCGCGATCGCATTGCCCAAATGTTATGCGCCCGCGCTGCTCGACCGTTTCGCGTGATTCCTGTTTTACTGCGATTTTTTGGGCTCCCAGAAATATTCAGTGCGATTGATAAAGTTCTTTTTAATTTAATTGTTTGGCAGATACTTGTGGGATTCTTTTTTTTTTTATTAAAAAGGGTAACTCTCGCTTTATGGCTTTCTTTGCAGAGACTCTGTCGCGCGGGATTTTGCAAGCAGACATAGTAAAGTACTTTTTATGGAACAAGATCTGAAGCAATAATTTGGAGTTTATAAAAAGTGGTAATCTTGCTGGGATATAGAACTCGCAGCTCTTGGTTTGCAGTCTTTAAATTGATGAAATGAAACAGTTGATAAACTTTCGCGATTTGTACACATTGTAAAATTATATACGGGTCTTAATCGCGTGAATAATTTAAGGTAACGTACGACCGGTACGTTTCGACCGTTTTGCAACGGCCGTGGTCACTGGTAACGTCGGGCAATAAACAAGGTATTTTACCTTAATCTAAGCGATTAAGACTCGTAGTATATGAAATGAAACAGCTTCTAAACGTGATTTAATCGAGTTCATCAAAGTTGTATAGCTAAAAGAATGTATCTGTTTTAATGGTTATTAAATCTAACAGTACATAGGGTTCCTTCATCCAATTATATCCGGCTCTTCCCGTGTATGTATCCTTTTTACTGTTTGTCTTGTTTTAAATTACTCTGAAACCTTTTCAAACGGTGTTCTTCTCTTAAATTATTTAAAAGCACCGCAACGCAACACCTGCACTTTAGCAATGGAGTTTCTACGTCAAAGTGGCTGTTTAAATTCATGATAGACATCAATATAAGATTCATATTCGGCATTAAATTCTTGTCATGAAGTTGGCGTAACGTGTTCGGTATAGGTACTTACCCTTCGTGGGATTATGGATGTACTACGTCTACCGATCCCCTCAAGACAATTCAAGCGTGATGTAATGTTAATTGGTTCTTTAGTAAGTAATTATATCTTCACAATATAATTATACCTTAATAATTTGCGACACTATAAGAACATGCTTTCGGTAGCCACATCGCTGCGGTTGCATTGTCGGAATACCTTCCTTTGCGGCCGCGCCGACGGCTGTATACAGATAGGGTAGACCGAGGCGAATCGGATCACTTTGACTTTGAGGTTAAAAAAATAAATCTTCATCAAAGAATCACAGCATTTATTAATTGAGATCTAAACTGTAAGAATTTCACTTTACCTTACATATGCTTAAAATTATACAATATAAAAATATTCGTTTCTGTTAACAAAACAGTAAATTTTAAGAAATATCCAATTCGCCCCCAGACCTGGGGCTAATCGGATCTAACATTTAATAATATTTCAAATAGAAAACACTTATAGGAACATATTTGTAATCATATTTAAAACTAAATAAAATCAAAATTATAAAATCAGTCATCACTCGAATCACTTATTGGCACATAAATCACAAGTATACGGCTCTTTGACACCTTCTCTTCCAGCGCATTTTTCATGACACCATTCTTCACATGCTAAGCACTGAATCCAGTCTTCTGTTGGTGGGTGTACAAATTTTTCTAAACAAAAAATACAGTGCCAGTCTCTTGACCGAGCAGTGCCCTTAATTTTAATTCCAGGCGTAGCTTTATTCCTCTTTTTAGTCTTAATATTCTCCTTACCTTTGGCTTTTTCTTTAACTTCAGAATTTTTCTTTTTCGTGCTGTCATTTTTCTTTGCTTCTTTCATAATAAGAGCGGCCTTGTTTTGGGCTGATGTTAAATGAAAAACTGGCTTCGACACTTTACGACATCTTTTAGATATAGTTGGGCTCTTTAAAGGAGAGGGAAGAATTTCTTTTATGGTCTTTCCAACATCAACAACATCATGTTGCTCATTCTCACACTGTCTCGTCTGTGATTCTATACTCTGAGCTGGTTGTTTACTTGTAGATGGCTGTGATTCATAAACTTGTACAGTAGTCGAAGGAAGTTCGAAGCTCTGCTCAATATTAGATTCAAGCGTATCGACATGGTTCAAAATCTCTCCAATAAATTTATGATCCGGTATGGCATCGGGATTTAAAGGAAATATTCCAGTCTTCTTAAACCCATTTGCTGCATTTCCAACTGTCGCAGCCTGATTCCAAGCTTCTTTAAACAATCCGCCAAAAGCGACTTTTGTTATTCCTTTGTGAGGGTGCGAATGTTGCCATGCAGTGGCCTGCTGGTGGTAATAGGCTTTTAAGGGTTTAAAAAAAGAGACGTCAAGTGGTTGCAGAGCATGCGACGTATGTGGAGGCAGTAGTACAAGCTCGATTTCTAAAGACTCACACAAATCAACCACTGCAAAGCTTGTATGAGATGCGTGCCCATCCAAAATCAAAATGACTTTACCTTTAGTCCGGTATCTATTAAAATGGTGCAGCCAAAGCTTAAATGCTTCTTCAGTCACCCAGCCTTTTTCTGTCATGGTAATTTCAGTCCCACTAGGCATACCTATCATGAAGTCGTCTCGTTTGCGTACGCCTTTAAAAATGACGAACGGTGGTATGTATTGTCCTGCAGAATTCATACAGGCTAAAACTGTGACATTTTCACCTCGTTCTACACTCGTCATGCTGACAACATCCTTAGAACCCTTTTCTGCAACGATGTTAGGTGGGCGGTTGTTAAGTGGAACTCCGGTTTCATCCACGTTATATACACATTCAGGTCTTCCTCTCAAGTCGTTGTCATCTATGACCTTTTCTAAAGTTTTGAAAAAATCTGAAACTTTTTCCTTCTTCATGCCATTTATTCGTGACCTGGATAACCCTTCTGGTTTTCGAATGCTTAATTGCGGGTTCCTTTTCATAAATCGATGAAACCAATCTTCCCCGGCCATTCCAGATAATTTATTGAACTTGTGTTTGATGTTTTGACGTTCGACATATTGAAAAGCGTATTTGCGAACAGCTTTTGGAGTTATGCCGAATCCTCGATTTGATAAGTGTAACAATCGATCAGCAAACGCTTTTTCTATGTCGCCACCCATCGTTTGTTGCCCCCCTCGACTCTTCACGACACCTCTGGAGAAGGTCGTTCTCCTTTGCAAACTTGTATAAGGCACATTGTATACCTCGGCTGCCTTACGCGTAGTCAGTTGCTTGGTTAACACTTTTTCTGCAGCTTTTCTCATGTCTTCTTCCGTCCACTGGCCCTGGTCAGTCTTTTTTTTATATGTACGAACCATCTAAAATGAAAAAAATAATATATTTATATGAGTAATAGGCATTTTAAATACTGGTCCAATTCGCCCCGAATGTTATGATCCTATTCGCCCCAGGTCAATGATCGTTAACAAATTAATTTTGTTAGGAAAACTATTAATATATCACTAAAATTCTAAAGGTTTATTAAAATTAGACACACACCAAATAACATTACATAAAAACATCCTCAACTTTACATAATTTTATCATCAAAATATAAATAATCATTTTTACGTACCTTACATTTGGCGCGAAAATTGATGTGGCCTTACGTGTGAAGGGCTCGCGCGCGTCGCCGGCACTAAAGTACGAGCGGTAACAAAATTCCACGAATTACATGTGGAGCGGGAGGAGGGGAAGTAGCGATGTATCGCTGCGTTTGCGTTCTGTGCAGCGCGGTGTTTTTAATTTTTATTCATTTCTTATTTTGATCCGATTCACCCTGTGATCCGATTCGCCTCGGTCTACCCTACCGATTTATTTTAATACCGATTACATCGATATTTTTACAATTGATAAGGTTAATTAAAAAATAGTTTGCGGTTTACTTTTTAACGGGTGTTTCAAGTCCCCAATAAATAAAATTCATAAAATTAAATGTAATTTAATTATTTAGTTCAGCACTTTGAACAGTGCTATGGTTGCTCTTGAATTTATTCAAAATTATATTAACCGGCTGGTTAGTCTGTTTAAGTACGTATGAATTGCTTTGAATATTAATTACCTATATTAAAAATACTTTAATTTCCAATGGTTTTTAGAATTCCATACCCAAAGAGTAAAACGGGACTCTATTACTAAGACTCCGCCATCCGTCCGTCTGTCTCCAGGCTGTATCGAATGAACCATGATACCTAGACTGTATTTTTGTTGCCGCTATAACAACAAATACTATTGCTCGATATTATAATATAGTGTTTACTGTTGTATAGATAATGGTCCGACTCACACTTGGTCGGTTTTTTACCACACTGTAAGGAAGGGTTATGTTTTTCGCGCGTATCTTGTATGTATAATTTCATGCAGTCGGAGGCACTTTACTAAGTTCATCGAGATTCATTAATGCCTCCGACTGCATGAAATTATATAGATATGAAGGGAATCTTGTTTCCATATTTTTTTATAATTTATTTTTGTATTTACTCAGTGTTGACGAGAAAAGGTCAAAAGCGATTTTTTTTAATTGTGAGGCGGGCAGTCATTATACTGACAATAGGCACGTAGTAATAGTTACTATTTTGTAGTAGAGGAGTGCCGAATGTTGCAACCATCGGCCAAGGCCACATTACTTCTTAAATACGGGTTAAAAACAGTAGTATTAGCAACAAAGTAGAGCTCTTTAGCCACCATATTACAGCACCTGTAATTGACCCCTAGATGCCCTGGTCTTGACGATAAAAAGGGTGAACTAAAAATACCTGCAAGCAATTACTGTGTCCTATATTAAACGAGTAGGTAGTTCGATCAGAATTAGAAATTACTAGAAAAATATTATTTTTTAGGTGATAATATCGTGGATATGCTAATGTTGCGTCGGAGGGTTAAAGAAATAGTCGGCGTGTTAGTAGCTTAACCCTATTAAACCATAATTTATCAGGTTTGTCAATTACTTACATAGTTTCTTTGTAAATTATCGGATAGTCATCGCATATTTATCGGATAGTTAGCGCAAGCGTTGAATGGTAAACTGAATTTATTCAAATGAGTTGGTCAGAACTTTTTACATGATAAATGGTCGATAATCACGCTCATCTATAGGGAAAAAGTAATCTATTTTTTAATTACTGTTACCTCTATGCTACATTGTAAAAATTATGTTGCAAATATCGTTATTATTACAGTACGTGCAGGGCTTGTTAACATATATTTACTACAAGCTGTCCCGCGCAACTTCGTCGGCGTAAATTTACCCCGTTTTTGTAACATTTCTCTTTGCTGCTCCGCTCCTATACGTTGTAGCGTGATATTATATAGCCTATAGCCTTCCTCGATAAATGGGCTATCCAACAGTAAAATAATTTTTCAATTCGGATCAGTAGTTCCTGAGATTACCGAGTTCAAACAAACAAACAACCTCTTGGGCTTATTTTTTTTTTAAAGACGACTCTCGCCGTAGGCTACAAGCACTGTGTCGCGGGAGACTTTACAAACATACAAGTCACGGACACAATGTATACCCAGACTAGGAACAACAATTTGTGGATCACACAAAGTGATGTTTCGTGTGGCAATCGACCCACGAACTCTTGCGTAGCAGTTGGGCACACTCCCACCGCGCCACAGAGGCTACCTATCGCCTAGACTATGCAATGCTTCGCACAATAAAAACCTATAAGTAATTAACCCTTTACTACAGCAGTAACTATAACTAACACCTACCATAAATGGTACTATTTAGTATCCTATATAGTATCTATATTAGTCGATACGTCGGGGTTTTTGTCCCTTGCAATAACCGTTAAAGAAAAATTTCACACTTCGAATTGAATTAATTTAAATTCTTTATTTGTAGTAAGATAAAGCGACCTATTCTGTTGGCTCAAAAAAATAATAAATTTGTGAAATCGTTTTCAAGATTTTCTATAAACAAAAATATTTTCTAATTACTGCTTCTGTGGCGCGGTGGGAGTGTGTCCGACTGCTACGCAAGAGGTTCGATTCCCGATACACGGGACACCACTTTGTGTGATCCACAAATTGTTGTTTCGAGTCTGGGTGTACTTTGTGTCCGTGACTTTTATATTTGTAAAGTCCGCAGTCAAATATACAGGGCTTGAACCAAAAAAATAAGACATTTCAAAAAAAATTAAAATTAAAATTCAAGGGTTGTGGTTAATATTAACTACACTGATATTGAGAGCAATCTAGCCCTTTTAACGGATAATTTTTGCCAGTGTCAAGTATTTATGCGCTTATTACATGCACAAAGTCTCGTTCTTAGTCAATTATCACGTATTTAAATCATTTTTTACAAGTTAAACTCGGAGCTGTAAAAATAATGGCCGATTAGTTTGCCGCCATTTTTACAACTCCTTGACAAAGTCACATTCGAATATCGATGTCGCTATTAGAAAAGTATTGTAGTATAAAATTTGAAGTTTGGGGTGGAGACCATAGACTTTTTTTATTTTTTTTGCGAACAGTTAGAACGGCGGTAGCGCCTTCGCCACGGAACGAATGTACCTTGTCTAAGCCTCCATGTATTTATCGGACGCCCATCTATACTAAAATAATATTATAAAGAGGAAAGATTTGATTGTTAGTTTGAATTGAATAGGCTCCGAAACTACCGGACCGATTTTAAAAATTCTTTCACCATTGGAAAGCTACATTATCGGGAAGTAACATAGGTTATATTTTATTGTCAAAACAATTAGAGATCCCTACGAAAATTACAATAATGTTACTCAAGGTATAAAAAGCTACGATATGACCGTGCGAAGCTGTGGCAGGCAGCTAGTCACACTAATATTATAAAGGCGAAAGTTTGTGAGTATGTGAGTGTGTTTGTTTGTTACTTCTTCACGTCTAAACGGATGGAGCGATTTTAATAAAATTTGGTATGGAGTTAGCTGACACCCTGGATTAACACATAGGCTAATAAACCGCGGGTAACACCGCGGGGCAGCTAGTGTTATATAAATCTGAATTTTCCCAGATTGCCCGAAAAAGATCAAAACCTTCAGTATGGACGGTTTGCAAGTAGCGAATGGTGATCTTATATATTTTTTTGATTGAAACTAAAATAAATTTAGTCGTGCTTATACCAGAATTGCAACCTGTAGTACTGTAATAAGAACTGGCTCAGCTATTACATCCAAAAATGGGTAGTTATAGCCATAAACATGGCAACCAAATGCCCTGTCACAATTGAATGTTGCAAAATAATATATTGTGTTGTTTTATTATCGTCAATTATGTTAATATAGGAAGATTAATGTGTATATTGAAGTGATTAATGTCTGTAGTTTGTATGATAATATAGTTTAATACATAGTAGGTACTTTGTTCTTTGTTTTTGTCGGACTAATTGGTAAATGAGGCAAAGCTATGTTGCCGCTATGATGTTCTGAATCGATGGATATTTAGGTATAATAAGGACATAATTAATAGATTATTAAAACCAGGCAAGTTTATGTCGGGCCACGCACAATGTAGGGTTCCGTAGACCCCCTTCCCCATCCGAATAATGTGGCTTAAGAAGTGGGTTTCTTTTATACTTACAACGTTATAATAATATCTACTTAATAATATTTTTAATGAAATTTGTACGAAAATGTTGCTACTTCTTCGTCATTGGATCAGCTGTTAATCATAAACTTGTAAAGCCTACTTAGCTGTGACTTAATAATGTTTTTCAATGGAATTTGTACGAAAATGTTGTTACTTCTCATTTCATCAGCTGTTACGCATGAGGAAGCCTACTTAGCTGTGATAGTTTTCTTTTTTATTTCACTATATATACTACCACCGTGAATTTTTTCACATATCCAACATCAACCATTTAGCTGGCAGGAGGGATACTTGACTCTAACAAAAATTTGCAATTTAAAGCTTAATATTTCACAAACGTCCTAAAATAAAAAATCGTCATGCCAGCCTCTAAACGTTTTTAAAAGTCCAATCTAGTGATACCCCACACGATGGGGTAGATAAGAAAAAAAATCACATCCCCACTATACATATTAAGGCATTTTTTTCAGCATTTTATTCTGTCACTTTGTCGGCGTAAGTAATTTGTGTATCCTTGCAAAATTACAGCCTCCTAACACTAACACTCTCTAAGCAAAGGTGCGGACGGACGGACATTGCGAAACTATAAGGCCATTATATTGCCATTTTTTTTCTGCGGAACCCTAAAAACCATGTTTCCCTTGTAACCATCATAAACTTGCTAACTCTCATAGTTTCACCACGTAAAATAATAAGATTACTATTTTATAGTTTTCCCATTGCTATTCCGCACTTGCACTTAATAAAGCCCATGTACCTACTGAGCAGTTAGAAGTTGTACTGAATTATTTATTACAAAGGTCGATTACATATTATCAATTTAAAAAATATCTTAACATAAATTAAAAAGGCATTGTTTAAACATACTATGCGTTTCAAATGAGAAGATAATCGCGATCGCGACAACTTCACTCTGTACTTATCAAAATTGTACCGCTAGCAACAAAAACTACGTATTTCGGGTAAAATACGTATATGTATGGTAATGGAACGAACGTAATATCTATTTTCTTTGAACTATGTACCTAATATTTTTCTTTATTATAATATTATTATTATTCTTTATTTAATAATCACTAAACATAAATAAGTAAATAGGCTAAATATAAGAATATTCCACACCTTTGTGGTCTTTCAGTCAGATCTGATATTATTTTTAACTAAAACATCTATAATAAAAAATAGTAAAATACAGTGTTTTATATAGTTCATTAGAGTAGGTAGGTACAACATCGTGGTGATTTGTGTGTCTGTAAAGTCCCCCGCAACTCCGCGCTTGTACCCTACTGGTACAAGCGCGGAGTTATTGCCCTTCTACTCAAAATAACAAAATGTTATGAGACAATCCATATATCATTATACTAAAGAATAGGTGGGTACATATGAATTATCCACCAATCCATATTATTGCCCTGTATCCCAATTGTGGAAACTTCATGAGTTTTAGAGGTCGCGGGTTTGTTCCCACCTGAGAAACCATTTTATCTGATTCACAAATTGTTGTTCTAAGTTTGGGTGTACATTGTATTCATTTATTATATGTTTGTAAAGTCTCCCGCGGCACAGGGCTTGTACTATTAGTATACTTCGTAAAATAAAAAAAAATATCCATGCAAAAAGGTGAAGACACAACGTTTAAGACCACAGACTATAGACAATAAAGGCTTTGTTAAAAAATATAGTTTATTATTAAAATATTCTGGCCACGAACCTACTAACCGGAGGTCAAATACCTGTGCTAACGACAATTGCGCCTCTGTAATGAATAGGACAACGTGTATTTAAACAGTAAGTAGTACAACTTTATCTTCTAATTAAATGTTAATAAACAAAAACTGCAGCATTAGGGTGGAGTTTGTGGTGCATGGTGGGAGAGACAGCGTTTTGTAAAACGCTCTTTGTATCATTCCATAGTATACTAATAGATTTTGAGTAGGTTTCGAAAACGAAGAATACATAGAGCCTCTAGTTCTAAAGTTTAAGCTCTGGTTAACCTGAATTAAACGTCTGAAAATATAATTGTTGAAGTAGACTCCGAACGGAGTGTGTCTGGAGAACGAAAACGTACTAATTGTAGTGTTTCGGCTTATGAGACAAGCGGCTTTGTAAGTCGAAACATAAGTCAAGACAGGCTCAGATCAATGGAGGGAACTGGGAAGAACCATGACTTTAACCGGCATGTTGGTTAGTCAACTCATGATATTAATAATAACGTGAATCTTGATATGATTATTAGAGAGCATTTGACAGATCCTTATTCACTATCTTATTTTTCGTTTTCGCGTCAAGCCCGCGCTTTTAGGTGTCAAAATCTTGACATAATGGTATAAGGAAAGCTGCGCGTAGAAATGCATCGCCCATGCGCGCGGACATCTTAGAGCGCACCGCGCACGCGCGGTCGCACGCGCGCGGGCTTGCCACGAGATAAAAAAAAAAACAGTGAATAAGGACCCAGGTTAAGGTTAAGCACGATTAAGTGACAATGGGCTGGCCATATCTGCTGAATGACCGATGGCTATTGGAACAGATGAGTCCGAGAGTGGAGACCTCGACAAATCAAACCAGATGGACAGACGATCTAAAGAAGGGTGAAATAGATGCAGAAGTCGGAGGACCGGATGTTGTGCCGAAAATTAGGAGAAGTCTATGTCCAGAAGTGGACCGATACGGGCTGAAGATGATAATGGAAAAAGGTAAATATTTCCTCGCTACTACTATCGCTTATCTCCCAATTCATAAGCGCAAGCGGTTCTCAGCCCGCTCCACTCAGTCGTCGTTCGCATCGCTCATGACAAAAACTGCCCGGACCTGTTGTAACGGCCGGCGCGGGCGCAACGCCCCGCAACACTCACAGAGCTGCTAATGCGAAATTTGCATCGACTTAGATTCTATTAAAGATTGCATTAAAGTAAGTATTTTTTAATTTTGTTCGATCGTTGTCGTGTGAGGTTATAAAGAAATGTGTGAAAATGTTACACATTGAAGTGTAATTATATTCAAATAAGCAGGAATTACGGAAACTACTGACATAAATGCATATACCTCATTAAATTAGATTAATACGTGGGGCATACTAACACACGTATTTAAAAAAAAAAAAACTATTTTATAGACAAGAAATATTCTTTACTTCCTTGAGCAAACTAACCAAGTATTAATTATTACTTAGCAACCGGTGAGCCGCAGAAAACGTTCCATTTCATAAACAAGATTTTATTAAATTTGCAAAATAGAGAACCAAAAATATATTACGACTAACTAAAATAGCTACAAATTTTAAAACTTTAAAAAATAATAATACAGAAATTAATCAGACCAAATTTTGATTTTATCGATATTCTTCAATTATAGTTTTCTGAATGTAACGAAATGCAACATAATTGAATAGTAATGCTACCAAATGAAATAGCCCGTCACACGTATTTCAAGTATTTTTGAAGAACTTATTTTTAATTTAGCATCATAAAACTCGCTTGATGTCACCAAAGAAATGTCACTGAAGATATCACCTTGTTGTTTTATTTAGAGGAAGTTTTGCTGGTTAAATACGGGCAAAAGTTACTATATTTATGTAGCAACGGTATAATTTTTAATGGTTGTAAGCCCGCAAGCCTGCGACCGCGATCAGCCCCCCTTTTGTGTCGACTGCATTGCTTGTCCCGGTGAAATCTCAAGTACCACAATCAATAGATTTTGTCGTAGTAAGAAGTTAGCCAGAAGCCCCTGTCAAGCATTACCCGGATAGGACAACGAACAGAAATAACGAAGATACAGAAGATGGTTTTGTGACGGTGCAAGGAAAGAAGCGCCAACAGCCAACCGTCAAGAACCGCTGCGGCAAAGCTAAGTTAAGAGTAATTTACATTTGAACACTTTACATAATGTATTATTGTAAATATGTTAGACGGTAAGGTATAGATTTCTGTGGGCTATTAATGCCTAAAATAAATGGTATATTAATATTATTATTGTATTATTTACCGACTGGCTGGCGCCAAATAAATTGTTTTTATTTTTTAAACCTTCCATATTTTTAAAATATCTGTTAAGAAAAATAACCTCTACATAAAATTATTAATTAAAGCTATTACTCAAGTAACGATATCGGTGACTATTTCTTGGCTAAGTATTCTAACGTTTGACGTTACTTACTTCACTCTTTTTTTTAACTATAAAATAGAAACTGTTACTTAAGTAATTACTTTTACTTAAGTAACTGCTATTACTCGTTTATAAATACGGGGGTAAAAGTTTCGGAATCTGGTCACTTACAGTACCTACTTACTCTTTGGGAACATGTTACTTTTTAATTTGATTTGTAAACTGTCATTTATTTTTTTTCATTATGGTGTCCTTTCGAATATTGTGTGTTGCTATCAAAATCAATTGAACTCGTAAACATTTTTGTTTAATGAGATTTTATGATTTGAGTCAACAATAGAGTTAAATTTAATATTTGGTGAAAAAATGCACTAAATGTGTCAGAAGTCTTATTATCTAGTCTTATTTATCAGAATCCATAAACTTTCAGTATGCCCTAAGTAATATGCCTTAAACCATCATTGCCGTGGGTAATTACTACAGCTTCAACCTCACCGTCATCGTCCGCCTCCACATGACGTAAAATTAGTTGCACAAGTGATGTAGGCGCAGAGTTGGTACAGACCAACTCTGCGCCTACAGAGTAATATTTGTTGCTTAAATTATGTTTTATAGCGTTTTCAGGATTCCATAGCCAAAACGGCAAAAACGGAACCTTTATGGTTTCGTCATGCCCATGTCCATAAATGCCAATTACAATATTTGTTTGTTTATAATTATATCAGCATCTCGTCACCCTCCTGCCCTTATCCCGACTTATTTGGAGTCGGTGCAAAATGCTTTATTCTTTTATACTTTCCTGTCAGACGTCATAATGCCTCTTACCTGGCACTCGTGATGACGGGACAACCATTTACTATTTGTTACAGGAACTGTACTTACACCTTCAAATTTGTCAACAAGTAAGGTGTTACGGCTATTACACTATTAAAGTCACTTAATAATATTTAGTGAAAAACATCCATATCATACCTATGTTTTTTAGATAACTATCATATCATCTAAATAGCAGATATTTTTACCAAGTTTTAATTCCACGTCATCGTAGGTGTTATCATCTCTATGTTGATACGTTCACTATCAAAACTGTAACAGTGTAACTATTTTTATGAAAATCAGTTGCAATTAATTAAATAAGCAGCTCGGAGCGGCCGTATTAATTGCGGTATTGATGAGTTATGATTGCTAATTAGCGATTACACCGTCGCGTTTCGCGCCAATGGGTAGCCCTATGTGGGTCGATGATAACAATACAATACTCAAACGGAAAATACACCATCGAGAATCTACTTATATTCATCAGAAAAGGAATTGAGAAGCTAGAAGAGAGTTCTAAGCACTTTTACACAGCTTTGTTAAAACCGTATGGTATATTATATACCAATACCAATGGTTTTCATTGCAGATTATGATGATTTTTCACAATGTTTTTGTCTCTTGCGATACATTTTGACACTGTTCAGCAGCAAACCGTTTGATTCTTTTGCTACGCATTCACGCAAGGTGTCACCTTATGGAGTTTTAGTGGACATTATAATATTAACGATATCCTTATAATATAAAATAAGTTGTTATTTTAGTGTCGTGTCTCCTTATATATTTGCGCCAGAGCGATCTGTTCTGATATGTCACAGCGTTCAAGTTTAAGGCCCAATGGTTTCTCCAGATCTTGGATCATGGAGGTACTTTCCGTCTGGGTTGTTCTAACGTTGTATTACTTAGTCAATGTGTTTATGGGTATAAAAGTATATTGTCTAGTTGTCCGGTAGGTTTTGCCTAGTTTGGGATCAGATTGCTCAGCCGTATGGGAGCTATCTGTTCTCATCAGACAGAAATAAAAGGAGGAGGAAGAGGGGAGGTTGTTGTGAGGATCTTCACCCAGATTTGGTAAAAACAAAAACCATACGATGGTTTTAATAGTGTTCGCATTTTTTATATAAATAAATGTAGAGACGAGCATGTCTTGAGCTTGATGGTACGGTCTTTGTTTCGAGTGAAGATTTGATGTCACGGCACCGTGCTCCTAGATCCTAAGTCACAATTGTCCAGTAATTAGTTAATTACACTTGCTACAGTGACCTTCAACTGAAACTTAGTAATGTGTTCACATCAAATTTTTCGAACATCGAGGCCACCCAGGCTGACAGATAAGGACGCATGCCGTTTTGTATATTTTTTTCCATTTTATCTAAAAGTGCAAAATTTTACGTGATGGTTTGAATCTATATAATAACATAGTAAAAATCCAGTCAACTTTACCTCAGAAAGGGATTCATAGTATGAATGGTAGAGGCTTAGTGTACAAGCCCTGTGTCGCGGGGGACTTAACATACAAAGTCACGGACACAAAGTACACCCAGACTCGGAACAACAATTAGTGGATCACACAAAGTGGTGTCCGGTATGGGAATCGAACCCTCTTGCGTAGCAGTCGGACACACTCCCACCGCGCCACAGAGGCAGTCAAGTCTTTGAGGAAGGACCTACTACAAATAGAAAATTCTTTATTGTACACCACACATAACCAAATTAGGTATATCACCATCGCATGTATAAATATACAGTCTGTTACGTGACCCTGATCACCACCTAGGGTAACAAAATTGTAATGAGGACGATTGTTTATATAAAACTCTGCTGTATGATACACATTTTACCCTATTTTATACCTATTATTGTTTTATGTAAGTACTTAGTGTTTATTTACTCCTGACCTCTCCAGCTGTTTATTACTTGCACAACCAGAAAAAAATAATGAATTATTGCACAAATGAGCAGGCGCCATCATACACATTGCCTACCTCGGCTATACTAGGTATTTCTAGAAAAAAAAACGTTCTTACATATGATAATTAACTCATTAATTAGTTATCAACATTACTAGCCGTATTAAAAGACTTTACTTCAAAGAAGAAAGTTTTTTCTGAGGGCGCCATGGTTAAATTTTAACCGATTTCAAAAATTCTTCTTCTTTCATTTCTTAGAGTGGTATACATTTTTAGGCCAAAAAACATTATAGAGAAACTTCTTCTTCCTGTCTTCGGTTAAAAACGAAATTGAACTTTCACCCGATTTGTAATAATTTCACATATTTCTGTGATTACCCCGACCAGCTATAAATAGTTAGAACGGGTAGTTACATAATAGGGAGAGTACCGAAGGTTGAATCACATCGCGCGCTATAGTAACACGAACACGGAATCTCGCGTCGTCTTCCAGACAAGTGGTCTTTAATTACCAGTGTGGGAACGATATATATGTATGCGTGGCTTGAGCAAGGTACGTATGAGGGTAGGGACCCCCTTATTATTAGACTGGCCAGTTCGTCTAGTGGTTAATGACCTGACTGGTAAGCCAGAGGTCGTGGATTTGAGCTCCACCCAGGATAAAACTTTGTGTTATGAGCACGATAATCTATTCAGTGTAATTTATCTATAATATGTATATATTTAGAAATATTTAAGTATATATGTTCGTAAACTTTCGCGATTTGTACACATTATTTAGCCTTAAAATAAAATATTTACGCGATTAACACCCGTAGCTTATAAAATTCTATAATATTTAAGTATGTATTTAGTAGGTAAA
The DNA here is from genome assembly GCA_945859575.2 of Herminia tarsipennalis. Taxonomy (NCBI): domain Eukaryota; kingdom Metazoa; phylum Arthropoda; class Insecta; order Lepidoptera; family Erebidae; genus Herminia; species Herminia tarsipennalis. The sequence goes on along the minus strand of OX243843.2, from coordinate 2,721,133 downwards.
GGCTTTGCCTAATTTGGGATCAGATGGCGTTGTGTGAGTTGTCCGTTATTATTCTGTAATCTCGGTATTTTGTGGTCTAGTTTCGTGAAAGGTAAGTAGTTCTATGTCCTTTCGCAGTTAATTACGATGCGCAATTTGCAACCTGCTTGATATACACATGTGTTTTCTTAGAGGATTCCACTATTGATAGGGTTGCCAATAACATTATATTCAAAAGAGATACATTCGAATACTATTTCGAAAGTCACACCATAGCATATCAGTTAATTCAGTTCATGCCATCCCCCTCAAACAAAAAAAAAACACTAGACATAATCATTTATTTATTCACTAAAATGTGGCTACGAAATGGTGGTAGGGTCTTTAATGAACAGCGATTGATTTTTATATATTCTAAAGAAGTTAGGTAGCAACCCTATATAATCAACTGTTTAGTATGGAAACTAGATGGGGCTTTTTCCATACCATTTAACTGTCGCTGTGCATACGCGGTCATGTTTTTATTTCTAAGTATTTAGCAATAGGCTAATGAATTCTAAAATTGTTGTAATGAAGATATGGAATGGCGTAGAGGGAAAAGATGCTGAGCCCGTAAGATCTTAGGACCAAAGCACAGACGCTACTTTTAGCGTCGGCGACCGACGATAAAGGCCAATATAGTCGCTTTCTTCAATACAAAGATGCGTTTGTCTGTAGTTCTTAAAAATTAAATCACTGCGCAAGAGGTCAATTTCCAAACGGGACACCACTTTAAGTGATCCACACATTTTTGTTCTGAGGTGCATGTATTTTGTGTCCGTAAATAGAATGTTCGTAAAGTCCCCCGCGACACAGGGATTTATAATTGCTTCTGTAAAGCTCGTTCGACTGAACTTTACACTGTAAATTGTGTAATTAAGATAAAGTCGCGGATTCGTCGGTCGCCGATAGGTACTGAAAGTAGCACATATGCATTGGACCTTAATTTATAAGAAGTTATTGAAGTAGCGGATGTCGACCTTTCACTACACGACTTGTGACTGCTTTATTTATGTAACATCTTAATAATATATATCAACATATATTCGCATTTTATCGATTCGATGTCAATGATCACGAAAACTAGTATCATTGTCCTTATTCATGGTGACAAGTCCGTGCGAACTGGCGCAAGCGCGGTCCGCTAATAATGTCCGCCGCGCATGTTACGTTGATGTACAGTAGGATCAACGTAACTCGGCCGGACTGAAGTAGGCGACAAGTGGTTGCGCAGATGCATTTTTTGGAAGTAAATGGTGACAGGAAGCGGGGGGCGGGGGCGGTAACTAAACCAAGAGGATTAGAGATGCGATTACGCATTACATTGTCATAATTAGTATTACTAATTCATGTTTCTTTGTGACTATTTTGGTAAAGTAATTGTTTTTCAAAGTTTCTGTAATAATTATTGTAACTGTTCTAAATTTAAACTTTTATGTACTCATTTAAATAGTGTTTTTATATTGTTGAATTAAAATGTTGTTAGTATTTTTAATCGATTAATCGTTTCTGTAAGCAATTTTAGGGTCGCATCTCTATGACATGCGCGAAAGTGATAAAAACCTAACTTCAATCCGGTCTAGATACGTTGATCGTACTGTAGTTCTAAGCGCAGCTCTCTGTATACCATTATGACAAGATTTTAACAGTTCGCACGGGCTTGCCGCGGACACGGTAAAAAAGAACGTGAATACGGACCATACCACCCTTAGATCTTAGATCTTAGACCTCCTAGTCTAACTTTATTATTCGTTCAGTCGTTTAAAGGTAACAAACAAACAGTCACACTTTCGCATTTAAAATAATTATTATAAATGAGAAAGTTACACGCCTTTATAATTAACAATAGTTGTGCCCGCGATTCCGTTCTCGCAGAATTTTGATACATGTATTGTGTTATTGGATTACAAACTCAGGACTTCGTGGCCTTCGATATTTAGCCGGAAACCGCATTAGACCATTACTTATCATAGGTGCCTATTACATTCTTTATGAGCCAGTTGCATAACATGTCCAAACGTCACGGTTTCCCGCTTAATACGTGATCCATTTCACGCGGGGAAATAATGAAATATTCAACAAATACCTACCTATTAGTTGCACAGTTAAGGTGTGGTTCTGATGTTAGCAACTTACAGGTAGCGTAACCTGTGTAATAGAAAGTTGTGAACAAATTTTAACAACAGACAGTGTTCTGTACAAGCTAGTGTAGCCCCGTGGTATCTACTAGTAAATCTGATTACATTACTATGGAATAGGTAAAGCATTTTTTTTTACTTCAATCTGTTGGAAGGAGGGTAAAGTTTTTGGAGCATATGTATTTAGGTAAGTACCTATATCTATTTCTTTGGCTCGTTCTACAGCTCAAGTGGTTTGACGGATTTTATCAAATTCGGTGTCGATGGGTGATGATTGAGCCGGCTCAATGGTGGCAATGACATAGGCTCTATAATATTTTAGTTAATTATTTCTTAGCCGTCGGGTGTTTGTTATTTTTACCCGACTGTGCAAGAAGGAGGGTTATGTTTTTCGAATGTGTGTATATCTATTTGGCACGCTCTAGAGTCTAGATCATCGCTCCATCGTCGATATGGTCACCCGCGCTGTCCTCTTCCATCTCGATACCATTCAGTTTTTCTGTATTTTAAATATATTTTTTTGAAAATGATTTTTCATCCTGGTTTAGGTTTTAGTAGAAATGTCCAGTATATCCAGTGTTTTTGTTTTATTCCTATGATTATTGATTTCGTTCATTTCCGGTGTCCAATTTTTACATTCTTGCAGTTCCTTCCATGCTTTTTTACTCCTCTGGTAGATTCAATGTGAGTCATTATGGTTTCTGTTCTTGCCTTTTCTTTATGTTTTCGTATGGACTTGTTTATTTGTTTACTATTTTTGATATTTCTTGTCTATTTAATGGTCATTGCTGTCTCATATCTTGTCTTTTCTGGATTAGATGTTGAGCATCCTTCCCAATTTTATCTTATTTGTTTTTTTTCTTTGGTATATTCTTTCTGCTTCTTTTAGTATATTACCTACTAAAATATCATATTCATTTATTTACTTTTAGGAAAACTTACAGACTAATAACATACTAAGCTACTATGTAGGTAGTTAAAGTGTTGCTAATAATAAGCTTCCACATTTAGCAATAATATTTTTAATGTATGTTTTGAAGTGTGTTTTCTTCCTTTGCCTTCTCTGTTGCAGCATATACTTGAACTATAGAGATAGGTTGTTTGTAACCAAGGAGGCGAATGTTTAGAACTGCTGTCCTATCTGATATCCAACAAATTCTTGTATGTTGTTTTTGAAGTATTTTTGAATCAAGAAACTCTATATCATTATCATCATCAGCCTATCGCAGTCCACTGCTGGACATAGGCCTCTCCAATTGCACGCCACTTTGATCTATCTTAGGCTTCTCGCATCCAGCTCCTGCCAGCCGTTTTGCGTAAATCATCACTCCACCTGGCCTGAGGGCGTCCTACACTACGTTTGCCGAGACGCGGTCTCCACTCAAGAACTCGTTTACCCCAAAGGTTGTCGGTTCTTCGGCTAATATGGCCAGACCACTGCTACTTCAGCTTGTTAATCCGGTGGACTATGTCGATAACTTTGGTTCTCTGCCAAATCACCTCATTAACGGAGACGACTATCGGTACAATGCTCGCCGAATCAACATCCCACATGATGACAATCTTGTGCGCCTGATCCGAATATTTAATTTGTTTATCCTTTTCGGCTTTCACCAGATTTTCGTCATGAGGGATGGTGATGTCGACGATCATTGCACGACGCTCTGATCGATCTATCAGCACAATGTCAGGCTTGCTAGCGACAACAGTCCTGTCTGTGATGATAGAGTGATCCCTGTACAACGTGATATGACTATTCTCGAGAACTAGCTCAGCAACGTAGTATGGTATTTCAACGTCCACAAGGTCGTATTTCAGAGTAAGTTGTTGGTGGATTATCTTGGCTACTTGATTGTGTCTGTGCAAGTACTCATATGTAATAGTATACTTTAAGACGTGAACAGCCGGAAATGATATGTCTGAGGAATTCATCAGGTCGCTGACAGGCACGACAGATGTCAACAGTGCCATCCCTCAGGATATATTTCCGGTAGTAATCCGTCATGATAACTTCGTCAGCAATTGCACAGACAAAACCCTCGGTCTCTCCGAAGAGGTCACCGAACCGAAGCCAATCCACGGACGCTAATAGGTCAACAACGGGCCCATTATTATTATTATTCAATAGTGAGTTGTTTGTGATTTTGATAAAGGCGATATTTCAGTTTGTAGAATTTGTTATTATTTAAATCTTGAGAGCGTATTGACAACATGTATCACGTCGAGTACACCGGATCCGGAAAAAACCAATAGCTAATTTATACATATATAATTTCTGCTATAAAATTGCGATCGTATCGAACCTCACCTTAAGGCAATTACCCGTTAGCAACGAATTACAATGTGTTCTACGTTTAGGCTAATTATATACCAATAGGTAAATACCTATACAGCCGTGTGTTTTAGTTGACATTAATGGCTAAATGTATCACAATTTAATTGTGTTCAATGTATGTCATTGTGACACTATAGGTGCTTATTATTTAATTAACTGCAATTGCTCTATACGTGTAAGCAATTTCTTTTTTAAAAGTAATTTGTTTTTTTTTAACGACTTAATGAAGAGGCTAGCGATTCGTGAGCCTGATGCTTCATGCTAGCCAAATCTTTATTTGGCAAAGATCTGAGTTTCACTGCACTGCGTTCCTTATTTAAGACATTAGTTTAAAAGTGTCTGGTTAGGCACTTTAGTCTGCCTAATTTATTTAATATAGCTGTCCCGCGCAACTTCGTCTGCGTAATTTTTCCCCGTTTTTGCAACAATTCTCATTGCTGCTCCGCTCCGGTCGTAGCGTGATATTATATGGCCTGTAGCCTTCCTCGATAAATGGGCTATCTAACAGTGAAATATTTTTTCAATTCTGATCAGTAGTTCCTGAGATTACATCGTTCAAACAAACAAACTGTTCAGCTTTATAATATAGTATAGATTTATGAGTTTTCAAATGATCTTCTAGTTTGCATACATATTGAGGCTGATTGGCTTATGACCGCTAGAAACTTGGTGTCCTATGTCCCCCTATGCCTCTTGGGCTTGCCAAGAGGCATAGCGCGTCATTGGTGTCACTTGCGAAATACATTCATTCTATGAACTACGAAGTCAGCCGCATTTTTTTCTTAAATTTTCATACATATTGATGCTATGATTTGATACGATCTTGGACTCGTCAGACTTCCAATGCAAGTCAGTGTGTGCTCGATTTGTGAACGGAATTATAGTGTATGCATCCACATGTCCGAAGCATAGGTATTGAGGTCCTGGTTAAAGGCGATTATTTTAGATTATATTATTATTTGTTTGTTTGAACGCGGTAATCGCAGGAACTACTTATCCAAATTGATAATTTTTTTCACTGTTGATTACACTATTTATCAAGGAAGCCTATAGGCTATATAACATCACGCTACGACCAATAGGAGCGGAGCAGCAATAACGGGGAAAATTTACGCAGGTAAGTGGAAAGCGTACGTCTTTATGTGTTGTGTGTGTGCTAGAAACCATTTTAATAGGTAGTTCTTTGTGTTCAAATCAAACGCCTTTACAAATTTACGTACGATATACCTATGTGGTAGATTTAATAAGGAAATCATTCCGCATTTTGTTTTACTCTGCCTTTGAACCCCAAATTATAATCCTGGTGCGAGCTATTTACACGCTACTTTAGTCTCATTTGTCGAATAATTTTAATTGTTTACAGTGCCAGTGTTTTGTGTAGATATTTACGTAATTAAATGTAAATTCAGTCAATAAAGTATCGGGAATGGATGATTAGTTTTTTTTTTCCTCTTCCCTCCAATATTAATCGGTAGAGATTATGGCTCGCACATTATGTGCATACGCCAGTTTCAACTATAATTTCTTTCTAGTTTTCTTCTTTTAATCACAAAGTCACGTTCTTGTCCAGTTATCAAGTATTTCAAGTATATTTTACACTGTTTTACACTTTAATCGCGGAGCTGTAAAAATAGCGACATGTCAGTTTGCCGCCATTTTTACAACTCCCGACGATTAGTTTATGGTTGGAAATTTAATTATTGTTTTTTTTTGTTGTTAAATTGGCACAACTGTTTTCCATTGTGCCAATCTAAATAAAATATGCAACTTTTATATAGATTAAATATATGTACCTAGTACGGTTCTTAGTTAAATCATATGTGTGTATTGCGAAAAATATGCGGTCGAATAGCGAAAGCCCATCCAAATCGGATCAGTAACTTTTGAGAAATTCAAACAGACATTTAAAACAGGAGGGTCAAACAGAGCACCTCCTGTTTTAAAGTCCTAGCCCTAGTTTAAAAATCCCCAACATGTGAGACTAGTAGTGGATTATTTCCAAAATGGCTGAACGAATTTTCATGAAACAAATCTGAAAACTATCCCAATTAAACCAGTTTTCTAATAAAAAAAAGTCGGTTTATGGACGATAATTTTAGGTAATAATGTCATAAGAAAACATTGATAATATATATTCGCGTTGCTTAGCAATCAATCAATAACGTTAGTTCCAATTGTATCTTATGCCATGTCGCTGCAATCGCCATTTGCTGTTGCTTAGCAAGCAATCAATAACGTGACTGTTGCTTAGCAACCAATCAATAACGTGACCGTTGGTAGTTACGTGTTTTTTTTTGTGCATTTCAGCGATTTATTAGACACTGGCTTTCGCCTATCCTATATCCTATGTCCTTCACCGGGACTCATACTATCTCCATACCAAATTTCATCTAAATCGGTTTAGCTGTTTGAGCGTGAAAGCGTAACAGACAGACAGAGTTACTTTCACATTTATAATATTATATAGTAAATATAGTAATACTAGCTTTCGCCCGCGGCTCCGCCCGCGTGGATGTCGGTTATCGCGATAAAAACTATCCTATGTCCTTCCCCGGGACTGAAACTATCTCCATACCAAATTTCATCTAAATCGGTTAAGCTGTTTAAGCGTGAAAGCGTAACAGACAGACAGACAGACAGACAGAGTTACTTTCACATTTATAATATTAGTATGGATAGTATATAGTATATATATAGTATAAGTATATAGTATATAGTATGGGTATAGTATGGATTATCACGTGAAAAGAACTGCATTCAAATCCGTGTCTTCGTTTCAGCGCTCCGATGCGACAAACATACTCACTTTTTGTCGCGAATTACAAAATCATAGATAAAGAAAATGAAAGTCCAACTTAGCAACAACATGCAAATTGAATTATTAAGCCTTAAGCATATGTAAGGAAGCTAACTTGTTTAAAAAACGATATGTAAACATGGACTAATAAATCCATCGAGCCGCACATTTGCATGCGCTGTGCTGTGCGCGCCAATTCATGCGACTACTTTTTTATTTCTAGTAGCCACTCCATTAATTTTTGTTTTTGTGGATAAATGTCAAGTATGTTTTATTTGTGGTTATGGAAATGCCATGAGTAGGTATCAGCGAGGTCAAGCAAGGTTGTCACTGCTTCCGTTACTCTCTTAATTCGATGGAACGTCCGTCCGTCCGTCCGCACCTTTGCTCAGAGACTGTTAGTGCTAGAAGGCTGTAATTTTGTATGGATACACATATTACTTACGCCGACAAAGAATTTTTGATGAAAATCTTTAAAATTTATGTTTTTTAGGGTACCTACGTCCCTTATCCGTAAAGTGGGGTGTGATTTTTTTTTCTTACCTACCCCATCGTGTGTGGTATCATTAGATAGGTCTTTTAAAAACATTTAGGGGTTGGGAAGACGATTTTTAGGGATCCGTTTGTAAAATATTAAGCTTTGAAGTATTTGTTAGAGTCAAGTGTCCCCTCTGCCAGCTAAATGGTTGATGTTGGGTATGTGAAAAAAATCGCGGTAGTAGTATATAAAGTGAAAGTAAAAATCCAATAAGAAGTAACAAAATTTTGGTACAAATTCCATCGAAATTTTTTATTAAGTAGATATAACGTAAGTATGAAACAAAAACAACAGACAACCCACATCTTAAGCCACATTATTCGAATGGGGGGGGGGGGGGGTAGGGCTACGGAACCCTACATTGTGCGTGGCCCGACATGCACTTGCCTGGTTTTTTTAATAATGTTTCACAAATAAACTGACATAAATTACGTGGCGTGGCGATTATGGCAGTTACCACCAGGGGAGACCCGAGCCCAGTAGTGGGACATAATGTGGGTTGATATGATAAATACAGGCAAATATTACCGACAGGCTACCTGCGTCCATGAGTAGAAAGCAACAACCATAAACACCAACATAATTTCAGGAACTTGCCAAAACAAGCATTTAATTTATGGTCACCCTTTCTATTGCGCACGCGCAACATTATAAAGGTAATTATTGATAGTGTTGCCACAGCGCGGGAATGTCAGGTGTTAATGCACATTTGCATGCTATTGTCATGTTTATTAGGAAATGGGTAGAACTCATTATCTACTAGCCTGTTTGTCTGTGGTTTTTGATGTTAGTGACCCTGACTGCTAAGTCAGAGGTCGCGGTTTTGATTCCCACCCAGGGTCCTTATTCACTATCTTTTTTTTCGTATTAATAATAATAATAATAAAATCTTTATTTTTATAAAAATGGTGCAGTAGTACATTGGACAACTTAATAATATTGTACATAACACAATAATTACAGTACTACTAAATGGTGATAGTACTGTCCTCCTAGATAGACTACGTAAAGCCTGTGTTAAGGAGAGACAGTGCCGAATCCCCACTGTTATTTGTAGAGGTACAATAACTGTCTAGGTAAAACTTATTGATAATTTAACTACTAATAGATACTGTGTGTGTGTGTGTGTGTGTGTGTGTGTGTGTGTGTGAGCGCGCGCGCGCGTGTGTGTGTGTGCGTGTAAGAGTAAGAGTGTGCATGTGTGTGTGTGTACGTGTGGGTGTGCATGTACGTGTGTGTGATTCTACATTGTTGATTTAAGGTAAGCTTCAGTTTCATCGTAATTTTTATCGAGCAGAAAAGATCGGATAGCATCTTTAGTTTCATGGTATGAAAGTTTGTAAATTGGTATATGTTTGTTTATGAGATTGTATAAGAAAGGTCCTAGATAATAGAAGAATTTTTTAGTGAAAGAGTAATTAACTATAGGATGTGAACATATTTTATCTTTACGACGCTTGGAAATTTGTACATAAGGTGTTTTATGGTGTTTTAAAAGTACAGTATGTAAAATGAAAAGTTGCCTAATATTAAGAACGTTCCAGCTTTTGTACAAAAGTGTAGTTGGAAATAAGATCGGTCGAAAGGACGCTACTTTCAACACCGCTCTGTGGGCTATTTCCAGAGGGTAAAGTGTAGTTTTAGATGTTCCTCCCCAGCAAGAAATACCGTAAGATATAATCGATTGGCAAAGTGCATAGTAGACACGAAGTATAATTGAATGACTAGCAACATGTCTAAGTGACCTAAATATGTATATGAGCTTACGCACTCTGCCAGTCAAGGATTCCACATGGTCTTTAAAGTTCAGAGTTTTATCTAAAACCACACCGAGATACTTTATATTATCAACTGGATCAATACATGGACAGTCACATTGAGTGTTCGGGAAGCAAGAGTGTGCAGTTAATGTTAGTGGTGTTTTTGGTTGGGAGACAGAGCTTATGGAAAAGGTGATATATTTTGTTTTGCTAGTATTAAGAGTGAGTGTGTGAGATAATAGCCAACTTAGGACCGAAGAAAAACCGTTCTGTGCTTTAATTTGAAGATCCGACCAAGAGTTTGCAAAAAATGTGATGGCAGTATCATCTGCATAAGAAATAATTTGACAGTCAGGAATTTTAAGATTGCAAAGGTCGTTAATAAAGATAAGAAACAGGGTTGGTCCTAGCACGCTTCCTTGCGGTACACCATAATTAATAAAAAGCTCGTCACTAACATAGTTTTCTATTCTGACCATTTGTGTGCGATCGGTAAGATAGCTTTTAAGAAATTGTAATTGAGGGCCTCTGATTCCTATGGCTTCGAGCTTTAAAAGTAGAGTTTTGAGAGGAATAGTGTCGAATGCCTTCGTGAGATCTAAGAAAATTGTAAGCACTTTTTTGTTATTATTAAGTTTGTTCACAATGAAGGTCGTTAGTTCGTGCAAAGCATCTGTGGTGGATTTATTTCTTCGAAAACCAAATTGTTGAGATGATATAAGTCCAAAATGATCCAGATAATTCCTTAGACGTATGTTGATGAGGCGTTCAAACACCTTAGAGAGAGAACTAAGTACCGCTATAGGACGGTAGTTATTAAATAGGGAACCGTCGCCACTTTTGAATATGGGATGTATGATCGCTTTTTTGAAGGAAGTAGGAAAGATAGAGGTCCGAAATGACAAGTTGAATATATAGCAGAGAAAGGGAGCAAGAACAACAGAGTATCTTTTCAATATTATGGAGGAAATGCCGTCCCATCCAGCCGCTGCATTCGATCTCAAGGAATTGATGGTCAAAATAATTTCATCACAATCTGTTTCTTCTAGAACGAATGAAGATAAAGGTGTAGTGTTTTGTGATTTGGTAGTGTGTGAAGCAGGGCTAGTTATTTTATCTGCGAGCTGTTTCCCAACGTTGATAAAAAATTTATTGACTTCGTTACATGAGTTGATTTTTGAGTGTGAGGAGGTTAATAGTTGTGATGATTTTTGTTTAGGTTTCGTTGTGTTGGTGATGAATTTTATAGCATCCCATAGCGCTTTAGTATTATTCCCAGCTTTCTTTAATTGTTCAGCATCATATTGTCTTTTTGACTTTTTTAACAATTTAGTACAAAAAGTTCTATACCGCTGATAGGTTATCTTTAAAATTTCATTATTTGGTGATAATTTTGATTTTTTGTGTAACAAATCCCTGTTTTTGATACATCTCAATAGACCTAAAGTTATCCAAGGCTTGAGTATTCTTTTTCGTGACGGTGTTTTGGAAGTAAGTGTGTTAATTTGAATGGCTTTTGACAAAATGTTAACAAGGTAATCTGTAGCTACATTTGGATTTCCAATACTTAATATAGGATCTAGATCTAGTTGTTCGATGGACTTATCTAGTTCTAGATAGTTTATTTTAGAGGTGGTAGTGATAGTAGGTGCACTTAGTTGTTTGGTCTTGAGACAAGCTAGAGATGAGTAATGATCAGTAACTGTGGACTGGAAAAGTAACGTAACTGCAGACAATTTTGTTCGGATAAAGGTGTGGTCGAGGCAATTATTGCCTCTCGTGGGCAGTTTATGTGCGGACAAAAAGCCATGGCTGGCGAGACAATTAAGGTAATTTTGGGATCGCATATCGGGAGTAATAATATCTAAATTCATATCACCAGTTATGATAACGGATTTATACGTGTGAAGAGAAGGAAGTATGTTATTCAAAGCATCTAGAAAAACGTCGAGATTGTCGCTTGATGGCGACCGATAAATGCAAAATATAGCTGTGTCGGTTGTTTTGACAATTAATCCAGACGCTGATTTATTAAAACCCGGTTCTTCTACCTTACTTAATATTGAGGTTTTTATAAAAATAACAACTCCGTCGCTTTTGTTTATGTATTTTGTGGTTGTGTGAGTTGTGTATCCCTTAATTTCTGGAATATAATAATTCCGGGAACAAGATAACCAGCATTCCGTTAATACTATAATATCATTTTCAAACGGTATACAACTTAGGAAAGCCTGAAGGTTTAGTAGGTTACAATTTATGGAACGAATATTTTGGCAAAATACTTTCAGGTAATGATTTGGATTTTCTATAAATTGTGTTGACTGATCTGGATTACAAATGTATGACTCGGACACCGAAGTCTGGTATTGGCGGCAAGCCCGCGCTTACTGGTAGGAAGATTAGGTACACCTAGGTACACTAGCTGTTTTCCACGTATCTTTGAGCGTACCGCGCATGCCACAGTTCGCGTGGGCTTGCCGCGAAAACGAAAAAAAACATAGTAAATAAGGCCTTGGATAAGAGTTATTTGTGTGTGATAAGCACGATGGTTTATTATGTGTCTGGGTATTATATCTATAAAATGTATATTTTTAGGAATATAAGTATGTTTCAATAGTCTGGTTGTCATAGTACAGGTTCTGCCTAGTTTGGGATCAGATGGCGTTGTGTGAGTTGTCCCAATATATACATTACCAGCTTTCGCCCGCATTTCCGCCCGCGTGGATGTCGGTTATCGCGATAAAAACTATCCTATGTCTTTCCCCGGGACTCAAACTATCTCCATACCAAATTTCATCTAAATCGGTTTAGCTGTTTAAGCGTGAAAGCGGAACAGACAGACAGACAGAGTTACTTTCACATTTATAAAATTAGTATGGATTAATATCCTAATTAAAATGTTTGAAAATTTGTTCGACAATGACACCTGAGGCAATATACAGATTAAATAATTAAATTATAGACCATATAAACCAGCAGTGCTTGACGTTTCGACCTGGTTGCACCAACCGTGATCGTGATCATCAGTGCCTAGACTCAACTTATGACCAAAACTACTTAGTTTTAAGTCTAAGCGTCAAGCTGGCCAACTGGCCAGTTGGTTTATTGACTAGTGACTCTGACACGGTGTCCTGTGTCAGGGTGCCACTTTGTATGATCCATAAATTGATGTTCCGAGTCTGGGTGTACTTTGCGTCCGTGGTTTGTATCTATGTAAAGTCCCCAGCGACACGGAACTTGTATGTTGTACGGTAGTGCGGTAATTGTCTTTTTTTAATTAAAAAGAAAAAGCAATATGTAAGGTAAACGCTCAATGAGTCGGCTTTGCGGTCAGCCAGTTAACTAGTCGGCCAAAGTCATAATCTGCCGTTTTCCCGATTATCATCAGGTACATATACAGCTGCGAAACTTTCACTTTTGCACAAAAAAGAAAAAACAAAAAATCTGAACACGATCGATTGAAATTTAAGTCTACGGCTGGACGTAGTTAGTGGGCTGCTAATTCAGTCGTTCTCCTTTTATTTATGTCTTCATACACGCCGCCGATAGCCCCTAATTACGCGGCCGACACAAAAACGCTAATCGCGCATCGTACACATACGGACGCACCCTTAAAAACGATTTACAACATAGCTCATTCAAACCAATATACACTTTATGCGCCAAATTTTAAAATCCAATTTTAAATACAAAAGAAAATTCTTATTCCATTATCAGAATGAAACTATGCATTAAAATTATACACATAATGTCATAATCACCTATTTCATATCCATTGAAAATTCAACTCATATCTTACTATAAATAAAACTCAATTTCAAAGTAAGCGTTCACCAGAAGCAGTTACTTCATTTTCCTAATTCAAATTCATATCACACCGTTCAATCAAAATTGATCCCTCGGCTTAAAAACATAAGGTGTAATTTAGCATGTGTATAATTTGTAGATACAGGCTGATTTTATTTCTCGATGTCGCGATGCAGACGCAGCGTTAATGAGCGCGGGTACGTTCAGATTCCAGCACAGCTATGTTAGTGGTATCGGCTTTTGTCGGCGCGACGAGACTTTTTGCGATTTAGAGTGATAACAATGAGCGGGCGAGACAGATAACTAAAGACATGTGATAATGTGCCAGATAATTAATTAATGTTTTGCGCTTACTTGTTATTATTAGAATGAGATTTTACGTTAAGCAACTAAGGCAGTTTTGTAGGTAACGTAAAGGCTTAACATTTTCTTAAGGTAACTTGACATAAAAGATAAAAAAAATCTTGCTAGACATGATTGTTTGTGACTATATATAAAGTATCCTATCTAGTATTCAAAAGAAAGCCGAAAATAAGTGTGTTCTGAAGACCTTTCAGCTTTCACCAATAGTACTTACAGGGTTGTAGTTAGAATAGATTGGAGTCACACAACGTCATCTGATCCCAAACTAAGCAGAGCTTGTACTATGGCAACCAGACAACTGATAAACATAGGTAGGTACTTATATTTTCCAAATACATAAATATTAAAAATAAATAATACCCAGACATAGAATAAACCATCGTGCTCATCACATAAAGTTTTATCCTGGGTGGGGATAGAACCTACGACCTCTCGCGTAGAAGTCGGATACACTCCCACCGCTCCACAGAGGCAGTCAGTCTAGATCAACTAGATAGAGTCGACATCGCTGTATTATTCAAAGAACTCCGTTCTTTGAATCGACCACAATGGAAGAAGAAAGGAGAGGCTCAGTGGGACAATATTGGCTATTAACAATATAACAGATAAGAATCATATCATATTTGGCTTCAACGTCTTGCAATGACACCAGTATTGATTCTGCCACATTCCCTTACTACAGAGAAGTTAAGAGGACGATGAAGACAATCTTATAGGTATGCAAGAATATTACTGCCTCTGTGGCGCGGTGGAAGTGAATCCGCAACTGCTACGCAAGAGGTCGTGGGTTCGAACCCCACCCAGGATAAAACTTTGTGTGGTGAGCACGTTGGTTTATTCAGTGTCTGGCTGTTATTTATCTATATGTATGTATTTAAAAATAAAAAAGTATGTATTAGTTGTCTGGTTGCCATATTGGGTTTGGGATCAGATAGCGTTGTGTGAATTGTCCCAAGATATTATTGTTATTAACAAGAAAATATTATAAAAATAAGTACCCGACTGCATAAACATACTGATAAATTACAAAGCTTAGGTCATTTCTACAATTGAATCGAATCTAGCGACACTTCATTACGATTAAATCCATCATACCGTTTGGGCTGTTGAGAGTGCTAAAGAAATAATTATATACATATACCTTCTTTCTGGAACAGTCGGGTGACAACAATCTGCATCCAAATTTCTGGACTACGGACGACAACCGCATCAAGGATATATTTTTGAATAGAGTCATTACGTCACCGAACGGATCTGTATGCGTAAAATAAGATACAAAAGTCAGTCGTTCCGTGTTTATTGTAAAGGAAGCTATCTGCAGATAGAAGAAGAAAGAAAGAAAGAAAGAAAAATCGTTTATTTGTCTTTCTTTCTTTCTTTCTTTCTTCTTCAGATCAAATCCTTTCAAAATTAATATAGACAGAGGCAGACAAAATATCTTAAAATTGGTTATTGGTGGTTCTTATGTCTCTTGATCTTGTCCGATTTTAATTTGATTTGTTTCATAATGATAGGAATTGGCTTAAAATCTGTCCGCAACTTGCTTTACTTTCTTTTGTAACTTATGATGTAACAGGAATTTTGTATCACCGTTTAAGTTAGGAAGGAGAACGACTTTGACGTTATCACTGCTATGTATAATCTTAAGTACACTTAAGATAAAATGTTGTTGAAAACTCCAGTCAAAATATGTAGTACTAGCTGGCCCGCCCAACATGGTCTGTGTCAATTTTCCCCGTTTTTGCAATATTTTTAACTACTGCTTACTTCCTGTTGGGTTTAGCGTGATGTTATATAGCCTATAGCCATCCTCGATAAATGGGCTATCCAACAGTAAAATAAGTTTTCTATTCGACACAGTAGTTATTGAAATTATCGCGGTTAAACAAACTCTTTAGCTTTTTAATATTAGTTTGACTGCCTCTGTGGCACGGTGGGAATGTGTCTGACTGTAGCAGTCAGACTCAGTCACAGGCGGTCGTGGGTTCGATTCCCACACGGGACATCACTTTGTGATGCACAAATTCTTGTCCGTGACTTGTATGTTTGTAAAGTTCCCCGCGACACAGCCCTACTGCGGCAGACGTCATTAAAAAAAAATAGTAGATTTAAATTCAAATACTATACATATTGCGTTAATTTGTGATTTCATAAAGAAAATTAAGTAAGAGAACTAAGATATACGAAAGTAAAAGTAGTATCTCGGTAAGCCTACAATACAAATATTTATAGAGTTTTTCTCCACAAGTGAGATTTAAAACAAAATAATCTGCATCCAAATCTCGAGTCCTGGAATGGCAACAGCGCTGCAGCGTTCGAATGGAGTCATTACACCATCGAACAGGTCTGTAGGCCTTAATTACGACGCATAAGTCAACTGCGACGTGTTTGTTTCACTCTTTGTGCTAATTTGTTTTAGTGCTATCTGATCTGAGGGTATTAGGGTTGGGATTTTAAAGTTATTTGCTTTAGAGCGATTTTTAATCAATATGATCTAATGAAAAAGCTTTTGAAATGATCAAATAATATATTCATTTAAGCTTCACAAACAGATTTTGTTTCTAATGACAAATTTTAGCTGTTTCGTTAGCAACTACTCAGATATGGAACTATATCCGAGAATCTGTCCTGAGTCAGGCTGGATAAATGGGGAAAAGGAGAAGAATTGAAGGGTGAATTCTCGGCTATTCGTTACGGTATTCAACCTATGCTGGATTTTTGAAGGTGTGTAAATTTATAACTAGGCTACTTGGTAAGTATAAAGGAGTACAGTTGAGCCCGCGCTGATCTCATTTACCGCAAATTGCCGTCTGCATTCTACTAACAACTCTAAATGAATTTATATAAGAATGATTTTTCATGGATAATCAAGTTCATGCGTGAGATACTGTTTTAAATAAGTTGTGAAAATAACAGCAAACTAATTCGTCATCGTTTTTTTTTTCAAGATATCCAGCAATGTGAGAACACCTCCAGCTAAGCTCTCCGTTAGGAGTGGATTCACGTCGGTAGCAATTATGCTACCGACGAATCGTGAGGTCGCGGGTTCGAATCCTATCCATTAAGATAGGATTCGAACCCGCGACCTCACGATTGCGAGACCGATGCCTTAGCCATTAGGCTGCCGTCGCTTCATAGAAATAACTATGTGTAAAATCTACAAAACCATTTATTTACCAAAAATACTTGACATTTAAAGCAGTTGATTACATTGAAATCAATTAAGAATAGGTCACATTTGATTTGAGTTGTGTTTTTTTAAACTTAACCCTTTTTATTTTAAGTTAAGTAAAGAACATTTTTAATTCTAGAACATGCCAACCCTATACAGAATAAGTTACACAAATCTACACTTCGGCGTGAAATTAATTTCTGCCAATCGATTGCGGCATTTTTGCACAGACAGCTATCAAAATTAAGATCAAAGAGTGCAATGAAGCCACTACATTGTAATATTCACCTCACAGAATTTAAATAAACTTCTGTCGAACTTAATTATGATATTTTTGAGAAACTGCCACAATTTACAGTTTATCTTCGATAAGAATGACAAATATAGTCAGTTTCGCGATAATGGAAGCCAAGTGCCTTTATTTATTTAATATTTTTCTTCGCGTTAAAAGTGTTAGTCTTACTTAATATGAAGCACTCTTATATCTATTTCAGAGATATATTTTTTTGCACTGATTATACCTATATCTATACTTCACTACATAGTTTAAAACAAAGTCGCTTTTTCTGTCCCTATATCCCTATGTATGCTTAAATCTTTAAAACTACGCAACGGATTTTGATGCGGTTTTTTTAATAGATAGAGTGATTGAAGAGGAAGGTTTATATGTATAATAACATCCATTCAATAGTGGAGAAATAAGGAGCGGAGCAGCAATAAGAAATGTTGCAAAAACGGGGAAAATTTACGCAGACGAAGTTGCGCGGGTCAGCTAGTATATTATAAAGCTGAAGAGCTTGTTTGTTTGAACGCGATAATCTCTGAAACTACTGGTCCGAATTGAAAAAATAATTTATTGATGGATAGCCCATTTATCGAGGAAGGCTTTAGGCTATATAACATCACGCTACGACCAATAGGAGCGGAGCAATGAAAAATGTTGCAAAAACTATTGGAAAAATTTACGCAGACAAAGTTGCGCGCGTCAGCTAGTTAAGTAAGTATAACACTTTTTAGAGCCTTAAAATAAAATATTTACGCGATTAAGACCCGTACGTAGCTTATAAAATTCTATAATCCTCTACTCTGGCTTCGCGCTGCCAATGTTGACTGTCAGGTCAAATCGGTCTCTTTTTATGAAATGTCAAAACGACAAGCTCTATAGAAATGTGTATGGAATAGAAACCTATGACGTCATAAGTTCCTATCGTCAAATCATTACTTTTAGTATTTACTTTCATGTTAAAATGTAAAATAACAGTTATTTTCAGAGCATTTTAAGATCTACTATTATATGATTAGTATAAAATGATTTACTTTTATTGTAGTCAACTACCCAATTGGCTGCCGCGCAGTCCGACCTGTTTTTCGAGCTGCAGCAGTCAGGATTTCGTAGCTTCTTAGTCCGCGGGCTCCCCTACACCGTAATATGTTTGAGTGGCTGCCTAGTGAGCCTAACTGCACAACAATACAGTCTTTTCGACTTAACATATAAAGGGTCTTTCAACAAAGACGGGTCGATGTTAAAATTGAATAAAACTAGATGTGTGTGAGATATTAACGAAATTTATTTTTTATTTGAAAGGCCCGTTTATGCCATTATGCATGAAATATGACATCGTTCAAATGTCCGCCGCGGCTTCGCATGGTGGCACAAATCCGAGAGGTCCATATTTTAATGACTCTGCTGCATAGATCCGGCTGAATCTGAGCGATGGCCTGCGTTATGTTGGCTTTCAGGGCAACGGTCGAATGTGGTTTATTGGCATAGACCTGCGACTTCAGAAAACCCCACAAGAAAAAGTCTAGCGGAGTCAAATCACACGATCTTGGTGGCCAATTCACGTCACCTCTGCGAGAGATAACCCTACCCGCAAACCGTTCATGCAGAATGTCGATTGTGTCGTTCGCTGTGTGGCAAGTAGCGCCATCTTGCTGGAACCACATGTCATTCACGTCCATATTGTTCAATTTAAGCCAAAAGAAATTGTTTATCATTGATCTGTAGCGCTCACCGTTGACGGTGCTGGCCTCGCCAACTTCGTTTTCGAAGAAGTACGGACCAATGACGCCGCCAGACCAAAATCCGCACCAAACAGTTACTTTTTGTGGATGCATTGCTATCTGGTGAACCTCATGTGGGTTGTGGTCATCCCATATACGGCAATTTTGCTTATTAACAAAACCATTCATCCAAAAATGTGCCTCGTCGCTAAAGATTATTTTTTGGCCAAAATCGGGGTCCTCTTCCAAGCGTTCCGACGCCCATTCAGCGAACACACGGCGTTGTCTATGGTCATTAACTTTGAGCTCCTGGGTCAGTTGGATCTTGTATGGATGCAGACCCAAGTCCCGACGCAAAATTCTCCAAGTTGAAGTCTGCGAAAGGCCGAGTTCTTGTGCACGGCGAGAAATCGACTGCTTCGGAGTCTCCTGAACACTCTCACGTACAGCGGCGATGTTCTCGGCCGATCTGGCGTTCCTTTGACGTAAAGGTGTTGGTTGGTTGTTTACCGAACCGGTCGTCTCGAATTTAGTCACCAATCGTTGGAGAGTAGACTTTGAAGGGCCACCGCGTCTGCCGTAAAATGGGCGCAATGCGCGCAACGTTTTCACTAACGAACACTCATTTTGATAATAAAGTTTTATCATTTGCACATGCTGCTCAACCGTGTAACTTGCCATGGTGATTTGGCATCAGTGACTGAATAAGAAAAAACAGATTTGACAGATGCCGCCAAATCAAAATGGCCGCCACAGATTATTAATATCGACCCGCTCTATTTGAAAGACCCTTTATTTCAAAAGCTGTGGAAAAGACAATATTTTAACAACTCCAAGAAGAGACAACAAAGTCATTGCAAAAATCTTTGTATCATCTTAATTTAGCACCTTATAAAGAGTCAGATAAAATACAATGTAACTATAAACATAATTAAATTCCTATTGCCAAATACAGCAAAGATACAACAGGAATTATTCCCACACTCAGTATTGCCAACACAATAAAATCCTTTCTCCTTATTTGAATTGGCAACACTCAGATACAGTTTAACTTCTTACTAAACAGGCGAAGGAATCATGTATTCAGCCTTTTTTACTTTTTTTTTTTAAATATGGCGGTCAAGTAAGAACTACATAACATGTTCCGTATCAAGAGATATCATAATTAAGTCTGATGGCGTCGTGTTTAAATTAAATTATGTTGGAATTAAACGTTATTGTAGGTATAAATCGGTGCGGGATCACGGGCGCGGCTGCGCAGGCGCCGCTGTTACGCGACGTGTGATGTATTGGCCGACACACCTATGCGATACCGGCGGAGCGGGCAGTGTGGTCGAAGATGAAAGAGATTGGAGAATGCAGAATAATATATATTTATTTTTAACACATAGCTAAATTTTAAAATTAATTGTGCGTTCTGGAAGATATTTCAGTATGCCAGTCAAAGCGTCTATAATAGAGATATGAATACCTTTTTGATTACAACTGCAAGTTTAGACTCTAGAGACTTTGATTTTAGACTTACATCTGCTTGTGTGTAAACCGAGACTTCCATTAGTGCTTATTCTTAGAATCACTGTTCTAAAAAAACGTCATGATATATAATAGGATAAATTGTCTGAAATATAAGAAACTGTTTCAAACCAAACGGCCTCTGTGGCGCGGTGGGACTGTGTTGTGGGTTCGATTCCCAAACGGGACACTACTTTGTGTGATCCATGAGTTGTTGTTTCGAGTCTGGGTGTACTTTGTTTCCGTGAATTGAATGTTTGTCAAGTCCCCCGCGACACAGGGCTTGTACCCTAATGCGGGAGTTGTCTTTTAAATAGGTATGAAAAAAAAAAAAAAATTATATATTCATGATGTTTCCCACTTCTCCTACTACAATTTTATTTCATGTAGAATTATAGTTTTTGTCAGTCACATCAGTCCTCCAAATGGTGAATGCATCACCTTATCAATATTGGCAATATTATAAATATTGGCAAAAACGTGATAGCAAATTTTAATTTCCTAGTTCTTTTCTCCGGTATAAAAATTGCTTTGCGATTTTGGCATTAGGCATTAGAATCATGATAATGACTAACAAGTGTAGCTTTTGCTCCGAAATATTAATAAGTAACTAGCCGACGCCTCGCAGTTTCCTCCGCTTCTTTCTCGTTTTTGTGGGAATACAGGGATAAAAAGTAGCCTATGTCACCCGGGGATAGTGTGACTTCATCTGTGAAAGCATTTTTGAAATCGGTTTAGTAGTTTACTCGTTACGTACAAAAACACAAATCTGTACACTTTATAATTAGATTAATTTTAAGTTTGATTTTTTCTAAAAACGCCATATTCTCTTACCTTGGACCCCCATCTAAATGAAAATACAGCTTAATCTGCGCACCGCTTCCATTTAACCGTGTTTGTTTTATTTGTGGGAATCAATAAACTTCGCCGATCATACCGGAGTCCATTATCGCTAGGTAACAGATATCTTTGAGCACATGTGAACTGCTTTTTGTTTGTGCCTGCAATGATGTTCTTAATTCTGAAACGAAAAAAGAAATAATCAAAATATTTTTCTACTTATTCTTACAAAAAAAACCACTTCAAAGTCGAAGTCTGCCTCTGTGGCGCGGTGGGAGTGTGTCCGACTGCTACGCAAGCTGCTATGTATGTATTTCTAAATATGGTATGTTTATCAGTTACAATAATTGCACTTTTGAAAGATAGAAAAATTTGAAGTCCAGACCCAGGAATCGAACCCGAGACTTCCGTAGCCAAACCGGGGCCAGAAGCGAACCACCTATCTGGACTATGTTACTAGACCTCAATTTTTTCTATCCCTTGATGCTCGCGAGTTGGGCCCTCGCATGCGCCATCTAGCCGGTAGTTAAAGAACTATCACGGCTTTTGTTATTGCTTCGTTACAGAGAGAATTTTGACAAATTATGATGTCGCAGGCCAAATATTGTCTAAGGCACCTGTCCCACCATTGCCAATGAGCGAGAAGCGAGTAGCGATTTATCGCTGTAGAAACGTACAACAGATGTATTTTGTAGATCCCGTCCGTGTAAACAGAAGAGATGCAGTATAGAGCCAGTACTTGCCGGCAGTGTGAACACTCAGCGATCAACTATTAATATCTGTATCTGTTTTGTTTACACGGGATCTACATAAGTATCTCTTTTTCTCGCCGTTGGTCGGACAGGTGCCTTACTTCAAACTTATCGTATCCAACCATCCCTAGAACAAAAAGGTTGGATACATAAGTGGATAGAAGGGATAATTTTCTTCACCATCGAACTGTATTTAGTTTTATGGGGGTTCCATATGTTTTTTTTTTACAGATGACTCCCGTTGTAAGGTACAAGCCCTGTGTCGCGGGGGACTTTACAAACATACAAGTCACGGATACAAAGGACACCCAGACTCGGAACAACGATTTGTGGATAACCCAAAGTGGTGTTCCGTGTGGAAATCGAACCCACGACCTCTTGCGTAGCAGTCGGATGCCTCCCACCGCGCCACAGAGGCAGTCACTAGTCTCTAACCTACTCCGAACTAATGCGTATCTCGCATTATAATCCTTAAGTCCTGAAAGGCCTACAGATATTAACAATATGTGGTCTAAATGATAGTTCGGCAGAGAATAAGATGCCGAGGTCTCACACGATTGTGACCATTGACATATAGACCTGGAGGCCAATTCATCATTACAGTTGCAGTGCAGTTGCAGTTAAGTTTCGATTAAAATGGCCATTTTCGTATTCTTGTAAATTTGGGATCGATCGCAAAAACGCTTGCGCACCGAGTACGGTGCGCAAGCGTTTTTGAGATTAAGAGTGTAATAACTCTAGTAAGAGTTATTGCGCTCTCGAGACGCATACTTACGCGAATTGACCCCCTGGACCGCGCCATCCCTTTTAATTAAAAAGTAAATATTGACTGCAAAGCACGAAAGAGAGAAAAAACTCGTGTCTCTTTGACAGGTAGGTATTGTCCACAAAGTAGCGTTGAGTCGTGGGAATAACTTCGTACGTCAATGGGAATAACTTCTCCCTCCATCTTGTATTTATAACTCCATCTTGTGGTTCTACTGCTCGCGCGTTTTTGTAGCCTGTGGCAATTGGAACAAAATATGATTCTGCGACACGTCTATATATTTTGTTAGTTTGGTAATGTAATATTGTATTCATATTTCCAAAATGAAGAATGATGATATATAACAAACTCATTTCATGCTGGCAAATGTAAATATAGTTTAGTCACTGCCTGTGCTGCTAATTCTAATTTCTTAATTATAGTGATAACGGATCCGCGATAAATATTCTTCTAAATTTGACCGTCAAAATCAAGACTGTAAGCTAACTAGACGCGTTATTTTGATTGGAATACACAAACCTTTGCAAAAATTACGACAAGCTTGATGTTGATTAGTTCTCCCGTACAGCCTTGAGCGCTAGTGTAACATAGTGGAATACATAATTGGTTTCTCGTCGCTGTGGCAACGCCGTGGACGAGGCTATATGTTAAGGGAATACACTGGGAAAGACGCCTGGAATTCACATATAGCCTAGAAGTCACTGTGACCTAAGTATTCGTTTAAAAGATATCCCTAAGGTTTAGTCTCACCCTGAAGTCGACTATGCACCTTGGTGGAGTGGCCTTAACATCGACTAGTTTGATTTAAGTGTGATTTAAGGAGTTGGCTTCTGGTTTGTCGAAGGAGTCGCACATTGTCAATGTTTAAATGTAAACTCAAATGTCAAATGCACCCTTCCTCGCTCTATCCACATCTGATTATGAGACCGTAGAAAACTCTATTCGAAATCAATAGTCACGAAGTGTGAGTATGTTTGACTGCTACGCAAGAGGTCGTGGGTTCGATTCCCACACGGGACACCACTTTGTGTGATGCACAAATTGTTGTTCCGAATCTGGGTGTACTTTTATTCGTGACTTGCATGTTTGTAAAGTCCCCCGCGACACAGGGCTTCTAAACTAATGCGGGAGTCGTCTTTAAAAAAAAAAGTGTTTTTTCTAATAGATACCTTCTTGGCACACTGGGCTGTTCTATTTTCTGTCATAAAACACTGAGAGTACAGAAGGATAAGCAATATTGTATATTTCAAAGTGTAATGACTAGTTTAACGCAGTTAAATTTTAAAAAAGACTAGAGAGGTGTCAAGGGACACCCGGATGGAACGAAGTTCCTTTCGAATCATTAGTGAAGGAATTGTAATAAAATTTTATTTAACTTCAAAAATAATCGTCGCGACACCACACTTTTCAATGCGAAATAGAAAGACGAAACTAAAAATAACTATATTTTGGTCTTATTTTTTTCCGTCTAGCCCCCTTTCGCAACGTGTTATAAGGAACTTCGTTCCAAAAGCCGCACGGAGCTACATACGCATAGACACCCAGCCCCGAAATCTCGAAACATCTTCCGAACAATATAATCCGAATTGGTCTGTGATTCTTGTTGTGTACGAAGTGCGTCGTTCGAACGTTATACGTATGAATGTTAATTACCTTTTGTACTCTCGTATTTTGTATTTCTAAGCTCACCGAAGCGTACCTTAGGGACGCTATATCTATCGATACTATAGTTAGGTATCTATGTAGATACATTCAGTACTTACGTTAGTCGTTACTTTTTACTGTTCGTACTCTTTTTATTAAAACCGCAACTGTTTTGTACGATATTAATCAAGTGTGTTTTTTATGAAAAATCCATTATAAATAGTTATGAACTTGTACTTGTTAACTGTTATATAGAAAAACTAGTTTGTGCTGTGACTTCGTCTGCATAGAAGCCTGTCCGTCTATTATATCTTCATTAATATTGACCTATTGATAATACTGTACCGGACTTTGAAATTAATCAACAATTTGATAGGGGTAATTCCGTACACACATATAATTTTTATTTTTATTTTTACTTTATTGGAAAACAAACACTATTAAATTACAGAATTTAGATGTCAAACTAAAATTTAGATGAAAGTACAATCCACTACGTTTCCACTTATTACTACGTTAGTTAAAAGGTATAGTTAAGTAAGGTCAGTAAGGTGAAGCTAAGTTGGTTAAGTTTTACTTTTACTAGATTTCAGTAATGTTTTAACATTAAAGTCTTATGTTATTCTAAGACTATGAAGAGCAGCATTTTTAAAAGAGTGGCGACTTGTAACAAATATATCTAATCTATACTAATATTATAAAGCGGAAGAGTTTGTTTGTTTAAATGCGCTAATCTCAGGATCTACTGGTCCGATTTGAAAAATTCTTTTTTTGTTGGATAGCCCATTTATCGAGGAAGGCTATAGGCTATATAACATCGCGCTACGATTAATACGAGCGGAGAAGCGACGATAAATGTTTAAAAAACGGGGAAAAATTACGCATACGTAGTTGCGCTGGACAGCTAGTTATATATATTTCGGGACTTACCGATCGAGATATCGTCAGTCGACCCGTGACCACGATCGGTGCAATTCGATCGAAACGTCGGGTAAATAAAAGGTTCGTACCTTTAAATAATTCACGCGATTAAGTCCCAAAATATAATTAATATGTATAAAAATCTAGAAAGTTTAAAAACAATAAATATGTATAAGTTAACAAAATTATTATTTAATTAAACTATAATACGTTCGTAATACATCAAAAAAGTCAAATGGTCGTTTTGGTCGTCATCTATCCGGTTTTAGGTTACAGCGGCCAATCATCATAGACTAGCCATCCACGCAGTTGATATTTATTTAGAGTGTACAAGTGTGTGTGCAGGCAGAAGTGCACTCTTTATGCCTTCACTCTCATAGTCTGATGGGAATTAAATCTGAAACAATTGGAGAGAGATTAGGCACAGGATTGACGGCTTAACGTGTTCTCAAAAACACGAAAAGGTGGTGACCCCGTGTGATTTTTCCCTTTCGTGTCTGATGAGCTCGTTGCGAGTTTTATCCTTTACTAGCTGACCCGAGCAACTTCGTCTGCATAAATTTTCCTCGTTTTAGTAACATTTTTCATTACTGCTCCGCTCCTATTGGTCACAGCGTGATGTTATATAGCCTATAACCTTCCTCAATAAATGGGCTATCCAACAGTAAAATAATTTATCAATTCGGACCAGTAGTTCTTCAGATTACCACGTTCAAACAAACAAACTCTTCAGCTTTATAATATTAGTATAGATATAAACTTGAAGCTTTAGTAGTCTGCTGCGCAACTTTGAATTGGTGGACCAGGCCAACCATAACTGTCCACATCTAGGATCCTGTCTAGGTAGATCAAAACATATAAGACAAATATTTAAGCACTATTTTTACTACGGAACAGGTTTTTACATTGTAAGTGGCTCCCTCCTACTACAGTAGGATCAACGTAACTAGGCCGGACTGAAGTAGGCGACAAGTGGTTGCGCAGATGCATTTTTTGGAAGTAAATGGTGACAGGAAGCGGGAGGCGGGGGCGGTAACTAAACCAAGAGAATTAGAGATGCGATTACGCATTACATTTTCATAATTAGTATTATTAACTCATGTTTTTGTGATTATTTTCGCAAACAAATTGTTTTTCAAAGTTTCTTTAGTATTTACTGTAGGTAACTGTTCTAAATTTAAACTTATATGAACTCATTTTAGTATTTTTAATCGATTAAACATAATTAATCGTTTTCGTAAGTAATTTTAGGGTCGCATCTCTATGACATGCGCGGAAGTGTTAAGAACCTAACTTCAATCCGGTCAAGTTACGTTGATCCTACTGTATGTTGTACTTCTTGAGATTGATATATCCAATCTCATTTACTTGTCTTTTGATTTTTTTTATCTCTTGTTTTTGCATCAGTCTTATATTATGGTGTATAATATAATGGCAGCACCTTACCTGCATATACAGTTTATAAACAAAGAAACATTGTGAACAAAGAGTGGCCGCGAGTTTTTATTGCCTCGTTCATTTCTTTGGCCTTACCTATTGTTTGCGTACATGTAGAATATTCTTTTTACAAGAGTAGTATTTGTTTCCTAAGTAAATAAAGAATTGTTATTATTTATAACAGTTCGTCACTTAGACCATAGATTAATTTGAAAATCGCTATAGCGCTTTATATAGGCCACAACAGATTTTTTACCTAACTACATTATATGCAGATCTTATGAAAGTAACACCGCTTGCTGTTCACTGGCTTTTTATCTACTCTCGTTGTTCAATTATCTCTTAAGGTGAATCCACACATAATATATAAGTATTTTTATGTAAAAAAACATTTTGCAATAGAATTTTACTTCTGTTCATTTCATTTATGATGCTATAAGAGAGCGATATAGTGCTTCACGATCCCTAACGAACCAGTGAGTGTCAAAGAAATGTATTTGAAATGCATTTCTTATTTTTTTTTTTTCAGAAATCTAAATAGAAAATAATTGTAGGTGCCTGTAACCTGAACTTGACATAATGTTAATGTGTTGTGTTTTAATTCTATCATACGGTATTATAGTGCATTCAGTTTAAAAAAAATAAATTATGTTCAAGTGAAATTTCTCTTTTTATGATATAATTAGATATCGAATAATCAGATGCATATTCACCTAAAATTCAGCTGTTGGTGTTATATGGAAAGCGTTTTTTTATGGACAAAATCTTTACTATCTTTCATATATTTTCTGTACCTAAGTATGTACAAAATAAATAAATATTTTGTAAGGTATCCTTAACAAATAAATAAATAGTAGAGTTCCTTCACACCCTACATACACACTTATTTGATTGAGGACTAGTAAAGCTATCCCGGCATCCCAGGATTTTATTTTTAATAAAAAAATCTCAGAAGCCCCTTCCATTATATGTTGGCTGAAAATTTACTTTAGGTAAATATTCATCCGATTTGATAATCGGATGCATATTTACCTAAAACACGATCTCTAGTTATAATCTATACGATGACCGACGTTTTAACGTGTTCTTTGGTACAGAGCCATGTGACAAAGTAGCATCTTTTACATAGATACTTGTGATCCTAAGTTTATGCTTGTGATACAAGGAAAACAACAACGGTCATTTTGAAGTTGTAAAAATGGCGGCAAACTAACATGTTACTATTTTTACAGCTCCGCGTTTGACGTGCGAAAACACAGAATAAATATACTCTACGAGTGCAAAATATACTTGAAATGTGTGATAACTTGAGAAGAACGAGACTTGAAAAAAAAAACTTGAAACTAAAAGAATATAAACTTGAAACTGGCGAATGTACAGAATGTGCGAGCCATAATCCCTACCGAGTAATATTGGAGGGAAGTGAAAAAAAAATGTCATTTGTCATTTGTGTCGAAAAAGGTTTACAGGATGGCGGTAATTCGATTCGGCATTCGAAATTTCTGTCACTTTGTACGGGGTAAGCAGACTATCGTACTAGTATGAGGACAGTGCTAAGGATGTCACGGATACATGGATATGATATTTTACACTGGATACGGTTACGTATGTAAAATTATTTCGGATTATCCGTTAGTTTCGGATAGTCTCGGTTACGGATTTTTGAGGAATCTAAGTAAAATACTAATAAGCATTAAAAAAAAATACAATTAGTCGTTTACCTACGAGTAAGTACTTATTATAGCTATAATCTCCATATTTCTTAAGTTATCTATTTAAAAGTGATGTAAGAAAATTATTACTATACCTAGTTGTTTTCTATTATATTCTTCAATATCTCTTTATGAGCTATTAGAACACATCACCAGTCTGCAAGAGACACGCGCTCAGGCTCGGCCGGCAAAACCAAAAACCAGGTTTTTGATAAGGAGTATAAATTTTATACTTCGTCCATATCCATAATTATCCCGAACCGTATTTCGTAACCGAAACCGAATCTATAGAATATCCGATAGATTCGGTTTCGGTTACGGAGCTCCATAACAGCCTTGGTCAGTGCATAACCTTTATTTTTCTCCCTCTGAGTTTACTGATATATGACTTAGAAACATTGGTTCACAAAAAGCAACTAAGATGTGGAAGCACCATTAACTTGCAATTACACTGTTGTTAGGAAATGTTGCCTATATGTAAAAAGCGAGCGATAATTATTTTGATTGTTTTATTGCTCTGTGATATAGTAACAGGGTATTGTTTGCGTGTAATATTGCTATTTTTGTTCAGCAAATACGCGGGGCTAATTGGAAAATTAGTTGGTGAAGCTTCCGTCATTTCTGACTTAGCGTTGTATAGTTCGTACTTTTTTTTGTAGTAGATGAGTGCGATAGCATCATAATTTAAAGATGAATGATTGGGTAAGGTGTTACGACCTCCAACAAAAAGGGTGGTGATGGTGAATGGGGTAATAGATAACGTTGAACGCGAGAACTTCATTTTCGGGATTTAGTATTTCTTAGTAATTTTATAGGCATTTCTTGCCAATTACTTTACAAATACAATAATTGCATTTTTGAAAGATGAAAAAATAGATGTAAGATAGCGCATGCGAGGGCCCAACTCGCGAGCATGAAAGGATTAAACTATAACTATTTATTATACGGGAAATAACGCGCATTGTTTACCTTAAAATTGCTTGACCACAGCCGGTGCAACCTGGTCGAAACGTCAAGCAATTTTAAGGTAAACAATGCGCGTTAATTCCCGTATAATAAATAGTTATAATTATGCAACGCGAAAGTTTAAATGTTGGGATTAAACTAAAGAAAAAAAATTGAGGTCTAGTAACATAGTCCAGATAGATGGTTCGATTCCGGCCCCGGTTAGGCATATGGAAGTCTCGGGTTCGATTCCTGGGTCTGGACTTCATTTTTTTCTATCTTTCGGAAATGCAATGATTGTATTTAGTATTTCAATCAATCCTATATTATTTGACAGGTATTGTCCACAAAGTAGCGTTGTCTCTTTCTTGAGAGTGGTCAATTTTGCGAGGCTATGGCGCAGTCCTGGTCGTCAATAATACTAAGGAACACATAGGTAGCCTATGCCATTACAATGTCACATATTATAAAAAAAGTCTTAAAAATATAATCCGCAGCTTTCTTCTGCTGTCATATAAAAACTAAGTCAACTGTATAGTGCATAAGCTTTCTGAGCGCTTGTAACCTATCTACACCTTTTTACTTAAAACATTATTGTAAGAGCCTAAGTGTGCTCTGCCTATAGATCAGCCTTAAGAGTCATTAAGAATGAGGACACGCTCTCAAAGACATTGAGAAATCATTTAAAAATTGACACTTGAATATAATTGATTAAATTACCTGCCATTCCGTGTTGAGTATAATTCGCTAATTATCTCATTATTAAGAAATCAATGATGAAGCGAGAAATACTACTAATGATACTGTTAATTATCGTATTATTGTTATACTTGGTATAATTGTACTTTATTATCTCTTAGTACACTGTGCTTACAAGCAATCGCATAGAAATATAACCGGTTATAATGCTTGACAACCCTTTTTGTAAATATTGTTGTTTATTCCCTTGGGGATTAATTTTCCAAAAAGTATAAACATGTTTATTAATACCTAACCAAAAAGATAAAGCTTTTTCAAGTTTTGCTTCTAAATCCACGGACTTTAGGCACCTGTCCGACTAACGACGAGAAAAAGAGTAGCGAGTAGCGATTTATCGCTCAAGATAATAGGTACATACTTATGTAGATCCCGTGTAAACAAAAGAAATACAGATATTAATAGTTGATCGCTGAGTGTTCCCACTGCCGGCGAGTACTCGCTTTACACTGCATCTCTTTTGTTTACACGGACGGGATCTACAAAATACCCTTTCGGCGTTTTAGGACCACAATGAGAAATGACCAGTTCTTGAAATGACCACTTCTTTAAATGCCTACTTCTAGAAATGACCACTTCTTAAAATGCCCACTTCTTGAAATGACCACTTCTTAAAATGACCACTCTTTTAAATGACCGTTTCTTGAAATGACCACTTCTTGATTTATAACAATAGACATGAAACCACCTTTTCTTTAGATTTTGACTTGATAACTGGCCACTTGTGGGGCTAGCATACCTACTAGAGTTTAATAATGACATTACTGTCATTTATGTCTTCAATAATGTGTGTGAAAATCTAGTAAACAGGCTTACGATGTTTGCATTTAAGACATAATAAATCCCCATTTATGTTTGTTTTTATATAAAAGTTAAAAGCATCAATACGGCTTGCAAGTGCAAGTCGGACTCGCATACCGAGCGTTCCGTACACAAATTTGTAGGTACATATTATAAATAGTTCAGAAATCGAGTCTCGCGTTTTATTTATGATTACATTAAAAATGTATAGATTTTACACCTTTTCCTAATACTTGTAGTGTAAGACAGTATTAGTTGCCAAATTTCATATTTCTAGGTGAACGGAAAATACCCTATAAATTTTGATTCTCTAGAGAGTGTGGAAATGTGCGTTTTTTTGAGGCATAAACGGCCGTATCTTTTTTTACGTTAACTTAGAAGTTTGAATGTTTTCACAGCTTCAAGGGGCTGGGGACCTGAGTAATGGGGACAATAACTTTCAATTGAATGACATTAGAATACTCAGATCTTCTTTCTAATCATAGTTTTTAAGTGGCCTGCTCTTTAAAAAGTATGATATCAGAAAAAACGTTTTTATTATTAGAAAACAAGTAGCTGGGCTTATTATATAAATTGTGATTGTGATAAACATAAATAATTGTCAGGTAATGGTCCTAAAATAATGAAAGCGTCTAAATATACTAGAAAAAGCTTATTTATATATAAATAGTCATTTCAAGAAGTGGTCATTTCCGGAAGTGGTCATTTCAAGAAGTGGACATTTCAAGAAGTGGTCTTTTCAAGAATTGGTCATTTCAAGAAGTGGTCATTTCGGGAAGTGGTCATTTTTAATTGTGGTCATTTCTCATTGTGGTCCTAAAACGCCGAAAGGCAAAATACATCGGGGTCCTTATTCAGTATGTTTTTTTTTTAATTTCACGACAAGCCCGCGCTAATTAGTGCATGCGCGGTGCGCTCAAAGATTTGCATGCATTTCTAAGAGCAGCTCTCTATTATATATACCATTATGTCAAGATTTTGACAGTTAAAAGCGCGGGCTTGACGAGAAAACGAAAAAAAAGATAGTGAATAAGGACCCTGCTGTACGTTTCTTAAGCGATAAATCGCTACTCGCTTCTCGCTCACCATTGGTGGTGGAACAGGTGCCTAAACCTGCCTTTTAACCTCTATTTAATCCCATTAGAGTTAGAATATATCTCTAATAGGTGCTTACGTCATAAAAGGAACCTATGGTTCCATGCTTTAGTAGTTTAGGATCATCGAAAGTCGCAAATGGTGAATAAATCAGGTAATATTATAACAAAGTTATGAATTAAAAAAGCGGACAAGTGCATACGTCGGGCCACGCACAATTTAGGGTTCCGTAGTCCCCCCCTCCCTCCTCCATCCAAATAATGGGGCTTAAGAAGCGGGTTTTTTCTTGTTTTTGTCTCATACTTACAATACAATACTTACAACGTTATACCTGTTGTTATTTCTCATTTGATCAGCTTTTACTCGTAAACCTATAAAGCCTACTTAGCTGTGATAGTTTCCCTTTTAATTTTACTATATATACTACTACCGTGATGTTTTTCACATACCCAACATCAACCATTTAGCTGGCGGGAGGAGGGGCACTTGAATCTTTAAAAAATGTGCACTTTAAAGGGTTCCGTTTTACCATTTCGGCTACGGATCCCTAAAAAAGACAGACTTTAATAGATAGATCATTGTTTACAATTGAAGTTTTTGCTTTGTCTTTAGCATAGAATCTGAATAAATAATGTATTTGCAAATTGCAGTAGGTTCTAGCAGCTGTAATTTATTGTTATTGATCTAGGCTGGGGTAATTGTTTATTGTATTTTTATACCACAAACAATTACCTTAATTGGAATTGGTTATTTAGAATGGATTAAAAAATAGATTAGTAGTATATCGACAAAATTCTCTTTGCTTCACAACATTTTTTTACGATGGTTATGTATAATATACGTTTAGTTGTTTGTTATAATTACCTACCTAGTTTATGAGCACGTTTTCTATGGTGTTAAGTTTTTTTTTTAAGTTTACCCCCTGGAATATCCTGAAATCATTTTTTATCTCTGGCCCTGGTTACAAAATAAATCTACCAAACTATTACTTTCTGCCGAAATTTGGCAGAAAGTAGTAGTTTGGTAGATTTATTTTTACTTTCTTTTCATTAAAGTTTTGTTTGATTTTTTGTTTTGTTTTTTTTGTAAAGATAACTAGCAATGTGGGATTGAGTCCCACATTACTAGCAATCTTGTTAACCCCTCCAGCTAAGCTCAAAGGCTTGTGTTAGGAGTGGGTATAATGGGTAGGATTCGAACCCGCGACCTCACGATTCCGAGACCGATGCCTTAGCCATTAGGCTACCGCCGCTTCCAAGTAAAATTATTAAGTACTGGATTAATAGAAAGCACCGTTGAAAACTGATTATATTTAGTTAAATCAAGATTTATAATTATATTGTTTGATAAAAACTGTTATAAAGCCTACTTACGCGTCCCCGATTTTGAAAACATTTTTTCCGCTTTGTCGAAAATCTTCATAACTTTTGAGAAAGCCTTATCTACATAACTAAAGGGTTGATCAAACATACTGAGGTCATATGCAGTTCAATTGAAAATAAAAAAACACTTTATAATCTAACGCAAACCACAAAACAAGCCACCACGTTCCGCGTTATAACCTTAGACAATGCTATAATTTATTAATAATTTAAACATGTGCAAAACATCAACACAAAACATCGAGAAAACAGAAGCAAAGTATCATACAAAGTCGCTCGAACAACGCACACAGACATAGCTCACGTACACGAAGTCTCAGTCCTCTGTCACAATACCGAAAGGACTCAAGCTAGCCTTCATGAGCGAAGTATTTATGAAGGTTTCCAACTGTACCATGGGCGTATTTAGGGAGTAATTGAGGGTTGAAACCATCTCCCCTTGAAATTGCAAAAAGGTAAAGGTACACAGTTCATATTTAGCCGGTGTTTAGTCAATTGTACCACGTAAAATGATGATCCTGAGTATTCCCATGAACTGTACCCTCGATAGGGTATGATAGCCCTATCATACCCTGCCGCAGAAATGACCAGACCAGGACCACAAACAGTACCCATTATTAACTGTGTCATATGGATGCAAAATTACATATTTCACTATTTCAAACCACTTTTATTTAATTTCTATTATATTTGCAACTTTTATGTAATGATTCTGTTTATTTTGTGATATTATTTAGGATAATCTTGTTAACTGCCGAAAGTACTTCGGGTACTTTTGGGGAACGTATAGGGCCATGTAAGCCGGGGCTCTTCTGCCCCGCCTGATTCTACCTACTATTAGTAACTTAATCCTGATAATTATCGCGAGTGCACAATAAATAAAAATGTCGTCCCAAATTAGATGCTGACACAAAGTTTTATTTCGGTGGTTAATTTTATGGTCTTCTAGTCTAGTACAGATTGCCTGTATTTTCCATCCATGTTATAGATTTTCTGTAACTCATTATAAACTTACACTTATTTATTCAAAATTGTATAATATAATTTATTCGATTTTTATTTCGCCGTGTCTTCAATTTCCATGGTACATTTCCAGTGGTTCTGCGGTTTTGGTGGCCCATTGTTTACCACAATTTTGACTAAAATTTAACAATATTTTAAAACAATTCCTTCATTAGCTGGATTTTGGATTTAAAATATTAATAACGTGATATTTTTGACGTCGAGCCGAATATAGTAAAGATTTATTGCAATATTTAATTTTGATACTTACTATGCCCAGTTTTTGTTGTCTTATTGACGTGATAACGCTTCAAGAACGAAAATCACAAAGATGATTGAAAAGGTGAGTGCTTATCCGGAGAAAGATAGTGTTTCTAAAATATATTAAGGAACCCCATCTCCGAAAATGTGTTGTCCGACTTAAACTATCAAGAGTTCATGTTTAGGAGCACTTGTTTTAGATTACTGTAGGACTATTATGTTTATAAAAAAAGGGACGTCCTAAAATGAACGTTCCATATAAAATATTAAACAGTAAATTGAAGCAACGGCTTCGAGATATACAATGCGATCTCTCTCTGCCCTTCAGTTAGCTGGAGTATCTTAAGCGCTTTGTGCTCAAGTTATCTTTGAAACATGTCTCAAAATGAAAATTCTTTAAGTGTAGATAGCAATAGGTAATCTCGGAACTAAGGAAGGTTGTAGGCTATATAAAATCACGTTACGACCAAAAGGAGCGGAACATCAATGAAAAATGTTGCAAAAACAAGAGAAATGGACGCAAACGAAGTTGCCCGGGTCAGCGAGTTTTATATAAGTGGGTATTTTTTAACATAAAATGATAATCAATCTATTTCAATTCAATTACAATTTCAGTGTTTTAATTTCTAATTTCGGTGGCGAGTATCAATTTCGATGGTTAGACAAGTTTTGTAAGTCCTTAGTGCCTTACTTAAGTAATATAATAATAATAGCTTTAGTCTAGAGATAAAAAACCATCGTCAGGCGAGGTTGTTTACACTTCCTTGGTCAAACTTTTTACAACTTTTGCATACTTATAATTAAGTATACAAATATTCATTTTGTGGCTGTTAGATTTAATCCATTTTATTGTCGCGTAAGACTATTTAGGGGTGTAGTTATAGAAGCTCGCACCAGGCGAGGCGGGGGAGGGGATGAGGGAAGAGGCTCGAGATTCGGTATCCATGAGCGATGTCTGTATCTGTCCGAAGGAAGTATTTATGAAGTTTGTCTTCTCTATTCTCTGTGTTATGTGACACGGTTACCGTATAATCACTTTGCATTAGTATTCAACACTAGATACGCGTTTCGACGGAGCGCAATTACGCGTTTTTCGTATCGTATAGGGAGACGCGTCTTAATTCGCACAAGTGTGCCTTTTTGTCTCATTATTGCGCTGCGTTTCAATCGATGACGAAGGATAACATGTCTTGCAAAAAACAAACTGTTATCGATAATTTGTTCAATGATGCAGAGATAATAATAATGTAGGTATACATTTATTTTTAAAAGACGACTCCCGCAGTAGCGTATAAGCCGCGGTGTCGCGGGGTACTTTACAAACATACAAGTCACGGACACAAAGTACACTCAGACTCGAAACAACAATTTGTGGATCACACAAAGTGGTGTCCCGTGTGGGAATCGAATCCACGGCCTCTTGAGCAGCAGTCGAACACACTCCCACCGCGCCACAGAGGCAGTCAGAAATGTATTGATCTATACCAAATATTATAAAGCTGAAGAGTTTGTTTGTTTGTTTGAATGCGGTAAACTCAGGAACTAATTATTCGAATTGAAAAATTCTTTCACTGTTTGATAGCCCATTTATCGAGGAAGGCTATAGGCTATAAAACATCACGCTACGACCAATAGGAGTGGAGCAGCAACGAGAAATGTTGCAAAAATTGGAAAAATTAACGACGAAGTTGCGCGGGACAGCTAGTGTCAATGTATATAGTTAAGTCTGTCTATAAATTATGCCGGATGTGGTAATGATAAAGGGTATACTAATATATATTTTTTTAAAGATGACTCCCGCAGAAGCATACAAGCCCTGTGTCGTGGGGGACTTTACAAACATACAAGTCACAGACACAAAGTAGACTCAGACTCGGAACAACAATTTGTGGATCACACAAAGTGGTGTCCCGATTTTAAAACCAATAATATGTATACCGTGAGAAGTGATATAAGACATATTATAATATTTTTTTATTATGATTGGGTTTGTGAAGCACACCGCGATACAGGGTTGTTCTATGGTCATTGACCGTAGAGACCATTAGAGGTCATGTAAGTGCAGTGTCACATCTGCATATTTATGTGTGCGCGTACGCAACTGCGCATGAGATAGTGCAGAGGTGCTCGGTAGGCACAAAGCTAAACTATCAGATGCGACACACTTCCGCGTATTCTAAGGTTCACAGTTAGGTGATACACGGCTGAATAAGATTAACAACTCGTGTGTTAAAACCATTAACAATTTTTAATCGGATTGTACCGAATGGTGTAAAGTAGGTACTCAAACGCATCTCGATTATAAAGCGACCCGTAGACAGTCAATCTAGATCTCGATTCGCGGTCAAAATGAATTATACTTAGTAATCCAGATTTTTTGACACCTTTTTTTTAAGATATCTTGCAATGTGGGATTCGGTTAGACATTAATAGCAATCATGTTAACCCCTCCAACTAAGCTCAAAGACTTGTGTTACGAGTGGGTTCACGTCGGTAGTACCTTTAATGAGTAGGATTCGAAACCACGACCTCTCGATTGCAAGACCGATGTCTTAGCCATTAGGCTACCGGCGCTTCTATTATTGTAAGTAGACATTGTTTTTACTATTGTTGTAAGTAGATGTTCTTACTATGTTGTACCTACTATGGCTGATTTTAGTTTATCTCATGTTCCAACTTTTTAATAGTATAATTTGCATCAGTCCTTTAACATGTGTAGGTGTATAGTATATTAGAGGCAACACCTTACCCCCATATCAAGTTTATAAACATTTAAACATTGTAAAATTAACAATTTGAAAAAAGTGGCTATGATGATTATGTTCTTATTGCCAGGTTCTTTTGTCCGGCTTTACCTATTGTTTGCGATCTTGGGATTACATGTTACAATACCGACGTGTAGCAAGGTTTGTTCGCATCCTAAGTGAATAAATAATTTTGAATTAAATTGAACGTGGGACCCACAATTCCACATAAATAAAAGATTATAACATATAAATATGCTATTAAAAACTAACACCACCATAGTCGGATAAAAAGTTGTACAACTCAACAGCATCTGTATGTCAGCTGCTATAAAGGCTATCGCCTAGTCACGTACAACGCTAACAATTAACATAGCTGATCTGCGGCAGAGATGTAAACTAATATGGGTTACTTCTTAATTATATCGGCTTCTTCAATGGTATGTGCCGCTCGGTTAGGTTACGCATTTGGACGGCGATTGCAGATGTAGCTAGCCGATTTGTTATTTTATTTGCAGAAAAGTTGAAAATGACAATATTTTTTGGGTGACTAAATTACCTTAGATTTATTGCCTTAGATGATCGTAGTTTCCCTTCTCATTGGCGGATGAGCAGATCAAGATATATGCGAGGTTAAGTAATTTTAACATTGTCGGTCCGTAGATGGGAGACCGTTTTCGAAATATATCAGACCTCCCCTCGGAGAGGACGTTAAGCCGTTGGTCTTGCTCCTACTCTCAGATTTCCATCTCATAGGGCTATGAGAGTAAGAGAATAGAGAGTGCACCTGTGTCTGCGCATACACTTGTGAACTATATCTTTTATTTATTTATTTAAAAAAAAAAAAAAAAAAAAAAAATCTTGTGAACTATATTAGAGATTGGCCGCCGTAACCGACATCGGTTAGGAGACCATTCAGAACAGCTATGCAGATGACAGCACGGGTGATGCACGATATACCAGCCAACAGAACGTCCCTCGGAGCGTTGTTCAAGAGAGACGGTTGCAACTTGTGTCAGAAATCGAGAACTCTCTGGGGCGGGTCTCCGAATGGGGTGAGAGGAACCTGGTTCGATTCAACCCCACAAAGACACAAGTATGCGCGTTCACTGCGAAGAAAGACCCATTTGTCCTAGTGCCACAGTTCCAAGGAGTTACACTCCGAGTCACCGAGAGTATTGGGATCCTCGGTGTCGAAATATCCAGCAAAGTCCAGTTTGGGAGTCATTTGGAAAGTAAAGCCAAATTGGCGAGCAAAAAGGTGGGTGTCCTCAACAGAACGAAGCGTTATTTCCCGCCGGCACAGCGACTTGTGCTTTATAAAGCGCAGGTCCGACCGCACGTGGAGTACTGCTCTCATCTCTGGGCGGGTGCCCCCAAATACTTGCTCGATCCATTTGACTCCCTCCAAAGGCGAGCTGTTCGGATCGGTGATGACCCCAATCTTACGGACAGACTGGAGTCTTTACAGCAGAGGCGTGACTTTGGTGCACTTTGCGTGTTCTACCGTCTGTTCAACGGGGAGTGCTCTGAGGAACTGTTTGACATGGTGCCACCGTCACCTTTCTACCACCGCACCACTCGACATCGTAGTAGGGTTCATCCATTCCACCTGGAATCAATACGGTCCTGTACGGATCGATTCCGGCGTTCTTTTCTTCCACGAACGTGTGGACTCTGGAACGAACTACTTGCTGCGGTGTTTCCCGAGCGCTACGACATGTCTTTCTTCAAACGAGGTTTAAAGAGAGTTTTCACTTCACGGTAGGCAGCGGCCCTGACATTCCTGTAGTCCATGAGCGGCGGTTACCGCTTACCATCAGGTGGGCCGCTAAGCTCGTCTGCCAACCATTGGCAATAAAAAAAAAAAAGATAAAAGTGAGTGAATTTTTTAATTTTTTTTACCATGTACCTATACAGTTTTTTTTTTAAAGACAGCTCCCTCAGTGTAGGGTACAAGCCCTGTGTCGCGGGGGAATTTACAAACATACAAGTCACGGATACAAAGTACACCCAGACTCGGAACAACAATTTGTGGATCACACAAAGTGGTGTCCCGTGTGGAAATCGAACCCACGACCTCTTGTATAGCGGACACACTCCCACCGCGCCACAGAGGCAGTTGCTTTCTAATGATTTGAATTGCTAATTAATAAGTATTTTGGAGATATTGTTCTTACAATGTTATACGGCGAAAGTATCATAAGGTTCAAAAATCGTAAGTCAACATGCGATCATTTACGTCGTGATTTAACTGATAAAACAAATCGTATATATGCTATTACTCCTTTATACGTGGGAAAAATTACTTATTCTTTCACTATGTTCGCTATAGTAATCGACTTGTAATAATCGATTGTATCGAGATTGCGTTTTTTGGAACGTATCTGTCAAATAATAGATATTTGTCACTTAGCTTTGGTTCCGGTCACGTTTTGGGAGGTAACAGTTCCTCGGCGGTAAAGTAGCTAAGGGACCTCTAAACGGGCCATTTTTTACGGCAATTTGTGGCCGGCAACATGGTAGTACTCTCCGAAATTGATTTGATGGTTGCTGGACGATCGCTTAGCGATTTTGCCCGGCCAATTTTGTAGTTGTTTCAGTCGCCTTCTATTTTATTGTAGCCGGATTGTGTAGCCCGTTTAGGAGACTGGATCACGCGCCATACAATTGTAGACATATTGCCATTATTGGCCGAGAAATTTGTTGCCAATAGTGCCGCCACAGATTGCCGTAAAAAATGGCTCGTTTATACGCCCCTTTATAAGTTTGGCTGTGATTGTTGAAAACCCAGCGATTCAGTGGGCATTTGGACTATTTCACCCCATCTGGTTCTTGATTTTGTTGATTCGCGAGTGTCACGTATTTTGGTGTGATTGGACTTGAATTTGGTGAACTGTTAATTGTGAAATAGACTAATAATTTATGCATAAGTGAACGATATTTGTGTCGACAAGTGTGATCGAGTGATGGGTCGTGGAACCAGCTTGACACCGCGGGGTTAAGGGTGAAGTAGTATATATATCCATCTTTCTCTATGAGGCCTCTAAGAGCTCAGGTAGGATATTAACTAGTCTGGTGTCAGGACACCAACCTGCGAGATTAAGTGGTTCTAGATGTGATTTAGTTTATTTAGTAAGTATTTCATAATAGACTGTAATCGAGCTAGTCGGCTACCAGTTGTAGTTCCCTCTGTTGAGATAAACTCTGCCTATATTCCTGATCAGCGCGAGTCCTGTAGCTGACACACAAAACGCACCAAAGTCTGAAGAAAACCCAAGACTTATTTAAAAACGAGTTGTCCAAGGTACTATGTTTTTGACGTGAGCCCCTATCGAGTTGACCGACGGGAATAGTTTACAAAAAAATAAATCGTTTTGAATAAGAGGGTGTTATAGGGAGGAAATTGATGGAGACGTTAATATAATGTCTATGAGGTTGTGGGGTGACCGCTAGTGAGAAAACTTTTTAGGGTATTTTGGTACAGTCAGCTGAAAACGATGTAAGTTTGGTATACTTAGGTAGTAGTCAATATTTTTTGTATTTAGCTGTACATTTGTTTGTAATCCAAATCCATTTGAAACTGAACTTGTTAATATTACCAACAGTAATAGTGTTGTACGACTCTCTTTCGTTACAACGAAATTCATGAATTTTCGTTTACTTACATTTCTTACTAGATTTGATATGATGAACAAGTAGATTAAATAGATGTTTCTGGCTCTGTATACTACCACCTCATTTTTGATCGAAACTTCGTTTTCATTGAATTAGAGTAGGCCTCCAGGACAGGCGCTATGGCCTAAGAGACGTGAAATATAGACTTTCACCACATCTGATAGCCAGATGGGACAAATTTTGTATCAAACTTCATTGATTTTTAAACACACTAAAAAGTGCTGTGATCGTTACTACAAATTTAGTTTCAATTCATAGTTTATAATATAGAGATTATGTTTTGGTATGTTTGCCAACTTATTTATGTTCATAGCTACTTGGCGAGGTATGAACAGGTAAATCAATATAGGCAACTAAAATATCTGATAACCAATAAAAAATTCTATCGAAAGGAATATAATTTAATTACCTATAATCTGCATCAGTCCTTTAACATGGTGTTTAGTATGTTAGTGGCAGCACCTTACCCCCATATCAAGTTTAAAAACCTTTAAACATTGTAAAATTGTCAATTTGAAAAGAGTGGCCGCGAGTTTTCATTACCAGGTTCTTTTCTCCGGCTTTACCTATTGCTTACAAACTTGGCATTATGCACATGTAGAATCCCGACGTATCACAAGTGTTGTTTTGCATCCTAGGTGATTAAAGAATTTTAAATTGAATTTTAGTTATAAAAGTCGTCTTTTATAAAAAAAAAAATTGTTAATTAAATGTACCTACCTACTTTTATCAAATTGGTATCACATTGAGTCATGCCATTACACTTGACAACGATTTTTCATAACATCAGTTATAATTGTAGATGAATCTATCGCAATTTATTTATACCTAACTCAAAGTTCAGACAAACAATCAATAGTTCTTGCTATAATTTGTCACTGAGCTAACAATACAAGACAACTACCCTATCATGGTCTAAACCTATTTATAATTATACGCTGTCAGTATACGTTCTAACGAACTATATACTTGTAATGGTTTCTACCCAGTTCGCCGTATCATGCTACTCGTAACATCGAAAAACAATAAAGGATAAATATTGATTTTTTTTTAAAGACAACTCCCGCCGTCTTTAACAAACTCTGTGTCGCGGGGGACTTTACAAACATTCAAGTCACGAGCGCGAAGTACACTCAGACTCGGATCAACAATTTGTGGATCACACAAAGTGGTGTCCCGTGTGGGAATCGAACCTCTTGCGTAGCAGCCGGACACACTCCCACCGCGCCACAGAGGCAGTTAAAACGTTACGTTTTCACGCTAAAATCGCTAAACCGTTTAGATGAAATTAGGTATGAAGATAGTTTGAGTCCCGAGCAAGGACATAGGATAGTCTTTATCGTGATAATCGACGTACACGCGGGCAAAGCTGCAGGCGAAAGCTTGTATTATTTAAAGCGAAAATATTGGACCAGTAATGCCAAATTTAGATGACATTTGACAACGCACATCAATCCAAAATAAAGCCTTTGTCTGAAATTTACAAATATAAAAATGAATCCTTATTTCCCTTGGGCCTGAGTTAATTAAAGAACGACTTTACGTTTTCAAATACTTTTTAATTTTTTGTAAATAACAAAAAAAAAATAACGGGGCGGTACGAAGTTCTCCCGGACAGCTAGTGCTTTTTATAAACTTTATAAAACTTACTTTAATTTATTTTATCCTATTTATTTTGCTGGAGTTATAACGTTTACGGTCGCTAATATGATCAGGTGTACTGGGCGGAGACCATTACAACTCTTGTTACTAGTTAGTACATCTAGTTTAGCGAAGTTTGTTTTTGTGTTGGAAAGATTTCTGATATCATGCAATGCGCACATTAGTTTGTTTTGTAGGAAAAGTATTGTTCAAATGTTAAGGCGAGAATATCCATATTTAAGGTGTCTTCGAAAATGTTTCATTTGAAAACTGTACCTACATAGTTAAATTTTGAATAAATATATGTTACTAGCTGACCCGCGCAACTTCGTCTGCGTAAATTTTCCCTTTTTTCTTCCTATTTTTACAACATTTTTCATTGCTGCTCCGCTCCTATTGGTCGTAGCGTGATGTTATAACCTATAGCCTTCCTCGATAAATGGGCTATCCAACAATAAAATATTTTTTTCAGTGCAGCCCAGTAGTTCCTGAGATTATCGCATTCAAACAAACAAACAAACTCTTAGGGGTATGAAAAACAGATGTTGGCCGATTCTCATAAATACCGGATAAGCACAAAATTTTTTATCAAAATCGGTCAAGCCGTTTCGGAGGAGTATGGCAACGAAAACTGTGACACGAGAATTTTATATATTAGATTATATATGCTATGCTCAGAGTATCAGAAATGAGGTGATTCGGCAGAGAACCAAAGTTATCGTTATAGCCCACCGGATTAGCAAGCTGAAGTGGCAGTCGGCTGGCTATATTAGCCGAAGAACCGACAACCGTTGGGGTTAACGAGTTCTTGAGTGAAAGACCATGTCTCGGCAAACGTAGTGTAGGACGCCCTCAGGCCAGGTGGAGTGATGATTTACGCAAAACGGCTGTCAGGAGCTGGATGCGAGAAGCCGAAGATAGAACAAAGTGGCGTGCATTTGGAGAGGCCTATGTCCAGCAGTGGACTGCGATGATGATGATTATACCATACTATTTGTCGTAGATAAGAGGGATCTATGTCCAACTGTATTTGTGCTGACTATGAATACTATGATGATTTAATCATTCAGGTAATTAAGCCACTCTGCACTGACTGACATGGAATACAACTGCATAAATTAAGTCTAAGCAGATGCTTCAAAGTTCTATATTAAAGTTAAACAAGTGTAACAATTGTAGGTGAACTTTTAACAAATAAATAAATAAGAAGCTCTAAGATTTCATATATCTGAGTGATGTATAGTGTGAGTTACCTGGGCCTTTAGACAAATGGCATTCTATTCGATTAGAGTTTACGCTAATCGAATAGAATTACGTCGTTACGCGCGCAACACTGTAAGTACGAAAATTGGTCGTACGCGATTACGC
Organism: Herminia tarsipennalis; assembly: GCA_945859575.2. Lineage (NCBI taxonomy): Eukaryota > Metazoa > Arthropoda > Insecta > Lepidoptera > Erebidae > Herminia > Herminia tarsipennalis. Next base: position 2,676,944 of record OX243843.2, on the reverse strand, counting down.
GATTAGCAGCTGTGCACGCGCAACGACGTCATTCTATTCGATTGGCGTATTCGAAACTCTAATCGAATAGAATGCCATTTGTCTGAGGGCTCTGTTGACAGTATTTTATGCTACAACGTTAGGAAATCTTCGCCTTAATCTAGTATTGTTATCGCTATCGATCGATCAATCACTTATTTGCGATTAGTAATAACATAATGAGATGTCTTAAACAACGTGCAACAGAAAGGTGAAAATTATTTATCAATTAAAGTTTTATCAGATGTTTAATCTATGCCACAAAGGTAATAGGATTGTGCATCGCGTGAGGTGCAATACTTATATACCTATGTCAAACTGTCCGCTGCTAAAATTTGCAATTTGGCTGCATTAATGCAATGCAATAATGCAGCCAAAATTGTAAAAAACGGAACCTTTATAGTTTTGTCATGTCTGTCTGTCTGTCTGTCTGTCCGTCCGTATGTCACATTTTGCACAGAGACTTCTCAATGAATATTGATGACATTTGGTGAAAAGGCGTCTTGTAGTGGCCGCTACTTAGTTTGATAGCTAATTAATAAAAATAAATATTTTTAGGGGGGGCACTCCATACATGTAACAGATGCTGAATTTTTTTTTTTCGACTACCATCAACGTGTGGCACATTATTTGACAGGTCTTAGAAAAACATATTAATGTTTTTAATAAACTTTTTTGATTGAGTGAATATTTTTGGAAATAATTAGCTTTTGAACCATGTAACCAAAAGGGCGTAAGTGCCATGAACATACGCTCTTCTGCTGATGCAATTATTTAAGGCTGCGGAACTAAGTATGGTCCGAAATGCTCTTGCCCGGTTTTTTATTTTATGTAATTAATAACGCAATCGGATTTTGCAATATATCATGGCCTAAAGAAAAGGTTGAAATTTAACCGCAGTTAATTCCAGTAGACTGGCTTATGTTCTTATGATGTGTTATATGTTCTGTAACTTTAGCTAATTATTGAGTAATAAAAGGTTGTTGTTGGTAACTTTGCTTAGTGCCTAAAAATAATTCCCTCAAGTAATTTGCCTAACGAAGATAGAAGACTGATTGGGCGGTATTTTGACGGTATTGTAGCATCATTACCCGATTTTTTTAATGTTATTATTTTTGTTTTTTTTTCAGGCTAAAGGGAAGTAGCTAATTTAGAGGCAGCCATTGAAGATTTTGGTTATAAATACTATAGAGTTAGTAAGCAGTTGTGCAGATCGTCTATACCCGTAGATTTGCGACATTTCGGGTTTTTAATCAATGCAGAAACTTCTCTAGGGCGTATTGGTTAAGGTACATTTTGTTTCTTAAGGTTTTTTAGTCGTTGTTTTGGTTCTATAACAGAGGTCTTAATTTCATTGTCATTGTGCCAATTGATAGATAAACTCATGATATCTAGAAAGCCGACAGCCAGAACCTCACATTGCTCGACTTGAGGGACAACGGGATGTTGTTAACTCGCCATTGTGACCTCTCAGTGGAGGTATTATTGTAGGTTTGTATGTCAAAGATTTGACTACCTTTCATATATCAGTTGCAGGATTATCTATTTATTTATTTCTTAGGAAATTTGTTACTAAACATCTTATAAAAATTGTATGAGTAGTAACTAATTTAAAAATGTAGATATCAATTTCTATGTCATAATAATAATAATATCTTGGGACAACTCACATAACGCTATCTGATCCTAAACTAAGCAGAGCTTGTATTATGGAAACCAGATAACTGATAAACATACTTATATATTTCTAAATACATATATATTATAGATAAATAACACCCAGACACAGAATAAACCATCGTGCTCGTCACACAAAGTTTTATCCTGAATGGGGAACGAACCCACAACCTCTTGCGTAGCAGTCGGATACACTCCCACCGCGCCACAGAGGCAGTCAACTTACTGACAGTTACTATGTACTTTTTTGAAATAAATATTATTATTATTCTCTTATTCTCTCCTATTATTATTATTATATTATTATTTTTATCTATCTCTCGCGGCTATTTTTCTTAAGTGATTTTGGTTGTAATTAGAAGTTTTATTCGTCTTGGTAAGGTATTATTTTTGGACCTGCTACCTATCAATGAAATGTTAGATCTGCGACTGTTTATTATGGAATTTTGTAACTGATCAACGGCTGCGGCAGTTTTCGTTACGAAGTCATAAGTGGATACTGGTAGAACTATATTGTCGTCTATATGGTTTTTATATTTTGTCCAGTTAGCGGTGTCAGAGTAATATTGTGGATTGTAGACGCAGCGGTATTTTCTGGTGATAGAAAAGAGTAATGGAAAGTGGTTTGAGGATAATGCAGCCAAGTATCTAAGGTCGGAGACGGTGGTGGTATTATGGTACTGTTATTTGACATAATGGTTGCACATTTAGGGAAATTATTTTTAAAATTATTATAGGTTATTTTGAAAACCAGCCCTATAATATTACCTCAAATCTATATAATAATACGTGTAGCAAAAATGTTACTATTCTTAAGCCGTGTGGTACCGGCTTAAGAATAGTATCACCTCATCACTTCCCGTGGGTGTCGTCAAGGCGACTAAAGGATTTACCACCGGAGGACGGGCAGCAGCGTCCTCTGTGTATTTTAAAGCCTTACTGCGATCGCCAACCCGCTCGCCAAGCGTGGCGATTATGGCAATTACCCCCAGGTTACTGGGGAGACCCGTGCCCAGCAGTGAGACATCATATGGATTGATATGTATGAAGCAAAAAGGTTGTACCCTTTTAACGAGAATTGCGGAGACGGAGGAGTATGAAATTTCGCATATTTATAGTTTACTTTTATAAGGAGAAAAAAAAATTATGGTCGCATTTCGACTACTGGGCGACCACTAGTTTTAATAAAATGGCGTGTAAGACCCCCTGTCACAAGTACAGGTTACGTGAAAAGTGAATGGTTGTCAGTGACCGGACCGGAGAGGATGAAATTTAATTTACGATAGCTCACGAGAGCTCAAGCGGCTTAAGTACAGCGAGGGCATTACGTGTTCGTTTGTAATGTCTATGGTAATGATGGCCATAGAGATTTGGATGAAATAAAGTAGGTATTTTGTTTATAGATAAAGTGAGGACTACTGTTATAAGTTTTTTGTTAGAATATAGAGCTCTTTTTACCCGACTGTGCTGGGTTATGAGTTTGACGTGTATGTATGTATGTGTGTTCCATTGTGTCACTATATAGACCAAACGCGTGGGGCGATTATGATGATTCATACGTCAATCGATTTGTATCAATCTTGCGAGTATCACTAAAGGCATGACAGCAATTGAAATTCAAAATTGCGACAACCAGACGCCATATTTATTGGGATTAAGAAAATAAATAAAGTCAACAAACTGGCGTGTGGGGTATCATCGTGTAGGTATTATAAAATCATGATAAGGTTTCTTAAATCATTTTTCACTTAAAATAACCGTTTAGGTTATATATACATATATCGATTAAGACCCGTAGCTTATAAAATTCTAAAATGTGTACAAGTCGTTTTTTAGTTAGTTCACGAACTTATGTTTGACAAGTAGTTTATAGGCAGAAGTTGGTCAAATTATGAAAAAGATTTTTTTTTATTTTTTGCCTAAAAGAACAAGTTATTTCTAAGGCAATCGTTATATTTATCAAAATTGACTGTGCAACTTGGCAGTGCAAGTTTTCAATCACAATTAAATGAAACTAATAATATAAATAAAACTATAAGTATAATTATTAAGATTACTGAGAGCAATGAAAATCATTTTAGTTTGTAAATACAATAATTGCATTTTTGAAAGATAGAAATATTTGAAGTCCAGACCCAGGAATCGAACCCGAGACTTCCGTAGCCAAACCGGGTCCGGAATAGAACCACCTATTTGGACTATGTTATAGACCTCAACTTTTTCTATCCTTTGATGCTCGCGAGTTGGGTCCTTGCCATTTTGTCTTATGGGGATAAAAAAATAATTGAAATACGTAATAAGTCAGAGGACAACTAAGTCCATCAGAGGGAGTTCAACAGTGATTTTCACAGCACCTCACTGAATATTCAATTTTGTTTACAAAGAGCCGTGTATAACAAACTGACACACGTACAATTTTCATGTGATTTCATCTTAGACTTCACCCCACCCGCTCACACTTATAATAACACGTTTAGGAGTGAAAGGGATAGGTAGACGGTGATTTTCAAAGAAAGTCCGGCTTTAAGTTGAGAAGGGAAGTGGACAGCTACTTTGAAACGTTAATTCGAAGCCAGGACTGAGGGCTGTGAGATTTGAACCCTTGGGGTAAACGAGTAAATATTTAATAAAAGGAGTCATAATTGCGAATAAATTTTCGTTTTGGGATTTAATGATGATATGAATATTTTGAGCAAAAAAGTCTAAGCTAAAATTGACGCGATAAATCAAAACTATAGACAAAAAAGATTGCGTTACCATCATTGAAATATGACAGTGACAGGTCATAAGAACACTAGTTTTATGTTTAAAACGACTCCTGCAGTAGTGTAAAAGCCCTGTGTTACAAACATAGGTACAAGTCACGGACACAAATTACACCCAGACTCGGAACATCAATTTGTGGATCACACAAAGTGGTATCCCGTGAGGGGAATCGAACCCACGACCTCTTGCGTAGCAGTCGGATACACTCCCACCGCGTCCCCGAGGCAGTCATTTTAGTCGGCTTCCCATCATAGTTGTACCAACTTTATATTATGAGTATAAAGAACTGGATCTGACTTACCTCTTCCTCCCCTTAAAACCCTTCGCTGATGATATATGATTACTATACATGCCTACTGGCAACCAGGTACCTACCATTCATGGATTAAAAAACTATAGCTGGATTGTGAATTTCGACATCAATCTTTTTTTTTGGCTTAATAATTTTATTCTTAAAAAAGACATAAATGCCACTTACATAAGAATATAAGATAAAATAGTACATTACAAATAGAGCAAAAAAAAAAAATTTCGACATCAATCTTGAACATAAAATGTTATGTTTGTCTGAGGATACATGTCATTTCAAGAGGGGCTATAACGATTTTAATGAAACTGTCACTGCCTATTAGTTATTTTACGACGAGTAAACTACATTGGCACAAAATTCAAGTAATGTTCCTTCCATTTCGGAGTTTAATATTAATAGAAAGAGAATATTATAAAGCTAAAGAGTCTGTTGTTTGTTTGAACGCGGTAATCTCAGAAACTACTGGTCCGAATCGTAAAATTATTTCACTGTTGGATAGCCCATTTATCGAGGAAGGCTAAAGGCTATATAGCATCACGCTACGACCAATAGGAGCGGAGCAGTCCCAAAACGAAATGAGAAATGTTGCAAAAACAGACAGCTAGTTAATAATATTTTAAAAGTAACATGTATTAGGGCTCTAATTTCAGGTAGGTATATGAAAACTACATTATTTTGAAAAAAAAAAACCAATTCTTCTGAAGACTTTTTTTAATTTTAACGTTATTTAAAAAAACAGCATCAACCTACAAAATTGCGCGTTGCAATTAGGGTTTGTTTCTAAACAATAAGCATCTATATTTTTAGTTCATTAACCTTTAATTCTATTAAGTAGAACACAATGCCGGATCACTCACCACAATGCAAGCATTCCCTGCGGATTCCCTTGTCAAACTAAATGCACAGCGCATTATAAAGTACCGCGCACCATTTAACGAAGTATTCGTAAGACAATAGACTCCCCTACGCACTTGTTTGCGCAATGTTAGGATGGTGTTCATTTGAACGGCCATTCATTTAAAAGAGAATAAAAACTTTTTAATTTTGATTGTAGAAATTTTGTCTTATAATGATTAAAACGTAGTCATTACTTTCTTTGAAATAATGATAATGTCGATCGCTGGCGGAATGCTTTTTGTGAAAACGATTGATTGTTATCGAACTACTTTTTTACCCGACTGCGATGGAGGGTTATGTGTTTGACGTGTATCTATCTATGTGTGTTCCTTTGTGGCACTATATAGACCAAAAGCGGTGGTCGATTTTGATGATTCATACGTCAATCGACTTGACAGCAATCGAAATTCAAAATGACGACAGCCAGACGCCATATTGTGATAGAGAAAAAAAAGGTCACCAAACTATGTCATGTGGGGTATCCTCGTGTACCTAGGTATTTTAAAATCATTGTGAGGTTTCTTAAATAATTTTTCACTGAAATTAACTATTTAGGATATATAGCGATTTAAAGTGTATTACTAAATAATTTTACTCAAATTTTCGGTACCTAGTTACAGATATTACGTTACGTTGCGTCTTACAAAGCAGGAAAAAGTAGGTGTTATATAATAAAAATAAAAAAGAAACAAAAAACCCGCCTGCATAAAAATTGAAGCAAGATACCTTAAATCATGCAGATTTAAGGTATAGGGATTATGAAAACCCGCCTGCCCTTGCAACACATGTTAAATACACGAACAAATGAGTAGACGGTGACTCGCCACTCACTAGATTGCCCCCCTTCTGCCACAGGCATATCTACAAGCCAAGCTGGCAACAGGGAGCAACATTGGTGTGAACAGCTTTGAGGTGTCGAGCGTTCACCATCATGAGAAGCTCGTTAGTGGATTTTTCCGTAGTTATGCTCTTGAAAATGACACTTCCACCCCCGAGCATACAAGGTCTGGCGACATCCCTCTGGCCAGCTAAGTCAAGACAGAGTTGAGAGCCCTGCGGGCGCTCTTGGTGTTCCTTGGGAAACGAGGACCTGACCGACCCTCTGAGGCATCTCCATAAAGCTGCCCTACGGTTTGTGTGCTCTTCTTTCATCCTCATGAGACATATTAATGGTTCCATAAGGATTTTCAGAGCTGTTACTATACCCTGAGAGTGTTGCGTTAGTCTCATTTGAGGAGATTACGACTGTCCTCGAGGGGTATATTTATTTTTATTCATAAGACAAGAAATGGACACCTTTGAAGCAGTTATAAAATGCGAGTATTTATAGAACTTTTCTTCTCTTCCAGTCTTTACTAGTAGGTAACTCTTGTTCCCGAGTAGCACGACCACGCGTTATCATTATCACCAAAAATGTGAACTCTAACAAAATAAATGAGCTTGTCAAGCTCGCTCAAATGAAAACCCACCTTTACCCCTCCCTTCCAACATGTTGACACTCTGTAACTGTCTTGTCTTCCCCTTTGTTTGCCCCACACTTGCCCCAAACGAGTCACACTCGATTATTTCAACAATAGCGCATTAGTACACCACTTGAAATACTAGTTTGTTTTAAATTCTTATACTTTTGTGGGGTAAATTGTTTATTTTGACGTTTTTAGTTCCATTGGTATTTGAAGACTAACATTATGTCGTTTAGAAGTGTTTTATAAGGATAATGACTGTAATAAAATTGTTTATTTTCAGACATTTATAGGACTATAATATGTTAGTTACAAAAATCTAACTTAATTATATCTATGTTAGTATTTTATTATTATCTAATAGTACCATGGTTTATCCATAAAATAAAACGATGGTGCGGTTTGCTTTTTTTTAAATAATATCTTGGGACAACTCATACAACGTTATCTGATCCCAAACTAAGCAGAGCTTGTACTATGGAAACCAGACAACCGATAAACATACTTATATATTTCTAAATACATACATATTACAGATAAATAACACCCAGACACAGAATAAACCATTTTATCCTGGGTGGGGATCGAACCCACGACGTCTTGCGTAGCATTGCTTGACGTTTCGACCAGGTTGCACCGGCCGTGGTCACAAGCGGACTGTCGCAGCGATGTCAAATGAAATGTCAAGCAATTTTAAGGTAAACAATGCGCGTTAATTCCCGTTTAATAAATAGTTATAATCATGCAACGCGAAAGTTTAAATGTTAGTCTTGCGTAGCAGTCGAGTACACTCCCACCGCGTCACAGAGGCAGTCAATCTTTCTCCCTAAGCTATTGGTATTTTTTCCTAAAATTAAAATAAATTACCTACTTCATATTATATTTATTAAAGTATTTTGTTTAAGTACTAGCAACTCTACCTAAGTACCTATGGACTAGTATTGAAAGAATGAAAATGTCGTTGGATTCATTAAAAACATAACCAACAAATATTTTTATACCTACATAGATACCAACATTGGCACTTTTTTTTTCTTATAAAGATAACTAGCAATGTGGGATTGTCGTCCCACATTACTAGCAATCCTGTTAACCCCTCCAGCTAAGCTCTATGGCTTGTGTTAGAAGTGGGCTCACGTCGGCAGTATAATGGCCAGGATTCGGCTACCGCCGCTTTCTACGTACAGGAAATCGTTTCAGTAGGTACTTGCCCAGCATGTACAAAACAAACTGGAAGTCAATCACTTCGATCGAGACACTAATCCTTAATCTTGTGTAGTTCTTGATGCACAAACAGAGGGCGCCACCCCTGCGTGAGCTGTCATGGGCTTTGATTTGAAAAATTTCGGAGTGAATTTGTTCTTTACTCTTCATTTTAAAAACGTGTAAATAGGTACTTAGGTGTAACCCGCTTTTTCCTTTATAAAGACTTTGAAATGAAAAACTTTGTTTAGTTTTTAGTGAGTTCTCAATAAAATAAACGTTGTTTTATATCTGGTATAACTAACACCTATGCTAAACTAGCTGACACGCGAAACAAGTCTGCGTAATTTTTTCCGTTTTTGCAACATTTTCCATTATTCCTTCGCTCCTTATCGCTATTAATCGTGACGTTGTATAGCCTCAGGCTTCCTCGATAAATAGTTTATCTAAGAAAAAAAGTTTTTTTAAATTTGAGCCAGCAGTTCTTGAGATTATTGCGTTCAAACAAACAAACAAACTCTTCAGCTTTATACTATTAGTATAGCTATATGAATACGACTTTAAAAGATTTAGAAACCTGCCTTTAGTCGTAGATCAGAGACGCATCTAGGGGTGGGTAAGCTGGACAAATGCTCAGATCAAATCAAATCAGATCAAATTACGGGCGGCAAATTTAAGAGCGACTGACACTAGCACGGATTCCTTAATTTTCTTTCTAGGAGAGAAAAATCTTAGGTACTGTCTGTACATACCTCTCATCACGCGAGGTACTTAGCCTTAAAATTATTTGCACCCCGTGACTTACACTTGAGCAATAGAGCGCCAAAATTTTATCTTGCTCTAACTTAAATCTGGTCTCAGGCCTGGCTGAGATGCAAAATATACCTACAGGCTGATTTTTAATATACTTATAAAAAGAAACAGCTTTGTGTTAAACTCGTAAAAATACAACTAAAAGTACTTTACTACGTAAAACTTTATTAAGGGCTAGCTGTCCCACGCAACTTCGTCAGCGTACATTTTCCCTGTTTTTGCAACATTTCTTATTGCTGCTCCGCTCTTATTAGTTGTAGCGTGATGTTATATAGCCTATAGTCTTCCTTAATAAATGGGCTATCCAATAGTGAAAGATTTTTTTTATTCGGACTTGTAGTTCCTGTGATTACCGCGTTCAAACAAACAAACAAACTCTTCAGCTTTATAATATTAGTATAGATTATCCGATGTGACTTAATCTTTGTGCAGTGTACATCAAAAAGACAAGGCTACATTATTTATTTTAAAAAATAACCAATAATTACTGTACGAATATAAAGCTGCATTCACACTACGCAATTAAGTAGGTTATTAACACGGCGCGGCGCGATATCATTTACTACTTGCCTCACATTTCACTGTGACATCACTCGTACGAAATCAAACGCGCCGATTGTCACTCTGCCGCGCATAGATGTAATTGAAGCGGTTGTTTAAGTTATAAGCGGAGCGGCTGGAATAGTAAACAAAGTAATAGTATTTTAATGTTTATATTGACATATTTAAACTATTTCCTCATTGATTTATACTGTTGGGTGACGAACTTCGCTTGGTGTTTTATTTCTCAGGAAAACCAAAAATATAGAGAAACTTAAAAAGCAAAACTCTATTATACAGATTACTAACCAATATTTATTTACAAAGAATTTACTGTCTCTTCAAATTCTGTTTAGGTATAAGAAATTTAATCAAAATCTTAGGAGTTTTTTCTATTATATTTATAAGTCCTAAAACTTAATATAATCAACTTAAAAGACAAATGAAATTTGAAATTAAATATAAAATGGTTATGGTCTTAGGCCACACTGCGATATTTCAAACCACGTTTTTTTCTCGAAATTCTGTAACACATTGAATCTTATTGGAATAACCGCACTAAAGGTTAAAAATTCACGCGAGAAAACAATCTATGCTTTGATGCAAATTGAACGCGACGCGGTGCGTATTTTAAATCCGCGAGAATGTTTTGTTCCTACAGTATAAAGTAGTTATTGCTATGGTCGCACTGCGATATAAAATTGGTGCTTTTAGTTGATGTTTTATGTAGAAAAATCCTCTCATAGGTTTAAAGGCCGTAAATGGGTGAACGAATCTTATGTTCATGACATCTTTTGATAGGTCTCGCCACTGTAGTATCAGGTTTTTTTTCTGTTAATCATTTTAGACGTTCGTCTCAGCCGGGAACTGCATCGAACTGACAATAATCGTACGATTTTTTTTTCGCAGTGCGTAATAAGTGTAATTCTGATCACGGGATATAATACGCGAGAATAATAATCGCGCGGTGAAATATCACAGTGTGATCAGGGCCTTATGGCACGACTTACGAAGAGTTATTAGTTATGTATGATCAGAAAAACCACACCAGAACAAATACCAGAAAATAATAACGAAAACGTGAAATTACAAAAATAAATGAAAAGACACCTGTCTTATCATTTCATTTTTATTTTTTTCCAAAATAATAAAAATATTTTATTGACATAAAAATATTACAGAAAATGTGAAATACTCTGGTCTCCGAACTAGTATCAACTGTATTTAAGGGACTAGGTGTCCAGCGCAACTTCGTCTGCGTAAACTTTCCTCATTTCTCATTGCTGCTCAGATCCTATTGGTCGTAGCGTGATATTATATAGCCTATAGCCTTCCTCGATAAATGGGCTTTCCAACAGTAAAATATTTTTTCAATTAGGATCAGTAGTTCCTGTTCCTCCTTACCGCTTTCAAACAAACAAACAAACTCTTCAGCTAATTCTAATACTAGTATAGATTAAAATATTAGCCTTCCTTAAATAGTTAACTAAATGAAGCGCTTATAAAGAACGCATTTACGTCTACAGTGTTTCGAACTACCTACTAAAAATAGCAAAAAGTTTTTTTCTAACCTATTAGGTAGTCTGTTTATTTTCATTTTTAAAAAGAAACTCTCTTGCCCGCTCTTTGTTCATCACTCACATCCTCATATTAACTGTCACTAGCAATGATTAATCGCGACCACAGACATTCACAGGTGATGCCATTCTACATTAATTGCGAACGAACCTTTTGTCCATACTACTGATTGTAACCTTTTGTATCATTCATCGTTCACTCATTCGTTCATTTCTTTATATCAATGTTCATTTGTCAAAATCAGATCGCGTCTGTCATTAGTGTCATTTGAATTTGTATTGAAGTGTAAAAAATAAAATTAGTGTTTCTGATTAATATGTTGTGTTTAATGAGAGATTCATTATTGCTGTGATTTTTGTTGTGTTGTATTATTGTCTAGAGAATAAGGTGTTACTTAACGTGAAAAAAAACCCCGACGCGTGTGGCAGAAAGTTAATTATAATTAAAACTGGTATTTAAATGGATTTTCGTCAAACAAAGCTAAGAAAACTAGCAAAACACTAGCTTTCATGTGCGAATTTGTCTACCTATTTGGATAGTCCCTCATTACTGCAATCTTGTTAATCCCTTCAGCTAAGCTCAAAGGCTTGTGTTAGGAGTGGGTTCACGTCTGTAGTATAATGGGTAGGATTCGAACCAGCGACTTCACGACTACGAGACCGATGCCTTAGTCATTAGGATACTGCCGCTTCATCTAAATATTGGACTGCGTTCCGTTTTAAACAGTATAGCTACATATAAAGAAACGGCTTCAGTCACACCTTAGGTACAGTGCTCCAATGCATAATGGAACATACAATTAGTTAAGTATTAATGGCATCAATTTGAGATGACGCACTAGGAACATAGGCATTATTACCAATAGATATGTATAAAAGAACATGTGGCCTTCACTGTTCTTTTATTCCCATATACCTATCAAACAAGATTCAGAAAAAAAAAAACAGTTTACATAATGAGGTAGCATAGAACATTCAACACTCGTACTAATTATTTTGTTTGAACTGCTTACCACCTTTGTTTAATTGAATAGCGTGAAGGTATAAAACGAGCTAATGTGGATGATCAAATGTAATGTGAGATGCTACTATAGTGTGCCAATTCCTTTAAATGTTTTGTTTTAAATGCCTATAATGTGGATGAGGCTTAATGTTTGTATTGAATTTGAAAATCGAATGGAATAAGCTCGAGCAAGAACATGTCGGACCAACCTCAGTGTAGGGTTGCGGAGCCGTTGTCGCATGAAAAATACGATTTGAATAATTGCACCAGCAGAAGAGCGTATGACCTTTTGTTGAGAAACGCCCTTTTTTCGGCAATAACTCAATTACGGTATATCCGATCATGTCCGAAATAATTTTAGTTCAAAGTTTTTGTTAATCGCTTCCTTTTTGATTTTCATGTTTTCTGATCACACAGTTCAAAATTTATGGGGCACAATTTATGCAAGTTTCGGTGCGACTATTTCCAAAAATAATCACATAATCAAAAAAAAAAATAGAAACCGTAAAATGTTTTTAAAGGCCTGTCACATGTGTATGTGGAGTGCCCCACTAAAAATATATATTTTTTTTATTTAGCTATCAAACTAAGTAGCGGCTACTACAAGACAACTTTTCATCAAATTTAATTTATATTTACTGTGTAGTCTTTGAGTAAAATGCCTGTGGCGTATAGACGGACAGACAGACAGACATGATGACATTTTGGCTACGGAACCTTAAAAATACGATGGAAATTTAAACCTGGTGGTGTGAAAATGTAGGCCTCGTGGTGGGAAAATGTAGGCCTCGTGGTGTGGAAATGTAGGCCCCATGGCGTGAAAATATCGATATAGTTGCCTGAAAATAAGGTAGAGATTCAAAAACTAAAATCCAAGCACGGGAGAAACTCACGGTCTATTTTGCTTTCTGCTTGTTACACCTAAACTTTTAACGGTGAAAATACTTGTTAATCAATCAGTCTACTGCTAGACATAGGCTTTCGTCCATCTGGCTGGGAGTCGTCCTATCTTACGTTTACCAAGTCGTGATCTCCACACTAGGACTCGTTTGCACCAGCGGCCATCGAACTTAAAACCATCCCATTTTTAATTCAGCGCGCTTAAAAACTTGTAGATGTGACAAGATTTTTTTGAAACTAATTATAAATAACATGGAAATTCGGCTACGTTGCTATCAATACAAAATAACTATTACAAACCATTCTATAAACTAAACAACCTATTTATCGCCAACCCTAAATCAATCCTAACACAAATTGCCATCATACACACAATAACCAAGAAAAATACCTCAATATGACCAAAACAAACCAATTAATGACCACTCATACATCACTAGTAGTCACCTCATCTACAATACAACCGTCCAAATCTGTCCAGTGTCCGTCACATGCTGTAGTTCACACAGCGACTAATAAACCTCCCATTGCCAACAAAAGAACTCTATAATAATGCCCTGTGCTATTGTAATTTGAACTATAACTTATAATAGCAAAAAGGTTTATTTTCGGTTGCGATTTGTTGGCCTGTAATTAATCTGTGCCGCATTGAATTTGTTATAGGAAATGATCGAAGTATAAAATAAATATTTGGGTTAGTATGGCTTTAGGAAGTGAGGTTTTTGGTTTGTTTTTGTTTGTTAAATGTTTCGATGTTGGTCTGAAACATTTGAAATATTGAATAATAATAATAATAATACTCTTTATTGTACACTAAATATACAAGAACAAGGTGGTATACATTGTATAACTTATATGTAGGTACAATGGGCGGCCTTATCGCTAATAGCGATCTCTTCCAGGCAACCTTTGGATGGATAGAAACAAATTATCTACAAGAAATAAATAGCGGTAGTGTACAGCATGAATAAATAATATAGGTATATTATTACATTTAGCTATATACATATATTTAAGTATAATAATCTAAACTTATCAAGAAATTAGAACAAAATAGATATTTATAGTTTTAAGTAGTCAGATAATGACCCTTCAACATCCTTTTAAACAATACCAACGACTGAGCACGTCTAATAGGCAAAGGCAATGCATTCCAAAGTCTTGCTGCCTCAACTGTAAATGATTTGTCATAAAATCGTGTGGAATGCACTGGAATTTCCAATCTCAAATCCTCCGATGACCTCAGGGACCTCGAATGCGTGTCATGCAGGAACTTGAAACGTTCTTTGAGATACAAGGGAGTGAAAGGATTAAAAAGTATACTGTACAGCAATGAAAGAATGTGAGTATTCCGACGAAGACGAATTGGGAGCCACTTGAGCTCGTTACGGAATTCTGAAACGTGATCATATTTGCGCAAGCCAAATATAAATCTAATACATACATTTTGGAGACGCTCAAGTCTGTCAAGTTGCTCCTCGGTGAGGTCAAGATAGCTGGCATCAGCATAGTCAAGTATAGGTAGAAGAAGAGAGTGTGCCAGCGCAATTTTAGTGGTAATGGGGAGAAAGTTGCGGAGTCTTCGCAAAGACCCTGTCGATGCAAATAACTTACGGCTGACCTCTTGCAGTTGAGGACCCCAAGATAAGGTATATATATTGTTTCTTGATTGTTAAATTTAATCTATACTAATATTATAAAGCTGAAGAGTTTGTTTGTTTGAACGCGATAATCACAAAAGAGATTACCTACCGGTCCAAGTTGATTTTTTTTTTAAACTTTTGGATAGCCCTTTTATCGAGGAAGGCTATAGGCTATACAACATTACGCTACAGCTAATAGGAGCGGAACAGCAATGAAAAATGTTGCAAAAACTGGGAAAATTTACGCAGACGAAATTGCGCAGGTCAGCTAGTCCATTATAAAAATGAAAATTTTATTAATATTATTTATGTGTTAGCGCATTCCTTCGTTTAAAATAAAGAAACAAACTGCATTTGGTTTTTATACTTGCCGAAATCTGATTTGTACATTTATATATGTATATAAAACGGACAAATGGTTTGATGATAAGCATATGCATTTGTCAGTCTCTAAACAAGCCTATAAAAAAAGTAAGTAGCTCGTAGATAAGCTCCGTTCATTGTAGTATAGACATGGACTGCGCCATAACCCCACGAAATTGACCACACTCTATGAACAGTAAATATATAACATAATTTGACGCTATGATTTTAAGCACTTATTACTGACACAAACATTCCAAAAAGGTTTAAGCTGTTTGTGTTATTTTTTTGTGAATATATCGAATTGAAAGTTTAAATTGGCCTCCTCTAAAATGAGTATTTTATAGTTGACGTTCTTGCAATAAGTGAGCGCTTTATAGAATTAACTAAGTATTTTTTTCTTAATATTCACCAAAACAGTAATAATACGTCATTGTCGCCTCAAATCGCCCGCTGTTTTTCTACTTAATTGGACAAGGACTCATCGCCATGCAGCCATAGACGATGGGAGGTAAGCAGAGAGAAGGGGCCGCCATGGAAGTGTTTTCTTTTATCCGTGAAGGTGATATAGCTATTACTGTGTGAGATTATTGTTGTGTACGATAACAACATCAGCTGATTATTCACTTGGAAAGTTATTTCTGTCTTTTCAATGACTATAAATATATATGTGTACAACAATACCTCAATGGTTTCAGAAAGGATTTTCAAATTATTGTTTTTATTGTTTTTAAACTTTCGCGATTTTTATACATATGAGAAATATTTCGGGACTTAATCGCGTGAATTATTTAAAGGTACGAACCTTTTATTTACCCGACGTTTCAATCGAATTGCACCGATCGTGGTCACGAGTCGACTTCGGGTTATTAAAAGGTTTGTACCTTTAAATAATTCACGCGATTAAGTCCCGAAATATATCTGATATCTACTAGGAAATATATCTAAGCGCTAACCCACTCATCTGGAGCTGACTTTTAGGATCAAGGAACGTTGTTTGTTTTCGCGCCTACCTAAAGAATTTTATCGATATCAAACAATAAGCTATGAGTACATATCATACATACATACATATCAACCCATAAGATGGCCCACTGCTGGGCACGGGTCTCCCCAGTAGAACCTACTAGTATGTAGATCCTGGGGGTAATTGCCATAATCACCACGCTTGGCGAGCGGGTTGGCGATCGCAGTAAGGCTTTAAGTACGCAGAGGACGCTGCTGCCCGTCCTCCGGTGTGAAATCCCTTAGTCGCCTTGACGACACCAAGCTATGAGTGTTGTGCGTAAATCTAGTGTCCCAAATGGTATTCGATTTTGAGTGTATTTCGACAAGTTTCTAAGCTAAATCTTTTTTTACAGTAATATTCCAGTACACACACGTTGGAATGATTTCCAGGCGGGCAAAGTCACGCTGACCGGTATTGCTAGCAAGTAAAATTAGTACATTATAAGTACCGTGCACTAAGAATCTTCTGAATCAAAATCGATTGATGTGAAAAAGAAAACTTCAATACAATGAACAAGAATGATGATAGTATCCTGACTGATGAGGACTTGACTAAGTCTACCCGTGACCAAGGCCGTTGCAATACGCTCGAAACATCGGGCAATAAACAAGGTATTTTACCTTAAATTATTCACGCGATTAAGATTATTATTCGCGCGCCCGTAATATATATATTTTCATAACTTGACTAAGTGGTCACGGTTTGACTCATATTATTTTATGGTATGACATTTCTGAGGTGTTAGGTATATCTGCGACTTCTGCCTCAACCTAACTTGACCGGTATTACCAACCTGGTGACCGATATAACTTGCTATGGAGTTTAATAACGGCCAGTCGTTTTTTTTAATGTAATAAATATTTTTGCCTTGACTGCCTCCGTGGCGCGGTGGGTGTGTGTCCGACTGCTACGCAAGAGGTCGTAGGTTCGATCCCCAGGATAAAACTTTGTGTGATGAGCACGATGGTTTATTCTGTGTCTGGGTGTTATTTTATGTATGTATTTAGAAATATATAAGTATGTTTATCAGTTGTCTGGTTTCCATGGTACAAGTTCTGCTTAGTTTGGGATCAGAAAGCGTTGTGTGAGTTGTTCCATGATATTTTTATAATCATTAAGCAAAATTTGTTTTACTTATTGATTTCCATTATTACCTATTATTTTATTAGAAGAATAGTAGAAGATTACCTAATACGCAAAAAGATTAATAAAGATATGTTGAATATTATCAGATTTGTGATTAATTCCGCTTATGTTAGCGGCAATACCCAAATAAACACCCCGTACCAGTGTCAAAATTTTCAAACTCCCAAAATAACGTCTTTTAGTCGAGTCTGACGGGGTCGTGTGAATTTACCCTGTTGAGTATCCGCGCTTACTCTAGGCTTTAGGCTAGGTAAGTACGCCCAATTTAAACTTCAACAACTTGTGCACAGTGGTTTAGCCATGAAAACTTGACTTTCCCACCCATTTAGTATTACTAGATATAAATATGACGGCATTGTAAACTATTTAACTTTGCACCTACTCAATTAGTCCAAATCTCTGGGACCTCAGTTACCAGTTAACCCTGCGGCGGCGTACCACACGCGGTACCACAGACCCACTACGACGAAACGATCGCGTTTTTTTAACAGTGCGTGTTAGCAACGAGACCCAATCAATCATCTCTCCCCTTGATTTAATATTGTCATAATAATAAAAACTCGCGTTAACGTATTCTCGAGAACTGTAGATGCGACAGACGGAATGCTTGTGATGAATTGTTTTATGCATATGAATTGATGTTATTCAACACAGAAAATTATTGTTTTGAACGCTAATGTTGGGTAAAAAGTTGCCTCAATATACCTAAACAATTATAGGTATATTGTCTACCAGCTGCGCCCCGCGGTTTCACCCGCGTAAGTCTACATTCCATGGGGATATCGGGTTATAAGTAGGCTATGTGAGTATTAAGTTCATACATTAAATATGACATTAGGTTCATACATACAACTTCAACGATATTTGCGGCGCACGCCAAAACATGTCGCCGATTGTAGATTTTTTTCTACTTACTTGACACTTATCGTTATATTTTGGACAATTTACACAATCCATACTAATATTATAAATGTGAAAGTAACTCTGTCTGTCTGTCTGTCTGTCTGTTACGCTTTCACGCTCAAACAGCTAAACCGATTTAGATGAAATTTGGTATGAAGATAGTTTGAGTCCCGGGGAAGGACATACAATAGTTTTTATCGCGACAACCGACATCCACGCGGGCGGAGCCGCGGGCGAAAGCTAGTATCTATAAATTATAAACTATGTATTATTCTGATGTCTATGCTAAATTATTGTAAAGTTTTATTAAAATCCATTCAGTAGTTTTTGCGTGAAAGAGGAACAAACATCCACACGTCTACACATCCACACTCACAATCTTTCGGCTTTATAATATTTTTATAGTAGGACGTGTAAAATACTAGGTAAGTAGGTACAACTGCCGTACCGTTAGTGCCTTAGTCGGTAAGTACAGTTTACTAATTTTATGATGGATTCAACAAAATGTTGCCTCGTGTAATGATTCATAAAATTATATGGATCATTAAACGAGATAGATTCGAATCAAAATTTAAGAGCTACTCCTAAGTGGGTAAATAGATTCGAAGGTGGTTTTTCTTAGGAACAGAAGTTTGATAAAACACTTATTCATCAGCCATTTCCTGGTCAGTACAGAACTAGAACATAATTATCAGCTTTTTTCTAATCAGTACCTACCTTTTTTCAAAATAGATTCAGTAGCTTCGTCATTAATTCATTAACAGTCACTCAAGTTTCATTTTAGGATTGTATTTGAAGGATCTCCGATATTTATTACCTATATAATAATAGTTAGATTTATACAAATACAAAATCTTTTTTGACAGTTTTTTTGTTTCTAATTAGATCACTAGCGAAGTATAATTGTAGTCGCTATGAGGCGACATCTCTACCATTTTGAACAAATTTTAATCGATTAGCATTAAAATAGAAAGAAAACCACCAATTCTAATTTTATTTTTTATCCGAACTAATATTTTAAAGTAACTCTGTCTGTCTGTATGTTACATTTCCCCCTTAACAGAATTAAAAGAAATCACCGATGAAAATAATCCACTTCTATTGAAGTTAAGTCAATTAAAAAAAACAATAAAAGCACCTACTAAATAAAAAATGAAAATAATTTTCTACTTAATTGAATCCATTTTCGAATCATGTAATATTAATCGATTTGATGAAAATTTGAGTTATTTTTAAATTAATTTATTTAAAAAAAATCAAAATTTCAATGGCTTGTTTACCTCATTGTCAAAGTGAGGTTGTCGTCTTATATCAAAAGGGACTCAGAATATGAAAGAGAGTTTAAAAAAAAAACATTACAAGATAGCTTATTTATCTCTTATTTTATAAGAAACATGAACCGTCGTATCTGCATACCAAGTCTATGCCCACAATCGTCTCCGCGTTTTATAGCTGATGACCTTTTTTGCTCCACTTCGGCAAAGCTTTTGACACCTGCGCGATAGCTACTTTAATTTGCCCGGGGTTTAATGCGGTTGAAACATCAATAACACTTAGCGACGCGGCGGTCTCGCAGACCGACCGGCAGTAATTAGGGGTTAAAATTGACACGTTAGCGAACGTAATCGTGGTAAAGAATATTGAGTGTGTACTTGCATTTTTAATGTTGTATTTGAAGGGTTAATATTTGTATTCGAAGGGTTAATGTTAATATTTGCTTCAATAAAATATTAGTGTTAAAAAACATGATGATTTTAAAAGAGTGGCCCATGAGTTTTTAGCAGCTTCTTCTTATGAGTTTACACTTGGAACTGTCGTCTAACTTTTATTTGTTTTTTCAATCTAATCATATTTTTATTATTATATTATGGAGATATTTATTTGACATTTTCAAGCAATCATTAAATTGGTTTTACGAAATAAAGATTTTTGGAGTTTGAAGTTGGCAGGTATTATTTTGTTTTGCATAATATTGATAAATAGGTAAAAGTTAAAGGTTGTATTTATCTCTTTTTAAGTTTGTTTTGGAGTGTGAGATATGGTTAAAGTTAATATGAAGGAAGAAAACGTTTTTCTTCGTCTTCTTTCTTTAAAACTAAATTAAAAAATATCTTAATAAGTTAAATAAGTTTTTTTTTAATAATATGCAGGCATTTGACTGCCTCTGTGGCGCGGTGGGAGTGTATCCGACTACTACGCAAGAGGTCGTGGGTTCGATCCCCACCCAGGATAAAACTTTGTGTGATGAGCACGGTGGTTTATTCTGTGTCTGGGTGTTATTTATCTATAATATGTATGTATTTAGAAATATATAAGTATGTTTATCAGTTGTCTGGTTTCCATAGTACAAACTCTGCTTAGTTTGGGGTCAGATAGCGTTGTGTGAGTTGTCCCAAGATATTATTATTATTTATGGGCAAAATATAAGTATGTGTGTTCATGTGAATATACCTACATAATACTAGTAGGTTTTATAAAAATTGTGAAACGTAGGTACGTAAGCCGATTACAATTTTGTGTAATTTTTCAAAATAATTTTAATTTATTAAAGTAAGACTTGCATCTAATCTTACTGTATCTACTTCCAAAAATGTGAAAACGTTTCTCCTCAGGGTTCAATTATTGCAATATTTCATACCAATTTATAAATAATATGACATGATAATAAAAATACCTTATTACAAAAAGCAATAATTTATATTTTGCGTACGATAAGTATGAAATTAACTAGTAGTATTATGAATTATGACAAGCTGCGTAGGGACAAAGAATTGTCATTGCGAACACCTTTCATTTGTCATTATTGTGCGTCTGTGAGACACTTTCTTGCGGCTTTTTATTGGTTTTATTATATTCGAAATATGAATAGGTTTTGTCATAGACTACAAATGTCATCTGTGAGACACATCTTTAACGCTATTAGAGTGTTAACCCTAAAACTCTACCTGGGGTGCTGGGGCACCCTAGAGTGGATTGTTTTCTATTTACATATTTCTGTTTGTGGAATATCCTCAGGTTTGAACATCTATGTATAGTTAAGTGTTGACCGCTATCGATTACTTGGGGTGCCCTAGTATATTTTTAGAAAAAATGTTAAATTTTTACTTATGAAAAAAAAAAAAAACGGTAACAAAATATTTCACAAAATGTTCATTATTGGCCATAAGTTATTCCATTACTACGTAACTTCTCAAAAATATTAATTATTTTTGAGAAGTTACGTAGTAATGGAATAACTTATGGCCAATAATGAACATTTTGTGAAATATTTTGTTACCGTTTTTGAGCCAATTTTGAAGAGGGATACAAAAAAGTCAATTACAGCGATCAAGTAATTATCATATACAAAGGCCTGTTCCTGTACTTTTTATAAAGTCACAGTGAGGCGTTTGTCCTTGGTCCAATAACAGAAAAAGACTTACAAGTGAAAAATTTATATTTTTTCAGAACTTGACATTAAATAATATTAAGTTTTCTTTATTAACACTGATTTGTGATCTTAAAACCTATTGTTATATAATTTAAAAACTGTTTTAGTAAATTTGCTTATAATTGAAAAATAACAGGATTTTCCATACCTACTCCAGCACAAAGGGTAAAGAGAAAAATCTCTAATTAGCTGTGTATAAAAGATATTTAATAAACTTAACATTTACTTTTTTATAAACCAATTATTAAAAACTAGCTTTCGCCCGCGGCTCGGCCCGCGTTAATGTCGGTTATCGCGATTAAAACTATCCTATGTCTTTTCCCGGGACTCAAACTATCTCCATACCAAATTTCATCTAAATCGGTTTAGCTGTTTGAGCGTGAAAGCGTAACAGACAGACAGACAGAATTACTTTCACATTTATAATATTAGTAAAAGTATGGATATGCCTCAATTATTTAAAAATATAAAGGTATTTTTATTCCAACCCCTTTTCATCCGGAACTGCACCGGCCACTTCAACATTATGAATTCCCTTATAAAATACATTGCCTACTCGCAAATCAAAATAAACATAACCACCTGCTTCCAATTCTAGTACACCAATGAAACCTTTCTCATTAAAGCCTGTCCTTAAAACTCGTCACAAGCCGTAACAAAAACGCAAATGAAAAGAAATAATTTGACATTCGCCGACACAGAATGTAAAAAACAAGAGATATCATCTATAAAGATTATCCTTGGTACATTTGCGCGCGCGCAGTGTCGGTGGTATGTGTGAGGAATGTCGACACGCATACGTCGAATTTGTTACACGGCCTCCTGTTGTCAAAAAAGTGTGGGACTTGACTGATTTTTGATGATTGGTGCAAGGGATGGGAGGTTTGACGACCAATGGCTTGTGTTAGAAGTGGGTTCACGTCGGTAGTATAATGGTTAGGATTCGAACCTCACGATTGCGAGCCCGATGCCGTTTCAATTTTCTTCTAGTTTTCTTGTTTAAATCACAAGTCTCGTTCTTGTCTAGTTATCACGTATTTCAAGTATATTTTACACTGTTTTACACATTAAATGCGGAACTGTAAAAATAGCGAATAACGACATGTCAATTTGCCGCCATTTTTACATTAATTACAATTTACTTTCCCATTAATTCGTTCAATACGACTTTTCAGACCATTGACGGTTCTTCTTTATTTTTTCAATTGTTTTTACCTTTTTCTTACATTCAAATTTTGAAAACAAAAAAGCTTTTAAAAGAACGTCAAAGCAAATAGTTGTCAATTCTCATTAAGGTTCGAAATGAGATGTTCGATCCCTCGACACATCTACCACAGTACAAGTAAGTTTTATCGTCAATAAAGCAACTCGCTTTTCACTTGTACCATGCAACACACTAATGACGACTTTGGGAAAAACGTTTTAAGTATTAGATGCTCGAACGAGGTTGTGCGGGTGTCATTTGTTACGCGCCATGACACTTGTCTTTGTCACCCACAGTTACTGAACTGATACTATAACCTACCTATAGTATTGTGTCATATGTAGTTAAGAATATGTACATACTTACAAGTCTTAATCGCGTGAATAATTTATGGTAAAATAACTGGTTTATTGCCCGACATTTCGACCGTATTGCAACAGCCGTGGTCACAGCTAGGCTGTGTACAAACTCATAATGTATACAAATCGTGAAAGTTTATCAACATTTATACGTATTACATGTATACATCCTACATATACAGGGCATGGATGTTCCCAGGGGGGATTTGAGGGTTGATCATTTTGATAATTTGTACTGTCGGTACTTCTACACACTACACTTATAACGTCTTTACACTGAGGCGCGGTGTCTTTACGGCTACGATTGCATTTGCTGATAACCGGGTTCCAAGATGGTGAGAGCCGGTATCCATCTTCTCGGTTGAAGTTCTTATACTTCTTGATCTCAACCGCCTCGCGTACTATCCTAGAATAATAGTGGCGATCGGTGGAAAGTACCTGTGGCTTATGCAATTCTATCCAGTGATTTGGTCCTGATTCCAACAAATGCTCAGCGATAGCAGACTTGTAAACTTGACGGTTTTTTACAGCAGCGATATGTTCCTTGACCCTATCTGCGATTGTCCTTTTGGTCTGTCCGATATAGGAACTACCGCAACTGCAATCCACCTTGTACACGCCAGGTGTTTGGAGCGGAATAACATCCTTTGTCGTTCGCAAAAGCTTCGAAACCTTGGAGTGCGGACTATTACAGTCTTAATGGAGTAATTCTTCTATACTGTTCCAATTTTGTTCGTAACTCCTTTGATGTACGGAATGAAAGCTGGCACTCTGTCGGCATTTACCTCTGGTTTTCTGCTCTTTGGACGTTGAAGGTTATGCTTGTATCCGTTGCTTTTTAGTACCTCCCGAACGTGTGCAAGTTCACCCTCCAAGTGTCCCCCCTCCCTCCATTTGTTTGAAAGCGATAATCTCAAGAACTGCGGATCCGAATCGAAAAATTATTTTACTGTTAAACAGTCCATTTATCGAGGAAGATTATAGGCTACATAACATCACGCTATGACTAATAGGAGCGGAACAGCAATGAAAAATGTCGCAAAAACGGCGAAAATTGACGCAGATAAAGTTGTGTGGGTCAGCTAGTCTTTCTATATAGATTAAATGAGTTGTTTTTGAAAGGCAGGCGCGGAAGATGACTTTTTACGCTCGTAGTTAAGTTATAAAAAAACGGAAATATATTATCCAAGTCTCAATAGTCAAGCCTTTTAATATGTGTTAGCCGCAATATGACCTTTGGCACATAACATTAGTCATAATGTTCGTAATACGTGGATGCTTAACCCTGGGCATGCCGGGTAGCTAAAAGTTAGGTCGTATGCTTGGTCGGGTCTTTGAGACCCGTGCGCAGTTTCATTATGTAATTTTCTCAAAATGAAGACATGGTATGCTCTGTCGTTTACCATTCACCCATTCGATTCGTGTAAGTGGTGCAACAACGTCCCGATTTGGTTCAAGCACCCCCCTCTCGATCCCCTTCTCCTTGGATTGAAACTGATTATATATCTATACTTCTATACTAAAATTATAAAGAGGAAAGATTTGATTGTTTGTTTGTATTGAATAGGCTCCGAAACTACTGGATGGATTTGAAAAACTCTTTCGTCGTTGTGAAGCTATACTAACCCCGGGTGACATAGGCTATTTTTTATGCGCTTTTTTTAAGCTAGTTTTTATTGCCTGCTCCCTTTTCACGGGCTTTGCCTATTGTTTGCGAACAGGCATTACATGTAAATGTAGAATCGACTTTTTACGAGGGTATTGCTTCCTAAGTAAATCAATATTTTTTATTATTATTCAAATTACAAGCTATCAATAATCAAAAATCTAGATTCAAGTAACTCAAATTTTGATCTTGTCAAATTTTAGGTCAGAGTATAGACAAACATAGAGTCACAGAAGGTGGTCATATGCCCAAAAAAAGTTGAATAAAATATACTACGACTTGTAAGACAATTAGGTCTGTGAGACCCTACCAGGTATGTTAAGGGTTAACAAACCACTGCAGTACCGTGAGATCAAATCATCCTGGTACATTTAGAACTCATTAAGCGTGCGTCATACAATATTTAGAGGTTTTATGAATGGTGTGACTTGGTCTGTAATTTTGTAGGTATATTAATATTGAAACAGGATATGACTATGAATTTTTGTTAAATAACGTATAAAGTATTATAAAGAGTTTTTTTTATAGTGGAAAATTTTGTGTTCATTGAAGATAATAATAATTGTCGTTGGATATATTTCCATAGAGTATATAATGATAATCGCCGGTTGGTATCACATAGCCTTATGCGCTTATTACACTACACTGAATCAGGGACGCTGAATCCTTAAAAAGAGAGGTGTAATAAGAGTTAGGGAACTTATTCTCTAACAAATTTTCAAGGGCACCTCGATTTAGGGCCCTGACTTAGGGTAGTGTAATAGCCGTTTAGTGTTGCCTTCGGCCCAATTCTGGGACTCCATCCCAGTCCCGAAATATGGAATAAGATACCATAGTAATAATATCTTGGGAAAACTCACACAACGCCATCTAATCCCAAACTAGGCAGTGCTCAACATATTTATATAGTTTTAAAAACATACATATCTATACTACTAATATTGACAACTTCGGTGGCGCGGTGGGAGTGTGTCCGACTGCTACGCAAGAGGTCGCGGGTTCGATTCCCACACGAATACTACTTTGTGTGATCCACTAATTGTTGTTCCGAGTCTGGGTGTAATTTGTGTCCGTGACTTGCATGTTTGTAAAGTCCCCCACGACACAGGGCTTGTATTATACTGCGGGAGTCGTTTTAAAAAAAAGCTTTGAGAGTTTGTTTGGTTGAATCGATAATCTCATAAACTACTGGCTTGAATTGAATTTTTTTTCTAGTGTTGGATAGCCCATTTATCGAGAAAGGCTATATAACATCGCTACGACCAATAGAAGCGCAGCATCAATGAAAAATGTGGAAAATACGGGGAAATTTGCGCAAACGAAGTTGCGCGGGTCAGCTAGATAAATAACACCCAGACACAGAATTAACCCTCGTGCTTCTTACACAAAGTTTTATCCTGGGTGGGGATCGAACCCACGACCTCGGGCTTAGCAGTCAGGGTCACTAACCCCTAGGCCAACAGGTCACTTGATCGAAGATCAGTATTGGCGATTATACTTTTTACAAATTTTGAAAATATTTGACCCGGCAGTCAATCAGGCTCACGATACGTTCGTCTTTTCATTTAATATAATAAAAAAAACTGTGACCGTATTGAAAAAATCCAAAAGTACAAGTATTAAACGATAACCTAACCTATAAATGCTGATAAACATTCGCGATTTTTACACATTATGAAAATATATATATTACGGGTATTAATCGCGTGAATAATTTAAGATAAAATACCTTGTTTATTGCCCGACGTTTCAACCGTATTGGAACGGCCTTTGCAATTCGGCAAAATATATATATTTTCATAATACTTTCTAACCTACTCTATACACTTGCTAAGATTTATGGAATATTTACAGTTTAGTACTCTTAACAGAAGGTGTCAATGTCAGTATAGCAAAATCTCAAAAAGTTATTGAGTTTTAGAGACCTTATATAAAACCAATTTATTTCACTACATTATTTTGTACAATGTCAAAAATTTCAAAATATTTCTAAGCTTTCTTAAAAAAATGTTAGTGATATTTTATTACATAGTTTTAACTCTTTCTCGGGTCCTTCTTCAGTTGAAAACCAGCGCCAAGCATCACTGCCTGGCTCATGCTGAACTGGGAACCTCATTACTGCAACCATGAGGCACAGGTAACATCACACAACCTAATGCGCTGTTTTATTTTTGGTATTGTTATTAACTTACGCACTCTATTTAACATCCATACCTACTTGGTGTGGCACCTAGAGTCTTTTTTTTTAATATTATTTGTCCGAATGTATTTATTTTGAAGTAATAAACACCTTTTTCTTTCTTTCTTTCTTCTTCGTGTTCCACCTCAGTTTTTTCATATGTTTTAAGCGTTTTGGATACCTTGAAAAATCGTTAAAATTATACATCTCTACAAAACAATTTGTTGCAATGCTTTCTTGAAAAAAAAATCATACTGACAAATTGTAAATAATATATTATTGGACGCAATTAAGCAGGTATCATGATTGATAGATCTTTAAGCTACCACATGACCGATATTAACCGTTGGGTTAACACCGGGTTAATAGCCCCCGACGTTACATTAGTACTTCGGTCATTAGTGATAACGTTGATTACGTTTTTATACATACTCGAACGGCGCTGGGAACTCCTGCATGTTAAAAAGCGATAATTTATAAATATCTCGTTATGTTTTTTTTTAGATTTTAATGTAAGTTTAAGTTCTTAGTTGGACTGTCCACTATAAAGTGTACCAAGTAGTAGGAACATATAATTTTTAAATGTTGTTGTGACATGCTTTTACAATTTTACTAGCATAATAATAATAATAATATCTTGGGACAACTCAAACAATGCCATCTGATCCACAATTGACAAACACCAGACAACTGATAAACATACTTATATATTTCTTTGCCGTGTGGTGTAAGTACCACCCCATCTCTACCCGTGGGTGTCGTCAAGGCGACTAAGGGATTTCACTCCGGAGGACGGGCAGCAGCGTCCTCTGCGTATTTAAAGCCTTACTGCGATCGCCAACCCGCTCGCCAAGCGTGGCGATTATGGCAATTACCCCCAGGATCTATATACTTGTAGGTTCTACTGGGGAGACCCGTGCCCAGCAGTGGGCCATCATATGGGTTGATATGTATGTATGTATGTATATATTTCTAAATATATACATATCATAGATAAATGACACCCAAACCTAGAATAAACCATCGTACTCATCACACAAAGTTTTATCCTGGGTGGGGATCGTACCCACGACCTCCAGCTTAGCAGTCAGGGTCACTAACCACTAACGGCCGGTCTCAATACTCTAACTATCGATGGATTTGGCTACTGGAGTTATATATTTGACATAAGCTTCATACAAAATATGTCAAAATGCTACCTCTAGTAGTCAAATCCATCGATATGTAGATTATTGAAACCGGCCGTAAGTCAACAGGCCAGTCAGTCTAGTGATTAAACGGCTATAACACTACCCTGAATCAGGGCCCTAAATCGAGGTGGCCTTGAAAATTTGTTAGAGAATTAGGGCCCTAACTCTTATTACACCGCTCTTTTTAAGGATTTAGGGTCCCTGATTTAGTGTAGTGTAATAAGCGCATTAGTACCTCTTACTGTTAAACCAGTGGTTGTGGTTCCGATTCCCAACCAGGATAAGTCTTTGTGTAATATGCACGATTGTTTATTATATCTGGGTGTAATTTATTTATTTGTATTAAGTACATGTTCAGAATATGTAAGCATGTTTATCAGTTGTGTGAATGTCATAGTACAAGCTTGGTTTAGTTTGGGATCAGACGAAGTTGTGTGAGTATCTATGTGAAGTTGTGGAATATCAGAAAATTATGTAAATACACACATCAAAAGTGTCTAGGGATCAAGCATTTTTATGCGGATTTCTTGAGATTGAGATGTGGCTTTGTAATAAATTTATGATTTTATAAATTTATATGGATCCTTTTTGGTGCATTTCATAATTTGAATCAGGAACTGTGAATCAAATTCGAGTAAAAGATGAAAATCAGCTGTCAATATTTTCCCTATAAAAACATACAACGCATTGAAGACATTATTAGTGCTACTGTTTCCCTACTACTGATTAAAACCAACGTTATTATGGAGCGGCGACGTCATTTAAGCAGGGAAGAAATGCTCAGAGCCGTGGGAATGATAGAAGCTGGTTCCCGGCAACGTACTGTGGCTTTAGCTCTGAATACAAGTCAGAGTGTTATCAGTCGACTTTGGACACGTTACCGAAGCACTGGTACCGTGGCTGAGCGCCATGGAGGACGGTATCGCTGCACCACACGGAGACAAGACCGATACATTCAAATCTTAACTCGAAGAGGTCCAACAATAACCGCCATGATGTTAGCCGTGAGGCTTCATCACTCTTCAGGGAACTTAATTAGCGACCAAACAGTCAGAAACCGCTTGCATGAAGTGAACCTTCATTCCCGAAGACCGCTACGGGTACCACCTATAGCAATGCACAATCGTAGGATTCGATATCAATGGGCTCTTGAACACAGAAATTGGGCAGAAGAACAATGGCGTTTCGTATGCTTTTCTGATGAGTCTCGTTTTGGTATGAGACCGGATACAAGACGTATACGACACTGGAGAACCCCTGGACGCCAACAGCGATTAAAATCCTGCCAGGAAGTCCATCCTTATAGTGGTGGAACCATCATGGTATGGGCGGGTATTTGGATCGGCGGAAGAACTGAGTTGATTTGGATCAGAGGCAACCTCAACGCTCAAATTTATGCTGAGACGATTGTATCAGACGTCATCGTTCCTCTACAAGTGCAAATCGGTCCCTTATTTCAGTTAATGCATGATAATGCACGACCGCACACCGCAAGAGTTGTAAGACAGACTCTCGCCGCAGCTAACATCAATGTCCTGCCCTGGCCTGCTCAGTCGCCAGACTTGAACCCGATTGAGCATGCATGGGATATGCTACAGAGAAGAGCTCTGCCGAATATGGAGGGTATCCAGTCGCAAGAAGACCTTTTTTTGTTGTTGCAACGAACATGGGCGGCCATTCCACAGCGTGATTTGGATGAACTCATTTTGAGTATGCCAAACCGATGTTCTTGTGTTGTTAGTGTTCGCGGTAGAAACACGGATTATTAATTGTTTAAGTTACCCAATAAAATTTTAAAGAAAACTGTTATTTCAGTCTTTTTTTCGAACTTTAATGTTAGTGGTTCAAATGTCAAAAATCCCTTTATTAGGAAAATGGCAAATTTCTTTATTAATGCAAAGGTGACTTGGTTTATCGTTACTGTGACAAACGAAAACACTTTATTTGATGAATCCTTAAAGAAATAAAAAAAAAAAAATCAATCAGGAGAAAAATTATTGCAAAAATATATGTTGATCCCTAGACACTTTTGATGTGTGTAGATAAATTAACACATCTTTCTGTCAGATACTTTTTTTTAAAAGATAATTATCAATGCGGGATTGTGGTCCCACATTACTAGCAATCCTGTTAACCTCTCCAGCTAAGCTTAGTGGCTTGTGTTAGGAGTGGGTTCACGTCGGTAGGGTTCGAACCAGCGACCTCACGATCGCGATAGTTTGTACGGTACGTGGAAGACATAAGCCAATACCATATTTTTAGAAATTCCACCCCTGCAGGCATGGGCGGACCCAGAATTTGATTCTGGGGGGTTACTAGAGGCAAATGTCAGTGTCGTATCTAACATGCTTAAGATGAGCGGGAGGGGTGCATTTCATTTTTCGTCAGAACCCCCCCCCCCTCCACCTGAAACGGCGATCGATTTACCTCCTTCTGCTGCTTACAGGCATAGGCCCGAGAAGGAGGTAAAGGGGAATGCTAAAATCATCTCCTGATTGTAGTTACCGAAAGTAGTTTGGTTAGAATCGGTAGATAATATATTAAATCGCAGTTGTTTTTAACCCATGTTAAGATGAAATGTGAATTCTGAAAAACACTTGAAAGCCCAACAAAATGGGCACAAATCAGGTGTTTGCTGGTAATTAATATCGGCATCGCTCGCGTTAACGGAATTACACATCACATTTTTCATAAAGCGTCTTCTAAACGGTTGGGAACGAGGCTTCGCGCCAAGGTGATTTCGCTGGTTTCCAACAGTGTAGACGGCTGTTGTAAACCATGTACCAAGTAATTTGATTTACAACGGCAGTCTACACTGTTGGAAACCAGCGAGATCACCTTGGCGGGAAGCCTTGTTTCCAATCGTCTAGAAGACGTTTAAGACGTCCCGAGATTCCATGTCAGAAATCGTTGTTCCGAAAATGGGTATACTTTTGTTTCTGTGCTTGTTTTTGTGTTCAAAGTCCACCGCGGTACAGAAGGCCTACTCCGAAGCCTAGGTACTAAAACGAAGTTTCGATTAAAAAATAGGTGGTCATATAAGTACAGAGTCTACTACATCAATTCAATCTACTCGTGTCTAAAAATCGTTTATGAGTATAATTAATTATAATAGTCTCCGTAAACTCAAGAAATTTAGGAAAACAAAAATTCATAAATTTCATTTTTCAAAAATAGAGTGGGGCTTCCTATAGCCCGTAGGCGTATTAAAAAAAAAAGATACAAACTACATAGTAAGTTCGTTGGTAGGCGCGTAACGTTCATTAATTATGTGACGTCATCGTGCGCCGGCGCAGCGGCCGACACAAAGATTCTATAATAAAGCTATCAGGTTACTGCAGATTGTAAGGCATTGAATACATTGTATTTTATGTTTTTGTTTGTTTTAAATGGTCGCCCGTGGTCGAAAGTAGACAGTAATTAATTTATATATTTTAAATATTAGCATTCCGCACTCCTTCTCTATATAAATTACTAGCTGTCTCGCGCAACTTCGTATGCGTCAATTTTCCCCGTTTTTGCAACATTGCTGTCCCATGCAACTTCGTATGCGTCAATTTTCCCGTTTTTGCAAAATTTTTCATTGCTGCTCCGCTCCTATTGCTTGTAGCGTGATGTTATATAGCCTATAGCCTTCCTCGATAAATGGGCTATCCAACAGTGAATTTTTTTAAAATTCGGATCAGTAGTTTCGGAGATTACCACGTTCAAACAAACAAACAAACTCTTCAGCTTTTTAATATTAAGTAGTTTAGATAGGAATTATGGCTCGCAGATCCTGTGCATTCGCCAGTTCCAAGTTTTTAATATTCTTTCACCTTCAAGTTGGTATTCTTTCAAGCTTTCTTTTTTGAATCACTAAGTCTCGTTCTTTTTCAGTTAACACGTATTTCATGTATATTTTGTACTCGTAGAGTATAGTATAGGTATATTTTTTGTGTTCTTACATGTTAAACGCGGCGCGGAGCAGTAAAAATAGTGACTTGTTAGTTTGCCGCCATTTTTAAAACTCCTCCATAAAGCATTTATAGTGTACAAATAAATCTAACCAAGTAAACTCAAATAGGTCTGCCACTTCGCATAAAGACAGCTGGCATTAACCATTAAACTTTATAAAGGTCATTTAAATAATTAACCTTATTAATTTATCACTCCAATAGATTCCTAAGACTATAAGTTTTTAATTAAATTTCAATAATAAGTTTATCTTTTGCAATATCAAGTTGAAATTCCTAACGATAATGAATTTAATTTGCTAAATAATGAAGGCACGTTTTGCACTTAATTTTTACGTTGGTAAGCCGTTGTCAGTCATGTGTCCTAGCCGTAGCTTAAGGAAAATGGCGTCGGCTTGTCTTTTTAAAATTAAGGTTATTGATTAATTCAGTTCATAATTATGTAGATAGTAGGTACTTGATATGTTTACCTACCTAAAGACATTATCCCTACTTAATATATAAATGTGAATGTAAGTTTGTTTGTTACGCTTTCACGCGAAAACTACTTAACCGATCATCATGAAACTTTGTACACATATTCTTGGAGATATTAGAGGTAACATAGGATATTTTTTATTAAGAAAAAAAAATATTTTTTATAAAACCGACATCCACGCGGGCGGAGCCGCGGGCGAAAGCTAGTATATAATAATTTTGTAATTATTTTTATCGGACTTTACTGCTGTAAATGAATGAGTACAAAATCAGATCAGTATCTGTTTATAAAAAATCAACACGATTTTGCACATGCACTGGCCTGTTGGTCTAGTGGTTAGTGACCCTGACTGCTAAGCCTGAGGACGTGGGTTCGATCCCCACGCAGGATAAAACTTTATGTGATGAGCAAGATGGTTTATTCTGTGTCTGGGTGTTAATTTATCTAAGTATAATATGTATGTATTTAGAAATATTTATGTATGTTTATCAGTTGTCTAGTTACCATAGTTCAAGCTCTGCTTAGTTTGAGATCAGATGACGTTGTGCGAATTACCCAATATATACTTAAATAAACCATATTACCGTTCAGTTTTTAAACAGTCCGATTTATAATACTTATTTTTAACTAGCTATAACTGAGCGAAATCTCACAATATTTTTTCGCACGGAATCATCTTAAAGTGGATTAAATTTAGTAAAAAAATCGGCTCACGTAATTTATGGATCTATCCTATGTCCTTCCCACTCGATATCTTACTAAAGAAAGGGAGGGGGTCCAAAGTTCTTCAAAATCCCTTCACGTAACTTATGGACGCCCACTACATATAATAGTTTTTATCGCGATAAATGGGCGTCCTATGTCCTTCTCACACGATATCTTACCAAATTATGGGATTTTGACGAATTTTGGACCCGCCAAAATCAACTCACGTAGTTTATGGACGCCCTCTTATACCGTTAAAAACTATTCTTTGTCGTTTTCTCACTATAGCTGACAAAGTTGCGTGGGTTATTTAATGTAAGAATTATTTTGTAATTTCGACAAAATATTGGTAAAACTTCCTTCTATAAAACTATCCTTTAATACCTCATCATCATTAAGGTCACCCACTGCCATGGTGGGTGTGGACCATTGTGCGTGAGCTGTGGTGGCCGTTACTCCAGCCCACCTCCCTCCAAAAGCAGATCAGCTTCCCTAAACTTCTCAGGGTATCCGTTAGCGACCTTTTAATACCTACTTTTAATAAAGTAAGTACATGTTTTGAATAACTAAAAGACCCTATAATTGATTAATAAAAACCTTTAATTGAACAAACCTTTTGCAACTGCAATTAATAACTAAAAAGGTTACGAATTTAACGAATAAGTCAAATAAATAATTGTAAAAAAGGCTTTAAAATATTACTTTAGACTGCTCATTGGTCTAATGAAAAATGTCGACACACATCACTCTGTGTGTTAATTGCTTGGCAAATGAAACTTAAGAACAAAAGTCCTAAATGAGGAGCACAGTGCAGTGACATCCAGGTTTTTACCTAACAAGGATTTGTGTACCACTTATACTTACCATCAGGCGCCCTTCTTTATTTCGTAGTATACAACGGGTAACGTCAAAAGTCGAAGTACCCAAAAATTTCTCTCTATTTTATATTTTTCTCAAATATTTTATATTTTTTCATTTATTTATTTATCAATGAAAAATAATAAAAAATATGACTTCTTATCTTTTTATGCCATAATAATCAAATCAAATCTCGATGCAAAGGAGGTAACATACTTATGCATTATGCCTTTCGCTATTTAAAAAGAAAACGCTATAACTATGTATTAATAATCCAATCGGACACTATCCGCTGATGAAATTTGACCACACCTTTCTGTTACACGTTATATTATAAAATCATTTTCTACATCAGCAAACAAACTATAAAAATACGTGTAATTTAGTTTTTAATTAATATAAATTGTAGCTACTTGTACTTACCACTTCCCACCTGTTGCCATAGAGAATATAATAATGGTGAAGGTTAGTTTTTTGCCGCCCTTTTCATTAGATTGTCTATGTTTATAGATTAACACCACGCGAATTAATTTTCTGCGCCATGTACTAAGTAGACTGGCATTTAGTTACTTGCATTTTAGATTCTAAGTTTTAATTATTTGATAATTTTTGACAGGTTTGTGTTGCCAGTTTTTGAACTATTTGACGTTTTTATTATGTAAAACCAAGAAGATGTAAATTATTGGAGTCCACGCTCCGAATACGTACGTGAAGGCAAAACATTTGACCTTGAAATTACTCACATGAGCTCTATCTCTCTCTTTAGAGGAAGAGGAAGGAGCTCACTTGAGTACATGCGCGCCGGGAGCAAGGTGCCCTAAGGGGGTGCGCTTGCACCCCCTTCTCGGAATAATTAGCCTGTTAGGCACTTACTTTGTTTTATCAGTCACTAATTAATTAAAAAATAACAATTAGATTGGAAGTAGGTAACACAATGTCCTAAGATTAATAACGGCAATTTTTAAATATAATTTATTTCCGTATAGTGTAGTGTGTAAATGCTTTTGCATGTGGATTCTTTCAGGGGTGAAAGATATAGTAATTGTATCTCGTAGGTAAAATTTGCATACCAGCCTGCATACCAGCTTTCTAAGATTTAAATATTTTATTACGTACCAGCTTCCGCCCGCGGCTTCGCCCGCGTTAATTTGGACTGCCATTTCACCCCTGTAAAATTTTGCTTTAGGCTTTGTAGTGTATGCCTACATCATACGACTATCTGTGTACCAAATTTCAATACAATCCATTCAGGAATGTGAGCTGTGTGTTGATATATCAGTCAATCACAGTTTCTACTTAAGAATCTTAAATACACAGGTAGCTGATCCTCGCAACTTCGTCTGCGTCACATGAGAGGGCTAGAGAGAGTGGCATTGTTTTGTTGGAATGCAAAACAGTCATAAGTATAATGAGTTTAAGTACTGAGCAGATATATCTTATTTTAATGTAGGTATTGCTTTTACTGAAGAGAGTTAAAAATTATTAATAACAACCGAAAAAAGTGAAAATTTATATTCATTCACCGTAACATATACTTTAGTAACAGTTAAGTAACATTACACCATTATTTCTGCTTCCCTTAGTAAAAGATAGCGTAAATACTTTCGCAAATAATTATCTTACGAACCAGGTGGTCGGGTGAACCCATGATGCGTGAACGCAGAATATTAAGTTACGTTACCTGGTTGCACTGACATGCTCTAAAGACCTATATTGTGGGGCCTGGACTCGGCTGGCCTGGCGTGTAGGCCAGTAGCCCGACTTATGTCAGGTATCCCTATTTTTTCTTCGAACTAGGCTCAAATTTCATCGAGGTTGATTTGTTAAAAGAAAAACTTTGTTTGATAATAATGATTTTTTAGGTTAGGCATAAGTAAACAGTGGTTGCTAACAACGAACGCCATTGTCGAGAATTGTCTCGATAATGGCGTTTGTTTCTGAATTGTCAGGTCAACATTCATGGCATTCAAAAATTAATAATGTTTTTAGGTTAGGCATAAGCAAGCAGTGGTTGCTGAAAAGGAATGCCATTGTCGAGAATTGTCTCGACAATGGCGTTCGTTTTTGGATTGTCACGTCAACATTATTGAAATGCCAAGAACGTTGACGTGACAATCCGGAATCTAGATACTGTTGTCGCGGGTTCGAATCTTAACCATTACATCATCAACGTGAACTTTACAATTATCGAAGCTTAGCTGGAGGGCTTAATAGGACTGCTAGTAATGTGGGACCAAGAATCCCACAATGCTAGATATCTTTAAAATAAATTTGTACGTACACCTACATTGCCATTTACCGCATATTTTTACACCATATTTTATTTTGTTGTGTAATCTTTGAAACAATTAAATCTTGGGAGAAGGCGTTGGTAGCTGTGACACAGTTTAGTACTATTACAGGTGTCCTCGTTTCCATGTGTACTGTGTATAAACTGTTTCTTATTTATTTATTTTAGTTTTTCCCCATGTCCGTGTCCGTCTGTCCGTCCGCAGCTTAGCTCAGACACTGTTAGTGCTAGAAGGCTGTAATTTTGCATGGATACACATTTTACTTATAAAATGAAAGGATAACATTTTGAAAATCTTTTTTTTTTTGTGAGTACCTCCCCTATAGGTTTGTAAAGTGGGGATGTGATATTTTTTCTCACCTACCCCATCGTGTGTAATAATAATAATATATAATAATATCTTGGGACAACTCACACAAAGCTATCTGATCCCAAACTAAGCAGAGCTTGTACTATGGAAACCAGACAACCGATAAACATACTTATATATTTCTAAATACATACATATTATAGATAAATAATACCCAGACACAGAATAAACCATCGTGTTCATCACACAAAGTTTTATCCTGGGTGGGGATCGAACCCACGATCTCTTGCGTAGCAGTCGGACACACTCCCACCGCGCCACAGAGGCAGTCAGTGTGTAAAATTAGGGTTACGTTTGTAAAATATTAATAATAGATACTTTTAAAGTGCAAATTTTTGTTAGAGTCAAGTGTCCCCCCCTCTGCCAGCTAAAAGGTTGAGGGTGGATATGTGAAAAAATTTGAAATTTATAGTAGTAATATGTATAGTTATTTATCTATAATATGTATCTATGTATTTAGAAATATATAAGTATATTTATCAGTTGTCTGGTTTACCATAGTATAAGCTCTGCTTAGTTTGGAATCAGATGACGTTGTGTGAGTTGTCCCAAGATATTATTATTATTATTATTATAGTGAAATTAGAAGGAAAATTATCACAGCTCAGTAGGCTTTACAACTTATCGAGTAACAACTGATCAAATGAGAAGTCACAAAATTCTCGTAGAAATTTCATTATTTTTTTTTATATAACGTTAACTAGTTAAGCCGTATTATTCATATGGGGGGGGGGGGGTGACTACGGAACCCTACATTGTGCGTGGCCCGACATACACTTGCCCGGTTTTTAAATAATTCCTTACCTAAGTATTTTAACTCTAGGTCCTTATTTACCTATCCACCCTTGCTGTCCAGATTACCCCTTTACTAAAAGTCCTATGACATCTTGCAATTTCAAGAAAACCCGATCTCACCATTCACCAATATAGATATATACCTATGGATTGTGGTACTTAATTCCTGCTACCCGAAGGTGGTTCCTCATTCATCCAATTGATCGGATTATAAAGTGTGCGAGGGAGCGGGCGGTGTCGCATTACAAGCTTGTATAAGACCACAATGAGCATGCCGTTTCGCGGTAAAACGTGTTAATAATGTTGTCTGGATGTGGTCTAAGTTAAAAGATATCAAACAATTCAATTTTCATTCAAATTAATAATAATAATATCTTATATGTGAGTTATATGGAAACCAGACAACTGATAAACATGCTTATTTATTTCTAAATACATACATATTATAGATAAATAACACCCCGACGCAGTATACACCATCGTGCTCATCACACACTCAGTTCTATCCTGGGTGGGGATCGAACCTATAACCTCAGACTTAGCAGTCAGCGTCACTAACCACTAGAACAACAAACTGGTTAAAAAGTTCGCTCTCTCGGCGTACGCGGGGGGAAAAGACGAAAATTATATAGCCGATAGTATTTTTTGGCGATTGCGAGGAAACTAGTGCCCACTACGCCCTGACTGCTAAGCCGGAAGTTGTCGGTTCGATCCCCACTCCCTACTGAAGATAAAACATTGAGTGAAGAGCACGATCGTTTATTCTGCGTCTGGGTGTAATTAATCTAAAATATGTATGTATTTAGTTATTTATTAGGAAGTTTACCAGTTTATAAGATATAGATCAGATGCCGTTTAAGTCCTAAGATATTATTTATTATCATTAAAAGCTTACTTAAGTAATACTAGTTGTTTTTGTGTTTTTTGACATTCTTAGACGAGAAATTTTCCAATTTTATATACGAACTATAAAAACTACCTATTCTTCTTTCTTTTCTTTCTTTTTCTTATTCTCTTCCTTTACGGTAAATAAGTTTTGGACCAGTGAATTACTTAATGGCTTCTCGCTTTTAGATTTGGCTATTGGAATGATATCTTCTTCTCTGTTTCTCTTTTTATCTTTACCTCTCTTTCTTTAACCTCTAAATAATACTATTATTTATATTGCAAATTTACCCGCTCCCGCCTATACCAGGTACCATAAGTAACGCGATACTAGTCGTTGCCTTACATCGGATCCCTAATTTTACGGCTCATTAGTACCAGTTCGTCCTTTTTGCGATGCCTCATGAACCACCAGTTTCTTAGCAAAGATATCAGTTACAGGACATTATGAGATGAGGTTTAAACGGTGGTTATTCAATTAAAACGTATTGTATTCGCATCGGTATTAAATGTCGGGTAATTGGTGAATTGAACATGGCTGTTTAGAGCGGTGTAAACGTTGTTGTTCAGTTTTTGAAATGAGAACAAAAGTGTTTTTCGGTCTGGCAATCAATAAACACTCGCATGATGGGCAGTGAAAAGAAAAAAATGATCATATCGCTTTTGAATTTCAAATAATGTCTATGAGCCTTGATTTATTCGAGGTTTGAAATCATTTTTTCATACCCCCATCTCGGAAAGAATATTTTTGCTCTTCGATATCTGAGTGCAAAAGCCATTTTTATCCGCTAAAGGATCAAGTAAATTGAATTTAGAACATCGTGTGCACTAAGTTTGTGAATTCAAAACATCATAAAACCTATTTACTTCTACCTCTATGGTGCCGAATTTAACTTACAACCTTTTTTAATTTGTTAAAAACTCAGACTCGGAACCTTCTTGGTGTACCTACTTTTTTTTATTTGCGCGCGCTTTTTTCCTTCACGTTATATTGTTAAAACCTTAGATTAAAAATAAGAATCTTGAAAACAAGCAAAAAACCTAAAATTAGTGATTCTAGCGACGAGGAAGTTTATTTTTTGCATTTAGTCATTTCCTCGCTGAGGTGGGATCATTGACGTAAAGAACAGGACTACATAATAACCTCACAAAATTGACCACTCTCTAGAAAGAAACAACGCTA
Source organism: Herminia tarsipennalis (assembly GCA_945859575.2). Lineage (NCBI taxonomy): Eukaryota > Metazoa > Arthropoda > Insecta > Lepidoptera > Erebidae > Herminia > Herminia tarsipennalis. Next base: position 2,637,165 of record OX243843.2, on the reverse strand, counting down.
CTTTGTGGACAATACCTGTCAAAGGCCGCACGAGTTTTTTCTCTATTTCACGCTTTGCAGGCGATTTTTACTTTTTAATTATTAGGGATGGCGCAGTTTTGGTCTTTATGTCAATGGGTGGATAGAAAAGTTACGTGTTGCAGTTGAGTGAAAAGATTTTTCACTTCGTGCTTTTTTATTCCCTCGCTAACGCTCAGAAATTTTGATGATCCTTCACTTGCTCGGTCATCAAAATTGAGCACCCGGTTAAAAAAAAACTTCGCACTGTGTTCTGTCAAATATGTATCTTTAAATCGTGTGAAAATACTTTAAAAATAATGTCTATAGTTGATGAAACTGAATTTATTTGCAGTTAAAGTCATCAATAACCGTAACACTGGCAAAAAAATACGCTGAGAAAATATTCACCCCGATTTTTTTAATTGACGACATAATCTAGCCAATAAGCTACATAGTCAATTTAAAAAACCGGGCAAGAGGATCAATGTTGGGGAACCCTACACTGATCCTCTTGCCCGGTTTTACAAATAAATTCACTACATATTAAAAATCCGATTTGCATAATTGCATCTGCAGAAGAGCGTATGTTCATAGCACTTACGCTCTTTTGTTGAAAAAAAACAGTTTTTCGGCAATAACTTAATGACGGTATATCTGATAATATAGAAATTAATTTTATTTTAAAGTTATGAAGCGCTACCTTTGGGATTTTTTTAATATTTTTTGGTTACACAGTTCAAAAGTTAATGGGGGACGCACACAATTTATGCAACTATCGGAGTGATTAATTCCAAAAAATATCACTTAATCAAAAAAGTTTATTAGAAACCTTAAATGTTTTTAAAATACCTGTCGAATGGTGTGCCCCACGTTGATGTTTGCTGTAAAAAAAAATACTTCTAAAAATATTTATTAAAATCATTTAACTATTAAAACTAAGTAACGGCTTCTACAAGATACCTGTGCACCAAGTCATCAATATTCATTGGGTAGTCTTTGAATAAAATGCTTGTGTCCTACATGACAAAAATTCCATTTTGGGTACGGAACCCAAAAAAGGATTTAAAGATTACCCGACTGCGGAAGAGGGTTCTATTTTTATTATTTACATACAACAATAAAAATTTAAATTATTTATTTACGAATGACTGGACTTACAAATTATTTTTTAAAGTTATTTTCAAAACATCAAATTACCGAAGGAAATACTATGAATTACGATTCCGTTTTCATTCCGTTCTCTATGATTTCATAATTATCACTTTTTTTTAATATTTAGCACTTCAATTTGTTTGTAACACTTCACTGCATTTGTAGTTACGACATAGAATACATATATTAGTTGAAAATGTTATCAGAATGGTTACAGCCCATTAACCCTCCAGTGGTCGTGTTCATAGAGCAATAGAAATATAAACTATTGTGATTAATTGTCAATGCAAAGTCTGCATTTTTTATATAAAGGTGAAAGCACTCGTCTCGATAATAATAAAAGGTATTTTAACCAATGTCAGTTACGGCAACCTATCTCATCACTCTCATCAGAGTTCTTCATTATCATCATAAAGGCTTTTGTTATTAATTAGTGGTTCACAAATATTTGTATTAATAAGTAGTTTTTTTATAATAATCGGGTCGTATGTTGCCTTTACCCTCTTCTGTAAATTTTGTAAGTGATGCTCCCCTCCACACTATAGGAGGCTAATTAATTTAAAACTTGATTAAACCTACTTTACGTTTTATGATTATTGCTTGCGTGAGTTTCATGGTGTAATGCTTGCAGCACCTCACTGGTATAACTGTATATACACAAATATATTATACAAATTGCAATTTAAAAAAGTGCCAAAAAAAAAGTGTGCCATTAAAAAAAGGAGGGCTTCAAACTATCCGTGACGTGGAATCCAGTGATTCGTAAAGCTCCTCGTATTAGTTCGCAGTCGGTTAACATGGCCACAATTAGTGTAGTGTGCAGTGACCCTAACATTTCGAGAAACAAAAAAGTGAGGGTAGATGAAGATTTATCGGCCTTACGTAGTCTTAACATCGCTGCGACAGTCCGCTTGTGACCACGGCCGGTGCAACCTGGTCGAAACGTCAAGCAATTTTAGATTTTGTTCCACACATCAACTTTAATATCTACAAAGTTTTAAATATTCAAAGTGCTTAAAAAAACTTTCAGTGTTACAAATCATATGACTAGATACATTTCTTCACTACAACACGTATCTACTTTTTGATTGCGGTCGTTATGTACCTAAATGTCTTGAAATGCACGCGTCAAGCCTCACATAGGTATATTTTTAGGGTTCCGTACCCCAAAACGAGACCCTATTACTAAGACTCCGTTCGTCTGTCTGTCACCAGGCTGTATCGCATGAACGGTGATAGCTAGACAGTTGAAATTTTCACAGATGATCGACGAAGTTTGCTAAACAATGCCCGGATTCTTCTGTCGACTTCTTTCTCGAAGTTATGTCTACCGAACAATGAATAACCTGCCATAAGTATTTTTTAGAACAACTTCAAACATCAAATTGACATAATTCATTAAGAAAATATATATATTACGGGTCTTAATCGCTGACCCGCAGCCGCAGTCTACCCTTGACCACGGCCGTTGCAATACGGTCGAAACGTCGGGCAATAAACAAGGTATTTTACCTTAACCGCGATTAAGACCCGTAATATATATATATTTTCATAATGTGTACAAATCGCGAAAGTTTATCAACATTTAGGATTCATTAAACATGATTTTGATTTTTTCCATATTCATGTCGAAGTCGACACGTCTAGAGGCTGCACATAAGCTGTTTACATTTTGCGAGATCGTCTTTCTCTTTCGTGACTCACAAGAGAAAGACGGTCTCGCAAAGTGTCAAACTTGTTCTTTTTACTTCATAGCAGTTCACAGCAGTATTGAGTATAACCTTCTTACTTGCACTATATTACTACCTGCACTTTGTACAACTGGACATATAGTCAATCGTGCCATAATTTTGCGTACATCCATTCGGAAGGCTACTAAACGGACGTATACAGTAACAGCTCGCCATCATGCGAGCCAGCTCACCGTAGGATTGCTTATCACCTTATTAGTACAAAAAATAGTTTACATGTCCTTTGGCTAACATTGTATGAAACAAGCGTGATTATCGTTAGGTCATGGGCTCGTTAACATTTCCATATTTCATTATAGCCGCCATGCTGCCTCGATTTGCAATCTGTAATGACAACGTTGTTTGTTATTGAAGATAATTGTTGTTAGTTTTTTTTGTTAAGACATCGCGTTACTGGGTTAGGTAAGTATATGTTGCATGACACAGCAGAAATGTAATATAGAGCAAGCACATGAAACTTGAGCAATGATTTATAATATTAATCACATACCTTTCATTTCGATCAGGGAAAAGTGAAAATGAAGTAACTTTTTCGACCAATTTTTTACGGTTCCGTAGCCAAAATGGCAAACGGAACCGTTATAGTTTCGCCATGTCCGTCCGTCCGTCCGCACCTTTGCTCAGAGACTGTTAGTGCAAGGAGGCTGTAAGTGTAAAGTGATAAACATCATGAAAAAAAAAATAGGGTACCTCCCCTATATGTAAAGTTGGGATGTGATTTTTGTTAGAGTTAAGTGCCCCCCCCCTGCCAGATAAATGATTGATGTTGGGTATGTGAAAAACTTCACGGTAGTAGTATAAATAGTGAAATTAAAAGGAAAACTATTATAGCTAAGTAGGCCTTAGAAGTTTACGAGTAACAGCTGATCAAGTGAAAAGTAACAAAATTGTCGTACAAATTCCATTGAAAAATATTATTAAGTAGATATATAACGTTGTAAGTATGAAACAAAAACAACATTAAACCCACTTCTTAAGCCACATTATTCGGATGGGGGGGGGGGGGGGGGTGGGACTACGGAACCCTACATTGTGCGTGGCCCGACATGCCCGGTTTTTGTTTCTATAATAACATACGTATAATCTATATATCAATGGATTTGGCTAGTAGAGATAGACTTTTAACATAATTATTTTTATGGAGTATATGTCAAATATAAATCATTATATATATATTGCTACATGAAGGTACAAAATAAAATAAAATATCTTTAGTTAAATTATCATTCACTGTAAAAACTAACTTATTTCACAACATACAGAATTGTCTAAAAATATATTAACAAATAAATTGAGTAAATAACATACAAATTGAGTAGTTAAATGAGAATCTTTTAACAGAAATAACCCAATGTAAATAACCCTTTATTATAAAGATCAATATTAATGGTTAAAGCTTGGCTATCAAAAAATGGATGACATTGATTATGCATATACCTACTGCTTATAGCTTTGTAGATGAGTAAATTTAGTAGGTAGCTTTAATTTTCACCGGGTCATTGTCGCGTAGGTTCTCTAACTTCAGACGTGTTTATTCTTCTTTGTGGCAAAGTATTCCAATTATCTTAGTAGCGAAATTTATATTTTACTTCACCAAATATATAGAAGACTTCTTATATCTGTCACAGTGATAAAGCAATATTGTCAAAGCACAGCTCACTTAATAATAACACCCGCTAAAAATGTACTTAATTCCATTTTAATTTATAAAACACCAACCATGTATTATCTAAGTATATGCCTTATTTATTTATTAAGACTATTATTGCTGACAGATAAAATCCATACATAAAATCTAGCATAAGTCAAATAAGTATATATCTAAGCCAAATCTATGAACTTAAAGAAGATTGAAAACGGTAGTAATCCATCAATCGCGTAATCTCGCCATTTCCACAATTATTACGCCATTTTAAGAACACACTCATTTTTAATAATATTAAAATTAATAATTTCAAAAATCGAATAGGTGTTCTAATTTCGCTCGAATATTTACGAACCATAGCCAACAGACCACAGATAATGCAAAGAAAAAGTGCTCAAATCCCCGCGGATCGAAGCCGTATCGCGTTACAAGCTAATGGGGCGTATGCGATCCGGTACGTGTGTTCGCCTTGTGTATCCACGCTTTTTGGAAATTAAAAAAAAAAAACTTTGCAAATCGGTAAGCAGATACGTTGAATATCCTTCATAATATTAAATTTTGCGAAAATATGACAAGGTAGGTTAAAAATACGATAGCGTCGGAGGAGGTCTGTAGCACTGATATGCTAAACCAAGAAATACATTCAGACAGCAGCATTGTAATAAGTATCTACCTAGATTTGTAACCAAAAACTTAATGGGTTGCTCTAAACTATGGTATTTGAAACTGCATATACCATACGTACGTAAGTTAAGTATAAATTCGTAAACCTCATAAAAATACTAATCAATGTCCAGTCCTGCCTTTGTGGCGCAATGGGAGTGTGTCTGTTACGCAAGAGGTCATGGGTTCGATTTCCACACGGGACAACAATTTGTGTGATCCACAAATTGTTGCTCCGAGTCTGGATGTACTTTGTGTCCGTGACTTGTTTGTTTGTAAAGTCCCCCGCGACACAGGGATTGTACTCTATTGCGGGAGTCGTCTCCTAAAAAAAAAAAAAAAAAATTGGTCCAAATTCTTAGACAGACTTTTGAACTATGCAGATTATAGAACCCTATAGCTTTATGGGTGTGAACGCACTTATCGGGAGTCGGAGATATAAACTACAGTTACACAATTATGTACTATCAACAAGTAGAGTGTTCATTCCACATCATTACTCCACACAAACAATTTACTTTGTCATTTTAAATGCACGTTCATCAAGTCATACGTCATCCAACTAACCCCGCATTAAATACTTCCACTCAACTCGATAGAAGGGCTAACAAAATCAGTTGAAGATATAATGATCAGTAAAGCCTGCTGTATGTAAACATACAAACAGTTTGTATTGATGAGATCTGGAGTGGGTGACGTCGCGCGCAATTACTTGTCAATTGGACAGTAGGCGCGAGCACACGCGAGCTCAACAAGCAGGGAAATGCAGAAGTGTAGTTCCTGTCAGTGTTTCGAATGTGTATGAAACTGTAGGCTGTCAGTCTCTATCTCTAAATTTCTTTAGTTTACGGGGATTATTCTATTTGGATAAGCACAAGAAGTTCGAAACAATAGACTTACAGATATAAGTGGATTGAATTGATGTCGCTGACTCTATGAAAATATATATATTACGGGTCTTAATCGCGTGAATAATTTAAGGTAAAATACCTTGTTTATTGGCCGACGTTTCGACCGTATGCAACGGCCGTGGTCACGGGTAGAATGCTGTTGCTGGCTCTGTATATCACCACCTCATTTTAAATCGAAACTTAGTTTTCATTGAATAGGGATGTTGACTGTCAAGTCAAATCAGTCTCTTTTTATGAAATGTCAAAACGAAAAGCTTTATAGCGTATGAAATAGCAACCTATAACCTCGTAAGTTCCTATCGTCAAATAATTACTTTTAGTATTCATTTTCATGCTTTAAAATTCAAAAACATGTTTAATTGTAATAGAACACTTATTTTCAGAGTTAGAGATTAGTATAAATTAATTTACTTTTATTGTAGTCAACTACTCAATTAGAGTAGGCCTCCAGGAGTTTCAAAATAATCGAATAAAGACGCCCAGGTAGTGATGGTTGTGGTGTCTCAACACCACAGACATTTACGCTTTTGAGATGTCTTTTGTAACAGTTTACAAACTGTGACTTGTATACCATAATGCCCTGTTTCTAAAAGGCCTGTAGGAATCATTGCTGAGATATTAGAGAGCACTTCATAAGTAAGTTGCGTGATTTTATGACTTTCAGGAAAAATAAATTGATATTTCTAAGATTCCGAGCCGAAAATTATTTTGCCTGATATGTTGTCCTTCAAACTGCATGACAGTTATTTCGATATAAAGATTTCTATGATGAGAAGCGGCGGTAGCCTAATGGCTAAAGCATCGGTCTCGTAATCGTGAGACCGCGGGTTCGAATCCTACCCATTACACTACCGACCTGAACCCACTCCTAACACAAGCCTTTGAGCTTAGCTGGAGGGTTTAACAAGATTGCTAGTAATGTGGGACTCAATCCCACATTGCTAGTTAACTTTTAAAAAAAATTGCTATAATTTTCAACAAGCAATTACATAGTTTTAAAATTTCATATTTATCCTACTGCCCATCGCGTTGGCAGTAAACCAATGTCGCCTTCGACAAACTAATTAAACTTCAAGCGTTCAGAGCCGAAACACAAACACGCCTGTTTGCCAACAGATCGGGACCCTATTGTGTTAATATTTTAAACTGGCAACATTTAACGCGCCCCCATTGGTCGGCGGGCGACGATGCGCGCGTCATTTATTTTAATTTGTCATTTGATTTGACAGCAGATGTCAACTTGACGTTAATTGAAGATGGAGATTACTCGCCGAGATTTGAGAATAAAATTGTTCAATTGATGCTGGTTAAGATTTAAGTTGGTACAATCATGTTGTGATTTGTTCAGTAGCCAGTTGTCATAATAAAATAAGTCAGTAGCTAACGTCATCATCAAATTATTGTTGTTTCTTTAAGCTTGGTTGTCAGCTATGCTTCGGAATTGGAATACCGTACCATTTATGGAACAAGTCTTTCTAAGTAAAAAAAACATGGTTAAGTTCCCCTACTTTTCATTAAAGACAAGAATACTAGAAATGGACGTAAGGATTAACCACAACAACCTTTAATCGGGGAATTATAAAAAGCTACCAGTTTCACACGTTTGGTCATTTTGATAAAATTAAGCCAGTCTTTTCTTCAGTTTGGAGCTACCTATACATTTTATAAAAAAAAATAGGTAACAAATCTGTCTTTATATTTTAGACATCGAGTTAATAATGTAGGTACTTGAAAATCCATAAAAACCCTTCATGATAATTAAATATAAACTAACAACCAAAACTAACAACTTAGATGTCGTCAAATTGAACTGTCATAATTTTCCATACGATTTCGATTAATAATAATACGAATCCGATACGTAGGTATTGTGATGTATATTGCCTAGGTCTCGGGCAAATACATCATTTAAACGTATTATGATAGAACCTTTATGTATGAAACTCGTTTGTGCTTTACTTGTGAATAGAAGAAAATAATAGACAGTCGTTTGTGAACCATATATTTCAGTAAACATTATGTATAATAACACCCGATACAGGATCCTGAGGAACAGTCCCGGTAGGTACCTGCTCGTCCAACGCTGAAAATTTATTGAAATTGAGCTAATGTCTATAAAGTTACTGAACGCAGAAAATTGATTGAAATTCAGCTAATCTCTATGCAGTTACAGAACGCTTAAAATGAAATTCAGCTAGATAGCCATTATCACAAACAAAAGAAGAAGACACTTTGACTAGCTGTCCCGCGCAACTTCGTCTGCGTAAATTTTCCCCGTTTTTGCAACATTTCTCATTACTGCTCCGCTCCTGTTGGCCGGAGCGTGATGTTATAAAGTCTATAGCTTACCCTGATAAATGGGCTATCCAACAGTAAAAGATTTTTTTTAATTCGGATCAGTAGTTCCTGAGATTACCGCGTTCAAACAAACAAACTCTTCAGCTTTATAATATCAACTAGCTGTCCCGCGCAACTTCGTATGCGTAAATTTTTCCCGTTTTTGCAACATTTCTCGTCGCTACTCCGCTCCTATTAGTCGTAGCGTGATGTTATATAGCCTATAGCCTTCCTCGATAAATGGGCTATCCAACAAAAAAAGAATTTTTCAAATCGGACCAGTAGTTTCTGAGATTAGAGCGTTTAAACAAACAAACAAACAAACAAACAAACTCTTCCGCTTTATAATATTAGTATAGATATAGATATTAGATTACTAGCTGAACTCAGCCACGCTTCACTGTGGCTTTTAAATCCAGGAACACTTGCCGGTCTTTCCAGAACATTCTGCTAAAGTTTCATCACAACCTGATCAATTGTTTCGGAACGCATAGAGGATATACAAACAAACATTAATTTATATATAGATTATTACTGAATAGTTACAAAAAAGAATACTTTACAACCCTATCCCAATTTTGGTCAAAACAGCGTGAATATAAAGCTCTACTTATCCTTTGCGGGAGCTTAGGTGTCAATATATGTTAGTTACGCGTTACTGGGCTCGAGAGGGATCTACCAAAGGTTTAGACGTTATATTTAGGTATGTGCTTTTGTGGTCTTTTGGTTTGTAAATGTTTATAGAACAACATAACAATCCCACGTGAAAGAAAAGAGGAAATTTAGGATACAGTATTTGGAAGGTGATCTCAAATGACACGCGAATTCCAAGTGTGTAGGTCAAATAAATTTAAAGATAATAGCGGGACAAGAATTGTTCGAAAATCATTCCGGTTTCGGTCTCACATTACTAGCAATCCTGTTAACCCCTCCAGCTAAGCTCTATGGCTTGTGTTAGGAGTGGGTTCACGTCAATAGTTTATTGGCCAGGATTCGAACCCGCGACCTCACGATTGCGAGACTGATGCTTTAGCCATTAGGCTACCGCCGCTTTTTAGTAGCCCATCAAATAATTTCAACGTTTTTTTGGCGTGATAACGTCTTATAAATCGATGACCGGGTGCACGCACACAAAAGTGTCACGGTCCGTCACGTTCCGACTGCTGATAGGCTGAAGTATTGTGGCCGTCGGGCGCATGCGCCCGCCTCCACTAAAGCGGTCACAGGTATAGTTTTTATTACAATGTCAAGCGATACAATTGGAAATATAAAAAAAAAAACTCTCTCTGGTTTATTACAATGTCATCAATGTTTTCTTATGACGTTATCACGTAAATTTATCGTCCGTAAACCGACTTTACATACTTACAACTATTTTTTTTTTAACTTCAATCTGTATAAAAAAAATAGCTTAAGCAACTAATTTCTTCTTAAAATAAACAGTGACAACAAGATCGATTAATCAAGTTGAAAACATAGTGTGCAACGTTTGTCAAAAATAGGTAAAGATATGGTAAAGATGAACTATTTGAATTTGAAGCCCTAATTGCGACCACTTAACTACATTTGAAAATCGAATCGATAAAATTGATGCTCACATTGCGCAATATTGCCAGCACAACTTCATTTTATTATAATTCAAAGAGATTCAAAGACGTTGAATGCACTGTTTAGTAATATTCAGCCCTCATAAATCAATGAAGAGGACAGAATATGACTCAGGTGGCATTAAAAGCCACCGTCTTTTGTACCATTGTGCAGTTTCAAGAGCACATCAAAGGGTACGAGTGCTTAATGACCGCGTTCACAATACACCAAAACATATTGATGTTCAGCGTCATTCATTTTGTTACAAAATATAATAATGTTTTATATCAATATGAGGTATTTTCTTATGTTTTTTTGCGGTACGTGAAGTAGTGTATCCTATTCATGTTTTTTTTTTAATGTGAAGTGCTTTGAAGCAAAGGAGGACAAAGTTCTTGAAAAGAGGTTGGGTTCTTCTTAATGAATCACGGTTCGGGTAACTTTGTGAGTAAGCAGAATGTAAGTGAGTAATTTAGCAATATTTGTGTGTAATACCGCCGTCGTAAAGAAATAACTTAAACAATATTCCGCGCATGATCAATTCATAACTTTATCAAAAGGCTCTATGCCGAGATTTCCAAAACATCTTAAGTTACACTTGGTACTTATAGGTCAGCATTTTCATTCAATTATTTTTTGTGAAAAATCCTAAGACCGAATCTTTGGGTAGTTAGATGGGCAGAAGGCTAGATTGCCATTAACCAAAAAAAAAACACTTTCATGTCAGCTAAGGTGTTCTATTATGGCGCTCATATACGGCTTATGTTAAGCTGGACTAATTTGAATAAATACCTCGCTTTGTATTATCTATTACTGCTTATAACTTCCTAAAAATAGCCATTACTTTATTCAATTTCTTTAACTACTCAAGTCTATTTAAAAAACAGAAAAACAACCTGTCGAAAGCAAAACACATTTTATTTTATTTAGTTTTAAAATAATCGTCGTTCGAAAGCTCTCGCTTCAAATCCTGCAAGTCACTGCCGACATGTGGCGACTTTGAAATTGGAACGCACCTCGCGAGCGCGTATTTACTTTTAATTCTTTTTTTTAATTCCTTTTTTTTATCGAAGGAGTCATTAGATTGTAACTCATAACGGTTGGTGGGTTTTTTATCGGCTGACCGAAAGTTGTCAGGTGTCCATTTTTAATATTCCAATATAAATTATTTGGGTGCAAAAACATACAGAGACATTAAGGAGTGCAACTGTTTACTTAATCGTTTGCACGTATACGGTGGTGCTGATGATAATTTATTGACTTATTGTGCCCACCCACTACTTGATGGCAATTGGAAATTAAACTTGGCATAAGTAGAGATACTTTTTGCGTTAAACCTTTCGAATAACATTCGTCTTCTTTATATTTTAATAAATTAGCATTTTGTTCAATGTATTAACGTATGATGGTGACAAGTTAGAATCCGATTAGAACAATATATACTAAACCTCACAATAAACAACGGTTTTACTCCAACAAAATAGTCTATAGGTGGTTAAGGTCATAACTCCAAAACAGATGATTAAGCTGATTAAGGATTAAAATATTAAATATTTTAAAAGACTAATATTTCAAAGTTATTTAGTGTAATGTAAAGAAGCCACGAGAGGGAGCTTACCTGCAAAACTTCGTCTGCATCAATTTTCCCCGTATTTGCAACATTTTTCATTGCTACTCCGCTCCTATCGACCGTAGAGTGATATTATATAGCCTATAGCCTTTCCCGATAAATGGGCTATCCAACAGCAATAACTTTTCAATTCGGACCAGTAGTTCCCGAGATTATCGCGTTCAAACAAACAAATAAAGAAACAAACTCTTCAGCTTTATAATATTAGGATCTACCTATCTATAGATTATATTATTGCGTCCTACCCGTCACGACATACGTAGCCGAAATGTGGACACTGACGGTACGGCTGGTCCACAAATTCAAAGTCGCTCGCTCGGAGTTTCTTTTAGGGATACAATCAGAAATGAGATGATTCGGCAGAGAACCAAAGTTATCGACATATGGGCTGGCCATATTAGCCGAAGAACGGACAACCGTTGGGGTAAACGAGTTCTTGAGTGGAGACTGCAGCTCGGCAAACGTAGTGTAGGACGCGCTCAGGCCAGGTGGAGTGATGATTTACGCAAAACGGCTGGTAGGAGCTGGATGAGAGAAGCCGAAGATAGAACAAAGTGGCGTGCAATTGGAGAGGCCTATGTCCAGCAGTGAACTGCGATAGGCTGATGATTATCTATAGATTGCAAATCACCCTGTATAACTTCGTGTACAATGCTTTTTCGTGCTATAGCAATATAGTCTAACCGTTCGTGAATCATCCTGCTTTTTGTAACACTGACTATTTTTTGACGTAAAACATAACATGTTAAGCCATAAATACTCGAACCTTATTGCACCTTTCACAAAGATCCACGTTCCTAAACCTAATGTACTTAGCAAAGTAAAAATAAAGTCGATAATTTATTAAGTACCTAGGAAAGTACTTCATAACCACCAGTGCGTGAGTTCATTCGCAACAGACCTCTTTTTTTAAATTCCATTAAACTTACAAACTAAGTACCTAGGCATAAATAGTACCTACTTGCAGAAAACTGAATGATCCTATTCCATTAACATGCCTTCGATAATTTGCAATTTTATCAAGTCACGCGAACCTAGCAGCATAGACAATTTAGACATAGACGACCTTTGCGCGGTTAAAACTCATCAAGAACACGCCAAAAGTTTGCGCTCCATTTACAAATTTAAAAGAACATTCCGTCACTTTTTTTTAATATTAGATCAAAGAGGTTGAATCTATCGGTCTAATATTTCATAACAAATTACAAAGACATCTCAATACTCGACACGGAGTCGGGCGCCCGCCGCGCTTGTCCGAATCGTAACTTAAACAAAAACAAGCCGTCATCTCACAATGGACCGACAAAAAAACCGGTATATCGGTAACACAATCTATACATATTAAACATACAATACAAACAATGCGATGTTGATTGAAACGTCAAGCAAATGACGTCCCGATTGATTCAGATAGCTGCATTGTACTTATTAACAACGTAATTACAGCACGCTGAGATATAACTATTTATTTTGTGTCCAAATTTATTATGGAGACGTCGAAAAAAACAGATCACGATGCAATGAATCGTGGTTTTCGTTGCCCATCCCTTTCTATCGATTTTTATATCGATTTCCATATTGAGTTCAGTGATGTACCTATCCATAAAAAAGTTGTTTGTTTTTTTTTTAATCAAAATTGTTTTATGATGTTGGCATGAATGTTGTGTTTTTTATGTTGTAATAAACGCTAGCAGTGCGTTTAACAAGTTCATGGACAATGAAGTTGTAATAGAGAAGTTGATATACTGTGTGATTCGCTTTTGTATTTTTTTTAATTGCTACACAACACACGTATCGATAATATAAAAGCATAAAAGGCTGTTTGTATGTTAGGCCAATGTTACCCGACATGACGATGGAAAATGAAACTAAGTAACGGTTCATGCCATAAAATATTAGATTTTACGATGAAACGGGTATAAGTAGCGACGCGTTCATCCGTTTGTCACAAACTAAACTATAAATTTTCCATTTTATGGATAGTTTTGCACACTGCTAGTGAAATTATGCAGTAATTTATACTTCGAACTGGGGAAAACCTTAAACCAAGTGGTTTTTAATACTCCATCATTCATTCATCATTAGGTCTTCGTGATTTTGTATGGAGTCATAAAATGACAATTCTATCGAACTTAAAAATCGATCTACAATTAGCAACTTCCTTTAGTATCATAGACAAAAGTAGACGAAATAAAACCTCCTTTTTTGAATTTAGAGTAATGTAAAAAAAATATGGAACATGGAACGCCCCAATCTTATGTCTCTATCAAACCTTTAAAGATTAAGCCATCACTGGCGTGTCAGTATCCTGTTCTTGAATCGAAATATATCGACAGTTCGACACATTTTTTATCGAACAAGATACTGACCCGTTAGTAATACGACAGATTGCCAACTCATCATGCGCGATATTTTTTTAAATTTTATTTTTAAATTACTCGTTTCCTTTTTGTTTTTAAGTATTTTCGGCCATTAATATCAGCTGCTCCTGTGCGGTTGGGCGGGAATTAATTGCTTAAGTTTCTTTTTTAATTTTGGAAAGGTTTTATGGTGTGCAAGTAGCTAAATTGGAGAGGTATCTCTACAGAGGTACCTTTACATTGAGTTCTGAGACTGTGAAGGACGAGGTTAACACTAACAATCTGGTATCATATCTGTAGATGGGTAACCGCTTTAGAAAAAAAAACTGTATCTCGTTTAGTCTTATAAAAGAAATGGAATACTTGTGTTTATAGAAACATCTATGTTAAATTGAATTAATGAATTTTCGTCTTACTCAAAAATTCTCAGCATTGTAGAGAATATACTGAGCATTTTGTAAAAGTGAAGGCGTTCGAGGATCCTCAAATCTCCCCGTATTTGAGTCCTCCCGTTGGATACCTACTTGTATATTGCTTTATAGTATTTACCCACAGAAGGGTCAAAGGTCAAAGCCTCTCCCCTCAAAATGACATCCTGAACTGCTCCAGCACAGTCGAGTCCCGCCCTCCTCAAATCTTAAAACCTGTATACTACTCTTTCGAGAAAGTACCGGGAAACGATCAATAATACACAAAATGTTAGTTATTCATCCAAATTTAATTTATCGCCTTAAACGATACAATTACGCCAACGAATCATCCAATTAGCAAAACATTTTAAACATTTTTTTCTAAATTCAAATTCTAATTAAAAAAAACCGTTTAAAATGTACGCTTTTTTCTGAATTATGTTCAGTTCACACCGCGAATTCTCCTTTATGTCTTCTACCAAATGAAAAAGGGTGCCACGAAGTGGTAATTTAATTTTAGGCAGAATAAAAAAGTCTGCTGGAGCCATATCTGGTGAATAAGATGGTTGCTAGATGGTATTTGTTGAAATTTTGGTCAAAAATTCGTTCACAATAATGGTCTCGTGCAAGGGCTCATTATCGTGGTTCAAAATCCAATCATTTTCTATCCACAAATCTGGACTTTGTCGTCGAATTTTCTCTCTTAAATGCCTCATAACACACAAATAATATTTTTTGTTTATCGTTTAACCTTCCTACAAGAATTCCGAGTGCAGAACGCCGCGATAGTCAAAGAAAACAGTCAACATGACTTTGATTTTTGATCGACATCGGTATGGTTTTTTCGGTTTCGGTTCAGTTGGAAGGCGCCACTAGCTTGTTGACTAGTTTCCATGTCAAACACGAAAGTAATATCATGTCTCGTCACCAGTAAGAATGCGTTTCTTGAATGTTGGGTCGGAATTGACTGGTTTTTTTCAGCGATTGACTTCAGCGAAATAATCAATTGGGTATTAAACATGTTTCATACCCAATTGATTGTTTAAAATAGTGCGGATCGACTCGTGACACAGAATTTAAGTTACAGCGGCTATCTCACTCAAAATTAAATGAGAATTTTCTGTCAATATTTCCTTCACTTTTGCGATAAACTTCAGTTGAAAGTGACGCAAATCTTCTATCACATCTCGATCGCTTTTGAACGCTTTGTACCACTCCTAAGCACGTGTTTATGATAAAGTCGATTCACCGTAAGCCTTCTTTAACATTTTCAGGGACTCCAAACCCCACATTCTATTAGCGATGCAAAATTTAAGACAAACTCTTTGTTCGATGTTTTTTGTTCATTGTGAAATTCGCAATAAGTACACACTAGATATGATCTAATTAAAAACAACACTGTATTTATTCTAATATCAGTTGCCACTTAAACTCCGCACCAAAATGGAAAACAGTTGTGCCAATCTAACAATAAAATAAAAAAAATGACGTTCGAACCATAAACTAATTATACATCCCAATATTTTTTTGACTGAGTGTATTTCGCTATGTAGAGTCTTTAACTATTAATCTAATAAAAAAATAGATACCTACTAGATTTCGCTTTCTATACTTACTAGTATTAAAAATGCGAAAGTTTGGATAGATGTTTGTTACTTAATCACGCCAGAACGGCTGAATTGATACGGATGAAATTGATCACAGAGACAGCCAATTGTGTGGAATAACAAATAGGCTACTATTTAAATTTATTTTTATCTAGGAAAATGTACGATTACCGTAGGTGAAAATTGTTCTTCACTCGAAATAAATCGTGGAAAACAGCATGTAGGCAGCGGAAGCCTAATGGCTAAGGCATCAGACTCGCAATCGTGAAGTCACGCGTTCAAATCCAGTCCATTATACTACCGACGTGAACACAAGCAATTGTGTTTAGCTGGAGGGGTTAAAACGATTGCTAGTAACATAGGAACCAGATACCCACATTGCTAGTTATCTTTGAAAAAAACTGACCACATATAAGTTATCGACAAACAAGGTCTATTATTAATAACTAAGACTCAACAGCAAAATCAAAATACTTCAACTCAATGGCAAAATACTTTATTCAATTAGGTTACAAATGCAACGCTTATGACCGTCAGACAAGAGACATAAATTTGGAATACTTAGAACGGTTCTCAAAAATATATAATGTCAAGTTCGTAAGAGTAAAGCCGTGAGAAAAGAACATGGCAATAAAAACTCATGGCCACTTTTTTTAAATGCCATTTTTTTACAATATATTTGTATATATACAGTTAAGCCAGTAAGGTTCTGCAACCATTACACCATGAAACTCACGCAAGTAATAACCATAGTACGCAAACTGGTATAATCAAATTTTAAATGAATCCTACAGTGTGGATGTGAACATCAACTTACAAAAATATAGAAGAGGGTAAAGGCAACATGCGATTCGATTATTATAAGAAAAACTACTTATTATACAAATATTTATGAACCAATAATAAACAAATAATATACCTATAAAATGATAATGACAACCGACCAGTCACCCCAAGTAGCAGCCGTTCACGAGTTTGACGCATGGCTCAGCCATCATCCCCTTCGCCATATTGAAGGGAAGGAATACGACTCGACCCACACCTCCACCACAAGCAATGATATTTTAGTGAGCATGAAGTTCCCTGACATTACTACTCATAAAAACGAAAATAACCATAAATAATTTAATGAAGTACGATCGCTTGTTACCGTTCCTAACAATTTCAATTATCTAGGTACTCTGTGAATATACAATGCAAATAACATTTTAATATTTAACACAAATACCTACTTTACCCAATTAATTCATTCTGCAAAATGGGCGTGTCCACACATTTGTATTAAAACACATAAACATGTTTAAGTAGATTGAAAGATAGATACGTGTCATTGAATCCAACTTGTAAAACTGGATACTGGTCATTTGTAAGATGGCGGCCAATCAATCCATAAAGCCTAGGTTCTCAAACTGTGAGCACTTATCCCCGCGGGGTAAAACATTTATTCTTTGAGGGTAATGAAGGTAGCAAGAACTCACCCCACGGGTGTCGGTTTACGTCTGCTTTCAATTACTTATCTACAGTTTGTTATTAAAATAGGTAATTCTAATGGCGAGACTAAAATTTGTGCAGTTGGTCGCGTCAATAGGTAGAAAAGCTTCCTGGTATTCTATTTATAGACAACTATCTGACCCGCGCAACTTCGTCTGCGTAAATTTTCCCGGTTTTTCCAACATTTTTAATTGCTGCTCCGCTCCTATTGGTCGTAGCGTGATGTTATATAGCCTATAGCCTTCCTCGATAAATGGGCTATCCAACAGTTAAAATTTTTCAATTCGGACTAGAGTATATATTATAGAAACGCACAAATGTAAGTTTCGCCACTAGAGTTAAATAGTACACCAACCGTTAATATCACCACTCCCTCGTTGTTCAATAATAATAAATTTCATTTGCAACCCATACCCCAACGTTTTTGAGTATAAAATAAGTTTTGAAGTAGCCAAAAGATGTAACGAGAACAAAAAGGTTAGAAACCACTGAACATAGACAATGATGAATTGAATTTAGAATCAGAACGGGCAGATTTTTACTTTTTGCGCGCCATTCTTCAATGAGATGAATTCCTTATTTGAATTTGAATCAACATGTTTTTCTTTTTTTTTGCAAAAAGGCTAAGATACTAGCTTTGAGATACTAGTAATTAAAAGGCATTAATATAACTTGATCCATGTATTATTTATATTAAATTGGTGCAAATTATATTTATCTTCTGCACGTATATAAAAATAAACCGTGAAGACTGACTGATCCATCAATGTACAGCTCAAACTGTGTCAAGTGACTAGGAGTAGTGATGGACGGAACTCGAGTTCTTCAAGTCCTAATTTAGGGACTAGACTCGTTTTTTGGAGACTGAACTCATAAAAGAGAGCTCAAGCCTTTTTGTCACTGACAAGACTTGCGAGTCCTCACTATATGACTCGCGAACTTGAGTCTTTTAAGAATAATATATTTTTAAATAGACTTTTAAGGCTCGAGTTCATTGCTAGTTCCGAAGTCTTTTTAAAATAAGTGAGTTCTATTTTTATTGATATAAATTTCTAGGCTATAGATTGTTAATAACAACCTATGGCCTAGAAATATTATTAGAAACTAGAATAAAAACTTGTTATATAAATTGTGCACAGATTTAATTACTGGCTTATTTATTTAAAAAAAGAAAGCCACGATGCTAAACACATAGACGCCTGTATAGTTTTGTTTCCAAGTCGATTTCTTTTCTTGTTTATTAAATTTCCCGATGCAGAAAATGCTTGCTCGCTGGGCACGCTAGTTGCCGGAATACATAAAATATGGTAGGCCATTTTCGATAGTACCGGCAAATTTAATTCTTGGTGTTTCCACCATGCCAGTACATCAGTATGTTCGGGTTCCATTGGCATTAACAAGTATTTTTCCAATTCATTACTTGGTCTTATTTTCTGTTGGTATAGTGAAGAAAGAAAATTTCTCTGCGGTTCTATTACTGTAGCAGGCTGTACTTCATCGCTATCGTAGTCTACGAGGGAAAAAAACACCAGTGTAACAAAACGGTGTGAAGATCACTTCGAATCTTCACCCAAGTATTAACTGCACCCCGTCCCGTTGGATCTTGGGGTTCCAATTTCAATCATAATCAAAGGTGACATTTTGGAAATCCTTTAATAATGTCTACTAAAATATTGTTTTTATTATAGAAAACAAGTATCAAGAACGGTTTATTGTGAGAATTACTCAATTTTCTTAGAATTATTTCTAAGAAAATTGTGTAATTCTCACAATAAACTTTTTTGGGAGACTTTCCTTACTTTATTGTTCCTACAGGTTATCCTGTAGGAACAATAAAGTAAGGAAAGTCTCCCAAAAATATTTTTCTATAGCACCTACGTGTAGAGTGCTTTTCAAATTTGTGCCGTTTAAATTATTCATTTTGGGTTTTTGTCTCTCTGTATGTCCCTTAGAGCATAAACAAGCTTATGTATGTCCTCTATACGTTTGGAAACCATTGATCAGATTGTGATGAACCCTGCCAAAGGTTCATCTGCACCTGCCAGGTGTTCTGAGGACACAAAAGTTAAAAAAAAAAAAAAAAAAAATGGCACAGGCACGAGTCACTCATTGACGTAGAGAACAAGACTGCTCAATAACCTCACAAAATGACCACCTCTAGAAAGAGACAACGCTAGGTACTTTGTGGACAATACATATCACAGGCCGCACGAGTTTTTTCTCTCTTTCACGCTTTGCAGTAATTTTTTACTTTTTATTTTTAATAGGGATGGCGCAGTCCTGGTCTATACGTCAATGGGGTCACTAGTATAAAAATAAAAGAAGTCGTGAAGCCATTTTTGAGTTTTAGCGAGGATAACAATAATCAGGTGTACCTATAAGTATATTTATGTGTATCCCGTCTATTTAGTCCTCGAAATCAACAAACACATATCTGTATTTACAACCTTTATATTGGAACATTACCGGTATTTTTTGTTCCGTGAAATAGTGATTTAAACACATTACTATGTTTCGGTTGAAGGACACTGTAGTTAGTATAATTACAAATGAACTTACAAACCAATGTCTCAGAGTGAAGAGCGCAGTGCGGTGACATTCAGAAACAAAAACAGATTAGAGATTTCCATTACAAAATACTTAGAGTAAATAAGGGAACCTTTGCAGAATAAAAATTGACTCCGCTCACGGACACTGAATCCCGGAACCCTTTGAATAAAGTGGTCCGAAGATTTGAAATTCTTGGCCATGAACGATGCTAATAATTAAAATTATACATTCATTAAAAACCCAAAATACGACGTAAAGTTGTTTTTTTATACTACTAAATGAAGATCGCGTGATGGTTAGTGTCACCCTGCTCATAACAATTTCAGCATTCAGTGACACCCAAATCCTTGTTTGGCAAAGATCTAAATGTCATTGCACAGCGCTTCTCATTTGAGATATTAGTTCATAAGTCTCAACCCTTCAACCAAAATACAGTGATGTGGTAACATCACTATTTCACGGATGAATAACTGACACTGTAGTGGTGTCCAGCAAGACGGAGACGGCCTATGGATTAAACCTTACATCAACACCAGTAGAATGATATATTATTTGGACCCCATATGTGAGTGTCGAATTGCAATTTGCATTGCTTAAAATACCAACGTATTAATTTTATCATCTTTCGTTTTGTGGTTATGACCTCTAGATCAAACAATCTGTCACAGGTAAGATTCCCGTGGTTAGCATCGAGGCATCGCCATTACGTCGTAATCACGTAAGAGTGCGCGCGCCGGCGCCAGCGCATAATGCTGCGTCACTGTCTGCTGTAGAGGAAGTTGGGGTTGTATTACCATATAGTATTTAAGCACATATAGTTTTTACCTTTGTTGTAAGTAGATGCTCGTACTATATTGTACCCACTAAGGCTGATTTTAGTTTATCTCATGTTTCAACTTTTTGATAATACAATTTGCATCAGTCCTTTAACATGGTGTATAGTATTTTAGTGACATCACCTTACCTCCATATCAAGTTTATAAACATTCAAACATTGTAAAATTGGCAATTTGAAAAGAGTGGCCGCGAGTTTTTCTTGTTAGGTTCTTTTTTTCGGCTTTACCTATTGTTTGCGAACATGGCATTTCATATATATATATAGAATCCCGACGTATCACAAGAGTTGTTTTGCATCCTAAGTGAGTAAAGAATTTTGAATATTGTTGGTGGATGAACTGTAAGTGCAGCGAATTAGTGAAAGCGAAGATAATACACGATAGATTTTTTAGTGGATACAACCACATATTACCCCCATCGTCTTTTCCGGGTGGTGGGGTGGTGCGTTAAGCATTTATCCCACCTCAAAAGCCTGGTCACAGATTCGCTGAAAATAAAACAAGTTTTGGCAATTGATATACGGGACCAGTTTAGCCAGTACTAAACCCACATTATTGAATCCATTAACTTAAAGGGGTAGTCCAGCTATTTTTGTTCTAAAAAAAAGGTCTATATGTAACCTGTCTGTCTCTGAGAAGTACCGTTTAAGTAAGTGTCTAATTTGAATAGTGAAATACATATTTACAGTTTCCAAGTCGAAGAAAAAGTTAGAACTGTTTTTTTTTATTCTTGCACATAAAGAACAAGAATTCTTTACAATTATTTACAATGTAGCCTTTAAGGCTAATAAGCAATTTTACTCTAACTTATTTTTAGAAGTTTACACTAATTTTACAACTAATACCAATGTCTGATAAGATGAAAACACTTATTTAAAGGAACTGTCACCTTTATTTGTTCATTAGTTCACTATAACTACACATATTTTCCATTCACAAGTATGGCATTGCGTGGGCTATTACGGAATAGATGTGTAAGAGAACACAAGCATTCGAGGTGTGGGTCTACAGAAGGAAGGTAGAAGTTCTAAACACCATTAAACGGCATAAATTTCTGTACCCTGGACATATAATACGGAATGGAAAATACAGTTTTCTGCAACTAATAATGCAGAGGAAGATTCAGGGTCACCGTAGATCAGGTAGACACCACACTTCATGGCTAAAGAACCTAAGACAGTGGTTTAGGATGAGCACCAGGTCCCTTATTAGAATAATTTATTTATTTATTTATTTATTTATTTTAAAAACATTACAGTTTCATTACAGGATTCCCAAGTCGACACTGTAAGCGGGTAGTAAAACTTAAAAATAATTTGGCAACTTATCCTAACCTAAAAAATTTACAATAAAAACAACAGACACAAACAACAATAACAATTAAAATAATCTATGTACCTACCCCAATTCAATGCACCTTTGTGCCACCTCCTTGAATTTCGGCAGGCTACACTGATAAATATCAATATGTACCGCAATCTCATTTATTAGCCGTATGGCTCGTGTTATAGGAGCGAATTTAAGCAAGTTCGTTCTCGGCACGGGGGGACAAAGCGTCAGCGGCTGCCTACGCTTCTCCAAGTACCTGTCCGGAGCGCACAGCCGCAGCTGCGCCAGCACGTCGGGGTGGTGCACGTAACCGCGCAGTACACGCCATACATACACTGCCAAGGCCACGTCACGCCGGACGCTCAGCCGCACGTACCCCACCATGCCGAGAACGAACAGGCTGGGGTACATTAACGGGTATAGGGGATATACTCCGTATTCCTTTAAGTATAAAAATCGAGTGAATTTATTTTGTATTCTTTCCACCATGAGGTTATATTTATCCTCATGGGGATTCCAAATAATAGCCGTTGACTCTAAATGGCTTCGAACCAATGCGTTATACAAAATTTTTACAGATGACATGCCATCAAAATTACTGCTATTTCGTAGTATGAAGCCTAAATTTCTAAATGATTTGTTACATATGTCAACAATGTGTTTACGAAACGTTAATTCAGGAACCATTTCAACACCTAAGTCCCGTGTAGAACTAAGTCTCGGAATTATGTTTGCTTCCATCTGGTACGGATATTGTAATGGTTTCCTGACCCGGCCATAGGTAATCACTCCACACTTATTAACGTTAAAAAATAATTTGTTATTATGGCTCCACTGGACTACTCTATTAATGTCTTCCTGCAATAGCCCCGCACCCGAAATGCCCGCTATTGGCAAATAGACCTTCAGGTCATCTGCGAACAGCAAACACCTGGCATGCCGAACGACTACTGGAAGGTCATTAATCATTAAGAGGAACCCTAACGGACCCAGATTTGAGCCTTGACTTATACCGGATAGTGTGAAGTACGGAGCAGATTGATGACCAGCATACTCCACATACTGCCGGCGCTCGCACAGGTAACTCGTAAAAAAATTTAACAAGTGCGACGTAAAACCCAGTGTGGCTAATTTCGACAGTAGAACGTCATTATTTACGGTGTCAAATGCCTTCCGGAAGTCGAAGTACGCGCAGTCTACTTGTCCTCCAGCATCAACAACGGGCGTTATATCCGTCATAAACGATAGCAAGTTACTGCACGTACCTCGGCCCGGCCGAAAGCCATGTTGAGCATCGGTAAGTTGAGGGCTAACTTGGTTATAAATACACGCGTGTAATGCTGATTCAAATACCTTTGCGAAAGCCGACAGCACTGCTATTGGTCTATATTCGGTGACATCATCCCTCCCACTACCTTTTGGTATTGGTATTACTCTGGTCATCTTCCATCTGTCCGGATAAAGCCCCTCACTTAAACATAAATTAAATAAAAATAACAATGGTTTTTCAAAGACCTGGCGACAATCCTTTACTATGAATGGTGGTATACCATCAGGTCCTACGGAGTGTTTGGGCTTGAGGCGGGCGAGCGCCGAGCGCAGGTCACGCTCACTCAGCTGGCCTACGTGCACCCGAGCCGCGCCTGCGCCCGCCACCGCCGCTGATCGCTCAGCCTCCACAGGATCTAATCGTGGAGGTTCTTTGCTATACACCGATTCAAAATACTCAGCAAAACACTCTGCACTCTCGGCGTTACTCAACACTTTGCCGTCCTTTTTTATTACCGTGTTATTGCGCTTACATTGCTTACTTCTAATAAAGTTCCAAAAAGATTTCGGGTCATTTGTAATATTATATTGCAATTTACGCTGATATGCTAAATAATGGTGGATAAAATTAAGATCGCAATAATGATCGCCAACTTCGGGTTCCTACCCGATATTTATGATGATGACACCTGGTAATATATGGCGCACAAAGAAGAAGGAGATTATGTTCTTGTTATTTATAGTATATACAAAGTTAATCATTTAGATTTTTGTACCGATCAAAAAATTTAAAAAACAGTAATAAAAGCTTACAAAATCACTATTTGTTTGCTAGAAGAAGTGTTTAGTTAACAGTTTTTTCACATCGAAACACCTGGACCCACTACAATGCGACAGCTTAGATCAAAGATGTTGCCTAAAAATAATTATTTCGCCAGTAAGTTAATTATAATTAACCTACTCGCGAATCACTTTGGCTATTTTATTTTCAATTATTCGTTCAAATCCAAGGAAGGTTTTTATAAAGTTAGACAAGAATTGCCCGGAAAAACGCGACAAGCCCAATTCTTTTTATTGCCATTCTGTTCCAGCCTCATTTTAATTTTACTAGCCATGCCAAAGGGGCAAACTAGCATATAAAGTGCAGTCATAAGCTAGTTTATTTTAGATACTCCAAAAAGGTTCTTTAAGTTGTCTCAATAACCTTTAAGGGGCGTCTAAATGGGTCATTTTTTTTTTGGCAATTGATGGCGGCACTATTGGCAACTAATTGAATAATGGCAATACGTCTACAATTGTATGGCACATGATCCAGTCTCCTAAACGGGCTACACAACCCAGCAACAATAAAATAGAGGCCGACTGAGACAACAACAAAATTGGCCGGGCAACATTGCGGAAAATAGATCGCTCAGCGATCGTCCGGCAACTATCAAATCAATATTGGAGAGTACTGCCATGTTGCCAGCCACAGTAAAAAATGGCCCGTTTAGACGTCCCTTTAAGGCTTTAACAATTATAAAATATACAAATTGAAAAAAAAGTTGCCTGTAAATTCGGTTTACGGACGATAATTTTACGTGAAAACGTCATAAGAAAACCTTGACGACATATCGCCATTCGCATTGCTTTGCAACCAATCAATAACCTTAGTTCCAATTGTACCGCATATCATGTCGCTGCAATCGCCATTCGCTGTTGCTTAGCAACCAATCAATAACGTGACCGTTGCTTAGCAAATCAATAACGTGATATTTTTTCTTATGACATTATCACGTCATAAGAAAGAAGGAAATCTGAAGATTTCATCAGAATAAATTCCCTAAGTAAATCTACTATTCTGATTTACACTGTGCCATGGAACCCATGTCTACCCACTCACCTATCACATTGTTTCCCACATATTATAGCCTGACAGCTCTAAATATGACGTCACAATCACATGACAGGCGCCACGAGGAGCTAACAATGGCTGTAAATATAAATATCAATACAATAATTTTATTAGAATCACTTCATTAGTTTGTTTGTCTAATTAAGTGTTTAAGTTTTGGATGTCAAACAAAATATCGTCCACATGGAATCTAGGAAATAAAAATATTTATGGTAGCATTTGTAACTTTTTCACGCCAAAAGTACTAAACGAATTTTGGTGAAACTATATTTATTAAAAAGGTTGTATAAGTGGTTTGTAAAGTCCCCAGTGATACAGGGTGACAGGGATTACACAATAGTGCGAAGAACATCTCATAAAAACGGGCAAGAGCATGTCGGACCATGTTTAGTGTATGGTTCCGCAGCTGTTACTATAAATTTATTTGTAGTAGGTACACATGAAAAAATAACGTTCTGAAAAAAGTATCAGCAACAGAGCGTATCTACATAGCACTTACGTCCTTTTGTTGAGGTGCGAAGTTTTTCAGCAATAACTGAAAAACGGTAGATATATCCGAGCATGTTGAAAATAATTTTAGCAAGAAAGTATTTAATAAGCGATACCTTTGTATTTTTTTCATATTTTTTGACCACACGGTTCAAAAGATAAAAGGGAGGGAGGACACTTTTTGCAACTTTCGGCGCTATAATTTCCGAAAATATTCACTGTATTAAAAAAGTTTCTTAGAAGCCGTAGAATGTTTACAAACGACCTGTTGAATGACGTGCCACACACAGACATTCACTAAAAAAAAATCAGCTTCTGTTACATGTAGGTATGGAGTGCGCCCCCTAGAAATATTTAATTTTAATATTTAGCTATAGAACTAAGTAGCGGCTTACACAAGACACCACATTCCAAATTTCATCCATGTACATTGTGTAATTTTTTAGTAAAATACCTGTGACATACGGACGGACAGAGAGACAGACAGACGGACATGACAAAACTATAAGGGGTCCCGTTTTTGCAATTTTGGCTACAGAACCCTAAAAAAAGACGCTAACGATAAGTATGATTTAATCTACAGTAAATGAAATTCTGATTAATGGAATACATGACTTCTCATTGTAGACAAATTGCAAACCATACAGATGATGAATTCACACGACAATCGTCATTGAGACAGGTGGAGTGATGATTTACGCAAAACGGCGGGAAGGAGCTGATAGAACAAAGTGGCGTGCAATTGGAGAGACCTATGTCCAGCAGTGGACAGCGATAGGCTGATGATGATGGTCAACAGAGGTTCCAACTTTTCAACTGATTCAACCGGTAACATCATCTATTAGCGTTCATTTAGTCTGTTTGTTAATCACCTTTCCCCGCAACGCCTCGCCTCTGTAGTGTGAAATCACCTTAACTATTAAAATGACCTATCATCTGTCTAACGTAGCTCACAATAAAAATGGCGTCTATGAAACAAGAAAGCCTTTGCAATAGTAATATCATAAATAGTCGACATAAAACAAGAACAATGTCTGCAAAACCGTTTTAATGATGGCTACAATCTACTATATTTAAGAGCTCATTTGTATATTGTATGCTTTTGTGTGTGACTCCGCCCGCGTAGATGTCGGTAATCACGATAAATCTAAATTTATTGCGAATTGTGTGACGTTTTCACAGTCAAAGCATAATCTAATAATAAAATAGGCCTCCCGCAAAGACTCCCAAATGACTGATTTTTATAGGTCAGCGATCGATGACTCTTCGCTCGTCAGGTCATCGGTTCATCTTCTAGGACTTGAAAGAACTAAAGTGAAGATATTTGGGTATTTGCCTAAAATCATAATTAATTATTTTATACTTACTATACAATAATCCATAATCCCTACTAATCACACTTCACACTAATATTATAAAGGCAAAAGTTTGTGAGTTTGTGAGTGTGTATGTTTGTTACTTCTTCACGTCTAAACGGCTGGAGCGATTTTAATAAAATTTAGTATGGAGTTAGCTAACACCCTGGATTAACACATAGGTTAATAAACAGCGGGTAACACCGCGGGGCACAGCTAGTACCTATATAAATGTGAATGTAAGTTTGTTTGTTACGCTTTCACGCGAAAACTACTCAACCGATAATCATGAAACTTTGTACACATATTCTTGGAGGTATTAGAAGTAACATAGGATTAAAAAAAAAATGGAGAAAATTTACGCAGACGAAGTTGCGCGGGACAGCTAGTAATATTATAAATGTGAAAGTCACTCTGTCTGTCTGTTACGATTTCACGCTCAAACAGCATAACCGATTTAGATGAAATTTGGTATGGAGATAGTTTGAGTAGTTTTTATCGCGATAACCGATATCAACGCGGGCGGGGCCGCGGGCGAAAGCTAGTGTGTCATAAAATATTAAAAAAAAATAGTAGCTAGTATTTCATACAAACTTGTACAGAATGAGTTGTTTTTGGCGTTTCTTAAAAAGAAACTGATTTGACTTTAGTCAAACACATTGACGTATAGACCTGAACCACGCCATCTCTTTCAATTAAAAAATAAATATTGTCTGCAAAGCGTGAAAGAGAGAAAAATCTCGTGCTGCATTTGACAGGTATTGACCACAAACTAGCGTTGTCTCTTTCTAGAGAGTGGTCTATTTTGTGGTATCTACGTTAATGGTCAAATACAACATGAAAATGATGTCCGACAAATAATATAAATCATGTACAAATAGCAATCTGCGGAAACTGATGGGGCTCTGAGAGTCTTTAGGCTGGCTGCAATGAGAATAACTGACATGACACAAATATACGCACAATGACCTTGTGGAGGGCAAGGTGTTAAGTCCCTCCAGCACAAAGGGAGGATCCTCCGACCAGGCGAGGTGATCGTGCCTGGCGGGCCGCGGCCCAACGGTTAACGTTGGGAACTTGTATATTATTATAGTTAGCAGCTGTGAAAACTTCTATATCGCGATTCAGGATTCTGACGCGAGCTGTCAAGTGTTAATTTATTTTAAATTATTATATGTGGGTACCGCCACAACCTAATTAAAAGGTTAAGTACGTTGAAACAAACAAACAAATTAATGCTATCTCAAAAAAAAATCCTAACAGAATAGATACTTACCTACTTAGTTATTATGAAAACAATCATCAATTATCTTAGTTTTCTAACATCAAGATTCAAATGAGGTTTGAAATTAGAATGAAGGCGATCGATAATAATTTATGATAATATCTTACACGCAGCCGTAAATCATAATAGTAACGTTTTTTGGCAATAAAAACGTACAACGTTGAACGTTTCGCGTGCCGATGTGGACAGTTGTGAGCCACGATACTGAATGCTTTTTTAAATTAGTAAATTAGATGCAAGCAGGTAGCATTAGATCTTAATAACTAAATGTTCTAAACTAACACGTTCTAATCTGTATATACACATTATAGATTACTAGCTGACCCGCGCAACTTCGTCTGCGTAAATTTTCCCATTTTTCTTCCTTTTTTTTTACAACATTTTCATTGCTGCTCCGCTCCTATTGGTCGTAGCGTGATGTTATAACCTATAGCCTTCCTCGATAAATGGGCTACCTATCCAACAATAAAATATTTTTTCAATGCGGCCCAGTAGTTCCTGAGATTATCGCGTTCAAACAAACAAACAAACTCTTAGGGGGATGAAAAATAGATGTTGTCCGATTCTCAGACCTACCCAATATGCACACAAAATTTCATCAAAATCGGTCAAGCCGTTTCGGAGGAGTATGGCAACGAAAACTGTGACACGAGAATTTTATATATTAGATATACATTATAGGTACCCAAGACCTTTTGCGGGGGGGGGGGGGTTCTCATTTCACTCGGTCGGGCCGAAATTAGGGCCCGACTAACTAAACACCGGTCAAATATATACCGAAAATATGTGTACCACGGGCAGTCATTGCAGTTAGGTAGAAACAACGTCGACGACGAGGTGAACAGGAGAATTCGGTTGGGTTGGGCAGCGTTTGGGAAGTCACGTCAAGTCTTCTCGTCGTCGATCCCACAATGCCTTAAGACTAACGTAGTGTAAGAAGCCCTCAAGGCAGGTGGAGTGATGATTTACGCAAAAAGGCTGGCAGGAGCTGGATGCGAGAAACCGAAGATAGAACAGAGTGACGTGCCATTGGACAGGGCCTATGTCCAGCAGTGGACTGCGATAGGCTAATGATGATGATGATGATTGAACCCCCAAATCCCCGCCTGGGTATGCCCATGATAAAAAGACTTTGTCCTGCCCGATTCGTCATTGTAAACCCTGAAATACTACAACAATATGAAATTTGGACTATATTGTTAGTTTGACTATATTATTTGTTAGTTTTTTGAAGCAAGGATTATGAGAAAAAAAGAATTAATTAATTGTTTCAGCCTGAACGGAATACATGAAGCTAGAAACATGAAATTTGGTAATGGGTCCTTTGAGGTACTGAGCCAACGCACTGCTGCTGTTGAGGAACGTAGTTGGATCGATTATCCACGTGAGTGAGGAATCAAAGAGTTATATCTCAGATCCGACTTAAATTATTCGAGTAATGTAATAATGTAATGTAATATCTTGGGACAACTCACACAACGCCAACTATAGCGCACAAGTGTATGCGCAAACACAAGTGCACTCTCTATTCCCTCACACTCATAGTCGTCAATTTAAATGACAATGTTTTTAGTGTCATTTAATTTTTTCTCATTTTTTCGATAAAATGAGTAATTATTCTGCCAAAAGATATTGTAATTTTACTCCCCGGGTATCGCAAACCCTCGGTCTGGGAACTAAACAGTTGGTAATAAGTATGTTTTGTTTTAATAACGGATTTTTTGGACTAATTTGTTGAGACTAATCTTTATTTTATTTGGGATTAATCTGTAATTTGATAATTAAAGATAAACATGATTTAATGCAATGGAATCTAATGGAAAACCTTCGGCTATTTGCGTAAGGTATATCGATTAACTGACTGTTTTAGTGGCTCAGTGTATATGTGCTAGCTGCTTGTTTTGTTCATCTGTGTGTCATCATCATCATCAGCCTATCGCAGTCCACTGCTGGACATAGGCCCCTTCAATTGCACGCCACTTTGTTCTATCTTTAGCTTCTCGCATCCAGTTCCTGCCAGCCGTTTTACGTAAATCATCACTCCACCTGGCCTGAGGGCGTCCACTACGGTTGCCGAGACGCGGTCTCCACTCAAGAACTCGTTTACCCCAACGGTTGTCGATTCTTCGGCTAATATGGCACATACTATGTGGTACATCTGTGTGTACCTATAATGGTTGTCAAGTCCCCCGCGATTATAGATGGGCATCTACCCGGTAAATACCCAAAGCAGGTAACACCGAGGTAAATACCCAAATCACGGGTAATTTTTTTATATCACGTAGGTATATTGGTAAAGCATATTATTTTTGATCTTCTATAAAATAAATAAAGTAAAACAAACTAAAAAAAAACACTAAATAAACTTTATATTGCTGCAAATAAATCAGAGACTTTAAGAAACGTTGAAATGATACATTCTGTACCAATTTGTATGGAATACTGAATAATGATGTCATAATTATGATAATATATTGGGAGAACTCACACAACGTCATCTGATCCCAAACTATGTAGAGCTTGTGTTATGGCAATCAGACAACTGATAAACATACCTATATAATTCTAAATACATACATATTACAGATAAATTACACCCAGCCACAGAATAAACCATTGTGCTCATCACACAAAGTTTTATCATGAGTGGGGATCGAACCCACGCCTTTCAGCTTAGCAGTCAGGGTCACTATCACTAGACCAACAAGCCAGTCAATTGAAAGCCGCCACATCGTCTTTAGCTTTTTTTGTATTTGTATTTGTATTTATCACAAACTTTTAATTTTTTTGACGTTAATAGTACGTATAACGAAGTTACCTACCCAGTACCTGGGTGTTTACCCGACAGGTAGGTATTTACCCGACGGGTAGATATTTACCCGTTGCTCATCTATACCCACTACATAGGACTTGTACCCTAATACGGGACTTATATTTCAAAATATAAACATTTCTTTTATTTCATGCTCGTGCAAAAACCGGGTCAGTCGCTATTATTAACTACACCTAGATACTTAAAAAAGAATACCTAATTTGACAGATCAAATATTTAGAATGTGCGAAGTGAGAGCTCTTAAATTTCAACAATACTTTCTAGTAACGATAATATCAACGAACAAACAAAAAGTTCACTTAGTGCTAGATAACTATGTACCAAATGTATCACTCTACATAAAAAATATAAGTACTTAGGTATCTAAGTATCATTGGAAACGTGACTTCATTTTTTTGTCCGAATAAAGATGTTTGATCACTTGTGGCTTAAGTGACTTAAGTCGAGTTCGTCTAATCTAACATCTACAGCGGGTCACACATTTATCTAAAATGTCGTTAAGTATCTATAAACCTACAGACTGACTTTTAATATACAAATAACCTGACTCTCGTGCGTTCTTTACATTATCCTAAATAACTTCATACTATATTTATTACTTACATATCAAACCATATGATGGCCCACTGCTGGGCACGGGTCTCCCCAGTAGAACCTACTGGTATGTAGATCCTGGGGGTAATTGCCATAATCGCCACGCTTGGCGAGCGGGTTGGCGATCGCAGTAAGGCTTTAAAGTACGCAGAGGACGCTGCTGCCCGTCCTCCGCTGTGACATCCCTTAGTCGCCTTGACGACACCCACGGGAAGAGATGGGGTGGTACTATTCTTAAGCCGGTACCACACAGCTAAAAATAATATATTTATTACTAAAATATATAATTTTTGAAAAAAAAAAACAAAGTAACTCTATCTCACGTTCTTACGTCTTGTAGATTCATTGCCGGAGATGGGTGTGCCTTACGGAATAGTTTCCTTCACCTGCGGCGGACCTTGGCCAAGTATTTCGCCCCATCCATTGCTTTTTTCAATTAGGTGCTATGTTTCGTCGGTCGCGAATCGCGTCTCAAGTTTGAAAACGACAGGCTGCCCTGCCCGTCGTTCTCAAGCCAACGATATCAGGGGGGGCGGAGATCGTTTTCTGCCTTTTGTTGAGCGGTGCGGCTTCTGAGGGATGGAACAATGCTGGTCCTCTCCCTTTCTCTTTCCGCAGCCTCTTTTCTTGCTATCACTATCTGCTACCCACTTTTGTCACACAACCATGTACGACACATCTGAGAAACCTCGGAGTAAAATCGATGTTTCTTTGTCAGGTTTAGGGATTAAACCTCACAATATACAACTACTTTACTAACAGTAAAATAGTCTGTTGGTGGTTAAGGTCATAACTCTAAAAACAAGTGGTAGATGATTAAGGGTTATATATTAACCCATAATCATCTACCACTTGTTTTTACTGTATCACTGTTAAAACTGATATTACAAAGTTATTTAGTGTTATATAAAGAAGCCACGAGCGGGAGGTCATAAAAACATCCTGTTTATTGAAACATCATACCAAATACTTGTAGTATTTAATAAAGGGGAGGTCTGGGCTCGCGGATCAAGGACTTTCTTCTTGTGGGGGGCAACATTTGACTCAACCAGTGAAATGTAAGTCATTCGCATGACGGGGGGGGGGCATATGATTCAACACCGGTACTCTTGTTGTTGACTGTTTTTGTTCCCACATGTAGGTCTATATCGTCGTATTGGCTTAGCTCAAGTTAGGTAAATTTGCCTTAAACTTGACAGGACTTAGGACCAGCTAATCATAATCTTAGATGATTATAGATATACCCCTTATTCGTAATAAGTTATCAAACGTTTCACAAACCGATTTAGATGAAATTTGGTGTAGAGATAGTTTGAGTCCTGGGGAAGAACATAGGATGTTTTTATCGCGATAACCGGCATCCACACGGGCGGAACCGCGGGCGAAATCTAATTTAAATAACCATATGAAAGAATGCACTCTCGACGATCACATAACACATAGGTATGTACATAGACGTCAATCACGGAAACGTAATGTCAAAACGCCTTCCGAACTACGTAGGTACCTATTTATGAAGAAGGTAAGATACCTATGGTAAGAAGTACGTTACGTATGAACATTACCTTCTGTACCTATTCTAGGTATTTTAATTCACTAGTAAGGTAAACTTTTATTCGTATTCGTATCCCCTAAGAACAAATGTTAATATTTGGAAATGTATATAAGAAAAACCCGGCAAGAGCATGTCGGACCATGCTCAGCGTAGGGTTCCGGAACCGATTAGAATAATTGCACCAGCAGAAGAGCGTATGTTCATGGCACTTACGCCCTTTGTTGAAAACGTAGTTTTTCGCCAATAACTCAATGACGGTATATTCGATCATGTTAGAAATAATTTTAGTTTAGTGTAGGTATTTGTTAAGCGCTACCTTGTTGATTTTTATTTTTTTTCTGTCACACGGTTCAAAAGCTAAGGAGGGGGGGGGGGGGGGGAGATAATTTATGCAAGTTTCGGAATGATTATTTCC
This sequence comes from Herminia tarsipennalis, assembly GCA_945859575.2. Classification (NCBI taxonomy): domain Eukaryota; kingdom Metazoa; phylum Arthropoda; class Insecta; order Lepidoptera; family Erebidae; genus Herminia; species Herminia tarsipennalis. The sequence goes on along the minus strand of OX243843.2, from coordinate 2,603,217 downwards.
AAATATCTTCATTCATTCAAAAAAGTTTATTAGAATGCTCAAAATGTTTTTAAAAAAGCCTATCCTGTAGGGTATCATGGTAGGTCTTTTAAAAACGTTAGAGCATGTGAAGACCGTTTTTAGATTTGTCGATCCATTTGTGAAATATTAAGCTTTAAAGTGCAATATTTTTTTTATGGTCAAGTGTCCCCCCTCCCCCTGCCAGCTGAATAGTTTATATTGAATGTGAAAAAAATAGAGGACTACGGAAACTTACATTATGCGTGGCCCGACATCCACTTGCCCGGTTTTACATAGAAATAATAATAATATCTTGGGACAACTCACACAACGCTATCTGATTCCAAACTAAGCAGAGCTTGTACTATGGTAACCAGACAACCGATAAACATACTTATATATTTCTAAATACATACATAATATAGATATATAACACCCAGACACAGAATAAACCATCGTGCTCATCACACAAAGTTTTATCCTGAGTGGGGATCGAACCCACGACCTCTTGCGTAGCAGTCGAATACACTCCCACCGCGGCACAGAGGCAGTCAATTAATGATGTCGTACTATTTAAGCGCAAGTACATTTTAGCCGTGTGGTGCCGGCTTAAGAATAGTACCACCCCATCTCTACCCGTGGGTGTCGTCAAGGCGACTAAGGGATTTTAACCCGGAGGACGGGCAGCAGCGTCCTCTGCGTACTTAAAGCCTTACTGCGATCGCCAACCCGCTCGCCAAGCGTGGCGATTATGGCAATTACCCCCCAGGATCTACATACTAGTAGGTTCTACTGGGGAGACCCGTGCCCAGCAGTGGGCCATCTTATGGGTTGATATGTATGTATGTATGTACATTTTAGGCAAGTTTCCCTTAAATACGCAAAGTAGTCGCCATCAGTGTCTCTGTCTATACGTTTGTGCGCTAAGTTAATCTAACCAAGTAAAATTATTTGTATCAAAACGATAATATTCCTGTATGTATAACAAGATTCCGCAAGTTATCAAGTTCCAAGTCAAAAAGGCACATTCACAAAGAACTTTATAAGCAAATAACCATCATTTCTGATACAATATAACATCAATATTGAATTCGCTAAATCCAATCAATATACTGTTAGGACGTGGTGCAAGGTTAACAGGAAAGCGTTTACTTAATATTAACTTAAATTGCGGAAAAACTAAAAATTTGTATGAATATCGATGTACCAGGGGGGAGACTTAATCGAACTCGTTTAGTTTGAATATTGGTAGTAGCACCTTACCAATAAAAATAAACAGTTTATAAAAAAAAGAAAAAAAAACAGCCTGCGAAAAATAGATGAAAACAAGATCCACTACATTATGTAATAGGTAAACATCATGCTGTCGGAGGCACAATACTAAGTTCATCAAGATTCATTAACGCCTCCGACAGCATGATATTACATAATGTAGGGGATCTTGTTTGCATCTCTTTTGCGCAGACGGGTTTTTTATTTATTTATTTTTTAATACTTTTTAGTGGTTGTAAAATGTAACCGATGTAACAACTAACTTCACAGCTATTGTCAAGTATTAAAAAAAAATGGTTGCTAATTGCCTTTTTTTTGTATTACACCCTTTATTTTGATACCCATATTACAGTATTCAAAATTTTAATTTTACACCACTTTATTTTGACATCTCACAGCAGCCATGTTTTTTTTTTCAAACGTCACTTATCTAACAACAATTAGGTTATAAAAATGGCGGCAAACTAACCGGCCATTATTTTTACAGCTCCGAGTTTAGCTTGTAAAAAATGATTTGAATACGGGATAATTGAACACATGTAATAAGTGCAATACTTGACTCTGGCAGAAATTGGCCGTTAAAACGGCTAGATTGCCATAAACTCAAAGAAGAAGAAGAACACTTGGACGGTTAAGACGAATCTAACGACGTCTTAATTGTATAAATCTGTTTAGTGGATTGAAAGATATTCGGTAATAAAGAATATTACATACACACATACATACATTTAAAAACTAAAAAAACCTGCCCACAAAAAGACAAAAACATAACCCTTCTTTACAGTCAGGTAAAAACAAGAAACCCTTCAAATTTAACATCATGCAGCTAGGAGGCACGATGTTCAACAGAATTCATTGTGATAAGAATGGGATTGTGAATGTAGGGTTCCGTAGTCCGGGGGTACTACGGAACCTAACCTAACTACATTGTGCCTAGCCCGACATGCACTTGCCCGGTTTTTCTAGATATGTCAACAATTTCAGGTCAATCTAGTTCTTACTGTTTTAGACACGATTATATTGCAATTTAAAAATATCTGTCCTCATTACTCAGCAAAATGTTATAGCTGAATCAGTAAGTAACCGCTCTTTCATCCGCTAATCGCTCCCACTCAGACCAAACACTTAGTAAGTATAGCAAGTAAGTCATGGGGTGAATCCCGAGGGATTTGTGTGTTCAACCCCTGTTATTGTTTCAATCTCTCGCCCGCCGAGCGGAACCAAATGAAAAAGTTGTTACAATCGCACATACTTATCACAAAACATGACATTACTGAAAACTTTTGTTGTTTTTTGTTTGAAAATTGAATGTGGGATTTGAATAGAGTGTTAAGTTTGATTTTGTGGATTTTGTTATGTTTTAACCCCTGACGATATAAGGGGTGGTGTAAGCTTGCCTGTGTGTTTGTCTTTTTACCCGATTGCAAGGAAGGGTTATGTTTTTTTGGCTGTGACACGTAACGCCTTGGATAGATGAATTGGGGAATTATTTTTGAGATTGTTCTTAACTTCTTAGCATTGATTGATGAAAACCCGTTCACCAGTGTTGAAAGTAATCAGTTTTTTCGTGTCGAGTTTGTTTTTAGGATTCCGTAGTCAAAATGGCAAACCCTTATATAGTTTAGGTACTACCCCCTCATGTGAAGTATCATTAGATAGGTCTTTTAAAAACATTTAGGGGCAGTAAAGACTATTTTTCGGTTTTGGGATACGTTTGTGAAATATTAAGCTTTTAAGTGCATTTTTTTGTTAGTGTCAAGTGTCCCCCCCTGCCAGCTAAATGGTTGATGTTGGATATGTAAAAAAAATGACGGTAGTAGTAGTATATATAATTAAATTAAAAGAAAAACTATCACAGCTAAGTAGGCTTAACCTACAATTTAACAAGTAACAGCAGACCAAGTGAGAAGTAACAACATTTTCATAAACATTTTATTAAAAATTCAAACGTGATAATTGTCTGAAACAAAAACAACAGAAAACCCACTTCTTAAGTCGCATGGGGGACTACGGAACCCTACATTGTGCGTGGCCCGACATGCACTCGCCCGGTTTTTTCAATATTCGTTATAAAGTAATATGATGCATGAAGAAATATTTTGAATTAGTGCCTGAGCCTGGTGGGCTTTCGTATTCGCACTTGCCATTATACTTTTGGCTAGGATCATTCAAGTGCTCTTAAAATACTTACTACGGTATAAGACTGTAAAATAAATCATATTCTATTATGTTCTCTATTTATAGATATTTTACTCACAACAGTATTTTTTGTACCGAATTGAAGTCAATTACCTCCATACTCCATATTGTTATTACTAACTCCTAACTTTTGTAGCAAAAAAAATATAGAATAGAGAGTTAGTTAGTTAGTTAGTTAGTTTTACCTGGGCGAACAAGAAAACCGCACTTAGCCTCCCAATTGGGCCATTGTGCGTGTTCTACTTATCCTTTCTGTCACTCCAGCCAACCGATGCACTCCCAAAACGCCAGCAGCTTGCCCAAGTTGCTGCAGGGTTCCTGAAGGGATGTTGGTGATGCTAGGATGAAGATAGATAGATGTGAGCTAGAATAGAGAGTTATGCTGTATTACATGTTTTTTACTACAAAACATATACACAAAGTAATATACCTACCTCCATATATAACTATATACAACATAATAATAACGTACAAGTGCTAATATCTAAAAATATTATCATTTACGTAATGGTAAGTCCTAATACAGTCATTAAATATGACCTTGAGTTGATGTATAACGATTATACATATATAGGTAGGTATGTATGTATTTATGTTGGTACCTAATACTTAATTTGCTCTCGGCTTCACCCGCGTAATAGTCGATAAGCTTACCCAGGAGAAGTATATCAAAAATATCTTCCCTATCAGGCCTATAACTTTAGCATTTTTTTTTATTGTATAAAATAAGTGCTTAACAAGCTTTTAAATTACTTTTAAGTTACCAACTGCAACTCTAATGGTGTGTTCAAATCTGGCGATAAACTGTACGCACTACTACGCTAATCAATCCCAAAGTTACAAGAATACAAAAAATGCCGTTTTAATCGAAACTTAACTGCATCTGTACTGCTTTAAATACGTGAATTGGCTTCCAGGACTGCGCCATAACCTTACAAAATTGACCACTCTCTAGAAAAAGACAACGCTACTTTGTGATATACATGTCAAAGGCTGCACGAGTTTTTTCTCTCTTTCACGCTTTGCAGTCAATATTTACTTTTTAATTGAAAGGGATGGATTAGTCCTGGTCTCTATGTCAATGAGTTAGGTGCTATACAAACAGCTATTTGATCTATAGTTTTATTCATGGTTAACAACCTCCTTACAACAATATCTATAAACTATTCTGTCAAAACTTTAAAGAGGAAATAACTCCATTTTGCCGACACTTTTATTACCAACATGTTGGCGAACATATCCGGCGTGTCGGCTCGTTTCCGCGCCACCGGAAGTGGAGTGCTGTCGCCGGAAATCCATGAGATTGGACAAAAATTGCAAACGCGCCCGCGCCACTTTGTGATCAAATAACATCGTATGATTGGTTCAGGGAAACCATGTTAACGATATTCTACAGTTATGCTTATTTTGTCCTCGCACTTTTTATATTTATCGCTAATAATGTTCTTTTAACAGATTTCATGGCAGCCATTATCAGTGTTATCTTTATAGGTAGGTACACTGCAAAGGTAAACTGTAAGACACTGTAAGACATAGACGTAGGTCTCTCCCGTGGACAAAGAGAATAGGCTCTACGTTCCCTATCCAAGTATGAAATAAAAACAGGCAGCAAAGAGTACATAAGAGAGACAAAACAATCATTGACTGCCTCTGTGGCGCGGTGGGGGTGTATCCGACTGCTACGCATGAGGTCGTGGGTTCGATTCCCACACGGGACACCACTTTGTGTGATTCACAAATTGTTGTTTCGAGTCTGGGTGTACTTTGTGTCCGTGACTTATATATTTGTAAAGTCCCCCGCGACACAGGGCTTGTACCCTAAAGCGGGAGTCGCCATTAAAAAAAAAAAAAATTATGCGGTCAGTAGTTGTCTTGTTCTAGAAATTGGTGCACGTCACAGACTTACAGGAGCGGATAAATGACGAATGACATAATGCTAGACAGGTACCGTTGGCCGCAGAGTTGCGTCGTCTCTTTCTAGAGAGTGGTAAATGTTTGAGGTTATTGCTCAGTTTATTCTCTATGGCCATGATCTCTTTTAACAGACGACACGTAAAGTGACTTATGTCTTTTCTTTTTTTTTAAAAAAAAAAAGACGACTCCCGCAGTAGTTTACTTGCCCTGTGTTGCGGGGGACTTTACAAACATTCAAGTTACGGACACAAAGTACACCCAGACTCGAAACAACCATTTATGGATCACACAAAGTGGTATCCCGTGTGGGAATAGAACCCACGACCTCTTGCGTAGCAGTCGGACATCCTCCCACCGCGCCACAGAGGCAATCTAATGTATTACTTCAGTCCGTAAAATGTGAGAGTATAAGTTGATCAAACCATGCAACGTTTAACAGAAAGGTGTGGTCAAATCAAAATATACAAATACAACTTTACAACATTTTTACTTGTTCGTAATGACTAGAAAACTTATTTAATAAAAGAAAACATCACAATAATGCAATCAAAAGATAAAATACTGTCAGTTACTGAATTTTGAGAAAAAGAAAACGTTTTGTCCATGTATTTATTTATAGTTTTTACCTACTTTCCCACTTGAAAACGAGCGATTATTCATAATAAATTAGCCGACGCGACGTTTTACTCTAAAGAGCATTTTAAATATTGAATGTTTTGTCTTGTTTTATTCAATTTTGAAAATGGAATGCAAAACAATCACAAAACATTAGCTATTTAAAATTGTTCATTCAATGTTTCGTCCTACGACTCTTTCCGCCCATGGGACGAATCACAGAATTCGAATAATTTTATTTTTTTCATTCTGCGATTCGTCCCATTGTTTTTTTTATGAAATATTTTTTTTGGCACACATAATATTTTAATGGTTACGTATTTAATACAATAAATTATAGTAATAAAAATAAATTAAAAAAAAATTAAACCGTCTTCAATAATGGGCTAGTTTACAACTAGTCAAAACAACAACTCTTTAAGAAATGTCAAACCGCAGATTTTATATGGAGTTCTCATACAAATAGCGGACTATGACGTCACTATTTTTTCTCGTCAAATCACTTCTTTTTATGATATGATCAATGATAAAAAAATCCAATTTAACACAAAATTTAATTGGAACTTACCTGTTGGCTGACTTAGTTTAAATGTCAGGTTTATTTACTAATTAGTCTTTTAGGTTTTTTGTTTACAGAAACAAGCCTGAGAATAATGAGTCGTTAAAGTTCTGTTGAAACGTCTGATATTATCTATACTAATATTATAAAACTGAAGTGTTTGTTTGAACGCGATAATCTCAGGAATTACTGTTCTGAATTAAAAAAATCTTTCACTGTTGAATAGCCCATTTATTGAGGAAGGCTATAGGCTATATAACATCACGCTACGATCAATAGGTGCGGAGCAGCAATGAGATATGTTGCAAAAAAGGGAAAAAATTACGCAGACGAAGTTGCGCGGGACAGCTAGTATAATATAATAAATACGAGGGTTTTTCAGGATTGATGGCATTACAATTAAAAGAAAATTATAGTTTTAGATTGGTGTTTTATTAAAGCGTTTTTTAAGCTATTATATTTATTTATAAGCCATCATGATACTCGAAAATTGCTTTTTAATAGAATAGAATAGAATCTTTATTTGTCATAAAGTGTGGTAACATACAAGATAATTTTAATGATATTCCAGAACCATAAACACTTTGTCATAATTTGACGTGACAAAAGTTAACTAGAAAGTGAATATTTATGTTTACTGATATCATATAATATTAATCAATGCCATATGGTAGATTATATATGATTAAAATTAGTTTTAAGACAAAATATAAAATTAGTTTAACAATAATCAAATTATATAACAAAATCATGTAAATAACAGAATTAATACCTATGCATAAAACACCATGGACCATTTACATTACTTTATTTTTGTGGACAAAAAGTATACAAATATACTCACGATTACATTGTCTCATGATAAAATAGAAAATAAAAATTCTACTCGTAAATTCACTATTTCAACAAGACCGTTGGAAGCACCTAAAAACTTAATTTACTTCTACAACAATGAAACAATATTTTAACCCGTAAAAGCATAGCTTTTTACACCATTGAATGCAAAATGGAGCACCAAAAGAAATAAGCACTTTCACCATTAGAAAAACCTCTATTACATGCAAAAATAAAAAATATATGGAGTAAAGAGACACTTGGTCGGAATACCTGTTTGTAATATTTTTTATTAATACCAATTATGTTTTATGGTGAAATTATACGACGAAAGGTCGCCATCGAAGTCGCATACCTTAATAGATCTTGTTCTGTACAAGGATAAATTTGTATCAGGCGTAGTGTTTGTAGCGAATTATATGCTGTGGAACGTCATCATTTGGATACTAGATGCTTGCAGCTTGTCTTATGTTGTTTGGTCACTTTCATGAAATCTTTTCTTTCCCATAATCTATATACTTATGAACCTTTCTGCTAAACTTTAGCTCTCTAGGTCTGGGTTTTAGACTGGAAGTTGATGACTAAATGAATTAGCTGGATCAGGACTTTTATTTTTAGCGTTTCGTAGCCTAAATGGCAAAACAGAACCCTTAAAGTTTCGCCATGTCCGTCCGTCCGCAGCTTAGCTCAGAGAATGTTAGTGCTAGAGAATGTAATTTTGCATGAATACACATATTACTTACGTCAACAAAGTGACAGAATTAAATGTTGAAAAACTTTTTTTTCAAAGTGGGAATGTGATTTTTTCTAACCTACCCCATCGTGTGGGGTATCATTAGATAGGTATTTTAAAACGTTGAGGGGTTTGAAAGACTATTTTTAGACTTAGGTATCCATTTGTGAAATATTAAGCTTTAATGTGGAATATTTTGTTAGAGTCAAGCGTCCCGCCCCCCCTCCCAGCCAGCTAAATGCTTAAAGTTGGGTTAACCTGGAGACAGATGGATGGACAAAATGATACTATAAGGGTTCCGTTTTTACGGAACCTTAAAAACCTTAACGTCACCCAACAAACAATCAGCCGCAAACAATTTGCTTATTACAAACACAACGCAAAAACACATTCTTTTAACCAATAACGAAAGTGTTACTTATGAAGTGTTTAATCATCTTAATGGTTTCATAAATGTCACTATAGTTTGTGCCTCACTGTAACAAAGTACTCTATAATTTTGCTAATGATTTGCTGATAAACTCAAGATTGTTTATTTAACTAGACAGATGTTTAACACGATGTTCAAAGAGCAAGTGTGATAACTTCTTATTTATAAATAAGTAGTCATTACACTTGCTCTTTATAGGTGGTTAATGGTCTCCGCCCAGTAAATACTTACTACGACAATAAATTTGCCAAGAGATGCAAAAAATCGAACTCCGTAGCTACCCAGAACAATAATGTGGTATAAGTGGGTTTTCTTTTGTTTTTGTTTCATACTACTAACCACGTATTATAAGTATTTTGTGTTATATATGTATTTTTCATTGGAACTTGTTGAATGATGATGAAAATTTTGATACTTCTTAATTGGTCTGCTGTTGCTCGTAAACTTGTAAAGCCTTCTCCTTTTAATTTCAGGATATATATAAAAAACCATTTAACTGGCAGGGGACTTGACCCTAACAAAAAAATCAAAAATACTAGCTATTTCAGAAACAGATCCCTAAATCGAAAAGTCACATTTACGAGATACATCCCACACAATGGGATAGGTGAAAAAAAAAAACACATCCCCATTTTACGTGTAATGGAAAAAATATTTTTTCAAGATTTTATTCTACCACTTTGTCGGCATAACTAATATGTATATCCATGCCAAATAACAACCTTCTAGTACTAAGCGGCTCCGAACTAGCCTGAGGGCCAGACAGATCGACGGATGGGCGGAAGGACATGGCGAACTAAAAATTCATACCTACGAACTCCTACATTCATACATGTTCAAATTTCATTGGCTTACAATTAACATACCAGTGCTATAAACAGAGTGATTTTAATATAATAATAACCTCCCGCTTATGGCTTATTTACATAACACTAAATAACTTTGTGATAACAGTTTTGGAAAATATTTAATAAATAAATCCTTAATCACCTACCACTTGTTTTTGGAGTTATGACCTTAACCATCTACAGTCTATTTTAATAGAGTGAAGTCATTGATTATTATGAGGTTTAGGCTCTCAATCTGACAAAGAAACATCGATTTTACTCCAGGGTCTTTCAGATGTGTTGTAAATGGTTGTGTGACAAAAGTAGGTGGTGGTAGGTGGTAAATAGTTAAGTTGTATATATTTTTTCAAAAATTATATTACGAAGTTATTTGGTGTAATGTAAAGAAGCCAAGAGCGGGTTATTACTATATTAAAAATCAACCTGTTTATACTAAAATATTGCCTATAGCCCTAGTATGTTATATTGACTGCCTCTGTGGCGCGGTGGGAGTGTAGGTATCCGACTCCGACCGAGATAAAACTTTGTGTGATGAGCATGTTACTTTATTCTGTGTTTGGGTGTTATTTATCTATAACTAGCTGTTCCCCACGGTGTTACCCGCGTTTATTAGCCTATATGTTAATCCAGCGTGTCAGCTAACTCCATACCAAATTTTATTAAAATCGCTCCAGCCGTTTAGACGTGAAGAAGTAACAAACATACACACTCACATACTCACAAACTTTCGCCTTTATAATATTAATAATGTGATATGTATGTATTTATAAATATATAGGTATGTTTATCGGTTGTCTGGTTTCCATAGTACAAGCTATGCTTAGTTTGGGATCAGATAGCATTGTGTGAGTTGGCCTCTATTTATTATTATTATTATTATAAGGCAAAGTTTTATACACTAAAACCAGACAGTTAAAATATTATCAACATCAGGCACGAACATAATTTTCTCAAAAAATTTAGATAGAATTTTGGACACCAGTGGTTTGGTTGACCTATATATATACAGGATGCACAGAGAACCACCTTTTAGAATTTTGCACTCATCGTAACTTAGTTGTACTAAAATTCCACTATAGCAAATATTCAACAATAATTTCAAGATTATATATGACGTCAAACCTGATCATTGTATGATAAATATACTATGACATTGTAATTTGTATTAATAGGAATCATCTTTGAAATTGTAATCGTATTTTTTACTGTAGTATATCGATTGTAATTGCTGTCTGATAGTAAACAAAAAATAAAGCAATAGTTTTTATATACGTAACATTATCAAACAGTAGCTCAAAATAATATTCATTCAAAGGAGAGGGGCGATTGTTTTTTTGTTTTTTTTTTTGTATTAACTAATAATAAAGCAATAAAACTAAAACGCCCTACAAAACTTAATGAAATTTGGCATTTAGATAGACTATATCCTGGGAAAGGTCAATGGACACAACTGACATCCATACGGAGTCACGCGTGAAAACTCATAAAACGAGGAATTAAAAATTCAAATCAGTAAGTTTATTTTCGAATGTATAACGTTTCGTGTTCTTAATAAAGGTTCCTTATTAATTTAAATAATATGTATACGCTCGTAGCCAGTAAATTAAAAAGCTTAATCCATCGACACCAACAAAATATCTTCATAAAAATAATAACCAAAACTATTGAGTACACTATCAGACTGAAATATCCGGCTACTAATGAGAATGGTGAATTAATACTTTATGTCACATCGAGAGTCGCAATATCCTGACATCGGGACAACGCCGGCGGCACTGGGGCACTAGAACCTTTACTACACACCCATCCAAAACCCCACCTTAATGTAAGGCTTCAGAGTTCATAATGCCACACCAAAATCTACAATGGTACCCTGTGAAACACCTCATCATATGCCATTGAATTATAAGCCTTAGGGAGTAAATTTTAAAGTTCAAATTTCTTTAGCATGAGTCGTGTTACAGCTGTTAGGTTTCCAAAATATGTGCCCTGTTTGATACACCTATAAGAATGTTGATGAATTTGGAACCTTATTTTATGGTGGTTAAAGTGTATATTATAAGGGCATAAGTCGTCAATACGGTGGTATACAAAATTGATACCAAGCATGATTGGCGACTTTTGATTTTAAGGCCTTCTTAGTTTTTGTCAGTATTTGTTTTTGAAATGTGAGGTTTGAAAAACAGTAATTTAAATATTAATGATAACTTAGGAAGTTACTGATATGAAAATAATAAAACACGTTAAGTGAATGCTTCTGTAATGAAAAAAGAAAATATTTAAGGCTATGATGAAAATATATATATATTACGGTGTAATCGCGTGAATAATTTAAGGTAAAATACCTTGTTTATTGCCCGACGTTTCGACAGTATTGCAACGGCCGTGGTCACGGGTAGACTGTCTTTTGGTCACGGATTGAGTCTATATTTTCATAATGTGTACAAATCGCAAAAGCCATTGTCATGCCACACTGTCGTTTATATATATTCCCTATCTGTCTGTCCCACCTCTTAGGGTACTGCAACTAAGCTGTAGAATCATAATAATTAGGATATAAACCACTACCTAGTAATCCATTAATCAAGGGACATGCGCTAGAAGAGCTGCTACACGCCAAGAGTGCAGATTTTGGAGTCACAACACAACGTTAGGGTCAAATTCTTGGCGTCTGTGCTGTGAGTTCCAGATGTATTTCTGTACCTCGTCATGGACGAAAACGCGCAAACACTGCGTGAAAATGAAGTTAATTACACTAATGTTATAAAGGCGAATGTTTGTGAGTATGTGAGTGTGTATGTTTGTTACTTCTTCAAGTCTAAACCGCTGGAGCGATTTCAATAAAATTTGGTATGGAGTTTGCTGACACCCTGGATTAATACATAGGCTAATAAAACGCGGGTAAGACCGCGGGGCACGGCTGGTAATATATAAATATAAAAATAGTTTTAAAAAAAAATTTGCTAACACTTAATTATCTTATAAGTTATATTTAGTTACACTTCATGTTCCAGCAGAACTGCATCCCATGTATAATCAGGCTATGGAATGGGCTACTTGCTGAGGGGCGGTGGAAGTATTTCCGACTGCTACGCAAGAGGTCGATTCCCACACGGGAAACCACTTTGTGTGATCCACAAATTGTTGTTCCGAGTCTGGGTTTTACTTTGTGTCCGTGGCTTGTATGTTTGTAAAGTCCCCCGCGACACAGGGGTTTGTACAAGCGGGAGTCGTCTTTTTTTAAAATAAAAAAAGCACCTATGGTGTTGCAAACGAGCATAAGCTGCGGTAACTGCTTACGATCAGGCGGACTGTAAGCTTGTTTGCCTCCTCAGTGGCATAAAAAATGTTAATAATGTATTTATGTTAGTCTGTACAGTTTATTCGGGCCATTTATGCCTGAAATAAACGGTACTATTTTTACAATAAATTGCTTTTGACATATTATGTCAAAATTTTCAGTCAGACATTATGCGAACTCCTTATTAAAAAAATAATAATTAAAAGAAAGTGTGTGTGTGTGTGTGTGTGTGTGTGTGTGTGTGTGTGTGTGTGTGTGTGGGTGGGTGGGTGTGTGTGTGGGGGGGGGGGGGGGGTGTATGTACATCACGGATATATTTGTTCAGAGTGCGAAGAATATTTTCTCAAATTTGGTGACATTTGATTGAAAGCCATTTTCCATTTAGGTAGGTACACTTATGCGGGGTACTTTCAAATTCGAAGAGGTAATACCATAACTAGCCCGGCCATAAATACTGTTACATAAGAACTTCTTTTCTTCAACTTTTACTTTACTTAGAATTTGGAACGGTTTTATTATTTTAAAAGTTCTATCGATTTCGCACATTTCACACACTTTTTCACCTTGCACATAGTGGGTATGAAGCCATCTGTCATATTCCAGACACTTCAAAAGCTTGGTATCAGTCGTATGTTCGTATATCGTACTATCAACAGATACAACAACTCTTCCTCTGTCGAAGACCATAAAAGATCGGGGCGGCCGCGTGCTGTTAGAACTACAAAGGCTGTTAATGCTGTTATAGAAATAATACGTCGAAATCCCATTAGGAAGCAAAAATCTTATCACGAGAAATAAAGATTCCCTCTAGGTCTCTGTCGCGTATTATAAAACGAGACCTAAAAATCGGTGCTTATCGTTGATATACTTATATCAATCTTTACAATTAAAGAGAGTGGATCGATCAAAACGCCTTCTGTCGCGATACGCAGGTGAAGGGTACAGAAATATCCTCCTTATCGATGAAAAAATTGTCACTATTAAAGAGCACTACATTAAGCACAATGGTAAAGTGTACGCTCACAGCTCTAAAGAAGCTGCTCAAGTGGTCGGTGGGGCGGTTTGGTGGGGCGTGTCTTATCAAGTCGTCACAAAGCTACATTTTTGTGAAAAAGGAGTAAAAACTTCAGCCAAAGTGTATCAAGAGACAGTCTTGGATCGTGTTGTAAAACCTCTCAGCAATACACTTTTTAAAAACGTACCGTTGACTTTCCAGCAGAACTCTGAACCTGGTCACAAGGCACGAACTACCCAAGCTTGGCTTGAAACCAACGTTCCGGACTTTGTAAGAGCTGAAGACTGGCCCTCATTTTAGCCCAGACCTCAACCCATTAGACTACAAATTATGGTCAGTTTTAGAGGACATGGCTTGCCCTAGACGACACGGCGACATTATGTCTCTTAAAAAATCTCTGGAGTAAGCAGAGGCAAAATTTTCCATGGAAACAGTGCGTAAATCCATAGATTCGTGGCCAGACTGATTAGAGGCCTGTATAAAAGCCAAAGGTGGCCATTTTTTGCTAACACTTTAATAAATATGTACATATAAGTTTTAGTAATATTACATTACTTCATTTGAAAAAAATGCATTTTCATTTGTAACAGAACTTATGGCTGGACTAGATAAATAACTTCCGTTTTCTAAAATAGAACTGATCAAATTTTAGTACACATTAGACATGGACAGGAAAAAGTTATCTAAAGACCTTTAGAATAGGGCATCGGGCTATTACGTAGATAACCATTAAAAAAATTACAAATTTAAAAAAAAAACCCAACAGTCAACAACCAAAACAGTTCGTAAACTCAATATAATAGCCAAAGATGAGGTATAAAGTGAGTATCTTCACGACAGTCGGCAAGGGGGTGGGCAGCAATCAAGTTTATTGAGTTTGGGACAGCCCTTGAAATCACTTTACTATAATATGACTGGGCAGAAGGGGAGCGCTGCGTTTTGCCAAACACAAATTGTATTTTAAAGGTCAGTCGTGTTTTGAAAATCGATGTTTTTCAAATTCAAAGTGTATCACCAGAATCTTATAACTAAACCTACGATGAACATCCATCGGCTTCAAGTTTTTATATACGGGTATAAAATATATGGATTTTATTATACATATAAACCTTCCTCTTCAATCACTCCATCTATTAAAAAACCACATCAAAATTCTTTGCGTAGTTTTAAAGATTTAAGCATACATAGGAATATAGGGACAGAGAAAGCGACTTTGTTTTATACTATGTAGTGATTATTAATATGACGAATTTTACTACAAGGAGTTTAAAATATGTCTGAATGCTATAAGATATGTTTGTTTATTTCACATGTAACCGCAGCTTTAAATCCCAAGCAGGCGAACACGCACATCGCCGTTATACAAATCGGCAAAAAAAACCGGTCAAGTGCGAGTCGGACTCGCGCATAAAGGGGTTCCGTATCATTATGAATGATAATGATACGAAACCCCAAAAAGAAATTTTCTTTTTTAAAGATAACTAGCAATGTGGGATTTTGGTCTCAAATTACTAGCAATCCTGTTAACCCCTCCAGCTAAGCTCAATGACTTGTGTTAGGAGTGGGTTAACGTCGGTAGGATCCGAACCCGCGACCTCACGATTGCGAGACCTATGCCTTAGCCATTAGGCCACCGCCAGGCTAACATTATTATCCATACAACATTAGACACTATATAAAAAAAAGGCAAAGAATCACGTTCGTAGTATGTGAAATAAATGAAATATTTATTTTAGTCTGTTTTTAGTATTTGTTATTACAGCAGCAACAGAAACACATCATCTGTGAAAAATTCAATCGTCTAACTATCATGGTTCATGAGATATAGCCTGTTGACAGACGGACAGACAGCGAAGTCTTAGTAATAGGGTCCCGTTATATCCTTTGGATACGAAACCCTAAAAAGTGGTGGCTTAAATCAAAATCAAGATAAGTGACATTCACCAACTCGCATCGTACCCACCTGATCGATTACGGTTCGTACTCTTCCTCAAAGAGTTTCCTATAATAATAATAATAATAAACTTTATTTCACGTTCAGAAGGTTACATAATTAGTGTGATTAAGATCTTCTTTTAAGTATGCAATACCTGTGGCAGAAGATCTTACTCTTACTTATCCAAAATTATACATTTAATATATAAAATTCTCGTGTCACAGTTTTCGTTGCCATACTCCTCCAAAACGGCTTGACCGATTTTGATGAAATTTTGTGTGCATATTGGGTAGGTCTGAGAATCGGACAACATCTATTTTTCATCCCTCTAAGAGTTTGTTTGTTTGTTTGAACGCGATAATCTCAGGAACTACTGGGCCGCATTGAAAAAATAATTTATTGTTGGATAGCCCATTTATCGAGGAAGGCTATAGGTTATAACATCACGCTACGACCAATAGGAGCGGAGCAGCAATGAAAAATGTTGTAAAAAAAAAAAAAAGGGAAAATTTACGCAGACGAAGTTGCGCGGGTCAGCTAGTGATCTATAAACCTTAAGACTATGAAAGTGAAAAGTGCAAATAGGAGTAAGATGAGTACCTACCTGGTGTGGTGTGTGCGTGTGTGTAAATATATCTCTACACTGGCAACGCTTCGTACAGTTACCATTCAATTTCTTACAATCCATTCTATCTAGCTTTATCTGCATCTACAAACGGCCAACTCACATCTCAATTGATTTACCATACATTACACAGAAAGACACTTGTCTAAACTGATCCAGGTCACGTGAACACCTCATTATCACCTAACAACTTGCTTCTATGTCATCCGTACCCATAATAGTAAATTCAATAACGTTGAACGCTATAAATCCCCTGAGAGCTCTTATGTCCTGATGCTAAACGTCTCCACTGACAGTCTACGCTTTCCCTTCTTGACAAATAGCAGTTAATTGAAAAAGGACCCCTTTGGTTGGTCCAATTCAGTTACTTGTAGCGTGGATAATAGCGGGTTGTTAGATTCTCTATTTCTCTCTCTCTCTCTCTCTAAAACTAGTCACATCATCGATAGGGTTATGATTTCGATTGTATCTACTGATAGTTCTAAGTAATATCTACTCACTTTCGATGGTACTGAAGCCATGCAATTTCTGCCGTTGTCTTGTGTACGTCGTCTCATATATTGTACACTGAACTGTTGAAAAATCAGCGAGGATAGGCAAGATTATTACTTTTTTTTCACCTAAACGTGGCCTGGAGAGCACAGTCTGTTGTAGAGCAATCAGATCACTCAAGCACTCCTACCGAGGCAATCAGGGGGCCTACTCTAATTCAATGTATATAAGTTTTGATCAAAAATGAGGTGAATACCGAGCCTGCACAACGATTCCCGCAGTAGTGTACAAACCCTGTGTCACGGTGGACTTTACAAACATACAGGTCACGGACACAAAGTACACCCAGACCCGGAACAACAATTGGTGGATCACACAAAGTGCTGTCCCGTGTGGGAATCGAACCCACGACCTCGTGCGTAGCAATTGGACACACTCCCACCGCGCCACAGAGGCAGTCACTTTAAATTACTCTTTTCCTCTATAGGTACAACTTCTTGTGCTTATCAGAAAAATAACAAGAAGCTTTTAGTAAACTTACAAAAATTAAGACAACGAAACTTTTATATTTCTTCGAATAAAGGTAGGCCGTCATTTTTACAGCTTGCATCTGCTCCTAACTTGCCCCACCACCCATGAGTCAGGGGTGCTTCACGAGGTCGCAGCGAGTGTTGCCTGTAACAACAACATTACAACCTTAGCGGTTCACACCGACAACCTAAATAGCCCTCTATACAATGTTGTTTTACCATAGACTTATGCTTGTGGAATAACATTTGAAGATTTTAATGTATAAGGGTAATGGGGGAACCTCCAGGAATTATTAACTCATGGATATTCAAGAAGGGAAAGCTTAGGGGACTTTTTAAAACAACACAAAGGATGAACCTCTGACCAGGCGAGGTGATAATGCCTGGCTAGCCAGAACCCAGCGGTTAAAGTTGGGAACTTGTAGGTATATACAGGCTGATTTGCAATATAATAATAACCTCCCGCTCGTGGCTTCTTTACATAACACTAAATAACTGTAATATTAGTTTTGGAAAATATTTAATTAATTAACCCTTAATCATCTACCACTGGTTTTTGGAGTTATGACCTATTCTTACATATACCTAACACTAACCATTTAGCTGGGAGCAGCCCACCCCCAAAAATCTAACAAAAATTTGCACAAAGCTTAATATTTCACAAATGGATCCCTAAATCAAAAAATGGTCTTTAAAACCTCTAAATATTTTTAAAAGACTTATCTTGAGATACTCCACACGATGGGGTAGGTGAGAAAAAAACATATCCCTACTTTATACATAGCTACACAGCACTTTTTTTTTTTTCAAAATTTTAAACTCACTTCGTCGGCATAAGTCATATGTATCCAAAAATATACAAAATTATAGCTTCTAGCACTAACAATCTTGTAAAGTAGGCCTCCTGTTCAGTTTGCTTTTTTTCCGTATAGCAAGCTGGCAGCTAGACTTATCTATAAAAATACGGAGTACTTATTAACACTACACAAAAAACTAATAAAAACTATCTTACAAAGTTCTTAACACACTTTTCTAATAACATTTAAGCCAGTTATATACAAATACTTAACTGACAGTAGCCATCTTATTAGACCAGGAGTTAAAAAACATAATTATTCACTAACTACATTAACTCCCATGTTTGTTTTTTCCATACAAATTAACCTAGAGCCATAATTACATTACAGGTTACATATTATTAATATACTATGTAACCTGTAATGTTATTTCCAGTTTGTAAGGTTTGTACCGAGAAACTATAATCGTACTCCCACGTAAACTATTGTAAGCCACAATATGATGATTTTCATGTTTCTAATGATTTGAAATTAATGAATTAGGTGCCATCGGTCCCACTGATAAGAAATTTAATATCATTAATACATGTTAACAGGTACCTAATAAAAATGCGCATCGTCTATTACGATATGGGTCACGCACTATCTTATAAAAATTGGTAGCGCATTCATGTTCAATAAGTTGAAATGGGATTTTAATTAATATTAGCTAATACGGTTAGTGTTTTATCCTTCAGTTTTTAACATTAATTGCCCAAAAACACAGTAAGTAAAAACACAAAACAACTTGAATGGCTTATAACTCTGCAAGTTGTCAATATTTTCATTTTCTTTTTTTTATATGACTTCTTGAAGTAAAAATCTTTTATTTATTTAAATGCCGAGTTACGATATTTTGGGACTTCTTGAAGTAAAAATCTTTTATTTATTTAAATGCCGAGTTACGATATTTTGGGACTTCTTGAAGTAAAAATCTTTTATTTATTTAAATGCCGAGTTACGATATTTTGGGACTTCTTGAAGTAAAAATTTTGTTGGGGTATATGAGATTTTTTATTACCAAAAATCATTTTTTATTATACTTGAGATTATTTACCAGGATATTAATTAACGATCATTATTGTAACTACACAGAGTATAATGACGGGTCATTGCTTGCGGCCTCAAACCCACGAAAAAGCTTGGTTGAATGAAGGTAATAATAAATAATAATAATATCTTGGGACAACTCACACAACGTTATCTGATCCCAAACTAAGCAAAGCTTGAATGTACTATGGAAACCAGATAACTGATAAACATAGTTATATAATTCTAAATACATACATATTATAGATAAATAACACCCAGACACAGAATAAACCATCGTGCTCATCACACAAAATTTTATCCTCAGTGGAGATCGAACTCACGACCTCTTGCGTAGCAGTGGGATACACTCCCACCGCACCACAGAGACTGTCAAAAGATGCTGGCCAAAAGACGAGCACTCAGGCATATGCGAAGCTAACATCTCAACACTTTTATCAAACATTTACTCTGTTTAATTTGTGTTACTTGCCAACGCAGTAGTCGCCAAGAATGCTGAGTTTTGATATTTTAATCATCTGATCAAGACGGTTTAAGCCAATAATGATAAATGAACGTAATAAAGATACTAAATCTCCCCTATCAATTTGTCAACCGAAGTCACCCTGTATACTAACTAATAAATTAAACAAAAAAATATTGAGCGGTAGTAATCATGAGTGTTACAAAAAAAAAATACAGAAAAAAGTAAAAAATTATCTATGGTAGCCCGATGTGTTTGTAATGAGTGCCGGGGGCGTAAGTTATGATTAATTTGTAGTTCTGTCCGTCCGTACGTTTGACACGCGAATTTGTATGAAACGTGTCAGGAATAGCGATGAATGGGAAATTAACGTGTTTGTGGTTAGGGAAAGTTTGTGCAATAGCATGTGCTATTGTATTAATTGTATGTAAGAATGACGTACGGCCGTTCTAATATACAATTTTATTAACACAATACTGAGAAGGATTTTTTTAGTAAAGATTCCGCGTGACGAATAAAGGCCATTCTTTTTAGGGTTCCGTAGACAAAATGGTAAAAAACGGAACTCTTATAGTTTCGTCATGTCCGTCTGTATGTTTTAGTTAAAAGGTGTCTTATAGTGGCCGCTACTTAGTTTGATAGCTAAATAATAAAAATAAATATTTTTAGGGGGAGGGGCACTCCATACATGTAACAGAAGCTGAAAAAGGGCTTGTTTGAAAGTAAATAGTTCAAATTGAAATCATTTTGGATGAGACCGGATATACCGTCATTGAGTTATTGCCAAAAAACAGCGTTTCTCAACAAAATCATTCGTTACCAGTACTTTGGCCAATATTTAAGCACTTATAGTTTTTATCTTTGTTGTATGTAGATGCTCCTATTAATGTTGTACCCACTAAGGCTGATTTTAGGTTATCTCATGTTCTAACTTTTTAATAATATAATATGCATCAGTCCTATAATATGGTGTATAGCATGTTAGCACATTACCACCATATCAAGTTTATAAACATTCAAACATTGTAAAATTGGCAATTCGAAATCATGTGACCCATAATTTCAAATTGTCAATTCGAATTGAAAGCCAAATTTTATTTTAATTTGAAGCCCATGTTCTTTTCTCCATCTTTACCTATTGTTTGCGAACTTAGAACGAACATTACATGTACATGTAGAATCCTGACGTAGGTATCAATTATCACAAGTGTTGTTTTGCACCCTAAATGAATAAAGAATTTAGTTTTTTTTTATTTTAAAGGTAGGTGTAGCAATGAACATAGATTATGTAATTTGTTTTCTAAAGTATAAAAAAATAAATTACTTGTAAATTGTGTAAGTTAGTATCTAAATAATTTATGTAGATACTTTTACTATACATGTATTCTTAATGTAAAAAGGCTGATATATTATATCAGTTGTCAGAGCTTGTAATTAGTAATAGACGATTACTTATATTATACTGCTCATTATGAGAAAATTGCAGTGTTCTTCATAATAACTTAATAATACCATTTATCTAACGCATGTTTTGTTTTCACTTTTTATTTGATTTTCAAAAATGAACAGTAGAGGAAGAGTTTTTAATTAATTAAAGGATTAGGTATTAATAAGGAGGTAATTCTGTAAACTTTTTGTAAAACACAACCACACTAATATTATAAAAGTGAAAGTGTGTATGTTTGTTGCTTTTTCACGTCTAAACGGCTGGAGTGATTTTAATAAAATTTGGTATGGAGGCCGCGAGTAACACCGCGGGGCACAGCTAGTAAATAAATAAATCTGAAATAATAAGTAGATGCCTGATAACAATAAGTAAAAATATCGTCTAGTTTAGGTATTACTGTGTTAATTAGATAAAAAAACAACTATGCATGTGACAGCTTTAGTGGACCCGGGCGTATGAGGGCCACAATACTTCAGGTGGAACGTGACGGACCGTGACACTTTTACGTGCGTGCACCCGGTCATCGATTTATAAGACGTTATCACGTCAAAAATTGCCGATCGTTTGTGAAAATGAATCTGAAGTCGTATTAACTCTACAAAATAATAACTTACGTGTGTATCTACCTAACGACATTGAATTAGTTACCTAGATTAATTACTGACATAGCTGACACTGGCTATCTTTTAGTCTATCCTTTAAGTACCCTTCTGTAATGTAAACTGTGAAAATAAAGGAAAACTGAACCTACTATAGAATTTTATAAGGTACGGGTCTTAATCGCGTGAATATTTTATTTTATCTAATTTTTGATTGAATCTTCGTTTTCATTGAATTAGAGTACATTGAATAGTGACATTAAATATGTGTAAAATCAATGGATCCGTTTATTGCGCAAATGTCAACGTAAAAGTTATCCATCTATTCATTTTTTAAATTTATATCAAGGCAATGATGCATGAAACTAATAATACTGATATTGTTAAGAACTAGCTGTACCGCGCAACTTCGTATGCGTACATTTTCCCCGTTTTTGCAACATTTTTCATTACTGCTCCGCTCCTATTAGTCTTAGCGTGATGTTATATAGCCTATAGCCTTCCTCGATAAATGGCCTATCCAACAATGAAAGAATTTTCAATTCGGACTAGTACTTCCTGAGATTGCCGCGTTCTAACAAACAAACAAATTCTTCAGCTTTATAATATTAGTATAGATGGACGATCACGACCTACTTAAAATTTTGAAAAACCTTTTAATTCATTTCGCATAGCTTTCAAATCGTTGTCCTAATGACGAGACAAAACCGAAATGACAACTTAACACCAGACAAAATAAGTCTCAAATAAACATACAAATCTCTAAAATGTTTGTCACCAAATAAAAACAAAACTTGGCTGAATAGAGTTGTGTCTGAAGGCTGTCAGTAAAAAACCCCGGCAAGTGCATGTCGGGTCACGCACAATGTAGGGTTCCGTAGTCCTCTTCCGAATAATGCGGCTTAAGATTTTTTCTGTTTTTTTTGTTTCATTTTACCAACAAAACATATACTTAATATTATACCATGAATAATGTTTAATGGAATTTGTACGACAATTTTGTTACTTTTCAATGGATCAGCTGTTACTCGTAAACTTGTAAAGCCTACTTAGCTGTGATCGTTTTCCTTTTAATTTCACTAAATATACTAGCACCGTTATTTTTTTCACATACAACATCAACCATTTAGCTGGCAGAAGAGGAGGACACTTAAATCTAACAAAAATTTGCACTTTAAAGCTTAATATTTCACAAATATATCGCCTAAATCGAAAAATATTCTTCACATCTCTAAAACGTTTTTAAAAGACCCCACAGGATGCGTTAGGTGAGAGAAAAAAAATTACATCTCCACTTTACATGTAGGTTGTACCTTAATTTTAAAAATGTACATGTATCTTAATTTTTTTTCAAGATTATATTTTACCATTTTGTCGGCGTAAGTAATATACAGTACCTACATGTATGCAAAATTCCAACTTTATTGTACAAACAGCCTCTGCGCTAAGCTGTGGACGGCCATTTTTGCTACGGAACCCTAAAAAAGTTGAGCTGTCATTTTGACACCGTCGCCGGCGCCGGGCGGGAATCCGACACGAGACGTAGACGTCAACTGCAGGCCTAAAATGTAAATAAATCAATTCATCTGCATTATTTCGTTTCATTTGTAACTTAATGTATTTTTGATACTAATTGATTGGTGAAAAATGAATACTGAGTTCTAGAAGTATTAAACGACGTGTAATTTAAATTCTACTCGTATCGAATTAGAACTTCAGACAGCTTTTTATTTTTTTGTGGTTAAAATGTTACCACATGTTTTTCTTTAAAATAGTACTGCTGACCACTACCTACTGCTGAAATCGACTGTCACAAGAAACAGTATCGAATGTCCAAAATCTTTTTTTTTATTGTTTTATAGATATGTGAAGAACTATGCTGTAGGATCAAATGAAAAAGACAATATATCATTAATTAATCGAGTTTATAAATAGAATAAAATCAACACTGCTCCGTTTAAGCGGCAAACATGATCAAATATGTCACGTTCGATACTGTTCTCAAGCAGAATAACCTACTTATAAAAAGAAATTATAGAAAAAAAAAGTATTGAAACTACGTGCGATAGATGATGTCTTTTTTTAAACCTTGAAAACTATTGAAACTGACACTTTCGATAAAAATCTATTTGTTACTATCAAGGTTTATCATCGAATGTGAAATATCAAGAAAACTACACTTTATAATGTAAATATCATCAGGTAGCAGAAAAACGTGTAAAAAAAGATACACCTCTCAGTCATTACTTTTGCTGTAGGTCAAAATGAAACTACAAATTGCTCTTCTATAAAGTATGCTAGTAGCAGATATGATACTGTACGTTGTGGCACGTCAGTCGAAATTAAGGTACTTAATATTAATACACGTTGACATTTAATAATACTTACTTATCTGTTACTAGCTGACCCGCGCAACTTCGTCTTGCGTGAATTCTCCCCGTTTTTGTAATATTTTTCATTGCTGCTCCGCCCCTATTGGTCGTAGCGTGTGTACTCCCGTGACACAGGGCTTGTATTCTAAAACGGGAGTCGTCTTTAAAAAAAATAGGTATATAATTTAACTGTAAGTTTTTATTAATATGTTATAAAAATAACTTATCTATATCTTATAAACTAGTATCTATGGTCATCGTATTGTATTCAATTATTCAACAATTTTATTTTTCTTAATAAAATAAATAATTAACACTAAGTTAAGTAACCGTTTCATTCAACACATACAACAATTATAACATAGTAGGAAAACCACTGAAAACTACATTCCCCATCAGTTTCATTAGTCAGATATATGTCCGTTAATTTGTTCGAATTGCAATTAACGTATCGGGTCGACGGCCAGCTCTATTTTTTGTTGACTCAGAAAAAAAAAACAATAAATAATAACGGCTGCGTCATACTTGACAGCTCGATCGCTTACCGAATCGTTCTACTAAAATCAAACCATTAACAAACATTCTCATTTTTTTTTTCTTATGACCCCGTAATAAGGTTGTGTTTAGTCTTTGGCACTTTTTGTTTTATTGATTAATTTATGTTTGTATGTGTATATTAATCAATTGAGCAATGTCATTACAGACTGTTTAATCCATTGTTACTGTTATGTTTAAATTAATCAATTTTGACTTGTTTATCGTTGTTTAAACTAAATTTGAAATAGAAATATTCCTTGCTTTGCAGTGGTAAATTTAATGTAATGTATAATGGTACAGTTAGCACTTTTTTTTTTTTTCACTGGCTGGAGCTCGTATTTTAGTAATGTAGGTATAGGTCATTCTTCTTCACTGGATGTCATCATTGATACCACGGTTTGTATGTGAATGCAATATACTGAACTAAAAGCAATTGGTGATGGATTTACCATAATGTTGACTCTATCTCTATGGGCGAATAAAGTATAAAATTGATGTATTGACCTGGACAGCATCATCCCTTTCAATTAAAATGTAAATATTGACTGCAAAGCGTGAAAGAGAGTAAAACTCGTGCGGCTGTCTCTTTGACAGGTATTGTCAACTAAGTAGCGTTGTCTCTTTCTAGAGAGTGGTCAATTTTGTGAGGTTATGGCGCAGTCCTGATCTCTACGTCAATGAGGCAAATGGGCGAGTAAAATATAGCGGTAAAGTTTTTTTTAATCGTCCTCAAAGGAATTAAATAAGGGAACATATATTATGTTTTCTATAGTCTCCAGGACAATTTTAATCGTCGTCAATTGATATTAGAACGATTTATTTATCTATACTAATAATATAGATCTGAAGAGTTAGTTTGGTTATTTATTTATTTGTGTGTTTGCTTGAACGCTATAATCTCAGTAACTAATAGTCCGAATTGAAAAAATCTTTTACTAATTTATAGCCCATTTATCAAGGAAGGCTATAAGCTATATAACATCACGCTACGACTAATATCAAAACAGAAGATCAATGAAAAAATTTGCAAAAACGGGGAAAATTGACGCAGACGTAGTTGCGCGCGTCAGCTAGTGATTAAATAATGAACCACTTATAAATACGATGTTAAAGTTTTTACGTGTAACAAATGATTTTAGATCTTTATTTAATATTTATTAAGTCATGTCACGACGACATTAATAGCTGTTGCGTTAAATTAAGTAATTAAATTATTATAAGTAATGTGAACATAATATATCATTAGTCTGTAAGGTGGCAGGTAAATTATAATAAACAAGTACTTGTTTACTTAAATTAATGGGCTTTTTTGAACTTTTTATATAACTAAATGTGTCGGAATAGCACTGAGGATTGTCAACGACCCCATGATTTTTTTTTTAAAGCCTCCCCGGGTACAAGCCCTGTGTCGCGTGGAACTTTACAAACGTATAAGTCACGAACACAAAGTACACCCAGACTCGGAACAACAATTTGTGGATCACACAAAGTGGTGCCACGTGTGGGAATCGATCCCACGACCTCTTGCGTAGCAGTCGGACACACTCCCACCGCGCCACCGACGCAGTCAAATTACAGGTGGTATCGAGCCCTTAAGCCTAAGGACAGACTTCGTCTCGTATTTGTTCTACCGCCTTTACAACTGACTGTCCTCTGAAGAATTATTTGCTATTGTACTATACAGTTCAAAGGAAGTTCATCCCATGTACAATCAAGATATAGAATGAGCTACCTGCCAAGATTTTCTCAAAAGACTTCAGCATGTGATTCTTCAAAAAGGTTTTTACAGGGTCGGCAACGGGTGAGTGACACCTATGAAGTTGCAAACGCCCTTAAGCTATGGTAACCGCTTACGATCAGGCGTTCTGTAAGCTTGTTTGCCACCACATTGGCATAAAAAAAAAGATCTGCGCGTCACTGCACCGCGCTTGTTATTCTGAGACATATATCGTAAGTCTCACTCCCTAGTAATTTCTCTTGTACTTGCTATTCTATAACAAAAACACAGTGATGTGTTTACCACACTGGCTACCGCTATATCAGCAGTATCGGGAGATCCCCCTGGTCTACGGGGGCCTGACCGTGCGTAAGCAATTGCCACATATAATAAGTAGGGATACATAAATACTTTATTACCCGACTGTAAGGATTTATTTTATTCTAGGTTTTCCTCGCGGCTTCGACGTGAAATTAGAAATGAATCTTCCTTGTCGGTTCACTCTTGGCAGAGCGGTCATGGTCATTATGTAGCAGTCAGATTTGGGGCAGCCGTTTTCCGCTTCTGTCATCTGCGATGCGCGTGCACTCCTGCACGGGGTTGCCTATTGCAGATTTAATGAGGGTCCTTCTTTAAAGTAAAAAGTCCTTACTTCAAAAAAATGATATTTTAAGTAATATGTGTAGATAGGTTACAAGCGCTCAGAAAGCGGCACCTTAAAACTATATATTTGACTTGTATATAAGTAAATGTCAGTGTCGCATAGTCGGCGTCAACAGATGTAAGCAGCGGATTACATTTAGATTACATTTTTCTCTTTTTTGCTCGTGATAATTAAATCATGCTTTCTGTTATGACTTTTTTTATAATAGTATGTAATTGCAATAAATAGGTTATCTATGCGTGCATTAGTTTACCATTTAAAAAATCGAATGTTGTTTATGTATCCTATTAGAGGTACCTAAAGGGTTATTTTTTTCTGTGGTAACCCGATACAAAAATATATCTTGCTGGACATAGTTCTTTGTAACTATAATACTAAGTAACTACAATCCAAAGGGAAACCGAAAGTGATGATTGCTAAGGACCCTTCGCCACTGTATCATAATCTACACCTTTTTACTTAAAACATCATTGGTATTTCAAGTGTACTGTCATTGACAACACATTCGAATTTAAAATACCTACTCGGAAACAAAACGTTATGAACCATTCATAAACGCATTGCCCATAAAGGTTTATAATTAAGTAATTATAACATTCTGATCTAATTGATTTCTGTTACCATCTATTGAACCGGGAATTCAAGGCTAATTATTGTGAAGCATTTATGGGGTGTACTAACACATGCCGTTACACTATCGGGAAGTTTAAAAAAAACATAATTTGCTTCTCTTCTCTATGGAATAAAATTAAAAAACTTGCTTGCTCAAAAAAGGAAGCACTTTACTAAGTTCATCGAGATTCATGCATTCATGCCCCCGACTTGAGCAGGCGGGTGTTTTGATTTTTAGAATTTATGTTTTCATTTGATACTTTTTAGTGATCGAAGTATGTAACAACTAACATTTATCACAGCTATTGCCAAGTTTTGAAAATTTAGCAAATTGGCCCAGCCGTTTCTGAGAAAAATGGTGACACTCACACACACCCACAAACACCACTTACCCCAAACGCATATAATCACCACAAATTACGTATAGCGCGCAGCGAGATTTTTTATTATTTTGAGCATATACTGTCTCCGTGGCCGTAGCGGGTAAAAAAAAAATAATATCATGCAGTCGGAGACATCAATGTATCCTGTTGAACTTAAAATTTGTAGTTGACTGCATGGTATTTAATGTGAAGGGTATCTTGTTTCCGTCATTTTGCAGGCGGGTTTTTTTGAATTTTATTTACATTGTTTTTTTAGCATTTCTTATTCCAAATTACATTTAAATATATACCCATGTTATATAATATATAGGTATATATATACATATATATCTATATTTATTATTAGGTCTTAAAATCCTTTGTTTTGATACCCCACTCGATAGGTTTTGAAGATATATTTTTTAAATATATGTATATAATGGCGCCAAAATTACACTATTTGACTTTTTTAAATTTTAAAGTACCCAGTGTCACTCTCACAACTAAGACAAATCCAACGATACCTCTCAAGCTAAAATCTATCAAGCCGTTATACAAACATACCCTCATTCTTACGCAGTCGGGTAAAAAGGAATGGTTGCTAAGTTTGCTAACTAGCTTTTTCGTATTACAGTCATAATCATGTTATACCTTTTTGAAATGCTTACAATAATTAAGAAGCCCTTTAATTTGATACTCATATTATGGTATTGGAAACAACTTTTTTTTCACACCTCTTATTTTAAACATCTCATAGCCGCCATGTTTTTTTTTAAATGTCAATTATCTAATAACACTTGGGCGGTCAACGAATCTAACGACGTCTCAGTTGTGTGAATGACACTGGGTACATCAAAATGATAAAAAAATAAAATGGCGGGTTGGACTGCCTCAGTGGCGCGGTAGGAGTGTATCCGACAGCTACGCATGAGGTTGTGGGTTCGATTCCCACCCAGGATAAAACTTTGTGTGGTGAGCACTATGGTTTATTCTGTGTCTGGGTGTTATTAATCTATAATATATATGTATTTAAAAATATATAAGTATGTTTATCAGTTGTCTGGTTTCCATAGTACAAGCTCTGGTTAGTTTGGGATCAGATGACGTTGTGTAAGTTGTCCCAAGATATTATTGTTATCATTTTTCGCGGTCAATAGTTTCAGATATTATTTTTATACAGTCGGGTTATTTGTTTTGTGTTTAATAGCCTAAAAAGACTTGTCTGTTAGTCAGTTTCGCTCAAATAGCATTTACCTAACGACGTCTCGCTTAAACTCGAAAACGGCTTCAACAAAGAATAATTATTTTTTAATTCACCTTATTTAGATAGTACGAAGTTTAGCTCGGCTAGTTAATAAATAATTATAACATTCTGATGTTATTTATTTCTAGTAGGTACAGTTTAATAATGAACTATTAGGAATTCAAGGTTAATGATTGCGAAGCTTATAAGGGGTATGCCCACGCATGCCGTTACGCTATAGGCAGTTTTTCTCTAGTTATTCTGTAGGTCCTTCGGTTTCCCCTTGAATTTTATTTAGTTAATTTTCAAAAATCATGTCCAACACATCTTCGTCTCAAGAAAAAAAATTAACCTTCGCCTCTGGTAGGTATGGATCCCCTATGGAATGAAACTACTAATATCTCTAATTTGTGTTTTAAGTACAGTTCCCTCATTAAGCTCTGTGTCGTTTTTTACAAATATACAAGTCACAGACACAAATTACCCCTAGACTCGGAACAATAATTTGTGGATCACACAAAGTGGTGTCCCATTTTTTACAAGTTAAATCACCTGGTTGACTATTTCAACATGGATAGATAGCATGAACTAACTAATAATAATAATAATAATTGATTTTGATAAACTTACGCGATTTGTACACATTATAAAATGTCTACCCGTAACCACGGCCACGGTCGAAACGTCGGGCAATAAACAAGGTATTTTACCTCAAATTATTCTCGCGATTAAGACCCGTAGTATATATAATTTTATAATCATTGATTTATCAAAAAACATTGAATGTAATTATACAAAATATACACTTGATAACAAAAATTTTAAAACATTTGATGCAAAGTTTAAAAAATCGAAACTCCCCACAATAGTCACTTGATTATAAAGAAAATAATCAAATCGTACAAAGAGTAAATATCAGTGGCAGATTAAGACTGTTTAATGCCCTAACCAATCCCCCTACCATAAGTAAAATATAATTGATCTTATAAAAAAAATATAATACCTATTAGAACCTTAGAATAGATATTATATTTAAGTACAATAAAAACCTAAGCATTTTTAACCGACTGCGCAAGAAGGAGGGCTTTTTTCATGTAAACATCCCTACCCTATCACGTGCTAGCAATTTTTGTTTAGGTGCTGTTTCCAAGACGTGATGCCCTAAGCAATTCCTTAATTTGCTTAGGGTCAATACATACACTACATGTTGTTGGTGTATTGGGCACTGCCCAATACACCAACAACATGTTTCTTTTTTTGGGTATTATACAGGGTGATTTTTAATATACTAATAACCTCTCGCTCTTTCATATTTTTTTAAAAAAAAATACAATTTAATATATTAAATAATATTATACAACTGAAGAGTTTGTTTGTTTATTTGAACGCAGTAATCTCAGGAACTACTGAGCCGAATTGAAAAATTGATTCACTGTTGGATAGCCCATTTATCGAGGAAGGCTATAGGCTACGACTAATAGGAGCGGAGCAGCAATGAGAAATGTTGCAAAAACGGGGAAAATTTACGCAGACGAAGTTGCGCGGGACAGTTAGTATTAAATATTTTCCAAAACTGATATTACAAAGTTATTTAGTGAAGTCACAAACTAGAGGTTTTTTTTTAAAAAAAAGATAACTAGCAATGTGGGATATTGAGTCCCACATTACTAGTAATCTTGTTAACCCCTCCAGCTAAGCTCAAAGGCTTGTGTTAGGAGTGGGTTCACGTCGGTAGTGTAATGGGTAGGATTCGAACCCGCGACCTCACGATTTCGAGACCAATGCCTTAGCCATTAGGCTGCCGCCGCTTCCAAGGTTATCAGTAGGTATATCACAAATCATTATATATCATTTTTAATTGGAGCCAAAATATTTTTCACATTCTTTCTTCCCGTTACGAAGCAGCATAGTCCATAACTTTATCTATAGGTAATAGAAAATCAATTTACTTCCACCGTATTGCTTCATTAAAGAACTTGTCTAAATTGATTCTTTATTTGTCGTAGGCATAGGGGGATCGTTCCCGCAATAAGTATCGCCAAGGGCTATGTGACTACAGAACTGGCGCAGTAGGGCAGTGGGCCTGTAATGTGCCCCTTCAATTTGAAATCTGTTTGAAACTTCGGGATGATAATTAATAAATTGAAATAAACATTTTGTAATTTTAATCGTCTTTTATGATCATTTATAGGTAGATTAAGTAAGTAAAAGAAAATTTTGCGTTGTGAAAATAGGGATGAACTGAGGTATAATGATTCTTACAGCTTCGCGTTTATTAGCTACATTTTTTTTTTAAAGATAACTAGCAATGTGGGATTGTGGTCCCACATTACGAACCATCCTGTTAACCCCTCCAGCTAAGCTTAAGTCGGTAGTATAATGGGTAGGATTCGAACCCACGACCTCACGATTGCGAGACCGATGCCTTAGCCATTAGGCTACCGCCGCTTCGGTCTCTTTTATTTATTGAAATTTAAAAATCATATGTTACACAAATTGACTTGTTGTCATACTCAAGAACAAAAAGATAAAAAATTAAACTTACTGACTGGATTAATGCACAACCGTCACCACAGGCTAAATCCTGTAGTGACGGTTGTGCATTAATCCAGTCAGTAAGTTTAATTTTTTATCTTTTTTTAAGGTTTTTTTTAAGGTTTTTCACGAGTACTTTGAAGGGAAATTTGGAAATTCAAAATAACTGATAGAAATAATTTGAAACTAGTTTTCGCCCGCTGCTCCGCCCGCGTGGATGTCGGTTATCGCGATAAAAACTATCCTATTTTTCCCCGGGACTCAAACTATCTCCATACCAAATTTCATCTAAATCGGTTTAGCTGTTTGAGCTTGAAAGCGTAACAGACACGAGTTACTTTCACATTTATAATATTAGTATGGATATTGTCTATAAAGACTTTTTAAGTTAATGGCTTTAATTTAAACCAATTGGTGTATGATGATGACCGGTATTTTTCAAGAAAAAACAGTCAATTGGAACTGTACCGATGAAACTCTGGAACCGACGGTTCCGTATCGTACTTATAGCTTTTATAAATCAGCGCAAGTCTGAAGCACACTTAACTTTTTATTAATTATTATTATTGACAGGTATTTCAAGGCTAACGATTGTCTGAGTCCTAGCGTGCAGATGGCGACTCTGTAAACGGCACGGTAAAACGACCCCAGCTAGATGGACCGACGACATAGAGAAGGTCACTGGAATGAATGGATCGCATGCGGAAGACAGAGGAACAGCTGTCGCGTTGCAAATTAGGAAAGGTCTATGGCCAGCTTTAGATTGATCAAAGCTGACGATGATCATGATGAGAGAATTATGAAAAAAAAAATAAGTTTATAAAGACTGGTTCTAAGGGATAGTTCTGATGAGCAGGGGGCCGGCACGTTCCTCGGCCAGAGCATAAACCTGGCCATACAAATAGGAAATGCGTACAGTCTTCTGGGCAGAATGCCCGTGGGCACCGATTTGGAACCAGTTTACTATTTGTAGTCCTTTACCTATATTGTTATTGTTTTTTTAAATACTCTTTATATTTTTTGTAATAAGTCCTGTCATATTATTTAATCATATTAAAAGTAAAAATCTACAGTTTAAAAAAATATATATTTAATGACTTCGGATTGTTCCATTTACTTGTGTTGTTAGTTGCGAGACCTTGCTTCTTGCAAAATTTCTCGTCTCTAGGTCATCGGGAATCAACCTATGGCCTTGAGGAATGGGAAGTAATATATATATTACTATATAGGTATTATGTAGCAAGCATTGTACATTTTTGTATTGTGTTTCGAGAGGAAAGCAGCTGGTACACAAACTATTTTCTTCAAACTATATTCTTCAATAATGTGCGTTCGATATATCAACTAGGAGCATAAGTTTCCCTTAGAGAAAATCTTAAAGAGGTATGCATTAAGACAGTTGCATCACTATATATCTACCTACAGGTGTCCCAAAAGTGTGCCGCAAGAAAGTATCTTAAATATTGTAGATACAATAGTTTACTGAAAAATACTTCATTCTGATTTTGAAAAGTATTCGAACTGCATTCAAAGATTTTATTATATACCTACTTAATTTTTTGTTAGTGTCAAGTGCGGGGGGCACTTGACATCCCCCCCCCCCCCGAGCTATTGGTTGTTTGTGTAACAAGGTAGTAGTATATATATAACGACTAGGACGTAGGCTTTACAAGTTTACTATTTAAATCCGACCAAGTGAGAAGTAACAATAATATTAATAAAAATTCCATTGAAATTTACATAAACCCTTATTATAACATAATTAGTAATATGAAACAAAAACAACACAAAACCCACTTATTACACTGCATTATAGTGATGGGCAACTGCGGAAACCTAATTTGTTTGTTGCCCGACATGCATTTGCCTGGTTTTTATAATAAAAATGTATTAACAGTATCTTAAGAATTATGACAAACACGTATTAACGATAAGGGTTTGTTTTTTTTCCATCTCAAGCGTTAGACTACTTTGTCCGTCATAAATCGTGGTTTTTGCGCCTTTTTTACAAAAAAGCAAACGAGTAATCCAAGAAAAAATGTAATTGTAAGAATAATTATGTAGGTAATCCTTGTAAAAACTTATTACGTCGTGTACAAGCTTGTAATACGAATTTAATGTCTTAATCTTAAGGTGGCGACATACTTGAACATTTGCCACTTGCATTCGTAGCATAACAAATATCGAGAATTCTTAAGGTCACCGTTAAAGGTAAGGTAAGATTGGTACCTACGAACAACACAACTGATCATCAGCACCAAGCCAAGTGACACGAAGAAAATTCAGTTAAAATATGTATGAGCTTATAATACTTATATAAATATTTTGTTGGTATTTATTCAATTTATTAGATGTAAGTTATAAGTTGAACTGGGTTCCTATTTTGGTGCAGCCACGGGACACCCATTTATTTTCCGACGTTTTAATTTATTAATTGTATGATTTGCTATTTTTATTGCTAATGATTGAACTATAATTTGTATGTTTAAATTATTCTAAAACTCAAATGTTTTTAATTATTAATTGCACTTGTATTTTTTTTCTTTTTCTATTGTCTGTTATTACTCTTGTGTCGTGTGTTGGTTCCAAAATAAATGTATTTTTTCTTTCTAGGTACATGTTTTTTTTATATAAGCTTCTGAGTATACAGTTACTGCTAATTTAACAAATCTTGCAACCCCTAAGGTTGATTCTGAAAATCAGCAGTGATGTTGTTGGTGCGATGCAGCATTATGCTGAGCGTTGACCTATTTCTCAAAGATTATCCTGATCCTAATTCCATTAAAGCATATGTTATGTAATAATGCGTTGTTATCAGGACGAGCGAGCCCTAACAATATCCCACAACGTATGCACTTTTGTGGTACCATTTACTGAAAAACTAATAACACGTTGATAAACTTTCGCGATTTGTACATATTATTAAAATATATATACTACGGATCTTAATCGCGTGAATAATATAAGGTAGTCTACCCGTAACCACGGCCGTTGCAATACGGTCGAAACGTCGGGCAATAAATAAGGTATTTTACCTTAAATTAATATTTTCACTTTCAGGTTTGAGGTTTGAAATAATAATTTAAGTTTATGCCTTTATGTGTTATTTAAAAGAAAAAATATTTATTACCTACATATTTAAAAAAAAATGGGCCTAAAAGCTTATCTTTAAACCACTGTCTTAAAAAATATTCTTAATTCGCGAGCCCTCCTAAAGCACTACTTTTTGCTAGTATATAAACATCTTCATTCTTTTGTTTGCGAATATTACCAGCATAAGGCATAATTATCATCAAGTCTGTCTCCGCCTTTACTTATTATAAGATTTAACTGATAACTATATTTTCCATTAAGGCACGTTAACGAAGTTCTTGAGGGCTTGATTGTGTCGTTTAAAGGTTAAATATCTTTGCCATATCTAGACATCAGTCGTATGTAAGACCACATTTCTTTGATCTAGGTATATAAAACACATTTTATAAGATATAATTATTAAGCCTACTTAATAATTCTGGATCGGAGTTCCATAAGGTCGAATCTGAAGATAATTTTAACATGATACCTATTTTTTCTCCTCTTTTTTACAAAATTATTTTTATGTTTCTATTATACTTAATTTCTTAAATAGTTGAGTGGCAGTGGTATTTTTAGTTTTGTCGAGAAATCGGTTGAGGTCGGACGCGTGTCGCTGTGCTAGGCTATCTTTTTTGTAATTGGTTGTTTTACTGATCCTGTAATTCCCTGTTACTCCTTAAGCGTTATTACCTGCTGGTGCCAATCACTGGCGGCCGTAGACAGAGACACAGTGACAATCTTAATAACAAATAGTGCTAAATACCGAATTGTGATTCGGTGGGATTCGAACCGCGCTCTAAGCTGCTACGCCACGGCGCGAGTGGAGTAGGTACTACAAGCGGATCCCTAAATCTAAAAATAGTCTTCATAACCTCTAAACGTTTTTAAAAGATTTATCTAATGATATCCCACACGACGGGTTAGATAAGAAAATTAAACACATCCCCACTTCACAAATAGGGGAGGTACCCTCAAAAAAAAATGTTTTTCAAGATTTTATTCTTTCACTTTGTTGGCGTAAGTAATATGTGTATTTATACAAAATTACAGCCTTCTAGCACTAACAGTGGGTATCTAAGCTAAGCTGCGGACGGGCGGACGGACATGACGAAGCTATAACGGTTTCCATTTGCCATTTTGGCTACGGAACTCTACAAAAGAGCTTTTCTTAAATTGAGTTTTCCTTTGATTTACCTAATTTAACAGATGCAGAAAAGCCAATGTTTACAGCAAACTACAGATTTATCTTTTAGAATAAGTACCGCGAGAATTCAATGATTTCAATGGTTAAGAAGAATAGGATTTGTAATTTTAGGTAGAGGAATAACAAAGGCAAGGCGCCATGAAGATGGGTAAATCCCAGAATCAAGAGAGAAGTTAATGATATGAGATAGAGTAGGGAGAAGATAGTCAAGGATAGGTATTAGCATGCGACGGCTAATACCATCATGGCCAACAGCGTTGGATTAAATAGAAGAAATCATATTTTTGATCTCCCCCGATGTGACTGGAGAGAAATTAAAGAAATCGATATTGGGGCGTGGAAGATCGGCTAGGTACTCGCAAATACGACGCTTGGATGATCAATAGATACAGTGGAGGTGAAATGAGCATTGATGTCATCTATACCAACCGTCATCTGAGGATCAGTACTGTTTACCAATTCCTAGAGTCCTTAAGAACCGCCAGATATTTTTGGGGAAAGAAGAATCCAAATTGTTAAGAACGTGACATCGTTTAGCGTTGCCAATCATCTGGTAGCACCGATTCCTTGCAAATCAAATCAAATCAAATAATCAAATCAAATAATTTATTTGCCAGAACATGGTACATTAGATTTTACATAATTAATATTTTCGCATATTCTGCCCACATAAGGCGTGCAAATGTCATCATATATATCTATTTTATTTATTACAAATTAAATTAAATTTTACTTACATTATTTGGATATATTATTTAAATTTAACATCATTTTATACATAACATGTCACCACAATTAATATTATTATTACTTACAGCTACAGAGTTATTTTATCATCTAAATATTCCTTAGTGCTATAATATCCCTTATCTATCAGGAGTTTAAATAATTGTTTTTTAAATAATGTGATCGGCAAGTCACTTATGTTCTCAGGAAGATGATTGAATATAATTATACACATACAATATACATTTCGTTTATATAGCTCTAACTTTATCTGAGGCAGACGTAATCTATTTTTGTGTCTGGAGCGACTATTTTCATTATCACGCCATCTTTCAAAGAGGCAGGGATATTTTTTAACAAATATACAAATTTCATATATATATAAACATGGTAACGTCAACAGTCTGTGTTTTTTAAATAGAGGCTTACAGCTATCCAAGAAGGAGACATTACATAACGCTCGTATACACTTTTTTTGGGTTTTAAAGACTCTATCTATGTCTACGGAATTACCCCAAATTATAATTCCGTATCTAAGTATTGAAGATACATATGCATGATAGGCTGCCATTGCCGTTCTCTGGTCAATAGTTTGTCTAATCCGTCTTAAGACAAAAATAAAGCGGTCTAATTTGTTGACAATTTTTTCGACTTGTGATTTCCAGTTACAATGTTTATCTACAGTTATACCCAAGAACACGCATTCATTTACTGTACTAAGTTGCATATCTTTGTAGTGGATTTCAAGATCTGTAGTGTGAGAATTGTATGTCTGAAATTGTATAATACTAGTTTTATTCATATTGAGATTTAAATTATTTTGTTTTAACCAGTTGAAAGCGTTGTCTAGAGCATTACCAATGTTAATTTCCAGGTTTGTCTGATTATTACTTTTAATTATTAAGGTCGTGTCGTCAGCAAATAAAATACAATCTTTTTTTATAGAGTCAGGAAGGTGGTTGATATATATAAGGAAGAGTAAAGGAGCTAAGATACTTCCTTGAGGGGTGCCAGTGTTATTTTGTCTAAAGTTAGATCTAAATGATTTTTGTCCTTGTTTAATGATTCTGGTAATTTCTACACATTGTTCTCTCTCCTCCAGATAACTCTTTATCCAACTATATTCTTGTGAACAAGCTTGAAAAGTTGGGAATAAGAGGAACACCACTTCGTCTTCTTCGAGACTACCTCTCTAATAGGAAGCAGAGTGTTAGGTTGGGTTGTTATGTAAGTGATGATGCGGAGGTAGTTTACGGCGTCCCCCAGGGAAGCGTACTGGGTCCCACACTCTTCTTAGCTTACATCAATGACCTAAGTAACATACAAATCAATAATGCTC
Source organism: Herminia tarsipennalis (assembly GCA_945859575.2). Classification (NCBI taxonomy): domain Eukaryota; kingdom Metazoa; phylum Arthropoda; class Insecta; order Lepidoptera; family Erebidae; genus Herminia; species Herminia tarsipennalis. Next base: position 2,565,133 of record OX243843.2, on the reverse strand, counting down.
AAGTTTTTTCATATGCCGATGACACTGCAGTTGTCTTTACGGGTGATTCATGGAATGACGTTAGGAAGAGTGCTTCATCTGGCATGGCTCGAATCGCTAATTGGCTAAATGGCAATTTACTGACGTTAAATATTTCAAAAACGAATTATATATGTTTTAGTATTACTAGCCGCACACAACCATCTCGTGATTTTACAATCAAAGTCCATTCATGTGGAGACACTGAAGACGATGACTGCCTGTGCCCTACTATTAATAAGGTCACACATACCAAGTACCTGGGTATAACTATTGATCAGAAACTTACTTGGTATCCACATTTAGAACAGGTTGCCAACAGAGTTAGAAAGCTAATCTGGATATTTAAAACTCTTAGACACATTGTTCCCAATAATAAATCCAGTACTGGAGAAACCAACTCTAACAGAAACTTACTTAAGGAGCTGTACATTGCTTTAGTACAATCCATCTTAGTATACTGTATACCCGTTTGGGGAGGAGCGGCAAAAACTCAATTTATACATTTAGAACGATCGCAGCGATCTTTAATAAAAGTTATGCATTTCAAAAGGACTAGATTCCCTACCGTAGCTTTGTATCAGTTAAGCGACCTACTCTCAGTGAGAAAACTTTATGTTGTCCAAAGTGTTTTAAAAAAACACAAAGAGTTGCCATATGATCCAGTTAGTACTAAAGAAAAACGAAGGAGATTTAAAATAGCTCAGATTCCACAAACAAAAACTAGGTTTTGTTGTAGGCAATATAATAAAAGTTCATCGCGGCTATACAATTTATTAAATAAAAAAATTAACATTCACAATAAACGACACTATGAATGTAAAGAAGTAATAACTAAATGGATTAAACCCCTCACTTATGAAGATACGGAGGCCCTACTTGAATACATATCATGACCGATACACATCCACACCCACAGAAACAGAAACACAAACACACACACACACACTCACACACACACACACACACACACACACACACACACACCTCAACACGCACACACCACATACACACTCATCATTTGCATGTTTTTGCTTATATAAAATCTAGTACCTAAGTAAAAAGTATTTAAGTTCATATTGTGAAGTACATTATACTCGTATATTACATTAATTTATGGAAGAGCGAAATGTCCTAACACAGGCAATTTTTGCCCAAATGGACATTTCAAAACTAATAATAATAATAATAATAATTAATTTATTGCAACAAAAAACATTTCACAATTTTAAACTAATTGTATTGTACAAACATTGTTAAAACTAAATAAACTATTATTATTATTATTCTCTTTATTTCTTTTTTTTCTTATAAATTACATTTTTAAATATATATATAAAAAATACATTTAAAAATATAAAAAAAGTTATTATTATTATTATTATTATAACTATAAGCGTTACCGCGTATTCCGTACGCGGAAAGCTTCGATAAAAGTGTACTATGACAGACAAAATCAAAAGCTTTTGTCATATCTAAAAATACACAACCTATATTACGCCTACGATTTAAACTTTCCGTAATTTGTTTGATTAATGAAAAACAAGCTAATGTGGTGGAACTATTTTTTCTAAAGCCAAATTGTTCTTTTTTAAGAATGTCACAAGATGTTAGGAAGTTTTCTATTTTGGAGTACATAACCTTTTCAAAAACCTTTGATAGTATCGGGATAAGAGTAATCGGACGATAATTACTCATATCGGATTTCACCCCTTTTTTGTACAGAGGTTTGACAACTGATTTTTTTAGTCGTTTTGGAAAGTAACCCTCAATTAGTGAGAGATTTATTATGTGGGTTAGAGGCGGTGTTAAACTAATCGCGCATTTTTTAATTACTTTAGTATGTAAGTCATCATAACCTGTAGAATTCGTATTTTTTAAAGTATTAATAATTTTGTAAATGTCAATGTTGTCAACCGGATTAAGAAATATGGTTTTACAATTTTGGGGAATATTAGTAGTATATGTAATTATTGCTACGTAGGTTGTTATTAGTTAGAGATATATAGTAGTTATTGAACAAATTGCATATTTTATTAGGATCATCATATAATTCACTTTCAAGTTGTATGGATTCGATTTCTGAGTTTAATGTAGTTTTATAAAAGGCCCAATTGACGTCATTACGGTGCTTTCTGAATTTACAAAATGCCCTGTTTCTGCGCCGCATAGGCCCTTATGCCATTTGTCATCCAAGGAGCTGGAGAACGTTCAATTTTATTTTTCTGAATGGAGTATGAACATCGTAGAGCCCCACTACCATTCTGCTAAAAATATTGACCATGGGAGCGTCGAATACATGATCCCAATCCAAATTTGAGGCATCCTCCTGAAGTTTACCCTCATCTATCCGGCCAAAGCAACGCATGTTTAAAATCTTAGGACAACATTTAGATGGTTTAAGTATGAAAGAAATATTAAAACATGGTGAGAGAAACCAGGGGCTATACTTAGTCAATGACTACGGACTAGAGAAGGAGCCAAGGTAATAATTAAATCTAACCAGATATCCATACCATCCGTGTTGTGATGAGTAGCTTGCAGTGGCAAGACATGAAAGTTGGTTGTCTCGATGATCTGGAGTAACAGCTGCCTCCGTGGCATGGTGGGAGTGTGTCCGACTGCTACGCAAGAGGTCGTGGGTTCGATTCCACTTTGTGTGATCCACAAATAGTTGTTCCGAGTCTGGGTGTACTTTGTGTCCGTGACTTGTATGTTTGTAAAGTCCCCCGCAACACAGGGCTTGTAACCTAATGCGGGTCACCTTTAAAAAAAAAACTTGCGGGAACGAAAATAGTTACGTGAGGGAAAATCAGTATTAAAATCGCCCATGATGATATGTAATAATAATAACCATTTATTTCAGGTTTTTAAGGTCCATTTCATACAAATACATACATAAAATTTAATAACCCTTAACAACCGACTTGATATGAAAGTGAGACTTGATTTTCAAAAATTCTGACTTTGTTTTTATCTTATTATTTTTATATTATACTTAGGTACCCATGAAAAGGTGATGTGTATTTCAAAAAAGTCTGAGTAAATTATTTTCTTCGGCTGTAAAGGGATACACAAATACATAATTCAAACTACTATTACACAAATACGTAACTATAAAAAACATGAATAATAATAATAAAGCTTTATTTAGTTCCATGCTTAGTACATACATAGTAGACGATAACAGTTGGTAACTTATTAACCTATTGAAAAAACATAAAACTAATACATAATAATATATAATTAAAATATTATTACGACACTGGGATTCAGATGGCGGCGCGACAGCGTCGTGTTGCGCTGCGTGGTGTCATGTAACCTTCCACGAGAACGTCGGTACGCGACACCCTTCTGCCAGAAGTCCTCCTTCATAAAGATGGACAGATGTTCACTGGGAACTCGCACTCTAAACGATTTGAAGTTGAGGTCATGGTGCGACTCCAACTTCTATACTCAGACCCTATAGATTCCAGAATCGTTTCGAGACTGGAGAAGTCATCTACAGCGGGGGGACAGTAAATCATACTATCATTAAACAGGCCTATCCTATATTTTTGTATTATATTTTACTGATGCCCGCGACTTAGTTCGTGTGAAAATGTTGAAAAATATTTTTTTCCTAAAAACTAGCCTATGTGCTATTCCAGACTAAGTATAATTTATCTCTGTGCTAAATTCATCCAGATCCGTTAACCCGTTGTGGCGTGATTGAATAACAAACATCCATCCATGTTTTGTACCTAACCACTGCGAATATTATAATAATGAAAAAAAATGTTTAAAATTAGTTAAAAATTCAAATATTCAACATTTTTTATTCACATAAGATGCAAAACAACTCTTGTGATACGCCGGGATTCTACTTGTACATGTAATGCCAAGTTCGCAAACAATAGATAAAGCCGGAGAAAAGAACCTGGCAATAAAAACTCGCCACCACTCTTTTTAAATTGCCAATTTTACAATATTTTTATGTTTAAAAACTTGATATGGGAGTAAGGTGCTGCGACTTATATACTACAAACCATGTTAAAGGACTGATGCAAATTATATAATAAAAAAGTTGAAACATGAGATAAAATAAAATCAGGAGCATTGACTTGCAACAAGTGTAAAAACTAAGGCTGACCAAAGTACTGGTATATTGCATCCTAGGTATGTCACTTAGCTCATAACATAGACCTAAAGACTGGACTGAATGTTCCATTCCAGGTATGAAGTAAATACAGGCTGCAAGGCAAGAGAGAGAGACAAATAAAAGTACTGTCTGTAGTTATAACTTTCTAGAAATCTAATTGGCCCACGTCAATACAGACAATTAACGAATATTGACATAAATTGACTTTCAGACCTACAAAAAAGAGACAGGTATTGGCCAGACAGTCGCGTTGTCTCCTTCTAGAGAGTGTTCAATTTTGTGAGGCTGGTTATTGCTCAGCCTATGGCTCATAATAACGAATCGAATGACACCTCTTCTATTATAATCGGCTGAATATTCTTAAAACGTAGTAATTCATACAACGATAGTACTGCTAAATTTATATATAGGTATTATTTTAATTAAATATACTTATAACCTTTTAGTTTGGGCGTGCCGTAAATAACCGGTAAAATGGGGCGAAAACTTAATGATTAAGGCATCAGATTCGTGATAGTGAGTTCGGGGGTACGATCCCCTAATCCTAACTAACCACTTCTTTATAATGTAACCAAATCCCACATTTCTAGTTATAATAAAAAAAAAAACAAGTTTCATTAGTCGTGCATTTTTCACACACTTTATTACCTTCAGATGCAGTTTGTTAACAAACGTTATAATTAATTGAGAATATCTATTTTTCTTGGTACATAAGTACCAAGAAAAATAGATCGTGCTCCAACTACTGTCAAGTACTGTTATCTATACTAATATTAGAAAGCTGAAGAGTTTGTTTGTTTGTTTATTTGAATGCGGTTATCTCAGGAACTATTGATCCGAATTAAAAAAATATTTTACTGTTGGATAGCCCATTTATCGAGGAAGACTATATAACATCACGCTACGACCAGTAGGAGCGGAGCAGCAATGAGAAATGTTGGCAAAAACGGGGAAAATTTACACAGACGAAGTTGCGCGGGACAGCTAGTGTGAAATAAAGTTAATCTATCTATTGTGCTTCATCTACGTAAAAGATGAATGTAGCAAAAGTAAATGGTTGATAAACAATCAGCTACAAAAACTCCAGATGACAGCTGTAAAAAATTATATAAAAAAAACTTTGATATAATGTCTAGATGGAGCATTGCCTCAGTAAGCCTATAAAAAAAGGAAGCTACTAATTTTGACGTTTGACACTCGTTGAAAATGGCGCGTAACTAAATATATCTAGAACATCTGATGGGAGTCTTCTTACCTCTCAAAAAGTACGTCCATTTGACCATACTTTTTGACAGTTCTTTGCTTCAATTTTAGATGCCGGATTATTAATATCTAATATATTATATAATCAAAGAAAAAACAAATACTTATTTTTATTCCAAAATTATCTTCTCTAAATGGATTCAGAAGTCTAAACGGTCATAAAACTATAGTAGAATTGTAGTATAGAGATAACAGTTATTTAAGTAATGGCTTCTTACAATTAGTGTCCCTACAACAATATCATCAGTTGGAGCAAAAGAGTGTAATCTTTTTCTTTTTTTTTCAGTTATCGCCCTACGAGTTTCATCTATACACGGCCAGATTTAGAAAGAAGATCTTTACCGTGCAAATACAATCTTTACCGTGAGCTATATTTCTTGCCTTGTGGTGTCATCTAATTATCCAATATAAAGTAGGTACTTACCTTTAGTCCGAATAATAATTGACTTGCAGTAGGTAGATCTTGATTCTTGTGTCCAATAAGCAAGTTCCTAATGTTAGTTCCAATATTATAAATTTGATCTATTAATGTAGGATTTCTCATAAAAAATTGACTGCCAGGAAAAGAAAACAAGTCAATGACTCGATGAAATGGAACACTTTTTTAATATTTTATATATTATTTTTATATTCTATATAAAACTATTTATGTCACATAAGTCACAGTTCCTGATATCTTATCCAATATTATAAATTTGACTAATTAAAATGTAGAATTTCTCAAGGACTAGACTGCCTTAAGAAAAAGAAAATAAGTCAATGCCTCGATGAAATGGAACACTTTTAAATCTTTTTTTTAAATTTAATTTTCATATTCTGTAAATTAGATAGGTACTTCTTAGTGGTGTTGGGTCAAATAATACAAAGATAAATTGATTACGAATATAATTTTATTAACAATTTTAATTTAATGACTGTAATGTAAGTCGATATCGTATTTACAATTTGCATTTGTTTATTTATATTATACATTTTTACAAAGTTTTCACCTACTGCTAACTAAACCTAAGCCTGCTGGATGCAGGAGCGGGAAATTTACAAAAAAAAATACAACTGTATATTGTTGCCAGTTAAAAAAGGTATAAAACTGTTTTTTCTTTCGTTTAGCGTTGATGGTTGTAGAAATGCTGTAAGAGATTTATTTGTCGTTTAAAAATACATTTGTGCTGAATGTAATGAGATTTTCTTGGCGGTCATTTTCATTTAAAAACAAACGATTTTGTCTGTGCTAGCCGATCAATTTTTATGCAGAGTGATTATTTGATTTTGCTGTTATTTGCATAAGGCCATGTATTTGTAATCTGATACCTACTTGTACTAATAAATTGAAGACAACGTATTTGTTTGTGCAGAGTAAGGTAGGTACGTGAAAAAGCTAGATTGAAAATTAAACTAAATAAATAAATTTCGGGACATTTTCTTTTAATAGATGAATCTATGGATTTACCATGATTAATGACACTTCGTTTGAGAAGTTTTGAAATACGTTATGTAAACTAATCAACTATAAAGTTTCGGGGGATTTATTTACTAATTTATATGCCTACCTATACATTTTTTGCGGTAGTCCTTTTAAACTTAGTTTAGTTGAAAACATTGTCAACTTAGATATAAAAGTATATTTTCAACTTATAAGCTATGTTGAAAATAAAATAAAGCTATAAACCACTTTATTTTATTATTAACATAGCTTATAACTTGAAAATATATATTATTATTAGCATATAAATCCTTGTAATTAATTACTAGTCGTATATATAATAAATACGATATACGTACGTCTGATAATAAAATACTAGGATATGTTAACTAGACGGAAACAATGCGTAGTACATTAGGCGTTAGGTAAATCAATGAAAAATATTGCCTATATTTTAAGCTCAGGTCAGGTTATTTGAGAAATGGGCTATATAGAAAACGTTTAATGATATAAAATCCGGGGTCTAATATACTAGGTAGGTATAATGCTCTACCTGTAGGCATTTGACTCACGGCCGTATTATAGAACTTATCTACTGTTAAATGACTGCCTCTGTGGCGCGGTGGGACTGTATCCGACTGCTACGCAAGAGGTCGTGGGTTCGATCCCCACCCAGGATAAAACTTTGTGTGATGAGCACGATGGTTTATTCTGTGTCTGGGTGTTATTTATCTATAATATGTATGTATTTAGAAATATATAAGTATGTTTATCAGTTGTCTGGTTTCCATAGTACAAGTTGTGTGAGTTGTCCCAAGATATTATTATTATTATTATAACTGTCTGTTAAAACAGCTAATACTATGAGTGAAATTGACATCTGTGCCGTCGGTAGATAGAAATCCTTTAAAGTATCCTATCTATTGACGGCAGTTATCGAAACGCACAAATAAAAGTTATAGGTATCTGCAAAATCTCTATGGCAGAGCAACTTCAAGTTTTTCTTACACAAAATGTGCTTTATTTCTGCAATGCGCTTTTGAACAAACAATATTTAGTTATAGTATAGTATTTTTTATAGGCATTTCTTGCCAACTCGCGAGTATGAAAGAGTAGAAAAAATTGAGGTCTAGCAACATGGTCGAGATAGGTGGTTCGATTCCGGTCCCGGTTTGGCATACGGAAGGCTCGGGTTCGATTCCGGGGTCTGGACTTCAAATTTTTCAATCTTTCTAAAATGCAATTAGATATAACATTTATAGTCTATACAAATGTGTTAAGTGCACGGATGAAATAGCAGCAATTTTTGTGTAAGACAGCAGTGGCGAAGTGTAAAAAAAATCCTGGAGTAATTGGATACAAAAATATATCATGCTGGATTGAGTTACGTGACTAAAATTTAGGGTAGTTCATCTTTGTTCTATGGAACATGACTACATAGAACAAAGCAATACATTCTATTTTTTTTTATTCCATAGACTTACATACTAACTCTTCACTCGAATCTACCGTCATAGAACAAACTGGGAATCTTAAATTTTCCTAAAATCTTCCATGACATATTATATAATATCGATAATGTCATTTTTTGATAAAAGCGGTAAAAGAGGTATTTTCCTTGTTCCATAGAATAATTTGGAAAATAAAAGTATTACAAAAAATTAGAAAAAAAATGTCTTATACGTCATGTTCCATCAAACTGATTGGAACTACTAAAAATTCAAAGGGAAACCCAAAGGAATTATGTTTTAAGGACCCTTCGCCTCTGTAAGATAGACTTAAAGTTACTCACCTATAAAATAGAGATTTTGCAAATACACCTTTGCTCTTCGGACAGGTCGAAATACCGAAAGGATAGATAAGTTATTTAGACCGGTTAACGATACGGCCAGCATATAGGTACATGTGGCACTTGACAAATGTTCAGCAGGAATTTATTCAGTAGGTATGTATGGGGGGTAATTTGACCAAAATATTGGGACCATAGCTCACCCCTACGTGTAACATACTCGTATTAAACTAATAGCAATAGTACTTGTAATATGAGAGATATTTTAAAGCATTATTTTTTTTTGGTAAAACACGTTGTAGCGGCAATGGGCTGATAAATGTAAGGAAGGCGGCCCCTATCCAGATGGACCGGTGATCTAATGAAGGTCTTGGATGGACTGGTTGCGGACGGCAGAGGACCAGGTGTTGTGTTGTAAATTAGGAGAGGCCTTTGTCCAGCGGTATACCTACCTACCGATATAGATTGATGGCGATTATGACGAGAATTGCGCGGACGGTGGAGTACGAAATTTCGCACACTTATAGTTTATATAACGGGATGACCACGGGCGACCACTAGTATATTTAATGGATTACACAAAGCTTTGTCCTGTGTGGGAATCGAACCAAGAAACACTGTCTGCGTTCCCATTGAGCTACGGAATTCGGCAGGTAAATTGCCGCGTAGGTATAATATGAGCGTTTCTATTTAATATGGTGCGAAACAATTTATAATAACTAGTAACATTTATAAGGTCTGTGATTTGATGTGCATTAAATAATGGCGGTTGTCTGTTTGATGACTTTATCTGACTTTATCTATTAGATGCATAATTTTGTATTTAAAGGAAATGCAGAAAGACCGAACATAAAATACTATACATGCTCCGGCTCCAACGCTCAGATCTGATTGTAACTGCCTTATTGTTCTTTTAAAAAGCAATAAAAGAAAACTTTAAATATCTCTTAATGTAGAAAAAAATCATCAATATGATATGTTCAATACTTTTCGTTTTATCATTGTTTTAAATAAGAAAGTTACCGCGCCACACTCTGTATAATAAAAAGCAAGGCACATAGACAACCCTCACTGACACCGAATCGTGGAACGCCTTCCGAAAATAGTGATCTGCAGTGGTCTGTAATTCCATGTCTCTGAACTATGTCTATGTGGGCGTTGCAATAAAGAGGTAAGTAGTACGTAGACACTGACCTCCACTGAGCTGTCTACCCCGTACAAAATGAGAGCAATTTCAAATGCCGAATCGTTCGATTCGGAATTTGAAATTGCTGTCTGAGTCTAACAGTTCTGTGGGAGTTGTAAAAATGGCGGCAAACTGACATGTCGCTATTTTTCCAGCTCCGCGTTTAATGTGTAAAACAGCGTAAAATATACTTGAAATAAGTGATAACTGGACAAGAAAGAGACTTTGTGATTGAAAGAAGAAAACTAGAAAGAAATTATCCTTTTTTTTTCCTCTTCCCTCCAATATTAATCGGTAGAGTGCATACGCCAGTTTCAAGTATAATTTCTTTTTGGTTTTGTTCTTGTCCAGTTATCACATATTTCAAGTATATTTTACACTGTTTTACACTTTAAACGCGGAGCTGTAAAAATAGCGACATGTCAATTTGCCGCCATTTTTACAACTCCGAAATTATACTTGAAACTGGCGTATGCACAGAATGTGCGAGACATAATCTCTACCAAATAATATTGGAGGGAAAAGAAGAAGAAAAATAACAGTTCTGTGAACTTTTTTGACACTTAAGGCATAGCAAATGGCCGTTGTTGTTATCTTTGCTACATGTGTTTATGACCATCTAATTGTCAAAATTGAGAAAAGCCTTGCTGTTGTCGCGATAGCCTCTCCTGCGTACTAGTATTATAAAGGTCCACTGTACGTAGATTTAAGGTTATCTCCAAGCAGCTTAGAAAGCGTCACCTTATTATACAATTGAGTTCTTTTTATATGTCAGTGGCGTCAACAGATAAAAGTAGCGGATTACATTTTTCTCTCTTTCACTCGTGATAATTAAATCATGCTTTCCTACTTTTACGAATTTTTAAAATAGTGTGACATTGCAATATATAGGTTATCTATGTGTGCATTAGTGTGCCGTATTTAATGATTGAATATTGTTTATGTGACCTGTCTACACCTATTTACTTCAAAACATAATTGCATGTAGGTTTCTACTCTCAGCAAGTATTTCGTTTTCATTAAAGTTTTGCATTGCAAATGTAATACTCCTACACAGTGGCATTTATGTCACTGTTGACTTAAATTACTTATAGGCAATGATTTAGAATGTTTCTACATAACCAATAATTTAAAAAATAAACAACTATAGACAACTCTAAACATGGAATTTTGTTTTAAAGGTGACGCAACAATAGCCTTCTTTAGATAACATCTAAATAGACTCTTAGCTAGAGTTGGTGGAATGGTGAGAATCCTGACTAATATCTTAGTATGAAAGTAACCCTGTCTGTGTCTTTTACGTTTTCCCGGTTAAACCGCTGTACCGATTTAGATGAAATTAGGTATGGAGATAGTTTTAATCCCGGGGGAGGTCGTGTGACAGTTTTCCTGATAACCAACTTCCACGCGGGAAGAGCCGCGAGCGAAAGTTAATTACAAACCCATTCGAAGTAAGTCTTAGTGCAGTTACTGGCAGAAATTGATAAAAAATTGGCTAGATTGCTATTAATTAAAAATATGTTGGCTTAAAAATTACAATTAATTTTCTAACTAGCTTTCACTTTTAGATTTTCTTCACACAAAATTTCATCTAAATAGGCTGAGTGGTTTAAACGTGTGAGTGTAACAGACAGAGTTACGTTACGTTACGTTTATAATATTAGTTTGAAAGTTTGGACTACCTAGTTCCGACAGCTAGCAACTAGCGTAATGTTGAATTCAGATTCAAATTTGGAACCGCCGTTTCTTGTAATCTGTTCTTCTCCTCATTTTTCGTGTGTTAATTTGTTCCGTTGCCCTTTTTTGTTATTTAAAGAACTCACAGGTTATTTATTATTCATTGGTGTTAATCAACGTTTAATTTTAAGGTTTGAATTGGAAGCTAGAGCTATATGAGAAAACAAAAATAGGGTTTTGTCGTTTTTCAAAGCGTTTTTTTTTTTAAATTTAACTAGCAATGTGGCATTGTGGTCCCACATTACTAGCGATCCTGTTAAGCCCTCCAGTTAAGCTCTATGGCTTGTGTTAGGAGTGGGTTCACGTCGGTAGTATAATGGCCAGGATTCGAACCCACGACCTCACGATTTATTTTCCCTATTATTTTTTAGAACTTAAGACTTGAACGAAAAGTTGATGGTATTATAAAATGTGAGTGGTGTTTGGAGGATACTTTTATCGCTATAACCAGAACGCAACCGAAATGTAAACTTTTAGGTATATATGTAGGTAACCGTTTTTTAACTTACATATACTACTGAAACCCTAAAAATGCATTTTATTCAATCCTGTTAGGTTAGAACATTTAATAATTGAACTATCGTGACCTTTTTGAATTTGAAAATAGCATTACACTTTATGCAAATTACATACAAATTACAATACCAATCCAAAATGATCAAATTGACAAGATTTCTCCTGTAAATTTGACACATTTTTTTATTTAAATTCGCCTCTTTCTATGTTAAGAACAAATCTTACATTATATTTTAATTTAGTCCCCATCATATTTAAAAAAATTACAAATGATCATAAGTTTCAATCGAGATCTTGGAAAATTTGGTTCTTATTCTGTTATCGATGTTTTAGTTGCATCCATTGTAACATCAATGACGAAGTGTCGAATGGGAATGCTTAGATTGTGGCTACTATAAGTTATCATAAAAACAGAAATAGTCGTTCCAATTTAATTTATTTAGTTTTGTAATTGACCTCATAATACTCTAATTTGATATGATTATTAATATAAATAGATAATTAGTGAAAAGACAACAGTTACAAATTATCGATAATTATAATACATTTTCGACGCACTTTTCTCGCCCCAAGCAATTTAGCAACATTTACTAACTTTGTAATGTGTGATTATTTTTTGTAATGTAATTTATACGCTACTCATAGCGTGGTGAAATTTGATAAGCCAAGACTGTACTGTTGTATACACCAAAAAATGCATTTCCGGCAAATCAATGTTGCCAATATTATAAGCCTTAAAAATTATTAATCAATGCTAAAGTAATAGGGTATAACTTTAGCTACACGATAATTAATTAATTAAATACATGTTTGGGGCGAATCCCAAACAAACTTTATATGGAGTTAAATAAGAAGAGGATTATTTATAGGGCCATCTATTCTAGCAAGAAGGAAGTTTAAAATTTTCTGTAATCTATAACATTTGTTCCGAGTTCCGAATCTGATTTGTAAAATCTACTGCGATATAGCCGGTATATATAACGCGGTTTTACTTGAAAAATAACCAAAATGTTTGGTAATATTTCCTACGTATTAAAAAGTCGTAGCGAATTTATTTGACCTCTACTTAAAGAAAACCCCTTTAGGCCTATCATTCATGGTGTGTATTGTGGACAAAGGCCATGCAAAACCAAAGCGGGCAGCTATTTCCTTATGTATATACGCTGGCACTAACTCAAAAATATTAGAAATATATTGCAAAAATATGATAATACTACCTTTCGCGTGGATATCGGCGATAAAAACTACCCTATGTCTTTTTTTTATTATCTGCATACTAAATTTCATCTAAATCGGTTTAGCGGTTAAAGCGTGAAAACGAAACACATAGAGTTACAAAGCTGAAGAGTTGGTTTGTTTGAACGCGATAATCTCAGAAACTACTGGTATAAATTGAAAAATAATTTTACTGTTGGAGAGCCCATTTATCGAGGAAGGCTATAAAGCTATACAACACGGTACGGCCAATAGGAGCGGAGCAGCAATGAAATATGTAGTTGCAAAAAAACATTTACGCACACAAATTGCGCGGGTCAGCTAGTTTATAATGTTACTTTGGATACAAACGTACCTAGATAACATATAGGCAATTTACAAAACGTTAAATGTTGATAAACTATCGCGATTTGTACACATTATAAAGTTTCGACCGTATTGCAACGGCTGTGGTCACAGGTAGACTGATCTACCCATGACCACGGCCGTTGCAATACGGTCGAAACGTAGAGCAATAAACAAAGTATTTCACCTTAAATTATTCACGCGATTAAGACCCGCAGTATATATAATTTTACAAAACGTTATTCTATAATTATCACAAATACATTATATACGTAGTTAATGTGTAGATGTGGGTGTATCTCTAAGTATTATACTCTGACTTGATTGACAGCACAATAATGGCGGCTCTATTATTATTAACTGTACATTAGCAAGTATTTGCAATATGAATTTACAAATTGTAGTTTATTTAATTGTAGCATCGAGTGACGGAATATATAGTGAGGTAATCATGTCTTAGACTCAAAAAATAGACCGCCCACCGTAACGTAACTACGAGAAAAAGTGTGCAGGGTTGCTAATTATTTACAGCAATTTTTGTTTTAGGTACTACTCTTTATACATAACTAGCTGTCCCGCGCAACTTCGTCTGCGTAAATTTTCCCCGTTTTTGCAACATTTCTCATTGCTGCTCCTGCCATTAGTCGTAGCGCGATGTTATATAGCCTATAGCCTTCCTCGATAAATGGTCTATCCAACAAAAAAATATTTTTTCAAATCGGACCAGTAGTTCCTAAGATTAGCGCGTTTAAACAAACAAACAAACAAACTCTTCCGCTTTATAATATTAGTATAGATAGTATAGTATAGATATGACCATTTCATTATTATTATCTTTTGTCGAATGAATTATTTATTTAATTTTTTTTTCTGTTATTTTTTTTTATATTTTATGTTATTCTTTATGTTGTATTACCTACTATACCAACGAGCCCAAAATAGCATTCTAAAAAACCTGTCTATGGCCCCATGGCTTCTAAAAAATGCCGAAATTCATGAAGAACTTAACTTCAAAACAGTTAGTGAGGAGATTAAGCAGCACTCAGTCAGTTACAAACAGAGACTAAAAACGCACCCGAACCCTAGCAACTGTGCTGCTGACGATTGACCGCCCAAAGAGGCTGATAGTTTTACCCGGCGCCAAAAGCACATAAGTACAGTACGATCAATGTAACTTGACCAGATTGAAGTTAGGTTTTTATCACTTTCGCGCATGTCATAGAGATGCGACCCTAAAATTACTCACGAAAACGATTAATTATATTTAATCGATTAAAAATACTAACAACATTTTAATTCAACAATATAAAAACACTATTTAAATGAGTTCATAAAAGTTTAAATTTAGAACAGTTACAGTAAATACTAAAGAAACTTTGAAAAACAATTTCTTTACGAAAATAATCACAAAAAAACATGAGTTAGTAATACTAATTATGACAATGTAATGCGTAATCGCATCTCTAATTCTCTTGGTTTAGTTACCGCCGCCGACCCCCGCTTCCTGTCACCATTTACTTCCAAAAAATGCATCTGCGCAACCACTTGTCGCCTACTTCAGTCCGGCCTAGTTACGTTGACCTAACTGTAGTGAAAGATTCCCTTCCGTTCCCATCATACACACAGCATCAATTTGTTCCGAGTCAGGCCGGCCTTTGCCACCGTCTGTGGGGCTTGTCCATGCTATTTAACCACAATATTTTTCGGACATTATTATCGAACGCAACCACATAATCGAACTAGATTTGAAGTAAAGGGAAGAAATGTTAACGTACGGCTCCTCCCAAATACTATTGACGCCAACTCACCCTGCTCAAAGTTCGAAGACTGATTGCAGATGCAAAGGGGAAAAAAAAACTACTAAGTATACCATTTTCTGTTGAAACTGTGACTTATGTGGTTCAACAAATAAATGTTTCTTTTCGTTTTTAATATGTCGATATATGGTAATGTCAAAATAATCAGCATTGCCTCTCTTTTTCTCTTCTTTGCGTTGTACCTAATGTATTTTGACCGCTGTTTTTTGAAATTGCGTTTAATTATTTAAAGACGACTCTTGCAGTACGATACAAGCCCTGTATCGCGAGAGACTTTACAAACAAACAAGTCACGGACACAAGTACACCCAGACTCGGAACAATTTGTGAATCAAACAAAGTGGTGTCCCGTGTGGGAATCAAACGCACGACCTCTTGCGTAGCAGTCGGATACACTCCCACCGCGCCACAGAGGCAGTCATTTACAACGAGTTAGGTAGTAATTGGCATTCAGAATGAGTTTTTTTATTTATTTATTTATTACCTATATTTTGATAAATAAAGGTGAGTACAGAGACTTTTTATTAGGCGTATAAATAGCTTATAATTGACTACACTTATTTGTTAATACGAATTATGTACTGACTTTGCAATTAAAAAGTTAATTAAAAGCCCAATTTGTTTTGACGATTTGCGTCTCATCTACCTATACTAATCTATATAGGTACTATAATATTATAAAGCGGAAGAGTTTGTTTGTTTGTTTAAACGCGCTAATCTCAGTAACTACTGGTCCGATATGAAAAATTCTTTTTTTGTTGGATAGTCCATTTATCGATGAAGGCTATAGGCTATATAACATCGCGCTATGACTAATAGGAGCGGAGCAGCGACGAGAAATGTTGCAAAAACGGGGAAAATTTACGCATACGAAGTTGCGCGGGACAGCTAGTAATAGATAATAGATTTTATAAGCTAACGGGTCTTAATCACGTAATATTTTATTTAAAGGCTAAACACCTTTGTTTTGTTGCCCGACGTTTCGACCGTATTGCAACGGCCGTGATCACGGGTAGACATTAACATGCTATGCAATAACATAATATTAAAATTATAACATAATATATCTAATTAAATATAAAAGTCCGAACAATGATAATATAATTAAAGAAAATATAAAGAATCTACAACAGCTTGACATTTTAATCTACACTAATAATGTAAAAAGGAAAGATTTGTATTTTGTATGTAACGAATAAACTTAAAACTTCTGAATCGATGTTAAAAATTCTTTCTCCATTAGAAAGCTACATTATCGGGAAGTAACATAGGCTGTATTATATTAACAAAAAAATTAGAGGTCCCTACGAAAATTGCAATAGGTAATATAACTCAAGGTATAAGAAACTACAATGGGAACAGGCAGTTAGTTTGGTAATAAATCTGATTAAAATGAACTATTTATATGATAGAGACTGAACACTGTGCTTCCGTAAGAAGAAGTTGTTAACTATCGTGCCGTCACGCTCATTTTAAGAATAAAAGTAGTGACAGAAATACTTTTGGGAATTTCTTAGCGTCGTGTGTTTGTTTCATTGGTTTTGGTGTAAGCGACTACACTGACCTCTATAGTATCTAGGTTTGTAGATACTGCACTGGCAACCCTATACGAAGTGACAGTTTTTCAAATACAAAATCGAATATAATAATGATATCTTGGGACAACTCACACAATGCTACCTGATCCCATACTAAGCAGAGCTTGTAGGTACTATGGAAACCAGACAACCGATAGACATACTTATATATTTCTAAATACATACATATTATAATATATATAATAAGACCCAGACACAGAATAAACCATCAAGCTCATCACACAAAGTTTTATCCTGGGTGGGGATCGAACCCACCTCTTGCGTAGCAGTCTGATACACTCCCACCGCGCCACACAGGCAATTAAAGTGACTGCCTGTGTGCCAAATAATTTTGACACTTATGACAAAGACATTTGTCATTAGTGTCAAAAATATTCGTTGTTGTTATCCTTATTAGACACATTGACGTATAGACCTGGACCGCGCCATCCTTCCAATTAATAAGTAAATATTGACTGCAAAGCGTGAAAGAAAGAAAAAACACGCGCGGCCCTGTCTCTTTGATAGGTATTGTCCACAAAGTAGCGTTGTCTCTTTCTAGAGAGTGGTAAGTTTTGTGAGATTATGGCGCAGTCCAGGTCTATAGGTACATGAGGTTAAAAGTAATCATCACTTATTTTTCAATAATAACCATGGATTACGTAGGTACTACGGGACGCAATGAACACACGACAACTATAATGGCTTATAACTCTGCAAGTTTTCAATATTTTCTTTATATATGATTTCTTGAAGTAAAAATCTTGTTGGGGTGTCTAAGCTTTGCACTATACCAAAAATAACCTTGTATATACGTCAACGGTTACACAAGTAGGTATAGACTTCCATTTGATCCTGCCAAATGGAAGTCTTTCTATTGTCGGCGAAATCCTATCCAACGTAGGTACTAGTACTACACAAGTCAGTGAAGCGACTATGATCAAATGTAAGATTTCTCTAGGCCTTTCCACACGTTGTATTCACGACAAAACAGTAAAAGCTTAATATCACAATAGGTATCTGTGCCATATTTTTGGCAGAAAATCCTGCCAAAAATATGGCACAAAAAGTGAAATAAATGATACCTATAGATATATAACCATCCTTGCAATCGTGAGGTCGCGAGTTCGAATCCTACCCAATAAACTACGGACGTGAACCCACTCCTAACACAAGCCATTGAGCTTAGTTAGAGGGGTTAACAGGATTGCTAGTACCTATAGTGGGCTCAACAATCCTATATAGCTAGTTATCGTTTTATTAAAAAGAAAAAGAAAAAAATATATAGCTTTCGTGCTGTAAGCATTCCGTTTAGAATTTTTGTTTTAAACTTTATCCTAAAAGTAGCAAATCGGGGGTTTTCTCTATGCCTTTCATTGTAATAGGTAATTACCAGTGCCCAGTAACTCAAACGAAGCCATTAGCCAGGATCAATCATTACGCGAATGTCAACATCAAAGTCTTCAAACTCTTTAACAGTGAACGCTTTATAAATCCCTGTCCAATTACAATCAAAGCCTAATAAAAAAATGCCCAAAAAATCTCGTACACCTACTTACCTACCAATTTATCAAATTTAAAGGTATATTTTTCATGTAGATTGGTACTCCTACACACAAATAGGTAGGTACTAGGACAGAATAATACAGATATTAATAAATAAGCGTGTAAGGAGGTAGGTAACCTAATGCAATAATTGAAACTATCATGGATTAAACGGTATTGATACTTTAATTACCAATACTAATTAATAAACGCTTAGTTTGAAAATTTAATTTATTTCTCAATTACCTGGAAGCATTAGGTACAATTTTTATAAACACGAAATTCTAATTGAGAAATGAATTAGGTTCTTATTTGTTTTAAATTATGATAGAGATTTAATTTTCATGTTAGTGAAATTGTTGGAAAAAAAATCTAATTAATTTTGACTCTTATTATTTGAAAAAAATCAAATGTTATTTGTCAGCATTTTTCTAAAATATCTAAGTAAGTATATATTAGGGTTTGGTTTAGCATACCTAATGTGATACACCTTTTCACACGTGTATGAAATCAATTTCCTCAAAACGTGTATGAAGTTTAATTTTAAAATAATTGTGGTTTTATGCAGCAATCTAAAAAATATTTTTTTATACGTGTGCCTAGTGTCCTATTTACCAAACTACACTCCGATGCATGTCCATGCCCTATAGCTCAATATAAGTTTAATAATAAATAAATAGTTCATTTTGAAATAACAAATCGCAACATCACTCTTGCACAAACAAATAAATTCTACCGTCCGCACATTAGGTAGGTACGTAGGCCTATATTTGTTGAAAGATTTTCCTATATTATCCGATCAAATACATCTCTTACAGCATTTCTACGTAACAAACAAATATTATCCGTCTATAATAATAAATAATTTACCATAGATATATTTTCATTACACATAATATGAAACAAGACTATCCCTGTCAGCGATAGCTCTCAGGTACCTCACCTAAAGTTACTGCGAAACTTTACATCTAACCAACGTAATATCTACAACTTCTAACGTACAACTAAAGTCGTCGATATTATAAATAAAATCTATAGGTATTTACTGGTAATAATAGTAGCGTTCATAAATATATAAACCCTCTTCCAGAATTTACAAATAAAAGTTGCAACGACACAGTGTGTCATGTCATTTTTTCCGCTTACATTGCCAAAATCTAATTGAAAACGTTGTTGACTAAAGTACATTTTATAAATACTTAGATTGACTCCCAAGAAACAAGCTCTCTAGTCTATTTTTAGGCATAAAAAGCATGCATCTTTTCGGGCGCCAATTACAACTTTTCCTGCATAACCATTATTTGTATATTCTGGAACAGGGTCCTAAGCAACTTCACACGATTCGAACGCGAGAAGTCTTCAAATAAATTATTTACAGGGGAGTTTAACGCGAAATAATACGTTAAATGAACCCTGTTGCACTTTCAGAGCGAGTGACAGTAACCGTACATACCTGAGACACGCCGCGGAGCACTCGACACTTTCAACGATACTATACGCCCTAACAAACTGGTTTACAACGCATCACATACATCACGGACTCTGCGCTTTAACTAGGATAAGATAACTGCGTCTATAGATCAGTCACTGAGCGTCCTGTCGCACTGTGTGCCGCTATTCCTCGTCCACGTTGATCTCGGAGTCGGCCGAATCCTCATCGTACGTGGAGGAGGAGGCGAAGCCCTGGCCCAGCAGTGCCGAGCGATTCTTGGCGGCGGCCGCGCGGTCTCGCTGCCGGCGGTTCTTGAACCAGTTGCCGACCTGCGTGGGCGTTAAACCCGTGGCCGCCGCAAGCTCGCGTTTCTTCGTGGGATTGGGGTACGGGTCCTGTAGGTACCACTCGCGCAGCAGCGAACGCGTGCGCTCCTTGAAACAGTGTGTCTTCTGCTCGCCGTCCCAGATGGTCCGCGGCAGCGGGAACTTCTTGCGCACTCGATACTTGTCGACGGGGCCGAGTGGCCGACCGCGCAATCTCTCAGCCTCCTGGTAGTGTGCCTCCAGCCACAACGCCTGCAACTTGGCGTGGCTCGAACGCTGGAACCTGTGCCGTTCTAGGATGGCGTACAGCTCTCGGTGTCTGCCGGCGTGGAAGGCGACGACGGCGCGCGCGCGCAGCACGGCCTCGCAGCGCTCCAGCTCGGCGACGTTGGGGTGCGCCACCGGCAGCGACCACAGGAAGCGCGCCAGCCTCTCCACGTCGCCGCTCTCCTCCAGCGTCTCGCAAACGGTGGCCACTTGCGCCGCGCTGAAGCTGAGCGTGGGCAGCGGCAGCAGCGGCGTCGGTGCCGCCAGCTCGACGGCAGGCGCGGGTGGCGGGTCAGCACAGGCGGCGGGCTCGGCGGCGCGCTCGGGCGCGGGCCCGCGGTGCGCCTCCAGGATGCGCGCGTGCAGCGCCGCCGTGGCGGCCTCGTCCCACGAGCCGCGCATCGGAGCGAGTGTGCGCGCTCCGGCGCGCGCCCCGACTCGCGCCCGCGCCCGCCGCAGGAGGCGGGCCCTCTCCGCGCCGATTGGCTATCGCTTACGGCGCGAGAGGCTCGGCGGCCAATCGCGTGCGACGCGCCCGGGGGGCCGGATAGCTTTCAACCGCGGCGCGGCGCGTATCCGGCGGGCGCATTTAACGAGGGCGGCGGGGCGCGGCCCCCCGCGCCGCCATGATCCGTCACGCACACCGCGCCCCCTCCCCCCCTCCTCCCACCGCCCGCGCCAGCCGCCACCTCCTCTATCGATTACCTGCAAACCTGCAATTAATAGCCTTCATACAACAATCCGGGTGGATTACATGCTAGTGTTTGTCCTGTGTGTCGCGCCTGATCGATAAAATAATAATTTAGCACGTAATTTGCATACTTAGCCGAGCATCAATCACAGGACTGATAGAACGGTAAATCACTGCCGTAACTTACACTGTAATAATGTCTATTACGTGAAGTAGACATGTCACATACCCATCTGTATTGGATATATATTTATTGGAATTGTCACTACCACGTTTCTCATTATTATTTCTATAGCAGATATAGTTAAGTATACCTAGGTACCTAACAGATAGCATGTTACCCAGATACCTATAGATAGGTAGGTAACCTACCTACACTTAATACCTACCTAACTGAAAAAATATTGTCATATAGTTTCGCTTCTACGGATATTTGAATCTTTACCTAATATGTAGGTACCTACCTACAAATATTCATTCAAATTTCAGTCCATTTGCTACACTGTGCAACCCCGAGTTACACAACTTATTCAAAGTATCAAGATTGTTCGTTCGCGTTACACAAGTGAGATTTCAGCGTGAAAGCCTCCCGAGTGTATTAAGTTATTGAACGGCAAACCACACCCTGTAACGGTACACAGGTGGCACAGGCGCCCCACGCCCACTCCCAGCACCGGGGGGCGCCTCGGGAGTGGGATTGTGGCCCTACGGCAAGACCGCGACGTATTGTCATCGCCGACGCTTTTTATCTACCACTATTAATATTGAAGATGTATTTTTCTATTTGTTTTGTTGGAGGATTGTGTCTTCGCAGTGGCTGTTTGTAATGGATTGGAGACATACTAGCTATAGATAGATAGACAGGTATATTTTCTTACAATCTATTGTGGTACAAAAAATATATATTTTACCTAGAGGCTGTGTCGATAGTTCGAAAATTTCACATTAAACCTCAATGTGAATTGTAAACTATTTGCTTTAACGTTCGTTTAAAGACTTATATTGTAGGTAGGTATTTGAAAATGAATACCTACAAGAAAAACAATTGGAAGGGAGAACCGTCAGAGCCGATGGCCTAAAAAGTCGTGTTGAAATATTTGTCAAAGTCATAGTAGGTACATAACTACTTTATTCTCTTAGGTTACAATGCAACGCTTATGAACGTCAGACAAAATTTGGAATAATTCTATTCCAAATTTAGGATGATGTAGGATTCTACATTTAAGTAGGTAGGTACCTACTTATAGAATTTTATATGCTCTTGTCGCGGTCTTAATAGCGAAAATATTTTATTTTAGGGCTAAATAACTTTGTCAGTCAGTTGAATCAGTCTACTCGTGACCACGGCCGTTGCAATACGGTCGAAACGTCGCACAATAAACAAAGTATTTAGCCTTAAAATAAAATATAGCATATAAAATTCTATAATATGTACAAATCGCGAAAGTTTACGAACGTATATTTTACATTTAATGCCAATCGCAAGAGTAAAGCCGTGAGAAAAGAACTTGACAATTAACTGAGCCACTTTTTTAAATGTGAATTTTATACCTACCTACATATCTGTAGGTATAAATAACAATTATTAAAATGTAATTATTGCTATTTAAGTTGGAAAACTATAGATATAATTGAATACCTACTATTGAATACAAGAAAATTAACGGAGAAAATATTGTTTGATTTCTCACCAAGGAAATACGGTCCTGATTTAAGAACCCGTTACCCAGCTTACCAGCAATGGTGTCGGCGTTACTGTACCTACCTACCTACCTATCCGGGAAAATCATTTTATGTGGAAAGCTTATGATTTACCTATAGGAAATAGACATAGGTAGGTGCCTATTCATATTCCTTTTTCAGCTTTTTATCCCGAAAAAAAATACTGTTACCGTGGGGGCTTCCGTGGGGGTTCTCGTTGATTTACTTTTTCAAATTGCCAAGCTAACTGTTTTTTTTTAATTTCCTAGCGAACCTGTTGTTCGAGATTTAGTTCGCTTAGAAATTTTATAGTAAGCTATAATAATCGATAGGTACTAATGTTATAAAGCTAAAGAGTTTATTTGTTTGTTTGTCCACGATAATCTCAGGAACTATTGGTCCGAATTAAAAAATATTTACTGTTAGATAGCCCACTTATCGAGGAAGGCTATAGGCTATATAACATCACGCTTTGACTAATAGGACCCGAGCAGCAATAAAAACTGTTGTAAAAACGGGAAAAAATTACGCAGACGAAGTTGCGCATTTCAGCAAGTACCTACCTACCTATTAAATAAGTAGGTAGCTACGTAGATATCTTTTTGTCATAAAAATGGAAGTAAACCTGCAGGCAATAGGCACTTATCTAATGATGTCCTATTGTACAAATCTAAGTACCTACCTATCTACATCACACATAGGTAAACAGTTTATTTATAGATCTGTCTGTAGTCATACTACCTACCTAAATAAATAAAAACATTCAACACATTGTATCTATAAATATTAAATATCTACTTAAGAATAGAGAATAGACCAACTGTTTTTATAACGCTGAGGTGCGCACGCGTCGCTCGCCCACACATCACATTATATTTTAAAACCGTTATAAACACAGCTG
The DNA here is from genome assembly GCA_945859575.2 of Herminia tarsipennalis. Lineage (NCBI taxonomy): Eukaryota > Metazoa > Arthropoda > Insecta > Lepidoptera > Erebidae > Herminia > Herminia tarsipennalis. Next base: position 2,541,246 of record OX243843.2, on the reverse strand, counting down.
TTTTGATGTCAGACATTTTTGTTCGAAATTTATGTTTAACCTCTATGTAGATAGTTTTTTATGAGGTTTGATTCAATTAAGTTTTTAATTTCTTACTTACCTACTTAGGTACTTAAATAAACCCATATGTTGTCCCACTGCTGGGCACGGGTCTCCTCAGCAGAATCTACTGATTATACATCCTGGGGGTATTTGTTATAATCGCCACGCTTGGTGATCGCAGTAGGCTTTAAAGTACGCAGAGGACGCTGCTGCCCGTCCTCCGGTGTGACATCCCTCAGTCGCCTTGATGACACCCACGGGAAGAGATGGAGTGGTACTATTCTTAAGCTGGTATTACACATTTGACGTTTAGATAAAGAGTTAATTGACTAACGTCTGGTCTCAATAATCTACCTATCAATCGATGAATTTGGCAACTAGAGGTTATATAGGTATCTGACGTAAGCTCCATACAAAATATGTCAAAATTCTACCTCTAGTAGCCAAATCCATAGATAGGTAGATTATTGAGACCGGCCGTAAGACAAAGAGTAATTTGACTAAGGTACCTAAAGCATGTTACTCTTTAAATTAAGGCCCAATTGTTATTTATTTTTTATAAATATAAAAAACATGTAAATACTTACCTACATGTGGTTTTGTCATAACCTTTCTGTAAGTGCATATTTTAGGGTTCCGTAGCCAAAATGGCAAAACGGAACCCTTATAGTTTCGCCATGTCCGTCCGTCCGTCCGCTAGTTACTTACATAGGTAGATACTTATTACGCTAGGTTCGTCAAGCTGCACAACAGCATGTGAAAATTGTTGGTTGAACATTATAATGTAATAATGATTTATACAACTGAAACATATTACTTAATAAGAATAATTGGCATGCATACATAATTATCAGATCAGGTAATTAGGCACCCATATAAGAATTAAATTAACAAATTACAAATAATGAAAACCTTATATAATTTCAATAGGTAACGTAAAATGATTTAATGTTAAAATAAGTCATTTATTGAATAAAAACTTTTTATTGAAAGCCACAATTTCAAATTATTTCGATATTTAGTTACTATTGGTCTTTATTATTGTGTGGTAAGGCTTTATAAACCATTGACGTATACTTAGACAAGGACTGCACCATCCTTTTGAATTAAAAAGAAAAAAAATACTGTAAAGCGTTAAACAAGAAAAAACTCGTGCGGCCTTTGACAGGTAGGTACCTATTGTCCACAAAGTAGCGTTGCCTCTTTCTAGAGGTGGTCAATTTTGTGAGGTTCAACCTTGATACACATAGAGTAACAACTTTTCGGATAAAGTGTGGTCTTGGGGTGGTAATTGGCAACCAGTCTTTCTCTATGTCTCGAATTTCTAAGGAAAATACATTCCAACCGGCTTCTTTTACTGTTCCCAATTCCATTTGGGATTATCATCTGCGCAGGAGATAATTTTAAGTACTCGTATGTAGGTACATGGATATGATCCAGAAAGCGGCCAAGTGAACTGCATTGTCAGAGGCAATTATTGAGTCTTTCTGTTTGCAGGTGGTCGGGCACACAGGACACGATGTTAGATGGGCCATTGTTAGTACTGAACCGCACTCTCACTTCTCTTTCTATTCTCCCATTCTCATAGTCCGATGACACATAAATTCGACACGAGCAGAGGGGGATTATGAGCAGGACCAACGGCTTAAAGAGATGTATTGTTTTTACCCGGCTGTAAGGAAGGGTTGTGTTTTTTGCGCGTATCTTGTAGGTATGTATGTAATATTCTTTATTACCTGATATCTCACAATCCACTGAACGGATTTACACAAATAAGACGTCATTAGATTCGTCTTGATTGACCAAGTGTTCTTAGATAAGTGACGTTTAAAAAAAACAAATATGGCGGCTGTGAGATGTCAAATTATAGAGTGTCAAATGTTTGAATACTGCAATATTGGTATCAAATTAAGGGGCTCATCTTAAGCATTTCAAAAAGGTATAACATGACTATAATACTAAAAAAGTTAGTTAGCAACCATTATTTTTTCAATTTTCAATACTTGACAATACCTATGATAAAAGTTAGTTGTTGTTCCATCGGTTACATCCTACAACTACTAAAAAGTATTAGCTAAATAAAAAAAAATTATATACCTACCTAATTTCATGCAGTCGGAGGCACTTCACTAAGTTCATCGAGATTTATTAATAATATTTTATTTTTTTAGAAAGTTATCAACCATCTACAGTTTCTAGGTATTACCTATACCTACTTAAGTAGGTATTCATTCTATGGCATATGGTCTAATTTAAATACATAAATACATTAAACTGCATTTTTTGACTCCTTGCTAAAGCTTAGACAAGATGCAAAAGCTTTAAAACCTCATTAATTTATTTATTTATCCATTCAAACAAGTAATTGGGCAGTTAGCATCCGGTTCAGCCCGCCGCCGGCAGGTGGCGCTGTACGTATCTGCGCACGATCACTCGTTAATGAGATCGTGACTTAATGTGCTTATCAACGAGGATGGGATGATAACAACTTGTTACAAATGTTGCTTAGTAAGTAAAGATGTGAAAAAGGTGTAGGGGCCTGTTTACAATATGACCGAATAAAGTTAATCTATACTAATATTATAAAGCGGAAGAGTTTGTTTGTTTGTTTGTTTAAACGCGCTAATCTCAGGAACTACCGGTCCGATTTGAAAAAATCTTTTTTTGTTTGATAGCCCATTTATCGAGGAAGGCTATAGGCTATATAACATCGCGCTACGACTAATAGGAGCGGGAGTAGCGACGTGAAATGTTGCAAAAACGGGGAAAATTTACGCATACGAAGTTGCGCGGGACAGCTAGTAATGAATAAGATGTCAAAAATTGATCATAATTGTGACATATGTGTGTGTACTGGCGCATGCGCAGTGCATTCAAGAATGTCTGCCGCGCATGCGCGTTGATGAATTTCTAAGAGCAGCACCATTTACCATTACGACAAGATTTTGATAGTTCGGACGGTCTTGCCATGGACAAGGAAAAAAGATGGTGATTAAGGACCCAGTCTAATTATTTTTATACTCTACTTTTATTATTTGAAACCCTTAGGTGTTTGTTTTTTCGTGTTAATTAAGTACCAAATTGTGTTTTATGCGGAGCTAAAACTGAACTGTCTTCAATATTATGTAGGTATAGCTTCGCATTTAACGCGTAATTATTGTAATTCATGTTAGGTTAGGTTAGTTGTTAAATGTTACAATATTGATTTTACAAGTTTTGTGCATTGAGGTAATAGGTATAGGTTACCTACTTGAACTTGGTAGGAACATTGTGAGAGTTGGAGTTTGTAATGGGTAGGTACAAGACGGATAGAGAGAGAGAGAGAGAGAGTTGTAGGTATTTATGACTTATTATGTAGATAATACCTAATGCGCGTGCGATTCTGTGTGTGTGTGTGAGGTGATGATGATGTATTCTGTCTGCGCATAATCCAGGTTCAAAAAAAAAGTAATACCTAGACTCTAATCTTTTCACTTTTAACATTAATTTACCTAGTAGATGTAGCAACATACTTAACCAGTTTATTATTAAAACATTTTGCTATACAATATTAAGTTTTGTTACAGTTTACAAATACTGACAGCTGTCGTAAGTTGGCCACAAATTGCTCATCACTTCTATAGGTATAGGTACCTATGTGTAGGTGGGTTATTCTAAAACATGCATTTAAAATACCAAACATATTACTTACGCCGACAAAGTGAAAGAATAAAATCTGCAAATACATTTTTTTTAGGGTACCTTCCCCTATGTGTAACGTTGTCACCTAATGTTAATTTTTTGTCACCTACCCCGTCGTGTGTGGGGTGTCATTAGATAGGTCTTTTAAAAACGTATGGGGTTTGGGGTTTGTGAAGACAATTTTTAGATTTAGGGATCCATTTATGAAATATTAAGCTTTAAAGTGCATTTTTTTGTTAGAGTCAAGTGTCCTCCCCCCCCCCCTTTCCAGCTAAATGGTTGATGTTGGGTATGTGAAAAAATTCACGGTAGTAGTAGGTACTAGTAGTATATATAGAAACATTTAAAGTAAAACTATCACAACTAAGTACCTAGGCTTTACAAGCTTACGAGTAACATCTGATCAAATGAGAAGTGTAGGTACTTCTCATTTCATCATCAAAATCAAAAAACAACATTCATCAAAACTTTCGTACAAATTCCATTGAAAGTATAACGTCTATTAACAAAAGTATGAAACAAAGATAACCGAAAACCTATTTCTTAAGCCGCATTATTCGGATGGGAGGAGGGGGGACTACGGAACTCTACATTGTACCCCACTTGCCCGGTTTTCTCATCCTCGTTAAGAATGATATTGACTTCATCACAGTTATACAATCGTCATCATCATAGTCTTTTACATTCCATATTGGCCTCTCCCAGTTTACACCGCGACCAGATCTCTACATCCATAGTTAGACAAAGGCATTGTCCAACTCATTCCTGTCAATTGAATCTTTTAGCACTTTAAAGTCGCATTTTTGAAAGATTTGAAGTATAGACACTGGAATCAAACCCGAAACCTCCGTATGCCGAACCGGAACCGTTATCGATCCATCTATCTATCTATGTTACTAGACCTCAAACTTTTCTATCCTTTCTGCACGCGAGTTGGGCCCTCGCTTGCGACATCTAGCCGCTAATTAAATAACTATCACGGCGATGTTATTGCTTCATTACAGAGCGCATTGTAACAAATTATGATATCGCAGGCCTAATATTATAGTAGTTTTATAGGAGTCTATTGCCAATTAATTTATTAATACAATAATTGCACACACAATTAATAAAGTTATTAGCAAGAAATGCCTATAAAATGTTTATTTCAGAATCACTCAGCGGATCAATTAATTCATTTTGCTCGCCAGGTCATTCCGTGAACTAAGTTTTTAAGATTGGCATTTAAAATGATTTCGTTAGACTGATGGGTAAACATGTTATTAGTTTCACAAACAAACTAGGTATAATAATTATTATATTGGTAGGTTGAGCCAATTAACGTGTATTTCAAAACATGGTTTTCATTTTTGGTTGCGTTGAGCAAAGCTTTTGTTTGTGTATTAGTGTAATACTTCTAAACAGTAAGGTGATATTTAAAAACCAAACAAGTGCATGTCGGGCCATGCCCTGTGTAAGGTTCCGTAGATGGTCATTCATTACAATAATGCGGACTAAGAAGTGGGTCTATAATGTTTTTATTCCATACTACTAATAACTTTATACTAATAAATATTTTTCAATGGAAACTGTACGAAAATTATTGTTACTTTACACTTGGTCAACTATATACTCATAAACTTGTAAAGCCTACTTAGCTGCTGTGACAGTTTTCCATGAAATTTCACTATTTCAACTACTATTATGATTTTTATCACATACCCAACTACAACCATTTAGCTGGCAGGGGAAAGGATACTTGACTCTAAAATCTCGACTCTACTTGAACTAAAATTTTGCATTATAAAGCTTAATATTTCACATATGGATTCCTAAATCGAAAAATGATTTTTACATACCCGCAATATTTTTAAAAGACCTATCTAACGACATCCCACACGATAGGGTAAACGAAAAAAAAACACATCCCCACTTTAGTACATCTAGGGAAGGTAAAAAATTACCACTTAGTTTTGCCATTTTGACTACGGAACTCTAAATATAGATTAGATACCAACAATGTGGGTCGACGATTACAAGCAATCTTATTAACCTCTCCAACTTAGCTAAATTACTTTTGTTAACTTAACTTATCAAAAGTAATGAGTGTGACGTGAGCTCTTAAACTACCTACGTGCGCTCATGCTCACGTAGCTATCTAAGTAGTTTAAAAGGATTCGATCCCTAAATCAAATCCGCGATCTCTCGATTATAAATCTCTTGCCTTTCAAGTTATAAGTTGATTAACACTAGGTATTGATAAACGATATTTTTTCGAAGCTACACTCAGATGTGGCAACACACCTCTCACATAATGATAGAAACAAAGAGTTTTAATAGAAAAGTAGGTATACTTACGGTAGCACGGGAACTTAAAATACTTTAAATGTAGGTTAGTACCACCTTACTTCAGTTTTTATCCACATCTTAATAGAAAAGTTACTTTTTCAACTTTTAAGATAAAGTAGACTATAGGTCGAACCCCCGCTAATCGAAAGCAACTTGATTGGTGACTTATAAAATCGATGAGACCGAAATTTTCTGAAGTAAAGGACCGTCTCCACTGGCGAGAGAATCGTGACGATTCCGCTCTTCTATCGTCGGGTAGTCTCCACGAACGAACGATTATTCCGCCAGCGTATCGTCACGACTTGTAACGGAATCGCTGTTTTCGCGACGAGGTGTTGAGCAAAGGTTTTGTTAAAAGAGTTCAGTAAGGCATAGACTATTCATAGGTGTATTCCGATTCCGATATACACTGCGACCACGGTTCAGTGTTTTTACTGAGGAGAAATTCGTTTCATTAGGTATAACTGTCTCAGTATCATAAGGAAATATGTGACGTCATTAATCATCGCCATTTTTGTACTGCGAACACTGGCTTTTCGGAAGTTTAAAGGAACGGCTTACTGAATTGACGTCACGCTTTACAGTGTACACACTTCGCCGTACATATCGGCACATAGATACCCCATACCTATAAGAATGACACGTTCCAAAATAATAATAATATCTATAATAATATCTTGGGACAACTCACACAACGCTAGCTGTTTCCAAACTAAGCAGAGCTTGTACTATGGAAACCAGACAACTGATAAACATACTTATATTTCTAAATACATACATATTATAGATAAATAACACCCAGACATAGAATAAACCATCGAGCTCATCACACAAAGTTTTATCCTGGGTGGGGATCGAACCCACGACCTCTTGTGTAGCAGTCGGATACACTCCCACCGCGCCACAGAGGAAGTCAAAATGAAAAAAATGAAATATAATATTATGTTTTTTCATTGTAACAGTATTTATCAGTTCAGCGCGCTCCCCGCGCTCACACAGCGAGACCCGCGGATACTGACTTTCTCACACACTCAGTCACTCGTCGCAACGCTGCGATAAAATCGCCGTGTAAAGACACATTCTAAGATAGTGTATAGAAATAGGATAGGAGAGGGAATCGCGGCGATACTATCGTCGTGCCACCACGACGATAGTATCGCCGCGATTCCCTCTCCCGTGGAGACGGTCCCTTAAACTGCAGGTTACGATAAATAGGTACTTAACATAGACAGAAAACGAAAAATATGCAAAAAAATAACTACAACATAACAAAGACCTCCTATCTCATCCTATTATTAACATCTCTACTATTATTTATTATCTTATCTATATCTTTTAAATTGCTAACTTTTAATTAATAAATAAACTGATTTCAAATAAAATGTAATTTTCTGTAGTAGGTAAAGGTAAAAAGGTTAAATTGCCATCATCTTAAATATAAAAAATAAAAAAATACAGAGAAAACCTATACAAACTCTACATAGAGCAACATATAACACACTATTCCATTACCGATAATACAAGCTACAAACATATTCCATGTGATCAAGTGTAGGTCGGTATGTTTATATGTATGTCGTAGGCAGAGTTCATGACTCGCAGGTAGACGCGACTCGAGATAAATCATAGTAATGGACGACACTGTTGTAGCAATCACGAGATGCGCTCTACTGTCACCATGATGACGAACAGCAAATGGGACAAATCCTCTATTTTATTAAGGCGTTTCCCATTTCTTGTGCACTTTTGTGGAGCTATTTGCTCTTTTTCCAAAAAGAAATATCAACTAACAAAAATACTTTCAATTTCTACATAATTTTGACTCTAAAATGTTAGATTTTATTTTTGTTAAAGGATAATAATGTTTATTTAATCTCCTCACAAAGAAACCACAGAAATGAGAAATAATTATTGATTAAATGCATCTCCTCGTAAAGTACCATTTTCTTTGATTTGCTACTTACACTAAGGGATAGGCAATTTAATAAAAAACATTTTTTTCAAACGACTTTATTCCAAAACTGGGCGCATTCGTTACGGTGCGGCGAAGAGGGAACGAATGCTCAAGGTTATTTAGTCAGGGTACGGCCTTAATAAAATATATTGTACTAACTGTCCCGGCGAACTTTATACCGCTTCGTAATTTGTTTTTCGTAAATCGGTTTCAATTGTATTTTTAAACCATCCAGAGACATACTCAAATATGCAGACAAAACTTTATCCGAATCAGTCAAGTCGTTTTAAGGTGTTAGATGATAAACACACGTACAATCAGGGCCTCATGTGTTTGACCCCCATAAAGACGCAAATCGCTTGACGAACATTTCTTATCTCGCAGGCGGGGCAGGGAGCTTGCCATCGCAAGCGCATAGGAATATTACGTCAAAAGGGTCATACGTAGAGGTCCCTGATTGTACCTACAGTATAAAAAGATAAGTAGGTGTTGAAGTGTTACAACAGTCATGGCCCATGGCAGAAAACTTGTTAATATATATAATTTTTAACCGCCTGCAAAAAGGAGGTTTTCTGTTTGACCTCTATGTATGTAGATATGTTCGCTATGAATCCGATTTAAATAAGGTTTTCACTATTCAACTGCGTATTTTTCTAGGAAGGTTTTAGTGTATAAAACGTTATCCTAGCTTATAAAACACCAGAGATATAGACTATAACATAGGAGTGAGTCAACAAAATTTGCATTCGGTGTTGTGCTTGATATTTTTATTTATGAAACTAAGGCTGATTTTGGTTTATCTCATATTTCAACTTCTTGGTAATACAATTTGCATCAGTCCTTTAACATGGTGTATAGTATATTATCGCAGCACCTCACCCCCATATCAAGTTTATTAACATTCAAACATTGTAAAATTGGCAATTTGAAAAGAGTGGCCGCGAGTTTTTATGCCAGGTTCTTTTCTCTGGATTTACCTATTGTTTGCAAAATTGGCATAACATGTACATGTAGAATCCCGACGTATCTTATGAGTTGTTTTGCATCCTAAGTGAATAAAGAATTTTGAATTTTGAAATACATTTGAAAGCGTTTCATAATCAGGTAAGTATTAACCCCTCAAGCTTCTGGCGGACATAGGACAGTCCGCCCTAAATTCGGGACAACTTTCGGTCGGACATACAGGTGTCCGGTCGACATTAGCCCGGCGATTGGTCGTGAATTTGTTCGCTAGGCGCACGATATGTTCTTACTTGTAAGCAGTGCCGTAACTAGGGTGGTGCCAGCAATGCTCAGGCACAGGGCGCAGAAATGACCAACAGGACCAACTCCAAGGGCAGCTCTATGTAAGCCCGCAACAGGAGCATAAAAGGCTAGTTACGGCACTGCTTGTAAGGTCCGGTTGTGTCGGATTTCCTTTCCATCGGACTATGAGAGTGAGGGAATAAAGTGTGCAGATGTGCCTACGTATACACATGCACTATAATAATAAATGCGTAATTGGCTAGTCCCTGATAAGAATAAACTGCCTTTGGTTATATCTATACTAATATTATAAAGCTTAGAGTTTGTTTGTTTGAACGCGATAATCTCAGGAACTACTGGTCCGGATTGAAAAAATATTTTTCTGTTGAGTAGCCCATTTATCTAGGAAGGCTATAGGGTATATTACATTACGCTACGACCAATAATTAAAAATGTTGCAAATTGGGGAGAATTAACTCATTTTGGGTCAATTAGTCTGCGATAAAACAAATTCTGAAACCTGTCTCCTCCCTTACCTATATACGCTTGTGGTATACAGGCTACGACAATGATGTATAAGTGAAAAGGTAGATAGCTTACAAGCGCTCAAAAAGCGACACCTCAAACGCGTCAACATATAAAAGCAGCAATTTACATTTTTCTCTTTTTCACTCGTGGTAATTAAATCATGCTTCCCTACTTTTACGACATTTTTAAGGTATTGCATAGCTTCAAAAAACCTTAATTTTTTTTTATGCTTTGTTTAAAAAAAAAAATTAAAAACATTTTTTAAATTTAAAAAGAAAAAAAAAATAAAAATAAAAATATTTTATAATAAAAAAAAAACTTTAAATTTTTTTAAAAAAAAAATGTGTGGCACTCGGGGACTGCCGCGGTAAAGCTATTGCATAGCATTTTTATCAACTTAAGCAATTAAATTAAAAAAAAAAATTAAAGAAAAAAAAATTAAAAACATTGTTTTTTTATAATTCAAAATAAAAAAAAACATTTTTAATTTTTTTTTTTTTTTTAATTGCTTAAGTTGATAAAAATGCTATGCAATAGCTTTACCGCGGCAGTCCCCGAGTGCCACACATTTTTTTTTTATAATAGTGTGACATTGCAATATACAAGGCTATTTTTGGTACAGTGCAAAGCTCAGACACCCCAACCAGATTGTTATTTCAAGAAATCATATAAAAAAAAGAAAATGAAAATATTAAAAACTTGCAAAGTTAAGCATAATTTAAGCTGTAAGTTTAATGTTCTTCGCGCTATGGTGACCATAGTGTCCCATAGTATGTATTCCATGGTTATTATTGAAAAATAAGCGATGATTACATTTTACATCACATTGTGACGTTGTGAAAAGGATTTAGACTGTTAGACTGATTAATTAATTAATTAATGATTGATGAATTAATTAATAAAATATAAAACATGGTTCAAAAACTACCCCATTGGATTGTGTTATTGATTCTGAGCAAACTACTTTCAGGTTTGCACTATGCCAAGAATAACGTTATACAGGTTATCTATGTATGCATTACTTTGCCGTTCTTAAAGACAAAATGTTGTTTATGAAACCTATCTACACCTTTTTACTTAAAACATCATCGGGCTTCGGTAACTGCTTAGCACTAGACTGGTCGTATGCCATAGTATTAAAGAACAAATTATAATACTCATGTAGTGTGACAATCATAGATAGGTATAAAGACAACATGACGTGACGACATGATGTTAATATAGATAAATGACATGAATACAAGATGGCTACTATGATTTGCAATAAGTGTTTATAATGCCTTTCATCGTACTAGGAATCTTGACAAGGTAATGTGTTTTATACTAAGTCAATCTAAACATATTTTTGAAAGCAAGTCTTTTCACAGTTTGGTATACAAATGTAGGCAGAACACTAATCTTTATAGTAGGCACTAGTAACTTGGAGTGACTGGACCCCTTACCATCTAAATGCCGAATCTAATGACCGTCCTGTGAACAGTTGTGACACTTATGGCAAACTAGCTGTCCCGCACAACTTCGTATGCATCAATTATCCCCGTTTTTGCAACATTTTTAATTGCTGCTCCGCTCCTATTGGTCGTAGCGTGATGTTATATAGCCTATAGCCTTCCTCGATACATGGGCTACCCAACAAAAAAATTTTTTTTCTATTCGGACCAGTAGTTTCTGAGATTACCGCATTCAAACAAACAAACTCTTCAGCTTTATAATATTAGTATAGATGACTGTTGTTGTTATCTTTGTTACACAAGTATAGACTTCCATTTTATTTTGTCAAATGTAAGTCCTATCAAAACCCAATGGAAGTCTTGTTGAAGTCAGTCAGTTTCTGACGAATCAGAAACTGTCTCGTGCACAGTGCAGTTGCAGAACGCAAACGACTTTGGTCTTCCTCATCCCAATACGGTATTTTACTCTATAAGTATGAGAAAAAATCTATAAATATATTATTGAGATAGTTAAGGTAAGAAGTAACCCGAAAATGTTAGTTTTAGTTAACTAAATAAATTTTAAAATTGAATTCAAAATGTTCAGTTTTTTTAATCTGTTTTATAACACCATGAAAAAGTAACCGCCATGTTACTACGTCATACTGCTGTGTAAACAAAAAAGTGGCAACTGACAACTAATCGGCGTAATTGTCATTCAAAATGTTAGCCCATTTGTTTACACAGCCAACTGACATCATGATCCAGTGATAGCCTATTTGCGCCTCTGTAGGCGCAAATATGGCGTCCACTGCGACCAGCGTTTTCGTCAAATTACGCGCGAAATTTGAAAATGTAAAATTTAAATGTATTTATATGACACTTATGATTGAATAATAATGTTATGTTTTTTCTGTGGCTAATTACCACTATAGAATTTAATTGAGACACTTTTCAAACATGGGTGTAAGACCCTATTGTCATGTCGGTCGACCTGTTGCGGACTACAGAAGAAATGGGGTGGCCCATTTCATCCCGTGGGTGTCGTCAAGACAACTAAGGGATGTCACACAGGAGGACGGGCAGCAGTGTTCTCGAAGAACTTTAAAAGCCTTACTGCGATCGCCAGTCGAGGCACTTTGACCCAACACCAGCCAAGTGTGAGTAGTTTTGCCCGTCAAATTTATGGCAAACACTTGAAAATTCATGAAATTGGGGAGGGGGGGGGCAATCGCCCCTGTCTGGATAGGACGGTCATTCGATTCAGCATAAGAAATTGCTGTCATTTTGTATGAGGTAGTCAGTCCAGTCTACTATTACTAGAGGTCTGATCTGTGCTTGTTGTCAAAACATTAAAAAGAAAAAAAACATCATAGTATCAAGACACTGATAATACAAATCCCATTTATCACAAAATCATATGCAGCACAACGGTAGACCACACCCCCTGAAGATTTTATATGATGCAAACAAAGACGGCGCTGAAAGGGGCCCGTATCGATCGTCCCCCACCCCCCGTGGGGTTCGCTTGCTACCAATATCCCTGTAATACGATGTACTGTGAACTGCTACTGCGATAGTTTCAGTTTTGAGAGATGGGTTTAATGTAGAGAGACTTTTGATAGTTGTAAACAAAGTTTTTAATGTTGGGATATGAAAATTTGGTTAGAATTGAGTATTTGACTTGAAAATAAAATATTTTATAATAACCATGCAAAAATTATGTTATAAGTTGTTCTGAAAAAATATGTTCATTTATTATTGTAGCGTGTTTATTAATTTTTTATCACAAAAAGAAACACTAAGTAAATGTTAAGGAATTTTATAAGCTACGGGTCTTAATCGCGTAAATATTTTATTTTAAGACTTTTGTTTATTGCCATGTTTATATACCACGCCCGTTGCAATACGGTCGAAACGTCGGGCAATAAACAACGGTATTTAGCCTTAAAATAAAATATTTACGCGATTAAGATCCGTAGCTTATAAAATTCTATAATGTGTACAAATCGCGAAAGTTTAAGAACATAGGTATATTGCAAACTAAGTAAATGATTTGACCATAGAAAACTTGACGTCACACGCAAGCATTCTATACAAATTTGTATGGAGCGGGTCATTTTTTTCTAAAAAAGAAGCTGATTTGACATCAGTTAAATACTTTATAATTTATAGCTGTGCGTGGGACTTTTGTAGTTGAAAAACATATCGATAAAATCAGTACATACCTACCTACCATAAACAATCTACAAATTTTGACTCTTTTTCCGCTCTTATTAGGGTTCCGTAGCCAAAATAGCAAAAACGTAACCCTTACAATTTCGTCATGTCCGCCTGTCTGTCTGAGTGGCTGTCCGTCCGTATGTCACAGGCATTTTACTCAAAGACTACTCAATGAATATTGATTAAAATTGGTGAAAAGGTGTCTTGTAGTAGCCGCTACTCACTTTGATAGCTAAATAATAAAAATAAATATTTTTTGGGGGGCACTCCATACATATAACAGAAGATGATTTATTTTCTGTGGTATATAATTTGAAAGGTCATTCAAAAACATTCTAGGGTTTTCAATAAACTTTTTTATTAAGTGGTTATTTATGGAAATAATCGCTCCAAAAGTTGTATAACTGAGTGCCCCCCTTATCTTGTGAACCGTTATAACTACTTTAAACTAGAATTATTTCGGACATGATCGGATATACCTACCGTCATTGAGTAATGGATTTATTAACACACGCTCGCACGTGAACATACGCTCTTCTGCTGATGCAATTATTCAAAGCTGCGGAACCTTACACTGAGCATGGTCCGACATGCTCATGCCCAGTCTTGTAGATCTTCTTTCCTGGAAGATTTATGGTCTAACAGCTTTCGCCTGCGGCTTCGCCGGTTTATCGGTTATCGCGATAAAAACTATCAAATGCCCTTCCTCAGGACATATTATAGTTTCATCTAAGTTGGTTTTGCGGTTTAAGCGTGTAAACGTAAGAGACAGACAGAGTTACTTTCACATTGACCTATTATATTAGTTTGGATACACATACATAGATATGCGGGAGAAGTGGCGGTTATAGCTGGTATTAAAGAGGACTGTTTTTTTGTTGTTATGGATAGTAGGTGTAGATCTGGCTTCAAGCTTAAGAACATAGGCTATATTTTGCGATATACGAATAGGAAATTAATGTTCACCCGGACAGAGCCATGGAAAACAAGTCATCTATTATTTTAATAGACAGTATAGAAAACGGCAGATGCAACGTACAGCGGTCTTGAGGCACAACTTTGTGTGATCCACAAATTGTTTGTTTAGGGTTCCGTGGCCAATATGGTCAAACGGAACCCTTATAGTTTCGCCATGTCCGTCCGCCCGTTCGCAGCTTAGCTCAGACAAAATTTTCGTACAAATTCCATTGAAAATTATTTTATACTTAGTAGATATAACGTTGTAAGTATGAAACAAAAACAACAGAAAACCCACTTCTTAAGCCACATTATTCGGATGAAAGGGGACTACGGAACCCTATTTATGTATAAGATAAGCGGTGCACGTAACTATTGTCCGTCATTCGCATGTTCTCAACTGCAAAATAATATCTTTACAATAAAAAAACGCAGTATAGATCGTAACCAACGATAAACAGTTAGAGTGAGTAGGTACTTCCTAAATATCACACTGTACCTATCATTAGAAACGCCACATTTTTACAATTGCTATCCAACAAAAAGCATCTATCAATTTAAACATCAACAATACTTTAGCACTTCGCATCACTTTCTTAAAAGCAAAATAACATCAAACAATACACCTTTCTACTGACAGCCTAAAATATTTACAAAACGCAATCATCATTTCGCCGGCACACAATGAAACAAACGAAAGACATCATCTCACTCCCATACACACAATAGACTATTCCGAACTTGGAAAAATATCCTCGAATGAAGAGTTCACATCTAACATCCCAACGACAAAATAATAAAATTCTAAAATAGCCTACCACCGCGAATACAATAAGTCATTTTGCATTTGCAAATTTGAAAGTAAAATCTTTTGAGCTACTGTGTCCCAACTTTGTACAAAACTATTTCGTTTCATAAGCCAAACATTGTGTAAAATGGACTTTGTGTTGTTGTGTTAACCGTTAGAATGCTATAGGTGGGTATTTTTGACCCGTATGGGTAAGATTGTTCTTCAAACAATACATAATACGTCATGAGCGCAGTTTATGGTCGCGAGGTATCGCTAGCGGTTTGACACATCGCTTAGCGAATATGATTTGTGAAGGGTTAAAATCCTTGGGTTTGAATGATTGTTCTGCTGGTTGCCTGTCTACTCGAGTAACTTAGAATAAAATATATCTAGACAGTATTTTTATTGTTAACACAGATAATTAAAAACTTGTGTTGTGGTGTTTTTATCATGAATTAAAGGTGTTAATACGTATGGACCCTTTATATCTGATACTTTGTTTATTTAATAAAATCGCTATAAAAATTATAATTTGTCAATTTAAAAAGAGTAGCTTAATATCTTAACATTAACAGCTTCTTCCAATGCGCTTTAGATTTAAAACTGCCGTCAAGACATTTTCAAACATTTTTTTGATATGCTTTTATCTAATAATTTTAAAAAAAATATCTGTAATTTAGTGAAGCATTTTCAGTGCCCATCTTGACGAGACAATGTAAGAATAAAGGGGTCGAGACCTGGTGTCCTGAAACACAGGCCCCGAGCCTAGCTTAGGCACCAGTCTCCCACAATATGTTAGAATAATATTATCTGTATAATCAAGACAATTCTAGTTAGCTTTGTTGAAAACTTGTACCGTATCTACACAAAATTACGTTATTTTTTTTAATGTCCCAAGATATTATTATTATTAATGTTTAATGTAACTATTTAATTTAATTACTAATAAAAATCTAAGTCACAACTAGAAAAAAATGACATCGATTTGTTGCTATAGAAGTACAAACATAGTACCAACTTACACAGGTTAAAAAACCAATTAAAACCTCATAAACCAGTTTCAATCACACCAAAAGTCAACTGACATATCAACTTGGCTACAATTCACGCATCACGGTTGCTAACCCTCGCATCACTGGTCAACAAGAATACCAACAAAAATGAAACGAGCATACCATGATCACAGGGACCGTAACCCTTACCACGGTTAGTTACCGACAGGGTTAAGTGTAATCGGACATAAAATCACCCAGAGTGCAGTTAAATGCGTTTCAATAGCTCGTTGGGGACTACAAAGATCAATTTTATGAGTAGCTACATTGTTTTTGATAGAATGAAGGGTTTGCTAAATTGTTTCTTTTGGTTTGTAATGACTGTTGCGATATTGTTAATGAGAAAGTTGATCTGTTATTCTATATTGTAGACCTCATGACTAAAATTAAGAGAATTTCAGTTCATTTATTTTTGGTTTTCAAGTTCGTCAACAACGAAAACCCAGCCTTTAAATGAACGAAACCTTCTGTCTGTTTCTAACGTTTTCTAACTTTAATTGCTGAATATTTTTTAATTAGCCATTGGTTATCTTGCAATGATATCTTGGTTATCTTGCATTGAGATACTACACATTATGAAATCTAACATTCTTATCAATGTATAAAAGTTACCTACATATTTTATAAAAAAACAACCAATCACTTAAAACTAATTAACTGAAAAGTTATGGCCAATGTAATTCCCACAATTGAGACGAATCTAACGACATCTATCCAGCCGTTTGGACTGTAAATGCCAAAGAAATGGAAATACCTACATACGCTCCAAAATTATCTTAATTTTACCGCAGTCGGGTAAAAAGAACATAGGCAACAGCAAGCCTGACATTGCTTACATCCATAAACTTACCATCAGGCAGGACATACTAGTTTACAGCCTTCAAAAACCTATCTACCCCTGAAAGCTCGCACTTCAGCATTTCCATAAACAAAAACGGTTTTACGATGGAGAAGCCGGCTCGTATTATTACCATGACAATGACAATGTACAGATCTCGAATAGAAATACCTCGGCTAGCGCGAGCGGCCGGAACACCCACAAAGGGACATTCGATGGTCACAGCCTTCCGCAGTTACGCACTGTTTTGTTATCGGTGGATGTATGGAACGAACTATAAGAGAACGAGGAGCAGTTTTAATACCTTCACACATGCATAACATTTTTGGCGTATGTCTTTATTTGATGAAATACAATTGATAACATAAAATACTTCAGACAAAAAATTAAAAGCAATTTCAAAAGAATTGTACTTCTGTGATTGAGGCAACTTACCAGAACCTATCTGTAAGTTGGTAAGAGCACCAATAGAATAGTAGAATATATTAGATATATTTCGGGACTTAATCGCGTGAATTATTTAAAGGTACGAACCTTTTATTTACCCGACGTTTCGATTCACGCGATTAAGTCCCGAAATATATCTAATATGTATAAAAATCGCGAAAGTTTAAAAACAAGGATAGTAGAATGTCTAAATAGCATTGCTGTCTACACCTCTTTATAATTTCTATATAATTAAATTGTACTGATACCTTTTATATTAATTTTCTACTATATATTTTGTTATGAATGTTAATGTAAACAATAAACTAAATAAACCAGTTTTATGTTGACGCATGTATATAATCTACAAAGCACAATTTTGTTTTTAAATATTAAAAAACCGGGCAAGAGCATGTAGGACCATGCTTAGTGTAGGGTTCCGCAGCCTTAAATAATTGCATCAGCAGAAGAGCGTATGTTCGTGGCACTTACGCTCTTTTGTTGAGAAAAGCAGTTTTTCGGCTATAACTCAATAATTGTATATCCGATCATGTCCGAAATAATTATAGTTTAAAGTATTTGTTAAGCGCTACCTTTGTGATTTTTTTTGGTAGTTCAAAAGTTAAGGGACACAATTTATGCAACTTTCGGAGCGATTATTTCCAAAAATATTTACTCAATCAAAAAAGTTTATTAGAAACCTTAAAATGTTTATAAAAGACTGAACGAATGATATGCCACATGCCATAGTCATGCCAGAGTCTAGAGTGAGAGACAGACAGACAGACGGACATGACGAAACTATAGGAGTTCCGTTTTTTGCCATTTTGGCTACGGAACCCTAAAAATGTATATTATGTCAAATTTGCATGCCAGTATAATAGATGAAGGACTGTTAACACTACTGTATACCCTTGACCACCAAATAAATGATTTATGATTATGATTGCCGAAAATTGTAATATATGTGATAAAATAGATGAATACAAGCATGCTCGAGCATAATGCATGACCAAATCTTGAACCCACGAAGAGCACTCGCGCTTAGTAGGTAGGTATAGTAATTCAGAAAAAGTAGTAAGTAGAGTACTGTTTTAGGGAGTCGTAATCTTGTTTGCCATACACACGACCATTCATTGTTTAACTGCTCTACATTAGGAAATCCACGTGGAAATTCCTAACAGTAGAATAGGCGAAATAGTATTTGTCTCTGTCATAAATTTATATAGAAAACTTCCATATTAGTATAAAAAAAAATTCTTCTAGTATCTGAAAAAAGAAATAGTATCTGTCATAGTGTTGGTGGACTTTTCAAACGCATCTAATACAGTTAGTCATTATATACTCCTATCAATATCATATCAACCCTCTCCTATTACAATATATCATCACTACTACGGTGCACTAAAACGGTTTTCTTCATATCTTCAGGGGCATCAACAGTCGTTTATTTTTTCTTTCTGCATCGATAAGTTATTAGCAGAAGAATCTCAATTATAATAATCTAGTGTGCGTGTAGCGCAAATTAATAATGTTTTCGGAATTTTGTAAACCTTGGTCGATACCTAAGTATTGTTTTTAAACCATTATTAAAAGTGGCAAATGTCTTGAATTACTGGTCTTAACCTCGTCGGCTCAGTGCAAATCTTCATCATGGCCATCACACCGCCATATCTCACAAATTACGCCACAACTAAACCCCATACATTCCACAGCGGTCCTTTGTTCAAGCAGTAGTTTAGCGAAAGCAATTTCGTGTTTTATGCTTCCAGCAGATACGGTGACGAGATGTGAATACTGTTCACTTCAAACAATATAAAGAAGAGTTATTACGTAGCTAGAACATAATATAATACGTCATCTCCTTTATTTTGTGAATAAAGAAAAGAGACAAATGTAATAATGTCACTGAAGGCACTGCTTGTAATGTCTATAGTTGAGATTGTCGTGAACATAGTAGTTATTAAAAAACTGACTGCCTTCTTATTTAACTATCTTTCGTTAAACTAATCTTGGGACAATTCACTCAACGCTATCTGATCTTAAACTAAGCAGAGCTTGTATTATGGAAATCAGACAACTGATGAAACATACTTATATATTTCTAAATAGATAAACAACACCCAGACACAGAATAAACCATCGTGCTTATCACACAAAGTTTTAACCCGGGTGGGGATCGAATCTACGACCTCTTGCTTGTAGCAGTTGGATACACTCCCACCGCGCCACAGAAGCAGTCTAACTGTACAAAGACTCGCCCGTGTTTTCTATTTTACACATATTTAATGTTTTTTCACACTTGAAACTGATCACTGCTCAATTTACCGCCATTTTCACAACTACAGATGACAGTTATTATCTTTAATCTTCTTTCCTCACTAGCCCTATTAAGTGTAGGTATATTTTGTTTCCCGTATACAAAATGAAGGTCAAAAACACCGTTTTGGTGAGACCAATTACATTCAAATCCGTTTAGTAATTCCCTAGTCACACATCCAAAGTTACAAATAAATAAAAGAAGACTGAAGACAGTCTGTTTATCCCAGTTAACTTCTGGATCAATTAATCAAGTTTAATGTGAAATAGCTTGGAGAAATCATAATTTGTTAAAATGTTCTCTGTAACGAAGCAATAACAAAAACCGTGATAGTTCTTTAACTACCGACTAGATGGAGCATGCGAGGGCCCAAACTTGCGAGCATCAAGGGTTAGAGAAATTTGACGTCTAGTAACATAGTCCAGATAGGTGGTTCGCTTCTGGCCCCGGTTTGGCTACGGAAGTCTCGGGTTCGATTCCTGAGTCTGGATTTCAAATTTTTCTATCTTTCAAAAATGCATTTATTGTATTTGTAAAGCTTGGAGAAATACCTAACAGGTCTATATTCAGAACTGGAGATTGAAACTATAATTATATCCTTCCCAACTGCCTTGCCTGTGAGTACTATAATATATTCATTATCTTCATATTTAGTGTTTCGGTGAACAAAGGGTGATTGAGGAGCTCGGGCACTCCTATTAGAGATGCGTCGTCGTATATCTGCGCGTGATTAGTTTATGGGACGGCTGAGGTAAGGTGCGCGAGAGTTGCGGTGTAGCGCGATCTTGTTACGTGTTCATAGCAAGTGATAGGAAGTAGATGCGTAAATTGTATTTACTTATTTAGCATTTTTACTGTCAAAATTAAAAAAAAAACTGGAGCAAATTCGAATGTAAAGGAACAAGAACAAAGAAGAACATTAAAAATTAAGCATTTATTGTACCTTTCTGTCGAGTTGGCTTGACAGAAAGGTACAATAAATACTTGTTATTTATATATATATTTTTTAAATATACCTATAGTTTGTATTTTTACATAATTTACCATTTTTAGTAAACTTTCCTTGTCAAATTATAAGTATATTTAAAAAATTAAATAAATAACACTTTTCATAAAATAGCCAACTCGACAGAAAGGTACAATAAATATGAAGAAGTTGGAGGCACCTCATTCCCATTTAAAAATCCTTAAGTTCCATGGTTCCTAATTGCGAGTTTACAAAATAACACATTCTTTGGTTTTTTTTTTTAGTTTTGTTATTAATTTTTAACTTAAAACCGCAAACGTTATAGGTACACTGTATTTTATTACCTTGTACTGTTATTAATGTATTTACTAATTTGTTATTTACATAAAAGTTTAAATATCACATAATATTATCTATAAGAAACAGCAGCTGTATATTGTATTCGATTGGTATTCTCTTAAATGGTACAAACAAATTATTCTTATGACTTCATATGACAGTTCATTTTCATACTCAATACTTCTTAACTGTGGAATGTTCTATCTAAAAAAATCCCGGTGGTACAACTAAAACTCAAAAGAATTCTTAGCAATATTATACAAACACGTAATAAGCTCCTCGCAAGTTTTACGACGAAGATTCCAGTTCGCATGAATCTCTCAGTAACATTGTGGTCAGCAGGCGTCGTTGCAAGCCTCTACCTACATAACGGCGACATTTTATTTCCCCGGCTTCTAACGAGATGGCCTTTGTGACAGTTAATAAATATTTTTGACACGGTTTTTTGTGCACTTTTTACCTCACAAGACTTATGGATATTTGCAAGAAAAGAAATTGTAGCTTGACAGAAACCTTATTATAAGATTTTTTCAAAAGCATTCGACAAAGTAATACGACTACACACATTTAAAAATGGCCGAATGAACAGTAACGTTGCTCTGCAATTTACTTTGTTTTATTGAATGTGAATTCAGGACCTTTAAATAGACTAAATAACTTTTGATAAATTATTATATTTAAGGAGTACCCCAAGTTTTACTGAACTCTAGTACTGGGACGAAGATAGCAAATGACTATCGCAAATCGTAATTATGCCGTTTGTGATTAACATTAATTCATTCTTTTTTTTAAAGATAACTAGCAATGTGGGATTATGGTCCCACATTACTAGCAATCCTGTTAACCCCTTCAACTAAGCTTGTGTTAGAAGTGGGTTCACGTCGCTATAGGTCTCGCAATCGTGAGACCGATTGCTACCGCCGCTTCAACACATCATAATTATAATTAATCATCACTTCTCGTGGGTGTCCTTAAGGCAACTAAGGGATTTTCACACCGGAGGAGCAGCGTCCTCTGCTTACTTTAAGGCCTTACTGCGATCGCCAAACCGTTCACCAAGCATGGCGATTATGGCACTTACCTTTAGGATCTTTAATAAATAGGTTCTACTCCCAAGATCCGTAATTAGCAATGAGACGTCATATGGGTTGACATGATAAATAATCTTAAAATTGTAAATTTTAATGTACTTTTTATATTACAAAGGAAGAGTTTGTAAGCCTACCAGTTACGAATTGAATGTAGGAGGTAAGTAATGTCTAATTTTGATCATTCGCAATGAAGATAACTTGCAGAACAACCACAAGTTCACCCAGGGGAAGAGCTAGTTACAGAGAAACAGCTGGAATCACACTCGCATTTTCTCACACTGCGTTTCATATCACTACCCTAAAACGCTACGAGTCAGTGATGACAACAATCTCGTTGCGGTAGTTCATAGCATTAACTAAGTGCATTAACATGCGCCAAATAAACCACCGCACATGTTTCACGCCTGATCTGTTAATCCAGGGGGCTTGTTTCCATTGTTAGGGACGCTACGATATAACCTCGAATGCTTCCAGTTGTACCTATGGAAAATTAGCTGCCTTTTTTTCAAATCTTCGTATCTCTAAAATTTGTGTTTAGTTTTATTTTTAATTCTGTTTTCTCGTATTCTTTAAAAAATGCCATAAAATCACTTTGGAATTTGCCTTTTTAAAAAGTGTTGACAATCCTTGCATTCGTATAGGTATTGCGAACGCTCGTAATTTTAAAAAAATGTAACTTGTTTATGAAAATAATGGTTTCATAGTCTATAATAATATACTTGTTATTATTGGCCTAGTGGTTAGTGACCCTGTCTGCTAAATTAGAGGTCGTGGGATCGATCCCCACCTAGGATAAAGCTTTGTGTGATGAGCACGATGGTTTATTCGGTGTTTGGATGTAGTTTATCGTTGATATGTATGTATTTAGAGATATATAAGTAAGTTTATCAGTTGTCTGGTTGCCATAGTACAAGCTCTGCTTAGTTTGGGATCAGATGGCGTTGTGAGAGTTGTCCCAAGATATAATATTATTAATATATATATTTCTGTAACGATAAACAATTAAGTAAGGTACATCGGCTTCCAGCATTTGCGCAGGAACGAGGTTATACTTTTTCTTGAAAATAAATATACAACACTGCACAAATCGTGTCGTGTTAAACAATGGACTCGGCTCACCACCCAATTCCTCCCCGACAGATCCGCTGTGAGCTAGCGGCATTAACATTCAATAAGCCGTAATGCGTTGTAACAACACCACTAGCACAGATTTGCACATAACGTCAACAACGTCGACACAACTTCGTACTTTGTTATCTCATCCTTCACACTAAAATTTCCTTGAAACGCTTGAACCACATTTGTGCTAGTTGTATTGATACCTATCGCATTAGGTTCGTAAATCGCACAAATTTAATTCGCCTTTTTATGTAATAAAACTTAAAATGTACTGAACTTCTTCGTCACATACAAAGATATAGCTATATTATGTGTGTTCTGAGGTCACATATGTTCATTTTGCTTGCTTGAAAAACAATTGAAAAAAGGCGGGATCTAGTTTTTTTCTTACTTATTGCATCTTCAGAACGTCAATATTTATTGGTATTAAAACCAGCCAGTTACATTCAGTACAACCAAAGAGGTTTGATTACTAACAATACATTTAAAACAGTTAAACTTTCGCGTTGCATTATTGTAACTATTTTATACTTCAAGTCCGCTTGTGACCACGGCCGGTGCAACCTGGTCGAAACGTCAAGCAATTTTAAGGTAAACAATGCACGTTAATTCCCGTATAATAAATAGTTATAATACATTCAAAATAAGAAAATACTTTTGCCCGTACCTATATTTGATGTTAATTCGGTAAGGACGAAATTATACTATGAAATTGAGATGTCTTGTGCTAGATTCTAAGCTGGTTGTCATAACTAGAAATTAGCAAGGTTTTATTTAAGCCAACCAGCATAATTTGGGGTAAAATCATGTTGACTAATATTTCGGGCAAACTATGAGCGCTTAAATCAAACAATATATCGATCACGGAAAGCTGTTACCGATATATACTTGTATTCTATTCCATAGTACACCACAATGAAGTCGTGGGCACATCATCGCCCTTCGTTGCCGCTGTCAGCTGTCAATCATACCAGTAAGCGGATTTGTACGCCTCCTTGTGACGTGGTACGACGGTAAAGAGGCAGCGATAATATGTGAAAGACTCTCTTAAATTGTCGCATCCTCCGATCGCTTATGTTGCACGAAGATTTAGATATGAAAGTCAATTGGTAAGTACGGGGCCACTTTTCATAATAGATACAGAGAATAAAATACTATTCGTATTGTACTATACTGTGCCACATTTTTAATATTTCGAGAAAAAGTGAGAATTTATGATAATTCTTCTTCCTTATATCCTTAAACTTTTTTAAGTAAAAGTAATCCTCTAAAGGTTACTCTTACTTTTAAGTACGGAATCCTAAAAAGTGACGGTTTTATTTAGAAGAAAGAAAATGGTCCTTATATCGGCAATTTAATACAGAAAAAGAAAAAAAACTTGAGAGGTGACCCGGATGGAACGAAGTTCTTATCTTATTTTTTTTTTATAATCTTCGCAACACCACACTGTTCAATGCGAAATAGAAAGATGAAACGAAAATAACTTACAAAAAGACGATTGTGTACCGAAGGCTCGAACCCACAACTACACAATTGTCACCAATACTGTGTACCGAAATTATGCCTCTAGACCAAATCGACAGGTGACTTCTTCGTCAAATTAGATGTTCATATCTTACGCGCACGCCGCACGGCTTGTGTGTGTCAAAAAGTGTCGTTACAACTTTTCATGACATTTTTTTCCGTCTAGCCCCCTTTCACAACGCGCGATAAGGAACTTTGTTCCAAAAACTCGTACACACATTAAAACTAGGAACCAGTTCAGAATATATGACAGATGCCTGACGCGGTTTTCAACTGGGCCCTTTAATACCTAAGTTACACACAATTAAAAAAACATAATCCAACGTAACCCCTATAATAACTAAAAATACAATAAAAAAAGAAACAGAAAAAAAAATCACAAACAATAAACGCAATTCGCGATACATAATAAACAAATACTAAAACAATAGTAGGGATGTATAATGCGAGCTGCACACAGATTTAAGTCTTTTCAAGTCTGTTTGAATAATTTAAGTTCCACAAAACAGCCATTGATAAAATTGACAGAGAACATAAAAAATAGAGTTTCATTTAAAACCGAATTGATAAAGACATTTTACTGTCCTCATGATTGTATCCCCGCTAGTAACTTTTCGCTTACACCAAACATCACTCCAGAACTGAACATGTCGCAGACTTTCTTTGTTTAGCTTCCAAAGTAACAACTACTTTCTTTTCTACAGATTGCTACTTACTCCCTAGTTGTAACACTTTGATGTAAGGTATTGTTACAGCATAATTATTCTATGTACACAACTTAGATTAGCAGCGAAAAAGATACACTTCACAAGAGTAGAGGCTTCTAGATATTGAATTAAAAGGTGGAGAGGGCATGACCTCGCTGGGGACTCCAAGAATAAATAAATATCTTGGGACAATTCAGACATGGCCATCTGATCCCAAACTAGGCACAGCTTGTACTATGACAAGTAGACTACTGATATTATGAAAACAACTCAACCACCGCTGAAGAACTCAAGATTTTGAAGGGGGGGACGAAACTGTGTCAATTTCATATCGGGATATTAGACAGACACAATAAAAAAATATATAGACTTCTAAATATTGAATTAAAAGGGGGAGTAGATGACCTCGCTGGGAAATCCAAGCTTTTGGATTAAGGGAGAATAAATAAATCTCTTGGGACAACTCAGACATGGCCATTTGAGCCCAAACTAAGCACAGTACTATGGCAACTGGACAACTGATATTATAGAAAATGT
This sequence comes from Herminia tarsipennalis, assembly GCA_945859575.2. Classification (NCBI taxonomy): domain Eukaryota; kingdom Metazoa; phylum Arthropoda; class Insecta; order Lepidoptera; family Erebidae; genus Herminia; species Herminia tarsipennalis. The sequence goes on along the minus strand of OX243843.2, from coordinate 2,515,148 downwards.
CTCAACCCCACTAGAGAACTCAAGATTTTGGAGGGGGGGGGCTACCTCAAATTTTACTGCTTCACTTACACACTTATATCGGGTTAATAGACAGACAAACAAACAGACGCGTCTTAGGGTATTACGCGCACAGTCATAAGTCACTGTAGGCCTAGTCTCTTTAAAACGAAATTCACGAATTTTTGGTTAAGCACAAGAAGTCTGAACCCATAGACAATTCTCAGGAACGAGTGGATTGAATTGATGTTTCAGGCTCAGTATATTATCAACTCATTTTTGATCGAAACTTTGTTTTTTCTCCTGCGTCCTGACTTATTAACTTATTGGGGGTGATATCAGACAATGGCTTTAAATGTAGGTACATCAGTTGGTACCATGGTATCATTACACTCGGTACATGTCTACCTGCATTTTTAAGTCTCTTTCTCTGTCAGTCGTTCACTCTAGTTCAGGTATTACCTAGCACAGGCACCCATAAGCACTCCTCTTGTTCTTAGAATTAATTTGGAACTTTGTATGTGAATAAATGAATTATGAACTCTTGTCAGAGTAGTCGTGGTTTCATGATAACGCATCTGTTAAGCATCCTGCAGTATTCGCGTTGTGTTGCCACTTGTTGCGGTCTTTTATTTTTATGTAAGTAAAAAATACTTACGTTCCATATCTCATTTCCAAAACATTTTAGAGAGAGGGTATTTATAACAATCGATTTACTAATCTCTAAAAGTTTTTACAAATTAATCAAAAAGCTGTTATGTACGTCAAAACTGGGGTGGATTAACAAGCATTAAATACATACATTAATACGCCATTCATGCAATAATAAACCATATCAACACGTACATAAAAACCAAAATAGATCAGCCGATTATCAGGTTATTTTTCGAAGAAACACATCGATATCAAATGTTAAAGGAATTTCAACTTTAACACCTTGAAATAACGCTACACGAGTTCTTGTATATTTATGTCCGGTTTTAATATCCACACCGTTAAATACAAAGATATATTTACACACGAATAACTAAAACTAACCCTTATGCCTTTAAAAATAAAAATCACATTTAGCTGAAAAGCTGGTAAAATTATCGTAGAAACAAAATACAGGGGGCAGCTAATCGTTTGTGGGACTCTTCTAAGCTCATCGGGTTACTAAAATAATGTTTATGTTTACACTAAGCTTATATTTGCCATAGGGTCGACATTAAACCATAAACCCAAAGGATTCACACACATCCCCATGGCACTCCCCTACTAACGTAAATACATTTTGGTGAAGTCCGCTAATAGATTCTGTTAAATTGAAATGGTTGTTAATAAAATATAACTCTTTAAAAGCTTTATTTGCAAACAGGATGATAAAAATATATTTTTGTTACGGACATTTGTGCTATAAAATAGTAATGTAGAGCTTAATAAAGCAGTCAGATAATACAACGTTGTTTTATCTTTTTTATAATTTGATAATTACCTTAAAAACTCTATATAATGTAAGGAAAAATGTAATTTTCCTTGAATAGTGCAGTAGCATCATCAGTGACGAACAAACCTCTTCGAATGATATTTGTTATTTTTGTGTGTTGTTATTTTTGTTTGAAGTGTTTTAATTACCGTGTCAGTAGAAAATCATCTTTTAAATAAATAAAATTACCTACCTCTTTATATAACTAGGCTGTATTCGTCATTCCATATTCAACCAAAAATCAACCTTCCATTAACCAACAATGAAAGGAGTGTTGTAAAATGGCGACATTTTAACGTATCACTATTTTTAATGCTACGCGTTTAACTTGTAAAATCACAGAACAAATATACTCTACGAGTGCAAAATATACTTGAAGTACGTGATAACTAGATAAGAACGAGACTTCGTGATTGAAAGAATAAAACTTAGGTAGCTAGAAGAAAATAAGCTTGAAATTAAAAGATAATAAACTTAAAACTGGCGAATGCACAGAATGTGCGAGCCATAATCCCTACCAAGTAATATTGGCAGGAGCAGAAAAAAATAAGAAACAATGAAATGAAAAGGCGCCAAATTCAGTTGTCATTATTTTCACAGCTCCGTGTTCAATATGTGAAAATGAAAATACACGAAATAGGTCGTGTAATCTATACCAATAGTATAAAGCTGAAGAGTTTGTTTGTTTGAACGCGATAAACTCAGGAACTACGGGTCCGAATTTAAAAAATACTGTTGGATAGCTCATTTATCGAGGAAGGCTATATGCTATATAACATCACGCTACGACCAATAGGAGCGGAGCATCATTAAAAGATGTTGCGAAAACAGGGAAAATTGACGCATACGAAGTTGCGCGGGTAAGCGTGGGGACGGAAGCGGTGTATTAAGAGTGGGGACTGAGAAGATGAAGATAATTATAAGCGAGGTTAAGCAATGTTACCACAGGCGGTCCATAGATGGGTGACTGTTTTCGCACATTGTTGAAGAATTTGCCATATACATTTACGAAGTAGCTTTGTTTACTAAAACTAATCAGTCTAAATTTTCACAAGTAAGTAGTCAGCGTAGGTGTGACAAGTTACAATAAATTACATAATTGTATAAGAAGTGCAAAGAGTGTAAATATTTTTAAAAGCAAACTGTTTACATTTTTGATTGAAAAAACTTATTATTTAACGATGGATTATCTAAATGACAACATGGTGTAATAAAAACCTTTATATTTTACTAGCTTTCGCCCGCAACTCCGCCCGCGTGGGTGTCGGTTGTCGTGATAAAAACTATCCTTTCCCGGGACTCAAACTATCTCCATTCCAAATTTCATCTAAATCGGTTTAGCTGTTTGAGCGTGAAAGCGTAACAGACAGACAGACAGACAGACAGAGTTACTTTCACATTTATTATATTAGTATGAATATTTGTATGCATAATTATAATAAATTCTCTTAATATAGGTATACCTACTGTTATTATTTTTATATTATTTTTAATAAGAATTAGACATATTAAATTGAATTTATATATTTTATTATCAACATTTAAAAAAAACTTCTTGTAATTTTATCTTATTTTATTAGTTACATTTTGTATGTATAACTTATATTCACAAATAAAGATATTGATTGCTTGAAAAATCGGTCTATATTAGGTACCTTTGATTATAATAATGCCTAGATTCCTAATCCGGCATCTAAAATTGAAGCAAAGACACTATCAAAAAGTACGGTCAAGTGGACGTACTTTGTGACAGCCATAGTTATTCTAGCGCGCCATTTTTAACGAGTGTCAAACGTCATTAGCTTCATTTTTTTGTAGTCTTACTGAGGGAATGCTCCATCTAGACATTATATGACCTACCTACCATTAATTCAAAAATAAGAAGGAGAATACAAAAAAACCAAATACGTATAAACACATTTAAACACATGAACCATCGACAAGTTTTTCAAAACCTTTTTTTTAAGAAGAACTTGCAGTCCAAAAACAGATTATAAACCTCTCAATAATACGATTCTACATAAATGCATTAAGCTTCACCCACAATACGCAGGGATGAATTTAAATGCGGATAATCTGCTGAGATGTGCCAAAATGTGTCAACTTAAGCAAGTATCTGTGTCCACTGTTCTGTCTGTTCTGCAAGTTAGAAGCTGTAGAGGATACGAGAGAAACAAACTTTAAACGAAGCCAATTTTCAAGTTTGTATAATTATTAAGGACACCCTACTCGATGATTTTATTTTCTTAGTTGCAAGTCAAAGCTCAAAATTAATATCAATTGGTCAACCAAGTGAGAAGTAACACAATTTTCCTACATATCTACTGAAAAATACTTATAGTATGAAAGAAAAACAAAACAAAAACCCACTTCATACCACTTGCCCTTGCCCGGTTTTTTATTGTCTCAACTTAAGGAGTACAGTCACAGAAGCAGAGGTATCTGCCACATCTATATTTAATATTATAAAGAAGAAGGATCTGTATTTTTGTATGAAACGATAATAAGGAAATCTCTTGTTCCCACTTTAACTCTACATTAATCTATACTTAGTATTATAAAGCTGAAGAGTTTGTTTGAACGCTATAATCTCAGGAAGTACTGGTTCGAATTGAAAAATTGTTTAAGTGTTGGATAGCCCATTTATCCAGGAAGGCTTTAGGCCATATAACATCACGCTACGACTAATAGGAGCAGACTATCATTGAACGAAGTTGCGTGGGTCACAAGTCTTTATTCTTGTAAAACGCCGTACACTTATACTTTGGTCCTCAAATGCATTTGTCCGAACCTTAGCTACGGTCAAACATTATCACAGACCAACGCCTCCATTATACTCGCGAGTCATTATCCTCGTGATGATAGCCAGGTGACTAATACTGGACTTACGTCATCATACTTAGATACAACTAAATAATGTTTTATACCTCTATAGGTATCTGGTTTGGTACTTAAAAATTAAAAAAGGTACCTATGTATCTTTTGTTTGGTTTTCTATATGTAGTTTTTATTCCTTGAGTTACATTATTGCAATTTTCGTAGGGATCTCTATTTTTTTGACAATAAAATTTAGCATATGTTACTCTCCGATAACGTAGCTTTCTAATGGTGAAAGAATTTTTAAAATCGGTCCATTAGTTTTTCAGTTTATTCGTTACATACAAAAATACAAATCTTTCCTCTTTATTATGTTATTATGTTTGTAATAAAAGCTATAATGAAAGATGGACCCATTAGACGGCAGTGGTGGACCTGTTTTCATGCCTAATTTTGAAATTATTAGGTTTTTTGGTACCAATAGCTCGCAGTTAAAAGTTAACTAAACTTCGGACGTTACTTTCATGGCAAGGCTACAGTTTCTGAATAGGATTCTGAGTAATAAACTAACGAATAAAGCTAACAACGCCTTACTCTTTCATTATAACATAAACAACAGTTGTAACACTAATACATAACAACGTAGTATGATCTAACAAGCAACAGGAACCGGGATAAAACCGTTGTTATCCCGAATTACCCCGTAACCTGGTAACTCCGGTATCGTCACAGAGGGTAATGGCGGCTAATTGGGCGGAATAACCATATTAAAGTGTAACCCGAGCTTCGTTTAACTAACCGATGAACATCGATTTACAATATCGAATTAAAATCATGTGGGTGGGAAAAAATGTCTCCAGATCGAGTTGGTTTATTATTATAATTAATCGGTAAATTGAGTTGTGAAAATGGTGACGAACTGATTTGTTATTATCTGGCCTGTTGGTCTAGTTGTTAGTGACCCTGACTGGATGGATCAAGATAAAACTTTGTATGATGAGCACGATGGCTTATTCTGTGTCTGGTGTAATTCATCTATAATATGTATATGGTGTATTCATCTATGTATTTAAAAATATATAAGTAGGTATGTTTATCAGTTGTCTGGTTACCATAGTACAAGCTCTGCTTAGTTTGGGATTAGAAGCCGTTGTGTGAGTTGTCGCAAGATATTATTATTATTATTTTATTGCTCTACATTTAACGTGTGGTTTATTCTGTGTCGGTGTGTTATTTATCTATAGTATGTATGTATTTAGAAATATATTAGTATGTTTATTAGTTGTCTGGTTGCCGTAGTACAAGCTCTGCTTAGTTTGGGATCAGATAGCGCTGTGGGAGTTGTCGCAAGATATTATTATTATTATTTTACAGCTCTACAATTAACGTGTGGTTTATTCTGTGTCTGTGTGTTATTTATCTATAGTATGTATGTATTTAGAAATATATTAGTATGTTTATTAGTTGTCTGGTTGCCGTAGTACAAGCTCTGCTTAGTTTGGGATCAGATAGCGCTGTGGGAGTTGTCGCAAGATATTATTATTATTATTTTACAGCTCTACAATTAACGTGTGGTTTATTCTGTGTCTGTGTGTTATTTATCTATAGTATGTATGTATTTAGAAATATATTAGTATGTTTATTAGTTGTCTGGTTGCCGTAGTACAAGCTCTGCTTAGTTTGGGATCAGATAGCGCTGTGGGAGTTGTCGCAAGATATTATTATTATTATTTTACAGCTCTACAATTAACGTGTGGTTTATTCTGTGTCTGTGTGTTATTTATCTATAGTATGTATGTATTTAGAAATATATTAGTATGTTTATTAGTCGTCTGGTTGCCGTAGTACCAGCTCTGCTTAGTTTGGGATCAAATAGCGCTGTGGGAGTTGTCGCAAGATATTATTATTATTATTTTATTGCTCTACATTTAACGTGTGGTTTATTCTGTGTCTGTGTGTTATTTATCTATAGTATGTATGTATTTATAAATATATTAGTATGTTTATTAGTTGTCTGGTTGCCGTAGTACAAGCTCTGCTTAGTTTGAAGAACGGAGTTTAGAAAAAGAAATGAAAATCTATACTAATATTATAAAGCTGAACAGTTTGTTTGTTTGAACGCGATAGTCTCAAGAACTACTGGTTCGAGTTGAAAAAATCTTTTTTTGTTGGGTAGCCCATTTATCGAGGAAAGCTATAGGCTATATAACATCACGCTATGACCAACAGGAGCGGAGCAGCAATGTAATATGTTACTAAAACGAGGAAAACTGACGCATACTATATACGCATATTATAAAGCGGAAGAGTTTGTTTGTTTGTTTGTTTGCTTTGTTTGTTTGTTTGTTTGTTTAAACGCGTTAATCTCAGGAACTACTGGTCCGATTTGAAAAATTCTTTTTTTGTTGGATAGCTCATTTATCGAGGAAGGCTATAGGCTATATAACATCACGCTACGACTAACAGGAGCGGAGTAGCGACGAGAAATGTTGCAAAAACGGGGAAAATTTACGCATACGAAGTTGCGCGGTACGGCTAGTTAGAAATACGATGTTTCAGAGCTCAGACTGTTCAATCTAACGGGAAACAAAATGTTTTAAAGGCGCAGAATCACACATGACTGGAAACATATTAAGACAATTTGAATATCAACATTATAAATAACTGGAATATGTTTCGATTTTGTACCTAGGAAGGACACTGAACCTTCACATCTTTGAAGGAGATACAATTTTATTTATTGGAAACCCTCTTAGGGCTCAGGTTACTGACCTGAACCCTAAGAGGGCTCAGGAGGAGATAGTGTTTCAGATCCGTATTATTGTCATAATGGCGATATTGACTGTAGATAGATACCTACGGACCCTCTATATCAAATACCAGCTGACCCGCGCAACTTCGTCTGCTACAATTAGCCCCGTTTTTGTAACATTTTTCATAAATTATCCGCTCCTATTAGTCGTAGCGTGATGTTATATAGCCTATAGCCTTTCTCGATGAATGGGCTATCCAAAACTAAAATATTTTTTTTCAGTTCGAACCAGTAATTCCTGAGATTATAGCGTCCAAAGAAACAATCAAACAAACATACTCTTCAGCTTTATAATGTTAGTATAGATTCATCCGTCGGCATGGCTTATAATAATTTATTAAAGACCGGGAAAACAAGCTCTCCATTAATAAAAAAAAGGAACAGATTTCGATCAAATAGAGAATCAAGACAGCTTCTATACCACAGGTAATGTCCCAGTCAAAAACATTCAACTATATAACAATGAGAAATACTAACACTCAAAAATAATAATATCACTTTGAATCGCATTACAAAAATCACATTGAACGAATAACTTTCACACCCCATCGGTTACAGAAGTGACAAAATGGCGGGTGTCCCCTCCATGACTATGAATAACACATAGCTACATAATTACGGCGAGCACAATGGGGGCACCACAATGAATGCAGTACGCTGACATCGTTGTGCTGGTAAATATTATAAATATGGCGAATTTTAATCTATGGTACTTAGTGTTAGGAAGTAGGTTAAATAATTTGGAATAAATTTTTGGTTACACGACTAATAAAATAGGTTGTTAATATTATTACAAGTACTTGTAAGAAATATAGTAAAAACTTGCTGCCTACCCCGGCTCCACATGGGTGTCATATAGTGTTTTTTTATACCTTGAGTTATTACATTATTGCAGTTTTCATAGAGATCTCTATTTTTTTGACAATAAAATATAGTCTATGTTACTCCCCGATAATGTAGCTTTATAATGGTGAAAGAATTTTTGAAATCGGTCCAGTAGTTTTTAAGTTTATTCGTTACATACAAAAATACAAATCTTTCCGATTTATAATGTTAAGTGTAGATAGTGTAGACAAAATAAAAATCCTTATCAAAATAATACTGGAATTTGAAATAGCTAACAGAATAAACACACAAAATAAAGAATAATATGCATGACACTGTCATAAATTACATGAAAAATAGGCTAGATTCAAAAAGCCATCAACACAAAAATAAGGCTATAAAAAAAACAAACAATTTGTTTATGGTAGTCGCTACTTACGATGTCTCACACAACTAACATTACAAATTTTACATGTATTTCAGAGATGTCAAAATAGATGCTTCAATATTGATTGGTCAACGTCAGGACATGAAACAATTTCGGGTCAATCAAACCGATTTGTCGTTATAAATATTATAACGACAAATCGGTTTGATTGTCATTAATACTAATTTCCATCGATACTATAGTAGACTTATTATGTTGGGCTCAATACCATTGTTCAATATTATATAATAAATAATACATAGCAAACATTACATAGCCATATGGCACTAGACGTAAGGACTAACCAATACAATAATTTAATTAATCAATTATTACCCCATGAGGCATGGCTGACTTGCGACACGATTACTAGTTACAGCAAGCCCGCTGTGACGCGCCTATTGTTAAATAAAAAACATTTTTCCCGCCTAATGTTGCTGTCATTATTGTAGAAAAATTAATAGTTTAGTTGCCATAAAATAATTTCAAATATATTTTATTTTTATGTTGTTTGATTTTATAGGGCAGTTCTCAATCGAGTAGATAATATAATTAAATAATAAGTACTAGCAGACAAATGCGCAACTGCGTCTGCGTAAATTTTCCCCATTTTTGCAACATTTTTCATTGCTGCTCCGCTCCTTTTGGCCGTAGCGTGATTTTATATAGCCTATAATCTTCCTCGATAATTGGGCTATTCGACAGTAAAATAATCTTTCAATTCGGACCAGTAGTTCCTGAGATCAAACTAAACTCTTTAGCTTTATAATAATAATAATTATAGATTAGGTACTAGTATTACCTTATAGATTACCTCCCTAGAATAAAAACGTTTGATTAAATTCCTCGACGTTTCGACCGTATTACAATGGCCACGGTCATGGATTGACTGTTTTAATTTTACGATTCACCTACATAAGTATCTATAACTTAACTGTGATGGTAACTGTACGATGTGATACTATACAGTTTGACACCATTTGTAACTCAAATAAATCTATCATCTTTCAAATCCATCCAAAAAAAAGAATAGGCATTATGGAGATAGAGTAAATCGGCACCGATAGAATACCAAACCATCATTTCAAATTAAAACTTTTTAAATACTACAAAGCAATGAAACACAACACCATTCGGCCACGCGGCCGCAGATAATTTTTTAATTGAGCATTTTTGTAGAGAACCACAAATTTTCAGCTGTGTCGTATTACTGGTGGTGAAACCAGATACCGCCGGGTGCTCCTGATTCATACACAATAGGACATGTCTCGAGGAATTAAGGAATTTTTGGAATCTGATAAAATTGTATTTTAACTTTTTTTTCTGCCGATTTATAACTAGGGATCTATAACCGATTTACTGTTAGTAGTAAAAATAGGTAAGTATATAAAGTAGGTATTTAGATACCTATTTTTTAAAGTAAACTAGCAATATGGGATTGGGTCCCACATTACTAGCAATCCTGTTAACCCCTACAGCTAAGATTTATGGTTTGTGTTAGGAGTGGGTTCACATCGGTAGTATAATGGGTAGGATTCGAACCTGCAACCTCACGATTGTTAGGCTGCCGCCGCTTGGTTACCAGGTAAAATAACCTTGTTATTAAAGGAAACAAGTAATTATGATTTGATGACAGTTAGATCTTGCGTAGCTTTTTATAATTATTCCACCTGAAAAAAGAAAAGAAAAATTATTTTATTGACTCGGTTAATGACTCTACCACTTGAGTTGTGAAAATGGCGGCAAACCAACCTGTCATAATTTTCTCAGCAACGAGTATAGTGTATAAAAATATTGCTTTCTTTACTGTATTAATATTGATATACATATATACCAATATAAACATATCGAGCATATTTCTCCGTCATACCTAAAACATTTTTTTTTTATTTATTACATTTTAAATATTGCTATACTTAATAATATGTTTATGTGTAGGTATGCTTATTATTAAAGAATATAATATATTTTGGGACAACTTACACAACGCTATCTAATCCAAAACTAAGCAGAGCTTTCCATAGTACAACTATGGAAACCAGACAACTGATAAATATACACTTGTATATTTCTAAATACATACATATTATAGATAAAAAACACCCAGACACAGAATAAACTAACAGAATAAAAGGGTGAGGATCGAACCCACGACCTCTTGTAGCAGTCGGATACACTCCCACCACGCCACACAGGCTTATGTAAGACTCAGTGTTTTCTTTCTTTTCATTTGAGAAATACATGATAAATCGATGCTAGTATGTACTTTGATGCTTATATTACTCATAGAAATTTATTTAAGACTTTACATGTAAATGTTTGTATGCCGAAAGGTAGAATGTACAAGGATTCATGAACTGTTGTTACATCTTATCGTTACCTACTTTCTGTACAAATAAAATATTCTTATTCTTATTCTTAAGACCGAGTCTTTGTTAGCAGTTTTATTAAATGTCTTTGAAGTTAAAGTGTACAGTAAATAGAAGTATTTACTATACTGACTGACTGAAATTGACTGGAATACCTACCGGCTAGATTGGCATCAACTGAAGAATAGGAAATAAGGGCGTCTAAACAGGCCATTTTTTACGGCAATTTATGGCGGCAATGCTGTGGGCGGCAACATGGCAGGACTCTCCAATATTGATTTGATGGTTGCCGGACGATTGCTGAGCGATATATTTTCTGCAATGTTGTCCGGCCAATTTTGTTGTTGTCTCAGTCGGCCTCTATTTTATTGTTGTCGGCTTGTGTAGCCCGTTTAGGAGACTGGATCATGCGCCATAACAAATTGTAGACATATTGCCAAAATTATCTGAGCAATTAGTTGCCAATAGTGCCGCCACAAATTGCCATAAAAAATATCCCGTTTAGCCCCTATATAAATAAAATAAGCCACCTGTACCAAAATTTCCTGTACCTAATAACTTATTAACTTTTAAGCTGTTATAAGTGTGCAAGTATACCTAAGTAAAACTACTGGACTTAGTTAACAATTTCAATCAATCAAGCATTTTACACTCAACAAATATCTAAAATCACACTGATATGAATATAATGTCTACTCTAGCAGATATATGCTTTAAAACCTCATTCCTTAACATGCATTACATACCATACGATGTAAAATTACAATCTAATCAGCAGTCATGAATCTGCATCGCCCTCGTAAATCATTCACCGTGACTTGAATGAGTGAGTGAGTGAATGACTCAAGTCATTATTGTACCGCTTTTAACACTTGCGATATGAACTCGAATTGTAATCACGAGTTAAATCTATGATATAACGATCATTTGTTTTTATAGAGAAATGTACTTAGATCGTAGAAAAAATATTGGAGCGGTTAAGTTATGGATAGCAAATTGCTCATTACTTTTTTATGTGACTGAATTTATATGCATGATACGTGTTGCGGTGGAACCATGGTGGTACCGATGATTGCGAACTAGTGTTACCAGGCGCGGATCAAGAACTTCGTTCTGGAAGAGGCAACATTTGGCTCAACCGGTCAAGTGTGAGTCCCTCGCATGACGGGGGGGAGCATCAACAGCAACACCGGGACACCATCCACCACCACTTAGGGCAAGGAGGGGAATTCTTTCATAAACACTCCAATCCAGTGACAAATTCTCAAATTCCCCAAAAAAATATCATTCAGTCGAGTCTGGGGGGGAGGCAATTGCCCCTGTTGCACCCTCCCCCTTGTATCTGCGCTTGAGTATTTTTTTTTAATAACTAGCAATGTGGGATTTTTGGTCCAACATTACTAGTAATCCTACTAACCCCTCCAGCTAAGCTCAAAGGCTTGTGTTAGGAGTGGGTTCACGTCGGTAGTATAAGGGGTAGGATTCGAACCCGCGACCTTACGATTACGAGCCATTAGGCTACCGCCGGCTATAATATTTATATGGGTAATAAATGGAATAATCGTTCTGTGGCGCTAGCATAGAAGAAGAGTACCTACTCGTATGCTCGATGAATTAAAGCGCGTCGCTCGGAGGACATTTAACGCATTTCGATCGTCCTTCTTGTTTTTATTCTCGATACTATACATCTTCCTACATTAATTATACACTCTCCGGTTGTTTTTGATTTCCGTACCTACTTGTATATTACATTTTCTTCCACCTAGTTGGGTGGTATCCTTGACATTGGCCGTGGTGACCGAAAATAACAAGTTTGGTTAGACAATGGTGGATCCAGAATCTTTGGTTTGGAAGGGGCTTATCCTCGCTGAGTCAAACAGTTCAAAACCAGTTCACACTGTAGTGATAGCAAATGTAATTCTTCACTTATTTTCAAAATAATATAGGTACTTAAGTCACTTTATTGCATAGGTACTACGCGACGCAATGAAGCTTATCACCAAACTTGGAAATGTATTAAATGCAAATCAACGTTCTATCATTTTACTTTAAGATTAAATTTCTAATTCTTGGCTGAACGAACGGTTTCTTGTGCCTATATTAAGCCTGAGAACTAAAGAGATTGTTCTTTTTGTCCATGTAATCTCACATTTTGTAATTAAACCTTTATGATCAGATAAACGTATTATACGTTGTCGAGTGCTTGTAGTAATCAAAGAAAATAGATTTTTTTGTGATTACTCATATTGCGTATTGTTTTAACCATCTTGATAAAGCTTACATGATATTTAGCCAGATCTAGATCTTGACGAAATTAAATGAGCTCTATGCTTTTTACTTACTTTTGTATTTTATTAAAATCATGTTCAGATACGGAGAGTTCTTAATCACTTTTTAATTTCAGTTGGTAAATAACTGTTTATTAAGTAGTGAAGATTCCTCTTTACTACTTACTATACAGTAATTTGTTACCCGACTATAAGTAAGGGTTATGTTTTGCGCGCGTATCTATATATTTGTCTTGACTGTTGAAGTTTTCTTAGATACTTAAGTGACGTTTAAAAAAAAAACAAATAACTTTATTAATACTAAAAAAGTTAGTTAGCAACCATTATTTTTTCATTTTCAATACTTGACTGTGATAAAAGTTAGTCGTTACATCCCCTACAACTACTCAAAAGTATTAAATGAAATTTAAAAAAAAGTGTTTTTATTTTTGAAATTTATTTTTAGTCTAAATTATTTTTAGTCACTAGCAAAGTAAATTTATTGAAACTTAGACTTAGGTAAACTAATACTTTTTTCAGCCGTAGGTATCTAAAGAAGGCTAAACTAAATGCGGTTGTAACTACAGCGCAAACATGAACCACTCAAAAATTAAGTAATTTTGAAACTGGGTTACTTGGTAGGTACTTCTTGGCCCAAGAAAACCACCCAATCTTCTGTGATGACAGAAACAAAAACAGATGAAAATATTTGGAAACGTATTTTAATTTGTATGTATTTAAGTACAACCAACAACAATAAAATTGTAACAACTGATTTTTTTTTTTTTAAACATGAAATACTTTTTACATGTTTCAGCACTCTAAGTTGAGTAATCAGAAGATACACTACCTATATGTACATAGGTGAGTACCCAAAGATCGTGAGGAACGTTAAGGATACTGCCACCTGTCTGTTATCTGTCGTAGTTAATAAACAATTAAGATAAAGAAAACATTTAAGTACTTTCAACTAAACCAGTAGATAGATTTCTTTCTAAACAGATAAAAAAAAGCATTTGTTTATTGTTTTATTATGTTTATTCATCTTGAATAAGTAATCAATTTATGGTTAACTTGTTTCTTATTTGGCCTAAGTAGGTATAGGTAGTTGTGAAAATGGCGGCAAACAAACCGGCCATTATTTTTACAGCTCCGAGTTTAACTTGTAAAAAAATATTTGAATACGTGTTATTTGACAAAAACGAGTCTTTGTGCATGTAATAAGCGCATAAATACTTGACACTGGCAGAAATTAGCCGTTAAAACGGCTAGATTACCATAAACTCAAAGAAGAAGAAGTAGTAGGCATAGGCTATCAGTCAATCAGTGCTTCAGATTACATTAAACTCATTAAAAAAACTAAATGTCATTTTCTTTGACATTAACATAATCCCGCGCAACGATTAATGGCATAATCATATGATTCCAGTCGTACCATCCGACATGATAGCGATTCCAAGTGTCCCACAAATATTTGTCATCAGCAATCATCGAGCCGATTTGTTCATAATCCCAACAGACACCATAAAAACATTATCGCAACCATACAATGATCTCACAATGGCGCGGGGACAAAGCCATTCATCCCTACACTCTATTTATTTACACTGAATAATATACAGATAATAAATGTTTTTTTTATTTCTAAACGCAGCCGTTGGTGTCAGAATTGACGCCTCGCACCGTGGCTTAGTGTCACCAGAAATGCAGGAATTTTATCGGGATATTTATACTTTTTGTTTTAATTGGAATTCTTTAAATTGTTTCAAGTATTTTTGCATTAGGCTTCGATTGTTTTTTTTATTTTAAACATATTTTCTGTTTAAAGGACTGCGCTATAATACCTTACAAAATTATCCACTTTCTAGAAAGAGACGACGCTGCTTAGCGGACAATACCTGTCTCTTTTCTGTAATATGAAAGTGACAAAGGGGCGGTGCCCCCATGGTGCCCCATGAAACCACATATTATCTTATCTTAATTACTGATTAGATAGCTTAGTACCAACTTACAGTACCGGAAAAAAATGCGCTTTGACTGGTAGAAACTATTAAGTACTTCTTCATATTAACCCATATGATGTCCCACTGCTGGGCACAGGTCTCCCTAGTAGAACCTACTTATTATAGATTCTGGGATATGCGCCATAATCGCCACGCTTGGCGAACAGGTTGATGATGGTAGTAAGGTTTAAAGTACGCAGAGGACGCTGCTGCCCGTCCTCCGGTGTGACATCCCTCAGTCACCTTGATGACACCCACGGGAAGAGACGGGGTGGTACTATTCTTAAGTCGGTACCACACATCTACTAATCTATATTTGTATCCCTAATTGAAATGGAATTAGGTACCTTCACAATCAATCTCCATTTACCTAAAACCAAACTCTGTTTTATTTTACTAATATTTAGCGTTAGAATCACTTGAAAAGTGTAAACTAAAGGGTGCGTTCATTCGTCCCAGAAAATTCCCCTCGAAACATGTCACAGGAATTTGTCGGATTATTCCAAGATATTGATCTGTGGCTGATCAGAGACCAAACTTCGCCATTTGTCTGCTTACACACACAAAGGAGGATTAGGTACTTCACGATATTTTGATTGCAGAGACCCGATGTGTGATATTAAATTTTACCAACAAATAAAACCATGTTTTTATTCTGCATTTTGAACTTTATTTTGTAAGAAATAAGAGTGAAGAGTTTCCCATGAGGTAATGTTGTGAAAATTGCCGAAGCGTAATGTTTTAACGACTCACCACTTCTGAGAAGATTAGTGCAGACATCTTTGTGTCAAAAGTGTTGTATTTTGGCTACTTAGAGGCTTAAGATTGTGGAAACAGAGGGATTTGAGATAATAATCTGACGTATGCTCACGGTGTAAAGTTAAAGTATTCAGTAACGTACAATCATTTTAGTGAAATGTTGATTATTGTAAGTAGGTAGAGTTAAAAAATAGAACGCGGATTGAGAACAAAAGAAGTTGGTTTAAAATAGGTTTTATATTTAAAAACTGAAGTTTAATAGGCACATAGTAAAGTATTCTATTTTTAAATATTAATAATATTTTCGAATATTAGGTAATTATAGTGTGTGTATTTATAAAATAGCATTGGCGCCAACGTGGGATAGTTATTCTAGATCCACAAGTTGGACGAGTGGCGTTGAAACGGACGTTGGAGCCAACGTGTGGAGCCGATGTAAGTATGTAAACTGGTTGCCGACGGCAAGATGTAAGTAGATCCAAACCTATAATGATTTCTTACGCTTCAAAACCCATATAAATAAAACAGTTATTATACCTAAAGTAAAGCATGGCATTTTGCTTTTCATGACGTTTTACTTGTGAATCACAACCAAAGATTCGTGACATAAACGATTCGTTCCAAAAACCCTGTGCTTAACTATTTTAAAAATATGCAAAAGTCATATGTTCCACAACAATAGCTGAACTACAATGGTCTCAAAATCTTATCATTAGAGGGCTAATCCCTCTAGCTGTAGTGATAATAGGCCTTAATCCCTTTTGACAATGGTCTGAAAGAAAACAGGAAGATGTTGGCTACCGAAGGGACCCTTTAGCAATATCGAACGAATAATATGGTTGAAAGGATTACATATACATTCATAGATACATAAGTTTATGTGAGAATCTGTTCGGAAATGGTTAAAATTCGTAATTTATGGTTAATGGTATTTAATAGGCAGAAATCATCTGTCAATCTATAAAAACATGAAGCCACTGCTTTAAGACTTAGACGTTTGATATTCACGTAATGACTGAACATCTTACTTAGTTCAATTTGTTGTAAGCTTTGGGAGTTGTAAAAATGGCGGCAAACTGAGATGTCGCTATTTTTACAGCTCCGCGTTTAAAGTGTAAAACAGTGTAAAATATACTTGAAATACGTGATAACTGGACAAGAACGAGACTTTGTGATTGAAAGATGAAAACTAAAAAGAAATTATACTTGAAACTGGCGTAGGTATGCACATAATGTGCGAGCCATAATCTCTACCGATTAATTTTGGAGGGAAGAGGAAAAAAAGATATCAAATTTGTTGTAAGTTTTGACAGGTGAACGGCTTCAATTTGTAACTGCCGAACGAGGAATCTATACATTAGGAATTGGTAAATATCTAAATTGGACCAACTCACAATACAGGGTGGTGGTTACTATAACCTTTGCTATTACTTACTTATGAGCAACGCTGTGTAAAACTACATATCTTACCTTTGTATGTAGGTAGGTACGACGTAATATTGCAGATATAACTTTCTTACTCAACCTTGCTCAAGGTAAAATTGACTGCCCGAATCTTCTTAATGAAATTAACTTAAGAACATCATTCAGAAGACTGCGCAACAACGATTTGCTATACATCCTTGCCTGTCATACCAACTTTAGGAGGAATAGCTATCTGCCGAAAGTTTCTGCTGACTTCAATAATTTAAACAATGACAGTTGTTTTGATTTATTTACTACAAGTGCGGGATGTGCTAGATCTTTGCTGACCAAAATGTTTGTCACCAGAGTACCTAACCTATTGTAAATACCATATTAGGCTCTATTTACCTGTATAAACATTTGTAATGTATAATTGATGTATAAGTGGATTGTATTCTGTCCATCTGTAGAAGCTTGTTATTGGCATTTAGTAATGTATTTTATGAAACTCTTTGTACTATAGCTGTAAGCTCCCCAAATAAAATAAAATAAATATAGCCTACAAGATCTCTAAGACCAGTTTGATTGTCTTCTCACCGCTTAAGCATATTATAAGACTTTTATACGACTTTATTTTCATATCCTTTTGATATTTTTGTTTTAATTATGTTTATTTTAAATTAAGCTCTTTTTTTAGTGATCATTTAAATGTGGAGGCTTGTTATTAGCAATATTGTAACTAATGTATTTTTTATTTTTAACTTGTTATTAGTCTGTAAGCCTTCTTCAAAATAAAATTAATAAATTGGTAGAACCAAACCTAACTGGACCATCTGTTAAGGATAAGTATTAAACGGATAAAAAATAGAACTAGTTAATTCAGTTAAGTTTTAAGTGTTCATAAGGAGTCTCCTTGCTTAATTGTAAAAGTGAACTAAAACCTATCGACGCATCAATATCATCTGCTTGCTATGCACTTAGGAGTGACAATTTAAAAACAGTTTACTATGCCTTGGTGGAGTCGACACTAAGATACAGTACCCAGCTATGGGTACAGCTAGGTACCTACAGATAATACCTTTTGTTTTACAGAATAGGGCAATTATATTTGTCGTATTATGTGCCAAACATTGGTATTTGCTTAAAAAAACAGCTTCTGTTACATGTATGGAGTGTCCCCTCTAAAATATTTACCAAATTATCTAAATACCTCTATACCAAATTTCATAAATATTCATTGTGTAGTCTGTGAGTACAATGCCTGTGACATACGAACATACAGACAGACATATCTGACGAACTATAAAGATTTCGTTTTTGCTAAAACGAAAAAAGCGATTTGAAGTTTAGAAATGCATAGAAATAAATCAGGATCAATTGGCAAGATATATACTATTATTCTATATATAATCCAGCCTAACTATTTATTATACGGAAATTAACGCGTATTGTTTACCTTAAAATTGCTTGACGTTTCGACCAGGTTGCGTCAAGCAATTTTAAGGTAAACAATGCGCGTTAATTCCCGTATAATAAATAGTTATAATCATGCAACGCGAAAGTTTAAATGTTAATATAATCTAGCATCATAGTATCTTTCATATTTTATGTTAACAAAACGGTGTTTAGGTTTCCGCAAAAAAAAAAACACTTGGATCTATTTCACATAACAACAAATACGAACAGTAAGAGAATGTTTGTAAATCAAGTCAAAAATGTAAATATAGGTACCTAAAGATTTGGCGCGATAGCCGCAGGAGAAATCTAGTTCCTAAGTATTAAACCTAATCTTAATTTCAATCAAAACATTCGCCGTATGTTTGCCAATGTTCCACTGTCCATTCAATACCAAGAAAAAAATCTCGGTTATCTACTACAATTTTTGAAGCTTCTTGGAAATGTTTGAACCAAAGTTGGTTAGTTGGTGACTAAACATAATCTTTGGACATCCGGCATCGATTACTTCGCCTGGAATACAATGTTTAAGTCCCCTATTGTACAAAAAATATGTCAAAATATACCATTGTCCCACCCGGAAGGATTATAGCTTAAGATTTACTTAGATTATGTTTTTAATTAACCATTATTTTGGTTTGCGTAACTATTTGTTTAATCTGTAATCATTTTGATAAAGTTTCGAAGTATGAAGTAGGTTAAGCCTTAAACAATACTTGTTTTGTGTAATTTCTACTAAGTCTTTGCGTGAAATTGTAGCCGTGGGAATAGTGGAGACGATACTCTCAGTAGATGAAAATGTACTTTATGGTTAGTTAGTAGGAAGACATCATAGGCGTTTTATTTACCAACTAGCTGTGCTCCGCGGTGTTACTCGCGGTTTATTAGCCTATGTGTTAATCCAGGGTGTCAGCTAACTCCATACCAAATTTTGTTAAAATCGCTCCAGCCGTTAAGACGTCTTTAGACTCACAAACTTTCACCTTTATAATATTAGTGTGATTGGAAACAATAAACTTGCGAATGATAAAAATTGAAATAGGACGCTGGAATCACAGTCACAGGGTCAAGTACCTATCAATTGGGGTGCACTAAAAATGCTTTTTTTCTCAAAATATCGAAAAATATAGATTTAATTTTCATTAAATTTGTCTGGTGATGGTTCTGCTGTGCTATTCACAAAACATACAGCCTCGACCACAGCGCTGTCACAGCGACGAAAAACTCATTAGGTATTCCCATAAGTTAAACTAGCGCTCAAGGCTGGACGGGAGGGCGCAGAACTACGCAAAATTGAGCTTCTTGTCATTTTTCTATAGATTTTGGTATTCCGATCAAAATTACAGCGTCGAGTTAGCTTACAGCCTAGCTTACAGCCTCGATTTTAACTGTCAAATTCAAAAGCTACTATATTTAGCGCGGAAATATGCGGAAACTACAACTGTTGTAGGTACTGTGCCTACATTATAAGTACATAATTGGCCGCAGCACCGGTAGAGAATCAACTACCAACGTTTATCAGCTACACTATGAACATAACCTAAATTTCTAGGCTGTACGCCACGTCGAGTCGTCGACGAAACCGCGTTGCTAACGACCTTCCGAGCAGCGCTGTCAAAATCCCTATTCACAAGTAGCCATGTGCTCGACGACGATCGTCCTCTCGTCGCTGTTTCGTAGACGAGCTAGGGATTGATACAATTTTTTTCACAACATAATCTATTAATCTCGATTATGAGTTTTAAAGGTTTTAAAAGTATATTTAAAGTTTACAATTACTTATTTCTAAGAAGAAAGTAAAATTGTAAACTTATTTTCAACAAATTTATTAAAAAAACATTAAATTATTCATTTTGAAAGGCAAAACCTCTTTTAAAGTAAAAGTAAATGGAGAAAAATAAAAAAAACCGAATGTCAATCTTTGACAATTAAAAAGTCATATAAATAGATAACACTGGAGGCCGAGTATTGTATTAAGATTTATCATATTTGTTTTATTCCTTGCGTTCATTTAAATAACAAATATTGTATGTATCGCGATCGTCAAGAAGTTCTCTCCAGAACGGTTTTGTCTCGCCGGCGGTAGCAGCTTGCAGAAGCCAATTTTATAGGCAAAACAAAGTTGGAAGCGAGTCTTTCTCAGCTTAAATACCAATCGCGACCTATTGAGAAGAAGCGGGCGTTTGGAAAATGAAAAAGCATGAATAGTGTTTTGAAGACGTATACGGTAGTCACCCTACTTACTACAACAAACATGTGTAATAGTGGCTGTGTTAAGCGACACAAAAATAACTTTAGTTCTTTCGTTTTAGCTGAAAGACGTCCACTGCTGAATAAAGGCCTCCCCCAAGGATTGTCACAACGACCGAACAAGTTGGAAAAACAACATAATGAAATATGAATTAAAAATTATTTTAAAAATGCAATTGTGTTTATATATTCATAACATGGAATTCTGTATTTGAGCTGTAAATTCATTTGTATTTAAGATTATATCACCTTTTTAAGGTACAACTAGGATAGGCTACCTACCTACATAAAACAAAAATGAAATTAAAACCTATGTGACTAATATGTATGTAATCAGTAATCACGTTTCTAATCTATCAAGGTATATGAATAAAAATCAACGTTTGTCCTCTATGCATTGCACTATGATAAGCGTATTTGGCGAACGCCACAGAACCACCAACGTTCTCGAGGCGTTTCTCACTCCAAAATTAATAAGCGCATCAACAAAAATACTGTGACAATTATGAGATTACTCAAAGTTCTGGAGCACATTCATACGATGGAGATGGTTCCAAAAAAGAGAAGAAAGGATCAAATCATTAATGACAATTTCATTACCAGCGTGCAATTAGAACTTGTAAATAAAGAAATATCAATTTGTACGGCGTACATACTTTACATATTGTTTATATAATATAATAATAATATCTTAATAATATCTTGGGACAAGTCACACAAGGCTATCTGATCCCAAACTAAGCAGAGCTTGTACTATGGAAACCAGACAACTGATAAACATACTTATATATTTCTAAATACATACATATTATAGATAAATAACACCCAGACACAGAATAAACCATCGTGCTCATCACACAAAGTTTTGTGTGATGAGCACGATGGATCGAACCCACGACCTCTTGCGTAGCAGTCGGATACACTCCCACCGCGCCACAGAGGCAGTCAAGAAAAAGATAAAGGACAGTACTTTAAATATTGTTAGGAAATTTAACTGAAAGAATACTAAAACTACAATTTGATAATTCTTTTTGTATTTTGTAAATATAAAATTTACTAGATGACAAAGCTATTATTAATTAATGTCACACAACACTATTAGTTGGGGGTATCGTTTGATTTTAAGAGACCCACGATACCACCAGGGGTATCGCCAGGGGTAACGTGGGTCCGAAGGGAAAATATCAACTAATAAATTTCTATAAGTTAATACATTAAATTTCTACATAACTTTGACTCCAAAATGGTAGATTTTTTCTTTTTTAAAGAGCATAACGTTTATTTAATCTCCTCACAACAAAACCACAGAAATGAGAAATAATTATTGATAAAATGCATTTCCTCGTAAAGTACCATTTTTCTTGATTTCCTACTTACTCAAGGATAGACAATTTAATAAAAAAAACGGGGCAAGAGCAAGCCCTTAGCCAAGGTTCCGCAGTCTTAAATAATTGCATCAAAAAAGAGAAGAAAAGCAGTTTTTCGGCTATAACTCAATGACAGTATATCCGATCATGTCCGAAATAAGTTTAAAGTATTTGTTAAGCGCTACTTTTGTGATTTTTTTATATTTTTTGGTCACATGATTCAAAAGTTAAAGGGTCATATTTATCTCAGTTCAGACGTGTCGGATTTCCACTTCATCAAACAAAGAGATTGAAGGCATAGAGAGTGCAAGACCCAGATGTGCAGATACAGCTTGTACAGACACTTTTGTGTTTTTTGCGTAGTTGGCTAGTTGTATGCTGAGATTGGTCACCACAACCTAAATCTTTTAGGATACCATTATGTTACTTTTATAACCAGTGGTGATTGAAATAAAACAAATCATTATGTGACACGCAAAACAAATAATTATTTTGCTAGTTAGGTACATGATTAATACTGCCTCTGTGGCGCGGTGGCAGTAAGTCCAACTGCAAGAGGTCGTCGCGTTTGATTCCCACGACCTCTTGACCCTTTCCGAGTCTGGGTGTACTTTTTGTCCGTGACTTGTATGTTTGTAAAGTCCCCCGCGACACAGGGCTTGTCTACTGCTCGTAGTCGTCTTATTAATAAAAAAAATAAAAAAATATATTATCCCAAATTTATAATGATGAATAACAAATACATTTCATTAGTTTTTCGGCTTCGCTATTGCCATTATGTACTTATAATTTAGGCACAATATCTTCAGTAATTGTAATTTCCTTATACTGACAGCGGGTCCGCGCTAAATATATAGCTTTTGATTTTGACAGTCAAAATCGAGGCTGTAGGCAAGGCTGTAAGCTAGCTCGACGCTGTATTTTTTTTCAGAATACACAAATCTGTCAAAAATGACAACAAGCTCGACGTTGAGTAGTTCTGCGTCCTCCCGTCCAGCCTTGAGCCTCCTTGAGCGCTAGTTTGACAGCGGAACACATACTCGTAATTGTTTTTTGTCACCGTGGCAACGCCGCATAGTGGGTCAGTCCGATGAAAATTTTGGAAAGGTTTTAGACATCTATTCTAATATTATAAAACTAAAGAGTTTGTTTGTTTATTTGTTCGTTTGAATTTTTCAATTCGTACCAGTAGTTCTTGTCTTGATTATCGTATCTCAGGAACTATGGATTCGAATTGAAAAAATATTTTATCGTTTGATATACCATTTATCGAGAAGGGCTATAGGCTATATAACATCACGCTACGACTACGTGCTGCTATGGAGCAGCAATAAAAAAGGTTGCACAAACAGGGAAAATTTAGTTAGTAGTTTATTAACGGAACTAATGGGATCAGATTTCCCATAAGTTAAGTTAACGGAACTAATGGGATTCAGATTTCCCATAAGTTCAGTTAATGGAACTATTGGTTAAAATCCCACTAGTTCCGCCGTGGAACTTCTTCCACGCAACTACTGGAAATAAATCCCCTTTTCAAATTGCCAATGTTTTACAATGTTTCTTTGTTTATCTAATATATAAAATTCTCGTGTCACAGTTTTTGTTGCCATACTGCTCCGAAACGGCTTGACCGATTTTGATGAAATTTTTTGTGCTTATCCGGTATGTATGAGAATCGGCCATCATCTATTTTTCATACCCCTAAGAATGTTGATAAACTTTCGCGATTTGTACACATTATTAAAATATATATATTACGGGTCTTAATCGCGTGAATAATTTAAGGTAAAATACCTTGTTTATTGCCCGACGTTTCGACCGTATTGCAACGGCCGTGGTCACGGGAAGACTAGTTGAGCTCAGCGTCGCCTCCGTGAAGCGCGGGTTTCGGAAACTACCCTCGCTTGATTTTTATCACTCACTATTACGGAACCGTCGGTACTTCGACACACAACGCTAAGGACATCTGCACACTGGCGTGTAATGTTTGTTCGGCGGTGTATACACTTGCCGATCACGGGATTCCACGATGTTGACAAACGGTATCCGTCTTCTCGGTTGAAATTGACATGTTTTTTGATTTCAACCGCTTCTCTCGCCATCCTGGAGTAATAGTGACGGTCAGTGGAGAGGACCTGTGGTTTGTGTAGTTCAATCCAGTGATTGGTTCCCGCATCCAGCAAGTGTTCCGCTATTGCTGACTTGTTTGTCTGTCGGTTTTTCACAGCCGCGATATGTTCCTTAACCCTTTCCGCTATTGTTCGCTTGGTTTGTCCGATGTAGGAACTGCCACAGCTGCAATCCACTTTGTCGAGAGGAATTACATCCTTAGGAGTACTCCTAAGGATGTAATTCCTCTACAGACACCTGGCGTAGAGGAATTAAAACATGTCAATTTCAACCGAGAAGACGGATACCGTTTGTCAACATCGTGGAATCCCGTGATCGGCAAGTGTATACACCGCCGAACAAACATTACACGCCAGTGTGCAGATGTCCTTAGCGTTGTGTGTCGAAGTACCGACGGTTCCGTAATAGTGAGTGATAAAAATCAAGCGAGGGTAGTTTCCGAAACCCGCGCTTCACGGAGGCGACGCTGAGCTCAACTAGTCTTCCCGTGACCACGGCCGTTGCAATACGGTCGAAACGTCGGGCAATAAACAAGGTATTTTACCTTAAATTATTCACGCGATTAAGACCCGTAATATATATATTTTAATACCCCTAAGAGTTTGTTTGTTTGTTTGAATGCGATAATCTCAGGAACTACTGGGCTGCACTAAAAAATTTATTTTATTGTTGGATAGCCCATTTATGGAGGAAGGCTATAGGTTATAACATCACGCTACGACCAATAGGAGCGGAGCAGCAATGAAAAATGTTTTAAAAAAAAGGAAGAAAAAAGGGAAAATTACAATCTATTATTCATGCCCCTAAGTGATAAGGGTTATCCACCCCTAACATTTATAACTATACTATAATATTAGAAGAGAGAGAAGAGTTTGTTTGTTTGTTTGAACGCGATAATCTCAGAAACTACGGGTCCAAATTGAAAAAAAATATTTTACTTTTAGATAGCCCATTTATCGAGGAATGCTATAGGCTATAAAACATCGCGCTACAACTAATGGGAGCGGGGCAGCAAGTAAAAATGTTTGCAAAAATGAGGAAAATTTTCGCAGACGAAGTTGCACGGGTCAGCTAGTATACTATATAATAATGTCACCGTATAACCAAAAAATATGAAATAAATTACGAAGATAGCGCTACTTTAATAAATACTTTAAACTAAAATTATTTTGCATAACATCGGATATACGGTATATCCGATGTTATGCAAAATAATTTTGAGTATAATAACATTGAGTTATTGACAAACAACTGCCGTTTCTCAACAAAAGGGTGTAACTGCCATGAACATACACTCTTCTGCTGATGCAATTGTTCAAGGCTGTGGAACCCTACACTTAGCACGGTCCGACATGCTCTTGCATGATATATATATATATAGATAGATTAGCGGCCCGCTCCGGCTTCGCACGGACTTTTCTCCACTAAACATTATCCACATAAACGCAGTTTTCATAAGGATAAAAAAAAATAGCCTATGTTACTTCGCGATAATGCAGCTTTGTAAAGGAATTTTTGAAATCGGTCCATTAGTTTTTGAGTTTTTTCATTATATACAAAATAATCTTTCCTCTTTATAATATTAGTATGGACTGTTATTTTCCTCCGATAAACGCGTGCGATCACTGCTAATTATAAAGTGCTTTATGCGCTGCATCTTGAATCTGTAATATCTTCGAAAATATTTAAATTACCTGTAAAGAGCCATATTGATCTATATTAAATTTACAATGTATGTAAGGTACTCAATTGGATAAGGATTAATGCTGTATTGTCTAAAGTCATTACCTATTTCTCGTAAAAAAAAAAGTAAAAAAATGTTATTGTGGGTTATCCTTAAGAAATAGACATATACCATCGCGGACTTTTTTGGAGAGCTTTCTAAGGTGTTCTATAGTACATTATTTTGATCTATCTTGTAGGGTTTATCCAGGGTTTGCAATGTAAACCCGAAAAGTGTTTATGTTTATATATTTTATGTGTATGTTTAGAAACCTCTAAAATTATCAGTGTTTCTCTACTATATTATGCATGTTTCATACATATAAATCTCCCTCTTTTCCTCTATCTATTAAAAGACATTGCATCAAAATCCGTTCCGTAGTTTCAAAGATATAAGCATACATAGGGACAGACAGCGAGAAGCGATTTTGATTTATACTATGTACTGATAGTGAAGTGATAGTGATGTAATGATTAGGAACAAGGTGACTAGGTATATGTAAACACACATAATTAGTTGATTTAATGTTTTGCTTTTATGTAACCTACTTGTTGTATATGAATATTGCTACTGTTATTTTTTCTTTCCTCCGATCGTTTTATTTGGTAATGGCTCGCACATTCTGTACATCGGCATCAGCTATCACTTATTTCCATAAATATATATTCCACTTTACCTAAATGCGGAGCTGTTAAAATAACGATATGTAAGTATGCCGCAATTTTCACAACACATTGCTACTACGTTGTAGGTACCCTAAAAAATCATATATTCAAACCCTGACCCAGTTCAAATAAAGATTTTCATTTATACATAAATATGTCCATGTTATGGAAATATAAACACAATTGCATATAAAATATTAATTTTAATTCATATTTAATTAAGTTGTTTTATCTTGTCCGGTCGTTGTGGCGATCCTATATTCAGCAGTCTTTCGCTTAACACAGTCACTATTACACTTGTTTGTTGTGATAAGCAGTTCCTGTGAGAACAGGAACTGCTTATTATAGTAGGGATGAGCTCAAATACCTATTGCAAGCTGTTGAGAAACAGCTTGCAATAGGTATTTGAGCTCATCCCTATAAAATTGTCTTCTGTGATTTGTAGTGCAAATTAGACAGAACCTTTCTGAAGAGAACTTCTTGACGATCGCGATACATACAATATTTGTTATTGAAATAAACGCAAGGAATGAAACAAATATGATAAATCTTATTAAAACACTCGCCCTCCAGTGTTATCTCTAACATTATTTAATTTTATTGTCAAATAGTGACATTCAGTTTTTTCTTTTCACTAGTTAATACGAGTAAAGAGGAATTAGCCTTTGAAAATAAATATCTAAATGTTTTTTTTATTAAATTTATTGATAGTAAGTTTACAATTTTACTTTATATTTAGAAATAAGTAATTGTAGACTTTAAATATATTTTTAAAACCTTTAAAACTTATAATCGAGATTAATAGATTATGTTGTGAAAAAAAATGTGTCAATCCCTAACTCGTCTACGAAACAGCGACGGAAGGGCGATCGTCGTCGAGCACATGGCTACTTGGGAATTCGATTTTTGACAGCGCTGAGAGGAACGTCGTTACCAAAGCCGTGTCGTCGACGACTCGACGTGGCGTACAGCCTAGAAATTTTGTTTTTTGGGAATAGCACTGCTGATGTAGGGATCACAGCTAACCTAACAATGGTCTCGTCCCAGTAGGGATGTCGAACAACATCCATCAACTAAAAAGTTCTCTACATTTTAGTTGTTGTGATGTGATGGATGTTGTTCTAGGAAGTGTTAGAGTATCAAGTTTCCTGAAATGGTCACGATTCCCAAGGTATCCGTACCATAGTGCAAATAGCGCGTTTTTAAATGGTGAAGGCTCTATTTATGTCATAATCATCTGGGCTGTTTTCCCAGAACTAAACGCTATACCGCAATTTGGATTCCACTAGAGCATAATACACCATTTAAAATTGTTCCTAATCCACCTCATCTCTTAAACTCCTTAAGACATAGCAAGCTAAGCATATCGCGTTTACGATAGCATCTAACTCTGATTTCTAGTTCAAGAATCCCCAGAAACTTAACACTATCTTTGGATTCCACTTTCACTCTATTATTTATAATGTTAATGGTATCAGTCTTACTTGCCGTAGTTCGGAAAATATTGTGTTGGTTTTATTAATGTTTAATTTTAAATTATTAGCATCAAACCATTAATTAAAGGCCAGAAGTGCATTATTAATTCTAGATTCCAGCTCTATCTTGCATGAGGCTGGTATTATTGCATTGGTGTCGTCTGCATTGATAATTAGTTTAATATCAGGTATTGAAAATTGAAATAAAATTTACTGTCATTCAGAAAAAATATGATGAAGATGATTGGGCCAAGGATTGAACCCTGTGAAACCCCACGCGTTGTTTTAGTTAGTCTGTATTTAGTTACTACTTCCTGATCATTTTTTCACAAATTACCTTTATGATTTTTTTAAAAAGCGCTTAAATAAATACTGTAAACTAAAATTATTTCGGACATGATCGGATATACCGTCATTGAGTTATTGCCGAAATACTGCGTTTCTTTATTCTTCTCGTTTAACAAAAGGGCGTAAGTGCCATGAACATACGTTCTTCAGTGTAGGGTTCCGCAGCCTTGAATAATTTTATTGCATCTCAACATAGTCCAGATAGCTGGTTCGATTCCGGCCCCGGTTTGGCATACAAAAGTCTCGGACTCGATTCCTGGGTCCGGACTTAATTTTTTTCTATCTTTCAAAAATGCAATTATTGTAATAATAAAGTAATCGACAAGAAATGCCTATAAATATTACTATAATGAATGTAATTGAGTATTAAAATTTACATTCTAAGTTATTATTTCAAGCAATTGCCATTTTTTTTCGTTGTATATATTAGAATAAATTTTAAAAAAAAATAGGTAGGTACACCTTACTGATCTCTAAATCTATTTCACCTGTAATCAAAATACTCATTTTGATCCAAAATAAAAAAGAAATAGTAAAAAACGCATGTTTTATTTTTGGGCCACTTCAATTAATGACCCACCTACCAATCACTTCTCAATCAGCAAGTCTACCCGTTGAAACTCGATCACCGACATTATTATCCCTAGAAAATCACACCATTTAATAACACATTACTTTTAACTAAATGCCGTAACAAAACGCGGGCACTTTCCCGCCATTTTCGTTCGGTAATGGCGACATATGCCGCTCCCGTTACACGGTAGCTAGTAGCTACGCGTAATTATGCCTTTGAGAGTTGAGCCGTGGATTGCCGGCAAACAGCGCTTTGTTCTTCGATAGTTATACGAGCTAGGTTAGTTTTAACTTTTAATAGGAGGTTAAGAGGACAATTTTCTGATGCAATTACCCGCCTTGTTGGACACGTCTCTAAAGTCTGTCACCTTAGTTGTTAAAGTAGGAAAATTACATTCAGAGTGAAGGAACGGAAAGGCGTTGTCTAACGGTTAAGTTGTGACTTAGGAGGCTGTTAGCTGCTTTGGAAAGCAGTTAGGTCCATCAACGATGTTTAAGTTTGTGTTAAAGTGTACGCTTTTAATTTGCATTGCATTATTTAGGTTTTTATTGAATCACTTGTACCTACTCTCGAACTCTCTGTAACTTGTATATATTGCATGTGGTATAGTGGGTTGATTCGCCTATTAGCGATTTGCTCACTTCAGATGTGTAAAAGAAAATGTTATCTACACGCAGCACAGTTTATGTACCTAAATGTGAATAGGTCCCAAATATAGTCTAGTTTGGATATTAAAGATAAAATATAATATTTTTATCCAATTATTAAAATAAAATGAAGATAATGTGAAGTAGAGTTAGCGATATATATTATTTTTAAGGATATGCCTATAAAACAAATTAGGTATTATACTTAGTTGATTCAAAAATATTTTTATTTTTTGTTTTTTCTAATTTAAGTATATGCACATAAGTATTCAGGGTGGACCAAACCGGGGCATTGGTTTGGTCCACCCCTTCAGATTTTATGATAATTCGAAAGGTTCAATCGTAAGGAATGCATTATTACTTAATGATAATTATGTAATATTGCGTCTAAAATTTAAAGAAGACCATGAATATTAACAGTAAAATTTACAAATATACTGAGACAAGAGCAAGACGACGCAGAAAAACGAACTATTGGAAATAGTCAATTAGATCGAGTTGTATCATTACATTTTTAGAATGCTACACTCTAAATTGTAACAGTCTTATATAAACAAGCGACGTTTTTTAAAATTATACATTTCGTTTATCAACTACTTGATTTTATATTAATATAGAAATCTTGATTTAAAGAAACTTAGACCGTCAAATACTTGCTAACTCGCATAACAGGCGATACGACCCTACCTACTCAGATATTAAG
Source organism: Herminia tarsipennalis (assembly GCA_945859575.2). Lineage (NCBI taxonomy): Eukaryota > Metazoa > Arthropoda > Insecta > Lepidoptera > Erebidae > Herminia > Herminia tarsipennalis. The sequence continues at coordinate 2,484,666 of OX243843.2, read as the reverse complement.
ATATTTTAATCTAATTGTGCGAGGTTACCAAATAGGTAGGGTGACCGGGTAAACAGTGGGTCAGTAGGGTACAGTGGATTTGCACATATTGACAAAACCAGTGAAATAATAACTGTTAGAAATAATATCACATGTAAGGAACACAAAGACCTTACAAGTGTATCTATAGAGCGTACTACTGAGTTGTCCTGTGTCAACTTCTTGGCGTTTGTGGTGCCTCGTCATAGAGGAAGACTTCTGCCCGGAGGGTGACGTTTTCCGTCGCTTCCATGGACAAGTGCTCCAAGACCTAGTGCAAGTGAAGCGTACTAACATAGTTTTTAGTTGTATTTACTAACACATAACGTATTACAGTATTATTGCATCTATGTTAGTCTGTAAGGTATATATTTCTATGAGTCATCGATGCCTGGAATAAATGGTAGGTACCTAAATTAATCTTGTTAAATTTCAAGATTCACTATTAACCAGGGGGGTTAACCATACCTCCCCCCCCCCCCCCGGCTGCGGATCTTGGGATTTTTTTCACAGGTAATTAAAGTACACAATTTACAGTACATTTTAAAAAAGAACACAATGGGTCAACTGCTCTTTTTTCCACTATTGGAGGTCAATTTGTCAATTGGACATGTTTCGAGATTTGAACGACTAGCTGCATGACCCTATTGCTGCTAAGTCCCTATTGGTCTTGGGGTTATGTTATATAGCCTATAGCCAACATTAATACAATTTGCAGACTGGTTAGGCTTTAAAATTCAAAGTATCTACCTATGTATACTCCTAACACAAGCCATTGCTTAAGCTTACCACAATCCCACATTGATAGTTATCTATAAAAAATAGAATAGTGTTACTTAACTACCCTTGTTTGCTTAGCATCAATAGTGTGTAACTACTAGGTACCTACTTAATCAAGTTTATGTCGTTCCCTCTGCAGGGACCCGGGTCTCCTCTTTGAAAGAGAGTGCAGTACCTCATCCACTGTGTCCGCCGTTCGGCACACCGATTCTAAAATCAGTCGGTTTCCTCGTTATGTTTTCGATTTAGAGCAGTATCGATGAAACAAATCACACAAAGTGTTCGTCAGCATGGGTTTTGAACCCTTTAGTTGTTGTACTCTTGTTTCGAAAAAAGCTCTTTTTTATTATAACCTTTTTTTTTAAACTTTTGTTAAGTTTTTTTCTCATTGTTGTATAATATGGGAGTTATTTGAATCCATATAACCTGTGACGTACGTACGTGACACAATCACATACCTACAACTATAAATAAAATGAAAGTACATAGTAGTGCCCTCTATTATGGATAAACGTACATTGTTAACTGACATCTACAGGTGAATGACACTAGATGGCGTTTATTTACAATTTCGACCTTCTTGGCAGTTATTTTATTTATGTATAATTACTCTATTGCTTTTTATTGTAACAAAATTAAAATTTAAAAACAACCATTAATTAATATTTACAAAAATCTCTTTGGCACATTGGAAATTCTCTTTGGATACTATGCTGGCCATTTGACATTGACACAAAAGCATAGGGATGTGCATGGTTGAAATGAAACGATTTCGCAGATTTAGTAAATGAACCATGTATGTCAAGCGGCTGTACTCTAAATAAATAAATTATCTACCTATGAGTTGTGATATCGAAAGCGAACTGAGATGTCATTATTTTCACAGTTCCACATCTATCAGGTGAAAATATAATGCATATAAAAATTATCTAAATCAAATAATATTATTTCACTTCGTGGGCAATTTCTAATTAATGAATGAAATTTGAAATACCTATCAATAATTAACATCTAGAGTATGTTAATTTTTTTATTTTTTTTTTACTTACAATGCTAACTCGTCTCAAATTAAGAAGAGCCTGTATTGTGGCTTCAGAAAACTGAAAACATTTATCAATATTTCTTAATAAACAAAAAAAAAGAAACCCTATTTTCCTTGGTCACGAGATAACTAGAGAACGACTTCAATTGGCGATTACCATACCGATTTCCTACAATGAATCTTTATAAAACCTGCAATGTTCTCAGTGTCCGCAAACTGTTTATACTCGAAGTTATCCTTACAACCCACGCTCTAACCCCCTATGACCCTGCCAAATTAGATTCTGTACGTAGGAAACATAGTGTATCCCCCTTAATCTCGGTTAAAAGCAGTCTAGCCCAGAGATGTTTCTACTTCCTTGGAAGCTATGTCTATAACAAGGTAAACAAGATTTTAAATTTGTACCCTATGACTAAAAGCGAGTGTAAAAAAGCTGTTACCAATGGTTATATGGTTTAAACTACGAAGAAACTGAAATGATCATTCGCACTTTAAAATAAATCACTCCCACATACGCGCATACACACACACACACACACACACACACACACACACACACACACACACACCCACACACACACACACACACATGCACTATTGTAATTTATATTGTAGGTTATCTTTTCCTCTCTGTTCTTAGCATCACAAGTTCTTCTATTCTTGTTTATTTAATATTCAACTAGCTTGTACTTTTTACATCCGAGGTGTGAGCCTGGAGATCTGTCACACAGGTTTCGTACCTAGTACGGACTCCAGCTCTCACTAAGGTACTTAAATCTTACGCTCCTTATCATAAGAATATATTATTATACTTACTAATACTGTACCTTTTTGAGAGGAATAAATATATTATTATTATTATTATAATGATTTCATTCATTATTTTTTCAGGTTTCTAGTAGGTACTCTAAGTCAAATCTAAAAAATAAATTTAAAAAATCTAAAACTCTGAATATCAATGAACTTAGTAAAGTGCCTTCAACTGCATGAAATGTTTATAGGTAGGGGATTCCATCTTTTTTGGATAGGTGGGTTTTTTTGAATTATAAAATTGTTATTTTTATTTATTCCTTTTTAGTAATTGTAGTATGTAACAACTAACTTTTAACAGGCAGCTATTGCCAAGTATTGAAAAAAGTAATTGACATTAGATGCCAACGAAAAGTACTGTAAGTAGTTTTATTTTTACTTAAAGCCTTCTCTATTGATAAGCAACCTTTTTTACAACATAACTTGAACATTACTAGATGCCAAAAAGTGCGACAAAATTATGTTGACGTAGTTATCACTTTTATTGGAAGCACAACATTGTTTCTTTATTTGATAGGATATACTTTCACGTTATTTGTTACTTTGTTACGTACTTGTTGTACTTGACATTTAACGCTTTTTTAATGCAATGCAAAGTTTTGTTTAGTTCGCCTTTCATTGTCCTCGGATGGGTGTATGTCGCTCACTTGCTTATTAAAAAACGATGTAAGTCAAAAAAAAAAAAGGTTTTTTTAAGCGGGCTTATAAAAATAAGCACGAAGAATAAACGCTTAAAAAAATAAAGCCGTTTATTACATCTCTAGTTACAATTGTCAATTTGTAGTTGTCAATTGTCACTTAATTGTCAAACTGGTTGTTGTATTGTTTGTAGGTTTGAAAATAAACAAAAAAACCCCTTGGATATAATGATCGGCGTTAGACTAAATACATTTAATGACAATTCCGGAGAACCGGAACAAGATGCTAACTCAGCACTTACCGAATTAGACAAAGGTAACCACATAACCTATCTTTGAAATTCAATCACCTATGTCTGAAGAAAACATATGTATTTTTATATTTTTTTCAGGTCTACGCTCAGGAAAAGTAGGTGAACAATGCGAGGCTATCGTCCGTTTCCCGCGTCTTTTCGAAAAATATCCATTTCCCATACTTATTAATTCATCATTTTTAAAACTTGCTGATGTCTTCCGTATGGGCAATAATTTCCTTCGCCTATGGGTTTTACGAGTTTGTCAGCAAAGTGAAAAGCATTTAGACAAGATTTTGAACGTGGATGAGTTTCTTAGAAGAGTTTTTAGTGTGTTACATTCCAATGATCCTGTTGCTAGAGCTTTGGCTCTAAGAACTCTTGGTGCCGTGGCTGGTATAATACCGGAGAGACAGAATGTACATCATGCTATACGGAGAGGACTTGACAGTCATGATAATGTGGAGGTGGACGCTGCTATTTATGCAACAACAAGATTTGCTGCTCATTCCAAGTAAGTATATGCCTCTCCAGTGCAGTGGCAGTGTGCCCGACTGCTACGCAAGAGATTGTGGGTTCGATTCCCATATGAGACACCACTTTGTGTGATCCACAAATTGTTGTTCCGAGTCTGGGTGTACTTTGTGTCCATGACTTGTATGTTTGTAATGTCCCCCATGACACAGTCAACCTTTAAACAAAAAAATAAAAAAGAGAGAGAAGAAGAGTAGGTAATATGATGGCAGACTGAGCTATCATCATATTAACAGCTCTGTGTACTCATGTGTAACTACCTGAAATGTCTGTAAAATCCAAATAAATATAATAGTAAAATAAAATAGTTTACATTCTTTATACTGGAAGAAATATCATGAAAAATCTCTAAAATAACAAGTGTCCGAGAAGCAGTGCCGGATCTAGGGTTATTTTGAGGTGGGGCAAAAATTTGATGATAGCACTTAGATGGGTGGTGCATTTAGTTCCGCCCAATACTGCCATTGTTAGTACCTTGTGCACTAACAATGAACATGATTTTGGCAGCCCTTTAAAAGTGTGGTGGGCCCTGTCCTGCTCCCCTCCCCCCTTCCATCCCATAGATCCGACTCTGCAGAGAAGTACAATTTTGCTATCTGACCAGAGAAATGTCTCTTAGCATAATTATAACTAATCAACAAGTTACTGGCAAAGTTGTTTCTTTTTAATTTACATGATTTATTTTGAGTACCTGGATAAACAAGCTATGCTCAGTATTTTATTTTAAATAACATTATCTAAAAATGAAACGTAGCTAGATTGATTTATCGCCCCCGAAACGCCTTGCATTCTAAATTTAAAGTAACCGTGATAGACGTGGCCGAGATTCAGATTATATGTATATGTATGGACAAGAATTACTTGTTCAAAGGTGTTATTAGGTATGTTCTTTTGCTACACTAATGAAGTAGTTATTTAAATAATACTTGAATATTTTCAGTGCATTTGCAGTAGCTATGTGCAACAAGCTCTGGGACATGGTGGACTGTGAGAGTACAGCGGCAGAGCGTAGAGCTAAGCTTGTACGAGCTTTGAGAACTGTACATGGTGGAGGTAAGACTTATCCTCTTTCAAGGTTTTTTTAAGTTTAAAATTTAATTATTGTTCGGCATGTTGGTCTAGTGCAGTGACTCTTAAATCTTAACATGTGGTTATGGACCCCTGGTGGTTCAAAAGTAGTAGTAGTAAAATACACTAAACGGACCTATATTTACAATTCTTTTACATTCTCAAAATCGTAAATGAAAAGACTTAGAAACTCGTGAGTTAGTTAAAAAAAAAAAGGATTTAATTCTAAATTTAGCTACAACTGTAACTCAATTAGACCAAAAAGCGAGTTACATTGTTCTTCCTTGCAGGTGTTGATTGTTATGTATGTATTTAGAAATATAAATATACTTATCAATAGGGCTGAAGTCAAATCAGCCTCTTTTTAAGAACAACAACCCGCTCCGAACAAATTTGTATGAAATGCTAGCATATGACGTCACGTTTTCTATGGTCAAATCATTTACTATTAGTGTTTTTCTTTATTATTAAAAATGAACATACTTTTTCAGAACATTTTATGACGACATATTTTTACATGGTTATTATAAAATACTGGCTGTCCCGCGCAACTTCGTATGCGTAATTTCTCCCCGTTTTTGAAACATTTCTCGTCGCTTCTCCGCTCCTATTAGTCGTAGCGCGATGTTATATAGCCTATAGCCTTCCTCGATAAATGGGCTATCCAACAAAAAAAGAATTTTTCAAATCGGACCAGTAGATCCTGAGATTAGCGCGTTTAAACAAACAAACAAACAAACAAACAAACTCTTCCGCTTTATAATATTAGTATAGATTTTATTTTGAAAGTAGTCAAATACCCAATTGCCTGTTTGCTATAGTACAGGCTTTGCCTACTTGTCCTGAGTTATTATTCCTTATTCAATCAGTCCAAAATTAGCATCTAAATGTCAATTCTCTTGTCACCAGCTGTCCGAGCTCAAGGGGTGTTAAAACTTCTCCGTTCCTTACTGGAGAGGTTCCCTTCGTCCAACACGGTGCGAGCCGCTATAATAGCGCTGACGCACATAGCAGCTGACACTGTAGTGCATGTGCCTGATCAGGTAATTTACAGTATTTATAAAGAATCTATCTAAATAGTCTATGTCTCACTACTGGTGTCCATAGGATGTTCTTTAATCAGTCTCAAAAGACCATAGAAAGAAAGCAATAAGAAATATAACACAAAATTTCTTCTGTCTTTAAAAAAAAAAGACGACTCCCGCTGTAGGGTACAAGCCCTGTATCGCGGGGATTTTACAAACATACAAGTCACAGATACAAAGTACACCCAGACTCGGAGCAACAATTTGTGGATCACACAAAGTGGTGTCCCTTGTGGGAATCGAACCCACGACCTCTTGGTAGCAGTCGGACACTCCCACCGCGCCACAGAGGCAATCGAATTCTATTTTTAAAACAAAAAGGAGTTTTTTTTAAATAAATACAAAAGATAAATAAATATAACTGACTAGTACCTATGCGTCACCTGTGGGTCAATTCACGTATTTAAAGCAGTGCAGTTGCAGTTAAGTTTCTATTAAAACGGCCATTTTCGCATTCTTGTAACTTTGAGATCGATCTTATAAACGCTTGCGCACAGTACTAGAATGTCGTTATTGCGCTTTCGAAACGCATACTTGACGCAAGCATATTTGAGATCGATCCAAAAGTTACAAGAAAACAAAAATGGCCGTTTTAATCAAAACTTAACTGCAACTGCACTGCTTTAAATACGTGAATTGACCCGCTGGACAACTGAAGACACTAGTATTCATCAATTGAGTAATGTTTCAGGTGGAGCTACTCTTAAGCATAGCAATGAACGACGCCCGCTCTTCAGTCCGTCGCGCAGCACTCGTAGGACTACGACGCTTGGCGGAACACGCCGCGTTGTGGCCCGCTGAATGTGTGGAACATTTGGTGCAAGCCGCCACTCATAGCCGGGAAGTGCCACATACTATGTTGTGTCTGCAGGTTATGCAGGTATGTAAACAATTGTCCATAGGAAAGAAGAATTCATATTTTAGGTGGAGCTATTCCTAAGTAGTCCATCACACGCACTAGTGAGACTAAGAGGTTGGGCTGAACATGCAGTGTTGCGGCCTGCTGACTGTGTTAAGCATTTTGTGCAGGCTTAGTGGAATGTCAGCATCTAAATCTTAACATCTCGGAATCCAAGGCCAGTCAATTAGTCTTTATTAAAACGTTTGAAATGTGTTTTTAATAGTTAATAGAATAATTAATAGACATTGCTAGGGCATTTGATACCGTCTCTATACCCCACCTAATTACTAAAATGGAGAAAATAGGCATTCGTGGGTATTCTCTCCAAATTTTTAGAAACTGCCTTACGGATAGAATGCAATGTGTTAGGATAGGCTCTGCTACTAGCAAGTGTGTTTTAATTATTTATGGAGTTCCGCAAGGATCTATACTTGGGCCAACTCTGTTTTTAATCATAGTATAAGGATCTGGTACCCATAGCACAGGTTAAATCTTACCATGTGTATCTGAGCCTACTTGTTTTGAGTTACTGTAAAAATTAGTAATCTTAATTGTGTGGTAATAAAGAATTATTTATTTATATTATTATTTATACAAAAACTGAAGCTAACAAGTATATTGCAGCAAGGCGGCCATATTAGTTATTAGAGACACAGTAATCGAATTTACATTGTGGTAATCGATCACAATGTGGCACGCGGATATCTTTGCTCGTGATATCCGCGTGCCACATTATGATCGATCGCAAAGTCCGACATAGTCCATTATTCAAATCATTTCGATTACACAAATGCTACTGCATCACTTACTTCACAATTAACAACAAGTTCGCCAGAGGGGTCCCCTCGTGTCGACCGCCCGATTAGGACTCCCGAATAAGACTGACCGCCACCGTTTCAGCATTTCAAATGTAAACGTCAAGCAGTGACACGCCCTAATGGAATGGCGGCTATGTTTTAAACGAGTCAATACAACTGTTAATTAATCAAAACAGATGTTAGGTTAACGGAAATCAATAATTCAGAAGATTTAATCATTCTGCGACAAGTATAGATGAAGTAATTTTTATAGGCATTTCTTGCCAATTACTTTACAAATACAATAATTGCATTTTTAAAAGATAAAAAAATTTGAAGTCCAGACCCAGGAATCGAACCCGAGACTTCCGTAGCCAAACCGGGGCCAGAAGCGAACCACCTATCTGGACTATGTTACTAGACTTCCAATTTTTCTATCCCTTGATGCTCGCGAGTTTGGACCCTCGCATGCGCCATCTAGTCGGTAGTTAAAGAAAGCGCGTAAAAATGCAATTATTGTATTTATATATATTTTTGTCCAGAAACTAGTGGATTGTCCAGCGGTTTGCGCGGCGGCGACGCGCGCGGCGGGCGGCTGCGCGGCGCTGCGGCGCTACTGCGGCGCCGCCGCGCGCTGCGCCGACCTGCCGCGCGCCGCCACCGCCGCGCACGTGCTCACCGTGCTGCTCGTGCACTGGTACGTCGCACACCTACCTTATACTACTAATGCGGAAAATCCCTTAACCTATGCCTGCCACAAATGGTTCAAGGTGTACCAAAGGGGTGCTAAAAATGTTTTTTGTTTCTCAAAATATCGAAAAACATAGGTTTCAAAAACAAACAGACAAAAAAAATATGTTTAGTAGTTACAAAAATTTTCATCAATTTGTATAGATAGAGTATATATGATCATCAAACTTAAAAAAATCGTAAAAAAAACTACGCGTCTCCGGCAATTGGGTATTTTTCAAAGAGACTTGAGACTCTTGGGAATCAATTACGAAACACATTGTACGTGATACTTAGTTATAAAAATACATTTAGTCGCAGTCGCTACTAATAATATAAATATATTATAACTAGCTAGAAATATTTTTTTTATTTTTCATTGTCTACATTAATGTCTGGCTTGAACCAAGTTATTTTTGTTTTAGTTACGAGGAATGTCTTCCAGTAGACGGATCCGATCTGATGTTAGCTCTTGAGACGTTGGTAATCGCTACGGGCGCTGACGACAATCCCAATAATATCAAACCATTGAGAGTGGCTTTACGATGTTTGGTAAGTGAAATAATAATTATTATTTCATATGATGACTCTTAAAAAAGGTGAGGAGCATCTAGGATCCTAACTATAGTTTTCCTATTGAGCTTTATTCAGGTCATGTCACAATTCAGTATTGAGACTCGGAGACGTAAGCTGTTTCTTCAGTCCAGCTACCATCTCATTTTTTCTAACAATTTCTTGGTTGGGCATTGTCTTCTATGTATTTCTTAAATTCAAGTAGCGCTATAGAATAGAATAGAATATCATTTATTGCATCAAACATGGTAGGTACAATCGGCCTACTCGGCGGTCGTACACCTCTAAGGCTATAATGGCTTGTGAGAAACGTCCGCTCTCTACGTAAGCGCACTCACACAGGAACATCTGCGCCTTATCGGATGCAAGGGGGCGGTGTCCTTGTTTTTTTTAGTGCGTTGCGTTGTTGTTGGGCATATTTCGAACCGATTAGAAGATTGTAAATACTATTATAGGATTGTAACTTTTGTTGTAAGCGCGCTTTTTGCAGTTGCGCGAAATAGCAATGAATTATTTTATTGTAATACATACAAATCTACATTAATGTTATAAATAGTTTATATTGTATATTTATTCGTTTGTGTTGTTGAAATAGTAAAGAAGTAGAAGTAGTTTAAAGCTTAGAGAGGCATATAGTATGTTTTGCCTCGATACCATTATACATGTGAAATTGTGGACGGAGGTGCGGGAAACCGTTAGATTTTAATATTTTTTTAAATTACTTTTTGATCTGTAATCTTTTCTATAAATATGAGTAAGTAGAGGAGTTTAAAACTAGTGCCTGTAATTTATGACCTATTTTCGTTGTTTTATATTGTGCGTATGTTTTAGTATGATTCGGTTAAGTAGGTTCATCGAAAATATTTAATTTAATTTTTGTAAAATTATTTTGCATTTTTTAAACATATCTATACTAATATTATACGTGTGAAAGTAACTCTGTCTGTCTGTCTGTTACGCTTTCACGCTCAAACAGCTAAACCGATTTAGATGAAATTTGGTATGGAGATAGTTTGAGACCGGGGAAAGGACATAGGATAGTTTTTATCGCGATAACCTTTACCCACGCGGGCGGAGCCGCGGGCTAAAGCTAGTAATATATGTTGCGAAATTATCGTTTTGTAACATATAATGTTACAAAACGATCATAAATATTTTTCAAATATTTAAGTTATTAAGTCTTTATTTTGGCTTGCCCTCCGTAGGTATTTAAGAGGTAGTTCAACTCACAAGCAACTATGAGTTCAATGATTAATCTACACTTAAATATAGTATTAAAATATAGTATATAGTTTGTTTGTTTCAACGCGATAATCTCAGGAAGTACTGGGTCAAATTAAAAATATATATTACTGTTGGATAGCATATTTATCGAGGAAGGCTATAACATCACGCTACAACCAATAGGAGCAGAGCAGCAATGAAAAATGTTGCAAAAACGGGGATAATTGAAGCAGACGAAGTTTACGGGTCTTCGTCTGCTTCAGTCAGCTAGTATGCTATATATAGTTGTTCCCAGTGACTCCGCTTGCTTTATATCTTGATTCGAGTGATAAGAATCCTACGTCCTTTACCTATGCTTTAAAACCTATATCATTTTGTAAGTTCTTTGTTTTAGGTGTTTTATCTAAATTTAATTTCAAATACCCATTGGATTGATTTAACGAAATAAAGATATTTGAAATTTAAAATTTAAATCGTGCTAGTAGCTTCAGGGTAAACCTCTACATACAACTTTAACTCTTTAATAATAATAGTATAAGTATGGTTTTAATTCAGCAAGTTATATTTAATTTTTAAACCACAGATTATTTTAATAGAAATAAATGTATTACCTGGAATGAGGGGTAAGAAATAAAGAAAGAGTCAATTGTTTTATTAATTTTATGGATCAGTCAAACAATTTCATAACACATTTGTGCATATATAAATATTTTAATACTTAATTATACTTTAAAATTGTGGATGAGGTATACAAACTAAAACAATAGGCCAAAATCATATTAGTTAACAATAATGATATATTTTTAATATTATTAAATTATTATTTTATCATGCTATATAGTCATCAAAATGCTTAATTACCAATTACTTCATCAACAAATATTATATTAATAACGTCTTAGTTAATGAAAATAGTCAGTTTCATTAAACTAAGTAACAATGTATAAATTATTAATTATCTCAGATGCTAGTTCATATTTATTACAGTAAAATAACCAATAAGTTTAATTTAGGTTACAATTTAAAATAATTACAAACATTTAATTTCAATACAATCCATTGGCTATACCGTCAATATATATTAACTGTGCTGTTAACAATAATTCGTCCTCACATTCAGACTTCCGGCTTCACATTTCTAGCATTATTAGCTTGTATCTAGTATTATTTACAAGCCATAAGTTCTGACGAATGTGTGCACATGATTTAAAAAAAATTGACTGAAAATTTAGCGTGTGATAAATCAAAACCTCTGTACTCGCGAGCGAAACGCACTCTTGCTTCTTGTAGTTCTTGTCCTAATTTCTGTAGCGGAATAATGCACACATTTCTTATAGCCTGCATGCCGCAGTCAAATAGTCTAGCGAACGTCGACGTCTTGGTAAATGGCTGCACTTCGTATGTGCTGACCATTTGCGTTACGTGATCCGAAGTTGAGACAGTCCTCCTCAGCATCCCACTACAGCCAACGGCATGCTGTAGCTCTCTGAAAAAAATACGAAGTTAAAATAAATGTATAAAAGATCTTCGATACCCACTCATTAAAAGTTTGAATGAATAGAACAGTAAGACAAGCACATTTTTAAAAAAGGTGTTGTTTTATAATACCTAATACTATTTCTTTACAAATCAACAGACAATTAACGAGTTGTTACTGATAAAATTAGATAATAGTTCTTAAGCAGGTGAAATATGATTGAAAATAGAATAAGCGTTAATATGAGAAGTTGCCGACTGCGAAAACAAATTCGCATGCAAACTATTTTCAATTCTATGCAATTGATTTTAAAGATGATAATTGCCTTAATCGTTTCCAGTTTTAGGACATTTATTGTGCGTAGGTATCATGAACCTATTTTTTCGGCAAACATATTTATGGCACCTGGAATTACCGAACCGTGGGAAAGCAAAAACTTATTGTGTGCAAACTATTTTCAGTTCTTGTATAACGATTTAAAGACGATAATTGATTAAAGGATTCTCAGTTTTACAACTTTTACTATAGGGATCATTTAACTATTGTTTTATCAACACAATATACGCTTTATGATTTCTAAAATTTACTAAAGCGTGTGAAAGAAAACAATTTATTTTGTCAAAAGTAGTTTAAATAAATTAGGATTTTCAATACTTCAAAAAATTTTAATTATTTTATTTTGTTTAAACATAAATATTTTAAAAAGAGTTATGCATAACATCTTTAATGTGAGAAAAATAAAAATGAAACACCATGATTTAATAAGGGTGGATTTAAGTATGAATCATAGAAAAAGAATATAAGTGTATAAAAGCACGAAATTCCTACTCTTCACATTTCAGTAGTTCCAAGAAGTTCACCTTTAAAATATATACGAATTACCAAGTGACTCAGAACACCATGTTTTAAGTAAACTAAATGTAAATATTATTGGACATCAAAAAATGTAAATGAACTTTCACTTTACATTGATTTATGGAAAAGACATTAACAGCATATGAATTTATAATAAATCATTTATAATATTATTTATTTGTTGAAAATCATAAGTAGTCCTATATTAATTATTTAAATATTTATTTATAAAATTACTTATTTTCTTATTATTTCAGTAGTAAATTAGTAGAATTCTTTTTCGATAATCATCGTCATATTTGAATATATTTCATAAAATTTTAATAAACTAAGCACTTAAATTTTTCTCACCCATTGCACCGTCTATTAACAAAAACCATTTAATAGTTATTATTTTTTTTAATTATATACGAAATAAATACATTTCACTTCACTACATAGTAAAATTAAAATAATAAGTTTATATAAAATATTAGGAATAAATAACTGCGAATGATGAAACAACAAATCCTAATGTCTGCCATCATCATTAAGAATATTATTATATTATAACAACGAAACAAACCTTAGCTATGAAATTAACCATAGCCTTCAGAAATATTGATTATATTATTATTTGGTCTCCCCCAATTACTTTTTAACCAATAGCCAATTATATTGTTAAACATAGTTAATAATTATTGTAATAAAATATAACTTGAATTTGACTTACCGTAACATTTAACTCCCGCGATATTTGGTAAAAGTTTGTCCTGTATCCTTGGCCATGAAGATCCATAATTTGATTCCCGGTTTAAATTTCGGTTAATTGTGAAGACTCGCAGAGGTCAGCAAGAAAGCACCCAACAGTCCAATAAAACACAGCCACCATAGGTAAACAGATGAAGAAGAAACGGTCCACGCCACAAGTCAACGAGAGTTCAATCAGTAGTTAACAAAATGGCAAGATATCGGAATCCGTAAACAGAACAAGTCGTGAGCAAAATACAGTAAACACGCGCGCGTCATCATACAAGGAAGTGCAAATTGCAACTAAGTTAACAAAAATGTTTTATGTTCCCGTTCCCACACCTTAGCCCCGTCCTAATTGGTTGGAAGTAAAATGTAGGAGTGGTTTTTGCGTTTGTGTATGTGACCGAACCGTTGTGAACCGTTCATAGTAAAATATTTTCAGGTGGTCGAGCATCAAGTGGGCCGATTGTACATAGATGTTACAATATATTTGTTTCACACATTTGGCCGTTAAATTACAGCGTGCAACAGGTGTCTTAAATATAAGTTATCGTTTATGGTATATTAAATTACATTATATTACATCAAATTAAATTGTTATACATTATATTTAATTTAATTTAATTACATCACACCACATATTAAATTACAATATTTCATAAAATAATTAAATTAGCAAAATAAGGTATCTATATTAACTAACAATATCTACCTATACCTCCGAATACGTTCCGAATTATAAAACTTGCAAGGATTTTTAATTAAGAATTCTTCAATAGAATAATAGAATTCCTGTAACAACCATCCACGTAACGCAGTACAAAATTGATTACGAGGAAGAAGGGTTAATGATTTTGGTATTGAGTTGTAGATTAAAGGAGCCATGTATACGCAGCTTTTTCTGAAAAGTTCTAATTTAGGCACAGGTATTACAAAATCTAAGTTATTGACTTTTCTTTTCTTTGTATTGTCGGTGCGTTCAAATAATGTACAATTAAATTTTACAAACTTAGCGATTTCTAATATATACAAACTTGAAACTGTTAAAAGGTTGTGCGTCTTAAATACTGGCTTACAAGAGTCATACCAATCTAGATTGAATATGGCACGAATACATTTTTTTTGAGCAATAAATAATCTCGTTATACCAGGCGAGTATACCGTATCGGATTACGGAGCACACATACGCATGGTACACGGTTAATGAGGTTTGCCTAGATGTAACATCTTTAACCTTTCTTAGGGCGAATACAAATCTGTTTATTTTTGTGCAGATTTTGTCTGTGTTCCTTCCATGTAAAATGCTGGTCTAAAGTTACGCCTAGAAATACGGTACTACGTAAATGTTCAATCACATTTTTTTTTAAGGTAACCGTAATTTGTGTAGGTTTGCTTTTCCAGGTTCTGAAATGTATCACGTTAGTTTTAGAAAGATTTATTTTTAGTTTATTTATATCTAACCATTTAATTACATTGCTTAACGTTTTATTAATCTCTAAGTTTATGTCCTCTTGTTTATTATGTTCTATGATGATTGTTGTGTCATCCGCAAATAGAACACACTGATGTTTAATAAACTGAGGTAGTTCGTTTACGTAAACAAGGAATAATAGACGACCTAAAATGCTACCTTGTGGTACACCACACTGGTTTATTCGAGGCTTAGAGTCAAAATCTTCTATGGCATTAGTTGCTTCATTGATTTTTGTTATCCTAGTGATTTGTTTTCTGTCTCTTAAGTATGATTCGAACCATTTCTTAGCTAGACCTCTGATGCCATAATTGTCTAACTTTTGAATAAGTCTAAAATGGTCAACAAGGTTAAAAGCCTTAGTTAAGTCCAGGAACAAGGCACAAGAATATTTATTATTATTTATACTTTTAATAACTGCCTTGACCAACGTAAATATTGCTAGCGAGGTTGATTTGTTTTGCCGGAAACCATCTTCAACTAAAATATTATATTTTTCTAGAAAATTAAGCAGTCGTTTGTACATTACCTTTTCAAATATTTTAGATAATGTAGGAGTCAAGGCTATTGGTCTGTAATTACTAACGTCATTTCAGTTTATTTTCCATATCCTTTGCTGTTGCCTTGCGAGTAAGCATGTGTGTACAATGATTCTCCACTAGACTCCCAAAATTAGAATAAAACAGTTTAGTACAAGAAAATAAATGTTAAAAAAAAGTTATAAGTGAAAAAAAATATTTTCCAAAAAATTACAAGAAATATCTAAAAGAATGTGTCATTTGAATTGACACATTCTTTTAGATATTTCATTTATTTATTTTAACAAAAGTGAGAATTACCTTATTTTTATAAGTAATCAAATCAATCAATTACAAAAGAGTGAGTGAACTATTTTTTATAAATAGGTAAATCTAGTGGAAATTGCAATAAATAAGTATGTAAGTAAATTTGACATGAAATACACTCATTAACAAGAATAATGAACTTAAATAAAGCTAATAGAGTCAGTAGCCTAATTTACATTAGTTTTGTGTGTAATTATGAGTATGAGGCAAAACGTTTTGTCTTCAATTCTGCTTCCACTACTCGTCAAGCAAAAAGAGGCCAAGAACTGTGCCAGCGTGTGGCTGGACGAGGCTCATGAAAGAGTCAAGTATTTAGATGATTGTGGAGTATTAATTAATATCAAGTGGTAACTATAAACTCCCCGGGTTTAATTGATGAGCTTTGAAGTTTGTCCGTTGTTAACGATGATCGGCCAGGCTCTCATTCAGCACATCAATTTGTCTAATAAAATATACAAAAATTAAGTTTTGTCAAGAAACAAAATTGACGTCTGACGTTAACAGTCAACACCATGAAACTCACGCAAGCAGTAATCTAAAGTAAACTCATACAAATAGTACGTAAAGTATCAGCATCATCTTACAAAAATTACAGTAGAAGAAGGCAACATGCGATTCGATTACTGTAAGAAAAACTATTTAACATATAAATATTTAAAAACCATTATTTAAAAAAAATCTATAAGATGATAATCATAAGGCCGACCAGTCACCCCGAGGACCACCAGTTCACAAGTATGACGCATGGGTCAGCCATCATCCCCTTCGCTATATTAGAGGGAAGGAAGACGAGCCAACCCACACCGCCACCACAAGCAATGACATTTTAGTGAGCATGACGATCCCCGACATTACAACTCATAGACTACTAAGTACTCGGTGAATATAGAATACAAACAATATTTTAATATTTAACACAATTTCATTTTTTTCCTGCATTTTTACATCTACGACCATGCATTTTATATAATTCCAGTAACAAGGAAGAAAACAAGTAACAATTTGATAATTTAAAATCCTAATTCATCAAAAATAAAATTTATAACTCCTGTGTTAAACATTACGACCATGGGTTTTCGGTATTCAAATAATCATATATACAATAGTAAGCTTCCTGAATAAGGTCGTTCATAATTTTAGATTTGAATGAGTCAAATGGTAAATTCAGAATATGAACAGGCAGCTTATTGTAAAAACGGATACCAAGTCCCATTAACCTTTTGAAGGAACACACAATTTATGCCTATTTCTAGTATTGATGATTTTTACTATAGTGTTGAATGTTTTGTGGCACATGTAATAAATATATTGGCATACATACCTATATATTGCGAGGTAACAGTTAGTATACTTTGTCCTTAAACTTTTTCCTTAGCGAAACGCTAGCTCCAAGCTGATATGTTGCACGGACTGCTCTTCTGTAGTATAAAAATAATTTAAATATTAGCGGCTCTGCCCCAAAATAATATGTCATATAACATAACGCTATGGAAATATCTCAAATACACAAGTCTCCCCAAGTTACTTCTTACATAATTAGCTGTCTGACAGTGAAAGTCCTGCCAAAATTCGTGCAGTCGTTTCGAAAATTAGCTGGAAGAAACTTTTATTTTGACATTACAATCAGACACTTTAATTTGATGTGTATTTGATGAAGAGCTGATTGTGCACCTGATGGTAAACGTCACGCTAGCTCATAAAACCCAAATCCTTGTTTGGCAAAAACCTTAATGTCACTCATTTGAGTCATTAGTTCAATAAGTCTCATTGGCCAGGAATTTCACTTGCTACAATACCCTTCAACCGAAACACAATGATGCGTTAACATCACTCTTTCACGGAAGAATGACTGACACTGTTTTGGTACCCACCAAAGCGACTGACACCGTGCCTTAGACCGACACTAGTATTAACTTTACCGGCAGCAATAATTACGTTTATTTCCAGGTACAACTAAGCAAAGCATCAGCCCCAACATACGCGTCCCGCACAGCGGACGTGGTCAGCACACAGCTGCAGCGCTGCAACCGCGCATCGGCACAGCGCACTGCAGCGCTGCTTGAAGCGCTGGCAGCGCTGGGAGGCGCGCCGTACTCCGCGCAACACCTCGCGCCCGCCATGCCAGCGCTGCACCACGCTATGGACCTGCATCTGCAGACACGCAGGTACATATACGCACTGACACACACTACACCTGGCGCTGCACCACGCTATGGACCTGCATCTGCAGACACGCAGGTACATATACGCACTGACACACACTACACCTGGCGCTGCACCACGCTATGGACCTGCATCTGCAGACACGCAGGTACATATACGCACTGCCACACACTACACCTGGCGCTGCACCACGCTATGGACCTGCATCTGCAGACACGCAGGTACATATACGCACTGACACACACTACACCTGGCGCTGCACCACGCTATGGACCTGCATCTGCAGACACGCAGGTACATATACGCACTGACACACACTACACCTGGCGCTGCACCACGCTATGGACCTGTGTCTGCAGACACGCAGGTACATATACGCACTGCCACACACTACACCTGGCGCTGCACCACGCTATGGACCTGTGTCTGCAGACACGCAGGTACATATACGCACTGACACACACTACACCTGGCGCTGCACCACGCTATGGACCTGCATCTGCAGACACGCAGGTACATATACGCACTGACACACACTACACCTGGCGCTGCACCACGCTATGGACCTGCATCTGCAGACACGCAGGTACATATACGCACTGCCACACACTACACCTGGCGCTGCACCACGCTATGGACCTGCATCTGCAGACACGCAGGTACATATACGCACTGACACACACTACACCTGGCGCTGCACCACGCTATAGACCTGCATCTGCAGACACGCAGGTACATATACGCACTGCCACACACTACACCTGGCGCTGCACCACGCTATGGACCTGCATCTGCAGACACGCAGGTACATATACGCACTGACACACACTACACCTGGCGCTGCACCACGCTATGGACCTGCATCTGCAGACACGCAGGTACATATACGCACTGACACACACTACACCTGGCGCTGCACCACGCTATGGACCTGCATCTGCAGACACGCAGGTACATATACGCACTGACACACACTACACCTGGCGCTGCACCACGCTATGGACCTGCATCTGCAGACACGCAGGTACATATACGCACTGACACACACTACACCTGGCGCTGCACCACGCTATGGACCTGCATCTGCAGACACGCAGGTACATATACGCACTGACACACACTACACCTGGCGCTGCACCACGCTATGGACCTGCATCTGCAGACACGCAGGTACATAAATATACTGACATGCATCAAAAGTTCGCTATTTGGAACATCAGATAACTGATAAACATACTTATATATATCTAAACACATACATATTATAGATAATCACACACAGACACAGAATAAACCGTCTTGTTCATCATACAAAGATTTATCGTGAGTGGGAATCGAACATACGATCTCCGGCTTAGCGGTAGTGGTAATTAATAATATCAACGGCGATCAGGTCGATGTAGTTTACGCTGACTATAGTCGACTGACTAGACCGTAATCCTTTAAATAGATATAATTGAATAGAGTCCTTTTAATATAAAACTTAACAACAAAGATTTGCGATGAATTACTAAAATGGTTCTCATATTAATAACAGACCGCGAGCCGTACTACTGAATAACTCAATTATGTCAAGTAGGGTTTACATTCCCAGCGGAGTTCCTCAAGGATCCTTACTCGGTCCTTTGTTGTTTGATGTCTGCAATCGTCCATGTTTTTTATATTTATGAAGATCTATTCCAATAAACACTTGTTTTATGATGCGGCTGCACTCTAAGAAGATCTTGTTACGCTGGATGGATATTTGTTTGACATTAATAAATTACACCTTAATCCATTAAAATACTCTATAGTTACATATTAAAAAAGAAAACGTTTCGAAACCTACCTGAATTTAATAGAATGATAAGAAAAAATATACTAGAATAGCAGATTTAAGTCATGGAGGATATAGCGTATTGCTATATTTATTGTGAGTCAATGAGAAGCGAGATGAAGGGTTGTAGATTATATTGACTTGACTTAATTGACTAGACTAATAAATCTTAAACCTAAGTATTTATACACGTAAAAATATAGGAAGTAATATTATAATAGGAGGGCGATTTGTTTATTCAGCGCCTCTTAGCAGTACGTGTAGATTGCGTTATGCGTAATTTATAAATAATAAAATAGACAATTAGGAAGTGCAATCTAAACACGTACTGGTGTTTCATTATTTGGTATAGAAATATACTATGGCGACTGCCATAGATATTCCCCCTTTTGTAAAAAAATTATACATTTGTAAAAATTATACATTTAAAAATTGTAAAAATTATAAGTTGAAAATTGTACAAAAAAATTGAAATATCTTATTAATTATATCTATTTCCGACAGTCTTAAGCAGCATTCGAGTCCCTGACGATTCGCAACAGGTTCTTCTCTATTTTTGCTCCGATTGCTCGGTAGATAAAGTATATACTGAGTATTAGTATTATTACAACTGCGGTGAATATGGCCACCATGATCCACGTGCGGAGGTCTTGTAGGTCCCCAGATAGCTTTGAATGGAGTTTTGTAATCTCCTCTGGGATCGCGGCGTTGTTCTGCACCATATTCACCTGCTCTTTCTCGTGACTGCTTGTAGAACCCATTGTAGTTGGAAGTCTTGTAACTCGAATGAATGACTGTGGTTTTGCATGTCTTTGTATACTACGATTGGAATCTCACCGTTGGTCGGGAGATTCGTCCGGAACGTGTTTTATTCGGGCAGTTCTTATCTTCTAATTTTTTATCTTCTATGTTATTTCTAATCGTGCAATTTTGATCTCTTATCTCGTTGTCGTTTATCATAAAAGCTGGTTTGAGACGATCGATTGACACGGAGCTCTGTCGTCCGTTTATCCAGATCGTGAAAACCTTATCATTACGACTAATAACGAGATAAGGTCCATCATACGGAGGTGTAAGACTTGGCCGTAAACGATCGCAACGAAAAAAAACGTGTGTGCATACTGATAAGTGTGGATGCACAAATATCTTATCGTTCGTACTCTGCCTATGTGAAACGGAGGTTGCTTTTTTTATGTTTTCTTTAATTTCTTTCACAAAATCGGCGTATGTCGAGTGATCGCTTGTTCCGAAAAATGCTCCAGGTAGTCTTATTGTTGTACCGAGGACTAGTTCAGCTGCAGAGTATCCGGTATCTTGCCGTAGACTGGTACGGATACCGAGTAAAACAGTTGCAAGTTCTTTTGTCCAATTCGTTGTATTTCCTCTTGCTATTAATGCTGTTTTCAAAGTCCTGTGCAGTCGTTCTACCTTTGAGTTTGACTGTGGATGGTATGGTGTGGTTCGAATTTTCGTGATACCCATGAGTTTAGCCAAACTTTTGAATATTTCAGATTCAAACTGGCGTCCCTGGTCTGTGGTAATGTATTCAGGGCATCCAAATCGGGCTATCCATCCTTCATATACCATCCTAGATATAGTTTCTGCAGTTATATCGGCTATGGGAAAAGCCTCTGGCCATGAAGTACAGCGATCTATCATTGTTAATAGATAACGCTTATTTTGCGACGTAGGTAAAGGTCCTACTAAATCGATATGGAGATGAGCAAATCTTCCTGTCGGCATGAATTTACCTAGAGGTGATATTGTATGACGATGTATCTTCGCTCGTTGACATTGTAAACATTTCTCTGTCATCTCATTGATATCTTTGTTCATATTTTCCCATAATTATGTAGTTTGCTGAAATTAGTTTTCTTGTAGTGTTCTTTCCAGGATGGCTTAAGTTGTGAAAACTCTCGAAAATAGTTTTCCTAAATTTGAGGGGTATAAATGGGCGTTGCTTTCCTGTTGATGTATCACAGAAAATCTTGATATTCTTATCTCGGAAATGAATCAATTTGATATTTAACGATTTATTGGCTTGCAAACGTTCCAGCTCGTTATCCTTGCGTTGCCATTGTCCTACCTCGTGCCAATCAATTGCAGAAGGTAGGGATATCGTTTCGATAACTCGGGATAAAGCGTCAGCTACAACATTCATGTGGCCGCTTATGTGTTGAATATCTGTACAAAACTGTGATATATAATCCAAATATCTTATTCGTCTAGGGGTGTCATCCAATGATGGCTTCTTAACGAAAGCATGAATCAATGGCTTATGATCCGTGTAGACAGTAAATTCTCGTCCCTCAATTAATCTTCTGAAATGTTTTATAGCCATGTAGATACCGAGTAACTCTCTATCGTATGTAGAGTATTTCGTTTGGGCTTCACTTAGTGATTTTGAAAAGAACGCTATTGGTTCCCATTTTGCGTTTCTTCGCTGCTGTAGTACAGCGCCTACGCATTTCAGACTAGCATCAGTCATTACAGCGATTTGGGCGTTGCTATCAGGATATGCCAATGTAGTTATTTGACGAATGTCCTGTTTGCAGCATTCAAACGCGTGGTTAGCTTCAGTATTCCATTGTATAACAGTCTTGTCTTTTTTCTTGGAATTATGCAAGTATTTATTTAATGGCGCCTGATGTTTCGCTGCGAGAGGCATACTACTTCGGTAGAAGTTAATCATACCCAAAAAACGTCGTAATTCCATCACCGTTTGTGGTTTAGGGTAATCGTTTATTGCTTGAATTTTGTCCGTAGTAGGCGTCAATCCTTGGCTCGTTACATGATAACCAAGGAAATCAATCTCTGCTTTGGCAAATTCGCATTTATCTGTGTTTATTGTTATGCCGTTTTCATGTAAGCGCTTGAATACTTCTTCTAAGTGTTCGTAATGTAATTTAATATTATTTTTACAATCTGCCACAAAAATATCGTCCACGTAAATATATACGTAATCTAAGTCGCGAAATATGGAGTCCATAAATTTCTGGAAGGACTGTGCAGCGTTTCGTAGTCCGAATGGCATTCTTGTGAACTCAAAGAGTCCGAACGGGGTTATAATTGCCGTTTTTTCGGGTTCAGCTACGTTCAGCGCGTGAAATGCTTTTTTTATATCAATTTTACTGAATATCGCTTTTCCGCTTGCTATGTAGTCGAGTAGTCTGGGTAAAGGGTACCTATCCGGTACTGTTATTTTGTTCAGTGCTCGGTAATCTCCGCACGCTCTCCATTCGCCATTCTTTTTCTTGACCAGATGAAGTGGCGATGCCCATTGGCTGCTTGACGGTCTGCAAATTCCCATATCCATCAT
This sequence comes from Herminia tarsipennalis, assembly GCA_945859575.2. NCBI lineage: Eukaryota > Metazoa > Arthropoda > Insecta > Lepidoptera > Erebidae > Herminia > Herminia tarsipennalis. The sequence goes on along the minus strand of OX243843.2, from coordinate 2,461,496 downwards.
GTTTTGGAATTCCTGTTTAGCAATCCTGTATTTGTCAGGAGGTAGCGGACGAGCTCGAGTAGCTACTGGAAAACCCTTTGTAATGATTTGATGCTGCACCTGATGTTTGGGAGGTTGGTTCATCGATCTAGGCTTAGTGATACCTTCATATTTCTCTAACAAGCACTTTATCGGTTCTGGTAGAGAAGAGTTTATCGATCGGATTGTTGCAATATTTGCTTTCAATAATCTTGCGGGCGTCTTAAGGCCTGTGTTTTTATCAATTAATTTTTGTCCGTGTATATCGACTAATAATTGATAATGTTCAAGAAAATCAGCTCCCAAAATTGGCATGTTAACGTCGGCAATGGTAAATGTCCATTTAAAACTTCGACGTAGTCCTAGGTTCAGCATTAAGGTGCGTTCACCATATGTGTTGATAGAGCTCCCATTGACAGCGAACAATTTGTATTCGCAGGCTCCGCTATTCTTGTCTGTGCGGTTTATAACATATATGTTAGCACCCGTATCGACTAAGAATCTATAACCACTGTTAGAGTCAGTTATAGTTAGACGGTTTGATGGGTGAATTGTACAGAGACCCGTCGCATTCTGTGCTAGTTCTAGTTTTCCGAATGCTGGTTGTTTTTGTTGTTCCATGAACATGTTTGCGTACATTTATACGCTTTTTGTTTGAAACGTCTGTGATAAAAACAAAGTCCATTACTCGCCATTCTATTTTTAGACCTTGACCGTGTATGCGAATTGTTACGTGAATGGAATCTGCCGCGTTGCAAAGGTCGGCGTGAGCGACCGTTTTGCAACTCATCAATTTCAATTCGCATAGCTGCAATCTGTGACGTCAGGCTTGGTATTAAATTAATTTCTGCGGTCGCCGATCGTGACGTACTTCTATTATATCGCATGTTTTCGTGGATTTTATCGGCGAGGTCGCATAATTTATCTAATCCTAACTCTTCGGATACTGCTATGATTGACGTAATTTCTGCTGGGAGTTGTCGAAACCACAGTAGGCGAATTGTATCTTCATTAATCTTGCCGCAGCCTGCTTCCTTCATTTGTCTTAACAATTGAGACGGTTTCTGATCTCCGAGGTCCATTTCTGAGAGGAGTTTGTGAAATCGTCGATGCTCGCTTTCTTCGTAACAGCTTATCAGTCGGTCCTTGATAGTGGTATATTGTTTTTCCGCTGGAGGGCTTGTCAGTATATCACTAACCTGGTGTATGACTTCTTTTGGTAATTTTGCTATTACCATGTTATATTTGTACTCTTCCCCCTGTTTTTGAGGTGCCATAATTGCCTCGAACTGGGCGAACCATAGTCTTGGTGAGTCGGTCCAAAACTGTGGTAATTTTTCTGAGACGGATATCGCTGCTATCGTCTCAGCGCTAGCGTCGCCCTTGATAGGAGAAGCTGGTGGGACCATGGTAAATTTTTGTTATTCCGCGTAATACTGGCCTCTTGAAATTTTAGCTGGTGAGACCCGCTTGTGGGAAGCCAACAAAAATGTGCCGAAAACGTACTACACTAAATTGACCGATCCTATGCCTATTCTGGTAATCTATTGTTTCGCTAGATTCGCTGCTGAAAACCAAATTGGGTACCGATCGACTCGGAATTATATCAGCACTAGCTAGCAATAGATCACGTCGGGGTCACCAATTATAGCGTATTGCTATATTTATTGTGAGTCAATGAGAAGCGAGATGAAGGGTTGTAGATTATATTGACTTGACTTAATTGACTAGACTAATAAATCTTAAACCTAAGTATTTATACACGTAAAGATATAGGAAGTAATATTATAATAGGAGGGCGATTTGTTTATTCAGCGCCTCTTAGCAGTACGTGTAGATTGCGTAATTTATAAATAATAAAATAGACAATTAGGAAGTGCAATCTAAACACGTACTGGTGTTTCATTATTTGGTATAGAAATATACTATGGCGACTGCCATAGAGGACAAGACGGCATTCATGACGCTGACTTTCGTTGACCCTTAAAGTTCTATATTGCACTTTTTTCCATAGCAATTGGCAAATTATGACTATTTACTTTAGTTAAAAAATATTTAAATAATTACTGCAATACCAAACCTCAAACAAGCCCCCTTGTTCCAGCGATACAGCCAACCCAGAGGACGACGGCACAGCACTAGTATTGCTCTGCACAGTGATGTTCCAAGAGCGAGCCGGTAAAGCTCTGACACACAAACTGAACCCGGCGTGGCAACACAACATACTGAACACTATCGCGTCTGCTGATGGCTGGGTGCGGTATAGAGTTGGTAGGGCTGCTTTACGGTGAGTTCATATATTATTATTGTCGTTATTTTTTACCCGACTACGGAGAAGGGTTATGTGTTGTGTATGTATCCTTCTAAAGTACCTATGCCCGCTCATACATCAATGTCTCAACCGATTTTAATAAATTATACGTCACTAGGTACATAAAATTCTTTAAAAAACCAAATAGCAGATTTTATGCAAGTTAATGAGGCAAATGAATTCTGTTGAACTTAATATCGTGCCTTCGATTGCATGATATTAAATATGAAGAGAGTTCCTGTCTTTTAGCTGGCGGATTTTCTTAGTTATTTAGTTATTTGAGACATTAGTTTGTACGTCCTGTTTGTCCCGTAATTACACTTGCTATAGTGCCCTTCAACCGAAACAAAATAACGCGTTACAGTCTATTTCACAAAAGAGTAATTGATACTGTTGTGGTATCCACCAAGACGGTCTATGGCTTAGACCTAGCACCGGTGAACTTAATAATTATCAGTCTTTATTGGTCCACTGCTGAATAAAGGCCTCTTCCAACAATTTTAATAATCTCCTGTACATTTTGTAATAGCCTTTACATTTTGAATAGCCGACTTCGTTTTCCGTTTGTAGATTCTTCACACCCTTAAAGCTCTAGTTTTCCAACATTTTTTTATTACTATCACAAAATAAACGTTTTTATAATTTCAATTTTCCACTTTGAAGATATATTTAAAAACAAAACATTTGCAACTTAAAACACTATTATTAATGTATTATAAAAAAAGTATAGGGTTGGGTAAATGTATTAATGCTACATTAAAAAACAATAAAATGTGGCTAATTATTTGCAGTTACGGTCATCACAGTTTGGCAGCATCGATATTGAAACGACTGTCCGAAGAAGCCCCTAGTGAAGCTGCACAAAGATGGCTGACAGCCCTATACCGTGCAGCCGCGGCTGATGCCAAACTTGTTGAAGAAGGTAATTTTGTTTAACATGTTATGATAATACTAAGGAAAACTGAGCTATCACTATTAATCATTACAATTTGATAAACTAATTCCAGTTGAAATAACTGTTAAATTGATAAAAAAAAACGTTAATTATTATAATTAGTAATAGTAATAGTTTATTTTTGAATCCTATGAGAGTGAGCAGTAAAATATCTACCAATGTGTGTCGCATCTGAAGACATTTTCCCCATTAATTTATAGGATGTAGTGCGTGGAGATTTTTTACGATAGTATACAACATTTAGGAGAAATAAGATCTAAATTCTAACTGTCGGCGATTAGATCTCCGTGTCGTCGATAATATAAATAAGTTTGAATATATGAAAGCACAAAGTCATTTAAACAAATAAATGATATATAGTAGTGGGACCATCACGGATCCTTGTGGTACTCCACTAAGAATTTTGATGCATTTATCGTCTAAAGACATATTTGTTAATTACATCAGCTTGTGATCTATATTCTAAATAAGATAAAACCATATCAACTAATCATCTCGTATACCATTTGATAGAGTCATCTTTAGTAGACGTGGTCAATGCCGTCAAAGGCTTTGCATGTGTCCCATTATCCATTCTATCAGTTCTGAGGTTTAGTGATCGGTCCTAACAATTACGGTTTTGATAGTTTTTGGGGTATTTTTAGGGTTTCGTAACGGAACCCTTATAGTTTAAAATAGACTTAAAATAAAACTATAAGTTATTTTTATAACAACAAGAAAATTTATTTTTTGGGGTTTTTTTTTATTTATTTAATGGTGCCGCTTGAGATAGGCCAACTATTACTAGCCGACTAGCTAATAGATTCATTAATTGATTGCAAAACGGCCGACTATAATAGTGGTACGTAGTGATGTCATCCCCATCGTATTTAATAGGGTAGATGACTGTCAAGTCAAATCAGTATCTTTTTAAGAAATACAAAACAATGATGAATGATGATGTCATTCTTTTATATGGTCTAATCAATGTTTGTTTTGATGTTTATAAAATTGCAAATTCTATTTCCTATATAGTTTAAAATAATGAATTGTTATTGTAGTCATCTACCCAATCGTAAGAGTGTTGTCGGTCGCGGTCAGGTATAACGGGTCTGGAAGAGGCGAGCGCGGGGTGGGAGGTGTGCGCGGGCTGGGGCGGCGCGGGCGGCGCGGGGGGCGCGGGCGGCTGCGCGGCGGGCTGCGGCGGCTGCGGCGCGTGCTCGCCGCTGGCGCCGGCGTGGCTGCGCGCGCGCGCCGCCGCGCTAGCCGCGCTGGCGCGCGCGGCGCACGCGGCGCGCGCGCTCTGCACGCAGCCGCCGCCCGCCATCGCGCACACGTACGCGCAGGTACGTACGCTACTTACTTTTGGATTTAATTACCTGTGGTTCAATTCACGTATTTAAAGCAGTGCAGTGCAGTTGCAGTGCAGTTGCAGTGCAGTTGCAGTGCAGTTGCAGTGCAGTTGCAGTGCAGTTGCAGTGCAGTTGCAGTGCAGTTGCAGTGCAGTTGCAGTGCAGTTGCAGTGCAGTTGCAGTTAAGTTTAGATTAAAACGGCCATTTTCGTATTCTTGTAACTTTAAGATCGATCTTAAAAACGCTCGCGCACCGTACTAGAATGTCGTTATTGCGCTCTCGAGACGCAAGCATATTTGAAATCGATCCCAAAGTTACAAGAATACAAAAATGGCCGTTTTAATCGCAACTTAACTGCAACTGCACTGCTTTAAATACGTGAATTGACCCCCTGGTCGCTTGGACCTTTCAGTCACATTTATTTTATTTCACAAAACACTGCATTTGCACTCGTAGATTATATTTCTTCGATAATTTTACATGATAAACGCGGAGCTGTAATAATACCGACATGTTAATTTGTCGCCATTTTTACAACTCAACGCATTTTTGTCGATAGGTATAATAGTGGCTGCACACGATCACTTTTAACTTCCAGTTTTAACTGAACATTTTAAACTGAAAGTGAAATAAGCGTGTGTGTACGATGAAAACTGTCAGTTCAGTGAACAAGTTACGTCAGTGTTTACTGTCAAATGAAACTGTTCAGTTAAAACTGACAATTAAAAGTCATCGTGTGTAGCTACGTTTAGAAGAAGCAAATGTAAAATAGGAGCACATTATAAATATGTATACAGTATGGAAACTATACCTAATTGTTGAAATTATTACCTACGCTCCAATAAAGCGTGTAGGGTTATAGAATTGTCTCGTTTTTCGGAGTTTTTATTAGTAGTGTACCTAGTTTTAAATTGTATTGTTTAATTGGTTCTATAGCTCCATGTAATATATGATCACTATAAAATATTTTTGATCGATCACACGGACTATTTAGTTTGAACCGCTAGATGGCGCTGTCTGGTAAAGACGTAAACAAAAGAGCTCCGAGTATTAATTTAATTTAAAAATATTATATAGTGTTTAAACGACTTAAAAGTGCTATAAAACTGTGACTAATACATAGTGTAGAGTGCGTGAATACTATCAAGTCCTATGGTGGTGCAAATCATGTTTAAATACTAAAATAATAAAAAGTGTAAAAGTGGACCTCAAAACTTTAATTCAGATTATATTAAAAGACGACAAAAATAAGAAGACAATACTAATTAAACTACTTTAATTATCAAACAATAAATCAGGACAAAACTGAAGAAACTGTGATAAAAAACAAAGTTAAAGTGTACATCATCTGCTCACTAAGTGTTTGGAATGCGAAAAAAAATTCCTTAGGAGTGATTCACCATAACCGATCTGATAAATTCAAAAAACTTAAGACCTTTACATAGTAGTACTACATAGTAGTACTACATTTCGACAGTAAAATTCATACCAGTCGTAGCTAGTCTGGGAGTGCATTGGACTGGCAAGAATATAGTCGTCGGTTCAAACCCTAGTCATCACGTGTACACTTTTTGTGATTATTTCAAGTGTTCCAGGAACTAATGTTTTCTTAGAAACTTTAGTTTAAAATAATAAACAACCACGCCATCTTTGTGTTAAAAAATGAATTTCTTCGAAAACATCACCTTTAGGAAGGCTCGCAAGAGCTCATCACAGTCGGACACTAATGAAAGTCTTGACCATTCAAAAATAGATGTCACTAGTAATAGCGTTCCGGACGAATCAGATGATGAAGACACTGATTTAATTAATAAGTTGAAAGAACAAGTTGAACATCTTACCATGAATTTGCTTAGCGCTAATGAAGAAATAGACAAGCTCTCTTTAGAAAATACTGGAATGAAAAATGAACTAGATTCTTTACGGCGTAAAAATACACTTTACAAAAAAATTGCAAGCAGTCCAGGGAAATCAGCTCCTGGGACACCGAAGAAAAAAGGAGCTTGTAAGCTGATGAACCACAAACAAGTTCAAACAGATGTTGACCTAACATTAATTTTTTTTTTTTTGGAAGCACACAAATAAACTGAACATTCGGCCTGGCCTCCCTGTGTCTGTCAGCGGCGTCAATGACCAGGTGTGTATTGCTAATCAATTCAAAGAGCAATTTAGAGTAACTTCACCGCTGGGCCCTTCTGTGTCGATATCAAATGACTTTGAACATCGTGACCTGAGTATCAGATTTGCAGCAAAGGAAGTTAAGCAGGTTATTAGTGCAATGTCCAGAGGTAAGTCACCAGGTCACGATGGTCTAAGCATTGAACATCTTAAGTATGCAGGACCGCACCTACCTAGAGTGTTAGCATTGTTTTTTAATCTATGTGTGAGTCACTCCTATGTGCCAAATGAGATGACTAAAACGATTGTTGTTCCCATAGTTAAGAACAAAACGGGTGACATGGCGGATCAGAATAATTACAGACCCATTAGTTTGGCTACAGTGATCGCTAAGGTACTTGATAGTCTATTTCAGATACAGCTTAATAAGTACATCAAGTTGCACAATAATCAGTTCGGCTTTCGACCTGGTTTATCTACTGAGAGTGCCATACTGTCTCTGAAGTGGGCTGTCGAGTACTATGTTGAACGCAAGACTCCTGTATATGCGTGCTTTCTTGACCTCTCCAGGGCTTTTGATCTGGTTACATACGATATTTTATGGAGTATATGCTGTAAAGCGGGAGTACCGCATGAACTTATTAACACCCTTAAATATTGGTATGGGGACCAGATCAATCAAGTGCGCTGGGCAGGCGCTCTATCAGAACCGTACCGGTTGCAATGTGGAGTGAGACAGGGGGGGATAAGTTCACCCACATTATTCAACCTATATGTGAATGAACTGATCGAGGCGCTCAGCAGAGAGCGTGTAGGATGTCATGTGGACGGTGTTTGTGTAAACAACATTAGTTACGCGGATGATATGGCTCTGCTGAGCGCTTCGGTCTGTGGTCTCAGGCGACTAGTATCTATCTGTGAAGAGTATGCTTTACGTCATGGGCTAATCTACAACACTAAAAAGAGTGAAATCATGATCTTTGAGGCCGGTAGTCGGTGTCTAAAAACTGTACCGCCAGTCAAGCTGTGTAACACACCGTTAGCAAGGGTACACAAATTTAAATACCTAGGACACCTTTTGACTGCTGACCTCAAGGACAATGAGGACATAGAACGGGAACGAAGGGCGCTGGCGGTAAGAGCAAATATGTTGGCTCGCAGGTTTGTACATTGTTCTGTGCAGGTGAAAATTACTTTGTTTAGAGCATACTGCACCTCATTTTACACGTGCAGTCTGTGGGCTAACTATGTTCAAAAATCGTACAGCGCCCTTCGTGTTCAATATAATAACGCGTTCCGGGTGTTGTTGGGGCTGCCACGATACTGTAGCGCATCAGGGATGTTCGCAGACGCAAATGTAGATTGTTTCTATACCACGATGCGAAAGCGATGCGCGTCCCTGGTGCGTCGCGTGCGTGCCAGCCCCAATAACATTCTACGTTGTATTGCGAGTAGACTCGATTGTACTTATATGAGGCGCTGCTCGAGGCTTTCCACCTCTTTAATTAGTTTAGCATAGGTAATTCTAACATAGCATTAAGTTAAATTGTTACTAACAAAATGAGTCATTGTTACTTCAATAAACAATTTATTATTATTAAGTCCCTCACACCAACCTTTGGTACAATGTCCTGAAATAACTAAAAACATCCCAATATGTAAAAAAAATATCTCATTTACAATATGCATTGAAAAAAGTTTAGATGAAGCACCCAAGTTATTGTCATCACACGCCCCCATACCTCAAAATAAACTTTTTATTATAAGTTCAAATAAAACAAATAACATATTGTCACTGGCCAAACAATACTTTGATGAAAAATATAGTATATGTCATTTCTTAACTCCTAATGTGGGTATAAGTCAATTATTACTGGACATAAATAATAAATTGAAAGGATTAACTAAAGATGATATATGTAATATAATAATAGGTGAGGATGACTTTCGTGTGTCAAAGAACTTTAGTGAAGTCATATCTAACATGAGAAATATTTTAATAGCTAACAATCACACTAACTTTATTATTACCTTGCCGACATTTAAAAATACCCCATATGCTAAGTTATATAATTCAAGAGTAAATATGTTTAATCAGTTACTATACATGGACAATTTATCACATGATTATGCCTATATATTGGACTCAAATTGCAATTTATGTTATGATAGAACTATGTTTAGAAAATCAGGCATCTTAAATAACAGTGGTCTGAAGGTTATTTTTGCGGACCTTCAAAAACTTGTTGACAACTTAAATGGCAATCTGAACCTCCGTATAACCCCTCAATTCAGCTCTCTAGTTTACATTGACACCGAAGACATACCTGCCCAAGAATTTTTTCGTGAATAAATATCTTAATGTGTTTCATCAGAATATTGCGGGCCTAAGAAGTAAAAATAATGAACTTAATATTTGCTTAGAGGACTTGTTTGATAAGAATATTGATATTGGGGTAATTTGTGTAACAGAACATTTTATGATGTCAGGTCATGAAGATCTATGTATGATTCCTAATTACTGCCTGGCAGCCTCTTTTAGTAGAACTAAGTGTAATAGGGGGGGATCATGTATCTTTGTTAAAAAAGGACTACTGTGGAAAACAATAACTGGAATTGCAACTTTTTGTGTATCTTCTAGCTTTGATTGTTGTGCAGTCGAATTAACGTCATATAATATTATTATTGTGTGTTTATATAGAATACCAGATACCAACAATTTAAGCATTTTCTTTGATAGGCTTGACAAAGTATTGGCATACATAAATAGGACTTACAGGAAACATAACATCATTGTAGCAGGGGATTATAACATAAATATACTAAAACCAAGTAGTATTACATCAGAATTTGAATGCTTACTTTTAAACTATAATTTGAAATTGGAACTGAGAGAACCTACTCGGAAAATTAGCAAAACATGCATTGATAACTTTGCGCATAATTTCACCCAAAAATGTAAGTCTAGTGTATTAGATTTAGCGCTGTCAGATCACACAGCACAGATAATGAAATGTCCTGTCAAACTCATGCCACTGCTTAAACAATGGCGAATTAAACGCAGAGACTACAGTCCGTCAAATCTAAGAAGTACCGTTTGACAGTTCTGACAATTGAATGATAGGGATGGGATGAAAAAATCGATTACTATAATATCCGAACTTTAAGAGATCGATTACTATAATATCCGAATTTTAAGAAATCAATTGTTATAATTAAATAAAAGAAATGTTTAGGATATTTTTTTATTCACTACTAGTACTAGTATCGTCGTCTTCGTCATCATCGTCATTTAAATTAATGACCAGTTGATTGTCCATTACATTATCAAAGTGTACGTCTCTTTCGAAGTCGTCCATTATTATTTTCTTTGTTTTTTGTACTACTTTACTCCAATCTTCCTGTGTAACTTGGGCACATGCTTCCTTTAATAAACCTTCCATTTTCTTGACACTGAAGGGTGGTTTTGTGTTGTGTCTTGCTGCATAACCTGTAAAACAATAATGTAACTATTTGATAGCAGACGAAAACCATTGTTTAAATTATAAATGTTAGAAGTACTCGTGTTATTATTATAATATTATAAAATATTACCTTTAACTTGGGCCCAAATCAGTTCAATGGCATTATATTGGCAATGGTACGGAGGAAGTCGTATGACTTTGTGCCCGTGCTCTTCGGCCAATTGGTCAATTACTTAAGTCGGTGTTGGTGGTTTATGCAATTTCACTAACTGTAATAATTCAGCTTTTAATAGTGACATGTCGGCATCCACTCCTTTTCTTTGCAGCCATGCCACCAAATCTATTTTGCCTATTGACCTAAAAATAATTAAATTAATTTATTTTAGGGTATCTGTGTATTCAGTGCATTATGCGGTCGCGCAGTAACGTCGTTAATTTATAACATCAGGCAACAACATTTTTGTGAATGGGTTCTACATACCTTATTTTTATTAGTTTTAGACGTAGAAATAAGACTTAGAAGAAAAAATTGTAATTGTAAAATCAATGGATGTGCTTGTTAAAAATTTGTTTATTTCTCTGTAATATGCAAACCCATACTATCATACACAAAAATAAATGTAAAAAACACTATCCCTGACTCCATTTACTATTTCGACAGCGTTAGCGCGAGAAACCCCGACTTATTTGGGCGCGAAAATCAAAAATCGACAAATCGCTTTCGACAACTTTTTAAAGAAGCAAATATATTTGATTTATAAATACGTATTTTTGGTGAATGGGTTTTATCTCATATTTTACGATTACATAACTATTTAGTTATGTAATCGTAATATGTGAGATAAATCCCATTCACATGAAAAAATATTTGTTTGGTTGTCAAGTGTAATTTGTAAATAATACATTCGATTTTTCGTATATGTAAACGATTTTTTTGCATACAAGTGTATCCGAAGAGTCGCAACACTACGTGCAGTGACCTAACTACGTAACTTTGTAATGAGGTCAAGAATATAACTATTAGAAATTATTTACTGTGTAAATATGTGTTATTTTGCTTTGTTTGAAAGTTTTCAATTACATTTAGATATTAAGAATTGTACATTTTTAGATACAATAATGTAATCTTTCTAAATTCATGGTTTTATGAAAAAGGTTATCGAAACTGAATAATGTACGTATGAACAAAGTTGTTTCGGTTTGAAAAATATGAAACGTCAAACGGTACCTCTTAGATTTGATGGACTGTATAGATTAGAAAATCTTAAGAAATTTGATAATTATTTAAATAATTTATATTTTTCCGTAATTTATGCAACTGTTGACCCAAATTTAGCTTATAATATTTTTATTGATTTATTCACACTATTATATAAACTGTGTTTTCCGTACAGACTTATAACTATTAAAACCAATAGGAAACAAAAATGGATATCACGTGGTATAAAGGCTTGTAGTAGAAAAAAACGTTCACTTTTGTGGCAATATCGAAAGAAACCGGACAAAATAAACAAAATTAGACTAAAAAACTATTCTAGGACCTACAAAAAAATTATAAAATTAACTCAACGAGCACAAAATACTTACACTATCAATACATCAGATAACAAAGCCAAAGCTGCATGGAAAATTATAAACAGTGCAAAACATAATGTTCCAAAAGAGTTAATAACTTGCATCAAATTCCAAAATGAAATAATTACTGATCCAAAAAAGATATGTAATGTGTTCAATAATAATTTTATTGACAAAATAATTCCCAGTAATGCTACCAATAAACCCACCCCAGTATCCTCTAGACAAAAATCCATGTTTATGAAGCCATGCTCCCCACTTAGTGTATTTAATATTATAAAAAACCTTAGGAATACCAGCAGTGTAGGGTACGACGAAATATGTACTAGGGTTATAAAATATGTTGCAGGTAATATCTGTCATCATATTAGCTATATCTTAAATTTATGTATAGAATCCGGCACTTACCCAGATAAATTAAAAACAGTTATCATAAAACCTATGTTTAAAAAGGAAAGTAAAGAAAATATAGATAATTACAGACCTATAGCCCTGGTACCTATTTTCTCAAAAGTATTTGAGAAATATATACATAAGGAACTAAATGATTACTTAGAAAAAAACTGCATTTTAGTTAAAGAGCAAAAGGGTTTTAGATGCAATAAGTCAATAAATATGGCCATTTACGACTTCCTAGAGTTTGTTATGGAAAGTGTAGACAATAGAACACCTGTCTGCTCTATATATCTGGATATGACCCAAGCATTTGATTATGTAGACCACGCTATTTTGCTTGATAAACTGAATGCATACGGTATAAGAGGCAATGTGTTGAAACTTTTAGAATCCTATATTAAAAACAGAACGCAATACACTGAAGTCACTAGAATTAACAGTGTAACAAAAATCGAGGAGATTTATCAATCAGAATCACGCAAAATACAATTCGGCGTACCACAAGGTAGTGTGTTAGGACCGTTGTTATTTATAATCTACATCAATGACCTACCTAATGTGACTAAGAATCCAATAGCCCTATTTGCGGACGATAGTACGATCTCCATTAAATGTAAAGATAAGAGAACATATGAATCTGACATCAATAACGCTCTGTGCTCTGTTATCGATTGGCTGACTGCAAATAACTTAAAAGCTAATATGGGAAAAACAATTGTAATGCATTTCAGCCAACGTATTCAAACAATAAAAAATCGAAATATATGTGCAAATAGCCAAACTTTAAAAGAAGTAGATTCCACTAAATTCTTAGGTGTTGTAATAGATAAGAAAATAACATGGAAACTACATTCGGAGCAATTGTGCAAAAGGGTTAGTAAATCAGTTAATGCTCTACATGAACTTTCACAAATAATAGACGTCAATGCGCTACTAACTGCATACCATGGATTAGTAGCGTCGGTCCTTAGATATGGGGTAATCTCAGTTGCTAAGGACAGTGTATTTAAAGCACAAAAACGCTGCATAAGGGCAATGTTCTCTCTTAGAACGACCGATAGCTGCAAACCGTATTTCAGAAAATATAGGATTCTTACACTGCCATCTTTATACATATATGAAGTGGCGGTGTTTGTAAAAATGAATCCAAACCTGTTTGTCCTGACATCTGACACGAACAGTCGAACACAAAGAGACAGAACCCGATTATGCATGCGTAGGACAAATACGACCCTAATGCACAACAGTGTGTTTGCAATGGCTCCAAAAATATTTAATAAATTACCAATTAATTTAAAGGAATGTAATGTAAATATATTTAAATTAAAATTAAGAAATTTATTACATGAAAAATGTTATTATGAAGTCTCAGACTATTTGACAGATAAATTATAAATTATTTAAATCATTGACATTTATTTAGAAATCTTTTTCTTTTGACATCCTACATATTTAACATTTTTATAAATTCATAATTTAATTTCTTTACTAATCTGCATTTATTTTTACCTACTCCTTTGACATAATTTAAAATTGTTTGACATTTAATTTGGGACATCATTATTCGATTATTAATTAAGACCCGTAATATATATATTTTTATAATGTGTACAAATCGCGAATGTTTATCAACACTGTTTCCTCAGAGCACTCGCGACCCGGCGCTGAAGGCGGGCGCGTTCGCGGCGGCCACGCGCAAGGCGGCGCGCGCCGTGGCGGCCGTGGCGCAGCAGTACGCCGCCATCGCGCGTACCGCCTTCCATGCCGATGATTCTACACTACGACACCTTCATATGTATCCTTTATATATCTGCTAGCTGACCCGCGCAACTTCGTCTGCGTAAATTTTCCCCATTTTTGCAAACATTTTTACTTGCTGCTCCGCTCCCATTAGTTGTAGCGCGATGTTTTATAGCCTATAGCATTCCTCGATAAATGGGCTATCTAAAAGTAAAATATTTTTTTCAATTTGGACCCGTAGTTTCTGAGATTATCGCGTTCAAACAAACAAACAAACTCTTCTCTTTCTTCTAATATTATAGTATAGTTATAAATGTTAGGGGTGGATAACCCTTATCACTTAGGGGCATGAATAATAGATTGTAATTTTCCCTTTTTTCTTCCTTTTTTTTTATAACATTTTTCATTGCTGCTCCGCTCCTATTGGTCGTAGCGTGATGTTATAACCTATAGCCTTCCTCGATAAATGGGCTATCCAACAATAAAATAAATGTTTCAGTGCAGCCCAGTAGTTCCTGAGATTATCGCATTCAAACAAACAAACAAACTCTTAGGGGTATGAAAAATAGATGTTGGCCGATTCTCCTAGATACCGGATAAGCACAAAAAATTTCATCAAAATCGGTCAAGCCGTTTCGGAGGAGTATGGCAACAAAAACTGTGACACGAGAATTTTATATATTAGATTTTGACCCCCTTATTCGCAAAATTAAGAACTTGGGCTTGGAAAATTAAGAAGAATTGTGGCTAAGATTTAGAATTTCTGCCCTTTGGTCGCGTGCTGTCCAACACGAAAAACGTCCTTCGAAAAAAAACTTATAGCGACCTACAAGTGTAAAAACCACGCTCTACAGCACAGACAAAATGTACTCTCGGCGACACCCAAAAAATACCGCTACCGGCTACACTTGTTATCGCACAAGGCACAGAAAGGCCACAGAATACAAAATGGATAAAGAACTCAGAAAGGTAAAAATCATCAATAAAAACATTTAAGAAGGATTTCATAAACATAAAAAAATTACCTTTAACTACATAAATTTGAAACATTGGAAAACCAGTTAAAGAATTTCTCCACCAAAATATGAAGAAATTGTAGGAGAGTGTGAGCAAAAAATACTAACTATTATAGGTGTACCAGAATCTCATGAAACAAAATTTTAAACAAAAACTTGTGATTTTTATATGGCGATGTTGAACTAACAGTGGCTCCTACTGCGATTGTGACCTTTGAAGCTTGAATACTTCTTATTAAAACATTTATTCACTTAGTAATTGTCAACGCATCTGGAATGACAACGCTACAAATTTCGTGGGCCTGAGTAAAGAACTTCAGGTACTTTTCACTCAGAGCTCAATATTTAAAGACATTGTAGAGTCTCTAGCTACCTTAAACCGAATGGCACTTTATACCTCTCTATGCTCTAAAATTTGGTGGACTCTGGGAGGTAGAGATAAAAAGTGTAAAGTACCATTTGAAGCGTATTATTGGCGATTCTATCTCCACTGTGTTATCTCAAATTTAGGCATGCCTTAATTCAAGACCATTGTCTTAATGCAGTAACGAACGACCCCAGAACTAACCCAGAAGACCCCACGCCTTTAATGCCTTTTTGGTGGGTCATCCCTTGGTTGTGCCACCTGATTATTTTATGAAAGTGAACATCTTACTGCGATGTCAATTGGTAGAACAATTCTGGGTGAACGGAAGCAAAAAAAATTAACACATTTCTTCCAAAGACGGAAATTGGCTGATTTTAAAATAGAAAACTTACCTCCAGCTAAGTGATTTTAGGGAAAAATACTCTTAACTGCTCCCGGGCAAAGTCAATTTACCCCAAATACTTGCTCGATCCATTTGACTCCCTCCAAAGGCGAGCTGTTCGGATCGTTGATGACCCCAATCTCACGGACAGACTGGAGTCTTTACAGCAGATGCGTGACTTTGGTGCACTTTGCGTACTCTACCGTCTGTTCAACGGGGAGTGCTCTGAGGAACTGTTTGACATTGTGTCACCGTCACCTTTCTACCACCGCACCACTCGACATCGTAGTAGGGTTCATCCATTCCACCTGGAAACAATACGGTCCCTGTACGGATCGATTCCGGCGTTCTTTTCTTCCACGGACGTGTCGACTCTGGAATGAACTACCTGCTGCGGTGTTTCCCGAGCGCTACGACATGTCTTTCTTCAAACGAGGTTTAAAGAGAGTTTTCACTTCACGGTAGGCAGCGGCTTGGGTGTGTCCCTGACATTCCTGTAGTCCATGAGCGGCGGTTACCGCTTACCATCAGGTGGGCCGCTGGCTCGTCTGCCAACCATAGGCAATAAAAAAAAAATGACGCGTGATGTCACTATTCGTTACAAAGGCTTCAAGAATAAACGTCCAATTTCAAAGTTATGCTTGCTTCCGGCAACAGAGTAAATCCCACTTAACAATTAAAGAAACAAAAACACTGACTAGTTTTTGTTTCTATAATTGTTAAGATTTACTTTGACAGGGTAAAATGTTTATTGTTATAGTTAGTTAGTTTAAAGAATTGGAACTATACATATATAGATAGAATATTGAAAACGACCGTAAGACTAAACATTCGCTATAGTTCGTAAAATATAGCTTGATACCTGTGACGTTTGTCAGAATGACATGTAATAGGTATGGGACGTCTTTCGTATTTTATCGATATTTATATGGAATGAGTTTATTAAAAAAAATACATTTTAACGATATTGAAAGAAAGATGTATAGATGGCGCCACTGGAACGTAGTGATATCGCTCTGCATCTCTTGCTCATAAAAAATATAAAAACTTATTATACCAGTGTGAAAGTTATTTTAATGTATTTGTCTTAGTTTAAAATAGAAGTGAAATTGTTATCTAGAACAAATTCCTACACAAACAATACTAAATTGGAAACTAAAATCAGTGACAAGAAAAAGTGTATTACAGTGTTTTACCAATGAAAACTTCGGCAAACTATATGGAAACAGTGAATTGCAGTGGAAAAAACCAAAGATAAGTGATGAAATCAAAGTTAGAAGTGATATTATTCATAAAAAGTTATTTATTTGTTCATATTTGCCGTTGATGAAGATCATTTTAAAAACGTAAGAATAACGCCATCTCTGTTTTAACTATGTACTGCTTGACAACTGACGCGCGTCGATAAAACAGAACGGACAAGCTAAATTTATAAACCAACCTTGTGATCACCAAATTCACTCAGCGTTCTTAATGAAGGCGTAGCCGATTGCGTAAGCAGTGTGCGTCCGATTCATACGTAACTGGGTTCAAATCCTGGCCCCACTGCAAGCTCTTTTTACATAGGTTAAATACATTATACTAATTGTGTTACATACATTAAACTGATTATAAAAATTGTAAAACCAAGAGTAAAAGTAAATTGACAAAATGGCAGAAGAAACTGGTTTCGAAAATGTTACTGAACGCAGACGATTCATACAAAATCTGGATTTTGACGACAGCGAGTTTGACTTGAATGTATCATATCAAAGTCAACCGGGTACTTGTAGGTGTTGTAGTGAAGAATTAAATACGATAAAAGATAGAGTAAACAAACTAACAAACGAATTACTAACTACGAATGCAGAAATAGAAAACCTAAATCTAGAAAATATGAACTTAAAAGAGGAAATAAATGACTATAAGCGCAAAATAAATCTTTTTAAATCTGTCGGTGTAACGCAAACAAGCAGCTCTAATATTGCCACCCCATTGAGATTCTACTCACCACAATATCGAAGACGCTTCAAATACACAAACATGAAAATAGGATTACCAAGAACGTCCTCGCGAGAACTAACCATGTCTATTGTAGACTGTCAAACTCCAAAACAGATCAATCAAAGTTGCTCCACAAAAATGCAGATAATAAATTGTAACGCACAGATCAATCGTGACGAAACTGTAATGGCTTCAATTGTAGATGATGCACAGTATTCAATGACAAACGAACTTACGACCCCTGTTGCTGTAACACTGCCAAACAAATTAACTGAATTACCTTCATTGCATTCGTCAACTACGATTCCACATAAAAATAAGAAACCATTGTATGCAAAAAAGAAAATAATCATTGTAGCGGATGATCAAGGACGAAACATTCAAAAAAACTTAACCAAACTAATAGGTGATGACTACACGGTACGATGTTTCTGGAAGACTAGAGCACCATTAAATGAAGTGTTACTTTCAGAAAAGTTGGATATTTGTAAATTAAACAAAAATGATTTTGTAATAGTATTAGGTGGTATACACGATTCGAACCCAAATGAACTGCAATTCTCTCTAAAAAGTTTCTTAAACTGTACAGAAAATACAAATGTTATTGTGTCCGAGGTGCCATATAATCAATATTTAAATGAAAAAAAGGTCAACTACGAATTAAATTTCATTTGTTCACGCTACAGACACGCCACATATGTTGACATGAACTATTCTGTGCACTTGCCTCGGTACGGTTCCCGTCCTTTACATATTAGTCAGTTAATTCTTAAAGAAACGTTGCGAATAGCTTATAAGCATCAATATGAAAAATATATCAAAGGGAAAAATAATCATAATAAGACCTATTCTTTGAACAATGCACCCGAGAGTTCGGATAAATCTACGCAAACTGACACTCAGAATAATAGTGATCATACAACACACAACGCAACCATTAATCAATCTAATGATTTTTTTCGTTTATAAAGAAATAAATATCTTGCACCAAAACATAGACGGTCTTAGCAATAAGAGCAACTTATTGATGCTGTCCCTGGAACAGCTGAAAAATGAGAAAAAGCCTGTCGATATTTTGTGCATAACGGAGCATAATATGATTACAGGTGACACCCAGTTTATTGGTATTTCTAACTACACATTCGGATCATGTTACTTTCGTAAAAGTCGCCATGGGGGAGCGTGCATTCTAATTAGAAATATACACAAATATAAGCCTATCCATGAAATAAATAGCTTTAGTAGGGAAGGAATAATTGAAGTTGCAGGAATTGAGCTAATCGATCATAAATTGCTAGTTATCTGCATATATAGACCACCAAAGACAGCTCAGGAAGATATTGCTCTGTTTTTCGATAGATTTAGCGCATTGCTTACCAAGTTTTGCTTTAGTAAATATAAAGTAGTTCTGTGTGGCGACTTTAATATAAATATCCTCAATAAAACTAGAATATCCACAGATTTCCTGAATTTATTATTGTCTTATAATTTAAAGTGGGCACTTAAGCAGCCAACCCGGATAATTAGCGGTACCTGTATAGATAACTTTATATACAATGTTTCTAAGTGTAGAGTCCAAATACTTGAGTTTGCGTTGTCCGACCACACAGCCCAGTTGCTAACGTGTCCAGTAAAAACAAGTGTCGCTTTTAAATATTGGTACATTGAAAAACGAGATCTACAAGATGATAATGTTAGGAAATTTAAAGAATGCCTCAACCCATTAACTTTTAGTGATTGTTTTGATAATAATGACCCTGTCGAATCCTTTAATTCCTTTCACGACACATTTAATTTATTCTACCGCTTATGTTTTCCTGTAGTTGGAGTTAAGATAAGTGTAAGTAAGCGACCAAAGTGGATTACTAGGGGCATCAGAAAATGTTGCCAACGTAAAAGAGAACTTCTATGGCAGTACCGTAAAAACCGAACCAATAAAAGTAAAAATGATTTTAACGTACTGTCTTCCAGACTTAATCGAATAATTAAGTATACTAAAAGAATCAGAAACGACGATTATATACGCACAGCTGGAAATAAATGCAGGGCCACATGGACATTGATTAATAATACGAAGTACACTGTTCCTAAAGGCCAAATTGAATACATCAAAACTGACGATAATACAATATATAATGACCCATTGCAGATAGCCAAATTATTTAACAACTTTTTTATTGATCGGGTAAGGAAAAGTAAGCACGATACTGTAGTCCCTGATCCGCCCCATAATAGCATACTGAATTCTTTATTTTTGACTCCAACTTCATCGGACGAAATTAATCGAATAATATTAAATCTTAAAAATACGAACAGTACGGGATACGATGACATATCTACATCAATACTAAAGAAAGTTTCGTCCAAAATATGCATTGTTTTGAGCCACATTATTAATGAGTGTATGTTCCATGGCGTATTCCCGGATAAACTGAAAAAAACTATTATTATACCGTTGTTTAAGAAAAACGATCCACACTCCATGACTTCTTATAGACCAATCGCTTTAATACCAACGATTTCAAAAATTCTAGAGAAGGTCATGCATGATAGGATTTATGGGTTTCTTGAAAAACATAAACTGCTAGCAGAAGAACAGGCAGGTTTTAGACAAAATAAGTGTATCAATATGGCCATTTATAATTTCATGCAAATAGTTACCAATAATGTAGATAAGAAGACACCTACCTGTGCGCTTTATATGGATCTTACAAACGCTTTTGACTGCGTGGACCATAAAATATTATTAGATAAGTTAAATACATATGGAATACGAGGCAACGCTCTAGACCTGATCACATCTTATCTTTGTAATAGAAAACAGTGTACTAGAATAATTCGTATGAGTCCAATTTCAAAAAAGCAATCGTTTTTTCTGTCGGAATATAGAGTAATTAACCAGGGAATTCCACAAGGAAGCGTCCTAGGGCCACTTCTGTTTAATATATATATTAATGAGCTTCCTAACATAACTAAACATCCCACCATCATGTTTGCAGACGACAGCACAATAGTATTTACTAATAAAAATAAGTCAATTCTTGAATCCGACATATGTAGTACTTTAGATAGGGTAATAACGTGGCTGAATTTCAACAATTTAACAATAAATCTAAGTAAGACACATATAATGACATTTCAAAATAGAAAACCTTTACTTACTAATATGGATATTCACTATAAAGGGGAAGCGATTTGTGAAGTAGAAGCAACTAAATTCTTGGGATTGAATGTTGACAGTAATCTAAGATGGACTGTGCATGTAGAAGACCTTTGCTCAAAATTAAATTCACAATCCTACGCATTGTACATGCTCACTAAAAAATTAAACCTCACTGCGGTACTAACAGCGTATCACGGGTACACAGGAGCTTTATTAAGGTACGGAATTATGTTTTGGGGTAACTGCACGGAAAAGGAACAAGTGTTTAAAGCACAGAAAAAGTGTATAAGGGCAATGTGCAAGCTGCAACTAACAGATAGCTGTAGACCTTATTTCAAAAGCCTCAAAATACTTACTGTTCCGTGTCTGTACATGTATGAATTGATTGTGTTTCTAAGAACTAACATGGACATGTATACTAACTACAAGAGCAAGCGCCACAACTTGAAAGTCTGTTGTCCCCGACATAAAAGTTCAATGATGACTAATAGTGTTTTTTGTATGGCACCTCGAATCTACAATCTTCTACCAAATTTTATATTGCATATTACGAATTTGCCAATATTCAAACGTACAGTTCAACATTATCTTTTAGAAAAAGCTTATTATAGTGTCAATGAATTTATCAATGATGTTAATAAATAAATTAAAAATAAGTATGTATAATTTTATATTAAAATAAGGAAATAACTGTTATTGCATTAATGAATGATATCTGTATAATTAACTGTATAATTTTGTAACTGAGTATTAATTTTGATTAAGTTTATTTTAAATGTAAACCTATTATGTTTATGTTAATAAGTACCTAATAATATATTGCATGCCTTAAGGCGGATAATGGAGAAACATGTACTTTATACAACTAACACAACAATTGTACCCATTTTCGCAATAAATGAGATTGATTGATTGATTGATTGATTGATTGAAAGAAAAAAGGAAATGAAAGATGAATTTGAAGGTATTTAAAAGTTTAATTGTCAAATGGTGTACAGCCGAGATCAACTTCCAAGTCGAATTCTGATTCATCACTGGAGCAGTCCTGTAGATTAATAATTAATTCTTGATCGCATATGTTGTCAAATTGAATATCGCGCTCCCAATCTTTTTGAATCACATTTTTTGTCTTCTCAACTACCTTTTTCCAATCATCAGCATTTACATGTACACAAGCTTCATGTAGTAATGTCAACATTTTGTTCGCTGTGAAAGGCGGTGCTACATTATGTCTGGCAGCGTAACCTAGAAAAAAAAGGTATTCGATCAAACAAAAAACCTACTACATTCTTTGTAAGCTTTTTATATATGTTTTTTTAGATTATACGAACCTTTGACTTGAGCCCAGATTAGTTCTATTGCATTGTAATGGCAATGATATGGTGGTAAACGGATGACGGTGTGGCCCATTTCCTTTGCAATTTCGTCTATAATATATCTTGGAGTGGGGGGCTTATGAATGCTTACTAATCTTAGCAATTCTTTCTTGAGCATGCTGTTGTCGGCTTTTACTCCTTTGTTTTGCAGCCAAGTAATAATTTCAATTTTACGATTGCTTGTCGTAGGCGCCTTATCTTTTTGTACTGAATGATACGGAGCGTTGTCCATCAGAATAAAATGTGGTTCACTCAAATTATTTAGAAGAGTTAGAAACCACTCCTTAAATTTTGTAAAATCCATTTCTTCATGGTACTCTGTTGTTTTTACTGATTTAAACGCCAGTAAACAATTGGGCACAAAACCTTCTTGCCTTCGGGCACCTTGGTGGTAGACTCCGCTTTATCGTCTGTCCACGATCTTGAAACAGTGTGGTTTGCGTTGAGCCATGTTTCATCAAGAAAAACCACTTTATTCCAATCTGTTATATTTTTGACTTTGCGCAAAAACTCAATTCGCTCCATTAAAATTTTTCTTTTATCGCTTTTCTTATAAGCAAAGCCGATTTTTTTCAATATTTTGGACAACGATGGTGGACTTCCTTTAAATAAATCCGCGTCTTTAAGCGAAACGGATACTTTTTTTAACGTGGGAAATTCACCACGTGCGTAATACGCATATATATGATTTCGAATTGCGGCAGCATCAAAGTCGTAAATTTCGGTGACTGGCGAAACTCTCTTCCTTTTTTTATTAGTAGTCGATAATACGAGGGTGGATTGAAAAGTTCGCGGCCTCAGCAAGAAAACAATATAAAATATAAACAAAAGTAATTTTATTTTTCCACGTAATCTCCACTTAACTCAATGCACGTCTTCCATCTGGTTTCCAACGCCTGTATGCCGGTCATAAAAAAAGTTTCTTCAAGGCCTTCAAAAAAGTCACCCACCGCGGTTTCAACCTCCTCATTTGATGAAAATTTTTGACCTCCAAGGTGTTTTTTAAGGTTTGGGAATAAATGAAAGTCCGAAGGTGCCAAATCAGGGGAATAGGCGGGATGGGGCAGTAATTCAAAGCCACAATCACGAATTTGAGCCATTGATTCAACAGACGTGTGAACGCGTGCATTATCCTGATGGAACAACACTTTCTTGCTGAGTAGTCCTGGCCTTTTCTCTTTGATCGTTTCACGCAAATGACGTAAAAGGGTGCAGTAATAAGCAGAGTTTATAGTCTCACCTTTTGCAAGGTAGTCCACCATGATGACACCCTTAGCATCCCAAAAAACTGACGCCATCACCTTGCCAGCTGACAAAATTGTTTTGGCTTTTTTTGGAGTCGGTTCATCAGGTTTTTTCCACTGCTTGGATTGCTGTTTTGACTCTGGGGTGTAGTGGTGTACCCAGGTTTCATCCATTGTAACAAATCTGTCCAAAAAATCTTGTGGATCAGTCTCAAACATTTCCAAACTGTCGCGAGAAATCGTGAGCCGTATTCGTTTTTGTTCAACTGAAAGCAATCTGGGGACCCACCGCGCAGAAACCTTAGAAAATCCAAGTTCATTGACTATGATGTTTTGTGTTCGTTCATATGAGATGCCAATAGTGTCAGCAATCTCCCTGATGGTCAATCTCCGATCTGCCAATATCAGATCACAGATTTTCCCAATGTTTTCTTCAGTCGTAGACGTCGTAGGCCGGCCGGAGCGAGGGTCATCTTCAATACTCTCTCGTCCGCGTTTAAATTCTGCAACCCACTTTTTCACAGTCGTATACGATGGAGCAGATTCCCCCAATGTTGTTGACATATCTTCGTGAATCTCTTTTGGAGTCAGTTTTTTTTTTAAACAGGTATTTGATGACCGCACGTTGCTCAATTTTCTCCATTCTTTAAAAACGCTGCACTTAGGCTCACAAAATTCAGTCTAATTTAAAAACAGATAATGCTATTGTGACAGAATTTTACAATGTGACAACCAGAGAGTAAACAAATCGAATGAGGTCAGTTACATTAAAATAAGTCAAGTATTTATGTGGAAGGCCGCGAATATTTCGATCCACCCTCGTATTTTACCTCCCTCATCTTCGGCCACCATCTCCTTTGACGATTCTCCATACTTTTCTTTGCTAATTCGAGACACTGTAGCTCGTCCGATACCAAGAGCGTCAGCAACTCTATTGCACACTTGCTCCAACGGTAGTAGCGGTCCGCCATTTTGATTCTCGCGCTCAAAATACTCACGCAAACGAATCACAAACTCGCGACTTTCGCTATTCAAAACAGTTTTTTTTGTTCTTTTCGGCATTGTGGTGCAAAAAAAAACAAATAACTAGAAATAACAACAAAACTTAACAAAGCAACAGTAATAACGACAAAACAATATTAATCACGTAGCGGTAGCGTATACAAGGCGTGGGCACTCGTACTGACTCAAAAAAGATGGCGCCCGCTTGATCGCTGCATGCGAAAGCAGTAGGTATTGCAAGACTAAAAAAATACGAATTCGTTGTGAAAAAACGATTAGATATAATCATTTATACAATTTATATTAATGAAATTGTCATACATTTATTTTATCGATATTCGCTGGCCAGTCGATTACACATCCCTACCAGGCTGCGAAAAGAGTTTACGAAGTAAGCTAACAAAAAAATATAAATAATAAAATATAATAAATATTTTAAATTACCTTTGTTTATACTAGTATCTCCTTGATAACAAGTTCTATTTGAAAAAAGTGTTCTAGATTTCTATACAAATGTCTTATTAATATTTAAAAAATTAAAACTTTTCCAACAACAAATTTATTGTAGCAGTCTTTTAAACGTAGTCTCTAAAGTCACAGGTATCAAGCTATATTTTACGAACTATAGTTAAAATGCTGTTACTAAATTATTATGAATAAGGGATTAGGTATTTTTTTACAAAGCAGCATACAACACCGAGAGTAAAGAAAGCTACATTCACTTAGATTGCGAAATAATGCATTGGCGAAAACATTAAAAATATATATTGTTGTTCTATTTAGTCATATGAATACATATTTGTATCATGCCGTAGAAATTTAAGAAATACGGACATTAACTCTTATACAATTAGATTGCTTGACGTCAAAACCAGAGTCCGGTCAGAATTCACGATCTTTTTAATTCGACTGTCACAATCAACTATGTTTTTCCAATAGTTAGTAATTTTGCTAATACAATTTCATCATGAAAATATACTTTCTTTAACAAACAAACAGTTCACAACACACATACTCTCAACTAGCCCAATTCTTGGAACGCATCACCTCAAGCCAACAAGAGCGACCTCCAGAACTAGACAATGTGGACCTGAAGCCGACTTCGTTGGAAGAAATGATCGCTTTGTCGGCTAACACGGCACTGGCTGATATATCAAAGAAACTGTTTGACAATCCTACCACTAATCCTGGCATCACGCATAGGGTAAGTAATGTTTCTTTAATACACAGTTCATAACACACACACACACACACATACTTCTAGCTAAACTGGTTCGTAGAACGCATCATTCTGTTGGAACGCATCATCTCAATAATTTTTAAAACACATAATCTCACGCGACGTTAATCAACGCCCATAGATAGGTTGACCGTTTTCGAAAAATGCCACACCCTGGAAATACTTTGGAGAGCACGTTAGGTCCTCTTCACACGTTCCGGTTTCAACCCGGTCCAGCGCCGGCTACCCGGCGCGAATGTATGGCGACCGGACCGTTCGTACGCCGGAACACGTGAGAGCTACCGTATTACCACCACTATACAAAAAGGCGATAAAACACTAACAAATAACTATAGGCCGATCACGCTTATTCCAGTAATAATAAAGATTTTCGTAAAAATGCTATACTATAAATTACAAAATTTCATAACTAAATCTAATATTCTTAAACAAGACAGTTCAGATTTCGTAAGTAAAGCAGTATTTTACTGCAAGGATGTTTGCAAGTTTTCTCTTATGAAACATGTAACCCAAGGACTAATTAAAAAAAAAATTGGTAGCGTTTGTATTTCTGGACATGTCGAAAGCATTCTACATTGTATGTCATAACACTCTACTTTAAAAACTGTATAACTAAGGTATACGTGAAACAGCCAACAATTTGATACAAAGGTATCAGTGGAAGACAAATAAAACTGACAAATCGCATCAAAAATCTACAGATCAACGTACATTCAAAATAATTACGGGGTCCCCCAAGGGAGTTTGATATCTCCTCACCTATTTCTAATTAATATACCTTAAGCCATGAATGTGTACTTTTTGCAAACGATACAACGCTAATATTAAAAAGCTAAATTGACGCATTTCTAAGCGCAGCTCTCTAATTCCCATTATGACGAGATTTTGACAGTTCGCACGGACTTGCCCGAAAACGGAAATAAGTGATTTGTCATAATAAGTAATACAATAAAGACGTCATTGCGGAATTTGGCATTTTATTCGAACCTAACATCCTGCCACCAGCAGTTTACCGCCAAACAAGTCATGTCAATCCATAAGTTACGTCGATAGGCGCTGATTGGCAAAGAGAATATAAAACTCTGATTGGTGTTTTAAAATACGTTCCGTTTCAAATTACTTTAATTCACAATTAATCTTAAACCTTAAAATAATAATAAATTAAATAAAAACCTTACAATGGGTCTTCTTTAATACTCTTTTAACATTTTAATCATAAAATATTTGCATCTTCCCTATTACTCTATATCGTGTATGTGGCGGATAAATTCGACAATTCGGAACAAAACAAGTCGAGACTCGGTACCGGGGAGGTTAACGGCGCGTAGGAACGGTACTTCTATGATCGCGAGTTCAAATCCCGTCCGAGAGAATTATTCCTTCATATATTTTAATTTGCAGCACGCAGAAGCAGTAATCAGCGCAGTGCGAGCAATGTCCGGGGGCGCGGTGTGGCCGCGCGGGGTGTGCGCCGGGCGGGGCGGCGGGGCCCTGTGCCGCGTGTCGCTGAGCCCCGCGTGGCGCGCGGCCGGGGCCCCGCCCGCGCCGCCCGACCACGCCGCCACGCTGCCGCTGTCGCATAGACTGGCGCTGAAGCTGGAGGGCGTCGTGTTGCCGCCTATACCGCTCAGGTAATGTATCACTAACTGTGTCGTGTGTCATGTGTCGTGGGTCCCTGGGCCCCGCCCGACCACGCCGCCACGCTGCCGCTGTTGCATAGACTGGCGCTGAAGCTGGAGGGCGTCGTGTTGCCGCCTATACCGCTCAGGTAATGTATCACTAACTGTGTCGTGTGTCATGTGTCGTGGGTCCCTGGGCCCCGCCCGACCACGCCGCCACGCTGCCGCTGTCGCATAGACTGGCGCTGAAGCTGGAGGGCGTCGTGTTGCCGCCTATACCGCTCAGGTAATGTATCACTAACTGTGTCGTGTGTCATGTGTCGTGGGTCCCTGGGCCCCGCCCGACCACGCCGCCACGCT
This sequence comes from Herminia tarsipennalis, assembly GCA_945859575.2. NCBI lineage: Eukaryota > Metazoa > Arthropoda > Insecta > Lepidoptera > Erebidae > Herminia > Herminia tarsipennalis. Next base: position 2,433,835 of record OX243843.2, on the reverse strand, counting down.
GCCGCTGTTGCATAGACTGGCGCTGAAGCTGGAGGGCGTCGTGTTGCCGCCTATACCGCTCAGGTAATGTATCACTAACTGTGTCGTGTGTCATGTGTCGTGGGTCCCTGGGCCCCGCCCGACCACGCCGCCACGCTGCCGCTGTCGCATAGACTGGCGCTGAAGCTGGAGGGCGTCGTGTTGCCGCCTATACCGCTCAGGTAATGTATCACTAACTGTGTCGTGTGTCATGTGTCGTGGGTCCCTGGGCCCCGCCCGACCACGCCGCCACGCTGCCGCTGTCGCATAGACTGGCGCTGAAGCTGGAGGGCGTCGTGTTGCCGCCTATACCGCTCAGGTAATGTATCACTAACTGTGTCGTGTGTCATGTGTCGTGGGTCCCTGGGCCCCGCCCGACCACGCCGCCACGCTGCCGCTGTCGCATAGACTGGCGCTGAAGCTGGAGGGCGTCGTGTTGCCGCCTATACCGCTCAGGTAATGTATCACTAACTGTGTCGTGTGTCATGTGTCGTGGGTCCCTGGGCCCCGCCCGACCACGCCGCCACGCTGCCGCTGTCGCATAGACTGGCGCTGAAGCTGGAGGGCGTCGTGTTGCCGCCTATACCGCTCAGGTAATGTATCACTAACTGTGTCGTGTGTCATGTGTCGTGGGTCCCTGGGCCCCGCCCGACCACGCCGCCACGCTGCCGCTGTCGCATAGACTGGCGCTGAAGCTGGAGGGCGTCGTGTTGCCGCCTATACCGCTCAGGTAATGTATCACTAACTGTGTCGTGTGTCATGTGTCGTGGGTCCCTGGGCCCCGCCCGACCACGCCGCCACGCTGCCGCTGTCGCATAGACTGGCGCTGAAGCTGGAGGGCGTCGTGTTGCCGCCTATACCGCTCAGGTAATGTATCACTAACTGTGTCGTGTGTCATGTGTCGTGGGTCCCTGGGCCCCGCGTGGCCGGGGCCCCACGACACGAACGGCTCCCCCAGCTTCGTTGCCGCTGGGAACTGAGCCAACCCTTGGGACAATAGAGCCATTAATATCGAAGTACAGTTTATAAAGAGATGAAATATTTCTACCAAATATGTGCGACCTGCTGAAGAGTCTCCCCCTGAACAATCTGGAATTGTTTAAATAGACCAAAACGAGGAGAATATGCTTAGGTGGAGATTCTCTTCACGCGATCCATTTCCTTGGCTCGCTCAACAACCAAAACCGATCCGAACCGAAATCTCATCATAATATTAGGTGTTATAAGATTCGTCTCAATCCACAAAACAATAATTATTTAATAAATGAATTTTAAGCTGTCGGGGTTTTTGTTAACATAGTGATATTACCGTACATTTTGTTACACAGCAAGCGTCAACGGCTACGTCAAGTGAAGGGTGTTCAGATCACCGTCACCGCCACCCCACATCCACGCACTAACGAGAAAGTAAGTAACAGACGAGAATGTAATCAGAACAAGCATTTAAAAAACATATAAATATTTGTAACACTTGTGGAGGCTTGTAAATTGTATTAGTCATATATTAGTCCTTAAGTCTTATTTAAAATAAATAAATATATTACTAGTAAATATTCTCCCAGTAACTATTTTATTAATAAATATATTTCATGTAACTATTTTAATAAAATTGACAGTGCTTTAAATTTACACAAGAACACAGTGTTTTAATTTTATTAGACTCTAAGAAAGTGCAACAGACATTATTCTTAGTTATAAAATTAGTCTTAACGTTTAAAATTAAGTTTAAATTAAATTGCTTATTAGCCTTAAAGGCTAGATCGTAATGAATTGCAAAGAACTCTGTTCTTTATACCTAAGAATTAAAAAAATAACTATTTTACTAAGCACCACTATCTTATTAGCAATTATATTACTAATAACTATTTTAAAAGCAACCATCTTATTAGTAACTATATAACTAACAAATATTCTACCAATATCTATTCTATTAACAACTTATGTTACAATATTTTCGAAAAAAAAAAAAAAAATCGCGTGAAATCTACACTAATATTATAAAGAGGAAAGATTTGAATGTTTGTATGTAACGATAAACTGCTGGACCGATTTCAAAAATCCTTTCACCATTAGAAAGCTACAAAAACGGGGAGTAACATAGGCTACACTTTATTGTCAAAAAAATAGAGATCCCTACGAAAATGACACTAATGTTACTCAAGGTATCAAAAACTACGATATGACACCCGTGCGAATCCGGGGCAGGCAGCTAGTGCTAAATATATTTGTAACTTTAAAACATTAAAAAAAAAAGAACTAATTTATATAACTTATTCCGTATTAATTATACTAAAATGATTTATTATAATATTATTAGTATTAATATAGATTATGTCATTATTATTTTAGTGACATAAATTTATTTTTCAAAATTTGTACCCGAACCAAGTCTCAAGCAACGGCTTGATAATTGTTAATGATTGTTTTCACACCTCAGACAGTGGAACTAACAAACATCCCCCCAGTGCTGACCGCCGTGCAGACCGTGACGCCGGTACGCGACTTCTTCTCGGCGCAGCAACTGGTGTCGGTGAGCGCGGCCGGCTTGTACACGGTGGCAGTGGAGGCCGCCTTCGTGGACGAGAAGGGCGAGCTCTGGAATACTGGGCCCAGGACTAGCATTGTTATTAAGGTGATATTATTTAACACATAATGTACAAATAGTGTAGTCGGTTTTGGATTCCGTGCTGATGATGACTCCTCCGTTTCTCGTGCTCTGCAAACTTTTTTTTTTAATGGTTCCCTAATCTGGATATAACACTAGGCAGTGCATGATAGTTCTTGCTAACTAACATATTTCTTTGTATACCGTTCTCGAAGTGAACACTTTTTCTATATAAAAAAATGTGTGGCACTCGGGGACTGCCGCGGTATAGCTATTGCGTAGCATTTTTTATCAACTTATGCAATTATAATTGTTTATTTATTTTTTATTTATGCAGTATTTTTTTTTCTTTTCATTACATTTAGAAGCAGCTCGTCTCGATCCGTGCGAGCTTCGTACAGTCGTACCATATACATACCTATACGTTAAGCGAACACTCGGCCGAGCTACATGGTAGGCGGAGTGGAGTGTTAAGTTTTATTTTCGTTACGGAATTTCTTGATTCGGTAGCCGCGCTCATAGCCCGTGATAAAAGCAATAGCTTAAAAATCCCTTAAAGGTTGTGTAAGCATCATAATCACGAATTTAGTTCAGGTGATATCTAACTCGCATTTTGAACACCAAAAACGATTTAATGGACCATTTTTTTTTTGTTTCGTTACTTGTTTTTGACCTATCACTAGGACACAATGGCTACGGAACTAAAAGGAGTACGAAGCGAGACTATTGGTTATCTTCTTTACCATGTCGGCAAAGGATGATTTTGTCACGGCTTAGTTGGTACAGGACTCCTCGATCGTCGTGTTTGATCTTAGTCAGACTTTTCGCCAGTCTGTCAGATTTAAATCCAGTTGGTCATTTTCTTTTGCAAGGACACATATTGTGTTTGTACAGCTTTCTGTTTAAGTGACTGATACTGTACAGTCAATTGAGCAACACTATATCCCACATGTTTGACGTTTTGTATGACAATAGTTTACGCAGCATGACGTGGTAACATGGCGGCTACTATTTCATGGTGTTATAAAACAGATAAAAAAAACTGATAACTTTGAATTGAATTTATTTAGATATTTTATAAACTAACTATCTAAACTATCTCAAAAATATATTATAACTTTTTTTTCTCATATATCCTATTTTCTAGGATACTTGCTAAAGCGCTCCTGTTTATTTTTTATGACTATTCCCTAGAAATCGCCTTAAACCTTAATTAAGTAAGACTTTAATTACAATAAAAAACTTTCCCTTTATCCGTCTGTGTGTCCTCATCTGGACGTGTTATCGTAACTGTAAGTTTTAAGTATGTATTGTTGTTCCAGGCTCACGAAGATCCCAGCGCCAAAGGCCAAGTGCAAGCCAATCGCGGTAGATTCTAACTATAGTCTTATTTATTATGTAAGTGATTTTATATGTAAAGTAGCTTTCGCCCGCGGCTCTGCCCGCGTGGATATCGGTTATCGCGATAAAAACTATCCTATGTTCTTCCCCGAGACTCAAACTATCTCCATACCAAAATTCATCTAAATCGGTTTAGTTGTTTGAGCGTGAAAGCGTAACAGAGAGACAGACAGAGTTACTTTACTATTAGTTAAGTAGGTATATATGTACTTATTTGTTTGTGTTAGATATTGATATTATAACTTTTTTTGAGGTTCCTCCCATATATGTGACTTGGGGGTGTGATTTTTTTTCTCATCTACCCCATCGTGTGGGGTATCATAAGATAGGTATTTTAAAAACGTTTAGGGGTTGGAAAGACGATTTTTAGTTTTAGGGATCCGTTTGTAAAATATTAAGCTTTAAAGTGCAAATTTACAAGTCAAGTGTCTCCCCTCCCCTGCCAGCTAAATGGTTAATGTTGGGTATGTCAAAAAAATCACGGTAGTAGTGTAAATAGTGAAATTAAAAGGAAAACTATCACAGCTAAGTAGGCTTTATAAGTTTACGAGTAACAGCTGATCAAATGAGAAATAACAAAATTTTCGTACAAATTCCATTGAAAAATATTATTAAGTAGATATAACATTGTAAGTATAAAACAAAAACTACAGAACACCCACTTCTTAAGTCAAATTATTCGGATGAGGGGGGGGGGACTACGGAATCCTACATTGTGCGTGGCCCGACATAAGTGCATGTCGGCCCGGATTTTAGTACTAAGGTTTACGAACGTAGACTGACGAACATGGCGAAACTATAAGGGTTACTTGTTGACTACGGAACCCTAAAAAATATTTATGATCGCTAGTTACTGAAAATATGTATATTACGGGTCTTAATCGCGTGAATAAATGAAGGTAAAATATCTTGTTTATTGCCCGACGTTGAAATAAAAAAAAAACATGTCAATTTCAACCTAGAAGATGTATACCGTTTGTCAACATCGTGGAATCCTGTGATCACCAAGTGTATATACCGCCGAACAAACATTACACGCCAGTGCGCAGATGTCCTTAGTGTTGTGTGTCGAAGTACCGACAGTTCCGTAATAGTGAGTGATAAAAATCAAGCGAGGGTAGTTTCCGAAACCTGCGCTTCTCGGAGGCGACGCTGAGCTGAACTAGTCTACCCGTGACCACGGCCGTTGCAATACGGTCGAAACGTCGGGCAATAAACAAGGTATTTTATATTAAATTATTCACGCGATTAAGACTCGTAATATATCCAGGGTGTAATAGAAAGGTGTGGTCAATTTTGAGCAGCGGATAGGGTATGTTGTCAGTATTGCACCTACCATGGTGCCATAGCTGGTTGCATTATTATTACATAATCATAGTATAAGGACTGGACTGCCTCTGTGGCGCGGTGGGAGTGTATGTGACTGCTACGGAAGAGATCGTGGGTTCGATCCCCACCCAGGATAAAACTTTGTGTGATGAGCACGATGGTTTATTCTGTTTGGGTGTTATTTATCTATTATATGTATGTATTTAGAAATATATAAGTATGTTCATCAGTTGTCTGGTTTCCATAGTACAAGCTCTGCTTAGTTTGGGATCAGATAGCGTTGTGTGAGTTGTCCCAAGATATTATTATTATTAATTCTTTTTGTCAAAATTCAGTAGTGAAAGGCGTATGGCGTAAGAATTATACCTCCCCTCGTACAAAATTCTATTGGATTATTATGGCAAAGAACTTATTAAGTCATATTTTTTTTAAATTAATAACTTTTTCACTCATCAATTATTTTTTTGTAGGGTATACCGATTTCTATAAAATTAGGTATGTGCACTCAGTATCATGGGCACATACCAACCCTTGAATATTCAAGGGTTGGTATGTGCCCATTTGGTCATATGACCACACCTTTCTGTTACACCCTGTGTATTTTCATAATGTGTACAAATCGCGAAAGTTTATCAACATTTATACATAATATTATGATTATTATATTCTATGCGCACCAGACTAGCTTGATATGGTGACTAACTATTAAATTGTTTGTTTAGATTATATACATTTTTGGTTTATTAGTAATACCTACTCCATGTTTTTGTTCTAGACAACAGTATTTATAGGGTTCCGTACCTCAAAAGGAAGTTCGTTGTCCGTCCGTCTGTCTGTCATTACTTTTTATATCGGAAACGCGTGGAGGTATCAAGTTAAAATTAAAACATAATACTCAGGTCTACATTCCTGAACTATTTATAATATGTACCTACAAATTTGTACGGAACCCTCGATGGACGAGTCAGATCGCACTTGTCCGGTTTTTTACACTTAAACATGTGTCGACTGGTTTCAAAGTTTGAGTGTCAAAGTCGCTTGTTCGAGAAATTAAATTAGTTCCAGTTCCTTTGTAAGTAATTAAAAATAAATTTTGTGTCAACATTTTGAAATAAAATAAAGATAGTACCTACATGCCGCAGATTAGTGTGACGGTACACTACAACTTATTGTAATTATTAGTTGTTAATATTTGAAATGTAATCTCATTTAATAAAAATGACGCAATAAAATAAACCCTGAATAAATAGAAAAGATTTTCATTTTAATAATCTAGTCATAATAAAAAGACAAACCCGCAGTAGGGTACAAGTCCTGTATCGCGGGGGGCGGAGTGGTGTCCCGTGTGGGAATCGAACCCGACTGCACGCAAGAGTAATTTTTATAGGCATTTCTTGCCAAAGACTTTACAAATACAGTAATTGCATTTTTGAAAGATAGAAAAATTTGAATCCAGACTCAGGAATCGAACCCGAGACTTCCGTAGCCAAACCGGGGCCAGAAGCGAACCACCTATCTGGACTATGTTACTAGATATCAAATTCTTCCATCTCTTAATGCTTACGGGTTAGGCCCCCGTAGCGACATCTAGTCGGTAGTTAAAGAACTATCACGGCTTTTGTTATTGCTTCGTTACAGAGAGCATTTTAACAAATTATGATGACGCAGGCCGAATAATGAAGTAATTTTCATAGGCATTTCTTGCCAAAGACTTTACAAATACAGTAATTGCATTTTTGAAAGATAGAAAAATTTGAATCCAGACTCAGGAATCGAACCCGAGACTTCCGTAGCCAAACCGGGGCCAGAAGCGAACCACCTATCTTAATATAGGTACCTATCTTATTTATAGTAAGTGCGGATCGGGTAGGCGGTAGGCACATTAACGCAACGGACGCCGCCGGCGCAGCACAGGTGCGCCCGCGTCATATCGTCGTCCGCTTAGCTCGACGCGACTTACGCGATGCGCTACTACGCAATGCCAGAGTGCGCAGAAGTACAACTTCCTCTGACCTAGGTATTGCTGGTCCGCCTAAACGAGTTTATCTGAATGAGCGGCTCACTGCCCACAATCGGCAGTTATTTCGTCGCGCTCGGGACCATGCAATGCGACTCGGCTGGCAGTATGTGTGGACAAAAAGAGGCCGCATTCTCGTCCGACACAAACACGGAGATACCGCGTATCTTATTCGCACCGAAACTGACCTACTGCGTGTCCTTGGTGTTCAGGCTACACATAAGACAGTCTGATGATGGACATGTTTTAAATTATCCGTTGTGCATGATTATTTATTGTTTTTTAGTTATTTTTTTTAATGATAATGCCCAATTATGATTTTTTTATATTGTTATTTATTATTCACATTAATTACAATTTTTTGGTTTCACTAATTGCTGGTGGGGTGAGTGTTATGCGACACGGTACCAATATTAAACCCATATTAATGAATATATACGTATGTGTTTATAAATTATTTAATTGTACATGTTATAAACATAACTGCTGGTATATGTCCGTATGCTATTTTTGTTTTTACACACAATTTAAGACAGATAACAGTTTTCGTTTTGGTTTTATATTATTTGATCCATATAATAATTTAATTATTTCTATCTCTGTCAATGGGTAAAAATAAATGCTTAAAGGTTGGTTTTTATAATGCCGGATCTCTGTCCACAAAGCATGATGAATTTATTATTGCTATGGCCCACCACTCGGTTGATTTGATGGCAATTAATGAGACATGGCTGCGCCCGGGTCAGGAGGGACTAGCTCCAACTGTACCCGGGTTTCGCTTACATCATGTTCCGAGGCCAGCAAGTGTGCCTAGAAGCCGTGGTGGTGGGGTAGGATTCTACGTCAGGAGTGGTATCAATGTGCGGATCAGACCTCACCCAGTACACCCACAGGTCGAACAAATGTGGCTAAGTGTAAACATTAACTCCAAAATGATTATGATTGGCACAGCTTATCGGCCTCCATGGCTGAGTACTGATCTTTACCTTGATGCCATTACTGATAGTCTTAGTTCTTTTTCACGCTTTGATTACACAATTTTTTTAGGCGATACCAACATTAACCAACTAGATAAAGACAATGTAAAAACGAAGAAATTTTGTGAGTTTCTAGGTCATTTTAATTTGAGACAAATTGTTTCTACAGCTACGCACTTTACTGATACGTCTCAGACCCTAATAGATGTTATCTGCACTGATGCTTTTTTTCGTAATGTGATTGTCGATCATATTAATGATCTTGGTCGTCACGCTATTTTATCATGTGAGATAATGATCAAGAAAGATAAAATTACTCCAAGACGTGTGGTCTATCGGCCCATGAGAGACATACTCCCGGACTTATTTTTTAATGATTTGAACCTAGTGCCGTGGCATGAAATATATGACTCAGACGACGTAAATGATATGGTACAAATGTTCAATAATCACTTAATTTACATTTATGATCTCCATGCCCCCTTAAAAACTAGCACGTTTAAAGGTCGTCCCACTCCCTGGATTACTGACAATATTCGTTTGATGGTACGACTTAGAAATGAGGCTCACATTAAATATCAATCTACCAAGCTAGAAGCGCACAAAGTTTATTACAAAGATCTTAAACGTCAAACATCAATGGCTATGTTTAATGAAAAGCGTGTGTACTTTGACAATAAAATTAATAGTAACATGAATAATTGTAAAGTCTTGTGGAAAAATCTAAAATCTGATATCTTGCCCAGTAAACAGAACAACCTTCCTAATCACTTCAATATTCCTGATGAAATTAATGATGCTTTTCTTAACGTACCAGGACTCTCTAAAATAACAATTTCAGATTTGACTTACTTTGAATTCCACAGGTTTAGTCAATCCGTGTTCTCATTGAAAACAGTCAGTGAAGAATGTGTTCTAAAAATTATTAATTCCTTAAAATCTAATGCGCAGGGTGTAGACGGTATATCTAGAGACATGATCACTCTTAGTTTGCCTCAGTCTTTGTCTGCCATCACGGCTATTGTCAATAAGTCCATCGTTACTAATGCATTTCCTCGCGCTTGGCGTATCGCTGTAGTCAGACCAATACCTAAAAACCCTAACCCATCTCAGGTTAGAGAACTACGACCTATTAGTATATTGCCTTTTATGTCGAAGATTTTGGAGAAAGTCGTTTATTTACAATTATCGGACTACTTGGAAAGCAACAATGTTTTGCCTGACCTTCAATCGGGGTTTAGAAAAGGGCGTGGAACTTCAACTGCTTTGTTAGACGTAGTGAATAATATCCTAGAAGCACGGGACAAGCGTGAGGGTACCATACTTACCCTACTTGATTTCTCACGCGCATTCGATTGTATTAATGTGCCATTAATGCTTTCCAAGCTTTCTTATTATGGCTTTGACTTAGGTGCGGTGAAATGGTTTGAGAGCTATCTAACAGATCGTGCCCAAATGGTTGAGATTGCTAGGGATGATGGGTCCAAGCTTGCATCTTCCTTGAGAACTATTTCCAGAGGAGTACCCCAAGGATCGATTTTGGGTCCAATCTTATTTATTCTGTACAGTGCTGACATCACCAAATGCATTAAGAACTGTCTATATCATATATATGCGGATGACTTGCAGTTATATATCCCTTTTAAACCAACACCGACTCTTACACGGGCTGCAGTACAAGCAATGAGTGAAGATCTTAATAGGATTTATGAATGGGCACAGAGAAATGCTTTGGTCTTAAATCCTAGCAAATCCAAAGCAATGATTTTGGGCAATAAAGATCAAGTAAGTGCAATCTCCCAATTAGATACCACGATTATGGTCAATGGCGAAAAAATTGAGAGGGTATTTACGGCTAGAAACCTGGGCATAATCATGGACCACGACCTGCGATTTGAACAGCACATAAATAGTCTAGTAAGCAATTGTTTTTACAGACTTAAAGTGCTGTACAGAATACGGGAATTTCTAAACGTAGAGTTAAGAAAGCGGTTGGTTGAGGCTCTTATTTTATCTAAACTAAATTACGGTGATGTTGTGTATGGTCCCTGTTTACTAACAAGAACTGCTAAACTAATTCAGCGCATCCAAAACGCTTGCGCCAAATTTTGTTTTAATATACCTCGCCGAAGTCATGTGACCCCATTTCTTAATAACTCTAACGTGCTTAAAATGGAACACAGAAGACATATTCATTTGGCCACACTCCTCTTTGATGTCATCAACAAACAGGCGCCTAATTACCTGTACAATAAATTATCATGGACTCGTGATTGTTATCCATACCCCATTAGAGTCACTAGTAACGTGCTTAGTATACCGGCTCATAAAACATCTGCCTTCAGAGGAAGTTTTAAATTTGCTGCCACCCGCTGTTGGAACGACTTGCCCCCGCCCATTAGGAATTCCAAAACCGCTAGAACATTTAAATGTCGCTTAAAAATATTCTTGTTATATTTACAAAAATCCAAAATTTAATTTAATCTATTGCAATTATTTTTTATTTTATTTCATGATCCCAATTCTATTTAATATTTTTAATTTTTAATTATGTATTTCTAATTTGAATTAACACGTCTTTCTATTATACCCATTTAGTTTTAATTTTTAATTATTTATTTGAACTATAATTTTTTCATATTATAACTACTGATCACACACATATATACACACATCGCATATAGTCTCATCATAGTATCCAACTATCTTGTCCCATTCTTCCCATCTTGTGAAATTTCTAATAGTTTAATAATGAATTTTATATTATAAATATTAACTCACGCATGCACACTGGTTTACTCAAATGCTAAATAGCCTATCACTTATGTTATTAATAACATGAATGAGGTGTTGCTGAAAACCAGCGCTGGGTCGCTTTACTGCGATGCAGCAATATGCTGAGCAATATCTTTTTTGTTGGGACCGTGACGCACACTGCATACTGTATCAGCTTGTAATTTTAAATGGTTAGGTACTTAAATTGTCTATTTATTCTTAATTCACTACTTTATATTTGATTGACTAGATGTACATAGCATCAATCAAATAACTCTAAGTGCCAGTCCTTGAATGAAGTCACTTACAATTTCACTTTGTATATAAATGGTCGCAGATATACAATTTTGTCATCTTATAAACGTTGTGGTTCCTTGCGTGTGTGCGACGATGACGCGCTGCATTGGCACTATTGGTAGTCTACTTCGGTGCGCTTGTGTGGGGAGGCAGCAAGTGCCGAACTTGTGACCTGAAAGAAATGTTCCTATTTAAACTATGCTTTTTGTCAACACCCGTTTCATATCCTCGCTACTAGTATACAAATATAATATACACTTACCTTTCTGGAGTGGCTAATCAGGTCGAGCGCTGCTGCTTCGCCGGACATACGCATTCTGAATCCGAATCTTTAAATGAATTTAAATGACTGACGTGTTCTCGCCCCATACACGCTAGAAAATCTTTTTTTCAATACGTTACGTCGTAATCGTTTTTGTTAAATGCGCTGCGATACGCGGGCGCCTGACGGGACGGGCAAGCGGGCCGCTCGCCGCCGCCCGCTGTCCCGCACCCCGATCTCGCCTGTATATGTACGTGTGTTCGTTTTGTTATCTGTCTTCCTGACTATTTGTTGTTTTTTCTGTATTGTACCATAATTATCATGTAGTGTGCGTTATCTCAATGAATAAATAAGTTTTATTTTTATTTATTTTTTTTTTTTTTACAAAAAATCTTGTGGATCAGTCTCAAACATTTCCAAACTGTCGCGAGAAATCGTGAGCCGTATTCGTTTTTGTTCAACTAAAAGCAATCTGGGGACCCACCGCGCAGAAACCTTAGAAAATCCAAGTTCATTGACTATGATGTTTTGTGTTCGTTCATATGAGATGCCAATAGTGTCAGCAATCTCCCTGATGGTCAATCTCCGATCTGCCAATATCAGATCACAGATTTTCCCAATGTTTTCTTCAGTCGTAGACGTCGTAGGCCGGCCGGAGCGAGGGTCATCTTCAATACTCTCTCGTCCGCGTTTAAATTCTGCAACCCACTTTTTCACAGTCGTATACGATGGAGCAGATTCCCCCAATGTTGTTGACATATCTTCGTGAATCTCTTTTGGAGTCAGTTTTTTTTTAAGCAGGTATTTGATGACCGCACGTTGCTCAATTTTCTCCATTCTTTAAAAACGCTGCACTTAGGCTCACAAAATTCAGTCTAATTTAAAAACAGATAATGCTATTGTGACAGAATTTTACAATGTGACAACCAGAGAGTAAACAAATCGAATGAGGTCAGTTACATTAAAATAAGTCAAGTATTTATGTGGTAGGCCGCGAATATTTCGATCCACCCTCGTATTAAAAAGTCTCAAAGCAGCTGTAATGAGAACTATGACAGTTTGTCACTGCCTTTTACAACATACATGTACATTCAAACATTATAATTATTGAAACCAGACGACTTTTAATACTTTATAATCGCATTCAATGATGTACAAATAATGCACATCACCTGTTACATGTACAACGTAACCACAACAAGAAGAAGATACATAGTGGAACATTACAGTGATATTACAAACTGTACAACACATCTGTGGTTATTACTTTCTTACTGTTGTATGTATTACATTTAAACAGATGCTACGCTAACAATAATGTTAGCTTGAAAGTCTTACATACTAAATACAACTAGGTAAGTACTTCTTTATTAGAACTAAGAATGTCAGCATCTGATTACGCTTAAACTTTTAAGCCACAATTATTTTATATGTTAGCTACTCATCACAACTTGGAATGTCAAAAGTCAAAGTATTCACTTAGGTTACAAATACAACGCTTATGAACGTCAGACAAAAGGTGGAAAAGAATGATTCTACATTTAATGCCAAGGTCGCAAGAGTCGCCGTGAGAAAAGAACTTGGCAACTCATGGCCACTTTTTTTAAATGCCAATTTCCACAATATATTTAAATATATACAGTTATGCCAGTAAGGTGCTTCAACAATTACCTACACCATGAAACTCACGCAAGCAATAATCATAGTATGTAAAGTTGGTATAATCAAGTTTTAAATGAATTAGATTCCTATTGTGTAGATGGGAACATCAACTTACAAAAAATACAGAAGAGGGCAACATGGATACTTGGTTAGACTTAATTCTTACCTCGGCTCCTTCTCCAGTCCATCATCATGGGCTTTCTTAAGCTTCGGATTTTTCTCCTACCATCTATAACCACCTAAACCTTTGTCCTAAAGTTATGTACGTGCGTTGCTTTGGTCGGATGGATGAAGTCATGAAGATAAACTCCGTGAGGATGCGTCGGGATTGGATACTAAAGTTGACGTTTTCAATGACTTTGTCGTGGGGTTGTACGACATTCATGCGCCTTTTAAAATAGTTAAAGCTCCAGCTTCCTGGGTGACGAATAGCATCAGGATATAGAGAGAATATACGGCGCATAGACCGAGCTTTCCGCAAATTTAAGAAATACCGTGATGATGAAACTGCTAGAAATCGGTGCAATCAGGGGATTCAACGCTAAACGCCGTCATATTCTTATTCATATTAATTCATCTTTTCCCAAGGGTATTTAGCAGTTCTTGGGGACTTAAGCAATTGACAAACATGGAAGTTCTGATCCTCCATTGACGATTAATATTGATGAAATCAATACTCATTTTATTTCCTTCGTACCAGGTTTTGATAGCATTGAGGTCCCCATTAAGCTTAGCGATGGCCTCAGATATTTTATTCACACTGCCCTGGGCATCCACCTGCAAGTCATCCGCGTAAAGATGAAACGCACACTGAAGTAATGAGATCGATAATATAAAATAATAGAGGAGAAAGAATACCGCATTGAGGAAAAACAGCATCAAGATCGCGTCACCCCGATTAAGTGTCACGCACGGACTGCTGGCGTCCCTGAAGATAAGATGAGAACCAATCCAGAGAATTTATCGAGAACATGAGATGAGATAGGATAGAAAGTAAGATATCATGGCTGACAAAATTGAGGGCATTGAATTGGTATTTCTCTCTATGGTAGTTCTAAAGACGCCATTCACATAAAAGAGCAGTGGTAGGTTATCTCCTGCCCTGAAGCCTGATTGAAACCGGCTTAACAAATTGTTTTGATACACAACATGTGTCTTTTGGTTATGCACACAGGCCTCCAGCACTATTGATAAAACAGGAAGAATAGAGATATGTATTTTGAGGTAGAGGAATAACAACAGTCTATCGCCATGAAGATGGGTTTGCCTCTGAATCTAAAGAAAACATTATTCGATTCATTTCCAATCATGTTTCTTCTTACCGTTCCGAACTTAATGGCTCCCTATTCGCCAGCGACATAGTTTGCTCGCTCTCAGGTACACTCTATTTTATTCTCAATTCTCCTACTGCCACTTCGTACTTGACTTCCAACTGTCAATTCCTGCACTCTAATCAAACTAGAGATCTTCGATCTTCCGACTATCTACTTTTATGTCCGGCTCATTCTTCTGGATTCGTTGGATGCTCTTTTATAGATCAATCTATTTCTGGAATGCCCTGCGCCCCGAAACTAGGATGGCACCCAAAAGCCTTAATTTTAAATGGAAGGTATGCACTATGTATGTATATTTTATGCAAATAAGTATGTATGTATTCTTGTAAATATGTATATTATTGTATAGTTAGTTTTTAATATTTATTTTAAATTCTTTAATATGAAGTTATTAATTTCCAATAAGTTTACTGCACCTACACTTACGACTGGCAGAGAATGCTTTTAGCATTAAGTCCGTGTACAGCTTTGTGCATATTTTTTTTTAATAAGTAAAGAAATACTTCCACACGGCCACACCATTGAAAATCCAACACTCGAGATAAAATGAAAGTAGGTTACATCGATAAACAGTTAAAATTACAGTACAATCGGGCAAACACCTCCATAGAGATTAGTTATGACGACAACTATCTATAGGTAATTGGACGTAGTTTTGCAAAATAGTAGGTAGTAGTATAGAGAAAAATAAGTTATAATAAATAACTTGCAATATTTGACTTGGCAAGTTTGAATAATTGATCAAATAGTTCATTTAAAAGGTCATGATTGTAGATAAAAATATTTGTATTCAAATAAACAGCGTAATTATAATTGCTCGTTTTCCTGAATTTAATTCGCGTAAACATCAGTCTATACTGAACGAGGTCGAAATACGTCAGTGTAATTATTGCATGGACTAACAGAATGCGAGTTAAATCACTTGAGGCTAAACTAAACTAGGTGCCATTATAAAAACTTAAAATATACAAATATTATTTAAACAAACATGTTTTTAAAAACAATCGTCAAACCTACGTCACTATAGGATATCGAGTTTCTTGACAACATGGACATAGTGTGATGACTAAAAAGGACCAAACCTTTTTAGTTTTAGTGGTGATATCTATGGACTAGATAACGCAAGTGTATCAGCAAACAAAAGTGCACTCTGTTCTCTCACTCGCATATTCGAGAGATTGGGCGCAGCATCGACCGCTTAACGTGCACTCCGGGTGAGACATTATTCGAAATCGGTCACCCAGCTATTGACCGACAGTGACAACTTCGCTCAACCTCGTTTATCTCTAAATTTGATCGGTCGCCAATAAAAAATACTATAATTCCACAAATCATTACAAACACGTCACAATAAACAGATCATAAACAGCTACATCAACAGCCTTATCAACATTTAATCACCTGTTATCTACAAGTAATCTATCTAAAGTAGAATCGACACAATTCATTACACTATTACTTTAACAAATTCATCAAGACATGCCATATTCATAAAGAGTCAAACAAAGAAATGACCAACGGTATACATATATCGATAAGAGCTATCTGCGCGATAATAGTTTTCGTATTTATCGCGCAGTACCTGACTTATAGCCAAGAAAAATGCTCGCTTTCTTTGTAATCATTTTCACTTTTATAACAATTAGTAATACTCTATCGATATGTGATAGTAATAACTGTGTGTGTAGGTTTAAATACTTGAAAGATAAGGATTTTAATGGTGATAGTGTTCAGTGCGTAATTAGTGATCCGGATATATTAATTAAAAATTACACATTACCAAATGTAGTACATACGTTGGATTTATCATCAAATAAAATTATAACAGTCCAACCGTCACCACTGTTGACTTCAACTACAATGGAAGAATTGTTATTAGATCACAATGAAATTACAGACATAAGTAATAAATCTTTCGTGTTGCCTGAATTAAAACGACTCGATTTGTCATTTAATCGAATAGTAAGCATCGATAAATCGACTTTTAATGGAGTGAAGAATTTGGAATATCTGAATATTGCTGGTAATAGATTTACAACGTTTTCAAATTTGATGTTTCATCATTTAAGCAATTTGAATCATATAGTTCTGAGTAATAATAACATAGGACCAAGTTTGAAACGCGTCAATCTTTTCGATAGAAGTGGGTTTGGATTGACGAATAAAATCAAAACTATAGAAATGAGTCGTATTAACTTTGATAATGTGCCAGAAAATTTCTTTGTTGACGCGTACGATATAAGGAAACTTGTTATATCGAACAATAATATAACCGATATATTTGAATTGCCAACTACGTTGGAGTACTTGGATTTGTCGGATAACCGTTTGTCCGAAATTAATTCTGAAGATTTTGCGTACGTACCTGCTTTAAAAGTTCTGAAATTGAATAATTTATTGGTAAAGGAGATTCCTGGATATGTCTTTGAACATTTGAAGAGTCTGAAAACGTTACAATTGGAAAGAAATATAAATCTTACTGAGTTTAGTAAACAGGCTTTTGGAAATGATGTTCTGACTGACGCTCAAGATTTTACTCTAGAGGAGTTGTCATTAAAGGGGTCTAGACTGACAGCTTTGGACGAGGATTTGCTGGAGCCGTTCGGACGTCTAACCCAGTTGGATCTACAAGGGAACCCTTGGCAGTGTGACTGTAATATAAAGTGGGTGAAGGATTTGCAATTAGCAGATCAATATACTGAACATGTGAGGTAAGTTTTGGATCAAATCTTCTCATAACTCATAAGTATACTATCGTAAGTTTAAAAACGCATCTTGCGAGGAAGTAATTTAAAGAAAGAAGTGTGCGTAATTTTGTTGTTATTTTAAGATACTACTACTACAACCCCTACTTAGACTCTTTGCAGCTTTCCCGCATGATGCGTTTTTAAACTTACGATAGTTTAAGTAGAAGCAATCGAGCTGTTTATTTTACTAAATCAAGTCGAACCACGGAGCATTGTTTATACAACTGTTTTGTCTGATTTTCTATTTAATAATAAGTGAATGATAAAAGATGAGAGATCAAGAGATAAGAAATGATGACCTCTAGAGTGCGCGGGTTGTGTGTGCCTGCGTGTGCGTGTGTTGTGTGTGTGCGTTTGTGCGCGTGTGTGTGTGTGTGTGTGTGTGTGTGTGTGTGTGTGTGTGTGTGTGTGTGTGTGTGTGTGTGGTATGCGTGTGTGTGCTCTCGTGTGCCTTAGTTTTATTTTAGGTTTGTTACGATGATGATAATTTATATATTTTTTGTATTAATTTATTTTTGTATGAGTTGCGAGGAGTGCTGAAAAGGTCAAGTGAGTAGGTAGTAAATTTGATGTTTCTTGTAATTCCGTGCTGTCAAACTTATGATTGAGTAAGTCATAACGTCTGTCTTCCGTGGTGTTTATTATATGTTACCTACTTGCATGATTCCTGTTCCTGATATGGTTTGTGTGTGAATAAAACAAACACAAAACTCTAAACGAAGTAGGTGTTTAAATGCGTGTACGAGATTGTTTGACTCCTGGCCACGCATATCCTGTAATTATTTTGCTAGGAAAAACCTTCGGCTTCGGCCGCGTTTTGGGGCCGAAGCCGAAGTTTTCGCCGAAGGTGGCCGAAGCCGAAGATTCGGTCGGACACGAACTAAGTATGACGGACTTTACCTAGCTCGAGATATCCGAGTACCATATTATGATCGATTACCACAATGTTAATTCGAATACTTAGCCGCTAATAGCCCAAATAGCCACCTTGGCACTTCGACAGAAAAATTAAACCTAGATACAATAAACAATCGTGTTAATCACACAAAGATTTATTTTGGATGAGAATCGAACCCACACCTTTTGGCTTAGGAGTTAGGTTCACTAGCCATTAGACCAACAGGCCAGTGCTTACTCTTTCTTTAACACGAAATTTATGAATTTTTGTTTACTGAAATTTATTAATTTTACGGGAACTATTCTAATTATTTTTGGATAAATACAATTTGAACCCATAGACGATTTTCTGAAACGAGTGGATTAAACTTCGTTTTCATTGAAATTTTACCATGTTTTTTTAATTATTTAAATATACCTACCTATTGTATATTGTAAAAAAATAATGCACAAAAATTGTAAATTGTAATAAGATAAAGCTGAGGAGGATGCCTGGTGTCCACAATATTAAAAAAGTAATTATTGTATACCTACATAAATATTGAAAAATAATACTATTGTGGTGAGAAAATAAAATGTATTATTCTTGAATTAGAGAAGACCTCCAGTATAATGTAAAGTGTGCAGAGGCCTTCACGAAATTTCAGCATTTCGACTACATTTTATCCCCGATGTTTACATTCTTCTCACGATCTGTGTGACATCACTGACCCTGTTTATCGTACATTAATTATTAGCACGAACTACCATTGACATTGTTACCCGCATTAACTACATATTAATTTGTGTACATTGCCTATCTGTATGTCACGGGCGGACGTTAATCGCCTTTTATCTAACGCCTTTGTCTCGCTATAAATAACTTAGGTACCTAAGTATTCAGTCTTTTATGTTGTCGTAAACATTTGCACATATAGAGCTACAAAGTAGGGTTATTACTATTTTGACTCGCACTTACACTTAAATAATATTATAGCTATTTAAAGCAGAACATTGATCTTACCATAGCCAATACTCCTGGGTTAGAAGCTCACAGTAGTTCTTTATACCTGTGCCTCTAATGAGGAGTGACTCCAAGAAATCTATTATCTGAAAAAATTTACAGGTGGCAAAAAAACGTTCAGCATGCCTAAAATCTAGTCATTAATGCTCATGATTATGGCTTAAAACCAGGATGCGTTTGTGTACCACCGTAAAACACGTGTTTTTTTTTCATAAAGTTTAAGCACACTAAACGATTTTTTGTTGTATTTGGTGTTATTGTTGCATCTTGGTTCCTAAAATCTAGTAGAAGTATCGATGACGCACTGTTTAAGAGGTTAGATTCGCACATGAGGCAGTACCTAGTTTGTGAGATTCATAAAATAAATGTTGGTTTTGAGAGCATTTTTATCCATTAATTGTATATTTGTAAAGTTCCCAGTCAAAGCGACACAGGGCTTGGGAGTCTGTTTTTCCTCTATATTCCTATATCCACATGTTCTGTTGAGTAGTTTTATTGGCAGAACTACTGGTAATTTCTTTCCCATTCGTTCTATGGTGGTTTTAGGCATTTTTTGTCCCATTTGTCGTACATTATATTAATAAAAATAATAGCAAGAAAACAATTAAATTTCAGATGCGGTACACCATCAGCGCTATTCAACGCGAAAATCTTCGACTTGAAAAGAAAATTCTTTACCTGCGAAGGCCCAAAGCGTCACATCGGTCTTGTAGTAGCTCTGTTCAGCGTATGTCTCATTCTTGCTATAATAGCAATATGGGTGTTCTTATGTGTGCCTAAGAGACACTCACGGGCTGCTCAAATAAGGGAAGTCTATGGGCCCTCAGCTGCTTATACGGCTTTAAGTGTTTCTCCTCCAGGTTTTAATAATTAGGACAGGTTTTAATAAAATTGACCCAATTAGTTTATGTCCAGATGACGAGTGATTGATACGTGTTTACAATATAATTCTTTCACGCGCGTTACTTTAAGAACGCAAGAATAATATAGAAAAAATTGTAATAGCGCGTTAGCAAAACGCGCATCAAACGCTTGCCATTTGTATCTAACCTTATTTATAATACGATAGTAACAGCATTTTAACTATCGATGATTTTGTCTTTTGTTTTAATTTTAAACCGAATTAAAAAAAGGTGTATTAGTTAAAATACTGTTTATTATCATATTGATTATTATGAATTTCTAAAGAAATATGTTGTTGAAATATTAATATTTTGTATGCGTCGAGTGTTCAATTTCTGTGATAGTCTTAGATTAAGGCAATTGATTAAATTACGAATTTTGCTTATAATGGTGTACCTTTTTTTAATCCATATAAACCTCCAGAATCTGCAATTATGTTCATTTTAGGGTTCCGTATCTCTAAAGATAAAAAAGGAACCCTTATAAGATCAATCTCTTTAGTCTGTCTGGCCGTGTGTCACCATCGATTTTCTCAGGAACGGGTGGACCTAACGAGTTGAAATTCATACCAGATACCGAGGTCTATAGTCCCTGTTAGGTGTATAAAAATCAAGGTCCTCAGTCAACACGATAGAAAGACATGGGCAAATTTAGATTTTGGCGAAAACTTGTAAGTACCAAAATTTACTTTAATTTTAAGAAGAACTTTCTTCTTCTTTTTTCAATTTTCCCTTTACTTGTGCTGTATGACCTTGCTTTTTGCCAAATTTCGTGATTCTAAGTCAACGGGAACTACCATTTAGCTTGCTTTTCGACCCATAACCTTTAGGGTACGTCCGGTTGACCTACAATTTAAATGGTATTTGGGCTGTGCAAAAACTAAATTCCTGTTTCGATATAGTTATATTCCTCTACAAAAACAAACCGGACAAGTGCGAATCGGACTCGCGCTTGTACGTGGGAGGTTAAAAAAAATGTCAGTGTATCCTCAATGTTCTTTTAAGCTCAATTATTTCTTTCGTTAATATGCATCGCCAGTAGGCACCTATCGTTGTAAAATTAGTCACTTATCAGTTACCGGCAATATAATTTCAACAGCAGATAAGAAAAATAGCGTTGCACGTATTAAATGTCGCCTTAGGAATAATTAAACAAAAAAAATATTTGAATCTTTTTAAAGATTACTAGCAATGTGGCATTGAGTCCTACATTAACAATCTTGTTAACCTCTCCAGCTAAGCTCAAAGGCTTGTAGAAGTGAGTGTGTGTGTTGTGTTAGGAGTTGGTTCACGTCGGCAGTATGGGTAGGATCGAACCCGCCACCTCACTACACACTACCAGTAGAACCTACTTATTTATAGATCCTGGAGATAATTCCCATGATAGCGACGCCTGGCTAGGGGGTTGGCGATCGCAGTAAGACTTTAAAGTACTCCAAGAACGCTGCTGCCCGTCCTTCGGTGTGCAATCCCCTAGTCTTCCTCACCCACGAGAAGAAATGGGATGTTACTATTCTTAAGCCACTGTACCACCCGGCTACTGGTTTATACACTAAAACTAGCTGTCCCGCGCAACTTCGTCTGTGTAAATTTTCCCCGTTTT
The DNA here is from genome assembly GCA_945859575.2 of Herminia tarsipennalis. Classification (NCBI taxonomy): domain Eukaryota; kingdom Metazoa; phylum Arthropoda; class Insecta; order Lepidoptera; family Erebidae; genus Herminia; species Herminia tarsipennalis. Next base: position 2,412,006 of record OX243843.2, on the reverse strand, counting down.
TGCAACATTTCTCATTGCTGCTCCGCTCCTATTGGTCGTAGCGTGATGTTATATAGCCTATAGCCTTCCTCAATAAATGGGCTATCCAACAGTGAAATAATTTTTCAATTCGGACCGGAGATTTTCTGAGATAACAGCGTTCAAACAAACAAACAAATTCTTTAGCTTTATAATATGATATATAAATGTTTAGTCCATGTTATCGATTACTATAGATACAAATAAAAAATCAAAATTACAAAATCCACTTTATATTTAAAAATATAATAGTGTACAAATTGTTTTACAATGATTACGATATTGTGCATTTGTTACATCTATAGGCAAAACTTTGTGCATTGTTTGTGGCGACACTTTCACATAAACTAATACATTAATTAATAATATCAAATTTTATTGACAATCACTGGCCTTTGATATTTAAACTTATTTAAAGACATCGAGCCCTTGGACGTTGTATTACTTCATTTTCTGTAGACAAACCACAACAAGGCAGCAAGTTTAAGATACGTCATGGCATATCGAGCTTTATCTCCACATGGCAAAGTTCAAAATTAAATGAACACTGAATACTTGGTTTTAGTAACATTTTATCCCGCTATGATTTAGTGAGACTTCTATTTTGATTCAAAAACTGAATATTAGCCTCGTAATAATAGATTCAAGACAGCAAATAGAGTTTTGCTTGTGTCTCTTGTTTTTTGTCTTTCTATAAATATGTAATGAGAATAAACTAGCCAAAGATCTGTCGTATTTTTTCTATTAATGAAGCCCGTATATCTGTTTCGAGACGGCTATACAAAAATGTAAAACTTTAACAAACATTCTATTATACTAAAATATTTATCAAAACGTTGGCATTAGCTAATAATTAACACTAGGCAGGCACAAGCATTTTACAAAAGGCTGCGATTTTGAGCTTAATTCATAGACTATTTCGACACGTTTGCAAAAACACGTCAACTTGTTTTTTTTTTTCAAACAAATCAGTACTTTATAGTTCATTTCATAGCGTCACATGTACGTGTATAATGCCAAACGAATGTCAACCTTATGATATGTTACAATTAGCTACAAATTTCAAGCGCTCTTTGGTCAAACATCGAAACTCGCACGAACATATATTTTTTTCTAAGCACAACCTTATTCATTTGCAATATTTATGTAAAACGTTCAAAAACAACAGTCAGAACTGTTTGAAGTAATATATTCTAAAATGTATTTTTAAATTGACAACACTTATTAATTTCAATAGAAATGTTGCCCTTTACACGAATAATCACATTATTGCCAATTTAAAAATTCTATTTTAAAATAAACTACTTAAGATATTTAACCTAATAGCTGATTGTATTTCATAATATAATAAATATAATATATCCTATGATATGGTATAATTATAACTATAGTAATATACAGTACATACTTAAGAAATCGAGAATTAGACAGAATTTCTCGCAATAAAGGCGAAGTTGCACTAAGCGTTTTTTGGGAATAAGGAATGTGTATTTTCAGTCTATTTAACTTTCATAGCCGAATACTTAAACGTACTTAGACGTTGTTATGTAATATGTCGTCACTGTCACTTGAAGCTATTGTGCTTTCATCATTGTGCCCCTTGACTTGTCATTGTTGGTTGTCATAAAATGTATACCCACTTCATACATTATGCCCATTTATAGGGAAATTATATTTTTAAGTCTATTGTCTGAATCTAAATAAATAAGAAAATTAGTTCAACCAATTCCCCTGGTAGCATATTTAAATTACTTACTTTTAATGAGACGCGGCTTTGTTAAATAAATATTAACAGGTTAATTTTCTAAGATTAAATATACTTTAAATAATACAAACTTCACACTTGCAAATACGTTTGCAGACAGTTTTGATTTATTGGTAAATAAACCATCAGTTTTTTAAAATCTAATGAACTTTAGGGTGAATACAAAGTGATCGATTGGCAACATCATATTTAGAACTACCAACTTATAGTCCAAGGCCATATGATTGTAACCGACAATGAGTAGAATCCTTTAAGATTTCAGTCATAATTCTCAAAAATGTAAGTACCTACCAATTCCAACGAATTCTCAAGCGAACCCTTTTTCGTTAGCAATTTAATACCTTTGTTTGGCTCATTGACGTATAAACCTGGACTGCGCCATAACCTCACAAAATTGACCACTCTCTAGAAAGAAACAGGGCCGCACGAATCTTTTCTCTCTTTCACGCTTTGCAGTCAATATTTACTTTTTAATTGAAAGGGATGGCACGAACCAGGTCTACGTCAATGGTTCGGTTACTATAGCTTTAATATACCTTATTTAATTGTCATAATAACTCTATCATGATTAATGACTATTCATGGACACGTGTATACCAAACGCTAAATGCAGATACGCCTTTATTTATAATTTTATGCTACCTTATATATTTATCAAACTTGTGCATAATACATTTTGTAGTTTATATGACACCATGTACAAATAACTAATCTAATTATAAAACATTAAATGCAGTCTTAGTCTTTTCTATTAAAATGGCGACTACAATGTCTGATTACTTATAACTATTTGAGATTCACATAATTTCATTGATTCAATTGCACTTATACAATAATGACGTTGTGTGAGTTGTCCCAAGATATTATTATTATTAATTTCAGATTATTTTTTGACTATGCCTCTTTATCTTACATTACAGAGTTTTAGCTATGAACTACTATTGTTGTCTCTTTCAATCATATTTAAATTTCTATAAAAGTGGATGAGATAAAAAAGTGAGCAGCTAACATTCTGCTGTTTAAAAATAAAAGAAGAAAGGAACATTTATTAGTGCATGTATTTTTTAGTTCTGGGATTTCAAATCATAAAATAAATTAAGATAGCCAGTAAGTAAGCAAGTGAACTTGTACCACTAATTGGAGCATGGATGATCTTATGCTTCCTTTAAATGTGTCACTTGTCTACTCGCATCAATGCTAGTGGTTCGCGTAATAGCCGTTTGTATATAACCTTATATAATTCAAGGTTGTTTTTAATTAAAAGGCTAACTAAGTAAAACTTGAGAATCAAAATTACTTTTCAGTCTAATATTTACATTATATTATAATAAACGATAGCTGCCGTAGTAAATATTACAAACAATAATGATATAAATACTACCATTTTCAAATATTAAAACTGTACATATCCCTACTCAAATTCTTAATAATTAGCTCAACCAATTACATTAAAATGACAGAGAGGTTTATATATCGTTATTTCTGTCTTACTTTACATTTTGACTGTCCTTTCATTCCACTTCAGATACGGTACGGTATTTAACAGGGAACCTACACTATATTAAGGTTTTTTTTTCGGTTAAATTTGACTGGAACTGTCACTATATACATAAAACATTAACCTTTTGGGCAACCCCAGTAAAATAAGTGACAAAACATCACTAGTATAGAAGCATCATAAAAACGCGTTCGAGTAATGAACACGTACATCGCTCACGAACACAAAACATCGAATCACTTAGGCATTTCTTGCCAATTAGGGTTCGATTCCAGGGTCTTGTATTCCAATTTTTCTATCTTTCAAAAATGCAATTATTGTATTGAATCACTTTGTTTTGTTAAAAAAAAAGAGGTGTTCCAAGTATCCATGTACGTGGACGATCTCTTTTACGTGCGTTGCTCGACCTATGTACCTTTAAGACTATCTTCTATACTATACTCTTGTATATGAGACCCTTCAGCTTAAAAACTTAAATTGAATAAACCAAAAAGTCAAACCATCTGTTCTAACTTAACCTAAAAATACTCCGAATGTCATACAAGTCTAAAATCCTCTCTACTACAATACTCCTCCTGTCAAACTGACGTTTCGGAATTTAACCTCAAAATGAACCTGTTACTCTTGGGGTCAACGACCTCCTCTGTCAAACTGAACTTGGGCAGCTGTTTTATAGTACATATGAGTGATATGTCACCTTGTCTAAGTTGAAACTCGATATTGTCCGCTAAAGGTCTTGCTAGTAGTTCATCGGAGATTAAGGACCATCGCTGAATAGTTCTGGTCTCCTGGTCAGCGGATAAAACTGGCCCTTCAACTAGGAAGGGCTCGAGGAATGCTCGGGGTGATGCATCTTGGGAAAGGCAGCGAGCTAGGTGTGCGAGAACCTGTGGAAATGAAAATTCTCGTTGATTTTCTGCACTATTGTAAGTATTTAAGATTGAATGAAGAACTTAGTTAAACAGTTTCCAGGTAGTCGAACTGTCACACATAAATATTTTTTTTATCACTAAAACAAGTCTTTGTACATACGTTTCAAGACGTCGCACACGGCAACATAGTGAGTATAACATATAAGTGTACAATACCGAGTCAGCAGAGTGTCTGGGCTGCTGGCGGGTCGCGCGCAGGTACTTCTGCAGCGCGCGCGCCAGTGACGGGAACATAGTGAGTATAACATATAAGTGAACATACCGAGTCAGCAGAGTGTCTGGGCTGCTGGCGGGTCGCGCGCAGGTACTTCTGCAGCGCGCGCGCCAGTGACGGGAACATAGTGAGTATAACATATAAGTGAACATACCGAGTCAGCAGAGTGTCTGGGCTGCTGGCGGGTCGCGCGCAGGTACTTCTGCAGCGCGCGCGCCAGTGACGGGAACATAGTGAGTATAACATATAAGTGAACATACCGAGTCAGCAGAGTGTCTGGGCTGCTGGCGGGTCGCGCGCAGGTACTTCTGCAGCGCGCGCGCCAGTGACGGGAACATAGTGAGTATAACATATAAGTGAACATACCGAGTCAGCAGAGTGTCTGGGCTGCTGGCGGGTCGCGCGCAGGTACTTCTGCAGCGCGCGCGCCAGTGACGGGAACATAGTGAGTATAACATATAAGTGAACATACCGAGTCAGCAGAGTGTCTGGGCTGCTGGCGGGTCGCGCGCAGGTACTTCTGCAGCGCGCGCGCCAGTGACGGGAACATAGTGAGTATAACATATAAGTGAACATACCGAGTCAGCAGAGTGTCTGGGCTGCTGGCGGGTCGCGCGCAGGTACTTCTGCAGCGCGCGCGCCAGTGACGGGAACATAGTGAGTATAACATATAAGTGAACATACCGAGTCAGCAGAGTGTCTGGGCTGCTGGCGGGTCGCGCGCAGGTACTTCTGCAGCGCGCGCGCCAGTGACGGGAACATAGTGAGTATAACATATAAGTGAACATACCGAGTCAGCAGAGTGTCTGGGCTGCTGGCGGGTCGCGCGCAGGTACTTCTGCAGCGCGCGCGCCAGTGACGGGAACATAGTGAGTATAACATATAAGTGAACATACCGAGTCAGCAGAGTGTCTGGGCTGCTGGCGGGTCGCGCGCAGGTACTTCTGCAGCGCGCGCGCCAGTGACGGGAACATAGTGAGTATAACATATAAGTGAACATACCGAGTCAGCAGAGTGTCTGGGCTGCTGGCGGGTCGCGCGCAGGTACTTCTGCAGCGCGCGCGCCAGTGACGGGAACATAGTGAGTATAACATATAAGTGAACATACCGAGTCAGCAGAGTGTCTGGGCTGCTGGCGGGTCGCGCGCAGGTACTTCTGCAGCGCGCGCGCCAGTGACGGGAACATAGTGAGTATAACATATAAGTGAACATACCGAGTCAGCAGAGTGTCTGGGCTGCTGGCGGGTCGCGCGCAGGTACTTCTGCAGCGCGCGCGCCAGTGACGGGAACATAGTGAGTATAACATATAAGTGAACATACCGAGTCAGCAGAGTGTCTGGGCTGCTGGCGGGTCGCGCGCAGGTACTTCTGCAGCGCGCGCGCCAGTGACGGGAACATAGTGAGTATAACATATAAGTGAACATACCGAGTCAGCAGAGTGTCTGGGCTGCTGGCGGGTCGCGCGCAGGTACTTCTGCAGCGCGCGCGCCAGTGACGGGAACATAGTGAGTATAACATATAAGTGAACATACCGAGTCAGCAGAGTGTCTGGGCTGCTGGCGGGTCGCGCGCAGGTACTTCTGCAGCGCGCGCGCCAGTGACGGGAACATAGTGAGTATAACATATAAGTGTACAATACCGAGTCAGCAGAGTGTCTGGGCTGCTGGCGGGTCGCGCGCAGGTACTTCTGCAGCGCGCGCGCCAGTGACGGGAACATAGTGAGTATAACATATAAGTGAACATACCGAGTCAGCAGAGTGTCTGGGCTGCTGGCGGGTCGCGCGCAGGTACTTCTGCAGCGCGCGCGCCAGTGACGGGAACATAGTGAGTATAACATATAAGTGAACATACCGAGTCAGCAGAGTGTCTGGGCTGCTGGCGGGTCGCGCGCAGGTACTTCTGCAGCGCGCGCGCCAGTGACGGGAACATAGTGAGTATAACATATAAGTGAACATACCGAGTCAGCAGAGTGTCTGGGCTGCTGGCGGGTCGCGCGCAGGTACTTCTGCAGCGCGCGCGCCAGTGACGGGAACATAGTGAGTATAACATATAAGTGTACAATACCGAGTCAGCAGAGTGTCTGGGCTGCTGGCGGGTCGCGCGCAGGTACTTCTGCAGCGCGCGCGCCAGTGACGGGAACATAGTGAGTATAACATATAAGTGAACATACCGAGTCAGCAGAGTGTCTGGGCTGCTGGCGGGTCGCGCGCAGGTACTTCTGCAGCGCGCGCGCCAGTGACGGGAACATAGTGAGTATAACATATAAGTGTACAATACCGAGTCAGCAGAGTGTCTGGGCTGCTGGCGGGTCGCGCGCAGGTACTTCTGCAGCGCGCGCGCCAGTGACGGGAACATAGTGAGTATAACATATAAGTGAACATACCGAGTCAGCAGAGTGTCTGGGCTGCTGGCGGGTCGCGCGCAGGTACTTCTGCAGCGCGCGCGCCAGTGACGGGAACATAGTGAGTATAACATATAAGTGAACATACCGAGTCAGCAGAGTGTCTGGGCTGCTGGCGGGTCGCGCGCAGGTACTTCTGCAGCGCGCGCGCCAGTGACGGGAACATAGTGAGTATAACATATAAGTGAACATACCGAGTCAGCAGAGTGTCTGGGCTGCTGGCGGGTCGCGCGCAGGTACTTCTGCAGCGCGCGCGCCAGTGACGGGAACATAGTGAGTATAACATATAAGTGAACATACCGAGTCAGCAGAGTGTCTGGGCTGCTGGCGGGTCGCGCGCAGGTACTTCTGCAGCGCGCGCGCCAGTGACGGGAACATAGTGAGTATAACATATAAGTGAACATACCGAGTCAGCAGAGTGTCTGGGCTGCTGGCGGGTCGCGCGCAGGTACTTCTGCAGCGCGCGCGCCAGTGACGGGAACATAGTGAGTATAACATATAAGTGAACATACCGAGTCAGCAGAGTGTCTGGGCTGCTGGCGGGTCGCGCGCAGGTACTTCTGCAGCGCGCGCGCCAGTGACGGGAACATAGTGAGTATAACATATAAGTGAACATACCGAGTCAGCAGAGTGTCTGGGCTGCTGGCGGGTCGCGCGCAGGTACTTCTGCAGCGCGCGCGCCAGTGACGGGAACATAGTGAGTATAACATATAAGTGAACATACCGAGTCAGCAGAGTGTCTGGGCTGCTGGCGGGTCGCGCGCAGGTACTTCTGCAGCGCGCGCGCCAGTGACGGGAACATAGTGAGTATAACATATAAGTGAACATACCGAGTCAGCAGAGTGTCTGGGCTGCTGGCGGGTCGCGCGCAGGTACTTCTGCAGCGCGCGCGCCAGTGACGGGAACATAGTGAGTATAACATATAAGTGAACATACCGAGTCAGCAGAGTGTCTGGGCTGCTGGCGGGTCGCGCGCAGGTACTTCTGCAGCGCGCGCGCCAGTGACGGGAACATAGTGAGTATAACATATAAGTGAACATACCGAGTCAGCAGAGTGTCTGGGCTGCTGGCGGGTCGCGCGCAGGTACTTCTGCAGCGCGCGCGCCAGTGACGGGAACATAGTGAGTATAACATATAAGTGTACAATACCGAGTCAGCAGAGTGTCTGGGCTGCTGGCGGGTCGCGCGCAGGTACTTCTGCAGCGCGCGCGCCAGTGACGGGAACATAGTGAGTATAACATATAAGTGAACATACCGAGTCAGCAGAGTGTCTGGGCTGCTGGCGGGTCGCGCGCAGGTACTTCTGCAGCGCGCGCGCCAGTGACGGGAACATAGTGAGTATAACATATAAGTGAACATACCGAGTCAGCAGAGTGTCTGGGCTGCTGGCGGGTCGCGCGCAGGTACTTCTGCAGCGCGCGCGCCAGTGACGGGAACATAGTGAGTATAACATATAAGTGAACATACCGAGTCAGCAGAGTGTCTGGGCTGCTGGCGGGTCGCGCGCAGGTACTTCTGCAGCGCGCGCGCCAGTGACGGGAACATAGTGAGTATAACATATAAGTGTACAATACCGAGTCAGCAGAGTGTCTGGGCTGCTGGCGGGTCGCGCGCAGGTACTTCTGCAGCGCGCGCGCCAGTGACGGGAACATAGTGAGTATAACATATAAGTGAACATACCGAGTCAGCAGTGTCTGGGCTGCTGGCGGGTCGCGCGCAGGTACTTCTGCAGCGCGCGCGCCAGTGACGGGAACATAGTGAGTATAACATATAAGTGAACATACCGAGTCAGCAGAGTGTCTGGGCTGCTGGCGGGTCGCGCGCAGGTACTTCTGCAGCGCGCGCGCCAGTGACGGGAACATAGTGAGTATAACATATAAGTGAACATACCGAGTCAGCAGAGTGTCTGGGCTGCTGGCGGGTCGCGCGCAGGTACTTCTGCAGCGCGCGCGCCAGTGACGGGAACATAGTGAGTATAACATATAAGTGAACATACCGAGTCAGCAGAGTGTCTGGGCTGCTGGCGGGTCGCGCGCAGGTACTTCTGCAGCGCGCGCGCCAGTGACGGGAACATAGTGAGTATAACATATAAGTGAACATACCGAGTCAGCAGAGTGTCTGGGCTGCTGGCGGGTCGCGCGCAGGTACTTCTGCAGCGCGCGCGCCAGTGACGGGAACATAGTGAGTATAACATATAAGTGAACATACCGAGTCAGCAGAGTGTCTGGGCTGCTGGCGGGTCGCGCGCAGGTACTTCTGCAGCGCGCGCGCCAGTGACGGGAACATAGTGAGTATAACATATAAGTGAACATACCGAGTCAGCAGAGTGTCTGGGCTGCTGGCGGGTCGCGCGCAGGTACTTCTGCAGCGCGCGCGCCAGTGACGGGAACATAGTGAGTATAACATATAAGTGAACATACCGAGTCAGCAGAGTGTCTGGGCTGCTGGCGGGTCGCGCGCAGGTACTTCTGCAGCGCGCGCGCCAGTGACGGGAACATAGTGAGTATAACATATAAGTGAACATACCGAGTCAGCAGAGTGTCTGGGCTGCTGGCGGGTCGCGCGCAGGTACTTCTGCAGCGCGCGCGCCAGTGACGGGAACATAGTGAGTATAACATATAAGTGAACATACCGAGTCAGCAGAGTGTCTGGGCTGCTGGCGGGTCGCGCGCAGGTACTTCTGCAGCGCGCGCGCCAGTGACGGGAACATAGTGAGTATAACATATAAGTGAACATACCGAGTCAGCAGAGTGTCTGGGCTGCTGGCGGGTCGCGCGCAGGTACTTCTGCAGCGCGCGCGCCAGTGACGGGAACATAGTGAGTATAACATATAAGTGAACATACCGAGTCAGCAGAGTGTCTGGGCTGCTGGCGGGTCGCGCGCAGGTACTTCTGCAGCGCGCGCGCCAGTGACGGGAACATAGTGAGTATAACATATAAGTGAACATACCGAGTCAGCAGAGTGTCTGGGCTGCTGGCGGGTCGCGCGCAGGTACTTCTGCAGCGCGCGCGCCAGTGACGGGAACATAGTGAGTATAACATATAAGTGAACATACCGAGTCAGCAGAGTGTCTGGGCTGCTGGCGGGTCGCGCGCAGGTACTTCTGCAGCGCGCGCGCCAGTGACGGGAACATAGTGAGTATAACATATAAGTGAACATACCGAGTCAGCAGAGTGTCTGGGCTGCTGGCGGGTCGCGCGCAGGTACTTCTGCAGCGCGCGCGCCAGTGACGGGAACATAGTGAGTATAACATATAAGTGAACATACCGAGTCAGCAGAGTGTCTGGGCTGCTGGCGGGTCGCGCGCAGGTACTTCTGCAGCGCGCGCGCCAGTGACGGGAACACGGCCTGCGCCGCCTCGCGCGGTCCTAGCGCGCCTCCTGAACGTACGACTGTATTCATTAGTTTCGTTCAATAAGCCTTCGTCACACATGTACTGCGAGGTAAGGTGCTAACAGCGTCCTGGCTTGCGTTGCACAGTGATCAATCTTCGGTTTTTAGGTGGATGAAGATAATTAACAGTAAAACTAGGGTGTTTTAAATATCTCATGGGTATATTAACTTGTATTTAGGACGTAATATCACGTTTTCAAAAAATAATAAAAAAATATATATATTTATTATGTTAAACTTGGTTGGTTGGTAATAGGAATAAGATAGGGCCTAATATACTTCCTTGTGGCACGCCGCAGTTATTGTTTTTCATTCTGAACAATATGGGATGTCCCTATTGCCGTCAATTCTTTTAATTACTACGAATTGTTTCCTGTTATTAAGATAAGATGGTAACCATTGTAGAGTAGGTCCTCTTATTCCACTGGTTTCCAACTTTTACAGAAGTATATCGTGTAATACTAAATCGAACGCTTTAGATAAGTCAAAAAAAAATCCTGTAGTATAGTTATTATTATTAACAAAACTTCATTCATAAGTGTATAAATTGCTATAATTGTGGACCTATTTTTTGGAATCCAAATTCACTAAGAATATTGAATTTTTTACAATAGTTGTTCAATCTTTTGTACATGCATTTTTCATATATCTTGGATAAAATGGGTATTAATGTTATGGGAGGATAGTTAGTTAATTCATATTTTTCTCCTTTTTTTATACACAGGCATAACAACAGATAACTTAAGGGCATCGGGAAATACTCCACATGAAAAAGATAATTAATAAAGTATGTCAAAATCCCAGACAATTCGCTAACGCAAGTCTTGATAATCTTCGTGTTAATTTCATCATAGCCTTTTGAATTTGTATTATTCAGAGACATTATTTTATTCACAACCTCGTTTTTAGACATTGGAGTGAAAAACATTGAGTTATGTGTCATATTTCTATTAAGTGCGTTATTCGGGTGTTTATGTCACAGTTTATTTGCTAGGTCAATATAGTAAAGATATAGTCACAAATACAAATAAAATAGGTTAAAAATTAGGGTACTTCCTCGCGTTCCACCTGGGCGGAGCACAAGAAATTATGTCTTCATGCTCCAACTGATAATATTGTTGTACTCATTAAAAAAGTCATGAAATAACCGTTCTACACATACTACAGATACCCATAGAGCATTTGTCGCGCAGACGAATAACGTAGGAGTGATTGTTGGTATTCCGCCATGGGAATCGTGTAGGCCTGTATTTCTTAAGTTGTATGTTTATATTTGCGACATTCATCTACTACGCAGGTGGAGCACAAAAGACAGAATGACTTTTTTCACTTAACAGTACTTGACAGTAGTTGGGAGCGGAAAGACATATAATTCCTCGATTCCATATTTTTTTAAATTAATTATATAGACTCTATGTTAACGCATATGTTAATTATATAATACAAACCCAATAGAACGTGTACCATTTTAGGTATATCTAACAGTCAACAACTTTCGCAGTAATAAAAAAATAACTACACTATAGTTCGTAAAATATAGCTTGATACCTGTGACTTTAGAGACTACGTTTAAAAGACTGCTACAATAAATTTGTTGTTGGAAAAGTTTTAATTTTTTAAATATTAATAAGACATTTGTATAGAAATCTAGAACACTTTTTTCAAATAGAACTTGTTATCAAGGAGATACTAGTATAAACAAAGGTAATTTAAAATATTTATTATATTTTATTATTTATATTTTTTTGTTAGCTTACTTCGTAAACTCTTTTCGCAGCCTGGTAGGGATGTGTAATCGACTGGCCAGCGAATATCGATAAAATAAATGTATGACAATTTCATTAATATAAATTGTATAAATGATTATATCTAATCGTTTTTTCACAACGAATTCGTATTTTTTTAGTCTTGCAATACCTACTGCTTTCGCATGCAGCGATCAAGCGGGCGCCATCTTTTTTGAGTCAGTACGAGTGCCCACGCCTTGTATACGCTACCGCTACGTGATTAATATTGTTTTGTCGTTATTACTGTTGCTTTGTTAAGTTTTGTTGTTATTTCTAGTTATTTGTTTTTTTTTGCACCACAATGCCGAAAAGAACAAAAAAGACTGTTTTGAATAGCGAAAGTCGCGAGTTTGTGATTCGTTTGCGTGAGTATTTTGAGCGCGAGAATCAAAATGGCGGACCGCTACTACCGTTAGAGCAAGTGTGCAATAGAGTTGCTGACGCTCTTGGTATCGGACGAGCTACAGTGTCTCGAATTAGCAAAGAAAAGTATGGAGAATCGTCAAAGGAGATGGTGGCCGAAGATGAGGGAGGTAAAATATTATCGACTCCTAATAAAAAAAGGAAGAGAGTTTCGCCAGTCACCGAAATTGACGACTTTGATGCTGCCGCAATTCGAAATCATATATATGCGTATTACGCACGTGGTGAATTTCCCACGTTAAAAAAAGTATCCGTTTCGCTTAAAGACGCGGATTTATTTAAAGGAAGTCCACCACCGTTGTCCAAAATATTGAAAAAAATCGGCTTTGCTTATAAGAAAAGCGATAAAAGAAAAATTTTAATGGAGCGAACAGACATTGCTTTGACCCGAATTGACTTTTTGCGCAAAGTCAAAAATATAACAGATTGGAATAAAGTGGTTTTTCTTGATGAAACATGGCGCAACGCAAACCACACTGTTTCAAGATCGTGGACAGACGATAAAGCGGAGTCTACCACCAAGGTGCCCGAAGGCAAAGGACAAAGATTAATAATTACTCATGCGGGGACATCGTCTGGTTTTGTGCCCAATTGTTTACTGGCGTTTAAATCAGTAAAAACAACAGAGTACCATGAAGAAATGGATTTTACAAAATTTAAGGAGTGGTTTCTAACTCTTCTAAATAATTTGAGTGAACCACATTTTATTCTGATGGACAACGCTCCGTATCATTCAGTACAAAAAGATAAGGCGCCTACGACAAGCAATCGTAAAATTGAAATTATTACTTGGCTGCAAAACAAAGGAGTAAAAGCCGACAACAGCATGCTCAAGAAAGAATTGCTAAGATTAGTAAGCATTCATAAGCCCCCCACTCCAAGATATAGTATAGACGAAATTGCAAAGGAAATGGGCCACACCGTCATCCGTTTACCACCATATCATTGCCATTACAATGCAATAGAACTAATCTGGGCTCAAGTCAAAGGTTCGTATAATCTAAAAAAACATATATAAAAAGCTTACAAAGAATGTAGTAGGTTTTTTGTTTGATCGAATACCTTTTTTTTCTAGGTTACGCTGCCAGACATAATGTAGCACCGCCTTTCACAGCGAACAAAATGTTGACATTACTACATGAAGCTTGTGTACATGTAAATGCTGATGATTGGAAAAAGGTAGTTGAGAAGACAAAAAATGTGATTCAAAAAGATTGGGAGCGCGATATTCAATTTGACAACATATGCGATCAAGAATTAATTATTAATCTACAGGACAGCTCCAGTGATGAATCAGAATTCCACTTGGAAGTTGATCTCGGCTGTACACCATTTGACAATTAAACTTTTAAATACCTTCAAATTCATCTTTCATTTCCTTTTTTCTTTCTTTCAATATCGTTAAAATGTATTTTTTTTAATAAACTCATTCCATATAAATATCGATAAAATACGAAAGACGTCCCATACCTATTACATGTCATTCTGACAAACGTCACAGGTATCAAGCTATATTTTACGAACTATAGATAAATTCTTAGTAAACGGCAATGAACGCAATAATCAGGTGATGCGAAGATTTTAAACGTTGATATCACGCAACACAAATAACGTATTGAAATAATACTACAGATTACAGTGTAGTTAGGAACCTTAAGTGCACACTATGACAAATTTGAACTCCGTCCTCCTAATATTGAAAAATTGATCACTGTGCTAGGTTCAAATTTGGGGTCGAAATCATGTCATTACTGTGCTTTGACGCGAGCTAAGGGGACTGATTGACAAACGCTTCATTATTGTGATATAGATGTAAACAAATGCTTACAATATATCCTTTTCGAATGTTAACAAAATCAAAACATTATGTGACTGTGTAAAAACTGGCTTTAGAACTAAAGTAACGATTGAGTGATTGCAAAACAAAACGTCAAGTTTTAACCAGGGACAGATCCAGGTGAGGCTTAAAAGTCTAACTCTATTAATAGTAATTTGAAGTAAAGTTCATTTATTGTGCCTTTCCTGAATCAATCTCGTCCTCGACCCCCCGCGTTCCTCAATCTATTGCACCTAAAGCAAAAAATATAAAAAGAATCTTATCAAACAGTAAGTTTATGTACACAATTACACATACCATTAGTAGCCGACACCCTGACCCTGCGCACATGCGCGAAGGCATCCTCTGCGCTGCTGAGCAACCTCGCGCGGCGCTTGCGCACGCGGCGCTCGCGCTCCGCCTCCTCGTAGTAGCGCTCGTTGTGCGCAGAGCTCGAGTCGCGGCGACGAGTACTGCCGCCGCCTACTGAACCTGTTGTACATCTGCAACACGGACATTCAACTTTACTACAGGAAATTCGGGACAACACCGATAAGTAACGAAGCAACAGAAGTCCATACCCAGGAATCGAACCCGAGGCTTCCATAAGCTAAACCGGGGCCGAAATCGAACCACCTATCTGGACTTAAATTTCTCTATCCTTTCATGCTCGCGAGTTGGGCCCTCGCATGCGCCATCTAGCCAGTAATTGGCAAGAAATACCTATAAAAAATACTATAATCAACGAACTAACGAAGGTGTGGATTACCGTGACGAGCAATCTAAGACCTTATTCCCGGAGATGCGGGACGTCGTGCACCACGTGTGGTGTGACGTCTCGCGTCGCGTTTGACGTTTTTTCTGTTTACGGTGCAGTGGCGCGTGAAGCGGCAATTATCATCGCAACCGTAAACACAAACATTGGCATCTTCTCTTGGTACCTACTTTAACTATTGCGACTTCAACACTTAAC
This sequence comes from Herminia tarsipennalis, assembly GCA_945859575.2. Lineage (NCBI taxonomy): Eukaryota > Metazoa > Arthropoda > Insecta > Lepidoptera > Erebidae > Herminia > Herminia tarsipennalis. The sequence continues at coordinate 2,396,785 of OX243843.2, read as the reverse complement.
TATCTCACTGCAGGCAAACAATAAAAAACAGACATAGCAAATACAGATATAGTGGCATTGATTTCAAGGCATGTGCAATGCTGGCGCCACTGCTTGTCAAGCATATAAATAACAAATGTATTTTCATTTATTGTGCCAATATTGTAGGCAAATTACATTTTAAAATTTTATATATGAATAATGAAACAGTTATGTTTTAGTTGTCGTATGCAGAAATATCGGAAAAAAACTGTTAGTAGGGTAACAAAAAACCGGGCAAGAACATGTCGGACCTACTCAGCGTAAGGTTCTGCAGCCTCGAGTAATTGCATAGACAGAAGAGCGTATGTTCATAGCACTTACGCCCTTTTGTTGAGAAACGCAGTATTTCGGCAATAACTCAATGACGGTATAATAATAATAATAATAATAATAAAAATCATTTATTCACTTAGGAAGCAAAATACTACACTTGTGAAAAGTCGATTCTACATTTACTGGTAATGCCTGTTCGCAAACAATAGGTAAAGCCCGAGAAAAGAACAGGCAATAAAAACTCGTGGCCACTCTTTTCAAATTGCCAATGTTTACAATGTTTCTCTGTTTATAAACTGTATATGCAGGTAAGGTGCTGCCACCATTATATTATACACCATATATTAGAGGACTGATGCAAAAAAAAATATATCCGATCATATCCGAAATCATTTTAGTTTAAAGTATTTATTAAGCGCTACCTTTGTGGTTTTTTTCATATTTTTTGTCACACGGTTCAAAAGTTAAAGGGGGCACAATTTATGCAACTTTCAGAGCGATTTTTTCCAAAAATATTCACTCAATCAATAAATAAATCTCCCGTAAACATTGTAGAAAACGTAAAGTTTATTGACTCGATTTTTTCAATCTGTGTATTCATAGTTCCTCTTTAAATAACTATGAGAGAACAAGATTATTTAAAATGAGTAGAAGAATGTACCTACCCTAAATAAATTACTTGTGTGGTATTTACGGTAAGTGGTGTGGTGTCTTCTTAAAGGGGCATCAAAACGGGCCATTTTTTACGGCATTTTGTGGCGGCAATGCTGTGGCAGTACTCTCCAATATTGATATGAGATGGACAATTTTGTTGTTGTTTCAGTCGCTCTCTATTTTATTGTTGCCGGGTTGTGTAGCCTGTTTAGGAGACTGAATCATGCGCTGTACAATTGCCTTTATTGTCGCCAATAGTGCCGCCACAAATTGCCGTAAAAAATGGCCCGTTTAGACGCCCCATAAAGAATAGCTACTACTTAATTGAGTAACAGATATTATTGTTTACGGCTATACGTAAACCGCATTGGGTAAATGTTAAGTGAACAATTGGCAACATCATATCCAACACTACCAACCAACTTGTGAACCGATTATATTGTAATTGACACTGACAGAGCGCGTTTTATTCTTAAACTATAGGCAAGTGACTGTTCGTTAAAAACTATGCGATTTTTTAATTCAAATCATAATAAAGAGAAAGTTAATCACACGTTAACTCACACAACGCTCAATTTTTTATAGATTAGATTTTAAATAATAATAATATAATAATATTTTGGGACAACTCACACAACGTTATCTGATCCCAAACTAAGCAGGGCTTGTACTATTCCTAAAAACATACATATTATAGATAAATAACACCCAGACACAGAATAAACCATCATGCTCATCACACAAAGTTTTATCCTGGGTGGGGATCGAACCCACGACCCCTTGCGTAGCAGTCAGATACACTCCCACCGCGCCACAGAGGCAGTCTAATGGCAAATCTATCAACAATAGACGTATTTTAACAATTCACTATGAAATAACTTTGAGCCTACTTTCATTCTAAAATTATACAAATTATATCTCAAGTAAACTTAAATAACAATAACAAAACCGCGGTTAACAAAACGGTAAAATCACTATTGTATTCATATTCGGGCGTTGTAAATCGACTATGTAATACCTAGACACAATTTTAACTGCCGTCACACTAAATTATCTTAAAGCTTAAGATCGCCTCGGCTACGGTTAATTGATTATACCATGGCGACTGCCGATCAATCCCATAGACATCAAAACTCATCAGAATTTGAACTACCTTAATTAACTTTTTTATGTAGATTTAATGTAGCGATTTTTAACGCCTTCACAGTTGAAGCAATTGCCGAAATAAGGTTTAGAACTTGTTTTAAACTAAATCCTTTCAAGGCTGGTGTTACATTCTACGCACTAATGTCGGCCACAAAGACAAAGACCTAATGCAAGTGAAGCATACTAACATAGTTTGAAGTTGTATATTGTCTTAATGTAATATTGTATGTATTTTAGTCTGTAAGATCTGTGTCTGCCATTGATTTGGCTGAAATAAATGGCCTTATTTTTTTTCATATAGCAAAAACTTTTTTTTTTTTAAATTGCCGAGTTCAAAATTAAATGCAAGGCAACTAAAAAGTAAAAAATAATATTGAACAACAAAAAATAAACAAAACATTTTGAAGTCATGCAATAGTAGTTTTTATGTTTTATTTGGCACCAACTTCAAAATAAATAAAAAAAATAATTCAAATTGGTAAAGCCATCTATGACCAGCAAAAACTTTTTTTTTTTAAATTGCCGAGTTCAAAATTAAATGCAAGGCAACTAAAAAGTAAAAAATAATATTGAACAACAAAAAATAAACAAAACATTTTGAAGTAGATGCCATGAAATAGTAGTTTTTATGTTTTATTTGGCATCAACTTCAAAATAAATAAAAAAAATTATTCAAATTGGTAAAGCCATCTATGACCTCTTTCGGTCATATCATAATGAATCTTTTACAGATTATGTCTATGCCATTATATTTGTATATGTTATTTTTTTTTAATACATAGTTTAAAACTTACCTAGCTTGTCCTGAAGGAGTATTTGTAGACCCATCCACTTCATAAAACTTTATACTGGACTGAGCTTTTCTCTGTGACTTAGATATTGGTATCTTCTCTAAATATGGATTATATATCGGAAACTCTGTATAGTACTTTTGTAGCACCCATACAGCTGCCCTTTGTATACTTAATTGACCGATAGCATAAGACCTGCTTTCGCCATCTGGACTTCTAACAATCTTCACATAGTACACAGGCTCTAGATGCCTTATTTCCATCAATATTACAGCTATGTAATGTATAAATAATAAGGTATCAGCAAAACTAGATACATAAGAAACTAAAGCATTATAATCCATTGCTTCCTCTCCAACGGCAAGCGCTTTCGTAGCTTCCGTAATCTGAACTATGTAGAACAACCAATAAGAAAATATACACACCGCAAGAATGACTAAAGTCATTGCTCTAAAAACAAATATTCTAGGTAAAATTGCATTCCTTGGTCTTAGAAATACAGCCCACACTCCGATAGCTAATAAAACCAGTTTAAAAGCTAATGAGAGAAGAATACCCTTGCATTCTGCAGCGCAAGCAAGTAGTTGTATCCTCTGGCTTGGTTGTAAAGCAATATTATCAGTCAGTCCTGGGAAAAATCCAATCTTTGGGAGAACTACCATGGTTAGTGGACTCACAAATGCCACAAAAGCCAGTCCGAGAGCTATAGTTGTTCCAAAATATCTTGTACAGACAAAGCCTATGCCATTATCATTCTCCATAGGCCAATTCCCAACATCCTCCATAGACTGAGATCCTTCTGAAGTGTTCCCAGTCACAGCAGTGGTGTTTTCACCCCAGTTTTCATCTTGCGGTAAGATTTGGACTTCAATAACCTCTTGGCCATCTCTGCCAATCTCAGGGTTGATATTTACACTAGTTTGGAATGGTGCCATTGTGTTGTCACTGCTGTCTTTCCTCTGTGATTTGTTACTCCTGAAATTTTGAAAAGTAATGGATTGATTAAAAGAAAATATATATCATAAAAAGAAAAAGATGTTAATTATTACAAGCATACTATTAAATTCTAGCTGGTAGTAAATTCTGGGGGATAGAGGAAGGTGTTGCAAAATTTGGGGAATTTTTAGGTAGTACAATTTTTTTTTTCTTAAAGACGATCCCTTCAGTAGGGTACAAGCCCAGTGTTGCACCAAGTACACCCTGACTCGGAACCACAATTTGACCACCAATTGAGACCCACAACCTCTTGTGTAGCAGTCGGACACACCCCCCACTGGACCGCTATACAGAAACAGTCTAAACATGGGCCAAATGTCTACTGTATACCTTTTTGCAATTTCGGGAGAGGGTTTCATAACCTAAATGCTCACTCCTGGTTTCGCCCCTATGAGTTCTTAACTTATGAGTCCTTATGAGTCTCTAACTATTTAAAAATTGCTACATTATCTTATATGTGGGTACATAAAATTTCAGGCTCATTCGTTCACTCAGCAACACCCAGTCCAAACCCTTGGATATATGGGAGGTGAAGATTGGCAAAGAGGTTTCTTTTGTACACCAGGCCTGGGCACCAGAGAAGCTCAAGCTCTAAAGGCATCATGCGGGCAGAGACACTGCATTAATACAATAATTGCATAGTATTAATAATTTGCCTATAAAAATTACTATAATATTTGGCCTGCAACATCATAATTTGTTAAAATGCTCTCTGTAACAAAAGCAGTAATAGTTCTTAAGCCGCTAGGGCTAGATGGTGCAAGAGAGAGCCCAACTCTCTTGCCAGAGAGGATAGAAAAATTTGAGCATAGTAAAGTAGTCCCCATACATGGTTTCATTCCATCCCCGGTTTGGCATATGGAAGTCTCAGGTTCGACTCCTGGACTCTCTGGACTTAAAAATTTTCTATCTCTCTAAAACGCAATTATAATAAGCTTATTTTATTCCATTACAATAAATAGTGAAATACATAATTATGTTAGTTAGGTGTTTGTAGATTTTATGTTATTGCAATGGATCCCTTTTGGGTAAAAGCCTCCTCCATCTTCTTCCAGTCCTCTCTTTCTGCACCGAGACTCCACCAGTTTCTGCCTGCAACTTCCATGATGTCGTCTACCCACCGTTTCTTTGGTCTTCCCACTTTTCTTTTTCCCAGTGGGCCAGACCACTTTGTTGACTGTGAGGTCCATCTTTTATCATTGTACCTTATGACATAACTAAAACGCAATTATTGTACTAATAAAATTAATGGCAATAAGCTATTATAATTGCCTCTGACTGCCTCTGTGGCGCGGTGGGAGTGTATCCGACTGCTACGCAAGAGGTTGTGGGTTCGATAAAAACCCAGGATAAAACTTTGTGTGATGAGCACGATGGTTTATTCTGTGTCTGGGTGTTATTTATCTATAATATGTATGTATTTAGAAATATATAAGTATGTTTATCAGTTGTCTGGTTTCCATAGTACAAGCTCTGCTTAGTTTGGGATCAGATAGCGTTGTGTGAGTTGTCCGAAGATATTTATTTATTTATAATTACATTGAGAAAGTGTGCAATGCCTACAAAATTTTAGGCTCTAGGATGTTGCACTTTCTTTTTTAGTCCTTAGTATTTTTTTTTTCTTTCCTCACCTATTTTAAACATACATCAGGTAAGTATGACAATCAATTTTAGAGATGTTAGTGTTTATACAAATAGATTACCCAAAATATACTACAATAAATATGCAGCTTCTCATTAGAATGCCTGTCATGACTACTGGTACTCCATGTTACTAAACTTGTAAACTTAAATCATATTTATTATGCACAGGAGGAGTTTGGAAATCCCCAAGTAAGTAAGTAGAAGTACATACATAGCAGTTCAATATAACATATTGCTGATATTACAAAGTATTGGGATCTCAATGGAATGTAACTTTAAATGGATAAATGGCATTAAAAATTGGATATATGTAAAAGTAATTTAACAGGAATACTAACATAAAATACCATCAACCATGGGTTTTCCAGTAAATTAAGTACATGGGACTACTATGCTTTTCCTACCTTAATTAAACTTCTGTTAGAATTATTTTAAACGGCGCAAACAGACAGAAACATTACGTCGTTAAAAAGAATCTTAATTGCACTCTTCCGTCATCATTAACATTGTTAGAACATCTTATTACAGCGTACCGCCACTACAAATATGACAATGAGACCCAACAAAATAAGTTTTTCTACACTAATGGTAAAATAGCCTGGTGTGGAGGTCTACCTGGTGCTCCTATGCGTGTGCTGCCGGTGCCTCGAGCTTCGCCGCGACCGGCCGCTCAACTCAGATCTCACAGACTCCGTTTCCATTGTTCACCTTCAGCTCCTCGATTCTACCCATCGGCACAGCATCAAGAACATCTGAGACACCGCACAACAATGAACACACCAAAATTAAAAGCAATTAAAATGCTTCACGGGCCATGAACACGATGGACAACTAGGTAATTCTCCACATCTCACACAGAAAACATAATTTTTAATGTATAGTATACGTGACCGATATCATTATTTTACGTATCATGCAAGTCTTGATGAAAAATATCTTTGCATCAAAGAGAAAAACAGAAAATTTCTTATAAGAGCGTCTTTTCCGAAAGTCGATCAAACGGATTCATTTTGTACTAGGTAAAAAAATTGAAAATACGACAGACAGTACTCAAATAATGGAAGTCTCCTTTCCTCTTCAACTAGTTTATATTGCTGTCTCGCTGTCATACAACACTGCAGATAGTATTTAATTTGTCAGTACAATATTTTATTTAGTTCATGTCGTTCGGAAACCAATTATCAATACTTCTACTGTTAAATGTTTGAGATAAATACGTATTGTAATTTCAGTGATAAGGTTTTTTCTAACTTGTTTATTACCTGTTTGTATTTATCATTAGAACGAATTTTTATATTCAGTCAGGCAGTTCACGGTTTGTAAAAATGTAGATTGGTTGTGTTTCGAGTAACGCTAATTGGCGCTGATTTCAAAAAAATAGAGCAAGTGATTACGCGAAAAGATAATGATAAGATAACACACCCAGTCCATATAGATAACTCACTGACTAAACTTATTTTTTACCATGAAGTGATTGTTTGTGTGGATAAATCATGGAAAACCAACAAAATCCGAATTCAAGTCAAGCCGAAAGGGGTGAAAGGAGAGTGGAGGATCTACATTTGGACAGAATTGTCGCCTCGCAGCCTGAGATCGGGCCTACGCCACCTGACGGTGGTTACGGATGGCTTATAATTGTATCAGCGGTGATGTATCACATCACTGTACCAGCTCTTTTGTCTATGTATGGATTAATCATCTTGAAAGCCATTAGAGAAGAAGACCATGAGCGAGGAGAGATAAACATGAAAGTATGGGACGTGGATATTGCGTTAGTGCCTGTAATTGCCGTGGTGATTAGACTCCTCCTAGAGTCGTGGTGCAGGGCTATTGTTAAGATCTTCAATATGCCGAGGTTTATGGCCCTCTCTGGTCTGTGCTTTACTGTATCTGGAGTTCTGCTCTCGAGTAACTCTACAGCCGCCGAGAGCAATGACCATATAGTCAACATATTCTCGGGCATTTTTATAGGTAAGTAGGTATTTATCTTCGATCTATTGTTTTATTCAAGGTCTCGTCCAAGTGCATAGGTACATAACAATAAACGTCTTTATATTTTATTGCTTACTTACCTACATAACAAATATAAAGCAGCTTATAACACGATCTACATATCTGTATGAAACGCATCATTGTTCAGTATTACGAATGAGTTAAATGTTCGTAATCATCCGACGTAGGTACCTGGCTGCCTACTTTAATTCAATGAAAACGAAGTTATGATCAAAAATGAGGTCTTTTTTAAAAGATAACTAGCAATGTGGGATTGTGGTCCCACATTACTAGCAATCCTGTTAACCCCTCCAGCTAAGCTCTATGGCTTGTGTTAGGAGTGGGTTCGCGTCAGCAGTATAATGGCCAGGATTCGAACCCACGACCTTACGATTGCGAGACCGATGCCTTAGCCATTAGGCTACCGCCGCTTCATTATTTATATTATTATTTTTATATTATTCCACTCGTTCTAGAAAATCGTCCATGGGTTCGAACTGCTTATCCAAAAATCAATTAGAATAGACCCCGTAAACTAAGAAAAAAAATGTAAGTTGGTAAACGATACGAGAATTAATGAATTTCGTTTTTGTTTAAGAAAGAGAGTAGGCTAGCTTATGAATAAATGAGTAAGCAGTTCACGGGAAGCATTATCTAAGTGTTCTAATAATTAGGAGACGAGTCATTGTATTTAATTGATACTAATTTACGCGTGCGTGAGCGTACGTAATTCGAATTAGAGTTTGTTGACAATTTCTACCTACCTATACCTGCTAGCGAAGGGGAGTTCGGCAGAGTTTATCAGGGGCAAAGAATACTAACTATCCAGGTAGGAGACACTTAGTGTCCAGTGGCGTAGCGTGGGTATCGTCGCTCCCTGTCCCATATATTTATTGTTTGTTTTGTTACGAAAACAACAAAGGAATATAAACATAATTTTATAAAAAAGTTATCAGGCACATTTTGTAAACATCTTGGACAACAAGAAAAAAGTTGAGCCCCACAGAAAGTTATAAAATCAATAAACTACGATGACTATGATACTAGAGTGAAAGAGGACGAAGAGGGCTCTCGTTTGGAAAACCTAGGTATCACCCACAGAGACAAGAAACTGCCCTGATAATAATTACTTTTATGCTGTGAATATAAAATATATAAACCGATACAAAAGGGTCCTTGTGTTTAACTTCGCAGTTGAATGATTCCATTTGGACCTTTGATCAGGACATAGTTATTGTAGAAAAATTATATTCAAGTTGTTGGGACTGCCAACCATAGCTAAACAGCAGGTACTTACCTACCTTACTGTTTGACTAAAAGTAAAAGATAGATAAGACGATATTAAGTAGGTATCCATTTATTCGATAAGTAACTAAAGTAAATATTTTAATTAATTCATCAATAGCTCGTTAACCCAATTTGTCTGTCTATGTTCTAACTATGTACCTATCTACGTACACTCTTGTAACAACTAAAAATATTTTAACAGTAGATAGTAAGTAGGTAATAGCTTCTACTCACGTACCTAATTGTTAAAATAATTACCTACCTAAACTCGTTATCAACATCCATAAAATTACTAGCGAAGACTGATGGAACATTAATGTTTCTTCAATACAGTTTTACTTTTACGTAATCAATCTATATACTAACTGTAAAGAAATGCGTCAATGAGTTTATTTTAGATACAATAGACTATGATTAAACAGGTGGTATGTGAATAAGTTTTCCTTATCTCAGTTATTAAACAATGAGACATAAAATCCTTATTGAAGGATCTTATTGTTATTGTGCATTGAACTGTTATTCATGTAGCCTGAGGGTTATGTGATGAATAGCTACGAAGCGAAACTACTCAAACAAAAATTTTAAACGTCAAATTAAGCAAACGTATAACAATAGCTCAAAACAAACAATAGACGAAACTTAATCAAAACCTAGAGGTATATACGTACCTACTATATGGCCTAATCTGTGATATGATAACATTTCTAGAAACAGACAACTAATGCCTTAGATAAGCAAATGGATGGATCATTCATACGGAAGTATAATACGGGAACGATGTGGTTCACGGTTTTGTACCTACCTACTTGATTGCATGTTTTTTGCAGGAATAAGGTGATAGATATTAGTGTAGGTCTAGGTACAGTTTCTATCCCTAAACCATATTACGCTTCATCTCTTATCCAGTAATAAAACGTAAAGTCACAAGCTATTCAGAAACAACACGAACGAATGAAAAGATAGAATAGAAATTCTGCTTGGCCTCCCCAAGCTACGCTTGTGGGAATTAGGAAAGTGGAATTTGTGGAAGAGGGAGAGTGAAAGGGGGCGAATGAGGGCGGCGGCAAGAGCCATGATTTAATTATTTTTTTTTAAATATTTCCTATATCAATATATAATAATTATTAATCCAATAGACTCACTATTGGATTGCGGATTATTATAAACGACTTACTTTTAGCAAATTATCCATGGGTACATTATATCAGTATACGCTATTTCGGTTTTTAAGTGAATTTTCTATTAGCTTTGCCCGCGAGAAGTTGCAGTGCTGCTCTCTCCTTAGATGCGTTAGCGAGATGATAAAAATAAGCCTAAGTTACTCCTTACATCCTCAGCTGTCGACAGTGAAAGTCCCGTCAACATCCGTCCAGCCGTCGGAGGTTAACCGGAACAAACAGACAGATAGACCGACAGTTAAAAAAAAAATGTATTTATATTTTAAGTACCATATATACTTTTATATGCACTGAGTAATTTTGACATGCAAACAAAACAGTTATTTTTACATACTTTTATTTGTAAATATACTTTCTTTTAATTGTTAAATAGTTCCGTTTTATCGTCATCGACTACGTGTCTTTTAAATTTATGATTGGTACTGCCCTTTTTTAGTTTGGCGAGCCTGACGAACACCAAAATATCAAACAAACAAAATGATATAAATGATGCAAAGAATAATAACATTTATCATGAAAAACAAAGATATGTAAATTAGCTAAGAGAACATTTTATATTTGATTTGTACAGCACTTTTGGTCCGGGCAGTCTTTGTAAGTTCCAGCGTGGTCTGCTATTATATGGCAGTCCCACTAACTTAGATATATTATTCTACAATCCCTATGTCCTAATCTAAGGTCCAAGGGGAATCATTCACTTTGTTCTTCGCTATTATCAACCAGCATGTGAGTGCTAACTTGCTAAACAAACCTTTTGTATCCGTTTACATATTTTATATTCTTGTCGTTTCTTGTCCCTGTGGGTGATACTTAGGTTTTCCAAACGGGAGCCCTCTTGATCCTCTTTAACTCCAATATCATAGTCAACGTAATTTAATGATTTTATAACTTTCTATGAGGCTCAACTCTTTTCTTGTTGTCCAAGTTAATTCCAAAATGTGCCTAATAACTTTTTTGAGTAATAATGATTATATTCCTTTGTTGTTTTCGTTACAAAACTTAAGAAGACTAGCTTGTAAAACTGAAAAAGAAACTAGAAGAAGACTTGTATATTATAAACAAAGTGCTAATAAATAAAATCTTGTATAGGTAACAATACCTATTTGTCACGTAGGTACTATTTCAAATAAAATCGTGTTCAAAATGTAGATGTCATGAGAACCAGAGTCAATTCAAACAAAATCATATATAGGTTCAGTACTTCATAACCATATGTACTAAAAACAGATAATAAAAATAAGGGGCAGGGGTCGTGAATACCCATGCTACGCCACTGGAAATTCCTATTGATTAATAAAACGTATGCCCAAGTAAACATACGACTTGCAACTGACCTTCACAATAAATAAGTAACAGCACCAAAATTTGTCAACGACATATAAGTGATTAATCACGAAATTTTAAAGCCATATGTAGATAACTGTCGAGTATGAAACGAATAAACAACATGAAATACCCAATGACGTTTTCCATATAGACGCGTTTTACCGCACTCTGTTTAGGTAAGAAAAATGCGAGGTAATTGCTTCAAATGCACTTAGTTCGAGCGAGACGCTATAGTCTTTTCTTCTCTAGTCTCTATTCTGTGACGTGTAAAACGTCATTGGACATACCTACAAGATAAAGTGCCAGTAGATCTCTTTTAAGTCGGTGTTTTATAAACCTAGAGAAGTCGACTTTATTATATCGAAAAAAAAATGACGCAAGGAAGGTTGAAATCTCTTCCGACTAATAAAGCCTGACCTCTACCTATCTCTATTTGTAGGTTGATGCTTGCTCAATCACGACAACGGTTGAGGTCATTTATATAACAGGCAGTGGCGGATTCTCCCTAGAAAATGATTTACTTTTGCTTCCCTTTCAAAAATTCCTGATATTAAAAAATATGCATATTAACATTTAAACTTTCGCGTTGCATGATTGTTACTTAATAAACGGGAATTAACGCGCATTGTTTACCTTAAAATTGCTTAACATTGCTGCGACAGTCCGCTTGTGACCACGGCCACCATTGCTTGACGTTTCGACTAGGTTGCACCACCTGGTCGAAACGTCAAGCAATTTTAAGGTAAACAATGCGCGTTAATTCCCGTATAATAAATAGTAATATGCATAATATTACCAATAAACAATTATACTTTTAAATATCAAAATTATTACGCAATAGATTAGAAATTGCCGCGCGAATCACGCAAATACGCAGTCATTATTTATAGAATTGTATAAATCTAAAGGTACAGCAAAGGTAACTCGCAAAATTCCGGCATGTCGATTTAACTTCCTTTCTCGTTCACTCATTTCTTGTAATGATTTTGATTCACGAGTTTTATGGGGCGTCTAATCGGGCCATTTTTTACGGCAATTTGTGGCTGCAATGCTGTGGCCGGCAACAGGGCAGTACTCTCCAATATTAATTTGATAATTGCCGGACGATCGCTGAGCGATCTTTTTTCCAATTTTGTTGTTGTGTCAATAGCCCTCTATTTTATTGTTGGCGGGTTGTGTAGCCCGTTTAGGAGACTGGATCAAGCGCCATACAATTGTAGACATATTGGCCGAGCAATTAGTTGCCAATAGTGCCGCCACCAATTGCCGTTAAAAATGGCCCGTTTAGACCAACGTATACCGATGCCGCTGCGGCTTACTGTACATTCAATTTCGATCGGAAATCTTTGATATGCTTCATTAATGTTCGAGAACGATCTTATTTTGAATACCCAAAAAACATTTGAAACTAACAAAAAACATTTGCCTCTTACTGGATTACTTATGTACTTATGCAATTTACCTACCTAGTAGGTACCTAACCTACCTATTAATATCGATTAGGTACCTAACCTACCTACTTATTAATATCGATTGAATGAGTTAACAACAGGCTAGTCTGCAACAAAATGCTCTCAAATTAAAAAAAAAATTACTACAATAGCAAAAGATTCTTATTCATATTTTCTTATTTTACATTCTAGGTGTCGGCTGCGCTCTAACAGGACAACAAACGGAAGTAATAATAACACATTACTTCAGAGACAAACTCACCATGGCTCAGAGAATTGTCAGAATGGCACCCTCAGTTGGCAACTGTCTGGTTCCTATTCTCGTTGGTTACATGTGCACCATCTACACAGGAGATGTTGTGGTCATGATATATGGAGCCATCGTTATGCAGAACTGCGTCTTTTTGGCATCATATTCCCGCCCTATTTACATAGAAAGAGTCATAAGACATACCTACAATATGCTTAGAGATGCCGTGGAAGATGAGGACGAAGTTATTTTCTCCAATCAAAATCAGCCAAATCCACAGAAACACAATCAACAGTCGGCACAAAACAATGGACCAGATGAATCGTCTCAAAACCCTGAAGTCAAAATAAATGATGTTCAAGATGATGATGACACAGATGCCGTAATTTTCAACTCCAGGAAACACGCCAAAGAAATTATAGATCCATCAGTACAAATAAGAGAAATGAGAAGCGTTTCGAACGATGCTAGATTTTCTTCTGACTTCAGTTCAGCGTTTGAAAGTCCTTCAAATCGGTTCTCTTCTGATTTTGGAACTCTCGACATTACGAGTTACACTAGAGTTGGGTACCGGGAGCTGGAGGATATTAACAATCAGAATCCGCAACCATTATACAGGGAGACTACGATGCATGCTCCCCATGGAAGCGTGGTGTTCGCTGCTGAAGTTACTCCTGGAACAGCTAGAAGAACAGCTTCGATGAAAAAGAATCTTATCACGATAACCAACATGCTGCGGGACATTAACTTCTATTTGTACGCTCTGTTACATCTTTCGACCACCTTCTCAATATTAATTTTGGGAGTATTCTTTCCGCCTCTCATTTGGGAGCAGAATCCATCAATGAATATTTGGTCGGTAAGTACCTATCCATTAACCATTTAATTTCTAAAAAGAATTTTCAAATAACTAAATTGTCTGCTCTGGAGAAAAAACTACATTGGATGAAATACCCCGTAATTGTTTTCGACCGTTAGGTCCTTTTCACACGCTCTGGTTCCTCCCGGCCCTACACTCCCAGTTTCTATCTGGCGTTGGATTGAACCCGGCGATGTACGGTTGCTTTTACACGTTCCGGCGTACGTCCGTTCCGGTCGCTATATATTCGCCGCCGGCCTATTTTTTACACATACTTGAGCTATACACAATGGCGTAATAAATTAAATTACTACAGACACAGTATTTATATAGGTACCTGCTTAAATATTACAATAGAAGGTGCTCTCGACTGCAGAGCACATAATATGTATAATGCGATGCTATCTTCCGAAAGAAATCTGCTGCAAATCTATATGTATTGTACCCAATACTGGATTAGGTTTTTAAGTCAATCTTTTTTACTTATTTCTAGGTATCAGCATTAATAGCAGTGGCTCACGGGTCAGCGTTATGTTTCATCATGCTCTGCGTAATTTTGCCCAAGTCCATTAACGAGAAGGCCAGATTATGTGCAGCATTTAGCGTCGCTGGTGCTATGGGATTTTATGGTACGTACATCTAAGCACTGGAGTTTTGCCAGTGGCATTTGAACAAAAGCTACCCGAGTCTGTACTTTATGTATTTTGGGCAATCAATATTTCACCTACATTTTCGGAGCGTCTTTTGCAACATTTTGTTATTTTTATATATAGATGGGGTGTTGTTAAAATGCTAAGAAGAATTATGGAGGGGTCAAGAATAACGCAACAATGTATGTTACAAAGTTACGTTCTGACAACGCTAAAGAGATGTGTAGGATCTCAATTCCTTGATGGTGATCTCATGGGCAAAGGTTCTCCGGGGGATCTTACCCAATCCCAAGTAGATTTAATGAGTGGAATCTGACTTGCACTTGGCTGATGATAATTTAATTAATTTGTAAAGAGTCAATGGCACCCTCATCATAATCGGTCTTCGGTCTTTCTAATATTAATCCTTTTCCAGGTATCACGCTATCAATGAACAAGAGCTTGCTAGTCGTATGGTGCATGCTAGCTAGCTTCTCCACCGCCGCAGCTAGTATTCTCCAGCAGCCCTTATACAACAGTACTCTTAACGACTTCGATACAACAGCCACCATGACAGCTTCCAACGCAATCGTCGCCATATTCATCATGATATGGTCTCTAGTCTTTAATTATGAGTATAAAACATGTTTCTTGACTGCCAGCGTGCTTCAAACTGTGACTGCTTGTATGTTCTTTTCTCTGTCTTTTAGAAGACGGCGGTAGTTTGATGTTTTTTGTAAAATGACGGTTATCGGGCATTTTGTAAGCCAGACGCGATTTCAGCCTGCGGGCGATTTCCTTTTTAAAGTTATCAGCGCCTTCAAGCCTAAGCAAGTCTTTATTTCTTGTGCAACTGTATGGGGCGAAGTATTTGTCCCGCACAACATCTTAGATTAACTGCCCCCCTGTTCCCTCTTCTAAGTTTCGTAGGTAGGTAGGTAACTGTAAATTTGCATTTTTTGTAATTTATCTTATTTTATACTTAATATAATTTTAGTAACTTAATATAAGAAAAAGTGCTTAGTGTGATGCTCAAAATGGGAAATGTAAGATTTTAATATATATTTTTAATTATCCTGTTTTTAACATACATTGCTCCTAATATATTGACGAAACAAATAATTATGTCTGTAGCGATAGATTTATGTAACTATCAACAGAAATATAGCAACCTGATGAGCTAAAAACGACACGTTGTATGGACGTCGCAGACTCCATTGACTAACGATTCCCCTCTTTTAAGACGAAGGCGGCATCCAATTTTATGCATCTATCGGAGTCAAACAGCATAACACTTTATACAAACGGCGTCGGCATTTTATACGTTTTACAAAAAGCCTAAGGCAAATTGCAGATAAATTTCAGTGCATTATCGTTTACTTCGATATTGTAGTAGGGTGACCATGATAATGCAGCTTGATTTTCTTATGACTTTATACTTAACTAGCAGACTCGCGCAACTTCGTATGCATTAATTTTCCCCGTTTTTGCAACATTTTTCATTGCTGCTCCGCTCTATTGAGTCGTAGCCTTTCTCGATATTTTTTTCAATTCGGACCCGTAGTTCCTGAGATTGTCGCGTTCAAACAAACTATTCAGCTTTATAATATTGGTATAGACAACAGCAGTATTATGAAATAACATAATAAAGACTATATTGTTTGATTATTAAAATTTTACTTTTAATGTGTCTGGCACGTGTGGTCGCAGATCTAACCTAACCCAATCGAATCTATTTAGTCACATAGGTACTTACTTAAACTTTATTTCTATATACTATTTCTAACACTTACCAGGTAATACAGATTCCGTGGACATCAGTTTTTATGAACACCTCAACATCTTGTCAGTGGCTTATGACAAATTGCCGCGGCCATTTGTAAATGGCGGTAAATAATGTCTAGTAGTGTTATACAAAATGACGACAGTTTACATTCAGCGTTAGGCTTTTTGTAAACGTATAACATGCTGACGCCGTTTGTATAACGCCGTGTTAAGCTATTTGCCTTCGACACATCAACTAAAAAGTAAAACAAGAAGGTAGCCATAATCAAAAAAAGGTGTTGCCATCGTAAAATTTTTTTACAACAACCAAAACTTTTTTTTACTTCTTTATTTTAAGAGATCACGTCTGTCGCAGTCGGTTAGATAAAATATTATATTACAACATTATATTATATAATAAAGTAGAACAAAACATGAGAAATATTATAAGCGTTAGACTTTAGTATTTTGGTTTGCTTTATGCTATAAACCTTGAAAGTATTTTGAAGTTTAACCACCTCTTATAAAGTTGTAAATTGATTGCTAAACTAAAGGTTGTTTGCTACATTTTATACAGTCATATAAGTACGTTTATTAATTACATAGAAATAGTACTGCATCTGCCTAGTTTGAAATCACAAGAGCTGTATGCTGAATACTGTAAGGGCGACTTGCGTGATATAACTCAAATAGGTACATACCTACAATGTATTTAAGTAATTAATAAACGTGCAATCAATTTACAGCTTTACTAAGTTCTTATTAATAAATGCTTAATGGCGTAATAATACAGAATGTTCGCCATTTTTTATGGTCTTCCCTCAATGTTCACCAATGTAAGTAACTGAATTACATACATTGGTTAATGTATGTAATTCAGTTACTTTATACATGATAATTCCACCGCCGTTAAACGTTTATGAATAAGTAGCTGAATAGAACTAAGTATTATTTTTTTGGCCAATTATTACAGGGTGTATTTTTTGCGGGTCTGGACCAAAATTTTTTTTTTATAAACACCCACTGAAAATAATGAGGGTATATGTAATATGGGGCCGCAACAGACCGACATGTCAATCGGGATATGAGGATAGACGGGATGACCAAGACGGACCGTGTCCTATACACATTGACAAAAGTATTAAAGATTGAATGGTTGCTAAGCAACTTTGTTTTTTAAACAGTTCACATCCACATCATTGAAAGGATAGGGAATTTGAGGTCTGGTAACATAGTCCAGAAAGGTGGTTCGATTCCGGCCCCGGTTTGGCTTACGGAAGTCTCAGGTTCGATTTCTGTTCCCTCAAATTTTTCTACCTTTCAAAAATGCAATTATTGTATTTATAAAGTTCACATCATTATAAAGTTCAAATGTTCGTCTGCTACGCAAGAGGTCGTAGGTTCGATCTCCACCCAGGATAAAACTGTGTGATGAGCACGATGGTTTATTCTGTGTCTGGGTGTTATTTATCTATAATATGTATATATTTAGAAATATATAAGTATGTTTATCAAACTAAGCAGAGCTTGTACTATGGAAACCAGACAACTGTCTGGTTTCCATAGTACAAGTTCTGCTTAGTTTGGGATCAGATAGCGTTGTGTGAGTTGTCCCAAGATATTATTATTAATTTCACTTCAGTATGACTATACTGGTGCACAGACTTGCACTAGTTCCCGTCGGATGCATTTATTAATTGTAATATCGTTAACGTTTTATTTGCATTTGTGCACCTATGTACTTAAAATGACTTTGATTGAAATTGCCGTGTCGACCTGTTGCAAACTATAATTAAAATGGAAATGAATATTTCTAAATTAATAATAATAATAGCAGCATTATATTTTAGATCATAGTGCGTTTATATATAGGTTTGGTATTGGATTGCAATAAAATTAAATGTAGTCTTACCTAAGTCTTAGCTTCCATTTATATATATTTTTACATTATGTGTATTATACAATCCTAGAAAACAATTTTGGACTGCGAAAAGTCGATATGTTAAAATAAGATATAATATATTTTAAAGTTAAAGACTATTCTAATTATAATATAGCAATAATTGAAAATAAATAAGTTTTGAATATGAATAATTACAAATACGCGTACCCTCATTTTTGTTACACCTAAATTATAATAATTGATAATTTCTTACATAAATTAATAGGAATGTATTTGATTATTAAAAGCAAATTTCTTTGTTGTTTTATTAAAATACTTTTTAGTGTATTTTTTTAATAACTGGCTGTCCCGGCGATCTTCGTTCCCCCCCGTTATTTTTTTTCTTTTTTTTTTTCGTAAGAACTTTCTACAGAGTATTAGAAAACTAAAAATAAAGATTGAAAGAAATTGATTCAGTCTTTTTCTAGTTATCTAGTAACCAAAGAAATTAATATTTTTAGATTTAAAAGATAGATAAGAAAATGTTACGTATCAACTTTATCCCGAGTAAGTTTATACACTTGTTCCAACTCAAGACTCATTCTATCTCTATCAATCTCAAAAAGAATGATAGAGATAGCATGAGTGCTATATATGATAGCAGCCTAATTTCATAATTATATACATTTAATGCCGATTTAAGGTTGGACGGCCCCCAGCCAGGTGGACTGACGACCTTAATATGGCCGCTGAGGTGGACTGTATGCGGAATCAGAGGGTCAGATGTATTAACGAAAATTAGGAGAGGCCTATGTCCAGTGGACCGATACAGGCTGGTGATGAATGAACGCAAAATGGAACCCTTATAGTTTCGCTATGTTCGTCCGTTCGTCCATCCGTCCGCAGCTTAGCTCAAAGACTTAGTGCTAGAAGGCTGTAAATTTGCATAGATACTCATTACTTACGCCGACAAAGTGAAATAATAAAATCTTGAAAACATTTTTTAAGGATACCTCCCCTACATGTAAAGTGGGGACGTGACACCTGCCCCATCGTGTGGGGTATCATTAAATAGGTCTTTTAAAAATATTTAGAAGTTGTGAAGACCAATTTTTGATCCATTTGTGAAATATTATGTTTTAAAGTTTGTTTTGAGGCCTTATACAAACAATGTTGATAAAAATCTTGAAAATGTATACATTTTAACGAAACTGGGTACTAAAAATCCTGAATTTTAATACTCAATAAATAAATCATTTTAACGGATATCATTTCTTTTTTATTTCTTTTGTTTTTGTTGGGTAGGTGAAAAAAATAATCACATCCCCACTTTACATATAGTACCTATGGTACTCTCAAAATAATGTTTTCACTTTGTCGGCGTAAGTAATGTGTTGAACTATGGAATCCAAAAATAGCGTAAATCGAATGGGAACATGATACCTAAAACACATAACGGATCGAACAGGGATTAAATATACACCCTGTCCAGTGGTGGTCACTTAACTAAAGACACCTTTTATTTAAAACATAAGTACAATGAAGAAGACAAGTTATGGTAGGGTGTCGGTCAACACAAATATGAACACTATGATGTCTTATACTACACTAAATGCCTAGTAATTAAGAAAATTTTTGTTACGCTTTAATGTGTGTACTTGATTTTTCATGGTTTATGTTTCTCTCAATTGTGGTCAAATAAATATTTTTTATTATTAAAAAAAAAAGATATACATACTTTTTAAGAAACAATGTCGGGCTATTATTGATAAGTCTCTAAAATTTGTCTACAATGAAATATAATAAACATAATTTAAAATATTTACCATATCTTCTTTTTCTTTAAACTAAAAACTAGTGTGTTTAATTAGTTGACCACACCTATGTTCATTTGATACAGTTTGAAATATAGCTAAATCAAATAAAACTCTAAAATGACTAAACATTATAAAGAAAATTTCCACTTCATAATACATATATACAAATGATTCGTACAATGTACCAATTGTATTAAAAAAAGTGTCTGTCTATAAAGTCGGTTTACTGATGATAATTTTACTCAAAAACGTCATAAGAAAACACTGATGACATTGTAATAAACAACGAAACCTGTGACATTTTTTTTCCATCGTATCGCATGTCGCTGCAATCGCCAAAACATTGATGAAATTGTTATAAACAATCATGCCTGTGACAGCTTTAGTGGACCTGGCCCGACGGCCCCAATACTTCAGCCTATCAGCAGGCGAAATCACCATTCGCGTTGCTTAGCAACCAATCAATAACGTGACCGTTGCTATGTGACACTTTTTCGTGCGTCATCGATGTATAAGACGTTATCACGTCAATAAATATTAATTGTCAAATAAGCTAATATTATATTTCCTGAGTGTCCTTAATTATGTGACCACTACTGTATATCAACAGGTTTTGTATCTGTTGATACTTAATTTTAACATGATACCTCAACGAGTTACGGACGTAAAGAATCTCGGCAGACAAACGGGTTCCGTTTTTCTTTTTGAGATACGGAAACCATAACTCGAAATCCTCTGAGCAGTAAAAAAACCTATCAGTAATTAACTCAATAAATCCATCATTTCATTATCTGTCAATTTTTTTACATTATTATTTGTAGGCGGATTATTATTTGCAGTTGGTAAAAGAGATTCGAATGCCGACCAATCTTGTTTTTTAGTCGTTGGATTAGTCACCCACTTATTATTGAAATTACCGGTAGAAGTGGACGACCAATTAGTCGAAGTTACTGCGGGCTGGTTGTCAAAACTTGTAAATTGGTTTAGGTTACCGTAATTCGGGGTTATTGCGGAGGGGTTATACTGTTTACTGGTCATTGGTAAGGGGTTCTGGTTGGTTATAGGTTGTGGATGGGATTGACTCGGTCGTGTGAGTTGGTTTAAGTTGGATTGTAGAAGTGAGTTGGTGAGATCTAGTGGTTTGTGAATCTGTTTAGGGGGGGCGGGGAGTGCAGTTGGTGGGGGTTGCTGGTTGAATTTTCTGACTGTTTCTTGCTGTTGTGCTATCCTGAAATGTAAAAAAAAATATTTTTGAAGTGAAGTCATCTATGTATTTTAGACTAACAATTCATTCAGTACAACAATTAAATGTATGGAGGAAAATATCTTCTCAGGCGGGACTTGAACCCGCGACCTTAGGGGTACCATCCCTAAGCCGTATTCAAATTTAGTCTCCATTTGAAACGATTTTATGGCAATCGTGACGTCACCCACCGCGTTCCCAAGGAACTTGTACGGCTCAGTGAGTTTTATTGGAGAAGCCATTTAAGGGGGCATTACACTGAGAGAATTATTTATTTAGCGCTACGTACACACCAACACGATCGCCGGCCTCGCTCTTCTGCACACAACCATTACTTCACAGTGAGCAGGAGCGCAGGTCAAAATAAAGTAGAATATTCGTTCGTACTTAAGTTAGATTATGAACGCCATGACTATGACAATACGAAAATGCTCGTTTTTGCATTTTTCCGCAACTTCAAGATTTATTTGCGGGATCATATTAAGACATATCATACAATTTCTTTATTTCATCTACTAGAAAAACTCTTTGACTAGTGACACATTTTTTTTCGTGTCCTAATATTCAGCTTTTCTATATAAATTTTTGAGAGAGCCGAACCCTGTTTCGCGTAATCTACCCTTAAAGACCAATTTCGGATGACACTTGGCCTGAACTTTACGATGAAGAACATTACCATTAGTATGGAGGAAAAATTAAGGCGGAGTTGGTAATGGCTTAGGGCTGGTACCCATCCCTAAGGCTACGGGTTTCCTCCATACATCTCAATATGTATAAATGCTTTAAAAATTAATAAAAAGAAATAGATTTCTGCGATGGACGAACTATTTTCATACCCACAACATTCATGTTTTTTTCCAAAAAGGAAAATACGGGCAATAGCAAACGATAACATACCTCTGTTTATCCTCAATACTGAGATTTCTATTCTCGCTAACTGCAGGGATTGATTCTGTCTTATCTTTAGCTTGGTTGAACGAAAATGTATCGATGCCCAGTCCCGAGAACATTTTGTCTAAATCGGACGGTGGTTTGGATGTGTCTGGTACTAAAGTGTCGCCTGTTGCTGTTAAATTGTGCTCCATTACTCTGAAATGAAGAAATAAGAATTTGAGAAGAGATAAAAGAAACGATAATGGACAAAAAGTCATAAGATACCTTTCAACTAGAAACCACGTGCAATGCCGTCGGCGGCGGGATAGAAATATCTAAGTACATTAACCTGAGCAAAGTCGCGGACAAAACCTAATAAATACCCTTGAGGATGTCCATCAATTACTCGTGAAATGTGTTAAATATGAAAGATACAGACAATGGTTGGTGCAGAAATATAATTTAAATTTGAACGACGTAGGTATGTTCACGAGCCTTCTAGCGAATCCAACATCAGCTGCTGCCGTGGCTCTATTTATGATGTTTACGCATCAACCACCTCGACTTACATAATTATAGATAGTTTATAAGGATAAGATACGATGGGACCCACATGTTACTTTGTAATAACTGCCTCTAAATAAAACAAAAATAAAAAAACCTACTAAATATAAGAAAGAAAGAAGAAGAAACGAAAGAAAATATGTTTTTGTTGCCACAGTGCACTTAAGAAAAAAAAAAGATAATCTTAAAACAAGTACACTATGTGATTTAGCTCTTAACGAATAGGACCTACGTCAGCTATTGTTGCCAGTCCGAAAACTGCAACGCTAATATTCTCGTAGGTATCTTACAAAGGCTGTTAATGCCAGAATTCGTCAAAATCCCATTAGGAAGCAAAAAATCTTATCGCGAGAAATGAAGATTCCCGCTAAGACCCTGTCGCGTATTATAAAACAAGACCTGAAGCTCGGTGCTTATCGTCGATATACAGGACATGCCCTAAATCAATCTTTACAATTAAAGAGAGTGGATCGATCAAAACGCCTTTTGTCGCGATACGCAGGTGAAGGGCATAGAAATATCCTCTTTACTGATTAAAATATTTTCACGATTGAAGAGCACTACAATAAGCAAAATGATAAAGTGTACGCTTACAGTTCTAAAGAAGCTGCTCAAGTGGTCGGAAAGGTACAGCGTGGTCTTCATCCTGCGTCAGTGGTGGGGCGTGTCTTATCAGGGCGTCACAAAGCTACATTGAGGAGTGAAAACTTCAGCCAAAGTGTATCAAGAGACAGTCTTGGATCGTGTTGTGAAACCTCATAGCAATACACTTTTTAAAAATGTACCGTGGACTTCCCAGCAGGATTCTGCACCTGGTCACAAGGCACGAACTACCCAAGCCTAGCTTGAAACCAACGTTCCGGACTTTATAAGAACTGAAGACCATCTAGTCCAGACCTCAACCCTTTAGACTACAAATTATGAGAGTATTAGAAGAAGTGAGAACTTACTTGGATTCATTCTGTATAGAATTTAGCTGTTCCAATTTAGCTCTATGCTCTGACTCAACTTTCGAGATCATCTGTTTCACCAACGTTATAAGAGCATTGAACTGGTTCAGTGTGAGTCCGTTCTCCACGCATAAAGGTATAAGGAATGGGAGTACCTTCGTGGCCATCACCTCTTTGGTTATGCCAAGTTTTGAATGGCTTAGTGCTAGCTTGTATATACCTAAAAAGATACAAAATTTGCTACTAATCTTTAAAAAAAGAGATGGGCTTGTTAGAAAAATAACTTCCCAAAGTTAAATTATGCACTCAAAACACGTAGAACATTCCAGTACCATAATATCTGGATATAAATTTAAATTTATGGAGAAACAATTTGTTTCAGGCGGGACTTGAATTCGCGACCTTAGCGGTACCGGCCCTAAGCCGTAACCAACTCCGGCACCGAGACATGTCCGTACATGATACGATTTTATGGCAATCGTAACGATAATTTTTGGGTCACAGATTAAAGCAACGCCAGTTAGAATAAAAATGTTCCATTAGCAAAATGTCAATGTAGAATATATAAAAAACTCAACATTTTCAAATTAAAATAATATCTATGTATTAACAACAGCATTTACTACAAGACCACATCTGTATGCTAAAGAAACAATATGCCAAAGTATGATTATGTCTTTATCAACTGTTAACAGCATAATCGATAACGAATATATATAAGTTTTTTTTAGTTTATATATAAGTTTTTTCCCTAAAATATGCGAAAACATTTTTGGAAAAAAAACTTATGATTTAGGGGAATTCACAAAACCACTCACCAAGAATGCCCATCAGCACAGCCGGCTCTCTAGACGGTATCTGTGGCAGGAATGGAATAACCTCATCCAGCACCAACCATTTGTCCAAATGCTCCAACAATTTTCCCAAACACAGCAAACAGTTCACCCTCACTGATATGTAATTCGTCGTCATGCACAACTTCTTTATACGCGGTAACAACGCGTTTTTCATTGCTGGATAATCAACCAAAGACGCGAAAGTTGGTAACACAGACAGACATAATTCTTGGATCGGTTGGGCATCAGATTCCAGCGCTCGATACAACATCGGCAGGATATCCGTCTTGACTTCATCTCCAGGAGTCAATTTTAACAGTAACTCCATTTTTTGCATGAATATCAACAGTATTTGAATAGGATCTTGGATTAACATGACTGGTTTTAGCACAGGGAGTATGTATTTCACGTATTCTTCTTTGGTTGAGCTTTCAGCGATTAGTAAAACGTTTGGTAGAACAAATGGCACCATCGGGGGGTTGACAAATTCTCTTGTAAGACAAGGTAGGATTCTGTATATGCAAATCCGATGTGGCATCTTTTGGATAATCTGTGGTAGCCCTTTATAGAACTGGGATTTCTGGAGGTTGTCCCATTGGAATAGAGAGTCTAGATAGTTAAGGGTTTTCACTCCAATGTCTTCGAAGTATGGTATCTGTAGAACGTATTTGTGATTAATATAATATTAATAGTATGAATATACTGGGCACTCAGGTAAGAATATTAATTACGTTTTTAGCCTTAATAAAAGAGAGCTGATGACCTAGCAGGCAACGACCTTGTTGCGGTTGCGAATGAGAAACGACAGCGGGTGCGCATTGTGTCGTGTACTGTACCTACTATAGTTGATCAAAATCAGTAAAAGAAAACATGTTGAAACAATAAACCAGCATATTTTAAACCTGAGGGTCAAAAGTGGGAACATAAAATTTATCATTTCCATTAAAATACGAAACACTCACCTTCAAAAATTGATGAGGATCCGGCCTCAATTCCGGCGTAGCATTCAGCATCAGCTTCACGTATTCTCTCAAGCCATCTGCCACGCAAGCCAGTCTTGAAGGTGGCAAGTGTTTGATCTCGTTCACAAACCGCTTGTATTTCGAATAATCTGTGCCTACGCTACCCAATGTCTGGTACCCTGTACTGTGCAACGCGTATATCACCATACCCAAGGAATAAATATCGCTACCAGGCGAATGAGATGCCGAAAGAATGTTTTCTGGTGCCAAATAATCAAGAACCGGCTGCGTTAATGGATGCATTGCAGGACAGTATTCGTTAAAAGGCCAGAATGGGGCAGCTCCTGACGAATTTTGGTTGGCAACACAGAAATCAAAGCCAAATATCTTCCAGGCACCCTGTTGGTTGACTATAATAGACTCAGGACATATATTACGATGAAGGAGTTTGACGTCGTTATGAAGAAAAGTCAAACCTTCAGCGATTTGCATCAGACCATATTTAATTTCAAGCTCATACAATTTATAGTTTGTTAAATGACTTGGTGTTGGTTGTGGCATGTTTTCTGTATTGCCGAGGATGTTGGCCAAACTGGCAAATATTGGTTCTGTGGCGAAAGCGAGACTTTCTCGACTTTCTTCGAGACTGTGCTGCACGGTAAGTATCTGTGGGTGCCGCAATTTTGTTAGTTGAACTATACCGCGTTTTATCGTGTCCAGCATGATATCTCGGTCACCCTTGGTCCATCTTTCGAGGAGTTTCTTCTCAAAGACGAATATTGAAGCCTCTTGTTTGGTAGACTTTTTGTAGCCTTTGTAGATTTTCCATAATAGACCTGTAATTAAGTTTATTATACATAATATAAATAAATGTCTCTGGGCTTATGACTATAAGAAATGTGGAGTATCAGGTGTGGCTTAAATTATGTCCAGCAGTGGACCGATATAGGCTCATTGATTCAAGTCAGTAACAGAGGTAACCATAGTTTGTTACATGAAAATCCAAATATTCAATATTGACAATAAATTAGATGAATTATTAATTATTGACTAGTAGCTGTTTAACCATGCAAAACTTCGCTACAAATACTTGACCCCTTTGTCTCGTCCCACATACTTAATAGCAGTTTTCAGTGCAAGCAATTTTTTTATCGGCTTGTCAAGTATTTATTCTACACTTTAACAGCACAAAAACTTCTTATCCAGTAAGGATAGGTTGGTTTGCCGCCATTGTCACAACTCCATTGTTTATTTATTTTTAGTTTAATTTAATTTATGGCAATCTAGCTATTTAAAGGCTAATTTCTGCCAGGGTCAAGTATTTATTGTAACAATACTATAAATGTATGTATTTCAAGTATTTTATATGTTTTTAATGCAGTGCTGTAAAAATAATGACAGGTCGGTCTGCCGCCATTTTTACATATGTTGCATCGTAATTTTAATGTCTTTCATGACAATATTGTTTTAATGACAGATAAAATCTTTATGACAATATGTAAACAAGTCATCAGCAATACAAATATTTTTATATCATAAAACTCGAGCAATTCATATGACTTGGCAAAAAATATTTTAAGTTGTAAGGAACAATACAGCAGACTGTTATTCGTTAATACAATTTTACCCAATATAGCATTACTATAGCAACCTATTATCTCTGGTCTGTAATTGTTTGTGCTTTAAAAAGACTTACACTCTAAAAAGTTGTTGCAGTTGGATGTAAGATTTTGGTCAAACTTTTGCTTTATAGTTTGTTTGTTTGTAATGAAGAAACATAAAAACTACCGCACTGATTTAAAAAATTCTTTTACCTATTAAAAACTACATTATTAGGGAGTCACATTCCTACTAGCAGCTAGTATTTCTATAAATAAAAGAATAATTCCTTTGAGTGAAATATGCTAACTCAAATATTTAAAGTACTTTTCCTCCAGGGGGTTTGTTTGGTCCACCCTGTATACTAATATTTGTGAAATAATTTCCTCTTTTATTCCTCCATTATTCTTTTGTCTAAATATACATTAATATTATCACATATCACAGGAAGTATAAATGATAACTCTAATGCCTATTTTAATTATAAAAATAATAACTACTACAGTTTCTTTGTACGCTTCAAAGGAATTCTCTCAAACGGCTCATTTAGAGCAGTGCATTCGAATTATATCTTGTTAAGGTCCGAAAGTAAGTGGTTATAAGGCTATACAACTACACGCTACAACCTAAGGCACCTGTCCGACCAACGGCGAGAAAGCGAGTAGCGATTTGATCGCTCAAGAAACGGAGCCGGGCGAAAACACGGGACACAAAGTATTCCAACACTAGTATACCTTGTAAATAATCAAATATCGAGCCTCACAGTTAATAAGGCACGAAATAGTTGTGAATAACCTAAATTAACGTAATATCAATGTATATTTACCAGGCCCAGCACTAGCAATAAACTGAGTAGCCTCAAACTCTCTTGTTACAGGATTCCCAGGCAGTACGCCTGACAATTGCGAAACTGTGTTACTGACGGACGAATAGAACTTGTTAAACACTTCCATGATTGATTATCACTTTTATTTCTTTTGTTATATTGTGAAAATAAAAACCATCACGAAGCCAGTACCTATACATAAAGTAATGTAATGTCACTGTCCTGTCAGACCGCAAAATTTGAGTTTGACATTATTTTATTCGTTCATTAATTATTTTTCATTCGGATTTTGTCAATTAATACTGCCAGGAAGGGCTAAACTTTTTCGTATACCTCGGGCAGGGAGGTGTCACTCCGCAGTTTAAGTATATTCGGGCAACACGCCACTTGAAGGGGCTAATGGCAGTGGGCTGTCTCACGGCTCGCACGACAGTCAAGGTCACGTCGCGCTCGCGCATACTTGAAAATATTTTTTTTAATTTTTCGACACATGCAATGTCTTATAAGCCTAAACGTCAATTTAATCCGTATAAAATATATTGCTGTGTTTACGGATATCTGAATAAAACAAATAGTGAACCAGAACTAACTTTTTTTACAATTCCACTGCGTCATCCAGCCGGTCGTTCTTTTTTAATTCCTTGGGTCCTTATGTACTTAGTAATGCTTAGTTAAAATAAAAATCCTAATTAGTTGCTCAGAAATTATATTAAGAACAGGATAGTTTATTACTACACCCGTGGGAATCGAACACACGACAATTGGAATTTTTATGTTTATAATGCTAAATGCACGTTTGTAACGCATAATAAACATATTTATCTTAAAACTATTAAATTAACTAGGTACAAAAACTTATCAAGTGTCAACCCTATGCGGACTTCGCAACTCGGTCATAAAACTGTGGAAGGCAAAGAAAATCCACAGTTCGCGCGCGGTTATAAGTTTCAATTTAGCTTGCACTGCTTGCAGGCTAAACCTGACTTTTTTTAGGGAGTGAACCTTCTGTACATAGTACTATTACTTATTCTGTGCCTCGGGTATCAAACTCTTCGTAAGCATTTCAAAAAGGTTTAGGTAACGTCGATTGCAATACTAAAAAAGTCAATTAGCAACCATTCTTCAATCAATTATCAATACTTGGAAATAGCAGTGACAAAATTTAGTTGTTCACATCGGTTACATAAATAGTAAACTATGACTAATATTTTGATGGTAAGTAGTTCTGGTCCCTGCCTGACGAATAGTTTCTGATTAGAGCGATGGCAGGGGCCACCGGGCAGGCAGAAGACAGGTAGGTATTAGACGGATTAATGTTTAATCTGCCCTGCCACTCCTGCCAAAAAACTCCATTTCCATTAAATTCCATTTTTCTTAGATGACTAGAAAAATCTATTTTTTGAACGAAAATTTATTTACGAATATTGCTAAGCGCCTATTTATCAGTTTAATTTATTTCAATTTTACGGGACGGATTTGAGCATTCATAATGATATTGAACATTTTGTAAGTAAACATTTATGATATATTTTACCGATTACAATGAAGAATTTCAAATAACTTATTTCAAGCTAGTATAGTATTTTAATAACTGTGATTCAAGTAAAGCAACAAAGCTATCTTCTAAACACTGTCAGCAGTGTTGCCATGTGCACCATAATTAGCCCAAATCTACCACCTACCGTCAAAGTACGACAATGGTGACAAAAACTTCCGTTAGCTGTGGGGCTAGCATTTCCTTAGTAAAATAATTCCTACTCACTTTACTTTCTAACTCCTTCAATCTCTGTGGACAGTTAATTTTAAGTGCTCATTTTTGTGTAGGTAATGTAGGTACCTCCATCAAAGTGAACTATATGAAAAAGAGAATCTTCTATGACAACAGTCTATTTAAATGGCATGGACAAAGCTGCATCGACTTAAGGCCTAATAAGCTCTTATACTTAACATTAATGTGTTCACTTTTTAGGGTTCCGTAGTCAAAATGGCAAAACGGAACCGCTGCTTAGGTCAGAGACTGTTAGTGCTAGAAGGCTGTAATTTTGCATGGATTCACATAGTTATAACTTATTGTGCCGATAAAGTAAATAAATAAAATTAAAAAAAATTGTTAGTGTACCTCCCCTCTCTATGTGTAAAGCAGGGATGTGATTTTCTCACCCATCCCATCGGGCATCATTAGATAGGTCTTTTAAAAACAATTTTTTGTTAAAATCATGTGTGTCAGCTTGCCAGCTAAATGGTTGATGTTGGATATGTGAAAAAACTCACGGTAGTAGTATATGCAGTGAAATTAAAAAAAAACTATCACAGCTAAATAGGCTTTACAACTTAACGAGTAACAGCAGACCAAGTGAGAAGTAATAAAAATTTCGTACAGATTCCATTGAAAAGTACTTTTATAATGTTGTTAGTAGTATGAAACAATAACAACAGAAAAACCCCTTCTTAAGGCTGATACTCTGATGGGGGACTACGGAACCATGTATTTGCCCGGTTTATTAGAAATTTGTGTGCTAAAATGGGTGTTTCATTGTAAGTTCCGTCGTTTTTTTCAGAGCTTGTACTAAAGTCGAAATAGATGTGTGTTCAACAATAAAGTTACTTAACAACTATTCAGTCTTTAATACTTTTGTCAATAGTTGCCAAGCAACGTTGTTATTAAAAAATAACATTCATTTTGGCTTTTGTATAGGAATCTACCGTATTTTTTGGGTGAATTCGCCGTAAATCAAATTTTGACATGGCAACACTGACTGACAGCAAAGAATTGTCAACAATTCACGCAATTTGTTTTTGTAAATGTCAATGAAATTCAATGAATTTACAAAGCAAATTATACCAGAAAAACGACAAGTTACAAAATGTGCAGTGAGAATATTATAATCAAACTATCAATTATTCTTGCCTTCACACCGACGATATTTTCAGAAAGTGACCTACCTTATGCGAGTGAACCATACCGACCACTCGGTCCACTGGTACAATGCAGTTTTTTACCGATGGAGTTTCTTGATTGCGATGAACCGATCGATCATAAAGGGAATAAAACAGCGAGAGATGCAATCAAACACGGTTGTGTGAAATTTGGAGGCGTGAGATACGACCAGGTTGAAAAAACAGAAGTTCAATGTAAAGCTCTAGATGGTATCGAGTGCTATGGAAGTCGGACCTTTCTGAAGGCGGGTTTTCCTTGTGTGCGGTACTCTGGTCATTACTTTACTACTACACTTATATACAGTATTTTGTTAGGGTTCCTAGGAATGGATAGATTCTGCTTAGGGCAGACGGGCACTGCTGTAGGAAAGCTGCTGACTCTAGGAGGACTAGGTATATGGTGGATAGTAGATGTTGTGTTGCTGATTACGAACAGTTTGCATCCAGAGGACGGAAGCAATTGGAACCCTTATGTTTAGATTGTTTTCAAATGTCAATATAACAGTGTAAATGTTGTTTCTGTTAAAAATGGTTTCTTTAAAAGTAAAAAAATGTGGCATTGAGTGTGCATAGAAGCTAATATTGATAAAATGAGACAATCCAAGACAAGATTAAGAAGAGACTTGGTATTACATGGTTGGTAGTAAGTTTCGGTCAGAATCAGAATATATAATTCTCAAGATGTCCAACAGTTTTAAAATGTGGAATTCTTGGAATATTCAATTGCCAAAAAATGAGAATGTGGTACACAAATGTATAACTATATAGCAGTACTTAGTGGCTGATCCAAAGGGGGCTAGGGGGCTCAAGCCTGCCCAAAATCATTCCTCATTCACCCATTCCATTAGTGTGAGTGGTGCAACAATATCCCTATCTGGTTCAAGCTCCCCCCAAACAGCAAATCAAGCCCTCCTAAACAAACAATTCTGGTTTCACTACTGGTAGTACTACTAGGTGTACTTATTTTTTCAGGAGTGGAGTGAATACCAATTCTCTTTAGAAGAATCCTATTTCTGTATAATAATGTGATATTATATTACTAGTGTAATTATTAACTAAGATAAATATGATTGTTATGAAAAACTATGTTTTTTATTATTACCTTTTTAGTATCCAAGTAGGTACCTACCTTATGAAAATCTAGATTGGTTCCAATATCTGATCTTAAAGAGCTTTTGAAAGAGATACCAAAAGTTTTAACTTTATTTACAATTAAGGAAGTTGTCCACCAGCTCATAGCAAGTACTGGACACAGGTTGTTATTCATGAGGCCTGCATTTTTTCAGAAACTTGGGGATTCTTCATTCATTTCTTAGGAACGGTGATGATGTGCACGGCGGTAGGTATGACAGCTTTTAGTATTTCCGCCATAATGAGATACAACTCCTGGAGCTTTGCCATCCTTGAGTGATTGTATGACTAAGAGTTATCTTCTTTCTTTTCATTAGGAGGAGACATGTGAATGTCCAGGCTTTGTGAATATTAGAGAAGACTATAGAAAGTTTTACTTAGATCATCAGTAAAAAGTCAGACTTGTTTATTAAAATAAAAAACACTCTGGTTATGGAATAAGGATAGAACCATACAAATATTATAAAGCTGAAGAGTTGTTTGTTCGAACGCGATAATTTCAGGAACTATTGGTACGAATTGAAAATTTACGCAGACGAAGTGGCGCGGGAATATGCTTGGCAGACGAGCCAGCGGCCCACCTGATGGTAAGTGGTAACCGCCGCTCATGGACTTCAGGAATGTCAGGGCCGCTGCCTACTGTGGAGTGAAAACTCTCTTTAAACCTCGTTTGAAGAAGGACATGTCGCAGAGCTCGGAAAATACCGCAGCACGTAGTTCATTCCAGATAGACTCTGGAAGAAAAGAACGCTGGAATCGATCCGTTCAGGACCGTATTGTTTCCAGGTGAAATGGCTACGATGTCGAGTGGTGTGATGGTAGAAAGGTGTCGGTGACACCATGTCAGACAGTTCAGAGCACTCACTGTTAAAGAGACGGTAGAAAGTACGCAAAG
Organism: Herminia tarsipennalis; assembly: GCA_945859575.2. Taxonomy (NCBI): domain Eukaryota; kingdom Metazoa; phylum Arthropoda; class Insecta; order Lepidoptera; family Erebidae; genus Herminia; species Herminia tarsipennalis. The sequence goes on along the minus strand of OX243843.2, from coordinate 2,364,009 downwards.
TGCACCATATACCCGCCCAGGAGAGGCCTAGACTTCTGATACGAGTTGCAACCTTCTCTCCTGAACAACGTTCTGAGCATCAGCCTGCTGTCATCAGCATAGCAATGTATGTTCTCTATGAACAACATATCATTGATATGCAGAATGAAAGTGTTGGGGAGAGCACCAAGCCTTGTTGGACGCCAGCATTTAATGGTTTTCAGACCGGAAGTACCGTAATGCATCGATTATCCAAAAAGCTAGTAATCCATGCCAGCCTTGGCGATGTCGAGGCCGACAGCGAGAGCGTCGCCCTTGCCTTCCAAAGCTTCAGCCCAACGGTTCGAGTTACACAAGATCATTATCTGAGCGACCGTGACGGAAACTGTACTTTCTTTCATTCTCTCTTTAAAAAAAGACGACTTCCGCGGTAGGGTACAATCCCTGTAACGCGGGGGACTTTACAAACATACAAGACTCAGTACAATAATTTGTGAATCACACAAAGTGGTATCCCATGTGGGAATCGAACCTACAACCTCCCTCGCAGCAGAAGGACACACTCCAACCGCGCTACAGAAGCAGTCAGTACTGGCGGTCGCTTATCAGCTAGTGCTCCTGATAATGTTGCTAGCAAAACCAAATGTTTTTTAAATTAATTGTAACATTAAATGAAACAAAAATGTGTAAAGTTATTAGTTTATTTTAACTTAAGCCACCAAAGCGGAAGCAGTGCTTGATTCATACTTCCAGTTAGGTGGGAGCACGCTCTTTGTCTTGTAGTAGCGAGCTAGCCTGTGGATTCTGGACTCGACGAGAATCAGCCTGAATTTACTGTCCTTGTCCTTCCTGTTACGTTCCAAGTGCTTCCTCATGGCTACAGCCTTCTTGATCAGGTAGTACAAGTCCTCTGGTAGGTCAGGGGCAAGGCCCATAGCCTTCATGATACGGAGGATCTTTTTGCCAGTGACAAATCTGACTTGTGCAACTCCATGGGAATCCCTGAGCATAACACCTGGAAAGACAAAGATGAATTCATGAATTTTAAGTCCTAAAGTAGTAGAAGTTTTGGTAGAAGCATTAGAAACTTTGATAGTAGAACAGTCTGTTTTAATTTCTATAATAGTGCACTAAAGAGAATCAGATAGTTATATCAACTTTATTTCCAAATTGAGGGGTCTGCAAGCCTCTTTGTTTTATTACTATACGGCCATAATTGATTAATGAGGTATCATCATTTACATACATTCAGAAAGGATTATGTTTAAGACTTCGAAATTTATAGAGTTGAAGTGTATGCATATTTTAGTATTTTAAAATGCGCCACATGTATTGTATCACACAGAAAAAAGACAACACAAAAAATTAAATTAAATGAATTGAATATCAATACTTTAACTGAGTATACGGAGCATTATTCTGTTGTTTATGTAATTATTTACACTGCAGTTCTTTTGCAAATCAAGATTTTGTATTCAATACCAGGGTCAGAAACCAGGGTACAGCCAGTATCTTAACTGTAGTTTTAAATTTTATTTTCTATCTGTTTGATAATTTAAAAAAAAGTCCAATCTGCTCAGTCCCCACTGAGTCACAGACCCCATCGTCGGAATACTTCGCGCTAAGGTTACTGCCAAACTCGCGACAAGTGCGTCCCGCCCCGCTTGCGCCGAGTCTTCGGCGTCCAAGTAGGAAATACATAGGAAATCAATCTGTATTCCGATAGCATAAGGAGCAAAATTGTACAATTAAAAAAAATACTTGGAAGTTTGAAGTATTTTTCATTCGCAAAACGATTGTGTTCCTTATTCCTATAATGATATGATGGTTTTCCTGTGTCAGTTACAAGTTCATCCCGCCACCCACCATAAAGCACATACTTTCATACTTGCAAGTATTTTTTGTTCATACCAGGGTGCCCTGGTATGAAGTGAAGCCCTGGTTTTAAAACTTGGTAGCGTAAATATGTCTCATCTCTATCACACGGACTGAAGCTACATGAATGTGTACATCTCATGCCCACAACTCCCTAAAGATAGTCTTATTTTTCATTTGAAACAAACTTTTAGGAATGTGATTTTGTGTACAGGAAGGATGTAAATTTTTTAAATTAACGGTTCATAAATATTAGTTTACTAAGTAGTTTTGCTTGTATTAATCAACTTGCATGTAGCATTTAACCTCTTCTGTAATTTTTGTAAGTTGATGCTTCCATCACCACCATAGGAGGCTAATTCATTTAAATCTTAATTATACCTGCATTACGTAATATGGTTATTGCTTGCACGAGTTTCATGGTGTAATGGTTGCAGCATCTTACTGACATAACTGTATAATACACAGTTATGTCAGTAAGGTGCTATAATTAATATACAAATATATTGTAAAAATAAGCATTTAAACAAGTGGCTATGACTTTTTATTGCAGAGTTATTTTTTCCTTCGGCTTTACTCTTGTAAACTTGGCATTAGATGTAGTATCATTTTAAATTTTGTCTGACGTTCATAAGTATTGCATTTTGTAACAGTGAATACTTTGAATTTTAATGCTTTTGTCTCATATGATTTAAAACATGAGTTGTTGTTCTAGTTCTGAGTTACAACGCAATTCAAAGCTTTTGATTAATCTATTGGAATCTGGTCCATGATAGTGAAACATGTTTACAGATTCAGGACTAACTGCATGCTTGGCTAACCCACTGATAAGAATTTAGGTTCCATTTTCAACACCACATGAGGGTTAAACCAACTTCTACACAGATCCTGATGCTTATAAGAAGTTTCAATGCTGCCACTGAGCATGCAATCAGGGACAGTTCCGATTCGTTCAAAATCCACATATATTTATATCGACTTGCGTGAAAAAAAGCGTGAAGTAATACAACATTTGAACTTACCAATTTGGGAGGGAGTGAGGCCTTTCTTGCCCAGTTTAAAAATCTGTTCCTTTACATCATCTGCGGTCAGTTTTAACCAGGTTGGGACACTGCGACGGTATGGCAGCGCCGATTGGGAAATACCCTTACTGAAAACATAAAATTCACATCTCGTTGTAAAACCATGTGGTGACCACAATCAGTAGGTAGGTTATGTTACCGTCACTGAAACTTGTAACTATGTCAAATTTATGCTTATACGTTAGTATGATAATATGCACTATAAATAACACATGAAATTACCCAGGTGCGTGCATACGACCCATGGTTGCGGCTTTTTATAAAATCGCCGATCTGACAACGACAACAAGGGAAACGAAAAAGATGGTAGCCGGAAGACGCGTAATCATTCAGTTCTAGAGTTTCATGCTCTATTATGGGTCTTAGTTCACTAGTGATGTAAAAACAGGGGTACCGGTTTTAATAAAAAAAATGTCTATGATACACCAGTAACACTCTGTAAGGTTGTCATTAGTGTCAAATTCAAATGACATTTCTTTTAACCACACTCAAAAGTCAATCAGATTTGCGATTCTCAAAATACGTGAAATTACAGGTCAAAAATGACCAACCCCTACGGTGTTTCTGATGCAGAGTTCAATCTCATCAAGCAGCAAGCTGCTAGGCGTGCTACTTTTAGAAAAGAATTCATAAAGCAAAAGACAAACCCTTTCAAACATGCCTCGGAAGCTGGATATGTTGTGAGTATTAATTACGTAATTTTGTTATTGAATTTCAGACTATTAACAGTTGAAACCATTATATTTGAAAACAAATATGTTTTGTGTTACAGTTTGACCCGGCAATTCAGAAGTTCTTATCGATGAAAGTGTCTCAATTGGATTACTTCACTGCTAATAAAAGTACCAGCTGGTTTGGAGTGTGCGCTATTATTATACCCATGTTTACCTATGGCTATGTTCTGTGGAAACACAGAACCACGCGTGAAAATCAAATCCGAAGCGGAGAACTTCGTTACAGGGACAGGCTATTCAAGTTCGCGTAATTGTATAATTAAATGTGAAATAAACTAAGTAAAAAGATCATGTAGAAATAAAATCATATAATTGTTGATTTGTTTGTTTATTTATTATAGAAAAGTAAGTAAATTTAACTTGCATCTATTTCGAAAATGAAGTAAAATCTTCCAATAATAGTAAAATAGTTTTTATATAACATAATAATTTGTGTCAGTGATTGTACTTGATGCAAATAAGTAAGTACTGGCAACTAAAAACCCAATGGACCTATTTGATGGGAAAATAAAAACAAGCTATTTTATTTGACACAACAGTGACATATAAAACAAGGTATATCACAGTACATTGAATTAAAATAAATCTTTTGAAGATCTTACATTTCTCTGTGATGGATTATAAAGCATCAGACTATGGATTATCTGAACTCGAGTATAAAGTTATTTGTCAACAAATTAAAAGGCGTAAAGAAATGAGGGCAGACTTTTTGAAGGCTAGAACTGATCCTTGCCTACATTCTAAAGAGGCTGGTTATGTTGTAAGTTACTTTAATGATTTTATCAAATAAATTGCTGAGGTCAATTCAATGAGCATAAGTCTGCTTGAATCCCTCTCTGAGGCTATTGTAAGAGCAAAAGCCTGTACTAGATTAGGTACTAAATTGCACACAATAAGGCTAAGTGCTCACTAGGCAGCCCGGCTGCGGCAGTCAGTCGACCATACGATGGTGTATGGGATTGGGGCGTGCGCCATGAAATCCTATACATTTATTGCCTAGCCTAACAGTGCTCATTCCCATTGTCTTGATGGGGCAGTGGGAACGTGTACGATTGTTGAGCTAGAGGTTGTGATATTTATCCTTTTTACCTAATACAATTAATATTAATACCAGTAATACAAACAATATATAAACATACTACATACAATTATTGTATGTTTATAAAGTACCCCATGCCACGACATAAGGCTCGTACCTACTCTGTTGAAAGGGTGTAAGTATCACCCCCCCCCCCACACACACACACCTTTACTCTTTTTTTGAGCGGTTGCGTGTAGTTGAAGTGTAAGTAGGTATGTACATATAACGCTGCCGCTAACAATCACAGTAAACGTGCAACAAGCAACTGCATCGATCAGATTGACACAGGCGCCGATACAAGGAGGACAATTATTGCCGCCCCCCCCACTTAATGACTTTTTTTGGGGAATTTGAGAATTTTGACACTAAATCGGACTGTTTAAGAAGGCAATTGCCACCCACCTCCTCGATGGTGGTGGATATGTTGAATCAAATCCCTCCCGTCATGCTAGAGTCAAATGTTGCCCTCCCCACCAGAAGATCCGCACCTAGATTGAAAGGCTGAAGGAGCGCGCGCTTCGGTCTTAACAAGAAAAAAAGACTAACCTGAATGTTTTCCTTCCAGTTTGATCCAGCAATTCAAAAATTCATATCTATGAAGACCAATCAGTTGGATTACTTTAAAGTGAACTTTTTTACTATAAAGTTTGCCATATGTACCATTATAATACCAATGTTTTCTTTAGGCTATATTTTATGGAACTTTCGCACTAATCGCGAAAGGCAAATTCGCTGTGGACAACTTAAATATCGTCAGAGATTATTTAAATTTGCTTAATTTGTTTACCTACTTATAATAAATGCGCTTGATTATTTATTAAAACGGATTATGGCGAAGTTTTTATTATTTAAATCAATAGTTATGACAAGTTGGTCACTAGTGAATCCAGGGCGAAGAAGGGTAGCTACTGGATTCTTCTCTCCTCTAGTTTCTACGTCATTTTGGTGTAACTATTCGAAAGTATAGATACGTATACGCGGCGCTAGTTTCTACGTCATTTTCGTGTAACTATTGGCTCACTATTCGAAAGTATAGTTAAGGTTTGTGCTTGCCCTACTGAAGGTAGCTAACATTTTGTGAAACAAATATATTTATAAAGAAATAAATACTTCATTTAAAGCATAATTTATTTATTATTAAAATTACTGAGTGTTGTAGGTAGCGATAATAACTTAGTGCGCTTAGCGGTCATCTAGTGACTTGTCCCTCGTGGTGACTGCGTCGTCGAACTTCACCATGTAGGTAGTGCCCTTGTGCCAATGTGCTGTTACTTTTGCAGGCTGGAAATGAATATTAAATTATAAATATTTAAATAAAAAATAATGTATATTGAAGTTGTTAAAATTTTATCATAATCTGATCAATGGTTTCCGAACGAATGAAGGAGTTAAAATTTTATCATAATCTGATCAATGGTTTCCGAACGAATGAAGGATTTTCTGGAGTCGACAGCCGCAAGGGTTCCTCCAAAAAGCCACAGCAAAGCGTGGCTTGTGTGGGTTACATACTCGATAAAGATCGGCGGTAGCTTAATGGCTAAGGCATCCGTCTCGCAATCGTGAGGTCACGGGAATCCTACCCATTATACTACCGACGTGAACCCACTCCTATCATAAGCCTTTGAGCTTAGCTGGAGGGGTTAACGAGATTGCTAGTACCTAATGACTCTATCCCACATTGCTAGTTAACTTACTAGGAATGTGGGATTGTGGGTCCGACATTACTAGCGATCCTGTTAAACCCTCCAGAGTACTTATTCACGATGTTTTTCCGTGTCCACGGCAAGCCCATGCGAACTGTCAAAATCTTGTCATAATGGTAAATGGAGAGCTGCGCTTAGAAATGCATAAACGCGCATGCGCGGCGGACATTTTTGAGCGCGCCGCGCATACGCTTTGATGCATTTATGAGCACATCCCCATTTACTATTATGACAGTTCGCACGGGCTTGCCGTGTACACGGAATAAAAATCGTGAAGGACCCAGGTAAGCTAAATGGCTTGTTATAAATGTTGATAAACTTTCGCGATTTGTACACATTATTAAAATATATATATTACGGTTATTAGTCTTCCCGTGACCACGGCCGTTGCAATACGGTCGAAACGTCGGGCAACAAACAAGGTATTTTACCTTAAATTATTCACGCGATTAAGACCCGTAATATATATATTTTAATAATAAATGGTTTGTGTTGGAAATCTTGATAAACTTTCGCGATTGTATACATTATGAAAAAATATATATTACGGGTCGTAATCGCGTTAATTATTTTAGGTAAAATGCCTTGTTTATTGCCCGACGTGTCGAACGTATTGGCAATCACGGCCGTTGCAATACGGTCGAAACGTAGGTCAATAAACAAGGTATTTTACCTTAAATTATTCACGCGATTAAGACCCGTATTACCTATATATTTTCATAAGGCTTGTTGTTAGGTTAGGATCCAATTCCGCGACCCCAGGATTACGAGTCCGATGCCTTAACTATTAGGCTACTGTCGCTTTTTGTAATAAATCCAGTATATGAAGGGAAAAGTTATCTGGGCCGGGACTCGAAACTTCGTTCATCATAGGAAATTACAATTCGAAGGAGGTGATTACATAATGCGAGTCGCTCGTTCAACCAGCGCATGTGCAGTTGACTGTCACTACCTGGGCAAATGTACAGTCGGCCCTACGGTTGAAATCATTTGCACGTTATAAACAACAAGGTTGATTTCCCCTTGCATTTATGTACTGACAGTCACCAATTTCAACCTTAACGCTATTTTGAATGCAAAGGAAGCTTTGTCAAAACTGATAGACCACTTCCTTGGCCGACCATACCTACTTTATCCTTTTTATTAAGTCTACCTATTAGGATTTCGAATAGGCAGGAGGTTGGGGGGGGGGGGTCTTTAGGTAATAGTCATTCTGGGAAGTATTTAATAAGATTAGCCATCATGATCATTTTGTGAAGTGGCAAGTTCAGAATTTGTACCTTGGATATATGAAAGGATAAATAACTTACAAATCCACTTTTAGAGAGGACAGCTTCAATAATGCCAGCATTAAATGTAGCACAGTTTAAAGATCCTTTGTCTTTTGGCACACTAATGAATTTGTTGACCTGAAATTAAAATTAAGATACACATTATTTTCTTAAAAGTATAAAAACTCATTACCTGTACTTAAGAATAACAGTGTGCTCATTAAATAAAAAACCGGGCAAGTGCATGTCAGGCCACACACAATGTAGATGTGAATAATGTGGCTTAATAATTGGATTTTCTGTTGTTTTTATTTGATACTACTAACAACATTATACTTAAAAATATTTTTCCACATGAGGGGGTAGGTGAGAAAACAAAATCACATCCCCACTTTACATATAGGGGAGATACCCTCAAATAAATGATTTTAAAAATTTTATTGTCACTGTTGGCGTGAGTAATATGTGTATCCATGCAAAATTACAGCCTTCTAGCACTAACAGTCTCTGAGCTATTAAAGATATTTAATACACTTTTAAAATTGCCATTAATCATGAGAAAGTTGGATTACTGTTAACCAAGGTTTTCTTGATATATATAATACAAATACAATAAATGCATTTTTGAAAGATAGAAAAATTTGAAATCCAGACTCAGGAATCGAACCCGAGACTTCCGTAGCCAAACCGGGGCCAGAAGCGAACCACCTATCTGGACTATGTTATTAGATTTCGAATTTTTCTATCTCTTGTTGCTCGCGAAATTTAGGCCTTCGCAGTGACATCTAGTCGTTAGTTAAGGAACTATCACGGCTTTTGTTATTGCTTCGTTACAGAGAGCATTTTAACAAATTATGATGTCGCAGGCCGAATATTGAAGTAATTTTTATAGGCATTTCTTGCCAATAACTTTACAAATACAATAAATGCATTTTTGAAAGATAGAAAAATTTGAAATCCAGACTCAGGAATCGAACCCGAGACTTCCGTAGCCAAACCGGGGCCAGAAGCGAACCACCTATCTGGACTATGTTATTAGATTTCGAATTTTTCTATCTCTTGTTGCTCGCGAAATTTAGGCCTTCGCAGTGACATCTAGTCGTTAGTTAAGGAACTATCACGGCTTTTGTTATTGCTTCGTTACAGAGAGCATTTTAACAAATTATGATGTCGCAGGCCGAATATTGAAGTAATTTTTATAGGCATTTCTTGCCAATAACTTTACAAATACAATAAATGCATTTTTGAAAGATAGAAAAATTTGAAATCCAGACTCAGGAATCGAACCCGAGACTTCCGTAGCCAAACCGGGGCCAGAAGCGAACCACCTATCTGGACTATGTTATTAGATTTCGAATTTTTCTATCTCTTGTTGCTCGCGAAATTTAGGCCTTCGCAGTGACATCTAGTCGTTAGTTAAGGAACTATCACGGCTTTTGTTATTGCTTCGTTACAGAGAGCATTTTAACAAATTATGATGTCGCAGGCCGAATATTGAAGTAATTTTTATAGGCATTTCTTGCCAATAACTTTACAAATACAATAAATGCATTTTTGAAAGATAGAAAAATTTGAAATCCAGACTCAGGAATCGAACCCGAGACTTCCGTAGCCAAACCGGGGCCAGAAGCGAACCACCTATCTGGACTATGTTATTAGATTTCGAATTTTTCTATCTCTTGTTGCTCGCGAAATTTAGGCCTTCGCAGTGACATCTAGTCGTTTAAAATTACTTCAATATTCGGCCTGCGACATCATAATTTGTTAAAATGCTCTCTGTAACGAAGCAATAACAAAAGCCGTGATAGTTCCTTAACTAACGACTAGATGTCACTGCGAAGGCCTAAATTTCGCGAGCAACAAGAGATAGAAAAATTCGAAATCTAATAACATAGTCCAGATAGGTGGTTCGCTTCTGGCCCCGGTTTGGCTACGGAAGTCTCGGGTTCGATTCCTGAGTCTGGATTTCAAATTTTTCTATCTTTCAAAAATGCATTTATTGTATTTGTAAAGTTATTGGCAAGAAATGCCTATAAAAATTACTTCAATATTCGGCCTGCGACATCATAATTTGTTAAAATGCTCTCTGTAACGAAGCAATAACAAAAGCCGTGATAGTTCCTTAACTAACGACTAGATGTCACTGCGAAGGCCTAAATTTCGCGAGCAACAAGAGATAGAAAAATTCGAAATCTAATAACATAGTCCAGATAGGTGGTTCGCTTCTGGCCCCGGTTTGGCTACGGAAGTCTCGGGTTCGATTCCTGAGTCTGGATTTCAAATTTTTCTATCTTTCAAAAATGCATTTATTGTATTTGTAAAGTTATTGGCAAGAAATGCCTATAAAAATTACTTCAATATTCGGCCTGCGACATCATAATTTGTTAAAATGCTCTCTGTAACGAAGCAATAACAAAAGCCGTGATAGTTCCTTAACTAACGACTAGATGTCACTGCGAAGGCCTAAATTTCGCGAGCAACAAGAGATAGAAAAATTCGAAATCTAATAACATAGTCCAGATAGGTGGTTCGCTTCTGGCCCCGGTTTGGCTACGGAAGTCTCGGGTTCGATTCCTGAGTCTGGATTTCAAATTTTTCTATCTTTCAAAAATGCATTTATTGTATTTGTAAAGTTATTGGCAAGAAATGCCTATAAAAATTACTTCAATATATAATACATACTAGTGCATCCTTTTCTATGATGTAATATGTTCTCTCATCATCATTGGCATGTTCTAGTTTATCAGCTTCCTTGCCAAACAATACCTGAAAGTTAAATGGATATTATTTACCATGAACATTATCTATACTAATATTACAATGCTAAAGAGTTTGTTTGTTTGTTTGAATGTGATAATCTCAGGAACTACTAGGTCAAATTGAAAAAAATATTTTACTGTTAGATAGCCCATTTATCAAGGAAGGCTATAGGATAAATAACATCACACTATGACCAATAGAAGCAGAGCAGCAATAAAAATGTTTCAAAAACAGGGAAAGTTTAAGCGGACAAAGTTTCACAGGTCATCTAGTCTATAATAATATTAGACCTATATTAATCAAATTTGGTATTGGAAGTGATGTTACCATAGTACTATTACTTATTCTGTGGTGATGTATAGGAAGAGTCATAGTTACATTTGAATTTAGGAAGGGAGGGCACAGTGACCTTTCAATAGAGTAACTTAACATGGAAAGTACTGCCCACCTTATAGCAGATTTGTTTGAAATAATTGATATTTATATAATACCTTTAAACAAGCAATAATTGTATAAATATATTGAATTGAATTATCCAAAATTGACATTTGTTGATTTTGATTGAAACGTTCAATAACCTTTGTATAGTGGCTTACAAACACATGTTTACTTAATACTTCTTATAGTACTTCATTCCTATGGGATATAACTGATAATTAACAGGCATTCAGTCATGGGGCTCGACAGTCACTCATATAATGCCGTTCCATAATGTCCTCTCAAGTATAGGACCAATATAGTACTATTTTGAAATGTGTTCCTTGAGAAAGCTCATTAAGTGATAGACATAATTTATTGAAGAGTTCCCGGTGTGACTCCTATAGTTTGCCTTCTACATCAGATGAACAAAACTGGTGGTCACAATATTTGCAATGCTGGTAACAACCCAATTGCAATATTGATTTATACACAATCACAAAACCTTTGATAGATAGAACACCTCCAACAGCACAAATGGCAGCTTCGCTACTAGAGTTAGTTTTAGTAGATGGGCTGTAAATAGATAAGGTGTCAAACTTGTTCTGCAGTCAAGAGATCAACCTGTATTTTGTTTAAGCCATGATAGTTCTTTAACTATCGACTAGATGGCGCTGCGAGGGCCTAACTCGCGTGCATCAAGTTGAGATCTTGTAACTTAGTCCAGATAGGTGGTTCACTTCTGGCTCCGGTTTGGCTACGGAAGTCTCGGGTTCGATTACTAAGTCTGGATTTAAAAAATTTCTATCTTACAAAAATGCAATTATTGTATTTGTAAAGTAATTGGCAAAAAATGCCTATAAAAATTACTTCTGTATTTTGTTGTCTGTTCAGTCACTTCAGTCCTATCATGATTAGTAATATAGACTGTTTCCCCCATGTTGTTGGGATTGCTTTTAAACATATCAAACAATACAAAAAACATACTGAGGATAGTGAATTGGAGTATGACCTTACCTTCCATAAGGTAGACTTCACAAATAGCAGCATATTAAGTAGTTTAATTTCTCGTTTACTATTCCTTTCTCTAACAAAATATAGATCAAGAAGTCTGGTGCCTACATCTTGCCCTATGTCTGATAATCTGTAAAATAAACATGTTTTTATTACTTGTACTGTGTCTACAATATAACTGGGGAGGGCCAAGACTTCAGAACCATGTTTAATACAGCTGAAGGGTATAAACGGAATATAAATAACAAAAATTGGGTGTGGATAGAAGACTGTCTCTGTAGCGGAGTACGAGCTAATTTAGGACTCTAAAGAGGTAATACTTACTTGTTCTGAAGCTCATGAATAGAATGTGAACGATTCTGACAATACTGAACTATTTCTGAGAATAAAAGAGCATAAAACGCCAATGAAACCTCCCCTTTGCCTTTGCTTAGAGGTTTATCTAGAATCGACGATTTGGAACGACCAGACGACATTATTCTTATTGTTTATTTGTTTTAACCAATTGCGATAAGCATAAGACTCTCGAGCAAAGAATATATGTACTCTCTACCGAGAGCTCTCGAGTTAATTTCACTTATATAGGAGCTGCACAAAACGAAACCTCGTAAAGATTTGTTTTTGATCGAAAACTAAATGCGACAATTTTATCTTTATTATCGTTTGTCTCACTTATACTTGTAAATTAATGTATATTGCTGTCCCTTTTGTAGGCTACACATACACACCAGAAAAGTCATGGACAAACAATGGGTTGTTAAATGTCAATTTGACAGTTCGTACCAAATGTTTTTGTGGAACCAAGGGTTTTAATCCCTCACTATACCTCCATGGTTCACCGTCTGGAAATTGTATTTTTCTGTTCATTGCCGTCCGGTTATGACTTTATGGCAATATTTACCTTTTCATCTAATGTAATAAATGAAATGTGTGTCTTAATTTAATTATATGGTTTAAGAAATTTATTTCCTCATAACAATAATTCACTTACTTACTGAGAAACAATATTCATTAACTTGAGTGTACATTAACATTAATAATTAATACTAATTTAAAAAATCACAAAACTTAATATGATAGTTATTATCTAAATGCTACAATATTATTTATACCATTCAGTAAGCTCAAATTAATAAAGACGTACCTACCTGCGCTCGACGATGGGTCAAGAAAGATTGTCTGGCCATTTATCGATCGAACACGACATAGCAGGGCAGCATATGTCTTATGATAGCCTTTCTCGATGTTAAAATAATGTTTAGAGACAATGGTACCTTGGCACACACTGTGTACAGAAAGCCAAGGTACACTGACAGGTACTTACATGCTGACTCGCACCACCATCCAAGACATCTGCAATCCGTGGTATCACCGCTGAAAAATAGAGCATAGGACATTTGTGACCCTGAACATTTAGAAACATGTTCAGGAGGTACTAAAGCGAAACAGAGGAAGCACACGACGTACAAAGAGGACAGACTCCCGACCGGAGGTTGACAGGGCTCCAGCTTTTCTACCGTATGTGAAAAGAGTGACGGGCAAAGTTAGAACAGTACTGCAGAAGTACTCCACTAAGACTGTATATAGTTCGAACTCCAAGGTAGCTAAGCACCTACATATTCTTAAGAATATAATACCTCTACAGACACCTGTTCCTACATAGGACAACCCAAGCGCACAATAACAGAAAGGGTTAAGGAACATATACCGACTGAGAAAAACCGACAGACAAACAAGTCAGCAATAGCGGAGCACTTGCTGGATGCAGGAACCAATCACTGGATTTATCTACACAAACCACAGGTCCTCTCCACTGACCGTCACTATTAAAACTATATAGACTCCAGGATGGCGAGGGAAGCGGTTGAAATAAAAAAAACATGTCAATTTCAACCGAAAAGATGGATACCGTTTGTCAACATAGTGGAATGCCGTGATCAGCAATTGTATACACCGCCGAACAAACATTACACGTCAATGTGCAGGTGACCTTGGTGTTGTGTGTTGAAGTACCTACCGACAGTTCTGTAATAGTGAGAGAAAAAAAAATCTAGCGAGGGTAGTTTCCGAAACCCGCGCTTCACGGAGGCGACGCTGAGCTGAACCAGTTTACCCGTGACCACGGCCGTTACAATACGGTCGAAACATCAGGCAATAACCAAGGTATTTACCTTAAATATATTATTCACACTACTAAGACACGTAATATATATATTTTCATAATGTGTACAAATCGCGAAAGTTTATCAACATTTAGAAAGTGAGCTCACACATGTTCAGGAGGTATTAAAGCGAAACGGATACAGAGGAAGCACTTTGCTATATGCCATATACTTTTTTTTAATCACGTAGTTCGCTATGAAAAAAAACGCGTAAAATTAATCTTGAAGTAATGAAAAATGAAATGAAATAAAATTTATTCACCGAAAGAATTTACAATCTGCACTCGTTACTTCTGCCAAACTGTATAACAGTTTGTTGGCAGTAAGCAGTTTGCCTTGTATCTACTACTGTAGTTTAGTTTGTACTGATCAGTATTTGGTATCATTATGCTAGAATCCCGTGATCATTTATGAAAGTGATTGCTCTTAAAACACGAATTTTTGTGAGTAATTCCATTTTGCCGAGACGCCCAACTTATAGCAGGCCACTCAGAAAGTTTTGCGAAACAAAGTTTTTATGTATAAGACACTGGCCACTAGTAATTATTTTGAAAACTTTGGTTAATTATGTGTAAAATCCCATTGTTCTAAAATACTATTGTTCGAATTTCAAATTTCGCTCCACATTTTTTCGAGAGCCAAATTAAATTATCGTGTCTCATTTAAAAATGGATCTGCATCGAGAACATTTTCGTGCGACGATTTTCTACGTTTTTTAATGTGGCCTAAAACCTGATCAGTGATTTGATCGAATTGAAATGGCTTTTATGGATGAAAGACCTTCAAAAGCAACCATTTACCGTTGGCATATAGAGTTCAAGGGCGGTCGCCTTACTTTGGGGGATGAACAAAGGAGAGGTCGTTCTACGATGGCTGTGACTAAAGAAAGTGTGCTGAAAGTAAAAAAAAGAATTCATGAAAACAGGAAGCGTTCACAAGATTCTACATGAGCACCTTCGCTTGAGGAGGATAGTTTCGCGCTGGGAGCCGCACAACCTCAGCGGAGCTCAGAACCAGCCCCGTGTGGGGTGCACCACCACACGTGATATGATTCAAAAATTTGAAGCAGGCTGGTCTCAGCGCGTTTACGACATTATGACACGTGATGAATCCTGGATTTATCAATACTATCCAGAAACAAAGCGTAAGTCGACAGATTGGCTGTTTCAAAACGAATCGACGCCTACGAAAGTGAAGCGTATCTAAAGCGTATCGTTTCTTCACTTTGACGGGGTATCTGGTTTCAATTCCATTACGAGATCAAAGCAGCATCAACGCTGAATTGTATACCACAAAATGCATGCCAGAAGTTTTGTCCGCAATGAGCAACAAGCGACCGAACACCGAGCTCCGCGGGGTACTGCTACACCATGACAAGGCGCCCGCGCACTCATCGCTAAAACGAGGTAAGTACTATAACTATTTAATATACGGGAATTAACGCGCATTGTTTATCTTAACATCGCTGCGAGAGTCCGCTTGTGACCAGGGGCCTTACCCGCTTTCTTTGAAACGAACATTCTATAACGAACAAAATTTAAACGAAGGTTCGAATGGTAAGCTACTCTAATTCATTTTCCAATACACACACAAATTTCGTATTTCATGGTCAATTTTCGTGAACGAATGGATTGGATTATTGTTGCTAGCTCTAGATTTTTCTGTTTCTTTTAATTTATTCTTCAAATGGCAACACTAGTATTTTAAGAGCTAAAAGTGCCTTGTCGATTTGTCGATTGATTGATATCTTAAAAAATAGGTCTTTTTTTCCCTATTAAACTATGTAAACACGATCAAGATTGTTAGTCCAGAAAAAAAGTAATCAGTACTCAAAAATATTAACATTTTACGTTCCGTCTTACATAAGAAATACCGTTTCTCTAAATTCGTATCAAAAATGTAAAAAAAATGTTCTCTATTGTTTTTTTGTGTTCATTATTTGAATATTAATTAGATTTTAGTTTTATTTGGCCTTCATACAACATCAGTAATTAAAAATAATATATTTTTATATACGATCAATTTCATAGGAGAAACGGAACGTCCTCTAACGTTGTGACATTGTCAAAAAAAATCTTCAAACCAATTTCATCAAACCATTAGAACTTGTTCTGTTTCTTTTTGTTTCTTTGTATTCTAGCAAAGAGTATAATAATTTCCAATCGATGAAAGTTGAGCCATTGCCATGGGTACATGGGGTTGTTTCAGTGGAAAATACATAAACATTATCTGAGATAAATCGATATCACGATCTAGTACAAAATATGTACAAGAGTTTGATCTACAAATCTTTGATCAGCAATTAGATATCTCCATTCACAGTAAGTATTGTGATTTTCCTTGACTGCATTGTTTAGTCGATTGTATATTTGTGCATTCAGATGATAGAACTTTCTTACCAAAAGCTATAATTACGTGAGGCGTACGTTTAAATTTACATAATTCATTTTCAGATGACTGATGAATACTACATTTGTGAGGTATTCGTTATCTTAGCCATGCAAGCTGTGAATTGTGATCGGAGTGGAGACTATGTTAGGAGTGTTGCGGTGTGCAAGTCCCTGTCCGTTGTGGTCATAAGTATAGAAGTCTGTGTGCTATGTGGACTGTTGTGCTGAAGTGTTACTTAATTGGTTAATTCTAATCCAGTCACCTTGGCAGGATCAGCAGGTATGTTTACATGAAAATAGATTTTTTATTTATTCTTAGGGTTTTTAAAAATAAACTAGATAAGTTTAGTAATCCATTTTTAATATTGTGGTTTTACAGATATCACTGACTGATTGTTCATGTCAAGCTTGTTTTATGCATCTTAGAAGACATGTTATTTATAACCGGACACTTGATAAAGATCAAAGAAATATTGTTGCCGATGTTGAATCACAAGAACCGAATGCTGATATTGAGTTACAAATCGTTGCTAGTCAACTTGGCAATGCCAGATAAGGAACCATTGTTGAGCTAAATATTGAAATCAATTAAACTGCAATAAAAATAATCTGCTATTTTATTTGACTGTAAAATAAAATTGTTACCTCTCTTTTCCTATCCTGTGTATTCTCACTTTATTTATATGAGCTAGGCACTTTAGATAGTACCTACTTAGTTATGTTTTACATAACTAAGTAGGTGCCTAGCTCAAAATTCAACACTGAACCTGCTGTAAATACTAACATCACAATCATTATATTATATAGTTGATTGTTCCCAATCGTCAGTGTCAGATTTATCTAGTCTACTCTTAGGGTTAGCTACCATCTTCCGTAGGGGTAATGCTTAAATGACTAATAGATATCTACTTAATATCGCTTTTAATCTACCAATTTACAGGTAAGTAGCAAGTACCTACTCATTGCGTATAAGCAGATACAGAATTAGGTCGGTTGTTAATTGTAGTGACAGTTAACTTCAAAATGTTATCATTTTAGGATCAAAATGACTCTATAAATGGGATTCGCAACTTCCGAGCTCATCGAGGCACTTCTCAATTTATTTGATGAGCACAAAAATCTAGCTCGCAGGAATTGATTATTAATATTTATTTGATTTCTTCACTTTTGACTGAGTGTCTTCAAAAGAGAAGAAATCAAAGAATTATTATTTCTTTTCTCACTCTTTTCTTGACTGAGTCTTACAAAGTCAAAGTCGGAAATTAGTCTGTAATTTCCTACAAAATCTAGGCAGGAAATTATGTCAATATATAATTAATTGCCGAAGCGATGGCGGTTTCTTCTACGCAATGAGCGTTCTTTAGGCTGAGCAGCTTCAATTAAAAATAATCTTCAGCCATAATAATTGCTTTTAACATAATTCTTAATAAAAATGTACCACGACGAAAATCAAACGGTAGCACTTTTGGTTTCGTCAATTTTAGGTTATAATTCCGAATAATTCACCTGTCAAATTCTAAATTTCGTTCGGTGCATAAGGAATTAGAGTAGGCTTAGAGAATTTATATGTCAAACAATTTTCGTTTCAATGAAATTCGTGAACCAATAGAATTGGGGTAGGAAAGCTACGAATATTCTATAGAAACTTTGTTTTTCGTTGAAATAGAGTAGGCCTCCAGGGCCGGTGCAACCTGGTCGAAACGTCAAGCAATTTTAAGGTAAACAATGCGCGTTAATTCCCGTATAATAAATAGTTATAATCATGCAACGCGGATGTAAGTATTTCCTGGACACCACACCGGTCAGACTCCTCCTAACAGTCCTAATCTGGCACCGTGTGACTTCTTTTTATTCCCTAAAACAAAAAATCACCTGAAAGGGATAAAGTTTTCATAGCCGAAAGATGCGCTAGCAGCGTTCGAGAAGGCCGTGAAAGAGGCGGCGGCGGACTGGAAAAAATGTTTGAAAATTGGCTCAGACGCATAAAACTTTGTATACGAGTAAATGTATGTAGTATGGTAAAGAGTTCTTTGAAAATATTTAATATAAAAGTTAGTTTTTTTAATAGTCTCAAAACTTTCTGAGTGTCCCACGTATAAGGAACTCGCCTAATTTTTAGGCGTTCTCTGACCTTTCTTCTAAACTTTAGAACTATAGGGCACTGCACCGAGCTAAAGGAGCGCGAAAACAGGCTTTTATTTGCACAAGGCGCTGAAATGAGAGAGAACTTGTGGTGTTACGGGAGGATCTATACGTGAAGAAGCACCTCGCAAGTGAGCAAGATAAGGACAGTCAGTGCTGCACATAGTGCTGTACTGTTTGGCCTTGCGTTTGGATTATATTTCCACTTATCATCAGGTGGAATGAGAGTCATTTGCTTACCTATAAATAAAAAAAGATATCAGCCTGGGGAGGTTTTTCGAGGTTTCCTGAATCACGTAGGTACCTAATCCGACAGTCAGTAGCCAAGCATTGTACCTACAGTTGGATCAACGCAACTTGACCGGTTTCAATGTTCATAAGTTAAGAAAGTGTTATGAATCATAACACTTTCGCGCATGTCATAGAGACGCGTCCCTAAAATTACTTACGAAACCGATTAATTATGGTTATTCGATTAAAAATACTAACAAATTTTAATTCAACAATATAAAAATACTATAAAGATGAGTTCGTAAAAGTTTAAATTTAGAACAGTTACAGTAAATACTAAAGAAAGTTTGAAAAACAATTTCTTTACGAAAAAAAATCATGATTAAGACCATACACTTAGGATATAATAACGTAATTAAGACAGTGTAATGCGTAATGGCATCTCTAATTCTCTTGGTTTAGTTACCGCCCCCGCCTCCCGCTTTCTGTCACCTTTTACTACTAAAAAAAGCATCTGCGCAACCACTTTTCGCGAACATCAATCCGGTCAAGTTACGTTGATCCTACTGTACGTACAGTAGGTTAGTATATGTAGTAGGTACGAGTAGCATGTAACTGCGTAAGTATATATGCTCACCTAATTAGTTTTATTTATAAGCATGTTACGATATAAAAGTATTAAAATCATATTACAACTGTGTAATGTAATTAAGAATGATATCCGTACTTGATATCTAATGTGTCAGCTCTAATTACTCTTAAATTAGGTCATCTACTTGACCTACTGTCTAGCGTGATCTTAATTACTAATGCGCAATTTATGTAATAAATAATAGATATCTCGTTTACTTATATAAACTGCGCATAAAGAATAGATAGGGGTCCGTACACCGTAGCAAGTAGAACGTCAGACAAAATTTGGAAGAGAATGATTCTACATTTTAATGCCAAGTTCGCAAGAGTAAAGCCGTGATTTTTTAAGATGCCAATTGTTACAATATATTTGTACCTTAATAGGTTATCAGTTATGCCAGTAAGATGGTGGAATTTAAAATTTAATTTAAGATTAAATTATCTAATACACCATGTCAAATGTTTCCCGCGCGATTTTAAACCTTTTAGATGATAATGACAAGGCCGACCAGTCACCCCAAAGTAGCACCCGATCACGAGTATGACGCATGGGTCGTCCATCAACCCCTTCGCCATATTGGAGAGAAGGAAGACGACCCGGCATTACAACTCATAGAAACGAAAATAACCTAAAATAATTTAAAGAAGTAGGTACGTTCGCTAGTTACCGTTAGTAACAATTTCAATTATAGGCTAGGTATTTTGTAAATTAGAATACAAACAAAATTTTAAATGTAACACACATGAAATGAAATGTAGTTCAGACCCATGAATCAAACCTGAGACCGATCAAAGGCATCTGAACATTTGCATAAAATATATATCCTTATATATAGAACATACTTCGTCTCAATGAATTGCCCTTTTTTTGGTTTAAAGCCAGCTAGACTAACCTGCTTCTCTAGCAGAAGAAAGCCTGTAGTGGAAATATGTCGAATACTGTGATAACTTTCTCCAAGAAGGAGGCCAAAAAAATCCCTAGTTAACACAGAAGGACGATAAAGAAGCGACCTACAATGTCGCCTCTGTGTTCTTCCCCGACCATAGACAGACAGCTATTTTTGTTCGATAAAGACCTCATGTGCGATAGTGAAAAGTAGGTCTAACATTAGGTACGGCCGGTGTATTAGCAGATTACAACAATATACGTTAGATATCTAATATACAGGGTGTATTTTTGAAACGGGTCAGTAAGGGCAAGTACCTTAACCGTTGCAGTTACAGCACAACGTTCTTAGAAGACCTTCCCTAACTTTTTGACATACTTTGAACTGCATTCACAGATTTTGTAAAAAACTTACAGTTGGCAAAAAAAATGCAAAAAGTCCAAAAAATTTTTTTTTATGCCAATCGATTCTATTTTATGTGGGGATCAAAAAACTCTATGAAACCATTTTAGCTTTCAGTACTAGAAAAGACAGAAATCTCCAAAAACGTTTCCCATACATTTCCTACGGAAATATGATAAATCAACTCGAAACTCATAGGACAGGTAAAATTTTAAACTTTTTTAAATAAAAAAAATCATTTAAACATTTTAGAAATTGGTTTATGAAATAAATTGCTCAAAATGATTTCCATTTTCACGAATACATAAGTCTATCCTTTTTTGCACTGAACGAATGGCGGCTAATAATGTTCTGGGATGAATATTACGTAAAATGGTCATTAATGCATCCTTGAGCTCTTGAACACTGGCGTACGTCGTCTTATACACCTCGTTTTTCACGAAGCCCCATAAAAAAAAATCAAGTGGTGTTAGATCGGGGCTACGAGGTGGCCACTGTGTTGGACCATGTGTACCTATCCACTGTGTACCGAATAGGCGGCTCAAATTGGAACGTGAAAGGTGACTGTTATGTGGCGGAGCACCATCTTGTTGAAAATGAACTTTTCGCAATTCCGACAGGGGCCATTCGTCCATCTCGTTTTCAAGATGGTGTAAAATGACTTCATTATACATGGCAGAATTCAGTTTCCCTTCATAAAATTCCACCATTATAACTCGATTGGACATTATACCACACCAACAGTTGAATGAGAAGCGAACCTGATTATGACTTGCCGTAACTCTTAGTGGATTTTCTTTGGACCAATAGTGGTGATTTTTTCTGTTGTACATACCGTTATTGGAAAAATTCGTTTCGTCTGACCACAGTATGTAATTTAAAAATTCATGATCTCTGCTTATTTTTCCTCTTAGCCACCTGCAAAAAGTAAGCCTTCGAACATCATCACCCGGATGTAACACTTGAACTATGCGCCCATATCGATAGCACTTGTAGCCGTATTTCTTCCATATCTTTATCACAAGGGAGTGGGATACACCTACTTCAAAGGCGACATGCCTGGACGATACCTCTGGATATGCTTCGACATAAGTCAGAACCGCAATCTCCGTGTCCATGTCCACACGAGGCTGCCGCTTTCTTTTGAAAGAACCCTGCAATTCCAGGTTTTTCAAAAGATTTCTAATAACCTTTCTTGTTGGCACATGTCGCAACGGATACTTATTGCGGTACCACACTAATGCAGCTCCCGCATTTCGATTATTGACAAAATACGCTTCTAATAAGTCAATTTTTTCACGATTAGAAGACATTTTAGCGAAAATCCTTAATTAATAATAACTCATACGAAGTTTCTCAGCTGACACACAGATTTTCGAATGAAATTCGAAATTTGAAGGTAAAAATTATTTTTATTTACTTTACAGTCAATTCTACCCACTTCCTGGCCATAACAAAAAGTTCGACCATCGTAGAAATTTGTTTCTGTTGCCGAAATGTATGGGAAACGTTTTTGGCGATTTCTGTCTTTTCTAGTACTGAAAGCTAAAATGGTTTCATAGAGTTTTTTGATCCCCACATGAAATAGAATCGATTGGCATAAAAAAAAATTTTTTGGACTTTTTGCATTTTTTTTGCCAACTGTAAGTTTTTTACAAAATCTGTGAATGCAGTTCAAAGTATGTCAAAAAGTTAGGGAAGGTCTTCTAAGAACGTTTTGCTGTAACTGCAACGGTTAAGGTACTTGCCCTTACTGACCCGTTTCAAAAATACACCCTGTATACGTCGAACCCAATACACTTTCGAATCGTTGAGAAAGTGGTGACCGATAAGACGTGATCGGTATTAAAAATAGAACTACCCCACACTTGCGTGTCGCTCAAGTCGACTGCGGATTATAAGATTATCTAAGTTGTAAGGCTAGGTTGCATTAATACATTTCGGTCAAAAGTAGACAGTGCTATTTTTAAACCAAGGGTGTTATAAGGTCAGGATCCAGGATCATGCTCTGGGGCGAAGGGAGGAGACGAAGCAAGGAGTGAGGGAAAGAGTCGACTTGGCCGGTTGGTTTGTGCCTTGTAGAAACCTAG
The DNA here is from genome assembly GCA_945859575.2 of Herminia tarsipennalis. Lineage (NCBI taxonomy): Eukaryota > Metazoa > Arthropoda > Insecta > Lepidoptera > Erebidae > Herminia > Herminia tarsipennalis. The sequence continues at coordinate 2,341,156 of OX243843.2, read as the reverse complement.
TTTAATCGTAATGAGTAATAGTAGGTAGGTATAATAATATTCTAAGAGAACCGATTGGCCAGAAAGAACCAACAAGAAAACTAGACCGATTCGGGCCAGTTTAAATAGTCGCCATTTTTGGTATTACGGTAGTTATCGTGCATATAAGTTGCCAAAATAGAGTGCGATTAACTATTGTTATTTTTTTTATACCACACTGTTTAATACACCACGTTTTAATGACTGTCCATTATTGGGCAAAGTGCTGATGGTTTTTAAAAACGATTTTTAAGCGAAATCAAGAAATCACAAAAAAATCGTCGAGCGAGCGTATATATTTTAATATTATATTATTATTAGAGGTCGGTCACTAACACGGTTAATGTTTTTTGTGCTTAAACTGTGCACACAACACATTAACTTAAAATATAACCCATATCGAGATTATTATCGACTGCCTCTGTGGCGCGGTGGAAGCGTGTCCGACTGCTACGCAAGAGGTCGTGGGTTCGATCCCCACCCAGGATAAAACTTTGTGTGATGAGCACGATGGTTTATTCTGTGTCTGGGTGTTATTTATCTATAATATGTATGTATTTAGAAATATATAAGTATGTTTATCAGTTGTCTGGTTTCCATAGTACAAGCTTGCTTAGTTTGGGATCAGATAGCGTTGTGTGAGTTGTCCTAAGATATTATTATTATTATTACCCATGATACAAAAGGAGTTAAATAATTAATAATTAAAAACGGATGGACGAATTTCTATGCATAGGCGGATCCTGGTGGTGGGGGGGGGGGGGCGGCACGGGAGCAACACCCCCCCATTCCCCCTGTCGTGCCCGCAATTTATACTTGACCGATCTTGGGAAGGTGAAACGAAATGGACTCTCTCCCCCGCCGTCGTAAGCATGTTAAATCCGGCACTGCCATTTGCCTATCGTGCCCCCGCCCCCTCTAATGAAATCCTGGATCCGCCCTTGTCAGGTTCATTTTAATAGAAAACTAGTCCAGTAGTTTTTATACTGATAAGTGAAATTATGAATGTCAAACTATCTAGTTTTGACTTTTCGTTTCATGTATCTTTTATTTCAAATTTTGGACTAGAACTAGTTGGTAGATCTGGTAGATGGTAGCTATCTACCAACTAGTTCTAGTCCAAAGTTTGAAACTTGGAACAAAATAGGTAAATCTACAGAAAAGTTTGTAGATTTGGCAACACTGGTGTAGAGGCCTCGCTCGCGCTTGCCAATAGCTGCTTAGATCATTCAAACTACCGACAAAACCACTCGCCGAGAGTGAAGTGCAGCGAGTGTCTACGAAGCGAGGCGAGCGCGCACGAGTCGATACGAGCGGTCTCTCTTCACTCTCGCGCTCGCCATCACTCGGCGAGTGTGATGTGTCAGCCTCACCAGCTTGTCTATTTGCACAAAAGACACTTGACGTCTCTACAATTTACTTGATGTTACTACAGTAGGTACTCAACTTTGTCCAATGATCACACTATTACACTAGCTACAAAATTAACTACGCCACTAGTTCTTCGTCGATTAGTTCCTGCTGCTTCCAGTTCGTGTCGGTGGCGCTGCTGAAGCCGGCTTCCAAGGACCATGAATAAAACTGCAGCTTGATGACGAAGACAAGTTGTATTCATATGCTGATGTTTTAGCGACATGTATTGGTAGTTTGGTCAGTTACAGGTTTATATTAAAATAATAAATTACAATATTAAATAAACATGGCTGCCGCAAGACGGCGTGACGTTAGTTTGATGTTTACATTTGAAGTGCCTGTAGTGGGGCAGTGAGTCTAATTCAGCAGTCTAAAATGTAGTGATTACTTACTCTGTGCAGCAGTCTTAGTCGAGCGGTCGAAGCAACAACACGTCTTCCGATAGACTTGTCGCTATTTTATAGTCGTAGTAGCGTTGTAATGCGTCAGCAGGGTCAGTGATGCAGTAGCATTTGTGTAATCGATATGATTAGAACTATATACGGACGTTACCTTGCTCGAGGTATTCGCGTTCATATGATCGATTACCACAATGTTTATTCGAATACTTAGCCGCTAATATGCTATACGGCCACCCTGGCACTTTGACATATTTTAAAATAAAACCATCGAGAACTAACAAAAACTTTACTTCATATTAAGCATTATTTTAACAGCGTACATTATAAGCTACTCAAATAAAACAAACCGTGAACATTAGATTAAAACAACAAATATTTTCAAAAATTACGTTCATTTTTCGACATTCCTAAATATTGTCTATGGTCTACATTATATTCTTGTTTATTTTTAATCTTATGTAATTTTTTTTTTTTTTTTTTTTCCTCTGTAAAGAGTAAAAGTTTTACTCTTTAAAATATTACAATCTAACATTGGAGCTAATAAGTAATTTTATGTTAACTTAAACTGCTAAAATACTTAATCTAAGAAATTATCCATTGATTTTTCTTAGTGTCTGATAAATTGATAACACTTTGTTCTTGTGTTTTAAATGTGAAGCACTGTCACTGTCACTATTTTTCTCACTTAACACTACACTAACTCAAATGGCTTAGTTCTTTTGAGTCTTCGTTTTAAGTCCGTACAATCGAGGAGTTGGATAGCCTCAAGATTGACATGGCTATGAAGTCTTTTGTCATGAGCTTCTGCGAATTTTCGAATCACTTGATCTACGAATTCCACTTGTAGGTCCCGGTGAAGATCGTTATTGCGGATATACCAAGGTGCACTTACAATGTCTCTTAGCACTTTGTTTTGAAAGCGTTGGATTATATTTCTGTTACTCTGTTTGGTACAGCCCCAAAGCTGTACTCCATAAGTCCATATGGGCATAAGGACTTGTTTATATATTAAAAGTTTGTTAGGGATTGACAAATTGGAAGTCCTTCCGATTAGCCAATACATCTGTTTGTAGAGAATATCTAGTTGTTCTCGTTTCTTTTTGACGTGAGCTTTCCAACGTAGTTTCACGTCAAGAGTCATACCGAGATACTTAGCCGTATTAGCATATGGGATAGTCTGGTTATTAATATATATTGGATGGTATTGCGGTTTCCTGTTGGTAAAATCGATATGAATCGATTTTGATTCATTTAGTTTAATGTGCCACTTTTGGGTCCAGTTATACACTTTTCTAACAGCTGTTTGGACATTTTCTACAGCTTCCTTATGAGAATTACCTACAGACATTATGGCCGTGTCGTCAGCGAAGGTTGCAATAGTGTTGTTTTCTAATTCTGGGATATCAGAGGTGTATAATAGGTACAGGACCGGCCCTAGCACACTTCCCTGCGGTACCCCAGCTTTTATTTCCTTAAGTTCGGAGTAGGCATTTTCCTGTCTGATCCTGAACATTCTGTTTGATATATAAGACTCTAATATATCGGCAAACTGTTTGGGCAGCATGACGTTTAGTTTATATATCAACCCTTTGTGCCACACTTTATCAAAAGCTTGCGCAACATCTAAGAAGACAGCAGAGCAAACCTTTTTCTCTTCTAAACTTTTTTCTATAACGTTTACGATTCGGTGTATCTGGTCTATTGTCGAATGTTTCGCCCTGAAGCCGAATTGATGGTCAGGTATTAGGTTCCGTTCCTCAATTAATGGCTTAAGTCTTTTCAGCAAGAGCTTTTCAAATAATTTTGACATAACAGGCAATAAGGAAATAGGCCTGTAGGATGTCGTTTCCTCAGGGGGTTTCCCAGGTTTTACGATCATAATTACTTCTGCTACTTTCCAGATTGAAGGTACATGCTTTAGCCTGAAAGTTGCATTGATGATATTTGTTAGTTTAACTAGAGCTTTCCGGGGCAGGTTTTGAAGGATTATTCCTGTGATAAGGTCATAACCTGGAGCTTTTCTAGTATTAATATTTAACCTTATTTCATTTTCAACTTCCTTCGGTGTTACAAATTTAATTTCTAGTTGGTTGTGCTGAAGATTATGATGGGTTATATCTTCAGTGAGTCCTTCATTGGGTTGAAATATCGATTGTAAATGTTGCGCAAATCTTTTAGCTTTTTGCTCATTGTTGGTGGCCCACTTCCCATTTTCTTCCCTTATTGGAGGGAGTGAAGGAATTGGGCGTTTCAATTTCTTGGTTGCTTTCCAGAGTGAGTAATTGGTATTACGGTCATTGGCCAGAGCATCCAAATATTTTTTTGTCGAGTCATTTTTGAACTCTTGAATTTTTCGTGTCAGTAGTTTCGTGAGATAGTTTAGAGTCTTTTTATCGTTCGGTGATCTTGTCTGTTGCCATTTTTTTCGCTGTTTTCTTTTATCCCTCAATAGGGTTACAATATATCGGGGATATTGATTTTCTTGTAATTTCTTAGCGATTTCGGGTGTGTTTTGCCATGCTGACTGTTGAATATCTGAAGTAAATTTCTCTGTTTCAAAATCAAGTTGTTCAGCATTTCGAATGGGTACTTTAAGATTTATTTTTGATTCTAAATCTATTCGAAAGCTTTCCCAATCTGTTTTGATATTTACAAGGCTAGGGTTGTTTTCTTTTAGCAATATATTTTCACTGAGTGTCAGAATTATAGGTGAGTGATCGGAACTCATATCAAAACCTTCTTTGATACTCACATGGTTGCGTGAGATATTTTTGAAAATAAAAAAATCTACTAGATCTGGTATTTTCTTTGGGTCCGTCGGCCAATATGTTGGTTTTCCTGTAGATAGTACGTCACATTTAGTTTCTGTCATAGCACTTAGTAGTGCTCGACCCTTTGGATTGTTTAATCTAGAGCCCCAATGCGTGTTTTTGGCATTGAAGTCGCCTCCAAGAATAAACCGATTTCCCAGTTTTTGTAGAAAATTAATGTATTGTTCTTTTTTTATAGAATACCTTGGTGGACAATATATTGCTGAAACAGTGATGGTTGCATAGCGTTTGGTTTCGATTTGTATTGAAACAGCTTGTATTTCATGTTCTTCCCATATCATGCTTTGATAATGTGAAATATTTTCTTTTATGATCACGGAGCTGCCTCCCCTTGCACAGTTGTTAGGGTGAATAGCGTGATATATCTTGTAGCCTTTTAGCCTGATAAAAGATTGTTTTGTGAAGTGAGATTCAGAAATCAGACACACGTCGATGTTTTCTCTATCTAAGACAACTTGCAACTCATGCTGATGTTGAAGTAGTCCATTTGAATTCCAGTTCATAATTTTTAGAAAGATATTCATGACCGCTGTTTAGGCATAGCATCTGTAGCGCTATGTTCTATTTTCTTAAGGCGTTCATCAAATAATGACATAAACTTAAGTATTTTGTTTATGTTTTGTTGCAAGTCTGAGTCATTGTTTACACTGTTCGTGGATTTAGACACTGTTTGTGCATATGTTTTATCGGACCTCGTTTTGCTAGACTGGCATGGTTGCAGTGCGACCGTGACCTTCCTTGGTTGCGTAGTGCTTGTGTCAGCATTCTTATTATTACTATTATGCTGTATGATTTTTTTCTTTAAGTTTTTATTTTTAAAACTTTGCAGCTCTTTGGCTACTACACAGCCTCTGTAATTTGCGGGATGTTGTTCACCACAATGTATACACTTAGGTTTGTCTGTTGCCGGTTTTTGGCAGTCTTTTGTAAGGTGCTTGCCGACACACTTAACACACCTCGGCTCTTTCGAGCAATATTTCTGCGTATGCCCGTACGCCTGGCATCGTTTACATTGGGGAATTAATTTTGGGGTTTTTAGGGGCTGGATTTCAACTTTACATCCTAAAATATTTTGAATACTATAGATTTTATTTATATCCTGGTTATTTTTGAATGTAAGTATGAATAAATTCAGAGGCTCTTTATTTTTCCACTTAAGTTTATTAACTGCGGATTCTATTTCATAGCCTTTTTTCTGTAGATCCTCAATAATCCTTTCAGGCTTGCATGTGAAATGTAGTTTTTTAGCAACTACTCTAATGGGCCGATCCTGCTTATTCTCATAAGAATGCCACAAACAGTTATTGGAAGACAGGTGTTTGGTAATCAGCCTGTATGCTTCCTCGTTGTTGGCATTCACTTTAACGCTGTCTCCATGCAGCATTTTTACGGTGAAAGGATCACCTGACAATCCCGCTACAAGAAAGTCGTAAAACTTTTGGTAGTTTTCGATACCGTCCACTATAACGGGGGGAGGCCGGGGACTCTTTTTTATTTTATTTTCTTGGGTGTCCTCACATGTTAGTGAAGATTTCGAAGCGGGTGATGGTGTTGAGTTGAGTTTTCTTTTCTTTCGATTTTTAACTCGCACCCACTCCGTTTCCTTGGCTAGTTCTTCTTCATCAGTGCAATATTCAGCACGTTCTGAAGAAGTATTGGTTACTTCTTTCACGGAAGATTGTTTGAGTTGCTGATTTTCTTGCAACAGTTGCCCAACCTGTTGTTGAATAATGTTCAGTTGGTCTTGCAATTCTTGGACCTGAAGTTTCAGTTCTTCTTTAGCGATTTTTTCTTGTTGGTAATAGTTGTACAATAAACGTTCATTTTCAGATTTGAGCGTAATGTTTAGCTTAGCAGGGGATGTACCACTAGCCATTTTGATTGAAAGTTTTTTATAATTTACCTATCAAATAAATTAAATCATCTAACTAATAACACCGTGATACGCGGAAGTAGGTCATCGCGACGCGCACTACCGACCGTGGGCGCACGGCAGCGAGCGCGGGCGCTGCTGCGTATGCACTTTATCTAGAGCACGAGAGCGTTGCAATCGACACGTTCGCTCTGCTGAGAATCAAAACGATGACTGAATGACCTGATTATGTAATGACCTTAGTATATTAAAAATTATGTAACATATGAATGTAGAACGTTTTATTATACTGTATTGCGCTTACCAGTGCCTTACGTTCAGTAAAAAAAAAAATCAAGTAACTGTAATGTCTAGAGATTTATGTATAGTGAGAAATGCGCAATGGGAGGTGTTTTGTGCTGCGCAAAAGACAGTTATTGAAATGTGATATAACCTTTTTTATATTTTTTATTTATCTGATTACCTAATTCCACTTCCTTATTTTCGAATTATGCAGGTAGATATAGAACAGTAATTAGTCATAAAGTATTATAATAAACTTAAAATATTTCAAAATTGTGAAAAAATTAACAAAGTAGGGCCCAATTTAATAGATCACATTTGACAGTTCATCAGAATTTTACAACGTAACCCTGTAAAGGCGGGTACACGGATATTATTATTTTTATCAAAGTTACTACTGAACAATTGCTTAGAATTTTTGAGTTAAAATGTGTGTTTCCAGTCCCTCGAAGCTGTGAAAAAATCAAACTTCTAAGTTAATGTAGAAAAAGGTACGACTTGTATGCCCCAAAACACGTACATTTCGATACTCTCACTGTTTACTTTTCCGTTGACCTAGAACTATGGAAATTTGAAAAGTAATACCGTCATACTACAAGTATAGGGAAAAGTCTGAAAGTCTATACATTTGTAATTAAATCATTAAAATATAGTGCGAGACTCGATTCCAGAACTATTTATATTATCTAATATATAAAAAAAGCTTTAAAAGATAGGTATGTTACCCAAAACAATACAAACATTTTTAATTTTTAATAAACTAAAAAATACGATTACATAATTACAAATACAAATACTTTTCGGGCCAAAAAACATATAGTTAGAGTTCACTAGTTATAATTTTAATAGTTCCAAGTGAATGCATTATGAAATTTTTTGGAACAAATATGTACTTAAGTACTCGTTGTTTCTTAAATTTATTTGAGTGATGATTTTTTATTGTATTACATTTTTAATGTAATTTAATTAAAATAACAGTAGTTACCTATATGTATTTTTTTTACAATAACTGTATTTAATTCCCTGATGTAATAAGACCGTGTACATTAATTTCAATTTAACCCATTTTTTTTTTATTATTGAGCATGTCACCTCACTATAAAACTGAAACTGACAAATGTCAAATTGATCTATTACATTGGCCCTACTTTAAGTAGTGTAGTGTTTCTTTTTCATATGTATTAAAAACTTGACTAAGACATGTCCGCAAATATATGGACGGCCATACCATTAAATAAATAAAAAACAACTGTTAAAGCGTCAAGAAAAGCTTAGTATTAAATAAATATTTTAAAAAAAAGTGACTTGACGCCCAAATTTACATTTAAATCTTAAAAAACTTTATCGTAGAAAATCTACATGTTTTAAATATATTTTAGTCTCATTTTGAAACGAAAGAAATACTTCAAAAGAATTTCCTTTTAGATCTAACAGGTTTGAAGCTCAATATAGGACATTTTCATTTCATAGACAATTGACCATATTTTTTTATGGTTTTATTACTAAAATAATTGCAACGATTAAACAGGGATCGCAGGTACATTTTACAATTATATTTAAGTAAATAATAAAACAAATATAACTAGTTTGAAACACAAAACATCGTAGGGATTATTTTTGAATTCTTTGGTTCAAATTACACGCGTAATGTATAAAGCGGTCCAAATGCCACAGCCACTATTCACAGTACATTGTTAGATATTGCATTTTACAGCAAACTATCATACTTTTTTAATCTTGAAACACTTAATATTGAAGAGATCAAATTGTTCGAGACGTAACCTTACACCATGAATATATTTTTTCAAATGTAATATTTATTTTAAATAACACGGCAAATGAAATACTATTCAAATTATGTTAATAACGGAATTCTAAGCATACATTTTTTAAAATGTTCTCAAATCAAATTTGTAGAACATTATTTGGTTTGTACACTAATTAAGCCCTTATGTAGGCATTTTGTTTGGAAATGCTTGAATACTAATGGCATAACTGAATACTACGTATATTATAGAGCGTAAAGCGTGTGGCATTTGGATCAATATTTTTTATACAATTTTACTTTTTATGGGCTATATTTTTTTACAATATTTACATACATCTCGTTATCGAGTTATTTTGAATTAAAAAGAGCATTTTTGCAGAAATAGTTATTAGTTTGAATTGTAATTTACATTGCAATATATCGAATTTGTATGTTGGCTAACACTTTCGCGGTAAATTTTGACGCCATTCCAGCCAACTTCCTGTTATCAAAACAAAAGAATCATACAAATTTAAATGTATCGAGAAAAAAGTCGTCTCATCGGGACTTGAATTACGTAGTACTATTATTTATTCTGTGCTTGAATCGAAACGGAAAATCTGTGTTTAAATGGCTTCTGCAATGAAGCTCACAGAGCCGTACAAGTTCCTCGGCGGTGGATGACGTCACGATTGCCATAAACGGCTAAATTCGACTGTGGAGGACTTGCCTCGGTGGCGGAGCTGGTAAACGGCTTAGGGCCGGTACCGCTAAGGTCAAGTGCCGCCTGAGACGATTTTTTCTTCCATACATTTAAATTTATATGTAGGTATAAAAGAATCATAGCTAATGTATTTTTTATCGATTAGGCACAGGCGACACTGGCTGTCGCCTCATTTCCAAATTTCGATAAAATAATATACCACGTGTATACGAAGAGTCTGCATAATAATTTCGATATTTGCAATGCAAATGATATTATGTCCAATTCAATGTCAAATTTATCAACTTTGGGGCTCGCCATTTTCCATTGAGCAAATTAATAAAAAAATATTAATTTAATTTGAAAACATTCTGTCGTACTGTATGTACTAAAGATATTTAATTTTTATGATATTTCGCTTATAAACATTATTTTATTAATAATAAAATATATTTGTGTTATTGAGAGACAGCTGAAAATAATAGAAAAAAGGATTTATCGACAATGACATTTTATCTATTAATAAGTGGTGTTATCACTAATTTATAATGTATTAAGTTAAATACATAATTTAATTTTTCTAATGTATTTTGTCAATAATTCCTGTTTTTTTTTTAGTTTATTTCCTTTTTTTATAAAAAAAAAAAAAACAGATCTTGGTCTCTATGTGTTATTTGACTACAGATTAAAAGCAGTTAATATTCTATTGTACTTAAGTATGTAACGTTTTAAGTCATCTATACAAATAAATAAAATTGAAGTGTCTGTTTGTAATGTCAAAATAACAGATTTTTACTTAATGCATATGAAAGGATATACTGATACTGAGGTACTGATAACAAAAACACAGTTTTTTTTTTTTTGGTCTGTCTGCCGTTTGTTTTGGCTAATCTCCAAAAGTGCTAGATGGATTTTGACGGGGCTTTCACTGTCAGACTTAATCACGCTGACGTGTATAGGGATTGAGCAGCACTGCAACTACACGCAGAGGAAGTCGCGCACACAGCTAGTTTTAAATTAAAATGTGATGTGATGATCATTAGCAACTTAAATTGCGATTGAAAGTATGTAGGTATATTAAATTAATTCTTAATTAGTCAAGGAGAAATGTAACACTGAGCATTTTAGAGTCTGAGTAAAATAATAACCATTGAATGCCAAAAAAGAGACCTAATAATATTTTAACTAATGACCATAAAAAAACAATGTTTATAAGCAAAACTATGAATGACATGACTGGCTGAATATTTAGAATACCTAAAGGCATGACATTAAAAAACAAAATAAAAATGTGTGCAACTATGGTTTATACAAAAAAAGAATTTGAAATCAAGACTGCTTTTTCTAGAATTGGTGTTACATGAGCTACCTACGTATTGTGGTATTGAGGACAATGTCTGTCAGTCAGTGCAGGTGAATGTTGATCGATTACGGTATTAACATCTTACATAGTGCGGTAACATGACGTTTTTATAAATAAATTCGCTCGATTAAAATGAATCGTTGAAATAAATCAAAAGTTGATAATTTGAAGCTATTACTAAATTATGTATCGTATTAATTGATTGCTATTGTAACATGCAGTTTCAGGTATTTTCATAAGACTGAAAAATGGGATTGCATAGTTGGCGTACCGGTTATGTGTTCGTCCAATTCCATGTCATTATGGCGAGTACTGCCCATGGTTTACAGACTAATTCAATGTACATATAGACTAAAGGCCAGATCTACCAAATAAACTAGGCCATAAGTGCTGAGTGAAGGCGCATAGGCGCCTTAAACACCCCCCCCCCCCTCCCCAATATTCATAATTTGACATAAATATTTTTTGAAGCGTGCGTAACTTTTTAAAACAAAAAACTAGCAATAAAAGTAATAAGTCATTTCTAAATTCTATATATTCAGCCAGTGAACGAGCTGTACAGTGAACGCCACACCTTATCTACATCATTATATAATTTTATATGTATATATAAACTTATGCTTACACATTTTATAATAACTAAACAAAGACAATGCAGAAGAATAGACGAATAATGGCTGCCGTACTTTCTCCTTTAATCCAGATATTGCGACAGGCTTTTTAAAAGGGCCAAAAAATGACTAATCTGAAGTAAATTTTCTCCTTATTTAGTGTGTCATGTTTTACAGTATCTATCAATGTTTGAATTGGTGCAGTTACACTTAAATTGGACATGTTTTCATTTACTATTTTAGTGTTTTTGCAAAACAGATTTGGCTGCACAAAGTTGAGTATTTATTATATTTACCTAGGTGTTATTAGAATATTTCACCAACAAATTTGATTTTGGATATGTTATTAAAAAATAAACTTTATTACTTTGTTTGAAATCAATATTTTACTAGCATTTTTATTCGTTTTAAATAAAGGACCTTTTATGAGTCCAGTCGCAATATGGGAATGGCTATAAAATTTGTAGTAGTTATTTTTAGAATGAAACCTGTAAATATGTTATATTACGACGAAATTGTAACGACGTAATATGACACTTTATTGCCGAAAAAATGAATAGTAAAAAAAAAAAAAAATTTACCTGAAAATTGCTAATCCAGTTGTTACAGATGAAAAAAAAACGAGATGAAGAAACCACGTGTTACAAAATCTATAAGTTAATATTGTAAACCTATTTAATTGTTTTTTTTACGTTTATTGCCTGGATGGCTCAGTTAACATCTTATTGCATATTATAAGTTATTTTGACCATCAATTACGGTTCCAGCTGAAATTGTTTAGGGGGTCCAACGTTATAAAAACTGCATTTTAGAATATTCACAATAGTTATGACATTTCATTTTCAATTTGATTATGTTACACATATAGATGTCATAAAAGCTTTTAATTCTATTAATGTTAAGAAGACTACCGACCTCTGGAGTAACTCAGTTGTGATTACTAAGTCTATAATTTCTTTTATCGCGCAGGACTTGGCTTTTATATTTAATAAATGTATAGATTGTGGTGTATTTCCTGATTTAATGAAATATAGTAAAGTAATACCATTGTATAAATCAGGTAGTATGTCTGACCCCACTAATTTTAGACCCATATCAGTACTACCAACATTTAGTAAAATCTTTGAAAAAATAATATATGATCAGATGCAGAACTTCTTTTACAAAAATAAATTATTACACTTTAAGCAATTTGGTTTCACTAGGGGTCGCTCTACAACCGATGCTGGTGTGGAGCTTTTAAAACATATTTTTGACGCCTGGGAGGAATCGCAAGATGCTTTAGGCGTCTTCTGTGATTTATCTAAGGCATTTGACTGTGTTCTGCATGAAACATTAATCAGGAAATTGCAACATTATGGTATTAAAAACACAGCTCTGAATCTTCTTACGTCCTATCTGAGTAACAGGATTCAGAAAGTTGATGTTAATGGTAAACGCTCCCCGGGGTCTGTGGTCAAAATGGGAGTCCCACAGGGTTCTATTCTCGGGCCGTTGTTGTTTTTAATTTACATAAACGACTTACCATATTTAGTAAATAATAATCATGAGATAGTCCTGTTTGCAGATGATACATCACTCTTATTTAAATTAAAACGCCAGCAAAAAGACTTTGAAGATGTAAATATGGCTATCTCAAAAGTGGTTAACTGGTTTGATGTTAACAATTTACTCTTAAACGAGGGCAAGACTAAATGTATTCGATTTATAACACCTAACGTGAAACCAGTAAAAACCACTATAAAAATAAAAGAAGATGAGTTGAACCCTGTAGAGACCACAAAGTTTTTAGGAATTACTCTAGATTCTAAGCTTCAGTGGGGCCCACATATAAGTGAATTGTCTAATAGACTCAGTTCTGCAGCGTACGCAGTTAGAAAAATTCGTCAGCTAACAGACGTTGAAACAGCGCGATTAGTTTATTTTAGTTACTTTCATAGTTTAATGTCGTACGGTATTCTACTGTGGGGGAATGCTGCCGACATTCAAACCATTTTTGTTCTGCAGAAGAGGGCTATTCGATCAATTTACGATCTTAGTAGTAGACACTCACTTAGAGAAAAATTTAAGGAAATCAATATCATGACTGTTGCATGTCAGTATATCTATGAAAACCTTATATATGTTCACAAAAATATTGATAGTTTCTGTTAGAAATGTGACATACATAATATTAACATGCGGAACAAACATAAACTTGTTGTACCAGCGTCAAGGTTACAAAAAGTAAACAAATCATTTCGGGGCCAATGTATACGTTTCTACAATAAAATCCCTAGCGACATTCAAAAATTAAGTCGTAATAAATTTAAGTGTACCATTAAGAAAAAATTGTGTATGAAAAGTTACTACTCAATAATTGATTATATGGAAGACAAAAACGCTTGGGATTGAACTGCTTTCTCTCACAGGCTATTAAAATGTACTTTATGATTACATGTATATATACATATTTACTTTGTAAGAAGTGAAGTATTGTGTTTGCTGAATACGTTTATATATACTCATTTTAGAGTTACTAATAGTATTATTATTTAGTTATCCTTATTTTATAAACGATTACACTCACCAGACACACTGGTTCATTCAGTAAAATTTATTTTTGTAAAGAAAAAAATTGATGATTTTAAAAGAGTGGCACATGAGTTTCTTGGCAGCTTCTTCTCATGAGCTTTACACTTGGAACTGCTACCTAACCTCATTTTGTTTTTTTTTTTTTCAAACATTCATAATTTTATAAAATTTTTAGTATGTTTTAATTTGACGTTTTCAAATAATCATTAACCTGATTTTACGAAATAAAGATATTTGACTTTGACTTTGACTTCATATATAGTTTAGTTTTTACTAATTTGATAAAAACCGATACATAATCCTTTGTTTTATTTTTACACTCCTGCTGATCAGATCATTCCCATATTGCGACTGGCCTTTTAAAAGGCCAACGTTTCCTGACTTTCCCTGAAAACCTGCATTTTTAAACTATTATTTATAGTCTAGTGTGAGTGTGTGAGTCGTTTGACGAAATATATACTAAAATCAAGCTGATTGGAGACCAAAAATAGATTCAGCAACAAGTGTGCTAATCAAACAACGCACCGGCCGAAAATTGTGGCCTATAATGTCAATTCTGTTGACATTTAGACACTAGCTTTTGGCGGTAGAGCAGCGATGTGATTGGTTCATTTTTATCACGTGATTTTTTTACTCCATACTCCGCAAAACGTAGTCGATGGAGTTTCTATACTAAATGTTTTATAAATGGCTATTTCCTACATTGTCTTTGCATCTAAACTTGTGAGTCACCTATATTATACATTTTAACTCAGCAGCATGTAGACTGCACTGTTTCAGCTTCAAGGAGGTTGAAATCCATACCATTAGGTCGGTTGAAACCAGTCTTAATACCATCCCATCCATCTTCAACTTTATATTCACCTGTTTGTATGCGGTTGTATACTTCCTGAGCGACTAGAACAAAAGCTTCCTCGACATTCAGTCCTGTTTTTGCTGATGTCTCTACGTGGTGCAAACCTAAAAAAAAAATATAATTAGTAAACCAACTAGTCAGAAGTGGAAACGGTTCGGGGAGGGCTTTGTACAACAATGGGTGTAAGTATGTAGGTTGAGAAAAAAAGACAAATTACAATCATTATTATGTGAATAATAATTATAATTATTAACATTAAATTAACAAATATATTATAATAATAATACATTTTGACAGCCTGAGGCACCTGCCCCACCAACGGCGAGAAAGCGAGTAGCGATTTTGAACAAAAGAGATACAGATAATAATAGTTGATCACTGGCCGTTCACACTGGCCGGCGAGTACTCTTTTGTTTACACGGACAGGATCTACATAATGCGTTTCTTGAGCGATAAATCGCTACTCGCTTCTCTCTCATCGTTGTTGGTGGGACAGGTGCCTTAGCAGCACAAGAGGGTGTGGGTGTGTGTGTGTATTAAACACACACACACACCCACAGCCTCTTGTGCTTACGATTAGTGCATCACGAATTGTTGTTCAGAGTCTGAATGGACTTTGTAGATGATTTGTATGTTTGTAAAGTGCTCATGACATAGGACTTGTACCTTACTGAAGTTTTATTAAAAAAATCTTAAGTATATAAATATTTTTATTGTAGTTAGCCTTGTACAATATATAATGGCAAATATTGCACGCAATAACACTTTGTACTATTCTATCAATTAGAAAATGCGGGATGTAGTTATCCGCCTCGGAACGATTTCCAATAGATAGATGTTTGAACTCTCGCGGAATTGTTTGTGTATGTAGCCAAATAATATAGTATAGAAGTTTCATACAACGCGCGTTCGGGCAACGCACAGATAGACGTCGGTCGTCAATACATAATTTCGGACCACTTTGTTCCATTTTATAGTCTTTTTGATTGACATAACGATAGTGGATTATGACGTCACGCAGTTGTTTTTCATACTAACTTACAAACAGCTAGAGGGGTTAACAAGATTATTAAAATGCCATTTAGTAATAATATCGAGATTAAGTCGAAAAGCGATATACGGCCGATCTCAATAATCTATCTATCGATTGATTTGGCTACCAGAGCTATGTATTTGACATAAGCTCCATACAAATTATGTTAAAATCCTACCTCTAGTAGACAAATCTATCTACAGATAGATTATTGAGACCGCACGTTAGTCATATGATACCTAGCCTTGTCAAGATGTTGTCATAAAGCTTCTATCCCATAACATTCGACCCACGTTGTACCAAATGCTACTACACATACGTAACTAAGATTTTTAACACCTTTTCGGAAAGTCGTTTAAAGTTTAAGTGACCGTAAACCGTAGACCTATTTTTGAGGAATTTAGTTTTTCTAAGAAGACTTATATACTAAAATATTGACGCATCTTATTGATGACATAAACACAATGAGTATTTCTGTAAGAGACAGACAGGATACACCACGGATGTGCCGTCAAGCGTCATTTAAGTCGCTAAGCGAGATCTCGACATTCATTCACCATAACTAAACAAATAGGTTTATGTTTGCCAACGGATATATAAGTAATCTTTGCCTAGTATTAAGTTTCAAACGTTTGTGCGCCTAGTTCACCTAAAATAGACAAGAAATAATGTTGGTTTAGCCATCCACTTGGGATTCTCATGGGGCAAATTATCTTTTTTCTTAAGAAAAGATAATATAGGTTGGGATCCGTGAGGATTTTACCACACTTAAGTGTGGTATGTGATCCCAACCTGTCGAGGGAACGACAGGTGGGTATGTCGGACTCGAACTGACTAAAAAATCATACGTTGTTACGTCTTGTAGGCCCAAGACCGGATATGAACCCTCATATCCAATGGATAGATGTTTGAACTCTCGCGGAATTGTTTGTGTATGTAGCCAAATAATTGTATACAAAGAAATGAAGAGACAAGCAAGTCGTGCGCCTGTAAGCGTCACGATAGCCCGATGGGACACCAGTCCCTTGCGGAAAAGTTTCCTTCAGATCTGACGGACATTGGCCAAGTATATTGCCTCATCCATTGCTTTCATTTGCTGCTGTGTTTCGCTCGCGTATCGCGTCTCTAGTTTAAAAATGGAGACATTATTAAGGGGGACGGAGATCGTTTTCAGCCCTTTGTCGAGCGGTGCGGCTTCTGAGGGATGGAACAATGCTGGTCCTTTCCTTTTCTCTTTCAGCAGGCTCTTTTCTTACTACCACTTCCTCGCAGAAAGCCGCAACAGCATTCCACGCACTCTCGCTATGTACCCTCGATGATACTAAATTTCCAAGCGACATGAATGTTATACATTTGTATTTATCTAAGTACTAGCTTTTCCCCGCTCCTTCGCCCCGTTATGTATTAACATATTACTGTTAAGATTAATTAAAATTAATTCCGTGAAAGAGCAGTAAACATCCGGAATTCATTCATCCATTTATAATATTACTACAATTTATCTATACTTCTATACTAATATTATAAAGCTGAAGTTTGTTTGTTTGAACGCTATAATATAGTATTATTTTACTCTTGGATAGCCCATTTATCGAGGAAGGCTATAGGTTATATAACATCACACTACGACCAACAGGAGCAGGGCAGCAATGAAGAATGTTTCAAAAACGGGGAAAATTAACGTTAGCTAGTCATCTATACTAATATTATAAAGCTAAAGAGTTTGTTTGTTTGAACGCGGTAATCTCAAGAAATACTGATCCGAATTGAAAAATTCTTTCACTGTTGGATAGCCCATTTATCGAAGAAGGCTATAGGCTATCACTATCACGTTACGACCAATAGGAGCGGAACAGCAATGAAAAACGTTGCAAAAACGGGGAAATTTTATGCAGACGTTGTTGCGCGGGTCAGCTATTTTATAATATTACTAGCTGTCCCGCGCAACTTCGTATGCGTAAAGTTTCCCCGTTTTTGCAACATTTCTCGTCGCTGCTCCTCTCCTATTAGTCGTAGCGCGATGTTATATTAAAAGAATTTTTCAAATCGGACCAGTGGTTCCTGAGATTAGCGCGTTTAAACAAACAAACACTCTTCCGCTTTATAATATTAGTACAGATTACAATGTACAAAAACTGGAGGAGAGTTCATCCGGAGCCGAGCAGATAGACAGGGTAGTACAAAAACTTAGCGAACAGTCTTCCTTGTATTTATTTACTTTGTCGTTTTTGGTAACAACTATGAGGCCGGATGTTTTATTTTTATCTGTACAAGGTAAGAGTCAAGGTTTTAGGTGACATTATATTACCTACGTGTGTTTAAGAGCACTACAAATAAGATTAATTCTAATCACAAGGTGACATTTTTACGTGTGGCAATATGTATCTACGTCTGTAGTCTGGGATGCCATTATGCGGGTTTGTCTATCAAATATAATAAACAATCGAATCTACTATTATATTATCATACTAGCGTCCTTTCCCGGGATTCAAACTACCTTCTTATCAAATTTCATCTAAATCGGTTTAGCGGTTTAAGCTTGGAAACGTAACAGATATATATCACATTTATAATATTAGTTTGGATAATGCGAAAGATTCTTTCGCATTATCCAAACTAATGTCTGTATGTTTTCAAGGCTGAATCACTGGCTTAATTTTAATGAAATTTGGTTGAAGCCTGGTTGGCCTTACGAAATATATACCTAGGTTAATTTATTCTAGAAAACCGACATTTAGCCGACAATATCGTGGGCAACAGCTGATTTTACTACAAAGAAATTCACAGATATCTCTATACTATTATTATAAAGCTGAAGAGTTTGTTTGTTTGAACGCGATTATCTCAGGAACTACTGTTCCGAATTGAAAAAATCTTTTACTGTTGGATAGCCCATTTATCGAGAAAGACTATAGGCTATATAACATCATGCTACGACCAAAAAGAGTGGAGCAGCAATGAAAAATATTGCAAAAACGGGGAAAATTTGTTGCGCGGGTCAGCTAGTTTAATAATAATAAACTTAGGTAAACCCTACCTAAAGTTGTGGGTTAAGAACTTTTTAAACCGGCTTCAATAAAAGTGTTTCTTTGTTTGACCCATAGGTAAGTACTAGTTTGCGATTACTAATCATCGGATATTGGCTTATTCAATTATAAAATAAATCATTACCTACTTAGCCTAACATACAACATCTTCAACACAACATGTAAAACGGTTGTGACCTCGATAATTGAAGGTCAGTGCCAGCCGGCAACCAATGTCGCTATACCACTGCTAAGTTTAACTTACTTCATCTAGATTACGATATTTTTTGTGCTGCCAACCCTACTATTATTATTACAAGCGGTGTACGACCTCTACTAGGTCAAACTATTATATTATGTAGCATGCCTGTTGGTTCCTGATTGCTAAGCCAGAGGTCGTGGAATCGATCCCAAACTAAGTTATAAACTTTTTTACAAAAAAATATTACCGACTTCAAAAATAAATACCTACAAGGCAACTAAAAAGCAAAAAATAATATAGATAACTAGAATAACAAAAATAAATTAAACATTTTGAAGTTGGTGCCGAAAAAAACATAAAGACTACTATTTCATTTCACCAACTTAAAAATTTTAATTTGTTTTTGTTTGCCTTTAACATTTTAAGAGTTCCCTCGATTTCTCCAGGATCCCATCATCAGATAGTGATCTGATGACAATGGGACCAACTTGGAAGTATATCCCTTCAAACGCAAAAATAATTTCTCAAATCGGCCCAGCCATCTTTGCGTAATCGATGAACAAACATACAAAAATAAAAACACAAACAAACAAAACTGCGTGATGGGGACGAGGATATATTCTCTGTCTGTGTGTAATTTATCTGTAACTAGCTGCCTGCCGCCTCGGCATCGCAGGGGTGTCATTCTCCGTACGATTGTTTTTAAATTATCTTATTTACAAAAGAAAATTTTAAAACATTTTTTTTTAACAAACTGGGTAGTTTCTAACAAACTTTTAAGCGCTCCGAAAATTGCATTAATTGTCCCCTTATCTTTTGAACCATAAGACCAAAAAATATGACAAATTAAAATCACAAAAGTATCGCTTGATTTTAATAAAATATGTAATTTCATTAAAAAACAGATATAATAATGGTAATGATGGAGTCAGTACACAGATTGTCAAAGACGTAATCACTTTAATTGCCGCATCATTAAACCACATCATAAGTTTGTGTATTGAATATGGAACTTTTCCAGAAAAGTTACAAATATCAGTGATACAAAAACGGATATTAGCAACTACCAACCAATTACCAACTGTTTTCTCTGAAATATTTGAGAAAATAATTCATACTAATATTATAAATGTCAAAGTAACTGTCTGTTACGCTTTCAGGATCAAACAGCTAAACGGATTTAGATAAAATTTGATATGGAGATAGTTTGAGGCCCAGGGAAGGACATAGGATAGTTTTTATCGCGATAACCGACATCCACGCGTGCGGAGCCGCGGGCAAAAACTAGTCTGTTATATATACTAATATCATAAAGCTGAAGAGTTTGTTTGTTTGAACACGGTAATCTCAGGAATTACAGGTTCGAATGGAAAAATTATTTCACTGTTGGATAGCCCATTTATCGAGGAAGGCTTTAAGCTATATAACATCACGCGACGACCAAAAGGAGCGGAGCAGCAATGAGAAATGTTGCAAAAACGGGGAAAATTTACGCATACAAAGTTGCGCGGGACAGCTAGTAAAAGGATAAGCTGACTGACTGACATAATTATCAACGCAGGGCCGAAACTATTAGGGGTTAGAAACTTGAAATTTTGCACAGATTATTTAAATAATTTTTGAAAATTTTCCCCATATGGGAGTTAAACGGGGGTGACAAGTTAGTATGAAACTTTGCCGTTAAAATATTTTGGTAACAATGTGGCATCCACGCGGGCGAAGCCGCGAGCATAAGCTAGTGTTTATATAATATGCTAGAGCGCACATAACATATTATCGACATTTCAATATGGCTTTAGAAAAAAATAAATCAATTAACATTGTATCTATACTAATATTATAAATCTGAAGAGTTTGTTTGAACGCGATAGTCTCAGGAACTACTGGTTCGAATTGGAAAATTCGTTTATGTGGGCCATTAGATTCAACACCGGTACATCAACCACCACCGCCGAGGAAAGGGAAGGGGGGGAATTCGCCTGTGAACACATCAGCCCAGTGTCAAAATTTTCATCAATCGAATCTGCTGGGAGCCGAGTCAAGTACCGCACGTGTATTTAAAAGGCCTATTTAAACCTGAGTAGTTTTCGCTGGTGTGGTGTGGTTAGAGGTAATATCTCGCGGGTTTCGTTCAGGTATTAAGCATGAAGTTCTGCGACTAGAGCGGAATAGTTAGTAGGTTAGAAGTATTACCGCGTACCTACCCACTACCGCAGGCGGTAGTGACCACCGCTTAGGTTTGAATAGGCCTGAATAATGTGCGAGCTGGACGAATACACGGGCACGGTATCAAAGCCCGACCGGTAGCATCTTTATTGTTATGTAAAAACCAATAGTGTTTATTGATTTTCACGAGCCATGTGCACGATAAAAATGTTGTCAGAGCTTTTTATGGAATACTGAGCCTTCTATTGAACAATTTTTTTTCAAGTAATAGCTACTTGTTAAGATAATACTTGGACATTGAATTAATACATGAAATTGATGTAGGTTTTTTTTCCGAAAAAGTTAGTAGATACGTGATTTGGAAGTCATTAATATAAAAAAAAAATATCAATCATTGTACGGATTAAATTTTAAAATACCTACCAAGTCTCTTAAACGATGAACTTAAATTATACTTTATTGAGAAAAGTAGTCTTCTCGAATTCTCTTACGTTTTTGATGCTAATCGATCGTTTTCTATAACAATCAAAATATTTAGGTTTATTAGAAACGCCTGCCCTATTCATAAAATCTCCTATCTACTTCTTGGGACAAATCACACACATCATCTGATCCCAAACTAGAAGAGTCTGATAAACATCCTATACTTATATTTCACATAGAATCAGGATAAATCTTTGATTGATGAGCATTGTGTAATGCTCATCAATCAAAGATTTATCCTGGGTGGAAATCGAACCCAAGATTCTGGGTTAGCATTTAGGGTCAACAACCACTAGACTACCAGGCCAGTTTAATGAAACTAGTTTATTTATAGAAAATTTAATACTGTATTTTAAATAAGGGTACCGACATTTGTATGTACCCATGTTGATAAACTTTCGCGATTTGTACACATAAAATTATATAATATACATTCTTAATCGCGTGAATAATTTAACCTTTTTTATTGCCCGACGTTTCGACAGTATTTATATTTTATTTATAATGTGTACCCATATCATTTTTTAAAAGAAATATGCTCTAAACAAACTTTAAACGACTCTCCAAAAAAGTGCCGAAATTTCGATGATTTATTGCGTATTTTTTATAGCATAAAACGCGCTAATGTTTACGCTCATCGCTATAATCCTTCCTTTCTATATCCTTCACACAATATCGTTTCAATGTATCACATAATTTGTTTAGGCATAGCGACAGTGTATGGGCGGAGATCGAAATACATACATTACTACGTCTCGGAAAAGGGGTTCCTCCGGGAAATACATGCCTAATACATATATTTACAAGTAGGTATCATGGATGTCTGTTATCACGATCGAGACGAGTCAAAAATGTATCAAGATTTCTAAGAAGATACATTTGCGTCTTCGTTCACTATTATCCTTACCCTACCGAAGTTCATCATAAGCGAACCTAGAATTCTCTTAGGGCTTGGGAGGGGGTCAGGTGTTTCGTTCGAGCTGTTATCACTTGACCGATGTTGGAGGTAAAATAACTAACTAATAAGTATGTAATAAAAAAGGTAACGATATAGAGGGTGAACCACTAGGGTAAAGTGTAATAAGATATGAGCGCTAAGGTACATTATTTCAGTTAAGGTCATACACCCCGTTCCCGTTGGTCGGGTGTAGCTATTTACACTTATCCGACTACGATTTTTTACTTTAAAAGCATTTTTACACATTTAAATGTATGGAGGAAAAAAAATCATATCATGTGGAGGATAATTTGACTTTGGCGGACATGTCTCTGTGCCGGAGTTGGTAAACGGCTTAGGGCCGGTACCCCGAAAGTCGCAAATTCAAGTCCCGTTTATTTAGTCGATTTTTGTTAAAATGTGTTCAAAAAGTGTGAAATGTGTGAACTGTAATGTAGTTATTGACGAACTATTGGCGTTTGTAGTGAACAAGATTGATGTGATGAATCAAGAGATTTTATTGAGTGTGTGTGGTTCATCATTTTCTGTGGCTGAAGTGGAAACGTCAAAAAACTTATTATTTAACTCTATATCTACTGAGATAAGAAAGATAAAAATCAAATCACAGTGATACAAAGCACGGATCGTGACAAAATTCTTACTTTTGTGGCTTAGGACTTGCACAAATTGCCGCCAGTGACATTCGATCATCGATGTGACATCGACAAATATATTCCGCTGATAAGGACTCAGCTATCTGAATTCAAGAGTAATTATGCGACAATGCAACAATTAAATAATTTAGAGGCCAAACTTAGAAATAAACAAAAATTATCACGCGAAAAAAGAATTTAAATAGCGGTTTGGCCAATAAACATTCAACAAGAAACGAACGACAAGGAAGTGAGATATCTGCTCCTGCTGTCCTGTTCAAGCACGTATGCTTAACGTAATGTAATCGTAAAACAGTCATTTGCGAATATTGTTGCAAATAATAATAAAGGTTTCCAGGCTTCTCAAGATAATGAAGAGTGGATTATGCTGCAAGAGAAGACTGAGGCATAAATTTATGGTGAGTAAAGGTAAAGCTTACCGAAGTTCAAGGCAGCTGACATCCAAGTTCCTTTATTTATTACTCATGGGTACAAGGATGTTTTATGCGAGGGTATCGCCGAGTATATTTTATCAAAAACACAAATGACAGTAGCTACAATAAGAATTAATATGTCAACGGAACGTAATTATAATGCTTTTAAACTTTTTGTAAACAAACATCTTGTAGATACATTTCTAGGTGATAGTTGCTGGCCCAATGGCATTCTACACCGGATCTAAATGGATAATAGATGCGTTACTAAACTTATTTCATTTTAAAGAAGTATATTTAGGGTATGAAGCATCTTTGTAAATATGCGGATATTGTAGCACTGCAGGAGACTTGGTTACTTTCTCATGACTTGATCCTTCTGAATTAGGTAAATGAGGAGTTTGTTGGCATAGGGACCTCAGCAGTCAACGCATGCGTAGAGCTTCTTAGGGAAAGACCATTCGGAGGCACTGCCATTCTCGATAGAAAGAAGGCATTTAGTTTAGTGACAGTTATAGAATGTGATGTAAGACTATCTGCTATACAAATTGAAATTAATACGCAATATGTGATTGTTTTTAGTGTATATAAGTAAGATTAATTCGAGATTATGCATAATAACTATGAATAATTACAAAGTCGTGTAGTAAATATGACATAATAATCATTTTCACTAACTATTATTCATATTAGATGGTTGATCTTAGGAATAGTATCGATCACGGATGATGATAATAAAATAAATAATAAAATTTAATCATGAAAGTACTACTAGAAAGTTCTCAAAACTTGAACTACTAAAGCTAGGTACAGCAGCTTATCTTAGGTGCATTTATAAATAACAAACGGCACGGTTGGATATTTGCCTGAACTAGGTTGAAACCTGTGTTTCAGGTGAGAAAGTAAAAAAGTATTCAAAATATAGGGTTTTATCCAGGAAAAATGTTCTCGTGGGATAAAATTGTTCTCCAACATTTGCACGCGAACGCAGTCGCGGGCAACAGGTAGTATAGTGATAAAATGAATGCACTTGCTACAATGAACAATCAGAATCTTTTCAGACATTTGGCAACGAGTAACCACATGGTAGTTCTACTATTTTTTTATTTCACGGAACCCGCTTTGGAAAAAGCTGGGATAGAGCATTTTGAGAAGCATGATTGTTGTTTTTGAGTTTGAGTGTACTTTATGTTAGTTAGTTGTATGATCGGAAAGCCTACAATAACATGACACAAAACTTTTTGTACCTTGATAGCTCTTTAAAAACTGTAATTCAGAAATTTTCTGCCAACATGCGACGGGGGTGGGGTGGGGTGGGGTCCTCATTGCTTTTCTATCATTTGCTTATATTTTTCCTACACTGATAATAAAATGCCTGATGCATACAATCAAATTTCCTGATTCCAAGGTAAACGTAGTACGTTTCGCTCACAGTGGAAGCTCGTCTTTACGAAGCGTATAGTAACAAAGAGCGTGGGAATCGAATCTACTACTATAATTCAAAAGGTGGGCGTTCCGCTACTACGGCAGTTACCGTACAAGAAATTACCATGTTGTGCATTCCATTATAAATTTCCGACTTAATTAATGGAGGTATGTGTTAATGTATATTTCCTGCTTAGAAATATGAGCAACGCGGTATAAATGTGAATAAAAACATGCGTAAATCATGAATTAAAGTGGTTTGGATGGATTGCTGAAGCAAATCCCATATACGGTGTTTTAAGTTTGATATCTATACTAATATTATAAAACTGGAGAGTTTGTTTGAACGCAATATTCTCAATAAATAATTTAAAAAATCTTTTAATTCGAACCAGTGTTGGATAGTCCATTTATCGAGGAAGGCTATAGACTATATAACATCACGCTACGACCAATCGGAGAGGAGCAGCAATGAAAAATGTTGCAAAAACGGGGAGAAAATTGATGCATACGAAGTTGCGCGGGTTGGCTAGTCGGTGTATAACTGTGCGTCTGTCGGTCATCTTAGCTCCCAAACGATGTAGGTAGATGCAAGTTTTTATTTGAAAGCTTTAAAATTGGGGAAGCTATTTTTTAGTTTTTTAAGCATTTTAAATCTATTAGTATATAGTATAAAGCTGAAGAGTCTGTTTGTTTGTTTGAACGCGGTAATATCAGGAACTACTGATCCGAATTGAAAAATTCGTTCACTGTTGGATAGCCCATTTATCGAGGAAGGCTATATACATCACGCTACGACCAATAGGAGCGGAACAGCAATAAGAAATGGTACAAAAAGGGGGGAAATTTACGCAGATGAAATTGCGCGGGACAGCTAGTACCTAGTCTATATAATATTAAGTTTATTTATCTTTCAATAAAATATAATAGGCAATCAAGTTCACATTTACAATGAATATTGCTTGTTGTAATTCATTATACATGGTTTATGGATGTCAGATATGAATTATTACATTAGAATAAAAATATAACTTACTAGCTTATGATCGCGTCTTCGCCCGCGTTAAGTTCGTTCATCACCTTAGAGCTCGAGTTGCTTAAAATTATTTCTCATATCTTGTTTAAATCACAAAAGAAACCTCTTTGCGAAATTTCAGCTCAAGTCCAAGAATTTTGGCTGGACATCAATTAGTGGAGGAATGACAGGATTTTGTTTTTATATATTGCTTGGGGCTCCGTCGGTGTGGATGTCGGTTACTGCGACCTTGCACTTGAGTTATCTAATGTAACTTAAACTCGCTGTGAGTTCCAGTTACCTTCATAATTACAATACGAAGACCCAAAGCTATGGGTTCAAATTTTGCATTCGTCCATGACACTGTATAACTTTCAGGGATCGCTGATAAGTATCAACGGATGGAATGGCCTGTTGGTCTGGTGGTTAGTGACCCTAACTGCTAAGCCGGAGGTCATGGGTCCGATCCCTACCCAGGATAAAACTTTGTGTGACGACTACGATGGTTTATTCTGTGTCTGGGTGTAATTTATCCCCCTCACCACTCCCAACCCGCGGCGATGCATAGTTCCTGACAAAATGGATTTTGAAGTTTGTTCAAAACTAACATCAAAATTATGATGTTTACAGTATTATCAAACTTTATCGTCAAGATCTTAAGAATCACTTCTTCTCTGGCGCTGCGGGAGCCTCTTCACCCTTGCGTAACAAAGCGCTGGCACCTATGCTCGCTTTCACAGCCAGGCGACCAGCCTCGGCTGCTACGGCTCGCATGGTGCCAGCGCTTGTTACAGCGGGCGGAGGCTGTACTCCATAACACACTCGGGGTGTCATAAAAAAGTACCATGTAAAGTTGGGGTGGCCTAATTAGGTTTTGTCATAGTTTTGCCAAGTAAAAAATCTGGGAAAGATATAAGAGTCCAAAATCGAAAGGAATTACGGTCGAATGAAATTACGTTCCGTTTTTGTTTATTCACTTTATAATTAATTTTTGTATTTCAAAAATATTGATTTTTTTTTTTTTTTTTAAATAATGCTTAATATAAAATTGTATATACATAAATAAGTTTTTGCTAAGATAATTACGACACTAAGTTAAATAAATGTCAATTCTACCACCAATTAGGGAACCGTTTTTTGAAAAAAAATCCGCGTAAAAAAATTAGTACCAAAAACATAGATTTATTAGGTAAAAAAATCCCCTACCTAATAAATCCATTTTCAACCCTAAAATCGTACGACCTGTTTCTAAAGCCAACACCCCTGTTAAAAAATTTTACAAGTCATAAATCCATACAAAATAGGTTGAAATTTCTTTACGTGTTTTTGCACCCCCTTTGCTACACTAGGTAAGAGTAAAAATTGAAAAATCCCAACTATATAATAATAAGCTCCATACAAAATTGATCAAAATTTTGATTGAAGTCCTGTGGAGTCCTGCCTCAGTGGAGAGCATACTCACATGCTGTTGATTATCATCACATCTAATTAGAGTATTCTACTGATTGTGGATTAACAATAAAAAAAAAATAATGTCAGTTTTTGAAACCTGTTTCTTGAGAAACAGGTTTCAAAAACAAACTGACATTATTTTGAGAACAAAAAATGTTATTTTTAGTGCACCCCTTTTGCTATGAACAATTGAGTGCACTCTTGTTGCACATCCAAGGCTGTCAGGTTACTTTTGTTTAAAAGTTATTTTGAAATATTATATGCAACATATTCACTCACAGCCCAAAAATAACCTATTGACCTATATACATCCCATTAGTCATAAAACGCAGCACTTATCAGTATCAAAAACACTGTTTATATACAGATAAAAGAAGGACATCAGACCTAAAAGAATCCATTGAACTATTTTATCAAAACTAATTAACATATTATTAACCTAGATAAATAATTGATAATTAAAACTGACACAATAAAATGAAAATGAATGGTTGTGTAATTTCAAAGCGACTCACCATTCTCTTCAGCGAACATTCGTGCCTCTTCACATGAAACCTCTCTTCTGGCTCCATTTTTGTTGTCTGTGCCCACCAGATCCACTTTACAGCCAACTAATGCAAACACTGGCCGGTGCGGCTCTATATGCCTTTTAGCCTCCATCATCCAAAGAGGTATATGCTCGAAACTAGATCTGTTACACACATCGTAAACTAGTAACGCACCAACTGAATTCCTATAGTACGATTTCGTTATAGATCTAAATCTCTCCTGTCCCGCAGTATCCCATAGCTGTAGTTTAATCCTTGTACCGTCTTGCACTTCTATAATCCTCGCAAAGAAATCCACACCTACTGTAGGGTCCGACAGCTAAAATTTAACGCGCAATTTACTACACAAATCATATAAATAACATCAAAACAAAGGCAAATGTACTCACCTCGGCGAACTTCCCATCTGTGAAATATTTCAATAGAGAACTCTTGCCTACTGTACTATCGCCGATTAGGATAAGCCTAAACTGGTAATCAAATATTGGATCAACCATTTTTTTAATTGCACTTTCAATAACATCAATTGATAGCAACAATAGTCTTCTCAAAAATTACGTACAATAGAAAAATGACAAGACAAACAAGAAACATCAGTCAGTCAAGTCATAACACAGCTCTTTCTAGTTTCTAGTTTGTCTATGACTATTTTGTCATTTTACGGTTTTGAATTTATTTAAGTTGTTTTTATTGAATGAAAATAATGTTATGTTATAGATAAAAAATACATAAATACTAATATCTACCATTTCAATAATTACTGTCTCTCATTTCTTTTTTTGGTGTAATAACCGTAAACTAAATATGAAAATTGTTACTAAATCGCTAACTAAATTATTGATTTCCGCTATTCATGTCATTCATGAATGAATACAACGGTAACGAAAAAATTCAATGAAATTGTTGTAAAATGTCATTCAATCATTCATTGCCTCAAACTCAATGCGATCGTAGATTTAAAAAAAATCACAAACTTACGCGGCTACATGTGAAATAAACGTTATTGTGTTAATTAGTTTAATTGTTATAGTCATTCCAAAAGTGTAACTATATTTTTTCTTAAGTATGTTTTCTTAGTGTCATTAAATGAGGGCAAAATTAACCTATTCTCTAGGGCTTTCGCTGCCGGCCATTCAAGCTTGAGTTGTTGAACCACAATAATTTGTAAGGTAAACGACTCAAATCATTCCTTATGCTAACATTCTATGCATACGTCCATAAGAAAGATGATTTAATCATTTCTTCACAAATCGACAAGGCATTGATAAATTATATTGTGTTAAAATCTTTCAGCTATTGTAAAATGAACACAGGTCAAACATATAAAATAAAGGAGAATGCGACAGAGCACAGTGATGGGAAAGTCAAATCTACACCAATCGGTAAGTTTTTATTAATTGCAATGTATGAATTTAGTTCATTTTTGTTTATTGGGCCTAACAACTACCTACGACTTCAGCTATCCCTAAGCTCAATGATTGGCATTAATACACAAAATAGTAAATAGCTTTGACATTGACTCACCTTTTTTTGATCAAAACAAGAGTCGTTTTATTCTTGAGTTGGCTATTTATTATTTAGCATAATATATAACACACCTTCAACTATGAGCTATTTGAAAAATATGACATAATTAAATTGACAACCCAATTAAAGTTAACATTGAAGACTTTCTCCAGTAGTCAAATAAATAATAGGAAATTTGGATTAAATTATATTTTAGATCAAGAAATGTAATTGTTGATGATTATATGTTTTTTCCTACTCTTACAAGAGCAGGCTAAAACCAATTAGTAATAGATACCAAAAAAATAATACCTAATTAAAATTAGAGAGCCATACTACATACATAATATGTAATGATTGATTATGAACTATTTATAATCTTGAAAACTTAACTCTACAGCCATGGTGGCTCCGGAACTGAAACAAAATCCTGATGCTGACACAGAGATCAGCAAGAATTGTGCAGTGCTTGGTTGTGAAGACTCCAAAAATTTAGATCCTGAATCATATTTTAGGTAAATTTTATATTTCACTTGTTATTACAATCCTAAAAAGAGTTTCCTAGGTTTCCAGACTAGAAATATATGTATACTAGCTGTCCCGCGCAACTTTGTATGCGTAAATTTTCCCCGTTTTTGCAACATTTCTCGTCGCTACTCCGCTCCTATTAATCGTAGCGTGATGTTATATAGCCTATAGCCTTCCTCAATAAATGGGCTATCCAACAGTGAAAGAATTTTTCAATTCAGACCTAAAGTTTGCATTGAATGCGGTAGTCTCAGGAACTACTGTTTCTGAGACTACTGAGTTCAAACAAACAAACTCTAGCTCTTACTCTCAGCTTTATAATATTAGTATAGATTTATTTTCAAAATTCAAATGAATTAACCATAATAACGAAATTATTATTTTACATACTATACAAATCAAGATGTCAGTCATTCCTTCATGCATTGGCTAATGCCTTCTTACATTAAATTCTTGAACCGAGTTCTGACCAATCAGAATAAAGATGTTGTAAATCACCTTAGTTAATCAACACCAACTAGTAATCTATAATATGGAAAGTTTACATTGTAGGCTACAAGTTTCAAATACTTGGTAAAACCAAATATCCTGATATTTTCCAGATTTCCTGAAGAACCAAGCCTTAGACAGATATGGACGGACCTAACGGGCCGCAACAACTGGACCCCAACAGACTTCTCGTACATCTGCCTGCAACACTTCTCTGTAGACTGCTTCAAAGTAAATGAGGAAGATGAGATGGTGCTTGTGGATAAAGCTGTACCTTCTCTTAAGTTGCCAAGACATGTTTTAGAGGTTAGTGTATTTTTAATACACTTTATTAAGCTTGATATGTGTGTCACTACTATTTTTAATCAGCAACTGTTTACTAAGACAGCACACAAACAGTCAATTTAGATCACAAAACATGCCTGCCAATCATCATTAGTAAGAATGCCTAGTACAAATAGATAAACAAGTTGGCTAAACCGGTAATATTAGTACTCAAAATAAATGTTGTTGATAAGATAATAGTTATTCATATTTCTATTGAAATCATAACCTTCATTATTAAGATTTTTGTATTAAAATCAGTGTGATAGAAATAAGTATTTTATGGTTACTTTCCTTTGGTCCGTTTCAACCTGGTTGCTTCAACTGATGATGATGAGATCTTATGATGGCTCAACTTTTGACCTAAATTAGTGTGGTTTACACCAATTTTGATTTGAAATTTAGAAAGAAATTTGAATTGAAATGTCTAGGAATCCACAAGGTACTCGCAAATAATTACTTAACTCCAATACAGTTTAAAAAAAAATTTGTCAGCCTTTTTACTATTGATTAGTTGATCAGTTGGCCAGTCATAGTTGAACAATCTCTAACGTCTGCATTTAACTATATAAATATAAAAAACTGCAATAGTTACCATCTACCTAAATATGTATATATTTGTTTTATGCATGAATAAACAGCTTTACTATATATGGTGGCCTGAAATCAGTCTATCTGAATCAGGATCAAGATTGACCAATTATGGACATTTACGGAACAGTACTGGATTTAGTGGGTAAGCCCAGGCAAAATCACTGATGATAACAAATATCGGCCTTGTGCGAGTTAGTACTTGCGCACCAAGGGTTCCATACATGTGCAACTATCATCATCATCATCAGTGTTCTTTTTTTGTCCGGGCCCACCTGCTAATCCCGCCATTGCTACGGAAGTATGCTAGGCACCTTGATCAGCCTTATATACACAGGGTTACAGATTACATCGACCTAGATACTTCGGGGGTTGTAGTAACCATCATTGCTGACTGATTTGACCATGAAATACCATACCCCAAACCAACCAGTTTTCTAGATATTGCACATTTAGAATTTTTTGTTATAATTGCCGATTTTTATAATAAACAAATACACGGTCTAATCAAAACCAACACTTATAAATCAATCTGTCGCTCACGCAGTCATTTAGCCCACTAAACAATTGGTGTAAAATATGCAAGGTCAAATGGCCGGGAAGAGGTTCGGATGAGGTGGGAGAAAGTGCGTAGGTAATAATACGCGCCTAAATATTCCTTCAAAGCTTATCAATAAGATTTAAAATCGTCCGTATTGTTTTGTTTTGCTGGGACAAGAAGCGGTTGGTCGTTATAGTCGATGAATATCATATGTCGTTGTAAGCGATATGTCGCTGTATCCGATGTTATTATAGGCGGTATGTTTGCTGAATAGTTTACTAGAGATTCCGGCGGGACTTTACAATCTGGCTGTAATAACCGATCGGTCGTTGTAAACGATGTCGTTGTAATCGGTTTCGACTGTAGTTTCATTTTTTTAAATTCATATACTCACTTATATCCATGTTTTTACCTAAGCAATCAGAATCACGTCCATTTTATTAAAATTCTAAAGAAAAAATTGTTCGCCAGGTTGAATACATCGACGAAGAAACCTTGGACAATGAAGACTACGACGAATATATGACCACGGAAGATGAGGAAGAGAAGACCACAGCACCACCGTTAGACCTTAATCTACCTAAAAAAGATCTAGAAAACGTAGAATTACTCAAACTATTCTCCGAAGTCCAAAGATTACAAAGACAGGCTGTCGCATTAAAAGAAAAATTAAAATACAACATGAAGGTTCACAACAGACAGAATAGATTCTTAAAAAGAATTAAAGAAATCATAGAGATGAAGAAAAAGGTTTTGAATCAGAAACGGAAGAAAAAATGCAGGATTCTCCTATCTTTGCAAGATAAAATCAAGGAGGATACGACTGGACTTGTATTGGCTATGCCAATGCGTCAGACGGACGATCTGAAGAATTTCGCGCTTAGCATTTACAAGTACTCGCCTCAAGCGTATATTTATATAAGGAACACGTTAAGAACTATGTTGCCAAGTACTGAAATATTAGACTCGTGGATTACCGCGGGTTACCAGCCTAGAAATGTAATATCTAATAGTAATCTTATCAAAGTGGTTGCTGAACAGACAGAGACGCAACTATCTTGTAAAGTAATGATAGGTTAATTACATAAGTGTTAAATCACGGAATATTTTTATTAATAAATTAGGATTTTATCCCTTCCCTTGGTGTTTTTGTTATTATAGCTTGCGTATTTTTACCCGATTGCGCAAGAAAGAGCACGCCCTAGAGCATAAACGGCTTGATGGATTTTAGCTTAAGAGGTGTCGTTAGATTCGTGTTAGCTGTGAGAGTGACACTGGGTACTGTCATTGCAACAAATGGCGTAATTTTTGCGCCAATATATACTTATGTTTAAAAAAAAACTTTAAAATCTAAGTGGCAAAAAAAAATCCTTTAAAATAAAATGCAATCATGCAGTCTTAGGAACTGTTATTAAGTTACAGGATTCAGGTGCCTCCGACTGCATAATATTAAATGTGAAGGGTATCTTGTTTCCGTGGCGTAGTGTAGGCGGGACTTTTTACTCGACTGTAAAGAAGGGTTATGTTTTTCTCGCGTATCTTTTATGTATGTAGCTATGAAATATTTTTTATTGCCTGATTTCACAATCCACTGAACGGATTTATACAATTCAGACGTCGTTAGATTCGTCTTGATCGCCCAAGTGTTCTTAGATATGTTACGTTTGAAAAAATAAACATGGCGGCTGTGAGATGTCAAAATAAAGAGGTGTGAAAAAAAAACGATGTTTTGAATACCTACTGCAATATGGGTAGCAAATTAAAGGGCTTATCATAACCATTTCAAAAAGGTGAAATGATTATGACTATTATACTAAAAAAGTTAGTTAACAACCATTCTTTTTTAAATACTTGACAATAGCTGTGATAAAGGTATGTTGTTACATCGGTTACATCCTACAACTACTAAAAAGTATTAAATAAAAAAGTAAATTATAAAAAAAAACCCCGCCTGCACAAAAAAGATTGAAACAAGATCCCCTGATTGCATGCAATTATATAATTATGTAGGGTTTTTTTTGTATTGTTGAAGGAGAAAAAAAATCAGAGCCATTTTTATATTTTTTAATTTGATCAATTCTAGAACATATTATCTGCCGCAGGATCATGCAAATTTTTTCAGCGGTTCAAGTAAGTATTATTATAGCCGCCCTCGTTGCTAAATACGGATTAGTGAAAATAGCGGTGTACCTACATAGTGCCATCATCATCATTTTCACAGCTTCGCATTGAACTAGTTAAATTGTAAGTACATAAATACTCGACATGACACTGATAAATTGACTGGAAAATGGACAAATTGGCCTATAACTAAAAAATAACGAAATCAAGAAATACATAAGTACTGAATTTACGGAAACCCACTTCTACTAGGGGACATTTATCTAAACGGATTTTATTAGTATATGGATGATCACAAGCAATGAAAATGCATGAAAATCTACTAAAACAAATTAAACAATCTCACAAAAAGACTCAGTAGACAAATTTTAAAATGTCATGGTGAATCTATGAGCACCTACTGAAGTCAGTTATGTGGTGATCGTACCACAGATTACCCATTATAGTAAGCTACTAAAACCTTAAAAAACCCATCAGTCAAATCTAGAACATACTGGGCATTGGGCCGGAAGTAACGAACAATGAAACCGGGCAAGAGTATGTCGGACCATTTTCAGTGTAGGGTTCCGCAGCTTTGAATAATTGCAACAGCAGAAGAGCGTATGGTCATGGCAATTGCGCTCTTTTGTTGAATACGCAGTTTTTCGGCAATAGCTCAAAGACGGTATATCCGATCATGTCCGAAAAAATATTTAGTTTAATGTATTTATTAAGCGCTATCTTTGTGAATTTTCACGATTTAAAAGTTAAGGGACACAATTTATGCAACTTTCAGAGCAATTATTTCCAAAAATATTCACTCAATAAAAAAAGTTTGTTACAAACCATGTGAAATGTTTTTGAAAGACCTGTCGAATGATGTACCACACGGTGACGTTAGCTGAAAAAAAAATCGGCTTCTATTACATGTGCCCCCCCTAAAAATATTTATTTTTATTATTTAGCTATCAAACTAAGTAGCGGCTATTACAAGACACATTTTAACAACATTATATAAATATTCATTGAAAAACTCGAAAAACTCCGTCCGTCTGTCTGTTTTACTCAAAGATTAGAGTAAAACAGACAGACGGACGGAGTTTTTCGGCAATAACTCGATAACGACGGTATATCCGATCGTGTCCAAAATATTTTTTCCGTTTTTTCCATTTTGGATACGGAACCCTAAACAGCTATTAGGTTTGCTCAGCAGCTAGAACAAATATTTCAACCAAATGACTCCGTCAGTGATGATGCAAAATTTGACTCACTGACACAATATTATATGACAGAAATACAATTGACAACTCCAAAAGAAATCAGTAAAACAAAAGCAGTCCCCTGGCTATAATCTTATTACTCGAGTAGTCCTACAGTATCTGTGGGAGATTCTGTAGGACTACTCCAGTAATACAGTAGTGAAACTGACTACCCTTATAAATGCAACATTTAGATTAAAATACGTACGTGACGTGTGGAAAATAGCTAAAGTGATAATGATACTTTTGTACAATCAAGTCCTTAGCCAGTATGGACCTATAGTATCCAGTTGTAGGGATGTACCAAACAGAGCAACTTGCATATACTCCCAAATACATAGTCGACTTCATAGCCAGACTAAACCTTGGAGATATCCTTTGAGGAAGAAAGAAACGTCACTATAGATCTTTTACACATACGCCTCTATCCAGATACAATACAATACTACCTACAGATGATTCAACGCTTCTAAAATGAAATACTTGGAGGCATCGTAAAGGCTATCCAGCTCCTCGACACCACGGAAATAGTGAGAAGACTAAAAGGACCAAACCTATTGAGTAGTGTAACAGTGTAGTGCAGTGTGACTAAAGTACACACGAACAAAATGTATTAATTTTAATAGAAACTTAAGTTTTTTCAATTGACTTAAAAAAGGAGGAGGTTCTCAATATTTTTTTCTTTTTTTTATGTTTGTTCACCGATTACGCAAAGACGGCTGGACCGATTTATTAATTTATTAAATTCTTCTTGTGTTTGAAAGGGTATACTCCCAAGTTGGTCCCATTGTCATCAGATCACTGAGATGGGATCCTAGAGAAATCGAGGGAACTCTTCAAATATTAAAGGCACACCTACAGCGATTTAGGTATATTTCATAGTGATTGGTGAAGTTTATTCTCGTCATATTACTATTACATAATGTAATAGAGCTGATAGAGAACTCCTCAACAATTAACGGCCCTGCATTGGGGCAAGCATTATTTTGTAAAAGGATTTAAGCAGTTGACATAAGCCTATTGTAACATAAGTGAATTACAAACCAACCCCCTAAAAAGTGAGAAATAAAAACTTTACAAAAAAATATTACTGACTTAAAAAATAAACACAAGGCAACTATAAAGCAAAATAATAATATACTAGAATAACAAAAACAAATTAAACATTTTGAAGTTGGTGCCGAACAATACCTACATAAAAACTACTATTTAATGAGGTCATTTAGGGTTAACTAAAACGTTGGAAAAATTCAACGTAAAGTTCTTCATGTCAAAAATTACAGGAATTTGCTGTAAGAAAATTGAGAATTATTTTGGAATTATATTGGTTCCGTTACAGCCAATTGGGTATTTGACTACTATCAAAATAAAATATTTTATACTGACCATGTAAAAATATGTCAAAAAGTGTTCTGAAAAATCATGTTCATTTATTAATTTAAGGTTTTTATTAATTTTTAATCATAAAAAGAAACATAAAAAGTAAATGATTTGACCATAGAAAATGTGACGTCATATGCTAGCATTTCATACAAATTTGTACGAGGCGGGTCGTTTTTGACATTTCTTAAAAAGAGGCTGATTTGACTTCAGTCAAATACCCTATTATTGCAAACGCGTTATTTGAAAAGGGAGAGATTGATAGGAGAGGCCCGTTATTTACATCGGTGGACGGAAGTAAATACATTATTTTAACAAAATAGTGTTTTTCAAAATATGCAAGGCGGTATCCAAGCCACGGCGATTGAGATAAAGAATTTTCTTATTAATAATATGTTTTAAATACAGAGATTATCACAGATAAAGGTTCAATTTATACCTCAGCGATAGTTCGTGAAACGATTGTAAACTTCGGGGCAGTTCACAAAATTGCAACTTCGATGCACCATCAAACTTTGGGGTTAGTGGAACGATTAAATAGGACGATGTCGCGTATATTGTCGAAGTATGGCAATGATGATGAGACAATGATTGATTGATGAGTATGGCAATGATTGATCTAGGTATTTACCACTGGTTACTTTCGCAGATAATATTAGTAAACAGGAATCTACACGGGTAGGTATAATCATATATCCTGGTCTTTGCGAAACATCCGGAGTCGCCGTCGGATGCGGGATTTAATTTAAATATTCGGTCGGATGATAGTATCGCGAATAGAGTACCTAATGTTTTGTCAAAGGTTAGGATAAATATATATGTATAGGTTCAAGGCAGAGACAAATTGTTCATGCAATTAGCCTGCCTGGCCGACTGATCTAGTGGTTAGTGACCCTGACTGCTAAGCCGGAGGTCGTGGGTTCGATCCCCACCCAGGATAAAACTTTGTGTGACGAGCACGATGGTTTATTCTGTTTCTGGGTGGGTGTAATTTATCTATAATATGTATGTATGTTGGAATATATAAGTATGTTTAACAGTTGTCTGGTTACCATACTACAAGCTCTGCTTAGTTTGGGATCGGATGACGTTGTGTGAGTTGTCCCAAGATATTTTTATTATTATAAATAGGTAGAAGTCTATCGATACACAAAAGAGTGAGAAAGCACCCGGGCCGGATGGCATAAGCAATGAAATTTTAAGATATAGCAAAGAGACCCTGATACCTGTCCTCACAGACATGTTCAATGACATCATGAATACTGAAACCGTCCCCCAGCAATGGACCGAGTCTCACATCATCTTACTGTATAAGAAAGGGGATAAATACGACATCGGAAATTATAACCCTATTAGCCTTATGTCCAATGTATATAAGATTTTTGCTAAGATCTTATTAAAACGGGTCGAAAGAACTCTAGACGAACACCAACCTATAGAGCAAGCAGGATTCCGCAAAGACTACTCAGTGATCGACCACATCCACGTAGTGCGTCAAATCTTTGAGAAATACAACGAATAGCAACTTACATACTACATTGCATTTATTGATTATCGCAAAGCTTTCGATTCTCTACAACATTATAAAATATGGGAGGCATTACTAGAACAAGGAGTTGAGCTCAAATATATTAGATTAATAAGAAACATATATAGCAGCAGCAGAGCAAGACATATATAGGACATTAGCCTTCAGAGTTGTGTACGAGATTTCCGACATGTAGTTTTACTGAAAAGTGAAAAATTGTGTACCATTGTCAGGGAGGTGTCACTACACAGTTTAGGTATATTCGGGCAACGCGTCACTTAAAGGGGCTAATCGCAGTGGGCTGTCTCTCGGCTCGCACGGCATTCGAGGTCACGTCGCGCTCGCGCAATCTTAAAAATATTTTTTTTTATTTTTCGACACCTGGAATGTCTTATAAGTCTAAACGTCAATTTAATCCGTATAAAATATATTGTTGTGTTTACAGATATCTGATTAAAACGAATAGTGAACCAGAACTAACATTTTTTACAATTCCACTGCGTCATCGAAGTACCTACGTTAAAAAGCAGCGGCGGCAGCCGGTCGTTCTTTTCAATTCCTTAGGTCCTTATGTGCTTAGATAGTAATACTTAGTTAAAATAAAAATCCTTAATTTGTTGCTCAGAAATAATATTAGGATAATGTTTACAAAGGAATATCTACACCCGTGGAAATCGAACACACGACAATTGGACTTTTTATGTTTATAATTGTTGGGGGTTAGTCCAACACAATTTGCTAGTTCGAGGTGAATAGACACAGTAAGAGGGGAATGGAGTTTGATTGTGCTTCAACTACAGAAGTTTGTTTTTTCCATAAATCTGCTAGATGTGCTTGGTTTCGTCTCACCAGCGCTATGTCTTTGGAATACTGTTCGGCGAATCGCTCGTCTAACACACCAAACAAGCTGTTAGCTATATATCCGACCCCATCTATAAGTCCGCGACGCCCGTCTGGCGCGCGGGGATTGCCCACTAAACTGCTGCGTCAATAAAAGATTATTATGATATTGGAGCTCGTTATACTCGTGCCGTAATTGTATAACTATCATGTTACAGTCATTGTTTCCCGATGTACTACAAGTGTTATTAATTTGTTGTATGCATTTACTCCTTCCCAGTATGGCGACATATCATAGTATGCGAT
Source organism: Herminia tarsipennalis (assembly GCA_945859575.2). Classification (NCBI taxonomy): domain Eukaryota; kingdom Metazoa; phylum Arthropoda; class Insecta; order Lepidoptera; family Erebidae; genus Herminia; species Herminia tarsipennalis. The sequence continues at coordinate 2,301,718 of OX243843.2, read as the reverse complement.
AAGCTTCCATTGATCTCGTACTAGTTTCATATTAGCAATTTTATCAACATATAATCCTTGGGAAGTTTTTAGTTGCGTTATATTATATGACGCTAAAGAATTGCTGATCAAAGACGTAAATAAAATAAAGGGAATCGCCATAGATAAAAAGTTGTTAGTAAGAGATGACCTCTTCTTCGAATTTTTGTTTTCTGCTTTCTCACTTATCTGTTGTGGTCTATCCTCAGTACTTTCTGCTATTGGTAAGATAGACAGCTTTACAATTGGTCTCTTTAAGATCCCGCCTTTTGCTTTCAGTGACATTACTCTGACTAAACCGTCTGATCCTGGATGTAGCTCTATTACCCGTCCCATCATCCATTTACCGGGAGGTAAATTTTCATCTTGTATCGTTACCAAATCTCCAACCTTCATGTTATCCTGCTGTTTACTCCATTTGTTCCTAACTGATAATTGCGTAAGATATTCTGTTTTAAACCGCTTCCAAATATCTTGAGCTAGCTTGTCTGTTAAATACCATCTGCTTCTAGCATCCTGTTCTGTTTCAATGACGGTTGATCCTGCCCTTCCAGACAAGAAATGTGCCGGAGTTAAGACATCCAAATCTTCCACATCTTCTGATAATGGACACAATGGTCGAGAATTTAAGCAAGCTTCGAGCTGTGCTAGCATTGTGCTAAACTCTTCAAAGGTTAGCTTCTGCTCACCTACGACTCGTTTTAGGTGGTGCTTAAGGCTACATATCGCTCTTTCCCACAAACCCCCTGCATTTGGCCAAGATGGTGCGTTGAAGTGCCATTCGATATTTAGCTCTGCTATTTCTTTAAAAAATCTGTCATCAAGTCTGTTTTTGAGATCGTAGAACTCTTCCTGCAACACACGATTCGCTCCCACAAAATTTGTCCCGTTGTCGCTGTATATATGACGGGGAGCTCCCCGTCGTGCGGACATTCTTCTGAGAGCTGCTAAAAATGCTGTACTACTGAGGTCTGAGACAAGTTCTAGGTGGACGGCTTTCGTTACCATACAAATGAATAATGCCACATAGCCCTTACATGTCTTAATTTCCCGTCCCTTACTGGCCTTAACCTCCACATAGCCAGTGTAGTCAACACCTGTGTGATAGAACGGAGATGCTGGATTGACTCTTTCTGCTGGTAAGTTCCCCATTAACTGGTATTGCTGTTTCGGATCATGTTTTCTACATGTTACACATTTTCTAAGTGCCTGTTTAACCGCTTGAATACCTACCCGATATGATCCAATACTTCTGTCTCAAGTTCGCTAAAGTTAAGCGAGGGCCACCGTGATAGGTTAATTGGTGTGCTTGCTCGATCAATAACTTTGTTAGAACACCACTGTAAGGTATTACGATTGGAAACTTCATATTGCTATTTAGTTGAGCGTTTTTCAAACGCCAACCTACTCTTAGGATTCCATCTATATCCAAAAAAGGATTTAATTTTAACAATCTGCTCTTATTGCCCCAACTGCTATGTTATCTATAATATTCGATGTCTTCTGCAAATTCACAGCGCTGTACATATTTTATTATAAACCATTTAATCGACCTTATTGCGCGTAAAATCCATGCTAATATTCTTGTAATTTTTATAATTGAACTATGTTCGTTCAATAATAAGGAGATAATGCTTTCTTCACTGCTTTTTTGTATAAAGTTCACCTCATTATTTTTGCGCTCTTCACTAGTAGAGTATATCGCTTTTTCTTCCATATTACTATCTGCTTTTAAGGACTTTAACCACTCCGGTCCCTGCCACCAGAGTGTATTGTTTGTTAATTGCGACGCCAAAAGTCCTCGGCTCGCCGCGTCTGCTGGATTTTCGCCTGATTTGACGTAGCGCCAACGTGTCGGTGCTATAATTGCGGTTATAGTTCTTACTCGGTTCGCCACGAACGTTTTCCAACGATTTGGTTCTCCTTGCAGCCATCCAAGAACGACCATGGAATCTGTCCAACCATAGACTTCTATCTTGTGCTTGTCTAAACAGTGTACTACTTTATCCATCCACTTGGATAGTAAATGTGCTCCACACACCTCTAATCTTGGCAATGAAATCTGTTTATTACTGGGAACTAATCTAGTCTTAGATCCGATTAAAACCACTGATACTACGTTGTTGTTTCTGATAATTCTTGCATAAATTACGCCGGCGTATGCTTTGAGTGATGCATCACAAAACCCATGCAGCTCTATAATATCTCCCTGTTGATACCCAATCCATCTAGGTATTTCACATTTAGTTAGGTGAATGGTATCTGTTTTAATTTTAATCCATTCTGTCGTTATATCTGTTGGGATTATGTCGTCCCATTGTAAATTTGCTAACCATACTCGTTGAAAAAGTAGCTTTAACTTGGTTGCTAGAGGGGCCAGCCACCCTAATGGATCAAATAACTTAGATATTTCGGATAGAATTTTTCTTTTTGTGTAGTTTATCTGCTTGTCATCGAAATCACATTGAAAAGTAAACTTGTCTAGCTGTGAATTCCACCGAATACCTAACGTTTTTGAAGTACTGTCTGCTTTAAAATGAAATATAAGTTTCTGCTCACTTGTTTTACTTTCAATGCCTTCCAATATTTTTGGTTCATTCGATACCCATTTCCGCAACGTAAATCCGCCTAATCTTAAAACCTGATTGATATCTGCTATGAGCTGCTTGCTGCTTTCCAGTTCATGGCACGAATGGATCAAATCGTCCATATACATAGACTCTTCTATAACTTTAGCTGCTTCTGGATACTTTCTGCTTTCGTCGGCTGCCAATTTTTTCAATGTCATCATAGCTAGGAACGGCGCCGCTTTTAATCCATAACTGACGGTGGTCAGCTGATACGATTTAATATGTTCCTCTTTTGTTCCTCTCCATACTATCTGTTGGTACTGTTGATCATCCTCGTATACTGTAATTTGGCGATACATCTTTTCTATATCGGCTGTGAAAGCGTATCGATATTGTCGCCACTTTATAATCAACGCTTGTAAGTCTTTCTGTAAATTAGGTCCTTTGTACATAATGTCGTTCAGGCTATACCCAGTCGATGTCTTAGCTGAGGCATTGAACACCACTCTGAGTTTCGTGGTTGATGACTCAGCTCGCTGCACTGCATGATGAGGCAGAAAACATGACAACTTTTGCTCACTGCTGTAAAACTGATTACCCTGATTCACCTTAGACGGTATCATATGAGATAGCTCTAAATATTCGCTGATAAAAGCTTTATACTGCTCCGCTAAATCTGTTTGCTTGTCAAATTTCTTTTCTAAATTTCGAAACTGCGCTACGGCCATTCCTTTTGACGATCCTAATTTGTTCTGCATATTCTGTTTAATTGGTAATTTTACTACATATCGCCCATCTTGACGACGTTCGGTAGTAGCGAGATAAAAGTCTATGCACCCCTGGTCTTCTACTGATAATGTTGATTGTTCTTCAATGTCCTCCACCTCCCAAAACTGCTGAATATTATCTATGTTGTTTAACACCACATTACAATGATATGACTGCATTCTGCCGAAAAGAATCCAACCTAATTGAGTTTGCTCTGCTAATGGTTGATATGGTTCCTCCCCTCTGCTAATGCCTCCCATTTTGATTAAGGCATAAATATTTGACCCCAGAAGTACATCGACTGGTCGGCTTACGTAGAATTCTGGGTCCGCTAAGTTGACGTTACGAATAAATGACCAAGACGGTTTATCAAAGGTTGCATTCGGCAGTCTTTTCAATAAGTTGTTCATAATTAGTACATCTGTACTAAACGTGAAATCATTATACATTGATGAACATGTGATACTAATAATGCCTTTAGAATTATTTGCCTTCTGTCCAATACCATAAACAACACCTCTACAGAATGTTCTCTTCACTCCTAATCTTTGAGCAGCGTTCTCCGAAATCAGGGAGACTTGAGACCCTTGATCAACAAGCGCCCTTAGGGTATGACACGATCCATCCCCTGCTGTAACTTTTATCAAAGCTGTGGCTAATAATATTTCGGCTGAGCTCCCAGGTGAAGGTGACACGTGTAAATTATTTCCGACGTGTTCACTTGATTTCGCAATCGTTTCGTGCACGTGCGGTGTCAATTTCGCTTTGACCCATGCATCGTGTATCAAGGAATTGTGTTTTCCGTTGCATTTTCGACATCGCTTTGTAGAAATGCATTGTTTGCCATTATGATCAAATAAACAATTAAGACATAATTTTAGCTCTTTCGCTTTTTTCAACTTTATTTCACTAGGCAAAGAGTTGAAATTTTTACAATGGAACAGGCTATGTTCTTCGCTGCATAATGGACATTTTATAGAGGTCACCGGAAACGATTTGTTAATAGTTTTATTATGTGAATAATTATACGGTTTCTTTATGAATTCATGCGATTTATTTTGATTGCTCTGCGCTGGTTTTATGGATATTTGGTCTTGTTTTCTACGAGCTGATTCCAAGCTGGTAAATTTGCTTTCTAAATAAGATAGAAAGTCGTTCAAAACGGGTAGATCCCGTGGATTTTTTAGGGACTCTAAGTAATCGCTATATGTGTCACTGTCCAGTTTCTGTGATAATATATGGACCAAAAATGGATCCCATGTCGACACGTCAACTTCTAAATTCTCAATAGCATGAAGTGTTTCCAGTGTAACGTCATGCATCTTTTTTATTTGCGCTGACGACTGCTGCGTTACGTTAGGTAACCACAATAACGTATTCAAGTGTGCTGTAAATATAAGCTTTTTATTGTTATAACGGTTTGTGAGAATCTCCCAACAGGCCTTGTAATTATCAGAGCTTATATGCAGATGCTGAATAAGCCTCTCGGGCTCCCCACGTAGTTTCCCTTTTAGAAATTGCATTTTCTGCGCTAGTGATAGTGAGGGATTGCTATGGACTGCCTCGTTGAATAGATCTTTGAACGACGTCCACTGCTGATAGTTCCCAGAGAAAATCGGTATTTCTATTTTGGGAACTGATTTTTCTCTGTGGGATACCGACCACAACTTCTTATTTACTGCTTTTTTAAGGTCGTTGAATATTTTTTCATGTCTGCTGAATTGACCTTCGTATTCCTCTTCCTCTCCGTTCGATTCCATATAGATTTCCCAATGAAGAGTATCTATCGCTGTCCAACGAGACTGCAACTCTTTCAATACGTCTTCGAACTCCCATTTCTCGCTAATGTTCTCTATCTTAATGCTGTTTGCTGTTCTCGTAAACGCCTTAAAATTTACCGACTGCTTTCGTAATAACTTATCCAATTTGCTCAAGGAACCTCGAGATTCCATTCGCCGGGATGTACTTGCTTCCGGTTCCCTAACCTTTAATATTTCCCCTTGCGGGGGTTCCTCCAGAACCAATTCCTTGTTTCTCCCTACGGTAGACACCGACGGCCTACCTTCCGCTGCTGCTTGTTCTCGTCTCTGCTTATTGATCAACTCTAAAGTTGCTAAATACGTTCCCTTTGTCTGCTCATACATCTTATTCGTAAAATAAGGATGTTCTTCAACACCAAGCTCATATATGCTCATATGATTGCTCTCAAACTCCTCCCAGTAACTCTGTACTATTTCTAAACGCCTCTTAAAATACTCTTCTGTTCTCCTGTCTATCCCAGCTTTTTGTAGGTTCGTTATAAACTTATTGATAGCGTCTGCAATCTGCTGCTGATTCATGTATAAATCCTCCATCTTTAATGTTTGGTAAAAAAATATGGAAAGATCTTACTTGAAAACTTCAATGCTGCTCTTACACTGTACCCGTCGTTCCTGCTGCTTGCTTTCTGCTGCTCCCTGATATCTCGAAACCACCAAGTCACTGCACGTGTACTTTTTGCTTAGTCAAGACCACGTTGTCAGTCACTAAACGATTTTAAACTGTTATAGTCCACAACAAGCGAGGTCCAAACCGATAGACCGATTATTACCGATAACCGAAGTTCCAACGCGCGCGAGGTCCAAATTTCTCGAAGGACCAATATGTTGGGGGTTAGTCCAACACAATTTGCTAGTTCGAGTCCAATAAACGCCGTCAATCGTAACAGTCGTATCAATCAAACTCCATTTCCCTCTTACTGTGTCTATTCACCTCGAACTAGCAAATTGTGTTGGACTAACCCCCAACAATAATGCTAAATGTAGGTACAAAAACTTATCAAGTGTCAACCCCGTGCGGACTTCGCAGCTCGGTCATAAAACTGTGACGCGCAAAGAAAATTCACGGTTCGCACGCGGTTATAAGTTTCAATTTAGCTTGTAGGCGGCGAGTCTAGGTATATTTTTATACCTAAACCTGACTTTTGTTAGGGAGTGAACCTTCTGTACGTAGTACTATTACTTATTCTGTGCCATTGTCTCGAACATTAGTTTTACAGAAAAAAATCTTCTATCCTTTGCGTTATCAAAATTACAGGGAGTATTGGTATGATTGTTGTTAGAAAAGGTCCACAAAAACTGTGACATAGTTTTTAAAGAAAGGAGTTATTCCTTCCTTACAGAGTTTTTAGATTGCGCGAGTGATGCCCCTGGTAAAGCTAGCCTGTCAAGATATTTTTTTACTCTTTATTGGTATAAAAAAATCGCATTGAGGGGATAAGACATCATCATCGTAATATCGAGATAAGTAGCGTGAGTTTGATGGATATATACACCTACTGTTTATTGCACACCAATTTGAAGACGACGCACGTACGAGGCGAATTTACATAAATAGAGACTTAAAGTTAATCGGTTAAAGTAAATCGGCACACTGCAATCCGTCTACAACTGCTACATCTATACGAGCAGATGGAAGTAAGCCAACGTTCATAATCATCATTTATTTGTATAAAACTAATATTAGAAAGAGGAAAGATTTGTATTTTTGTATGTAACGAATAAACTCAAAAAGTACTGGACCGATTTTAATAATTATTTTTTGTTGGAAAGCCCATTTATCGAGGAAGGCTTTAGGCTATATAACATTGCGCTACGACTTAAAAGAGCGGAGCAGTGACGAGAAATGTTGCAAAAACGGGGAAAATTGACGCATACGAAGATGCGCGGGACAGCTAGTATAGTATAAAATAAAGGTGTAATGAGGTCATAAATACTTATACATCGTCCATTATCCTTATAATACCTAAGCAGGTGTACAAATTGTTATACAGTTAAAGAAAAAAATACAGTTAAAGACAAAAATAATAAATGTCAATATAATAAAATCAATGAAATCTAAAATAATACTAATAATCACTTAACATTTGATATCTTATTAAAAAATAACATTTTTTAATTTAAATAAAAAATACCATTCATTAGTATTATAAATTTTTTTTTGTAACAATATTGCTTTTAATTTTCTTTAAATATTGGCAATAGTTGACTCCTTAAGTAAACTGGTACTTTATGAAATATTTTGATGTACATGTAAAGACAATTTTTCTGAAATATTGTAGTTCTGGGAACCCTTTCCAAAACTAGCCTTACTCCATGCCTTATTTTTAGGATATAATTCATATGCTGTTTTTAAAAGATTGAAATTAGTTCTTACAAAGACACATATTTCAAAAATGTACGTAATGTTACATGTAACGTTACCACTGCCGGCTATAGATGGTCGACATGTTTCTTAAAATGTCAAATCCTCAGTGACTCAGAGAGCACGTCAAGCTGTTGGTGTAGCTGCGCCTAAAGTTTTTCCGGTCATGTTGGATTTTCGTCCCATCAAACTGTGATAGTGAGAGGCGAGAGTGTACTTAGGTTTCTGCACCTATAATTGTACGCTGGAATACCTATCTCCTGTCCTGCGTAGTTGTCTAGTCTGATGGCCTTCCACCCCGTGTCCCCCGAAATCGATCGAGCTTAATGGCTGCCGTGTGGTGCCGGCCTGCCGTGTGATGCCGGCTTAAGAATAGAACCACCCCATCTCTACCCGTGGGTGTCGCCAAGGCGACTAAGGGATTTCACCCCGGAGGACGGGCAGCAGCGTCCTCTGCGTACTTAAAGCCTTACTGCGATCGCCAACCCGCTCGCCAAGCGTGGCGATTATGGCAATTACCCCCAGGATCTACATACTAGTAGGTTCTACTGGGGAGACCCGTGCCCAGCAGTGGGCCATCTTATGGGTTGATATGTATGTATGTATGTATGTAATGGCTAAGGCATCGGTCTCGCAATCGTGAGGTCGCGGGTTCGAATCCTAGCCATTATACTACCGACGTGAACCCACTCCTAACACAAGCCATTGAGCTTAGCTGGAGGGGTTTGCAAGACAGGATTGCTAGTAATGTGGGACGAAAAAAAAAAAAATATCGATATTATTAAAGTACAGTATCCACTAGCAAGAAACTAGAAGTCACTATAACTAACAATAAGAAACAAAAGAAAAATACTGAATGTTATTAGGTACCTACATAGTTTAAGCAACCAGCTCTGACAAGATGTAAATACTCGTAGTCAGTAGGTAGGTACTTGTCCCAGCTTAGTTACGTCAAAATGTTGTAAGGTACACTGCAGTAGGTACATAATAAATTTGATCAGGTGTTTCTAAAAGTTTGCTTGTTCTTCATTATTATTTTGAAGTTTTTATAGACTGCGAAGACACATTATCTCTGGAAATATCTCTATCTTGTAGGAAAATGTGCTATTTGAATATAGGGCTCCGTGACATAGTAGGAATTCGTCTTCAATCAATCTTTTTTGTATAGGTTTCAAACCGTTTAGGTACTTTGTGATTACAACGCAGATCTGGCTCGTTGGATGTAAGTATGTGCAGAGCAACGAAAAATAAATCATGGCTATCCTATATTTCACTCCAGCTCCCGCTGACTGCAATATTTTTGATTTCATGAAAAATTTTTGATTTCGAATGGACACCTCCAGCTTATCTGGAGAACCTACTAAAGTTCTTAGTTAGGTACACAATTCATTGTCAACCGTGACTATCATGTATTTGGTAGCAAACTGGTCAGCCATCATACAAGACACTTCGAAACGAGAAAACGAGATGGCGCTGTAATAAGATTCTTATTAGAAAGGGAAGGCGCGGTAGCAAACAAACGCGGTCTAGCTGTGTTCCGGCTCAGTGCCGTGATTCCACGCGGGGACGGCGTACGTCCCACTTCGTCTCGTTTGTGAGTCGCGCGTGAACCAAAATAAATACCTCCATCTGTTCAAATATTGTGCAAGTTTTTTTTATTGTTTCCCCAAAAACACGTAAAAGGATGTGTGTGATTTAAGCCCTACCATATGCTTAACATGCTCTAAGTTTCGTTATTATTTTTGTGTTCGCAAAGTGCTTGAGTGGTTTTTGTTTCGTTTTGTGAATGGATTTATAAACCCGATTATGAGGAAGGACGCCTCATAAGGTACGTTTTCTTAAAAAATCATGTTCTATTTCCGTTGTGTGTTATCGGTGGGATGTATTTCTGTATGTTTGAGTAAAACAAGGTGTATTAGAAGTCTAAATTGGCTACAGTCCGAGTACTTGTTCGAACGTTCAGTACTAACTGGACTTTCGCAATATTTATTCCTTAAGCGTGTTTACGTGCCATAAATGTGAGCCACACCATAAATGACGTACTCGCACGCGTATGAAATACATGTTAAATTTAATGTGTGCCCTAAACAATTAAAAATATATAAAACTATAATGAGACATTCAAATCATGTGTCTGATAATTTCTCTTTACTTTTAAGGCAGCTAATAATTTTCTACTCGTTACGCTGCGATTGAAAGTCCGTTTCCGATTTCTTTTGTGTTTAACTAATTATTGTATTGTCTGTTTGTAGTTGTGTTTTTGTTGTTTGAGTCTAACTCGAGTTTTGGCGATCTAGGTACTTGTTATGTCATGTTAAGCTGTCTGCAAATAATCTTCACGCTAAGTTTTTTTCTCTAGTTACATATAGAGGAATAGCGTCAGTAAAATATTGTAATCTATGCACGACTCGCTTCCTTCAGCCCATATTTAGAAGCAAAAATGTTTAATGTTGAACGTAAATATTATTTACAAAGCTAGGATAAGCTTCGGTAAATGAGTGGAATTAAATTAAAACTGAAGGATACATGTCAAAAGGGGAAAATATGAAATTATTGCTTTCACTTCGTAACTTAACAAAGGCGAACCGGATTATGGTTTTATGAGCATAATATTTGTGTTTTCTGGGATCGCTGAATACGTAAATACTTCACGGGCTTTCTTATGCTTATAAAATGTTACGTAGAGACTTCTTCAAGAAATCTCAGGGGACTATCTCGGGTGGATGATACCATTTAATACAATTATTACCATGACAAAGATTTCTTACCTCATTTAAAGTTTCTTCGTCTCAAGTTGAATGTTTGAGAAATACTGAACCTTTGAGGAGTTAGCAGTGAAATAAATTGGATGTATTTCTTTTAGTAAAAATCGCCAGACCTTATCGTTGATTGTTTGGCTCCCAGAATATACAACCATTTACCAAAGCCAATACTTGAAGAAGGTAATATTAAATTCGTTAAAAAAAGACTTAGGTAAAGAAACTGCTGATAGCAAAGTGCTATTACTCTGTGGATTTATAAGATAAGTTATAATTTTATTTAATACAAAAACGGAACGTACGTCATAAAATGACAACACATTAACAATATAAAAATTTAATTATGTCGAAAATAGGACTTAGTTCAGCATATGCCAGACTAACGCCTGACGCTGACTAGGCCCTAAAGTAACTCCTATTAGTTTTTTAAAGACACTTTAATGTTTAAAAGTAACACAAAAATAACTTACAAGAATGTTGTAAACAGTACTTTAAAACATTCACAATATAAAAAATGTAGTAATTGCAATAATGTGTTTAGAAAGCTATGCATGTAATAATAATGTAATTGAGTCTACATCAACAACCTTTATCAACTCAAACTCCGTAAAGGCAAAATTATTACATTTCGACAACTGCAAGGAAGAACATGGTAACTCACTTTTGGCATCATTTCAGCAGAGCGCGACAAAGATTACAACAATCCGTGTAGGTGTATAAAAAGTCCTTGTTTAAGATAAACTTTAAATTTATTATTAATTGAGTTACATATATCTATTATATTGTATTTTATGTTATGTATAATAAAGTATTTTACATACAATTTATCGTTTTTTTGAGTTACCATATATAAAAAGTCTTTAACGAAATCGTGTATTTATGTGGTTTAATAAATGTTATTTTAATCGGAACTTATTTAGTTACGAACATATTGATTGACATTATCCCTGAAATTGTGTTCGCAACTAAAGTTGCGCTTAAAATATATTCGACGAACCTGTACTTACAATTTTTTTACAATCTAAATCGCAAACGAAAAGACTTTGATAAAAGAGAATTTAATTCTAAATTTAGCTACGTCTGCCACTCAATTTGACAAAAACTGAGTTACCATGTTCTACCTTGCAGGTGTCTATTTGCTGATAATACTGTCCTTTTGATTAGTGGTGATAACTAGGAGGATTTTTTCTACAATACTCAGGTTGGGTTTAACAGGGTCAACTCCTGGCTTCAAAACAATATATTGACACTGAATGTTTCCAAAACAAAATAGGTATATTGCCTTCGCCTACAGAACCTAAAAAACTTACTGCCACCAATTGGGCTTACTAAATTAGATGGCAATCTTTTTTGAAGTACCGTAATTTTGAGGAAATTAAGTTATCTACACCTAAAAGTTAAAAATCGATCACTGTGCGCCGTAAAGGTAACGTATCTGAGCAAAAACTTTACGTACTGCTCCCGCCTGTAACTTTTTCTGTTTTTCCGGCCCCTATTTATACAACAAGTTAAACAAAATATAAAACATCTGTTCATTGTTGAAAACAAATATAAAATTACCGTTACCCAGTACCTCAAAACCATTAGCTATGAGGCAACTGAACGCCTGCTTACTCCACTCATTTTCCATGGATACACATATTACTAACGATGAAAAAAAAATGGGGATGTGTTTTTGTGGGATACCCCCCATATATAGGTCTGATAGATACGTCTTTTAAAAATTTAGGTTGGTATCTACCTAAATTTTTAGTCTTTATGCATGTCGCAAGGCTGAATACAGTGTTACCTAAGTCTAGAATAACGCACCATCCTAATATCTAATATTATAAAGCTAAAGAGTTTGTTTGTTTGAACGCGATAAGCTCAGGAACTACTGGTCCGAATTGAAAAATTATATTACTGTTATATACTTAGTCCATTTATCGACGAAGGCTATAGGCTATATAATATCGCGCTAGGACCAACAGGAGCGGAGTAGCAATGAAAAATGTTATAAAAACGGGGAAAATTTACGCAAACGTTCAGCTAGTTTAGAAATAAATAAATAGATTTTAGTTGTTTTTTGTTTAATCCAATAATGTTTATTTTTTTAAGAACCCCTTTGTAAATATATGTGCTCAGTATGTGATACAAAATAATGTAGTTTTAGAAGAAAGAAATGACCCAATCAGGAAGCTAAGTGTGGTATTTTTGTTCGCCCAGGTAAAACTAACTAACTAGAAGAAAAAAACGAAGAGTGACGAGTACTATGGGGACAGTTGGTACATTTGTTTGGATTTGGAGGAGAGACATTGACGTGTTTTCTAAGGACTCAAGAGGGACTCAAGCACATAGAGCTGATGTATTGTTAAAATACCACAGTCTAAATACTTGTGTGGGATATCAGAAGGGCTTTCGGATCATAACTTTGAGTATTGCTCTCTCAACTTTAAGAAAGTGAGTCTTAGTTGCTCTTTCCCACACTGGTATACAATAGCCAATCATTGATTGATATAGTGCATGGCAAACCATCTTTGAGTCATCTTAGTTGGCGGAATCTCTGATAGACTTGAAGATATGGATTAGTCTCAGAGTTCCATTTGAGAGGGCATCAATTTGTTTGTCCTATATTAATCCGGCGTCAATGTATACTCCCAGGTATTTTATGTTATCTGTCCTTTAAGTGTCGGGCAAGGACATGAAACCGAGGGTTGTGAACATGTGTGCACTATTATGGAGTACGAGTGTTGTGGTGCAGTGTTTTGACGAATAGCAAAAGGAAATAACAAGTTTTCTGGCAATTTAGCGTAAGCAAATTTGAACTGAGACAATTTGTTATTTTCTTTATTAAACTACCATCAGGCGAAACCATAAATGTACCAGACCTAAACTGCGCCGTAACCTCAAAAAATTGACTACTCTCTAGAAAGAGACGTCGCTACTTTGTGGACATTATCTGTCTAAGAGACAGTAGGCCTACTCTCTTTCTCTAAAATGAAAGTCATTCATTGTCGTTGTCTTATATTACTATTCTAATTCATTTTTGGTTAAGCAAGAAGTCTGAATCTGAGAGGATTTTTTGGGAACGAGTAAATTGAATTGCTGTTGCTGGCTTCCACAAGCAACACCTTATTTTTGATCGAAACTTCGTTTTCATTTAATCAGAGTAGGGCCATAGGACCGCACAAGTTTTTATCTTTCATTCACGCTTTGCAGTCACTATTTACTTTTTAATTCTATACGTCTATGGGCGAAACGTCAGTTGTAAAAAAAAAACGTAGCTCCATAGACAATAACAACGACATGTTTGATTACAAAGATGGAAAAGCTGACCCAGAAATGAATAAGTAATGATCTACCCACTGCATTATTATTGCAAGTATCAACGCTCTGCGCAATGACGATTAAGTGGGTACAAAGTAAAAGATTAATAAGTCATCGCCTACGTTAGATGCTGCTAATCCGTTATCCTCAGTCCACAGTTGACTCATACAAACTTAATAGGAATTATAAGTAGACGATTCTCTATGGATTCGTTCGGTATTTAAATTTTGTATTGTCTCCGAATGCATTGTCCTCAAATTGAATTGCTTATTGTCACGACAAAGATTCGTAAACCTTGTAAAATTGATTAAATTTTATTCAACAACAATTTTGTAACGAATCATATCGAAGATTATATCATATTAACCGGTGCTCGCGTGGTTTATGATCTAACTGTTATATTGTTACATAGGACGCAAAACAAGGAGGTTATTGGTTAGGAAAGAGTTAGTAGTCTATCACTTGTGGCATCGGACTTACCAAATGTATGGATGGATTCGAACATACTTTATTTATGTGATGAAAATCTTTAGCAGTTTTGAAAATCTTTATTTCTTGTGTTAGTATTGTTTCTTGTCATGGCTGGACCTTGTGAAATTTATTTAATGTCACACATTCTCGGAAAACTTACGGCTATTAATCGGTGTTCGCGTGACTAGCCGATGATCCGTACTTATTGTAACTGTTCTATTTGATGTTATCTTCAAAGGCTAGAGTAACCAGTTTTCAAATTTTGTCTTTATATTCTCTGTCAGAGTATAGAGACGTCATCCAGAGAAACTAGCGGCAAACTGCTCTGTTATATTTTTCACGGTATAGCGTCTAAAAACACTTTTTTGTAATATTAGGTACGTATAACAGGGGAGGTCCCCTATGAGTAAAGTAGGGATGTGATTTTTGTTTTGTTTTTTTTTCTCACCTCCCTATTGTACTATTACTGTGAATACAAAAAACCTATGGTATCATTCTTGAATTCACGGTATTAGTATATATAGCAAAATTAAAAGGATAACTAGGGTAGACTTTACAGCTTAATTAGTAACAGCAGACCAAGTGAGAAGTAACAACATTTTCGTGCAGATTCCATTGAAAAATACTTATACAACAACAAATATTAAACAAAAACAACAGAAAACCCAGTTGTTAAGCCGCATTATTCGGATGGGTGACTACGGAACTTGCCCTGTTTTTGATACCTACATTATAATAATAGAGATATCGCTATATTTTCTTTGTTACATATTTGTGATTACTGGCTACTAACAAATATTTTTGTATTACACACAATATTTATGTCATACTATAATACACATTCGGACATACGAAGCTAATTACTAACCTTAGTTGCGTGTGGATAGTATATACGCATTTGTTGTTAATAATTACTCCAAACGTTTATTTATTCTCATATAATGATCGTGATGACGTCATTGTCTTTGAATATATCGAAAAATGATTGTGAGGTATCTAAATTTACGTACCTATGTATGTTTGATTGCGAGCTTCAGATTTGTCAGCAAAAACCATAAACAAAATCCCCATGAATTTATCCTTGCTTCGTTGCTGATTGCCTGAAGCGATAAATTTTTTTTTCTGTTTTTTTATCTTTGGTAAAAGCGGTGGTGGCTAGTTTGTCCGCATACATGTAGCAAGTCTACATCTAAAATGCTAAAGCCATGTTTGTTGCGAATTTGAGTTTAGATTAACTTTTTTTAGGAACAATGAACTGAATTTAAGTAGTTGTAAAATCAAGGGAAAAGTTTGAATGGGCAAATCGTCTACCTATGTTGTTAGTCTTCCCAGAAAAATATGCAGTCATTAAGCAAAAGTCCTATCCCGGAAAATATTTTGAGTACTTAGCATTTTCGTTTGGAATTCGTTGGGGACTGGCAGTCTAAATTTTGTTTTGCGTAATACTCGATCCGTTGCGTTATCCGCCATCTTGATTTTAAAGGTCAATTTTTGTTTATTGAATAACTCGTTTATTTTCAGTTTTACACGAAAAATGGTAATTACAAAAGTTGTTTACAATTACATTTCCTACAATTTTTGTTCTGATCATTTTGTCCTAGAAATATTTTTCGATTTATATTCCAAAAGAGAGTGTGCATTTTTGTTTGATTAAGACTTTAAGGGGGAATCTAAATACCTTTTAAAACGATGAATATTGAGTTACTTACCTAAATAGTATAATAAACTAAATTGTTATAGTATCCTACCCCGTGTTGTTTTAACTCTATAAATAAGAATATCCTACAATTATTTTAGGCCAAATGTTCACTAAACAAAAGCTGTGAGGTAGCTCGTCCATACAATGTTTGGAAAAAAACGAAACTGAAAAGAATAGAGTGGTCTGGCTAGAGCGAAGCCAATCTGTAGCAGTCATATTGTGTAATCTTTAGGATTACTAGATACTTAATGGATAGATAAGGACTGCGCGGATCATCTAGCAGTCATAAAAAAACGACTGCGATTTTGTTCTATAAAGGATAAGAAATTCTGTGCTTCAATTTCTTGTCCGTATTAAACAATTTATATCTAGGATATGACGAACGACGAAGACGAAGTTTTTCTTTTTTTTATGATTTTCTCATCTGATGGTAAAGTGATTACCGCTGCCATGTTATGTTACCCCTTACTTTAGTATCTTTTATTCCCAGACTTTTCGACAAGACAATGGATGGGCTGATGTAGACCACCAGACCACCCATTGCAATGATAGAGTTTTTGTAAATGTCAAGGTTTAAATGTTTCTTTTCTCTCCGTTTCAGTATATATTGCATTTAAAACAAGCAGAGGCTTATCGATGTTGTCTTTGGGTTCACCAAAGCTCTATGGTACTTCTACCTTGTTAATTTTAACCATGTTTGGTTAACATTAACAAGGTAGAAGTAAAGAAACACCTTTTACTTCAGAGCCATTGTTTTTTTAAATGTTATTTAGTTTGATCAATTCGATTTGGTGGAATTGTACAGAGATACTCTGCACATTCGTGCGCCGGCTTGCCCTGAAGCCTGGTACCTGCCTGAGGTAGGTCGGAGGGTAACGCAGTTTGAGGAATAGTAATAAAACTATATCAGTGACTGACTAGTGTATATATTTCAGTAAGAACATGGGTACATTCAATTACTGAGAGAGATCCATCAGTACGAGCTAGGCTCAAGTATCTTGATCGAATCCGCTCAGTACTCGGTTACAGCTGTATTTATACCCGTCGAAAAACCGTTAATTCCTATAGTATAGTCCGGATACACCATCTAAATCGAAATAACCTGTCGCTATTGGTCAATTTATTTTTAGCAATGTTGTCAACCCTATATTTATAAATTCCCTAAATTATTATAAAAAACCCATAAAATGATTATCACTAATTTTAACATTCCCGAATGAAAACCAATCATGCGCGAGCGGTCAACATTGATTCGCTCGCGTGCCGTTGCTATGGACTTTTACTGATATAGACTAGGTACTCTGGTTTTCCCCAAAAAAGTCTTTAAAACACATAACCCTCCTTCTTGCGAAGTCGGGTAAATACCGTTACCCCACTTATTTCTCCCTAAATTTTGAGGTAAATCCACTAAATTGGCAACAGTGCTATTACATTATATACAATTCTGACCAATAGGAATGTTCTAAGGTGCGTACATACCGTGCCTATCAGATTTCAATTACAAATTACGGCTAAACAATGCAATATTACTAAGAGCTATTATGCTAGAGATATTGTATAACCATATAGAAGTGTATTAACGATACTATTTACACGTACTTTTAACAATTATTGGAAATATAATCTAAAAACATCGCGATCTCAGAGACAAGATTTTAGTGTCGAGTTGCTGAACTAATTACGACAATGAATTTAGAATTATACAAACTTAGTATCTAAGGCACGAAAGATAAGTGAAAATGTCTCATAAATCACTTTTTTATTTTACATTTCACTATTCATAACTATTAATATACTATATAAATCAATTTCACTAATTAAAAGTTAAAGATACTATTTGCGTTGTAATCTCTATGGTGAAGGACAATTCTATATCAAAGTTAAAAATTCTCTTTGGATATTATTTCGTTCTTTGTTCGTTCTATCTAGTGACATGAGACGGACAATGTTACAAGTTAAGGAATCAATGTTGCAAGTTAAAGAACTAAATTAAAACTATTATTTTCGTATCGATTATTATAAACTAAACGCAAAATAAAACTATTGGGTTATTATCTGTCCCGCACAGGAATTATATAGTCTGTTATTTTCATTGAAGCATAGATTGAGGCGAAAATCGGTTTGTAGATTAACCGTAATAATTGTTAAGTTATATTTATTCTGTTTCATAAATTGGGGCGAAAATCGGTTTGAAGAATAACCGTAACAATTCTTAGTTCTAGTTATATTTATTCTGTTTTTGTGTAATAACTAATCTCGGTTCTATACTCAGTATTGTCCAAGAAGAAGTTCATCGATGACTGAACAATTTTGTCATTAAGCACGTTATGCTTTTAGTTCTGTATCTCATCTCTCTTACTCCCACCGTGTTAGATTTCCTTCCCACGTGGACTTTGGTAGTGGGGCAAATGGAAAATGCAATTGAGTTTGTGAACAAGAACAAGTAATAACTGGCAGATCCAAGAATTTGATCTTTTTTAGGGGAAAAAAGGCAAGAGGTCAAATCCCCAAACATTTACCCTTGCTTTTTTTTGTGTTTGAGCCGCTTATTGCGCTTATTACACTACACTAAATCCCTAAACCCTTAAAAAGAGAGGTGTAATAAGAGTTAGAGCTCTAATTCTCTAACAAATTTTCATGGCCACCTCGATTTAGGGTAGTGTAATAGCCGTTTATCTCCCACCCTCTGGATACAGCTCTGCATAACCTAGCTAGGTCTCAATGGAGATCGGACATGGTGATCGAAAATTGAAATTTCATATTGCTATCTATACTAATATTATAAAGCTGAAGAGTTTGTTTTTTGAACGCGGTAATCTCAGGAACTACTCCGAATTGAAAACATCTTTCACTGTTAGATAGCCCATTTATCAAGGAAGGCTATAGGCTATATAACATCACGCTGCGACCAATAGGAGCGGAGCAGCAATGAGAAATGTTGCAAAAACGGGGAAAATTTACGCAGAAGAAGTTGCGCGGGTCAGCTAGTTCGTTTATAAAGTGTAACAATAACAATGTATGTCTTACCGTCTCCGGCTGTTCTACGTTAGAAATCGTCGCTCTTTACGCAAGCGCCGCTTCCACACGGTACAACCGGTATAACTGACCATTGGCTGTCTGGCCTCGGCATGTGACGCAATAACTGGATGTAGGAGACCTGTCTACGACCGGTGTTTATTGTGATCTTTAAGTTTGATGAGGTGTGAAACTATGAATTATGTCGATAACTGCGTCTGGGCAATTTATTTTGTAATTATATTTAACTAGCTGACCTGCCCAACTTCGTCTGC
Organism: Herminia tarsipennalis; assembly: GCA_945859575.2. Lineage (NCBI taxonomy): Eukaryota > Metazoa > Arthropoda > Insecta > Lepidoptera > Erebidae > Herminia > Herminia tarsipennalis. The sequence goes on along the minus strand of OX243843.2, from coordinate 2,282,655 downwards.
GTCAATTTTCTCCGTTTTTGCAACATTTCTCATTTCTGCTCCGCTCCTATTGGTCATAGCGTGATGTTATATAGCCTTTAACTTCCTCGATAAAAATGGGCTACCCAACAGTGAAAGATTTTTTCAATTCGGATCAATAACAAACTCTTCAGCTTTATAATATTAGTATAGATTTATTGTTCTATTAAGCAAACCGGTTTTACTAAATCCACATGTATGCTTATTTAAAAATACAATTTTCATTTTACGTTTTATAATTTTGCAGAATAGTGCAATAATTTCATTGTTGTGTAGGTAGGAGGTATCTATGTCCTAATATTTTTACTGAATTTTGCAGTTATTATAAAACACTTCACGACTGTTCTGAATATATACACGATTCTTTTTCAATCTTTTGGAATCATTTAAGGGGCGTCTGAACGGGCAATTTTTTACGGCAATTGGTGGAGGCACTATTGGCAACTAATTGTTCGTCCAATAATGGCAATATGTCTACAATTGTATGGCGCATGATCCAGTCTCCTAAACGACCCGGCAACAATAAAATAGAGGGCGTCTCAAACAACAACAAAATTGTCCGGGCAACATTGCGGAAAATAGATCGCTCAGCGATCGTCGTGCAACCATCAAATCAATATTGAGGAGTAGTGCCATGTTGCCGGCCGCAGCATTGCCGCCACAAATTGCCGTAAAAAATGGTCCCTTTAGACACCCCTTTAGTTACACAAGGCAAGTTTCTCGCCTATTGCATACACTGCCTGCTAAAGGCGAGACTGCCCCTGTGGCGCGGTGGGAGTGTATCCGGCTGCTACGCAAGAGGTCGTGGGTTCGATCCCCACCCAGAATAAAACTTTGTGTGATGAGCACGATGATTTATTCTGTGTCTGGGTGTTAGTCATCTATAATATGTATGTATTTAGAAATATATAAGTATGTTTATCAGTTGTCTGGTTTCCATAGTACAAGCTCTGCTTAGTTTGGGATCAGATGACGTTGTGTGAGTTGTCCCAAGATATTATTATTATTATAATAATTAAAATGAAAAAAATAAAAACTTCCATGGTCTAAACAACACGTTGATATTTTGATGCTGTATATGTTTTTGTTGCTGAATGAACAAGAAAATTGTATAATTTAAATGAGTCAATAGTTTATAACACGAAAACGTGCTTTTAGGTACCTATAGATGTTTAAACTTTTTTAGTACCTTCCGACCTATATTTTTAGGGTACCGTACCTAAAAAAGAAAAAAAATCGAAACCCTTAAAGGATAACTTTGTTGTCCGTTCGTCAGTCTCTCTGTCAGGAGCCTTTACCTTGAGAACACGTGGAGGTATCGAGTGAAAATTAAAACCATATACTCAGATCTACAGGCCATTGAAGCTGTGAAAAAAATAATACTTCTGTTAATTTTTTTTTTTAAAGATATCTAGCAATGTGGGATTGTGGTCCCAGTTTACTAGAAATTCTGTTAACCCCTCCTGCTAAACTCTATGGCTGGTGTTGGGAGTGGGTTGACGTCGGTAGTATAATGGCCAGGATTCGAACCCGCGACCTCACGATTGCGAAACCGATACCTTAGCCATTAGGCTACCGCCGCTTCAAATACCTACAGATTTGAACGGAACCCTCGGTGGGCCAGTCGGACTCGCACATCTCGTTCAATGATGCGTATTTTAGCTACATAAGTGCTTTACATCCAAGTACCTGAACTACCCAACTATTAGTTAGAAAATATTCATATATAACTGAACGTCATCCCTATTTTTCACGGACTGGAAACTCGTGTCAAGAATTTTAATCTATACTATCTATACTAATATTATAAAGCGGAAGAGTTTGTTTGTTTGTTTTTTTAAACGCGCTAATCTCAGGAACTACTAGTAATATTATAAAGCGGAAGAGTTTGTTTGTTTGTTTAAACGCGCTAATCTCAGGAACTACTGGTACGATTTGAAAAAATCTTTTTTTGTAGGATAGCCCATTTATCGAGGAAGGCTATAGGCTATATAACATCGCGCTACGACTAATAGGAGCGGAGCAGCAATGGGAATAGTTGCAAAAACGGGTAAAATTCACGCAGACGAAGTTGCGCGGGACAGTAATTAATATGTGTGCATAAATTTGCTTGTTTATTTAAACAATCTTAATGTCTATTCTACGAAAATCTAAACCATTTTTTGCCGCACAAACATTATCTAAATAAACAAACCGTCGTAACGAATGAACATGAAAATATAATTAATGTTTTTAAAAATAATGAATCATTTATGTCCATCTAAATCAATTTCGTAGAACTGACGTCTGCGTTGCGTGTCTATGCCCTAATTGTGCGTCACCCGTGGTAAACTTTACGAGTTATTAATCCTTCTGTCATAGATTTAGAACGAGCGATACAAGTTGGATTTAATAATACGAAGATAGATTTAATCCGTGGCTTCGTTCGTGGACTTCAAAACTGGAGAAATAGGGTGTGTTTTGGGTAATCAGACTATATCGTGAAAATATTTTCTAATTTTTATATAAAAAAAGTATTTTTAAGTTCTATGGGCATTGCATATGCAAACACTATTACTACTATTTCAACTAAAGAGCGCGTTGCGTCTATGTGATATTGTATAGTACTATATTGTAAATTATTTAGAAAAAGACATTTAAAAAAATTCTCCGAGAAAAGTCAAAATAACAGAACGAAACTAATTAGGTACATTCGAATGATGACAGTATGGACTACATTTCTCTAAAAAAGCTATTTTTTATCAGAAGAGATTTTCGCTAACCTAGCATCGGTTTTGATTAAATGGCGGGTGTATTGACTCATTTGAAAATGGCCGCCATTATGGCGGGACATTCGTTTGACGCTGACATTTAAAATGGCGGGAGCGTGGCATTTGGTCTGATTCGGCAGTCTTGGTGGGGCGGTCGAAGCGACAACACGTCTTTCGATAGACTTGTCGCTGTTTTCATAGTTAGCGTAGTTATAGTCCGATTGTTGCGATAGCATTAAAAATATAGACGAACTTTACCTAAGTCAAGGTATGCGCACCACATTTTGATCGATTACCACAATGTAAGTTCAAATTCGAGTACTTAGCCGCTAATATTCCATACGGCCACCCTGGCATTTCAAGATATATGTTCAACAATAATATTCTTGTCAGTCATTGTGCTAAAGAACGCTTATATTTAAATTATTACCATTATTCGTAATTTTAACTTATATAATATGTAAAACGTCGGAAGTAAAAGTAAAACCTGGTGCTTCAAGTTAACCGTAACATGAATAGCCGTAACATCGTATATTTGACGGTAATAACCATTTAGATGAAGCCGTTAGATCATTTAAATTGGGTACATTCACATCACAGAAACTGTCGAGTGTTGGCATCTGTACTGGAGGCACTATGACCAGCTGTAAAAAATCATGCAGTCGAAGGCATAAGGTAAGTTCATTAGGATTCACGAATGCCTCCGACTGCATGATTTAAGGCTATCTTATTTTATAATTTTTTAAGCAGGCGGGTTTTTAGATTTTCAAATATTTTTTTTATTTAATACTATTTAGTGCTTCGTTGTAAGACGTTATTAATTGTAACTACCAAAAATTTGAGCTAAAATGGTTGGTAACTAACTTAAATCGCTATAAGTATATCCTAAAGTTGTGCTCCTTTTAAGTGAAAATTGTTTATTATGATTTTAAAATACCCCAATACAAGCCCCAACACAAGTATTTATAATTACTTACTGGGGATGTCTCAGTTATATCAGAATTTATGTAACTGTTTTGAGACAAATAAACAATTAATTAAACCTACACAATGATAATAATATCGTTAGAATAAAGGTAATATCGTTAGTGACATTGGCGTAGAGATCAGGACTGCGCCATAATCATATTTTTATTTATTTATTTATTTCATTATACATAAACAAAATTTACGACTCTCTAGAAATATATCGCTACTTTGTGGACAATACCTGTCAAAGGCCGCACGAGTTTTTTTCTCTCTTCCACGCTCTGCAATATTATTTTTTTAATTGAAAGGGATGGCGCAGTCCTTGTCTATACGTCATACGTGGAACTCGTAAGATTAATACGAATCGATTGACGTATGAATCATCAAAATCGGCCCACGCGTTTGCTCTAATATAGTCCTACAAAGGAACAAACATACATACATAAACGATAAACACATTACCCTCCTTTGCGTCGCGCATTCAGGTAAAAAAATAAGGTATTCAAAACTTGTACAATAATGTTAATGGTTTCAGTGTTTCACATTGACGTGTGTTTCACTATATTTGATTGCGCATATAAAATTCTTGTTTATCATTTCGTGCTGAAAGCGAGTTAAAAAAAGGAATCTGCGAAATAATGGAGTTCCAAATATACGTAGAGTACCTACTTAAATACTTTATTTTTTTTAAAGAGGTTTTTTGTATCATTTTCTTTTTAAAGCCGATTTAGAGAAGCCATATCTAGGCTTGTTAACAGTAATGTATTTTATCCTTTTTTACGTCAATTTTTTTTTATACTAGCGGACGCCTCGCGGTTTCACCCGCGTAGTTCCCGTTCCCATGGGAATACAGAGATAAAATATAGCCTATGTCACCCGGGGTTAGTGTAGCTTCACAACAATGAAAGAATTATTTAAATCCGTCCAGTAGTTTCGAAGCCTATTCAATACAAACAAACAATCAAATCTTTCCTCTTCATAATATTAGTATAGATATACCTAGATAGTATATATAGGTACCTATCTATCGATCAGTCGTGATCGTGATCGAATGAAGTAGAGTGTAAAGTTAAGAATAAAGTTAATAATAATTCTAATCAGATAATTTTATCTTTCCATGGAAGGGATCTTTCTAACTTTGCGTAGATCAGTATTAGGATGACCTTTTTAAATGTCACCTCATAACTACCTACCATGTATCGTTTTCTTTGACCTTTCCTTGCCGGTTTTATTTTAGGGTAAGTATCAATCTACACCTATATACATTACAGACGTTAAACTATACTTATTTATTTTTCAAGATGAATAGTTATGGGGGATTGTGGTCATACATTACTAGCAGTCCTGTTAACCCCTCCAGCTAAGCTCAATGGCTTGTGTTAGAAGTGGGTTCACGTCGGTAGTATAATGGGTAGGATTCAAACTCGCGAGTCCCGCGACCTCACGATAGCGAGACCGATGGCGCCTTTTCGCCTATGTACCTATTTCAGTAGATAGAGATATTGTAATTATGCTACTCTATGGGTTTTATCTAATAATGAATAATAAACTTACCTAATAATAAAATGTAGCGATATTTTTATTCATAGACATCGTATTACCTATCTAAGGTACTATCCGTAATTAAAATAGTAATAATTAATACTAATGACTAGTGATAGCAATGCCACGTAAATAACTGCTTTATGATTTAAATAATGATGGGTGTTTTTTTTTTTATTGGCCAACTACAAATTGTTTACACTTAACATTATATAATTATATAACGTTAGGTACTTACGTACTTAAAAACGACCGAGACGCGCAGAGAAAATTTTGATTGCTAGTTTCTTCAATTTGACGGGGTATCTGGTTTTAATTCCATTACGAGACCAAAGCAGCATCAACGCCGAATAGTATACCACAAAATGCCTGCCAGAAGTCTGCAATGAGCAACAAGCGACCGAACACGGCTCCGCGCGGCACTCCTTCACCATGACAACGCGCCCGCGCACTCAGTGCTCCAAACGGGGGACTTCCTGGACTCTACACCGGTCAGAGTCTTGGGTCACCCTTCTTGCAGTCCTGACCTGGCACAGTGTGACTTCTTTTTATTCTCTAAAATAAAATAAAAAAACTGCTGAAAAGGATACCGTTTTTATCGCCGGAAGACGCCTTAGCAGCGTTCGAGAAGTCCGTCGAAGAGGTATCTGCGGCGGACTGGAAAAAAATGTTTCGAAAATTAGTTCAGTCGCATGAAACTTTGTATAGAGCTGATGGAAAGTTCTTTTAATAGATTAAATTAAAATATTTTATCTTTAGAAGTTAGTTTTTTAGTTTCTCAAAACTTTCTGAGTGTCCCACGTAAATAACGAGTTATTTATTCAGCTATGTAATATAACGAACACCTCTAATACCTACTAGAGGTATCTAATATATAGTTGTAACAGTATTAAATAACATTTTATATTGATTGCATTTCGTACAATTATAATCTAATTTTTATGCAAAGTAAGTAGGTTAATAAAATATCGAAACACATTAGTAATGTTTATTAAAATCAACTCGACAACTGTGGTCCCCTCAGATATATGCATATTTAATTACTTTAGAATATCGTACATTTTACAATAAATAGACTGGTTATGTTGTTTTCATTTTAGGAAAACAATTTAGTAAAGAACAAGTTGTTTAATTTCTATTCCAGTCAACCGGTAGCGCTCGGTTAGAACGGGGACAGTTAATATTGGTTAAGGGATCGATAGCCCGCTAATGGTGACGCCCTTCGGCGTTGACATAGCGGAAAGGAAAGAAATAGATAAATCTCTATAGATATAATTAAAAAATGGTCTTTCATATCTATATTGATGGGATTTTTTTCGTGTATTGCTGGAATTTTTCGATAGAATGATCTTATTGCTGGTAAATAAGCATAGGTATGTCTTGCTTGTTGCTATAATTGTAGATTTTAGCATTATGTGTCAAAGACGAAGTTAAAGTACTGCTTTAGGTTACGAAACTTTTTACAAAAAAATATTACCGACTTCAAATATAAATACAAGGCAACTAAAAAGCGACAAATACAAACAAAAACAAATTAACATTTTGAAGTTGGTGCCATGAAATAGTTGTTTTTGTTTAATTCGGCACCAACTTCAAAATGTTAATTTGTTTTTGTTATTCTAGGTAGATATTATTTGTCGCTTTTTAGTTGCCTTGTATTTATATTTGAAGTCGGTAATATTTTTTTGTAAAAAGTTTTTTATTTCTTACTTTCTAGTGGGTTGGTTTGTAATTCACATAAGTTACAATAGGCTTATGTCAACTGCTCAAATCCCTTTACAAAATATTGCTTGCCCCGATTCAAGGTCGATAATTGTTGAGGAGTTCACATGATAGTTCACTATCAGCTCTATTACATTCTGTAATAGTAGTATGACGAGAATTAAATGCTATTTAATATCATATTAAAGTAATTGAATCGCAAACCGTGAATTATTGAATAGGTCCGCTCGTCATTTGTGGTCTTCATCATCAGTTCTACTTCACCAATAGGTGCTTTTTGAGAGTAAATGCACGAATCACTATGAAATGTACCTAAATTACCTACTGTAGGGGTGTGCCTTTAATATGTTAAGAGTTCCCTCGATTTCTCCAAGATCCCATCATCAGATCGTGATCTGATGACAATGGGACCAACTTGGAAGTATACCCTTTTAAACACAAAAATATCACTGGCACTCGGCACTGACAATCGGTCTAGCCGTCTTTGCGTAATCGGTGAACAAATATACAAAAAAAGAAAAAAAAAATACAGTCGAATTGAGAACCTCCACCTTTTTGAAGTCGGTTGAAAATGCAACGCTTATGAACGCCAGACAAAATGTGTAATAGAATGATTCATGGCCACTATTTTTTTAAAAGTATAGTAAATACACAAAGTTTAAGTACATATGAGTGTAGCCTATCACGGAATAGTGTAAATTAAAAAAATTGTGAACGTTTCATCATTATCTGTTATCACCAAATAAAATCTCAATGACTTGATCTCCGAGATTTTATTTCGTGCCTAGTTTTTAATTCTAACCTATTATATTACTAAAATTTTAAAAAAATACTAAAATTTGCGAGTGTAAAAATATGTCACAGAATAGACGGCAGCTTTTGTTCCAAAAACTTCAATTTTTAAATTACTTTTTACACTACCAGTTTTTTTTTAAGATAACTAGCAATGTGGGATTGTAGTCCCACATTACTAGCATTCCTGTTAACCCCTCCAGCTAAACTCTATGGCTTGTGTTCTAATGGGTTCACGTCGGTAGTAAAATGGCCAGGATTGCGAGACCGATGCCTTAGCCATTAGGCTACCGCCGCTTCTTTAGTTACATAGAAATACAAGGTAATTTCGCAGTTTCAAAGATTCCAGTTACATAAACTCGCAACATCAGATTGAAGCTGAGTATCTAACTCGATATATCGAGTCTTTGCAAACCGAATAACAGTCCAGAACGGTATCACTCGCTTCGTTCCCGTGAAAATTAGGACTTTTTGCTCTCACTGGAATTGATTTTGCTGGAGTGAACGATGGTCGAATGTTTTCAGCTCGTGGTTTGGTGTGAGACGGCAAAAACATTTTTAAAATATCCACAGTTCCAATTTACCGAGTTTTTAAAAGCACGGAATTTGATGGCGGGAAACTGAGGTTGATATTTTGTAGTAAGTAGCAGTTGGAGCGGAAATTTTTCATTTCTGGTAATAAATGTTTATTATCATTGACTTGTCTGTGTTCGTGTTTATGTTGCCATTGATGTATAAAGTATTCATTGCCTAGCCTTATTGTAGTATTGATATGGTTAACCTTCTAATACAATGGTTTAACCTTTTGTAATTAAATGAGGTAAACGGTAAGGATTTAGATAGCCACGATACCAATATTTCTTATTTTGCTATTTCCTACAGGTCATAATATGATAGTTCTTTGCTATTTTTGAAGTAAATCTGTTCATTTATTTTAAACTTACTTTATCAATTAGTCAGGGTTGTTTAATATGTAACATTGCATTTTTCTAACCTCAAAATTTTCCCAGAATTTGTTAACAAAATTAAAACCCGTCTGGTTAAAAAATTTAAACAAGATAACCTTAAATCGCGCAGTCGGAGGCATATTAGTAAGTTCACTGGGATTCATGAATGCCTCCGACTGCATGAATTAAGGTTATAATGTTTTAATTTTTTTTAACCAGACGGGTTTTGGTTTTGTGTAGCGTTGTAAAAAAAAAAATATATTTATTACTTTTAAGTGCTTAGACGCTAAGACGTAACGTAACGTAATATTTAACTGTAATTACCGAAAATTGGAATAAAAATAGTTGATAATAACATTCTTTAAATCACTATACTTATATCCAAAATGGTTATTTTAAGTGAAAAATGATTTAAGAAACCTCATCATGTTTTTAAAATACCTACACGATGATACACCGCATGACGTAGTTTGTTAATTTTATTTTATTTCTCTATCATAATATGCCGTCTGGCTGTCGCCATTTTGAATTTTGATTGCTGTCATATCTTTAGTGACGATCGCAAGATTAATACTATTCGATTGACGTATGAATCATCAAAATAGGCCCACGCGTTTGGTCAATAAAGTGTAACAAAGGAAAACACATATATACATACACGTCAACCCTCCTCCGCAGTCGGGTAATAAAAATGAACTAGCGTCCAATAAACCATTTTACATTACAATGTTGAATATCTGTACTAAGTTGCCATCGAACCCACGGCCTTTCCAATTCCCTCGGTTCAGTCGCGACCTTTTCAACACCAAAGGTCTAAAGTTCAGTTCAACTCATTGATCCGATGTGGTAGACCCACTGTTCACAACTTTCTGTGTAGTTGGTAAGGTTAACAGCATAAAGTATTAGTTATGCACGAGTTGTAGGTCTCTCTGTAATGGATCTGCTCTTAGGGAACCTTGCCACGGAATAGGGAACACTATTGATGTAAACTTCTTATGTTTACAAGTTTAGGGTTATTTGCTATAACTCACCTATCACCCGAGACAAAATTAGATGGGTAGCTGGGTTGTGTGTTTACCAATATAATGACGATGAAAAGGAATTATCGGCTGTTACACCAAAAAGCAACTATCGATGATGCCTTGTGCTATTGTTCTACCTTATTATATTTGTTTAGTTTACATCGATAGAAAGTTGTATGTTTCTAGATTATGTTGATTAGCAGTATCATTAGATACACTTTAACTACAGTTACAGTACAGTACAGATTTACGGCCAATAAATAATCTACCTATCGATGGATTTGGCTACTAGAGGTAGAATTTTGACATATTTTGTATGGAGCTTATGTCAAATATATGCCATCGATAGTTAGATTATAGACACCGGCCATTAGTCCACTAAGGTTGCACAGAGACTCTGTGATTTAACATCCATTTCTTTTATTCTTTAACACATGAAAAAGCAGTGAAAATAATGATAGGTAGGTCATTCTGTCGCCATTTTCACAACTCATAACTGGCATCTACTATTAACAAATAATTTTCCAGAATCGATAGTTTACGTGGGTGTAGTCGTAATAAGGGATTGGAAGACAATCCGACCGTAAGAAACCGATTGACCCTGGATCTACAGAGCTAAGCCCTCGGCAAGGTTACGGACGTACGTAGCAGAGCCCACTTGTTGTCTCACCTGTGGCTCGGTGCCAAAAGATTACCATAAACACGACTGGTATGGTTCACTGATTCTGCGTGCACGTTTATATTGTTGAAGAGAACTGGCTTTTGGTTAAGTAACGTAACTAATTAGCTGGTTACATTGTAATAATTTGAAGATGAAAGTCATGTTTTTACTTGAACGAAGATAATTACACTACCTTATCTCGTTTATGATCTCTGTTAATCGAAATTAGGCTTGGAATTAGTGAGTCAAAAGTCCTAACCTAGGTTAGGCAATTTCGACAGTGTCTAATAAAGTAATTCTTACAAAAACTGAAACTTATTACTTTTTTCCATCTCAACCTTGATCATGAATAGACGTCTAGATATCTATCTGTACCCACGTAGAACGTAACGTAAACCCATTTAGGCAAACGTGCTTAAATTCACTTGCTAATAATAATCTATAGGTACTAATATTATGAAGCTAAAGATTTTGTTTGTTTGAACGCGGTAATCTCAGGAAATACTGGTCCGAATTGAAAAATTCTGTTACTGTTGGATAGCCCTATAATATCACGGGCTATATAATATCACGCTACGACCAATAGGAGTAGAGCAGCAATGAGAAATGTTGCAAAAACGGAGAAAATTTACGCAAACGAATTTGCGCGGGACAGCTAGTATTACGAGTACATATCCACGTATTAGAATTCATAACATACTTTTTCAAAGTCTGTTAATTAACTAACTATAATTATTAAACACACACGCTACATTAATTTCAATCAATATTTGACGTTGTAAAAATGCCATACCGATACGGACAGCGCACTTAAGTCAGTTTCAGCAAAGATGCCACTTAACCACATCTTTCTTTTAACCATACACGAAGAGAGATGTACTTATATGATTTTGGACGATGAATTATTCCATAGAGGAAGGAAATTCCGCAGATAGCGAGTGTTAATGGCTCTTAAGGTGACTTTTCATTATGGGATATAATATAATATATATTATAACTTGGCAAATAAATTAATTTCGCTCACCATACTTTTGAATGGAAGCGTTATTACATCTCGAGCTATAAATACTTTTCCGACCGATGACAGCGATATGTTAATATATTTTACCTCTCGTTACTATGGTGACCGCAACTAAACTGGGTAAATGGTACCAGAGCCTGCGACCAAAACTGTGTATCATAACAATACCGTCGAAACTGTATAAAATTGTCAAAATATATGATTCTGAATCCGAAAAAGTATAGCTATACTGTTGTGTTAAAAAAAAGTCAGTTGTCTGTACGTAAGTCACTCGATAAGTTTTGAGATACTCGTAGTTTAAAAATAGAACGCATCTGTATTATATATATTTTTAAAAATCAAATTTATTTAAAAATAGAGCGCAAGTTGCCGAATTGCTGGTTTAAAAAAAATAATGATGTTCCAGTAATTTTACTACGACGGTTCCCGCGTTTTTCTTTGCAACGATGGAGCTTAACCGTTACCATTTGCGTGCTTTTATATGATTTTAAATAAAATTAAAATATAAAATTTTGTCATTTTAATTTTTATGTGATTTTTTGTATTCGTGCTACACTTCTGACTTCTCAAAAACATGTTTTCGGTCAGTTTTGAAAACTCGGGCAAGTCAAAAGCTACGCGTAAAATTTCTGATATTGGTATTTTCGAGTTCAGGATAAACGAATCTATCAATTTGATGCGGTTTTGGCCGTATTGCTATGAGACAACCATTTTGGTCGTGGGCTCTCGTACTAAAAATATATATCTCACAGTGTGAACACCAATTGCGAGATATAATATATATCTCAGGATATAATTTAAATTATGTACCATAGTGAAAAGTCAGCTTTATACTCGGAACTTCCAGGGGAGATTCCGCTACGTTCGTCGTACTTTCTGTACCGGGTGTCCGACCGTGAGTTATGATTTTATGAAGATCTATCATTTATGAATTGATGTATCTATATGTTAGTTAGCTTTTGTGTTGTTAGACAGATGTGGCTATGGATTTGTGTGACAAATGGATTTGGTGGACAGTTAAACGCAAGAAAATATCGCTAGAGTAGGTATTTTTAAAATATATTTGTTGTAATTGTTTTTTTTTTATATTTAATTGTTCGTACCTTTAATTATTTCACACGATTAAGTCCTGATAATATTCTAATATGTCTTTTGTTGTCTTTTATTGGTTATTTGGACTGACAAACAAACACAATAGGATTGGGTTCTCTATACGGTCACTGGCGGTCATAGGCGGATCCAGGGGCGGGTGGCACGTGCCCCACCTAGACTCTTGTATTGTATTGAATTTCTTTGCCCATTTGCCTCTTGCCCAAGACGAAATTATTTTTTCGACTGGCCTGTTGGTCTAGTTAGTGACCCTGACTGCTAAGCCGGAGGTCGTATTCGATCCCTACCCAGGATAAAACTTTGTGTGATGAGCACGATGGTTTATTCTTCTGAGTTGTAATTTATCAGTAACTAGCTGCCCGCCTCGGCATCGCACTGGTGTAACCTTTCCGTGATGATTGTTTTTAAATTATCTTTTTTACAAAAGAGAATTTAGTGTTCCATAGCCAAAATTATTATACCCTTATAGTTTCGTCATGTCCTTCTGTCTGTCTGTCTGTATATTATTTATCTATAAAATGTATGTATTTAGAAATATATAAGTATGTTTATCGGTTGTCTGGTTTCCATAGTACAAGCTCTGCTTAGTTTGGGATCAGACAGCGTTCTGTTGGTTGTCCCATGATATTATTATTAAAGTAAATTACTTTGACACTGTGTATACAAATAGTAGGTATGCGAAAGCTTTGAATATGGCTTCCAATCTATCTATTCCCTTCTCTAAATATTTTCCGACATTATTATTCGCTCCGTGCAAGCGTGATGGTATGGTATGCTATATGTACTAAATGGGCGGCAGACGCTGGGCTGGCCACGGCAGTAATTAGTTTGGCAATCACTGTCCCATGCTCAATAATCAACCCAGATTGGCCTAGAATTTTAATTAACGTAGTCCCTTATTTACCTCGAGTTAAAAAGCCGGTTTATTGTTTTATCAGTGGAATAATGCAGATTTGCAAAAAAACTTGCACACAAGGGTGGTAAACTTATGAATATGGAACGAAGAATATGTTAATTTTATGTGGGAACGAAACTCGTGCTTACTATTTTTCGCTCGAGCGCTGTATAAACTTTAATAGGTAATACTGCCACGAATAGAGAAGAAATTTTTAAATAATGCAAATTGGATTTTTTTAGGTCTCTATGTTTATAACAATGAGAATTTAAATCTTCGTAATCTATACTAATATTATAAAGCTGAAGAGTTTTTTTGTTTGAACGCAATAATCTCAGGAACTAGTAGTCCGGTTTAAAAAAATCTTTAACTGTTGGATAGCCCATTTATCGAGGAAGACTATAGGCTATATAACGTCACGCCACAACCAATAGGAGCGGAGCAGCAATGAATAATATTGCAAAAACGGAGAAAATTTACGCAGATGAAGTTGCGTTTTGGTTAACGAGAATGTCTACAGAGAAGTTGTGTATCAACTGACAGCTGTCATAGATAATTGAATTGTTGAAGAAGTTTCTATACAAATAATAACGTATTCGTCCTAGTTGACGGTATTTTCCGACGTTGACTCTATCCAATTTGCGCAGCTTTGTGCTTTCTCAGAAGCCATGTTGACTTTTATTGGCTTTCACAATCTACCCAGACTCGGTCTGCCAGAACTTTTAAGATCATAGAAACAGCCATACTAGTTTTATTTAGATGACTAAGCAGAAATAATCAGTGCTTTTCTTAAATTACATTATTACGTTGATAGTACCTATCTCTATATATCTATGGTAGGTACCAGATACAAGGAAAACGTTTGCAGAAATGTCTACCTGATTTGAAGGTGGGTAGATAAAGAAAATAAGGTCTTGTAAATTACGACAGTTGTGAAAAAGGTCGGAAATGGTGAACAATTTGATTTCGAATATAGAATATGCCGCCATATTTGTGGAAATTAGGAATAGCACATTGACGTATAGATCAGGACTGAGCCGTCCCTTTGATTAAAAAGTTAAAATTGACTGCAAAGCGTGAAAGAGAGAAAAAACTCGTGCGTCCTTTGGCAGGTATTTTCAATTTTGTGAGGCTATGGCGCAGTCGTGTTCTCTACGTCAATGGTATAGCACACATGAGTAAAGTCAGTGTTGCCACATATAATTAATACAATTATTTGATCAGTATTATTGTCTTTACGCTTATTTATTACCTGTGCTCTTATTCAGTGTGTCAATGAATTATTTTGCAATTAATAATATAATATATAACCAGCCTCTTATCTTAAATGGTACTTACATTAAGAGGTCTACTCATCATCATCATTAGCCAGTATAAGTCCATTGGTAGACTTAGACCTCTCCTAATTTTCGCCACAATATTCGGTCCTCTGCCTTTTGCATAAATTGGTTCGCGTGGACATCAATTAGTCTTGGCATGACTTTGGTTTTTCCAAATTCACGCCAAGACCTACACGTCTAGAGGCTCTATTTAGGCTGTGCAGCATCTCGCTAAGCTGCTCCAGTGACTCCGCTACTATGACGATATCGTCAGCAATACTCACCGTTTAAATTTACGCTCTCCAATCAAGTGTCTTGAAGACGGTTTCGAGAGCGTTGGTGAACAGTGTCGGGGACGTCCCCCTGTGTTACACCTCGACGCAGCTCTATCGATATTCGTCTTCTAGCCTTGAATCTGGACGGCCATGGTGGCGGTGTCATACATGCCAGTCAATGCGACATCTTTGCAAAACGTCAGGAGCCACCTTAATTTCGATGGAGTCGAAGGCTTTCTAGGAGACCACAAAAGCCGTGCACAGCGACTGATTTATATTCTTCGGATTTTTTATAATCTCCGAACAGTAACGATGTGGTCTTGGCTTGTTCCGAGGGCTGGAACTTATTGATGTTCCTAGCGAGGCGGTTGATGATCACTCTAGAGAACAACTTTTGGACGTAGCTCAGGAGTGAGATAAGCCTGTACTTCCTCAGCAGTTTTATCACCTTTTTCGAAAACAGAACCACCGCACTCCAGCTCCACCCTTGTGGTGTTAAGCCTTGGTGGATGACGGAGTTGAAAAGATTAGCTAGCTCTGAAGTGATTCCGTCATGACCAGGAGCTTTGTTATTCTTAAGTTGCTCGAGAGCTGCCCCGGTTGACATCCGGGAAGTCCTCGGTAAGAGGTCTACTCTAAATATTAAACATTCATCAATATTAATTCATACATAACACAGAATCAATGGCATCAGATATCGAACGAAGTAGATAAAATAAATGAAATATGTCGTACACAGAATCCGATATAATTGCGGCCAATGCATGTATAATGTACTTATTTACAATCGGATCTGCATCCGACATCGTACAGCTATCGTACCTATCGGACAATCTGCATTAAGCTTGTAAGATTAATATTTATAAAGCCATGAATGGCCATGATGTTTACCTGTATACGAAGTGTCAACTATATGATCATTTTTATCAAGTAGGTATTTACTAATAGGTAAACTAAAGCTTGATAAATGTCAATTATTAATGATTGATTGTACAGATTTAACGATTAAATGAAATGAAAATGATTACAGGTATGATATTTTAAGGTTCAATTTTAAACCTTTTGCCATGGCCAATGTAATTTGGTCTTTATTGAAGACCGTTAAGTAAAATTACACACAAGGAATTGAACATCGCCCACGAATAACAAATCTCGATGTTCAAATGTGTTTAATTATCAAAATCTTGATAATTTCAACCCTTACATATTTTCTCTCATTAGTTGATAGCACTCCCCTAGTGGGAGTATACCTCTTCATATCCGCAGTTTGATCTTCAGTTATAGCTTTATGGGCGGAAATGTATCGGATAGGGCTGTACGCTCATCCCCTAACACATTTTTACGTAATATCGTTATTTCCGATTGTGAGACACTGTACTGATACAATACAACCCCTTTCAGGGATTACAGATGTCACAGGGAATTGTTTCTTGTCCTTCTTTCTTGGTAATAATAGAATGAGAAAGGTATTATCTGAGAAATGGATACTAGTGTTCGTGTCTGTCCTTTTCGGTTTATTGGGACGGAAACGCTTCTTGTGGAACTCATTTGTAGTCTACACGTGCAGGTTTTCTCTATGCTGGTCCTTTTAAATTTCATAAAGATTCTTTATTTTTTTTTATCAAAAACAAAATGGTATTGCATAGTTGGTTACTTTCTTCTAAAAAATAAAATCACAAATTTAAAGAAACTTTATGATTTGAAAAGACTGGCCCATAATTTTCTCGACAGTTTAGACTAAGAACTGCTACCCGACTTCTTTTCAGGGTTCAGTCGTGTTTCTGTCTGTCCATCTGTATCAGCCGATTTGCTCCGAATCTACTCTACCGATTAAATTCAAATTTGGTACACATTATGTGTTTCTGTGGCCCAAACACGGATGCGTAACGTAAATAAAAGAATTTTGTATTTGTGACCCATTCTTCGGCTAAAAACAGCTTGACATGGGGTCAACAGGACCCCATGTTCAAAAACTCTATCTATAATAACTAGTGATCGGCGTAGGTAGTGCCATTCAGTGGGATTCGTCAATCGTGGCATAACGTGGACATACCCATACCTCATCTCAAAATCCTGGGATTTTAATATTCACCTTCGTCTAATGTCTCCAATATATAATTAACAAACTTCTACCCTAAAAGTGTTCATACTTTAGCTAGAGATTTAGAGTTATTCATATAAAGAAGAAGAGTTTTATTAAATAATGCAGACCTCTGAAAATGATGACAACTCAATTTACCAAATCCTTTTTTCTAAATTAATTGATTGGAAGTTCACAAACAATATCGAGTAATTTATCTTATCTATTTATCTTTTTTAAATGACGCCGCTGTAGGGTACAAGCCCTATGTCACGAGAAACTTTGCAAACATACAAGTCACGGACACAAAGTACACCCAGACCCGGACACACAAAATGGTGTGCCGTATGAGAATCGAACTCACGACCTCTTGCGTAGCATTCGGACGGACTCCCACCGCGCCACAGAGGCAGTCAATATTAGTCAGTCAATAAATATCGAGTACCTAATTGTAATCTAAAAAAGTTAAATTTTAAACGATATTAATTATTTTGCAACGAATTTCAGCTGTTTTATCGAGTGTGTTATGCCTATATCCGTTGTGAATTTTGCACAAGAATATTTCATACGTGAAATGTGCAAAGGATATTCACATTACGTTAATTGGCATCGCGTTTTTTTGGCCTTAATTGTAATGATTGATTAAGGTTAAGCAACATTACCTTTGTCGGCCCATGGTGACTGTTTTTGAAAAATATACGGTTTTGTCGGTGTTTAGTCGGTCTTGCGCAGAATCTCTCCATGGGATATGATTGTTAGTGCACACTAGAAGAGAGAAGATGCTATGCAAGAGATATTGTAGTGCTGTGCACTACAATATCTCTTGCATAGCATCTTCTAGTGAGATTATTAGTGCACACTAGAAGAGAGAAGATGCTATGCAAGAGATATTGTAGTGCTGTGCACTACAATATCTCTTGCATAGCATCTTCTAGTGAGATTATTGGCCATAGTGATTGAAATTCCCCTAAGGGAACATTATTTTTGGCCTGTTTGTGTATCTGACTCGTACGGAGTGTAAAGGCAAAGATATACATGCTATATTCAATATAAAGTTATTTTGTTATAAAAAAAATGTTAATTGTTATTAAACTGATATTTTTTATGGACTGAGTTATTGATATGGAGTTCAGAATTTTCGGCTCCAAAAATGACTAAATGACCTTTGCAATATGAATATCGATCATGGCAAGATAATATCATAAGCTGATGATGCAGCTATTATATTTACAGCTAAAGCCAAGCGACTTATTTAAAAACGCCCAGCAAGGTTTTAATATTACAAATAATTGGCTTCGTCATAATTTACTAACATTGGACGCTGATAAGACATGTATATCCACTTTTCTATGCGACAGTCATATACCCTTTACAAAATACGTGTATTTGTCCTATTATACTTAGCACTAGCAATATTAAGTATTTCGGCATTATTAACGATAACACACTATCACTCAACAAACACATAGAAAATTTTGTGACTAGAGTCCGAAAATCCGTCGCACGGTGGGACTGTATCCGACTGCTACGCAAGAGGTCGTGGGTTCGATTTCCACACGGGACTCCACTTTGTGTGATCAACAAATTGTTGTTCCGGGTCTGGGTGTACTTTGTGTGGCTTGTAGACTACTGCGGGGGTCGTCTTTAAAAAAATAAAAGATATTTTATTAGTGAAATCAATGTAAACTGATTTACTCTTATTACGTTTTATTCTCCATGTTGTCGTCCACTCTAAGACTTGGTGGATGGCTACTTGAACGTTTTCTACTGATTGTTTGTGGGTATTGCCTACTGCGAAGGTTGAACTGCAATAGCATTTTGTTCGAGCTTTGAAATATCGCAGGTGTATGAGATGTACAGGTCCGGGCCTAAAACACTACCTTGTGGTATTCCAGCTTTTATTTCCATAGTTTTAGAATAAGCATCCTCTTGTCGTATTCGAAACGCTCTCCTAGTTTAGTATGATTCTAAGATAATAAGCACACTGGTTTGTTAACATTGTTTTTATTTTATGTACCAAGCCTTCGTGTCAGACTCTATCGAAAGCTTGCGCAACATCGAGAAAAACAGTGAAACAAACTTTTTTTATCATTCAGAGCTTTCTCTAGTAATTCGATGTATCTGATCGATGGTGGAGTGCTTTTCTCTGAAGACAAACTGATTGTCAGGAAATGGATGTCTGTTCAAATAGTTTTGATATTATGGCTAGTAAAGAAATTTGTCTCTACAAAGATGGTTTCTGTGGAGGTTTTACAGGTTTTGCTATCATAATGACTTCTGCTACTTTTCACTTATTAAGGTGGTAAGTTTTACTATAGCTTTACGGGGTAGGTGTCGTAGGATTTCCCCTGTGATTAAATCGTACCCCGCAGCTTTATTTTGATTTATATTTGAGATTATTTCTTTTGCGCCTTCTTTAGGCGTTACAAGCTTAATTTCGGCGCTGTATCTAGTCGGGACTTGTGTTCTGATTTCCAATACATTATTGTTTTCCAATACTTTCTGCTCGTTACTTCCAGCCCAATTTCTTTCTTCTCTTATTGCAGGAATCTGTCTTATTGGTCTCTTCATACTCTTAGTAACTTTTTACAGTCAGTGGTCAGTAAAGTGGCCACTTGTTATTTGTGCTTATATCTAACGGACGGGTATGAAACTTTCTTCACATGTCTTAGCCTATGAGTTGTTTTATTCCAGGCAGCTTGTTGTATAGATTAGTAATAACTTTATTAAGTTCTAAGTGTAGGTGGTCAGTATTTTTAAGTGGAACTATTAGGTCTAGTGTTTTGTAAGTATGTAATGAAGCAAGACCAGTCCGTATACTTATTTGCTAGTGTCAGTTTACTCTCTTTGTTGATTTATACTACTTATATTCGTTGATTTAAGTTTATAAGTATTGGAGAATAAAATAATAATCCTAATCTGTACGTAAAATATAATGTTGGGTTGAGTCTTGTATTTTGATGGAAACTTAAACCAGTTCATTGTTTTTCAACAAAGACTTTTCTAAAAATAACAACGGAAAATCGAAAGAAAAGATCAAAGGGAATTGAATTTTGTTGCGACCTTGTTTCAAATTTAATCTCGAAATTCTGTATTCTCATATTACCAAGCAAAACCTACACTTGTCGATGACATAAATTAAATTCAGTAGCTGATTCGGTATTTATTTACCTACATTTAGGTACCCCATGTTTGCAAAACAAGTACAGAACAAGATAATGAAAACTCGCGGCCTCTATTTTAAATTGACAATTTTTACAACATTTATGAAAAGAACCTAATACCTTATCTATACTTCTATAAACTTATATTATAAAACTGAAGAGTTTGTTTGTTTGGTAGAACGCGATAATCTCAGGAACTACTGGTGCGAATTGAAAAAATATTTCAGTGTTGGATTGCCTGTTATCGAGGAAGGCTATTAATATCACGCTACGACCAATAGAAGCGGAGCATCAATGAAAATTGTTGTAAAAACTGGGAAAATTGACGCAAACGAAGTTGCAGGAGTCAGCTAATTGCCATATACAAGTAAGTTTGTAGTTCGTACTAGGGATGTTATGGAGGTAGTTTTATCGGAACCGAAGTCAGAGTCGGAGTTTTTGAATTTGGTTTGTCGCAGTTGGAATCGAAATCGAAGGTGATGGGAGAAAACAAATTACGTTGAGATAAGGCTTAAAAAAATAAGATAAAAAGAGAACCATTGTGAAGAAAAAATCCGCTCGGTCGGGACTCAAACCCGTGATTATAGGGAATCCGTGAGAATTTTTCGTTTATACATTTGTCTATACTAATATTATAAAGCTGAATAGTTTGTTTGTTTGAACGCGGTAATCTCAGGGACTACTGATCCGAATTAAAAAATTCTCACTGTTGGATAGCCCATTTATCGAGGAGGGCTATAGGCTATATAACATCACGCTACGACCAATAGGTGCGGAGCAGCAATGAGAAATGTTGCAAAAACGGGAAACATTTACGCAGACGAAGTTGCGCGGGACAGCTAGTTATGTATAAATTAGCTCAAACTAGCGGGCTCCGCATACTAGGTACCTCTGATTAAAACGTCTGAATTAAAAGTGTGGAAGGCGAAGTCGAAGGTCTGTAACATCCCTGGTTCGTACTGTTCTAAGTAGGTAATACTACCTAGATAGAAATATATACGTATCCATGGCAGTAAGGCAGGACTTGCATAGATAAAGTGCATTGAATTGAAGCGAAGAATAGCCTAACGGTTCCTTATAAATGGTAGTCACGAATTCACGATGTCGTGGATTCGAGTCTTGTCTGAGACTGCGAACTAGACAGAGTTAGCTTATATAATATGTGAACTTGTGCAGCCAGGGCCTGCGAGTAATGGCTCCTGAAACCACAGCCTATGTGCATTGCGGTGGCTCGCAAAGTTTTATCAAAGGCACTTACTCATAGTTGTTAATATAATAAATATTGGATACCGTAGAAGTATACCTGTATCTATATATATAAGTTTTTTCGAATACCACAATATGGATATCAAATTAAGGGCTCATCGTGAGCATTTCAAAAAGGTAGTCTAACATGAATTTGATTTGATTGTAATACTAAAAAAAAATAATTAGCGATATTCTTTTTTCAATTTTCAATACTAGGCAATAGCTGTAGTTGTTACATCGGTTACATCCTACAACCACTAAAAAGTATGAAGTAAATAAAAAAATAAAAAAAACAATTTAAAAATAAAAAACTCGCTTATTATTTTTTTATGTTTTAAATATGTAACTATCTTCTTAGGACAACTAAGTCCGTTTCCTTCTACACAATTCTGTTGTGACTGTTTGTCATTTGTGTAGTGCAGTAGTAACGTAGATATACCTACTTATAGATTTTATTAAAGGTAGATATAATGTATCTACAAGCGTATCATCGCCTTAGTGCGCTTAGTGCTGCTCTGCCGTTTCCAAAATAATCAAATACCGGGCGCTTTTGTCTTTATTACGAAACAGGGCTGTCAATTTTTTACCGGACTGCGCGACGCAAAGGAGGGTAATACGTCAATCGATTCGTATTAGTATTTGCAAGTGTCACTAAAGACATGACAGCAATCAAAATTAAAAAGGGCGACAGCCAGACGCCATATTGTGATAGAGAAAAGAAATAAAGTCAACAAATTATGTCATGTGGGGTATTTTATAGGTATTTTAAAATCATATAACGAGTTAAAGGTTGTTACCAACCATTATCACTTAAATTTACGATAGGTACAGTTATGACATCTTACAACTACTAACAACAATTATTACAACTATTAAATAAGTATGACATAAAAAAAATATGAATAAAAAAAATCGCCTGCCTACAAAAAGATGGGAAGTGGGAGGCATAATGAATCCAGGTGTACTCTTGTTTCCAGGCGGGATTTTTGATTTATAATTTTTTTTATGTCACGGGTAAGTACATAATTAATGTACCATCCTTTCGCTTCATATCGGCTTTGAAAATTAATATATTATTGACTTGATTTCTGTTGTTCACTGTTACCTATGTGCTTAAGTACACATAGGTACCGAAGTACATAAAACTATCCAGTTATTCCAATCTCCAATAGCCTCAATCGTTTGCTATACCGAGGCAATTGTGGCCACTTCCCGATACGTTCGACGAAAATCTACAGTGGACCACATCGCAACAGAATGATTGATGACCCTCAACATTCGTGATACATCTGTGGAGTGACAGCCATTGACAGCCCATGCGGTCGACTGATTAGAAATACGTTTGGATTATGTTCGGGCTTGTGGCGTGTGGGTAGCTGAATATTTAGTGGTATTTAGTTAACAATGTTTTGATAGGGGTGTAGGGGTATGTCCATTGATCGACCACTGCTAAATCGAACGTGTAAATACTCAAACGTTATATCGAATACTTCACAAATCGAATATTCAATATATCGTACATTCAGTACATCGAGTGTTTAAAATATCGAATGTTTATTTGATCGCGCGTTCAACGCATCGAATAGCTATTCATTCTATCGAAATATACCTACTGATACTTTTTTTAAAGAATAAAAGAAAAACATAAAATTTACTAATAAATTACTTTTTAATCATTAATTATCATCTTTTATAGGTAGATTTTATTATTTTGAAATGCGTTGCACGGAAAAACTAATAAATCCATGTAGTTTTTATTATTTTATGTTTTTAAAATAGCAAATTCATCCCTTTTGCCTCTTTTTTGTGGAGCAGGTCTTCCCAATGCCGCGTTTGCTTTTTCAATTGTCCTATTTGTTTGTTTGTAGCCTTAAAATAAAATGTTTACGCGATTAAGACCTGTAGCTTATAAAATTCTATAATGTGTCTAGACACAAGTCTACCCGTGACCACGACCGTTGCAATACGGTCGAAACGTCGGGCTATAAACAAAGGTATTTAGCCTTAAAATAATATATTTTCGCGATTAAGACCCGTAGCTTATAAAATTCTATAATGTGTCTGGGTTACCTCGGAATTTTTTAACCCTTCGCCTCTGATGTCAACAGTGATGTCTCTTATTAGCTTAATAACAGCTTAGTCGCTAGAATTCGCGCTGTTATGCAAAGTGGGGTTAAATCTCCTTATAACGGCGCTTGTCTCTCTCGGGTATACTGAGATATGAGACAGTTTCGTCACAGGGTGGAACATTGCTATAGCTGTAATATATATATAGAAACCTTTGTTTGAAGTTATTATAGATGTTGATCTCGCGTATTAAAGTGTTTATATTTCTTGGTTCGTTTACTTGCTTAGGATTCGCTCGCATTATATTCACCCACCGAATCAACCAACTCACATTTAATTCATCTATACTAATATTATACAGAGGAAAGATTTGAATTTTTGTATGTAACGAATAAACTTAAACTACTGGACCGATTTCAACAATTCTTTCACCCTTGGGAAGCTACACTATCCCCGGGTGACATAGGCTACATTTTATTTCTGTATTCCCATGGGAACGGGAACTACGTGGTGAAACCGCGAGGCGCCCACTACTAATTATGGTACATAGTGTTACAATTTACCTATTTAGGCATACACTATGTGTTAAAACAAGATACGTAATGCATGATTAACTAATCATATTTATATTTCCATTAAAGTTATTTTTATTATTCTAAGTTTTAGTCAAGTACGTTATTCATACAGTAATAAATTGTCATTATGATTATGTCCATTATGCATGAGATTATTTTTTAATTACAATTTACTTTTATTTATACATTTACTAACTACTCAATTATATCAAATTTAAAATGTTTTTTTTTGTATATCAGTTTTTTACTAAAATATTCATTCAAATCATAGAAACAGCTGTCATATAAAGTTTCTTTAATTTTTTTTTAAAATGGGTGAAATTTAATGTTCTGACGGAAACAAGTAATTTTTTTTTTATAGAATAAGATAACTAGCAATGTGGGATTGAGTCCCGCATTACTAGCAATCTTGTTAACCCCTCCAGCTAAGCTCAAAGGCTTGTGTTAGGAGTGGGTTCACGTTTCCCCCCCGGGATAGGGGTCATCTGCTATGCGGATGACACCCTAATCACGGCCCGGGGTGGGAATTTTGAGGAGGCGGCGCGCCTGGCCAACCTAGGGATTTCCCGAATGGTCGGGCGCATCGAGGCGCTGGGGCTTAGGGTGGCCCTTTCCAAGACGGAGGCCCTACTATTTCATGGGCCCCGTCGCGGTCCACCTGCTGGCGCTTCGATTGCCGTCGGCTCGGTCCTCGTACAGGTCCGGGCCCAGATGAAATATCTGGGCCTAGTGGTAGACTGTAGAGTGGCACCTAAGCTCGAGGCTACTGCGTCCGCACTGGGGAGGCTGTTGCCAAACCTGGGCGGGCCTAGTGCCTTGAGCAGACGGTTGTACACGGGGGTGGTGCGGTCAATTGCTCTGTACGGCGCACCCGTGTGGGCGGCGTCCCTGACCGCCCAGAATAGGGTCCGCTTAGGGAGACCCCAGCGGACCATGGCGGTCAGGGCCATACGTGGATACCGCACGGTGTCTGCAGAGGCGGCGTGCGCATTGGCCGGCACACCCCCGTGGGATTTGGAGGCGGAAGTGCTCGCCGAAGTGTATCGGCGGGCGGTGGCTGTTCGGGCAGGGGGTTCGGTGCCCCTGCCCGAGGAGCGACGCGCTTGGCGCGGTGAGGCCCACCGGGCAATCATGGCCCGGTGGCAGGGCCGGCTGGAGGCTCCACGGACAGGTGTTCGAACCGTGGAGGCTCTCCAGCCGGTCCTGGAGGAGTGGGCAGGGCGGCAGCACGGGACCCTTTCCTTCCTGCTGGTGCAGGTCCTTTCCGGGCACGGGTGCTTCGGGAAGTACCTGCACGCGGTCGCTGGGAGGGAACCGAGTCCCGCCTGCCACCACTGCGACTGCGGTGAGGACTCGACGCAGCACACCCTCCAGCATTGTCCAGCTTGGGAACGTCGAGTTCTCACCGCAGTGGTCGGAAGTGACCTCTCGCTGCCGGCCGTGGTTCTGTCCATGGTCCGGAGCGAGGGGTCGTGGAATGCGGTCGCATCCTTCTGTGAGGACATCATCTCGCAGAAGGAGGCGGCGGAGCGCGTCAGGGAAGAGAGCTCCCTGGCGGATCCGCTCCGTCGCCGGCGAACCGGGCGGCGTCGGCGCGCATATCTGCGCCTGATGCCGCCTTAGGTGGGGCTGCGGGCGGGCGTACGGGGTAATCTGCCCCGCCAGCGGCCTTCCGTGGAGGCGCGGCGCCCTGTGTGTATCCAGGAGCCGCGTAGGTGTGAAATGCCCGGAACGCTACAACATCGCGTCCGGGCATTGCCACTGGGCGGGCCGCCGACGGTATAACACATTCCGGCGGCCCGTCCGCGAAGGTGGCGAGCGATACACAGCGGGTTTTTTAGTGGGTGCAAACCCCACACTACCTCCACCGTCTTCCCCGGACGGTGGGGGTGTTCGTCAGGAATTTTTCCCGCCAGACCAAAAAAAAAAAAGGGAGTGGGTTCACGTCGGTAGTGTAATGGGTAGGATTCGAACCGGCGACCTCACGATTGGCGAGGCCGATGCCTAAGCCATTAAGCTACCGCCGCTTCAAAATAAAAAAAGCTTATTACTGATATGTAGTATCCATTTCTTTTAAATAAGTTTAGTTTCCAGAAAATCTCTATAAAATGTCATCTTTAAGGACCAAGGGTGTGGGTTGGGAGTTGATGGGTATCAGGTATCGCGCTACAAGACTACCAACTTCCATACAAAATTTGAACCCTTATTTCACCCTTTTAGAGGTGTTATTTCCAAGTACTACGTTACGTTTATTGAATAGTTTCTTTCGATTATGAATACTTTAATTATGTTATGATAATTTGTAAAATTAATTGTTGCCTGCAACTAGCTCGCGTGAAATTAAAAAAAAAAAACAAATGTATCCAGACCAGAATCTACCTTTGTGCCAAATTTAATCCAGATTCGTTCACGTGGCGTGATTGAATAACAAACATCCACCCATACATTCAAACTTTCACGTTTATAATATTAATAAAGATTTTATTGTTTGTAAGTAATACTAATAGCGAAATAAGAAACTAATTAGTTAGGTAGTTATCGCAATACTCCTTGCGTATTTAGAATCGCAAGAATATACTTATAAAACTGTTATTATCTAATATATAAAATTCTCGTGTCACAGTTTTCGTTGCCATACTCCTCCGAAACGGCTTGACCGATTGTGATGAAATTTTGTGTGCATATTGGGTAGGTCTGAGAATCGGACAACATCTATTTTTCATATCCCTAAGAGTTTGTTTGTTTGTTTGAACGCGATAATCTCAGGAACTACTGGGCTGCACTGAAAAAATATTTTACTGTTGGATAGAGCCGATTTATTGAGAAAGGCTATAGGCTATATAACATCACGCTACGACATATAGGAGCTGAGCAGCAATGATAAATGTTGCAAAAACGGGTAAAATTTACGCAGACGAAGTTGCGCGGGTCAGCTAGTACATTTATAAACTTAACTGAGAACCACAAATAGAAGAATTTGGAATTTGAGAGCCATTATTGGAGGCAACTAATGAAATTAAAAAAGAAAATCGCCAACTGTTTCGTGTAACATATTGGTTTGTTGTAAATGTAAATATATTTTTTTATAATTTAAATGTATATTTTTTATATTTTAAAGTTTATTTCCTAATATTTTTACTGAGCCTAATATGTTGGAAATAATACAAAAGATAGGTCTTATTCTATAGATTACAGGAGAACATAATAGAAGTCTGACTTTTAACGTCTGACAGTGACGTGTGTCTAGATAGATTCCCGTGTTGATCAAATTATTTACATACTAATAAGTTAGCACAAAACCCACAGTGCGCAAGTCCCACTCGAACTTGGCCGGGTTTTAATTATTAGCAGTAAAGACATCCATAACATCTGAGTCAACGACCTATCTCACGACAATTTTATAAAAAAGTAACATGTTATAAAACATAGTATATTTACTTACGTGAATTCTTTCCTGTTATTGTGTATTTCTCCTAATCATGGTAATCATCCCTTTGTTTGTGAGATCCGCATCCTTTCAAAAGGCTTACGTGGGTAACCAAGACCATTACCTGGATACCTTCGGACATATGTCACGGCCACAATCACCTCATTATCCCATGCATTGTGTATGTAAACAGTTGTCGCTCTGCTTAACTATTGTTCCAAAGTGCTAATACAAGATTAGGAAGGATTAATTTACTTTTACATTAATACTGGAATTATCTTCTTTTGAGTTTATGGGGATCCAGCCGAATTTTCTGCTACTTTTAATCCCTGACACAAAATGAGGGATGTTACAAATGACCTGACCTACCAACGGCGAGTAAGCGAGTAGCGATTTTATCGCTCAAGACACGTACATACTTATGTAGATCCTGTGTAAACAAAAGAGATACAGATATTAATAGTTGATCGCTGAGTGTTCACACTGCGGCGAGTACTCTCTCTATATGGCATCTCTTTTGTTTACACGGACGGGACCTACAATGTACATCTATTGTACGTTTCTTGAGTGATAAAATCGCTACTAGCTTCTCGCTCATCGCCCCTGGTGGGACAGGTGCCTAAGGCGAGAAAGCGAGTAGCGATTTAATCGCTCAAGAAACGTACATAGGTACGTATATAGATCCCGTGTAAACAAAAGAGATTATTTTTTATTTCTAATCGTTTAGAATCAGTAACACAATCCAATGGGGTAGTTTGTGGACCTTGCTAAAAATATAAAGTCAAAATACTTTACTCATTTAGGTTACAAATGCAAAAATAACGAAACAGCAACAATTTGTCGTATAAATTCTTATGATGCGTTCAGACGCGTGGCAAGCAGTCAGACACAAAAAAACTGCTTAGCAGCACATTCACGCCTATTCACACGCTCGAGCTCGTGTTCGTGACCGGTGAATCGCTTTGAACGCGAGCTTGTAAACCCACCATTTATGGATTGCGACATTTTCTAGCATAGCTCTTGCAGACATCCAGCCTAAATACGTCATAAGAAGCGGTTTAATTAAAGCCTATATACTAACATTTATTATAACTAATTACTTAATTAGGTACGTTCATAATTAAGTTATTTACATGATTCGCGGGTGTCTACATGATTTACTCAGGACTTACTTTTCTTTGCGACTTTGCACTTGTGGATGTTCACAAAAAAATGTCAACGATTTCCTAAAGTTTAGGGAAGGATAGGCAACCTTCAAATAGGTACCTATTTTTTTTATTAAAATCTGCGTAGCCGTTTCGAATTACAGGCTACTTCGGACCACTTTGTTTGAAGGGGTTGGCTTCTGAGAATCCGTATCCTTGAGCGATGTCTAAGTATGTGTGCGTTTCTCGAGCGGGTTTTTTTTTGACCCCTTAAAGATGCCATTTTATAGATATTTTCTGGAACTAAACTTATTTAAAAGAAATGTATACTACACATCAGTAATAATCACTTACCTGTTTCCGTCAGAACATTAAATTTCACCCGTTTTAAAAGTGTTTTAAAGAAACTTTTAATTGATAGCTGTTTTATGATTTGAATGAATATTTTACTGATACACAAAAAACATTTTAAATTTATATAATTTTGCTTTTTTTTGCTAAAAAAAGACGACTCTCGCTGTAGGGTACAAGCCCTGTGTCGCGGGGGACTTTACAAACATACAAGTCACGGACACAAATTACACCCAGACTTGGAACAACAATTTGTGGATTACACATTGTGTATTTTTGTTATTTTGAGCTTAAGCGTTGTTATACCTTTGGTGTTCTAAGTCATTTGATGGATTATCTAAACAAATAAACCTTCGAAAATAATATGATGTAGATATACCTACTTTCCCGTTCAATCATTTGGTAATTTAATGACATCCACGTAACAAACAAGCCTATGCTTACAAAAAAATGTATTATACCCAAATGTGGACTAAAAGAAAAGAAAAAATGAGGTGCTAACAACGTAACAGTCACGTTGTAGGGATCGTCCATATATAATGTCACGTCCAGGGACGGGGAGAACAATTGTGCCAATGTGACGTGAATTTTAATGCACGATGTAATATGTTTTAGTATGCGTGATTATACATCTACCTCGGGATTCTGTTGATTACGTAGAATCAAAGGTCAAAGATGTGTAGGCGTCCTCTAGAGGAATAAATATGGCCTTCGTTGTAACGGTTTTGGTGGAAATTGGGTTAGGATACGATAAAAATATACGACCGCATGTTGTACGATAATGTTATGACGGGCGTGCTTAATGTTTGTTTTTGTAGGTGTTGCTCGCATCATTTTCAAGGCTTCAAGTTTTATTTAACAGTATAGAACATCACAATTGGTCTAATGGATTTACTATCAAAACAAAAAGCTTCTGATGTCATAATGTTTGTACTCTAGTGCTCGAAGTGTATCTAATAAAATATAAATGTGTAGATGTTGAAATATGTTATAGGTATCGGCGAAGATTTCTAATGTAATAATATTTGGTTTCTATGTTTGTTTTAAGATGATTCCTGCTTTAAGTAATCCTTGAATTGAACCTTGTGTCGAGCGGGACTTCACAAACATATTAGACGCAGTCTTGGAACCATAATTTATGGACCACGTAATGTAGTGTCCCATGCAGGTGTCGAACTCGCAATACGGTTAGCAGTCTATAGTTTGACCGGTGAGTTATACATGCAATCATATTTCTTCTATAATTATAATACATATATTGTACCTTGAATATTAGATATATTTCGGGACTTAATCGCGTGAATTATAAAGGTACGAACCTTTTATTTACCCGACGTTATACGGTGCAATTCGATCGAAACGTCGGGTAATCTAATATGTATAAAAATCGCGAAAGTTTAAAAACAATATACCTTTAAATGCAAAAACCTCTATTGTAGGTACACCATTTCATGCAAAATTGTATATTTCAATAGTAGGTACATTTTGGCGCCTATTGAAACAGTTTATAGTATTTGTAGTAGTTAGTTGACTGGCTTGTTGGTCTAGTGACTAGTGACCCTGACTGCTAAGCCGGAGGTCGTGGCTTCGATCCCCACCCAGGATAAAACTTTGTGTCTGGGTGTTATTTATCTTGAATATGTTTGTATTTAGAAATATATAAGTATGTTTATCTGTTGTCTGGTTTCCATAGTACAGCTCTGCTTAGTTTAGGATCAGATAGCGTTGTGTGAGTTGTCCCACGATATTATTATTATAGTAACATACAGGAAGATGTACTTTTATCATATTTTCTACCGTCACTTAAAGTCACTTAAACTTCTATTCGCACCATAAAAGTTGTACAACGTGAAGATGTACCCACACTTTAAAGTTATCAACTTTCAAGTGTGTTTATATCTCTTTCCCCATAGGGGCTGATAAACTTCTGTTGAGTGCGTTGACTTCGAAGTTACGATTAGTGTACATATTGAGTTTAAGTGTCAATTGTTTTTATTTTAATTTAGTAATTAATTAATTATGTATGATAATATAAATTGAAGTATTATGGATAAACCTTAAAAGGATAGAAGTGTATATTTATGATTGCATACAATATTTTTGATCGTTATTTTATTATAGCAATGTAATAATTGACTGCACGGATGAAGTAGGTAATGGTCTAATGGGTATGTTGACCTGTGTGAATTTATAGGGGCTAATTGACTTCAGAAATTATCATAGTCATCTATCTAGTCTTTATTGAAAAAGTGATGGTAGATTATTTGTAATCGGAAGATGACATACACACTATCTAGTTGTATAAATTCACTCTTAATAGCTTAGAGGGGTTAACAAGATTCATAGTAACGAGATCTACATTATTAGTAACTTTAAAACAATATTATAACACGTGGAAATATTAAAAGTAAAACAAATAGGTCACAGTCCAAATAGCCTCATACAATTTATAAACCGTCTATTATTTATATACTTAACTACATAATTTACCTAATTTCACACCCCTAGCGCGGTGACTGGCGCATAGCGCACAGTTGCGTGCGGGAAATATATCGTAAGTACATTAATCACTCCATCGACTGATCGATGTGCCGTGGGCCGCGTGACGTGGTATCGACGACCGCGACTTTAACCGACGTAGTTTATGGTGCATGCCTCTAATGTGCGCTTTTATTTTCGTTCAGGATGTGTTTTTAAATCCTGACGTTGATAGTGATATATATTTAGAGGTTAAAACTGTCTGTCTGACTGTGTGTTTCGTTTTTGTAGTTGTCTAATTGGCTCGATAACAAGCTGTTTCTTTTAAATTATGAAGCTTTTTCAAACGGTAGATATGTTTGAAAATATGTTTATGGGTATTCTTTATTTCCGAACTTGTGTAGAGAAATGTAATACCTATGCATAATTATGGATGATTTAATCTTTGCGCACGCGTAATTAGCTTGTGTAGATTTGTGCTCATGTGTGGCAAAATAAGACTGAAATTAGATGGAAACATAAATTACCTAAGTACGTTATGAATTATGATTAAGTAAAACAATATTCCGTGTTAGTTTTCTATGTAATCATTAAGCAGGTAGTTATAGTTGTACAGTCATGCCTACTATTACGGTAGTAAACAAAGCACTGCCCCTCATTTTGACACTTATAAGCATAGGTACCCGATATTGTACCTACTACCTACGTCATTACAATTTTTAATTGTATAGGAATACAAATAAATAAAATTGAAGTATCTGTTTGTCAAAATAACTATAGATACATAGTATAATTATAAAGATAAATAAAGGATTTAAGGTACTTATAACAAAAACAGTTTTTAATAAAAACGTGATAACGTCATATAAATCGATGACTGGTAGCGAGCACGAAAAAGTCTCACGTTACTGCCAGCTGAAGTATCAACCTGCCAACTATCAGCGAATGGCGATTGCAGCGACATGCGATTGGAACTAAAGCTGACACAGACGGTTTATTACAATGACATCAATATTTTCTTATGATATTATCACGTACAATTTTATCGTCCGTAAACCGATTTTACAGACAACCATTTTTTGTCTGTCTGTCTTTGTTCTGGCTAATCTCCGAAAGGGCTGGACGGATTTTGACGAGACTTTCACTGTCAGACAGCTGATGATATACTTTATCATCACGCTAACGTGTATAGGGAGTGAGCAGCACTGCAACTTCACGCGGATGAAGTCGCGGGCACAGCCAGTAAGGAATATAAACGTAGAGAGATGTATCTAATGTAAGCTCCCGAAATAGTTTGAATGTCATAGCCATACGATAAATGCTAGTAGCACCCTTCCTTACTCGATCCGAATGATAAGCAGCCCAGCATTCCGATTTTATTTTCTCGATCAGATTGAAAAGGGAAATATTTGTATATATTTCCTTCAGATGTAGGTACCCTTTATGTAATGTGTATCTACCTACCAGGGATGTTACGGAGCTTCGACTCCGACTCCGAAAGGTCGAAACTTCCGATTGATTTTACACCTCAAGTATTCACGGATTCTCTATAATATAATAATAAAAAATAAAAGCTTTTTATTTCAGACCACAGAAATCCATTTTGTTAGTAACAATGTTATTACAGACTAGTGTTAGTAATTAATAAGTTGGTTAATTTAAACTTAATACACACTAATCACTGCTGCGCCATTCCGTAAGAAATTGCGCAACAATGATTAATGTAATCACAGTCCAACCTACTTGCGATCATGCGAAGAATGCTGTTGGCGCTGCCGCGTACTCTGCGCACCATAGATGTGCATCGCTTGCGCATTGCGGCGTAAAAGCAATCCACACAATTGGCGGCAAACATACCTGATGCGCTGCAGAATCGCCGCAGCCCCATCAGCACTCTGAACGCATTATTATATTGGACTCGGAGAGCACTGTAGGATCTTTGGGTGTAGTCAGCCCACAGGCTGCACGTGTAGAATGAGGTACAATAAGATCTAAAAAGAGTAATTTTGACGTCCCGTGTACACCGTGCGAACCTGCGAGCTATCATGTTTGCCCTCACTGCCAGTGCCCTCCGCTCCCTCTCCAGGTCTTCATTGTCTCTGAGGTCAGAGGTTAGTACATGCCCTAGGTACTTAAACTTACAAACCCGACGTAATATAGTACCATTAAGGGTAACATCCCCTTGGACCGCGTCAGCGAACAGACGTGTAATCTGTGTATTTCCAAAATAAAAACCTAAATTTTGCATAAAATTAAATCAAATTAAAAGCTCACCTAGTACTAGGAGCGCATAACAAAGTCAGAGTGTACGCGGCGCGCGCCGGCGCGTGAGGTGCGAGTGAGAGTGGGACAGCAACATCGGACGCAGCCACAGGTAGCCAGCTACGTTGCGGGTGCGACCATCGTGACGTCGGCTTCATCGTTTGCCTCAACTCACAAGCGACAGCGATAGCGGGTAATTTTTGTTGTTTGATACAAATTGAATTTTTTGCTGTTTCCAACACTATGCAGAAATCACTACATAGGACACCACCTAAACAGAATTTACCTTCTAAATCTGAATCTGACATACAACAGCTATGCGCAGACGAATCCGTACGATTAAATGTTACCCAACGAGCCAAACGTAAATGTCTATCTGGTGATTTTACTGCTGATGAATTTGAGAGCTTTAAAAGTGAAATTAAAGAGATGATCAAGGAATCGATGAGCGCACATGGTACTCGGCTGGATAAACTGGAAAATCACATCATAGAGATAAAAAGTCACTACGTTGAGATCAAAACTACAAACACTGAGCTCGAAAAATCTATGACCTTCATATCTGACAAACTTTTATCACTAGAGAAAGATATATCAGGCATGGAAAAAGAGCGTCGTGAAATGGTAACAAAAATATCAACGTTGGAACAACAGCTGGAAATACATGACCGTAGCTTAATAAAAACCTCGGTAGAACTCAGAAATGTTCCAAAGAGAGTGGCCGAAACTAAGTCCATGCTGTACAACACTATTTCTCATCTATCGAAGCATGTGAACATAGAAATAGAAGCAACCCACATCCGCGACATAACTAGACAGCCGTCTAAAAAAGAAAACCCTACTTCAAACGTAACAGTTGAGTTCTCAAACACGCTTATGAAGACCAACTTTCTTGGCGCCATCAAACAATTCAATAAACAGAACCCCAAAAACAAAATATGCTCAACCCATCTGGACATAAAAACGACACAAGAAGGACCAATCTACATTACAGAACAGCTGACCTCCCATGCCAAAAAGTTATACTATCTTACAAGAATTTTCGCCAAAACCAATCAATACAGTTTCTGTTGGACTTCGAACGGTCGCATAATGCTAAAAAAAGAAGCGGATAGCCAGACAATTATTATTAATAACGAACAACAACTGAAGCAACTGTCTTACCCAAGTAAGGCATGACTAACCAGGTCTAAATTTAAATTTATTATTCATATTTTTATCAATATACTAGTTCTTTTAGTCTCGATATTTTTGTTTCACACAAACATATGTTACACACTATACATAAATATATACGATCATTACTATCTTAGATTAGCATATCATCACACATATAAAATTAACACACATCTACATTCTCAACACCCTACAAAATCAAAAAACAGACATATAATTGTGCTAATATACACCAATCCTTACAATCGTTTAAAAACTTGCTTAAGACCAAAAATAATATATCCCACACTCAGAAACCTTACAAGTCAACCAACTTTAGTTACAACCTCTTTAGTATCACCCTCTATGACTTACCTATGCTCCCCCAACACACCATGTCTAATCTCGTTTCAATGACTTCTCACGTTAATGACTTTATTGATAGCGTCGACCAACTTTCGCTATCTGTAGTTCACACATGCACCCCAGAAGAAACAGAAACACTCTTAAAACAACCAAATAAGTTTACAAAAATTTTTACACAAAATATTCGTTCAATAAATTGTAACTTTTTGGACCTGGAAGTCTTCCTGCACCGTTTTTCCTTTGACTGTGACTTGGTGATATTAACTGAGTGTTGGTTACCATGCGCCACTAATTCCACCACTCCATGCCTCGAAAACTATACCGTATTTAAAACTTCTAACCACATTAACCAAAGCGACGGAGTAGTAGTATACACCAAATCAGGGCTCACATATACATGCGAAGAACTTGATCTCAGGCAAACAGCTTCAGGAATTTTAATTAAAATTAACTCTGACCAAGCCGTAGTCGCCATATATCGCTCACCTTCTAACGATAATATTAACAGCTTCATTTTAGCTCTAAATAACCTACTTCCAACACTTGCCTCCTTTAAATCAGTGGTCATAACAGGTGATATCAACATAGATATTAAACCTAATACTAATGACACCCGCTCACACGACTATCTCAATTGCCTAGCATTTAATGGTTTTCTCCCCGCACATACCCTTCCAACTAGGGGCAACAACTGCTTGGATCACATTATTCTAAGAACAAAAGCTCCCTCGCTATCATTTGTCTACAACTCTACTATTACTGATCATCAGTCCACCCTACTTTGTATCAATAACCAAAAAGTTGGGATCACCACTACTCCTACCATCGCTAAGATTGACTTCAGAGCACTCGACGAAACAATCTCTCAAATAGATTTTGACCCTCTATTTCATATAACAGATGCAAATTCAGCAACCAATGAACTCATAAAATTACTAAAAACAGCAATTTCTCAACACACGTTTATTAAAAGGGTTCCATCACAGAAGAAAATCCTAAAACCGTGGATTACTCCCGGTTTATTAAGGTGCATAAAACACAGGGACGCGTTGCATAAAAAAGTCAAACAATGTCCAACAAACGAAATATTAACTCATACGTACAAACGATACAGGAACTTCTGTACAGGCATTTTAAGAAAAACCAAGAGACATTATGATGCACAACAAATCAATAAAGTTACTCACAATCCAAAATTACTCTGGGACACGATTAAGCAAGTAACCAATACCGCAAAAATTAGAAACTCTGCAGCACAGTTACTCACGACCTCTTCAACACACCTTCAGGCATGTAATGACGTGAATTTTTTCTTCGCTAATATCGGCAAGAACCTCGCTGACAATATAATAAAACAGCAACCACTACATCAAAACCTCACCCTTGGTTCCAATTCCAAACCTACACCGTGCTCATCCCTTGTCTTAACTCATACCGACCCCGATGAGA
The DNA here is from genome assembly GCA_945859575.2 of Herminia tarsipennalis. Taxonomy (NCBI): domain Eukaryota; kingdom Metazoa; phylum Arthropoda; class Insecta; order Lepidoptera; family Erebidae; genus Herminia; species Herminia tarsipennalis. The sequence goes on along the minus strand of OX243843.2, from coordinate 2,245,845 downwards.
TAATATCAACAATCAATTCATTACGATCGAACGCTTCTACCGGATGGGACGGTATTCCACCTTTCATCCTAAAAAAATATTCTGCCCCTCTGGCCCCTATCATAAGCCACATATTTAACCTTTGTTTTGACACAGCTGTCTTCCCTACAGCTTTTAAAAAGGCTATAATCCATCCGATTTTTAAGGGGGGTGACGGGAACCTGTCGAACAACTATCGTCCCATCGCAGTGCTGAGCTCTTTGTCAAAGGTACTAGAACGATTAATTAACAAAAGACTTGTCTCCTACTTAGACCACTATAATTTGTTATCAGATCATCAATTTGGTTTCCGTCAAAAGAAATCAACATGTGATGCCGTTCATCAGTTAACGAACTTTGTTGTTCACAACCTTAACCAACATAAAAAAGTCCTAACAATATTTTTAGATCTCACAAAAGCGTTCGACACGGTTCCCGTACCCACACTCCTACTCAAACTTGAACAAATCGGTATCAGGGGGCTCCCACTGAAATTACTCCAGAGCTATCTTACAGATCGCTCTCAGATGGTTACAATTGAGAGTCACACAAGTCATGAACTATCCATCCACTATGGTACCCCTCAAGGTAGCATAATCAGCCCTACCCTATTTAACATATTTATCAATGACTTGTGTGAGCTGAAAATCCCCAACACCAAAACCGTATGCTATGCAGATGACACAGCTATAACCTTTATCGCAGATACATGGTCGGACTTGGAACACAAGGCACAGCACGGCTTTAACTTAATTTCAACTTGGCTTCGCTCACACGCCTTGACTCTCAATACAACTAAAACCAAGTATATTACCTTCTCGGTTAGCCCCGCATCACAACCTAAATCTCCCCTCACTCTAATAGCTCACTCCTGTATTGACCCTTCACAACTCTCTTGCTCATGTGAATCATTAACTTCTGATGATCACATTAAATACTTAGGTGTGACTCTAGACCAGTGTCTTAACTTCAAAATACACTTAGCTTCACTCGTGAGCCGAGTCCGTAAACTCATATACGTATTCAAAACACTCCGACACATCGCAAACCAAACTATCATCCGCAACGTATACTACGCCTTATGCTTATCCATTGTGACCTATTGTATCTCCTGTTGGGGCGGTGTTGCGAAGACCTTGTTGAAACCACTAGAAATAGCACACAGAGCCATATTGAAAGTAGCAACCTTCAGACAAATAATGTTTCCAACTACTCTGCTTTATAATGAATGTGGTGTCCTCAATATACGACAGCTATTTCTACTCAATACAGTACTACTACAGCATAGAAGTACACCATACAAAAAAATAACAAAGCGTCGAAAAGATAAAATATGTGTTGTCCCAAAACCACGGTCATCATTTACAAAAAGATTCTTTTTCTATCTTGGCCCATATCTTTACAATAAAATAAGCTTGACATGCCAATTAAATGGTACAACATATTTTACATGCAAGAAACTAGTTCGATCACTCCTCCAAAACAAATCATATGAAGAAACTGAGGAACTTATATTGTAACACTTATACCCATACACACACACACACACACACACACACACACACACACACACACACACACACACATGCATGTACCTAATAGTCTAATAATGTAATTTTGTGTAATCTGATTGTAGTCACATATACATTAATATAGCTTTGTTCTTGTTAATGCACATCCTATTTATTGAACACCTTAATGTTTTTGTATTCTTTCTCAAGAGAAAAGGAAAACTAAAAAACGATTGTATAAAATATTATAATTACGAATAGGGAAAGGGACTGTTATACCTTACTACAGGTTAGTATCTAGCCTATTTAGGGTAACAGAACTTCACCCACTTAGATTGTAATCACCCTCACATAACAATGTACTCTGTATTTTTATTCAAATAAGCTTATGTACTACAATCTTTATTTTATAAATAAATTATTATTATTATTATTATTATTATAACATCAGGAAACATATTACCTGTACTGCAGCCTCCTCTGGCCTCAAAGACCATGACTTCACTTTTCAGTGGATTATATTTTAATCCATGTTGCTCAGTATATGCTACACAGATGGTAAGTAGTTTCTTTATACCACATACTGACGCACTCAATAGCACCATGTCATCTGCATAGCTAACGTTGTTTACATTGATACCGTCAATGTGACACCCTAGGCGGGTGCTACTGAGTGTCTCAATTAAATCATTCATGTACAGATTAAATAGGGTTGGCGAGGACAATCCCCCCTGCCTCACCCCGCACTCTAGCCTGTACAATTGCGACATGGCTCCCGACCATCGCACGCTGTTGACCTGGTTCCCATACCAATACTTGAAGATGTTGATAAGTTCTTCTGGTAGACTAGTGTTTTCTAACTTTTTCCATAAGATATCATAGGAAACCAGGTCAAAAGCCCTCGACAAATCTAGAAAGCATGCGTGTACTGCAGTTTGACGTTTGACATAGTATTTAACAGCGTGCTTAACACACAAAACTGCACTCTCAGTAGACAGTCCGGCTTTGAAACCGAACTGATTATCATGAATTTTTACATGTAGACTTAGCTGCGAGTTCAACACGCTGTCAAACACTTTTGATATCACTGTAGCAAGAGATATGGGTCTGTAATTATTTTTATCTGACAGATCGGCAGTTTTATTTTTAACAATAGGTACTACAATTGTTTTAATCATTGCTTCAGGCAGGTATGAGTGACATAAACAGATGTTAAAGAGCATAGACAGCAATCTCGGTAAGTGGGGCCCCGCATGCTGCAAATGTTCTATACTCAAATCATCACCACCTCTTGTCATTGATTTAATAATCGACTGAACATCTTTCGATGTACTTCTGAAACCTATGTTTTCACCACTACGAACATTGATTATAGACTGCGAACGCCCCAAGGGCGATTTGACCATAAATTGCTGTCTAAATAAATCGGCTATTTCTCCGGGGTCACTCACGCCGGCGACACACACAGGAACAGCCGGTTTGATATTAAGTTTATTTGTGGCTTTCCAAAATGACCGAAAATCGTTTTTTGAATGGTGAGATGCCAATATATCCAATTTCAACTGTTCTTCGTGGTTTTGACACCATTTCAAGCGACCTTTAAAGATTTTCCTAGCCTCCCACATTTCGTCATAAATGACACCCGAATTTGGTTTGCCATACCAACACCATAAAGAAAATTTTTCCTTAGCTTTCCTGTGTGCGTCGCCAACGTGCAAGTTCCACCCTATAACAGGTCTCTTTTTGTTATGTGCACGTTTATTATGTTTACTGTACAACGCCGCATCCCTAATTGCATTTACAATATCGTTGTACAAATTATCAATAAGTGTTCGGTGCTGGATAATATTACAAGTTTCATCTGCACAATTGTTAAATTCGTGTGGGAAATCAATGTTACCTAAGAGCTCATGACATTTACTCATATCGCTCATTTGGAACGACAGTGACACAATTGCAAATTTGTTATTTTACACTACACCATTATTAAGATTTTTTCGTAACACTTATGAAGATTCTATATATTTCTTACAGCTGATGGCTACCTCTATTATTTTTCTTTTGTAGTTTGAATATTAAGCACAATAATAGACTCTTTTTTTTTAAATAATCTGTCCATATCTTAGTGAAAAAAAAAAAAAACATTTAAATACTTACATTTGCGTCGTTGTTACCCTAGAAAATGAAAGTCTTGGTAGTTATGACTTTGGTTGTCTTAATATAAAATGAAACACATTTTGATTAATCAATACAAGTAGCTTTATTTTAATTAAAAATTACAATCAAAGTCAATGCTGACATAGAATAGGCAATTTAACAAGGTACAATGTTGCAGAGCTTTATCCTAATGACAGTTTAATAATTATAAGCTATTCAATAATTACTTACTTAATAACATCATAGGATACATGTTAGTTTTTATCAGTCTTACCCGTTTGTATCTTTATGGCACAGAAAAATCACAGATGTTTACTACAATATTCTTAAAATCTATAACCCTGCACTTGCAAAAAGTTACTCCTTAAAGTTAAACTTACTCAATATATAAACCTTATAATCAATGGAATGTTAGACCACTCATTAAACACTTCAGATTCATTATTGTTGTGAAGTACTCAAAGGACTTCTGTGAATGACAATTATTTAGAAATATTAAAATAGACAACAGATAAAATATTTAAAATAAACTTTCGTAAAATCTAGAATAGCATCTTGGAATAATATTTTTTCATCAGAAATCGTTAGTTTAGAATTATAAGCTGCTCTTAAGCGTATTTCACTAATATGTAAATTATTATCTGATCGAGTTTTACGCGTATTGATGGTTGCTTTTGATTTTACAGATATCCATTCACCCCCATAAGAATATTTTAAATCATAAGTCTCACAATTTTTTACAAATCGTATAGATTTTATTTCGGATAATTTAATCTGGTTACCTTGCAGATCTTTGTTAACATTTAGTGTAATATCCTCAAACAACTTTTTTAAATCATAAAAATCGTCATAATTCAATTCGTTAACTACAAAAGCATTTCCAGTTTTCTTTGAGTCTCGTATAAGTTGAACATACTGGTAAGGAATGTAGATAGGACCAGACTTTTTTGCTCTTTTAATTGATTTTTCGATTAGCGAATGAGCATTGTCACCCTCATTTTGTGTGTGGCCACGAATCAAATATTTATGGGTAATCGATTTTATTGGAAGAATTTCAACGGCGTAATAATACATGCCAACCAGGAATCTAGAAGAGCAAAATATAGGAATTGATCAAAGAAATATTTTGATATCTTATTTTTTTAGAAAAATAATGTCAGTAAACTTACCTGTTTTTCTGCTGACCACAGCAGTTGTCAGAGTAGAATATTATATTGCTATTTGGATAACGTTCGGCAGTCTCTTTCAGAAATTTCAGTACACAAGAACCAATTTCTACAGCTCCTCTATTGCCAAGTCCCTCGTGCCAGAAATAGCAATTAGTAATGTTATCTTTTATATTTGTAATCTGTTAAAATAGTTAAAATATTAGTATTTATATATAGGTAGCTACACACGTATAGAATAGGGAAAATACAAACCGTAAAATTTAAACAATTTAATTTCGATTTGTAGAAGAACGCTGAACTATTACCAATAGGTACAGGCATAACTGCCTGTAAATCATATATTGCAACGACAGTATCTCCATTTTTTTTTACCAACTCTATATCCTTCGCTTTCTCTTCCCTACTTAATGTTTTCTGATTTAGGTGTTCTTCATAACATTCTTTTAATTTGATTTGGTCTTCTCCAGTGGCATTTTTATACGACTCGCAGAGATCGCATTGATCTTTTTTGGGTACAAAAAACGATAAATTAAATTCAGTGTTGAAAATTCGGTAGTATATATCAAATGTTGCTGATGGCATTGTTCCTCTAATAGATACATAATTACGATGCAACTCTTTAACAGTAAGACCGCCATCAATAAATTCACGAGTAGTGTTAGCTCGAGTATAGTGACTCTCAATTCTAGGTACAGAGTTAATGTGATCGCGAACCGATTGTAAGATTTCCGGGTTTGTTTGATTATGATGCCCATGTTTGCCACGTTTATCTTCTGGGATCACACCTGTACTACAGCTATTTCTACCTTCAATAACAGTTCGCAATGTTCTCTCAGATATCCCCAAAGTATTGATAAAAAAAAATTTACACACTCGCTTACTTTCGCCATTCACCGTGAAATTAAAAACACAATTTTGTTTCCTAGTTTTGACCACTCCTTCTTTTACTCGACGGTAAGGGACTTTCAATGTTGTTAAACAGGAATTTAAAAAATCACGCTGCCTTTGCAGCGTTCCCAAGCCCCAATAACAATCAAATATTGCCTGTCTTTGTTCTTCCGTTATTTTATTACGACATTTGAGTCTACACTTTTCTGTACATGGTAATTTAATAAACTTTTCTGCGACAGTTTTGCCAGTTCTAGATATGTATTGTTTTCCAGAGTTACGTTGTCGTTTTCGTACATTCTTTATCCACGCAGATTCATTCCGAAGTCTCTTCTTTCCTTTCTTGGTTACAGTAGTCTCGGCAGGTAGCGCTAAATCTTGGCTGGCATCCATTAAATTGGAATTTCTGACCGAATCATGAGTAGTCGATGTCGATGTTGAGCTAGAAGTAGAATCAGACGAACTGGATGATGAAGTAGAACACGAAGAGCTCGTGGATGAGCTAGATGATGATGAATTTATACGGCCACGTTTTACAGATTGCTCTGGTTTATATTCGTCACCACTATCATCTCCAGAAAAGTCTTTAGTTTCGCCTTCACTACCATTTTCGTCGTTTGCTAGGATTGGTGGCGAATTCGTATTATTTAGGGAAGATATAATATTTTCCGTCACAGTCGATGCTGTTTGGTCTGCAGTATGTATCTCTGAAATTTAGGAATGAAACATTAAAACTCGACACTGTGCAAAAATATTAAACAAAAACTATAAATGCACATTACCATTTACACTAGCAGAATTAACGCCATTGGAAGAAGATTGGTCCTCAATACTACCAGAATCCTGTTCACAAAGTTTGACTAACATTCGTGCTCGGCTTCCCATTTTAGTGGCTGAAATTGTGTAAGAAATAATAATAATATTTTGTGAGTTATATTTGATATAAATTATTGTAATTAGTCATAATTGTTATAATTAGTACTCTTTTCAGAATAGTACTGGCGTAATTACATTTACGTCTAAAAAAAATTCTAAACGTTTAAAGGAATAACTGCGTAATTGTACGATACGTCGTTGTAGCCATAAAACTATTTGAAATATCACGAACCCTTTAATGAAACAACGGCACATTTGTATGATATGTCATTGTAGCTATAAAACTATTTGAAATATCACTAAAAGTTTAATGAAACTACGGCACATTTGTATGATACGTCATTGTAGCCGCAAAACTATTTTAAAAATAACGAAATGTTTGGTGAAACAACGGCGTAATTGTATGATACGTCATTGTAGCTATAAAACTATTTATTTTGCAAATTTAAAAGTGTCATAAAGTACAATAAAATTGCGTCTTTGTAGTTCCTAAGTTTAATTTAAAAAAATGTCATATTTACCTTAGAGACGATGTAACTCCCTGATACGTGCACACTACGAGGGGCGCCCCGCGCAACTGAATGTTTGGCCGTTGTCGCTCGGAATTCGCGCGCGAAAATGCAATATTTCAACAACGTCTTTTCGTTCTCTAGCGGGCTTTTTTTGAACTTATAAATATGACGTTTTCACTTTTAACGAAGATTATTATCGTCATTGATGTGGTGTAATTAAGTCGATTTCGCATTTTTTTGCAATTGTGTCACTGTCGCTCCAAATGAGCGATATACTGATTAACTTGATCTGCACTTCTTTCCCCCCATATTACATTATTTACAGTCGGTCTATATGCAGGTACCTTAGGCGGCACTATATTTAGTTTACACTCCAATATTAACGGGAAATGGTCTGACCACAGTACATCATGATTAATGTAAACATTGTGCACTGATGGCAGAGCTGCCTTAGAAACTAAACAATGATCAAGCCATCTCTGTGACCCGTTTACCTCACTCACGAACGTAAAAGAATTAGGATCTAACAATTCTACGTCAATGCAAGTCCACTCCTGTTCCTCACTAAATAACGAAAGCTCGTTATAGAATTGTTCAGTAGGATGAGCATTAAGGTCTCCTAGTATGTAAACACAATCAATGCTACAACTGTCTATAATAGCGCTTACCGAACCGAGGATGTCCGTGAATTCCACTAGATTCACCGTCTTGTCCACAGGCATATACACGTTCACTACTAGTATAGATCGCTCAGGTAACATTATGCGTATAGCACTTAAACGCGGATTATTGCACTGCACTACAATCACATTTGGAAACACTTTTTGCCGCCACAGTATTGCTGTACCGCCGTAAGGTCGTCCTCGTAACATGCCTGATGACATGTCCACCGCCGACGTTCCCGTACTGCTGAACTCATCATCAATGCTACTCAAATATGACAGGTCACTGGGTAGCAGCCACGTTTCCTGAAGAGCCATTTTTTTTTTTTTTTTTTTTTTTAAAAAAACGAAAAAAAAAACTTCACTATCCATTTAATTTGATACTACGCCGTCAGCAGAAACTTTCGATGTTTCTGTCGAGGATTTCTTTTTGAAATGTACGAAGCGTCTAAAAAGTACGCCTTTTGGCCATAAGTTCTCATCCAAAAACATTGGCAGCTTTGATTCAGAAACAAAGAACTTAAAAGCCGCATAGTCACCCTGTTTCTTCATTACAATTTTCTCAAGAGTGACGATTTCGTTTGTTTTACTATAAATATATTTGCTTATATTTGATTCAGACGTCCCTTTGTGTATATTTGTAATAAATATGGGTATTTCTCTATCAGCCGCACGAAAATCGTATTTGTCGTCGACCGTACTGTTTCCAGACTTTCCCTTTAAACGACTATGTGATTTACGTTTTTGCACTAACGTCCATTCTTGCCTATTTACAACTTTTGTGTCATTTGACTGCGACAGTGCACTCGCATAGGTACATTTCTTCAAGTCAAACAGCTGATTGTCATCGTTATCGGCCGCCGGTGATGACTCATACACTTGCTGGATCGGTTGCACACTCGTTTGCACAGTGCTGGACGGCGGTGGTGGCGCGAAAGCTTCGCTCGTTTGCACAATCGTTTGCACGTTCGTTTGCACATTATTTTGCACAGTTCTACACGGCGCACAGTGTCGCGTCGCTTTATCAAAAATCAAATTTTCCATTTTTCTAATGGGTAAATTTTTGATATAGCAATACAATCCTTACTAAACGTCTTAACGAATGTGGGTAGTTGTAATTTTTTAACGTTAATATAGAAGAAATGGTGAGTATTCAAAGTTCATGTTGTTATTGATGCGTTGAAATCAGTAGCGTACACGAGTAACTTCTTAGCTGTTTTTACATGTGATAAACCGTATTTAATACTGCAAAACTAACTTTTAATTACTAAAGAACTATTATAATTGCTATATTATCATAAAAAACTAAGTGAAATGTCCGACATTGGTAAGTTATTGAACATTTTACTGTTAATGGGAAACTAAAAGTATGTTGAAAGTTTGACTAGAGTTTTAAAAAATATACATCAAAATACATTTCTAATTTTTTTATATGAGCAAGATAAATTAAGGAACTTTGTATCTGAAAACTGTCAATTTGCTCTTTCTTGATATTTACGAGATATTTGGTTTTAGGTTCAATTACCCCTCAAATAAAAAATTCTGAATTGTTCGAAAAATGGCTTTCAGCAAAGCCCCAAGATAAAATTGATACTGTTTTGAAGTGGTTATTATTTTCTTATGAACTGGCAGAGTCTCCTCAGTTTATAAAAAATAGTATGAGAAAAACTGCAGGGTTTTTTTCTATGAGAGCAGGTACTTATTGGAGAGCAAGCAATAGGAAATCTGCAATAATGAGTAAAAAGTATCAAACGTGGCTTGATAACTATATTGTCTTTGAAACAGTGGTAAAAGATTACATTTTGGGGAACCAATCAGTGGGCACATCTTCAGATACACAAATAAAAAGAGGAAGACCGAAAACCAGTTTCAGTACCTAATATCAATTTAGCTTCAAAAAAAAGACGCGTTTTGGACTTAGTTGAGACTAGAGACACAGATGAATTGCAATTTGCAGCTAAATGGTCACTAAATAAATCCCCCGATAAGTCATCACATGCAGAAAAGTCGTCTTTGTTATCGCCCACTGATGCACTGGCCTTGTATATTGACCTCGATTTATCTTATCGTAAATATAATAGGTTAAGAGAAGTCATAAATTCAATACATCCTAATACGTTTCCTAGTTATTACACCATAATGAAAGTAAGGGATGAGCTACTACCTAACACAATTAGTGCCACTGAAACTGTAGCAGAAGTAAATTTGCAAGATTTATTAAACAAAACTGCTGAATCTATTGTGAAAACTGTAGAAAAGGAAAACTCCATAATAACTGCAGGGTCTTCTTTGAATTTAATATGCAAGTGGGGCTTTGATGGTTCGTCTGGACACAGCACGTACAAACAAAAGTTTTATACTGCTGAAAGTACAGATGAATATTTGTTCTTAACTGCCTTAGTTCCAATAAGATTAGTAGATGTTGATCACAGTATAATATGGCAAAATAAAACCCCGTCATCCACATATTTCTGTCGGCCTTTGAGATTATCATTTACTAAAGAAAACAGTGATGTTATAATGGGTGAAGAAAGTAGAGTAACTCAGTCCATAAATAACCTAGAATCCTGTGTAGTTAAATTACAAGAACCTTGAAAAGTTGTTACTATTTCGTATGAAATGATTTTTACTATGATTGATGGTGCTGTTTGTCACAAACTAACCGGCGTTACTTCCACTCAGACGTGCTATATATGTGGAGCTACTCCAAAAATGATGAATTCATCATCGGTGTTCGATAAAATTCCTAACACAGAAAGGTATAAATATGGTTTATCTACACTGCATAACTGGATAAGGTCTTTTGAATTTTTGCTTCACGTTGCATACAGATTACCTCTTAAGTGTTGGCAAGTTCGAGGTGAAGCACAAAAGACAATATTTAATGATAACAAGCATAGAATCCAACGGGAATTTAAGCAAAAGATGGGTCTTATAGTTGATAAGCCCAAACCTGGCTTTGGATCAACAAACGATGGCAACACTGCTAGGACGTTTTTCAAAAATAGTGCAGTGTCTAGTGAAATAACTGGCATTGATCATAGTTTAATTGAAAAATTTTATACTATTAATAGAGTGATTTCTAGTGGATTAAAAATAAATATGGATAAATTCAAGGGACTTTTAAAGGAGACGAATGATTTGTATTTAAGTTTATACTCGTGGTACAATATACCAACATCAATACATAAAGTTCTTGTACATTCGCCTGAACTGATCGAGTCATATACTTTGCCGATTGGTCAGCTCTCTGAAGATGCTTTAGAAGGAAGGCATAAAGATGCACGAAATTACAGAGAATCACATACTCGCAAAACATCTAGATCACATACTAACAAAGATTTAATAACCATCTTGTTGTTAACATCTGATCCGTTGATTTCTACAATAAGATCTAGAAATAAACAAAAAAAAGGTATAGAAGACCCCGTTTTAAATGAATATTTTAACCTGGAATAAATGATTGATTAAAATATATTATCTATTATTTACTTTGTGTGTGTGGCGCATGGTGTGATCATGAAATCGACAGTAATTTTACTGTCGATCTTCATTTTGTCGCATATTGATGGCCTGCCTACTCCTTAGGAGAAAGAGGCGTGAATATATGTATATGTATGTATGTACTTTATTATTTACTATTTACTTTGTACATAAAACAACACAAAAATGATCATACACCGAAAATCTGATTTATGATAAAACGTTCTATGGAGCCGCGACACTGTGCGGCGCCGGCGGTGGCGCTGGCGGCGCGGGCTCTTCGCTCGTTTGCACGATCGTTTGCACGATGTTACGCGGCGGTGGCGCGGGTGCTCCGCTCGTTGTGATATTGTGACTACCCTCTATGCAATTATTCCTAATAATACTTCTATAATTCAAATTCGGTGATGACGCATTTGTGTCGTTTGAATCACAAGGGGAACAATCATTTAAATGCGATAATCCCATTGGTCCACTGTCTTGCCCGTGATAAGCATACGCACCGCCTCTTTTAACGTTTACGTTGCTAATAGAAGATGCAGGGGCAGAATACATTGCATGCTGTAACTGTCTCTCCACTTCTTCCTCTAATTGAGTGACAGTCACATACGAAGATTTAATATTCTTGATCTCCGATTGCACTACGATTAGGTCTTTTAGTAGTTTCGATACGTCCAGGTGATCGAAAGTAACTGGAGGCAGTTTCTCCAAATCCCGGGCGACAAACACTGGCATGACATCACTGTCTACGACCTTGAACAAGCTAATGATATCAGTCAAATCGCGGTTTTCTTTGCCTTGCCCTTTACGCACTCTTTTACGATATTCGTTAGGCAAAGATTCGAATAGCAACGACTTTGCTTCATCAATTTGTTCACTATTGAACGAGGACACACATATTTTAATTATACTATCTTCAGTTATAATCGAAATCTTATTTTGCACATAAGACAAGAGCTCGTTAATTACAATATTACAACTAGCACACTTCACTGTTGTCGACATTATTGAAAATAATCGCAGAGTTCGCGACACCGGAATTACGCTCGCTAGCGATCGCTGCGCGCGCGCGACTGATAATATACCACCTCAGCCTCCGATTCCGACTCCGACAAACCAAATTTAATCTTAATCATCATTTATTTGTGTAAAATAAAGGTGTAATGAGGTCTTAAATACTTATACATCGTCCATTATCTTTATAATACCTAAGCAGTTATACATATTGTTATAAAGTTGAAGAAAAATAATAATAAATGTCAATATTAGTTATATTTCGGGACTTAATCGCGTGAATTATTTAAAGGTACGAACCTTTTATTTACCCGACGTTTCGATCGAATTGCACCGATCGTGGTCACGGGTCGACTGATGGCAGCTTAGCGATGTCTCCGTGAGGCGCGGGGTTTTTCAACTACCCTCGCCTGGTCTTGATAATTTTGATAATTTGTACTGTCGGTACTACGGTAGACTGGTTACGGTAGTTTGGTTTGTACTACGGTAGAAGTACCGACAGTACAAATTATCAAAATTATCAAGACCAGGCGAGGGTAGTTGAAAAACCCCGCGCCTCACGGAGACATCGCTAAGCTGCCATCAGTCGACCCGTGACCACGATCGGTGCAATTCGATCGAAACGTCGGGTAAATAAAAGGTTCGTACCTTTAAATAATTCACGCGATTAAGTCCCGAAATATAACTAGGTAATATGTATAAAAATCGCGAAAGTTTAAAAACAATAATAAATGTCAATATAATGAAATCTAAAATCTATTATAATACTAATAATCACAAAACATTTGATGTCCTATTAATATATAACATTATTAATTTAAATAAAAAATTACCATTCATTAATATTATATATTTTTTTTTATTAATTTATAATAATAAAATAAATTTAATAAATATTTTTTTTTTTTTAATTAAAATTTTCTTTTAAATATTGGTAGGTAATGCTTGACTCCTTAAGCAAATTGGTACTTTATTAAATATTTTAATGCACATGTAAAGACAATTTTACTGAAATATAGTACTTCTGGAAACCCTTTCCAACACTAGCCTTTCTCTATGCCTTGTGTTTCTAGGATATAATTCTTTCGCTGTTTTAAAAATATTGATAAACTCCGACTCCGACTTCGGTTCCGATAAAACCACCTCAGTAACATCCCTAGTACCTACCTACATACAGATTGACGAAGGGAGTTATATTGCATATATATTAGCCCGAGGCCTTGCTGGTCGTATCAACGTAGCCTAATTTACATTCGATACACTATCTATGACATGATTTGATAAGTAGAAGCGGATTTAGATTTTATTGATGCCATAAAATATGAGGAAGGGAAGGAAGTCTTTGCTTTTCTGTAATAGGATTAGGTTTTTATTTGTATGGGTATGTTATTTTGAATGGTGCATGATGTCAAAAAATGATGTGATGCAGCGGTAGCTCACCCTCATGAATACATAATAGGGTAACAGGATTTTATCGTACCTAGGTGTATATATATTGTATTTGTTTTTTGACGTGATAAAGTTTTAAAAAGTGTCTAAAAAAAGTCACGTTATTGATTGGTTGCTAAGCAACAGCGTATGGCGATTGCAGCGATATGTCATGCGATACAGTTGGAAGTGACGTTATTAATTGGTTGCTAAGTAACGCGAATGGCGATATATCATCAAAGTTTTCTTGTGACGTATACACGTAAAATTATCGTTCGTAAACCGACTTTATAGATAGCCATTTTCTTTGTTCCCTTTTTAAAATATAATAGAAGACAAAAAATTCACTTGTTTAATTGCTGTTATTGAAGTAATATAAAAAAGGGATCAGGCAAAAGATCGGCAAGTTTCAGCAACGTGGGGTCATTTCGCCGGTTGCCGACCAGTTATCTGGTTTGCCCACTTATGATACGTACTCGTAAAAGAAAATGTTAATTACACGCAACATGGTTTACGTACCTCAATGAACTCGACTGTGATCTCAAATCTAGTAAAATTATAAAAAAAATACTCCGCAGCATCAAAAACACATTTCACTCTCTCTCTGCCAAGATGGCTATCGGCTCATGATTGCACGCGTGTCCAAGGATCGCATTGAAGTTTCATTCGCGCCAATTTTTAAATAACATTTTGGAAGATGGTTCAACTCTTCCACCTGGGCAAGTCTCCCGGACTCCCCCTGGACAATCTCCGGATTATACGTTACCTTCTTTGATTATATAATGTCTAGATGGAGCATTCCCTCAATAAGCCTATAACAAAATGAAGAATGCCCTCTTTGACGTTTGACACTCGTTGATGAGAACAACTGTCAAAAAGTACGTCCATTTGACCGTACTTTGCTTCAATTTTAGATGCCGGATTAGGAATCTAGACATTATATAATCAAAGGAGCAATTTCTTTGTAGTTAACATCGAACTATAAAAAACAAGTAAGGGAAAAACAAAATTGAATGCGTCTACGTGTATTTACGCGTGATTTATTCGCGCAACTAAAACAAGTGGGTGTGTATGTTAACGAGATGTTTATTTATGTGCGGTACTAGCACACCGTACAAATCTAGATTTACCTACATTCTGAATCTTAACAAACTTTAAATAGATGAAAGTAAAAAAACATCGAATTTATTTTATGCAACATCTTTCCTGATACACTCCAACTTTTTCGATCAATAAATAAGGATGATGTTTTACTTACCTACTTTCTCAAAAAGAAAAATAAAACTCATGAACTTATCCCGAGCTTATTAGCTAGGCTGAATAAACTCGAAAAAGTGCTAGCTCAGCGAACGTTTACAAACTTTATGTATAAAAACTATGCATTGTCAAACTTCGCAAAATAGAAAACACGCCATGTTGTTTTTTACTTCGCGCGCTTTCATTTGACAGCTTGAAGTTTAGAGTTGCGTGTAGGAATCAAAGAGTATTTTATTGTCTATGGTGCTTGCACAATATGCTGTAGGCGTGATTGCTAGTCTCATAAATATGTAATAGTATTATAGCAATGGTGTTTGCTGGTAATTGGTCGGGATAAATGGCAAATGCTATCGTTTCGTGGTATTAACTACTGTTTATTGCGGAGTATTGAATGGATATTATTGCGTGCATGCGTATGGTAGTAAACTATTATGCTAGTAGGTTAGTCATCGCGTCGTTCGCTTCTACGAGTGATTATGATCGTCGTGTCGTTCAACCGTATTAAACGGTTTACTATGCGTCGGTAATATTAATTCACATCTTGTTGTAAACAGTAACCTAGACACTCTGTAGTCTGCTATTTCGCGTTTTCTGTGAGTTTTACTACGTGTAATATTTTTATTATACGCTATGTTTTCAAAGCCGCACATGTTTTAGAGCTTGACTCTAAAACGTCATCGTAACAGTTATCAAGGATTATTTTTGTCGAATTTGTGAATCCAACATTTTTATTCTATTCATTAGGTAGGTACCTATACTGATCTGTTGAAACTTGAACCACTTTCTGTGCAGTAACTATTTTAAAAGTATTAGGTCTATCTAGTTGATATTCCAAAAAAAAATTATGATTACTCCTTCACATATTTTTGTATAAAGGGAAGTAGATACTTCAATTCAATGCAAGTACTTCAAGCAAAAAGAGTTACTAAAATATGGGAATGGAGTAGAATTTCTAAAGATACAAACTTTTAACTGTAGTAAGGATCCGATGCTATGAGTCAGCTCAATTCATACTAAATAACCAGACAGATAAATGCGACCTAAGATAAGAGCACAGTAGAGAATTTTTTAATAACACTGAAAATAAAAAACTATAAGTACCAAGAGTGGCATAAAAAATGGCTAAGACCTAATTATCTCAACCTCTGACTTAGTACTTTCTTTTAAATGAAAGAAAAAGTGCTGAAACAAAGACAACCCTTTGAATTTTTAGAACAATAGAACTATATTGTCTTTAGGACATCTTCAGAAATTAAAATGCTAATAATAATTACTCTCATTCTCACTATCGTTAAGTTTATAAAGGTGATGCGTTTCATCCACCATTTGCATCCGCGCATCTGTTATGTTTTATTTTCATTTTAAGGTACTAAACTCAATAACACATCCTAAATTGTAACCTGTTTTCCCGCAAGACTGTAGATATGTAATAATACCATTTATTTCAGGCATCAATGCCCTATATAAATACTAACATAAATACAATATCAAAATCTATGTCAGTATGCTTCACTTGCTCTATATCTTTATGCTTCCTTGTGTTACTTATCCGCGGAAGCTACAGAAAACCACACCCTCCGGCCTTCATGTGTTCAAGTCTTCCTCATGATGTGCAGAAAGCAGTCTGGACTCGAAGTTTTAAATCACAATATTGTACTAAATTTATAATAAAGCTTAATCTATCTTACTCGTGTTACAGAAGAAACTTCAAAGCTTAAAATAAAACTTATATAAGTAACTGGCATTGTATGTTATTTTATTTAAAATTTCAATTTAAAAGTTATTTGCTAAGTTATTCAAATTCTTCGTGGTGGGTCTCGGTTTATTTTGGCCAGCCATAATTTGCGTTCCTAACATTCAGTGTAAGCACAGTAATAGGCTTTACATTTCTGAACGAATTTTACTTGTATTGTTTAGAAGTTCTTTATTTAATTTTCTTGAGTGAATAGGTTTAGGTATTCATAATTACCTACATATTATTACAGTTATTATTTACAATACAAAATCGGGCTTTTTAAGTTCTTAAATACATCCGTGCAACCATTTTGTGAGTTACATAAAAGTAATTAAATATAATAGATAAAGTAATGCGTCATGGTATTAGTATGTACTAACAAGCTTATATTCTAAAATATTTAGGTATACGCTTTGATTGTATAATGTCTAGATGGAGCATTCTATCATTCCCTCTTTGACGTTTGACACTCGTTGATCAGAACAACTATGGCTAAAACACCGGATGGCGGATGGCGGCTATTTACCTGTCAAAAAGTACGTCCACTTGACCGTACTTTTTGACAGTTTTTTTGTTTCAATTTCAGATATTAGGAATCTAGAAATTGTATAATCAATGCGTATAAGGTATACCAACACTAGTTAGTATACGTTATACCTACCTAAATATTTTAGTACCATTCTTTGTACCTACGATACGAGTCTCCGTTGATCGGTATCGATGGAAACTCGCATCGTTGGAAACCAACACGATCAATCAATTTGATATCTGCACGGCACGGGGCCGGGACCGACACGACAAGCCAAGCCACGCACGACCTGTTTCAACACCCACTTCCATTCCCGCGCTTTTCACTCCCTTTGACAGCGCTGACGGATAAACATGACCAAAAGAAAAAAAAAACCATAGATTAATGTAGAGTTTCTTTCCCCCAAATATGTCAAATGAGGTTAAACGGAAATAAATGTTGGTTCCTTTGTTGGCTGTGCGTTTGAAGAAGAAATTAAGAGGGTTTTTTAATAGCCGTTTTAATTTTCACTCTCTCCTTTTGGTGCGCGCCCTTATTGTTATTCTTGACGTGTACCATAAATAATGACGTGTACCATAAATAATGTTTTTTATTGTTATTGTTAAGTATTTTCAATGGTTATGTTGTTGCTATGAATATTTTTGTTTAGGTTAAGACAGAGTTCATTTTGATTAATTGCTGTTATGATGATCACAGATTATAAATGTTCTTCTGTTATGCGCTTGGTTTTTGAGGTTATGAAGGGTTTTGTTGTATAGTCTGACTTGTATATTAGTGATGGACTTTAGTATTTTAGGTATTATACTTATGGTAGATTTGTAACATGGTAGTAGTGTTGTCAACGCAAGGAGTATCAGTTATCGTAGCAACTAGTAGCATAAAATTACTCGTATCTTAAGATTACCAAACTTTGTCAACATTTTTGTATTTACCTGTCAAAATCTATTAGTCCTTCGTAAGTCTAAGTATGTTAATTTTTGATACGATAATCGAATAGTTGGTTACCGTTCTTGATGTTACAACATATTTATATTCCTTTGTTAATAACTACATACGCATCTATTAGTTTATTCTTACTGCTCAAAGATATTCTTAGTATTTTTCTACTGTAAAAGAAAGAGGCGTCACTTATATTATTACTCGGCATATCTACTTATTTTACAATAGTGAAATCTGTCATTTATTTAAAATGTTGAATCACTCATTACTTGATCATTATCTTATTATCGGTCTTCCGATCTCCTCTTACTGGTTTAATTCAAACTTGAATTTACTTCGTCATTGTTACTTAACTTTGCATTTAAAACCTAATGGCCGATTTCTTAATACCTACTCTATTCAATTTTAAGATTTCATTTATATCTGCTTTGCTGTCACTGTCAAATTGATGTAGGTAGATATAGTAGCAAAAAAAAATGTTCTGATGTGTCAGAGAAATTACTAGAAAGATAGTGATGCGAACACATTAGTATGTTTCAGTTAAAGAAGACTGTAGCAAGTGTGTTACCTAGAGTCCTCTTTAGGCAGCCTTTTACCTAAACTTAAGAACTAAATGTTTCTAAAGATATCGTTTGGATTTTTGCGGTACAAAGATTGAGTGGTACCGTAGGCGTAGGTACCCAGCTTTCCACCCAGTGGAGACCACCAGATTCTTTTTGAGCTGGGTCTCTCTTTCGGTTTTGCTTAACACGCCTTGGTATTCAGTTTAATAGCCAGAATCAGAACCACAATATAGTCAGAACTATTTTTTTTACATAAATTACACCAGGCATAGTTCAACGGTAGTGGGAGGTTAGGAGACTCCTCACTCCCCCTCTTCGGGCAAGCGAGTCCAGTCCGGAGGAGAAAATGATTTTAAAAGTAACATTTACGCTCGCCAGCTGACAGCATGTCATGTCACTGCGCCAGTCGTCGAATTGGCTAGCAGCGCGACCTGAAAAGGTGTTGAACGAGCTAGCGACCGCAGCGCGATCCTTAAGTCACTGTGCGATCATGACTAAGCGTAATCTCACAAATCATAACACAAACAGAGGGCACACTTCTAAGGCAGAAGTCACTGCACGGGCTGACGAATAATAGTTAAATTAGAAGGTATGGAGCGAGTTGAGCGCCGCAGTATGATTTAAAAGGCACAGCACAAGAAGAGGATACAGCGTGTGTTTCACTGTGCAAGTAGGCAGCGCCCTTAGATGTCACTGCGTGAGCATAAACGTTGTCCAGCTGCGCCCCAGAGCAATCTTAAAATCACTACACGAATAAATCCCAACACAATCCTCAAAGTTACTGCACAGGCAGAGGAGTACTAATTAAACTTAGAAGTCACTGCGCAAGCAGCGCGAAGGTTGCAGTTATTGTATGAGCTGACAAGCGCAGCGTGCAATTAATAGACAATTGCAATTAGCGAGCCGCTGCGCAGTCTCCAAAAATCAGAGTATAAAAAGAAGACTCACTAGACGCAGTGCAACGCTGAGCTATTAGGCTTATAAACGATAAAGCGTTGATCATAAGCTCCACAGCTTGCTACGTCGTAACGTAACCTGCTTGTCGGTGTTCTATTGAGACGGCCATCATAGAATCTACACAAGCGGGCGACACAGATGAAATTGTATGAGTGGAAGTGAAGGTCGCCAAAACGCCATTACAGGGGCGCATAACTAAAACCAGTCGATGGGCAGCACAAACTAAACAAATGATATAATAACAGACAGACAAACAAAACTGTAAGAGCTCTGCTGTGGCCGAGGTACGTAGCTACATGGCCTGGGGACATTCAAATTCTTAGGTTTAAAAAATCGTACGTATTAAGTTAATAATAATATCTATCTAACCCTCACTCAGTTGTAACAGGACTGTTACAATTTTATCGGCAACAGTTGGTATGTACTTGGGCATTCGGTTTCCCCCCTTCCTGGGTATGAGTGGTGCTGATGCTGCTATGGGCCAGCGTGACGCTTGCCATCACACCAGGCTCAAGACCTGTTCGTCTCTTCATTCGGTTACATAAAAAATACATTGAAAGTAATACTAACCGACATTACTGTGAGTTAAAAGAAAGTGTTCTTGGCACAATATCTTGCGTCCGTTGACGTTACGAAACATGAACAATGGCGGGAAAAAATATAAAATGGCGTCATGGGTCAGTTAATATAAGTAAATATGGGAAAGAGTTGTAGAAATGGCGGTAAACTAACATGTCGCTATTTTTACTGCTCCGCGTTTAACGTGTAAAATCACAGAACAATTATAGTCTACGAGTGCAAAATTAACTTGAAGTACGTGATAACTAGATAAGGACGAGACTGTGTGATTCAAAGAAGAAAACTAGAAAGAAAGTAAACTTGGAACTGACATCGAGACTTTGTGATTCAAAGAAAATAAACTTAAAACTGGGAATGCACAGAATGTGCGAGCCATAAACCTACCGAGTAATATCGGCGGGAAGAAACAAAAAAAAAATGGGAATAATCTCAATACAAAGTTAAACTGTTATTCGTTTGTTTGTACTGTCTTTAATTCGTAAAAGTAGTGACATAGGTAAATACCGAAACCCATCTTCATTATTTCTGAGTGTAGGTATGTAGAGATTCCCATGTGTCCATGGTTATTTTTCAATCTGTGCAAACAAATAAATCTTGTTGTATCTTTTGTAATCAAACATTGTTGAGATGTTCACACGTTATTTAAAACATTTTAGTGTTGTTCTTGTGTAACATGTGAAACAATTTTTTGCATGTTTAGACTGATTTGTTCAATTGTCGTTGAAAAAAATGTTTCTAAAGTTAGACGTCTTCTCAATTCAGAAGACGTCCCACTTTAGAAACAATTTTTACGTAATAAATAGTTAATTTTGTTTTAGAACGATTCAGTTGTGATGCTATTGTTTACTAAATACTGCAGTGAACTTATGTAACGTTCCGTAACCTCGTTGATCGAAATCACCTGCTGTTTGAAATCGCTATAAGAGCCATTTAATTGCGATTCTTTTAACAATACTATCCTATATTTACTTTTAGTACAATGGTCACCCATCTTCATATATTGCCGCAGTGATGTTGCTTAACTTCGTTGATAGAAAAATATCATCTCATCTGTGTTACCGTTTACACCTTCCGTTTTCCCCTAGTGGGTTGTGATAATAATGATTCTATATAATACTCAGTTAAAATTATGAATTATATTGAGAAGCTCAAAGGAAAAAATACCTGAAAAAACATACAGGAAGCGTTATTATGTAGGTATTGTAAAAATTTTACGGTCGGTTTGCGCTGAGAATATTTACGCGTTACTCCATATCCCTTACGTTTCTTTTTTCAGAGATGCTTTATTTTTATTGTTTATCTATGCATTCATTTTTTTTACAAACGTTCAGCATAGTGTTTGATGTGTCTCTATATGTGTGTGTACCTTTAAGTGCTTATTTATTTGTATATCAGAGGCGAAGGGTTAAAATTTTCCAGAGCAAACTCATCATCAGCCTATCGCAGTCCACTGCTGGACATAAACCTCTCCAATTGCACGCCACTTTGTTCTATCTTCGGCTTCTCGCACCCAGCTCCTGCCAGCCGTTTTGCGTATATCATCACTCCACCTGGCCTGAGGGCGTCCTACACTACGTTTGCCAAGCCGCGGTCTCCACTCACGAACTCGTTTACCCCAACGGTTGTCGGTTCTTCGGCTAATATGGCCAGCCCACTGCCACTTCAACTTGCTAATCCGGTGGGCTATGTCGATAACTTTGGTTCTCTGCCGGATCACCTCATTTCTGATTTTGTCCCTAAGAGAAACTCCGAGCATAGCCCTTTCCATAGCCCGCTGAGCGACTTTGAACTTGTGGACCAGCCGTACCGTCAGTGTCCACGTTTCGGCTCCGTATGTCATGACGGGTAGGACGCACTGATTAAAGACTTTAGTCTTTAGACATTGTGGGATCGACGATGAGAAGACTTGACGTAGCTTACCAAACGCTGCCCAACCCAACCGAATTCTCCTGTTCACCTCGTCCTCGAAGTTGTTTCTACCTAACTGCAATGACTGCCCGAGGTACACATATTTTTGAACAACTTCGAGAACGGCGCCGTGCACCGCTATCGGTTCCGGTAGTACATGTTCATTGAACATGACCTTGGTTTTATCCAAGTTCATCCGTAGGCCGATGCGTACAGAGGAGTCAGCCAGGTCATTCAGCATCAGTTGCAGGTCCTGCAGCGTTTCCGCCATAATGACAATGTCATCTGCAAATCGCAAGTGAGAGATGTATTCACCATTGATGTTGATGCCCCGCCCTTTCCAGTGCAGCGTCTTGAACATATCCTCCATTGCATTTGTAAACAGTTTCGGGGAGATAACGTCCCCTTGCCTCACTCCTCGATGCAATGGTATAGGTTTTGTTTCCTGATTCTGTACTTGGATGGACATTGTTGCGGCTTCGTAGAGACATCTCATCACTTGGATATATCGCCAATCTACTTGGCATCGCTGCAGAGACTCCAGAACGGACCAGATTTCAATCGAGTCAAAGGCCTTCTCATAGTCCACGAATGCTAGACACAGGGGCTGATTATACTCCTGGATCTTTTGTATAATCTGCCGCACTGTGTGAATGTGGTCTATGGTGCCATATCCGCTCCGAAATCCAGCCTGTTCCGATGGTTGAAATTCGTCAAGTCTTCGCGCAAGGCGGTTCGTGATGACTCTTGAAAACAGCTTATAGACGTGGCTTAAAAGAGAAATAGGTCGGTAGTTCTTCAGCCGGGTCTTATCTCCTTTTTTGAAGAACAAGACGACTACACTTCTACTCCACGCCTCCGGAGTTCTCCCTTCAAACAGGACAGCATTAAAGAGCTTTTGGAGCTCCCTCAGTACGGGTTTACCTCCAGCTTTTAACAGCTCTGTTGTAACGCCATCCTCTCCAGGGGCTTTTCCATTTTTCAGCTGTTTAAGAGCCAGCACGATTTCGTCAATGTTGACTTCTGGCAGGTCTTCGGTGTAGTGGCGTGTTAGAGTGGCTCTAGGACCCTCATTTTCAGGATCAGGTCGAGATGCATGCGAAGCGTATAACCGGCCATAGAAGCCTTCCACTTCGGAGAGGACTGCCGGCTTCGAAGAAACGACTTCTCCACTTGCTGTGGTCAACTTCGTCAGGTGGCTTCTTCCATGAGACTGTACGAACACTTTTGACCCCCGGTTCTGCTCAATCGCTCTTTTAATCAAAAGAGTGTTGGAGCACCGAAGGTCGTGTCGTATAAGCTTGTTGATCTCTTGGTTTAGAGCGCGCTTTTCCGACGAAGTGACGGGTGGGTTTTCACGTCGTTCCTTCATTAGCCCTAAAGTCTTTTCCGAAAGCTTTGACTTCTTGCCCTTACGCTGCATTTCACAAAATCTCGTACCTTCTTCCCTGAGTATCCGAACCACATTTACGAGCTTCTGGTTTACGTCTGTTGTGGTTTCCATGGCAGCAAATCGGTTATCCAGGTTTGACTGGAACGCTTCGGATCCTATCATGGTTTGGAGCAAAGTAGGTCGAAGCCTGGACCTCATCAGACGGGCACGTTCCGCCTTGAAGTCGATATTCAGAGAGCCTCGGACAAGTCGGTGATCACTACCGGTATTAAACCTGTTGATCACGGTGACGTCTCTGAATATATGCTTTTTGTCCGTCATGATGAAGTCAATTTCGTTTTTTGTCATAGTGTCGGGGCTTTGCCACGTCCACTTCCTTTGGGGCCGTTTCTTGAAAAAGGAGTTCATCAAGAAGAGCCCCTCCCGTTCGAGGAAGTTGACTAGCATTTGCCCCCTATGATTTCTGCTTCCAAATCCATGGGATCCTACTACCAATTCGCTGCAATTTTGTACTCCCACTTTAGCGTTGAAGTCCCCCATAACAACGTTGTAGTGGGTTTTAGTGGTGGAGTGGAGGGCCCTCGATATGTCATCGAACATATCCTCCACTTCGTCGTCTGGATGTGCCGAGGTCGGTGCGTACACTTGCACTGCCTTGAGGCTATAACTCGTTACAAAAAAATATTTTGAAGGCACGGTTCTTGAAGGGATAATATTAAGTAACTAGAACTCAAAGGGAAACTCCCTGGCAGCCTGTATAATAATTTGTCCTGACTGACTGACTGATTCATCAACGCAGAGTCTAAACCTCCGTGGCTACAAACCTGACGTTTTGGCAGTTGATGACTTTTATGTAGAACATGTTCACTAAAATAGGTTTTTTTTAAATTCATCACCAAGGGGGTGAAAAAGGGGTTGCCAGTTTGATACTCCGTAAGTTGTGAAGTTAGATCTGGGAATTTTCGTGTTTAGCTTTTCAATTTAAAATAAAGTAAGACGTGTTTCAGCGTTTTTGGAAAATCAACCTCTGAGGGAGTAATGCAGGGGTTTCAAATTTGCGTAAAACTCCGTCACAAAGATTGTATGACAACTCCGTAAGTTTGAAGTTAGATCTTGAAAATTTCGTACTTGGCGTTTTTTTTTAAATAACGAAACAGGTGTATCAGCGTTTTTTAAAAATAACACCAAAGGTGATAAAATAGGGCTTGTAACTTTATATGGAACTTCGTCAGTCGTCAGTTTTAAAGTTAAACCTGTGAAATGTCGTATATAGCTTTGTGGCTGTTAATAAAGAAACATTTGTTTCAGCGCTTTAATCGAAGCCGAAAATCAACCCTTGGGGGTAAAATGATCTCCGCGGGCGACAGTTAATAATATAATATATAGGTCACTAGCTTTCACCCGTAGCTCCGCCCGCGTGGATATTGGTTATCGCGATAAAGGCTATCCTTTGTCCTTTCCCAAAACTCAAACTATCTCCATACCATATTTCATCTAATCGGTTCAGTGGTTTGACCATGAAAACGTAACAAACAGACTGAGTTAGCGCACACTTATCAAGGACCGGTGACAATGCAATGCGATAAAAAGGGAATTTAGAAAATTCATCCCCTTAGGGGGTAAAATAGTGGTTTTAAGTTTTTATGAAACTCCCGCCAGTTTTAAAGTTAGATGTGTTGAATTTCGTATTTGGCTTATAGAAATTGAAAATCCAAATCAAAAATAAATAACAGTTTAAAAAACGAAAATACACGCTTTTGTAAAATAAAGCGTGTGGGTAATTATAAATCAATACCGTCACGAGCACCCCACGCTTTTTATGATAAACTGTTTTTTTTCTTAATAACTCTATTTTTAAACTTATAGAAGATTATTTTTAACTTTTTAGTGCAGCTATTTACAAAAGCGTGTTTGATTTAGTTTTTTAAACTATTATTTTATAATTTTGAATGTACGATTAAGTCCCGAAATATATCTAATATGTATAAAAATAGCGAAAGTTTAAAAACATTATTATCCATACTAATATTATAAATGTGAAAGTAACTCTGTCTGTCTGTCTGTCTGTCTGTCTGTTACGCTTTCACGCTCAAACAGCTAAACGGATTTAGATGAAATTTGGTATGGAGATAGTTTGAGTCCCGGGGAAGGACCTAGGATAGTTTTTATCGCGATAACCGACATACACGCGGGCGGAGCCGCGGGCGAAAGCTAGTTTTTTATATATTGAATAGACTGACCTTGTCTTGTTTATACACGACCGCTTATATTGGTCTACGAGAATGAGTTCCGAGATCGGATCCTTTGTTAGCACTTTGCTGGTACACACGTATCGTAGAATCAGCTTAGTCCAGAAAGACTATTAAGACTAAGTATCGCCACACACATTAGCACGTTCGGATTAAAAATAAAAGTCTTGCTAAACTACAAAAACAATCAAAGGAATTAGTTGTTAGTGTTAAAATAAAACGAGTCGAAAAAGGCTATAGTTATTTTTATCGATATTTCTTGCTTACTTCAATAATACAATATTTGCATTTTTGAAAGATAAAAAAAAATGTTAAGTCTAGACCCAGGAATCGAATCGAATCGGAATCGAACCATCTATCCGGACTATGTTACTAAACCTGAAATTTTTCCATCCGCTTGCGCCATCTAGCCGCTAGTTTGAGAACTGTTACGGCTTTTTGTTATTGCTTTGTTACAGAGAGCATTTCAACAAATTATGATGTCGCAGGCCGAATATTTTTTGTAAGTATTTCTTGCCAATTACTTTATTGCTACAATAATTGCATTTATTAGAAAAAGGTTGTTAACCTTGTTGTGTTTTAATAAAATGAGTATTACTTAATTATTCTAAACTGTAGAAAAATATGAAAATTAGGTTAAAAGTTTGCCATTTCACGCGTCTAAAGTAAAATCCGTATGTCTATACAATATACATATATCTACATGCTATTAAGCTTTAATAACATTACTTTATATTAAGTTCATGAAAATCGGTTCAGCCGTTTTAAAAATAATCTGTGTATGGTTTTTTTTAAATGTTAAAAAAACTTGCGGATAAATAATGGCAATAGGCTGCGGACGGACGGACAGACATGGATTCACTTTTGCTATTTCGGTACGAAACCCTAAAAACGAAACATAAACCAGTAATAATGGAAAACCTCATTGCCTTTACAATTTCACAAAATGTACTTAGGTCTGAACGCGTTCACCACAAATGTATGCTTTGATATCTCAATGTGGTTAGCAATTAAAGGCTTAAGCACTTTGTTGCTTGATTTTGCCCCGTAATTCTGGGAAAACCAGAAAGGAAGCTAATAGGTACAGTTGGGAAGTTGGGAACAATCGCTGAACATGTGATTACTCTTCAGAGTTTTTCTTTAATTTGAAGGTTGACAAACAATTACTAGTTGGACTGACTAAGCTGAAATGTCTAACTATCGATGGATTTGGCTACTAGAGGTATATACTCGTGTTTGACATAAGCTCCATACAAAGTGTGTCAATATTCTACCTCTAGGAGCCAAATGCATCGACAGGTAGATTATTGAGATCGGCTGTTAAACTGTCTCAATACCTAGATAGACACACTACTTGACTTAGAAAAATGAATTTGAATGACTTTTCGAGATTTCGAAGCGAGCGATCCTAATAAGTTAACTTTAAAAGTTCTGACTGCTTTGGTGTACCGTCCGTATCGTCTTGATTAGCTAAATTGGCACAGTTTCTTTTTTATTTAAGATGCAGGCCATAGAGAAAGGATATAAGGCTAAGACGCGGACGTAAACATATAAAAAAACAGGCAAGTGCATGTTGGGCCACGCACAAGTAATATGTGTATCCATGCAAAATTACAGCCTTCTAGCATTTTGAGTTTCTGAGCTAAGCTGCGAATGGACGGAAGGACGGCCATGACGAAACTATAAGGGTTCCATTGTTGCCATTTTGGCTACGGAACCGTAAAGATGGCGCTACATTTCAAATGATATAGAAGAGACACGTATCTTCGCCTTGTCCTCGCTGTGCGTCCTTTCTATTTGTCCTGCGTCTCACTCAGTGTGAGCAAGTTCGCACCACGACAGAGACAGAAGACCGAGACAAGAGACTTAGACGGGAGACAGCGACTTATGACTCGGTCTCTTCTGCATGTAGGTACTGTGGGTCGAGGCTAAGATCGCAACCAACGCAAACCGCGCGAGACACTGCTTGTTCAGGGCAGCGACCGTCTCGCAATATCCTGTCTCCTGGTTTCGATCTATACTAAAGCAGCGCACGATGTGGAATGTTTAATAACAAAGTTGTTTAGCAACGACTGTCAAAAGTATCAATGTTAGGGCTGTCATTTGTTTAATCAAAGTTGACAATTGCAAAATTATCTATTCTGGGCTGGCGCGGATCCAGAATTATTTTCTGAAAGGGGCAATTCGACTCAACTGGCGAGGGGGGGGGGGGGGTGCATTTGTGACCAGCCGGGGAGGCAAAACACAATGGTCTAGTGGTGTCAAATCAGTCGAATCTGAGGAGGGCAATTGCCCCGGTTCCGCGCCTGATTCTGGGCATTTCATAACCTATTATATAGTAGTTACTCGGTGGCGCACAAACAGCAGGTAATGCGCAATCAAGATGCGCAAGAGCGAAAATATCGTTATATATATATATTGCAGTGTCGTGAAAACCCTACAATTTGGTTTGTTAGTAAACATTTGATATCGTGTGCGGCTTATGTATTATTGCACGATCATGGTCACAGGTCGACCGCGATCGGTGGAATTTGATCGAAACGTCTGGTTAATAGATATTTCTTGGGATTAAGCCTCGATAATTTTATTTTAAACTAGCTGACCCGCGCAACTTCGTCTGCGTAAATTTGCCCGTTTTTGTTTGTTTGAACGTGGGAATCTCAGGAACTACTGATACGAATTGAAAAATTATTTTACTGTTGGATAGCCTATTTATCGAGGAAGGCTATAAGCCATAAGACATTACGCTACGACTAAAAGGAGCGGATCAACAATGAGAAATGTGGTTACGCAGACGAAGTTGCGCGGGTCAGCTAGTATTAGTATAGATTAACTCTAGTCCACTTGCCACGGGCTACTATAAGGCTGTAATACATTCTCAATTCCTCCTCTTCATAACGTTGGTAATTTATCATCCGCTTATTTGTATACAGCGAACCCTTGCAGATTATACCTTATATTGAAGCTGAAGGATCCAAATTTCTTTATCCTGAAACGTCAGTTTTTGACAGCTGAAATGAGTTATTGCCTCGTATATCGTTTGTTACTTACCTAGTATATTTGATACAAATATTGAGATTGAGTACAGAATATTATTCGAATATTGTTTGATTCCCCTTTTTAGGGTTCCATGGCCAAAGTGGCAAAACGGATCCCTTATAGTTTTGCCATGTCCATCCGTCCGCAGCTTAGCTCAGAGACTGTTAGTGCTAGAAGACTGTAATTTTGTATGGATATACATATTACTTGTGCCGACAAAGTGAAAGCGTTAGCGTACCTCCCCCCCCTTTATATGTGAAGTAGGGATGTAAATTTTTTCTTACCTACCCCATCGTGTGGATTATCATTAGATAGTTCTTTTAAAAACATTTAGGGGTTATAAAGATTATTTTTCGATTTAGAGGTCCGTTTGTGAAATATTAAGCTTTAAAGCGTAAATTTTTGTTAGAGTCAAGTGTCTCCCCTCTGCCAGCTAAATGGTTTATGTAGGGTATGTGAAATTAAAAGGAAAACTATCACAGCTAAATAGGCTTTAGAACTTAACGAGTAACTGGTCTGCAGTTCAAGTGAGAAGTAACAAAATTTTCGTACAGATTCCATTGAAAGTACTTATATGTAACGTTGTTGTAGTATGTAATAAAAACAACCGAAAACTTCTTAAGCCGCATTCTTCGGATGGGGGACTACGGAACCCTACATTGTGTGTGTCCCGACATGCACTTGCCCGGTTTTATGACTCTGGTAGTACAAATGTTGGTTTGTAGTAAAGAACAAAATGACGGCGTAATTTATAAGTTCAGGCTTATTGCAAGAAAGTAATCATGAATGTAGAGCATAATTTATGTTTTTAATTCCCGAGAAAAATAAAAGAAGGCTTACAGAACTTTAAACTGTGTGTGCCAACGTGTTCGTAGCTTCCAAAGGTGTGGGCTGATTTTGATACTGAATTTTATATTAGAATGCTTGTATCTTTTTAATTATTATTTTTAAGACGACTCTCGCAAAAGAGTACAAGCCCTGTGTCGTGGGGGACTTTACAAACATAAAGGTCACTGACACAAAGTACACCGAGACTCGGAACCAACAATTTGTGTATCACATAAATTGGTGTCCCGGGTGGGAATCGAACCCACGACCCCTTGCGCAGCAGTCCAACACACTCCCACAGCGCCACAGAGGCAGTTTATATTTTAAAAGAGATGGTTCTTGATTATGTTTCACGTAAATCGGTTTAGCTGTTTTGAAGTTAACCAACATTTTACTTGTATCGACGGTATTTTTAATGTGCATTAGCTTGTTTTTTCTGCAAGATATTTATAATGGTTTTTATTTTTGTTACAGGTACGGAGAAATCGTGAAACTTGAAGATATAGGTCAATGTAAGTAAACGAGTACGCGTACTAAAATTACGTCTAAAGAAATATATCAGGTCAGGACAGCGTATCTGGGTAATGTAACGTCTTTCAATTTAGAATGTAGATGAGTGACGGTAGAAATGAATGACTGGCCTGTTGAGCTAGTGACTCTAGCTGTCAAGTTATATGTCGTGGGGTTATGGATATACCTATCTTTGATCTCACCCAGTTTTTACCCAGACAACTCCTGCGGTAGGGTACAAGCCCTGTGTCGCGGGAGACTTGACAAACATTAAATTCACGGATGCAAAGTACACCCAGACTTGTAACAAGAATTTGTGGATCACTCAAAGTGTTGCTCGTTTGGGAATCGGGCCCACGACTTCTTGCGCAGCAGTTGTACACACTCCTGCAGCATGAGCACGATTGTTTATTCTGTGAATGGGTGTAATTTATCTCTCTTCATTTACATTCACATTTTATCAAAGAAACATACACAAACATTTTAGAGGAATCATCAATTATTTATCTTGGATTTGCCATTGACGTCAGTCGTTTTTACTTACGCTGTTTTTGCCGTTGCAATACGGCCGAAACGTCGGGCAATAAAACAAATTCATTTAGCTTTAAAACAAAATACTTATTCGATTAAGACCCGTAGCTTATAAAATGTTATAATAGGCATCAATCGTAAAAATGGTCGACGCGATAACCTGTGAGTGAATGTTTATGAAAAATACAAACATATTCGTATTAGATATTTCCAAGATTATTTTTCTGGGTGGGAATTGGTTATTCCAGGTGTAAAATATGGGAAGGGGGGGGGGTCCAACCGAAATTAAACCGTTTTAAGGAGGTTGTGAGGAAAGGTTGAAGTTCAAAATTTCATACCACTCCATAGGATAACATAAAGTCGTTTTCAAACCTTTGTTTCACGGAGACGACACCGAGCCACATCATCTACTCGTGACCATGACCGGTGTAACACTGTCGAAACCTAGACGAATAAAGAAAATCTCGTTAGAACAAAGTTAAAGGTAAAAAAACCCTGCAAAATTTAAAGGAGGATTATATTAAAAGATAACAGAATTGTTTACCTACTTTACTTTTATTCAATGTCCGTTTTCAACCTATCTGCTTAAGTCTCGAAAGTGTTGCGAAGTTTTACTTTTTATCGTTCTTTATAAGTATACACTTAACTAACTGTAATAAACTTTTACTACTGTAATTAGTTCCGTTTTTCTTTTTATACTATTACACAAAGTCTTTACAAGAATACACAGTTGATAGGAAACATTTAGATACTATGGAAACCGTCTCGGGCAATGTTGCGAGGTACAGGGTGATGCTAAATGTCTCACGACGCTTTTTACAAGGCTCTCCAAAGACATTTCAGTGCACGCTCTGTTGTTAAATGTCAACTGAATTGACATTACTGGTTTGATGTTTGAGCTCGAGATAGTGCTTCAGCACATTCTTCTTCTCAACTTTTTACAGCTCTATTAGACTGTAATAGGCTCATATTTTTATGTTAATGTGGTAGGATATATTTTATCTAACCCTCTTAAATTATTATTTTCATCATTTTATAAGCCCCTATAACATGTAATTTAATTGTTTGTTACAGTCTACTAACTCCACAAATAGTGCAACAATAAAAAATCTTCAAAATTTCCATCTTTAAAACACTAAATCGTTGACAAAAAAATCGCGTTAATAATTAAAACTAATAACAATATTTAATATCATGCAGTCGAAGGCATTAATGAATTCTCTTGAAGTTAATATCGTGCCTCCGACTGCATGATATTAAATATGAAAGACTAATCTTCTTTCTGTCTTTTTGCAAGCGGGTCTTTTAGGATTTTTTTCTTAAATAATGTACAATAAAAACATTATACTTTTGATCGATTTGTTGATCGCCATCAACAAAATGGCTACCATAGCTGCTTACCATCGACGTATAGACATGGACCGTGCAATCCCTTTTAAATAAAAAGTAAATATTTACTGCAAAGCATGAAAGAGAGAAAAAATCGCGCGGCCTTAGACAGGTATTGTCCACAAAGTAGCGTTGTCTCTTTCTAGAGAGTGGTCAATTTTGTGAAGTTATGACGCAGTTCTGGTCTCTACGTCAATGCTATAAACCGACAAAAATGCTCTTTATTACCTCGTAATTACTAAGGTCAATTTTGCAAAAAAAAAAAGAAAGTTATTAAGTATAAGTTCGCACGCAGTTAAACTAAAAGCCAACTACAATTTGCTTTGGCATAATGGGTCTAGAAATAGATCGTAACTATAAACTACTTAACATTCAACCCACCCCACGATAATAAAAACCTCAATAACCATCAAAATAACGTAGACAAAGCTTTTATTACATGAATTTAATAAAAATGTATACACACAAGACATCAATCTGCGTTCAAGACAATTGTAGGTGACGCACAAGGCTGTATAAAATTATATTAGCAACGTTGTGACTAGACGCGGCCATAAAATTTTGTGATGGCAACCCAGAGCCAGTGTTGTGAAAAATTGATAGAGCTCGCTGTAGTCGATCGATTGTAATTCTATTTTAGTCGAGCGTGGCGCGAACAATCAAATTATGCTGAGAATTGTATGAGTAAGTAGGCTGTGAATATCGTTCGTGTACAGTAGTGATGTGTTTAATTACGGTTTTAGTCACGTGTAATAAAATGAAAATTTGCTTTGTTGTTGCCTAGCGCCCTTCGGTAAGATTGCAAATTTCTAACTGTGCCATTTTGAGGAGATAAACGAAACTAAGAAGTTTTGATATTGAGGCCAAACTTTGCTTTATTATTAAATAATACTATATATTACTAGCTGACCCTCGCAACTTCGTCTGCGTCAAATTAACTCGTTTTTGCAAAATAGGGGTAA
The DNA here is from genome assembly GCA_945859575.2 of Herminia tarsipennalis. Lineage (NCBI taxonomy): Eukaryota > Metazoa > Arthropoda > Insecta > Lepidoptera > Erebidae > Herminia > Herminia tarsipennalis. The sequence goes on along the minus strand of OX243843.2, from coordinate 2,212,759 downwards.
ATAAAAGAATAGGGGTTGATCGTAGAAGGGTGAAAATTCAGGGTTGTATGTATTTTTGAATCTGGTATCATAAAAAAAATAAAATTTACATAAAAATTAAAAAAAAAAAATTTGGGGTACTACCCTTAACATTTAGGGGGATGAAAAATAGATGTTGTCCGATTCTTAGACCTACCCAATATGCACACAAAATTTCATGACAATCGCTCGAGCCGTTTCGGAGGAGTTAAATTACAAACACCGTGACACGAGGATTTTATATATTAAACTAGCTGTCCCGCGCAACTTCGTCTGCGTAAATTTTCCCTTTTTTTTTACAACATTTTTCATTGCTGCTCCGCTCCTATTGGTCGTAGCGTGATATTATAACCTATAGCCTTCCCCGATAAATGGGCTATCCAACAATAAAATATTTTTTCAGTGCAGCCCAGTAGTTCCTGAGATTATCGCATTCAAACAAACAAACAAACTCTTAGGGGTATGAAAAATAGATGTTGGCCGATTATCATAGATACCGGATAAGCTGACCCGCGCAACTTCGTCTGCGTAAATTTTACCCGTTTTTGCAACATTTATCGTTGCTGCTCAGCTCCTATAGGTCTTAGCGTGATGTTATATAGCCTATAGCCTTTCTCAATAAATCGGCTATCCAACAGTAAAATATTTTTTCAGTGCGGCCCAGTAGTTCCTGAGATCATCGCGTACAAACAAACAAACAAACTCTTAGGGGGATGAAAAATAGATGTTGTCCGATTCTCAGACCTACCCAATATGCACACAAAATTTCATCAAAATCGGTCAAGCCGTTTCGGAGGAGTTCGATTACGCACCCCGTGACAGGAGAATTTTATATATTAGATTTACACAGCTCGGTGTTTAACGTGTAAATAACCACAAAATATCTATTCAAAATCCGTATAAATCCGAGTTTTTGTGCAGCTAAAGAGTACAATAAATATCAAATACTGGCATAAATTTGCTAGAAAATCAACCAATATTGTCATCAGCTCTAAAATAGAATAATAACAACAAATCTGTTGTCCAGTTTGTTTTTACATTTCAAACTATGATGACCAAACGCTAATCTAGAATTCTGTAGGTACCTATACATTTATCTCAATATCTGCACCGCGATGAATGAGTTTAAAAATGAAACAAATTAGTCCGTGTTTCGGCGGTCTCAAACAAAGTGCCTTTGACCTATATTTTGAAGAGTCAGGTCAGATGTAGACGTTTCTTACACAGTACAACTCAGGTAATCAGTACATCAAATTACGTAGATCTGATAAAAGAATTATCATCTTCCGATGAACTCTAAATACGACCAGCTGTGAAGTTAGATACGAGATAATAAAATCAGTATAATAGAAACAATTAAGTTCTTATAATCTTTGACAGGTACACACGGCAATCGTGAAATGAGCTTTGACGGGTAGTATACAATACAGCAGGCACCTAGGCGTTCTACACCCGCTTAGCGCCCGTAACATCTTAGTCTGCACTAGTTCCCATCAGAAGCATAATTTAGTCTCGCTCTCGTTTTGGAACGTAGTTCTTTATCGCATGTTATCATTTGTTTGCGAACTGAGAGGCTAGACAGAAAAAAGTGTAACAATAAAACAAAAACCCCGAAAGTCGACACCTTTTTAAGTTTCAAAATATCAGCTATGTATTACATGATGTTTTTTTTATTGTATGTTTTAATCTATACTAATATGATAAAGGCTGAAGAGTTTGTTCGTTTGAACGCGATAATCTCAGCAACTTCTACTGGTCTGAATTGAAAAATTATTTTACTGTTGGATAGCCCATTTATCGAGGAAGGCTTTATATTATTACACTACGGCCAAAAGGAACGGCGCAGCAATTAAAAATGTTGCAGAAACGGTGATAATTTACGCAGCCGTAGTTGCGCGGGTCAGCTAAAAAATCCATTACATGCATTATTATTAAATATAATGAAATAATTTAAAAGGTTCCATAGATAACTGAAAGCAATTCACATGCCTATTTAATTATTTTTTTAATAAAGTATTTAGATAATTCAATTATTATTATATTTAAATTAAATAAAAATATAATTTTTCTTCATTACTAAAAAAAAATATTTTTTTGCAAAAAAAATAAAAAAAAATGCCTTTTATGTGTACATAAGTTTGTTATATACAGAAACGTTAAATCACCGTAACGTAATATTTTGTGGTTACAATAATGCAATATAACTTCAAACTAGAAGACAAAAAGTTTGTTAATAAGTCACAACAACGCAACGCAGGAATGCGGGCTGCACGTCGCAGAATTCTGCGATCCGTTGTGCAATAACGCCACGCTTTTATGTCTGTCTTTACGAAACACCATCTCAGTTCACACGAACTTTAAAAATAAACATACCGTATTCAAATAATGAAACATGCATAAAAACTCCTTATTACCGTCACCACTTCCTGCCGAGAATAACCCTCTATATCTTACTTCAGTACAAATTTCAACCTTATCTTAAGGCGCATAGAGTTCAAAATGTAACATTGAATGTGATAACTTGGTTTCACTCTTACGGTACGAGACGGTCGTTTCTGTAAAATTTATGCTTGACTTAGAAAAATCTAGTATCACGTTCTTGTATTCTTGTTAAGGAGTTTTATATGGAGTGTCTTGACTCATCATGTAGGTAAGTAGACCTTAACGTTATCTTCTATATTTTTCTCATTTTTATTCTTAGTCTATTTATTCTTATTTTTATTTTAGAAGCGTTTCGAGTCTTGGAGAGTTTCTGCGAGATTATACAACTAAATATACAGGCTGTCCCCAAATTATGCCACACGGAAGGAAAGTACCTTAAATATTGCACATAGAACATTTTACTGAAAGGAGACTTCATTCAGATTTTAATAATAATTCGAATAGGATTGAAAGTTTTCTAAATATTCGCCTGTCTAAACCGGGAATCGAGTCTGCCTAATGTGAAAAAGCAACGTCCTGTATTTTTGTGACACCAAGTCCAAGGGTCAGTCATAGGGTTAATTTTTTTGTAGCAGAGCGCAACATATGATTTTAAACTTGATTCTATTTTTTTTTAATTTATATCAATTTTAAGTAAACATAAAGAACTACGCTTTTGAAATATCTATTGTTTATTTGCCGGAGAATTATTAAATCGCTAATTGATTTCCTTGACCTAACATCTGTTTTGATTAAATAGCAAGTCTATTGACTCATTTAAACATGGCTGCCGTTAGCTGGCGTTTACGTTTTGAAGTGCCTTGAGTGCGGCAGTGTCCAGTGGGTAGAAAAAGTGGACGCATACAAAACAAGGCTGTTGCGGCAACCCGAACACACTAGCAATGGATTTGATGAACGCGCCAACCTTTCTAAGAAGGCTTAAGAGAAAAATACCACAAGATCTACTTGGGTAAAGTAATATCTACGACGCTATACGACAACAGATATGTCAGTGGACACATACCGTGCCAGCCCGCATCATAAGCTCCCACTAATTGTTGAATGTTGAGAAGACAGATCGCAAGAGACCATATATAGTAAATAATACTTATATAGTAAAATTTGTGTAATGGACCGATGCTTCAAAAGTGGTTTTATAGTCCCTGGTCTACTCTACAAGTACCTTTGTTAACACTAGTGAACGACATATATTGCAATGCTCTCACTATCATACGGGTAACAAGAATTCGCCACAAGCAGAGAAAATAAAATGATGGCTTAATGTGGTCGCCAATGCACTGAGGGTGTGATATTATTAGGAAAAGGTCCCCCATGTATTAACTACGAATCTGATAGGCTGATAATATTACTGTTCCTTAACCCGGACAATCTCTCTATCTGCTTGGACAACTCTGAATCGCATCTAGGTACTCGAATATCTAAAAACAAAACTATGATCCAACAGAAAAACAAATAAACATTATTAAACTATGAATATATGTATATATATATATACATGCGGGTCTTAAACGCGTGAAAATTTAAAGTAAAATACCTTGTTTATTGCCCGACGTTTCGACCGTATTGCAACGGCCGTGGTCACGGGTAGATTCGGTCGTAGTATCCGGGACCACGGCCGTAATACGCAATACGGTATTACCTTAAATTTTCACGCGATTAAAACCCATAATATTTATATTTTCATAATGTGTACAAATCGCAAAAGTTTATCAACATTTATTATTAAACTAATACTCTTTTTGCATTAAAGCTTTTATATTAAACAGCCAACGAAAGCAATTAAAAACTAATTCCTTTTACATCTAAAATATAGCAGACGAGTTTTTTAAAAGGGTCTTTTCACTTTAAAACAATTTCACTGAAGCATATTCCATCATTTACCGTTGGAGTCTCGTTCGAACTCCGACACAATTACAGAGGGCGCTCAAAGAACGCCCAACACTTTGTTATAGGTAGAAACCTGCTTTTTATACCTCGCCCCTACCTGTAATTATAATTTCAGTTAATTTCAGTTAGAAACTGACGTTCAAGTTGGAAGTTTAGAATTAAATGTAAATTATTGGCGCGTTTGAGAATGAAGAATGAAATATGGAGTTGCATTGAATCTATGGCCTTTGTAGAACTTAAAATGGAGGACGTTTTTGTTTCATTAATGGTTTTCTTGCCTATTTTGCAGTTAATTTGCTTATTGTACGTTATAACTAAGTAAGTATATTATAAAGATTTGTTCCCATTTTACACACGTACCTACTAGGTACATTTATTTAGCATGTTAAACGCGTAGGTTGTCATAATTTTGACAGCTCCGCGTTTGACATGCGATATAAGTACCTAGGTACATGGTAGTAGGTATGTGTGTCAACTTGTCGCCATTTTGGCAATATGTAGACGTTCATAATTCGAAGGACTTTTTAGGGTTCCGTAGCCAAAATGGCAAATCGGAACCCTTATAGTTTCGTCATGTCCGTTTGTCTATCTGTCTGTCTGTCTGTTTGTCTGTCCGACCGTATGTCACAGGCATTTTACTCAAAGACTACTTAATGAATGTTGATGAAATTTATGGAAAAGGTGTCTAATAGTAGCGGCTACTTAGTTTGATAGCTAAATAATAATAATAAATATTTTTAGGGGGGGCATTCCATACATGTAACAGAAGTTGATTTTTTTTTCAGCAAACTAATTACTACTAATAATTCGACAGGTCTTTAAGTTAGTCTATGAAATAGGAAACTTCCTACGCAGATTCGATTTTTAAATTTAAATCGATAAACACATAACAATAGCTTCTAAGAAAATATAAAAAACAAACAACAACGCTGTACCTAACAAACGAAGTCCTTGTTGAACTTACATGGACAACGCTCAAAGCAGAAATTGTTCTCATAACAACAGGAGTAAACGAAAAATAAAAGCATTTTAATATCCATTCAAAAAGTTAATGAACATAATCTCCTTTCATTCCGCCCAACATTGTCAAACTTTTAATTAAAAAAAGAATACTCATGTCGGTACCAAAAAGTTTATATGTACATTCCTATGAAGTTTTCCGCGTAAGCGGAGCTGTGTTAAAAATTTAATCTTGCCATCATTCTAGGCTAAAAATAGATGCGACGGCCGCAGATCCCCCTCTCTATTCCACTTAAGCACATCACTGACTCGATTTTCAAATTTAAATACAGAATTCGACGCTTCCGCTTTTTGTTTCGTAAATTGAAGGAGTTGAGTTTTATATTCCGGCGCCATCTTCCAATATTTTGAAATTGCCCATATTTGATTTTCTTTATTGTGATGTTGTTTGTGTGAATAAAGTAGAGGTTACTTCCAAAGTCGACAGACAGGAAAATTTGATTTTTTTATTATGAATAAGCTTTTAGGTATCCGTGCTCGCATGATTATTTATTTATTAATAAAAACTGCTAAATGTATACAAAGATTAAGTGCTTATACTATTGCTAAATTTTGGAAAAAAGAAACGCGTTAGAAGTTTTGAAAATAGCGACAAGCAACGCCGTTTTTTTTCAACACCGTAATATTGTATAAATACTTTTTATGTATAAAACCGAATCTTTGTACTGTACTACAAAATGTACAATAAACACATAACACTAGCTGAAATCAGTCGAAAAATCCATTGTCGTATAGATCTCGACCGTGCTATCCCTTTTAATTAGAAAGTAAATATTGACTGCAAAGCGTGAAAGAGAGAAAAAACTCGTGCGGTCTTTGACAGGTATTGTCCATAAACTAGCGCTGTCTCTTTCTAGAGAGTGGTAAATTTTGTGAGGTTATCGTGCAGTCCTGGTCTATACGTCAATGGAAAAATCGCATAGATTGCCATCAGCTTAAAACGAAGAAGACAAAATTAATCATAAGTGTATTTCTCGTTTTTTTTTCCACGGAGGAAAAAGTCGTGAAAATGCAAAATATCAACAAATCCCTTTTTAACCGACTTCAAAAGGGAGGTTCTCAATTCGGTTTTTTTTAATATATGCTCAGGCATAACTTTTATACTTAAAGATTAATTTTCAAAATGATGATGAGTTTCGGACATAGACAACGAAACTCTGCCATAAATCTGGACTGTTGGTCTAGTGGTTAGTGACCCGTATGATTCTGTAACGGACTCTTGTTTTATTATAGATTTTTATTTAAAAAATATGAAAAACGATTTGTTGTGTTACTCCTTAATATAAAAGCACTTAAAAATTGGAGAGGGAGGACATCATTTGATTCAACACCGCTACACCCCCACCACTTTGAATAGACTTGCCTGTCAAAACTGGTACAGTGACAAGATTCTCCACAAAAAGGTCTTTCAAACGAGGTGGGTTTGCAGCCCATAGTTTGTGTTATATAGGCGTAACAAAACTTAAAGAATAAACCTCTTTCGAACAAGAAAAACACGACTTTATAAGTGGAAAAAAAATAAAAACACTGATAAATATGATCAAGTATAGAATTTGTATAGTACTTTTATCACTATGATAACCAAAAGGAATCAAAACTTTTTGCTAAAGACGCAAAGAGAATTTAACACCTCGTTTAAAAAGTTTTTTTTGCCTAAAAGTTTTTATTTTAAAAGGTAGCCAGTGTACAAAACTTAGACGATAATTTTCACTTATCTCAGCACTGCATTCTAACTGACACCCTTGTTTACATTTGAGTAGAGGATCATTTAGATCGGGCTGGCCCGTTGAAAGATTAGTTAGCTAACACCACTAACACTTAGTTTGATTGGTTTTTCTGTATGTTTACGTGTGCGGGTAACTTTAATCTTGTTTTCCTTATAGATTGAGTGGAATTAGTGTTGCTTGTCTATAGAAATTTGTATCTAAAGAACAAAGGAAAAAGCTTGCAACTGGTAATTGAAATTCCAATAAGTTAGATGTGCTGTTCCCACAGTACCCACTACCTACGTACTTATGTGTATTAGCGTGCTTGTTTATCTGTCTGTGGCAGACCATGAATGGACGGGTTTTTTTTATAAGAATGTTAGTTTAGTAGGGATGGTTTTTAGTGTTTTTTATTTGATGTTAATCTATACATCCGACGTTACTAAAAGTTAATTATTTCCAAAACAGGAGAACTGATTTAAAGGTGTTTTACCATTTATTCGGTTTCCTTCTACGCTACTCGGAAAACGGACAGGTTTTTGAGAATCTTCAGGACACTAAGATTCTCAATACCTGGGGGCCTAGACAAAGTTACATTTGAATAGCGATGTTGTTAATGAAAAAGTAGGTACAAAATGTATGGAATTGAAATATGTCACGTGGTCAATACAAGACGATGCGTAGATTAGCTGCACTATTGATAATATCTTCGCTATTTTTTCCATTCGATGGATCACTAATCTAGCGAACGGTGAGACCATGTAGAAAACTAAATAAACTGACGAATTTATTTTTTTAAGAATTTGACGTTAGACCATAAACAATTTTTTTTTCTACTTAATTGTGAACGATTGTTTGGAAAAGAGAGGGAGGACTTCGAGGATTGCTAGTAATAGAGGTTATTTTATGAGATAAAGGGCCAACGAACAAGCGGCTCACCTGATGGTATGTGATAAAGTACCACTGCCTATGGACATCTGACACCACATAAGCATAGCAGATGCGTTCCAAATTCACGCACGGAGCTCTGATCACATGAAAGTTCATATTAATATAAGAGATCCAAGTCCAAGTCCACAAGAGAGAGTTTAGGGTTCAGCTTCCACATGGTGAGGAGGGGGACCGGTAAAGGAAGTACTGTGTATCTATCTCACATATAGCTCTCTAATACTTTGGTATCTTATATCGTGTACTTAATAGATTTAATTAAGGAGTTTGTACGTAGGCTCATCTAACAACGTAATGAGCGCATTGCAGTTATGTTCCGTAATTACATGACTGTAGAGGCTTCTTGTTTATAAATTGATGTACAGAGTAGACTTTATTAGGTTTTGTAATTGTTTTTTCTTAAATAGAGGTCTGTGACTCGGTAGTCATCAAGATTGAGAGATCTGCAAGCTTAGCAAGGGTATGCCTTCAGGGCGTGTACCATTGTTGTAGTGTCACAACTCTTCATGTCTTAGGCTAATGATCCCGTCCACTTATGTCAAAATTTACAGTTAAATTTTGACATAAGTTGACGGGATGGCGGGTTTGCCAAAATATAGCCAAATTAAAATGAATGCACTGATGCAAACTAAAGGTCAAAGTACACTGATAAACTTGGAAAGGGATCGGCACGGTATCAACTCAGGCCGTTGATTATTCTTTGTACGGACGCACACTAATCGGATTCTTAACATAGGTACCTAATAGTCTCGCTTCGCCGTCTTTTATTCCTTTTGATATCAGAATTAATATTGTATATTTAATCATTCGTTACAATTACTTTGGCCAATATTTAAGCACATATAGTTTTTACCTTTGTTGTAAGTAGATGCTCCTACTAGGTATATTGTACCCACTAAGACTGATTTTGCTTTATCTCATGTTTCAACTTTTTGCTAATACATTTGCATCAGTCCTTTAACATGGTGTATAGTATATTAGTCGCACCACCTTACCCCCATATCAAGTTTATAAACATTCAAACATTGTAAAATTGGCAATTTGAAAAGAGTGGCCGCCAGTTTTTATTGCCAGGTTCTTGAAGTGAATAAAGAATTTTGAATTTTGAGGTTTTGTCAACTGTTCGAGAGCTAGTCACGAACAGTTGACGGCGAGGCGATACGGTGATGATCCCTTTTCAAGTTGATCAGTGTTCTTTGACCTTAAGATGCCACGGACGCTGCGCGGGTGTCATGACCCTACTGCCTTTTTTGACAACGGTTTTTAATGACAATACGTCGTAACCATAAACCAAGTAACTGTCATTTTGGTTGACTAATTTGGTATTTCGTGTTGAATTATGTCTGGTGATCATTCGTTATTTTGCATGAATTTCCCAAATCGAACCCACGACCTCTTGCGTGGCTGTCGGACACACCCTCACCGCGCCACAGAGGCAGGTCTATGTGTGTAGGCCATTTTTATCATCGTTATGCATGCTTCTGTTATGTGCTGTATAGTCTCCTGTTGTCTGTGGCATTCACATCTTGTCTGGGGTATTTGGGTCTTTAATGATGTGCTTTTTATATTTTTTAGTGTTTATCACTTGGTCCTCGATAGATATAACAAAACCTTTGTTTTTAGGGAACAAATATCCACTCGTGAGCCATCTATTGGAAAACCGTGCGCCTATGTGTGTTTGTTGTAAGTCGTGTGGATGACGGCCATAAAGTGTTTTTCTTTTCGTCGTTTGTGAGTTTCTTTGAGGGTCTGCTGTATTTGAATTCGGAGGTATATTAGCTAAACTAAGGTGTGTGAAATTAAAATCAGCATCAACCACAGCTTTTTGTAAATCATTTGTAACTGCTTTACCATAGAAAAATATCTTAAGATTGTCCAACTGTTTCTTCCATAACGCTTTTATATCGATAAGGCCTTTACCACCGTTGATTCTTAAATTGACATCCACTTTCGTTTTTGTTAAATGTAGTCTGGGATTCGATTTCTATCTATAGCTATTTAGATCTGTAGCGGTTCACTTTACTATCCCCAAAAAATAGTTTTTTTTTTTTTTTTTTTTTTTTTTTTTTGTTTAAAGACAACTCCCGCAGTAGGGTACAAGCCCTGTGTCGCGGGGGACTTTACAAACATACAAGTCACGGACACAAAGTACACCCAGACTCGGAACAACAATTTGTGGATCACACAAAGTGGTGTCCCGTGTGGGAATCGAACCCACGACCTCTTGCGTAGCAGTCGGACACACTCCCACTGCGCCACAGAGGCAGACAAAGATTAGTACAGGGATAGCATATGTATTTATTGCTTTTAATAAGGTTTTTCGACGTTAGTTGTATTTTGCAAATTAAAAATAGTCTGCTCTTTATATTCTTCGATTAGAGCGGTTTCAGAATTTTATGGTCTAATTGCTTTGATTGTAGATAGCCTAAATATTTGTAAAATTCGTTTGACCCCATTGCTGATATAATTTATCTTTCTTGTGTTGTAAAGTCTTCGGGGGATCTGTGTTATTTTTTTATTTCAAAAAATATTATTATATTATCTATACTAATATTAACGCCATAATCTCAGGAACTACTGGTCCGAATTGAAAAAATATTTTACTGTTGGATAGCCCAATTATCGAGGAAGGCCGTAGGCGTGTATATAACATTACGCTGCGACTATTAGAAGCGGAGCAGCAATGAAAAATGTTGCAAAAACGAGAAAAAATTACGCAGACGAAGTTGTGCGGGTCAGCTAGTTTTTATATGGTTTATAAAGAACGCATCGAACAACATCCAAATAATACATATCAACCCATATGATGGCCCACTGCTGGGCACGGGTCTCCCCAGTAGACCCTACTAGTATGTAGATCCTGGGGTAATTGCCATAATCACCACGCTTGGCGAGCGGGTTGGTGATCGCAGTAAGGCTTTAAGTACGCAGAAGACGCTGCTGCCCGTCCTCCGGTGTGAAATCCCTTAGTCGCCTTGACGACACCCACGGGAAGAGATGGGGTGGTACTATTCTTAAGCCGGCACCACACGGCAACATCCAAATAATCTAGCCCGATTAATGGTAAACTACAACAGAGCGCGACGATAAAAGCGCAAAATACCTCAAGATTTAATCCAATTACAGTAAATATAACTACTGTCTAACTAACGATGATGTGACACAGGTCACATACTGAAAGCCAGCGTTAGTACCAACCAACATACTGCTGAATGTTCCACGAAGGAGACAGATTGTAGTAAAACAAGTGGACAAAAAAAGCTAGTTTTTAATATTTCCGAAATAGACTTTTTACATATTATTGAAAACTAGGTCTACATTTTTCCTATACACTAAACCCCTCTCAGAATAGATGAGTCGAATAGCGAAATCAACATCCAGATGGGATCAGTAGTTTTTGAGAAAATCACGAACATCAGACTCGAAAAGAGAATCAATTAACTTTAGTTTAGTCTATTTAAAATCATACTTTATTATTTTAAGAAGTATATTACAAATTGTGTACATATTTACGTGTGTAAATGTTTACGCAACTTTAATTAATGTCTACGATAATGCCACACAGACAGACAGTTACCACATTCACACATATATATTTCAACGCTCTGAAACAATTTCGACGGGTCCTTTCACTCAAAGAGGAAATAACAAATCGTCTAAGCGGCTCAGTCGCCATGACAGTTTTTTCCCGCCTTTTCTTTTTTTTCAGACGGTGATGTTCTGATTTATTGCATCTACTGCCTAAGTATTGAGCTTGTAACAGATGTAGGGGTGACTGAGTATTTTGTGAAATTATAATTTCTTTCGGCAGGTGTTACTTTAGCCTATCGAATGTTTCAACTAGGATATTTGTTAAGACCAAATCTTTATTTGTATTTCAAGAATCAAGAATTTTACATTGTTATTCACAAAGCGGAAGATTTCTTAGCATTGTGTAATTTTGAAGGTACTTTCTTTCATAAATATTTATGAAATGGCATCTCAATTAGGTAATAAATACATTATTTTCAGAGTAATGTGACAGAACAAAATACGAAGAGTACAGAAGACACAAATACATCGTTCAGGGACAAGATTGTTTGTTCGTAAGGTGTTCCGAGACGCCAGTGACCTCTGTAGTAGATACTAGTACGCTGGAGAGGCTTCCACCGAACAACAAGATTTCTATTTGATGTTGACATTAGGAGACGGTCTTTTTTTCCAATATTAATAAAGTAAGTATTTCATTACAGTACTTACTTTATATACATTACAATCTAGACTGGTGGTTGATTAGTAATTTTATTCTAACTTAATTTGTAATAAGAACATTAATCTAAGAATGAGTTCATTATCCGTGTTTGTTAGTTTTTGTTAAGGCGAAGACACTTTCAAGTGTTCTTTGAAAGCAGCACTTGTCACTTCTCTTATCTATACTAATATTATAAAGCTGAAGAGTTTGTTTCTTTGTTTGAATGCGGTAATCACAGGAACTACTGATCCGATGATCACTTACTCAAATTGTGTTGTCCGTTTAAGTATTCTTACTAGATCAATGTTTTCGAAGAGATGGATTGCCTCAACATTCACATGATGATGAAGTCAACACTCATGGGCTTCAGCAAACTTCTGAATGGTTGAATCCACGTTGTCTAATGTACATTTACGATGTCTCTAGTACTTCGGATCTTCTGGACTGATTTTGGATCTTTTGGATTATCTGCCGATTGTTCTGAGTACACGGTCTCAGGAGACGGTCATGGCAAAATCGAATAGATGTCTATTTTTGAAAACTAAACAAGGCTAACAACAACGGTTATTTGTCATAAATGTCAAAAAAGTTCACAGGACGGTAATTCGATTCGGAATTTGAAATTGCTGTCACTTTGTACGGTGTAGCCAGTCAAAAAAAAAAACAAAAACTGTACTAGTACTAAGATGTCAGTGGTTCGTCGCGTTTGAGTCAATTTACCTTCTGTCCCTTGGTATTTTGTGTTGATAGTGAAAGCAAAAAGAAGGTTTCCAATTTGAATTCGTTGACTAATTATTACGTGATTTGCATTCTGTTAATATGTATGTCTGTGTTATACAAAAAAATGCAATTTAGAAGTAAAACCGTTGCTTTTATGACTGTAATGTGACTGTTAAAGCTATTTCACGTTAGATAGTTAGCATTTTTACTAGAATAGTGACGCAAAATTGCTACTTTAGTATCAAATCTGTCTTGTTTTCTACAATATAATATGCTAGTTGTTTCTGATGTCTCAAAGAAAGAGATAGGTTAACGTACAAAGTAAATCAAGATCAAATATTTACATATTATCATATAATAACTGTTCTTTTTACAAGATTTTTATTAGGTACTAGCTGACCGGCGCAACTTCGTATGCGTAAATTATTCGGGTTTTTGCAACATTTTTCATTACTGATTCGCTTCTATTGGTCGTAGCGTGATATTATATAGCCTGTAGCCTTCCTCGATAAATGGGCTCCCCAACAGAAAAATAAAATGTTGATTCGGACCATTGGTTTCTGAGATTACCGCGTTCAAACAAACAAAGAAGCTCTTCAGCTTTATAATATTAGTATAGATTAACTAGCTAAACTTGCTATGTTTGTATGTATGTTGTCCGTTTCAAGTTTTTTTAATAGATGCCGAGGCAAGAAACTTAAACAACTTTATTCAAAAACTAAATATTTGATTGTTTAAAAACGTCACTTGATTAAATTAATATTTAGCAATTAATAATATAATGGTCATGAGTAGAAACTCATGGACACACGTTTCGACCGTATTGCAACGGCCGTGGTCACGGTAAACTACCCGTGACCACGGCCAATACGGTGCAATACAGTCGAAACGTGTGTCCATGAGTTTCTACTCAGTCCAGCAATAAAACACAGGTATTCTAAGTCGTAAGTAAGTCTTAAAATAAAATATTTACGTTATTAGGATCCGTAGCTTATAAAATTCTATAATTATACTAGCTGACCCGCGCAACTTCGTCTGCGTAAATTTTCCCCATTTTTGCAACATTTTTCCTTGCTGCTCCGCTCCCATTAGTTGTAGCGCGATGTTTTATAGCCTATAGCATTCCTCGATAAATGGGATATCTAAAAGTAAAATTTTTTTTTTAAATTTGGACCCGTAGTTTCTGAGATTATCGCGTTCAAACAAACAAACAAACAAACTCTTCTCTCTCTTCTAATATTATAGTATTGTTATAAATGTTAAGGGTGGACAACCCTTATCACTTAGGGGCATGAATATTAGATAGTAATTTTCCCTTTTTTCTTTTTTCTTCCTTTTTTTTTTTTAAACATTTTTCATTGCTGCTCCGCTCCTATTGGTCGTAGCGTGATGTTATAACCTATAGCCTTATATTTTGCCTCTATAAATGGGCTATCCAACAATAAAATATATTTTCAATGCGGCCCAGTAGTTCCTGAGATTATCGCGTTCAAACAAACAAACAAACTCTTAGGGGTATGAAAAATAGATGTTGGCCGATTCTCATAGATACCGGATTACCGGCACAAAAAATTTCATCAAAATCGGTCAAGCCGTTTCGGAGGAGTATGGCAACGAAAACTGTGACACGAGAATTTTATATATTAGATAAATTTTATTGATTTGTTTCTATACCTAATAGTATTGATTTTTTTAATAAGCCAGTGTATTTGGTAGTCTACGTTAACTTTACAAGGCTAACAAAAACACAAAGATAGGCGACGCTTTGTCTAACCATCTAATCGATTACCGCACTATTACAACAAATATTACATCGTACACTCGCGTGCAAATCATTATTCCAGTTAATAATACACTAGCAATTAATTTTGCGTAAGATTTTGTAGGTAATTGATTTTCACGCACTTTTCGCGTGGTTGAAGAGCGGTCAGCGGCCATTGCTATAAGGTTGCGTAATTTTAAACGTCTAGGTATTCCGTTTTAGTTTTTGCACGTCGAAAATGATTTAACCATTGACGTTTAGACCTGGACTGCCATAACCTTACAAAATTAACCACTCTCTAGAAAGAGACAACGTTACAGAGAGCATTTTAACAAATTATGATGTCGCAGGCCGAATATTGAAGTAATTTTTATAGGCATTTCTTGCCAATTACTTTACAAATACAATAATTGCATTTTTGAAAGATTGAAAAATTTGAAATCCAGACTCAGGAATCGAACTCGAGACTTCCGTAGCCAAAACGGGGCCAGAAGCGAACCATCTATCTGGACTATAACCTTACAAAATTGATCACTCTCTAGAAAGAGACAACGCTACTTTGTGGACAATACCTGTCAAAGACACAGGGCCGCATGAGATTTTTCTCTCTTTCACGCTTTGTGGTCACTATTTACTTTTTAATTGAAAGGGATGGCACGTTCCAGGTCTATATGTCAAGTTTAAATAGCACTCATCCTTCTCTAAAGTCAAATTCATCTGTATGTACGAAAATTCATCAATATTGGTTCTATAGTTTAGATGTAAAAACGTATAAAACAGAGGTACTTACTTTCGAATTAATGACACTAAGATGAAGTTAGAGATTAATCTGAATAATTTTACTGAAGTGTTGATGTTTAAGTACATTTCGTGACTAAATCTTGCCTCAATTCCTAATGGACAAAGTTATCAATTTACCACTAAAAGCTTAGTACCTACTTATGGAGAATATATCACGATATTGCGTTACTTCAGTTACCAAGTGTTCATGTTCCCAGATGTTCTATTATAAGGTAAAAGTTTTGTGTACTGTAACCACAAAACACCCACAGTACAGAAGGTAACCTCAATACGTTTCGTCGTCGTTGTCCGAGCCACGTACACGATAGAACGAGCGCACAGAAGATACATACGCAGTCTGGTCTTAAGAGTGTCCATGTTGTAATGAACTAGCTGTCTCGCGCAACTTCATATGCGTCAATTTTCCCAGTTTTTGAAACATTTTTCGTTGCTGCTCCGCTCCTATTAGTCGTAGCGTGATGTTATATAGCCTATAGCCTTCCTCGATAAATGGGCTACCCAACAAAATTAAATCAATTTTGACCAGTAACAACCAAACAAACAAACTCTTCAGCTTTATAATATTAGAATTGGAAATACTTACGCCGGCGGGGAGTTCCACACTTTAGCTGTTCACATAATAAATGTAGAAGCATACCGCTTTGTGCGACTGGCGGGTATTATTTACTGTGGATTTCAACAGGTAAATAACTTATGTAATATCAATTACCATATGATTTAGTATTGACTACGGTGGTGGCGGGTGACACAGAGGTTCAATGTCGGATTAACCGTTGGTAGGCATCGACGGTTATCATCGTCTTCTGTTAGATGCGATGTCTGATATACTGCGACGCTGCCGCCGATAGTGACTGGCATACTCAATGGGAATTTACTAAATGTAATTTCTTCATGATGTATCAAACGTTTGGTATGTTAAACTGGGATGCTATGTCGACATTAATAATTCCGTAGAAGCGTTGTTAATAGGGCCATCAGCCAACACATCCCTATCAAAAACAAACATAGACAAAAAAAAAGAGTCAAAAGTACTCTTATGCAGAATAGAATACGGCAGATATAATGAATGAATAATAAAAAAAATAAGGTATCACATAATTTAAAAGCAACGGGATCACAATGCGATTACAAAACGTTTTCTCGGTATAGATCGCTGGTTAAAACTAAAATTGCGTCGATCTACGAAGATTATCAGAGTATACTGGAGGACAACATCCATACTAATATTATAAATGTGAAAGTAACTCTGTCTGTCTGTTACGCTTTCACGCTAGTTTGAGTCCCGGGGAAGGACATAGGATAGTTTTTAACGCGATAACCGACATTCACGCGGGCGGAGTTGCGGGCGAAAGCTTGTTAACAATAATCCGAAATCGTTTTGGAATTATATTAAAAGTAAGCAATTGAATCGTAATAAAAATATAACTAAAAGAATAGGATAATAATAAAGTGACGCAGAGGGTGTGGAGTGTTTTGCATCATAATTTAGTTCAGTTTATAGCACAGAGGGATTGGTTCTGAATCTGGCGGAGTAAGACCGCTCGGCGGGCGCGAGGGTGGGCGCAGCGCGACTACATGTTGGTCAACTCAGTGAGTTCGAGTTTCGCTCGGCGCTCGGCCGTCTTAGTATATTGCGAAGGACTTCCGCGAGGTGTTCTGTAAACCCTTGTTGCATGTGTTCAATCTGTGCTTGAAAGAAGGCTGGATAGATGGAAACTGACCCGAGTAATACCGGTTCTGAAAGGACGTGGAACTGATGACGACGACCCTTCACGCTTAGCGTCCCAGTCGCGAGAACTAATTTGCTGAAATATGCCCCATTGTCGCGAGCCATACGACTGATTAATTTATTTGCTACACACGTAGATCACTGTAACCTGTTGATTCACAGAAATTGCCGAAATATGTATAGAGTCAAATATAAATCTATGTATTAAGAATCCTGTAATGCTAATAAATAAATAATTCGCAGTGTATACTCAAAATACTGAAGGCAAGAAAGTTTCCTATACAAAAAGGCGTCAAACAATTAGACCCAAAATATTTTCTCCAGTGCCAGAGGCCATGTTTAGACGCATAGATTGGAGTATCAAGGGAGTAAAGATTGATTGAGAATTCTTAAATCACCTTCGGTTTGCTTCGGACGACATTATTGTTTTTGCAGAAAATGTAGTAGACTTAAACACAATGGTTGACGAGCTAGCACAGGAGTGTTTAAAGGCAGAGCTGACATTAAACACTATGAAGACAAAAATATTAACAAACGGAGACGAACACAACATAAATAAATAGAGTATGTTAAAGAGTATATTTACCTGGGGCTACAGAATGGTGTTGTTTCAAAACTATACACAGAAGAAATATATAGAAGATTCGCTTTAGCGTGGAAAAAGTACTGGGATAAGGTTGTTGAAGTGGAACTCTGAAAGTAACAAAATGGATACCGTGAAATAAAAGAAGGCAAAAAGACAGAAGAAAAGGTAGGGAGATATATTCAGCCAAAGATGAAAGGAGAGGCATACGCCGCTGAGATGACAGCCACTATAGATTAACTGTAAACGTAAATATACTGAAACGTAGTATACATTACACTGTAACAAGGTAGTTTGAATAAAGCCTTTTTTTATTTATTTATTTGCTTTGATCAACCGCAAGAACCCCTTTACAGGTGAAGGCCGTCTCCATATATAGCTAATTCACTTTGGATTGGGCTGCTTGAATTCAGTTGACACCGTCTTTATTATTTCTTCTGCACATTTAGCGTAGGGTTTTCCTGTCTTCCTTTTCCCAAATGGGCCCTTCCAAGTTTTTTTTGTCCACCTTTGATTCTGAAGCCGTGCTATATGTCCTGTCAACTTACATTTTATTGATAGAGCAGTGTACATTTGTACCTACAATAAATACGTGACACTGGTGATAAACAGCGGGGAACCGAACGCAGAACACTGCGAAACAACCTTAGATATCGTTCACGAACACGGCAATACATACCACTTCGGACCTCTTTGTTCGGTAGGTGTTCCAAAATTCAATATCCGTGAACTACTGTAAGTTGTAACGTTATATTATTTGATTAAAATTGTTCCAATGTTCGTTTTAGTTGAGTTGTTGCAGAAACGAGTCCGAACGACTCGGTTTTATAGTTGGAATAGTTTTAAGTACGGCTTAAATGAAATTTTTGTCGTAGTTACGGTCAGTTGAAGTGAGCTTAGGATTTCGATTTCGTTTGTTTCTTTTATTAGGAAATAGTCCTTCATTCTATAAACAAAGTTCCATTCGTCTAAACCCACTATTGAAACTCTTTTGCTAGTCTTGATCCAATAGGTCTGAAATTGCGACTTCGTAGGCGGCCACGACCTCTACGGCATACGAAAAAAAAAAACATTTTATTTTTTCTTTGATTATCGGGACCAAAAATAAATCACAGGAAGCTAAATTAGGACTGTACGGTGGATGGGGCAAGGTTGCAACACCAGAGTCCTCAAGAAACGCCTTTGTTCTGAGTTTCATTTTTTTCATTATCAGTAACCATTATTTTGTCTCATTGTGTACTTACTTCATCTAAACTATGTAGCAAAGTTTAGATTTTGATACGATTTCAATTAAAAAACATGCATAATAAAATTGTCGAAATATCCGTGTGAATGGCGGGTGCCTAGTTGCCGTTACACTATTACCTCATAGGCGAATCCAGAGGAGGGTAGGGGCACAGGGCTCGGCCCTAGATGGTTGTTTTGAATTTCATTACCCTCTTGGCCCCCAAAACTATTGTTGGCCAGTGTCGGGCAAAACAAACCTTATATTATTATTTTCCAGAACTTACCTAATTTCATTTCACATCACCTAGTAACATACTAAAGGAAATCATACTCCTTGAATATATAATACAACTAATACAAAACCGATTAACAATTCCCTACACCAGTCAGATAGCGTTCAAACATCAAACGTACCCCCCAATCATATTTACAACGACATCACATTATTTTCCCATCCCATAAACGTAAAACCAATCTCCGTGTAAATATAAGAAGTCGTTACCCAAGATTGTTTATAAATATGAGCGGGGGAGGAATATGCCTTCATCACATCAATGGAGTATAGAGATCAGGAGAAAGATCCCTTTGTATGAAAAGTGTCCGTCAAATACGTTTAACTATTAAAAAGCGGTGCCCTAGGAGGGCTGGCTAAGTTTTCTACCAAGTAATAATTTAGAGACAGTTGCATATAAAGAATTAGCATTTAGGCTCATTTTTTTTTTAAATGTGTTTAAAATAATATTGTTTTAATAGATAACACATCTTTATATAAACTAAAATTATTATATCAAAGTCCAAACCTGAAAGTTTGATAGTATCGCAGTAAATGGTATCACAAAAGTGCATACGTTATGGGATAGTGTTAGGGCGAGCGAAGCGAGATAAGGGTAAATGCACAATCCAATTCGTCTATAACTGCTACATTCATACCATACCCAGATCAGAAAAATAAAAGTTTCTTTATGTATAGTACAAGTAAAAAAAACCCTCAAACCGGCCCTGACTGCTGGGTTCGATTCCCACCCAGGATAAATCATTGTGTATATGTAATATACGTATGTATTTAGAAATATATCTGTAGTAGTATGATATAAGTATATATCAGTTATCATACTACTGATAACTGGTAGACTTGTCTGGTTGCCATAGTACAGGCTCTGCCTAGTTTGGGGTCACATAGCGGTGTGTGAGTTGTCCCACCATGTCATATTATTTACAATTGGACACTTTTTCTACTTCTCTTCCATAAAAAGTCTTCCTCCTGATTTATAAACTCCATGATCGTGTCTAAATTACTCGGCTGTGTTTGACAAATGGCTGCAGTGAACACCGATTTCTCTTCGCAATGTGCGAGCGGATATATCATAGAGTAGGTACGAGTATATAGAGGATTATCTGTAGAATGGTTATACCATAGATAAAGATGGACATAGACATCATATGTATCTACGTGATTTGTAAGAAAATAATCACGCCTCTGTTGCGCGGTTGGAGTGTGTCCGGCTGCTACGCAAGAGGTCGTGGGTTCGATTCCCACACGGGAAAATACTTTGTGTGATCCACAAATTGTTGGTCCGAGTCTTGGTGTACTTTGTGTCCGTGACTTGTATGTTTCTAAAGTCCTCCGCGACACAGGGCTTGAATCTAACTGCGGGAAAGTCCTTAAAAAAAAAAAAATAACAGAATTTGTTTTTATCTTCTTCCTCGTATGCTTATGACTGAGGTTTGTCATGTGAATGAAGTCGTCACCTTATCCACCAGAGTTCTCAATGCAGATTCCATATTCACGATCTTTATTTCGTTGTCGCGACAAGCCCGTGCGAACTGGCGCGTGCGAGTTGCGCTCAAAGATGTCCGCGGCTCATGCAAGTTGATGCATTTCTACACGCAGTTGTCTATTTACCATTACTGGACAGTTTTCGGCCATCTGGACACATGTTTGGAAGTTCCGTCCGCATGACCTCCTGCCTCTTGGTCGGTACCACAACAGCTAATAGAAATATACTAATAAAAAAAACCGGAAAGTAAAATTAAATAATCAAAATAAGCATACGTATCAATGTCCGGAAAAACAAAATATCGGGAGACATCGAAAGAAAGTTAAGATTTCTTTTAGTATAACAACCCGTAAGTATTATGGATAGGTAACATTTGAATTAGATAAGTAAGTTTACATATCAACCCATATGCTGGCCCACTGCTGGGCACGGGTCTCCCCAGTAGAACCTACTAGTATGTAGATCCTGGGAGTAATTGCCATAATCGCCACGCTTGGCGAGCGGGTTGGCGATCGCAGTAAGGCTTTAAGTACGCAGCGGACGCTGCTGCCCGTCCTCCGGTGTGGAATCCCTTAGTCGCCTTGACGACACCCACGGGAAGAAATGGTGTGGTACTATTCTTAAGCCGGTACCACACGGCGAAGTAAGTTTATTAAAGGAAAATAATTTACACGGCACCTCCATCAATAGATTACACTTGCGACATCCTTCATCCTAAAAAAAAGTAACCTGTGTTAATCCAAGCTATGAACTTTTTATAATTCACTAACAAACATCCAAACTATCACATTTTTCAATAAGTATCATTGGTGTTATAGCCACGGATCCGAAAACTATAAAAAACTACAATAACTACGTCATTCAACAAGTGAAGGGTGACCTATTTTTGAAGCAATAATTGTTTCGTTGTTTTAGTAAAAAATAGGCCAAAGACAATGACATTCTCAATTAGTTCTAATCTATCTTAGTGAGGTAGAATTGAAGCAAATTGCGAGAATGGATAAAAGTTTACGAAAAAACTGGCACGAGCATGTTGGATCTTACTCAGTGTAGGGTTCCGGAGCCGCTGCCGTATAAAAATCCGATTTGTATAATTGCACCAGGAGAAGAGCGTATGTTAATGGCACTTACGCCCTTTTGTTGAGAAAGGCAGTTTTGCGCAATAACTCAATGACGGTATATGCGATCATTTTTGAAAGGTACTTGTTTGATTTTTTTCATATTTTTTGGTCACACGGTTCAAAAATAAGGGGACGCAATTTATGCAACTTTCAGAGCGATTATTTCCAAAAATATTCACTTGGTTAAAAAATATATTAAAAACCTTAAAATGTTTTTAAAAGACCTGTCGAATGATGTGCCACACGTTGATGTTTGTTCAATTTTTTTTTTAGCTTCTGTTAAGTGTATGGAGTGCCCCCCCCTAAAAATAATGATTTTTATTATTTAGCTATCAAACTAAGTAGCGGCTACTACAAGACACATTTTCACCAAATTTAATCAATATTCATTGGGTAGTCTGTCATAAGGACAGACAGACATATAAACGAACAGGACGAAATTATAAGGGTTCCGTTTTTTCCATTTTGGCTAGGGAACCCTATAAAAACCATTTACGACTATAATAAGACCGCAGTTTTATATTTAGAATAGAATATCATTTATTGCGTCAAATATGGGAGGTACATAGATGTTACAATATATTTGTTCCACACATTTGGTCGGTAAATATACAGCGTGAAACAGGCGATTTAAATATAAATTATCGTATTAAGTATTTTAAATTATAATATATTACATTAAATTAAATTTAATGTATATATTTATTTATATAATATTTGATTTTAACTGATACCTCACAGATGTCCCTGATTGTACATGGTAACCTAGAAAAAAATCGATTGTTGTGAAAAAAAAGGAAATTTAGGGTCACCTAAGTTACCTACACCTTGAAAGTGCCGTCAATATTTCGAAAAAAAGTTATAAATGATGACCATTACCACTTGTTGTTATTAGTTAGAAGACATCATGATGTGCATTTGTATTTTCTTGCACAAATAAAGTGGCAAAAAGCAGCCAAAACAAAAATATCAAAATATTATGTGCACAAAACCATACACGTGCCACAAAGCCTTTATCTATGTTTAAAATACCTAACCGGAGTTTCATCAAACCATGTTATTATCCATCTACATTAAGCAAGCTATTTTTCATAAAACCGCATCCAATGACTGCCTCTGTGGCGCGGTGGGAGTGTTTCCGACTGCTACGCAAGAGGTTGTGGGTTCGATCCCCACCCAGGATAAAACTTTGTGTAATGAGCACGATAGTTTATTCTGTGTCTGGGTGTTATTTATCTATAATATGTATGTATTTAGAAATATATAAGTATGTTTATCAGTTGTCTGGTTTCCATAGTACAAGCTCTGCTTAGTTTGGGATCAGGTAGCGTTGTGTGAGTTGTCCCAAGATATTATTATTATCCAATTAGGTTCGTCCTTATTCATTGATAATTATTATAAAACATACAGTTTTACGTCAGGAGTTTCTAAATCGAGGATAAGTATACTTAGTGCACTTTACTAACGCTATTGCAGCGCTAGTAATAATAATAATCTTTATTTCTATAACATAGTACAAGTTTGTTCGATTCAGTTTGGCTCATTATAATGTGGTACAACAAGCCTACGGCAAATTGTATGTTCAAGAAAAACATAGTAGGTAAGAAAAGTGATTTCACTATAAAAAAAGTTTAATCAAGTAACTATAATAATATAATAATAATAAAAACTTTTATTTAACACATAAATACATAACTTTTACAATACAACCAGCATTAATTTGAAGTAAGTACAAAATTTAAAGTTACTTTAAATAGACCCTGTCACTCAAACTAGGCTGAGAGGCCTGTATCTTGAGAGGCAGTGTTCGACCGTGCTAGCCAGTGTGCTAGAATTCAATTGTGTGTTGTGCTAGGATGTAGTTGTGAGTTATGCTAGAATGTGGTTGTCTGTTGTACTAGAATGCAGTTGTGTGTGTGTGTGTGTGTGTTTGGGTGTGTGTGTGTGTGTGTGTGTGTGTTTCCTATGTATGTCTGGTGGACGGTTTTTATACGTAGTAAGATAACAAAGATTCGGTCTTGGTGTAGTCTTGAAGAAGTAGTCATTCTTTTAATATTTCTTTCTCAGTATTTGTATGTATATGTGTGTGTGTTTGTAGTAAAGTGGATGTCTCTGGTGGGTAATTCTCATTGAGAATTACGTTTCTTATCGTGAAAACAAAAAGTCATTACTACAAGAGAATGCCTTTGGTGGCAAAGGCATCAACTTTTAGTAATGATGTTTCGTTTTAGCGCCTTCGTAATTTGGACACAGGACGCAAATTTTAGACCTGAATTGTTTCGAATAATGGCTTCGTTCTAAGTTTCGCAGTAACCTCAAATTTAAATTGAAACTTCATTACTAAAAAGCACCCCTCTTCTTAGAGAGTTGATGGTAATCTAGCCTATTTTTCAGCTACTCGGTCTTACGAATTTTGCACGTATTCCTAAAGATATTTTCACAGATGCGAGACTGTGAAAATAATGACTGCTCAGTTCTAACTACAAAAATGGTTGTCTGTAAAGTCGGTTTACGGACGATAATTTTATGTGATAACGTCATATGAAAACATTGATGACATTGTCATAAACAACCATGCCTGTGACAGCTTTGGTGGGCGCCCGACGACGGCCGCAATATTTCAGCCTATCAGCAGGCAGAACGTGACGGATCGTGACATTTTTTCGTGCGTGCAACTAGTCATCTATTTATAAGACGTTATCACGTCAAAAGATTATGATAGACTAGCTGTCCCGCGCAACTTCGTATGCGTAATTTTTCCCCGTTTTCGAAACATTTCTCGTCGCTTCTCCGCTCCTATTGGTCGTAGCGCGATGTTAAATAGCCTATAGCCTTCCTCGATAAATGGGCTATCCAACAAAAAAGAGTTTTTCAAATCGGACCAGTAGTTCCTGAGATTAGCGCGTTTAAACAAACAAACAAACAAACAAACTCTCCCGCTTTATAATATTAGTATAGATACAACTACCCGAAAAGCTTAAGATTTTTATATTGCCTCTTGAATCTTGACAGATCACCCAGAAGTAGGTACCTCGTAATGGTACACGTGTAATGGACTATAAAAGTCAAAAATAGGCCAGCTCGTCCTAATTGTTCTGTCCAAACAAACCGATCTTCAAAGCACCCAAAAGTAGGGCTCGATGTAAATAAAAACACACACAAAAAGTACCAGAACTCAGTGACGAGTTTCCTAGAAAGACATACGCTATCATGACAGAAGAGTTGCCATGTCAATGAGATGAAGGAGATTGTACCTAAAATTTTAGGTTTTAAAACGCCGAACTAAATTTCTGACTTTATTCATGCCTAGCTTTTTCCAGTGACTTCGGCTGTGTTGCTTGGTTTTTGAAGCCCATATGCACTAATCTATTATAGTACTAGTAGGCTGCACTGGCTATCGCCGATACCAAGACTTTCATTTTATATTGAGATGTTAATGAGTGAAGTGAGTTATCATGTTCTTTCTTGCCGATGTATACATTTTATGACGGTAATTTGACAAAATCAAATGGAATCTATTCTTCTTCTTCTTCTTCTTCTTTGAGTTATGGCAATCTAGCCGTTTTAACGGCTAATTTCTGCCAGTGTCAAGTATTTATGCGCTTAATACAAGCACAAAGTCTCGTGCTTACTCAATAATCACGTATTCAAATCATTTTTTACAAGTTAAACTCGGAGCTGTAAAAATAATGGCCGGTTAGTTTGCCGCCATTTTTACAACTCCGAATCTATTCTTGTGTAGCATGGATAACAAGGGTAATTTGCCATTAATGTCAAAAAAGTTGACAGGACGGTCATTCAATTCGGCATTTGAAATTGCTGTCACCTTAGACGTCGTAGTCAGTCTAGTCTATTATACTAATATAGGTCGGTACCTTTAAGTTATTCCGATATCTGTGTAATAGTACATTATGATATAAGTGCGGTAAGCTGAAAATTACAGAAAAGAAAGTAGGGGTTGTAATTATCAAAGCGCACGTATGTCATACGACGGTTTACGCCTGCACAAAAAAGATGAAAACAATATCCCCTACATCTAATATATAAAATTCTCGTGTCACAGTTTTCGTTGCCATACTCCTCCGAAACGGCTTGACCGATTTTGATGAAATTTTGTGTGCATATTGGGTAGGTCTGAGAATCGGACAACATCTATTTTTCATATCCCTAAGAGTTTGTTTGTTTGTTTGAACGCGATAATCTCAGGAACTACTGGGCTGCACTGAAAAAATATTTTACTGTTGGATAGAGCCGATTTATTGAGAAAGGCTATAGGCTATATAACATCACGCTACGACATATAGGAGCGGAGCAGCAATGATAAATGTTGCAAAAACGGGGAAAATTTACGCATACGAAGTTGCGCGGGTCAGCTAGTAGATAATTATATAATTTCATGCAGTCGGAGGCACTTTACTAAGTTCATCGAGATTCATTAATGCCTCCGACTGCATGAAATTATATAATTATGTAGGGGATCTTATTTTCATCTTTTTTGCGCAGGCGGGTTTTTTTAATTTAAAATTTATTTTTTTATTTAAGGCAAATGCTCAAAAACAGCTAGTATTACTAATAATGTAAATTAATATTTTTGCGTTTTGTTACAGATAAATCGTTGTAATTTATGTTCAAAATTAATTAAATTAAAGAATTAAATGTTTATTTATTACATTTTATCTCCCAAAGTTAATTTTATTCATTTATTGTTGACCACTTTTCTGACATAAAAACTCTTTGCTAAGATTTAAAAAAACCGTTCGTTTTAGACGGAGCATCTTGATAAACCGTGCGTTTTACATTACACTAACACACAAGTACGTAATGATATCTCATTACGATATTGAAATTGGTGAAATAAGATACCTCTTACGAGCAAATGTGTTATAAACTATTTTACTGTAAAGTTTTATATCAAAATCTATATAGAAGTTTTGTTACCGTAACACCTCGCCGTCAACTGTTCGTGAGCTAGACACGAGGCGAGGCGATTACGTTACGAATCCGATTAGTGTGCGCTGCAACACGGAGTTTCATACAAAGAGTACTGAACGGCTCGAGTTGATACGGTGCCGATCCCTTTCTGAGTTGATCAGTGTGCTTTAATCTTTATAAGTACTTAATATTAATAGCTTATGCCCGTGATTTCGCTTGTGTTAAGTTTTTCGTACTCGTGATACTTACACACATTGTTTATTTGCACCTAAGCGGAGCAGAACCAACGCAGGAGAAAGAGCGCC
This sequence comes from Herminia tarsipennalis, assembly GCA_945859575.2. Taxonomy (NCBI): domain Eukaryota; kingdom Metazoa; phylum Arthropoda; class Insecta; order Lepidoptera; family Erebidae; genus Herminia; species Herminia tarsipennalis. The sequence continues at coordinate 2,185,549 of OX243843.2, read as the reverse complement.
TTTGAGGCGGTTAATGAAGAGTTACAATGATCACTTTGCAATTACATATATACAATTTAAAAAATGTATTTCTGAAAAACTTTTTGACATTTGTTTGTAATTTACATAATAACTGTCTCCATATCGCATGTTTAGACGTAGAGTATATAGGTAAATCTTATTTGTTAAACTTTGCTTGTTTTTAAATTTTTCTGTAATGTATTATTTTGTGGATAACGGTGCTGGTTGCGTAATTACCTAATTGTTTTATAAGAAATATTGTTAGTCTTATGCATGATTGCGCAATTGTTTGTTACCCTGAAGAAATAAAAATAAATAAATAAATTGGTGAAAAGATAGGATTTTTGGAAGCCCAACGCTTCCAAAAATCCTATCTTATCACCTATCTACATAACAAAATAAAGCTTTCTCCAGAATTTTAGCTCTGTAGGTCTATAGATTTGCGCAGGGATGACATATACACTTTTATTGACTGATGATCCGGTGACTAAATAAATGGTTGTCTGTAATATCGGTTTACTGTCGATAATTTTACACGATAACGTCATAAGAAAACATTGATGACATTGTAATAAACAACGATGCTTATGACAGTTTTTTTATTTTTTCCAGTTATATGTAGGTATAGCATGTTGCTGCAATCGCCAAAACATTAATGACATTGTAATTAATAACCATGCCAAGACAGCTTCAGTGGACCCGTGCGCATGAGCCCGTAGGCCGTCATTCGCGTTGCTTAGCAACCAGTTAAAAAAGTGACTGCTTAGCAATCAACCAATGACGTGACCGTTGCTACGTGACACTTTTTCGTGCGTGCACCGTGTCATCGATTTATAAGACGTCAAAAACATTGATAGTTTTGACGTTTAATGATCCTTTTATTTATAATATTGTATTTATTTAAACCCTATATTATAGCAAACAAATCACAAATAATGAAATTAAAATATTAAAAACCAGATGCGCTTTGTCAGAAAAACGTAAACAATTACCCGAAACACATCTAATAAAAGCAAATTTGACTTAAACAAACGGCGAGATACTGAAAATTTAATATGCTTTCCAAAGCATACCTCATGTTTGTAAAACAAATGAAATAAAAAAAATTCAACGCCACGTTAATTACATTTTCTTTCTTTCATTGTGTTATTAGTTATTACGGACAGTTACAGTCGGTATTGATCGATGTTTGTACTCTATGTTGAACGGTACTTTATGGTTTACTGTTGCGAAGAATACTGGCCGTTTTGAGCCATTTATTCACTGATAATTAATTGTTTATAAATACTGTTCATATTGCACAATAAGTTAGTGTTTATGAAACAAATTAATGTTACCTAAAAATACAACAAATTTTCTCACATTTAGGTTTCTATTCACCAAAACCAACTGAACAGGTTTCCTTCAAACATATCTGATAAAACCAGCATTCTAATATTAATCATTGGAAGAGTACCTTAGTGGTAAAGCATCGGATTCCCAATCCAGAGGTAGCGAGTTTGAATTCCACTATACTACTGTCACGCGACGTAAACCCAAACTCGAGATAAGCAATTTAGGTTAACTGAAGGGGTTAACAAGATTGTTAATAATGTGCGACCCACGATGCTGGCATACTTAAAAAAAAAAAATTAAATGGCGCTACATTTCCACAGAAAGATGGAATGATTACTTATAAAAAAACTGATGACTCCTGCTTTGTGGGCTTTCGATGCCAAATATAAATAAAATTGTCTTTGCTAACATTAGAAGGCACTCAATAGGTCGTTGCCCCGCCATTTCACCTGCAATAAGAACGAGGTACAAAAAGAAAAGCGATAACCATAACAATACTCAATTTAGGGAAACAGATACAAACTGAAATGGTTATCTTCACAAAGGGAGAGATATCCTGATTTAAAAAAAAGAACTCATTACTTTTCAAACGTCGCGATAGAGGGTCCTACGTGCCACTCAACCAATCTGAAGCGATCTGTTCTAACGAAGCCTACAATTGAGTAAGAAACAATTCAACCGAACTGGAAATAATAAAGTCGACCCGTTTAAGTCGTCCTATTACAGAGGTGTGTGACGGAATGGCGTTCTTCGCGCGAACAATAAACTGTTCATAGAGCAAATTGCGAGATGGAGGGAAATTTACCACGAATCATTTTTAAACTTGCGCAATTTAAAATAGGGTTCAAAGTCAAGCGGTGAATTCGAAAGCACCTGTGACGTTTAAGGCGTGCCATAGACAACTGACAGCTTCCGTCAGTAATCAGGTCACGTTCCTTTTTTGAAATGCGCGCGGTTGTCGCGTTCGATTCAGCCTAGAGAAATTCTATCGTGTGTGAGGTTGCTTTGTGCGCCTTGTATAGGCCAGCCCGAAAAAGATTTCATTGTGCCCTAAGGCCAGTCCAGCACTTAACGATACGCATTGGACTAAAGCTCGACGATGTAATTTGACCTAATAGTAGCGGGGATGAAGTGGAGGCTTTCATTTGCTTTATTTTTTATAAAATACTCGTCTTACTCGGTTCTCCATTTTCCGTGCCACTGATTCCATCTCGCGGTGACACAATAGCTGTGAACGATTATGGACGTGGAGCGGAATGTCGCGGAGTATAATAGAGGCACCGCTCTTGAGGCTCCAGAGGTTCAGTAATTGTCTAATTTTCGTCTTTTCTGCTCAAATGAACACTGAGAACAGTTGTAGGAATAACATTTTAAGAAATAGTTTCTGAATTTCCTCATGGATATTTTATTATGAATTGACTGAATTGGTATAAGATTCTTAAACAATTTGGAGTTGTTTTGCTGATTATAAACGTTGAAATAATTTTAAATTAAACCAGTAGATAGTTAGTAGATTAATCTAATTACTGATAAATACGTTAGAATTGCGTGAAAATTAAAAAGCAACTTAAATAAACATTTTAAATACAACAATGTTTTTAATGCCATTAGGTGCTGGTGTGTAATAAAAACACAATGATGTAGGTAAACTATGCTGAGCTATTCTGTTCCGCTTCTTTTCTGGCTAGTGCTAATGACATAATTAAGGCAAATTATGTCAAATGAATGACGCTCGATTTTTATAGAACGGATGACACACAAACTGAACTTCCTTCAACAAAATTAGCACAGCATAGATAATAAACTGTTACTCATTCTTTCCAAAAGATTTGTTTTCACTGTTTCAATTAACTTGTCAGTGAACCAAATGCGTTTTGAATTTGGAATAAGTGCAATGACATACATGAGTGTGGCTGTTTGAGTTGCATACCTTGGCGTTCATGGGTGTGAGTGAATATAGTTTTTTAAAGTGGGTCGTCTGTCATTCACGTCATCCAATTATTTCTGCCAAATATGGCGGGCTTTTTGATATTTGGAGACTCCTTATTATCAATAAGAATGTGGTGGAGGCAATTTTGTTTTTAACATGAAGTTTATCCCTAGCAGTTTTTATTTTGGGATCTGACATATGTAGATACTTTGCGCCCTTATACTGATGATTAGCTTTAGCCTGCGGCTTTGCTTCTACTAAGATTGTTCACGCCCTTAGAGCTAGACAAGAAAGGTTTTTGCAGTCCATAGCTGGACGTCAATCTCTCCCAGCGTCAAAATGAAAATCTCAAAACTTAAAACAGTACCTAACATAAAATTTAACACGTTCATAATGTGACATTGTCAAACTAAAGAGGTTATAACCTCTTTGGCTCGAACCTAATACTCCTCCGCAGTTTAACAAGGCCACTATATAACTAGAAGATGGCATATTAAGTAATAACTTTTGGCTCAAGAATTTCAATAGTGTTAAAATAGTGAGGGGTTAAGTGTCTGGATCTTGCCTTCATTTTACTTTTGCAGCTTTAAAGGGTTGGTTGAAGTTTATGTGCTTTTAAAAAGGAATGTTGTTAGTTTGTCTATGGTTAATTATAGACATGTTAGAATTTTAGATTCGTTTTTTTCGATTAATGGGAATTATGTACTTATATAGTCTGCAAGTAAATAGATTTTTATTTGCTAAAAGAAAAAAACTCAAGAAACAGCTGGAACTTTAAAATCATATTTTAGTATTGGGATTGCCACTTCGGATTACGTACAATTTTAGGTGTTTTGAAGTTTACAGGGTCATCAAGTTAATGATTAAATTTAAAAATGTAGGCACCTAATTAAAATTAACTAATAAAAAATATCTGGCAAAAGTAATGAACACTGAATTCTCACTTCTCTTTTCATTTTTATACATTACAATATTTTTAAAACTAGCAAAATTTGTAAGTACCTACATATATTATTGTCTTCTAGGTGTTCCATGTCCTAATTGCTAACATTATGTACAAACTTGGATAGCCAACTAATTTCCAACTTTTTCAACTCTACCCTAAGTTGAAATCTTTCCTTTATATAAAGTAGTAAATAAAACAGTGCGGTGCTAAGTTGCAAATCTACAGTAATCCTTCAAGCGAGCTCAAAAAGTCAGGAATACAAAGGATTTAAAAACCCAAGCAGCGTCATATTGCGTGCCCTGGGATTTCGTGCACACACTCGAGTTTCAGAATGAAGCCGGACCACAAACTTCGCAATGTATTGTGTTACTTGCTAACTTTGTACTAGGAATGTGCTTTGATTTACTGCTATCGATAGATTAATAATGGCACAGTAGAATCCGTTTATTATGACTCCGCCAATTGACCGACTGCCTATTATGACGTAATTACACAACGAAGTTTAGTTCTCATACAAAATCGGATATAATGACTTCGCTTACATGTCACTTATTAAGACCCATTATTAATATGTTTTCTCCGTTTATAGTGATCGACGTGATTCTTTACAGCTTCGGCAATGTTCGTTGATTCCCGACGACGTTCGGCACGTGGCTTGTTTTTGTTGTGAATCTCATTGAGTAATTGACATTGTTTTTAGTATCTTATGTAAAAAAATGTATTTTATTAAGTAAAAAATATACATACAATACATACCTACATGTATTACACGCAATTTTATTTTGATTTAAAACAAACAACGGGCAACGACGCGGGTGCATGTGCGTGCATGCGGCCACAATACAAGAGCATTAGCTACCAGTCACTGACTTGACTGCTTAGCAACCAATCAATAACGTGACCGTTGCTGCGTGACACTTTTTCGTCCGTGCACCCCGGCATCTATTTATAAGACGTTATCACGTCAAAAAATGATTTTAATACGAAAAATGAAAATAAACAAGATCTATAGTGATTAACTGCAATTCACGCCATTTCTCACACAATGTTATGATAATGCTAACTCATTACTAATCAAATTTTAATCTGATTATATCGATAGCCATGTCAACCTCTTATTAATTAACACTGGTCACATCCTAGATGTGTTTAATTTAATTTAAAGTAATAGTATTTAAAATTAACAATTTAAAGATGCTAACGAAATTTCCTTCTACCAAAAAATTACGCTTCATTTTCGATAGCGACACTATCGATATATCATCAACACTAAGTTACACATAGTTGTATGTGTGTATGTGTGTGTTGTCAAATGTTATGGAAGGCCGATGACCTATATGAGGGTGTGGTTGCCGCGAACAATGTTTGTCTTGTATCGGTTGTGGATTTGATTCCCGTGTGACGTTTGTGGTTATTACTGATCTGTTTCGAAGTTCCGTCTCTTTGTATTGAAACTATCTTGGTGTGGTGTCTCAAGGTATTATAGGTAATATTGTCGAAACTCATTGGGGAATTATTATAAGTTTTCAATTGATTTATATCATATTCATTAGATAACAAGATATAACAATTATTACAAATGTTTACTTAAATGTCTAGCTTAATACTTATGCCTAGGAAAACCTGTGTATCAGGCGATTAGTAAAAACAACAATAGCCACATTTTAAAAACAAATAAAAATATAAAGTTAGCAAAGTGAGTTATAAAAATTAAAGATACCTACGAGTATAACATTAGACAACACTCGGTATGAGTAATTGTCGTAGGACATTTCAGTTTAATTTTTATATAAACAGTAAACAGAGATGAGGGACAATTTAAGATGAAAAATAAAAAAAAAAAATCTAAATTTTTTATTCACTTAGGATGCTAAACAACTTTTGTGATACGGCGGGATTCTACATGTACAATTGTACATGTAATGCCAAGTTCGCAAACAATAGGTAAAGCCGGAGAAAAGAACCTGGCAATAAAAACTCGCGGCCACTCTTTTCAAAATGCCAATTTTACAATGTTTGAATGTTTATAAACTTGATATGGGGGTAAGGTGCTGCGACTAATATACTATAGACCATGTTAAAGGACTGATGCAAATTGTATTATCAAAAAGTTGAAACATGAGATAAACTAAAATCAGCCTTAGTGGGTACAATATAGTAGCTACTTACAACAAAGGTAAAAACTATATGTGCTTTAATATTGGCCAAAGTACTTGTAACGAATGATTAAATATAAAATATTAATTCTGATATCAAAAGGAAGACAAGAATGGCCTTTATTCATCACGAAGAATCTTTACTTACAAAAGTCAAATATGCTCTTAATCAATGTGACTGGATGGATTCCCATCATGTGATGCTTCATTCTGATTCTGTCACTGATCTTGAAATGATTCAATAATCGATCTTAGGTATCTATTAAAATATGAAGCCGACTTAGGGCTCGGATACAAATGCCGGTGAAACATAACAGCAGCGTGCATGCTGCACAACATGGGCATACCCAGGGGTGGGAATTTAGGGGATTGAAACCCCCCGTTTTGAAAAAAGGTAGGTACACATTTGGCCAGTGTTGAGCCAATTGTACCACCTACCAAACTCTCCTGAAATAACGAACTCCCTCCCCCCACACCCCCTCGAAAAATGAACCTGGGTACGGCCATGCTGTGCAACTTACTACTGCCAGTAAATCGAAATAAGAAAAAAAAATCGTAATCAGATTTAGGATGCCAGCTAGCATATACACATGACTGCCTGACTGCCTGCCGGCCTGTGGGTCTAGTGATTAGTGACCCTGACTGCTAAGCCGGAGGTTGGAGTTTCGATCCCCACCCAGGAAAAACTTTGTGCGATGAGAACGATGGTTTATTCTGTGTCTGGGTGTTATTTATCTATAATATGTATGTATTTAGAAATATATAAGTACGTTTATCAGTTGTCTGGTTTCCATAGTAGGTACAAGCTCTGCTTAGCTTCGGATCAGTGGGTCGATTCACGTATTTAAAGCAGTGCAGTTGCAGTTAAGTTTCTTCTTTTATATACTTGTAACTTTGGGATCGAACTCAAATACGTTTGCGTCGAGTATGCGTCTCGAGAGCGCAATAACGACATTTTAGTCGATCTTAAAAACGCTTGCGCACTGTGCGCAAGCGTTTTTAAGATCGATCACAAAGTTACAAGAATACGAAAATGGCCGTTTTAATCGCAACGGAACTGAAACTGCACTGTTTTAAATACGTGAATTGACCCGCAGATAGTATTGTATGAGTTGTTCCAAGATATTATGATTATTATGACAATTAGGTAGCATGTGCTAGAAGCTGTTATGCCATTGTGTTAGCTAAAGGCATGTACCCATAAACTTATACCTTCCGGTCTTTACTGTTAAAATAGGATTAAGAACGTTTTCTGCCGGTCTTCTGTTATGAAGTTTGTTTAACAATTCAAAGAATAAACTAGTTTTCTATTCAATTTGACATCCCCATTAAGTATATTTACATATTTATTGAGACACTCTCAACCCTATTTACCTCACTTATAAAACAAGGGGAAAGATATGCTTTATGAAGCTTTATTACAACGATTTGAGCAATAATTACGGTAGAACAGACCGCTCTCACTGCGGTACTAAATTGTAAATTGGAACGTCATTATTGCCGTTGTAATTTGTATTTAATTGCTATAAGCTCATGTTTTTGCTTTATCCCTTCTTTTTATGTATATGTGTGGTTGGTATTATGTGGGATTATTAATATTATATTTAATACTAGTGGCCCGCGCGACTTCGTCTGCGTGGAATTTCCCCGTTTTTGCAACATTATTCATTGCTGCTCCGCTCCTCGATTCTTCCTTCCTTGAGGTAAATGAAAATACTGTCTTTAACTATTTATGTTTTCATTTTATTTGTAAACGAGGAGTTGAAAAAATGTTTCAGCAATTGTTTTAATATTATCTAAGATAAACCAAAGTTCTCCGATCTCACAGTAATCAGAACCCAAATATGACAACCAGACAACGGAAAAATATTTAGATAAATTACACCCAAACACAGAGTAAATAATTTATTCGAGGTGGGAATCGAACCCAGGAACTCTGCCTTAGCAATCAGGGTCACTAGCCACTTGATCAGGAGGCTAGTAAAAAAAAGTTGAAAATAAATATTTTTATTGTTACTGAATCACAACTATTTACTCTTCAGACTAAATTCTATCCCCGGCCCGTTTATCTCTGGAATTTATTTCTCTAAGTCTGGCTGAACAATTTGAAAGAAAAACATTCCTTAATCCCTTCTCTCTGGATGAAACCCTCTTTAGGGTGAGTGTAGACTATTGGGACAATAGGCGGGATTTTTATCTTCGTAAGCGAGAGGTCGCGGGTTCGAATTCTACCAATTATACTACCGACGTAAACCCACTCCTAACACAAGCAATTTCGCTTAAGTGGGGGGGGGGGGGATAACAAGGTTGCTAGTAATGTGGGGCCATATTCTTTTATCAAGAGGAAAGTGAGTCCAGACCCGGTTCGCCAACTAACTAACAAATGACGATAAATTTTGGTATATCTACTTGGCTGAGAAGGAAACCATTGTTAGATTATTGGATAATAATTGTAAAGTAATAGGTACTTTCCTAGATCTCAGCAAAGCGTTCGACACTGTGTCGATTCTGCTTTTGCTGAACAAAATGGAGGCTTTGGGCATTAGGGGTGTAGTTCTGGATATATTCCGTATCTATATGACTCATCGGAGCCAGGAAGTTAGGTTAGGAAATGTAGTATGCAACAGTGCACGCCTCTCTCTCGGAATACCTCAAGGCAGTGTTCTAGGGCCAACTCTGTTCCTAATCTACATTAACAATGTATGTTTAATGAACCTGTCTAATTGCAGGATAATATCTTATGCAGATGAAACTGTCATAATAACCTACGGCTCAAATTGGGATCAAGCACGCCACTGAGAGGCAGTTGTATGCGATTCAAGTCATAATAAAAAACATTCAGATTTAGCTTATATACACCGTATCAATAGGTAGAAGATCAGTAGTTTGCAATATCGTACCTCACCGGTCGTCACTGGTAAGACGACAATATTACATTACCTTTCCTCGTATTTACAACAAAATAAATAAAATACTTCAAATTTTCATACTTACCTTACACAAATATGAACTGCCGTCAACACTTGGCTTTTTTCTCCCAACTATAGGGTTACGGAAGATTTGCTGAAATAAAATACATTCCTACGCACTCGCATAATACGTTTATACATTCTTACACACACAAACCCCAAGCTCACACAAACACACATACACTCACACACATTATTTACTTATAACGATTGTTCTTCGTCCATTTTTTTTTTATTTTTACCTGTTTAATTTTAAACTTTACTATTTTTCTTTTGTTCTCTTATTGCTTATTGCATGTTCTTGTTGGCATAAACCTTTTGTATATGTAAGGAGAAGGTACTGTCTTCTGTAATACATTGTATACTATCACAGGAGGCAGGGTAATCATATATTTCTGTGCTTGTCCATTTATGTCAATAAAATTTGATTATTATTAATATTAATCTATACATTTTATTTTATACTACAATATATGTACATATTTGTATTATACAATAAAATATTTTTGCATCAGTTTTGCGTACGTTTTTCACATCTTCCGCAGTTCATAGTGTGTACATTCCTCCTTATTTCTTATAACCAGTGAAGGAACTAAGCTGGGATTAACTTAGGTTCCACAGCACTAAGTTTGGACGGAAAACCCAATAGTATTTGACATTTATATTGACAGGGTTAAGTCCAAATTCAGTCCACGTACGCGGCCTAATTTTTGATGTTCTAAATAACATTTCTTAGGGATTTCACAGTTGCCATTTTTATCCTTGAAGCAAAAATGGGACGTTATAAGGGTCTGTGGCGTCGTAGCTATTAAACGGATGTACCGATTTGCACACAGTTTATAAATTGAAAACTCATAATATTGCTCATTGATTGATTTACATTTTTTTTTAAAGACGACTCCCGCTGTGTCGGTTACGGCTTGTACCCTACAAGCCCTGCGTCATGGGGGACTTTACAAACATACAAGTCACGGACACAAAGTACACCCAGACTCGGAACAACAATTTGTGGATTACACAAAGTGGTGTCCCATGTGGGAATCGAACCCACGACCTCTTGCGTAGCAGTCGGACACAATCGCACCGCGCCACAGAGGCAGTATATATTGTATTCATGTTACATAAAAAAACTGTAGATCATTAGCTTTTTATATTGTTGTTATGTTTTGGGTTATTTAGGATTTTGCGCAAAATAAAAAACATTTTCACATAAACGAACCCGGTTGCGGGATTTGTACAACATTTTAATAAATGTTTTTTTTCTTGTTTCAGGTAATGTTCTTCAATCCAGATTATTTAACCAAATTGCTAAACAATAAACATCTGTCAACTATTCTACAATCAGGTACCTACATAATACATTAAGATAAAAAATCAGGTCTCTAGCAATTTTACTCCAATCCCTAAAGGTTAGAATTTTCCAACGGTCCCAGGTTCGATAAGGGCTGTATATTCTGGGTCGCCGTTGTTAACATATTTAAGGGAGAGTGTTCAGGGCTCCGACAATCAAGATAAACCGATTTCGCAAACATCTGTGATATCGTAACACAAAAGGGGTGAAAATTCGCGGAATTGGTTCCAGTTTTTGATTTCTTATTGTTTTTTTATTATTAAGTTCAGAGTTGTCTATTGGCTATAGATAGCATTTTGAAAATCCATAGAGGTTTTCGATAGCTTTAGATTTTTGATAGAATAAAAAATGAATGATAAATGATGAAATAAACTTAATCTGTTTATGCTTCTATTGGTGTTAGGCGAGGATCCAGGAAGGGGGGGTGCAATTGCCACCCCCCCCCCCCAGCCTCAACAAAACACTTTTTTTTGGAAATTTAGATAGGCACTAGACCCGTGTGTTTTAATAATCTTAAGTATGAATTCTAGCCCCGCCTCAAGTCAGTGAAAAAGTACCCAACTCTAGCGATATCTATTGTTTATGCTATTTGTAGTATCGCCACTCTAATCTATTGATACCTATTGATTACAGAAACGATTATTATTGCAATAGGAGATCAATTTTAAAGGAGAAAACCCACTACTTTCCCTAGATCTGTAAATTCCAATGATTTAAATAATCAGGGTGTTTAGTATACCTACAGCCAAACGTATAATATCATAAAATTAGTCATAATAAATTAATCATAAATACCTAGAGTTGTACCCTTTTACTTTAGCATTTATTAGTAATTTTTAAGGATTTAATTGTTGGCAACATTGATTTGCATTTTTGGGTGCACACAACATTGCAATTGCATGTCAATTACTTCCGTTCAGACTTTATCATCACACTGCTAACTCAGTGACTAAATTGCTTTTAACAAAATTACAATTACAAGAATCAAATGTCTTTACGTACACAGGGAGTGTAATCAACACAACAATCGAAAAAGACCGAACACCCGTTGTTGAAAAAGAGAAATCTGCAACAAAGGAAATTAGACAGGCACTTCTGGACCCTTTGTCTGTAATAGGTATTACGCTTTCACAAAGTCAAACTTCGACATGTATTTCGTCTCTACACGAGGCATCATTTGGACAGGAATTATTGGATCATCATTTGATCCAATAAAAATATCGATACCTATATCAACATAATACTATTTACCTTCCCCCTCCAGAGTAGCTGTTTTAAGCTGCAAGGGTAGACTAAAATGATATGCACCCTTCCTCTCACCCTGTTGTACGTGCTCAACTTAAATCTGGCACTGAATACCAGTCAGGGAATACTGGACTTGACTGATAATGGACTTAAAAACTCTCCCGATTTCTAGAAAATTCGCAACATTTCCTCATTTCAATATCGCAGTTATCCCCACGGATCGCTCTAATACCTTAATCCCCATAATCTCTTTATCCCCATTCCTATTGACAGGTTTACTAATAGATTATATTCGACAAAGTTGAGAGATTCGCGAGGATTATTTTAGACGACATTATAACAGGCTTTCTCGTTCATTTTAATTAAAGCATTGATTTATCTTTGTCTATTTAAACTTTCTATGCAGATATTTACTAACTTGAAATTGAGGAGTTTATGACGAAGGCATAATAAAATCAACAGGACTTTTTTCGCAGTGTGGAGTAGACACTCCAAAAAAGTCCTGTCGATTTTATTAAAGTAATTCTGCACACATAGATTATATGGATGTAAACTTTTACCTGCGAATAGATAAGGCGAATAATCAGTAGTTTTATTTATTTAATAAGTATTATGGAAGATCAACAGCAATTCAACAGGTCTACGACAATTTTTTAGCACTAGCTCAGCTAAATTCAAACCTAAATCTCTTTAATTCACCCAACCAACAATTGTTTGAAAATAATTCTGAAAAAAAAGGAATTTAGAAGGCAGTGAAGTGCTTATAAGAAGATGCTGCAACCCTGTTTGAAATCATCAAGTTTGAACACAGTAATGTTATTCAATAAACCAGTGTACCTATTTAATAAATATATCGAATGTAATACTTGTTAACAACATTATAAATCCCGAAACAAACATTTAGTGTGGAACATATCATGGAAATAAGCCTCGCAATAAACGTAACTGGTATACGACTGTGCTAACCAGACAGACAGACGGAATTTCATTACATCCACAACTATTCCCTTTGTACAATACTGAGTCTTTAACTATTCACTAAACGTATCATAGGTACTTTATTGTGAATGTGTGAATTGAATATATCCTACTAATATTATTAATGGGGAATCTTGTATGGATAGATTAAGCCAGTATGACTGAACGGTGTGCATAGGACCGAGGACATACCTCTGTATACTGGTACGCCCTCGGTCCTAAAATTTACGTCCATGGGTTCGAACTTCTTGTGCTTATCCAAAAATTAATTAGAATAGTTCGTAAATTTGAGAAATTTAACTAAACGAAAATTCATGAATTTCGTTTTAAAGAAAATGAGTAAGCCTGCAGGAGTAGCTGTCCCGCGCAACTTCGTCTGCGTAAATTTTCCCCGTTTTTGCAACATTTTTTATTGCTCCACTCCTATTAGTCGTAGCGTAATGTTAGATAACCTATAGCATTCCTCGATAAATTATGATTTACGATATATACTGATTTACGCAGACGAAGTTGCGCGGGACAGCTAGTTTAAACTATAAAGGTGAATAATCTAAGTTTAGTAGGTATCTAATAAACTCAATTATTATAATCACTCCGTCACCGTATTAAGAATAACCAATAATCTTCAAACCCTTTAAACGCTTCCCTGGCTCATTTGATACCTTTATAACAACATAGATCGTGATAATTTCATAACAATATAGTATATTAACGCACCCTTAACAACCCACGGGCTAAAATGTTGACTTGACAAAAATCCCGCTTAATCAGGGACCTTGGTATTAACCAACAGCGAAGAATACATACACCTACATGTCGACTCGCAGCTCAATAAAAAAACCACGCACACTTAAATGCGCATGTATGGACGATCTCTACGTAGGACAGTTTCGGTTGTCATTGGACCGAGATTTGTGGACGTATTCTTTAATGTGTGTGTGAGCCTATTTTCGCTCGAAGTAGGAAGCCGACCATTTAATTTGTGCCAACAAAGTCCCTTGTATTGCTTGCGAAAAGTTTGGTCGAACAATGAGATTAATACAGTAATTGTTGTCGGCCTTTTGTACCCTGACAACACACCTAATTAAATCTGAAGGGTTATGGATAGGGTTGTCTAATTTCGTTCATATATTTGTTGGTATTTTAAGCAATTTGGGAGGACTGAAATTGGGAAAATTGTTTGAGGAATTAATTTACAGAATATCGCATTGAAACTTGATGTTATTAAAGGCCTGGGTCTTATTCATATTGACCGTACGAGCGTGTAACGCGTGTTAAATCGAAATATAAAGTTTAAGGAGAACACGGCTCCGTAGAACAATATTCTAGTTGTCATAACGAATTGTTTTGACAGACATAATATAAGTGTCATCGCTCATTGTAGCAGCACTGGTCCGATTCAATATATTATTTGCCATTAAGGTGACAACTTTAAATTAAGTGCATTTTAAATTGACAAGACCCGCGACCAGGGTGCTTCCTGGTTAAAGTTGCTATGCGTATAGAGGCAGTAGTTGCCTTGGTCTTTTCTCCGGGTTTACTCATTTACTTGCAAACTTTACATATGAACATGACTTATCACAAGTGTTGTTTTGCTTTATACATGAACTAACACGGACTCCTCGCGGTTTCACCCGCGTTTTTCCCATTCCCGTGGGAATACAGGGATAAAAAATAGTCTAAAACATAGCCTATGTCACCCGGGGTTAGTGTAGCTTCCCAACGGTAAAAGAATTTTTGAAATCGGTCCAGGAGTTTTTGAGTTTATTCATTACAAACATACATACACAAACAAAAATACAAATCTATACTAATATAAAGCTGAAGAGTTTGTTTGTTTGAACGCGGTAATCTCAGGAACTACTTATCCGAATTGAAAAACTGTCACTGTTGGATAGCCCATTTATCGAGGAAGGCTATAGGCTATATAACATCACGCTACGACCAATAGAAGGAGGAGTAGCAATAAGAAATGTTGCAATAACGGGGAAAATTTACGCCGACGAAGTTGCGCGGGGCAGCTTGTATTAGTATAGATATAGATAAAGAATTTTGAATATGAATTTCACGCGTGAAGTGATGTTGTGACATTGCTATGTCGGAGTGGTGTTACAGGGGTATAACACCAATGAATCAGGGGACTCAGGAGCGACCTAGCAGATCGAGTTATCTAAGCAATGCTATCTCTGTCGATCCAAAGATAATTGACCGTGTTTTTTGAAATATACAATGTCACAATCCTCTGTGCTTCGGAGAGCACGTTACGCCGTCGGTCCTGCGCCCAATCTTTCTCCGGTCGTGTCCGATTTCCCCCCCATCGGGCTATAGGAGAATAGAGAGTGCACCTGTGTCTCTATTCTCCTATATCAAATTATATCAATACTAGCTTTCACCCGCGGCTCCGCCCGCGTGGATGTCGGTTATCGCGATAAAAACTATCCTATGTCCTTCCCCGGGACTCAAACTATCTGCATACCAAGTTTCATTTAAATCGGTTTAGCTGTTTGAGCGTGAAAGCGTAACAGACAGACAGACAGAGTTACTTTTACATTTATAATATTAAGTATGGAAGTATGGATTAGTATGGATAGTATGGATTATTTAAAGTGTTTTCGGTAAGAGAAAAAAATGATCATGCCATACACAATCATCATGTTGCGAACACGATCATTTTGTTTTTTTAGTCATAAACAAATGTATTTTTTTTAGTTTATGTCTGTCTTCCATCCGTGCTCTTTAACCGTCATTTAAAACATCATCGCACATCCCTAGAGTTGGTTGGTAACCCTATGACGCCCGGGCATGTCGCTACAAGGTTAAACAATGGAAAGAGGATGGGATTTTTAGAGCACTTTTAGGTTATTTTTAGCGGTTTCCTGTTCAGAATAGAAACGGTTTCATTATGTCTGTGTGGGGTTGGATAAAGTGTCTGGGATTTATGTTTAAGGGTTTTTTTTGGAATGTTGTCTGTTTATATTTCGTATGAATTGGTTTTGCTTAGGCAGGTGGGAATTTTGATCATCAAGGGCTCGAGGAGTTACTATAGGTACCTACTGATTAGCAATAGTGGCAGACCTACAATTTTAGTTTAGAAGACTTAAGCTTATAGGAAATCGACTGTGAGCTCTTCAAGTCAAACAGGGTTTTGTAGCCGAAACCGAACCTGAATTTTCGGCGTAGTCAATTTTGCCTAAACATCATTTTTTTTTAATGATAAAATACAATTTATTAATGGCGCATTATATGGTTTACCTTAAATATTTACTCGTGTTTTGTGGCGTCCATTACAGCAGCATTGGTAAAGGCTTCTAAAAAAATCGTTGTCTGTAAAGTCGGTTTACAGATGACAATTTTACGTCATAAGGAAAAAAAATAGTTACAATTGAATCGCATGTCGCTGCAATCGCCATTATACTTCAGCCTTTTAGCAGGCGGAACGTGACATTTTTTCGTGAGTGCGTCTTATAAATCGATGACCGAGTGTCATCGATTTATAAGACGTCAAAAAAAATCTTGAATGCTTTGTCAGTACCTATATTAAGTGTTATCTCTAACAAACCTTAAAGTTACCTTGAAACCATTAACATAACCATAAAACCCAGACATACACGGGTAATAAACTATAGAAAAATATCCTCAACAATGTCACATTAACCTGCTTGACCTCCAGACACTCATAATTGTGTGTCTAATGCAATATTTAATATAGAGGTTATGACTTGGCCACTATAATGTTTGCTTCTAATATTAAGACGTGGCGGTAATGTGTCAATATTGCTTTTACTTTTGATAGCTAATAATATAATAATGTTCTCTGAGCGATTTCTGTCGGACGTCTATTTTTACCCGACTGCGGAGGAGGGTGTATGTTAGTTTTAGACCAAACGCGTAAACCGATTTTGATGATTTATATGTCAATTGATTCGTATTAATCTTGCGAGTGTCACTAAAGACATGACAGTAATCAGAATTCAAAATGACGACAGCCAGACGCAATATTGTGGTAGAGAAAAAAAATAAAGCCAATAAACTATGTCATGTGGGGTATCATCGTGTAGGTATTTTAAAATCATGATAAGGTTTCTTAAATCACGTTTCACTTAAAATAACCGTTTAGAATATATAGCGATTTAAAGTTTGTTAAAAACTATTTTCACGCAAATTTTCGATAGTTACAGTTATTACGTTATGTTACGTCTTACTTAAGCACTAAAAAAAAAAAATATTCCGCCTGCTTAAAAAAGATTAAAACAAAGTAACCTTAAACCATGCAGTCGGAGGCATTTATGAATTCCAGTGAACTTACTAAAATGCCTCCGACTGCATGATTTAAGGTTATCTTGTTGTTTACCGGATAGGATGTATAAATTATAAAACACAAGAGTAACATAATAAATCTATTAATCGGTGAAGAGCTTCATAATTTTTGCCTTGAAAACATTTCCCTAGAAGGCAGTTTATTTATCTTAAAATTTCGGCTTTCTCCATCTAGGTGACTGGTAGTAATATTTCTAAAATCTGTTCATCTCCCCATTTGCTTGGATAGCAGTGAGTCACGAACCCATCATAACCGAAATCGAATCCCATACCAGAATTGTTAACATCGCGTATTCAGCAAAATCGTGTTTTGGAACCCACGTTTCCTGGAGAAGTCATTTTAGGTGACCGTGACCACGACTGGAACAGTTTGACTAAAGCTTCTCTAATACCAAGTCCTGATGCTATACATTATTTAGTATCCACTACAATATAGAATCAACTCGCTTTACCTACGCAGACTGCCAGGCAAGAGCCGAAGCCATACGAACGCGTCAAGTGGTCGGGTCAACCGCTTCATATAATTAGGATCATCGCCTCAACACGCCACTCTGATTGCTGACAGCAGCTAAGCTGAAACTAATTCTACGGGAAACAGCCGGAAAAGAAATCTGATTTCAATTTTAATCGATTTAAAGAAAGGAGGCTCTATTCCAATGTGATTTGATTTTCATGATCATGTTCTTGTTCTATTAAGACTTTTTGAGGTACTTATTAAATGAAAGAACTTATTATCTTCTGAGCTCGGCTTACGGAAAACGGATGTCGTTTAGGACTAGCCGCAGACGTCCAGTTTCCTGATCAGGTTTCCTAATCAGGAATTTAGATTTGGAAACCTGAATGATCTGCTTACATACAAAATGTTTAACAAAGAGAACACGTTCTTATTTTTTCCCTGCAGAAAAAACCTATCCTGACCTAAAACGGATGTATGCGCTAGTCTCATGGAATTCCGAATCTGATTCCTGATTCCAGAAAACCGAACGTCTGCGGACGAAATAAAGACGATCGTCACATTCTGTAAGTCCTGGAAATAATTATCATATATCAAAATCATTGCAGAATAGAACCCACAGCAGAGATCTAACGCTGATCACCACAATGACGCAGAACATCGCTTCTTTCCAATATAAATACTCGCTTCGTAGATAGAAACCCATTTATACGCTTCTTCTCCAAACAATAGACAAACCAGTATTGAGGATTAATCTGTTAAAACAATGGGAAAAAACACGAAAAAATTAATTAACATTATATTTCCTCTTGTTCAACAAATTGAAAGTAAATATTTTGGGAATTTCCAATTGGAAACGTAAATATTTAGCAAAGTACTAAATTATCTAATATTTGCACCGTTAATATCAATAATGCAAACCGAACAGCGACCTCAATAACTAACAAAATCATGTTGTGTGGTGATACCGTGTCATTTAGTTCAGCTGATTTGTAATTTGTACAGCTATTTACTGATATTAAATTAATTATTTTCTTAATAAAGACAATAGGAAAAGTGCCGGCCATGGGCACATTCAAGGGGCATATCAAAAGTTTCTGGATACTCCTTGCATTATATACACTTGTCTCTTTAGAGTGACACTAACAAGTTATATATTCACTACCCCTAAATGTTTTTAAAAGTCCTACCTAACGACACCTCACACGATAAGCTAGGTGAGAACAGAAATCACATCTTCACTTAACGTGTAAGAGAGGTATCCGAAATATTGTTTTGCCACTTTGATATGCCAATATCCATGCCAAACCTCGGGACAGACAGAGACGGACGGACGGACATGGTAAAACTATAAGGGTTCATCCTTACAGATTCGCTCAAAATGTGACCAGTCGCGGACTATAGTTTCTTTTATATTTATCAAAACAATATTACTTAGTTTAAAATTTATATTAGCGAGCACTCATGAGAAGACTAGCGTCAGGTTACATTTTAATTACTTGCCGTGAGCTAAGAGCAAGATAATTATAATGCTGCGAGTTTTTTAGTTAGTTAGCTGCCAAAAATAACACATGATGTCATAAAGTACGGCCTTACTGGCATGACCCTCAGTATTCACAGTACATAAAGTAACATTTGTATTTGAATAAAAAATACTTAAACTTCAATGCAAATACATCCATACTATACGTCGATTTCAACATCATTGATTAACATTTTCTTAAAGATACAATGCTGGCTTCGAATGGTTATTGCACAGCCGTTGACCTATTAAGGCTGGCTGATGACGTAAAAAGTAATACAAAATTTTCGCCAAAGCATATCTTTAAAGTGATGATAAGAAATGCCTGACAATTACTATAATTCATACATGAGAGACGCAGTCAAATGCCTTAGTTAAATCACAGAAGGCCAAGGCATTTTGCGGTTGCTCCAAGGCATCGTAATTGTCAAGCAACCTTAACTTAACTTAACCAAAACGGTTGAAAATGCTAATACTCATTCAAAATTTATTACTTTATGCATCGCTAAATATAATTCTTTTATTAGAAAAACCTATAAAGAAAATTGGCTAAAATAGGTCGAATAATTCGGACCATTACAAAAGGCTTTCCTTTTATACAAATATTTCAGGGTCGTACCTCCATCAAAACAAACTTCGCTGTGTTTCAATAAAAACATTTAGGTCTTAAGAATGCTATTTGTGGAGTTAGAAAGGTTTAGAGGTTTTCTTGAAGATATATCTTTGGGTTTTCTGAAATTGACTACGATTCCATTTTCATCTAATGGTCATCGAGAGTCACCGGTTCTTGCTTTTTGTGATTTAAGCATTATTTATAGTAATTCATTTATTTTTGTAATTTTACTGTGGATCTGGGGGTCAATTCACGTATTTAAAGCAGTGCAGTTCAGTTGCAGGTAAGTTTCGATTAAAACGGCCATTTTTGTATTTTTGTAACTTTTGGACGCCTGCGTCAAGTATGCCTCTCGAGAGCGCAATAACGACATTCTAGTACGGGGCGCAAGCGTTTTTAAGATCGATCCCAAAATTACAAGAATACGAATCTGCATTGCTTTAAATACGTGAATTGACCCGCTGAGCTAAGTACAATTTGCGTTTAATATCTATCTATATCGAAGCTGTATACTTATAAACAAAAATCACTTGGCATTTGTATACATGAAAACAGCTTGACAGATATTTCTTTCATGTGTTGCTATTCATGTTCTAACGTTTCTACAAAATATTTATTTTGGTTTTGATGCTACTCTAACATGGAAATATGAAATAAAATAGTGATGAATTCCGCGAAAAAGTTAGCAATTTGGCGATGCTGTTGTGTGAAAATCTCAATGAAAAAGCGCCATTCAGTTTGGCACTTTGTAAGTCAATAGTAAATTGCACCTTACAAACATTGTTATTAAAAATGAAAAATAATGCTATTGGACATTTAATTGGGTGGAGCATCTGTTAGTTTTTTAGTAAGAAGTCGTTAGGTTTGATTTAAATACGGAACATCTTTTTTTTTTAAACAAAAGATAACTAGCAATGTGCGATTGAGTCCCACATTACTAGCAATTGTTAACCCCTCCAGCTAAGCTCAAGGGCTTTTGTTAGGAGTAGGTTCACAATAGGTAGGTAGGTAGGTATAGGTAGGTAGGATTCGAACCCGCGACCTCACGATTGCGAGACCGATGCCTTAGCCATTAGGCTACTGCCGCTTAGGCTAACATCACTTTGTGTGATCCATCCAAGTCAAGGCCTACTTTGTGTTCGGGAATGAAATGTTTGTGATGTCGCCTGTGTCACAGGGCTTGTAACACACTGCGGGAGACGTCTTATTAAAATAAAAACTATGTATGTCTGTGTGTAAGAAAGGACCACTTTTGTAGAGAATCACCTGTGTTGGACAATAAAACTGGGAGATTTGGACATTGCAGATGCCTGAGGTTCAATTCCGCGGCACACATTCATATTATGTGCCTCCTTTCTTCGACCGCTATACATTATTCGTTTTTTTATTTCCTCACGTCGAAATAAAACATTTGTCTTATTTATTGTGAAGTGAAATTGAAAAAGGAGGGTCGTAACTGTCAGTGTTTTTGTTCTGCTATTTTGTTTAGATTGAATGTGTTAGGAAAGGGATGGATAGTTTTTTTTTTTAATTTAATTTTAAATTTATCATAATGTAATTGTACTAGCGATTTTACCGCTCAAGAAACGTACTTACGTATGTAGATTCCGTGTAAATAAAAGAGATACAGATATTAATAGTTGATCGCTGAACGTTCACATTGCCGTCGAGTACTCACTCTTTGAGTAAGATATTGCACTCTTTTGTTAACACGGACGGGATCTACAATATACATCTATTGTACGTTTATTGAGCGATTAAACCGCTACTCGCTGGCAGTGGGATAAGTACCTTAACTTCGTAACTTGACTTCGGTACATATATTTTTTGCTTTTGAAAATCTAGGCGATTTTTGCCTATTTTTCTGCCAGTGCTTAATGTTAATTGAAACAATTAATGCCGTCTACTGCCCACTTTAGCTATACTACTATTGTTATTACTCTTATGAATTTTCACACATAAAATACACAAATATGTTTACTCGTTAAACGCTGGGCTGTGTAAACGATGGCAGCTCACTTTCCCGTCATTTTAACAACTCGTTCGACATTGTTTTAAAATAAACATATTTTTTTATAAACTGGCAACATCTGTATGACCCGGCTACAAAACAAAGTTTGCACAGTCGCTATATTTTTTACTGGACAAAATGGAAACGTAGCACACTGAATACAGTTCTGAAACATTAGGTTTGTTTGTTTGATTTTTTTTGGGTCACTGCTGCTGATGATTAACTTTATTCATCAGCGTAAGACCTTACGGCCACAATTATATATTAGGAAAGTGAATGTTTGTTGGCAAGCCAGATACTCTAAGAGTGTTCTAGCCGCCAAGATAGGGTAGCTCTCGCTATTTTATAGAATATTTTGTGATCGTTCTCAGCATTGACAAAAATCTGTTCTGGGTCCTTATTCGCGTTCTTTTTTTCCATGTTCGCGGCAAGCCCGTGCGAACTGTCAAAAATCTTGTCGTAATGGTAAATAAAGAGTTGCGCTTAGATATGCATCAACGCGCATACGCGAACACCTTTGAGCGTACCGCGCAAGCGCTATGGTAGCGGGATTTAAAATAATTAACAGCAGTTTTCTTGCCATCTCTTCAGCAAGCAAAGGGAAAACCCTTTACTTTTCTACCGCATAAAACCCTAAGTACCTACGTACTTAAGAAATTACTATAGTTTTAAGACATGAGGAGGAAAGAGTGAGAAGAGAATCACACTTTGTAATATTTCATTCTAGCCACCATTAAAAAGTTATCCTAAAATCACTTAAGAACTGTCAAGTATGGATATCGTCATAAAACAGCTTTGGAGCCATCAAGCACTCAAATATCGCCGTAAAGTGTCACTTTACTACTGAACGAAGCGAATAACGTCATACATGCAAAAATATGGCGGAATTATGACACGAAATTTTTATTTTCACACTAAAATGCTTTATGTTGTTTTTATTGCGG
This sequence comes from Herminia tarsipennalis, assembly GCA_945859575.2. Lineage (NCBI taxonomy): Eukaryota > Metazoa > Arthropoda > Insecta > Lepidoptera > Erebidae > Herminia > Herminia tarsipennalis. The sequence goes on along the minus strand of OX243843.2, from coordinate 2,162,778 downwards.
GCTACGGATTATGGGGTTGATATGGGAGCATCATCCTCACGTTTCATGACTACGATTTCTTTGATAGGGCGATAACAACACAAAACGGATTTATTAGCAACTAACGTGGCTACTAAATTGAGGTTATGTTCCACAGAACTTGGGTTTAATGAGATGATGATTCTTGGAACTGTGAAGTCATAGTCTCGCGAAATCAGGCTCTGCGATAATAATCTGGTGGATAAAGGGATCATCATCTTTTGAATCAGTAGCAGCTACTCCTCCAACCGATTCACCAGTTTAACTGCTCAATATATACATAGGTACTTGTTCTTTTAGTTGATAGCAATCTAACTAAACTACTAGCCAATGTCAATGAGTGCCATTTGTTTATTATACACACTGCACAATAATTAATTATTTCTTGTAACTTTATACAATTTTGACAACGAATGCATCTCGACGACATCTATACTTATATTATAAAGCTGAAGAGTTTGTTTGCTTGTTTGGACACGATAATCTCAGGAACTGACACTGTTCGATAGCCCATTTATCGAGGAAGGCTATAGGCTATATTACATTACGCTACGAACAATAGGAGCGGAGCAGCAATGACAAATGTTGGAAAAACGGTGAAAATTTACGAAGACGAACAGAGAGGACAGCTAGTATATTATAAAGCTGAAGAGTTTGTTTGTTTGAACGCGGTAATCTCAAGAACTACTGATCCGAATTGAAAATATTTACTCTTGGATAGCCCATGTATCGAGAAAGGCATCACTACATAGTATAAAACAAAGTCGCTTTCTCTGTCCCTATAGCCCTATGTATGCTTAAATCTTTAAAACTATGTAACGGATTTTGATGCGGTTTTTTTTTAATAGATACAGTGATTGAAGCCCTTGTTGCCCGTGGTCCTACTGCGTAGTTGAGGAAGGTTTATATGTATAATAACAACCATTAAATAGTGGAGAAATAAGGAGCGGAGCAGCAATAAGAAACGTTGCAAAAACGGGAAAAATTTACGCAGACTAAGTGGCCCGGGTTAGCTAGTTAGGCTATATAACATCACGCTACGACCAATAGGAGCAGAGCAGCAATGAAAAATGTTGCAAGAACGGGGAAAATTGACACAAATGAAGTTGCGCGGGTCAGCTAGTCTTAAATATACAGCTCTGCTTTTAGTATCAGTTTTATAACTCTTTGGCGAATGCCAAGCGATCTCTCTGGGAAAGGGTAATGCAATAGACGGGCCCAGTGTGAATTTTCAAATTTCCAGGACAGGTTTATCAACCTACACCATTTTTAGCAGCTAAGCCATAATTTCAAAAAGAAGCAACCATCTTTAATAACATACCGATACTAAGAAATCACGAAGGCTTCATAACAACCACTAAACAAATAAAGTATATACTCACAAACTTTATTAAACGGTGGATGGGTTCCAATGCGCGCTGTGATGACCCATTTAACTGATCTCAACTTTATACACCCGCAATGAAAGTTTAACAGATTATAACACTGGTTTATAACACAATTACGTGGTATAAGTTTTAATTATTATCGTTGAGAAGAGCTTGAAAGTTTCTGGAAAGAGTATTCGAAGTTAACTGCAGAGTCTTGCCTTCTGGGAGCTGTAAAAAGAGGCAGCTTTATGAGAAACGATGGTGATGAATATATAAATTAACTGGGTAATATTTTGTTATGAGAGTATAAAGATTTACGAAATTAGCTGTAATCAGTAATTTCTTCAGCAGTACAGTATTGTTTTTTTAAATGTAGAATTAACCTAAAAAAGAGGAAAATCGTTGGCTAGTAAAACAATTCCCATTAAAATACAACATTAACCAAAACAGACGAACAAAATAAAACCGACAAACAATTATGGAAAAATCTGGTATAAATAGTGAATGGAAGAAGTTCATTTGGCGATACAAAGAGCCAGTTTGTTTGCTTTTAATGGTTGTGAAACCATAGAACACTGCTAGTATACTAATTCCATGTGATTAATCCCGTGATTAATCTATACTAATATTATAAAGCGGAAGAGTTTGTTTGTTTGTTTGCTTTGTTTGTTTGTTTGTTTAAACGCGCTAATCACAGGAACTACTGGTCCGATTTGAAAAGGTCATTTTTTGTTGGATAGCCCATTTATCGAGGAAGGCTAATAGGAGCTGAGTAGCGGCGTGAAATGTTGCAAAAACGGGGAAAATTTACGCATACGAAGTTGCGCGGGACAGCTAGTCTATACTAATATTATAAAGCTGAAGAGTTTATTTGTTTGTTTGAACGCAATAATCTTAGGAAGTACTGGTCCGTATTGAAAAATTGTTTCACTGTTGGATAGCCCATTTATCGAGGAAGGCTATAGGCTATATAACATCACGCTACGACCAATAGAAGCAGAACAGCAATGAAAAATGTTGCAAACAACGAAGAAAATTTACGCAGACGAAGTTGCGCGGTTCACTTAGTCACATCTATACTAATATTATAAAGTTGAAGAGTTTGTTTGTTTGAACGCGGTAATCTCAGGAACAAATGATCCGAATTGAAAAATTCTTTCACTGTTGGATAGCCCATTTATCGAGTGGAGCAGAAATGAGAAATGTTGCAAAAACGGGGAAAATTTACTCAGACGAAGTTGCGCGGGACAGCTAGTTATAGATAATAATACGTATACTGAGTCTTGGACTCAAAAGCAGTTATATAGAATGTTAGATTATGTCGCGATTCGTCTTGTACAGACCAGACCGACCGCTTTCGAGTCAGCGTTATATACAGACATACAGCTTTCTATTCACTACTATTATGTAGGTATATCTATCTAGTGCTTATTTTTAGGTTTTTAAGTTTACATTACATTTTTTATTGCCTTGTTTTTTTCTTTGGATTTATCGTGACTATCACAAGCGATGCTTTTGCTTCATATGTGAATAATAATATCTTGGGACAACTCACACAACGCTATCTGATCACAAAATAAATAGAGCTTGTACTATGGAAAACAGACAACTGATAAACATACTTCAATTATAATATAATAATAATATCTTGGGAAAACTCACACAACGTCATCTGATGCCAAACTAAGCACAGCTGTTACTATGGTAACCAGACAACAGATAAATATACTTACTTATATATTTCTAAAAACATACATATTATAGATAAATTACACCCAGACACAGAATAAACCATCTTGCTTATCACACAAAGTTTAATCCTGGGTGGAGATCGAACCTACGACTTCCGGATTAGCAGTTTGGGGTAGCTTTACCACTTGTAATTATACCAACAGGTATATATATATAACTCAATGAGGATCCGTCATGTGAATAATCATTTTAGTTTAAAGTAACTATTTAAGCGCTACCTTTATGATTTTTTTCATATTTTTTGGTCACATGGTTCAAAAGATATAAGGCGGTGAGGGGGAATTTATGCAATTTTCGGAGCAATTATTTCCAAAAATATTCACTTAATTAAAAAAAATGCTTAGAAACCTTAAAATGTTTTTAAAAGATCTGTCGAATGATGTAACATAGCGGCTATTACAAGACACCTTTTTATCAAATTTCATCAATATTCATTGAGTAGTTTTTGAGTAAAATGCCTGTGACATACGGACAGACAGACAGACTGACATGGCGAAACTATAAGGTTCCGTTTCGCCATTTTGGCTACGGAACCCTAAAAACGTTCTAAAACTCGTGTAACACACAACAGTATATAAACAACACCATGGTTGCGTGTGCGCACCGTCCGATGACGTCACAGTGCCGCATAGAGATGGTACATTAGTGCCGGTTGACCTTAGCCTACGCGCCGTGACTCATGCGCATAAATAATTTGTTGTTTGTTTGGTTATGTATAGTTATGAGATTTGGTATGTTTAATAGTTGGTACATAGAATAATATAATATAATAATATATCTAGCCGTGTGGTGCCGGCTTAAGAATAGCACCACCCCATCTCTTCCCGTGGGTGTCGTCAAGGCGACTAAGGGATTTCACTCCGGAGGACGGGCAGCAGCGTCCTCTGCGTACTTAAAGCCTTACTGCGATCGCCAACCCGCTCGCCAAGCGTGGCGATTATGGCAATTACCCTCAGGATCTACATACCAGTAGGTTCTACTGGGGAGACCCGTGCCCAGTAGTGGGCCATCATATGGGTTGATATGTAATAATATATCTTGGGATCTCACACAACGCCATCTGATCCCAAACTAAGCAGAGCTTGTACTATGGAAACCAGACAACTGATAAACATACTTAATATTTCTACATACATACTATCTATACTAATATTATAAAGCTGAAGAGTTTGTTTGTTTGTTTGAACGCGGTTATCTCAGGAACTACTGGTCCGAATCGAAAAATTCTTTCATCGTTAGATAGCCCATTTATCGAGGAAGGCTATAGGCTATATAATATCACTCTACGACTAATAGGAGCGGAGCAGCAATGAGAAATGTTGCAAAAACGGGGAAAATTTACGCTGACGAAGTTGCGCGGGTCAACTAGGTATAGATAAATAACACCCAGACACAGAATAAACCATCGTGCTCGTCACATAAAGTTTTATCCTGAGTGGGGATCGAACCCACGACCTCTTGCATAGCAATTGGATACATTCCAACCGCGCCGCAGATGCAGTCACAGAATTATGATATGTAGTTTCGACTACATTTTGTTGCCTCCATGAGATTAAAAAAATGTACTTATAATAATTATTTGCTTTGCTTATTATTAGGAGATCCTTCTGCTGCAGTCCTTTAGCCGATGGTAAAGTCCCCCAGTCATATCCACTCCTGACCTTGGACCAGATCATTTTTTCTTCCGAATAGGTCCACTCGAAACAATCGCGGTTCCGAATGAACCTACTCGACATTTCTTCCGAATAGGTTCGCTTGTAATAATCGCCAGTCGACAAATATATATAAAATCTTCTGATTCCGATTAGCACCAATGTTAAACGAATACTGCGAATACTAGCCAATGAATGATCACAAAAATTCACAAAAACTGCTCCGATGATATAAAAAGTCTATAAAGTTAGAGTAAAAAATATTTCGGGACTTAATCGCGTGAATTATTTAAAGGAATTATTTAAACTTTTATTTACCCGACGTTTTGATCGAATTGCACCAATCGTGGTCACGGGTCCCGAAATATATCTAATATGTTTAAAAATCGCGAAAGTTTAAAAACAATTAAAGTTAGAGTTATTTTCTAAACAAATAGAACACCGTAAAGTGAATGCAGTTCACTGTTAATCTAGTTAGATAACCTTAATGAGACCCGAGTTCAGATTAGACTAAACTCTTCGACTATAATTACAAGATAACCATCGCGAATCATCGAGCTGTTTCAACAAACGAAGGAATCGATTACAACATCTCGCAATCGCACATCACTAAACAGTTATTTTTGACAATACCAACCTTCAACAGAATTACTATCACCAAGCATTACACGAAACAAGTCCAACAGTCAAACAAACCGTCGGTAACAGAATCCCTTATCTACAGTAAGCGGCAACAAGTAACAGTGAATGGAGAATTAGGTCATCGGTGTATCGCTATTGAAACTTGCTCTGAATAGATACGCCGCCGCTGTGGTACTTACTTGTAGTTGGGAATATTGAAACTAAATGTTTGTTTAGCTTTATAGTTATTATTATCTGACTCTTACATCAATGCACCTTGAATTTTTGATATACTATTGTACAGGATCACCAATGAAGCATGATAAGGGGAACATCGATGATAAATGAAAGACAACGCCATATTTGTTGGGTTTCAACAGGCGCTGGTAGCGGCTTAAGCATAGTACCATCCCATCTCTTCCTGTGGTTGTCGTCAAGGCGAGTAAGGAATGTCGCACTAGAGAACGGGCAGCAGCGTCCTCTGCGTACTTTAAAGCCTTACTGCAATCGCCAACGATGACGATTATGGTTAGTACCCTCAGGATATACAATTAGTAAGTTCTACTGGGGAGACCATCATAAGGATTGTTATTAGTAACGCTAACGGTAGAACTTGCACGTTTTATTGATAGAATTGGGACACAACTTTGTGTACAAATTGTTGTTTCAATTCATGAGTTGTCATTAAACCCTTCCCCTCTTCTATTCTCCCCATTGAGAGAACTGACTTGTACCTTGGTCGTGACGCAAGCCCTCCGATACGCGTTAAGCCTAACTGCGTCTAACTTTTCTCCAGATGAGATGGATTTCCATTACATTGGACTATGGGAATATATATAGAATGAGAAGCAGTTCTAATCCTATCCATTATACTACCGACGTGAACCCACTCCTAACTCAAGCCATAGCCTTAGCTGGAGGGATTAACAGGATTGCTAATAATGTGGTACTCACAAGTTACAATTCCACATTGCTAGTATCTTTAAAAAACTTGTAAAGCCTACTTAGCTGTGATAGTTTTCCATTTAATTTTTTATCATATACCGTGATTTTTTTCACATTCCCAACATCAATTTTTAACATTCTATTCTACTTTGTTGGCGTAAGTAATATGAGTATCCATATAAATTATAGCCTTCTAGCACTAACAGTTTCTGAGCAAAGGTGCGGACGGACGGATATGGCGAAACTATAATGGTTCCGTTTTGCCATTTTGGCTACGAAACCCTAAAAAAAATGCACTTGCATCGCTGCATACATTTGTGCACTGCAACCCCTGCTTAGTTGGCTAATTCTAAAGAGCTAAGAACCTTGATTATATCAGTTAGGAGACCATCAAACGGAGCTCTGACCATAGAACTTTTTAATAGGCCTTACTTAGGAAAAGCGCTTTTTAAAAATTCAAACTTGCGAGTTAAATATACCTACTTCATATAGAGTCCGCTCCGCTTATAGTGGGAACCCAGTTTCAAAATATTATTGTATGCCGTTGGGAGTAGTTACTAAGGGACGAAATAGTTTAAATACTGACCCTGTACTTAGCAAAGTTTGTCCGAAACTGGCGAAGATATAGAGTTGGGTGTTTAGACATCAAGGATTCATAGTTTCCCACCAAGCCATTATGAAAGGCTTGGTAAATTGGAAGTGTGATTAACGTTTAACTAAGAGCGGCTACACATATATCTTTTATCTGTAATACTCTTGAATCTTATCAAAAACTTAAATGTAAAAGAATGCCAAGTTCGTTACAGTTTTCATTAATTAAAGAAGTGAAATCTAACTGGAAACCAAGTTCTTTCGAAGTTTATTTATGATTATTTCATGCATAACGTTCTGCAATTGCTCTAATTAGGTTATTATATATTAATAATTATTTATTACTCAATAGACTAACTTTGCTAGTTTTTAACTTTAACCTGTGATACCTACGGGTATAATATAATCTAGTATGATGTGATAACAAGTGTGTGGAAGTTAAGCTATCGATAAGTTAAGTGATTAACGTTAAAACAGACAAAACTTGCCATTACAAAAGCAATCTTTATGCAAAATTTGGGTATTAAATACTATTATGTGTAATATAAGACAAGCTGTGTCCGCCACTTCGTCCGCGTGTTGGTAGATGTTTTGACGTGATAATGAAACTTAAATTGACGAAATAAATGACGTGATAACGTCTTATAAATTGGCGAAAAACGCTTAATAATTACCTTCAACTAAAATTATTTTGGACATGATCGGATACGGTCTTTGAGTAATTGCAGAATAACTGCGCTTCTCAACGAAATATATATTTTTTTTACCAAACATCTACGTATGTACATCATTTAACAGGTCTTTTAAACACATTTTAAAATATATTAAACTTTTTTAACTTTTTAGACATGGTCCGACATGCTCTTGCCTGGTTTTTATCATCCGCGGCTCCGTCCGCGTAGGTTTCACAATCACAATACTAAGTATCCTGCTCATATATTGTTCCCCATGGTACCATATCTCTCCTTGCCAATTCTTTAATATAATTCATTCAACCGTTAGTCGTTAATAGAGAACAGACAAACAAACCCTTTTGGTTTTGTGAACTAGATAGGATTTTGTTTTTTACTTTCTTCACTTTTGTATTAGGTATTTCCCTCTATGAAACCCAATTCGTTTTCGCAGAGTTTTGTACCTTCTCATTGTTTTGGTTACTTACTCTATATTAATAACTTATGAAGTTATGACCGTAGACAAAAAATATATTTTTCAAATCTAAAGTCTAGGAAGCTTGAACCAAGAAGCCAATATGGCAAAGAGTATAATATGGTGACAGATCTGACCTAGTTTCCAAAATTTTAAACGAGAATAACTTTGATTGCACTTTATTCAAAGGTAAACCGTGAGACAAAATTGTTTAGGCTTTTTTTTTTTATAAAAGACGACTCCCGCAATATGGTACAAGCCATGTGTCGCGGGAGACTTTACAACATACAAGTCACATACACAAAGTACACCCAGACTCGTCACAACAATTTGTGGATCATACAAAGTGGTGTCCCGTGTGGGAATCAAACCCACGACCTCTTACGTAACAGTCGTATACATTCCCACCGCCACAGAGGCACCAATTTGGCCTCATAACTTTCAGTACAAAATGGTCAGAATATAATGATGTTAGGCCCTTTGCCATGATTCTTTAATTATCGTGATTACATTAACAATTTGACACCCTATACAGACTCAATCGATAATAATTAGGCGAGAGGAGATTATATTGATGGCATCATTAATTGCTTGTAGCGAGCTATTATTGCCATCCATACTAATCCTACTAATAAAGTAAGTAACCCTGTTTGTCTATTAAGCTAATGTTTTCACGGCAAAATCACCTGGGTCGACCATTTGATGAAATTTATCAAGTTGGCTAAGTTAGACGGAGTGTTCCTTCAGTAAACCTGTCAAAAAAATATAGTTACGCTACTGTAAGATCCTAGACGTTTGACAATCGCATAACGACCGATCTGTCAATTTTTTTAGAGGTGCCTCATTAGGAATCTAGAAACTATATTATTAAAGGTTAGGGATAGGCACAAAATCCTTTTTAGGGTTCCGTAGCAAAAATAGCAAAACGAAACCTATATAATTTCAAGTGCAAATCGTTGTTAGAGTCAAGTGTCCCTGCCAGCTAAATTGTTGATGTTGAGTTTGTGAAAAAAACACGGTAGTAGTAAATATAGTGAAATTAAAAAGAAAACTATATATATATATATATATAACTTGTAAAGCATACTTAGAGGCTTTACAAGTTAACAAGTAACAGCTGATCAAATGAGAAGTTTCAAAATTTTCGTACAAATTCCATTGTAAATTATTATTAAGTAGGAAGAACGTACGTAGAACACTTCTTAAGTTGCACTATTCGATACGGGGGGGGGGGGGGGGAGGGACTACGGAACTCTTCATTGTGCGTGGCCCGACATGCACTTGTCCGCTTTTTTTTTTCTCTAGCCAACTGAATTATAATATTTACTATAGGTACATGGAACGGTACTCTATAATTTACTTGTAAATGGATCGTTATCGGAAAGTTCAATAGTTTCTCACAATGCAGTACAAGATCTAGATAGTTAAGTGGGCTTGTAGTCGGTAAGTTGGTCTGCGACACTCCCTGCCCTTTGTTACTGTTACTTATAACTTAAAGGGCGTTTAAAACCCGTTTTAAGTGTACTGATATTAAGACTAAAAACACATAAAACACGGGAATTAATGCGCATTATTTACTTTTGATGTTTCGACCATGTTGCACCAGCTGTGGTCAGAAGCGGACTGGTTTTATATCTGTATTCAATATTATCTAGTTTTTTGATAGTTGTTATAAGCGCAATCACCAGTCCCTAGGAAGGGAACTCTAACAGGCCCCATTGGACCGCTTTATTAATAACCTTGGGTATGTAAACCACAATTAATTCGGCATCATCGCCGTCACTTATGTACCAACCAACTCCGTCTAACCCTGACGAGGGGTAAATCAACTTATGCAGAACGCTGCACCATAGATACCTCAATAGCTTCGACCAGAGTTTATTGGGCCACCGAGGGTGTTGGTTTAGTACAGCCCTAAACCACTGTTTGACTGTTCAACGACCAATTTCAATTTAGACCAACCAACTAAGCAAGAGATATATAAGTTTCATAAATATGTAACCTAAACCAATACTTGCCTAATGTATTTTTAAATTAGCTTTCCTGTCGACTTTGCTTGCATTATGTTTGTTTTTTATAGCCTTTGTGCTATTCTGTTAAATAAACTACATTCTAGTCGGGTTTCATCAAAATATATTCTGTATTTTTGAGAGCAACACACATCCATCACCAACAAACTCACATACATTCGAACAATATTTAACAATATTACTTAGTTGGATGGTAGAATAGAGTTGGAAATTGAAAAACAGGGAACCGAACACTTGCCCACACAATTAACTACGTCACGTAACATTTATTTTTATAATTAAAACAATAACCTCAACTATTTCCACTAGCTTTATTCACTAATCGTTCATACTTCATACTTACAATTCAGGTCAACGACCGGCTACCTGTCACACAAAACTACGTCTTCCCTTTTCTAACACACGAATTTCCCTATCTCCTATCTCTATTTTCCCTACACAGAGCGTGTAACTGACAGGCATTGTTAGCAGTTCTTATTCGTTGTTTTCCAACAAGATACTTAGTTAGTTGCTTAGTTCGCGGCTTTATTCAGGTTGTGTGTGAAAGTTGGCACTGTGTCAATAAAATTTGAACACTGTGGTGGTTGTATTGTGTTCGTAGTTATTATGTTAGCATTGATCGTTTGGTTTTAGAATTATGGAGTTATGATAGCGTATGATTGGATTTATTGCGTTTATTTGTTGAAGGAATAATGCTAATGCTGATCTGGTAGAAATGAATGGTACCGTAGTCTTTTATGGAGTTTAAGGGTTGTGAGTTGAAAGTTGTTGCGCCAAAACATGCCTTTGTAAATTAAGGGTATTAAAATAGGAGCACATATCATAAGTCAGTTTTTAATTATTTTCAATTTAACTTTTCAATTCTATCACAATTCTTTGTTATTCCTTAGAATTATGAAGAAGAGACTGTGTCAGTTGTGGCATTAAACTGCACCTGGAAGACTACGTAAGTATAACTTCTAAGTAAAACGTCACTTAGAAGTTAGAGGCTGGAGTAGTTGATGGGATTGCGAAAATAAGTAGCTTCAGCTATCATACTCGATGAGCTTTGACCGGTGAACTTACTCTTGGTGTTTAGTTACATCTCTAGTCATAGGAAACTCAATCAAAAATGAAATGAAATCCAAAATATTGACTTTGATAAAAGTGAGAGCAATAATATTTCTCAATTTTCCGATTCGCCGATAACCGCCGGTATATTACATGAGACAGGTGATGTAAAAGACAGCGTAAATGATCTGTTCGTAGTAACAAACTAACTGACCCGTTTATTTGAAGCGGTAATCTCAGGAACTACTGATCCGAATTGAAAAATTATTTTACTGTTGGATAGCCCATTTATGGAGGAAGCTAAATTTACGCAGACGAAGTTGTACGGGACAGCTAGTATTATATAATACTTATTAAAAAACGTCAAGCTTCTCTCAGCTTTACGAGTAAATTAGACTTGGAGTGTTGATGAAGTGCCGCTTTTTTATTAAATTACTTAGTTATCGATATTGGTTCGTTTATTTTTAGGAAGATGGCGTTTTTAATCACTGAACAATTGATTTTTAATTGAGTTTGCTGGAGTCGGGGGTTGGACGCAGTGACAAATATACCGCTATTTTAATAACTTTTGAGTGATTGCAAATAAAATTCTGCTGCAAAACAGCAAGAAGCGAAACATTATATGTTCTTTCGCTTTTGAGAATATTCATGCAACTTCGTCTGCGTAAATATTCCCCGTTTTCGCAACATTTGTCATTGCTGCTCCGCTCTTATTTGTTATAGCGTGATGTTAAATAGCCTATAACCTTTCTCGATTAATGGGCTATCCAACAGTAAAAGAATTTTTCAATTCGGACATATAGTTCCTGAGATTATCGCGTTTAAACAAACACACTCTTCAGCTTTATAATATTAGTATAGATAGGTACAAGTCAAACTATTTCTACTTCTTTTTTCTGGTTGCTAGCAGTATAATTATTTCTAATATTTTAGAGGTTTTATAACAAAAGGTATATTCATGCAAGTACATAGTATTAGTGGAACCTAGTACTTGATTTATGTTTGATATTCATTGAAACTTCAGACACCCACCTCACCGCTTTATTGGTAGATATTAAAAAAAAACCGTTATTACAGTCTACGTCATAAGAACTAGTTACGTGATAAATTTTAATCCAATCTGTGCAGTGGTTTATGCTGTTTGTAGGTAGGTATATTGGTCAGTCACTTTTATATCTTTCTACCATTTCCCCACGGTTTCGCTTGTGTTTGAATGTTTGATTTTCATACCTAATATGATATTTCGATGTAAAAACTCTATTACATGGTCCTAATTCACGATCTTTATTCCGCGTCCACGGCAAGCCCGTGTGAACTGTCAAAATTCTGTCATAACGGTAAATGCGCGGCGCTCAAAAATGTCCGCCGCGCATGCGTGTTGATGCATTTCTAAGCGTAGCTTTCCATGTACTATTATGACAAGATTTCGACAGTTCGCACGGGCTTGCCATGGACACGGAGAAAAGATAGTGAATAAGGACCATGTAATGGAGTTTTTACATCAAAATAGCATATTAGGTAAAAAAATAAAAATATAAGGACTCTGTAAAGTTTCATCAACATTTTGATGAAACTTTACAGAGTCCTTATATTTTTATTTTTCGTCGATTTCGTTGAGTAGTTTTTGCGTGAAAGATTAGCAAACATCCATTTTAAGCGGCGGTAGCCTAATGGCTAAGGCATCGATCTCGCAATCGTGAGGTCACGGATTCAAATCCTACCCATTTTACTACCGACGTGAACTCCTAACACAAGCCATTATGCTTAGCTAAAGAGATTAACAGGATTGCTAGCAATATGGAAGCAAAATATTAGTAGGAACGACAAGTAAAACCGCAAGAAAACCCTTGTTTTTTCCGAAAAAACTTCCGAAATCCAATCTGGTAAAAGCAGTCCTTTCATCATAATACGTACGTAATTTATCACTTAATACAGTCGGACATCTGCAAGGGTCCCTTCGACATGAGAACATCGACAGGTGTCGCTGGGCAGGGCTGGCTTGAATTAATGGTGTTAATATACCAGCTATGATTGACAGGAGATTAAGTAGCTGGTGGGTTGATTGTTCTGTCTTTGTGATAGTATCTATTAATGTATCAAGGGGTTTGTGATGCAGTGATAACCGGGCACGAAATTGCGACGGTTAGCTGATTGGCAGTTAATTGATTCCACGAGCCCTATAATTCTACCAACCTGCCTATTTATTATCTAAAGTAAGTATAAGTTGATTAATCAAAATAATATTATTCTAGGTACTTTTCTAATTCCGGGTCAGCAGTGAAAAGCATGGTTCCAGTTTACAAATAGCCATGTTCGTCAAGTTATTGGGACCAATCGATTAAAGCGGTGGTAGCCTAATGGCTAAGGCATCGGTCGCAATCGTGAGGTCGCGGGTTCGAATCGTACCCATTATAGTAGTATAATGGGTACGATTCCGACGTCGGTAGCGACGTGAACCCACTCCCAACATAAGCCATTGAGCTTAAAAGGATTGATTGATTTTGATTTTTCAAGATCTTTATTTACTCAATATAATGTTACAAAGTATTTACAAACAATCTTATTCTGAGTGTAAATAAAAGAACTGTGAGTAGGTTGTTTATGAGATTTGAACACCTTTACAAACATTAGCATATTTTTAACAAAGTTATGACACATCAAAATACACGAAATGTGTGTAGAGAAATAAAATAATGTGTTGGTCTTAGCAGGAACCCACATTAAAAAATAAATGGACTTACCTAAGCATTTTAAATACCAATTACAAATTTAGTATTAATTACCTAGGCGAAACTCAACAAATGAGAAAAAGACACTCCGTCACAATTAAAACTATAGAAAGAACATAAAGCAATACACTAAATTTAAAAACGCAAAACAACCGGATTGCTAGTAATGTGGGACCAACAATCCTATATTGTTAACTATTATAAAAAAAAACGTGAACTTTAAATCGGTCATTATCAATCATAGAGTTAATTCTGAGTTTTATTGAATCAATTTATTAGTAACGCTAGCAATAACCTACATAACATTATCGATTTTTTTCAAAAGACGACTCCCTCATTAGTGTACAAGCCCTGTGTCGCGGGAGACTTTACAAACATACAAGTCACGGACACAAAGTACATCCAGACTCAGAACAACAATTTGTGGATCACACAAAATGGTGTCCCGTGTGGGAATGAACCACCGCGCCAAATTTGCGCTAGATTCGTTATCTGTAACATCAACATATTTATATTTCCATAGTAGCAACTAAAATATTTACTTAAAAACCGGTCACTGACCGATCCATTATATTCATTTCATTTCATTTCATTTATTCAAGAACAATTTTTTAATTGTGTTTGAATTTTGTACATGCATACATAATAGTTACAAATAAAAAATACATCTTACACTATTAAAAATTATAACTCTAACATTTCTTTAGACAAAAATTGAATAAAATAAGTTATAAAATAACTAAATACATTATTACACAAAAATAGAACATCTAATTAAATAAGTAATGAAATAAAATTAAAACATTAATTGAATAATTTGAACGATTTAATTGAAATTTATAAATTCGTCTACTGAATAGAAACATTTTTCTAATAGGAAGTCTTTTAGTCTTTTTCTAAAAATTTGTGTGTTGTAAATTTCATTTTTTAAGGCAATAGGTAAAGAATTAAATAATTTTACGGCTTGAAATTGTGCACTGTGTTTGACAATATCCAGTTTAGGATTTATTTTGTTTTTTAAGTGTTTTGTCCGTGAGCTTTCTCTTAGCTGTTTTTCAATTTCAGTCTCATAGTTGCTAATGTATTTAGCCAAATCACTCAAGACTGTCAATATATATAGGCTCGGTACCGTCAGAACTGAAAGATTTTTAAAATGTTCCCGGCATGACTTCCATTGAGGAATGCGTACAATTATCCTGATTGCCCTCTTCTGTAAAACAAAAGCTCTGTATGTATTATAACTAAAACTATTACCCCAGAGTTGGATGCTGTATCGTAATCTCGACTCCACCAAGGCGTAATAAACTATTTTCAAATTGTCAACACTAACTTCGTCACGTAAACTCCTAAGTGCATAGCAAGCAGATGATATTGATGCGTCGATAGCTTTTAGTTCAGTTTTCCAATTAAGCAAGGAGTCTATGTAAACACCCAGAAACTTAACCGAATTAACTAATTCTATTTTATCTCCATTTGATACTATGTCTAAATTAAAATTATTCCTGGAAGTAGATTTAAATAAGATTACGTTTGTTTTATTTGTATTTACTTTAAGTTCATTAGTCTGAAACCAATTTTGAAAAATCTTAAGTGTTGTATTTATTTTAGTATTTAACACTTGCATACTATTTGCGCTTAATACAGCGTTTGTGTCATCAGCAAAAACAATAACATTAATATCGGGCTGCGATTCACTTATATAATTAATTAAGTCGTTAGTAAAAATTATAAATAAGATAGGGCCTAATATTGATCCTTGCGGGACACCTCTAGTAACTGTCATCATTTCTGATTTTATTACTTGTAGACAGTTATTTTCGTCCTTATGTCTTACTTCTTGGTGTTTTTTAAGAGTAAATGCACGAATCACTATGAAATATACCTAAATCACTGTAGGTGTGCTTTTAATATTTTAAGAGTTCCCTCGATTTCTCCAGGATCCCATCATCAGATCGTTATCTGATGGCAATGGGACCAACTTGGAAGTATACCCTTTCAAACACAAAAACAATTTTTTAAATCGGTCCAGCCGTCTTTGCGTAATCGGTGAACAAACATACAAAAAAAAAAAAAAAAAAAAAAAAAACATACAGACGAATTGAGAACCTCCTCCTTTTTGAAGTCGGTTGTTCAAATTGCAATTGAATGTTTCTTTGTTTATAAACTGTATATGCACGTTAGGTGCTGCCAGCTGCCACCATTATATTATACACCATATTAGAGGACTGATGCCAAAATATGAGATAAAAATATTATAAGAAGAGTACATGAGATTGGATAGATCAACCTTAATGGGTACAACATAGTAGGAGCTAGGAGCACCCACTTACAATGTAAAAACGATATGTGCTTAAATATAGGTCAAATACCTCCTGTAATTAATGAATAAGTATAAATGTTTTGCAAAAGAAAGAAATAATAACCTTAATTTATCTCTCAGAATCTTTACTTACAAAAGGAAATCGTTTTCTTATCTAACACCTAAGTGATATTATCAAACGACGACAACAATATTCTCTTAAGTAACATACAATAAACTGTACAATAAAATACATTAATAAGGAGCCTAATATATATAGTTATATACATGCCAAATAACAACTCTCTAGTACTAAGGGTCCTTGAGCTAACCTGGGGACAAACACGGACGGATATGGCGAAACTATAAGGATTCCGTTGTGCCACTTTGGCTACAAAAAAAAAGAGAAACCCCACTTCATATACCTCTTTAGTGTGCTGGGTAGCTACGGAACCCTACGTTGTGCATAGCCCGACATGCGCTTGTCCGGTTTTTAAGAGTTGTTTTGAATGTGTCTGACTCTTCAAGGGGTTATTGCTATTTTTAATTAAGATTTTTGTTTATGTTTTTCTTTCTTTCTTTCAGATGCACATGAAACAAAATATGATACGATGACGTGAGGATGCTGCTGCAGCAGGCGTCGTCGTCACCTGGTCCCAGCGGCACGGCTAGTCCAAAACAAGCTCCTAGTCCGAGGCCTAATCCCAGTCCGAGTTTTGGGATTAGATTGACTGGTAGTCCGAGTTTGAGCGATGGGGCTTCTAGTTCGAATAGTCCCAAGTTGGGCGCCAATAGTCCGAAGTTGGGAGCTAGCCCAAAGTATGGGAGTCCTCAGCTCGGGACCGGGAGTCCAAAACCGGGCCGAGCTGCGTTGGAGGATGAAGCAGCACTGGAGAGGCTACAGGCGGAACTGAAGGAGGGCTGGACAGTGCACACGGGGAGAGATGGCAGACTGTATTATTGCAAGTAAGTGGAAGTTCACAGTTACAATAGTAAATGATTGTTTCAAAATATCCACAACTAGCAGACGCCTCGCGGTTTTACCCGCATTGTATCCGTCGGAATACAGGTATAAAAAGTATCCTGTGTCAACCGGGGATAGTGTAGCTTTCCAACGGTGAAAGATTTTTTGGAATCGGTCCAGTAGTTTTTAAGTTTATTCGTTACATACAAAAATACAAATCTTTCCTCTTTATATATTTTTTTTCTTTTTTTTAATATAAAGAAATAGTAATAGTAATTTTTATTTGCAAAAAATGGCAGATTGTAGAATATGTAACATTATGACGTTGATAAACTGTCCTTTTTACATCTGCGATAAGTTTAACTAAGTGTATTTTACTACTGATGCAAATCGATTACAAACCTTTGACTGCCTCTGTGGTGCGGTGGCAGTGTGTCCGACAGTGGGTTCGATTCCCACACGGGACACCACTTTGTGTGATCCTCAAATTGTTGTTCCGAGTCTGGGTGTACTTTGTGTCCGGGACTTGTATGTTTGTAAAGTCCTCCGCGAAACACGGCTTGTACCCTACTGCGGGGGTCGTCTATAAAAAAAAACCCATCAAAAGCAGTCTTTCAGAGGTTGTTGAATATAAAAGATAAATAAAAACTCGCGTTTAATTACTTTTCAAGCTTATCACAGTGATTTTTATCGTAAAATTCTTCGTAAAATTTAATGTCCTCAATAAAATTGTGAACCAAACAAAGAATTTTAATTTTTGCGTATAATGTTATATAATGACTGGGTTACCATTTAAAAAATGTCGTTAAAGGTTTAATGTGATGTAAAAACATTTAAGTGCTGAATTTAAATAAAGTAGGTAAGGACTTATGTTTTTATTGTGACGTCGGCTGACTGTGGTTTTTTGTACGGCTGTACCGCAGGGGATATAAATTTGCTGAGTACGTATGACGTTAATATTTAAAATTATTCATGTGCTCTGATGATTGTAAATGTAACGTTTGATGTAAACGTGATTTGTGAGGATGGATGGTGTTTGTCTATTTCTTTCAATTTATCGGCGTAAGTAATATGTGTATCCATGCAAAATGACAGCCTTCTAGCACTAACAGTCTTTGAGCAAAGCTGCGGACGGATGGACATGGCGAAACTATAAGGGTTCCGTTTTTCCATTTTGGCTTCCCTAAAAATGACAGCTTACATATCAGAATAACGCATGGGCTATAAAAATCAAAATTAGCCGAGGAGAAACTGCGGGGAAAGGTTAGTTCATCTATACTAATATTATAATACTGAAGAGTTTGTTTGTTTGAACGCGGTTATCTCAGGAACTACTGGTCTGAATTGAAAAATTCTAATTCTGTTAGGTAGCCCATTTATCGAGGAAGGCTATATAACATCACGCTACGACCAAAAGGAGCGGAGCAACAATGAAAAGTGTTGCAAAAACTGTGAAAATTGACAAATAATTGTCAAAGTCTCATATTGTTTTGCGTTAATTAGTGATATTTCTTCTCTGTAGATCTTCATGGCACGCTGTTTACAAAACACAGCGAATTTTTTTTCTGGCTGCCATTGTTTCCCAAAATTCTGATTACGAAAAAAGATTACATCAACAGCAAAGTAGTAAGTTTACTTCAGACATGAGTTAGGCTCAAACTCCACGAGAGTCAGCAACTAAAGCATTTGAGCTTCCTCTTGTATGAGACTCGGCACAAGTAAACGAACTTCCTGCATTAATTTTTGGCTATAACTAAAAATGTAAAGATAATGGTACTGTTGATAAACACATTTTGAAAATCTAATATATAAAATTCTCGTGTCACAGTTTTCGTTGCCATACTCCTCCGAAACGGCTTGACCGATTTTGATGAAATTTTTTGTGCTTATCCGGTATCTATGAGAATCGGCCAACATCATTTTCATCCCCCTAAGAGTTTGTTTGTTTGTTTGAATGCGATGATCTCAGGAACTACTGGGCCGCATTGAAAAAATATTTTATTGTTGGATAGCCCATTTATCGAGGAAGGGTATAGGTTATAACATCACGCTACGACCAATAGGAGCGGAGCAGCAATGAAAAATGTTGTGAAAAAAAGAAAGAAAAAAGGGAAAATTTACGCAGACGAAGTTGCGCGGGTCAGCTAGTATATATATATATATTACAATTTTTAAAATACCTTGTTTATTACCCGACCTTTCGACCGTATTACAACCGTTGCAATACGGTCGAAACGTCGAGCAATAAACAAGGTATTTTACCTTAAATTATTCACGCGATTATGACCCGTAATATATATATATATATATATATATATATATATATATATATATATATATATATATATATATATATATATATATATATATATTTATAATAATGGTACTGGTTTGGTTACCGTTGAACTGAGCTGTCACCATTTTTTTCAGCTTTTCTTACGTGTATTTTATATAATACCAAAATAAATAGCAGCTTATATATTATTCAATACACCTATAGTCCAAATTTCATTAATATACCTACATCGTAAAGTTTTTAAGTAAAATGCCTGTGACATACGGACGGACAGACAGACGACGAAAACTTCAAGGGTTCACAGTTTTTGCCATTTTGAATACGAAACAGAGAAATGTTTTTTTTCATGATGATTCTAGATACAGCTACATTATCACACACTAATATTATAAAGGCGAATGTTTGTGAGTATGTGAGTGTGTATGTTTGTTACTTCTTCACGTCTAAACGGCTGGAGCCATTTTAATAAAATTCTGTATGGAGTTAGCTGACACCCTGGATTAACACATAGGCTAATAAACCGCGAGTAACACCGCGGGGCACAGCTAGTATTAAATAAATGCTAACCAACTAAGTATAAAAACTATTATATATAAACTTTAATAACTAGTTTTTATGTTAGATGTAACACCGATAGTCTGCTTTGATGCTACGTGAAAGAATTACAAAGCATCAAAATGCAATATCGTATAATATTAGGTTCTGCCTTTACTGGAGTCAACGTGAATTTTATCACAGAAATTATGTCTCTTACAGGGTAATAAAAAACATAGCTTTAAAACAGGTAAAAACCAGCTTGTAGGTTTATAAAAAACGCTCTAAAAATAATAAAATATTTAAATTAACTTGTATTAAGTACCTACCTAACTAATTCAATAAGCGTAGAGGTCGTGGGTTCGATTCCCACCCAGAATAAAACTTTGTGTGATGAGCACGATGGTTTATCCTGTGTCTGGGTGTAATTTATCTATAATATGTATGTATATACAAATATATAAGTATGTTTATCAGTTGTCTGGTTTCTATAGTACAAGCTCTGCTTAGTTTGGGATCAAATAGCCAAAAATATTATTAATATTATTATTATTGTTATTTGTAGAGCGTTTTTTTTTCTCACCTACAAGTGTGTTATTTTTAGCTCTCCTCATGTCTATCCACCAGTGAAATATTTTTTTAGTTCAACAAACAAACAAACTCTTCAGCTTTATAATATTATTATAGATGGTATCTACAATCTTTATCAAAGCCGAACAACACTATTGGCGCATCTATTGGCACAATAATAAATTAAGTATAATACCTAATTTATTATTGTGCCAATAGATGCCGATATTGTCGAAATTCTGCTCCATCATCAGATCGGTTCCAAGTTACTAAATTATTGTGTTGTCATTCGAACTACATTCACATACAAAAATGCATTACGGAACGATATTTTAGAAGTAGGTTAAAATTGAAATCCAGGATTCCACCACATTTTATTTATTTGACTGCCTCTGTGGCCCTTGTTGGTTCGATTCCCACACGGGACACCACTTTGTGTGATCCACAAATTGTTATTCCGAGTCTGGGTGTACTTTGTGTTTGTGACTTTGTATGTTTGTAAAGTCCCCCGCGACACAGAGCTTGTACTCTACTGCGATAGTCGTCTTTAAAAAAAAATGTTAGTTACATCGTTAATTAGTTACAAGTGAAGCTAATTTAAGCGTGTCTTCTTTTTTTTAAAGATAACTAGCTATGTGGGTTTGTGGTCCCACATTACTAGCAATGCTGTTAACCCCTCCAGCTAAGCTCTATGGCTTGTGTTAGGAGTGGGTTCACGTCGGTAGTATAATGGTCAGGATTCGAACCCCATTAGCCATTAGGCTACCGCCGCTTCATAAGTTAGCAGCTGAGGAACTTTCCATTGCATTTACTGTGGCTATGAAATAGAAGAGTTAAAAATTCTGAAGAAACTTTTAACATAATAAAAGCTGTAAGAACAAACAAGTTACTGCTACGCGGCGGAATACAAAATGGCGCTATACTTGTTCGAAATACGAATTTGAAATTCGAATTCGAAAACGGTTGTAACAGCTGCCGTGTTCTCTAGATGTGAACACGAAGGTTGCACGTTTCTTACAGCCAATGGAATTAAAACTTTAGTTGTAACTAATTAATAGTTGTACGTAAACTGCAACTGCATAGTAAGCGTTACTTTTATTGTTTCGTAGTGTTTACTAGCTAACTAAATTTAACTTGGTAATGTCACATGGTATAACCTCAAAATATCCATAGTACGCAACACGTAAAACTTCATATGTAAGACCGCCTCGGTGCCGCGGTGGGAGGGTTCGATTCCCAACGGAACACAACTTTGTGTGATCCACAAATTGTTGTTCCGAGTCTGGGTCTACTTTGTGTCCGTGACTTGTATGTTAGTAAATTCCCCCGGGAATCGTCTTTAAAAAAATAAATAAAAAGAAGTCGCCTGAGCAACACATACTTCTCTTACGCGAAATCTCAGAACGTCTAGCTAACAAAGTGGTCCGATGTCCTGGATATCGATCGAGGTAAGGAAACCTTTTAGAGGTACTCGTGGTATTTTGTGCCCTAAAGCCATGAATGGTAAGTCATTAGTGATTACATTGCCTAGACAAATCAAGTTATTTCAACATTTAAACTTTCGCGTTGCATGATTATCACCATTTATTATACGGGAATAAACGCGTATTATTTACCTTAAAATTGCTTGACGTTTCGACCAGGTTGCACCGGCCGTGGTCACAAGCGAACTGTCGCAGCGATGTTATAACTCCGTAAGGCCGATGAATCTTCATCTACCCTCACTTTTTTGTTGCTCGAAATGTTAGTGTCACTGCACATAACACTGATTGTGTCCATGTTAACCGACAGCGAACTAATACGAGGTTGTGTTTTACGAATCACTGGATTCCACGTCACATTTCGTCATTTCTTCTTATTTCGATTTTTAATTAATTTCTGCAAGTATTAATGATACACTTTACTTTACAATTTGCGAATATTTTATATATTTTCACACGTTTAACGTCGGGCTGTGATAATGATGACAGCTCAGTTTTGTGGTATTTTCACAACCCCTGATAACATTTATGGTATGTGTGTATGCAGTAATGGCCCATTCATTAATTATGTAAGAGTTTCCAAGGGGGTGGTTAGATAAATCTCTACATGCCCTTACCTTGCAGGGAAGAGGGGTAAAACCGATTCTTACGTAATATTTTGAAGGTCGAAATTTTATGTTAGAAATCTGTTTCATGTTGGATTCCAAATGATGTCGACTGCTGGACATAGGCCTCTCCTCACTTACCCCACAACATCCGGCCTTCCGCATCCAATTAATTCCAGTGACTTTCTTGTCAGTCCATCTAGCTGGGGGTCGTCCTACCACGACGTTTACCAAGTCGCGGTCTCCACTCTAGGACTCGTAATGTACACTTTGATTAAAATATTATTTTACAGTTTTTTGCATTTTATCATTTTATTTTTTATAAATAACTAGCTTTCGCCCGCGGCTCCGCCCGCGTGGATGTCGGTTATCGCGATAAAAACTATCCTATGTCCTTCCCCGGGACTCAAACTATCTCCATACCAAATTTCATCTAAATCGGTTCAGTAGTTTGAGCGTGAAAGCGTAACAGACAGACAGACAGACAGACAGACAGACAGACAGAGTTACTTTCACATTTATAATATTAGTATGGATTAATTCTTCCTGAAATTATACCACTTTTTTTTACTGATATCGTACGGAAAACTTATTCTTGTGAAAAGCGAGATCTAATTTTACATTTTTAAATAGGAAGAGGGAGGGGAGGTTCGAGAAATCGAAATCTTATGTACCCTTTGAGTTAGGGAGAGGATCAAAAATCGCCAAAATCCTCCTACGTAATTAATGAATGGCTCCTAAGGAAGGCTACACACATAAACGGGTCTGGGTCGGCAGTACTTGCCGAACAACAAAGCCGACCCGAAGCAACTACTACACATCTTCCGCTTTATTAACAAGTGCCGATCGGGTAATACATTCGGGCCGGCACGGCACATCATTCGATTTTACCGCCAGCCAAAGAATACTAACTCTACGTATAGAAGCAACACTCACCTGCCCTCTCCAATTCATAGCCACTTGAGACGAAGCAATCAATGAGACCGTTGACTGCCTCGTCTCAGTGGGAGTGTATCCGATTGCTACGTAAGAGGTCGTGGGTTCGATTTCCCCCCCACCTACGATAAAACTTTGTGTGATGAGCACGATGGTTTATTCTGTGTCTGGGTGTTATTAATCTATAATATGTATGTATTTAGAAATATATAAGTATGTTTATCAGGTGTCTGGTTTCCATAGTACAAGCTCTGCTTAGTTTGGTATGAGGTAGCGTTGTGTGAGTTGTCCCAAGATATTATTATTATTATTATATTACGTCGTGCGTGTGTAGTTAAATTATATCTATTACTAGATGAGTTAGATGACCCGCGCAACTTTGTATGCGTCAATTTCCCCCGTTTTTGCAACATTTCTCATTGATACGTTCATCTACATATTATATTCGATTTTACCGCCCGACTGGTGCTGAATGATGACGACCTGATTTTGTGTGTAGCAACTCTATCGCGATCACGCAGTAATCATGGAGGATCTGTTTTATTTTTTAAGGTGAAGTGTTTTTTTCGCGTTATTATGTCAGATACGTTGAACGGGACGGCACAGTTTGATCGCAAGTCTCAAAGCGCATCACTACAATGGAACCACAGACCAAATAGAGTTAAATGGAACAAACATCGCGAGCTGGGGACACGCGCTTGTGACGTCAATATTTTCCCGCCATTGTCACCCAGGGTTGTCGTGCATAAAATTAATTGGAATTTTAAAAAAAGAATAGAGTTTGTCGTAAAAGGTAACGAGGATAACATTTTACATTTTTTTTTAAATTTTGCTTCGCCTATTAAAGTTTCTTTTTAATAACGTTTATTTTGTCGATGAAATTTTTATGCTGAATATTCTTGCAGCTTTTCTTTTAAACTAACAAGAGGAAATTGTTTTAGGTAAGACCATGCGCTGGTAGCGTTTGTGGTTTAGATAACTGTTGTGTTGTAATTACATTTTTCGTACTTACTGTGTACCTAAACACTGTTTTTAATATACCTAAATATTATTTGTTTTTTTTTTAAATACGCCGCATGATTTTCTTTTGTAAATAAGTTCAACGTTTTATTTCTCTTATATTTATTGAACTTATTAGTTGTAAAAGGTCTGGATACCGTCTATTGAGTGCTGAATTTCAACCAAATTAGGTGCAATCAAAACTATACGACCTAAAGCGTCTTCCAAATTAATTAAAACATGATCAATATATTTTAAACATAAATGCCTTTAGTATAGGTATCTATCTATAAGCATACTTATTATAGGTGTCCTCTTCTGTGGCGCGGTAGGAGTGTGTCTGACTGCTACGTAAGAGGTCGTAGGTTCGCTTCCCACACGGGACACCACTTTGTGTGATCCACAAATTGTTGTTCCGAGTCTTTGTGTCGGTGACTTGTATGTTTGTAATGTCTCCCGCGACACGGGGCTTGTACCCTAATGCGGGAAGTAGTATTTAAAAAAGTTGTTTTTTTTTTGCTTTTTAGTACCTACCAAGGTACAAAGCTTGAAGAATTAATTCCCGAGCTGATACAAGGAGGCGAAGACTGAGTTTGTAATGAATTTAATTATGCAAACATCGTTTCTTAATTAGTGACAGTAATTGAAAAGAAAACCACGAATAGGAATAGAATACGTACCTACATACATACAAAGCGAGTGTTTGTAAGATATTTGAATGTGATTGCATTAGAGAGTGCGAGCTTCTAAGGCAGCTGTTATTTTATTCAATTTGTATGTAAATACACGCGTCAGCCGCCGCGTAAATAAACAAAGACAAGACTTTATGTCACTACCCTCACGGAATAACGAGAGTACAGAAGGAAAACTATATAGCTGTGAAAATGGGGCCAAATTAAGCGGTCATCATTTGAAGATGATGACAGCTCATTTCTTTTTATAAATGGACAACTCTCGCACTAGATGTCAAGCCCCTTATCAATAAAAACACCCCAACTTGAAACAACAATTTGTGGATTACACAAAGCGGTGTCCCGTGTGGGAGTGGACCCACGGCCCCCGACTTAGCAGTCAGGGCCACTGACCACTAGAGTAATTTGACGCGGTTTTGCGATTAATGTGTGAAAATACATGAAATAGTGCGAAATCTTTGTGCTATTAAAGTGTACTTTAAATATTTGACACTGGTAGAAATTGGATGGAATACAGCCAGATTGCCATCAATTCAAAAATACGAAGGATAAAAAGTTTTAAACGGACGAAGTAGGTTTAAAACTTTCTAACTCAAGTAACTCATATATAAACATAGTTCTCAAACAAGAAATTTCAAAACACTCTTAGATTGAAGTAGTCTAAGGTGGCCCGAGTTCGTAAGCGAGACGCATAGGCGTCTGTGGTGTCTCGAGAGCGTTTGTATGAAGCTTACATTCTGTATTCTCGATATTTTGCGATCGTGGTTTCCCTCCCCTTCGTGTCGTTTCTTGAAGGTTAGGACTGCGGTTTCCAAGAATTTTAGCAAGTTTAAAGTTTATTAAAGGGAAGATTCGTTGAATATGAAGTTCATTTTAAGTTTAATTAATAACGGGAGGAATTTCGAATATTTATTTGTTAAAGATAATTGCTTTTGGCTATTTAAATCAAAGATATCTATATTTTATATAAGTAATATTTTAGATCTTAGCATTGTGATCTGAAAACCTCGGGGTACAAACCCTGCGTCGCGGGGGATTTTACAAACATACAAATCACAAAGACTCGGATGCCTAGACTAGAAACAACAATTTATGGATCACACAAAGTGGTGTCCCGTGGGGACACACTTCCACCGCGCCACATAGGCAGCCATAATAAAAAAGAAAAGAAAGGAAGCATATTATAATTTAAATCTAACTTGCTATTTATTAGACACTCAATACCTATTTCTTCTATTTTCTTCTAAAAAATAACGCTGTTTTCAAATTTACTTTTTATTGCGATGTTGCTTTCAGGCAATAAAAGTTAGGCAAATAAGATTTTTTTTAATAAATAACATCAAAATAGGCGACTGTAATTTTTTACGGGCGATATGTTTAAATTGATGTCGTCGTACCTGCGTAAATATTATTATTATGTCACTCTCATCATTACGACGAATCTAATGACACGTCATTCGCCATAATTCTTCAAGCCATTTAGGTTACGGAGCGTGCCAAATAAATATACAAGGAAAACGTAACCCTAGTTATTTGACAGTCGGCAAAAATTAATATTCTTTCTTCTTATCAAATTAATGACTAAGATATCTCGTAACTTATACATAAAACTAAAATATAATTGAACTAAAACAATCTCCTTTTTGAAGTCAATTAAAACTTTAAATCAATACCAAATACAACGCTATTTCCACTTTTGTCTATGCTATTTTAATTGCGGTGTAGTGTGCAACCCTACGCCAATCCATGATGGCGGACGCGCGTCACTCGTTCCCGCCTTCATTAGACGGATTGAATTGAGACAATGTACGCGATATCCGCTTGTAAATTATACGCGTACATCCGCCATAGCTAAATAATATACTTTTGATTATTGTTTTCCTGTTTAAAACAATGGTTCTGTTATAACATTTTAAATAGATGTGTTAATGTTTTGATTACTATGACAGATGTTGCGTTGTTTATGGTTCAGTATGGCAGTATTTTTTTTAAACAGATTTTCTTTCCTATTGCATAATGCTACGGAACCACATAGTTGAGACATATGACTGCCTTTCAGTGGAAATGTCTTACGAAGAGAGAAAACCGAGGTACTCTGTCTATCTCTATCTATTTTGCGCAATAAGCGTAGACATAATATTATGTAAAACTTAAAACCATTAGAGAATTTAAACTTTTTAATCGGCTTTTAGCTTGATCGCTGTGTAACATCACTGTGTTACTGTGGTCATTCAGGAATATAAAAATAATAGTTTCAAAAAACTAAAAAATACGCATTTGTTGATGTTAGCTTAACTAAAAAGTAGGACTTATAAAATATATTTATCACAGTTTAAAAATAAGTGATTAAGAAAAAAGTTAAAAAATAAAATAGTGGTTTAGAAAAAAAAAACATTTTGTCGTATAGAAGCGTGGGGTGCTTATACCTAAATCAATATCTTAACAAGCTCCTTAAGCTTTTAAATGATAAAATGTTTTTTTAGTTTTTTAAACCAGATATTATTTATTTTCTACTTTTTAGTTCACCTAACTACAAAAGCGTGTCTACCGATATTTAAAAAAAACCTACTGCTAAAAAATACGTAGTGCGGCCTGAGTATAAGACTGGCCGCACTACGTTTTGTTTTCTTCGCGCGTTGATGCGCAAAACTGTGCCCACATTTTGAGTAAACATTGTATTAGTTTTCTCATTTCACAAAATCTCACATTTTCAAAACCGCAGCCTACCATGTTTAGTCCATCCATACTAATATTATAAATGTGAAAGTAACTCTGTCTGTCTGTCTGTCTGTCTGTCTGTTACGCTTTCACGCTCAAACAGCTAAACCGATTTAGATGAAATTTTGTATGGAGATAGTTTGAGTCCCGAGGAAGGACATAGGATAGTTTTTATCGCGATAACCGACATCCACGCGGGCGGAGCCGCGGGCGAAAGCTAGTAACCTATAAATTTACACGTAGTGTAGAATAAAATTCATCCGGTCCTACAAGCCTGTGACGTACACCAAACAAAAAAAAATTAGAAAGCGACAAGACCGCAGCCAGTATTTACTTCATATCTGATAGGGATATCTGATCGGAAGGCGCAGTCCAGGGGGGTTAGACAAGGTACATTCGTTCCGTGGCGAATTCGATAACGCCATACTAATCGTTCGCAAAAATATAAAAAATGTCTATGGTCTCCACCGCAAACGTCAAATTCTATACTATAATTCTTTTCCATTATCGACATCGCTTTTCCAATGTGACTTTGTTTAGACCCCTCTAGAATGTCGATGGTTTTAACATGGCAGAATTGGTCTAAAATACGATCTGTTGAAATAAGCACTTATTGAAAGGAAGCCATGTGTATTTGTATCAATGCGAGATAAATGTGAATACTACCAGCATATTTGAATATCAAAGGAATCATCGACGTTATGTAATATCAGTAACCTTTTCCATGTTCAGCGGCTTCACGTTGGTACAGCTATGTGGGTACGTGTATAAACGGTACCTATTGTTTATATATTATTCTTTTATTTTTAACGGGTAAAAAGGTAGTTCTATGTTTAATGCGTATGTAGGTATGTACCTATATGTATGTTCGTCGTTACTTACCTATGTGTACAAATCGCCAAAGTTATAATATATTTTTGTTATGAATGTATATCGAAAAAAAATATTCACACTAGGACCAATAGAGTTTCACGCCATTCATTGATTAGATACAAGCAAACACAAAACTCTTAACATCTTATTTCAAAAAGGCAATAAAAAAATATTACTCTATAGCGACTCTACTGGAGCCATTGACGTATAGACCTGGACCGTGGCATCCCTTTCAATTAAAAAGTAAATATTGACTGCAAAGCGTGATTTTTGCGGCCCTGTCTCTTTGACAGGTATTGTCCACAAGTGTCAGCCTTGTCTTTTTCTATAGAGTGGTCAATTTTGTGAGGTTATGGCGCAGTCCTGTTCTCTACGTCAATGCTCTATGTCAATGTTCATGACATTGTCAAAATGACGTTTGTAGTATCCAAAGACATAAAGGTAGTGCCAAATTATTTGAAGTCTGTTTTTATTCGTGATCTGACATCTAGTTTATCTTTGATCGAAGTGCCTATCTATATACTAATATTATAGCCGCGTGGTGCCGGCTTAAGAATAGTACCACCCCATCTCTTCCCGTGGGTGTCGTCAAGGCGACTAAGGGATTTTACACCGGAGGACGGGCAGCAGCGTCCTCTGCGTACTTAAAGCCTTACTGCGATCGCCAACCCGCTCGCCAAGCGTGGCGATTATGGCAATTACCCCCAGGATCTACTGGGGAGACCCGTGCCCAGCAGTGGGCCATCATATGGGTTGATATGATATACTAATATTATAAAGAGGAAAGATTTGATTGTTTGTTTGTTTGTATTGAATAGGCTCCGAAACTACTGGACGGATTTGAAAAATTCTTTCACCGTTGGGAAGCTACACTAACCCCGGGTGAGATAGGCTATTTTTTATCCCTGTATTCCCACAAGAACGGAAACCACGCGGGTGAAACCGCGAGGCGTTCGCTAGTATTAAATAAAATTAGAACACATAAAACACTTTAGCGCGGCGGAAAAAGTTCGGATATACAGATTGTTATCACCTCAGAACAAATAAAAGTAGTTACCACGTTGATTGTAGTGGGATATTCGGTCATACAGCCTACTCGTTTCGACATAAACGATACGTTTCAATAATCATTTTCACAGTTTTATTACTTTGTAAACCGATACGAATGGACTTTAAATAATGTTGTAGCATTTTTGGCTGTAGTTTTTACAATTGGCAACATCAGATTTTAAATTTTGTAGTGTGGTAACGTGTTATTGTTTTACATTGACGTATAGACCTGAACCGCCCCATACCTTTAGGGCTTTTTAGACGCCGTGATTACTTACTCTGTGATGACGCCTACTAGGTGGCAGCACTAAGACGTCAGGTCAAGAAACCTGTCAAAAGTGTCAGAGCGCCTATACTTTCGTGTCTGAATTTTTTCATTTTTTAATAAAATTATGTAACTACAATAAATATTATTTCAAAATCGAAATGCCACAAAGTTGTGCAATTCCTATGTGCATAAAAACGGGAGGTCATAAGTTTACTAAGGATAAAAGACGTTTAAAACAATGGCTTGTAGCCATTCGTAGAGATCGATTTACGCCTACAAATAACTGGGTTACAAATTTTGAAAAATAAAGTTAATTATCCGCTTCAACATTTCCTGTTTTATTATTGACAAAAGGAAGTAAGAGGGAAAAAAGAAGGTAATATATATACTTCGATTTTTAGGGTTCCGTAGCCAAAATAGCAAAAATGGACCCCTTTTAATGTCGTCATGTCCGTCTGTCTGTCTGTCAGTCCGTCCACAGGCATTTTACTCGATTACTCAATGAATATTGATTAACAATGGCAATGGCACTCCATGCATGTAACAGAAGCTGAAAATAAATATATTTGAGCATACTCGTACATCAACGTGTGACACATTATTCGACACGTCTTTTAAAAACATTTTGAGATTTCTAATTTTAAGTGAATATTTTTGGAAATAATCACTCCGAAAGTTGTAGGTATAAGTTGTGTGTGTCCCTTAACTTTTAAACCGAGTGACCAAAAATATAGAAAAGAAAACAAAATATACACGAGCTTAACAAATACTTTAAATTAAAATTATTTCCTAAATTAATCGAATATACCGTCAATGAATTATTGCTATAAAAACTGCGTTTCTTAATAAAAGGGCGTAAGTGCCAATAACATACGCTCTTCTGCTGATGCAATTATTCAAATCGGATTTTTTTTATACGGCAACCCTACACTGAGCATGATCCGACATGCTCTTGCCGGTTTTTTAAACTAATAATTTTCAATAATAATTATTACTATTAATTCCAAAAAATAATATTAATTATTAATTCCAAGAAGAAATTGAAGCACTATCTGCATAACTTACTTTCAAGGAGATCATTCATTTCGTACCCAAAACCAAAGTGCCGGCCTGAAAAAGATTTTTTCCTTAAGGCGATTTACTTTAGTAACATTTTAGAAGGCCTGAATCTTCTTATAAATTTGTTTTCATAATTTTTAAATTGTTTTCGTTCAAGTGAAGATTCAATTTTAATTAATACTAAATTCTGTGTATTTTTACCTTGTTCTTAAGTAATACCTACAGTATTTTTCTATTGTTTAATTTGGCTTGAAAGGTAGTTAAATCAAGCATGATTTTCTGTTGTGAATTCACCCTTAAATGGATCAATTGCTTCAGGAAAATGCTTTGTATCTAAACGCGTTACACGTTCGAGATTAATTCAATTTCGCTTCAATTGTTTCATATTTTCACACACAAGGGGTGAAAATTTGGGCAAATGGGTTAAACAGGGGGTGAAGGGGGTGGTTTTGTTTATGTTGCCTTAATTAAATGTTTGATTACCGGTGTATAGTAAATACTTGTTTTCGTTACTTATTAGTGTAAACTCCTTTGTATATTAATGGAGGATGTTTATCAAGGTTTGATTATAATTAGTTTAGAGATTATTACGAGATGTTAGTGTTATAAGAGAGGTAGATTCTAGGAGTTTTCTTGTTCAAATTTAGCAGTTCGGCTGTTGGAAGTTCCTCTTGCTGAAGATTTTGGCTTGATGCATAGAGGAAAGGGATGCCCTCCTATCTTGGTATAAAAGAAGCGTAGCACTTTATAATAATAATAATAGTAATATCTAATGTTAGCTAACACAACGTCATCTGATTCCGAACTAAGCAAAGCTTGTACTATGGTAACCAGACAATGTATAGATAAATTACATCCAGACACCGAATAAACCATTGTGCTCATCACAAAAAGTTTTATCCTGGGTGGGAATCAAACACTCGACCTCTTGCGTAGCAGTCGGACACACTCCCACCGCGCCACAGAGGAAATAAAATGTTTCGAAGAAGGGTAGGATAATGTTATTCTCACAGCGGTTAATGTACGTTGATATTAGCCACTTTGATATTTTAAAGCACAAATTATATATTGTGTAAACACTGGTGCACACTTTATTCCTCTTAAGTCGAATGGAACCAAAATTTACGCGAGCGAGCATGGACAGATTAGTCCCTGGACCGATGACGGTCAAAATGCCACATGTCACACCCATGCCTCGATGGCATGGGTGTGACAGTCAGTCAGCTGCCAGTTCGGCGTACTAGTAGTGTTCTCGGGAGGCAACATTTAACTCGCTCGTCGCTCGCATGGGTGAGGGGGGGGGGGGTGCATTTGATTCAACAACGGTACCACCACCACCGATTTCAATTCCAATCCAGTGTCAAAATTCTCATATTTCCATGAAATTGTCATTCAGTTGAGAGTCTGGGGGGGAATTGTATAGATAGATAAGTAGTTGTTGGCGCAACCGACATTGGAAACTGTATACCATAACATAGCACTATGTTTCGGCTAGAAAAAGCTAGGTGGACAAAAACAACATTAGCTTATCCAAGATAGAGAGTTAATGCAGGTAGGTACACCATTAGACTAACTCATTACTGGGGCCTTATTCACTATGTTTTTTTTCGTTTTCGCGGCAAGCCCGCGCGTACTGGCGTATGCGCGGTGCGCTCAAAGATGTCTGCGCGCATGCGCGATGCATTTCTAAGCGCAGCTCTCTCTGACAAGATTTTGACAGTTTAAAGCGGACTTTACGCGAAAACGAAAAAAAAGATAGTGAATAAGGACCCTGCTATATTTAATTTAAACGAATTGCCCTAATTATCTGTAATTATGGTAAGTATTTAAGATAATCAAGTAAAATGGCAGTCGTCATTGACAAGGAAGCTTTATTTAAATTTGTATTCGAGGAATAATATGCCCGTAACTGTGTATAAAATTCTTGTGTACAGTGTGGATATTAATCAACCGGCTCTTTTGTCTATCGGTCAAATTTCTGAGGAAACTCAGAAAGCTCGCGATAAATATTGCAGAAGATTTCCAGAGAATAACACCCGAAAACGGTCACATTTGTCCACGAATACAGATTCATTAAACATGCCTCCGAGGTGCCCCCAACAAAAAACAAGTCTCTCCCATCCAAAGTATTGGAACTGTTAATTAATAAAACTGTAGATGGAGTTCTAGTTTATGACCTAATGACTATTGTGTTCAGGGCTTTTCAAAAGATGAAAGTGATGAAGAATGAATTAAGTATTTCACAGAAAATAGAAACTCTATGTCTAGTTATATGGAATTCTTATTTTCTGTTAGGTTTAAGCCATAGAAGATATTGTAAACAATTGCCTTAATTAAGTTTACATTTTGCTGTTTAAAGTTTTTTCTAAATAAATTTTCTTACAATTGGACTTTCATTTTTTGATGTACTACATAATAGGCTTGTTTTCTGGGCAAACAAAAAAATCCCAAAGTCTAATTAGTAAATAAAACTAGCATTTAAACTACCAACTATTAAGTGATTTGACTAAAAAAAAATAGTGACGTCGTAGTCCGGTATTTGTTTGAGATCTCCATATAGCATCTTTAACACAAGTTATTTATAATAACTTAGCTAAGGTTCTAGTCATCGCAATAATAAGTGCTTATGTAATAATAGTTACCTACTACTGTGCAATTTAACAAATTGTGAAATTGTGTGTGTTTTATATTGTATAACTTATTGTGATGAGAAATAAATTATTATTATTAATATTACTCGTAGTTATATTTCGGGACTTAATCGCGTGAATTATTTAAAAGTACGAACCTTTTATTTACCCGACGTTTCGATCGAATTGCACCGATCGTGGTCACGGGTCGACTGATGGCAGCTTAGCGATGTCTCCGTGAGGCGCGGGGTTTTTCAACTACCCTCGCCTGATCTTGATAATTTTGATAATTTGTACTGTCGGTACACACTACACTTACAACGTCTTTACACTGAGGCGCGGTGTCTTTACGGCTACGATTACATTTGTTGATAACAGGGTTCCAAGATGGTGAGAGCCGGTATCCATCTTCTCGGTTGAAGTTCTTATACTTCTTGATCTCATCCGTCTCGCGTACTATCCTGGAATAATAGTGGCGATCGGTGGAAAGTACCTGTGCCTTATGCAATTCTATCCAGTGATTTGGTCCTGATTCCAACAAATGTTCAGCGATAGCAGACTTGTAAACTTGACGGTTTTTTACAGCAGCGATATGTTCCTTGACCCTGTCTGCGATTGTCCCTTTGGTCT
Source organism: Herminia tarsipennalis (assembly GCA_945859575.2). Classification (NCBI taxonomy): domain Eukaryota; kingdom Metazoa; phylum Arthropoda; class Insecta; order Lepidoptera; family Erebidae; genus Herminia; species Herminia tarsipennalis. The sequence goes on along the minus strand of OX243843.2, from coordinate 2,128,270 downwards.
TTCCGATATAGGAACTACCGCAACTGCAATCCACCTTGTACACGCCGGGTGTTTGGAGCGGAATAACATCCTTTGCCGTTCGTAAAAGCTTCGAAACCTTGGAGTGCGGACTATATACAGTCTTAATGGAGTAACTCTTCAAAACTGTTCCAATTTTGTCCGTAACTCCTTTGATGTATGGCATGAAAGCTGGCACTCTGTCGGCATTTACTTCTGGTTTTCTGCTCTTTGGACGTTGAAGGTTATGCTTGTATCCGTTGCTTCTTAGTACCTCCCGAACGTGTGCAAGTTCACCCTCCAAGTGTTCGGGGTCGCAAAGGTCGTATGCTCTGTTTGTTAAAGAAGCTACAACGGACTGTAAGTGGCGCGGATGATGGTGCGATAAAGCATGTAAATACCTATCAGTGTGTGTAGATTTTCGGTATACTGCGTGTCCGAGGGTACCATTTTGTCTCGCCGATACCTTCACATCAAGAAAAGGTAACGACCTACCTACCTCCATTTCAAATGTGAATTTGATATTACGGTGGATCGAGTTTAGATGTTTTACAAATTGTACTAAGAAGCAACGGATACAAGCATAACCTTCAACGTCCAAAGAGCAGAAAACCAGAAGTAAATGCCGACAGAGTGCCAGCTTTCATGCCATACATCAAAGGAGTTACGGACAAAATTGGAACAGTATTGAAGAGTTACTCCATTAAAACTGTATATAGTCCGCACTCCAAGGTTTCGAAGCTTTTACGAACGGCAAAGGATGTTATTCCGCTCCAAACACCCGGCGTGTACAAGGTGGATTGCAGTTGCGGTAGTTCCTATATCGGACAGACCAAAAGGACAATCGCAGACAGGGTCAAGGAACATATCGCTGCTGTAAAAAACCGTCAAGTTTACAAGTCTGCTATCGCTGAGCATTTGTTGAAATCAGGACCAAATCACTGGTTAGAATTGCATAAGGCACAGGTACTTTCCACCGATCGCCACTATTATTCCATGATAGTACGCGAGGCGGTTGAGATCAAGAAGTATAAGAACTTCAACCGAGAAGATGGATACCGGCTCTCACCATCTTGGAACCCTGTTATCAACAAATGTAATCGTAGCCGTAAAGACACCGCGCCTCAGTGTAAAGACGTTGTAAGTGTAGTGTGTAGAAGTACCGACAGTACAAATTATCAAAATTATCAAGACCAGGCGAGGGTAGTTGAAAAACCCCGCGCCTCACGGAGACATCGCTAAGCTGCCATCAGTCGACCCGTGACCACGATCGGTGCAATTCGATCGAAACGTCGGGTAAATAAAAGGTTCGTACCTTTAAATAATTCACGCGATTAAGTCCCGAAATATAACTAATATGTATAAAAATCGCGAAAGTTTAAAAACAATATTATTATTAAATTATAAAAAATCGGCGTTTTGACATTTCCTAAAGAGTTGTTGTTTTGACTAGTTGAAAACAAGCCCATTAGGCATCTAATAACTTTTGATGTCAATATCGATCATAAACTCACTACTTAGGCCTATTAGAACAAACATACTGCAATAAATAATTTTGTCCAGCTAGCATGTACTCAACGAAACAGAGTGCATTGTGGTACAAAAATATCTTCAATTTCCATCAAGTCGCTTTTCTAGGTCTTCACAATACACATTCGCTAGTTTATAAATATGGCGTGTTATATAAGTTTCCTGTTACATTATAGGGATGCGGGGTCACATACAATACAGACCAATGTTACAACATCTTTTTTCATTTCACTATCAGCGTGCTCGACCCACATCTGTCAGGGATTGTGTCCGTTGATTCACGACATTAGGTGTGGTAATAATATACATCGAATTCCATATATCAAAGAAATCCCGGGAGGTATGCTATTTACTGTCTCGAATTGGGTATTTGACTACTATCAAAATAAAATATTTTATACTGACCATGTAAAAATATGTCAAAAAGTGTTCTGGAAAACCATGTTAATTTATTAATTTAACGTTTTTATTAATTTTTAATCATAAAAAGAAACATAAAAAATAAATGATTTGACCATAGAAAATGTGACGTCATATGCTAGCATTTCATACAAATTTGTACGGGGCGGGTCGTTTTTGACATTTCTTAAAAAGAGGCTGATTTGACTTCAGTCAAATTTCCTATTGAAGTTAAATATTTTTGTGCATGTCACAAATCAGCGAATGGCAGACCACGACGGATTTTCTGCGGTTTACCTGTTAGTCAGGGGTTTTAAAATTTTATTCGATTTTTTTTTACGTCTGTTGTGGGTTTTTTTTACAAAATTTCTAATTTTCTCTTTATTTCAAACTTTTTAGATATATTTTGCAAATAGGTATGCAAGGCAAAAAAGTTACAGAGTAAACACTTGTGTATCTATGTATCCACCAATGGCTTTATAGAGCCCAAACGACAGTTTTGAATGCGATTTTTGATTACAAAGCTAGTTCAATCGGGATAGTCTTTAGCTTTGTTTGATGTAAATATGTCCAGCCGCGACAACGACAACCAAGTTTCAATCGGAAATTACCATATTATTTTGAAGTGATTACGTCTTATAAATCAATGACCGTAAACCACGTATGGCAAAATGTCCAATAAAAGGCACGATATTGATTGGTTGCTAAGCAACGCGAATAGCGATATGTCATCAATGTTTTCTAATGACTTTATTACGTAAAATTATCGTCCGTTAACCGACTTTACAGACAACCATTTAATATTATTATTGTCCCACTGCAGGGCAAAGGCATTCCTACTATCTCCCTGTGTTTTACTACAAAATCAAACAAAACAATCGTTGCGATGATCTTTGGCTAAAAATAATATGTTTTACGCTTACAATAAGATCGGCAAAAAGCACGATTAAATTGCGTTGGTCAAGAGGTGTGACGGTAAAAACTCGTAGTACAATGGACACGCAAGTTTACGGAAGCTTTTATCCTATCAAGCCGTTTTGATTTATTTGTCGATACCTACTCGATATTTTCGAATGAGTGTGCTCGGGAGACTGATGGTAACGTGGGGATAGCGTAAAACTCTCTACCACACTTCTCATTATATTCAAGATGTATTGGAATAGATTAGAGTCGTGTTTCAAAGAAAAACAGATGATGCGATTTTGAAGACTTTAGTCGCGGATATATTAGGTTTATGTTTCTTGTTTAAAGACATCTTTCGGGTACTTTACAAACTTATATATCTGTATATATATATATATTATATTTGTATGTTACTGTGTAGGTACAACATTAACTATTTCGTTTTCACATAATGTTTATTATACATTTGGCATTTGGTTTAGCAACCAAAAAGTTTACTGCACTTACTCCCATTTTTATCTCTACATCATCCTAAGGTTGACAAATAGAGAATGCTTTTAGCATTAAGTCCGGTTTGTACTAAAACTATGCATAAAGTTGAAAAATAAAGAAGTAATTAACTGACAAATATACTCAAAATTACATAAGCTGGTACTTTCAGGCTACAAAAGAATCAACCTATTTCATTGTTGACATTTTTACAATACCTAGGTAATTTAAAAACGATGTGTACATAGTATAAAACAAAGTCACTTTCTCTGCCCCTATATCCCTATGTATGCTTAAATCTTTAAAACTACGCAACGGATTTTGATGCGGTTTTTTTAATATCATCCATTAAATAGTGGAGAAATAAGGAGCGGAGCAGTAATAAGAAATGTTGCAAAAACGGGGAAAATTTACGCAGACGAAGTTGCGCGGGTCAGCTAGTATTACATAATGTATTATTTTCGTCTTTCTTTTGTCCTACAAACGGCTAATGAAGTCCTATGTATAAGTATATAATAAAGCGATATTAATATTTATACTTATTTTTTTTTAAGATAATTGGTTTCCTTTATACGAATTAGTGTTAGTTTGTTGTTGTTGGTGATATCGTGTAGATTAAGTTTAACCCTGATTAAGTTAAATTAATAATTATATTATTTAACTTAATTTTGACTACCTCTGTGGCGCAGTGGGAGTGTGTCTGACTGCTACGCAAGAGGTCGTGGGTTTGATTCCCACACGGGAATTTTGGATCACACCACTTTGTGTGATCCACAAATTGTTGTTCCGAGTCTGGATGTACTTTGTGTCCGTGACTTGTATGTTTGTAAAGTCCCCCGCCACACAGGGCTTGTAACCTAATGCGGAAGCGTCTTTAAAAAAAAAGGTATGTTTCGCTTATTTATTTATTTAATACTTGGTTATTTTCTGTTTATTCTATGGTTTTGTTTACTAGTTTGACGATTATATTTAACTTACTGCTTGAGTAGCAATGGAAAGCCTTAAAAGGGTAGTACACATATTATCTTGAATGGGAAAAGACGAATTCCAGCTGTTTTTTATTTTGTTTTCTTGGGTAAGACTATTCCTTGAAGATATCTCTAGGTATATCCCTCAAGGCTCAGTGAAGTAAAAGTGGGCACAGCATTTAGTTGAATTTCAAGACAGTTATATACCATTGTTCAAACCCTACATTAGAAAACATCATTAGTCGACGGTTCGTTTTACGAAGAAATCATTCACCGATTCACTCCAGGACGAAATAATTGTTGGTCGACGGTTGGTATTACAAAAAGCTTTTTAGCTGAATTATCCCAAAAATCCAACAGGCTCGTTTTCATTTAGTTTACCTAGTCGTGTATTTAAGACTTATTAATTTACATATGTCTAATGTGTTTACAAAGTTAACTAAGTAAGCAAGACAATGATAATTAAAATCGGTATTTAAACAAACGATATCAATATCGATTATTTTGTTCCGTTCAGTACATATCGTTTTAAAACAACCCTGGTATGTGTATTTATTTATGGTAAACTTCATACAGCCTCGTATTTTGTTTTTGCTTTTTTTATATTTATTCTGCTAATTGGGACAAAGATATCACCAACAAATCAAAGATCATGAAAATCAGCCCACGCGTTGTTAAGGTCTTAAATAGTATAACTAATCTTAATCTCTTTATTTTATATATTTTACTAGCTGACCCGCGCAACTTCGTCTACGCAAATTTTCCTTTTTTTCTTTTTTCTTCCTTTTTTTTTACAACATTTTTCATTGCTGCTCCGCTCCTATTGGTCGTAGCGTGATGTTATAACCTGTAGCCTTCCTCGTTAAATGGGCTATCCAACAATAAAATATTTTTTCAATGCGGCTCAGTAGTTCCTGAGATTATCGCGTTCAAACAAACAAACTCTTAGGGGGATGAAAAATAGATGTTGTCCGATTCTCAAACCTACCCAATATGCACACAAAATTTCATCAAAATCGGTCAAGCCGTTTCGGAGGAGTATGGCAACGAAAACTCTGACACGAGAATTTTATATATTAGATTTTAATTTCTTATTAGATATAACAGATAATATAGAATAACTAATTCATAATAGATATATTTCGGGACTTAATGGCGTGAATTATTTAAAGGTACGAACCTTTTATTTACCCGACGTTTCGATCGAATTGAACCGATCGTGGTCACGGGTCGACTCTATTACTACTATAACTAATTCATTAAAACCTAAAAACTATCACTAAATAAAACTAAAATATATGTAAAAAATTGGAGCCCCAGGCCATGGTCCACTCTCGCTGTTTAGCAATGCTGATGCGTTGTGCGAGGAAGCTGCCAGCACTATAGTCACCAGTGGAGTCGACCAATTTTTTGGAAGTTTTTTGAAGGATTTATATATTTACTTAATAGATTTGATGAAACTGCGTATTTTGTATTATATTTATTGTAATTATATGTATTGATATAGTTTTTCTTTTAAATATCGATTTTAATTATAATTGTTTTGTTTACTTAGTTAAATTTGTACACACACTTCTGTCATTCTAAATGTACGAGTAAGTATGAAAAACGAGCGATAGGTTTTAGGATAAATTCGTAAAACTAACCGTTGACCAGGAATTATTTCGTACCGCAGTGAATTAGTGAAGGATTTCTTCGTAAAACGAACAGTCGATTATGGTTTCGGCGAAACGTTCAGTCGCTACCTTTCGTATTTTTTTGCTAGCATCAATCGATTAAAGGGATTCAACAACACAAACTTTTCAAATTTTTCAACAAAACCAATTTTTACTTTGCAAAACTAAACCGATACTCCAATTATTCAATATAGTTTTAAGTGAGCTTTTGAATAATGTTACTACAGTACAAAAGGTTTTTAGATTTAACTTTAGGCATTATTTAATACAAAATAGCCTAAAGTTAAATCTAAAAACCTTTTATACTTAACTTGGTACTAGGTAAACATAATTTTTAAGCTATTGCATAGATTTAATCGCGGGCTTTAAGTGCGTGACCGAATTAAGAAATTCCGTAACGAAAATAAAACCTAACACCTCCCACTCCGCCTACCATGTAGCTTGGCCGAGCGTTTGCTTAACGTATATGTATGTAAATATATCCTAAGATAATTGTTTATTCTCTCTGGGTGAACCAGACAGAATAAACAATCATGGTTATCAAACAAAGATTTATTTCGGGTATGATTTGAATCCACGACCTCTGACTTAGCAGTTACAGTCACTAACCATTACACCAAAAGCCTGGTCTTTAAAATTGAATTTAGGGATGTATAATCATAAATTTATGTAACAACATGTCACTCTTGTGATACCTAATTCTTTATTAGATATATTTCGGGACTCAATCGCGTGAATTATAGACATCGCTAAGCTGCCATCAGTCGACCGGTGACCACGATCGGTGCAATTCGATCGAAACGTCGGGTAAATAAAAGGTTCGTACCTTTAAAAAATCGCGAAAGTTTAAAAACCTAATTCTTTGACAGAATTGATATACCTCACTTTTACATAACTACTGTTACAAAAGGAAGAAAATATATTCCAAATTCTCCACATTTAAAGACTTCAAAAACTGCACACCCATCCCCATTTACATAATATGCTGACACAGCATAACAAATAAGAATCAACATAAAACACAATAGGTAACACCAACTTCGCAAAGTGTGACCAACAAAAGGCGTTTATGAAAATGTGGACCAACCGTCAAAAAGTTCGCTAAGTAGCTTCAAAAGCCCTATTCAAGTGAGGGGAGAGTGGGGTAAACAAAGCCTGAATAATTCATTGAAGGCTTTGACGGAACGCGCTGACAATACGTTAATCCTACTTATCTCTGTTACCACACAACTGGGTAAAGCTGTAACACTGTGTGACGAGTTCGTTGTATGCTAAAATACCCTGCTTGACTCTATTCAAATATGTGTGAAATGTGAAATAGATTTTAAAAAGTTGGTGAATGTAACTGGTTTGTAGTTCTAGTGGTTAGTTGCCTTGACTGCTAAGCCTGAGGCCGTGGATCCTGCTATATGTTTGCATGTTTGTTCGGTGTTTTTTTTTTTTTACTTTGGTACTTCGATCTGTCTCCTGTCCAGGGACAATGAAAAGTATGTCTGGCTGTTGCGATATTATTGACATGCGCGAATTAGGTCCTGTGTCCTAACTCTCTCTACTTATGCTGGTTTGATCCTGGGGTATTCTGCGTTTAAGTCTGCGTCTTTCGTGACTATCGTCCATTAGCGTTTTTGCTAGAATGTTGAGATGCTTTTGGATCCTGTCTTTGTATGATTTTGTGAAATTGGCAATTGACAACGGTGTTTTAATTTTCTTTTCTTTTTGATTGGTTGCTGTCACATTAATGACTCTCTAAGCAATCCGAATGGCGATTTCGTCTGCTAGCCTATCGCTGAAGTATCTGTCTGTCACAGGTATGGTTGTTTATAACGATGTCACCAATGTTTCCGTATGACGTTATTAACGTGAAATTATCGTCCGTAATCCGACTTTACAGACCGCCATTTTTTCTTTCTTTCTTTTGATATCAGAATCAGCACTTGGCTAATATTAAAGCTCATACAGTTTTTACCCTTGTTGTAAGTAGATGCTCTCACTATGTTGTATCCACTAAGGCTGATTTTATTTTATCTCATGTTCTAACTTTTTAATCATATAATTTGTGTCAGTCGTTTAACATGGTGTATAGTATATTAGTCGCAGCACCTTACCCCCATATCAAGTTAATAAACATTCAAACATTGTAAAATTGGCAATTTGAAAAAAATGGCCGCGAGTTTTTATTGCCATGCTATTTTCTCCGGTTTTACCTATTGTTAGAGTCCCATATACATATCAGTTTTGTTTTGCATCCTACGTGAATAAAGAATTTTGATGTTGATTTATTTTAAAATTTAATAAACAAATAAATAGGTGATTAAAGATAACACGAACATTAAGTGTACTTAGATTTTGATTAATTTCATTAAGTACCTTGAATGAACTATTAAGTTTGACCACGTCTTTCGGCTACACGTTGTATAATAAAGACATGTTTACATTTGGTAGATTTAGTAGAATAATATGACAAATTAAACATTTATTTTAATAATATTATAAAACATTCTACCAAAGTAAACCTAAATGGTCCCCATTTTTTTCACAGGAACTAATACAGACCATCCCCAATGTCGAACAAAATCGACGGAAAAATCTTGAAATGGAAAACTCATTTTGTGTGAAAAACGCCTGTAGGCGGGCCAATATCCTGTAACCCCGTTATCCTCTTAAACTGGGAAATCCTCCAGTACCCACGGACTACCATACAGATGGAGACACACTTTAGCAAAAGAGAAAATTCCACATTGATTCAATAATGTCACTTGGAACTTTCCCAGAAGATTTTTATTGAAGTTTGATATACATATTAGACAAGGAAGAATTGGGTATTTAACTATGTAATTATATGTCATAAAGTATTCTAAAAAATATGTTGGTTCATAATTTAAGAAGTTTATTATTTATGACGTGATAAATCGATGACCGAGTGCACGTACGAAGTGTCTAAAAAAAGTCACGTTATTGTTTGGTTGCTAAGCAACAGCGAATGGCGATTGCAGCGACATAATATGTGATACAATTAGAACTAGTGTTATTGATTGGTTGCTAAGCAACGCGAATGGCGATATGTCAATCAATGTTTTCTTAAGACGTTATCACGCAAAATTATCGTCCGTTAACCGACTTTAGAGCCAATCATTTTTTTATGTTATAATCAAGAAGTGATTAGTATGTCTACCTATCACATGTTTACTTGCTGTATTATCTACCAATAAATAGTAAGTTAACAAATAAATATGTTCTTATTATAACTGACTATTTTAGATACTTTCTCATATGTGCACCCGTCATCGATTTATAAGACGATTCATGAGTTTCATCGCGTTGTTGTTTGGCCTACATTACCCAAACCTACAATGTGGATCAACCTTTAAAGTAGGACGGACCTCTTATACCCGGGAGACCTCTTAATCTCCCAATCGCTACGTAATGTTAGGCAGAATATTGATAGGTCATTGAACCATTAAACTGTTCTTGACCATAACGTCGTCATTATGTCGCTATCGTAGTGTATATCGTTGTAAAGTGTTTTCACTGTTTTTTTATAAGTTTTGGGACAACTCACACAACGTCATCTGATCCCAAATTAAGCAGAGCTTGTACAACCAGACAACTGATAGACATAGTTATATATTTCTAAATACATACATTTTTTTTCTTTTAAAAGATAACTAGCAATGTGGATTGATACGAATCACAAAGTTCAAATAATTATTTATTTTGGATTCTGCGATTTGTCCATTCATCAATCCATTCGGGACGAAATCCTATAGGTCGAAAAAATCGTGGGACGAAACAGAAAACGAGCCATATTTTTTATTATTTCATATCTATTTTTATGTACAGCGGTAGCTTAAAACGAAAGACGCAAACGAAGCTGCAGAATAATGGCTAGTATATAACTATAATAAAGAAAACCTTATCTACCCCAATCAAAATGCACTTCCAACAATTAAAGACAATGAAATCATTCTTCATTTCTTACTTGGCCAACATCTGAACTAAATTCCAAGCAGCACTAACAGATAGATACGAGTCAATTGACGTTATCAGATGGGGCCGGATCACCCATTATCTGGACAAGTTGGGAGATAGATTGATTGACTTGCAGTCATTAGTTCAATGAGAAAGTTGATTAAATTATCTGGGAATTGAATGGAGTCGTACTTATATTATACTCGTAAAATAAAAAAATGTGTGGATGGGTGTTGATTACTATACAATGCAAAAACTACGTAAAGGAATTTGGTGAAACTTTACAGTGACTTTACTGTTTTAAAAACATGACCTTATATTTTATTTATACTTATAGTAAGTTATGTTACTTATTTTAGTATAATAACTAACATACTTATAGTATTTATTTATTTGGAAGGCTTTTTGTACTTTTGTTACTCATAGTCTGTAACTAATAATACATTGAGTAACAAAAGTACAAAACCAATTTGCTAACAACAAGCCTACACAAGTTATAATACCTACTTACTTTAGTATTATAACTTACATACATACTTATAGTGAGTTATATTACTTACTTTAGTATTATAACTTACATACTTATAGTAAGTTATATTACTTACTATAGTATTATAACTTACATACTTATAGTGAGTTATATTACTTACTTTAGTATTATAACTTACATACTTATAGTAAGTTATATTACTTACTATAGTATTATAACTTACATACTTACAGTAAGTTATATTACTTACTTTAGTATTATAACTTACATACTTATAGTAAGTTATATTACTTACTATAGTATTATAACTTACATACTTATAGTAAGTTATATTACTTACTATAGTATTATAACTTACATACATATAGTAAGTTATATTACTAACTTTAGTATTATAACTTACATACATACTTATAGTGAGTTATATTACTTACTTTAGTATTATAACTTCCATACTTATAGTAAGTTATATTACTTACTATAGTATTATAACTTACATACTTATAGTAAGTTATATAACTTACTATAGTATTATAACTTACATACATATAGTAAGTTATATTACTAACTTTAGTATTATAACTTACATAGTTATAGTAGTCGAGCCGTTCAATATTCTTAATGAAACTTTTCTACTGCAACGCATACCTACTAAACGAAATCGTAACGTAATTGCCTCGTCTCTGGACAAGCTCACGAACAGTTGACGGCGAAGCGGTACTGTGACAATCCCTTTCCGAATTCATACGTCTGCTACGAGCCTTAAAACGATTTAGATGAAATTTGTTTTTTCTTATTTTTTTTTTAAATACGACACCCACATTAGACTACAAGCCCTGTGTCCTAGGGGACTTTACAAACATTCAATTCACGGACACAAAGTACACCCAGACTCGAAACAACAATTCGTGGATCACACAAAGTGGTGTCCCGTGTGGGAATCGAACCCACGACCTCTTGCGTAGCAGTCGGACACACTCCCACAGAGGCCGCAACATTAGTATAATTAAGGTTTTTCTTTTGCTTTGGGTTTCAATTCACGTTCTTTTTTCCGTTTTCGCGAAAAGTCCGTGCCAACTGTCATAATGGTAAATAAAGACCGCTTAGAAATGGATCAACGCACATACGCGGTGGACATCTTTGAGAGCACCGCGCATTCGTCAGTTCGCACGGACTTGCCGCGAAAACGGAAAAAGGACCCTGGGATAAAAATATAGTATAATCAAAGCAAACACATAAACTACATTTTATCGCGCGCGGTGCCGCGGACAAAATCTTCCTAATATTTTTCTAGAAAGAAGCTGGTTATAGTGACAATTTCCCGGTAGACGCCACCCCACTTGATCTGTGACCGCAATAACGAAGGCTTTCTACTAATAATAAAGTCGCTTTACGAGTAATCTCTCAGTCATCTCTTAATACAGCCTCCCAGCGAAATCTTATGCTTTCAGCGTAGAATAAATTCTACTGGCATCAAAAATGATACATTTGTGAAGTTTTCACATATATTTGTAGACTGGGTGTTCCCATGAGAAGTTATGTTGTTTCTTCATACTCTCTCCATGCCAAATTTAATGAAAGCTTAATTCATACCTACCTTTATGATGAGTAGCTGCACCTTTTGTTATAACAATTATGAATTTGTTATTAATTGAATGCGAAAGTCAAACCCCTAATTCTTTATTAACAGCAGAATTTGAACAACGAAATGCTTTGTTTTTGTTTTTCATAAAATTTTCAAATTAGAAGTAACATGTTGTTTTTAGGGTTCCGTACTCAAGGGTAAAACGGAGCCCTATTACTAAGACTCTCATGTCTCATGAATCGTGATAGCTAGACAGTTGAAATTTTCACAGATGATGTATTTATGTTGCTGCTATAACAAGAAATACAAAAAAAAACAGAATTTTAATAAATACTTAGGGGGTTCCAATATAACAAACAAGTTTTTTTGCTTCTTTTTGCTCGATATTGATAACGGCAACAGGTAGACGAGAACGTAAGAAGTAAGAAGAGTAAAAATAAATAATTAAATTTAAAAAAGATATATATTTAAGAGGGGTTTCCAAACAACGGATATGATTTTTTGCCGTTTTTATAGATAATGGTACGGAACCTTTGAGCGCGCGAGTCCAACTCACACTTGGCTGTTTTTTTTCCTTTTCATTCGATGATTTTGTTACAACACATTTATTAAAGTAATATGAATAAGCATGTTATATGTTACTAAAAACATGCCAAAAACTTTAAAAGCCGACTTACAAAGAATTTTATCACAACAGTCAGCATACATTATATATTAACGAGACATATATATACACGTATATATCAAACGGAATATCTGTTGAAACGTCCACATTTTGTATACGAGTAGTTAATCAAATTTTAAAATGGTCGGTAGGGGTTTCAAATTATGCAAGAAACATTATGTATGATCGTTGCAACCCTTTGATCCTCTGTTAGGGTATCTTTGGTTGACCATGGATGCTGTGTGATGATAGGCTTTGTGGCCGTTGGGGGGGGGGGGGGGGTGAAGGGGTATAAAAGGGAGGGGGAGGATTTAATTCGACATGAACTGTTTTGTATTTATTTCCTTGTTTGAAACCTCTGCGTGTTTGTCTGTACTGACGTACCTAGTTCTTAAAAGGGTGAACCAATGAATGGTTTTAAATTCCACGAGAACCTAAAAACTTTGATAAAGTTTCGCGATTGGTACACATTATAAAATTATATATACTACGGGTCTTAACTGCGTGAATAACTTAGGTAAATTGCCTTGTTTATTGCCTGACATTTCGACCGTATTGCAACGGCCGTGACGGTCGAAACGTCGGGCGTAAACAGGGTATTTTTCCTCAAATTATTCACGCGATTAAGGTCCGTAGTACTCGTATAAATAATTTCATAACCTATAAACTATCATTTTTTTTTTAAACTAAGTATTAACTTTTTTACTGGTGATTGCTCTAAGCCATAGGTACAAATTACCTACTGTGTTTCGGTTGATGGGCACTGTAGAGAGTGTGATTATTGGGCATTATCTGCGCAGTAATTACACTTACGAACTAATGTCTCACAATTAGGAGCATGGTGCAGCGACGCTCGGATCTTTGCGAAAGTAATTTTTATAGGCATTTTTGCCAATTACTGTAATATAAAATTCTGTCCGCGACATTTGTTAAAAACGCTCTTGGACGTATAAAGTCCGTAATAGTTTTCAAACTATCGGCTAGATGGCGCAAGTTAAGGCCTGACTCGCGTGCAGGAAGGATATTTGAGGTTTAGTAACATAGTCCCGGTGAGATGGTTCCATTCCGGCCTCGGTTTAGCATACGACATCTCGAATTCGATTCCTGGGTCTGGACTTTAAATTTATCTAACTTTCAAAAATGCAATTATTGTGTTAATAAAGATTTGCGTGGTGCTGATGCTGCTATAGGCTGGCGTGACGCTTATTATCAAGATCAAGCGATACCTTTTGTTTCTTCATTCAGTTTATATGAAAAAAACATCACTAGAATCTCGTAAAGTACGAGTAAACGAATATTTTTCGCTAACACGTTCAAAATCCGCCGTCATTTCAAATATGAAGGTAGTTGCAAAATGTTTTTACTTTATCCAACCCCGCTTCTGAGGGTAGGATTACGTTGCCAACGCGTACAGGTTGGCAGGTGACAGGTTAAACCTGTCAGTGTGTACTGCACCGTTGTCAACCAACCCGCCACTGACAAACAATTAACTTGAAAATGTTTGAGCTCTTGTGTGGTGGAAGTTTAGGAGAATTCAGTGGATTTTTCGGTAAGCGGGGTCAGGGGCTTTGAATGGAAAAATGACCATACGTTTTGCTAGCATAGTCTTAGTAAACCAGCCATAGTGATCTTTTGGCACAATCCAGTCAGCCAGTCAGGTTTGTCTTTAGATAATTTCCGAAAAAAATCTTTCTACAATTTTATTGGGTAAGCAAAGAATATCGTTTTGCTTCACACACATTTGTACAATTGTTTGTCCTATGTCTGGGTGTAGGCAGATAATTTATTTAGAAATATATAAATATGTTTATTGTTTTTTAGCTGTCATATCAATCAAATCATTTATTTGTAAAATATAGGTAGATACATATAATGTGGTCTTATAAATAAATATTGTTGCGCTATATTTTGTCATCCAGGCATACAATTATTGAGCTTTTTTTTTTTTAAGACAACTTCAGCAGTAGGGTACAAGCCCTGTGTCGCGGGGGACTTTACAAACATACAAGTTACGGACACAAAGTACACCAAGACCCGGAACAACAATTTGTGGATCACACAAAGTGGTGTCCCGTATGGGAATCGAACCCACGACCTCTTGCGTAGCAGTCGGACACACTCCCACCGCGCCACAGAGGCAGTATAGCATTATATATAGATATATTAAATTATTAAAAGATAGATATTTAAATTGAATTATAAATATACTACATTAATGATATATACAGACTCTGTCTCATTTGGGAACAGATGGCCATAGTATGGCCACATGAGACATATTACATATTATGAAATATGTCTCAAGTTATAAAATACAAAAAACAAGTAAGAGACAGACTCGTCCACCGAGGGTTCGGTACCAATTTGTAGGTAAACACTATAAATATGGGGATAGGTACCCTTTAATTTTCAACTTTTTTATTATTTTTCCTTTATTAGCCCTGTAAGATCTTGCTTTTTGCCAAATTTCGTGATTCTTAGGTCAACGGGAACTACCATATAGGTTTTTAACCTTAAAACCTTTAGGGTAATTCCAGTTAACTTAGAATTGTCAATTTTGTTAAAAGCGCACAAGTAGAGGGAAAATTCCGAAAAATAATAAACGAAAATTAAGGTAAATTTTGGTACTTACAAGTTTTCTCAAATCTAAATTTGCCCATATATTTTTATCGTCTTGACTTCATTTTTATACATCTAATAACGCCTATAGAGTAAGTATACTATTGATCAAACACTGATAACATTGCTTAACCTCAGTGGTTTCTATTAAATGTAGGTACACAAAACATAACTAACAATCTTCAATAAACCTGTTCTCAATGCATTTAATCAGGTAGAAGCTCGAGCTCGGATAGATACATAGGTAGACAGATAGGGAGACACAGGTATGAAGGGAGGGAGAGCCAGGGGTAGATAGCGGTGACTAGCGGTAGGTATGTAGGGACATCGAGTGGTTTGTATTCATTAGCTCGTGGTCGCCGGCCAATACTCAACGTTGTATCTAACGGTACTGAGACACACGGCTAGAAGTAGTGGGTCACTTTAAGGTTAAATATTTTTAAGCTATTGCATAGCTTCTATCGCGGGCCTTGAGCGCGGGGACCGAATCCAGAAATTCCGTAACGAAAAAACCTCACGCTCCCCACTCCGACGGGCACAGCGGTGATACTTTTTACTTTTGCCATCTATTAATGAATAGCAGAACTTTTAATGATTTTTTTTTAATTAAAAAATAATAATTTAAAAACAAAAAAAAATTTAAAAAAATTACTTAATTGCTTTTTTAAATTAAAAAAAAAAAAACAATTTTTTTTATAGAAATAAAAATTCAAACATTGTTTTTTTTATAATTATAAAAAACACTTAAAAATATATATATTTTTTTTAATTGCTTAAGTTGATAAAAATACTTATAAATTTACCGCGGCAGTCCCCGAGTGCCACACATTTTTTTTTTTTATTGCCCGACGTTTCGTTTGACTGTATTGCAACGGCCGGTCATTGTTAGACTGGTGCAGCTCAGGGTTGCCTCTGTGAAGCCCGGGTTTTGGAAACTTCCTTTCACTCATTAAGGAATTGTAAAAATAAAATAATTGTACAAATAAAAAAAAAACAAAAAACAAGATGATCTACTTATGTAATATCATGCAGTCGGAGGCATTATTGAACCTCGATGATTATGATATAAAATATGTAGGGGCGTAGGAGGGTTTTTTTATTTTTTTTATTTGATACTTTAGTGGTTGTAGGATCGATGTAACAACTAACGTCTATCACATCTATTGCCAAGTATTGAGAATTGAAAAAGAAAGGTTGCTAATTGACTTTTTTAGTATTACAATTTTTTTATATACCTTTTTGAAATGCTTACGATTAGCCCTTTAATTTGATACCCATACTGCGGTATTCAAAAAAAGTTTTTTTTCACACCTCTTATTTTGGACATCTCACAGTCGCCATGTTTGTTTTTTTCAAACGTGACTTGTCTAGGAACACTTGGGCGGTCAAGACAAATCTAATGACGTCTTAATTGCTTAAATCCGTGTTGTGATTTAAAGGTATGAGGTAATAAAGAATTATGACATACATATTTACATACAAGATACCCGCGAAAACATAACCCTTCCTTGCAGTCGGGTAAAAAGCGACTTGGACCCGTAATGTATACAAATCGCGAATGTTTATCAACATTTTTTTCTGAAAACCTGTGATAAGAGATAAGTAGAAAACAATTATGTCAAAGAAATATTTGCAGTATTTATAATAACCTACACCAGTACATTATAAAGGAAATTTTTGTTTTTTTTTTGTGAACCTGTATCTACTGAGCCGGCTATGACGAAATTTATGTAGGTAATAGAACTACTAAATTAGATTTAATATCTTTATATATAAAAATTAATGTTTGTCTGTATGTCCTTTAGATAATCGTAAACTATGCATTTGATCATGTGATAATTTTCAGCAAAGTGTTGTGCATGAACCCACGAAGGTTTATAGGAAATTGCGTGGTATCTATATATTATAAAAGCGAAAGTTTATGGCATGGATGTTTGTTTTTATATCACGCCAAAACTACAGAAAGAAAAATAATGGGACTTAGCAGTAACATAGCATAAACATCAAAAATATTATGTAAGGATTAAGGATTTTATTTTATCTCATGTTCCAACTATTAAAATAATACAATTTGCATCAGTCCTTTAACATGGTATAGGAATAGTATATTAGTGGCAGCACCTTAGCCCCATATCAAGTTTATAAAAGTGCCCAGGCTCTTTTCCCCGGCTTTATCTATTGTTTGCGAACTTGGCATTACATGTAGGTACATGTAATGTAGAATCCCGACGTATCACAAGTGTTTTATTGATTCCTAAGTGAATAAAGAATTTTGGATTGAATTGAAAAACAATACTACATAGAATACTATTTTAACATTAAATCTAACTTCCACTATTATCGATATAATATTAGAAAAGCTAGTGACATTGTACGTCCGTATGTCCGCTGTCGTCTGCCACCTCGCCCTGTCTCTGCCTCTAAATTACCTGTTTCACGTTTGAAAAGGAATTTTTCAGTGAATTTAAATGATTTGATAAAGTTATGCCGTCTCGTACCTTTCACCTTGGATTTCGTATTAGAGCTACATTGGAGTGCGCTTGTTGGGTAGCTAGGGGACCGTTTTTAACTGAAACAGAGTTATCTTTTAGAAAAATATAAATATGTACATAATGTTGTGTCGTTTCGTTTTTACGTAAATCGAGTAATTGTTAAGAGGGAGATATCGTAGGTACCTTTTAAAATGAATTAATAATGCAGGGTAATTCCGGGGGAGATGACCGTACGGGATATGGTCAATCGTCAATAAAAGACCGGGGAAAGAGCATGTCGGACCATGCTCAGTGTAGGGTTCCGAAGCCTTTTCCGTATGAAAAAATCCGGTTTGAATCATTGCACCAGCTGAAGGGCGTTTGTCTATGGTACTTACCTTGCCTTGCCCTTTTCTTGAGAAACGCAGTTATTCGCCAATAGCTCAATGACGGTATATCCGATCATATTCGAAATAATTTTAGTTTA
Source organism: Herminia tarsipennalis (assembly GCA_945859575.2). Taxonomy (NCBI): domain Eukaryota; kingdom Metazoa; phylum Arthropoda; class Insecta; order Lepidoptera; family Erebidae; genus Herminia; species Herminia tarsipennalis. The sequence goes on along the minus strand of OX243843.2, from coordinate 2,110,023 downwards.
AAGTATTTTGTTTTTTCATATTTTTATACAGTTCAAAAGATAAGGAGGGGACACAATTTAGGCAACTTTCGTAGCGATTATTTCCAAAAATATCAAAAAAGTTTATTACGTGTATGGAGTGCTCCCCTAAAAATTATAAGCTAATTATTTTTATTATTTAGCTATCAAATTAAGTAGCGGTTACTACAAGACACCATTTTACAAAAGTTAATCAATATTCATTGTCTAATCTTTGAGCAAAATGCCTGTGACATACAGACGGACAGACAGATAGAAAGACAGATATGCAGACATACAGACATGACGAAGCTATAAGGCTTCTGTTTTTGCCATTTTGGCACATTGTGCAGTCACGTACAATGTTCGTTTAATTTTATGTTATAAGCTTAATTAATTCATCCGCCATTTCTGTGACAGTCATATATCTATGTACACATAGATAGAACTTGTATTGAAGTAACGTGTATCATTTTTAGAGTGAAGGGACGAATGCCTTAGGGCGAGGTCCCATAGGTTATGAGATCCGTAGGGATCTATTATCAACTGTTAGTTCCCAAGTTTGTATCGGCAGCTATTTTTGAATACGACAGATAGGTATTAATGGATTTAACATTTCAGTCTGTTTTCAAAGAGAGTATCTTTTCCTAGTATGTTATGATATATTTTGAAACTTAATATGACATCTTCGTATGGATCGCCGAGTGATATAAAAAAAAGCCCTTAATAATCCTTAAAACTTGAAATACAAAATAATTAATGCACAAAGTTATCATAAATTACAATAGATTATAAATTTCAAAATTCAAAATTCAATTCAAAATTCATTACATTAGATAAATTTATTAATTTCATTAATTTCTTTTGAAATGTAAATAATGTCATTTTCAATAATAACTAGGAGTTATTATTTAAAACAAATAATTTAATTATGAATTTGTTTAATTAATCTATAAGAAGTAATTTAAATTAGACCATGTTTAGTTTATAGATTTAGTGATCGTTATTATACAACTATTATTTTCACCGAGTCATAGGTACATACATCTTAATTTTCATTGTAATACAATCATTCCCTGTAGTTTAAAGATATGTACTGTAGTATGAATATAGAAAATAATAATGACTTTCTAACCAATGTCAAATATAGGTTAAAACTGTATCAAAATGTTCCTCTTGCCCTGCCCCCTGAAAATGCCCCCTGCATTACACGAAGAGAATTATTTATTTAGCGCTACGTACACAGCGACACGATCGCCGGCTACGCTCTTCCGCACACAACCATTACTTCACAGTGCGCAGGAGCGCAGGTTAAAATAAAGTAGAATATTCGTTCGTACATATGTTAGATTACGAACGCCATGACTATGACAATACGAAAAGATTTATTTGCGGGATTATATTAAGACATATCCTTAAATTTCTTTATATCATCTACTAGAAAAACTCTTTGACTAGTGACACAATTTTATTCGTGTCCTAATATTTAGGTTTTCTATATACATTTTTGAGAGAGCCGAACCCTGTTTCGCGTAATCTACCCTTAAACAGTAGTAGCAGTTGGCACATTTTAAATTATAAAAGTATTTGACACCATGTTAAAATGCATGCTGTGTTTGCATAATATAAGAGTACAATTAATCATATTTAACTGACAAATGTTCCATGTATCTTTCTTAGAATTGTATTCAGTTTTGCAAACCAAAAAAAAATATTACGGTGGCCAAGCTCATTACAGACTAGCCAACTACGAAAAAGATTATAGTAATTTTTATAGGTATTTCTTGCCAATAACTTTATTACTACCATAATTACATTTATGAAAGGTAGAATTTTTTTAAGTCCAGACTCAGGAATCGAACCCGAGACTTTCGTATTCCGATAGAGAAATTTGAGGTCTAGTAACACTACTAGTAACCCTATTTCGTCTACTACTACGTCAATTTTCCCCGATTTTTCAACATTTTTCATTGCTGCTCCGTTCTTTTTTGACGTAGCGTAATGTTATACATATAACCTATAGCCTTCTTAGTTATATGGGCTATCCAACAGTATATACATACAGCGGCGGTAGCCTAATGACTAAGGCATCGGTCTCGCAATCGTGGCGTTGCGGGTTCGAATCCTACCCATTATACTACCAACGTGAACGCACTCGTAACACAAGGGGTTGACAGGATTGCTAGTAATGTGGGACCACAATCCCACATTGCTAGTTATCTTTTTTTTTTTTAAAATGCAATTTGACATAGTAGTTCCTGAGATAATCGCGTTGAAACAAACAAACACACTTTTCAGCTTTATAATATTAGTATGCATAAAATTTTATATTCTCTTTCCGTTTGGAACGCGTTTTAATGATCTCTTAAAATTTCATCTGAATTATATAAGTCGTTATCAAAATTATATACCTAGTCGAAAATCTCTCGTCAACAATTTTATTTAAACCCGTTAAAGTACTAATCAACTCTAAGATAAAGGAGACCCCACACCACGCCCTTTTAATAAACAAACAAAATGATCAAACAACTACAGAATTGCCAAACAAAATACCATTATAAATGGAATATTTCATTATATTCTCCAGCGCAGTGAAGTTTTAAAACCTTATTACGATTATGAACAAATTAATGGCAAAAAGCAAACAATATAACTGGATATGAAAGTTCTGATGAATTAATTTATCAGCTCCTATTACCTAAGTTGATGGAATCGTAAAGGATTTAATAATTCAGAGGCGGTGTTAGTTATAAGCTTGTAGCGTTTGTTTTCTACCAAAATTGATAGTCAGCGTGGTGGATTGCATTGAAGTAACTGTGACGCGACGAAATAGCTATGCCGATATTGGTACAATATTATGAGATTCAGTGTGTCAACCGAGCAAATTGACATATCTGCGAGGTAAGCAACGTTATCACTGTCTATCTATACTAATATTATAAAGCGGAAGAGTTTGTTTGTTTGTTTGTTTGTTTAAACGCGCTAATCTCAGGAACTACTGGTCCGATTTGAAAAAATCTTTTTTTGTTCGATAGCCCATTTATCGAGGAAGGCTATAGGCTATATAACATTGCGCTACGACTAATAGGAGCGGAGAAGCGACGAGAAATGTTTCAAAAACGGGGAAAAATTACGCATACGAAGTTGCGCGGGACAGCTAGTAGATAGATATAGGGTGACTGTTATTGAAAAATTCACATCTTGAAATTCGCTGTGTCGGATTTCCGTCCCATCGGACTATGAGAGTTTAATTTGTGTCAGCGCATACACTTGTGCTTATACCATACTCAAATGCCATACTCTGTTCACAGAGCCTAAGCTGCTAGGGTTACATACCTGAAATTCTGGCAGTCGATGCCTTTTATGTTGTAGGCATCCACTAAGAACGGTTTTTTTTTAGAAATTCCTTCCCTAAGGGGGTAAAACAGGGTTTACAAGTTTGTATCAACCTACGTCAGATCCGTTTAAAGTTAGATCGGTAAGATTTTTTATTCAGCTTTTTTGTTTAACGTGTCAACGTTTTTGGAAAATCAACCCCTAAAGGGGTCAACTAGGGATTGCGAGTTTGTGTGAAACTCCGTTGCAAGATGGTATAAAACTCCGTCAGTTTTAAAGTTAGGCCTGTGAAATTTCGCACTTGGATTTTGGTGCAAAATAAAGAAACACGTGTGTCAGCGTTTGAAAATCCCCGAAAGGGGTATAATACAGGTGCAACATTGTATAAAACTCTGTCAGTATTGAAGCTAGATCTATAAAATATCGTATTTGGCTCTTTGTTTAAAATAAAGAAATACGTGTTTCAGTGTTTTGATCGAAAGGAAAAATTAAGTCCTAAGGGGGTTACATCGATTAGGAGACCATTAACATGAGATTATAATGTAGTATTACAATTGTTACACAGTCCTCCAATATGTATTCTATGAAGTGGAATTTCGTTAGAATGTAATAGATGTGACAAAACTGATAAAATTAATTAATTAAGATAAAATTGACTAGGTACGTTCATTTCGATTCAAACTATCAATAATAACTTACAAAACATTCAAGTTGAGATTCGATCTGTAATGAAAAACATTTAAAATATTTTTTTACCTCTAGACAATTAGGTTTATACTTACATTATGTTAAACAATGTAGGCTTTTGAGAGACCACCGCCCAAATTACACGCTTTATTCTAAACTGAAAGCTAAGCCGATTGACGTGAAGATTTATTTTAGCCCTATATATTTTTTATTCCCATACGTATCTATCGATTAGCATCTGCTACAATAACGAGTGGTTCACACCATTGCGATGGCATTCTCTACTTTAAAATCGCTATCATTTATAACTTAAATCATCCCTTTTCCCAGAATTTTAAGTTCCCTCTAACTAATTTACGTGACGACTTGACGAGATGGGATTAATTGAATCTCGACGCCGCAATACAGTTACGTCAGGTTAAGGGATGCCAGGATGCCAGCATCCCTCGTCCGAGGATTATGTAAAATAGATTATGACCAAAGATTTTGTTTGGAAGAATTCGTGCAAATATTTTGTGGGAAAAATGTGAGGAAAGTTTTAACTTTTTGACCTATAAAGGAAATTTAAAGAGCGGGTTGTTGTAAGGAAAGATTGAACTGTCTATCAGGGTCCTCATTTGCGGTCCTTATTCACTGGCGCATGCTCGGAGCGCTCAAAGATGTCCGCCGCGCATGCGCGTTGATGCATTTCAAAGCGTAGCTCTCTTTTGACAGTTCGCACAGGGTTGCCGCGAAAATGGAAAAAAAGAACGTGAGTAAGGACCCTGTTTTGCGTGTACGTTTTGAAGGTTCCGTAGCCAAAATGACAAAACGGAACCCTTATAGTTTCGCTCTGTCCGTCTGTTCGTCCGTCTGTTCCTAGGTTAGTCAGAGACCTTTAGTACTAGAAAGCAATTTGGCATGGATATACATATTAGTTACGCCGACAAAGTGGTAAAATATTTTCGGTATATTCAGACCATTTTTCAATTTAGGGATCGATTTTTTTTGTTGGAGTCATGTGTTTTGTTAGATGCAACTACAACCATTTAGCTGGTAAGTGGGGAGGGGGGAGTGGCTTATCAGCTAAATGGTTGTAGGTGGGTATCTGAAAAAAAAACATGGTAGAAAATATATAGTGTGAAATTTAAAGGAAAACTGCCACAGCTAAGTAGGCATTACAAGTTTACGAGTAACAGCTGATCAAGTAAAAAGTAACAATACAGTTTCCATTGAAAATTATTTATAAGTATGAAGTTGTTAGTAGTATGGAACAAAAACAACATGTGCACCTACGGAACCCACTGTGCAGGCCCTGCACTTTCCCGGTTTTTGGGTAAGGATTGATAATAACTGAAAGATGTGACCAAATTTCAACGGCGGATAGTATATTACTACCATGGTGTCATAGCCGATTACTTATATTATAATTACATAGTTATAGCCTATTCTTTTTATTAAATTTCAATAGAGAAAGGCGTATGGCGTAAGTATTATACCTCCTCTAGTGCAAAATTCTATTATATTACTAGCTGTCCCGCGCAACTTCGTCTGCGTAAATTTTCCCTTTTTTTTTTTTTTTTTTTTTTTTTTCTTTTTTTACAACATTTTTCATTGCTGCTCCGCTCCTATTGGTCGTAGCATGATATTATAACCTATAGCCTTCCCCGATAAATGGGCTATCCAACAATAAAATATTTTTTCAGTGCAGCCCAGTAGTTCCTGAGATTATCGCATTCAAACAAACAAACAAACTCTTAGGGGTATGAAAAATAGATGTTGGCCGATTATCATAGATACCGGATAAGCTGACCCGCGCAACTTCGTCTGCGTAAATTTTACCCGTTTTTGCAACATTTATCATTGCTGCTCAGCTCCTATAGGTCTTAGCGTGATGTTATATAGCCTATAGCCTTTCTCAATAAATCGGCTATCCAACAGTAAAATATTTTTTCAGTGCAGCCCAGTAGTTCCTGAGATCATCGCGTACAAACAAACAAACAAACAAACTCTTAGGGGGATGAAAAATAGATTTTGTCCGATTCTCAGACCTACCCAATATGCACACAAAATTTCATCAAAATCGGTCGAGCCGTTTCGGAGGAGTTCGATTACGCACCCCGTGACAGGAGAATTTTATATATTAGATTATGGCATAGAACTTTTTAAGTCATACTTTTTTAATTGACAACTTTTTCATTCATAAATAACGGAATGAAATAATATTAACAAAATTGTAGGGTACTCCAATTTTGATAAAATTTGATATGTTCACTCAGTATCACGGCACTTATCAACCCTTGAATATGACCACGCTTTTCTATTACATCTCGTATACTACCTACCTATTCTTAGTAAGATTTTTTTCTCTGTGACTACCTGACTGATTTTGATGAACCTTTGTAGCTGGAAGCTTGGGGAGTAACACAGATACTTCCTCACCGCGTAATCCAACGTCCACACGGGCTGAGTCACAAAGAAAAGCTAGTGTCCAAAATCGTAGCTTCCAAAACCATAATTTCTTTAGAACACATGAAAATTTTCAATTTTCGTGGTCAATAACCACAATCCATCAAGTTTAATCCCAACTTGAATGTTTTGTTAGTTGATTTATTATAGTTTAAGCCGAACTAGACGTTGGAATTTAACTGGCCAATCTATTTAATTAATGTTTCCACAATTTGGAGTGATAGTAGGCTAGAATATAGGGGTTAGACAGAGATATGGAGCTATGGAGTATAACAATAATAATTGAAATGTTTTTACCATCGACGAATAATCAAAATTATAAGGATCTGGCGAAGGTAGCCCCGTGCTTTACTGAGACGTCGCTAAACTGCTATCAGTCGACCCATGACCACAATCGGTGCAATTCAATCGAAACGTCGGGTAAATGAGAGGTACCGTAACATTGAATCCCGACATATCTACCGTGTAGATAAATATAATTAATTTTAAAACCACTATCGCTTTTGTTGCCACAATTGGTTTATAATAGTACGTAGTTCTAGATCATCTTTTTCACACACATAGGACACGTTTTTAGGTACTATATGTATACCATACCAAGATTTGTAGTTAGGAACATTAAATTGGAGAAACCATAAAAAACAACAGCATGCATCAAGCCAAAAAGCCTCATACAAAAATATCCTTTGAATGAGAGGATATAACTCAAACCAGACGTTGGCCCTTCGAGCCAAAGTATCTCGGTTTAATAGGGGATTACCCCGCGGCTCTGCCCGCCCCTTTAAGCCAGATTGATGATATTATTTAGTTACATCTGCGCCGTTTAGAAACTCCAAATAAAAAAGTGAATTATAAACATTCGCTCTTTAATTTCCGAGATTTGAACGTTGAGTAATGTCGTTAGAAGATCGGGAAATTGTTTGAGATGTAATAAAATGAGTGACGATTTGAGAAGATTTTTTAACATTTTGCAAATATTAAGTTTTCCCGTTCAGGTAATAATAATGCTCTTTAATTTGCGAGATCATAGGACACTGACGCACTACCATGGACGAAAAAAGACTCAAGACAAGAGCTTAAATACACCCTACATGTATTTTCTTCTATTATTTTAAGGATCCGTAGGTTCCGTGGTTTCGTTGTCACCAAATCTGGATCTGTACCAGATTTGGTGACAACGAAACCACTTCAAGTTTTTAATTAGAAAAATATTTTTTATTATTGGTTCATTTGCAGCGAATATTACACATATAAACCATAATAGAATTTGGACTTTTTTGTTTTGAAATCAGTCTAATTTATTTTTGTCCAGAGGTACCAATAACCCAGACCAGTTGTCAGGTTAATAGAGAAAAATGATTTCACTTTAAATTTGGGTAATTACAAATACAATATTTAAAAAGAACGTCCTAAATCTCAGGTGTAATTTTCCCTAAATTTAAATAGGATTTATTTACTCTCGCAACACAGTTGTTATAAGCAGAAAAGATACCCTAGAGTTGTGAAAATGGCGGCAAACTGTCACTATTTTCACAGTTGCGCGTTTAACATGTGAAATTAACTTGAAATACGTATTATTAAGAACGAGACTTTGTTATTCAAAGAAGAAAATTAGAAAGAAAATGAACTTTGAACTCATAGATGCATAAAAAGTGCGAGCTATTTTATTTTATTTATTTACTACTGAACTCGGCCACGCTTTGTTGTGGCTCTTAAAGCCAGGAACACTCGCCGGCCTTCCCAGAACATTCTGCTAAAGTTTCATCACAATCTGATCAATGGTTTCGGTACACATAGAGGACATACAGACAAACATTGATTTTTATATTTGGAATAACTAACATTAGAAAAATAAAAAAAATATTATAAAAATTCTTCGTTGCACTCACTTCGTTATTCACGAAATATAATAATAATAACATCTTGGGACAACTCACATAGTGCTATCTGATCCCAAACTAAGCAGAGCTTGTACTATGGAAACCAGACAACTGATACGCATATTTCTAAATACATACATACTATAGATAAATAAATAAATTGTGATAACTATTAAATAGAAATATAATAAATAGTATTTTAGTTAACATTAATAATATATCTCTACTAATATTATAAAGCTGAAGAGTTTGTTTGTTTGTTTAAACGCGGTAATTTCAAGAACTACTAATCTGAATTGTAAAATAGCCCATTTATCGAGCAAGGCCATATAACATCTCGCTACGGCCCATAGGAGCGGAGCACCAATAAGAAATGTTGCAAAAACGGGGAAAATTTACGCATACGAAGTTGCGCGGGACAGCTAGTGTAATATATAAGTTAATATTTTAAATATTAACGTTTGAACTGTTAATTAATTGACTTAAATTATTGCCAAATTTGTTAGCAGGTGTGGCAAACAAGTCTAAATCTGTAAAAAAGTATTATGATGTTGAAATAAACGGCTATAATCCCCGAATAGTGTCGGAGAAAAGAGATATACCCAATTTGTAATCAGTGAGTGTTGCCATATAAATATTTAAATTGCGCCCGTGCAGAGCGTGTGTCTGGGTAGTTTGCACCGGATAAAAGGCTTTCAGGGAGAATTTTTCAGGAAGTCTTGTGATGATGAGATTTATCTCTCAGCAGGAGGCTGCAATTTGTTGGAACGATACTTCGTAGCCGTGTCGTTGATATATTGGTGTAGCCATGAGTATATTTTTAAAACTTTATGATTTCACTAGCGGCCCGCTCCGGCTTCGCACGGGTATAAAATATATGGATGTTATTGTACATATAAACCTTCCTCTTTAATCACTCTATCTATTAAAAAAACCGCATCAAAATCCGTTGCGTAGTTTTAAAGATTTAAGCATACATAGGGACAGAGAAAGCGACTTTGTTTTATACTATGTAGTGATATAGTAGATACGGCTTTTTAAACTAACTAGCCGCGTAAATGCTATATTTCACCATATTTACTAACGATAGGAATTTAAAATGGATTTAGGTAAATCACTGTGATTCAAAATGAAAGCTACTTGTTGTTTAATATTTAAAATTATGAACAATGTAGGTTTACGTGTCTTCGGTACAAATGATTACCAAGGATTATTGTATGGTTTATTCTGTGTCTATGTGTTATTTATCTATAATATGCATGTATTTAGAAATATGTAGGTATGTTTATCAGTTGTCTGGTTTCTATAGCATTGTGTGAGTTGTCCCAAGATATTATTATTATTTACACACTTAGCGATTTTGATGAGAGTTAAGAATACTGTGGCTCTCTTATATAGTAAACAAAAATAAATTAACACTTCACAGCTTGCGTCAAATCTTTAATCGCGATCAGCAGCGAATAAGGTGTGTTATCAATATTGCACCTACCATGGTGCCATAGTTGATTTTCTTTTTGTCAAATTTCAGTAGTGAAAGGCGTATGGCATAAGAATTATACCTCCGCTGGTACAAAATTCGATTGGATTATTATGGCATAGAGCTTTTTAAATCATACGTTTTTAATTAATAACCTGTTTACTCATAAATAAACGAATAAGTAATAATCTCGGACACTACACAGCTACATCCAGGCTCTGTAGGCAATACAATGCACTCTCTGTTGACACCGACCTAGACATAAGTAACAATTTAACACACTTCAAAAAATATCTTTACAAATTGTTATCCTAGTATTTTAATTTTTGCATTCTTAATAATCACTTATTTTATATAATTTTATCCTAATTTTAGCTATTATCATTTCACTCAGTTTATGTTTATGTTTTCAATACTTAATATTTTATTCTAAAGCTGTTGTCTAATAATGTTGCATGTTGTGGTTTCCTATAAGTTAAGGACTATACACGCTTATGACATAATGTTTAATTGTAATGTAAGACACTGTATATTCTTTTGTTGGAAATCCTTAAATAAATAAATAAATAAATAGTGTACTCCGTGTAGGTTTTGATAAAATTAGATAATTAGGCTCTCAGTATCATGGGCACAATTAATGAAAATTAAAAAGCGCTTAATAAATACTTTAAACTAAAATTATTTTGGACATGGTCATTATATATAACACTAGCTGACCCGCGCAACTTCGTCTGCCTAAATTTTCCCCATTTTTGCAACATTTTTCCTTGCTGCTGTAGCGCGATGTTTTATTTTATAGGGGTGGTATTATCACTTAGAAAAAAAAAAGAAAAAAGGGAAAATTACTATCTATTATTTATGCCCATAAATAATAGATAGTAATTTTCCCTTTTTTCTTTTTTTTTTCCTTTTTTTTATAACATTTTTCATTGCTGCTCTTGCATGCACTTGCGATTGATGTTATAACCCATAGCCTTCCTCGATAAATGGGCTATCCAACAATAAAATATTTTTTCAGTGCAGCCCAGTAGTTCCTGAGATCATCGCATTCAAACAAACAAACAAACTCTTAGGGGTATGAAAAATAGATGTTGGCCGATTCTCATAGATACCGGATAAGCACAAAAAATTTCATCAAAATCGGTCAAGCCGTTTCGGAGGAGTATGGCAACGAAAACTGTGACACGAGAATTTTATATATTAGATAGTCATTGATTTATTGCCGAAAAACTGCGTTTGTCAACAAAAGGGCGTAAGCGTCATGAACATACACTCTTCTGTTGATGCAATTATTCAAGACTGCAGAACCCTTCACTGAGCATGGTTGGCCGTTTTTGTTTATTCAGAAACTCTTAATTAGTTGATCTAGGTTAGTTTTGTAAAAATATCTTCAATGTAAAAAGAAGAAAGTACGTAATTTTCTTTACCTACTTAATTACTTTTAGTTTATTTTTAATTAAAATGAAGGTAAGTAAGTAGGTACTTAATAGAAGTTCTGAAATTTGCTTCAAATAGAAGACATTGGAATATTATAGAATTATTTTTCTTTGAGGATTTCTTACATTAATTTAATTTCACATTAAAAGAATACATGTTATAAAAAAAATTAAGTATTCGTATAAGATATTGATACGTTTTTCGGGGAAATTTAAAACGTCGGGAAGTTGTGATTCAGCTAGGGCTGTCATTCGTTGTATTTTTTTTTTTTTTTCATAAATTTTTTTCGTCTATGTCTTGTGGCTGGGTAATGACAACGATCTCTTGCGTAGTCGGACACCCTCCCACCGCGCCACAGAAGCAGTTGACAACTACTACATAATATATAACTATATGACAGCCTTAGTGACGCAGTGGTAGTACAACTGCTGCAAAAGAGGACATAGGTTCGTTCCTCCCACCGGAGAAAACATTGTTATCAATAACGATTTGTTCTGAGTCTGGATGTACTTTGAATCCATGGATTGTTTGTCTGTAAAGTTCCCTGTGACTGTGGTCTTGCACCCTAATACCTACAGGAGATATTTTTCATTAATAAAAATAAGGCAGGCGGTACGTTTGTTTTGATTTGTCAGCTTAATCACAGAATAACGCACACACACACACACACACACATAGATATCAGGTATAGGTTGGATCAACGTAACTCGGCCAGATTGAAGTTAGGTTCATATCACTTTTACGCATGTCATAGAGATGCGTCCCTAGAATTACTTTCAAAAGCGATTAATTATGTTTAATCGATTAAAAATACTAACAAAATGTTTTAATCAACAATTTAAAAATACTATTTATACGAGTTCATTAAATTTTAAATTTAGAACATTTACAGTAAATACTAAAGATAGATTGAAAAACAATTTCTGAATTCTGAAAATAATCATAAAAAACATGAGTTAGTAATACTAATTATGAAAATGTGATCGCATCTCTAATTCTCTTGGTTTAGTTACCGCCCCCCGCCCTCGCTTCCTGTCACCATTTACTTCCAAAAATGCATCTGCGCAACCATTTGTCGCCAACTTCAATCCGGCCGAGTTACGTTGATCCAACTGTTTGTGTGCGTGCGTCAAGAGCGCGGAGAATTGGAGCAAGACGGACCGGAGACAGACCAAGTGCTACACTCACGCGCTACAGATTCAGATGCTTGTTTTGGGCATGCCTGTGAATCTATATTAATATTATAAAGCGGAAGAGTTTATTTGTTTGTTTGAACACGATAATCTCAGGAACTACGGCTCCGATTTGAAAAATTCTTTTTTTGTTGGATAGCCCATTTATCGAGGAAGGCTATAGGCTATATAACATCGCGCTACGACTAATAGGAGCGGAGTAGCGACGTGAAATGTTGCAAAAACCGGGAAAATTTACGCATACGAAGTTGCGCGGGACAGCTAGTGCAGGTATAAAATTCGTAGAACATACATGAGCATTCCTTCTGTAATCTCTTTATTTTGAAACGAAAATCTATTCAGTAAACAATGGTAACAACAATTGGCAAAGTTAAAAATAAAATGAAACAAATTTCCTGTCCTTTGTACAGGACTGATACAATAACGAGCCCCCCGCAGCTTCATTTATTTATCTCTACGCAATCTGAGATCGTTAGATTGTTACTGGCGGCTTAAATAGGGGAAGTCGGGACGGTGAAAGACGTCGGCTTATGGCCAGGGCTGTCAATTTTTTTTTTATCTTTTATCTTTACTTTTTTTTTAGAATGATAACTAGCAATGTGGGATTGAGTTCCACATTACTAGCAATCTTGTTAACCCCTCCAGCTAAGCTCGAAGGCTTGTGTTAGGAGTGGGTTTACCTCGGTAGTAGAATGTGTAAGATTCGAACCCGCGACCCGATGCCTCGGCCATTAGGCTACCGCCGCATATTTTAATAATGAAGCGAACTGGAAGCATAGGTAAGAGGTAAGTCAAATAATCTATACTAATATTATAAAGCGGAAGAGTTTGTTTGTTTCTTTAAACGCGCTAATCTCAGGAACTACTGGTCCGATTTGAAAAAAACTTTTTTTGTTGGATAGCCGATTTATCGAGGAAGGCTATAGGTTATATAACATCGCGCTACGACTAATAGTAGCGGAGTAGGACAAGAAATGTTGCAAAAACGGGGAAAATTTACGCATACGAAGTTGCGCGGGACAGCTAGTGTAATAATATACGAGTAATATTACTAGCTGACCCGTGCAACTTCGTCTGCGTATATTTTCCCCGTTTTTGCAACATTTCTCATTGCTGCTCCGCTCCTATTGGTCGTAGCGTGATGTTATATAGCCTATAGCCTTCCTCGATAAATGGGCTATCCAACAGTGTAAGAATTTTTCAATTCGGACCAGTAGTTCCTGAGATTACCGCGTTCAAACAAACAAACTCTTCAGCTTTATAATATTAGTATAGATGACCCTTGTATACACAAGTAACTATAGCCTTAGTAATGAACGTCTAAATGTCAAAATCAAATGGTTATCGGCGGTGACCTGTCCACCGTACTAGTACCATGAAAGTCAGTGTACTCTTAGTATTTTGTATAAATACGTAACCCTAAAAACGTATCAAATACTTCGTAATTAGTTAGTTGGCGTATCGCCAGCTCCCTTTGGCTATAGCGGCTTGTTGCGGTGAGAACCCACCCTATAACTTATGTGAGCTATATTTGATCATGTATTATTTGCATCCGTACCTAGTTATGGTTTGCTCAACTTGCAGACAGGACTTTGTTTCTAACGAGTTCCTACAATGTCCTCATAAATTTCATTATCAATGTTTAAAGATAGTAAGGCACCTGTCCCACCAACATCAATGAGCAAGAAGCGAGTAGCGATTTATCGCTCAAGAAACTTACAATAGATGTACATTGTAGATCCCGTCCGTGTAAACTAAAGAGAAGCAGTATAGAGCGAGTACTCGCCGGCAGTGGGAACGGTCAACGATCTGCTATCAACACGGGATCTACAACAGTTTGTACGTTTCTTGAGCGATAAAATCGCTACTCGCTACTCGCTTTCTCGCCGTTGGTGAGACAGGTGCCTTACTCTGGCAAATTTCCGGCCTCACTAAGAAACAGCGATCAGTTTGTTACTAGTACTGTAAGTAGTACGAAGAAAACCCGCCGGGGGCTGCCCTCAGAGTAATGAGTTCTCAATCGCTGCCACAAATTTACTAAAATATTTTAGTGTGTGTGACAAAGCAGGACATGGAACCCCCCCCCCCAACGGATTTTCTGCGTACTACTTACCTTCTATTGGTATTAAACTAGCTGTCCCGCGCAACTTCGTCTGCGTAAATTTTCCCCGTTTTTGCAACATTTCTCATTGGTGCTCCGCTCCTATTAGTCGTAGCGTGATGTTATCGATAAACGGGATATCCAACAGTAAAATAATTTTTCAATTCGGACCAGTAGTTCCTGAGATTACCGCCTTCAAACAAACAAACTCTTTAGCTTTTTATTATTAGTAAAGATGTTATTTTATCCTTTTTCTATTACAAAGTGTACGTCCGTCGCAGCGCTTTCAACATTTTTAATTTGTTTTTTATTGTTTGATGTATTTAGTTTTTAGTTTTTTTATTAGATTTTAATTTAATCAGTTTTGATTAATTATAGTTTTTAAATAATTTTTAATTAATTTTAATTGTCTTCCTGTACTCTATTGATCATGCTATGTACACATATTTAGAACCATAGTTTTAGATATAACAATGTAATTTTATCATTTAATACGTCTATGTACCTACTATGGTTCATGTTGTGTGCCTTAGGTAAAATAAATAAATAAAAGCCTTATTCGAGCCACGTAGTTCGTAGTATGGTAATAAAATATGGGAGGTTTGGCGCGAAGCCAGCACTAGGCCTGGTACTCTTTGTTTTAGCTCTATTAAATCATCATTATGCTGTATTTTGGCTAAAGTTTGGCTGGAAGATTTTTGTGGTTTCAGTACAGGACTTGTTCAAAGAAAATGTGAAGTTACTGTGTTATAAAGTATCTCTTAATCGATCGTATTCACATCCTCTGCGATCGCGAGGCAATCCATTAAACAAGAAAGCCAGCACTTTGGAGGACACTTTATCACTCCAGAAGACATAAGTCTCTACACCAAGGCGCATGGTCGACTTTATGGTCAGACGAAACCTTGCTGATATCCTTTAAAGAAGAAAGAAGATCTCAGCAACTATCGGGCATTTCGTCCCGGCCTCTATCCAAATTCAATACAATATGATCGTAATTATCTAGTAGGACTTTAACTAATTATGAAAATATATATATTACAGATCTTAATCTCGTGAATAATTTAAGGTAAAATACCTTGTTTATTGCCCGACGTTTCGACCGTATTGCAACGGCCGTGGTCACGGGTAGACTCGAAACGTCGGGCAATAAACAAGGTATTTTACCTTAAATTATTCACGCGATTAAGACCCGTAACATATATATTTTCATAATGTGTACAAATCGCGAAAGTTTATCAACATTTATAGTAGACTTTAACTAAGTTTTTTAAACACTGCTATTAGTTTAGCTTTAACGCGTATAACTTTAGTTTTAGAGGGTTTGGTTGTCGCTTTAAATTTATGTCTGTGAGTTTCCTTTCGTCCGTCCGCAGCTTAGCTCAGAAACTGTTAGTGCTAGAAGCCTGTAATTTTTCATCGATACACATATTAATTACGCCGATAAAGTGAAAGAATAAAATCATAAAAAACTTTTTTTCAGGGTACCTCGCTTATAAGTAATATGGGTATGTGTTTTTTCCCCCACCTACCCCATTATATAGGTCTTTTAAAAACATTTACGGTTGCAAAGACCATTTTTCGATTTAGGGATCCGTTTGTGAAATATTAAGATTTAAAGTGCACATTTTTGTTAAAGTCAAGTGCCCCCCCTCCTTGCCAGCTAATTTTTGTTAGAGTCAAGTGTCCCCCCTGCCAACTAAATGGTTGATGTTGGGTATGTGAAAAAAATCACGGTAGTAGTATATATAGTGAAATTAAAAGGAAAAGTACCACAGCTAAGTAGGTTTTAGAAGTTTACGAATAATCTGATCAATTGAAAAGTAACAACATTTTCATACAAATTCCATTTAAATTATTATGATAACGTTGTAAGTATGAAGCAAAAACAACACAAAACCCACTTCTAAAGCTGCAATATTTGGTTGCACGGGGGGGGGGGGGGGGGGAGGACTACGGAACTCTACATTGTGCGTTGCCCGACATGCACTTGCCCGGTATTATAAAAATAATATATTTGCATTTATTACAGATACATACTTTCGAGACCTTTATGAAATTCTCTAAGTTACATTGCAGTCATATCAAAATTATCAGTTTTTTTTAATATTACTAGTAATGTGGGATTGTGGTCCCATATTACTAGCAATCCTGTTAACCCCTCCAGGGTCCTTATTCACTGTCTTTTGTTTTCGTTTTCACGTTAAGCATTTTTCGTTGTGCTTTTAACTGGCAAAATCTTGACATAATGGTATATAGAGAGCTGCGCTTAGAAATGCATCGCGCATGCGCGCAGATACCTTTGCGCGCACCGCGCAAATGCGTCAATTGGCGCGGTCTTGCCGCGATATCGAAAAAAAAACATAGGTAGTGATTAAGGACCCTGCTAAGCTCAATGGCTTGTGTTAGGAGTGGATTCATCGTTGCGTAATATAGTTAAACAAAGCATATTTTCGACGAGATGCAGAAAATGACTTCACTAAGATGAAATATATTTGTTGTTACACGTGGTTAAACTTCAAAGTAAGAAACTGGAGCCCCAGTAACTTTGTTATGATAATCAATTCAATAAATTTCTCACTTTACTGGGTGCTATTGTTTAGTTTGAACTAACATCTATTTTAGTTCATCGAGTATATTCCGGCACAAACTGGATCATGCATGATTTACCGTATGATTAACTAATCTAATGGATTTATAGGATTACTAGCTTTCGCCCGCGGCTCCGCCCGCGTGGATGTCGGTTATCGCAATAAAGACTATCCTATGTCCTTCCCCGGGACTTAAGCTATCTCCATACCAAATTTCATCTAAATCGGTTTAGCTGTTTGAGCGTGAAAGGGTAACAGACAGACAGACAGACAGACAGAGTTACTTTCACATTTATAATATTAGTATGGATAATGTAGCTCTAAAGGGGCGTCTAAACGGGCCATTTTTTACGGCAATTTGTGGCGGCACTATTGGCAACTAATTGCTCGGCCAATAATGGCAATATGTCTGCAATTGTATAGCGCATGATCCAGTCTCCTGAACAGGTTACACAACCCGGCAACAATAAAATAGAGAGCGACTGAAGCGACAACAAAATTGTCCGGACAACATTGCGGAAAATTGATTGCTCAGTGATCGTCCGGCAAACATCAAATCAATATTGAAGAGTACAGCCATGTTGCCGCCTCAAGTTGCCGTAAAAATGGCCCGTTTAGTCGCCCCTTAAGAGTGTAGGTAATGTTTCACTATATTAAAATGACTTTGAATCGTCTAATTTTAAAAAGATAAAGTTACTTAATAATAAAAAAAAACTGCCGTCAAGCTAGAATTTGATTATATTCAAAACGGCGGAACAGATTTTCATTAATCAAAATTAAGAACTGTTCCGATTACACCAGCCTTATAGTAAAAATAACAGTTGTCTGTGAAGTCGGTTAACGTCATAAGGAAACATTGAACAACCGTGCTTGTGACCACCTTTTCCCCCCAATCATATTATGTCGCTGCAATGGCCAAAACATTGATGACATTGTAATAAGCAACCATGCCTGTGACAGGTTTAGTGGCCACAATACTTCAGCCTATCAGCAGTGCGGAACGTGACAGACCGTGACACTTTTTCGTACGTGCATAAGACGATATCGCGTCAAAAAACTGTATCCAAATTTGTACACATAAATTAAACTTATAACATTTCACTTTGTGCTGGTCGACCAGGTTCCATCGACCCGGGTGCGGTGCAACCTGGGCGAAACATCAAGCAATTCATGATTACCTAACATGTTTGCGTGAAACTTACAACTGTTTCATTTAAATCGTAATACAATATTGTGAAAAATCCTTTCTAATAATGCTTCCTCTCTTTTTAGATATTAACTGACCCGCGCAACTTCGTCTGCGTAAATTTTCCCCGTTTTTGGAACATTTTTTATTGCTGCTCCGCTCCTATTAGTCAGAGCGTGACGTTAAATAGCCTGTCGCCTTCCTTGATAAATGGGTTATCCAACAGTAAAGTGATTTTTCAATTCGGACTATAATTTCCTGAGATTATCGTGTTCAAACAAACAAATAAACTCTTCAGCTTTATAATATTATTATAGACTAGCTGTGCCCGCGACTTCGTTCGCGTGGAAGTTGGGTTTATATTAAGGTAGTTTATGTAACAATTTAACTTCTGTGTATAACATATTGGAAACATGCTCCACAATGCTCTGTGGCATCTATGGATATTAGGGCCTAGCTCTAATCAGGGCCCGACCTATGGCAAGGCAAGCCAAGCAAATACCCAGTGCAGCAAAATGAAGGGCGACAAAGTTTATGGCGCCAGACGGTTAGAAGACAAATTATAATAGTATTTTACCAAAATGATTTGCATCACATCAAATATTACTATTATCGGTTTCGGGTTAAATGAAGCCCGAAACCGCCCAAGTACTCGCGCGAAATAGGGCTAGTGTGAGATAAGTTTTTAAAAAAATATCCTGTTTTTAAAACATTGCATTCCCGCGGTACTGTGATGCGTGTTCAAACAAACAGACAACATTCAAACGTTTCTAAAAGATATACTGAATTATTATATCTTTTAAAAACGTTTAGTTTAAATACTAAACTTATTTCTTTATAATGTCTACATTGGTGAATTAAAAAATAGGTGTGTCAACCTGTCGTAGCCGAGGATAGAACAAAGTGGCTTGCAATTAGAGAGGCCTATGTCCAGCAGTGGACTGCGATAGGCTGATGATGATGATGATGAACCTGTCGTTAATTAATTAAGATCATCATAAATTCATATCCCTCTACATAAGAATTTCAGATTTATTTTTTAAATCAATTTACCTGATTCTGTTTCATTTGTATTTAAACGCCATCTATTTTCAAAACTGGATAAGTTTATTTTAATACTTGATGACTTTAAATTAAATTATACTTAAACTATCATGCATATTAAACGTAGGTAAGCAAGGTATTTAACCTAAAATTATTCACGCGATTAAGACCTGTAATATATATATATATATATATTACAGGTATATATATATATATATATATATATATATACCTGTAATATATATATATATATATATATATATATATATATTCATAATAGCTGTGCCCGCGACTTCGTTCGCGTGAAAGTCGGGTTTAAATTAAGGTAGTTTAGGTAACGAAATAACTTCTGTGTAAATATGTTGGAAGCAGTCATGTTGACTAAATACTTACTAAATAAAAATCGATCTGTTCTATTGTTTTGGATAGTTAGTTTGGTGTGCGGCTTAAGAAGTGGGTTTTCTGTTGGTTTTGTTTCATTCTTTCAACGTTATACCTACTTATTACCTAATAATTTTTAATAGAATGTGTACGAAAATGTTGTTACTTCTCATGTGATCGTAAACTTGTAAAGCCTAAGTACTTAACTGTGATAGTTTTCCTTATAATTTTAGTATTTATACTAATACCCTGAATTTTTTCACATACCCAACATCAACCTAATTTAGCTGGCAGGGGGGCACTTGACTCTAACAAAAATGTTCACTATAAAGCCTAATATTATACACAAAGGAATCCTTAAATCTAAAAATGGTCTTCACAAACCCTAAACGCTTTTTAAAAGACCTATCTAATGATACCACACACGATGGGGTAGGTAGGTGAGAAAAAAATCACATCCCCACTTTACATATAAGAGAGGTACCCTTAAAAAAATAATGATTTTCAAGATTTTGTTCTTTCACTTTATCGGCGTTAGTGATTTATTCATGCAAAAGTTGCAACCTTCTAGCACTAACAGTCTCTGAGTTAAGCTGCGGACGGACGGACATAAGGGAACTATAAGGGTTCTGTTTTGCCATTTTGGCTAAAAATGGGGTGTATTTCATATAGTGTTACAATGCAATACTAATAATAAAACTGCTGTAACACTTTAGTAAGCAAACACAGGGCGTGTCATGTGTGTCATGCCCGCGAAAATGTCAGATATCCCTAAAGGTACGGTTGACAAACAACGACCCCCCTCCTCCCGTCACCCGAACTACTCACACTTGACCGATGTTGAGCCATTCATTATCGTTGAATTGATGAACACGTAATCTCCAACCATAACCCCAAAACATGATCCTCGATGCACCTGTGTGATGCATGGTCAAACAAACGGACAGACAGACAAACATTTCTAAAAATCATAGCAATGTGTTTCTTTTTAAAACTTCTTTTACTAAGTATAGAACGTTATTGAATACAACGCCATCTACTTTCAAGAATGTTGCCACTCAACATCTCAAGCACCTATACCCTAATAAATGTTTTCACAAATAAGGAATTATTTGATCACGGTGAACAATTTGATTTCATAGATGGCGCTACATGTTTTTTTTACGTGTGTAATGTCTTTTTAATTATAATGTAATATTGTTTTTCATTTCTACTACGATTAATTAATTATTCTCAGCAGTGCATGCAATACCTATAATTAACTTACCTACGTGCATAATTTACTTGATTTTTAATATAAAAAAATAATAACCAAAGTAAATAAGTTACTTACGGTCGAAAAAATAACTAAAACATTGTGAAAAATATTTAAAAAGGATAAAGACAATTTAAAAAAATACAAAAAGAACATAATCAGACATCGGATTCGAGCCCGGGACTTCGTCGTCAAAGTCCGCTAGCATAGCTTCGAGGCTATACTGTTCGCTACTTGCCGCGTCAAAATAACTGTTCTTATGAAACTTAACAATGTTGTGTTTAGCTCCTTTTAGTTTTAGCGTGAAGTTATGTATTCCATGGGTTACAATTATAGATAATGTCTAATTGTGGAAAATTGTGTGATAAACCATTATGGTGCGACTAAAAATACGTTGCTACTCGTTCCCCATAGACGTTAGCGTAATGATTCATAGTGTAAATAATGTCCTATAGTATTTACTATAAAACTGCAAATTTTCATAAAGATCCGTCTAGTAGTTACTGTTTTATAACGAAAAATAGCTACAGACATTATCCCTTACTGCTTAGCTCCTATGGGAAAAAGCGTGATAATTTATAGCCTAAATGTTAATCTGCATCTATTAGATTGCACGTGCAAAGTTTCAACCGAATCGGTACGGTAGTTTTTGCGTGATGCGTGTTCAAACAAACAGACAGACAGACAGACAGACAGACAGACAGACAGACAGACAGACAGACAGACATTTCTAAAAATGCAGCAAAGTGTTTGAATACTCTTTTTGAACATTTCCTAATATTTTTTTTCACTAAGTTCGGCCATGTACAGACACGTGAAATTTACAGTTTTATTATATGTATAGATTTGTTATACTTTACAAAACAATTTACCAAAAATACATAATCAACAATTTGATTATAATATCAAAACTAAAACAATCCAGAAGCAGCCAACCTTATTACCCGCGGTCAAAACCACCGTACTGTCCAAATTAATTTCCCGCTCGGAAGCCGACCAACTGTTTACAACCTCTGGCAACAATGACGGCTAAATTGACGATTACGGCAAATTACTTTTGATCAAAGATCTCGTTCACTTTCAAGAGATTGAAATGAATATAAATTTAATAAAATATTAAGGCTTTTGTAGTTTCGTGCATATATTTCTTGTATAGGTAAGCATTAAGGCCTTATATATGTTGTGTGTGTATATTTGTGTATATATATATTTTTTAATTATTTTATTTGGGGCGCTTACAGCTACAGTACAAATAGTTTCATAAAACACATTACTAAATGCCAATAACAAGCTTCCACAGATGGACAAAATACAATCTACTTATACATCAATTATACATTACAAATGTTTATACAGCTAAATAGAGCCTAATATGGTATTTACAATAGGTTAGGTACTCTGGTGACAAACATTTTGGTCAGTAAAGATCTAGCACATCTAGCACTTGTGGTAAATAAATCAAAACAACCGTCATTGTTTAAATTATATATATATATACTAGCTGTGCCCGCGGTATTACCCGCGGTTTATTAGTCTATGTGTTAATCCAGGGTGTCAGCTAACTCCATACCAAATTTTATAAAAATCGCTCCCGCCGTTTAGACGTGAAGAAGTAACAAACATACACACTCACATACTCACAAACTTTCGGCTTTATAATATTAGTGTGATATTTATATATTTATATTTATATTTATATATATATATATATATATATATATATATATAGTTTCAAGAAAGACGACTCAATAATGCTTTTAAACTCTCGTGCGAATTAGGCCTTTTTTTATTTAACTTCTTGCACACAAAATTAGTACAAAGGCAGACTTAATGGCTTAGGCATTATCTACCAGTCAACCTTAGGGTATAGGTGTATATATTATATATATATATATATATATATATATATATATATATATATTTATATGTATGGTATTGTTTTTATAATTATTTATTTATTATTATTTTGTTACTCCCTTTCTTGCTTATTAATACTTTAGTATTAGAAGTTAAAGTCGATTAAGCACCTACCTTAAACAGTTCTCTGCATCACCCTAAGGTTGACTGGTAGATAATGCCTAAGCCATTAAGTCATTAATGAGTCGTCTTTCTTGAAACAAAAAAAAAATTATATTATTTATATATCTGTTTTGTAAAAATCGTGAAGTTTAAATAAAATAAAACCTAGGTTGATTTATTATCATTATCATCAGCCTGGAAACACCCATTGCTGGACATAGGCCACATATTTTGATTATAAAACAGCAACAGTTTACAGTCTAAAATACCACAAGATGTGTATACAAGTGATGAGTGGACGACGGCGACGTACGTCCTAAGGCTGTATTCGCAGTGCGAAGGCTAAGATAAGGCTGGGTACACGACAGCGGGTGTTTTTAGCGGACTTGCGGAACTGTCTGTTTGTGTGGGCGTCTCATGTTGTGTACCGTCAGCAAATAAACCGCAGGTGTGCGACATAAAATTGTGCGGAACATAAAATAGTATTGGAAATATAAATGGCGAATGTTTTGTTGAGGTTTTCTAGGAATATGATCGTAAGGGTTGTAGGAAAATGATCAATGTTGCGTATTTAGGGTTGGTACTGTCAAAATTATTTTAAAAAAAAGTTGAGTAAGGTTTTTAAAATACATAGTGAATAATATAAGCGTATGAAGCTACTAGGAGATTAATTTCTAATATTGCACTTATTTGTTGAAGAAATAATACTTAATCTATATTTACAGATTTATTTTAAAATTAGTCTAAGTTAAAGTGAAAGTATTAAATTGTGAGAATTTCCCATGTTAATAAAATGGGAAACGCTTCCAAAACTTTCGATACCAATCGCTGTTCGGCAAAGTATTTTGACTGATATAGCAAGCCGGATATTCTAATATCAGTTAATATTATTTTCCGGACTAACTAGGCTTTAGATACTAGTCAAATGTTTGTAGCTAATTGCAAAAAGCTTTTACGTACATTTTGTACAAGTTTATATTTATCTTTATAAAGCTGAAGAGTTTATTTGTTTGAACGCGATAATCTCAAAAACTACCGGTCCGAACTCAAAAAATCTTTTACTGTTGGAGAGCTCATTTATCGAGGAAGGCTATAGATTATATAACATTACGCTACGACCAATACGAGGGGAGCAGCAATGAAAAATTTGCACAAAAATACGCAGATGAAGTTTCCCGGGTCAGCTAGTCTTCAATATATCCCACCAGCGTCTTGACTGGTTCAATTCCATCAAAACATCAAGAAGTAAGTAGGGAATCATCAAATTCTAAACCCCAACAAAGTCTTCAGAATACAAATCATTTGCCATTATTTCTTCTGACGCTACTATCTAAGAGACAGCTCCACGTGACGTTCACCAGATTACCGACACCGGTGGTTGCTCGCAGCGCGCCTCGTGACTAAGGAATCGGCAACTATTGGTAGATAACTTATAGCTAGTTAGATAATGCCAGAAAACCGAAGACGAAAACAAAATGGTTCGCAGCTTCTGACTACTTGTCTATCTTTATATTTTGACGCGAAAACGTCTTATAAATCGATGACGGAATACACGCATGGAAAAGTGTCACAGTCACGGTCCGTCACGTCCGCCTGCTGATAGGCTGAAGTATTGTGGCTGTCGGGCAAATGCGCCGGGGTTTTGAAATTGGTCATCTATGGACTTACAGTGATAACGTTGCTTAACCTTGTTGATCTCTCAAACTGCTTGGTCGCGACTAACTTATAGTTGCCTTAATAATAATAATCTTTATTTGCCAGAACATTGTTGCAAAGATGGAAGTTCGTCTTAAAATTAAATGTGTACGTCATGTTCTGCCTAAATCGGGCGTGCAAATGTCAAGAGAAAATATACGATAAAGTTAGTGTTATGATTTACCTAATCTGTCTATTTATTATTTAAAAACTCTTTTACAGTATTAAAACCTCTATCAATCAGCCAAGTCTTGAGGCTTTTAACAAATTTATTATAGGGCATGTACTTTATATTGTTAGGTATGTGATTAAATATAACACTACTCATTAATAATAATAATAATAATAAAAATCATTTATTCACTTAGGAAGCAAAATACTACACTTGTGAAAAGTCGATTCTACATTTACTGGTAATGCCTGTTCGCAAACAATAGGTAAAGCCCGAGAAAAGAACAGGCAATAAAAACTCGTGGCCACTCTTTTCAAATTGCCAATGTTTACAATGTTTCTCTGTTTATAAACTGTATATGCAGGTAAGGTGCTGCCACCATTATATTATACACCATATATTAGAGGACTGATGCAAAAAAAGAGGTCACTAATATTAGAAGAGTACACGAGATCGGATACATCAGCCTCAATGGGCACAACATAGTAGGAGCATCCACTTACGATGTAAAAACTTTATGTGCTTAAATATTGGCCAATTTACTGCTACTTAATGAATAAGTATACATGTTTTTCAAAGGAAAGAAAAGAATGGCCGTAATTTATCACGCAGAATCTTTACTTACAAAAGTAAATCGTTTTCTTAACTAGTACCTAAGTAACATTATCAAACTGTGACAACAATATTCACCTAGTAAAATGCAATAAACTATACAACCCAATACATTAATAGGGAGCAAAAAGATTGCAAAACAATTCTTTTTGTAAAGCTCAGTTCTAGGAATTTTGGGCAAACGATACTGTCTGGATTCCAGGTGTTTCTCAAGTACATGTCTTTGGTTTTGATAAACAGATCTTTATTTAGTTTTGTAAATTTGGCAATTCCAAATATATACATGTTTGGCAATGTAAGTACGCGTAACTTTTTGAAATAGGTTTGCAGGATATCCAAGGTGCTACCCCACAAATTGCTCTTATGCATTTTTTTTTATCTATGAACGCCCTATTTACTTCAGTAGAATTGCCCCACAGAATCAAACCATAATTAAGGACAGAGGCTACTTAACCATGATATGCACTCATGACCGTATCCTCAGATGAAATTCTTCTTAATTTGGCTAAAACATAAACAAAACCATTATTTTAAAAATAGAAATAGATTCGAATAGAACTTATCATCATTTTATTAATAGAACTGGAAACAAATTTCTCAACGTTAGACAGACAAAAAAAGTGCACTTATACCTTAAAGTCAAAGTGTTACAATTTAGGACTTAATTAAATGATTACTATACAATAACTATAGATTCGTACTACAGAGTCAATTCATTTCCTAACTACAGCTAGTAACTACACAATGTTCTAACTGTGCAAACATTACCCAGTCCACACTACCGTAGTGATCAAACACACAGGAACAATGTCGGCGCAACTTAGGGAGCGTCTCCACGGACAAAAGAATCGTAGCGATATTATCGTCGTGTCACCTATTTTTTACTTTCACACGATTTTGTGGCTGAGTGCAAGAGAAACATCATCTTAGAATGTATCGCTACGCGCTCTCGCAGCGATCGCGCTATCAAAGGCAAGCGTCCCGATTTCAATAAGTGAATAAGAATAAGAAATAATTTATTTCGACATAAATACCATTTTACACATTCCAAAAAAAAGAACATAACGTACATCATAAAATAACACCACATTACCAATACAAAAATAAAAAACAAGAACTTATATTTACTTAATTATGTCGAAAATAGGACCTAGTTCAGCGGCTAACGCCTGACGCTGATTTTCAACTAGGCGCTTAAGTGACTAGTATTAGTTTTTTTTAAGACACTTTAATTTATAAAGCTAGCTAGTAGCTTCGAGTAAGGGAGTGCAGCGGATTAAAACCAGACATATATATATTTTTTAATAAATAAGATAACAAGCAATGTGATCCCATATTACTAGCAATCTTGTTAACCCCTCCAGCTAAGCTCAAAGGCGTGTGTTAGGAGTTGGT
The DNA here is from genome assembly GCA_945859575.2 of Herminia tarsipennalis. Lineage (NCBI taxonomy): Eukaryota > Metazoa > Arthropoda > Insecta > Lepidoptera > Erebidae > Herminia > Herminia tarsipennalis. The sequence goes on along the minus strand of OX243843.2, from coordinate 2,083,117 downwards.
TCACGTCGGTATTATAGGATTTGAACCCGCGACCTCACGATTGCGAGACCGACGCCTTAGCCATTAGGCTACCGCCGCTTCATTTAATTCAATTAGTCGTACTATGTCAAGTACGGGCAGCATCGAAACAGGACCGCCATCAGACGATTGTCTGACTGTGAAAGTGACGAGCATCATCTGACACGCGGTGATTCCGTTACGAGTCACGTCGATACGCTGGCTTAATAATCGTTCGTACGTGAAGACTACTCGACGATAGTAGAGTGGTCTCGCCGCGATTCTCTTGCCCGTGGAGACGGACCCTTTAGACCGTATTGTTGGTCGAGCTAAAATATTGAGTGGCTAGATTTATGAAACGATAATAATCTGATATGTTATTCTGAACTAACGGTTAGTAATAGTTTTTAATTCAAATCGTACTTTCGTACTCCGTATATGGAAAAACGAGTTTATTTGTTAGCTTTAGATGATTTCTTTATTATCTAAAGCTTAATTATCTGTTATACGGATCATAATGGAATTTGGGAAGGACATATACATGGACACGGAATCTGGGACAATCTCGGACCACATTGAATCTGGTCCGAGATTGTGTGCGTACTTCTTTATACTGAAACTTGATTTTTGTTAAGGGGCATGGGTCCCTTCTATGGTATATTTTTTGAATGACAGCTGACCCGCGCAATTTTGTCTGCATAATTTTCCCCCGACTTTGCAAGATTTTTTATTGTGCTCAGCTCCTATTGGCCGTAGCGTGATGTTATGTAGCCTATCACCTTCTTCGATAAATAGGCTATTCAACGCTAAAAAAAAAACTATTCAAACCAGTAATTCCTAGTATCGCGTTCAAACAAACAAACTCTTTAGCTTTATAATATTAGTATAGATAAACAGTACCTATTTAGATATGGGCAGACATCGATACTTTTTTTGAAAAGAGGGGAGATGGCGTCAGGTTATTAAGCGGATATTACACTACCCTGAATCAGGGCCCTAAATCGAGGTGGCATTGAAAATTTGTTAGAGAATTAGGGCCTTAACTCTTATTACACCGCTCTTTTTAAGGATTTAGGGTCCCTGATTTAGTGTAGTGTAATAAGCGCATTAGTCAGTGCTAATATACATTGGAATGTATATTATAAGTACTACATTCTGCCGCCATATCTGATAAGATACACACACAAATACGACAAATCTGTAACCTTACTTCGTACGTATCTACATTTGTAGATACGTATACTATAACGTACGTACGGTACAATAAAACTTCATACAATTCCAATGTCCGATAGGTACTTATGTCCATTAAATACCGTACAAAACCTAACACCGGGTAACAATTCCAACAAATCCTATACGTATCTAACACCGTTTACAGCTGAAAGCCGATAGCCGGCCGCATGTGTAGCCGACGAAAGCCGTTGTAAGCTGGCGGATCTGAATTCTGATAGTTCGTTATGTTTTCGGGTATCCACTCAATATGTGATATGTCACTGACATAACGTTTTTGAATGCCTTCACATAATTTAATGATAAAATTTTATAATCTAGGGATTGCAATCTCGCACACAGAATGACTTTCACTAACCTATTTTTTTTAAACAGTTTAAAAAAATGTTTATCTGATACGTATTAACGCTTGTACTGCTGAACCTATTCGGATGAAATTTGCTGTGTCTATAGTTTGATTGAGTGCCGAAAAAGGAGTTAGGATTGTTTTAATAGCGATAATCGACATAGACGCCGCGCGCTGGTGGAGCCAAAGCAAAAAAAAATACAGATACTACAATACTTGATTACTATAGTAATTATTGTTTTTAAACTTTCGCACTTTTTATACATCTATACTAATATTATAACGCTGAAGAGTTTGTTTGTTTGCGCGCAAATCTCAGGAACTACGGCTCCGAATATTTTCTGTTGGGTACCTCATTTATCGGAGAAGGCTATAGGCTATATAACATCACGCTACGATCAATAGGAGCGAAGCAGCAATGAAAAATGTTACAAAAACGAAGAAAATTGATGCATACGAAGTTGCGCAAGTCAGCTAGTATTAGGTATTTTTCGGGACTTAATCGCGTGAATTATAAAATCGAATCGAATTGCACAATTCGTGGTCACGGGTCGACTGCTAGGAGTCGTCCCGTGACCACGATCGGTGCAATTCGATCGAAACGTTGGGTAGATAAAAAGTTCCTTACCTTTAAATAATATACGCGATTAAGTCCCGAAATATATCTAATATTATTTATAGTAATCAAGTAAAAAACAGTCAACCATACCATGCTTTAAACTAAAGCCATTGCCGTGTGAAGTTTCCATCTCATCTACATTGGGACACAATTTTCCAGAAAGAGTTCAACCCACAAACTGCCTTTCGAATTATATATTAGATCGTTATCTATATTTAGAGATAGAAATCAATGTTTGTCTGTATGTCCTCTATGTGTTCCGAAACCATTGATCAGATTGTGATGAAACTTTTGCAGAATGTTCTGGGAAGGCCGGCAAAAGCCACAGCGAAGCGTGGCAGAGTTCAAATAATAATAATAGTTTCTTTATTGCATCAAATGTGGTAAGTACAGAGGTCTTATAAAAAATAGAAGTTCACATATTTGGCAGTATAAGCATGCAATAGAACAAAATCTACATTCTAACATCAAACATCTATGTACTCTTACGTAATCTATACACTTTATTTTATTCACCTATGCCTATAAAACTTACAAGGATATTTTTTTTTAAACTCATCAATAGAATAAAAGCATTCTTTTAACAACCATTTCTTTAATTCTAGAGAAAACTTTTTAAATGGTAGTTAGGTAATAACTTTAGGCAAAGAATTATAAACCAAGGGAGCCATATAAACGCAGCTTCGTCGAAAGACTTGTAACCAAGGAATAGGCATTTCGTAATCTAAATGTGTAACTATTCTCTTATTTTGATTATCCTTACGCTCAAATAGTGTAGGATTAGATCTTAAAAACCTGGCAACTTCGTAAATATAAATACAGAGGACTGTGAGAAGATTATGCACTTTGAAGATAGGCCTGCATGAATCGGACCACTGCATATCAAACATAGCACGAATACACTTCTTTTGTGCAAGAAAGATTCTCTCTATTTCAGTAGAGTTACCCCTCACGACTATGCCGTAACGGATTACTGAGCAGATGTATGCGTGATAAACTGTTAAAGAAATATGCCTGGATGTAATATTTTTAAGGCAAATACGAACTGATTGATTTTTTTTGCAATTATTTCAATGTGATTCAGCTAGCGGACGCCTCGCGGTTTCACCCGCGTAGTTCCCGTTCCCGTGAGAATACAGGGATAAACGTATGTCAACCGGGGTAGTATAGCTTCTCAACGGTGAAAGAATTTTTGAAATCGGTCCAGTAGTTTTTAAGTTTATTCGTTACATATAAAAATACAAATCTTTCCTCTTTATAGTATAAGTATACACTAGCTATTGCCAGCGGCTCCCCCGCGTTAATGTCGGTTATCGCGATAAAACTGTCCTATGTTTTTGCATTTATATGTTAGCCAACAAATGATTATGGACTAGTATCAAAAGGATCTCCTTAGTAAACTATTTTCAACCGACTTCAAAAAGGAGGAGGTTCTCAATTCGTCTGTATGTTTTTTTTTTTTTTTTTTTTTTTTTTGTATGTTTGTTCACCGATTACGCAAAGACGGCTGGACCGATTTGAAAAATTCTTTTTGTGTTTGAAAGAGTATACTTCCAAGTTGGTCCCATTGTCCCCAGATCACGATCTGATGATGGGATCCTGGAGAAATCGCGCGAACTCTTAAAATATTAAAAGCACGCCTACAGTGATTTAGGTATATTTCATAGAGATTCGTGCATTTACTCTTAAAAAACACCAATTGGTGAAGTGGAACTGATGATGAAGACCAAAAATTACGAGCAGACCTATTCAATATTTCACAGTTTGCGATTCAATTAAGTACTTTAATATGGTATTGAGTAGCACTTTAATCTCGATATACTACTATTATACAATGTAATAAAGCTGATAGTGAACTCCTCAACAATTAACGGCCCTGCATCGGGGCAAGCAATGTTTCGTAAAAGGATTTGAGCAGATGACATAAGCCTATTGTAACTTAAGTGAATTATAAACCAACCCACTAAAAAGTGAGAAATAAAAACTTTTTAACAAAAAATATTACCGACTTCAAAAATAAATACAAGGCAACTAAAAAGCAAAAAATAATATACCTAGAATAACGAAAACAAATTAAACATTTTGAAGTTGGTGCCGAATAAAACATAAAGACTACTATTTTATGGCACCAACTTCAAAATGTTTAATTAGTTTTTGTTATTCTAGGTATATTATTTTTTGCTTTTTAGTTGCCTTGTTTTTGCTTTTTAATTGCCGTGTGGTGCCGGCTTAAGAATAGTACCACCCCATCTCTTCCCGTGGGTGTCGTCAAGGCGACTAAGGGATTTCACTCCGGAGGACGGGCAGCAGCGTCCTCTGCGTCCTTAAAGCCCTACTGCGATCGCCAACCCGCTCGCCAAGCGTGGCGATTATGGCAATTACCCCCAGGATCTACATACTAGTAGGTTCTACTGGGGAGACCCGTGCCCAGCAGTGGGCCATCATATGGGTTGATATGCATATTTTTTGTTAAAAAGTTTTTATTTCTAACAAATAACAAAATGGCAGCGTACGCCAAGCAATAACTTTTATAGGCAATTTTTTTGTACCTTGAGTTACATTATTGTAATTTTCGTAGGGATCTCTAATTAAAAAAAATAACCTATGTTACTTGCTGATAATGTAGCTTTCTATTCGTGAAAGATTTTTTAAATCGGTTAAGCAGTTTCGCATTTATGTTATTAGTTAGGATTAGGAGAGCTGACCTAGTTGCCCGCATGGATGATTTTAGCCCGTTGAGGGTTTATTTTCGCTTTCAAACGTTGAAAGACGTGACTTTAAATCCATAAAGCTAAATTTTCACATATTTAAACTTACCAAGTTACCTACAAACTTGCAACCCTTATTATACCCTCTTAGGGATGATTTTCCAAAAAGCTGTGATACATTTTACATTTAAACCAATAAGTCAAATAAGAAATTTCAAAGATTTAACTCGAATTGACGAAATTTGATAAAAACCCTGCAACCAATATTTTACCCCCATAATAGATGAATTTCCAAAAAATCCTTCTTATTGGATGCCTACATTATAAAAGGAACACGTCCTCAAAATTTCACTTCTCAACGATCAGATGTTTATGCTGTGCGTTGATCCATCAGTCAGACCATCAGGACAAAGAATTTATACATATAGACTAGCTTTTGCTAGCTTTAGCTTTAAATGTCAGTTACCACGTTAAAAATTATCCTATGTCCTTTCCCGGGATTCAAACTAACTCCATACTAGAAGTCATCTAAATCGGTTCAGCGGTTTGACCGTAAAAATGTAACAGACAGACAGTTCACATTTATAATATTGGTTTGGATTGTGAAAGTAGTGGTATATGTATAGCAAATAAACTCGTATCTCTATAAAACTACTAAGAACAGTCCTTAAATAAAAGGGTCCAAAAACAATGAAACTTAGACGTTTCACATTCAATTATTTTAAGGTCTACATAATACCGTAATTGTGAGTTAGTTTATTTTATTTATCTTGTTTAAAATAACCCTATTAATATTTGGGTTGAAAAGGGTACGCGTACATTTTCATTTTCTAAAGAACCCTGGATTTGGAAGTGAATCGGATTCAGGATGTAGATAAACTCTGAAAATTTCTTGAAAATTGGGATTTGGTTCTTTTTTTGAGTCTACGTCGAAACGTCGCAGAAAGAGATAGCTTGAAAGTTTTTAGTTAAACTTTGTTTAAACTTCAAGGCATAATACCAATTTCACCAACCGATCCTAAGTTTCAAACCCCCTCTATCGAAGCATACCAAAGGTTATCAAAGCCAGCCAAATGGTTTCGAAATTAGAGAATTCAAACTTTCCAGCTATATAATACCTATTTATCTTAATATCAAAATCAAAGGACCCTGACTCAATCAGTCACCCAAGCCCATAAACCGAGAGAGCTAAAATTTTGCGAATGGTTTTTTTTGTGATGTAAGCCAAGAATAAAAAAGTACTTCAGAAATACTGCAATATATTCATTTACTCAAAAAATAAACATACACATATCTTGGGACAATTCACCCGTCTGGTAAAGTCTGCACTATGGCAACCAGACACCTGATAAACATATCTACTTATTTGTTTTTAAACTTTCGTGACGTGTAGATATATTAGCATATTATCAGGATTTAATCGGGTGAAATATTTAAAGGTACGAACCTTTTATTTACCCAACGTTTCGATCGAATTGCACCGATCGTGGTCACAGGTCGACTGATGGCAACTTAGCGATGTCTCCGTGAGGCGCGGGGTTTTTCAATTACCCTCGCCTAGTCTTGATAATTTTGGTAAATTTTAATGTCGGTATCGATACTTCTACACACTAAACTTACTACGTCTTTACAGTGAGGCACGATATCTGTATTATTTAATGTATCTACCTATTGTTGACTAGCGGACGCCTCGCGGTTTCACCCGCGTAATTTCCTTTCCCGTGGGAATACAGGGATAAAAAATAGCCTATGTCACCCGGGGTTAGTGTAGCTTCTCAACGATGAAAGAATTTTTCAAATCCGTCCAGTAGTTTCGGAGCCTATTCAATACAAACAAACAATCAAATAAACAATCAAATCTTTCCTCTTTATAATATTAATAGTATAATAGTATTAGTATTAGTATATTAGTATAGAGTATAGATATAGATAAATTAAACCTTACATTAAAAACAAACGTGCTAACTAACATTATACTAAAATAACATTATACTAAGATTTATCCTGGATGTAAACCGAACCCTGTGGCTTAATAGGCATGTTAACTAACCGCTAGACCAATAGCTAGTTATAGATGGTTCTAAAGTAGAACAGTAACATACATACGTCAAAATCCTCATCAGCAGTTGTCTATCTGACTTCCAAACTGTCCAACTAACTCTTGGTAGGGGCACCCTCCCGATCTCGTCCCAGATAACTACAGCACAACTCTGATGGATGTCTGTCCGTCCGTTGTCCGCACCAACTAATGGGTCGCGTTCAATCTGTTGTGTCATTCTGAAACTGTTTGGAAATATTTTATTTTAGATTAGAGAAGAAAACATATTAGGGTTTGTTTTATGGCAACACTGCCAGTGCCGACAATTCTGAAAATGTCAGATGTGCGATGGAGTGAGTAATTTTGCGTTTGTATTGCTGAGCTATTTGTGTTGTTAGATACTGGTAATAAACAAAAATATACATACCAGGATTATCGGGTTAGTATAAGATACGGTCAGCTTGAGATGCTTGTTATATTAAGATAGCTGACCCGCGCAACTACGTCTGCGTGAATTTAATTTTCCCCGTTAGCAACATTTTTCATAGCTGCTTCGCTCCTATTGGTCGTAGCATGATGTTATATATTCGATAAATGGGCTATCCAACAGTAAAAAAAAACAATTCGAATCAGTAGTTCCTGAGATTATCGCGTTCAAACAAATAAACAAACATACAAACAAACTATTCAGCTTTATAATATTAGTATAGATTGAATCTTACAAAATTGTCTTTTTTTAATGACACAAATAGTTCTATTTTTTCAATTTTCTCACATTTGAGATTTAAGTAACTTGGGTACAATTTTAAGATATAGACTAAAACGATAGTTATAAATTCTTTCTAAAACCTAGGGAAATACTAACTAGTGCAACTTGCATGATGGTTTTCCGTTAGGCATTACATAAATAAAAAAAAAAATAGAACCAACAACAACAGGCGGCACAAATTTTGGTACTGAAATTATATATAATGAAAAGCTTAGTACGTGGATGCAAGTCTTTTGTTAAGTTAGATTTTAATTAAAATAAAATCTCACACATTTATTGCAGAATGGCACAGCTATGGTACTTACAGCTGACCCATCGGCGTGAGTTAAACGAGCAAAACGAGTGAAAGATGAGTGAGGAACGAATGATTAGGTTGGGGTAACACTTGTCAGCATTTAGAAGTGACGATTCGTATGGAGTCCTGCGTTAGGGAACGATCTTTATCTCATTTTAGATGATTCGTTTTTGTTGGGAAAGCTTGGAGGGAATATGTGGGGTCATTTCAGAAAGGGGAGTTTCAACTCGACTGTTCATTCACTGACTTTCACTTGTGTGTATGTTACTCTGTAAATTTAAAGATTTAGAAATTCCTTTTTAGTTTTAAGCTATTGCCTAGCTTTTATTGCGGACTTTTCGCGAGCATTAAGCGTGGCGACCGAATCACGAAGTTCCGTAACGAAAATAAAACTAACACCCCCCACTCCGCCTACCATGTAGCTCGGCCGAGCGTTCGCTTAACGTATATGGTACGATTGTGAAAAATTATGATTTGTACATACATGTAATCCCTGTTCATAAGGAATAGAAGAAAAGAAAATATTTTTTATTTGTCACAGCACACAGAAAAAAAACAGAAAATCTTTTAATATAACATTTAACGTTTATCATATAACATTTTTGTGATTCGGCGCCTGACAAATAGGACCTACGTAAGCTATTGTTGCCAGTCCGGAAACTGCAACGCTGATATTCTCGTAGGCCCTATTTTTGTTTTAGCTAATAGGTAAAGCCGGCGAAAGGAACAAGGCAATTGAAGCTCGCGGCAATGGTTTATTTTAATAGTTTTTCCTGAATATATTTCAAACTGATTACTTTTATAATAAAAATATATTTGACATCCTTACAACAAGCCTTTCATTTGATATTTATCACGATTCCGTTACCGAACCTTTTTCTGGGAATCTTCATCATCATCTTTTTATTTTTTCCAAAATATTAGACACAGTAGCTTCGGAGATAAGGGGGCGTGTCTATTTTCATGAATAACTTTAAAAATAACGATAATAAAACTATAAAAGACAAGCCCTTTCAATTGATATGTTACATGATACGCTTTTCCAAGTTTGCCACCAAAAATGGGTCTCAAGTTCAATTTTTTTCTATTTACGTTATGCGTCCATGTATGTATTTATATGACCCATATCATAGAAATACATGTATCAAATTTGAACCTAATCGGTCCAGTAGAGTCGGTGCAAATTTACTGTGACAGACGGACAGACAGAAACACGAGTGATCTTGTAAGGGTTCCGATTTTTCCTTTTGAGGTACGGAACCTTAAAAATATTGCATGATAAACTGAAACTCAAATATGTGTGCGTGTAACATTAGCAATAAAATAACGAATTTATAAATTAATAACAGTAGTAATAATCCCAATGTTACAAGGGATTTTGTGAATCCTGTCGAAAGTTCCCGAACCCCCCGATGGTTAGGTGGTTTGACCCTGTGGGAGGGTTGGTCATAGAATTGAATACTCCACATGTATACGGGTATTATAAAGCTGAAAAGTTTGCTTGTTTGTTTAAACGAAATAATCTCAGGAACTACTGGTCCGAATTAAAAAAATAATTTACTGTTGGATAGCCCATTTATCGAGGAAGGCTATGGGCTATATAACATCAAGCTACGTCCAACAGGAGCGGAGCAGCAAAATGTTGCAGAAACAGGGAAAAAATACGCAAACGAATTTCCTCGGGTCACCTAGTTACAATAAATTTGAGGATAAATTTCAATCAGCTGTTACCTCAAGGGTTGCCACAGCAAAAGTCTATAGTTCTTTACTTTTTGTTTGAAAGTTATCTTAATTAAAATGCATTTTATTTATATCCCAGTCTATAAAACTAAAGTTTGGTAAACTAAAGTGATGGGTCGGTACTCTCAGCTCACTGTGCAACTGGGAGCCAATTTTCTTTCATAAACAACTTGGCTTCCGTTCGCCTCCTTCAGAACGCTCACTAGTGATGTACGCGTAACTTCACGTTTTATACTTTCGAGAAGTTTTCGATACGTTGATAGAACGATGCAATATTGAACAGTAAATACGCAATAAAATCAACATTATACTATATCATGTACCTATTTATTACATTTTTGATATGTCTTTTGGCACTTCAATGAAATTTTTTTTCAAATAGGTACAAATTGCTGTTTGCACGCTACGTATATCTAAATAAATTGCGTTTAAAATACTCGTCAGTATGTCTATTTAATACGGGAAATCTCCGATTTTGGTAGTCTCTAATGTCGGCTACGTTTGATTTCATATTACATTACATTTCCATCTTCTTGAGAGTCATCATCAAAAGACAGAATAAATACTATAATGGGGGGAATAAATACTATCTGGGGCGGGTCTCCGAATAGGGTGAGAGGAATCTAGTTCGATTCAACCCCACAAAGACACAAGTATGAGCATTTACTGCGAAGAAAGACTCATTTGTCGTAGTGCCACAGTTCCAAGGAGTTACACTCCGAGTCTCCGAGAGTATTGGGATCCTCGGCGTCGAAATCTCCAGCAAAGTCCAGTTTGGTATTCATTTGGAAAGTAAAGCCAAATTGGCGAGCAAAAAGCTGGGTGTCCTCAACAGAACGAAGCGTTATTTCTCGCCGGCACAGCGACTTGTGCTTTATAAAGCGCAGGTCCGACCGCACGTGGAGTACTGCTCTCATCTGGGGGCACCCCCAAATACTTGCTCGATCCATTTGACCCCCTACAAAGGCGAGCTGTTCGGATTGTTGATGACCCCAATCTCACGGACAGACCGGAGTCTTTACAGCAGAGGCGTGACTTTGGTGCACTTTGCGTACTCTACCGTCTGTTCAACTGTTTGACATGGTGCCACCGTCACCTTTCTACCACCGCACCACTCGACATCGTAGTAGGGTTCATCCATTCCACCTGGTAACAATACGCTCCCGTACGGATCGATTCCGGCGTTATTTTCTTCCACGAACGTGTGGACTCTAGAACGAACTACCTGCTGCGGTGTTTCCCGAGCGCTACGACATGTCTTTCTTCAAACCAGGTTTAAAGAGAGTTTTCAGTTCACGGTAGCGGCTTGGGTGTGTCCCTGACATTCCTGTAGTCCATGAGCGGCGGTTACTGCTTACCATCAGGTGGGCCGCTAGCTCGTCTGCCAACCATAGGCAATAAAAAAAAAATACTACTACGGTGTAGTAATTATTATTACTACACCGTAGTAGTATTATAGTGTGGTGCGGTGAATTAATAAATTAAATTATCGATAAAGCAATTCCAACAATATCGCCACAGCACATCACTACAACGACACCGAGTATTTAGGGCCTGCACTGTAGCTTACCCCAGAATTTGAAGAGCTTTGTCACAGCCATACCTTGTACGTACCTACATACCTCTATCTAAACAGAGGCATAGTATGCATAGCTTACTGTGGGCAAAGGAATCCAGTCGTTGACTAAATAGGGATGTCCTGACTCGGGATTTTAAAACAGTTAGTTGATAGAATTGTACGGGATGTTGTTGTGTCCGGGAAATTGACCGTTACGCAGAAGTCTTGTTCACAGGATGCTAGATTTTACTGGATTGATCTTAATTTATCGATTTTTAGCAGACCTCAAAAAAGTATGTTGTCGAAACGTATATGTGTAATATTATTGAAATTGCGTGATTTTCACATATGATGATCTGGTAGGGCTTATAAACAATTTATAAAATAAAATAAAAGTATGTTTATCCAATAATTTACCCGAAACTAGAAATCGCATTGCGACCATTCTTGTTTATTTACTTCAACTTAGGGATCAATGCAAGTTTTATCAAAATCGGTTTGGTTTTAGTTTTTGAAAGACATGAACGAAAACGTGCAAATTTGACGGCTTGGCTGAAGATTTTACAGGAAAAACATCTCAAAACCTAACAGTACATGTATAAAAAAATATTTTTAGTTACCTACGTTAAAACTAAAAATTATAAAATTAAAATGTAATTAAAAAAAATAAACAGAGTTAAAAAGTTGAAAAAAAGTGTGTTCAAAAGTGAAATAATACTTTTATAAACCTGTAGCTATCAAATTAAAAAAGAGAATCCGTAATGTTGACAAACACAAAAAGTTCAACCATATTTGAATTTTAGTACAAATTTTACAAGTACTAATACCGCATATAGATATATATCCCCTAAATATCGCCCCAACTTTTTCCTGAAAACGTCCATATGTCCCACAAAACCCCCTCTTATATAAAAACCCCTGTGCAAACCACAAAGTACCACACAACCACAAATTTCTCGCCTCGGACCACATAAAACACACATGCTTACAGGTCTCACCTGTTGCTCACAATTCCAACTTAATCTTTATTTCTCTAACCCAATGGAAAAGGGATATAACTCTAAAATTGACACTTTACCGAGGTGTTAATATCCTAAAAAAATATGAAAGAACTCACGTGGTTTGCCTTTTCCTAGGTTTTAAGTCATTCAAATTATATCAGCAATTATCTCTAATAACTTTTTATGGTAATTTAAACATATTAAATATATTTTCTTTCTTCGATCAAATCAAATCGGCACTAGCCTAATGGCTAAGGCATCGGACTCGCAAACGTGAGGTCGCGGGTTCGAATCCTACCTATTATACAGGAAAAGGAAGGGATGGAAAGAAAGTAAAATTCGTTTGGGTAAACAAATTTTACTCAAACGAAACGTTATTTTATTTTCAGAAATAAAAATAACTGCAAAATTGTGAAAATAAATAATATCCACTTACTTTTGTGATAGATATAATCATGAGGAACAAATGTCTTGACTGCTTCTGTGCCGCCGTGGGAGTGTGTCCGATTGATACGCAAGAAGTCGTGGGTTCGATTCCCACACGGGACACCACTTTGTGTGATCCACATATTGTTGTTCCGAGTCTGGGTGTACTTTGTGTCCGTGACTTGTATGTTTGTAAAGTCCCCCGCGACACAGGGCTTGAACCCTATTGCGGGAGTCGTCTTTAAAAGAAAAAAAACTCTCTAATAAATATTGCTTCTAAAATCAAAATAAGATAAGGAAATATTCAAAGTAAATACAAGTTAGTGTTGTTTTTTAGAAGCGTGTTGTTATTGTAGATATTTTATTTTATTAATCTAATTTCATTAAGTTAAAAAATGTTCAAAATGATTCTTTTCATAAATTCATTGCGGCATTTTGGTAATAGGTATGATGAACAGTCGTATAGGTCAAAATTCAAAAAGGTCATTTGAATTATGACCTATTTGACTATTTGCAAAAGTTAGGTTGGGCTTCTAGTTCGTCTTCACCTTGTAGTTCATGAACAAATTATTACTGCTAATTTTCATAGTGTTTTTCATATTTTTGACATCAAGTTTATTAGTCCGATTGACCCTTTGGATCGCTATCATATATATTATGTTTATTTTCTACATTTGGCGGGCTTGACTCCCAGCTCTGGCAAGTTTCTGTGAGAAGTCTATAAATGCTTATTTTTATTTCTAAAATTAAAATAATGTTTTGAGTAAATATTGCTAACTGAAATATTTAGGGTACTTTCGCTCTAGACGGCTTTGGTTTGGTCCACCCTGCATATTACCGACGTGAACCCACTCCTAACATAAGCCATTGGGTTTAGCTGGACGGGTTTACAGAATTGCTAGAAATGGGGGACCCACAATCTCATATTGCTAGTTATCTTTATTTTTTTAAATTTGTCTTAAGCACGCTGAACGTTTTTACGCCTCCTGTAATGTTATTTTTTGGAGTTATGACCCTTTTTCCTAGAGATACAGATTCGAGAACATAAAAATCTGGACATGAAATGGGGATTGGATTTTAACTTCTTGAGGTTTGGGTTATTAGCAGTAAATATCTTTAGTAGATAGTGAATCACTTCTTTGTTTAACAACCGTCTTAAACCAATTTACCGATAATTGTCTGTTAAAATAGCTAACTATAGTAGTGAAACCGACATTTGTTACCGAAACGTACAAATGTTAGTTTCACTACTAGAGTTAAATACTAGAATTAAGTTAAACATTTGAACAATTTCTAGGCGCACTGCATCTATCAGGAGGTACGTGTTGTCATAGCAACTCCCTTATTTATGCAAAATTATAGTAACCTTGTACTGGATTGTTTATTTCAGTATGAATTGGAAAGATTTTAACTAAAGTATATTATTCAAATTACATTAATTGCCCGGGGCTTAGGAATTATTCCATATCAGCATGCTCATGCCATGCTTAGAGTAGGGTTCCGTCAGCAGAAGAGTATCTGTTCATGGCACTTACGCTCTTTGGTTGAGAAGCGTAGTTTTTCGGCAATAACTCAAAGACAGTATTATACATTTTTCATTTATTAGAAACCTTAAAATGTTTAAAGACCTGTCGAATGATGTGCACAACGTTGAAGTTTCCTGAAAAACAGCTTCTGTATACATGTATGTATAGGAGTGCACCCCTGCCTCGCCTCCTAAAAATATTTAATTTTATTATTTAGCTATCAAACTAAGTTGCAGCTACTACAAGTCAACTTTTCACCACACTTCATCAATATTCATTGTGTAGTCTTTGAGAAAATGCCTGTTACATACGGACGTACAGCCAGAGGACGGACATGACGAAACTATAAGGGTTCCGTTTTTGACATTTTGACCACGGAACCCTAAAAAGTACACGAATTTCCGATGGCTTGTTAATACACTGTCATAGTGAAGTTGTCGATAATGTAAACTTGAATCGTGACGACTATAAAGTGTTAAAACTATAACGGTGTGCCAAATTTCATTAAAATCCGTTCTGCCTTTTATGTGTCATCAAAACGTCCACTGCTTAGCAAAGATTTATAACATGAGTAATAAACATCTACAATAGAGAGACGGGTAGCCAACGCATGGATGAGATTTTGGTCTCTCAAAGAAGTTCTAAAAGGTAAAACGTTTTAATGAAAAGGAAAATATGCAACATATACATTTCGCCAATATTGATTTATGGATGCCAGACCTGGGCAAATACTCAGAAACAAAGCCAAATATTGATTATATGCCAAAGAGCCATGGAGAGGAGTATTCTGGGATATAATAAAAGAGATAAAAAAAGAGCCGTGGACATACGACACATGACAAAAATTTAAGATGTTGCAGAAAAAAGTATTAAATCGAGGCGGGTTGACCATATAATTAGAGAGAGAGGAGACAAACAGACTAGAGACATATCAGAGTGGATCCCTAGATTTCAAACTAGAAGGAAAAGAGGGAAGATGACGCTGTGGGAGCGTGTCTGCCTGCTACGCAAGAGGTCGTGGGTTCGATTCCTACACAGGACACCACTTTGTGTGATCCACAAATTGTTGTTCCGAGTCTGGGTGTAATTTGTGTCCGTGACTTGTATGTTTGTAAAGTCCCCCGCGACACAGGGCTTGTGCCCTACTGCGGCACTAAAAACTACTACTAAAAATAAACTCTGGTCTGATGAAATTAAAAATATTGCGGGATCATTATGGTTTAGATTAGCAAGGAGCAGAACGAAATGGAAAGAGCTGGAGGAGACCTTTGTGTCACAAAGATATGCCAACACCCATAACTGAAACATGCTTATTTATACACTATTATTAGTAATACAATTTCGGTGTAAAAATAATGTTGGCAATAAAGGTTTAAAAAAAAACGAATTTTCACATTCACTTGTTCCATTTTGTGACTTGATTCTTTGTAGATTTAGTATTAAATCAATTCTCGAAAAGATTGTAAAAACGTTTAAATTACTTTAAATAGTCTAGCTAAAAGATACGCAGTAGAGAGTCGGATATCGCGATAAAAACTATCCTAGGTATGTCCTTCCCCGGGATTCAAACTATACCATACCAAATTTTATCTAAATGAGTTCAGGGGATTAAGCAAGAGAACGTAACAGACAGACAGAGTTACTTTTAGTTTGGATGATAGTAAAGTTTGATCAAAAAGTAGCACGTAAAGCTTTAAAATATAAATATTTGCAACTTAATTTTATGATGGATGTGATACTTCTAAAATTTGAATTTAAATTCAGATTGTAACGAAGACGGAATTTAATGGGCTGACTTTATTTCGCTTAGGCAATTTCTGTTAAAGGTTCAATTCAAAATGGCGCTCATTCTGGCCGTAATACTCAAATATATGTGGGAATTAAATTTTAGAACGAAATATTTGAGGGAATTTCTGTATTTTTTACTTATAACTTAAGTTATATTTACAGAGTGTTATTGAGTTATATCCTTAAGGACCAAAAGCAAGCTTGAGTTTTCTAGGGTAGAAATTAGAAATTGTAGGATATTACTACAATGAAAACAAAGTATTTTTCACTAATCAGTCTCGTCATAAAAAACTCTGAATAGTTAAATATTATATGTTATTCCAGCCCACTGCCACTTCAGCTTGCAGTGGGCTGGCCATATTTGCCGAAGAACCGACAACCGTTGGGGTAAACGAGTTCTTGAGTGGAGACCGCGGCTCGGTAAACGTAGTGTAGGACGCCCTCAGGCCAGGTGGAGTGATGATTTACGCAAAACGGCTGGCAGAAGCTGGATGCGAGAAACCGAAGATAGAACAAAGTGGCGTGCAATTGGAGAGGCCTATGTCCAGCAGTGGACTGCGATAGGCTGATGATGATGATGATGATGATAATGTTATTCCACAATTTAACGTGTTTAATAATTTATAGTAATCAAAACAGAAAATGATCTAATGACCCTGAGTTATGGCTTCTTGGTCCATACACAACATATTTTTTCGTTATCGCGGCAAGCCCGAGTGAACTAGCGCATGCGCGGTGAGTTCAAAGTTGTCCGCGCGCATGCGCGATGCATTCCTAAGCGCAGCTCTCTATATACCATTATGACAAGATTTTGACAGTTAGAAGCGCGGGCTTGCCGCGACAACGATAATAAACATAGTGAGGGACCTTTGACTCAGTACCTGTCCCATCTCATGCTTAGTAAGGAATGTATCATTTTGACTTTTCATAAAAAGTTTAGTTAATTTTGACAGTCATGTAGCCTGGTTCTGAGGGCGAATACGCCACGTCTCAATAATAAAAAAAAACTGATCTACCGTTAACTGTCTGTTAAAATAGCTATCTATACAACTCTTAACACTACTAGAGTTAAGTACTTAATGTTATCGTTTGATAATCAATCAATTTCACCGTCCTGCTGCAATTTTTGACTGCTACACAAGAGGTCGTTGGTTCGATTCCACCACTTTGTGGTGGAAGGACACCACTTTGTGTGTTCTACAAATTGTTTTTCCGAGTCTGGGTGTACTTTGTGTCCGTGAATTGTATGTTTGTAAAGTCCTCTGCCATACATCATATAATCAATCCTAAATATGTAGTTTATATCATCATCATCATCAGCCTATCGCAGTCCACTGCTGGACATAGGCCTCTCAAATTCACGCTACTTTGTTCTATCCTCGGCTTCTCGCCGTATAACCCGTAGTTTATAATAATCATATAATAAATAGTTATTAATATTGCGTTAACTTGATGACGTAACGTAAGCAGGGGGTTCAATTCACGTATTTAAAGCAGTGCAGTTGCAGTTCAGTTGCAGTTAAGTTCGATTAAAACGGCCATTTTCGTATTCTTGTAATTTTGGGATCGATCTCAAATACGCTTGCGTCAAGTATGCGTCTCGAGAGCGCAATTTTGCGCAGCAATTTTATTTTTAAGCTATGCAATAGCTTAAAAAAAAAATCGCTGCGCTTTTATTGCGGGCTCGGGCTTTGAGCGCGGCGACTGAATTAAGAAATTCCGTAACGAAAATAAAACCTAACACCCCCTACTTCGCCTACCATGTAGCTCGGCCGAGCGAGCGTTCGCATAAGTTCGTACGACTGTACGAAGCTCGCACGGGTCGAGACGAGCTGCTCCGAAATGTAATGGAAAATCAAATATTTTTTTTAATTAAAAAAAAAATATATATAGGTATACATATATATATAAAGGTATATATATATATATATATATATATATATATATATATACCTTTATATATATAATGTAATTACAAAAGGGCAAAAGCTAGAAATATTCCTAATAAAAATAAGTGCTTTTTACTTACTCTCACTTACTCATACACGAGTTTTATGACAACTTTTCTTAACAACATAAAGTTTCTTCGACGTTCAAAGGGTTTTAAACAACTCCAAAATGTATGGGCTTAATGATGAAGGGAATTAACGTTGTTTCTATCCGTGAATGGTATATTTCTGAGGTAAATTCAGGATCTGTGTTTGATATAAATTTGCTTCTTTGTCCCTTGTAATATATGTGAAAGCTACGGGATGTTTCAAAAGGATTCATTAAGTTTGTCTCATTTTGAATAATTTGTATGTGACGTTAAATAATTTGGTTGTTTGTTTGTTTGAACGCGCTAATCTTTTGAAAGTAATGAGCTGATCTTTATAATAATCTCTTTATAATAATCAATTTATTTTCGAGACTTTGGTTCATTTTATAATATTGAGCACCTTTTTATAACATAATAAAATTAAAAATACTACTTAATTATAAATAACTCACATTAAAATCTATACTATCCATACTAATATTATAAATGTGAAAGTAACTCTGTCTGTCTGTCTGTCTGTCTGTCTGTTACGCTTTCACGCTCAAACAGCTAAACCGATTTAGATGAAATTTTGTATGGAGATAGTTTGAGTCCCGAGGAAGGACATAGGATAGTTTTTATCGCGATAACCGACATCCACGCGGGCGGAGCCGCGGGCGAAAGCTAGTAATATTATAAATCTGAAGAGTTTGTTTGTTTGATCGCGGTAATCTCAGAAACTACTGATCTGAATCGAAAAAATATTTCACTGTTGGATAGACCATTTATCGAGGAAGGCTGTAGGCTATATAGCATCACGCTACGACCAATAAGAGCAGCAATGAGAAAAGTTGCAAAAACGGGGAAAATTTACGCAGACGAAGTTGCGCCGGACAGCTAGTGTAAATTAAAACATTAATATCACTGACATAATTGAAATTCTGAAATGAAAACAAATAACTTAATTTCTAAATGATAAATAGATATTATTACAACATGCTGAGTCCTACCTTTACCTAGTGCTACTGAAATAGGCAATAGCAATCATTTTTAGAATGCTGTTGTCACTCTCTCACTTGATTTTTCTGATTTGAGTACCAGTATTTTAATAGAGATACACATTCCACTGGTGTACCTGCTCCTCCTAGGTTGTTCCTTAAGAAAAAAAAAACAATCAAAATGTATATTTCTCGTAGTGCCAGGGTGGCCGTAAGGAATATTAGCCACTAAGTATTCGAATTCACATTGTAGTAATCGATCCTAATGTGGTAAACGGATACCTTGAGTAAGGTTAATTTCGTCATAGTCCCTAGTTCTAATCATTTCGATTACACAAATGCTATTGCATCACTGACACTAAAACAATACTTTGCACACACGGCGACAAGTCTACTGGAACACGTGTTGTCGCTTCGACCGCTCGAATGAGACTAACTTCCACGCTTCCGCCATTTTAAATGTAAACGTCACGCTATCATGGCAGCCATGTTTTAAATGAGTCAAGCCTTTGCCATATAATCAAAGCGGATGTTAGGTCAACGGAAATCAATTAACGATGTAATAATTCACCCATGTACTGATTTCAAATATTGAAAATTATATCCAATATATATTTCATTGTTTTTTTTTAACAATGTTTTGAGACTACTATTAGCTTACTATATTTCTCGCATACATTTTGCCGAAAAAATATACAAAAGTTGATAGATTTTAGTAAGTACCATATAATAGCTGTTGCTGAGGTCAAAACTATTTGATTTACAAGTTCAATTAAGTTCGACTGATGTTATCTATAAAAAAAAAACATGTTGCAAATATTAAAAAAAAAACATGTTACAATATCCGACAATATTTTTACCTGGAAACCTAACCCACTACGTTTTAAAATCTAAACACCATAGGTAAAGACAGATCTACCTTCCTTCCAAATATAGCCAAAATCGATTCTGCATTTTTTTAATACAACATAACAAACAAACTGACAGAACGGTTAAAATATCAGTTAAATATGCTTACATGTGTTTATCAAACAATGATAAACATATTGACAGAATTTCCCCGTCCACCATTTTGGAAATACCGTTGTTTTCAACCTTCTTTCATCACATAATTTAACTTTGGTTGGCAAACTTCACTAAGTAACTTATGTATCATTGAAATTAATTAATTCTTTCAAAGTTGGTTTGATTAATCAATGTACCTACCTACTTACAGGCATTTTCTGTATTCGCATGTAAAGAGGTGTCGCCGTGAATTGATTAGTCTTCTATACATTTTACAAAGAGGAAAGATTTGTATTTATGTATGTAACTTAAAAACTACTGGACCGATTTCAAAAAATCTTTCACCGTTGGGAGGCTACACTATCCCCGGGTGACATAGGCTACTCTTTATCCCTGTATTCCCACGGGAACGGGCACTACGCGGGTGAAACCGCGAGGCTTCCACTTGTCAAGATTAAAAGTAAATGAGATGACATACATATTCAGTCTTAGTTATAAAGCACTGCAGGAATACAGCCAACTCTCCGAATGTTGGATCCCCGATTATGTATGACCTGGGAAAAGCTTGAATCCTTGATAAAGATTACTATTATTACACTAGCTTACCCGTGCAACTTCGTGTGCGTCATTTTTTCCCGTTTTTGCAACATTTTTCATTGCTGTTTGGCTCCTGTTGGTTGTAGCATGATGTTATATATATGATATATGATTGCTTATAGCCTTCTTCGATGAATGGGCTATCCAACAGTATAATAATTTTTCAATTCGAAGTAGTAGTTCTTGAGATAATCACGTTTAAACAAACAAACAAACTCTTCAGCTTTGTAATATTAGTATAGATTAGTATTACTTATATTAAAATAACAACTATCTATGTTATTTATTTCATATTATTATCTTTTTTTTCAGGTAAGTGGAGTTTTATGAAGTCTTTCAATTGTGCGTTGGTTGGTAAGGACATCTGATTAATTATATTATCATTGTTTTTACCTATACATATAAATATTGATTATTATATATATTCTGGTTCCATAATCACGTTCTTTTTTCCGTTTTCGCTGCGAACTGTTAAAATCTTGTAATAATAGTTAATAGAGAGCTGCGCTTAGAAATGCATCAACGCGCATACGCGGCGGACATCTTTAAGCACACCGCGCATGCGTTAGGTAGTTCACACAGGTTTGCCGCGAAAACGAAAAAAAATAACGTGAATTAAGGACCCTGCAGATTGATATATTAACGTCGCCATATCATAAATGCTTTCGTATAGTCTATGTACCTTAAATAAGACAATGGAAAAAAAAGAATTTCAGTAGGAACATTTTTAATAATTCAAAGAAACAACATAATAACAACTAATAGAAGATTACGAATTACTAAATTTATCTATACTGAATTATTCTAATTGGTATTTTATTACGACGTGCCATTATGATAAAACTGTAGATTCTTATAGTCTTGTTCGGGGTACATGATCAAAAATCTGAAACAAACAATAAATGACATTAAAATTACTAAAGACGTAACAGAATAGTATGAAGCTACTGTTCTATATTCTCGGTAAAGTAGGCTGTTTTGTTTTCATCATAGACATTGGAATTGGACTGAGCGTTCGTTCCATATGCTGGTATGAACTAAATATAAGCTGCAAGGCGTGACAGAGACAATACAATCGTGCGGCGATTTGGTGGTCTCTTTGTAAAAATCTGATGAACCAATCAGATTTTCGATACAGACAATAAATAATATTGTATATAATATCGACATATAAAATTGTTATTACAGACTGTCTCAGATCAGAATAGAGCCAAATAGAGAAATAGAGCCGAATAACCAGATAGAGCCCTTGTTTCACCACCTTGCCACGAATCGAATGCCCTTTTTATGTTGGATTCCAACAATAGGTACATTGTATATGTTTCATATTCCGCAACACTTTCGAGTATAAGATTTAGTTCACTTAATGATTTGTTCGCAAGAACTCAAATGATTGGGGGACTTGAGCCTAGCCCCCTAGATCCGCCACTGATTACAGACTTACGAAAAGAGACAGGTATTGATCGCAGAGTTGCGTTGTATCTTTCTAGAGAGTGGACAATTTTGTGAGGTCTCTGTCCATTTTCGTTTTCTATGGTGTCCATTCCATACAGTACGTTAGTATTAAGGAATTAATAATGTACCTGTTTATATGTAATAAAAATATATGATACCTGTTTAGTGGTAAAAAGTTGAATAGTTCTTTCAGTCGGTTTGTGTACGGTTGAACGAAGCTGTGTGCCGCGTCTATATGTTTTATGACATCGTACGCCCACTCTGACCACTCGCGTAAAGTTGCTGCGAACATATTTTATATATTAAGCAAGTATAAAATCCATGGAAACAGAAGAAAACAAACTCAATCGAGTCATATTGAACAATTTGGTAACGGTTGAACTTCTCTAAATAAGGCACTTGTCGCACCTACAGCAAGAAAGCCAGCAACTATAGACTATTTTCTCTTTCAAACGCAACATTTAGATCCCATGTAAACAAAAATGAGACACCGGTCCGACCAACGGCGAGAAAAAGCAGCGAGTAGTGATTTTATCGCTCAAGACACGTACAAACTTATGTAGATCCTGTGTAAACAAAAGAGATACAGATATTAATAGTTGATCGCTGAGTGTTCATACTGCCGGCGAGTACTCGCTCTATACTGCATCTCTTTTGTTTACACGGATGGGATCTTCAAAATACATCTGTTGTATGTTTCTTGAGCGATAAATTCGCTATTCGCTTCTCGCTCATCGTCGTTGGTGGGACAGGTGCCTGACGCGACTTCTATTAACTCTCTCTAAAGATATATAGATCTCTTTGGACTTTTTTAATCTTTCACGGGATTTACGTCTATTGTAGGTTTCTTGAGCGTATAAATAGTCAAGAGTTGCTCGCTTTCTTGCCGTAGGTAGGACAAGTGGCTTAGAAACCTAGCCAAAATTCAACATTCTTTATTCACATAAGATGCAAAACAACTCTTGTGATACGTCGGGGTTCTACATGTACATGTAATGCCAAGTTCGCAAACAATAGGTAAAGCCAGAGAAAAGAATTGAAGAAGAACAAATTGCCAATTTTACAATGTTTGAATGTTTATAAACTTGATAGGTGCTAGGTGCTTGTAAGGTGCTGCGACTTATATACTATACACCATGTTAAAGGACTGATGCAAAATTGTATTATCAAAGAGTTAAAACATGAGATAAACTAAAATTAGCCATAATGGGTACAATATAGTAGGAGCATCTACTTACAACAAAGATGTGCTTGAATACTGGCCAAAGTACTTGTAACGATGGTTAAATATAAAATATTAGCCGGGGCCTAACTAAGCTTAATCTACATGAAACATGAAAAGAGAAACTACATGAAATTTGAAGAGACTTTAGCGAACATGTTCTGGTGTCTTAGCGGCCTAGAATCTCAATCGCATATCCAGCCTTTCTAATAAATATATTCAGATAAAGTAATAGCAAGAAATGGCTTGATCCTTACATTCAACATGATCAGTCCTGTCAAAATGGTTGAGATCTGGTATATCAATGACTACTTCCAGAACCTCTCCGGCCACCTTCAAATAAAGTCCATCTCTCTTGTTTCTCAGCTCATATGGATACGATATTAGGATAGAGGCTGGAAAGTTTAAATAATAATAATAAGTACACACACCGTCATCAGATCCCAAAATAAGCAGACAACTGATAAACATACTTTATATATTTCTAAATACATACAAATAATAGATAAATTACACCCAGGCACAGATTAAACCATCGTGCTCATCACACAAAGTTTTATCCTGGGTAGGGATCGAACCCACGACACCCGGCTTAGCAGTCAGGGTGCTTATAAGCACCCTGTTGGTCTAGTGATTATAACCACTAGACCAACAGGCCAGTTAAGTATCTAGGTATCAAGTATCGTCCATATTTAAATGTGTGGAGGAAAAAAAATCCGTATCTATCACATTACCCACTCTTTCACCAAGCACGGTAAGGAGTTGAAGAATCTGGCGTCTGAATTTTCAATTGAAACGTTTCCTTCTTAAACATCTATAAATATACAACGTTAGTGCAAACCTGAAATTAGTTCGCTCATAATCAGTTACGCAATCCAATGAGGTAGTTTTTGGACCAGGTTATATTTTTTAATTAATTAATTAATCCATCATCAATTAATTAATTAATAATTCTAACGGGCCAAATCCTGTTCACAATGTGATGTGAAATGTAATCATCACTTATCATTTAATAATAACCATGGATTACGTACTACGGGACGCAATGAGCACGATAGCGCGAAGAACACAAGACAACTTGAATGGCTTATAACTCTGCAAGTTTTCAATATTTTCTTTTATTTTTTTTATATGATTTATTGAAAGAAAAATCTTGTTGGGGTGCCTAAGCTTTGCACTATATCAAAAATAACCTTATATATTTACCTTCTCATTGTAACTAACCAATGTATTGTCTTAAAACTATTTATTATACGGAAATTAACGCGTCACAAGCGGAGTCCGCTTGTAACCACGGCCGGTGCAACCTGGTCGAAACGTCAAGCAATTTTAAGGTAAACAATGCGTGTTAATTCCCGTATACTAAATAGTTATAATATTGTCTTTGTTTGTCAATCTATTTTCAAAAAAATAATATGTAACAAAAAGGTGTTGCACGGTGATTTCTTTATTATTATGCATGTATAAAGTATACCTACATATAAACCATTCAAAAGATCTGGATGATAGAGAAAATCACATCGAAATTCGTTGCATAGATAAGAAAATCTCAAAGTATATAGATATACAGCGGAAAGCTACTTTGTTTACCTACTCCCATAAACAAGTGAAATAAACGGTCATCTAATAGAATGAAAATCGTATAGTATATATATAACTATATAGAATGGCGTTGGAATAACGTCGCGTGCGTGCAAAACCGCTAATATAAAAATTAGCTAAAGATCATTTGCGGATTTGCACGTGAAAACGTCATGTTATTTGATTAGCGTTTATACTACTTGTTCGAAGGTTAGTTGTCACTGTGTATTGGAATGAAAATTGAGAATATGACCTTTATTTGTAGTCACACCTTGAACACACGTTTTGAACTCCTTAACAATAACAATTACAACAAAAATAAACAATATTAACATTTATGAAACGTAGTTCCTTATAGCATTACATCATTTGTTTGTAAGCTGGGAGGCTAGATGCATAAAAGCGCAACATTTTGACATCGATCAAAAATCTATTATCTATCAGTGGAGCGTTACTATAAGTTTCCATAAATACGAGAGTTACGGGGCGATTTGAAAACGTTCGATTGTTAAAACAAAGAAACCGATTACAATCATTATATACATATTGTCGTTTTCGTCAACTATTCGTCCTAAATTAATGAGCTAAGTAGAGCTACTCGAAATAACATAATAAGAAAAAGGCACTTGCAACGATCATAAAATACATGTCATTTATAGTTTTACACCACCCAAAAGTAAATAAATAATTTAGGGTTGATATTTTAAAAAAAATGTTAATATTTTATTAAACCGTTTTTTTATAGACTAGGTTATTGATAAGGAGTTCAAAATTGTTAGCTCCAAAACGACCACATTTTCACGGTAGGTATATAGCTGTTATGAAAGTGATTTTTGAACAAAGAAACCAGCGATAATCACCCCCCATTATGTAACCTTTGACCCTCAGACGTAGACAAGTGGGGCTTTCCGATCACAATAACAAGGGCTATCGATATTCTCCTCTTGAGTTGATGACACTGATCTAATATATGAAGGGCTCGCATGTACTTACAGGACAATGGATGACAAACAAAAGCACATAATATAAAGGTACTGAACGCCGAAAAATCCACGCACACGTATGGACGATCTCAATTTGCGACAATCTCGATTGTCATTCGACCGAGTTCGACCGAGATCTGTGTCTGTGTGCGTCTATGTTAGCGTGTGCCTGGTTTAGCTCCATGTACGTAACTGGCTTCTGAGCCTATGTATTTTGTGACAATAGGGCCTGCTTGAAGGGAATATTGAACTGTGATTAATTAGATGGTAGGGCATGGACGGATTATTTGTGAGCTGTGTTAAGAGGGTATTTGAAGATTTTTTTTTGCTGGTTTGACCCTTTTTGTGTTTGTAACCTTGGTACTCTTTGTTTCGTGTAATCATGGTGTGGAGGAGGGGGTGGGGTGGACTGACTGAAATAAGAAAACCGGGTGACTTAAAAAAATACAACACCGTAAAAATTGCCATTTTTAAAAATATATGACTTAGTTTAAGTTTTTTAGTTCCTGCCCTTCTGGGTAAGCCTAATGTTGCCATTATTAACACTAGTACAACAACAATCTAATTAATATATAGACTTACCATTTCCTCTAAACCTCATCATCATGGTTCCAGCGATTTCTTTAAAGAAATTGAATAAATTAGTTAATATTCAATAGACATAGGTACGTAAAATGATAGCGAAAATCTGATTATAACTTACTTTCAACTGGTTTGTGCTCCACTAGATCTGAAATGATATAACAGTTTTTATTTTTGTGCATATATGCTACTTCCAAAAGAATACTTAGGTAACTAATGGTTTTAAGCGTATATATATATCATGTTCTACCCCTCAAACATACCGAGTTTTCGGTATATACTGTCTGTTCACTAGTTTCATTTATTTCATTGTGCAATTAAAAAAAAAAAACTTAAGACGGCTCCCGCTGTAGGGTACAAGCCCTGTGTCACGGGGGACTTTACAAACATACAAGTCACGGACACAAAGTACACCTAGACCCGGAATAACAATTTGTGGATCACACAAAGTTGTGTCCCGTGTGGGAATCGAACCCACGACCGCTTGCGTAGCAGTCGGACACACTCCCACTGCGTCACAGGGGCAGTCTAACATAATTATCATAAAAAATACAACTTACTTATTTATATCTTAAAGCCATTTATAAATATCCAGCATTGTTTTTGATACAGTTAGTAGGTAACCAATAACGTAGAGAACACGACTGCGCCTTAAACTCCATAAAATTGACCACCTTTTAAAAGAGACAACGCTACTTTGTGGACAATACCTGTCAAAGGCCGCACGAGTTGTTTCCCTCTTCACGTTTTGCAGGCAATTTTTACTTTTAAATTGAAAGGGATGGCGCAGTCCAGGGGGTCAATTCACGTATTTAAAGCAGTTCTTAAACTTAAACTTGGGGATCGATCTCAAAAACGCTTGCGCGCCGTACTAGAATATCGTTATTGCGCTCTCGAGACGCATACTTGACGCAAGAGTATTTGAGTTCGATCCCAAAGTTACAAGAAAAACAAAAATGGCCGTTTTAATCGAAACTTAACTGCAATTGTACTGCTTTAAATACGTGAATTCACTATGTTTGTTTTCGATTTCACGGCAAACCCGCGCGAATTTGTACATTTTTAAGCGCAGCTCTCTCTCTATATACCATTATGTCAAGATTTTGACAGTTAAAAGCGCGGGCTTGAGGCGAAAACGAAAAAAAGATAGTGAATAAGGACCCTGGTCTATACGTCAATGTTAGTAAACTTCCGCTAAAAACGGATTTTGATAATTCAACCTTTAAGGTGGTGGAATAGGGGTTCTAATTTTTTTTAAATAATGCGAGCTAGGTAGCCTAGAAAACAAAGTAAATAATAATTGCTAAGTTACTTACTATGACCCATTAAGCTGCAACCAATATTTTTAATTTGCTGAATCCTCAATGGAAACGACAGAGTTAATTGGATTTTCGTGGGATTTCGAAACATACTGAAAATTAAATGAATGTAATTAGAATCTTTAAATTTTTGTTCTTTTTAATCATTTGCATTTTTATCTGCCCAGTAGGTAGTTATTAAAAAAAAAAGATAAGATGCATTATGGAATTGTGGATCCCACACTGTTTGTATGACGGTTCGATTTCAGCCCCGGCATGGTACACGGATGTCTCGGGTTCGATTCCTGGATCCGGACTTCAAAATTTTTTACTTGCATTTTTCGACCTTTCAAAAATGCAATTATTGTATAAATAATATTTATTGTCGTAATAACCCCTCCAGCCAAGTTTAATGGCTTGTGTTAGGAGTGGGTTCACGTCGGTAGTATAATGGGTAGGATTCGAAACCGCGACCTCACGATTGGATCATAATGTACTTATACAGGCTATGGACGAATGTGGTATTCGTGGCCCGACTAACAGCTGGTTTAGGAATTATTTAAGTAATAGAAAGATACGCACAATGACATGCGGTGTGACCGGGGAGGAGGCGCCAGTGAGCTTGGGTGTGCCGACCGGCTCAGTGTTCGGACCCGTGGGCTATGTTATGCATGTCAATAGTGTGTCAAATGTAGTAAATGATTGTAAAGTTTTTATGTACGCAGACGATATGTGTGTGGTTTATGATTCTAAAGATATATTACAGGTACAAAGATATATGCAAACAGACTTTGAAAATATAACTAAATGGGCTCACGACAACGGTATAATAATAAATTTCAAAAAAACACAATGTATGCACATTCACTCACCCTACAACAAAATTGCAAAAAATATAAATAAAAATAATATTAAGTTAATAGGACACACATACGACTGCTTACATAACAACAAACATGGATGTAATTGTGATGTAATACAATATGTCGATAATTTTAAATACTTAGGCTTAAAAATAGATAAAAACTTTAACTTCTCAATCCATGTGAATGATGTATGCAATAGGTTACGATCGGTACTAGGCAAGTTCTACCAACTACACAGAGTAGTCAACTCAGACACAATGAGGATGGTTTATCACGCGCTTGCCGACTCCCTGATCAGCTACGGTCTATTAGTATACGGGCGTACCTTCCAAACTTATTTAATGGATATTAAACATTTACAATTAAGACTGATAAAATATTTAGTGAGTAAGGAAGAGAAAAACAGTTGCAATAAGGATTATGATAAACTATTTCCAATGTGTAAAATACTGCCGATAGATAAGAAAGTCGAATATTTAATAGGATTAGAATATTACTATAGTAATGAATATAAATGTAGAATTGAGAATAAATATAACACCAGAAGGGCCACAGAAAATATGTTAAATAAACCTAGAATAATAAACTACTATGGAGAGAGAACTAATAAATATATAGTGCCAAAAATATTTAATAAAATAGATATGTTAAGAGACGAAGATAAAATGAGTATGTTTATGTTGAAGAAGAAGCTGAAGAGAGAATTGATTATGAGATCATAGGCAATTCATTCTTTAGTTTCTACCCTTTAGAATGTGTATTTTTTTTGTTTTTGTGCTGATTGTTTTTTTTATAATATATATAGAGTAAGTACGTAAATATATAGATAGAAAGAGAAAGAGCGCGTCTCGCCTTTAAACGGCATGTTTGGCGAGGATTTTTAACTTTAAGAACAAATGTAATTTTAAAAATTGTACTTTGCTAAATAAATAAAATAAATAAATAAATAAAAACGATTGCGAGACCGATGCTTTAGCCATTACGCTACCGCCGCTTTTGAGGGTTCCCTCCTTAATAATCATCAATTTAAGATGGATTTCCGCCATGTGATACCTGATTCAATAATTCTTACCCAATAGCCTTCAGTTCACTCTCTTCCAGTCCAGATATCTTGACGCAAACAGTAGGCTCGTATTGAAAGACATAGTGCTGGTATACAGGAATGTGCAGGTACTTGTTTCCCATCAGCACTTTGTCTCGGAGAGTGATGTACTGGCGCTTAAAGCATTCGAAGTCAGTCGTGTGGCATGCTATCATGAAGCGGTCTGGAATGAAATGAAATTGTGATTTTTAGTTGCTTTAACCATTTGATCGCCCTAAAGGGCCTTGAAAACTCCAATTGTCTTTAAACGATAACGTCTGCGATGTATTTGACAATAAGTTGATAGATTTAAGAAAAATACACTCTCAAATCTATCTACTCTTATTGTGAAATATATACATTTTTCAAAAAAAAAAAAAATCTTGGGACACAATAATAAACTCACACAAGGCCATCTGATCCCAAACTAAGCAGAGCTTGTACTATGGAAACCAGACAACTGATAAACATACTTATATATTTCTTAATACATACATATTATAGATAAATAACACCCAGACACAGAATAAACCATCGTGCTCATAACACAAAGTTTATCCTGGGTGGGGATGGGGATCGAACCCACGACCTCTTGCGTAGCAGTCGGATACATTCCCACCGCGCCACAGATGCAGCATATATTTTATATTTAAAAAGTTCCCGTCTCTTTTGGCACCTATTGACACCCACATAGTATTAGTTAATTGGCATAAAGAACTAAGAGACCTGAAATTCAATCCTAGAAAAAAGGCTGGTAGAATATAAATTTTGTTCGTAAGGCCTCTTTTTGCAAAAAAACTGAAAGATCCCCTCTTGACTTTACTTAAGTCAAGAGATAAGCGGTTGACACACTTTCCTTCATTCCATATTCATTATGGAAGTCAATATAAGTTTCCAAGTTGCGACTTACTTTT
Organism: Herminia tarsipennalis; assembly: GCA_945859575.2. Taxonomy (NCBI): domain Eukaryota; kingdom Metazoa; phylum Arthropoda; class Insecta; order Lepidoptera; family Erebidae; genus Herminia; species Herminia tarsipennalis. The sequence goes on along the minus strand of OX243843.2, from coordinate 2,052,474 downwards.
AGGAGTTTGAAAAGGTTTTTGAAATGAATTAAAGGGTATCCTGTTTTTATATAATATTTGTTAATTGATAAAATGTTCAGTAATATTAAAATTTGTCGTTAGATTCGATTCCTGGTTTAAAAGAATTATAAAAACTTTTTAACAAAAAATATTACCGACTTCAAAAATAAATACAAGGCAACTAAAAAGCAAAAAATAATATACCTAGAATAACAAAAACAAATTAAACATTTTGAAGTTGGTGCCATGAAATAGTAGTCTTTATGTTTATTCGGCACCAACTTCAAAATGTTTAATTTGTTTTTGTTATTCTAGGTATATTATTTTTTGCTTTTTAGTTGCCTTGTATTTATTTTTGAAGTCGGTAATATTTTTTGTTAAAAAGTTTTTATTTCTCACTTTTTAGTGGGTTGGTTTATAATTCACTTATGTTACAATAGGCTTATGTCATCTGCACAAATCCTTTTACGAAATATTGCTTGCCCCGATGCAGGGCCGTTAATTGTTGAGGAGTTCACTATCAGCTTTATTACATTGTATAATAGTAGTATATCGAGATTTAATATGGTATTGAGTAGCACTTTATACTCAATACCATATTAAAGTACTTAATTGAATCGCAAACTGTGAAATATTGAATAGGTCTGCTCGTAATTTTTGGTCTTCATCATCAGTTCCACTTCACCAATTGGTGTTTTTTGAGAGTAAATGCACGAATCTCTATGAAATATACCTAAATCACTGTAGGTGTGCTTTTAATATTTTAAGAGTTCCCTCGATTTCTCCAGGATCCCATCATCAGATCGTGATCTGGGGACAATGGGACCAACTTGGAAGTATACCCTTTCAAACACAAAAATAATTTTTCAAATCGGTCCAGCCGTCTTTGCGTAATCGGTGAACAAACATACAAAAAAAAAAAAAAAAAAACATACAGACGAATTGAGAACCTCCTCTTTTTTGAAGTCGGTTGAAAACAGTTTACATTTGTCAAGCCATATTACAAAACTTTTCATATTAAACAATATTAAACTGAGTTTAAATACAAATAAAAGGTTACTAAAAAGCTTAAAATAATACAGGTACAACAATAAAACTAGAAAAACATTTTAAAGTTGGTGCTTGAAAATGTAGTTTTTATGTTTAATTTTATATTTATTTTTGTAGTCGGTTTAATATTTTATGTAAAATGTTTAAATTTCTCACTTTTTAGTGGTTAATAGTCAACTGCTCATTTATATTTAAAAAATATTGCTTTTCCCGATGCAGGGTCATTAACGGTTTAGGAATTCACATGATACTTTATCATCAGCTCTATTACATGGTGTTATAGTACTATGTCACCCATAAAGTGCTACGCAATACCATAAATTATTAAAGTAATCGAATCGCAAACCGTGAATTATTGAATAATATTATTAATCATCAGTTCCACTTCACCAATTGGTGCTTTTTGAGAGTTATTTACTCTTGCCTTTAACGTTTGAAGAGTTCCCTTGATTTCTCTAGAATCCCATCATCAGTTTGTGATCAAACCCTTTCAAACACAAAAAGATCTTTTCAAATCGGTCCAGCCGTCTTCGCGTAATCGGCGGACATACATAAAGAAAAAAAAAATACATACAGACGAACATAGAACCTCCTCCTTTTTGAAGTCGGAAATGGGTTAGGCAATGGTGAATTTATTGTTATAAATTGCTATAGGAGACCAATCTTTTTCGAAAGAGTTTATCACGTCTCGCCATCTGCGACGTGCTCCACCGCGTTGTCGTTTGCCATTTTGTTGCTAAATTGTATTTGTGTTAAAAAATGCGATTCTAGACAAAAAGGAGTTTATTAACTCCTTTTTGTGTAGAATCGCGTTTTTTAGGTTGACCAAAAAGTAAAAAAACTAAAAAAACAGAACTCAATTCATAAAATAACTTATAAAATGTATGTGTATGTAGCTAACTTGGGTTATGTATTATATTCAATAATTTTAATTAGAGGCGTTGAATAACAAAGTTGTTATTCAACGCCTCTAATTAAAATTATTGAAAGATCTGGTTAGGAAGCTGAAGATCTAGACCAAAATTCGAAAATATGTGACAATCACCTAACCCAAGTGAAAAAAACAGTTTTATATGGTAGCCCAGATCTTTTCTTGGGGATCTGCATTCACCAGTGGCGGAGGGTCCTTAGAACACTATTACTTTCGGATTTCCTTTGGATTCTAGTTATATAATACTAAAAGTATAAAGAACCGTGTCCCGCTAGATATACTTTTGTATCGAGTTACCTTAGAAAAAAAATTAACCCTTCGCGTCTACTCACTGCGTTGCTGTAGTTGGAACGAAATAACAAACATAACTAGCAATGTGGGTCATAACAAGGTATCTTGTTAACCACTCTAGCTAAACTAATTTGTTTGTGTATGAGTAAGTTTACATTGGTAGTATTATTGGTTTGGATTTGAATACCTACACGACTTCTAAAATGCGAATTAAATGATCCGCGCAACTTCGTTTGGGTCAATTTTCCCCGTTTTTGCAAAATTTTTCATTGCTGCTTCGCTCCTATTGGTCATAACGTAATGTTATATAGCCTATAGCCTTTCTAGATAAATGGCCTATCCAACAGTAGAATAGTTTTTTAATTGGAATTCGTAGTTCCTGAGATAATCGCGTTCAACCAAACAAACTCTTCAGCTTTATAATATTAAGTATATATATGTACGCCTGATCCCAGGAAAATACCTGTAAAACAGACTTCCTAAATAATAGAATTATCATAATAGAATTTTTTTCCGGAAATTTTCCCTCGAATGGGGTAAATGTGGAAGCAGGGGTAAAAGTCTTTGTGTCAACGTATCTGAATAACGTGTAGATTTACACATGTCACATGAGATTTGTACACGCAATGTGCAAATGAAAGGGTAGATATTTGATATCAGGGACATGTAGTTTGGAGAAATAACGGGAAAATGAATGGTGGTTTTTGTAAGGGTTCGATGCGGGAAAGTTTATATTTGGAGAGTTGTAGTTGTATGGATGTAGGTGGTAGATCTGTTTATGGAAGAAGAATAGAACAGAATATGATTTATTTTCTCAGTATATGGTAAGGTATCGGTCTCGCAATCGTGAGGTCGCGCGTTCGAATCCTACCCATTATACTACCGACGTGAACCCACTCTTAACACAAGCCTTTGAGCTTAGTTGGAGGGGTTAACAAGATTGCTAGTAATTGGGACTTAATCCCACATTGCTAGTTATGTTTTAAAAAAAAAACTAATTAATAACGAATCACATATACTACCATTTCTGGTGTAGAAATTGTAGATTACATATGCATCTCATAACTATGAGGGTAGGTACATTCAATATCTTAATAATATTACAATAATAGGCATACAATGCAAAGGTAAATAAAAATAAAAATGTCAAAATATCAATTGCGATGTTAAATTAAATAATAAGTAATTAATGTAATGTCCGAATATAAATTAAAATGTTACAAAAAGATATATATTGCAATACCGATTAAGCTAATGTGTCAGTCTGTTGAATAAATAAAGGAAGGAAATGAGTTTAAAAGCTCACAAGCTACACAGGGTGATATGTAACATACCTACTTATAACCTATCGCTCGAAAAAAAAAATATTACAAATTAACCCTTCATCACCTACTTTTGTCACATAACCAAGACCCCGGAGTAAAATCGTTGTTTATTGTGAGGTTTAGATCGTTTTGGCCCTAAAGGCCTAAACCTCAAAATAAGCAACGATTTTACTTCAGTGAAATAGTATGTAGGTCGTATTAGGTAACTCCATAAAATATTACTAAGTTATTTAGTGTTATTAGTATTTTAAAAATCACCGTGTATATTGATTTATATGAAAACAGAAGAATTTAATGTCTGTGATATAAAATATAATTAAAAAAAAATAAAAGTACCCACGAATAATCTAAATTTTGTACTAGAAAAGACTTAAATTAAATAAACCCCCCCGTACATTATGCAGGCTGACATTTCAGCATTCTCGCATAAAACAAGATATCTGTTTCGTTATAGGTAAAAAGGATACCAAGCTGAACAATGTGAAATTGTGGGTTAACAGTCTTGTAAACCCTTCCAGCTAAAGCTAAAATCGCTTGTGTGGGTTCAAGTCAGTAGTATGATGGGGGAGAAACCAAGAAATACACCTCAGAAAAAATCAGCTTTGAACTAAAAAAACCTCATACAAATCACCGCACCATTTTAATAACTAGAATGCCACATACACATACGCATAGTATCCAAACTTATAACCCCTCTACTATTATAAAAGGTCCCCCCTAATTAGTATAAAAACTTGAGAGGTGTCAAGGGACACCCGGATGGAACGAAGTTCTTATCTTAATTTTTTTTTTTTTTTATAATCTTCGCAACACCACACTGTTCAATGTGAAATAGAAAGACGAAACGAAAATAACTTACAAAAAGACGATTGTATACCGAAGGCTCGAACCCGATACCGAATTTATGCCTCTAGACCAAATCGACAGGTGACTTCTTTGTCAAATTAGATGTTTATATCTTACGCGCCAAAAGAGTCGTTACAACTTTTCGTGAGAATTTTTTCCATCTAATTTTTTCACAACGCGCGATAAGGAACTTCGTTCCAAAAACCACTTTATATTACCAAATTAATAAACAACCCCTACATTAGTATAAAAGGTTAAAAACACAAGCCCCCCATGTTTCCCAATCCCTAAATATACAATATGAAGCGTACATTTTTAAAGCAGGTACAATGACACGACGACAAAATAATAACCAATTTCAAAAGGAAAAACAATCAAAAGTTTTAAAGAATTCAAAAGAGGGTCACAATGGGAGCTTTGAGTTAAATAAAATAGGGCTGTATCTAATTAATATTAATTGGTGAGGGAATTTGGACGGTTAGGGGAGAATTTAACGGTATTTCTTTTTTAAAGATAACTAGCAACCCTGGTAACCTTTTTTAAATTTTCGCGTCCAGCCCGCGCTTATTGCTGTCAAAATCTTAACATAATGGTATATAGAAAGCTGCGCTTAGAAACAACATCTTTGAGCGCACCGTGCATGCGCCAATACGCGCAAAAAACATAGTGAATAAGGACCCCGATGCCATAAACATTAGGCTACCGCTGCTTTTTCATTTTTGTTCTAAGATGGAAACTGAGACGTGTTGGGTGTTATAAATTTGATTTGTATGTCTGTCTGTGAACCACTTTAGAGCCTAAATGCATGGACGGATTTGGATGGTTCTTAACTTGTTTGAATTTTCCTTTTTTCACGAATCGTTGATTAGCACATTAGCCTGTCATATTGTTAATTTGATTTATCATTTGCAGTAAATTTAAGAGGATAGTTAACGTATTTAGTTAAATGTAGCCTCTGAACGTGTTGGTATCGGCATGAATTTGGAAAAAACAAAATCATGTTAACAAACATGTCTTGCCGAGACCAATAATTATGTCGAAGGGTCGATGCTAAAAGCTGTTCAAGAATATATCTACATCGGCAGGTTAATCAGCTTGGTAGAAACAACTTCAAGAAATAAGTCGACTGAAGGATCCGATTGGGTTGGGCAGCATTTAGTTTAAACTTCGTGGAGTCTTCTCTTCGCCTCTACCGCAATGCCTATTGATTACCTTGACCTTGGTATTTAACCAGTGCGTTCTACCTGTCTTGCCCTACGGTGCCGAGACGTGGACACTTACGGTTGGGCTAGTCCACAAATTCAAAGTCGCGCGGCGGGCTATGGAGCGAGCTATGCTTGGAATTTCTTTGAAGGATAAAATTGACAACGAGGTCATCCGACAAAGTACCAAAGTTACTGACATAGCACGCAGGTTAAGCACGCTGAAGTGGCAATAGGCTGGCCATATCTACGATAGGCGGATGGCCTATGTAGCAAACGAGGCCTTGAGTGGAGACCGCGACTCGGTAAACGTCGCGTTAGGACGACCCTCAGCTAGATGAACTGACGACTTAAAGAAAGTCGCTCGTCGGTCGGATGTTGTGGCGTAAGTTAGCAGAGGCCTATGTCCAGCAGTGGACCGATGCAGGATGATTGATAACGTATTTATAGACGGACAACTGCGAATGAGACTCGATTACTGAGTAGTCAATAGGAATAAAATACCTATGGCGCTGGTTTAAAATCCGCCGGAAGTTGTTTTTTATATAACCCAGGAGATGGATTATTATCGGGTGAAAGAATGTTTTTAATGTCAATTAAAATCAAACTAAACAAAGAAATATATAGTATATAATAATAAATAAAACAATTTGTATTAGGAGGCAAGTCAGACCAAATAAAAAATAAACGAAATATTCACCTAATTCCTCCCTGGAATTCATAAAGTTGTTCCTTGAAATGGAAAATCCATTATTTGCAAAAATCACAAGAAATAGCAAATAGACGTACATGTTGAACACTTTAATGTTTTAATGATTATAATTATCAAGATGCGCGCGCGCATCAATATCATAGAAAAAATATGAAGCGACCACTGTGAGTGTGGAGTAAGGAAATTATAATAATACCTTGGGACATCTCACACACTATCATCTGATAGCTAGGCAGAGCCTATATTATAGCAACCAGACAATTTGTAAACATGATTATGTAGTATATTTCTAAATACATAACATGTTATAGTGCATTCACACGCTCGCACTTAAAGCGCACAAACACAAGAGCGAGCGTGTGAATGTGTTGCTCGGTTGTTTGTGAACAGCTTGTTTGGAATGACCGGCCCGTCTTGAACTGTTAGTCGAACTGTTTGATGGGCTATTTTTCGCGCATCTGAATCGGGCATTACATGTTAATTACACCTAGTCACAGAATACACATTAAAAACAATATTCCGAGTGGTAATCGAACCCACAACCTCTGACTTAGCTGTCAGTGATTACTGACCCGGACTGCTAAGCCAATTGTTGTAGATTCGATTCTCTTCTAGGATAAACCTATTTGTAATAAGTAAAATTGTTTATACTGATTGTTTGTAATTTATCTACAAAATGTGTGTATTCAGATTTTTTTAAGTATTTATCACTTGTCGTATAGACACAGGCTCTGCCCAGTTTGGGATCAGATGGCCATGTGTGAGTTGTCCCAAGATATTTATGGTATAAAAAAACGATTCGTTGACTTTTGCCTTTAAACTAAAGGTCCTGTGTCATTAATCATTACAACTAAACCTATTTTTCTTTCCTATTATTTCTATTATATATAAAATTAGCCAGTTGTGTATATATAGTGGTTGTACTGGATAGACAGTCACAATAGGAAGAGATGTGACATTATTCGATTGTACTTCACCCCTTGTTGTTAAGATGATATCATATTATATATCCTTTCTTATTATTCTCAGTTATTTATCGTAGAATAATTGAAAAGAGGTATTACCATAGGTACCTATCATCAGTAGTATAATAGACACTGGTGATGGGATGAGGTTACTGTTTTCTAAAGCTGAGCAGTAAACGGTAAGTATCTTGTTACTAGTGATATGTCGATGTGTTGTTGTTTTTTTTTGTTTAGCTACACATTACTAGCAATCCTGTTAACCCCTCCAAGCTCAATGGTTTGTGATAGTAGGGGGTTCACGTCGGCAGTATAACGCCGCTTGAATTAGTCGCCGACTAGTCATGAAAGCCGGCTATCCATCCATATTCTAACTGTTATCATTGTCATCGATTAGTCGGCATAAATCGCCGACTAGTCGGTTTTACTTTATTCATTTTTCCATGTATATATGTTTTATTCAGATAATGTACATTAATTCATATAATTTATAGAAATAACGTAATTTCTATCTAAACATTTTTCGTTTTAATAATAACTCCTCCTATTTACTCGGCCACGGTGAAGCCAAACAGGAAGGGTTTTTGTTTTACGTTGCACCATAGCATCTAAACTACTCATCCGATTTCAATGAATAAGATGTCAATCGATTCGTCATTATTGTGTTGGTGACATAGGCTATATTTTGGCACATATATAAGCATAAAGTAAGCATGTAAATAGGGTATTTTTAGTTATTGATTTTAATTTTAACATGTACGTAAAAATTGGAGTGCTTGACGTTTTGACTTGGTTGCATCCACCGAAATCACAAGATGGCTCAACTTGTGACCAAAACCATCACTGAATCAAATCAAATTATTTATATCCCAGTAAAGTCATACATTAAAATCACAAAACGTGTTGTGAAGCTGCATTTTGCAAGCAGAAAAAAGTTATGCTATCTGCGTTATTCGCGAAAAACTGGAAAATTTTCTTACTTTTTTCAGTTCGAATTCAAAACAATGGGATTTTAAAAACAAATATCTTTGTAATTTTGAAAGTATATTAAATTTGAGACAATTTAAGTCCAACCACAGCTCGGCAGTCTCCGCATGTCTGCATATCACACCGGATTCCTCAAAAACGCCTTTATTCTGAGGGACGTATGTGACGAAGCGATGTCGTGATGCAGCATGATTCCCCGAAGCTCAGTCTTTGGTCTCCTCTCCCGCAGAGCTTGGAAAACTTTCGGCAATGCTAGGTACTGTTGGATATGATTCCGAGTTAATAGATCTATGATTTACCAACATTTTTTTTTCGCAACGGGCATATGTCGACACACATGCTTACTGCGAGAAAAAAAACTTGAGAGATGTCAAGAGACACCCGGATGGAACGAAGTTCCTTTCGATTAAATAGTGAAGGAATTGTAATAAAATTAAGACCAAAAGTTGTAACGACACAGCAAAAAGTGTCGTTACAACTTTTGGTCTTATTTTTATTCTAGCCCCCTTTTGCAACGCGCGATAAGGAACTTCGTTCTAAAAAAACTAGCCACCATTTTTTTAACAAAGTTACGAGGTCTTTCCAGTGTTGTTTGCAACTTTCCTTCTGAAAAGACCCATACTGACTGTCTCTTATTTTTCGGATCAGATTGATAAGTCCTCGTTTCGTCGCCTATGATGATTTCCAAAGCACGTCTTGACGTTCCGTTCTCAAATCGTAGACGCATTTCGCAGCACCAATCAACACGGGCCTGTTTTTCAGTGTCTGAGAGCAAACGGGGATCCAACGACAACCTGTCAAAGATTGCACCAAATTTGGGGTAAGTTTTGACAGTTTAACTCATTTCATTTCGTAAACTTTCGCGATTTGTTCACATTATAGAATTTTATAAGCTACGGGTCTTAAGTCTACCCGTGACCACGGCCGTTGCAATACGGTCGAAACGTCGGGCAATAAAACAAAGTTATTTAGCCTTAAAATAAAATATATACGCGATTAAGACCCGTAGCTTATAAAATTCTATAAAGTTTTACTCATCACACAATTGTCAAGTCACTAATCACGTTCCGATTATCGCACGCCTATTTAGCAAACATAATGTGCCTCTACCCCAACTCGGCCCAAATTTCAAGTCGGCCCAAGTTGCGCTCTGTCAACTTAAGTTATTTGCGCCGCTGCTAAGTTGGACGGACAACTTGGATTGAAATATCGCTTTACTAAGCCGTTGATTATACGTGGTGTTAATAGTTGCTGTGGGATTATGTTTAAGTTATGCATAAATCAAGTAACTATTTATACTTAACTAGCGGCTCGGCCCAGCTTCGCACGAAGTTTTCTCCTACATAGAAAATCATCTAAGCGATAGTCGATATTTGTTGCGTAGTTTAGAAGATGTAAGCGTACAGACAGGGAACGGGAAAAGAGGTAGACAAAGACACGATGGTCTGACGACTTAATAGAAATAGCAGGCAGTCACTGGAAGCGTGTCGCTGAAGATAGAGAATGCTGGTAATCTCAGAAGCCTTCACCTTCTACTAGGAGTTCTTGCTGGTCGACAATTTTTCTCATACAATTATTTAGAACTAGCTGACCCGTTTAAAAACCTGCGACATTTTTGTACTAAAATGTACATATAAATATCCTTTAAATTATCAGTCGTATACCTATACTGTTTTTTATGTGATTAGTAAATTAAAATAATGACCCATTATAATGTATATCTTAATACAGGTAAGAATAAAATAGCAAACCTTAACCTTATTTGAACAGTACAATATTTTCAGTAACACATTTGTAAGTGAAAATTCTTAGACTATAGACTGTAAGTGACGTATATTTAAGTAGATTTTTTTTAGACATCACATCGCATTTGGGCGTTCAAATAAAAATGTATCAAGCCTCTGATTGTGTATGCATGGAAAGAATCTAATTCTGAGGTCGAAACCCAACTAGAAAAAAATATTAAAATGTACACTTGGCGATGTTTCAATGGGTTCCGTAAGTTGCCAGGGCTGTCTCTGCATTTTGGCAGTGTTTTTATCTTGACTAATAATATGATATCTTGGGACAACTCACACAACGCTATCTGATCCCAAACTAAGCAGAGCTTGTACTATGGAAACCAGACAACTGATAAACATACTTAAATATTTCTAAATACATATATTTTATAGATAAATAATACCCAGACACAGAATCGTGCTCATCACACAAAGTTTTATCCTGGGTGGGGATCGAACCCCGAACATCGAAGTGGGAGTGTATTCGACTGCTACGCAAGAGGTCGTCTCTTGCGTAGCAGTCGAATACACTCCCACTGCGCCACAGAGGCAGTCATACTGACACACGTCTATAAACTGTTAAACTGTTTGTTAATGCCAATCTCGTCGAGCTCAAAATGGAGTTTATGATGTTTGGATAATGTTGGCAGTTTTTGAAACATGTCTGGTGATTATATTGTGTAGTTATGGTTGTTTGTTGCAACACGTGGTTGTATGTTAGTTTGTCATGATAAGTAAACTGTATGCGCATTACTTCCTACATATTTTGAATATTTTTTTATTGCAAGTATGTTTAAATGGTTATATATGACCTAAGGATATGTTTATGTCTCCCTACTTAATTCCAAAACGTTTACCGGAATTTCGCAGTGTAATAACTCTGTGAAATTACGGTAAACGGTTTGGAATTAGGCATGGAGTACAAAGTAAAGTAGGGAGTAGATACAAGTGCGTATGTCTCCCTACTTAATTCCAAACCGTTTACCGGAATTTCGCCGGTAATAACACTGCGAAATTACGGTAAACGGTTTGGAATTAGGCATGGAGTACAAGGTAAAGTAGGGAGTAGATACAAGTGCGTATGTCTCCCTACTTAATTCCAAAACGTTTACCGGAATTTCGCCGGTAATAACACTGCGAAATTACGGTAAACGGTTTGGAATTAGGCATGGAGTACAAGGTAAAGTAGGGAGTAGATACAAGTGCGTATGTCTCCCTACTTAATTCCAAACCGTTTACCGGAATTTCACAGTGTAATAAAACTGCGAAATTCCGGTAATCGGTTTGGAGTTAAGTAGGGAGATATATACATATCCTTAGGTCACATGTAATCATTTGAACAAAATTGAGTATTCTCAATTTTAAGTTAATTTTCTAATTATATCGACATTTCGACTGTTTTCCAATGGTTGCAATACGGCCAAAACGTCAAAATGTAAGTTTTCCTAAAAGAAAACACTTAAGCAAGTGATACGTAACCATATCAGCAGAACTATCAAACATTTCCTTAGAACAAACAATTCGCCTATTTGGATAAAGAAATCTTGGCTTAGCAATATTTTTAGACAACCCTAGCAAAGTCGAGAGCACGCGGTCATATCGATATCCTCCGCTACAAATTTCAGTATCATTCCATTTGACAGAAGAAATGTACTCCATGAATTATTATGAGAGCTGGCTCCTTTGACGACGGTCGCTTGTCCGTGAGCACATCATATTTTATCAGCTGAGAGTTCCATAGATTTACGTAGATATGGATTCAAGTGTATCGGGTAACAATAAGTTATAGGTAATACTGCTCTTGCTTGCTCTTTATTAGATATACTATTGGACTAGCCGGCTGGCCAAGTGGTTAGTGACCCTGACTGCTAAGCCGAAGGTCGTGGGTTCGATAAAACTTTGTGTAATGAGCACAATGGTTTATTCTGTGTTTGGGTTAAATTGGGTGTAGTATCTATAATATGTTTGCATTTAATAATTTATAAGTATGTTTATCAGTTGTCTGGTTGCCATAAGTACCTTAAGTACTTGGTTGCATATGTACAAGCTCTGCTGTTGTGTGAGCTGTCCCAAGATATTATCTTTATTATTAGATCGGAGGAAACATTGGTGACCTAATAGATATTCTGAAACCTGCTGCCTAGCCCTTAGCTAGGCAGCAGGTTTCAGAATATCTAGACATGATATGATATAGACATGATATCTCTCCTACACTACAATAAAGGCTTGCGTACAGATTAGTATCTCCATATTTCTAGCTCATTACAAAATCCCAAAAAATAAATTGTAGACAACATTTTTCTACACTAAGATAGCAATCAGATCTTTGTCCCCATAACTTACCCCAAAACGAAGGTATGAAGAATTTATATTAAGACGAACAATGCTCTGCACGCATTCTGATGAGATATTAAGGGCATTTGGAAGCCGAAATATCTCATTCCAGTAATACCTAACATACCTGCCTATCTACCTGTGCGACTACTATGATGTATCCCTATATACTGGATTAATTCGGAATCAGGTTACATTCGACGAAAAGCGAAGTTTCAATAGAAAATAAAACAATTGAGATGGTACAACTTAATGTAATCATCTTTTTGGCGTTTCGTTAGCAAACATTGTAGATAATAAATCAATACTAATATTATAAAGCTGAAGAGTTTGTTTGTTTGATTGAACGCGGTAATCTCAGGAACTACTGGTCCGAATAGAAAAAATATTTTCTGTATGGGCACAGAGGACACGTTGTAAGATGGGTCATAGTTTGTACCGTACAACCAACTCAGGTTAGTACCCGTAGAGAAGCGTACGTTCGTGGCACTTACGCCCTTTTGTTGAGAAACGCAGTTTTTCGGCAATAACTCAATGACAGAATATCAAATCGTGTTCGAAATAGTTTATTTGAAAGTATTTGTTGAGCGCTATGTTTGTTATTTTTTTTTTAATATTTTTTGGTCAAACGGTTCAAAAGTTAAAGGGCTTTTAACTTTGAACCGTTTGACCAAAAATTATGCAACTTATGCAACTTTTGGAGTGATTATTTCCAAAACTATTTACTGAATCAAAAAAGTTTGTTTTTGAAAGACCTGTCAAATGACGTGCCACACGTTGATGTTTGCTAAAAAAAATATATATCAGCTCACAACCTGTATGGAGTGCTCCCCCTAAAAATATTTATTGTTATTATTTAACCTATTCTAAGACCCCTTTTGACCAAATTTCATCAAGATTCATTGAGTAGTCTTTGAGTAAAATGCCTGTGACATACGGACAGACAGACCGACGGATATAACGAAAATATAAGGGTTCCGTTTTTACTATTGGCTACGGAACCCTAAAAAGACGTAAAAGTTGGAAAGCATGATTTAATTATCACGAGCGAAAAAGAGAAAAAATGTAATCCGCTGCTTTCATCTGTTGACGCCGGCGATGCGACAATGAAATTTATAAACAAGTCAATTGTATAGTATTTAAGGTGCCCCTTTCTGAGCGCTTGAAACCTATCTACACCTTTTTACTTAAAACATCATTGTGTGTTATCCAAATCGATGGAAATCAGATTAATGTACAGCGTACCTTTACATGAAAGCGAGGCTTGATTATTCGGGCGGCGGTAAACTGTTGAGGAGATTAGCAACTTGTTCACAGGGGGAGGGAGGTAGGGGGTAGGGAGTAGTGGGGAGAGTAGTTTGTGTCACGTGTCGCACTGTGACAGGGGCACAACAAACTGAGAGTACAGAAAGTAAGCTTCTTGTAATTTGCTCGAGGAAGGCAGACATTGTACACGGAATTTCGGAACACCTTCGAAACAAAATGTTCCAAGTTGGTTGGATTATTTTTTTTAGGCAGATTAAAAAAAATATATTGCCACAAAAATAAATATTTCCTATTTACACTTGAATTATGTTTTAGAAGGCTGTATAAAAGGAACTGGGTACTGGTTCTCAAACTAAGCTAGAGCCTTTTGATTATAAAATGTGTGGGTTCCTAGTCAGGTATATCAAATTGAACCTGTCAAAAAATTACTCCCTTTTTTGTAACTGATGTCAGTTAGGAGCACAGCTTAACGTGCTCTCCGAAGCACGGAGAGCACGTTAAGTGACATATTTTGAAATCGGTCACCCATCTATGGATCGACAGTGGCAATGTTGCTTTTAACCTCGCAGAAAACCTTGACAGGTATTACCTATTACGCGAATGTCAAACATCTAATCTAATCATAGACTTAAATTATATATTAGCATATATATATATATATATATATATATGTATTCTTAGTCTATGAATCTAATAGTGACTTAATTTTTTTGATATTAATACTGAGGGAACGCCCTATCTAGACAGTACGTAGTTATAGCAATATGTATTGTGAAAGTTAGTACTCGGTCAAAATTAAACGAGTCAGTAGAAACGTTGAAACGAACAAAAATAAACAACTCCCTATTCATAAGCGATGTCTATGTGCACGTTCCTCGAGCGCGCGTGTATGAGCCTTACCTTCTGTAGTCCCAATGTTTCGTAACAAGGACTAACTACTGGGTATGTCTCGCGGTATACGGAGTACGGACGAGAGTTTGGATAGCTATGTCTAATGTTTAATGTTACGAGATAATAGGGAAACAGATGTGTGAATCGGTAAAGTAATCGGTTGTTACTTGTTGAAAAGGAGAGCTTAGCTGTATGATTGTTTCTCATTGTGAATTTCGAAAATAATAAATTAAGTTTTGTGTTGGAGTTATTACAAAACCTAACTTCTGTAGCGCGGTGGGAGTGTATCCGACTGCTACGCAAGAGGTCGTGGGTTCGATCCCCACCCAGGATAAAACTTTGTGTGATGAGCACGATGGTTTATTCTGTGTCTGGGTGTTATTTATCTATAATATGTATGTACTTAGAAATATATAAGTATGTTTATCAGTTTTCTGGTTTCCATAGTACTAGCTATGCTTAGTTTGGAATCAGATAGCGTTATTTGAGTTGTCCCAAGATATTACTACGTCTTCGGACAATTCATACAACGCCATCTGATCCCAAACTAGGCAAAGCCTGTACAATGGCAACCAGACAACTGATAAACATACTTTTTTATTTCAAAATATATATATATATGTATATATATATTACAGTTATGTAACCCCAGACACAGAATAAATCATCGTGCTCATAACATAAAGTTTTATACTGGGTGGGAATCGAACCTACGACCTCTGGCTTAGCAGTCAGGGTCACTAACCACTAGACCAGTCAGATTTACACTGGATTGTCAAAACTGGTAACTGTAGAATAGCTAACTTATCTCTTATCAAAATGGACGATATTTAATTTATCAGAATCGCATAGTTTGAATTGACGCTACATAAAATAAATTCAAACCCCGGTAGCTAAATTGTAAAGACGTCTTCCGCATAGGGTACAAGCCCTGTGTTGCGGGGGACTTTAAAAACATACAAGTCACGGACACAAAGAACACCCAGATTCGTAACAATAATGGGTGTCACGTGTGGGAATCGAACCCACGCCCTCTTGCGTAGCAGTCGGACTCACTCCCACCGCGTCACAGTACCTATAGTTTTTTTCAATAGCACACTTGTTACAAAAAAACTTGCCTATACATACTATGTATAATGCCATAAATAAAACAAGTCTTCTTCACAAAATACGAGCAGGAATATCGCGATCCCGACAATGACATCACATCGCTCTTGGGCGTTCAAATAAAAATCCATCAAGCCTGCGATTTTGTATGCATGGAAAAAATCTAATATCCCACTACAAAAAAATATTAAAATGTACACTTGGCGATGTTTCAATGGGTCCCGTAAGTTGCCAGGGCTGTCGCTGCATTTTGGCAGTGTTTTTATCTTGACTGGTAAACTGTTTGTTTGTGCCAATTTTGTTGAGCTCAAAATGGAGTTTATAATGTTTGGGTAATGTTGGCAGATTTTGGGCGTGATCGTCCTGGAAGTTTAACAGTAACTGGTTACTACTAGGGTTGTATGTGATGTTGTGATGATATTAAAAAAAGTGATCAAATATCTGTAATATAAACATTATTTTGAATAGCCATTGCCTGATAGATTTGGGACTTTCTAAAGGTTTATATCTTCGTACTAGTTTAAAACATTTGCTAGTTACATTTTACAGTTTTATAGTTATAATACCTGCCCTCTTTTTTTATTATTTTGGTTGTTCTTTGGTATTAACATGTGTATTTATGTTCTTACTAGATGTTTTAGCGACTAAACGTTAGCGATTTGTACACTTTATTAACTGTAGCATAGCATTCATAGAACGTAGTTCCTTATCGCACTATATCAAATCTTTGCTGGCTGTAAGGCTAGACGAATAAAAGCGTAACATTATGACATCGATCAAAAATCTATTATTATTGATTATGTGAAGTTAGAATAAGGAGGTTGTGTTGTATAGTTTGTATGTATTTTTGTGAATGGTTGTATAGTCCTCACGATCTTAGTATATAGAATTGACAACTTGATGTTGACAATGTATGAACAAGCCATCGTAAATACAAGTATTTTTTAATGAATTAATTTGAAATAAATTCCAAACCCCAACCAATTTATGTAACTTGAATAATATAATTTATATAAAATCTTTAAAATTAATACTAAAAAAAACCACCCAGTACAGCGTTACTATCGGTTTGCAAAAATACGACAGTGGTATTCATAGTTTATGAAAACCAGTTATAGTTACGGGGCGATTTGAAAACGTTCAAATAAGTGACTGCCTCTGTGGCGCGGTGGGAGTGTATCCGACTGCTACGCAAGAGGTCGTGGGTTCGATTCCCACACGGGACACCACTTTGTGTGATCCACAAATTGTTGTTCCGGGTCTGGGTGTAATTTGTGTCCGTGACTTGTATGTTTGTAAAGTCCCCCGTGACACAGGGCTTGTACCCTACTGCGGGAGTTGTCTTAAAAAAAAAAAAAAAATGTTGAACCAAATAACCAATGAACACTAAGTAATGAAAACATGGTTTTGTAAAAATGAAAATGGCTACGTTTTATAGATATGCTGTGTTTACAGCATATGATGTGTTAGATATTTTTAATATTTTGTAATAAAAAATGAAAAATAATTGAAATTTTTCTATTTTTTATTTACTATCTATGTAATGTATGTCTTTGTAAATGTTTTCGTCTTTAAGTAAATTATTTTGAATCGATTATTAAATGGTTTAGTCAGATCTTTAGCAACATTGATGACGAATTGTCAGAAATGTAAACTAAGATGTAAATGTTAACTAGAAATGTAAATAACATTTATTTTACCAATAAAAAAACATAATTTAAAAAAGGTACAATTTTAAAACGTTATGTTTTTTTGTTTGTATTAACGAATGATTACAAAAATAATTGTAATCATTCCTTAGTACAAACACAAAAAAAGATATAGCAAAAGGTCCATAATATACCTCTCTCTTTTTAGTCCCTAAAGCTAATGACGTTTAAAATAAAAATGTTACGAGTTCTGAGGGAATAAATATTTATTCAGTACTTAAAAGAAAACACGTGAGGGGGCGCTACGTACCTACTCAGTTGAACTGTCAAACTTTTCCTCAGAAACAACAATTCACCCATCAGGACAAATAAATCTTGGCTTAGAAATATTTTTGTCAACCCTAGCAAAGTCGAGAGCACGCGGTCACATCGATATCTTCTGCAACAAATTTCAGTATTTTTCATTTTTTTCCGAATAAATGTACTCCCTGAATTATTATCGGAGCTGGCTCCTTTGACGAAGGTTGCTTTGTTCGTGATAGCACCTCGCATTTTCAGCTAAGAGTTCCATAGACTTACGTACAGATGAACTTTAATCTATATCCGGGGTCCTTATTCACGATCTTTATTTCGTGTTCGTGACAAGCCCGTGCGAACTGGCGCTGCGCGCTCAAAGTAACCCGCCGCTCTCTATCTTATTTAAACACTTAAACGAGCAATTCTTGTATTTATAGGTATAAATACCTATATATATATATATATATATATATATATATATATATATATATATATATATATATAATCTGAACGGCTCCAGCGGTTTTCATAAAATTTAGTATACAGGGAGTTTCAGGGGCGAAAAATCGATCAAAAACACCGAACAAAGCTCGGTCATCCAGGTACTTGACTATTATGACAATATTTTGACAGTTCGCACGGGCTTGCCACGGACACGGAAATAAGGAACGTGTTTATGGACCCAGATTCAAGTTCAACTGTATCGTCTGATAACAAATACTTTTACTTTACCAACTAGCTTTTACCGTTAGGAAGTAGGAAACATTGGTGACCTGACAGGTTTGTGTCTAGCTTTTCTGCGACGTAACTACGTAGCGGTGGCGATGAGTCCTAAGAACACCATTCTATTCGGTTTCCCTTTGAATTCTAGTTACTTATTATTGTAGGTACAAAATCCGTGTCCAACAAGATACATTTTCGTATCGGGTTTCCTCAGGAAAATTTGAACCCTTCGCCTCTGCTACGTAGTATGTACCTAAGTTATTCATATTGGTAAAAATAATATTCTGGGTATATTACTTAGGTACATGTTACTGTCACGCGTGGTTCGAGCTTGACATTTATTCAAATCCCATTATTTCATTTACATTGAGGTTTTGAATGGAGAAGTAATTTTTTGTCTTATGGACATCGTTTTCCTCGGATAACGGTTTAGGTATCATGTTATCTATCTATACTAATATTATAAAGCGGAAAAGTTTGTTTGTTAAACGCGCTAATCTCAGGAACTATTGGTCCGATTTGAAAAAAAATTTTTGTTAGATAGCCCATTTATCGAGGAAGGCATCGCGGTACGACTAATTGGAGCGGAGCAGCAACGAGAAATGTTGCAAAAACGGGGAAAAATTACGCATACGAAGTTGCGCGGGACAGCTAATCTATACTAATATTATAAAGCGGAAGAGTTTGTTTGTTTGTTTGTTTGTTTAAACGCGCTAATCTCAGGATCTACTGGTCCGATTTGAAAAGTTCTTTTTTTGTTGGATAGCCCATTTATCGAGGAAGGCTATAGGCTATATAACATCGCGCTACGACTAATAGGAGCGGAGAAGCGACGAGAAATGTTTCAAAAACGGGGAGAAATTACGCATACGAAGTTGCGCGGGACAGCTAGTAATATTATAAAGCTGAAGAGTTTGTTTGTTTGAACGCGATAATCTCAGGAACTACTTGTCTGATTTCAAAACATATTTTACTGTTGGATAGCCCATTTGTTGAGGAAGGCTATAGGCTATATAACATTATGCTACGACCAATAGGAGCGGAGCAGCAATGAAAAGTGTTGCAAAAACAGGGAAAATTTACGCATACGAAGTTGCGCGAATCACGGATAAGAACAACGGCCATTTGTCATAAGTGTCAAAAAAGTTGACAGGACGGTCATTCAATTCGCCATTTGAAATTGCTGTATCTTACCATTGACTTAAACATTGACTGCGCCATAACATCACAAAATTGTCCACTCTCTAGAAAGAGACAACGCTACTATGTGGACAATACCTGTCAAAGGCCCCACGAGTTTTTTCTCTTTCACTTTTTGCAGTCAATATTTTTAATTAAAAAGAGATGGTACGGTCTAGGTATATACGTCAATAGTACTTATTAGTACCAGATCTAGATCAGTATTAGTGGTAGTGCTATCTAATTCTAACGTATCTTCAGTATTTGTTTCAGCGAGCAAATAAATGCTTCCACGTGGGCAGATGAACTTCAAACCCATCAATAGTGTGTAGGAGTTAGAAGTAGGCTGAATGATCCTCGACCTTTGATTATCATGATACCTTGAAATTGAGTACGTAATTATTTATATTATCCTTATTTATGTATGTTTTGTCCGCGGCTCTACTTGCATGTAAATCGGTTAATCAACAAAAAATATCTTAAATACTTCTCTAGGATCTATTCAGCCGTTTATCGTGTGTTATTGAATTGGGCGTACCCTTTACTGTGTATCTAGGTTTTGCAATTTCAAGGGGAGGGTTTTAACCTCTAAATAACCCCCTATGTACGCTTATGGTTATTACTAAAACCTCCATAGTCTTATGGATGCCTTAGCAAACTCAAAATTCCTTATAGACATCGTTTAGTGGATAACAAAGATAGTGACTTTCAATATTGATTCCATCTTGTCTAAATATAGGCCGTTGCAACCCCTCAGGGGTGATAAGTATCATCAAAGAGTAGTCTAGACAGAGACTAAAAATAAAGCACTCACTAATATTAGAAGGGTTCAGAAGAGCCGGTGACTTTGCAGTTTATAATCATTTTATCTTCTCTGTTCATAAATAGACTAAAATTTGATCAAGAGTATCTCTGATTAATGGAGATTTCACTGGCTTGGCTGGCTATGTTGTAGTCGATAATTCTGGTCTAACTTTTACACTAAAACTTTCCCAGAAAAATATGCAGTTGAAAAGCAGAACCCTATTCAATTCGGAAAAATAGTTTTTAGAAAATCATGAATATATTGTAAGTGTAAGTATGTTCCTAATTTACAAACTTGGGTCTTAATAGGGTGGATCAAAAATTCTTAATTGAGAATTGTGTGGCTGGATAAGCATATAACGCACAATAACCCAATCCAGAAGCTGAGTGCGGTTTTTATAGCGCCATAAAAACAAACACAAACAATAACTCATTGACCGCATACCAGAGTAGGTACATTGTACACATTGCGTACAATATCATCAGTGTTACTCCGGCGATGTCGTGGGTACATTTTGTCACATTTATAACTGTCACGGATGTCACAGTGTGTCACACCAGTTGATTAACTTATGTTTATGTGTAAAATACATTATGTAATTATATAGGGTTGTAAATCCGGGACTTGTCTGAGTGGAAATTAGTAGACAAGGGTTACTTTGGTTGTTTTGTCTTAACAACAATGGACTATTTTCCCGAAAACTCTGATACTTATATAATCACACGTTGCCCGGAGATTTGCCTACGTGGATCATTTCACGACATGCCTTCCTTAAACTTTAAGCTACCGCATACCAAATTCCATCTAAATCGGCCTGATATCTGTATAGTTTAGTACCTAATCTGTCACTGAGGATTCCATGAAAAACAGCAGCCCTTGTCAAAATTATCCAGAACAAAATGACGACAAATGTTAATAAAACAGTTTTTTTACTGATAGATAATTATTAAAGATAAGAGAAAACTCCTGAAGGTCGGTCTTTCGATTTATTTTACACCTCGGACTCCGGCTTCGGTTTTGTCATTTTTAAATCAGTGGTGTTAGAGCGGCGGCCGCTTCTGTAAGCTTATTCATACATAGTAGGTATTTGTATGAAGAACAACATTTTCACGGATTCCCTATGATCGCGGGTTCGAGTCCTGCCCAAACAATTTTTTTCCTTCCTACATATAATATAATTGAATAATGTTTCTTTGTACTATTTTGTCTTATTTTCTTAAACCATATAAGCCTCAATATATCTGTCTTCTCCCACCGCCTCTGACTCCAATTCCGACTCCGACAAACCAAATTTTAAAACTCCTACTTCGACTTCGGTTCCGATAAAACTACCTCCATAACATCCCCAGTACATATAGTAAACAGTGTCGTAACTTCTATTCTATTAACCTTCCTCTTAAACTGTAGGCATACTAAATTGTGTGATTTCCACAGCGAAGCTCGGCACACCCCAGGCCTGCAACTAATGTACTTACACAATTAAAGGGGAGCTACTGAACCTCACAGACTGCACAACTTTATGTTTTTCTTTGCCAACTGAATTAACGAGTTGTTTCTTGACCCAAAATGCTATTGTTTGAGTAGCCAGGCGTCGTAATTTACAGCAACGAGGTGGAATTAAGGGGTCGTAACTCAAAACTTTAAATTACCTGCGCTTTAGGTAAACAACCTTTCATCTAAGTTGATATACTTCAGAAGGTATCCGTGTGATCTCAAGTTGAATTTATGTTATAAGATGGTCAGCTCTATCTGGGTAAAGATGACAACACTAGATGTGAACACAATCGTTAAGGTGCTCAACACGAGCGCGAGTTATGAATAGGCGTGAATGTGCTGCTGGGCTGTTTATGGACGGTTCGTTTGTCCCACCGTGCACCGTCTGGCTGCTTACCGAGCTGCTGGCCAGGCTGCGTGTCGTGCGTCTAAACTCATCATGAGGTCTGTGTAGACCACTCGTGTAGCTGTTTCTCATTTTAGGTAGAGCAAACCTCAATCCTAAATAGTCACACTTATTTAGTTAGTTAAACCCCGCGTGAATGTTGGATAAGATGAAAAATTAACAAACTGTGGTGTGAAAATCTTAAAAACATAGTTAGCTACTGTTTGTTACTTTTAAATACTCGATACTTGTCAAACTTCAACGCCTCATGTCATGTTGTTTTCGAGATATAACGTTTAGCCAGTGAGTAAATGAATCAATAACATTTTACTTATTTAACTACTGAATGCAGTAAATAAAAAAAAAAAAAAAAACCTGCCTGTACGTAACGTACCCACGCGTAGCGTACTAAAATGCCTCCGACTGCATGATTTAAGGTGATTTGGTTTCAATCTTTTTTAAGCAGGGTCTTTATTCACTATCTTTATTTCGATGTCACGTGTCGCGCATGCGCGGTAGACGTCTTTGAGCGCACCACGCATGCGCCAGTTCGCATGGGCTTGTCACGACAACGAAATAAAGATAGTGAATAAGGTCCCATGTGGGTTTTTTTACATTTTTTTTTATTTAATACTTGTTAGTGCTTAGTTGTAAGACGTAACGGAATGTAATAACTGTAACTATCGAAAATTTGAGAGAAAATAGTTGGTATCAAACATTAAATCGCTATATATCCTAAACGGTTATTTTAAGCGAAAAATGATTTAAGAAACCTAATCATGATTTTAAAATACCTACACGATGACATAGTTTGTTGGCTTTTTTTCTCTCACAATATGGCGTATTCCTGTCGAATTGTGGTGGTGAATTTTGATTGTTGTCATTTCTTTAGTGTCGATCTCAAGATTAATACGATTTGGTCTATATACCCCCGCGTTTGGTCTATAAAGTGCCACAAAGGAACACACATACATACATACACGTGGAACACATTACCCTCCGCAGTCGGGTAAAAATATCTACAGAAAATTTTATTTAAATCTCTCATCGACTGACACTAACCATTAAATGGAAGCTCTTAAATTGTTGCCGATTCACTCGTTGTTATCCGATTACCATGACATTTATAACAGTGAATTTGTACTATTTTTATGTGGAAATGAATTGGATAGAGTTGTTCACACTTGCAAATTCATGTACAGGAAGAGATATGCATTGATACTATTCATAGGCAATTTTGGTTATACAAAACAAGAAATGGGAACCTTATAGTAATAATTGTTTTTAAACTTTTGCGATTTTTATACATATTAGATATATTTCGGGACTTAATCGCGTGAATTATTTAAAGGTACCTTTTATTTACCCGACGTTTCGATCGAATTGCACCGTTCGTGGTCACGGGTCGACTGATGGCAACTGAGCGATGTACCATAATTCACGCGATTAAGTCCCGAAATATAACCAATTATAGTAATAACATTCTACTTAAAATGAATTAATAAACGATCGAGTTTTTATTGCCATAGTCTATTCTTTGGCTTTACATCGCTAAAGTCGAAGAAAAAATCGAGGCAGGTGTTCGCCTATGCGAACAGGCATTGAATGTAGAATTGCAGAATCGTGAGTTTAGTATTTTATTTCATGAGTAAATAAAAGTATTTTTTTTTAAATAAAAAAGCTTTCCTGTTTTCTACACTTCTATAGACGACAAAACTATGTGTGATTTATAAATATTTGTTCGGAGTCTGGGTGTTTTGGTGTCCGTTAATTTTCCGTTTCACATCTCCAATTTATATGGAATGTATTGTTTTATTTGTTTCATAAAAAGTAACTGACATGCCTGTGACAGTTCAATACCCTATTGTTGTAATAAAATACGTGTGAATGCCCTAATTAGCCCCTATACAATAATTCAAAGATACATAATCAACTGACGAAATAACCACGGGAGGGACAGTTAATATCGAGCTCGCGTTATCCTATCGACAACGAGTTAGTGGGTAATATCCCTGGGGATGGAATCATCCATAACAGGCTGCCACCAGGGTAACTTTAGCTTGGCTGTGTCCGGCTGCTATGCATGAGGTCGTGGGTTCGATTCCCACACGGGACACCACTTTGTGTGATACGCAAATTGTTGTTCTGAGTCTGGGTGTACTTTGTGTCCGTGACTTGTATGTTTGTAAAGTTCCCCGCGACATGATCTGTACCTTACTACAGGAGTCGTCTTTTTAGAGAATGTCTTTCAACGTTAATTCCATAAATGTCATGAAATGCCACATGGTATATCTATACCATGTGGCATTGCATGATAAGCGCATTATATATATCTATATATAATGCGGTTATTACACTACACTGAATCAGGGACCCTAAACCCTTAAAAAGACCGGTGTAAAAAGAGTTAGGTCCCTAATTCTGTAACAAATTTTCAAGGCCACCTTTGATTGAGGATTCAGAGTAGAATAATAGCCGTTTAAGCCACAAACAGCGATGGGGTAACTCCATTTTTAACTGTTGTTTATTGTATATAATAAGCATTCTAACCAATTTTGGTCGTGGCTAAGTAACTCTCGAGACTAGGCAACTACGCATGAAATATTACTAAGTGTGTGCGTAAACACAAGTACACTTTCTATTCTGACTTTCAGTAATCCGATGGGACATGAATCTGACAACTTCGCCAATAGATTAGGCGCAGGATCTATGGTTTTACGGAGTATCTGAGGCACGGAGAGTTAGAAAACGTTCACCAATCTCTGGACTAACAGTGCTACCTTGCTAATTGACTGCCTCTGTGGCGCGGTGGGAGTGTATCCAACTGCTACACAAGAGGTCGTGGGTATCCCCACCCAGGATAAAACTTTGTGTGATGAGTACAATGGTTTATTCTGTGTCTGGGTGTTATTTATCTATAATATGTATGTATTTAGAAATATGTAAGTATGTTTATCAGTTGTCTATTTTACATAGTACAAGCTCTGCTTAGTTTGGGATCAGATAGCGTTGTGTGATTTGTCCCAAGATATTATATTGATATCTCGATTTTCTTCAAGTTTAGAAAAATACGGACTCTATGTTACCCCACACGCCTGTAAACCGGTTTTTAAAAACACTATACACCCTAGTTCTTATTTTAATTAATCCTTACTGTGGCCACACGATTGTTTCAAAGTTACCCCTTCTGCAACTGTGGGGTAGTAATACACCCCTTAATTAAGAGTTTCTCTCTCTCCTGTGAGTTTATTTATCACGACATTTCTTGATACATTTGCACAGACTTTGTTACTACTATACTTGGAACTTATAATTAAACTCGCTTATGCTCGCGGCTTTGCCCGCATTGCTGCCAAATTGTTCCCAATTTTTTTAAGGGCAATGTTTCATACTAAATTTGCACCCCCGTTTTACCCCTTTAGGGGGTGAATTTTTACAAATCATCTCTTAGTGCACCCCTAAGTTCTAACCCCGGTGCAAAATTTCAAGTTTCTAATCCTTATAATTTAGGCCCTGCATTGATATGTCAGTCAGTCAGCTTCCCTTATATATAGATAAGCTTTTTATTCAGGCACAACTTTTACATTATTTAAATTTAAATCTTAAACTAATGACTTTGGTAAGCCGGTGAACCGACAATTTGGTCTGTTTGCCTAACTTTGGCAAAGGCAATGGTACCTATACTTAAAGTGTTTTAATTTGTTTTCTAGTTTAGATTAACGTATGGATGGTGCAGTTGTTGAAGTAACAATTGCGAACTAAAATGTTTCGGGTTTTCACGTGACGTTCATTATTTGTATGTTTGTTAGTTCCCGCAATACAGTGATTATTCCCTATATATATATATATATATATATATATATATATATATATATCTCTTTTTTTCTTTTTTATTGTCTTACTCTGCTCCATTTTATAAACAGTTTTTTTTTATTTTGTTCAGGCCTTTAGGACTTAGCATGTAAAATGTGCTACTAACTTAGATTTTAAAAGTGGCCGTACCTATCTTCGGTTTTACTAAGTATATTATATTATTTTATTTTTTCCAGTAAACGAGCATATATATAGTCCATGGATTTTGATGAAAAAATTAGAAGATGATTGTCTAGATAATTAATTTTTAAAAAAAGCTTATATTTTTCACCCGCCTAACTTTTTACAATTATCTAAAGTTTGAAAATGGTCGATTTCAGGGTCAGCTTTGATGGGTTACAGATTTTTTTCTATTACACAAATTAATAGTATATAGTTAATAGTACTTGCAGGGAAGCCATCTGAAAATTAGGAAATTCCACCAATTTTTACGTCCGTTATCGTTTAATTGTCCGTGATTAACTATCGAAATGTAAATAATAAAAAAACACAATATTTAATAATAATATTACTAAAGGAACATTTAGTTTATAACTTCGTAAATAAATTGGCACAACTAAATAAAAATTATCAGTCATATTTATTTAAAGTTAATTTATTGGTATGTGTATATGTGTAATAGAAATAAAACTGTAACCCATCAAAGCTGACCCTGAAATTTTAATGATTCTAAAAAAAAATATAATCTCGACGGTTTTAGGTATTAAATCCCTAAAATATCATCCTCTAATTTTTTCATCAATATCGGAACCATGCAGCACACCCGCCTTGGTATTTTCATTATGGAATTACCCCATAGTCAATAACTATACGTCCAATTCTCTACCAGCCAACGTCCGTTAATATCAGCAGCCCAAAGTAATCCAATCAGTAACTTGTGAACAATGCTATAACCACGTACTATGGGGTAACACGGCGGATATAATGTTTGTTGTGATAATCTCGTGTCTCAACTTATGGGGCAATCGCGGACACCAAATAACTATTGATATTATTATATTGGTTATTTGTAATTTATTGTATATTGTCTGTGATTGTATAATATTAAACTGAGTGTGCGGAATAGTTAAGCATGATAACTTCGAAAAAAAACCGGGCAAGTCTGGCCACGCACAATGTAGAGTTCCGTAGATTGACTTTCCGTTTTCCGAACCCTTCTGACCTTCACAAACATTTTCAAAAGACCTATCTAATGATCCCCACACGATGGGGTAGTGGGGTAGGTGATATAAAAATCCCAACCCCACTTTACAACACAAAACAAAACCGTACTTACTTTGTTAATTAGGGCATCATTAGCTATGATAGCAAAATCCTATAATTTGCTATGATAAAATGACTGGGTACTTGATGATTGAAGTATCAGTGACAACCTGGAAACCAAGCAGATCGGGATACCTATCTGCGAGGTTCGTAATGTAACCATCGGGTGACTGATTTTGAAGGATATCACACTTCTTCATGCCTCAGAGAGCATGTAAAGACCGGACAGCAGGGCCAAACCCTGCTGTACGGTTGGGTCAAATTTCTAAATTAAATGTCTCATGTTTAGTTAGTATGCCTAACATCAACAAAGATCTTATATAAGTATGTCTTATTCAAACTTTCGCGGACAGTAGGTAGATACGTGATTTTACGGGTTAGGCGGCAACTTGCACAAATTGGATTTGTTCGAATCATGCGGGTTAATCGCACGAATCATCAAATTTGAAATAAGGCATATTTCAAATTTGATGATTCGCGCGATAATATAAATAACAATTTAAGGTAAAATTACAGTAGTGCACAAAGGTGTTAAAAGTTGAAATAATCCTATTGATATTAAAAAAAACGGGCAAGTGCATGTCGAGCCATTTTCTGTTGTATTTGTTTCATACTTAGAACATAATATTTACATAATAATATTTTTCAATGGAATTTGTACGAAAAATTTGTTACTTCTCATTTGATAAGCTGTTCCTCGTAAACTTGTAGAGCCTTATCTGTGATAGTTTTAATTTTAATTTCACTAAATATACTACTACCGCGATTTTTTTCACATACCCAACATCAACCATTTAGCTGGAGGGGAGGGGGGCAGTTGACTCTAAAAAAATTTGCACTTTAAAGCTTAATATTTTACAAACGGGATCCGTTTGTAAAATATTAAGCTATAAAGTGCTAATTTTATAAAGTGCTATTAAGCTAAATCTAAAAATCGTCCTCCCAAGCCCTAAACGTTTTTAAAATACCTATCTAATGACACGGAACCCCTATATGGCGAAACTATAAGCGTTCCATTTTGCCATTTTGGTGAAACGTTAGGGTGGGAAGTTTAAGATAAAGTAAACTACGTTTGTTTCATCAACAATATTTTTATTCATATTAACAGGTGAAATAAATACTAAGTATTAAAAGTTTAGTTTTTTGTTCTCTAAGTAGGTGTAACATGATACACTGTTAATCACATAGATCATCACATTTTATAAGGCAAGGCAAGTTGCCGACTAACCCGATTTTCCGTCATACAATCACGTTCAAAAACAGAATATTGTTAACGGCGGGATGGTTAATTTAAAGACAAGAATTCGTTCCAATGGTACCTTCTGTCACAACATATCGAAAACCCTAAACTTAACTCTGTCAAGGAGACGTATTTTTTTACCATTTCAAAAACTTGTTCGACCAATGACAAAACTTATGCAAACAATGACGTGATAGAACATTTATGTCATATTGTCTTCTAAAACTTTCTTCTTTTAATCTTTTTGTAAGGAAATTTATTGTGTCATTCTAGAACACAATTTAAACTAAGACCGTCCGCGAACATGTTAATGTAGTAACTCTACGTCCCCTAGAATAAACAGACTCAGAAACTATGGGTAGATGGAAAAACTTGTTCTCAACTTAGATAGCCTTGCACTTTCATACTTGCTCCTTACTTTTATGAATGGATTTTAGTTTGTGACTTATTTAACTAGATTTATATAGGTTACTTTCCCCGCGTATTCGCCCGCGTTATGTTTAATTTTTGTAGCCCATGAGCTTATCTGATGTATAAATTACATTACTATAAAGAATCATTAAAATCTATTCAGTAGTTTTCCATGAAAAACCAACAAACATCGATCCATCCTTACAAACTTACTTGCAAAGTTTGAAATAAAATAAACTATCAGTACAGTTGGCTCAACGTAACTTCACCAGATTGAAGTTGGCGACAAGTGGTTGCGCAGATGCATTTTTTGGAAGTAAATGGTGACAGGAAGCGGGGGCGGTAACTAAACCAAGAGGACGCGCAGCGATGGTAAGAGGCCGGACGGTATTTCGGTCTTTGTTGCCTTGGAGGATGGGTCGGCCCTTGGTATGGGATGCAAGTTGCGTCTATACCTTAGCGCCAACCCGTCTTCCAAGCTCGGCGAATTACGCTTGCGCTGCCGCTTCATCCGCTGAAAACCTCAAACAGCGCAAATACAGTAATTGAGGATTATGTATTTGAGCCGTTTGAGGTTGAGACTTTAGGGCCGTGGGGCCCAAGTGCGCGCCTATTATATAAGGAAATTCCCCGACGTCTCGTCAGTGCCTCCCGTGACCAGAAGGATGGCCTCTTCTTTGCACAAGGAGTAAGCATTGCCATCCAACGTGGCAATGCAGCCAGCCTTCTGGGAACTTTAACTGTTGACATCGATGGGGAGGAATTCTTTGACGCCTGAACGGTTTTATCTTCCTTTTTTATGTTATTTTTGTAAACATCTTGTCTATATTGTATTATTATAGATGTAATTAAGAATAGTTTTAAACGGAAATTGTACATTATAAAGAATGAACATATGTATATATCTAGGTACCTACCCTACGTATTTAAACTCAGTAACTGAAAGTTAATAATTTCTTAATTACCTAAAAAAACCCTCCAATAATGTTAACAAAAAACAAAATGTTCATTATGGTGGCTTCACATGAATGGCGGACTTGACGTCAGGCGTCATGTCAGTCAATCTGACGCGGGTCGCGCTGCGTACGATGACGTGCGTAGTTCGAGCGAATCACGTACGGACTACGCAGTCAAGTCTGGGGTAAGGAATATACCTACATGAGATTTTTTGGACGACGAGCAAATAGTGTTACAAAGATAGTTATTTCTTCTTAAAATTCACGGTATTCACTAGTTTTTTTTTTCTCTTTATTTAATACTGGCTCACCCGCGCAACTTCGTATGCGTAAATTTTCCCCGTTTTTGCAACACTTTTCATTGCTGCTTCGCTTCTATTGGTCGCAGCGTGATGTTTTATAGCGTATAGCCTTCCTCGATAAATGGGCTATCTAATAGTAAAAAATTTTTTTTTTTTAATTAGAATCCGTAGGTTCTGAGATTATCGCGTTTTAACAAACAAACAAACTCTTCTGCTTTATAATATTAGTAGGTATAGATTAGGGGCTTTTACACTTTAGTATATGCCAGTCTCATCGTACCTTATTATAATCATTAACTAAAACGTAATATCGCAAACCTCGCTAACTTATATGCAGCCTTGGTGCTTGGTTTCGACAAAATGTGATGGAACATTTCGACATCGTGTAGGTACATTTAAATGTAAGTCATTCAAAAGATCCTTCCTCACAGATTAAAATCTAGTACATTCGGATAGTTAGTGAATGATATTTTCCAGGATTCCACAACTATCACAATTCGGTGCAACTAGCACTTTAAAAAGAGTATATTACAGTGGGCAAATGCAAGTCGGACTCTTCTACCGAGGTTCATATTATTACATATTATAAATAAATAGGTCAGGCAACGAGTATCGCAGTTTTTAAAATAAACGGCCGTATCTTTTTTATGTTAATATAGAATATTGTTTTTTCAAAGTTTCAAGGGACTCTGCCTGAGTATATATATGGTTATTTCCAACTCGATACCTCCACGCGATCCCGAGATTTGTCTGATGTGATTAGTTTTGTCTGTCAAGACTATTCTTGACAGACAAACGGACGGACGTACGGATAACAAGGTGTTCCCTTTTTCCTTTTGAGGTACGGAACCCTAAAAACGAAGGACCAAGAGTAAACAACAGTAACAAAAAAAGTAGAAATACCCAAACACGCAGGACAAAGAAGATTGTGAAAACTAAAGTCTCACTTATCATTTTATTTTTCTTATTTAAAACGGACAATTCCCGAACTAGGGAACACAATTTGTGGCTCGGACACTTTATATATGTATACACTATCACGGACATGAAGTATACACAGACCCGGAATAACAATTTGTAGATCATACAAAATGGTGGGGAATCGAATCACAATAGCTTGCACTGGAGCAATACGCCGCAGAGATAATCAAATAAGCATTAGGTAGTTATTTCTGACTGCCTCTGTGGCACGGTGGGAGTGTATGCGACTGCTACGCAAGAGGTCGTGGGTTCGATCCCCACCCAGGATAAAACTTTGTGTGATGAGCACGATGGTTTCTTCTGTGTCTGGGTGTTATTTATTTAAATCAAGTATGTATTTAGTATGTTTATTGGTTGTCTTGTTTCCATAGTACAAGCTCTGCTTAGTTTGGGATCAGACAGCTTTGTGTGAGTTCTCCCAAGATATTAATAGATATTATTTCACTCAATCTGAGCGGTCTGACAGTAACTAACTCACAGAAAACTCAAATTACTTAATATTGTTACTAGTTCCATTCAGTATAATATTTATATAAATTAAAAATGTTAAAGTATAATACATTGTCACCATTTTTAAAATTGAACGTACAAGTACAAATCGCAAAAGTTTAAAAATATTAATTAAATAAACCGTCCACTCAGAGTTGATGTCACCTATTATGAGCCCAAAAGTGATGGTCATGCTCGCAATATTCTCCTGTATGTTGCCCCACAGGGGAAGATGTACATACATGTATAATTTAATGAACACGCTTGCTACAACCTTTCTGGGGGGCGGTTTATTAAAAACCTGTTATTATGTGACCGTTTATAAACGTTTTCATGATGAGTAGGCAGAAATTGACCACGACGGCAGCTGGGACCATATGTGTAACTACTACTAATAGTGAGTCAACTCTTTTGAAGTAGCGCAAAACGCCGACACGCGGCGACTTGTTGAGATACGCTAGGGTTATCACAAAAAAATATAAAATTAAATAATGAAAAGTTTATTGATTAAATAACAGTAACAGATGTGCAACCGACAAATATTTGTGATAATAAGATTCAACATTTATTTGTCCTTATCTAACACTCTTCGACTTACGCATATTTTAAAAATTAGCATCTATCCTTCATTCCATGCGTCCTTATTCTCTCATTCTGCGCCGCGGTCGCTGCGCCTTCTTGGCCTACCTACTTATATCCAAACGAACCGCAACATCACTATTGTGTGATCTATAATCATGCGCCGCCAACGAACGTAGCATATGTGAGAGTAATGTATGATGAAGGAAATCATATGGAAATCTAGAATGCCAAAGACTAGAACCTTACATACCTACTTGTACAAGTAATTTCTATCTATCTATCCAATCAGAATTATTTATTGACAATACTTTACCGTTTAGAATTTCTCAATTAACATTATAGACTGTCGGGGTATTTGAGACTATATGTCTCCTTACCTACAAATCGCGGTATAAAATTATTTAACTCCTCGTTTTTCGGAAATTGGTGAAATCGTAAATCTTTATTAGGTTAATTGTGGGGCTTTGAAAGACAACCGTAACACCCCGTTTTGAAGCGTACCGCGCGGCGGACGAGCCTCGAGGTACTGCGAGCGAGTAGGACGCTCTGCTCTCACCACCTACCGCACTTCATCGGACACCCGCCGAGCGCTCGAGTTGACTCACTATTAGTAGTAGTTACTAGGACCAGACCAGACCTCTTGAGCACAAGTTGTATGTATTTACACCCGTGGGTCATGGTTTTGATTTCCACCCAGGCAAAACCTTTTGTGATCCATATTTCTTTTTCTGGGTCTGGATGTACTTTGAGTTCATTATTTATTACGCGTTGCTGGTAACTCAACATTAAAATAACCATCAAATGAATAATAGAAATAAGCCACCAAATGTTCTATCGTAATTCAGTAATTTTTGATATACATTATTTAGATTTATTCGAAAAAATACATCCCTTATCCTCAGAAAAGTTGTACCTTCGTACGATGATGATGAGAGATAAGATTTAAAACTAATATATTCTCGTTTTAATTAAATACTAGCTTATGCCCGCGGCTCCGACCTCGTGGATGCCGATTGTTACCAAGCACTATATACTTTGTTATGTATGGCGCAGCTCACAATCGTTCGGGTGGATCGACAGGCATGTCTCGCAATTTCTGCCTCCACCTTTAGATTGTGATGGAAACCATTAAACTCTTTGACAGGAACGTCCTGAGATTGGTTCATCACATCTGCATGCTTTTCAAATGACGAAAAAAATGTGGTAGTATCGTATAAGTAGTATAAGCCACAACGTAGACTTCAGATACTCATGAGTGAGCGAAAAGTACAGCGTTGAGTTGTAAATTATATTAAGGCTAGTGTGTTAGAGTGTATTGGTTCGTCATAATTGCTGATTTCTTCGTTCTTCTGCCCGAGACACTCGCTGTTGAACTGAGCCTTATAGATTTACGTGATTTTGAGCGATCCAATTAACCATTATTTTTTGTAATATTTTGATATTTATGTGTAATAATAATAATAATGCTAATATCCTGGGACAACTCACACAACGTCATCAGATTCCAAACTAAGCAGAGCTTGTACTATGACAAACAGACAACTGAAAAACGTACATATATATTTCTAAATACATACATTATAGATAAACTACACCCAGACACAAAATAAACCATCGTGCTCATCACACAAAGTTTTATCCTGAGTGGGGATCGAACCCACGACCTCTTGCGTAGCAGTCGGATATTTTATAATTTTAAATTTGGCTTTGAAGAACTTAGCTTTCAATGATTAGGTACAATTAGTGTTAGGAGAGTCTTAGAGAGATTTTTAGATGGTTCAGTAAATTTAAAAGGGGTAAAACATACCTCGAAGATGACCATTCGCATCAATGCTTCGTCACATACGTCCCTCAGAACAAAGTTTATTGAGGAGTCCGGTGTTGAAACCTTGCCCCATCCACCGTACAGTCCTGATTTGCAAAACATTTTTTTTTAAAAGATAACTCGTTATTGTGGGATTGTGGATCCCATATTACTAGCAATCCTATTAACCCCTCCAGCTAAGCCTAACTAATGGCTTGTGTTAGGAGTGGGTTCACGTCTGTAGTATAATGGGTAGGATTTGAACCCGCGACCCGCGAATTTTACGTTATTGCTCAGGTGTAGGGTATAAGTTTTTGTAAAACTTCTGCTTGTTAATACACTGACGGACTCATAAACTGCATCAAAGTTCAGGTTTACTCTAAAAGGATTTTTTTATAATAAGTATGCAAACTTTTTAGATTAAATTATATAAATATGGAAAGACTGGCTCTTAATCTTAAAAAAAAATTAAATTTAAAAATAGAACTGCGGTAACACAAATGAATATAGCCGGGAAAAGAAAATTTACTCGTAGTATCAGATTTGCGTGTTATTTATAGCAAAGTTTTAAATTAATTCTCATTGATTTTTTTTGTTTGGTCAATTGAATTATTGTTACCAGCATAATTGTTGGGTTAGTTTTTTAACACATCGAGAGTTTTTGAACCATAATATGGATACTTCGTCCGAACAAGCGGCACAAATTGTAGCATTGGTGCGGGAGGGCTTGGATCAACGAACGATTGGTAGAAATTTAAATTTAAACCAGTCTACGGTTTGTAGAATATACAGAAGGTTTGTAGAGACAGGTTCTTACAGGAGGAGACGTGGTACAGGCAGAACTCGAGCAACCACAGGTCGTGATGACCGATTTATTGTTACAACTTCCCTGCGAAATCGTTTCCTCACGTCAGTTAACATCAAAACCGAGCTTAATGAAGTGCGTGGAAAAAACGTGTGTGCACGAACAATAAGAAGAAGGTTAAAGGAAGCGGCTATCACCCCTTTTAGACCAGCAAATGGTCCAAAGTTGTCTGCAGCTCACAGACAAGCTCGCTTAAGATTTGCGCGTCATCACCTGAATTGGACAGAAGAGCAGTGGGCCTCTGTATTGTTCACGGACGAGTGTAGGACATGTTTATATGGTGCAGATGGTCGCAGAAGAGTCTATCGTCGACGTGGGGAGCGATATGCTCAAAGTTGCATTGAGGAGCGTGTTCCTTTTGGAGGCGGTTCATGTATGGTCTGGGGTGGCATATCGATGAACGGGCGAACAGAACTTGTGTTCATAGACATGGTCCGTCAAAACGGTAATAGAGGGGGTTTGACAGCACATCGCTACATAACAGAGATATTAGAAGATCACGTGGTGCCTTACATGGGATTCAAAGGCGAAAATTTTACTTTAATGCAGGATAATGCCCGGCCGCATGCAGCTGCACAAGTTCAACATTATTGCGAAGAGGTTGGGATACGTACAATGAATTGGCCAGCACGCAGCCCGGATCTTAATCCCATCGAGCATGTTTGGGACAATTTAAAAAGAGCTGTATATGCGAGAAACCCTTCGCCTACGACAGTGGCAGCACTAAGAACAGCACTTTCAGAAGAATGGGACAATATTCCGCAAGATCTTTTAAAAACCCTTATAAAATCTATGCGGAACCGATTAGAATCCGTAATAAGGGCACGTGGGGGTAATACACCTTATTAAAACACAAATAAACCCTTGCATAAAGTTTGTGTCTATTGTTAAAACCAATTTTTTAATTAAACAATTTTTCCTTAAACTTCTGTTTTTTCTTCAAAAAAGGTCTTAAGGTCCTTTCCAGTACATAAACTTAAACTTAAAGATATGATCCTACGCTGTTTTAAAGTTCACGAACCAATCTAGAGGTTTCAATTTAAATCTGTATAGAAAGTTTGCATACTTGGTTAAAATATTTATTTCAAAGTCGTCTATTACTTTGATGCAGTTTATAAGTCCGTCAGTGTACTATTAGGTAATATGTAAATTCAAATTGCAAACAAAAAAAGGTAACTACAGTAAAAAAATAATTGAAAGTTGAGGCAAAGCTTATTGATTTTTATGTTTTTTCCGAGAATTCCTACACCGTAGCTGACCGTAGCCATCGTAACTATTACCTACTCGTATCATAAAATACAAAGAAACAATAAAACTGAAACTATTTCTATGAAAAACTGCAGTATCCTATTTACCAAATTGTGGTGGTATGGCGTGCTGTAATGCTATAAGCATCTAATGACGTATATGGAAGCTAGGGTTGCTAAAAATATTGTAGTGGTTTAATGGGTTTTTTTTTTAATTATTATTGGAATATTGGACTTATTTGGGGAGTTTTACACTTAGTTCCATCATTCATAAATAATAATAATAATATCTTCGGACAACTCACACAACGTCATCTGATTTCAAACTAAGCAGAGCTTGTACTATGGCAACCAGACAACTGATTGCCATAGTACAAGCTCTGCTTTTAAATAGATACATATTATAGATAAATAACACCTAGACACAGAATAAACCATCGTGCTCATCACACAAAGATTTATCCTGGGTGGGAATCGAACCCACGACCTCTTGCGTAGCAGTCGGACACACTCCCACATAAATGATTTGTTAATAATTTTGACCGACTTTGGTGCAGTGGCTGTGCGTAGGTACCTACAACTAGCACAAGTGGATTCGATTTTCACGCATGACCGAGCAATGTAGGGTTCATAAATGGTGGTTTTGAGTCTGTTCGTACCTTGTGCCCATTTTTCCCCTACGCCACAGGGTTGTACACTAGTGCGGGACTTGTCTTTAAAAGAAAGAGAACCTGCGCGCATGGAGGCAAGTGCACTCTTAGTTCCCTTATTCTTATACTCCAAAGAGACGGAAATCCGTCACTTTACAAAAGTTGTATGTTTTTTTTTTAATCTTTACCATGTCCGTATATAATATATATTATATCGTTGTGAAAATATTAATTTAACTTTTCTTTTTACGCAGGCCCGAAAACATTATAGTAGGTACTATCCGTTTCAAATGAGAAGATAATCGGGATCGCGACAACTTCACTCTGTACTTGTCAAAATTTTACCGCTCGCAACAAAATGTCCCAAGTCGGGTAAAGTACCTACGTATGTGTATGGTAATGGAACTGACGTAATATTTATTTTCTTTGAACTATGTACCTCACATATGTTCTTTATTACTTAATAAACACCAAACAGAAATAAGTAAATAGGAAAAATATAAGAATATTCTACACTTTTCAGTCTATGTGATATTTTTTTAACTAAAACTTATCTATAATAATAAATAGTAAAATACAGTGCTTATATATATAGTTCATTAGAGTAAGTAGGTGTAGAGTGTAGTTCTGTGTAATACTAACGACACCTTTTTACGAATCATTTTATTGCTGACCTTACGTCATATTGTGAAGTTGCAGTCGTCATGCGAATCAAAATGTCTTCATGACAGTTATCAACTCATTTGAAACGCATAGTACAGTTGACAACCCTAGTTACTTGCGGGTTCAAAACGTCGTCGCATTGCGCTATAGGTGCATGCGAATCATAGCACAATTACCAAGGCATTATATAGGCGTTCAATCAACTCTAGGTACGATTGTGAGAGGTTCGATCGATCGAAGGCTTTGTAATCTAGTAAGTGGTATTTGCTGCTAACTGTTGCCCCCGACTTCGTTCTCGTGGATATTTTGTAAAACACATAGATCTATACCACGAGGTATGTTCATTTGCTACTAGACTATAATCTATCTTTGTGCCTTTCAAGCAGATCCGTTCTGCCGTTGTGGCGTGATTAAAAAACTGAAATCCATCCAAACATTTCGCATTTATCCTAATACTATATATACTAATCTTATAAAGCAGAAGAGTTTTTTTTGTTTGAACGCGATAATCTCAGGAACTACTTGGTCCAACTTGAAAAAATATTTTACTGTGGGATAGCTCATTTATCGAGGAAGGCTATAGGCTATATAACTTCACGCTACGACTAATAGTAGTGGAGCAGCAATGAAAAATGTTGCCAAAACGGGGAAAATGTACGCATACGAAATTTCGTGGGACAGCCAGTAATCTCATAAATACTAATACTATAAAGCTGAAGAGTTTGTTTGTTTGAACGCGATAATCTCAGGAACTACTTGTCTAAATTGTAAAAATATTTTACTGTGGGATAGCTCATTTATCGAGGAAGGCTATAGGCTATATAACTTCACGCTACGACGAATAGTAGTGGAGCAGCAATGAAAAATGTTGCAAAAACCGGGAAAATTTACGCAGACGAAGTTGCGGAGATCAGCTAGTATTATATAGAATAAATACTAGCGGACGTCTCGCGGTTTTACCCGCGTAGTTCCCGTTACCGTGGGATGTCTCCCGGGGTTAGTGTAGCTTCACAACGATGAAAGTATTTTTCAAATCCGTCCAGAGCCTATTCAATACAAACAAACAATAAAATCTTTCCTCTTTATAATATTAGTATAGATAATATTCTTTATAATATGTTCATTGTTATTATTAGATCTTACTAACAGATTTGTCTACGTATGAAAATGGAAAACTCCTTTAATTATCCCAATTAATGAAGGAATAATAAGTGATAATACTGAGCAAGACTTAAAAACTCATGTCTTAAAATGAGGAGCACGGTGCAATGACGCACGGATCTTTAAGGAACAAGGATTTGAGTGGTGCGTCAGGCTTGACGACACCACCATTAGGCTGGCAACTTGGTCAGCTTTGCATTGTGTTGTATAAAAAAACATTAACAAAAAAGTCTTGCTCATTTCCGTTTTTCTTAAATTGCTAAGGTGGAAAGGTCGCCCTGGAGTCTAAACTATGGACACTAGGCATACCAGAAATGTAACTGATGAAAAAATACATTGAGGTAATTGCTACTACATAAGTTCAAATGTGTCACATTCCCCAAAAAAAAAAAAAAATAACCAATTGAAGAAACGTTTTCTTTATTCTTTCGTGTGTTATTACAGGATTTCTTGCGCAAAATTTAATGCTTCTTGAAAGATGTGCGCTGATCGTTTAATCAATCAGTCAATTCAGGATTTCATAATTATTAACTATTATTTAGGACAAAAGTATCACGAAAACAAAATCCTTTTATAAATCTAAAAGATCTTACGTTAAACATCTGTCGTCGTATCCAAAGATCGGATTCGAAAATCTTTAGTAAATTCTTAATCCGGTCCCGTCGTGAGACCAGGGACCAGGGACCAGGGACCATCAATTTGATCACCCTCCGAGGGGCCACTCAAATCTCGGGTCTCATGTACAGAGAGGTTAAGGGGTGGCTACATTACAGGCTTAAGGGATTATCATCGCATGTTTGTAGTGTTGAGGATATTGTTCGAATAGACTTTTTTTTGTCATGTGTTATTTTTTCTGGCTTATAATGGTTTGCGGGGTACAGTTAAAAATCTTTGGTACTTGTACGGTTTGAAGTTAGTCTCTCTAACGGCCGATCTCAATAATCTATCTATCGATTGATTTGGCTAATAGAGGTAGAATTTTGACATATTTTGTATGGAGCTTAAGTCAAAAAGCAGCGTCCTCTGCGTACTTAAAGCCTTACTGCGATCGCCAACCCGCTCGCCAAGCGTGGCGATTATGGCAATTACCTCCAGGATCTACATACCAGTAGGTTCTACTGGGGAGACCCGTGCCCAGCAGTGGGCCATCATATGGGTTGATATGATGGTATGATTAAGTCAAAAATATAGCACTAGTAGCCAAATCCGATAGACAGATTATTGAAACCGGCCTTAAGACGTTCGCAATGTGATAGAGATAGCGTTCATTCTTTAAAAATGTCTTATTTTTAAAGTAGTCCTTTAATTATGAAAATAGACCTCTTACAAATAAATTAGTTTACGAATCGGTCCACTGCCAAAAGTACGCTAATGTCTACAAAAGCGTTTTAAAAACGTTTACCTCGCATTACTATTTTAAAAACTTTGAAATAATACCTTGGTTTATTTTTACCCGACTTTAAGGAAGGTTTATGTTTTTTTTTTACTAATTTTAGGATTATAGTTTTAGTACTCTTAGGCACTCCTAAAAATAGTAAAACTATTAAATTTATTTTCTACTTATTGTGATTTATAAATCACGTACCCAAGGTGTAGACAGTCAATTTTAGCAGTAATAATTAATGACGTCTATGATTTTTCAATACCCATCAAATGTGCTTTTTAGTTTATTTTTGCAATTCTTTTTATTAGAAGGAAATTATATAACAAAGAATTGATGCTTAAATGGAAAAAAATAATATTAAATATAGTAGTTTTACTCCCACTCGTTGGACAGATTATTATATTGGTAACATAAGTAGTATGGATGCACCTTTAACAAAATTCTTATGAATAAAATATCCCCCGAGTGTACAGGACGGTAACGTTTTAGCTAACGTTGTGTTGATCCTTAGATATTTCGTTCTATATAACAGTAAGACGATAATGTAAGATGCTTTGCTTGATAGTGAGGATACCTTGATGATGTGGTGACTGAGATCAAGATGCTTAAAAATAATATTTAGGTTCGGAGTAAGAGATGTGGACTGTTTGACAACTGCATACTTCAATGTCAAGCCAAATGTCAAACAATTTGATTTAGAGATTTTTATGCGATTAAAAATTAAGCCGTGAATTTAATTTACTTTTAGTATTAATTCTGATAATTGCAAACAACAGTTTTCTCAAAACCATCAGTGTTAAGTCCGACAGTACCTTTTTGGCCCACTGGGTATGCATACGTACAGTAACCAGATGTTATAAGCTATTTAAATAAATTGTTTCTAAAATCCATACTAATATTATAAATGTGAAAGTAACTCTGTCTGTCTGTCTGTCTGTTACGCTTTCACGCTCAAACTACTGAACCGATTTAGATGAAATTTGGTATGGAGATAGTTTGAGTCTCGGGGAAGGACATAGGATAGTTTTTATCGCGATAACCGACATCCACGCGGGCGGAGCCGCGGGCGAAAGCTAGTAATTTATATAAATGGCTTATGGCATCTGTTGTACTATGGATTGCGTTTATCTGTAGTAAAAATATGTTATTATTATTACTATAAATATTAAAACTGAATAGTTAGGCGGAGTATGCTATATA
The DNA here is from genome assembly GCA_945859575.2 of Herminia tarsipennalis. Classification (NCBI taxonomy): domain Eukaryota; kingdom Metazoa; phylum Arthropoda; class Insecta; order Lepidoptera; family Erebidae; genus Herminia; species Herminia tarsipennalis. The sequence goes on along the minus strand of OX243843.2, from coordinate 2,011,186 downwards.
TCTCAATTTGTACAAGCTTCAGGGAATGCCAGGACCTTACATCCTTTAAATCTGCATTATCATATTGTAAAACCGCCACCACTCATGTAAGACTTAATGGGCTCAAGTTTCGGAATGGAACAGGGTTGCACAGGAATTCCAACTTCTTTGTATGACAACCGACTGTGATGAAGCCAAAAAGAAAGGTTGTGCGTTTGACCCACATGTCATATACCTCTGTGGCGCGGTGGGAGTGTATCCGACTGCTACGCAAGAGGTCGTGGGTTCGATCCCCACCCAGGATAAAACTTTGTGTGAGCACGATGGTTTATTCTGTGTCTGGGTGTTATTTATCTATAATATGTATGTATTTAGAAATATATAAGTATGTTTATCGATTGTCTGGTTTCCATAGTAGGTACAAGCTCTGCTTAGTTTGGGATCAGATAGCTTTGTGTGAGTTGTCTCAAGATATTGTTATATTCGACTGGGGTCTGCGTTTATTTTTTTAAATGATGTCTCGTAATCTGTAGTATATATAATATTTTAAAGATATACTCGCTATTATTGTTTGGCCAATAAATAAACAGTTTCAGAATGATATAACATTACTTCTGTATTGTACTATATGACATTTGATCTTCAAATCATCTTTTTTGAAGGTCAAACTAGACATAAAACGATTTACAACTGTTTTATTCCCAGACAGTAAAATGTTCTGTGAAAGCATTTGTGAAACAAGTATAATATAGCGCTCCTGATGGTTACATATAAAATAATAATAATAATATAATAATATCTTGGGACAACTCACACAACGCTATCTGATCCCAAACTAAGCAGAGCTTGTACTATGGGAACCAGACAACTGATAAACATACTTATATATTTCTAAATACATACATATTATAGATAAATAACACCCAGACACAGAATAAACCATCGTGCTCATCACACAAAGTTTTATCCTGGGTGGGGATCGAACCCACGACCTCTTGCGTAGCAGTCGGATACACTCCCACCGCGCCACAGAGGCAGTCAAAATAAATATTCTCTACTAATTAACCCGTGCAACAGATATTTGTGCGATATATATTTATTTACATAAACTAGGTACCTACTTTAGTAACTAAAACAAACTCACAATCTTCTAAAACCTAAAGCCAATTTAATCAGAAACCTCTCACTCGAAACTGGGTAGAAACAGATGAGTCCAATTATTCTTTAGTAGTACTCTTTAAGCCTTCCAATTCATCGCAATCGTTCTAGAATGTTCGTTCAGTTCACCTGTAGGAATACTAAGAGATGGAATTGCGTGCTTGGCGTCCAAATGTCATTTTTATCCTAACTTAATCACTTCATTTAGAATTCTGATTGGACTATGTTTAAAAGAAAACTAACTGGCAAATCTACCTAATTGATGATACCTGATACCTCGTCGTCCGTGTGGTGATGGATGTTAAGGATGCAAGGGTCACCACCACCCCCTTATTACCCGAGGGACAAGTTAGAGGCGATAAATAATAAAACTAATTTATTTTACTCTCTTAGGGGTTGATTTTCTAAAAACGCTGAAACATGTGTTTCTTTATTTTAAACGAAAAAGCCAAATACGACATACATCTAACTTCAATACTGACGGAGTTTCATACAAACTTGCTACCCCTATTTTACCCCCTTAAGCAACGAATTTTTAAAAATCCTTTTTTAATGAATGTCTACAATGTAAAAGACATCAACTACTAAAATTTCAGGCTTGTTGTTGATGAATCAGTCAGTCAGCCAGTCAGGACTAGTAATTATATATAGATATATAGATAGATAATTCAGTAAATTAAGAATCGATTATTACCAATAGGCACATCAAGTATACTTAAAGAGCAATTTATCCAAATTTCAAAATACCCATTTAAAACTTTCCACTCCCAAAATAAAAACGTCAATATAATTTGAGACTAATCTTTTGCGTACATCTTTCCATTTTCTTTTACTTTTAAAAGGATTATGTCTGACGTCTTTATGTTGTCAGCTTTAAAAGTAATTAAAAGTTTCACTTAAGATAAAGTACGTTTGGTTCAGTGCGCTTTCTGAATAAGAATCGGACGTGATTCTTTGCTACTGATTTTGTACAAGGAGTAATGTAGAAAAGGTAGCTCTTTTGTGTTTCCTTTATAATATATAAAACCGGGCAAGTGCATGCCGGGCCACGCACTATGTAGAGTTCCGTAGTCCCCCCCCCCCCCATCCGAATAATTTGACTTAAGAAGTGTATTTTCTGTTGTTATTGTTTCATACTTACATCGCTATAACTACTAATTTAATAATAATTTTCAATGGAATTTGTACGAAAATTTTGTTACATCTTTTGATCAGCCGTTACTCGTAAACTTGTAAAGCCTACTTAGCTGTGATAGTTTTCCTTTTAATTTCACTAAATATACTACTGCCATGAATTATTTCACATACCCTTATTTCTGCTACCCAACATCAACCATTTAGCTGGCAGGGACACTTGACTCTAACCAACAATTTGTACTTTAAAGCTTAATATTTTACAAACGGATCCCTAAATCTAAAAATTGTCTTCCCAACCCACGGTTTTAAAATACCTATCTAATGATACCCCACACGATGGGTTAGGTTAGAAAAAAAATCACATTCCCACTTTACATATAGGGGAAGAAGAAAATATATTATTTCAAGATTTTATTCTTTCACTTTGTTGGCGTAAGTAATATGTATCCATGCAAAATTACAACCGCCTAGCACTAACAGTCTATGAGCAAAGGTACGAACGGACGGACGGACAGGGCGAAACTGTAAGGGTTCCGTTTTTTCCATTTTGGCTACGGAACCCTCAAAACAGCGGTCCGTTTCTCTGAGTTTGTTCGGGTGGAACAATTATAAAATATGAATCTTAACAATATACAAAATACTGAAATAGCGATTAAAAAAATACTTTGATACCTATTCTCATACCCAAATATACAAAAAAATGCTTGTCTGTACAGTCGGTTTATGGACGATTATTTTACAGACATAAGAAAAACAATCAATAATAATTCAGCAATCAGTCAATAATGTGACACTTATTAGGAAAACAGTGATGACATATCGCCATTCGTGTTGCTTAGCAACTAGTCAACAGGCGAAACGTTAGTGGAACCTGAGACTTTTTCGTGAGTGCAGCCGGTCCTGTATCTTTTATACAGCCTTAAATACATAGTGGCAAATAAACATTTTTACTTATTTATTATTTACTAAAAGGATTATGTAGAAATTTGTTAATAACGGTATTTTTGGATATTCAATCCTTAAATGGGTGAAATTGGGGTACCAAGTTTCAATAAAACTTGCGGGCGAAAACTATTTAAACATGAAAAGAAGTATAATCGTAGGACATTTTACCAACACGTCGTTTATTTACCTAACTTTCCATCCATGATTACATTATCTTAAATGTCCTTTTCTTTTCCAGGTAAGTATTTGACCCAGTGACCTCAGGACCCTTGAAGATGTACGATACCTCAGGGACCTTCCAAACAAGTGAGCTACGCTTATTTACAAATTGCCTTATTGTCCCCGTATTGATTGTGATCGCACATTTATGTGATCGGTAGGCAGGTAGCGTGATTACAGTATACATAATATTGAAGTAATTTTTATAGGCATTTCTTGCCAATAACTTTACAAATACAATAAATGCATTTTTGAAAGATAGAAAAATTTGAAATCCAGACTCAGGAATCGAACCCGAGACTTCCGTAGCCAAACCGGGGCCAGAAGCGAACCGCCTATCTGGACTATGTTATTAGATTTCGAATTTTTCTATCTCTTGTTGCTCGCGAAATTAAGGCCTTCGCAGTGACATCTAGTCGTTAGTTAAGGAACTATCACGGCTTTTGTTATTGCTTCGTTACAGAGAGCATTTTAACAAATTATGATGTCGCAGGCCGAATATTGAAGTAATTTTTATAGGCATTTCTTGCCAATAACTTTACAAATACAATAAATGCATTTTTGAAAGATAGAAAAATTTGAAATCCAGACTCAGGAATCGAACCCGAGACTTCCGTAGCCAAACCGGGGCCAGAAGCGAACCGCCTATCTGGACTATGTTATTAGATTTCGAATTTTTCTATCTCTTGTTGCTCGCGAAATTAAGGCCTTCGCAGTGACATCTAGTCGTTAGTTAAGGAACTATCACGGCTTTTGTTATTGCTTCGTTACAGAGAGCATTTTAACAAATTATGATGTCGCAGGCCGAATATTGAAGTAATTTTTATAGGCATTTCTTGCCAATAACTTTACAAATACAATAAATGCATTTTTGAAAGATAGAAAAATTTGAAATCCAGACTCAGGAATCGAACCCGAGACTTCCGTAGCCAAACCGGGGCCAGAAGCGAACCGCCTATCTGGACTATGTTATTAGATTTCGAATTTTTCTATCTCTTGTTGCTCGCGAAATTAAGGCCTTCGCAGTGACATCTAGTCGTTAGTTAAGGAACTATCACGGCTTTTGTTATTGCTTCGTTACAGAGAGCATTTTAACAAATTATGATGTCGCAGGCCGAATATTGAAGTAATTTTTATAGGCATTTCTTGCCAATAACTTTACAAATACAATAAATGCATTTTTGAAAGATAGAAAAATTTGAAATCCAGACTCAGGAATCGAACCCGAGACTTCCGTAGCCAAACCGGGGCCAGAAGCGAACCGCCTATCTGGACTATGTTATTAGATTTCGAATTTTTCTATCTCTTGTTGCTCGCGAAATTAAGGCCTTCGCAGTGACATCTAGTCGTTAGTTAAGGAACTATCACGGCTTTTGTTATTGCTTCGTTACAGAGAGCATTTTAACAAATTATGATGTCGCAGGCCGAATATTGAAGTAATTTTTATAGGCATTTCTTGCCAATAACTTTACAAATACAATAAATGCATTTTTGAAAGATAGAAAAATTTGAAATCCAGACTCAGGAATCGAACCCGAGACTTCCGTAGCCAAACCGGGGCCAGAAGCGAACCGCCTATCTGGACTATGTTATTAGATTTCGAATTTTTCTATCTCTTGTTGCTCGCGAAATTAAGGCCTTCGCAGTGACATCTAGTCGTTAGTTAAGGAACTATCACGGCTTTTGTTATTGCTTCGTTACAGAGAGCATTTTAACAAATTATGATGTCGCAGGCCGAATATTGAAGTAATTTTTATAGGCATTTCTTGCCAATAACTTTACAAATACAATAAATGCATTTTTGAAAGATAGAAAAATTTGAAATCCAGACTCAGGAATCGAACCCGAGACTTCCGTAGCCAAACCGGGGCCAGAAGCGAACCGCCTATCTGGACTATGTTATTAGATTTCGAATTTTTCTATCTCTTGTTGCTCGCGAAATTAAGGCCTTCGCAGTGACATCTAGTCGTTAGTTAAGGAACTATCACGGCTTTTGTTATTGCTTCGTTACAGAGAGCATTTTAACAAATTATGATGTCGCAGGCCGAATATTGAAGTAATTTTTATAGGCATTTCTTGCCAATAACTTTACAAATACAATAAATGCATTTTTGAAAGATAGAAAAATTTGAAATCCAGACTCAGGAATCGAACCCGAGACTTCCGTAGCCAAACCGGGGCCAGAAGCGAACCGCCTATCTGGACTATGTTATTAGATTTCGAATTTTTCTATCTCTTGTTGCTCGCGAAATTAAGGCCTTCGCAGTGACATCTAGTCGTTAGTTAAGGAACTATCACGGCTTTTGTTATTGCTTCGTTACAGAGAGCATTTTAACAAATTATGATGTCGCAGGCCGAATATTGAAGTAATTTTTATAGGCATTTCTTGCCAATAACTTTACAAATACAATAAATGCATTTTTGAAAGATAGAAAAATTTGAAATCCAGACTCAGGAATCGAACCCGAGACTTCCGTAGCCAAACCGGGGCCAGAAGCGAACCGCCTATCTGGACTATGTTATTAGATTTCGAATTTTTCTATCTCTTGTTGCTCGCGAAATTAAGGCCTTCGCAGTGACATCTAGTCGTTAGTTAAGGAACTATCACGGCTTTTGTTATTGCTTCGTTACAGAGAGCATTTTAACAAATTATGATGTCGCAGGCCGAATATTGAAGTAATTTTTATAGGCATTTCTTGCCAATAACTTTACAAATACAATAAATGCATTTTTGAAAGATAGAAAAATTTGAAATCCAGACTCAGGAATCGAACCCGAGACTTCCGTAGCCAAACCGGGGCCAGAAGCGAACCGCCTATCTGGACTATGTTATTAGATTTCGAATTTTTCTATCTCTTGTTGCTCGCGAAATTAAGGCCTTCGCAGTGACATCTAGTCGTTAGTTAAGGAACTATCACGGCTTTTGTTATTGCTTCGTTACAGAGAGCATTTTAACAAATTATGATGTCGCAGGCCGAATATTGAAGTAATTTTTATAGGCATTTCTTGCCAATAACTTTACAAATACAATAAATGCATTTTTGAAAGATAGAAAAATTTGAAATCCAGACTCAGGAATCGAACCCGAGACTTCCGTAGCCAAACCGGGGCCAGAAGCGAACCGCCTATCTGGACTATGTTATTAGATTTCGAATTTTTCTATCTCTTGTTGCTCGCGAAATTAAGGCCTTCGCAGTGACATCTAGTCGTTAGTTAAGGAACTATCACGGCTTTTGTTATTGCTTCGTTACAGAGAGCATTTTAACAAATTATGATGTCGCAGGCCGAATATTGAAGTAATTTTTATAGGCATTTCTTGCCAATAACTTTACAAATACAATAAATGCATTTTTGAAAGATAGAAAAATTTGAAATCCAGACTCAGGAATCGAACCCGAGACTTCCGTAGCCAAACCGGGGCCAGAAGCGAACCGCCTATCTGGACTATGTTATTAGATTTCGAATTTTTCTATCTCTTGTTGCTCGCGAAATATATATCTAATAACATAGTCCAGATAGGCGGTTCGCTTCTGGCCCCGGTTTGGCTACGGAAGTCTCGGGTTCGATTCCTGAGTCTGGATTTCAAATTTTTCTATCTTTCAAAAATGCATTTATTGTATTTGTAAAGTTATTGGCAAGAAATGCCTATAAAAATTACTTCAATATTCGGCCTGCGACATCATAATTTGTTAAAATGCTCTCTGTAACGAAGCAATAACAAAAGCCGTGATAGTTCCTTAACTAACGACTAGATGTCACTGCGAAGGCCTTAATTTCGCGAGCAACAAGAGATAGAAAAATTCGAAATCTAATAACATAGTCCAGATAGGCGGTTCGCTTCTGGCCCCGGTTTGGCTACGGAAGTCTCGGGTTCGATTCCTGAGTCTGGATTTCAAATTTTTCTATCTTTCAAAAATGCATTTATTGTATTTGTAAAGTTATTGGCAAGAAATGCCTATAAAAATTACTTCAATATTCGGCCTGCGACATCATAATTTGTTAAAATGCTCTCTGTAACGAAGCAATAACAAAAGCCGTGATAGTTCCTTAACTAACGACTAGATGTCACTGCGAAGGCCTTAATTTCGCGAGCAACAAGAGATAGAAAAATTCGAAATCTAATAACATAGTCCAGATAGGCGGTTCGCTTCTGGCCCCGGTTTGGCTACGGAAGTCTCGGGTTCGATTCCTGAGTCTGGATTTCAAATTTTTCTATCTTTCAAAAATGCATTTATTGTATTTGTAAAGTTATTGGCAAGAAATGCCTATAAAAATTACTTCAATATTCGGCCTGCGACATCATAATTTGTTAAAATGCTCTCTGTAACGAAGCAATAACAAAAGCCGTGATAGTTCCTTAACTAACGACTAGATGTCACTGCGAAGGCCTTAATTTCGCGAGCAACAAGAGATAGAAAAATTCGAAATCTAATAACATAGTCCAGATAGGCGGTTCGCTTCTGGCCCCGGTTTGGCTACGGAAGTCTCGGGTTCGATTCCTGAGTCTGGATTTCAAATTTTTCTATCTTTCAAAAATGCATTTATTGTATTTGTAAAGTTATTGGCAAGAAATGCCTATAAAAATTACTTCAATATTCGGCCTGCGACATCATAATTTGTTAAAATGCTCTCTGTAACGAAGCAATAACAAAAGCCGTGATAGTTCCTTAACTAACGACTAGATGTCACTGCGAAGGCCTTAATTTCGCGAGCAACAAGAGATAGAAAAATTCGAAATCTAATAACATAGTCCAGATAGGCGGTTCGCTTCTGGCCCCGGTTTGGCTACGGAAGTCTCGGGTTCGATTCCTGAGTCTGGATTTCAAATTTTTCTATCTTTCAAAAATGCATTTATTGTATTTGTAAAGTTATTGGCAAGAAATGCCTATAAAAATTACTTCAATATTCGGCCTGCGACATCATAATTTGTTAAAATGCTCTCTGTAACGAAGCAATAACAAAAGCCGTGATAGTTCCTTAACTAACGACTAGATGTCACTGCGAAGGCCTTAATTTCGCGAGCAACAAGAGATAGAAAAATTCGAAATCTAATAACATAGTCCAGATAGGCGGTTCGCTTCTGGCCCCGGTTTGGCTACGGAAGTCTCGGGTTCGATTCCTGAGTCTGGATTTCAAAATTTTTCTATCTTTCAAAAATGCATTTATTGTATTTGTAAAGTTATTGGCAAGAAATGCCTATAAAAATTACTTCAATATTCGGCCTGCGACATCATAATTTGTTAAAATGCTCTCTGTAACGAAGCAATAACAAAAGCCGTGATAGTTCCTTAACTAACGACTAGATGTCACTGCGAAGGCCTTAATTTCGCGAGCAACAAGAGATAGAAAAATTCGAAATCTAATAACATAGTCCAGATAGGCGGTTCGCTTCTGGCCCCGGTTTGGCTACGGAAGTCTCGGGTTCGATTCCTGAGTCTGGATTTCAAATTTTTCTATCTTTCAAAAATGCATTTATTGTATTTGTAAAGTTATTGGCAAGAAATGCCTATAAAAATTACTTCAATATTCGGCCTGCGACATCATAATTTGTTAAAATGCTCTCTGTAACGAAGCAATAACAAAAGCCGTGATAGTTCCTTAACTAACGACTAGATGTCACTGCGAAGGCCTTAATTTCGCGAGCAACAAGAGATAGAAAAATTCGAAATCTAATAACATAGTCCAGATAGGCGGTTCGCTTCTGGCCCCGGTTTGGCTACGGAAGTCTCGGGTTCGATTCCTGAGTCTGGATTTCAAATTTTTCTATCTTTCAAAAATGCATTTATTGTATTTGTAAAGTTATTGGCAAGAAATGCCTATAAAAATTACTTCAATATTCGGCCTGCGACATCATAATTTGTTAAAATGCTCTCTGTAACGAAGCAATAACAAAAGCCGTGATAGTTCCTTAACTAACGACTAGATGTCACTGCGAAGGCCTTAATTTCGCGAGCAACAAGAGATAGAAAAATTCGAAATCTAATAACATAGTCCAGATAGGCGGTTCGCTTCTGGCCCCGGTTTGGCTACGGAAGTCTCGGGTTCGATTCCTGAGTCTGGATTTCAAATTTTTCTATCTTTCAAAAATGCATTTATTGTATACATAATATTTTTCGGTATAAATTATATTTTTTTGAATTTCATGAATATCGATGATAAAATTAATATTCATTTATGTTTATTTAGAAACAAATGGTGCAGCAGTCGAACAACGACTGCGTGTTGTGAGTTTGATTGTCATACGGGATACCATTTTGTGTAATCTATAATTTTATTTTGTTTAATTTCGAGCATAAGTAGGTGTTCTCGTGTCTGTAATTTGTATGTTTGCAAAGTCTCCGTGACTTAAGGAAATTATTCGAGACTTTAAGACGTCCGGTTTTTTCACCGGACGCCGGATGGCTGTGGAATATTTGTCGTCGGCGCGCGGCGTGTCCGGTGTGTCCGATACGTGTAAACACACTCATTGTAAACTATACAACACTGCCCAGTTCGGCGAAAATACCATTCGAAACCGGACGAAACCGGACGTCTAAAAGATACCTCAAGATTTTGTTTTACAAAGTTGTAATTGTCCACAATAGCTATAATTTCTTTGTCAAGAGGGAGCATAAAAATATTGATGGACACAAAATTTCTTGAATGTTTCTGAAACTGAACAAAATTTCTTGAAACTGTCATTTATTTCATAATGAAGTACTGCAATCAACAGAACTCAGATAAACAAGGCGAAGATAATCTTGATGACGCGCGGTGACCGCGTGCTGTCCGCTTACTAGCGTTTATTAACAAGCTAATTTAAGTTTTATTAATTAGGTCGTAAGATTCAAATTCTTCAGAATTATCAGACAGCGTAGCCGCGTGGCCACCGTTCAAGATCGCGCGGCCGGCGCACATTCAGGTAATTGCGAAGAATTTGAATCTTAAGGCCTAGTCAATAAAACTTAAATTTACTGAGTCACAAATACGCGGTCATCTCGCGGCGGCCGCGCTATCTGATAACTCCTTTATTTTTCGCATCGTCTGAACGCAGCCTTACAATTTATGAGACAGATGCACAAGCCACTCATAAAATAATATTAATGACTTGACAAGTATCATTAAATCATACACTGTCAATAATGTCGCGTGTTCGCGTCATGTCCGCTGTTAAACGTCAGTAACATGTTACTAATTGTTAATGAGTAATTACTGTGATTTAGTGTTACATTCACTTAACAATAATAATATGTTAACAGCTATTTTTGCAGTAAATTGCTTCTTTGTATCGGCTGTTGAGCGAGGTTAAGCCATGTCACTACAGTCAGGTCGGCAGATAGGTGACCGTTTTCTAAAATTTTGACGTATTAACGTCTTATATATAAATCGATGACTGGTGCACTCACGATAAAGTGTGACGTCACCGCTCAAGGTCGGGTTCAAGTCCCGCCTGAGACGATTTTTTCCTCCACATACTTAAATACTTTAGTATGACTTATGTGCAAGCGGAAAAATGTCCAACACACTAATGTGTCCAATCATACAATTGTCTAATTCTAAAAATGTCTATTTATAAAATATTAGCTCACGTATTTTAATTCAAAGTACCTAGATGACCGAGCTGTGCTCGGTTTTTTTTAACGACGTTGTCTAAAAATAAAACCTAGCTAGATCGATTTATCGACCCCGAATCCCCCTGCATACAAAATTTCATGAAAATCTTTAGAGCCGTTGCCGAGATTCAGATTTTAAAAATAAGTATTTATATCCCTACACCTACAAGAATTGCTCGTTTAAAGGCATACGGATGAACAATTTCTTTCCATGCCCTATTGTGAACTTAAAGAGACAAGAAACTAGAAAGCATCTATAGAGCTTCTAAAACCATTTATTCATAGACCCAGAAAGAAAGAAAAGATCGGATCAGCAACGAGAAATGTTGCAAAAGCGGGGAAGATTTATGCATACGAAGTTGCGCGGGACAGCTAGTCTATGCTAATATTATAAAGCTGAAAATTTGTTTGTTTGTTTGGAACTACGGGTTCGAGTTAAAAAATTATTTCACCGTTAGATAGCCCATTTATCGAGGAAGGCTATAGGCTATATAACATCACGCTACGACTAATAGGAGCAGAGCAGTGATAGCAGCAATGAGAAATGTTGCAAAAACGGGGAAAATTTACGCAGACGATGTTGCGCGGGACAGCTAGTAATATAATACCATGAATGGCACACGTACAGAAGAGATTGTAAATCAATTTATACCGATCAACCGCAGGCAGGAACTTATGCAAATTGTTGCGCGATGTACACGGGCAGCTGTCTGTGGTGGTCGCAGCTCTGTAGGGCTGTCACTAACTATTATACACTAATCTATACTAATATTATAAACAAAGTTGTTTCTTTGTTTGAACGCGATAATCTCAGAAACTGCAAAGTCGAATTAAAAATACCTTTTACTGTTGGATAGCCCATTTATCGAGGATATAGGCTATACAACATCACATTACGACCAATAGCGAAACAGCAATGAACAATGTTGCAAAAACGGGGAATATTGACACAGACGAAGTTGCGCTGGTCAGCTAGTTTATGATATTACTAGTTTGATAGGATTTGGATGCGTTTTGGGGTTCACTCCCCCCAACCCCTCCCCCTAAATGAGTTAGCGGTTTGAATCAAGCACCAAAATTGACAGCTATAATACCCGCCGATATAGCCGAATCCTGAATATGCCTAGCCTCTTTGTCGACTCTCGACTCGACTGACCTGTTGGTCTATTGGTTAGTGACTCTGACTGCTAAGCCAGAGGTCGTGGGTTCTGTTATACCTAGCAACTGAAGGCAAACTGCTAAGTTGCATATATAATATAGAAGAGTCAGCAGTTTTGGCTCTGGGAGGATGCACTAGGCATCGAGACAGGCAGATAGTTTTGAAGAGCGGTCCGGGTCGGTCGTACTAAATCCTTGTACTTAAATTCTAGTTCCTAAATTCTATCTCATATACTATTTCAATATACTTTAACCTTGTGCTCATATAAAGTATTTTTTTTAAAAACCTAATTCCGAAACCCCGTATAACATTTGGTGGCAGCGGTGGGATACCGAAAAGCGCTACGTACCCGAGTATACGTCTTCGGAATATCCCAAAGTGAAAAGTGCAAAAATTTAGGGGTCATTTGTACAATTTCAAATAAGTGTTTCGAAATCAGTGTACCAGTGTAAATCACGCATACGCGCACAGTGCAATCGGGTAAACTACAAGCCCGATTCCATCTCCAATACGAGCAAGGGTGCTCGTATCCATCCATTGGTCGTGCCTGTACATCAATCTCTGGTGGAACCGAGATGACGAGCTTCGTGCAAATTCTAATATTCGCCGTTGGAATATTTCTGTGAGTGACAAATACTTACAACTTCTACGCCTGAAAACTTTAAAAACTAAGTTTTATGTAGTGTGAACTCAGAGTTTTGTTCTATAAATAATTTCTTATATGATATCATTAATCCTAGGTACTGTTGTAATATTCAATAATTCCCTGTATCTGCCCGCCTACGATTTGTTTATACTTAACATTCTCAGACAGGGCTATGATAAGCTCTCGCCGCTACTGCTAACTTATAGTTGAGACGGCTATAACACATTTATTTCTATTATTATTGTTTTGTATGATTAATTTTAAGTCACATAATGTCGGATGAAGAGAATCCCAGTGTTTCCAAAACCACACCAGCGCAATCTCAAGAGAAAGCAGAACTTAAAAAAGAAAATCCTGTCGTTTCAAAAAAAACTACCCCAGATCCACCCCAAGAGAATGTAGGGCTTAATGTTTTGTTAAAATTTATCAAACCCTTTGACGGGTCTAGAGAAACCTTGAATTCTTTTCTCTCAAATTGTCAAAGTGCTTATAGTATTGCGAATGCCTCACAGAAACCCATTTTGTTTAAATATATTTTAAGTCAACTCACAGGCAAAGCTGAAACGACATGCATCATAAAAGAGTTCGAAAATTTCGAACAACTACTAGAGTTTCTAAAACAGCAATTTGGGGAAAGAAAACACTATGCCCACTTGCTTTCAGAACTTCAGGAATGTAAACAAGCCCATTTAGAAAGCGTAAATCAATATTCCCTCAGAATAGAAACATGCCTTGCCAAACTCCTAACGGAAATCAAAATCATGTACCTTAAATCAAAAAAATCAGAACTCGCCGGTCGAGTGTCAGCTATGGAGGACCTCGCACTGCATACTTTTGTCGTTGGCCTTCAACCGCGATTGTCACAAATAGTTAGATGTCGCGACCCTCTTACATTAAATTCAGCCACCAACTTTGCGGTCGCGGAGGAAAAAATAATGTCTGGTCTCATAAGAAAGCCCACACAAAATAGTTCCAATGAGAGACCAAGATTCACATCTCGCCCTAATCGTTTTCCAACTCCTCAAACCTCACGATTTGAACATCCAAAAAATGCTCATACCAGCGATGTTGTCTGTCGTTACTGTAAGAACATAGGCCATACAATTGAAAACTGTCGCAAACGACAATATAACAATTCCAAAACACAATCTAACGCCCAGACACCATCTGCCCGTCAGAATAACCCCCAACCTCCTCGTAGAACCTTCAACGTTCAATCTGATGATGCTGGATATGATGAAACTGATAGTAATAATTTAAACGAATAAGATTTCCGGATAGGTATCGCTCTGGAAATTACCATAGATTTAAAGCCGATACACCAAGATTCACTGTATCCACTGTTTCCAAGATCCATCATCATACTACCAAATCAAATCCACTGAATCCACTGTATCCACTGAATCCTGTCACTACTAAATCAAATCCACTGAATCCTGTCAATACTAAATCAAATCCACTGAATCCACTGTATCCACTGAATCCTGTCAAAACTAAATCAAATCCACCGAATCCTGTCAAAACTAAATCAAATCCACTGAATCCTCTGTATCCACTGAGTCCTGTCAATACTAAATCAAATCCACACACATCGTACCGCTAGATGGCGCTCATCGTATAAACAAGTTTTGTGTTTGTGCTCTCGAACATTATTCAAAATAAAGTAAATTACGGGCTTTATACTAATGTTAATTACTTAGTAGTGTAAAAGTACATCCCAATTTCGGACACCAGTGTTATCCAGCAACAATAATTATTATTTACTCATAAGTGATAACAGTGCTGACTTCTAGGGCAAAAATAAGGAAACGTTAGTTCGCGTGAACATAAGTGAATGTAAACTATATTGACTATAAAGTGACTTTAAATTAGTGATCTCGCAGTGATAAGTTAAACAACTTTGCGAATTTGGTGCAAATTAAAACATATTATCTAATCACATATTCTAGAATCATCGATTATCGTGCCTACACACTGACATCTAGCGGTGAGTGACTGAACTATTTCAAATACCAGTTTAATAGAAGTGAACATTTTGTGCTGCCATCTAGTATTTCTCTACCGTACTATTGACTGAACTGATCATTTGAAAGCAGTAACAACTTACACCAATATCAAAAGGTGGCGCTAGCGTACTTTACATAATATTATAACATAAGATTTGAAAATGCCCTTATCCTCTTATGAGCAGAGTCTATCAAATCCCGACATTAGCGCCACCTTACAGTCTGACGCACTGATTAATATTACGCAAAGAAGGCGTAAACCTGAGAGTGAAATGGCTGAAATGTTCGCACAGCTTTCAAAGAACATGAATGATTCCATAGCGCAGCTTAGTACTCAGATGAATAACAAATTCATGGAACTCGGCAGCTACATCAACGGCATGGCATCGGATATCAGCGAGCTAAAGAAAAATACCGCCGATATAAAAAATGAAATTAACTCGCTACACGTTGAACATAACACAACTAAGACCCGTGTCTCATACTTAGAAGAAAGACAAGGGGGCATCATGAAATCCATTACTGACATGGAGCAGGCTATACAATTCAACGCAAACCACTGCAATGACATTCAAAAACACATAGATCACCTCAACAACAGCGCAAACAACTTCACCTCGCCAGTTATTTCAGCCTTGGAACATAAGGTAGACACTTTAGAGCAACAAGCCAGGCAATACAATGTGGAAATATGCAACGTACCAGAGAAACGAGAAGAAAATTTACCAATATTCTTGGAAAAAATTGGAAATTATATAAACTACACTATAGCGCCAAAAGATGTGTTGACAGTTCATAGAGTCCCGCACGCCCAAAAAGATGTAAAACGACCTAGAAATATCATTGTCAAATTCGCCACCAAACAAATTCGAGACAATGTCTTAAGCGCATTCAGGCTGAAAAAAAATGTTGCCTCTGACCAACTGGGCTTCTCGGGTACAGCACACAAAATTTATATGAACGAACACTTGACATTAAAAAATAAAAAGCTTTTTCATGACGCCCGTGAAACTGCAAGAAAACACAATTACAAATATGTTTGGATTAAGAACGCTACTGTACTTGTCAAGGAGAACGAGAACTCACCCGCATTCGCCATACGTAATCTCGGAGATCTATCAAAAATTAAAAATTAAAATCGTCCTAGTTCAAAATAAATCACTTTATGCATGCTTTGTTTTTATAATTTTAATTAGTATTTTTCTCTCAACTGTATCTATTTTTTTACTTTATGCCAACATATTTATTTCAAATTATGTAAACAATCGTAAGATGACTGTCTCGCCAATAGTAAGATATTTTTACACATTTATATTCACACTAATACGTCGTTCCGCGCTGATGATTACAATAACTGCGAATACGCTTACTCTTTTACCATACACATTTAGATATGTAACACGGATTTATACTAAGTCTAGACCTACCGGTAGAAGAAGCTGTAACTAAATTCTATGACGTCATTTATAGCTCTATTAGAACACACACTCCATTAGTGACTACACGATCCAATCATTTCCCAGTCTGGTTCTCACCAGCATTGATACACACTTATAAAAATAAAGCCAAGGCTTGGACAAAGTGGAAAATATATAAAAATATTAGTGATTACGAAAAGTTCTCTATATATAGGAAGCGTTTCAAATTAGAATGTACAACATGCTATAATCAGTATATGAAATCTGTAGAAGACGGAATAAAATCAAACGTAAAATACTTTTGGAGGTATATAAATAACCTTAAAGGTAAACAAGGTGTTCCCTCAACTGTTAAATACAAAACTACAACATCTAACGATCCTTACATGATATGTAATATGTTTTCTGATTACTTCCACTCTGTTTACGAACCCAGTACTCTGAATTTAAGTCAATGGCAAGCTCCTAGTAATTATAATGATAGAGGACTATTAATTCAAGACATATATTTTACCGAAACCACTGTCCAAAACGAACTAAAAGCAATGGACAAATCCAAAGGGCCTGGACCAGATGCCATACCTCCAGTTTTTCTTGTTAATGCTGCCAGTTCCATCTATAAGCCCTTATACATATTATTTAAAAAGAGTGTCAATGAAGGTGTGTTTCCATCAAAATGGAAACTAGCGAATATTACTCCCATACACAAGTCAGGTTCTAGACAAAATGTTGAACAATACAGGCCCATTTCGATCTTAAACGCTATGTCTAAATTGTTCGAGAGAATTGTACACACAGCTATTTATCCACAACTACATAACATCATACTGCCAGAACAACACGGCTTTGTGAAGCGTAGGTCCACTAATACAAATCTGATGTTATATACAACGTATCTTTTTGAGGGAATGGATAAAGGAAACCAGATAGAGGCTGTATATACTGATTTCCAAAAAGCATTTGACAAGGTGGATCACGAGGCACTATTAAATAAGATAGCGTTTAATGGCATAAGAGGGAATTTATTACGATGGTTTATTTCATACATAACAAACAGAAGTCAAAGGGTAGTTATTAACGGGTTTCGATCCCATACAATTAAAATAACTTCCGGAGTCCAACAAGGCTCAATTCTAGGGCCACTTCTTTTCATTTTATTCATAAATGACATTAACGAATGCTTTCTACATACAAATTATTTACTATACGCTGATGATCTAAAAATTTTTAAAACTATTACCTCTCAAAATGATGTAGTGCAATTTCAAGACGATTTGAACAGACTTACTGACTACTGCGCACGTAATAAGCTATATCTGAATATTTCCAAATGTTTTAATATAAATTTTTCTAAAAATAAACACAATTTAGACGTAAACTTCACACTATGTAATGCCAAACTTGCTAAAGTCAATGAAATAAAAGACCTTGGTATATATCTAGACTCAAAACTTCAACTTAATTCTCATATTGACAAAATAGTTAATAAAGCTTTTCAATTGTATGGGTTCGTAATGAGAACAACCAAAAACTTTACACGCCCGGAAACTTACATTTTTCTGTTCAAATCCATAGTTCGCCCACAACTAGAATATGTAGTCTCTGTCTGGGATCCATATTACAAAAAATATAAAGATCAAATTGAAAAGGTACAGCGGAAATTTCTTCGCGCAGTACAATATAAAACCCGTGGAAGATGCGCATCATATGAGCAGTTGTTAACAACCCACAATCTATCAACACTGGAATCCCGAAGACTACTCCTACAAACAATGACCCTATACGGCATATGCAATGGCGCTTTCGACTGTAATGCTCTAACCAATAGACTCTGCTACGTGGTACCTAGAACAATTCATATCCGTGAAGTCCGAAATAGACGCCTTTTTTTCACCAACAAGTGTAGGACTAACGCCGGTGTGAGATCACCAATGCGACGACTTGTAGACATTTACAACAATAACTTTGAAGATATTGATATATTTGCGATGACAGCATCTAAATTCAAAAAAACAATATTAAGCAACATGTTGGTTTAATTCAATATTATTATATTATGTTTAAAATTTTATTATATTTGATTAATTATTATTGTAAGCAATTGATACTAACTTGTTTGTTCAAGATGGCAACATCTAGTTTTTTTTTTTATTATATAACTTATAATTGGTAATATGTGGACAATGTTGTTGGTTATGCATTAATTAATATTGTATTTATAAATAGTCTCGTTTATCTTAATGTATAACTGTTTATTGTTCCAATAAATAAATAAAAAAAAAAAAAAAAAAAAAATCCACTGAGTCCTGTCAATACTAAATCAAATCCACTGAATCCACTGTATCCACTGAATCCTGTTACTCCTAAATCAAATCCACTGAATCCATCACTGAATCCACTGTATCCTGTCAATACTAAATCAAATCCACTGAATCCATCACTGAATCCACTGAATCCATCACTGAATCCACTGAATCCATCACTGAATCCACTGTATCCTGTCAATACTAAATCAAATCCACTGAATCCGTCACTGAATCCACTGAATCCATCACTGAATCCACTGTATCCACTGAATCCTGTCAATACTAAATCAAATCCACTGAATCCATCACTGAATCCACTGAATCCATCACTGAATCCACTGAATCCATCACTGAATCCACTGTATCCACTGAATCCTGTCAATACTAAATCAAATCCACTGAATCCTGTTACTAAATCACCAAAATCTGTTACCAAAACACTAAATTCCATCATTGATCCAATCACAACGGCTGGAGATCCGTTCCCTTCAACTTTTGAACACACTCATTCTCCGAACCTGAAACACAATAAAACAAAACATATTAAAATTTACGAAATCAGAAGAAATACAAATAAACGTTACTTACCTCATGTTAGAATTCAAACCCCTGTAGCCGAGCGAGCATTATCTTTTCTAGTAGACACTGGTTCCAGTGTGAGTTTGCTGCAATTAAACTCTATGACTAAAATCTCAAAATTAAGCGAGAATATAATCACACTTAAAGGAATCGACCCTGGTGACGACGTTACGCCTACGATGGGTAGTTTTATGATGCAAGTATTCAAAAATTCAACTAATTACATGCATGAATTTCATGTGGTCGAAGACATCAGTCTACTTTATGATGGAATTATTGGTAACGACCTTTTGAAAAACTTAAAATGCCAAATCGATTACAACGAAGGAGTCCTACGTATAGAAGACGATTTAATCAAGCTAAATTTCGCTGAACCATTATATACTATTCCCCCTAGGTCAGAAACTGTTATTGAATGCACAGTCAGTAACCCACAAATCCAAGAAGGCATAATCCTAGATCAACATATTTCTAAATCATTACTAATCGCGAATTGTATAGTTAACGTGAAGGAAAACAACCGCATTAATATCACCATCGTCAACGTCTCTGAAGATCCCGTTGTACTTCACCCTAATCTAAATCTTACCCTAGAACCATTAGAATTGAAATCCTGTATGTCTCTTTCACAATCACAGTCTCTTTCCAATACCTATGCTAGAACTAACAAAGTCCTCAAACAACTCAGAATCTCCCATCTCAATTCTGAAGAAACAAGTGCACTGTTACAAGTCTGTTCCGAATATTCCGATATCTTTCACCTTCCAGAAGACCAACTCTCGTTTACTACTACCACAGAACATAAAATTCGAACTAACACTGAAACTCCTATTCAAACCAAAACCTATAGATTTCCAGAATGTCACAAAAAGGAGGTAGAGAACCAGATGAATAAAATGTTAGAACAAAATATCATTAAACCTTCTGTCTCCCCCTGGTCTTCACCCATCTGGGTCGTTCCCAAAAAATTAGATGCTTCGGGACAACGAAAATGGAGAGTCGTAATAGATTACAGAAAACTAAACGATATCACTATAGGCGAAACGTATCCAATCCCTCAAATTACTGAAATACTAGACCAACTCGGGAAAAGCCAATATTTCACAACCCTTGATCTAGCCTCAGGATTCCATCAAATACCAATTTCCGCTGAGGATGCTCCTAAAACAGCCTTTTCTATACCACAGGGTCATTTCCAATTCACAAGAATGCCATTTGGACTTAAAAATGCCCCTTCAACTTTTCAAAAACTAATGAATACATGTCTCTC
The DNA here is from genome assembly GCA_945859575.2 of Herminia tarsipennalis. Lineage (NCBI taxonomy): Eukaryota > Metazoa > Arthropoda > Insecta > Lepidoptera > Erebidae > Herminia > Herminia tarsipennalis. The sequence goes on along the minus strand of OX243843.2, from coordinate 1,990,772 downwards.
AGGTCTACAAGGTTCTCGCTGTTTCGTATATCTTGATGATATCGTCTGCTACTCGCCAGATTTATCCAGCCATATCTTTAACTTATCCAAAATCTTCGAAAGACTTCGGAATTATAATCTCAAGTTACAACCAGACAAATGCGAGTTTTTATGTAAAGAAGTCGCGTATCTTGGTCATCTCATAAATAGAGACGGAGTAAAACCAAACCCAGAAAAGATAAAAGCCATCACAGAATTCCCAATACCAAAATGTCCAAAAGACGTAAAATCCTTCTTAGGACTCGTTTCATATTATCGACGATTTATTCCCGACTTTTCAAAGCTGGCTAAACCTTTAACATCTCTTCTCAAAAAAGATGGACTCTTTGAATGGAAAAATGAACAGCAACTAGCTTTCGAAACTCTTCAAATGAAACTCACTACATCACCGGTCTTAGCATACCCTGACTTCTCGAAACCGTTTTTACTCACATGCGACGCCTCAAATTTCGCTGTATCCGCCATTTTTTCCCAAGGGCAGATTGGAAAAGACCGCCCTATCGCTTACGCCTCTCGCACACTTAACAAAGCTGAATGCAATTACAGTGTCACTGAGAAGGAATGCCTTGCCATTGTCTTCGGAACAAAAGCCTTTCGTCCCTATCTCTACGGATACAAGTTCACCATAATTACTGATCACAAACCACTTCAATGGTTATTTAATTGCAAAGATCCTGGTTCGAGACTAGTCCGCTGGCGACTTAGACTAGAAGAATTTGACTACGATATTGTTCATAGGAAAGGTAAGACTAATACTAATGCAGATGCACTATCCAGATTCCCCGTCAACCCAGTTGACAATGAAGGTTCACCCTCGCTGGATCTATTATTACCAGACTCTATCGAAGAGGCCGATTATGAAGATCCTCTTTTACCATTACTATCTCCTATCCCTTTCTCATTTAATAATGATGACTTACTAAATCAAAACCAAAATACTAATCCTGATTTGAATATTACTCCCAATCCAACTTCAGAACTCCCAATAGTTCAGAACGAAGAACCACTACTAGATCTGGGACATGACTTAGGTATTAGCCCTAGAAGCGACTCAAACCAAAACCTTCAAGACCTCAATGTTCCCTCTCCAATAGAACCCAACTCACAACTTGATACTCACTCACAATCCAATGTCCCAAACAACGACGATTACTCCAAATTTCTACAATCAATCAAAAATAAAGATACTATTTCCAATACTATACTAAAAGAACACAACGAAAACCTGCTAAAATCTACATGTAAGACTATCTTAATTCCCACGTCTATGGATCTAGATGAATGTAATCCCTATATTTCTGATATATTATCCCATAATACAAATAGAGAAGAAATCCTAAATGCTGAATTCGAACCGTATTCTTTCTTAAAGACAAAATATGAAGACAAAATCGTTTACCTTCTATTCACTAAAGTCCATCACTTCGACGAATCCGCCTATCCGGCTATTTACAACACTCTGAAAAAAGTAAGAGACTCAATTTTACAATCCAACCTTCCAAATCAATCTACTAACCTAACTACTGATATCGCGATCTCCGACTTTAAGAATCCATTCGATCAACATTCTTATACTAAACTCTATAACATATTAACTTTCCTATTTCATAATACCAAAATCCGCATACATGTCTATTTAAATAAAACAATCTATCCAACCTTGAGCGAAAGACCTCGAATAATGCGAGAAAATCATGACATCCCAATAGCGGGTCACTTAGGTTCATCACGTATGTATAATAGAATTCGGGATCAATACTACTGGAAAGGAATGAGAGGAGATATAGAAGATTTCGTTAAAAAATGTAGACTATGCCAAGAAAACAAAGCCTTAAGAAGGTTAAATAGAGCCCCTATGGAGATCACTAGTACATCTACTACACCTTTTCAGAGAATCGCCATAGATATTGTAGGACCTTTGCCAGAATCTGGCCCTGCCAAACTCAAATATATCCTTACTATTCAAGATGACCTTACCAAATTCTCTACAGCCTATCCCATTCGAAGCACGACGGCTGAAGAATCGGCAGACTGCCTAATCCATTTCATTTCCCTATTTGGAATCCCTAAATCAATCCTCACTGATCAAGGCACAAATTTTACCTCAGACCTCTTTAAGGTCACATGCCAATTCCTGAAAATAAAACAATTATGGTCATCACCATACCACCCTCAAACTCAAGGAGCCTTAGAACGCAGTCATTCAACCCTCAAAGAATATTTGAAATCATTCACGAATGAAAATCAAGACAACTGGCCTACATATGTTTACACTGCAATGCTCACTTATAACACCACTGTACACTCTACTACTCGATTTACTCCACACGAATTGGTATTCGGACATAAACCACACATCCCAAGTTCTGTATACAAACCTAGTCCGGGCACAACTTACTCAGATTATATAAAAATGTTACAACACAAATTGAAATACACTAGGGAGAAAGCATTAGAAAACATCCTAAAATCTAAAGAATCGTCCAAAGCTTATTACGATTCGCGAACGAGAACACCTCCACAATACAAAGTTGGTGATTATGTTTATCTTAAGAATCACTTGAGGCTACGGAAAGCGTTATCGCCCGTCTGGAAAGGGCCTTATAAAATCATTTCAGTTCATGACAACCATACAGTCACTCTACTCATCAACAGACGACATATCACACACCATTTCGACGAAATTAAACCAGCGGAAACGACACAACATATAAGTGATTAACAAAACGATTATTATCTGTTTCATTTCTCTTTCAGCAGGACAGTCTATGCTCGACAAGACTTTATCAAGCCATACCCTTCCAATTCAGGAATATACTTCGACAGTATTGGAAAACTTAAAATAATCAAGAGTGATTTAAATATTATTAGTTATATAGATATATCTTATATAAAGCCACATTTAACCAACATAAACGAAATTCTAGGAACCTTAAGATATGCATGTCAACATTCTAGTGGATCTCACTGCCAAGAACCACTATCACCTTTATCAGTTCGCTTTAATGATGTCTGTCGCGAATATGATTCTATTTCTCATTTAATTTCCAAACGCAATAAGCGATCCGCGTGGTTTGGCGGTATAGGAACCGTGTTCAAACACGTTTTTGGCACTCTCGATGAAGATGATGCTATGAAATACGATTCTGCTATAGAATCTGTTCAAAACGACCAAAAGAAAATGGCAGAATTAATTAAACAAAATATAATAATTACTACTTCCACATTAGATTCCTATACAAAAATAATAACTAAACTAAAAACTAATCAAGAAATAGTCAGCAACTCACTTAGTGTACTTCTAAATCAAATAAATAATATGACTGAAATGTCAAACACGTTAATTATAGAAACAAAAGTTCACTCCATACTTATGAGCTTGGAAAGTTCTTTACTTACATTATCATTCCAGTTAGAAGATTTGACTAATGCAATAATGCTCAGTAGTCAAAACATACTACATCCGAACATATTATCACCTGCGCAATTATACCAGGAACTAATTGATAACGACAGGCATCTGTCTCGAGACACTGGGATTCCAATCTCTCTAAGTTTAGATAACATTCATATAATTCTAAGTATTTCTAGTGTATCATGTTACTACTTTAATAATAAGCTAGTGTTTGTTTTACATGTACCTTTAGTCACTATTGACGAATTTAATCTGTATCATAATCTTGCATTGCCTACCCCTCATGAAATTGATGACTCTAATACCTTTAGTTTAATTTTATCCTCTAGTTCATATACTGCTATTTCTAAGGATAAGCTAAGTTTTTGTAATCTAGATAGTTTAGATAGGTGTAAAACGATAAACTCTGAGTTCTACCTGTGCGAAATACATTCGGTTTTATTATCTACCGGTAACCCTACGTGTGAAAGTGAACTGTTAACAAAGACAATCAGTGCTATACCAATTCAGTGTGAGACCAGATATATAGTCGGCGAATTAGACATTTGGAAACCACTTATAAACAATCGGTGGATCTTTGTGCAATCTCGCCCGAGTAAAATCTCTATTGAGTGCGGTGTTTCCGAATTACGGGAAATAATAGTGTCCGGTACCGGTGTATTAAACATTCCAAATCAGTGCACGGTTTATACGAAAAGTGTAAGACTTATATCGACAAACAATGCCTTAAATATAACTATTCCTAGCCCTAGTTTAGATTATAGCATTATAAATGACTCATGTTGTAAATTGACCAATAAAGATACAAAATCAAACATGATTTTATCTCCTACTTTACTACAAAATATTGATCTGGATGATCTAACTACTAACCCAAGAAACGACAAGCTATTCCACGAATTAAATGAAATCATCCAAGAAAAACCCATTCTAGCAAAGTATGAGACCCCTCATTTTGTATTTACCTCTGTAATCTCTTTAATAGTTATATCCTTTGTAATGTTTAAATTAATTAAGTTAAGTTTTGTATTTTTCAAACATTCTCGTAAACCTAAGTTTAATGTATCTTTTGTAAAACCGACTCGTACCGAAGATACCGATAATCCGCATATTGACGAATCACGTTGCAACTCGGAAATCGAATTACCCCGATTAAGAGAAATAGTCTAAAGCCTATTCTGAAATTCGGCCTTTCCCCCAATTTCAGTCTTCTGCGGGGGGTTGTTATACCTAGCAACTGAAGGCAAACTGCTAAGTTGCATATATAATATAGAAGAGTCAGCAGTTTTGGCTCTGGGAGGATGCACTAGGCATCGAGACAGGCAGATAGTTTTGAAGAGCGGTCCGGGTCGGTCGTACTAAATCCTTGTACTTAAATTCTAGTTCCTAAATTCTATCTCATATACTATTTCAATATACTTTAACCTTGTGCTCATATAAAGTATTTTTTTTAAAAACCTAATTCCGAAACCCCGTATAACAGTTCGATCCCCAACCAGGATAAAACATTGTGTGATTAGCACGCTGGTTTAATATGTGTATGGGTGTAATTTATCTATACTATTTAGAAATATAAAAGTATGGTTATAAGTTGCCTTGTTTTGAATTAGATCGCGTTGTGTGAGTTGTCCCAAGACATTATTGTACTTATTCTATCAGATATAACACTCCAGCTTACTCAAGCACTCTCAGATGTCCAGCAATCTGCCCAGACAGCTACAGGCCTCCAACAGGAATGAGGGTGGTGCCAGAAACTGTAGCTGATATTCCGCCAAACTGCACTCCATGAGTGCGTAGCATATGAGTACCTAGGATTTATAATTCAAGGGTGGAGTGGAATTCGACTAGGGGGTGCTAGACAATAACTATACTGGAACTGGAACGTTGAACTATTTTTGAAAATTATATTATTTTGGGAGGGGATTGGCACACCCAATCCCCTCTTGGGTAAGCTTTCAGTGCCTGGCGTTTTTTCTTCCTTCACGCATCCTCTGTAGCGTGGATCTGCCTTGGTCTAGGCAGTTTGCATGCCCCTATATGCATAGTTGTCCTCATTATGTAAACAAATCGCTCAAATAATTTCTGAGCGCATTTCGGTTAGGTGAAAGCGGGCAATCGGTTGCAATTCATTTATATTCAGGTCAAATAGGATTAGTTTGTATCTACGCCTAGAATATTTGATATCGTATGACTTTCATTAACACTTAATCACCATTTTAATGAAAATTTTGGTGTTGGGAGTTGGTGCATCCGTTTTGGAATTGTGATGGCTGTTAGCTTGTAATATGTAATGTATCACGTCTTGTTTGCATCGCAGTTTAAAAAAGGTTGTTTAATAAGAGGAACAATATGTTTGTTAGCAAACGTTTTGATATAGTAAAGTAGTATTATTTTGATTTTATATATTACTAGCTGTCCAGCGCAACTTCGTCTGCGTAAATTTTCCCCGTTTCTTCAAAGTTTTCCTTTGCTGAGACCCATCAGAGAGAAAGCCCATCACGCTACGACAATAGGAGCGGAGGCTCCTATTGTCGTAGCGTGATGGGCTATCCAACAGTGAATTTTTCGATTCGGGCCCATAGTTCCTGCGATTATCGCGTTTAAACAAACAAACTATGATGAAAAACTAACGATGAACGACTAACTCTGAAATGATGTTGTCCCGTACCAACCTTTCACAATTCTGGTAAGCTTACAAGAAACAAAACATATCTACTTACATAGCTAAATGTTGTTTATTTTTTAATGAATACGTAAATCTGCAAGAAGTCTCATTAGGGCTGTCAACGAACTAAACTTAATCAATATTCAATCTTACAAGGCAGTTTTTCTGTGCGTGAATGTATGTATGTGTGTGTATGAGCATAGCGGGTCTCATTAACTCCATACCGCCATAGTAATTAGAGGGGCAACTTAATTACGAAGTCTCATGGCCGTGTTGCCGCCCTACGACCTAAGAACTAGTGGTGGGAAAAGGCCCTGCATTTTAGTTTTTTTTTCTTGAATTTTAAGTATATCAAGCTAAATTGTGACGAATATAAAATTAAATACGAAATTTCTTAGTTGAAAAAAATTAAGAAAGTCTTACTAAACTTTTTTTTTCAAAACATGCCGGGAATGCATTAATTTCAATGTGTGCCAAAAAAAAAAGTCAAAAATACTTTATTCATTTAGGTTACAAATGCAACGCTTATGAACGTCAGACAAAATTTGGAATAGAATGATTCTACATTTAATGCCAAGTTCGCAAGAGTGAAGCCGTGAGAAAAGAACTTGGCAATAAAAACTCATAGCCAATTTTTTTAAATGCCAGTTTTTATAATATATTTGTATATATTATACAGTAAAGAATGGTAGTGGTGTGTTGTCCTTGATTCATTTTGTAGAAACTAGCGCTACGTTTTCGTCTTATGTCTTTATTTGAATTAATAAATATGCTATCTCCAGTCACCACTCCGATAATTATTCAAAGATGCGGTCAGGTTCAAGCTATTAGGCCGAGTATAAACTACTATTACTGAGTTTCTTGGCAGCTTCTTCTCGTGTGCTTTACATTAGAAACTGCCGCCTAACTTTATTTTATTTTATTTTTCAAACAATTCAAGATTTTATTAATATTTTAGTATGTATTAATTTGACATTTTCAAAAGATCGAAATAAAGATATTTGAAATTGAAAGTAATAATCATCATGTACAATGTAATCTCGCTCCTCTAGAGTGCTTTCATAAATGATGGATCTAAAATAACTAAACAGCAGATGTTATAATGTTAGCATGCGTATGTATCTGTGTATCTGTTTATAGCAACGTAGTATCTTAACACCTAATTTAATGTAGTTCGTCATTAAAAACCTGCTTCAATCGTAATGGCTCCTAGTCACGTTTCATGAAAACTACTCAGTTGTTTTTCATTTGACATGTCAAGCCAATTTTAAACTACCTACATTAACTAGTTAAATGTAATTAGTGTGTATGTCCCCTCCCTACTCTCGTCTAGTTGAATCTGTGTCAGACAGGTACAACGTTCATTTGTGGTGATGGAGACCACATACGTTGCTGTATACTCCGTTTCAAATACGAAGTCCTTTCACTTCGTTCCTTTTCCTGAAACGTCTGAAGTTAAAAGTTTTCTTTCAAAAGCAATTATTGTATTAATAAAGTAATTGGCAAGAAATGCATATAAAAATTACTTTATTATTCGGCCAGCGACATCATAATTTGTTTAAAATGCTCTCTGTAACGAAGAACTTAAGAACATAGCTAGATGGCGCTTGCGAGGGCCCGACTCGTGTGCAAGAAGGAAAGAAAAAAACGAGTTTAGTGACCTAGTTCAGGTTAGATTTGAACCGTGTGAGCTCTTTATAAATACTTTAAACTAAAATTATTTTCGATGTAATCGGATATACCTACCGTCATTGAGCTATTCCCGAAAAACTGCGTTTCTCAACAAAAGTAGTAAAGCGTAAGTGCCACGAATTAATTTAAATCGGTCTTTTTCATAAATATTGCAATTTTTTAATAATGCCTGCGGGACCCTACACTGAATATGGTCCGACATACTCTTGCCGGGTTTTTCTACGCTTCTATCTTAACACAGCAATAGGTACCGTAAAACATGCCAACATTGCCCACTTTTTACGAATAATTACAATTTTAGATATATTTCGGGACCTAATCGCGTGAATTATTTAAAGGTACGAACCTTCGATGATAAATACTAGTATTTATCATCGAAGGTACGAACCTTTTATTTACCCGACGACGTCGTCGACGATTAGTCGACCCGTGACTATGATCGGTGCAATTCGATCGAAACGTCGAGTAAATAAAAGGTTCGTACCTTTAAATAATTCACGCGATTGGGTCCCGAAATATATCTATTAAAGTTAATATGTAAAAAATCGCGAAAGTTTAAAAACAATTACAACTTTAAAACGATTTTTATATAGAGACGTAAGTATTTTCATTTATCAGCCACAAATGCAAGATCATATGCATGTGCTAGTATAGCAAAATTTACTATTAATCAAAATTTAATTTAATATTCGTTCAATTTTGTTAGCGGCAAATTCATCTGGTGTTTTAGCCATCTTTACCCATATTGATTTTTGACGCAATTATGGCCCTAATGCAGATGACATAAAACCAGTATAAGAACTATGTTTTTTATTACTTTAGTTATGTAAACGTCACTTTGAAAAGTTTACCATGAATAATGACACTAACATTAATAAACTCTACAAATAATTTTCTATACCTGGATTTTCGCCATCTCGTAGAATATACTTCCTAATTTGCACAAAAATTTGCCCGCATAAAACATACCTCTTTCGACGAGTTCCAACAACTTACTAAGCGAAGTTAGCAACAAACACGATAGTCAGTGTTGCCATACATATAACCGACTTCCCACCAATCTCAATCAATTTGCCATAATATTAAGATATTTTTGCAAATCAAAGATATGGTTATAAATGGTCCTTCGGGCAAAGTTTGGCTTGTTGGCAATGTTACCATATCGAGGCACGTACGCATATCATACAATTTCATACAGAACTTAGCTAATAACTTTCAAAACAAAAATAAATTATTACCTCTTCTAAACTCAAGCTGAGTTTTCAATTACGAAGTTTCCAAAACTTAGTAAATTATTTGAACTTGTTCATAAACTACGTTCTGCGGTACATTTTTAACTTTGCCCCGAGTTTCAAAAGTAACTTTATAGGGCTTTATAACGCCCCTGCGTACGTTTAAACCGAAATATCCGGTGAATTCCAGTTCGAACCGGCTGCGAACTGGTTAAATGCGGTGCTAACTGGAAACGACGCACATTGGGGTATTTGATCGAAAAAGTTGGTCAAAATTATTTTTGGTTTGATATGAGGTCTGAGGCTGTCAATAATAACATATTTAAAGTTTTATCATTTATTGCACATAAAACATGTAAGAAATTTAATAATTGTCGTCACCGCTTGCATCCTCAGTATTAGTGCCTGAAAGAAAAGTTGACGGTTCGGCAGATAATAATAAATCCAGAGTTTCTTTGTGTAAGGGCTTTGATTTCTTTCGTGATGGCTTTCTTAAGCCCGTAATGAGAGGATTTTACGTTAGTAAAAGTCTGTTTATAACGTCAAAATTTCATTCCTCTCGGGAAATTTTTTGGAATGATTTTGTCTGAAATCCCTGAAATGTTTATTTCGGGCTTCTGCAGCTTCTTCTGATAGCTGACCAATTAGGAGTAAAGCCGATGAAATTACCTCTTCACCATGCCGTAAAATTGTATGAATAGTCGGAGACATTGGATGCCATTCATATAACTAAAGTATAGTTCTTCAGTTTCTCTAGCATATTTTTCGAATTGAAGTGGACATAAAATCAATACTTAACATATTGATTTTATGTCCACTCGACAAGGCTTCCAAGATTATTTTAAATCTAAATATTAAATTTTCGTCTCCACCAGTTATAGAAGCAGTTTTTATTTAAGTAATTGATGGTCAATAAGAATCATCTACTAGTATTTCCATTATTGGAATTTCCGTAATTGGCTTTAGGAACATCCACAATTAACCCCATCTCCTTTTTGAATCTGTCTTGTATTTCTTTTTTTCTTTGTTTAGCTGTATTTTTATCAGCTTCTGTTCTTAACTACCACTTTTTAAAAGGTAATATGTATAACAAATGCAATATGTTTTCAAAAAACCTTATTTTTTTTTTTTTTTTTTTTTTTTTTTTTTTTTTTTTTTTTTTTTTTTTTTTTTTTTAAATACACCTGTCTTTTTGTGTGCCGTTTGCCATTTTGAGTTAAACTGGTGCTATATCAAAGATAATTTCTGTTTCCTATATTTTTGATCTTCACTTTTACCGAACTTATTTATAACAATTTTCTTCCATATGATCCAATTTGTTGTTAAAGATTGTTTGTTCTGAGCCTTTTATTATGTCTTATATGTCTTTCTGAGATAAGAATTTAATACCAGATGGTCCTGAAAGCAAGAGAACGGTGATATTTTATTTAAGTAATTTTTTTCTCAATGTGCTCTTTTGAAGAAAAATGTCAATAAATAGTACATCCGCGGTATTCCGCGGCTACTTTTACATCAAGCATTTTATATAATATGTGTACTTTAGTTTAATTTAGAATGCATAGCATAGAAATGCTTAGAAAGTAACTAAAACTCATAAATATTGCATCCGAAATATAAAAAATCGCACGTTATGCTCTAAATTTTGTTTTTCGCTAAAAATACTAAATCTAATATTAGATTTAAACAAAAACAATTGAAATTGCAAGTACATACCTGGTTCTAATAGATCCATAAGAATTTTAATATATACGATTTCAAAATATGACACAATAAATATTATTGTTGCACAATAAAAACACAACATCAACAAATAACATGTACACTTCGCTCGAATGGTAAATGCTGACTGACGCTGACAAATGACGCCTGCGCACAGTAAAATAAAATGGCTGCCACTATAGGCACAATACCTTTAGCTTGTAAGACCAATATTTAGTTTTGTGATAGCGACCATTTCACAAAAATGATTTATGGCCAGCTTTTACAATCAAATACCCGTATGTGCGACGGTTGGAATTGATTTTTGAATTTCCGGAAAGGTGTTTATCGGTTTGTCGTTTGAAAATAGGGAGTTTAATAAATGGACAATTTATTGAGTTAATCTAAATGATTTTTGGATAGATGTCAAAATAAAAGTACCTACCTATTTTATGCACTTAGGTTACTATTCACCCTATGTCTTTTAATATTGTTGATCTCTTGTTTTTGCATCAGTCCTCTAATATGACGTTTAATATAATGTGGCAGCACCTAAACTGCATATACAGTTTATAAACAAAGTAACATTGTAAACATTGGCAATTAGAAAAGCGTGGCCGCGAGTTTTTATTACCTGTTCTTTTCACCGGCTTTACCTATTGTTTGCAAACAGGCATTACTTGTAGAATCTACTTAAACAAGTGTAGTATTTTGCTTCCTTAGTGAAAAAAGATTTTTTATTATTATATAGTTTACAAAATGTAGCTCTAATTAACGTTTAATAGCATGTGGAATAGAATGAGGTAGGAACAAAGGTAAAGCCAATGAGAGTGGGTGTGCTTTGTGTCCGTTAATTGTTTATTTTTGTAAAGACCCCGCGAAAAAATACCCTAATGCGGAAGTTGTTTATTTTTTTAAGTAAATATTTTTTAGAAAGTTGACCTTTTAAAATTAGACTCAGTAGTTTTTACCAGTGAATACGTTCGAATGAATATATATTATAAAATAACTTTTAATTAGTATCAATAAACCGCAAAGCAGGTAGCAACTACACAAACAAACATAAACTAAAACAGTCCACTAATTAACTATTCCTAATCTCACTGCGTTACTCTAAAATACACAGGACCGTATTCAAACACAAAATAATGCAAAATCAACAGCTGTGACGGGCCGGACCTGTGCATGTTTGCCTCCCCCTTGACATTTAATATCCGTTGGAAATGTTGCCTCGCGTAGGTACACACTTATTGTTGTAAGTATAATGTACAGGAAAGGAACAAAAGGTTAACTGTGGACGTTTTTGGACGTATGGAAATTTAATTCATGGAATATATGGAAATTCATTTCATCGCAGACTGGTGATACTAATATAAAAGGAGATATTAAAAAAAACACCATGCTTAGTTTTTTCGTGTCTGTTTGTTTCTTCGGGGTTGCCGCAAAAACTACTGGACAGATTCTTTTCAAATTTAGAAAATATAATCTCTTATGTTCGAATATAATTATAGCCTATACTAATAACGATTTTTAATATACTAATAACGTCCCGCTCTTGACTTCTTCACATTACACCAAATAATTTTGGAATATAATTTTTGAAAAAAAAAAAAATACAAATTAACCCTTCACTACACAACCATTTACACATCTGGAAGACCCTGGAATTAAATCGATGTTTTTTTGTCAGATTGAGGGCCTAAACCTAACAAAAAACAATGATTTTACTCCAGTAAAATGTTTATAGGTGATTAAGGTCACAACTCCAAAAACAAGTGGTACATGATTGAGGGTTAATTTATTAAATATTTTCCAAAACTGATATTACAAAGTTATTTAATGTTATATAAAGAAGCCACGGTTATTAGTATATTACAAATCAACCTGTATATCATCATCACGTTACTTTGCTTAGGGCCTGAACAATTATGTTTAATGTCTTCCCGATATTTTGAAAATAAAAAGATTACCATTGGGTAGATCTTTATAAAAACTTGCCATTTCCTACTGCACATTATAGGACCATAACCTGACTGAGAATTATCGCGCTATTATGTACAGGGAGCCGGCAGTGGTGCATTTTTTGTCGAACCATACCAAATCATTACAAAAAAGAGTGAAAAACTAACTACAATTATAATTCCTGGAATACATACCTTCACGCTATGATTAAAAGGAGCTAAACACAACTTTTCAAAAGTTTTTATCAGGACGGGTATTTTCTGTCTTCCGTGGACTTGTGGTTAAATGGTTAACCTTGCTAACATTTGATGACATTGGCCCCAGGAACTGAAATCGGTTAAGAGATTATTACTATTATTTTTATACTTTAAAGTTGAATTACTAAGTTGTGAATAAAGTCAACCTACTGCTTATTATTCTGTAAAGTATACAGTAGTTATACAAATGTTGTTTGCGTAAAGCATCATCGAGGTATCGGAGCTTCACGAGTTCGCTGTATGTATCTGAATAAATACATTTAACATTCGTACAGTATTATTGATTGTTATGATTAATGAGCCGGTAAAACGGCAAAGTGCAATGTTATTAAGAGCAGCTTCTTTAGAACTGTGAGCGTACACTTTATCATTTTGCTTATTGTAGTGCTCTTCAATCGTGAATTTTTTTCATCGGTAAAGAGGATATTTCTATTTCCTTTACCTGCGTATCGCGATAGAAGGCGTTTTGATCGATCCACTCTCTTTAATTGTAAAGATTGATTTAGGGCATGTCCTGTATATCGAAGATAAGCACCGAGCTTCAGGTCTTGTTTTGTAATACGCGACAGTGTGCTAGCGGGAATCTTCATTTCTCGCGATAAGATTTTTTGCTTCCTAATAAACTTTTAGGGGGTAATTGCAAGACTTTGTTTTATATATTACTATGTGAAAAGATGAACATGTCGTGAGCCTGATGATTAACGTCGCGCTAGACCCTAACAGTGTCAGTGCCACCCAAACCTTTATCTGCACCTCCTTACGCTCAATTAATAATAATATCTTCGGACAACTCACACAACGCTATCTGATCCCAAACTAAGCAGAACTTGTACTATGGAAACCAGACAACTTATAAACATACTTATATATTTCTAAATACATACATATTATAGATAAATAACACCCAGACACAGAATAAACCATCGTGATCATCACACAAAGTTTTATCCTGGGTGGGGATCGAACCCACGACCTCTAGTAGCAGTCGGATACACTCCCACCGCGCCACAGAGGCAGTCAATTTGACCCATTATTTGAGACATTAGTGCCCACGTCTCATTTGCCCAGTAATTTCACTAGCTGCAATGCCTTTTAATCGAAACACAATTATGTGTTAACAACAAAATTCTAGACCGACCTTCCACCGGTATATCAATTTTACTAATAGCGATTTCTTTATCACACATCATAGCGACCATAACTCATTGACTGACTATACATTTTTCGACAACCCATCCAAATCCAAGCCTCGATAACATCCCTTAATTCTATCAATCACACAACTTGCCCAAACAATCAACAAACAAATCCCACTAATTCCCAGCCAAGTTGTACAAGTACGGCAATAGATTACAGCTACTAATAAATTAAGTACGAGGGCAATAACGGTAGGCGTTGCCGGCAATTGGCAATTAACTGCCTTAGCAACATTCACTTGATGTATTGCTCTTTTGGTGACATGATGATTTACTTTAACTTTCGTATATATTAGTTTACTAATGTTCTAATCTATACTTAATATTATAAAGCGGAAGAGTTTGTTTGTTTGTTTAAACGCGCTAATCTCAGGAACTACTGGTCCGATTTGAAAAATTCTTTTTTTGTTGGATAGCCCATTTATCGAGGAAGGCTATAGGCTATAGGCAGTGCAACACATACCGCGATCGCTGACGGTTGCATCTTCCGTGCGCGCGTCCTTCATTATTCAGACAAAATGTCGAATATAGTGAAATGTGCGAATTGTAACATAGTAGTCAATGAAGTGTTATCTTTTATTCAAAATAAGATAGATGTAATGGATAACGAAAGTTTGGTGCGTATATGTGTAACTGCATTTCGTAGTGAAGATGTAGTAGTGGCTAAAACGTTGTTTTACGAGTCTTTGAATTCAAAAAAGGCTAAGATATCTAGACGAAAGGATGGGAAAACGGCGCGAGATCTGGAAGATATAATAAACTTGTATAAAAATACAGATCCTGAGCAAATTCCAATGTTTGTGGCTAAAGATCTTCACAAGCTGCCGCCGATTACCTTTGATCACGTTGATGTCACGTCGCTACTTAAGGAACTTGTTCTATTGCGGTCGCAAGTAAACGTCATAAAGCAGGAATATGCGACAATAAAGCAGCTTGAAGAGCTTGATAATAAGTGGTTAAATGAGAAATATGCCTCAATCATAAGCCAAAATTGTAATATTAATAATAAAAAAAGAGGAGGGTATTTGTTGGACAGTGGACCGATGGCTCTGTTAACACCGGCGAAAAAATCAACGGTCGACGGATTGAGCGGCAACGACAACGAGCTATCGCCGTCCCTCTCGGGCTCTTCACCGGCGTGTATACGCCATCCTTTTCCAACCATCTCCAACGATAGCATATGCGTGAACAGGATAGAGAGACGGCAATCTACGGAGGAAAAAGAGGGAGACCAGTACATTGCTTATCAGAACGAATCACCGATGAACAAGATACAAAATGAATGTAAACAAACTAATATGTCATTGCGAACCGACAAAGTTTCATTGAATAGGTCATTAGATGAAGTAGCGAACATTATAAATGATAAGATTAACACAGATGAGCCGTGGATAACAGTGGAAAAGAAGCGGAGAACAAATCGTTTTATAGGAAATATGGGTAAAGCAGTAGTTGAGGATAAATTCAAAGCGGCCGATACGAAAATTCCTTTGTTTATATCTAATGTTCACAAAGACGTGTGCGAAACTGATATAACGAGCTACATTTATAACAAAACAAAGGAAAAAGTGAGTTTAGTAAAAATCAAAATGAAGACTGACAGGGGTTACAATGCATTCAAGTTGTTTGTGACGAAACAGAATATTGAAACATTTTTGGATAATAATCTGTGGCCGGCTGGAATATCCTTCAGGCGTTTTGTAGACTTTAGAGGTAGATCGGAACAGATTAATAGTGAACATAGAGGCTTACAATTCTATAAACAAAATGATGCGCACACAAAGATTGAGTAATATAGTGAGTTTCAATTGTAAATCGTTGAAAAGGTCTATTGAAGCAATTCGAGCCCTATGCAAATCAGCTGATATAGTGGCACTTCAAGAGACGTGGTTACTGGACTATGATCTTCCTATACTGACAACAATAGACGCTGAGTTTGGAAGTACAGGGACGTCAGCGGTGGATCTATCGACGGGGATACTCAGTGGTAGACCATATGGTGGCGTAGCACTGCTATGGCGTAATAATTTGTTTGATTCGGTGACCGTAGTGAACTGTGATAACGTGCGTATAGCGGGGATTTTAGCACAGGTATGTGACCGATCTATACTAGTCTTTAGTCTATACATGCCGACGGACAGTAAGGAAAATTTAGCTGAATTTACAGACTGTTTAAGCTCTATAACCTCGATAATAGAGGAATATGATCATGTTTCTGCTGTGTATGTCTTAGGTGATTATAACGCGCACCCCAATGAGCTCTTTTATAGTGAGTTGCAGCAGTTTTGTGAAGAACAGAACTGGTGCTGTGCGGATGTCGAAGTGTTAGGTGATAAGTCTGATATATTTACATTCATTAGTGAAGCTCATGGGTGTAAACGATGGCTAGACCATTGCATTGTGAATAAGTCGGCGATTACGAGTGTAACCAAGGTTTGGGTTAATCAGGACGTGTATTGGTCTGACCATTTCCCCCTTTATTTACAATGTAACTTACACAAACTAGCAAAGATCTGTTGTGATACATTTACATGTAGTAAAACCAATAGTGTTAAGTGGGGTGAACGAAATACTGTACAGATTGAAAAATATCGAGAATTATGTAACATAGGGTTGCGGGATATAAGTATTCCTTTAGAATTATCAGGATGCGCCGATTGCAGGTGTTCTGAAAGTAACCATAACACCGTAATTGATTACTTGTATAATGATATTATTGCGATATTGTCAGGGGCAGCTGCACAAACTAGGCACACAAAACCGTATAGGCGGGGAGGTTACATTGCAGGCTGGAACAAGTATGTCGCTAGCATTCACAGGGAGGCTAGGCTTAAGTTCCATGTATGGCTTATGGCTGGTAAACCGTCAGGTGGTACAGCTTATATGGAAATGTGTGAAGCTAGAAGAAAATTTAAAGCAAAAATTAAATGGTGTCAGAATAGGCAGGACCAACTTAAAATGGATGCACTCGCATCCAACCACAAAAACAAGGACTTTATTGGAAGAACACTAATAAGCTAAATACAAAGGCAGGTCTCCCTGCGAATATTGGTGGCATTACTAATCATATGATAATTGCCAATACATTTAAGGAGCAGTTTAAAATGGGGACAACATTGTCTAATGGTGTAGTGGTCGATGGTGGGACCGCTGTGCCGGAGCGAACTCTTTATTTTACTGAGAAAGACGTGGATGAAGTTATAAAGCATATGCAAAGAGGGAAGTCTCCTGGGTACGACGATCTCAGCATCGAGCACCTCAAAAACGCTGGACCCCATTTGTCTCGAGTGCTCGCCATGTTATTTAATCTTTGTCTGTGCCACAGCTATCTACCTCAACCCTTGATGCGAACAGTAGTGGTGCCCATTGTAAAGAACAAAGCAGGCAGCACTAGTGATAAGACAAACTATAGGCCCATCTCCTTGGCAACGGTGGTAGCAAAGGTGTTTGACAGTTTGCTTAATCGTCATCTAACTAAGAACATCACTCTGCACAGCGCACAGTTCGGCTTTAGGGCTGGACTGTCGACTGAAACAGCCATCTTGTGCCTTAAGCAAACTGTCCAATACTATGCTAGTAGAAAGACACCTATATATGCGTGCTTTCTAGATTTATCTAAAGCTTTCGACTTAGTCAATTATGATAAGCTATGGAGCAAGCTTGAAGGCACGTCTGTGGCTGATGAGTGCACCTCGTTATTAAAATACTGGTATCGAAACCAACTTAACCAGGTGAGATGGGCCTCAACTGTATCAGATGAGTACAAGCTCAATTGTGGTGTTAGGCAGGGCGGGTTATCATCCCCCATTTTGTTTAACCTATATATGGATCAGCTGATCGGAGAACTCAGCAGCATACATACAGGCTGTTTCATTGACGGAGTGTGTCTCAACAATATTAGTTACGCTGACGATATGGTGCTGCTGAGTCCGTCGATTAACGCGCTCAGGACGTTGGTTGCTACCTGTGAAAACTACGCAAGAGCTCATGGCCTGATATACAATAGCAAAAAGAGTGAAATCCTCATCTTTAAGGCTGGAAGGCACTGTCCAAGCGAAGTCCCCCCAATTCTGCTGGATGGGGTTGCTCTAAAAAGGGTAGTTAAATTTAAATATCTAGGACATATTATTACTCCAGACCTTAGAGATGATGAGGACATTGAAAGAGAGCGAAGGGCGTTGGCGGTAAGAGGCAACATGTTGGCCCGCAGGTTTGCCCGTTGCTCCAGGGAGGTAAAAATAACTTTATTCAGGGCATTTTGTCAATCTTTTTACTCCAGCAGCATGTGGGTCAACTACTCGCAGCGAGCCTATAATGTCCTTCGCGTTCAATATAACAATGCCTTTAGGGTGCTGTTGGGACTGCCGCGTCGTTGTAGTGCGTCGGGGATGTTCGCGGATGCGCACGTGGATGACTTTTATGCGATCAGGCGCAAGCGAGTAGCATCAATACTACAACGACTGCGTGCCAGTGACAATAGCATGCTAAAGGTGTTGGCTGAGCGCTATGACAGCCACATGTTAAAACATTGGGTGGCTATAGCGATAGGTGCAACCCTGTCTAGAAATAGGTAGGTTAAGTAAATGTGTAATTTTGTCTAATATTATTGCTAATCTTAAATGTGTGTGCGTATATTCCTTCTAACATAGTTTTTTAAGATATTACTAACAATCTATGGACTAATGTGGTCTGAAATAAATGATTTATTATTATTATTATTATATAACATCGCGCTACGACTAATAGGAGCGGAGCAGCGACGAGAAATGTTCCAAAAACGGGGGAAATTTACGCATACGAAGTTGCGCGGGACAGCTAGTCCTAAATAATCTATACTAATCTACTCGTATACTAATATTATAAAGCGGAAGAGTTTGTTTGTTTGTTTGTTTAAACGCGCTAATCTCAGGAACTACGGGTCCGATATGAAAAATTCTTTTTTCGTTGGATAGCCCATTTATCGAGGAAGGCTATAGGCTATATAACATCGCGCTACGACTAATAGGAGCGGAGCAGCGACGAGAAATGTTCCAAAAACGGGGGAAATTTACGCATACGAAGTTGCGCGGGACAGCTAGTCCTAAATAATCTATACTAATCTATACTAATAGATATTATAAAGCGGAAGAGTTTGTTTGTTTGTTTAAACGCGCTAATCTCAGGAGCTACTGGTCCGATTCGAAAAATTCTTCTTTCGTTGGATAGCCCATTTATCGAGGAAGGCTATAGGCTATATAACATCGCGCTATGACTAATGGGAGCGGAGAAGCGACGAGAAATGTTTTAAAAACGGGGAAAAATTACGCATACGAAGTTGCGCGGGACAGCTAGTAATATTATAAAGCTGAAGAGTTTCTTTGTTTGTTTGAACGCGATAATATCAGCAACGACTGGATCGAATTGAAAACTTCTTTTAGTGTTGGATAGCCCATTAAGCGAGGAAGGTTATAGGTTATAAAACATCACGCTATGACCAATAGGAGCGTAGCAGCAAAGAAAAATGTTGCAAAAACGGAGAAAATTTACGCAGACGAAGTTGCGCGGGTCAGCTAGTTACCAGATGAAATCGCTACTCGCTTTCTCGCCATTAGTTGGTGGGACAGGTGCCTAAGGAACACAGAATTAACAAGTGAATTAAACAAAAATAACCCTTATCACAATGCACTAAGACCTATTCAACCACACTTACCTACTTTATATTAAACCGACAACGTCGTCATAATGTTTGATAAACTACACAATGACATAGGAACATGTAGTGTTGAACAAACAAGAGTTTAAGTGGTTAGTCCGCTTGTATGAACGTTGGGACATGAGTAAGTGGAGTGTACACGGTAGGGACAACTTTAGGAAGTAAGTGCTTGAATACACTAATGTATTTCAGACAATAGAGTGAAGAAAATTTTTTTTTATGACTCGGAATATTTTTTTGAAGAGAAAGTTCGTCGTCGCGTTACAAGAAGGTTTTATAGTTATGTTTCTTGCCTAGGAATGTCCTATTCTATGAAACTAAGATTAAAAAAGTGTTTAGCGTTAAAAATAGAAAGATCTAACCTGTGATAGTAGTAGAAAAGATGCTGTGATCTTATCTAATGTTCGACGACGACGAGCAGTTCTTGTATAAATATACCAATAATCTCTCAAACGGCTTTAACGATTTTGATCAAATTTTTAATATTTAGAGTTTTGCTTCAGGATAAAAGTTCACTTAAAATGTTGATAAACTTTCGCGATTTGTACACATTATAGAATTATATATACTACAGTCTTAATCGCGTGAATAATTTAAGGTAAAATACCTTGTTTATTGCCCGACGTTTCAACCGTATTGCAACGGCCGTGGTCACGGTTAAGTCTAACCGTGACCACGGTCATTGCAATAAGGTCCGACAGTAGTATTTATAATTTTAAAAAGTTCACTTATTGATCACAACGCTGTTTCGTAAAAAAACACCGAGTGAAGCTCAGTTAACCCAACTAGTAAAGGTTTATAATAATCCAAAATTATAAAGAATTTCAGAAAAAATTAAACCCTAAAAAACATTTTTGAATTCCACGAAATTTTAGGTCTATAAATAAAAGAAACAACCCAGACAATAATAGTACAATAATACTTGCTTAATCAATGAGATAAAATCCCAAAGAGTACCATTTATCTTCCTGGGTGCGTAGAAATCGTATCTAGGCTAAAATTACCGCTGAGTTGGATGATAAACGATCTGTACTCTGTCATTACATAGCAACTTTATCTACTTAAAGTCTTTGTTTCGATTTGATAGCTGTAGTGTCGATTTGTCTATTAGTAGGGATTCTATTTCAGGGTCTTTTAAAAGGTAATTGGTAACCAGCTTTGCCCATAGAGTTATTATGGTGTGGGGAAGACATATACCTGATTGGAAATGTTTTACAAATAGAAATAGAGAACAAAAAGGGCAAGAGCATGTTGGACTATACTCAGTGCAGGGTTCCGCAGCCTTGAATCATCAGCAGAAGAGCGTAAGTTTTATTTATTTATTTATTTATTTATAACATTAAATACTTACGTATACCGTTACAGATCTTTCATCTTTCAGTTCATTGCACTTACGCGCTTTTGTTGAGAAACGAAGTTTTTATTAGGATACTCTCATAAACATAAATGATATGCTAATTGTGAAATTGTTTTGTTGTTGTCTTATTGTTAAACCTTTCAGCACTAGGCAATTATTTTTGTTAACATTTCGGCAGTTGTTAACCTTCTCAGTTCGTTAAACGTTAAAATAAAACATGTTTTCATTTTCATTTCGCTGCAAAATACCACACCATTTTAAACCCATATTTCAAATATTAAAGTCTAAACGCGCCATAAACAATATTAAACATTTTTTGCATTTTAAAACAATAAAAGTTATGCAGCGTTCACTTCCTATGAGTTCCAATCTACATGAGTTGTACGGCAGCCATTTTTATTAAAATTCTTCCGCGAGACAAGTCTTTTACATATAGCGGGGCTTTTGTCATTTATTTAATATACTAGCTTATGCCTTCGGCTCCTTTCTGTTGTATGGCTCACAATCATTCGTCGTTCGTTTTAGGGTGAATACAGGCATTGCGAAGTGTATGTCTCGCAATTTCTGTATTCACCTTAAGATCGTTATGAAAGTCATTAAACTCTCTTTGACAGGAACGTCCTGAGAATGGTTCATTGCATCTACAGGCTTCAAATAACGGAAAACATGTGGTAGTAACGTATAAGTAGTACAAACCACAGCGTAGACTTCAGATACTCATGAGTAAGCGAAAGGTATAGCATTGAGCTGTAAATTATATTAAGCCTAAGCCGCTGGTATTAGAAACTGAACATTTTGGCAGTCACGCCTTTTATATTAAAGGCATCCTCTAAGAAAGATTGTATGAAAATTTGTCCCCTAAATGGGTAAAATAAGGGTTGCGAATTTGTAAACAACTCCGACATTTATGTAGTTAGATCTGTAAAAACTTGTATTTAACTTTCTGATCATAAAGAAGTACGTGTTTCAGCGTTTTAGACTAATTAACCCTAAGAGCAATAGCGTAAATCTCACGAATTCCATAACACTTCTATACAGATTATCGTATCAACTACGATAGCCGTTGTGTTACGTCAACGCTGACTTATCGTTAAGCGTCAATGTGTTATGATATCTGGGGTGGATAGACAAGGTGCATTCGTTCCGTGTCGAATTCGATAATATCTGATTCTATTCGTTCGCAACAAAATAAAAATTCCTATAAAAATTACTTCAATATTCGGCCTGCGACATCATAATTTGTTAAAATGCTCTCTGTAATGAAGCAATAACAAAAGCCGTGATAGTTCTTTAACTACCGACTAGATGGCGCATGCGAGGGCCCAAACTCGCGAGCATCAAGGGATAGAGAAATTTGAAGTCTATTATCATAGTCCAGATAGGTGGTTCGCTTCTGGCCCCGGTTTGGCTACGGAAGTCTCGGGTTCGATTCCTGGGTCTGGACTTCAAATTTTTCTATCTTTCAAAAATGCAATTATTGTGTTTGTAAAATAAAAAAATATCTTCACCGCAAACGCCAAATTCTATACTATAATTATTTTCCATTATCGACATCGCTTTTCGAATGTAACTTGTCTAGACCCCCTGGATACAGATTTTTCTCTGGAATAGAGAATTGGCTCCGGGTATATTTTATTATATTGTTAAACTATATGGCAGTAATATTTTGATATGAACCAGAATCAACGACTAAAAGTTTCTTGTCTTTACAAAAACATTACCGGTCAAGGCTCATATTTAGACCAATAAGCCCTTAACCATTAGCCCATAACCATTGCTTACTTACATTTGTTTAATATATACTTTTTAACTTAATTTGGAAATATTATATTTTCACATGTTGTAAAAATCATGGATATTAAACGGTTACTTAAAACATTTTGTAACAATACTGTAAACAATGCTACTTAAAATTACCGCAATAACGTGGCAAAAACACATCACGCATATACCTCTTACTTAAAAAATATAGTTGTAGAAGTCCATATAAATATTACTTGGTTAAATTATTTGGTTATTGAATACATTAAAGGTTCATTTCCGTGCATCGCGACCGATCGCGAGCCGCTCGCGGCTTACGACAAGCGGCTGAGGTAAGTGACAGACGCGCGCGGCCGACGACTGTCGTAGGCTGCGCGCGCACTGTGAATATTGTCGCATCGGCCGCGAGCGTCAGCCGCTTGTCGTAAGCCGCGAGCGGCTCGCGATCGGCCGCGATGCTCGGAAATGAACCTTTACTGCAATAACTCCGCAAGTTCTATTAGTGTAATATTTATTTTATTTTATGCGTCTAGGTTGTCAATTTATTCACTCATTGAAAGATACTCAACAAAAACAGTAAATCATGTCTCCTGTAAAATATGGAATTTTACGATTACCAGTTTATTGCACGGGGGCGTCATTATGTACAGCTAAATATATTGTGTGTACTTAGGACTAAAGTTAGGGTAAGTAGGGATAAAGAGTTTTGTAATTTTGGGCTTTCAAGGATGAGAGTGAGTTAATATATTTTGTAGATCATGTTTGAACATCACGGTTGTACTGCAAACTCATTTGTTTTATTAAATACTAGCTGTGCCCGCGACTTAGTTCGCGTGAAAGTCGACCCGACTTTCACGTTTCACGTTTAAATTAAGTTAGTTTATATTACGAAATAACTTCTGTGTAAATATGTTGCAAACAGTCCTGTCGAATGCTCACCAGCCGCGATATGATTCAGCAGCGGAGAATCTTCATATACTCATTTATTGATGGCTGCAAAACCCAAAAGCTTTGTGAAAATAAATAAGTACCAAATACAGACTCTTTAGGTATTTACTGTGTTTTAGACAGTTAGTTTGGTGTTGGTCGATGTTGAATCATTTATTATCGTTGAATTGATGTACACTATCCTCAACCATAACTCCAGAAAATGATCATAGATGCACCTCTGTGATGTGTGGTCAAACAAATGGACAGACAGACAAACATTTGTGATAATGATAGCAATGTGTTTCTTTTAAATACTATTTTAAACTTATTTTACTAAATATAGAACATTATTGAATACAACGCCATCTACTTTACAAAAGCAGTTAAGTTTCTTCTAATACATAATGTTTTTTTATTAATTTAGGCAAAATGGTATTTAGTACATTAAAACCATAATTAAATAGGACAATGTTGCCACTCAGCATAAAACGAATCCATCAATGCTTTCAATAGATAAAAAACTTACTTTACGAATAAACCTCTTTTACAACCGAGACTATATAAGTCTGAACATCGTCAACTTTGAACTCCAATAAAAGTGATAGGTCTCAAATTGGCTGCCATTTTGTAAGGTGTCGACTACTCGCGGTTTCTCAAGATTTATCGCAAGGTAATGTACCGAAGTGAGAGACGGGAAACGTTTTGAAATTGAAATATCTATTCGATTTTTATCACCAATTGCTTATTTTTACTGCAGTTTTTAGGGTTCTGTAGCCAAAATGGTAAATACAGAACCAATATAGTTTCGGCATGTCCATCCGTATGTCACAGGTATTTTACTCTAAAATTTAGAGTATAGGGGTCTTGTACTAGCTTCTACTTAGTTTGATAGTTAAATAACTAAAATAAATATTTTTAGGGGGCACTTCACTTTTTTTTTTCAGCAAACATGCTTGCATATTTTCAGCTACCTGTGGCACATCATTCGATGGGTCTTTTAAAAACATTCTAAAGTTACTAAGATTTTTTTTTTATTGTGTAAATATATTTTTTAATAACTGCTTTGAAACTTGCAAAAAATGTGTATCTTCCCCGTTATCTTTTAAACCATTTAAGTAAGAAAATATTTAACTTAATAAATACTTTTAACTAAAATTATTTTATGCACTATCAGGTATACCGTTTTTGAGTTATTGCCGAAAAACTGCTCTTCTCAACAGAAGGACGTAAATGCCATGAAGGTGCATTTATGCTGTTTTGCTGGTGCACTTTTTCAGATCGTATTTTTTCATATGTCCTACACTGAGCATGTACCAACATGCTCTTGTCCGGTTTTTTTTTTCACTCTATGTTTGTATGTGTTTTCATTATACTGTTATGGCGATAAAACTCATCAGAGACTCGTCAAGTACGCATATAGGCGTAGATATTATAGTGTTCTAGTGTATGCGCAAACACGAGTGCACTATCGATTTCGTTATTCTTATATCCTGAAAGGACAGAAATCCGACAGAACTGGAGAGATTAAGCGCGAGACCCTAACGTGCTTTCTGATGTAGAAAACTCATCTGTAGACTAACAGTGGTAACTTTGCTTAACCAACCACATAATTAACTAAATTTACGCAGACGAAGTTGCGCGGGTCAGCTAGTAAAATTATATTTACATTTTATGTTTAGCTCTCTCTATAAAAGGCGCTAAGTTTGTAAATTATCCTTAAATATAACATCTGTATGTACAGTGTTCAATTAGTTCCAAAAACTTATTTGATTTTAATTTTTGGTTAGATCTGTGCGACGACGGTTTTCATTTCACATGAATAGATGTAAACCTGTTTTTAATAAATGAAAATGTTTGGTTTATGCTCTCAACATTTTTCATCATTTAATATACCTAATCTAGCTATCACATAAATCATATTCATACTAGTATAACGAATATTCCAATTCACTACGAGTATTGAGCCATTAATTGACAAATAAAAAATGTTAGCAATTTCCAGGAATATTTACGAACCAATAATTGTTTTCATACACGCCATTTGTATTTACATATTTTTGGTAGTATCTACTATTTACTTTTATACAAGGTTATTTTTCGTATAACGCAAAGAACAGACACCCTAACAATTTTTCACTTCAAGAAATCATATAAAAAAAAAAAAAATGAAAATATTGAACTCTTGCAGAGTTATAAACCATTAAAGATGTACTTATTATGTTGTTCGTAGTACCATGCTAATTGGGTATTTGACTACTATCAAAATACAATATTTTAAAATAACCAGGTAAAAATAAGTCATGAAGTGTTCTAAAAAATATGTTGATTTATTAATTTATTGTGTTACTTAATTTATAATCATAAAGAGAAACACTGAAAGTAAATAATTTGACCATAGAAACGTGACGTCATATGCTAGCATTCCATACTAATTTGCACAGAGCGGCTCGTTTTTCTGACGTTTCTTAAAGAGAGGCTGATTTGACTTTAGTCAAATACCCTATTGCGTTGCGTAGTAATTTATCCATGGTTATTATTAAAAATAAGTAAACGATTACATTTCTCATCATACTGTGAATAATATTTAGACTGTTAATATAATTAATTTATAGTGAAATTAATTATTTAATTGTAAAATATAATATGGTCCAAAAACTATCCATTAGACTTTGTTACTGATTCTGAGCAAACTAGTTTCAGATTTGCACTATACCAAGGATAACTTTGTATATTTCAACTATTGTATACTGTATATCGTACTTTGAAATCAATCGACAAACTTTATACTATATAACTAACTAAACCTGATATGAAACCTCCATGTGTAATAGTGAAAGCTTTTCTTTGAAATAATATTCCAATGTTTAAATTCTCTATATAATACATAAACACAACATAACCCAATCTACAACCTACACATAAGAAACGGCTTAAATACAAACATATATTAAAAAGTACAAAACATTTTTAAAAAAGACTAAACATCGTCAGAAGTAAATTAATGTGAGGCTCTCAGAGTTGAAAAAAAACTTCATTCAGACGCTTTCACGGATAACCCAGTTCTGCAGAAGTGCATACACTCACGTACTACATACCGCGCTTAGGATTGTCAGCTCTGAAAAATAGGCTTTCAAATATATTGTGGGACTATTAAATAAAATCGGTATTGTGTTTCAAAAATAGCGGGTAAGTGGGGTATGCTTATATCAGTACATTTACAATTTATATTAACATTTTTTTTTGGTTTATATTCAAGGTTTTTTGACAAATAGGGAAACATCGATAAATAATACGTAAAATGTGGATCTATAAAACTGTTCTAGCATTTGTCCTGGGATTTAATTTTGAATGGAGTGGGCGTGTGTCCTACTGCTACGCAAGATGTCGTGGGTTCCATTCCCACACGGGACATCACTTTGTGTGATCCACAAATTGTTGTTTCTAGTCTGGGTGTACTTTGTGTTCGTGACTTGTATGTTTGTAAAGTACCCCGCGACACAGGCCTTGTACTCTACTGCGGGAGCCGTCTTTTATATAAAAAAAACTAACATTAAAACTAGATTGTTTTTTTAGCAATCATACTAAATTTGGAATTAAATATGATTGCTAAAAAACCCCAAAGAATATACGTAATTTTCTAATTACACAATTTGATACTCTTAGGTTAAAAACGAACAAGGTTTAGGAGATATGTCTCTTAAAACAAAAAACATTAAAATAAAAAATATAATCCTAGCATAAATATTAGTCGTCGAAGAATTCCTCCCCATCAATGCACTTATAATTCTACTAGCTTTCGCCCGTGGCTTCGCCCGCGTGGATGTCGGTTATCGCGATTAAAACTATCCTATGTCCTTCCCCGGGACTCAAACTATCTCCATGCCAAATTTCATCTAAATCGGTTTAGCTGTTTGAGCGTGAAAGCGTAACAGACAGACAGACAGAGTTACTTTCACATTTATAATATTAGTATGGATTATAATAATATAAATAATTCTTCCGTACTTGTGTATGTCACTGAAGTCCTCCTAAACGGCCGGTCTGTTTTTTTTTTGTGTGTTTTCCAGTTGATTCGAGGATGGTTTAGATTCACAAATAGACCCGATTCACAGAAAAAGAAGCGGTACGAAGTTCGTCGGAACAGCTAGTTATATACAGATTCAAATTAAGGAACCCTTTTAAAAATTTGGTTTAAAAAAGAGAGAGTCGTTACAAAAATTCGGACAAAGCGCTGGGGTAAGTTGGTTCTTGTGGCAGCCCTAGTCCGGGCGGCGCGGCGCGGCGCAGCTACACTCGTTTGTCGAGTTTTGCCAAAGGTCTATTTACATTTGGTCTTGTTAGCTCCGGTTTTCTCAAACTTTCCGTATGAGTGTCAAAGCGGAAATGAAAAGCGGATTTGGGGTCGTTTGACAAAGGTGTTCCACAATGTAAAATATATGTCATATGTGTGTGGTTACACTGGGATAAAAATTATAGCTTTTAAAAAGCTAAAACACACGCTTATATATTTAAAAAGAAATTTAAATAATAAAAATAATTTAGTTTAGTTCAGCGCTTTTAGGTTGACTTTTCAGTGCATAAAGCGCTCAACGCTTATTACATTTTTTATTTAAGTTTTTTTTTTATATATAAGCGTGTTATGTGGCTTTTTTAAAAGCTAAAATTTTCTGTCTTTTTTTCTTTTTGTCATTCAAACTACATTCACATGCAAAATGTCATTACGATACGATAATTAGAAGTCGGTGAAAATTAACTTCCAAGATTTCACGACATTGTTAGTTACATATTTAGTAAGATTGTTACAAGTGAAGATAAGATGTTTTAAAGCATCCTTAGATAGGTATAAAAATCCAGATGTGTGTGTATTTTCTCCTTCCGACAATTCATATAATATTCAACCTTAAGTACATAAAATAAATAATGTTCAACTCTTACACACAAATTAACAATTTATGGTCACTTTTCATAGCTGCTGCTATTGTTACAAATCTTTTATTTTCACGTTTAAATGTTTTAGAAAAATAATAGGTTCTTGCAAGAGAGACTTGATAGCTTAATTAATAGAGAAATAGAAATGGAAAACCCATGGTCAAAGGTTTAATCTCGCTAAGTTTAGTGTACTAATTTAAACTCAGTTGTATTTTGTGTCAGTATTATTAAATAAACCTTGACCATGAATTCAATCTATGTATTTAGAGTCCATTGATTTAGTTCTATCCCATTTTGTGATTAAATTACCCCCAACTGTAGTAGTGAGGCAATAGACGAAAGTAAAAAGCCTTTTCAATAAAAGTAACAACATCATCATTATAAATACTAACACAATTCACTCAAGGTTGTACTTTATTGATTGCAAACTGGCAAATTTTATATTGCGCAATGTGGGGCAACATTTTGCCCTATAGGGAGGTCGAGAGCCATTTGATTCAACCTCAGAAGATAGATACAGATTCTCGACATCATGGAATCATGTAATCAACAAATGTTATCATAATTATGAACAATGGGCTAGATTAGTAAGAAAAACCTAAAAAAGAGACTGTGCTAAGACCACATTAGGTGCAATTTTATCGAAACGGACATAAATAAAACGAATAGGTCTTTAAATATTTGACGAGATCAAATCCCAATATAACAAACATTTCTGATGTTGTGTATTACCGCAACTTATATTCAGTAGCTATATTACGAGGGGTATTTATCACTTATGACCGCAAACCTGTACTGTAAGGGGTAAGTTAACCGTTACAATTAGGTAGGTATGTAGATAGATGGCTGGCCGTTTTCTACAACTGTTGCGGACTTACAAAGAATAAAATCATATAACCCTAATTTTAATTTCGATCGAATCTCGGGTTCGAATCCCACCCACTTCTGACGTGAACCCACTCCTTTTTTTTTTTTTTTTGTTTTGTCGGGAAAAATTCCTGACGAACACCTCCACCATCCGGGGAAGACGGTGGAGGTAGTGTGGGGTTTGCACCCACTAAAAAACCCGCCGTGTATCTCCCGCCACCTTCACGAACGGGCCGCCGGAATTTGTTATGCCGTCGGCGGCCCACCCAGTGGCAATGCCCGGACGCGATGTTGTTGCGTTCCGGGCATTTCACACCTACGCGACCCCTGGATACACACAGGGTGCCGCGCCTCCACGGAAGGCCGCGGGCGAGGCAGATTACCCCGTACGCCCGCCCGCAGCCCCACCTAAGGCGGCATCAGGCGCAGATATGCGCGCCGACGCCGCCCGGTTCGCCGGCGACGGAGCGGATCCGCCAGGGAGCTACGTGAACCCACTCCTAACACAAGCTATTGAGCTTAGTTGGAGGGTTAATTTGGATTCTTGACAGGATTGCTAGTGACGTAGCAATAGGTTAAGCTGAAGAAAAGAAAAAGGCAATAAAAACTCGCGAATTTCAAATAAAAAAATATTATTGAACCTGTAACATTTTATTTCTATCATTGGTTCTATCGCTGAATCATTCGTATACTCTATAATCACCATGCTCGTAATTACCCCACCAACTTTACCCCAATTTGACATTGCCCCTTTTTTCGTAGCAACAAATAAGTTTCGTAGCGCACCGAAACTAACCGTAGCACATAGCTACGGTATTCGTAGCACGCTTGCAAAGTTAAGGTTTCGCGTCAGTGATCGGTGTTAGAACGTGTGTTTAATACATGATTAATGAAATTGTTTCAGTAAATATTGTTAGATAGTTCTTACACGTGTATTCGCTTGAGTTGCGATATATAATGAGATGGTTATTTTTTGGATAAATGCTGATATTTTGACAATTGCTATTGGTAAGCCATGAACGTTATTATCAAAAGGGAGTGGATAAATCAAAATCATGATTTAAGCCATAGTCTGTTTGGTTGGTTACCATAGTGTCAGTTATTCTTCTGTGAAATAGTGATTTTAATACATCACTGTGTGTTGGTTGAAGGGCACTGTAACAAGTGTAATTTCTGGGCAAATAAGACTTCGAACTAAGCTAATATCTAATCCATATATGTTAAAACTGGAAATTGAACCCACAAGCACCACAAGCATAGACGTATCCAAGGGAGGGGGGATTTGTGAGATATACCCCCCCCCCCAATTTTAAAAAGGTAGGTACACAGTTTCCATTTGGTCGGTGTTTAGTAAATTGTGCCACCCAACCAGGCCCCACCCCTCCCCTCCTCAAATTACGAAATACGGCATCTATGGCGTGAGTACGCCCATGCCACAAGGCAGCCAATAACTTTACTTTATTCCGCAGTCAAGTAAAACTCCACTCAACAATTCTCATTGGAATATTTTAGCAGATGTTGTAAGTTTTATTATAACAGTTTGTTTGCAAAAAGTTTGATACTAACTAATGAGTGTAATGGAATAGTGAATTGAGATATTTTAGGAAATTATTACATTGGACGACTACGGTACTCTAAAAGTAGAAAGTTTATACAGTATTAACTAAGCAGAGCTTGTACTATGGAAACCAGACAACTGATAAACATACTTATATATTTCTAAATACATACAATTATAGATAAATAACACCCAGACACAGAATAAACCATCGTGCTCATCACATCAAGTTTTATCCTGGGTGGGGATCGAACTCACGACCTCTTGCGTAGCAGTCGGATACAGCCCCCACTGCGCCACAGAGGCAGTCGAAATCATTGAGCAGGCTGTCATCGAAAGTATGTTATTGGTACATATGTCGATAGGTGGCAATTTTAACATATCGTTTTGGCACAGGTTTTGATTTTTAGGCTTTTATTTCTCGTACGTTTTATATGGGAACACAAGTCTGTTGCGAAAGAATCGTTACTCGACAAATTGAGTTCATTGATTTTGTCAATGATTGACTCAAATTTTGAACGTCTTAGACTCAATCAAAAACTTTTCATTAGAACAATATTCGAAATTTGAAGCTACATTTTAAGATAATTCAGAAATTTGATTTACTTTTTAGAAAATGCCGAGCGGAAAATATTTCTGTCCCAACTAGCTGTAGCTCGTGACTTCGTTCACGTGGAAATTTTACGAGAGCAAAGAATAAGCAGATATGTTCTTGATGTGATATCTGCTTTTTCTTTGAAAGTATTTTTTAATAAACAGCACAATCCTCTTACAACTTAACGCTTAATTAATTCCTCAAATAAATCCATTTCAGTGAACAACACAAAGAAACGAAATAAATCGCATTACATATAACGCTTTATTCTTTGTTCCTCCATTAGATAACAATTCTTTCCACATTTTATATTAAATTCCGATCATTCGATACAGTATGAAATGATAAAAATTCTTCGCACTTTTCCGGAATCCGACAATCGAATTCTTAAGACTTGACAGATGTTCTAAGATATCTGGAGTCTTATGCTATCGGATATGTAAAAAATACTTTAGGGATCGATACCTGTAAGTGCCTATTGATCTACCTGTTGCCAAAATCTGTGTACCGCCTGACAAGGGCGTAACGGGAGTAACCACGATTATTTTGAGAAATATAGATTTTTGAGATATTGGTCGAAGTTCCGACTGGCCTGTTGGTACTGCTACGCCAGAGATGGTAAGTTTGGTTCCCACCCAGGATAAAACTTTGTATGATAACACGATTACCTACCCTGTGTTCTGAGTGTGGGAAGACCCATGTTGCGTAAGTAAATTGATTTGATTTGACTTTTGTAAGTAAAGATTAGTTACAAGTACTTTGGCCAATATTTAAGCACATATAGTTTTTACCTTTGTTGTAAGTAGATGCTCCTACTATATTGTACCCACTAAGGCTGATTTTGCTTTATCTCATGTTTCAACTTTTTGATACAATTTGCACCAATCCTTTAACATGGTCTATAGTATATTAGTCGCAGCACTTTACCCCTATATTAAGTTTATAAACATTTAAACATTGTGAAATTGGCAATTTGAAAAGAGTGGCCGCGATTTTTTATTGCCAGGTTCTTTTCTCCGGCTTTACCTATTGTTTGCGAACTTGGCATTACATGTGCATGTAGAATCCCGACGTATCACAAGAGTTCTTTTGCATCCTAAGTGAATAAAGAATTTTGAATTTTAAAGAACTGCACAAAACGCGACATGGTGTCTTTTTAACCCCACTAAATGGGAGAATCTAGCTCATAACCGTAACAAATGGAGAAAATCTCTGGCTGAAGGATGCAAAACCCATGATTGGTACTGGTTCCAGACCCGACAAACGGGAAAAGAGACACAGGAGTACCAGGGGCACTTCACCAACTCCTCCACCAAACCCTCAGTTCAGGTGCCTTTCGGCAGACTATGCTGTATCCCGCATTGGACTTTACAGTCACACTAAAGCCTGCCATACGGATGATGCTTATATTATCTATTTAAGATG
Source organism: Herminia tarsipennalis (assembly GCA_945859575.2). Lineage (NCBI taxonomy): Eukaryota > Metazoa > Arthropoda > Insecta > Lepidoptera > Erebidae > Herminia > Herminia tarsipennalis. Next base: position 1,957,502 of record OX243843.2, on the reverse strand, counting down.
CGTAGGCCTTATGATGTGCTGAGTGTAATTTATCTATTATATGTAAGTTTGTTTATCAGTTTTATTGTAGGTTGCATAATGCAGACTGTATTAGAGATATTTATTAAGAAATTTATTTATCCTCGTCCGTGTCAATTAATAGAAGACATAGAACTCAAGATTCGTTCGAAACAGCGTTTTTTTACGCGCGTCAAAAATCGGCCTCTCTATGTAATTATGTGATCTATCCCCAACGCCTAACGTTGAAAATACGATACTGCGCGTCGTGTAGCCGTGTGAACGTGTGCTAGGCATTGCATTTGTTCGATTCGAGCGTTTTTTTAACGCGAGTTAATAATACAGTTGTGCGGATGAGGCCTTAACAATCCAACTTTCAATAGGTACTTATCGTTTAACGTACATTCAACAGCCTAAAACTTTCGCCCTTGTTCCATGTTACAATATAATACTGTCCAAGTTTCCTGCTCCTAATCTATACTGTTTGTTTGTTTGTTTGAACGCGGTAATCTCAGGAACTGCTGATCCGACTTTACAGACAACCATTTTTTTTAGAAAACGGTCATCCATTTTTTGTCCGACAGTGCGTTGCTTAACTTCGCTGATCTCTCGTTCTGTTTAGTTGCCACGGACTCTTAAATAAGTATTTACCATGTCAGTAATATTTATTGTAATTTTGGGTGGCCCCAAATACGGTCAGCTCCTATTAAAGTAAAATTGCAATCAACAAAATAAAGTCCTGTTAACAGTCCACTTCGCATGAATTTTACAGATAAATAATAATTATATGCGAAGTTTTAATGGACATCGGAAATGCATTTAACGTCAAAAGATATATTCACTTACTGTGCACATTTTATCCAGATTAAATATCCGTACGTAATGAGAATGGAAATATTTTCATTAATATACTATTTATCATCATAAATTATTTGCATAATTGATTATTATAAATCTTTTGTCTATTATTTACAAAGTTCGTACCTTAAAAATCCCAGAACACTTGAAATAAAAAATGATTAAATTATGTACCTCTTTGATTGATTGATCTTTTCAATTATCCTAAAAATAGCGAATAAATCTGTGTATATATGTATAATAATAATAATAACAATAGGGTGGTGGAATCCGTGGGAATACAGCTTCCGGATTCCACTCAACTTCGATGACTCTCCGGGACTGACACCTACAAATACTTAGGTATGTCGCAGGCTTTGGGCATTAATAATGCGGATATGAAACAAGCGTTGCAAGAGCGCTTCTTCGGCCGTCTTAAAAAAGTTCTTATCAGTCTTCTTTCAGGCGGCAACAAGGTGCGCGCCTGCAACGGTTGGGTCATGCCGCTCTTAATGTACTCCTTCGGCATACTAAAGTGGACTCAGACCGAATTGGACGCCTTGGATTGGAGAGTCCGGTCACTGTTGACTGCATCTCGAATGCACCATCCGCGCTCGTCAGTGATGAGGTTGTATATCCCGCGGAAGTGTGGGGGTCGTGGTTTCCTAAATGCCAAAGCCCTCCACAACCGCGAGGTATGCAACCTCAGGGAATATTTCCTTCACGTGGACGCTGATATGCACCGAGATGTAGTTGCTGTGGACAACGGGCTCACCCCGCTTGTTCTGGCAAAAGAGAACTGGCGCAACCGCCGGGAAATATGGAAGGGTAAAGAACTGCATGGACGCTTCTATCGGGCCTTAAATGGACCGGATGTAGACACATTATCATCTGTGTCCTGGCTACGGTTTGGTGACCTATTTGGGGAAACCGAGGGTTTTGTTTTTGCGATTATGGATGCGACGGTTGACATCTGTCGGGCATGCCATCATCCCGGAGAATCCCTCAGACATATCTCTGGTTGTTCTCGTCTTGCTAACGGCGAGTATTTGCCATTTAACCAAGTAGCCAGAATTGTCCATCAGCAACTTGCCCTGAAATATTACCTTGTGGAAACAGAGGTACCATATTACAGGTATGCACCCGACCCTGTTCTCGAAAATGGTCGTGCCACATTGTACTGTACTATCATCACTGACAGGACTATTGTCGCCCATAAGCCTGACATAGTGATGATAGATCGATTAGAGCGCCGCGCAATGATTGTTGACATCACCATCCCGCATGACAATAATCTCGTGAAGACAGAAAAAAATATTTGGACTTAGCCCGCGAGATTGTTGATATGTGGGATGAGGATTCAGCAGTCATTGTGCCGATAGTTGTATCAGTCCACGGACTTGTGGCGAAGAGCCTGGACCAACATCTACAGAGGCTCGCGTTGGGTAGCTGGGTCAAGGGCCTGATGCAGAAGGCCGTACTCCTTGACACGGCACGTATAGTGAGGAGATTCCTCTCCCTGAAGCCCTAACCACCGGTGGCTTGATCCCTGTACCCGACGCCGGTGGGTTTGCAATTTTTTATACATAAATATTTAATAGTGTAAAAAATTAGAAAAATGATAAATAAAGGGAATAATAATAATATCTTGGGACAACTCACACAACGCTATCTGATCCCAAACTAAGCGAAGCTTGTACTATGGAAACCAACTGATAAACATATTTATATATTTCTAAATACATACATATTATAGATAAATAACACCCAGACACAGAATAAACCATCGTGCTCATCACACAAAGTTTTATCCTGGGTGGGGATCGAACCCACGACCTCTGGCGTAGCAGTCGGAAACACTCCCACCGCGCCACAGAGGCAGTCATTATCTTTATTATCTCATGTCTTACAAACCACTGAACGGATTTATACAGTTAAGACGTCGTTAGATTCGTCTTGATCGCCCAAGTGTTTATAGTTATGTGACAATTGAAAAAATTAAACATGTTGACTGTGAAATGTCAAAATAAAGAGGTGTGAACAAAAAAGTGGTTTCGAATACTGCGATATGGGTATCAAATTAAATGACTTCTCTTAAGCATTTCAAAAAGATATAACATGAATATGACTGTGATACTAAAAAGTTAGTAAGCAACCATTACTTTTTCAATTTTTAATACTTGACAATAGCTGTGATAAAAGTTATTTGTTACATTCTACAACCACTCAAAAGTATTAAATGAAAAAAAAAAAAAAAAAAAATAATCTCGATGAACTTAGTAAAGTGCCTCCAACTGCATGAAATTATTATGTAGGGGATCTTGTTTCCATCTTTTTTGTGCTCGCGGGTTTTTGTTTTTTTTATTTACTATTGGTTATATTCAATCGTCTTAGACTTTTCACGATTGTCTTACTACAAAATATATAACGTAAATTATGTTTAATATCCCCGGTGCCATTGCTCTCGATAATATAAAAAAAATATCTTTACAATTTCATACATTATAATCAGTAGGTATGACTCTTTAGCCGGCACGGTCCGTATAATCCCAGCTTATATACGGACTGCGGTAATATCTTAAAGCACTTTCTTTATTATTTATGTCCGGGTATAAAATGTGTTTACATTTTTCATATTGAGATACGACAGAATGGCTTACATCGTTATATAGAAGATGTTTTGTTTATCAGGATGAATGGGAAGTTAGTTTTAATACTTGTCGCAAAATTAATGGTGGCATAAATGTAAAGCCTATGTGAGTGTCTGTGATTACCTCTTAGATTAGAGATCGTATTTATTAATAGAAAGCTAATTTCTTTGCGATGGTTCTAAGATACGTTTAATTTTTTAGGGTTCCCTTGCCAAAATGGTAAAAAATGAACCCTTGTAGTGTCGTCATGTCCGTCTGTCTGTCCGTCTGTCCGTATGTCACAGGGATTTTACTCAAAGACTACTTAATTAATATTGTGTAAAGGTGTCTTGTAGTAGCCGCTACTTAGTTTTATAGCTAAATAATAAATACTACTCCATAGGTAGATGTAACAGAAGTTAAAGTTTTTGATAAACTTTTTTGATTGAGTAAATATATTTTTGGAAATAATCGCTTCGAAAGTTGCATAAATTGTGACCCCCCCAGCGGGGGTAAATACTCGCGTTATCGCTACCATGATGCAAGTAACTGCTCACTTAATAGTACGAACTTACGACTATTACATAAAAAACATCCATACAGGAGATTAAAAAAAAAACTGAGCAAGAGCATGCTCAGTGTAGGGTTTCGCAGCATTAAATAATTGCATCAGCAGAAGAACGTATATTCATGGCACTTACGTTCTTTTGTTGAGAAGCGCAGCTTTTCGCCAATAACTCAAAGGCAATTTATCCGATCGTGTTGAAAATAAGTTTAGTTGAAACTATTTATTAACGTTTGTATTTTTTAGCCATGCGGGTTAAAAGATAAAGGACACAATTGTTTTAAACTCTCCAAGTGAACATTTTCCAAAATATTCACATAATCAAAAAATGTTATTCATTTTTTTTTAAAGATCTGACAAATGATATGCCACGCGTAGATGTTTGCTGTAAAAAAATCAGCTTCGGTTACATATATAAAGTGCCCCCCCTAAAATATTTATTTTTATTGTTTAACTATCGAACTAAGTAGCGGTTATATTACACCTATAATCCAAATTCCGTTTATATACATTGTGTAGTTTTTGAGTAAAATGCCTGTGATATACGAACAGACAGACAGACGAACATGACGAAACTATAAGAGTTCCATTTTGCCATTTTCGCTACCGAACCCTAAAAATGTACTACATATATCTTTGATAAAAGGGCTATCCAACAGTGAAAGAGTTTTTTAATTCTGAATTTTGTAATTCCTGAGATTACAGAGTTCAAACAAACAAACTCTTCAGCTTTATAATATTAGTATAGATAACACATTTTTTTCATCCAAAACTCGCGGCAATTTTATAATTTATATATTTTTTCATTATTCCCCAGCGAATATAAATATTAATATCATAAAATCCATTAATAAATGTCATCGTCCAAATTATGTAATTTGCAAAATTGAATCATATTAAAATTGTCACGTCAGACGTCGGGCAACCATTGCTTCCGTATTCCCCATGGCTAAACTCCGTGGCTGTGTATATCAAATTTATTAAACTTATATTCGATTTATGGTGATGACTAGTCAGAATTATACGTTAGGTTGTGGCTGTGAATGCTTTCGTAAATGGGATTAATATTATATTAGTAGTGTTTTATAATTTTATGGTAGTATCTACCGGTTTATGTATGGGTGTATATTGCTTTTATAACTAACTAATGTTTGCTTGAAATGTTGCTTTTATGAATAAAGGAGTTTTTGTTTTATGCCTACCACTAAATGAAGAGACGTGAGCCTGATGATGTCAGCTATCAGTGCCATCCAAATCTTTGTTCGGCAAAGAAAAAATATTTATTGTCTTTACACTGTTTCACTTAACTAGATTCCACATGAAACGCCTTTTATGCAAGGAATTGCTTGTAGTAGGAGATTCCGCTCTTCTATTATCAGTAATTCATAAACATGTGCAATTTTATATTACTAAATATTTAGTGTGAATTAACATAAAGACTTAAATATATTATAAGAACAATAATAAAGAGAATGCTTCCTAGTTTTAATTAAATATGTGTGTGCGAAAGATCTGAATGTCACCGCGCTCCTAATATGAGACACTTTCGTAAGTCTTATTTGTCCAGCAATTACTCTAGCTACAGCGCCCTTTAACCGAGGCACAGTGGTATGTTATAATCGCTTTGGTTTTCTTTTTGGACTTGATTGTATGTATATATTATACATATATTATGCTACAAGCCAGATCCAACCAGTCGAGCTAAACTCCTAAGTGTCGAATTTTGTTGTTGTTGATCACAGATCTATGCCATCTAACTACAATACAGCCAAATATATTACTAAGTTTTACCGCGTTCTTTAATGCTGTTTAATCTATACTTATATTTTAAAGCTAAAGAGTTTGTTTGTTTGTTAGAACGCGATAATATCAGGATCTACTGGTTCGAATTAAAAAAATATATTTTACTGTTGGATAGCTTATTTATCGAGAAAGGCTATAGCCTATATAACATCACGCTACAACCAATAGGAGCGGAGCAGCAATGAAAAATGTTGCAGGCGAATTTGCGTGAGTCAGCTAGTGTGCCATATAATTCGGAACAGTTTCATAAATTGAAACATTCCAGGCCCACAACGATTTTCTAGTTTTTTGGATATTTTCTAAACTACTTTATCTATATGAATAAAACTATTAACTGGCCCACAACGATTTTCTAGTTTTTTGGATATTTTCTAAACTACTTTATCTATATGAATAAAACTATTAACTGGCCCACAACGATTTTCTAGTTTTTTGGATATTTTCTAAACTACTTTATCTATATGAATAAAACTATTAACTGGCCCACAACGATTTTCTAGTTTTTTGGATATTTTCTAAACTACTTTATCTATATGAATAAAACTATTAACTACGACTGTAAAGAACTACTATCTAGCCGGACAGCTGTCCGGACGGATATTCAATTACCTACCAGCACTCGTAACTCTAACTTTGTTACGCCACTGCTAAGATTTGTCTTATTTAATCTGTGCTCAAGGAAAAATGTGTAGTAGTAAAGGTACCTATTTTTTACTACTTCTTGCAGATTAAATAAATATCTTGGGACAACTTAAACACGACCATCTGGTCTCAAACTAGGCATAGCCTATATTACAGCCGCCGGCAACTGATAAACATAGGTATTTAGATTTCTAAATACATACATAATACATTTAAGTGGCGGGCAAGGGACTTGCAATCTTGAGGTCACGGATTCGAATTCTTCCCATTGTGTATCATAAATAATGCATAATGTGAGAACGTATCCCACATAAGTATAAAAGACGAACCCCGCATTAGGGTACAAGTCCTGTGTCGCGGGGGTCTATACAAACATACAAATCACGGACACATAGTATACCCATACTCGAAACAACAATTTGTAGATCACACTAAGTGGTATTCCGTGTGGGAATCGAACCCATGACCTCTTGCATAGCAGTCGGACACACTCCCACCGCGCCACAGAGGCAGTCAAGTAAATTAAACTCAGACACGGAATAATCAATAAGCAGTGTGATGGGCACATCACACAAAGATTTATCCTGGATGGCGCCCGAACCTCTAGCTTAACAGTAAAAGTCACTAACCAATAAACTTACAGGCACAGGTAGTCCATACTGTTTATATAAAAAAAAATGATTATGATCGTAGGAAACAATGTCATCTTTACCAAAATGAAGTTCTTTACACCACAGTTTACAGAATAAAATAAACTATAGGTAGGTACTATTTGGAATAAATTTAAAATTAAGTTCACTCTCGACGAGTTTTTTTTCAAAATTATAATTCATGAAAATGTTGGTGATCTCACGAAGCGTTTTATAGCCGCGGAAAGTTTCCGCTGCCCCGGCAGAAAACTCGCTCGTCACGGAATCCGCAACGTTGGCGGTCTTCGTCCGCGCGCGCCACGGACGCTCCGCGGACGATTTAACTGAACAGTCTTAGGGGTCGTCCAAAAAAATAACGAGTTGGAAAGGGGGGACCATTCCATATAAAACCATAGTCGAGATCCATTTTGGTTCCAGTGAAAATGTTTTCTTCCCATTATATCTATGGATCTATGATTCTTCGGTATGGTATCAGATCAGATATACATATGTATATTCGTGATCAATGACATCTTACCCGATTTTTTTTAATGATATGCCAATAAGGTCGGAAGTCGTTTACGCCTGTTTTTCTTGTCGGTACCTATCGTATACAGATTAAGAAAAACCCATGCATGCAAATTTTGATCTTATTGACATTGCACAGTTGTTAATATTTTCTTAAATTCGTGATCAGTGGCATAATTCCGCCGCGGCTGCATTTTACGTCCGATTCTGCGCAAACTTTCCGTCTTGAGAGTTTTAAAATAAAACCGTTTTTCCACCTCTGTGGCGGACGCGGAAAAGCGGTTAAAGATAGCGGGAAAATAAAGATTCCAAAAATATTCTCTTAGTCAAAAAAAAACTGAGAACCCATAATATGTTTTTAAAAGACCTGTCAAATGACACGTAGATTTTATCCCTAAAAGGGACGAACCAAAAATCTAATCCTGTCATTGAAAAAAACGATTTGTTTAATTTTATTACTTTAATGTCATACAAATCACAGTAATTGTAACGTCGGTTTCTCGGCCGTTTAAACTTTAATTAGGTGATCCGTTTCCGTATCGTACCCGTTCCGGTACATTGAACACGTCGCCGGCGCCGACATGGACGAGTTACGATCACTATTAAGATACTAACTATTACTAAATATAGTTAGTTTAGTAATTATGTAAGATTTGATCACATAAGTTTTAGTGGGAATTGCGAATTAGTAAGACGGTGTAGGTAGATATTTAGCTATATATATTAGCTACGTATCATTTGTCTCTATCATCGCCTACTACTTGTATCTACAATTTTGTTCGTAAATATACCTTGATTTATACTTTATTTTACATACAATTGCATGTTTTGTTCTAAAAATGTACTATCGTTCCTTTTGAAATCCTAAACCTTTTGACAGATAATTTTGATTGACACCAACAAAATAACATGGTTGTTTTTTTAATACTACTTTTTTCTAATATGTATTTCAAAAACTGCAGCTGGACGAATCAGATCCATGCAATTTATTGTGTGGTATACAGAGTGTAACAGAAAGGTGTGGTCATATTCAAGGGTTGGTATGTGCCCGTGATACTGAGTGCACATACATCATTTTATCAAAATCGGAGTACCTACCCTAAAAAAATATTACTTAATTATTTTTTCATTCGTTTATTTATGAGTGAAAAAGTTATTAATTAAAAAAAGTATGACTTAAAAAGTTCTATGCCATAATAATCCAATCGAACTTCGTACCAGGGGAGGTATAATTCTTATGCCATACGCCTTTCACTACTGAATTTTTACAAAAAGAATATGCTATAACTATGTAATAATATTGCAACCAGCTATGGCACCATGGTAGGTGCAATACAGACAACATACACTATCCACTCCTGAAATTTGACCATACCTTTCTGTTACATTCTGTATATAAACTGGCCATTTTAGTTGTTATGAGACTATGAGTGTACGTTGTGTTTTGCCTTTTATATTGTTTATTGTATGTTTGCAAAGTCTATCTGATGTAGGGTTTCCCATTTCAATTAAATATTGTGTGAATTAAAAATTTCGAAATATAACTCTTTGTTTAAAGAATAGAGTTTACAAGTATAATATAATGATACAAAATTATTGGAAGCTGATCGATTTGGCGCTGACCGGCCTTTTGGAGCGACTAGGCAGTTAGTCGGACACTTTTATTCGGCCCATCTCTAGTTTTCATCTTATTTGTTAGTTTATTTATATTAGAACGAGAAATAATGTCAGTTAAAAAATTACAACCTGAAATGTTTTTTTTTTCTCTTGTCGTCCATTCGTTCATTCGCTCCAGGAGGACTATGGCTCGCACGTTCTGTGCATCTGCCAATTTCAAGTTATAGTTTCTTTAAAATTTTGTAACATTTCAATGTTTTGATTTGCTTGAAAGCTTGTAAAACGTAGACCGTAATAACGTAATAATTAATTTCTCTATGAAAGCTTGTTTCGTTGTAGTATCGGATAGAGTATTAATAGCTAGGAGTTTATTAAAGTTGGGGAAATTAATCACATAAAAATGAAGATTAGAATCGGAATTTGGGAAATGGATCACACTGAAATGTTATTTTCGTCTGAACTTTTGGTTTTTATTTAAGGCATTTTTCTTGTAAAAAGAGGTTTACGTTTGTTATGATTTTTTACAGGCTTTAGTGTTCATTAAGTTCAAAAGTGTGATTGCAATTACAAAGGTCTGAATAAAATCTGTTTTTTCGTACCTTTTACTATATTCGGGATCCCGAGTTTGCTTTTCGGTAATATCCGAATCCCGGGATCGGAAAAAACGTCCGGTATCGAATTCCCTAATTACAGGGGAATGCTCACGGTGAGAGAGCACCCTTAGACTGCATTATTGTAGTGGTCTACTACAAACTAAGGGACCCTGTATTGTGCGTGGCCCGACATACACTTACCCAGTTTTTTTTACTTTTTAGTAAATTTCAGCTTCCGTATCCATCGATCAATGTAACAGACGGAAAAGTTCTAATTCAATAAAATAGTAAACATTGGGAACTTACGTACCTATTTATTATACCTTTATTGGTAGAGACGAGGCACACATAAAGACAAAGACAAAGACATTTATTCGCTTAAAATATGGTACAGAGGGTGTTAAAATGTGGCAGTTCATCATATTTACCTTTTTGAGGCATGCGAATATTTAACAATTGTATGTTAATACACATTTATAAATTACTTATATCTAGATCGTTAGGTACGCAACACAATTTATAAAGTATTCCCTTAAACTTATAAAGTATTGGGTTTATGAGAGAAATATTCATTTAGTGTATAAAAGCATCTCTTCACCAACCATGTCCTTAATCTTATTTTTAATATTTATGTTCTCTTATTACTCGAGGAATGTTGTTATATACTTTAACTAGCTGAACTGCGCAACTTCGTCTGCGTAAATTTTCTCCGTTTTTGCAAAATTTCTAATTGCTGCTCCGCTTCTTCTTTCTCCACTATTTAATGGATGTTATTATACATACAAACCTTCCTCTTCAATCACTCTATCTACTAAAAAAACCGCATCAAAATCCGTTGCGTAGTTTTAAAGATTTAAGCATACATAAGGATATAGGGACAGAAAAAGCGACTTTGTTTTATACTATGTAGTGATTTACAGCGGATAACTATTTCTATAATGTAAAAAATAATACACTCGAATTAAAAACTTCCTCACCTTATAAAGCAGGTTACAATAAAATATTTTCAAAACATAACCCTCTCCATGACTGGTGGATTCCCCCCAAAATAAACTATCCGGGATCAACCCTAATCTTCCCGGAGTCATTGCGAAAATCCCTAAACTTACAGTACACACTCCACAATGAGATAACGTATTTAGAGGCATGAATTTCAGCTGTATCACCCGCAACCTTGGTACCTCTCATATTTGACGGTAGATGCGACCGTAAAAGTGCTAAAAGTTATAACAAAGGTAGCTAAGGTTGTCAAAAAGTTTAACAGTTTTTTATGATGTTTTGAAACGAAAATTTCAGTGAATTCGGCAGGTTTTATTCACACCAAGATGTTTTGTTTTTATTGAAATATCCCGCGCAACTTCGTCTTCGTAAATTTTCTCCGTTTTTGTAACGTTTTTCATTGCTGCTCCGCTCCTATTGTTCGTTGTGTGATGTTATATAGCCTATAGCCTACCTCGATAAATGGGCTATCCAACAATGAAATAATTTTTCAATTCCGACCAGTAGTTCCTGAGATTACCGCGTTCAGAAACAAACACTTCAGCTTTATAATATTAGTATAGATTTAATTTTATGTTGATTGCTACATATTGCGTTCTGTGGTGAAACCAACGACAGCGAAAATTGTGTTGGGGATTCCATCCCCAGTCTAATAAGCCGACAGCTTCTTTTGCCTCAAAGAAAGTTCAGTTCAATTTCTGTGTTTTTCATAATTTGTAATGTCGAATACTTTCAGTAAAGACAAAAGCTGGGTTTTTTGTGTCAGATAAAAAATATTTTCAAACCAAAAATGATCCGTTTCCAGGTTCATTTAATTTTTATATTACTCCAAATTTGTTATATTTTAGTTATTTTACTAGTTTTCGCACACGGCTTCGTCCGCATGAATGTTGGTTAACGCAATATAAACTATCGTTTCTACTACTCTACTGGACTCAACTTTCATTTATCTTTCTTTCATTTAAAAAAAGACGACTCCAGCAGTAGGCTACAACCCTGAGTCACGGGGGACTTACAGACATACAAATTACGGACACAAAGTACACCCAGACTCGGAACAACAATTTGTGTATCACACAAAGGGGTGTCCCGTGTGGGAATCGAACTCACGACCTCTTGCGTAGCAATCGGATACACTCCCACCGCGCCACGGAGGCAGTCGAACTATCTCCATACCAAATTTTATATAAATCAGTTCAGCAGCTTAAACGTGAAAAGGAACAGACAGACAGACATTGACATTTATGATAATTAGTATGGATAGAAGATGTAAGTCGCCAACAATTCCAAAACAAAATTGTTGTGGTTGATATTTTTGTTACGGATAAGTATGTTCTCAAAACAAAAAAATAAATTATAAAAATAAAAAAACCCGCCTGCACAAAAAAGATGGAAACAAGATCAGTCAGATCATGCAGTCGGAGGCATTAATAAGTATCGATGGACTTAGTAAAGTGCCTCCGACTGCATGATCTGACTGATCTTGTTTCCATCTTTTTTGTGCAGGCGGGTTTTTTATTTTTATAATTTAATTTTTTATTTAATACTTTTTAATAGTGGCAGGATGTAAACGATTTAACAACTTAGTTTTATCACAGCTATTGTCAAGTATTGAAAATTGAAAAAAAAGAGTGGTTGCTAACTAACTTTTTTAGTATAGTAGTCATAATCATGTTATACCTTTTTGAAATGCTTAAGATGAGCTCTTTAATTTGATACCCATATTGCAGTATTCAAAACAACTTTTTTTTCACACCTCTTTATTTTGATATCTCACAGCCGCCATGTTTGTTTTTTCAACCGTCACTTATCTAAGAACACTTGGGCGTCAAGACGAATCTAACGACGTCAGAATTGTATAAATCCGTTCAGTGGATTGTGAGATATAAGGTAATAAAGAATGTTACATACATACATACATATAAAAAAAATACATACATACATACAAGATACGCGCGAAAAACATTACCCTTCTTTACAGTCGGGTAAAAATTTATTAGAAACAGACCTTTAACTTCTTCGGTCAACCGCCACATATTTAAGGTAGACTATTACAAGAGACCACAAGCCGGAATTGCTTGCAGTATCGGGGTTAGCCGCTGTGGCTTACCACAAGGCATGCGGCTTCATGAGAGGCGTCAATGACAACGGTCAGTCGCAGTTGCAGAATTTTATATAACACTGGTTTTTTCCCAGTGACTTCGCTATGTTATGTTTTATTTTATTATTCTTATGTAATAAACTATATAAGTCTGAAGTTTCATCAAAATCTTTTTAGTAGTTTTTGTGTTAAAAGCAAACGAAAATGTCATCATCTATCATCACATATACATTCGGATTTATAATAATACGCACAGGACAGCCATAAGTATTGCATCTCCCATGGTGCCATTATCCGATACCATTATTATGCTCATGTTTTTTATTGATAACTCGTTTATAGATCGTTTAAAAATATGAAAAGGTAGGATAGGTAGACAGGATTTAAGGTGTACCTACCCTAATGATATGTATTGATTCTAGTCATTTTATAGGGATTTCTTGCCAATTACTTTAATAATACAATAATTGCATTTTTGAAAGATAGAAAAATTTAAAGTCTAAACCTAGGAATCGAACCCAAAGACTTCCATATGCCAAAGCGGGGCTTGAATCGTACCATCTATCTGGACTATGTTGAACCTCATTTTTTTTTACCCGTCCTGCACGCAAGTCGGGCCACCGCTTGCGCCATCTAGCCGATAGTTTAAAAACTATTACGGTTTGTGCTATTGCTTCGTTACAGAGAGCATTTTAACAAATTATGATGTCGCAGGCCGAATACTGTAGTATTTTTATAGGCATTTCTTGCCAATTACCTACTATATTAATACTATAATTGTATTTGCTGACAAACCTGTTGGTCTAGTGGTTAGTGACCTTGACTGCTAAGCCGGAGGTCGTGGGTTTGATCCCCACGAAGGATAAATCTAAACTTTTGTGTGATGAGCACGATGGTTTATTCTAAGTCTGGGTGTTATTTATCTTTAATATGCCTCTGCTTAGTTTGGGATCAGATAACGCTATGTGAGTTGTCCCAAGATATTATTATTATATTATATTTTAGGTTCGATTCTTAGGTCTAGCCTTCAAATTTTTCTATCTTTAGAAAATGCAATTAATGAATGTTTGGATTGTTTTAGTAAAAGTACTCGAATGTATTATGCGTAAGTACATTAAGACCCTTATATTAACGCTAGCAGTCCCGCGTAACTTCGTCTGCGTAAATTTTCCCCGTTTTTGCAACATTTCTCATTGCTGCTACGTTCCTATTGGTCGTAGCGTGATGGTATATAACCTATAGCGTTCCTTGATAAATGGGCTATCCAACAGTGATTTATTTTTTTAATTCGGATCAGTAGTTCTTGAGAGTACCGCGTTCAAACAAACAAGTAAACAAACTCTTCAGCTTTATAATATTAGTATAGATTAAATACCTACTTATCGAGTTAATTCTCGTGTCAAATACCTATCAATGCGGAAAAATGTATCATGCCTTTGTTTCAAACCACAGACCGTTAAAAGGATTGCTTTCTCTTAATTTATATTCTATGGTATATTTTAGTTATCTGTTGGCAGCCCTGCACAGTCTTCTACCAAACAATGGGTGCACAATAAAGCTAATCCTGCATTGTGCTAACATTCCGCTGAGCTTCTAATGTAACCTCCATCGTTTCATTATTAAGCCCAGAACCGGTAAATTATAAGTTTAGCTTAATGAAAATGGGTTTTGTATTTCAATAAAGGACTGTTGACCACAAGCACGTGAATTGGTAAACATTCATATGATCTTAGCGATAACTGAGTTAAATGATAATAGAAAAAACCGGCCAAGAGCAAGTCGGATTATGCTCAGTGGTTCCGCAGTCTTGAACAATTGCATCAGCAGAAGGGCGTATGTTCATGGCACTTATGCCCTTTTGTTGAGAAACGCAGTTATTTGGCAATAACTCAATGCCGGTATATCCGATCGTATCGGAAATAATTTTAATTTAAAGTATTTATTAAGCGCTATCTTTGTGATTCTTTTCATATTTTTTGGTCACACGGTTCAAAAGTTAAGGGGGGTGGGGGACAGGATTTATGAAACTTTTGAAGCGAATATTTCAAAAAATATTCACTTAATCAAAAAACTTTATTAGAAACCTTAAAATGTTTTTGAAAGACCTGTCGAAATATGTGCCACACGTTGATATTTGCTGATTTTTTTTTCAGCTTCTGTTACATGTATGGAGCCCCCCTTAAAAATATTTATTATTATTATTTAGCTATCAAACTAAGTAGCGACTACTACATGACACCTTTTCACTTAATTTCATTGAGATTAATTGAGTAGTCTTTGAGTAAAATGCCTGTTACATACGGACAGGCAGACAGACAGACGGACATGACGAAACTATGAGGGTTCCGTTTTTGCCATTTTGGCTACGGAACCCTAAAAACGAGTTGCACTCCGGGAGTGCCGACAGAAGTGAAAACTTTATTACATTAACGTTGTGCATTTTTGAATGTTTTGGAATGGTTAGTACTATCATAAGTGGTTAAATACAATATTCATTTATTGCGCACAAATATGACAGTTTAAAAAACGACATGACAATTAAAAAGTTTATCTCTTAGAAAAAAATGCACACTGATGATATTTGAATATATTTTTTTATCTTACTGACATAATTATAAAAAAATATGAATACAATACAATATTCATCTGTTGCGCTGTCGTACACAAATATGACAATTTAAAAAATGACAATGAAAACGACATTACAATTTAAAAGTTTGTCTCTCAGAAAAAATTACACACTGATGAAATTTGAATAGTTAGTATTTTCAACCGACTTCAAAAAGGAGGAGGTTCTCAATTCGTCTGTATGTTTTTTTTTTTTTTTTTTTGTATGTTTGTTCACCGCTTACGCAAAGACGGCTGGACCGATTTGAAAAATTGTTTTTGTGTTTGAAAGGGTATACTTCCAAGTTGGTCCCATTGCCATCAGATCACGATCTGATGATGGGATCCTGGAGAAATCGAGGGAACTCTTAAAATAATAAAAGCACACCTACAGTGATTTAGGTATATTTCATAGTGATTCGTGCATTTACTCTTAAAAAACACCAATTGATGAAGTGGAACTGATGATGAAGACCAAAAATTACGAGCAGACCTATTTATTCAATATTTCACAGTTTGCGATTCAATTAAGTACTTTAATATGGTACTGAGTAGCACTTTAATCTCGATATACTACTATTATACAATGTAATAAAGCTGATAGTGAACTCCTCAACAATTAACGGCCCTGCATCGGGGCAAGCAATATTTCGTAAAAGGATTTGAGCAGATGACATAAGCCTATTGTAACTTATGTGAATTATAAACCAACCCACTAAAAAGTGAGAAAAAAACTTTTTAACAAAAAATATTACCGACTTCAAAAATAAATACAAGGCAACTAAAAAGCAAAAAATAATATACCTAGAATAACAAAAACAAATTAAACATTTTGAAGTTGGTGCCGAATAAAACATAAAGACTACTATTTCATGGCAACCCAACCAAAATAAAAAATTAAAATAAAAAAGGGAAAAAATGATTGTTACTCGGACTCGAACTGGGGTCTTCTGGTTTCTGGACCGCCCGATTTCCCACCTGATCTATAATAACATTGTAGATGGTGGCGAACTTTACCTTCGTATTCTAATGATATCGTCGCAGATTTCATTGCTCTCCCTCCGTCTTACGAATTTACGAAAAGGGTCACGTGATACTGACGCGAGTTTATAATTTTTTACCCATACCAATAAAAGAGCACAACGCCGCTAATATGATAATATCTTGATTGGTGGTATGATTTCAGTCCTATTGCATTATATTAAACACAGAAATATGTATATAGTACTAGAGCAACTAGCAAGTAATTCTTACCGACTTAATGAATAAAGTAACAGTCCGGGATTTTCACAGACTACAATATAGCGAGATACAGTTTTCCCAACTATTTGGTACATCTGTAATAATACTTATTTGTCTATAAGCTTTATGTACATATATATTATAATAATGTAGATCTATATCAAATATTATTCCAATAAATTTGTTTTACTTAGTGTTCCTACCTGTAATAAAGCTTTATTTGTAGGTAAATTAACTCTAAAAGGTAATCATGATTGACTGCTATATCAACGCATGCTCTAATCAGATTGAATTGACCTTTGACAAACAAGACTAAAAATTGATTTTTGAAAATTTTAATTCCAAAGTTGTGAATCGGGGATTCCAAGCCAGGGTGAAAACTATTTTGTACCGACTTCAAAAAGGAGGAGGTTCTCAATTCGGGTGTTTGTTTTTTTATGTATGTTCGGGCATAACTCCGCCATAAATGTTTTTTTTTACTTTCTCTTTTTGTGCGAAAGAGTAAACCTCTTTCCACAAAAAGAGAATTTAATAAAAAAAAAAAATTAGTAAAGATCTGATGAAGAGTTTCGGACACAGACAATGAAACTCCTCAATAAATCAACCGTGATTGAAGTCGGTTAGAAGTTTTTTTATTTGTAAAAAAGTATTTTCATATTTAAAAGCCCGCGATTCCGGTTTACACGGTAAAGCTATCTACTATTTTATCTATAGGGTTTTACAAATGCGCGCATTTACAAAGCGTCCAGAGCGCTCGGTAAATATGCCGAGTCTGTAACTCGTTACTGCCAACAATAAACTTTTTAATTATGTGATGTGTCCAATGTCACAGTGTCAATAACATTTGGCAGTGAGCCGTGAGCGAGTGAGGGACATAACAGGCGCTTCGTGACAATCATCATCTAACTACGCGTTCGTTCACACAGGCATCCGGTCAATTCTGCTGTAGAGAGACCACACTATAGAGATTTGAAAGATTTTCTACATTTAAAAAAAATCTAGACCTGGATTTAATAGATATTCAATGAACAAGAAAATAATTGACTCGGCCAGATATTTCTTCATGCATAGTATGTTTAAATTAGCATAACAATGCATAAAAATCAAAAAAGTAATATTGTAGCCCATCGTTACCAAAAGCATTTTTTTTTAAGACGACTCCCGCTGTAGGCTGCAAGCCCTGTGTCGCACATACAAGCCACGGACACAAAGTACCCCCGAAAGTAGACTCGGAACAACAATTTGTGGGTCACACTAAGTGGCGTTCCGTGTGGGAATCGAACCCACGATCTGTTACGTAGCAGTCGGACACACCGCGCCACAGACGAAACTCGCAAAATGGTGTAAGTTGTAACCATGGGTGTACCTACCTAGGATTTTTTTTCAGGGAATGTTTTTAAATTATTAAATCTACTAGCTGTCCCGCGCAACTTCGTATGCGTAAATTTTCCCCGTTTTTGCAACATTTCTCGTCGCTGCTCCGCTCCTATTAGTCGTAGCGTGATGTTATATAGCCTATAGCCTTCCTCGATAAATGGGCTTTCCAACAAAAAAAGTTTTTTTTTAATCGGACCAGTAGTTCCTGAGATTAGCGCGTTTAAACAAACAAACAAACAAACTCTTCCGCTTTATAATATTAGTATAGATTTATTGAATGTTGGTAGGACTAAGGCATAGGCAGAGTTGGTAGGTACCGCCTCAGTGTGTTATTTTTGTCGTATTTGGGTTGAAGGTACACGTAGATAATCTTTAGTAATCACAATTACTTTGCCAATGAAACTTCTAATAACTAATGTCAGCGCGATGCGGTGGCATCTATTCAAACAAAGATTTGGGTGCCACTATACGGTGAAGTGTTAACGTGACGCTTACCTCTTGCAGAACGTAAACTACGCTCCTGTAAATTAATTTATATTAATTAGTAGTTTAAAAAGTTGATAAATTGACTCAGTTGTGTCTGTGTAGTCTGTGAAATTGTTTGCAAACATAAAAACGTAACTGTTAACTAAAAATACTCCTAAATTAACTACGTGTAATAATTGTAAAGTGTTTACACAATAGCGTGTTTACTGATTTTAAGATGTATGAAAAACGTTACTATCAGACAACCTACTTCATCTAAGTATACCAATATAAGTCTACTTCATTGGAATCAAATAGCTCTAACGAATTACTAGTAAAGAGAATGGATCTTTCTACCCGTTTAAAATCATTATGCAAGGAAGAAATGAAAACAGAAGTAGACACTTTGAAATATAATTTAACGAGCACCCGAAATGAGCTGGATAATGTTATATTTGAAAATATGGAACTATAATCAAATATCTGAATTGTCTCAGGAAATTACTGTACCTTAACAAATTTGTCGAAGTTCTACAAGTACTTCGTAAAAATATGTTCGGCAAGAAAGAATAGTGTGAAGCGACGTCTTAGGTCTGTTTTTCAGACAACTTGTAAAGTTGTAACTCGCAAGACAACACGCTAACAATAATTCCGCTGCATAATAATTATAAACCACAATCAGGGAGTGAACTAAAGGCAGTGGTTGATCAACATACCTCACCCGAGCACACATATGTGCATTCAGTGAAGGAGAATAAAAAAATAGACACCAAAGTCATCAAAACCAAGGACACATAGTTGTTTTAGTCTAGGAATGGCTGATTTGCGAAATGATTACATAGTCTATTACTAATTCTTGGAATGTACAATTCTACAAATGCAGTCATTTGTAGAATTGTACATTCCAAGAATTAGTCTTTCTCTTTCTTTATTATTCTACAAAATAATACCAAGTCTAATGCTATTTTAATTTGCACGCCATAATTTAGTAAATGCGCTGATCTACTTAATAAATAATATCTAATGTACCACATTTGTGCAAATAAAATAAATTGAAATTACCATCAGATCAGACTCACGACCTACTCGTCTCTTCATTTACTGGTTTAAAAATAGCACTCATTTGATTTCATTTGGTTTTCCAATACCAAATAACGCGGCAGGCAAAGTCCTAGTGAGTTTTAGAGTGCTCTCGCAAATTCATCAGGCGCTTTACTCTTAAACAGGTTAAGTACCTTATTATTTGCTTGCATAAAAACTCTTTTATATTTCACAATTTATCCCGAAAAAATGACCCCTTTTTCTGGTTAACCTGTAAATTTGGCGCGTCGTACCTGCAATTTGTCCGGTGTCCCAGGCCCGGTTCCGGCACAGGACGGTTAATAACCGTTTACCACAACCCGCCGCTGCTAACGGCTTTTTAGATTACTTTGTTTTGCTTATTTCTGACCACTGAATGTTTGTTGTGGACACTTGGAATAGTGGGGTATGTTTTCGAGTAATTAGACGTTGGGGAAATCAACGTTAAATTGTTGAGTGCCTATCTATAATATAGATCTAAAGATTAGTTCATAAAAATCACCGATTAACTGTCAATAACTTTTTTTTATAATTTTATTACTTTTATCCTTAACAATTTGTTTTTAGAATGACTTATGAGTTACCCATACATGTGTTAATTTAAAAGTAAACTTCAAGGATTGCTTGAGTTTTATCGACCGTGGTTAAAACTTGACTCAATTTGTGACCAAAGCCGGCGCAACCCGGTCGAAACCTCAATTTATTGTTGCATGATTGCACCGACCTTGGTCACAAGCTAAATACTTGCCTAGCATGATCGTG
The DNA here is from genome assembly GCA_945859575.2 of Herminia tarsipennalis. Classification (NCBI taxonomy): domain Eukaryota; kingdom Metazoa; phylum Arthropoda; class Insecta; order Lepidoptera; family Erebidae; genus Herminia; species Herminia tarsipennalis. Next base: position 1,937,028 of record OX243843.2, on the reverse strand, counting down.
TTTATTCCCGTATTTAATCTATACAATTATTATAAATACGATAATTAGGACTACTGAACGGATCTGGATGTAATTTGATACATAGATAGATTCCAATATGGAATAACACATAGACCACTTTGTATCTCGGACAAATGCACAGTATCCCTGGAATAGAACTGCTTTTCAAAATTTCTACGCAATTATTTAAAATTCATAATTCTTTATTCACATAAGCAAAACAACTCTTGTGGTACGTCGGGATTATACACGTACATGTAATGCCAAGTTCGAAACAATAGGTAAAGCCAGAAAAAAGAACCTGGCAATAAAACTCGCGGTCACTCTTTTCAAATTGCCAATTTTACCATGTTTGAATGTTTATAAAGTTGATATGGGGTAAGGTGCTGCGACTAATATACTATACACCATGTTAAAGGACTGATGCAATAAAGTCGCGGGTTACAGTAAGTTGGAACAATTACGATAATTATCAAAAGTAATTGTCACCCCATCACATCCTCTAAGTAAACCAGCCTACAATACAAATACACCCATTTACTGAGATACATAAAAAATGTACGAATATAACGAGAAGGTACTTGAAGTAAGCCCATGTAAACATTGCATACAAATTCTCTTAGAACATTTTTTTGTCTGTTTTACATCAGCAAAAACAGGGGAAAATTGTAGCGAAAAAATGTGTATGTGCTCCCGGCGTAATTTTACAAATACGAACGTACAAACAGTAGGTTGTTATGCGATGTATTCATGCAGAAATTTTATACATACAAATATGCTTTGATGACACGAAACATGCATTTTGAGGATAAATTATCTATATTTGCTTGAAGGGATGTTTTTTGGTTTTTTGTCTGCATAATGAATTGGTTTTAATTAACTTTGCTAGAAGAAGGTTGCTGTTTTTCGAGCGCATGTTTGTTTGTATGGCCATTTCTTTGGTGCAGTCGATAGCTCAAACGTCTTAACGTGTTTCATCGTGTCGTTAGATTAAACTCAGTTAAGGATGTGACATAGGCTATATATAGCTTTACCTTTTCAGTTAATACTTTTAAGCAGTCGAGTCTTCGGTTTTAAAATAATCTTTTGTTAAATCTGTCTAAATCTGCTTTGCAATTCAAGCCGTCTATCTGCACTCCGGTCCTGTCGGACTATGAAAGGGAAGGAATCGAGAGTGCACTTGCGATTACGCATACACAGGTCACGTGTCCTGACGCGAGTGTGACATTTTTAACCCATCCCAAAAAGTGCACAACGCCGCTAAAGAAGTTTTCACTTAAAAAAAACCTTGATTATAACCTCAAACAACACTCACAGAATATATCACGACGTCACTCACAACAAACTTCACGTTGCGTAGGAAAAGGATACACTATGCCATAACGATAGACAATTAAACTGGCTGGGAAATATTGCAGGAAAATATATCCGTATTATATATAGGCCGATCAAACATGTTTCGCTATATGGTCGGGACATTACTGCAATATTACTTAGTCTGGCTGGTATTGTTTGCAATGTTGCTGGCCACTTTATGCAGCCACATTTTGCAGAAAAATATGGCTCGTTTAGAAGCCCCTTTTAAGAACCATTTCCTAAAACAATCATATATCTCATATTTTACGCCGAGAAGATTTGATGCACGCATTTGTGTTTAAGGCACTTGTGTGTCATGTCAAATTTGTATGCGTCATTTGTGTTTTATGATGTATGGAAGGGTTACATGATGAGCACCATGATGAGCAAAAGGTTCTTTGTCGGGTGACACGCATATAAAAGGTTAATTTAACATGGTTATGAGTTTTACTGCCTCAGTGACACACCCGGAAAGCGTACGACTGTTGTGCAAGAGGTTGCAGGTTCGATCGGTTCGGTCTCAACCAGGACAATGTTTTGTTAGAGTTATTAAAAAAAAACAAGTATTTTTTTCAAAGGTCGCAAATCCTTAATTCGCGGAGGACTTTATAAACATTCAATTCATAGACACAAAGTACACTCACACAAATCACGCATCATACAAATTGGTCTGTCGTCTGGAGGTATCGAACCCACGACATCTTGCACAGCATTCAACCACACTCCCCCATGTGTTTGAATGTTCTCAAATCCTGACAGCTTTCTGCAATTTGGTGAATGTAACATGTCTTTGAGCTTTTAATTTTAGCTTGCATTTTTTTTTCATGTTTTTATTCTTTCACTTTGTCGGCATAAGTAATATGTGTATCCATCCAAAATTACAGCCTCCTAGCACTAACAGTCTCTGAGCAAAGGTGCGGACGGACGGACGGACGGACATGGCGAAACTATAAGAGTTCCGTTTTGCCATTTTGACTACGGAATCCTAAAAACGGTTCCTCTTATATTAAGGAAGACGACAATTCTATTAGATTCTCCGTATCGTGCAATAAAATGAACAAAAACACCCCGTTTAATAAGAACCACGTTAGGGGTGGCTACACAATAATGTTGTGGAATTGAGAAGTATATTCACCGACGGTTTTGTCTAGCACCGGACTTCAACCGGATCGTTGTTTAATGTGTTGTATACTCGTAAGAATCGGTACATGTCGTGAACACAAATGACAGTATGGATTGAATGAATAGACGACCAGAATAGATGACAAGCATTATTGACGACCTAATCAGGTAACACATCAACGTGACCCGCTACTTTAATACGAACGGAGCAACATCATATACTTAATATCGTCACGATTATCGCTTATAAGGAAGTATACAACGCTTACGAGGGTATTAGAAAAACGTAATAATGTTTAGACGTAAAAACTGAAACAATTTATATTTTTGGTATGGGTAAAAAAAATTGGACTCGCGTCAGGATCACGTGACCTTGTTAGAAAATTCGTAGATCGCATGACCCTGATCGAAAATTCGTAAGACGGAGGGAGAAAAACAGAAACAGAAACAGAAGACCCCAGTTCAAGTCCAAGTAACTATATTTTTTATTTTTTTTTATTTTTTGATTTATTATTTCATATTTTTTATTATTATGTCAGTAAGATCGATTTTTCTGAGAGGTAAACTTTTGAATTGTCATGTCGTTCTCATTGTCATTTTTTAAATTGTCATATTTGTGTACAATAGCGTAACAGATGAATATTGTGTTTGCAATGTTAATGTTTTTTTATTTATTTATTTATAGCCTTCTTTCAAAATTTAATTTTACAATACATTTGATTTTATTAATTTATAGTTACATAATATTGTTCTGTGTGACCTTTGGCAAAGGCATCCCCCAACACTCCACTCTGCTCTCTTTCGTGTCAGTCTAATCCTGGATTTCCCCACTGTCGTAACCAGGTCATCTTCCCGTCTTCTGTAAGGTTTTCCTTTCCCTCTCCGGGGTAAAACTGAAACAAAACATTTCCTACATTTCTTTTCTACTCTTTTTATTTTAGAGTTCCTTCTTTTTTCGGTTAATTTTTGTAAGTGTCAAGTATTAATGTTCAAACCTTAAATCCCCCCCCCCCCACCCTGCTGGTATGTCCATAAACTGTGATAATGATCACAACGTCAAATTACTATTCAGCGGTCGCCCGTAAGGAAAACGGTTATTGAAAATGGGTCTTTACGTCGAACCGCCTAGTGTAACGCGTAAACGCGTAATACTCGCTGTTACGGTAGATTACGGGGAGCAACGTAAATAAAAAAGTTTCGGCGATGACTGTAATTGCGGTAAAGATGCGGTCTCTATTTTGGCGGGAAATGACTTTGTGTTGTGATTTTTTTCATTGATAAACCTCTCAAAAATGTTCAAGTAATAAACGTTTTTACAAAAATCATCTAACCGATTACAATCACAGTTGAAGAGTTTCGTTGTTTGTCTTCGAAACTCATCATCAGTTGTTTACGAAATGTGTATATGGGGACTATTATGGAATAATCTATGACGGAATTATGCCTATTGTATATTTAAACAACCGAATTGAGAACCTCCTCCTTTCCGAAGTCGGTTTAAAAACCCTGACTCATGGAACAAAATTTTATTATCGTTAATATGCCTGAGGATTTTTATGAAGTCCGTCCGGTTGGACTGAGATGACGCACGGACATACAAGGTGTACTGAACAGAAAGGCGTGGCCATATTCAAGGGTTGTTATGTGTCAATGACAATAAGCTTTATTTCTCTTTTTTAGGTACCACATTACATGACATGTAAATAATGAAATATGAAATATTTCATAAGTTCTTTAACCAGTCTTCTTCTTCTTCTTTCAGTTTTTGGCAATCTAGCCGTTTTAACGGCTAATTTCTGCCAGTGTCAAGTATTTATGCGCTTATTATAAGCACAAAGTCTCGTTCTTATTCAATTATCACGTATTCAAATCATTTTTTACAAAATAAACTCGGAGCTGTAAAAATAATGGCCGGTTAGTTTGCCGCCATTTTTACAACTTCCTTTAACCAGTCAATAATGGATGTCAAAGCTTTATTTATGTCAAATTCATATGAGATGTTATTATCAGTAAATATGGTATGGACCATGATGTCGACTATGTATCTTGGTGGAGTGGCCTTAACGTCGTCAGGTGTAATTAAGTGCCCTCCAAGGTGCTGGCTTCTGTTGTCGTGAATTGCCTCGCAGCCACAGAGGATGTGTATAGGTGTTTCCTCATGCCTGTGGCAGAACCTGCAAACATTAGTATTGGTGAGACGCATTTTGTGCATGTGTTTGTTTAGTCTGCAGTGTCCAGTCACGGTTCTAGTAAGAATTCTGAATCTTACTCATAGAAAGCGCCTCTTTAGTGAACCTTGCGTTGAAGCCCACTAAGAGCGCTTTGGAGTGCTCTTGGCCTGGTGACTTTGACCAGAGCTTGATGCTCTAGGTTAGCCTATTCTTTGAGCGAGTTAGTAATGGAGCATTTGAGTATCGCAAATGGTTCAGGTCCACACGCCATCCAACAATATCATAGGATGTTCTGTACCGATTCTATACGATGTTCGGTTATAGGTTATTCGGCATACAATAGGCAAAGGCGTCCCCATCGGTTTATCTCACAAAGATTTATCTATCCTAGGTCGTACCTCTGGTTTATCAGTCAGGGTCACTAATTACTAGGCCTTAGGCCGACAAGCCAGTCTTAAGAAGCAATCAATTAAATTAATCAAATCGCCGTCAATGCCCCCCTACCTCACAAGTAAGGCACTCAGACCCACGACATTCTGTTTCGGTCTCCTTCACATAAATTTTATTGCGCGTAAACCTCTCTGTTATATTTTGGCAACAAGTTTTTGATTAGAGTAATTTTTCATGTTGTAAGAAATGGCCATTTTTTTTTTACTTATGGTTAGTTGTATTACAGTTTTGTGGTTTATGGCTTAAGTATATTGTGGTCGTCGAGTTATACCCACTGCTGCAAAATGTCAGTGAGGTTAGATTACTTTACCGCTGTTATATCAATAGATGGGTAACTTTTATAAAAAAAATCACAGCCCTCGTTAGAAAGAGAGAGAATTAATTAAGTCAGTGATCCTCTTGATCTATAGGTTAGTAACTGCTAAGTCTTAGCTTTGGTCGTGGTTTCGATTCCCACATTGGACACCACTTTGTGTGATCCACAAATTGTTGTTCCAAATCTGGGTGTACTTTGTGTCCACGATTTGTATGTTTGCAATTTCTCCCTCGATACAAGACATGTACCTACCCTACTGCCGGCGTTGTCTTTTAAAATAAAAGGATAGAAAAAGTCTTATCTCGTAGCATGAAAGTACTTAGGTATCCTCTTTTGTTGATTGTGTAGAAAAAAATGCCTGACGTACTTATATCCCCAGCGTCCAAGGTAGGCACTAGTATGGGTTCCGTACCCACTAAAAAAACCCTCGAGTAAATTCTCGCCGCCTTCGAGAGTTTACTATATCGTCGGCGGCCAGTACTTAATCTCCTTATAGACAAGAAGGTCTGTGACTTTTTAAAAGCAGTCGCTCATCTTATAGTCGGTAAGAGGTTTCTTAACAATGGCCCTCGAAAATGAGAAAAAATGTAAAGTGTTACTGGTTCAATTATGTGCCCAATTACTTAAAGTTTCCTCGTCAAACTCGGGAACGGTGTTTAAGCTTGCACTTGGAGGCAACTTGAGCAGTTTTAACCTATTTACTGAAATATTCTTGGCACGTTTACAAGTTTGGTGTTAATAAGCTCAAGTGTTTGCTGAAGTTCTACTCTGTAATTTTCTTGTTAGTTTGTAAACAGTTTCGCATTTCAAGTAGGTAATTGATTTGTTTAATAAATAACTATTCTTTGAATTATCGTCCGCTTGTATGTCGGTTATTGCAATAAAAAGGTTCACACATTTGCTCGTAAAGGGTCTCTTATTTCACCAATTTCAATATCGTTATGTATATCATTACCTACTTGTGCGTTATTGTAATGTAAAACGCACGGTTTATCAAGATGCTCCGTCTAGAACGAACGTCACTTTTTTAAATCTTAGCAAAGAGTTTTTATGTCAGAAAAGTGGTCATGAATAAAAATTACTTTGGGAGATAAAATATAATAAATAAATATTGAATTCTTTAATTTATCTGCAACAAAACACAAAAATAGTAATTTAAGAGCTGTTTTTGTGCCTTTGCCTTAAAAAAGAGCGCTGATGCGCGCGCATCGCTAATTGTGAACAAGTATAAATTATTCCGCGCGCTTTTTCTTTTGGCTGTATTGATTTTTTATTTATTTCCTCGCAACTAAGTTATAAAATGGCGTATGACATACGTGCGCTTTGATAATTACAGCCTCTGCTTTCTTGTAGTAATATCGCCTCGGCTGTAATTTTCAACTTATCGCACTTGTATAATAACACTAGCTGTCCCGCGCAACTTCGTATGCGTAAATTTTCCCCGCTTTTGCAACATTTCACGTCGCTACTCCGCTCCTATTAGTCGTAGCGCGATGTTATATAACCTATAGCCTTCCTCGATAATTGGGCTATCCAACAAAAAAAGATTTTTTCAAATCGGACCAGTAGTTCCTGAGATTAGCGCGTTTAAACAAACAAACAAACAAACAAAGCAAACAAACAAACTCTTCCGCTTTATAATATTAGTATAGATAATGTACTATTATGTGTTTTTAAGGCTTTTAGCTAAGGCTAGATTAACCAACGATGTAAGAGATTAATCATAGTACCTACACTACAAACATTTGTACTCTGATAGAAATGAGTTTCTCCATCACTTCATTTCCGTATAAAAGTACGGATAAAAGTACGATAGGGCTGTTTATGATTAAACTAGCTGACCCGCGCAAATTCGTCTGCGTAAATTTTTCCCATTATTGCAACATTTTTCATTGCTGCTCCGCTCCTATAGCGAGCGAGCGTGGTGTTATATAGCCTATAACCTTCCCCGATAAATGGGCTATCCAACAGTAAAATATTTTTTTTAATTCGGACCAGTAGTTCCCGAGATTATTGAGTTCAAACAAACAAACTATTCAGCTTTATAATATTAGTATACTCGTAGATAATTAATATCTTGTCACACAACGCTATCTGATCCCAAACTAAGCAGAGCTCGTACTATGACAACTAGATAACTGATAAACATACTTAAATATTTCTAAATACTTAATTCTGATATTTCTGATATTTTAGATTAGCTGCCTGCACCGGAATTTTGAAAATCGTCCCAGTAGTTTCGAAGTCTATTCAATGCAAACAAACTCTTTATAATATTAGTATAGGTAAATAACACCCAGACAGAATAAACCATCGTTCTCATCAAACAAAGTTTTATTCTAGGTGGGAATCGAACCCATGACCTCTGTCTTAGCAGTCAGGTTCACTAACCACTAGACCAACAGGCAAGTCAAAAGATTAACTAGAAAATCAAGGTAGATAAAGAACATGTGTTGTATTTAAAGAAAGCGACTATTTTTCTCTGGACCTAAGGCACCTGTCCCACTAACGACGATGAGCAAGAAGCGAGTAGCAATTTATTGCTCAAGAAACTTACAACAGATGTATTTTGTAGATCCCGTCCGTGTAAACAAAAGCATTTTCTTATTCAGCATGTTTTTTGCATGCGCGGTGCGCCTAAAGATGTCTGCGCACGGGGGTTGCATTTCTAAGCGCAGCTCTCTATTAATCATTATGACAAGATTTTAACAGATAAAAGCGCTGGCTTGCCGCAAAAACAAAAAAAAGATAGTGCATAAGGACCCAGTATAGAACGAGTACTCACCGGCAGTGTTTTTTTTTAAAATTGTAATACGACGACCAACGGCCACAATACTTCAGCCTATTAGCAATCGGAATCGCCATTCGCGTTGCTTAGCAACCAATGAATAACGTGACCATTGCTACGTGACACTTTTTTGTGCGTGCACTCCGTCATCAATTTTTTTTAAAACGTTATCGCTTCAATAACTCAAATCTACTAATAAGAGACATCGGCCATTTTCTCTCTTCTACTATTAAATTCCTATCTTTTGTCCTTTCAGTCACATCACGAGGACAGCCAGCTGGCTACCTCCAGCGGAGTGCTGGACAAGCAAGGACGGTAGCGGAAGTGGTAGCGATCAGGAAGACGAAGAGCTTCCATATGGCTGGGAGCAGGCGCTGGACTGCCATGGAAAACCTTATTACATTAAGTAAGTGTTTGATGAAAAATTATCAGAAATGCGATACTTAAGTAAAAAGAAGACATGAATCTATACTGATACTGAAAATAACACCATTTGTAGATTTGATCGGTCGATTAATAAAAAATTTAATCGTATACCTAATCAATTATCAAGCCAACTCTATAGAAAACTTATTTTTGTAGGAAAAGGAACATGAAAAAATACAAAGCTTTAAAAAAAGCAACACACACGCTTATATATGTATAGTAAAAATAGTAAAATAGTTAAATTAATATTTATTAAGTAGCTAATGTAATATAAGTAATAAGCGTTCATAACTTTTTGGTTGACTTTTAAGTATTACCAATTGATTGTGTTGTCTTTCCGATATTTTAGAAGTAGGTTTAAACTTGATCGTCAAAACCTATAAATCCCTGAGGAATGCCACTCCATCCTCAGATCAGCTCCAAAGTACCAAATTATTAAGTTGTCATTCGAACAATAAATTTCACTGCGGTAAATTAGTAGCAGGCTGAAATTGACTTCCAAAATCTTGGAAGTCAATTTAGTAGTTTTTAGTCGTTAGTTATATAGTAGTTAGTTTTAGTTTTAGTTCCTAGTAGTTAGTTTTATTTCCTATCTGGCTTCGGGATTAAAACTCAAAAAATATTTGATATTGCCATTCTCGTAATTACTTGTAGGTATTATTAATTTCATAGCATCACCATTTACCATCACGAATCTAAAAGTCTAAGGTTTACTATTTTAGTACCTATAATTTTCTTCTCCACTAAAGATCATGATAACGTCTTTTCCAGTCACGTCAATAAAACCACGACGTACGTGGCTCCTGAAGGCTGTTCCTGTGAATCTCCTCCAGCGCCAAGAGATGTGGTGCTGGAGCGAGACGCTGAACTCGGCTTCGGGTTTGTTGCTGGCTCCGAAAGACCAGTCCTGGTGCGATTCGTCACGGATAACTCACCGAGTGTGGGAAAGGTGAGCTATAATAATACCTAGAGCGGTAGCAGTTATGGAGATATACTCTTGAAATAGACGAGACCCACACAAACCCGTTTTGGCATTCGGAGATGTTATTGAGCTGACTGACTGACATATCAACGCAGGGCCTAAACTATAAGGGTTAGAAACATGGAATTTTGCACAAAGGTTCCTTTTATGACGTAGGGGAGCATTAAGAAAGGATTTTTGAAAATTCACCCCCTAAGGGGGTAGAACGGGGTTGCAAAGTTTGTATGAAACTTTGCCGTTAAAATATTTTGGTAACAATGTGGCATACACGCGGGTGAAGTCGCAGGCATAAGCTAGTATAATATACGAGTATGTACCATCTCCAAATGCCAATTTTAGAACCCTCGGAAAATTGTTTATTTTCATTGCGTTTCAAAGTCACAAATCTAATTGAATAAGCACCTAGGCATTCGCGTTGGTAGGTGTTGATTAAAACAGGACAGAAAATATGACTATTCATAACTTTTAGGATTAATAAGCTCAAATAGCAAAACGCAACCCTTATGGTTTCGCATGCATTTTGGCATGGATGTACATATTACCTAGTTACGCCGACAAAGTGGTAAAATAAAATTTTGAAAATTATTAGGGTACCTCCCCTACATGTAGTTAAAGTGAATATGTGATTTTTAAACCGACTTCAAAAAGGAGGAGATTCTATGTTCGTCTGTATGTATGTTTTTTAACCATTCAAACTGCTTCAACCATTCTGATCAACGCATTACAACCTTTTCAGTTGGAACCTGGCGACCAAATCCTCTGCGTCAACGGCGAAGATGTAAGCTTAGCAGCGAGAGAACACGTTATTTCTGCCGTCAGAGCATGCACGGAGAAGGTGACCCTGAGGGTCTGCCAGCCGGCCAGGAGCGGGAACCCAGCGAGACGGTCAGCGCTACTCTCTGCGGCCAAGAAGGCCAGATTGAGGGCTAGGCCGCCTAGAGTTAGGTTTGCGGATTCCGTGCAGCTAAATGGAGCGCCCATGTATCCTGTAAGTTTCATAAGATAAACCCTATGGTTAAATTATCATAAAATAAACGCAACTACTACTAGGTACATAAGTGACTTTAAACTCTCACTCTTATGATAAATCAAACAACTAAAGCGATAGCCGCATCTGACAAAAAGTTGGGGGCAATGTCACTAAATCAGCTCGGATACCACTTCTTTCTTTTTTAAGACAATCCTGTGTATTGTGGGTGAACTTTGTGCCCGTGACTTGTATATTTGTAAAGTCCCCCGTGACACAGGGCTTGTACCCTACTATGAAAGTCGTTTTTAAAAAAAAAACAGTATTGAGGTACATGTTTGGAACTGACATTCAGGGATCTTACTAATTTATATTTTGTGTGGCAATTGAGCCGACAACCCCTTGCACAGCAGTCGTACATGCCCACTGAGACCAAAGCCTCTCAAAAACTACAAATATTTTGGTGGTATTATTACTATAGTAAAAAAAAGTTAAAAAAAATGAAGTCCAGACCCGGGAATCGAACCCGAAACTTCCTTAAACCAAACCGGGGCCAGAATCGAACCATCTAACCGGGACTATGTTACTAAACATCGAAGTCTTCTATCCTTCCTGCACGCGAGTCACTTTAATACAAGAATTGCATTTTTTTGCATTTTATTAATACTATTGTATAACACTTATCTCAATGCTCATGCTTTTAAATTTCAGCCATCAGCCTTCTCCCTCGGCGACCTCTGCCTACCTCCAATGGCGAATGTCCTCAAGGTATTTCTAGAGAACGGTCAAACAAAGTCGTTCAAGTACGACACCACGACCACGGTAGCCGACGTGGTCACCAGCTTGAAAGACAAGCTGTGCATCACAGCGGAAGAACATTTCAGTCTAGTGGTGGAACATGTAAAGAGCTTGAGGAGAAATAAGCTGACGCTGCTGGATCCTAAGGAGTGTTTGGCTAGAGTAAGTTTATAATAAATGCTGTAGGTAATAATTTACCAAAGTTTGTAAAGGACCTATAAGTATAAGAAAGAATGCAACGATCTAAAGGTGGATACAGCGAAAATTGCGATCATGCACCTCGCAATGCCTGTATCCACCCATATGCGAACGACAAATGATTGTGATCTGCACCATACATTAGAAAGCTCATGTGCTTGGTAACAATCTAGCATATACGCGATCGGAACCGCGGCATATGCTAGTGTCCATATATTGATACTACGCAGCGCCTATATATTCTTATAAATCCATAACCAATAGATAACATCACGAGCAACAAGCAAATGTAGGCATTTGCTTTTTGCTCGTGATGGCAATTTTTATACGTTATCTATTGGTTATGGATTTATAAGTCTTAAATTTTGTGTGTTGTTTGTCCGAAAATCCAAAAACATATCTTATACCTATAAACGAACAATTCTTCTATAAATATATACAAAGTTATTCTTAGTATCGTGCAAACCTGAAAGTAGTTTGCTCAGAATTTATAACACAATCCAATGTTGTCGGTTTTGGACCATGTTATATTTTTCAATTAATTAATTAATCATCATTAATCATGCTAACAGTCCAAATCCTACTTACAATTTGATGTGAAATGTAATCATCACTTATCTATACTAATATTATAAAGCGGAAGAGTTTGTTTGTTTGTTTGTTTGTTTAAACGCGCTAATCTCAGGATCTACTGGTCCGATTTGAAAAATTCTTTTTTTGTTGGATAGCCCATTTATCGAGGAAGGCTATAGGCTATATAACATCGCGCTACGACTAAAAGGAGCAGAGAAGCGACGTTAGAAATGTTTCAAAAACAGGGAAAAATTACGCATACGAAGTTGCGCGGGACAGCTAGTCTATAATAATATTGTAAAGCTAAAGAGTTTGTTTGTTTGAACGCGATAATGTCAGGAACTACGGGTTCGAATTGAAAAATTATCATACTGTTGGATAGCCCATTTATCAAGGAAGGCTATAGGCTATATAGCATCGCGCTAAGATCAATAGGAGCATTACAGCAATGAAAAATTTTGCAAAAACGAGGAATATCGACGCATACGAAGTTGCGCGGGTCAGCTAGTTTTTAATAATAACCATGGATTACGTACTGCGGGACGTAATAAGCACGATAGCGCGAAGATCACAAGACAACTTGAATGGTTTATAACTCTGCAAGTTTTTAATATTTTAATTTCCTTGATTCCAATGACTTAATGAAGTGAAAAGAAGTCTTGTTGGGGTGTCCGAGCCTTGCACTATACCAAAAATAACCTTGTATATTTATTCTGAATCTCCAAAACGGCTCAAACGATTTGACATCTTCAACGTTTAAGCACAACGCGCATGAGTAAGGACACAATTTATTAGGTATAGTTCACACTATACCTGATAAATTAATCAGTCAATTTAGCCGGTTTCCCTCGAATGAATATCATCGTGACAAAAGTTGACAATTTCTGTCTTCAAGCACCTTTTGGCACAGGCGGTTAGGTGTTAAAGCGTAATGAACAGACATACTTACTACCGCATTTAATATATCAGTGCGACTTCCTAAATCTTGAGAATTTCTCCTAAATTGGGTATTTGAATGTCAAGTCAAATCAGTATCTTTTTTATAAAATGTCAAAACGATTCGTTCAATAGAGATTTGTATGCAATTTACCATTGTGACGTCATTATGTTCTGGTTTCAAATCATTTACTTGTAGTATTTATTTTGATGATTAAAATTACTAAAACATATTATATTATGCACGAATATATATTTTTAAGATCATTTAAAAGCATATTATTACTTGGTAAGTGTAAAATAATTTATTGTTTATTCATTGATTTGACATTCAAATACCTAATTGTAACGCATCTAATCCACAGATTGCAGCCAGGCCCGGCTCTTACAAAATGCGATGTCTATTCCGAGTGGTCTTCATGCCGACGTCGGCGGCCGAGCTCGCTCAGCGGGACCTGGCAGCGCTAGACTACCTCTACCTGCAGTGCTGCAATGACGTGGCTCAGGAACGGTTCGCGCCAGAGTTACAGCCTGATGTGGCGTTACGACTAGCAGCGCTGCATATGCACCAGCACGCGCTTGCCAATAACTTGTCACCTGCTAAGTTGACTGTTAAGGCTGTTGAGTGAGTGAATTTTCTTAATGTTACCATGACTTTTGTTTCCCGAAAACCCGAAGATTGGGGGGGAGTTTCAGTCTAGGTATGAGTTAGGGGAAACGACTATTGACTTTGGATTAAGAAGGTTTTGGATTCCCACAAATCACCCCACTACGTATAAAACCAACGAGCTAGTGTCAAATAAATAAAAGCAAAGTGAGTCCCTTAAGAAATAGTTTGTGGTAGACAAAGTTTCTCAATGATTTTTCAAAAATATTTCAGGAGAGAGTTCGGCTTGGAGCGGTTCGTACCAAGTGGGCTTCTGGAGAGTATGAAGAGAAAAGAGTTGAGAAGACTCATCGCGCACTTCCTCAAACTGAACTCGCAGATGACTGGCAGTCAGAGACAGTTGACTCAGCTACAGGTACACAGCACATAATAGAAGCCATTTTTTTTAGTCCTTTTGTTATAAGATCTACCAATTAGACTGGAGGGGCAAAACCTCTAAATCCTGCCCCCACCCCATATACGCATATGTACAAGCAGTTTAAACTAAAAACACTAAAACCAAAACTGATCGAAAAATAACTCTTACGAACAATAAAACCAGCGTTAAACCGCTATAACCTTGGTTGAGAGGGGTGCATCCTGGTGCTCCAGGATTTATATTATTGCTTAATAAAACGCTAAATCACACATTTCCAGGCTAAACTCCACTACCTGGACATAGTGGCTGGTCTCCCGAGCTATGGAGCCAAGTGCTTCAGCAGCAGTCGACCAGAGCGAGTGTTGCTGGTCTCGCCAAGATTTGGTCTCAGCCAGATTGTCGGCAGAAGTAACTCTGTGGTAAGTTCACTAACTTACTTAACTTATTTGAATATGAATTAGGCTCTGCCTATGAACCATCAATTTGTGGTATGAGTTCCCTACAAAAGTATTTATCGCGTATTTGTTCCAAAAATATGGTATTTACGTTGTCATCAACGTGCATATATGGCTCTGGTATAGCTGGTTTCCGAGGACTACACTTAGTGAAGACAGAGAGAACATTCTCCATGAGAATATTCTCGGATCAAGAAAGTTCTAAAATATTCTCTTAGCCCTGTTTTAAATTGTTTTATTTTGTAGTGATTTTCAAATTCCTAAATTATAATTAAATGTGTGAAAATAAAAATCTGAAAATGTATATTTTTCGGGAAAAGCCTAAAAATAATGTGGCCATTAAAATGGCCATTGACCGTCACTAGCTATTATTACAAATTCACTGGCCAGTAGACTTGAAATTAGGAAAAATCAGAGGTTTTGTATTTAGTAATGAAAACATAAAAACCTGCCAAGTGGGAGTCGGACTCGCATGAAGAGTTCTATACCATTATCTATAAAAACGGCAAAAAAAATTGTCTGTTGCATGGGACAATAATTTTGCTAGGTGATAATTTTTCGAAAGATTCCAAAGTTTTAATATCGAGTTACAATATTCACACTAAAACATTGGAATCAAGTCCTTCTGCATTCAATTAGCCAAATAATATTTTAACCGGTTATAGAATAAAGAAAAAACAAACGAAGTGTAAGTTTTATCTTACAGTTTTTATTAGTGCCTCTACATAACTGCAAAACAGTCAAAAAAGATTTACAAAAAAATGGATTATAACTTCCGAACAATAATAAAAACTATATAGTTAATGAAAAATAATATATTACGCTCAGGCGAGTATGAATGATTTATTTGTGGCCATTACACAAATTAATAGGGATCTGGATGCTATTACGGCCTGGTCAGTTTAGCTAGACAAGTTTGGCTTGATAGTAAATCCGTCTGAGTATCATGCGATTGTGATGTCAACGCATCTTAAGCCGATTCACGTATTGCCACCAGTCATCTTTGACGGCTCCATTATCCCTTTAAGTTTATCTGTCAGGGATCTCGGTATTTTACTAGACGCAAACCTTAATTGGCAAGCTCAGGTGACTAGTGTAAGTTAGAGGGTTGCGGGCACTGTGCGGGCTTTATACCGTCTGAAGATTTTTTTCCTTGGAAAAGTAAAATAATGCTCTTTCAGACATTGATATTTCCATTTACTGATTATGGTGATATATGCTATCGTGATATGAATGTAGAGCTCCTCAATAAATATGATCGACTTGTAGATATCTGTATTCGATTTATATTTCATCTTCGTAAATTTGATCATGTGTCTTCTTACCGTTCCCGATTGGGTAGTTGACTACAAGAAAAAAATATTATTTTATACAAATAAGGCAATAGTAGGTTTTGAAATGCTTTAGTATTTTTTTTACAATTTAACATGTTTTTTAATTTAAAAGCATGAAAATGAATACTAAAAGTAATGATTTGACGACAGAAACTTATGACGTCACAGGTTATCCCATACACATTTCTATAGAGCTTGTCGTTGTGACATTTCATAATTTGACTTTACAGTCAACATCCCCATAGAAATGAATAAAAATAAGCATTAAAAAGTATTGAATAAAAAAAAATAACCGGCTTGCTTAAATAAAGATGTAGGTACACAAGATAACCTTAAATCATGCAGTCGAAGGCATTAATGAACCCCAGTGAACATAATATTTTTTTTAGTTTTACTAAGTTGCTATAGAATTCGTTCTGATTTCATTATCTTATATTTTCCTTTCCTCTTTCCAGCCACAATCCATAGCCACGTTAGAAGAAGTGGAAGGCATAAGAGTGAAACGTGAATGGTCACACGGCGGGGCAGATGTGGCGATCTTCCTGCAGAGAGACCGAGTGTTGGCTCTGCTCATGGAAGAGAAGGACGCTGCAGAGATGCCGCTAATCATAGCTGGGTATGTTGTGTTAGACAATACGATTTAAATGGATCTTCAGTTGGGCTAATACCTACCAAAGAGAACAGTCTTGCTAAATACTGTGCGAAAAATACTGTACTTAATGAAAATCTGTTAAGCTTTTTAACGCTGCTTACCGCAGTGTGTATTTAAATTTAATTTAATACAAAAGTAACTTGTGACGTAATATTATTTTGTAGAGCCAACTTGTACCAACACGGTCTTTGTAGTAGCAGCGAGTATTTTTTTTAAGAAGAAAAAAGTATTCATACGAAACTGAAAGCTTAGCTTTTACTGCAATATGCAATATTAATAATACACAACGCTATCTGATCCCAAACTAAGCAGAGCTTGTACTATGGAAACCAGACAACTGATAAACATACTGATATATTTCTAAATACATACATATTATAAATAAATAACACCCAGACTCTGAATAAACCATCGTGCTCATCACATAAAATTCATTTCACCTCTTGCGCTGCAGTCGAATACACTCCCACCGCGCCACAGATGCGCTTAGTTATTTTCATTCATTATTTTCTATTTGACAGGTACTACCGTCTGGCAACTGGGCGAGAGTTAAACGTTGAACAGGAACGGGAACCAATCACTGATGATATAGGTAAGTTGATAATAATTATTTACGCACATAAAATATATTCAGTAGCTGTCAGAAGCAATAGCGTCTACAACCATAAACAAACATCTTTTACAGACACACTTTTTTTTTTTTCAATTTACCTAAGTGTTAGTAAAAAGTTACGAGTAATATAAAAGATAAAGAATAGTTAGGTACTAGAAAATTGATTTGTTGATTGTATTTTGGAATTATTTTCAGCTATATTCAATGTGACAAATAGTGAGTAACGAAATTATGTACTTATGATTTGACAAAAAACAATGATTGAAATCGATCTGTTATCATTTCAGCTCCACCATACTTATCTCAACACAACATAGTACCAGCTAAATGGAGTTACCTTCATTTTGAAGGCCCTAATATTATGACCAAGAAACATTTCGCCATCTTCAGCATGCCCCCACCATACCACTCGACCCCCGAACAGTCCAAGACATTGGACACCAACATGAACGCTAGCATCACTAACAGAAACCATAGTAATAGTTCCAGCCCATTAATAGGCTATGATGCAAAGTCTGGTCTACTGGGCCATGATATACATTTCGAAAAATGTAAACGTAATGACGAATTTAGACTGTTCGATCCAAATGATGCATGTTATCTTGACGACGGCATGGGTTTTGACCTTCAAAGTGTTCTATCCATGGAACTCTTAGAGAATGCAACCAATAACCCAAGACTAGTTGAAGCTAAAAACGAAGAAGTATTAAGAAGAGTTGCGGAAATGCAAAAACTTGTTGAGAATTCTGAACAATATTTGACTGAGAATTGTGATTACGATGCTTACCACGAGCTTCTTAGAGATGAGCTAGTTGGTAAAGAAACCAGTGTTGATAATGTAGAAAGTGATACAGAGTCTAATACTAGTAGGATGTCTTGCGTAGATGATGCACCAGGTATTTTGAAACATAGCGATTCTTTGCTCCTATTGACTGAAACTATAAACCAAGGATTGAATGGTTTAGGTGTGCCAGAGAACGAAAAAGACAATACTAGTTTAATGACAAGACAATCGCAAGGACTAAGTGCTATACTTAATAATTGTGGACTTACTGACGCTTTGATAGCTTTGAACAATGATGTGTGCCATTCAGAGAGTGATAATGATTCATTGTATACTCCTACTAGTAGTCCTATAAGAAAACATCAAAATAAACCTCCCAATAAAGGTGTTAGAACCAGTTTTGGTCTACACAGCCCTGATCCGACTCCCGACAATAAGGAACCAAACCTAAAAGAATATTTAAAGCAGCTTAGAGAAAAAAGTAGCAAAGAAGAAGCGAGAGCTGCTGAATATCCATTTTTTTATCAAGAGAACGTAGTTGATAATGATGCAGAGCTTATAGATTTAACTTTGATACCTCCCCCACAAACGCCCGATGAATTAGACTGTGCTACGCAAGTGCCTCAAATTTTACCTGTCGTGCCACCGTCGTTTGCTGACGAAAAAGTGAATTCGCAAGAGAATTTAGCAAATCCACCGAAAAAGACAGCTTTAGAAGAATTTATAGCTAACGTTACTATACAACCGCCAACTGTTAAAGTTACACCAGCGATCGAATTAACTCCTGAAGAAATTATGTCATACATTATACCACCGCCTCCAGCTTCAAATTCATCAACTTTAGATCGAGACCAAGTAAGTTATGTAAATCATAGTCAAATAATGGAAGCAAGAAATGGTCAAGCAATCGTTGAAAATAAACCCGCGAATGGCGACGTTGTAAAAGGAACTTTAAGCGTCAGTGAGATTAGAAATTTGTTTGCTGCAAAAAGTTTAAGCGAAGCAAGGAATAGTCTTCTGCTAAAAGATAAGGCTAAAGCCACTGCTCCTACAAAATCCGATTCACCTAAAGGCAAAAGAAAAAGCGTGTCCCATGACAAGCAATCGAACGGTAACGCACACGTCATTGAGTACCCTACAGTAGAAAGAAAAGGTATGTTTTCTTGCTGTAGTAAAGACAAAAATAAATCTGAAGAAAATTCAGAAAATGAAGGAGATAAAGTTGAGACTCGAATACAAAACTCTGATTCTATACCAGATGTTTGTGAAATTAGACCACCTCCGAGGAGAAAAGGCTCCGAGGACAAGAAACCACCGGAAAGACCACCGAAGATACCACCAACCCCAGCTCCGAGACCTCGATCGAACTCGTTCACATGTTTGAACAACGAACTAACAGCTGTCGAAATAGCAAACAACCATTTCAGTACCCTAAATAATCGAAAGCTGAATTACAAAGTTGTTTGTGATATTAACGAACAAAATATGCATACCCCTCCACAATTACCTCCAAGATTAGAAAACAAAGTACTGTCACCACCTCCTCCGATACTGCTACCTCCCAAAAAACCGCCTCTACCTCCAGTACCGAGCATCGAAGTGTTAAGAATGAAGAACGCTAAACAGTCTCCAATAAAGAACCAAGAACAGCGTTTAGCCAGTATTGGTTCCCCACACTTCCAACGAAACCTTAACACATATAGGAACCTCGAAAATGAGAACAGATTAACAGAGGAAGAGACTCAAAATATTAGATCTTCTCCAAACTACAGCTCGATGACGCTACAAACACGTCATGTGAGATCTAACTCTGAAACAAAGAACACGATTTTGAAAAACAATACAGCTTTGTCGCTATGTTCGCCGCAGATGAATAGACGTTTTAGCAACCGCCCTGATTTACTGAATGGAGCTCCAGGAGAAAGGGTATTCAGTCCTCCATTATCTGAGCGCCAGTCTTTTAGAAGAAATAGCGCAAGTCCGACCCCAAAAGTCCAGAATCATGTACGTTTTAAAGAGGATGTTGTCGATCCCGATATTCCAACGCCGCCTTCTCCACCGACTGTGAAGTTCCCAGAGTTTCAGTCAGGGAACAACGGACATGTTTCTATAGAGAGTCTTCTGTGTAAGACAGAGGTAGCTGTAGAAGGCCTGCTACAAAGGCTGCATCAGGTCGCGCAGAAATGTTCCCATCAACATGCTCACGGAGGAGGCGAGGATATTGACGAGATTAAGTTTCAGGTGAGATATTTATTAAGTTTTCTCATCCGTAAAACCGCTGGCTTTAATATTTTTCTACTTTTCAAGTTTATTGTCATTTTTGAGCAAATATGTTTTGAATTTAAATGAAAATTACAAACACAACATCCTCAAACAAGCCGATGACTGCAGAAACATTTATCTAACAGTTAATTGTTGGTGACCATATGAAATGAGTCCATCCGCACGGGACACTACATATCCAGATTTTACATTTATTTCTGTCGTCCCCAGTAACATTATAATTGCTAGACCTTGTGTCATTTTTTTGTAGATTTTAGAGAGATTAATAGTTAATCCTATTATGACAATACCGTAATTGCCAAGCAACTGACCATAGCGTAGAACGACGACGTTCATCTCTATGGATATATAAGTGATAACTCTGTTCTCGTTGCAGCGTGCCCGCAGCGAGCTGACGTCGTGCGCAGTATCGCTGGTGGGAGCGTCGCGCGCGCTGGTGGGCGCGCTGGGCGCCGCGCCCGCCGCCGCCGCGCCCTCGGCACCCGCCGCGCTCGCTGACTGCCTCACTCCGCTTAGGAGACTGGCGGATCTAGCTCAAGTATGGCTATACTAAAGTATACACTTCCCACTCAAAAGTAAACCCATTCCTACTAAATTGAAGATAGTTGCTGGCTAGTGTACGTAGGCATGTTTTATGTCACTCACACATTATGACACACGTTTATCTGCAGGAACTTTTACGCATAGGTTAAAAGGGCGCGTTTGCGTCTTATTTTGCCTAGAAAAAACTGAGGTGTGCTATTTTATATTACAATGCCTTTAGTGTAATTTATTTGTGCTTCATCTGAAATTAAAAAAAATGGAGTAAACCCTGTTTAAAGCCGGGGTCAATTTTACGATATTTTTACTTTGATGATGTTGATGATGATTAGCGCAATAAAACAACTGACGATGTGTTTTTGTGAGTAAGTAAGTCCGCAGGAGCTTACTGAAAAGTGGACTGGGAAACTACATTACACGATAACGTAGTAGTAAAGAGTAACTTCTCTTCAAAAAGAGGTTTAAAAAAAAAACATAATTTTTGCCAATTATTGTAATATACATACTTGTAACATTCTTCAAATGTTATTTCCTCTTTGAAATGTCTCTACAAAAGTATTTTTTTGACTCCAGGCCCTGGGAAGACACACGTCAGCACCTCTTCAAACCAGGAATCTAGTTCTCCGAGTGCACGACGTGACTGCTGCGTTCAAAGAGCTGGCCGGCGCTGAGATGGCCCAGATAATACACGAACACACTGCGAAGAAAGCCCAGAGCCAAGGTCAGGACACCAGCTCCACTTTAGAAGGTCAACTGGCATTGAGAGCTGAATGTTTAGCCAACGTCTTGGCCACATTATTAAGGAGTTTGAGAGTATTTTCTCCTTAAATAAGTATTTTATCTCGAAAGATCTTCGTGAAGGATCTTTACAGATTAAGATGGAACGGTAAAGCACAATTTCGGTATGCAAAGGTCTGATGTTAGATAGGATTGATACTAATATTTGATAGGGTCAAAGAAAAAATATGTTTCAGATTGACAAAATTAATCTTATCATAAAAACTATTCATTGAGTATTAAAAAAATGAATTTTGGCTACGTTGGTGACTTGATGATCACAGTTTAAGAAAGTATAATGCGTATTGGAATCCAAATAAATACATTCTCGACTGGTTTATAGGTAGATTTAGATCAAATGAATAAAAGTGCTAGTGCAATCAGATGAGCTTTCTTTCATAATCTTTAGAAGCGAATGATCATTTTCAGGCTTATATTACAAAATGAAAGAGTGCTCTGTTCCTGTTTACACACAACCTATATAAATTTGTTTTCCTGTGGATAAAGTAAACAATCGTTCATCTGGTCTAAATTCACCTTAATATACAATTGAGTCATTTGTAGTTTAAATCTCAGAGGCAATGAAAAATGGCAGCGCAAAGAATCTCGTAAAAAGAAAGATCTGAATCCATTTTAATATATAGATTTAATTTGTTAATCAATTTCTGTTAATAATAAATATAACCGTTACTAAATGAGACCAAATAAATTTAGGTACGTTTTTTAAATAATTCAAAAAAGTTTTCGTAGTTGGCAACATTTGTGTTTTAGGTTGTAGATTGTAAATTTTAATGTTGTTAATATGTTTTTGTGGTATTTTAATTGTAATGTCGCTTGTTTTTAACTTGATGCATAGCAAACATTCAATCAAAAGTAGATGAAATACTTTATATTTGATGAATATTGATCATATTTACTGATTCAACATTTTGCCTTTAGGTAAAGTTGAAAATATCACAATATATCGTAACTTTATCTAGAATCTAATTCTACCATATCAAAAAATGTTTAAACTAGAAATATATCATATTTCCAATGTTAAAGGAATTGCAACGAACACCTATGCTTCACGTTAAAAGAAAAACACCACAGATTATATCAGTTTTCTGATTCTATTATCTATGATTCAATAGAGAAAATGTTACCATAGTATATTTAATTTTACCTTAATACATATCTATTTATATACGAATAAATGTATATTTTCTATCGTAAGAAGTGTGATCGGATATTAGGTGCAAACTTCTTGTAATCCCTTTGTGTATAATTTACCATATCTTAATATGTAGGCATATATAATTAAAAAAAAACTAATAATCTGTGCATAACCTATTTTCTCTTTGCTATTTTACACCTACATATATTAAAAACACATAGGTAATGCTCGTGTTAGGGCTGAATTATTGCCCGAATTTGCATAAAGTTTGGTGTGGCTAGCTGTTAATTTGTTTAACAATGTTGCCAGCAATCGTTTTTTGGTACACGCGATGTGCTGATATTATAATATTGGTGCTATTTTGAAAAAAAAGTGTACGTTTTTTGGTATCGTGATCGTTTGAACTGTAATATTTTTTTGCGAATACATACATTATGTAAAGCACCAGTGATTTGATTTTTTTATGTAAATATGTAAGGTTGTTTTTGCAACGCAATAAACTAAACTAAGGCAAAATAACGCACGTTGTAATATTACTATTCTGTCTATTTCTGGCCTGTTATGTACAATCTTATCTCTACTGGTAATCCAAAGCTTTTATAGGAACCAAAGACGAGAGTTTTTTCATATATTTTGATGTTATTTCTTGATTTTATTTACGAAGGTTCATTCCTTCTTGCCTAATATAAATTACTTCATGTAAAGGGCAGACTATAGTTCTGGAAGAATGTTATATAGAATCATTGGTACGATACACTAGTAATTAAATGCTAACAGAATTAATGATAATTAATTTTTAAATCAGCTGACAAAACCAACATTATTTAACACTTTTTTTAATATGCTATTTGGCATTTCTATTTTACTTTTTGTATACCTGAGACTTCTAAATTGTTAAATAAAATTTAATTATGTTTCTACTTGTCTCATTGGAGATAAATATGATAAACAGGATTATTTACATTTTAATCACTAAATAACAATGGAAATAAAGCCTAAAATTATTTTTATAATTTAATTATGGCAACCCCAGATATAATATAAATATATATATTTTTTAATTTATTAAATTATCTTCGACTTATGTCTAGAATCTAACCGGGATATTATAACGTTTTGATCTGCTTGTGTATCGTACCAACAAATTGTTTATGTGTATAAAATGGTTGCAACATAGTTCTATCGTTATACAAGATAATATAACACACCAATTTATTTATTGTTCCCAAGTAACATAATGCAATGCATTTGATGTAATAAACGATATAAATAATATATCTGACTTTTGTTATTTTACCCTACATTTTTTATACCACCACCTAACAAGTACAGAAATAAAAAAAAATAAAAACTAAAAAACCCGCCTGCAAAAGACAGACCCTTCCTATTTAATATTATGCAGGCACGATATTAAGTTCAACAGAATTCATTTGGTGCCTCCGACTGCATGATATTAAATAAGAAGGGTATCTTGTTTCTGTCTTTTTGCAGGTGGCAATTTTTTTTTATTTTTTTATTTAGTAATTTTGGTCATTATAAGATAATTACAAGATGATTTAATAAGAACTATTTGTTTTATTAATAGCTAGCCTAGGACCACGTGGATGCCAGATTGTTACCAAGCACTTGAGCTTTCTGATGTATGGCGCAGCTCACAATCATTCCTCAAATCAAAATAGGGTGGATTTGTGGTAATTTCTGTACGTTTTAGTAGGTTTTAGTAGCCATGGACGTCAGATACTCATATGATTTTGAGCAATCCAGCCAACTAATATTTCTTGTAATTCTTAAGTGGATATAGATTACTTTTTAGGGTTATGTACCTCAAAAGGAAAAAAACGGAGCCCTTAGAGGATTAATCGTATTTCTGTCTGCCCGTCTGTCACAGCCAATTTGCTCCGAATTTTAATAAATACCAATAAGATTTATGACAATTTAATATTATGGTACCCTGAACCTGATCTGATGATGGAGTCGGAAGGTGCCCATAAGAACACCTAAACTAAAACAAAGAAGAAACAACTTACAGAACTGGACATACAAAACCTAGATCTTTGAGAATAATGTGGCTGACTTCTAATGAAGCTTATAGGACTATAGTTTTCCTAAATTAAACAATACTTGCACAAACAGTAACATGACTCAGAACCTCTATAGTGAATTATTATGTGTAAAATGGATGTCGCACTTTAAACTTTAATTACTTAGCCACGAGAAAATACTCTAAATTAAATAAATTAATAGACAATATTGAAAAAATAAAAAGGAAAGAAAAGTTAAAACTATCTAAATGAATTGTAAATTGACAAATTAACATCCTAATATGTCTGAATGAGATGCATATTTTTTGGACGAAGGTGAAATCTATTAAGATTTGTATAATGTGTAAAAAATTTAAGTTCTTTTCTTTTCTTCTTTAATTTAAAAAAAAAGGTTTTGCAAAGTGTGTTGTATATATACATGAACACGTGTACATATCAAATAAAAGGGATTATAGTGAGCATGTCAAATAATTTTATTCATTTTATTATCATAATTTTTAAAGTTACCTGTACAAAATAGCAGGTATGCCTAGAGTGAGGAGAACCTGAGTGGTTGCCAATGTATTACTTTCCTCTATTCTAATTAGAATTTCTTACTCGGACATCGAGAAGATTCTTGGCGTTAGTTCAGAGACCGGATTAGCAAGCTGAAGTGGCAGTGGGTAAACGAGTTCTTGAGTGGACACCACGTCTCGACAAACGTAGTGTAGGACGCCCTCAGGCCAGGTGGA
The DNA here is from genome assembly GCA_945859575.2 of Herminia tarsipennalis. Taxonomy (NCBI): domain Eukaryota; kingdom Metazoa; phylum Arthropoda; class Insecta; order Lepidoptera; family Erebidae; genus Herminia; species Herminia tarsipennalis. The sequence continues at coordinate 1,911,553 of OX243843.2, read as the reverse complement.
GTGATGATTTACGCAAAACGGCTGGCAGGAGCTGGATGCGAGGAGCCGAAGAGAGAACAAAGTGGCGTGCAATTGGAGAGGCCTATGTCCAGCAGTAGACTGCGATAGGCATAATGAGTTCAGGGAGCGTTAGCATTGCATCAGCACCTTGCAGTAAGGAAGCTTTGTGACAACAAAGCAAACGCAAGGTCCAAACAGGTCTGTGTGAATTCTTACCGCGAAATGCATCTACGATTTGAAAACGGAACGTCAAGACGTGTTTCTGAAATCATCACAGGCAAAAAAACTTGGATTTATCAAAATTATTTGTAAATTAAGAGACAGTCGTCAGTATGGGTCTTTTCAGGACGAAAGTTGCAAACAAAACTGCAAAGACCTCGTAACGTTGGGTAAAAATGGTGGCTAGTTATTTTTTCTCGCAACGGGCATATGACGACATTAATGTTGGAAAATATAAGTTAATAGTATTAATAATGTTGCCGAAAGTTTTCCAAGCTCTGCGAGAAAGGAGACCAAACACTGGGCTTCTGGTAATCATGCTGCATCACGCCAACGCTTCGTCATATACGTCCCTCAGAACAAAGGCGTTTATTGAGGAATCCGGTGTTGAAACCTTACCCCACCCACCGTACATTCCTGATTTAGCTGCCTGTGAATTTCTTTTGTTCCCGATAATCAAGGAGATAATTAAAGGGATTTTTTTCGTGTGCCAAAGAGGCCGTGGCCACCTTCGAAGTTGCAATTTCGGACCTATTGGATCAACACTGGCAAAAGTGTTTCCCATTTGCCTAAACCAAAACGGTTTATATAAATGGAACTTTGCATAAAGAATGAAGGAAAGTACATCGAAAAAATAAATATTGTTAATATCTTGTATAGTTTTTTTCTTGTCTCAAAACTTATCGAGCTACCTACGTACCCTCGTGACGTATGCCAAGGTTCAAAACTGATGACTGTCACATTTTGAATTAAGTGGATACCACTGTACGGCTATAGTGCACCAGTAGACCGCCCTTGGCATGGTAATCCTATTTCTTCTTAGATAAAAAAAGTCTCCACATTTCGTCCTCCACATTTCGTCCTCAACATTTCGTCCTCCCCATCTATATGCTTGCAAATTTTAGCTCCCAAATAGATCATGCTTTCTAAAAATTTTAGCTATGTTTAACAGAAGCATGTTAAGCCGTAATTAGGATAATTATAACGCTTTTCCTGATGAAAGAACGTTCATACAACTTGTCTTAAATGTTGCAGCCATTAAAAAAAAACTATATCCCAATTTTGTTCGATAATCTAAATAATTGCCGTATGGTACCAGCTTAAGAATAGTACCACCCCACCTCTTATCGAGGGTGTCGTCAAGACGACTGAGGGATGTCACACCGGAGGACAGGCAGCAGCGTCCTTTGCGTACTTTAAAGCCTTACTGCGATCGCCAATCTTTATTTCGTTGTCGTGACAAGCCCGGTGGACATATTTGAGCGCACCGCGCATGGGCCAGTTCGCACGGGCTTGTCATGACAACGAAATCAATTTAGTGAATAAGGACCCCGCTCGCCAAGCGTGGCGATTACGACCTATTTGATGTGCCCAGCAGTAGGACATCAAATTGGTTGATATATCAAAATTTTAACTTAAAGTTCTGATAAAATAATTGAGAAAAGTAGGGAAGGAAAAAACTGATCCTGTCTAGGATGATACGGATTGGTTTGACAAAAAATACATTACTGCAAGACCTGTTACCGTATAAATGATAGCGCGATCATTCTTAGTCAAGTATTGCATCAGCAGAAGAGCGTATGTTCATGGCACTTAAGCCCTTTTGTTGAGAACCGCAGTTTTTTGGCAATAACTCAATGACGGTATACCCGATCTTAATGGAATAAATTTTAGTTTAAAGTATTTATTAAGCACTTTATGATTTTTTCCATATTTTTTGGTCACACGGTTCAAAAGTTAAAGGGGGGAGGGGTAACGATTTATGCAACTTTTAGGCAATTATTTAGATTATCGAACAAAATTGGGATATAGTTTTTTTTTAAATGGTTGCAACATTCTAGACAAGTTGTATGAAAGTTCATTCAGCAGGAAAAGCGTTATAAAGATCTTAATCATCTGTTGCCCGTGGTCCTACTGCGTAGTTCTACTGGTCGAACCATGGGCAATTTTTTTTACCCGTGGTTCTATCAATCGAACCACCGTTCTTATAATATTCAATATAATTGGCACTGGTCCTATTAAATGAGTAGGTCTACGGAAGATAATTTTCCTGTGGTACGATAGTACCAAAGTCTCCTTTTGAGGAGTAATGTGCAATCAACAAGATATCCACGGTGTCCTTAGTTCCAATATGTTCAACTAGTTGAACAAATGTGACAATTTTATCAAAATTTCAAAATGTGCTTAGTTGAAAAGTCCAATCACAACATTTTTATTAATAAGTAAATCAATAAAAAAATGTATTTATCGTTCCCTTAATTACATAATTGAAAAATAAACATCGAATAACATCAATTGGGTTTTAATACGACTCACATATTTTTGTGAATCTGAAAGTTTAAATTAAATATCATAATGATAAACAAAAATGTCACTAAAACAAATGAATATGAATGGGAAAGACAAATGAATTAACGGAAACACAAACAAATAGAATATAACACTGAATTTAACCTTAAAGCTATGGGATATCAAAAGGAGTACGTAGTACATAATTATGTAGGTATCAACGCAATTTGTCCAATGCATGTCCAACATTTATGTCGGCATTAAGTAACTCCATTTGAATTTGCAAAATAAAATTATCATTTTCAATCACTGCCGTGGATCTGTTTCTTCTGTTAATTCCGTATTTTAAATTTGTAATTGCTTCCAAGTCGAATTTTTGTAAAATTGTCAGAAGACGTTGCAATGTTACTGTATTTTTGTTTATTGATTTATTTAATTTTGCATGCCATCCTTCAATGACGTTGTTTGTCCGGTGGCGCTCTCCAAAGACACTTATAAATTTTACTATATTATTTTTAAACCAATATCTATCTATGTAATCCACAAAATTTTCTATTTCAAAAGTTTCACTTTCGTGTTTTATGAATGTCCATCCTTCAGAAATTAATTCAGACGGCAACAACGGTAATGCTGCAGTTAACGAAACTAATCGCTTTTGTGGTTTATTTTTTGTAACTTGTAATGCTTTAGCTTTCCGCCAAATCGCCCGAGTCCAATGATAATAGCACCCAATAATTTTAGATTCTGGAAAAACTGCTGAAATGGCATTAATTGCCGCCAGCTCATAATCGCAATGTATTTTTTGAGGTTGAAAATTTGGTAATTGCGATCTAATAAGATCATATAAAGTTATGTAAGTTTTCTCTTTTTTATCAGGCAGCAATGCGAAGATTAGCGGTACAACTTTTGTATGCATCGATGTACTATCTACATCTCCAAGTATGCTGTATAATTCAGCAAAGGGCTTTGGACAAGATTTAAATGTAGCATCTGTAAAAAATTATTTAATGCTTGGAATCAATTTTCTGGCTTTTTCAGAGCAGAAAACAAGTATAAGCGTACCCTCATAAAAGTACTCTGCTAAAATGAAGGATAAAAAATTTTTAGGGACTTGTACCTCATCAAGGCTATTAAATACTGTTTTCGAGCAATTTATAGACTTATTTCTTATACTATAGAGACAATGTTGTATATTAGATAGAGAAGGTATAGTTTGTATAAAATTTATGCCTGAATCTTCAAGATTTGCAATTGCTTCATTATATAACTGAGGCATTGGGCGATCCGATTTTTTTACTGTCTCTTTTAAATTTGATATAGTTTTATCTACAATATTTTTTGCTGTGTTAGGTAGACACTGGTGGGTTTTTTGTTTAAGAACAACATTATCCTGAAAAAAAAATGTTAATTTATTTTATACACACATACAAATCGTCACGCCTGTCTCCCATTAGGCAGAGTTACTTATTTGTTTAAATAATATAAAGAGACACGGTTTCATTACAAGAAAAATACCTTATTAATCGTTATTGTACCCACGCATTTCACTTTCTTATAATTAGCACAACGCCACACTGATGATTCATTTTTATATTGCCGCATTTTATAATATTGGCAATCGTCAAATAAAAGTACTGTACCCCCTTTTCTATTAATGAAAGAAATACTATTTGAATCGACTTCCATTGTGAAAATCCAAGAGAAACTGTATACTTAATAATAAGATATTATTTAATGCTAGTGGTTTAAAGTAGACTATTATAAATCAAAACGGAAAATGACAATGTCAATATGATTAATATTTAGAAAATTTTCCTGTGTGAAGTTTAAAAATAAAGAGAATCAATACTCCTTTTAGTTAGTAGAACCACGGGCAAAAAAAGTTGCCCATAGTCCTATCGATAGGACTACAGGTACCTAATTTGATTTACCTTTGGTTCGATTGATAGAACCACGGGTAAAAAAAAATGCCCATGGTTCGACCAGTAGAACTACGCAGTAGGACCACGGGCAACAAGGGATCTTAATTACGTCTTCACATGCTTCTGTTAAACATAACTAAAATTTATAGAAAACAACAGTCATTTGGGAGCTAAAATTTGCAAGGAGGACGAATTGTGGAGGCCTTTAGAGACTTTTTTATATAAGAAGAAATAGGAATACCATGCCGAGGGTGCTCTACTGGTGCACTATAGCCGTACAGTGGCATCCACTTAATTCAAAATGTGATAGTCATCAGTTTTGAACCTTGGCATACGACTCGCGTCACGAGGGTATGTAGGTAACTCTACGGTAAGTTTGGGGACAAGAAAAAAACTATACAAGATATTAACAATTTTTTTTTTAAGACTACCACAATAGTGTACAAGTCCTGTGGGTCTCTGACTACAAACATATAAGTCACGGACACAAATTACACCCAGACTCGGAGAAACAATTTGTGGATCACACAAAGTGGTGTCCCGCGTAAATAATTTAAGGTAAGTCTAACCGTGACCTCGTCCGTTGGAATACGGTCGAAACGTCGGGCAATAAACAAGGTATTTTACCTTAGATTATTAACGCGATTAATACCCGTAGTATATATAATTTTATAATGTGTACAAATCGCGAAAGTTTAACAACAAAGCTAAGTTAAAGTTAGTTTAATCAGGACGTTTCTATAGTTTTGTTTGACAGAAATCGGTTCAGGCGTTTTGAAGATTTAATTTAGCAATTTTATTTATTTAGTATATAGATACTATAATATATAATATTTTGGGACAACTCACACAACGCTATCTGTTCCCAAACTAAGCAGAGCTTGTACTATGGAAACCAGATAACTGATAAACTTACTTATTTATTTCTAAATGCATACATATTATAGATAAATAAAACCCGGACACAGAATAAACCATCGTGCTCATCACACAAAGTTTTATCCTGGGTGGGGATCAAACCCACGACCTCTTGCGTAGCAGTCGGACACACTCCCACCGCGCCACAGAGGCAGTCAATCAAAATTTATCTCAGGTACCTTCCGATTACCTGAGTTTTCTTTAAGTGTGGGCATTAACATAATCCGCGACTTCGTTCGCGTAATGTCCCAGTGCTGCTCACCCTCTATAGATGTTAACGTGATGATGAAGGTAGCTTAAGTTTTATAACCGATGTCTGCCGGTAGTCCCATCCCAATCGATCCGTTCGGATATTAGTCAGAACAAACTGGAAGACAAATAGAAATTATACAAAATAAAAATTGAGTTTTTTTTATATTACTACACTACAGAGATTCATAGTTTTAGGAAAGTGCTTATGTTTAATGTTAGTAGGTAAAAGTATAAGAAATTTTTGCGTTATTCAACAGAGGCGTTAGAAAATAAGAGTTTTTACTCTCCGCTATAGTTTTCAGAATACTGTTGTCACTGACCCGCGTTCTGTGCACCAATGATACAATTTTTTTGACCGAATGACGGCATGGAAGCCGTCAGTTTAATACTGCGCTAACATTTTTGATGCACTATAAAAGCGGGGCAGGCTCAGGCCCATATTATTATATTAGATACGCAGTACATCCAAGGATCTATTGGTGTAACTAGTCCACAGACCGTCCGCATATAGACTTTAGCAGTACGCCTTAAACAACGTTACTAGCTGTCCCGCGCAACTTCGTCTACGTGAATTTTCCCCGTTTTTGCAACATTTCTCATTGCTGCTCCATTGCTATTGGTCGTAGCGTGATGTTATATAGCCTATAGCCTTCCTCGATAAATGGGCTATCTAACAGTGAAAGAATTTTTCAATTCGGACCAGTAGTTCCTGAGATTACCGCGTTCAAACAAACAAACTCTTCAGCTTTATAATATTAGTATAGATTTTGACTGCTTCGCTACAAGGAATCTGCGAGCCTACATATTTCTTCTGACCGATAATGCCCTGCGCTCCCTTTTAATATCTACATTATCTCTAAGGTCATCAGTAAGAGAATGCCTTAGGTATTTCAATTTAGTATCTCTATGTATATTAATGCCGTTTAGGGTAAGACTTAGTATATTATCAGGGCATTTACCGATGGCCTTAAAGATGCCTTTTTATGTATATTTAGTAAAAAGGTGTTATTTTAATATTACAAACAGACGCTTGTACGTTTTTTTTATGAATTCAGGTATATAACCTATGGATATTGTAGCTTAATTGCATCTAATTCCCTGTACTAATATAGGTAGTGTATGTATAATGGGAGACGTTTGTCACGTAGTTCTCGCTGCAGGTCGGTGCTTGTATTATTTTCACACGATCGTTTACGACCGGTTCTAGAAAAATAAAATCGATAGAATAGATGGTGGGACGTACGTTGGTTCTGTACATAACGTTGGTTCTATCAGGTTATAAGTTTAAATCTAAGTTTTAGTAATTACTGGCATGTTAATCTGTTACAAAAGTCAGCAAGTTCTTTTAAGTGGGGTCCGAGCATAACATTTACAAAATTTTATCGTGGTCCAGAAAAACACCATGTTATTATAAAGTACTAGCTGTCCCACGCAACTTCGTCTGCGTAAATCCTATGTTACTTCTAATACCTCCAAGAATATGTGTACAAAGTTTCATGATGATCGGTTAAGTAGTTTTCGCGTGAAAGCGTAACAAACAAACTTACATTCACATTTCTATATTAGTAGGGATTAAAAAGTATTTTTTTAAGTTACTAAAACGAAGAAGAAGTTAGATTCTATGCGATAGCCTAATGGCTAAGGCATTGGACTCGCTATCGTGCGGTCGCTGGTTCAAATCCTACCCATTATACCTACTACCGATTTGAACCCACTCCTAACACAAGCCATTGAGCTTAGCTGGAGGGGCAAGAGTTTTTCGCAAAAAACCCAATACGTATCCGTATTGGGAAAGGCAGGGTGTATAAAAGAGACCCATGGAGCAAAGCAGGTCTCACAGCCTGCTTTGCTCCATGGGTCTGAATGCTAGGGAGAGTTTGTGACGAACAAAAATGACACCGAAAAACTTTGATGGAAAAGATCCGAAATAAGCATATTCGCGAGGCATCTTCAAAGTTTCGGATATACGTTTTAAGATGCAGGAAGGCAGACTGCAATTGTTTGGTGATGTAATGCGTAGGAATAGAGACCACATGACAAAAAGAGTGATGGCTATGGAAGATGGCAGTAGAGGCAAAGGTCGCTCACCAACTACTTGGACTCAAAGCATTTCCAAAGACATGAGATCGCTAGGGCTTGGCTGCGATGACCCTAGACCGCAACATACGGCGATCGAGTATCAGGAGGGCCGACCCAAATAGAGAATGTGCCCGGAGAATAATGATTAAATGAATTTGTATCATTCATATCTTATAGAATGTCTCTAGTCCAAGTGTGCCTCTTGGCATAGGCCTCCTCCAACAATTTCCACTGTGGTCTGTCCTGTGTTACTCATGATTTAATTAGCATTAAAAAAATTAGCATAAAAATTCTCTAAAAGGGATTTTCAATCTCTATGCCCTATGCAGTTAATTCCGCGAGCAAAACTCTAATAAACAAACAACAACATACTCATTTTATTTTTTACAATTACTTTTTGCGTCAAAATTTATTAAATAAGTAATAAGTGGGTGCATACATAGTTGCAAACTAGAATCATAATCGAATTGCGGATCTCCGATCAACTAGGGACTAGGCCTCAATGCAAAAAGACCACGAATAGTCTAGCCAATAGGACTGTAGTACAATGAAAGCTACGTTTTACTAATTCATCTTAAAGAGGTAAACAAGATATTACAAAAGCATAATCTATACTAATATTATAAAGTTGAAGTTTGTTAGTTTGTTTGAATGATTAATAATCTCTGGAACTACTGGTCCGAATTGAAAAAAATATTTTACTGTCGGATAGCCTAATTTTTGAGGAAGGCTATAAAGCATCACGCTACGACCAATAGGAGCGAAGCAGCAATAAAAATTGTTGCAAAAACGGGGAAAATTCAGGCAGACAAAGTTGCACGGGTCAGCTAGTCTACATATACGAATATTATAAAGCTGAAGAGTTTGTTTGTTTGAACGCGATAATCTCAAAAGAGTTGTTATTTTTACTAGTAGTACTAGCTTGTTGATAAAGAAATTAGAACAAATTTCAGCGCAAACATAGACCGTAACTTGAATTTGCATACAACCGAAATTCACGCAGACAAAGCCGCTGGGCAATTTCTTATCTGCTAATCCGAAAAAAACACTCATACATAACACTAACATTATGATCATTAGTAACTGTCGTTTTCTTGTTTTAGCTATATAAACACTTTTTGGCGTGATAACGTCAACCGTTCACGAAACAGTGTGACGTCACCGCTGACGTCCGTTCCGCCTGCATGGTTGTTTAGTACAATGTCATCAATGTTTAGGCGATTGCAGCGATAGCATATCGCTGCAATCGCCAAAATGATTGGAAAAAAGGTGTCACAAACATGGTTGTTTATTCAATGTTATCAATGTTTTCTTATGACGTTATCACGTACAATTATCGTCCGTTAACCGACTTTATAGACACGGTTTGAAGCTTAAAGATTAAGATAGATGCTTTGTATCCCAAAAAAATTTATCCATACGGACGCAACCCTGCGAAATTAAAAAAGAAAGAAGAAGAAAATGTTTAGTATATTTTTTTTGTTTAAAATAGACGACTCACGCAGTAGGGTACAAGCCCTGTGTCGCGGGTACTTTACAAACATACAAGTCACGGACACAAAGTACAACCAGACTTGAAACAACAATTTGTCAATTACACAAAGTGGTGTCCCGTGTGGGACTTGAACCCACAACCTCTTGCGTAGCAGTCGGACACACTCCCACCGCGCCATCGAGGCACGCGAGGCAATTTGTCACGAATATGACGCGCAAGTAATGTAACCCATATTAATTTTACAATAAACATTACAAAGATACAAATCTCAACTAAACAACAATAAAATGGTTATCTGTAAAGTCATTTTACGGACGATAATTTTACGTGATAACGTCATAAGAAAACAGAGATGACATATCGCCATTCGTGTTGCTTAGCAACCAATCAATAACGTTAGTTCCAATAGTTAAGTATCGCATGTCATGTCACTGCAAATTGCAATCGCTATTCGTTGCTGCTTAGAAACACTTTTTCGTACGTGTACCGGGTCATTAAATTATTAGGGGTTCTCACGTCAAAAAATTCAGTTCATAATATCTTGTAACATAGCTGAACGGTTCCCATTCAGCTATTATGTTACAAGATCTGTAACAGACTTGCAACGCTGATTTTCAATGGGACCATGATAGGTACCTACATACGTACGGACCTTTAAAATTGGAGAAGAGTGGCCGCGAGTTTTTATTGCCAGTTTCTTTTCTCCGGCTTTATCTATTGTTTGCGAACTTGGCATTACATGTACATGTAGAATCCCGAAGTATCACAAGAGTTGTTTTGCATCTTATGTGATTAAAGTGAAAAAAATGTTTTTTTTTTGTCGCCAGCAACCAATAACTGCTCTATTATTAAAAATAAATAATGTTACATAATATAGATAATAAATTTAAGTACTGAAAAATAATCTATACTAATATTACAAAGCTAAAGAGTTTGTTTGTTTGAACGCGATAATCTCAGGAACTACTTATCCGAATTGAAAAAAAAATACTGTTGGATAGTCCATTTATCGAGGAAGGCTTTAGACTATATAACATTACGTTACGACTAATAGGAGCGGAGCAGTAATTAATAATATTGCAAAAACGGGGAAAATTTACGCAGAAATAGTTGCGCGGGTCAGTTATTGTTACGTAAAATAAATAACAAATGTAAGTATATATTAACACATACCCACGTAACTTATCACTAAATTGTTTCGTACTACCTTCAAATAAGTAATATACATTATAAATACAATGTTTGTATGTAATTCGCATATATCTGCACCGCTCGCACTCATATTATGCATTCCGCGGGAAGGCGGAGCCTTGCCTACATTCTTTAAGAAAAATAATAATTATAAAAATCATGACTGACCAGCATTTAAAAATAGCTTTATCGATTTGACTAATCATCTATTAAAGAAGATTTTTAGAATAATTGGAAATCCATACTAATATCATAAATGTGAAAGTAACTCTGTCTGTCTGTCTGTCTGTTACGTTTTCACGCTCAAACAGCTAAACCGATTTAGATGAAATTTGGTATGGAGATAGTTTAAGTCCCGGGGAAGGACATAGGATAGTTTTTATCGCGATAACCGACATCCACGCGGGCGGAGCCGCGGGCGAAAGCTAGTGTTATATAAAACTCTTTTTCAAATCTCATAAGTATAGCAAAACATAGCATGAAACTTGCAGTACAGCGCTAACTTTAACTACGGGTGCTACCAATGTTTACAAATAAGGTGCGTTCGAACGTTCGTTTGTTCAACTCACTATTTTAGGTATATCTTATTTCTCTAGTTATTGCAGGGTTTTGCCATAAATGAACGAAGTGGTACAGCAAGAAATATACGTCATTACATAACGAAGCTTTATGAAAAAAAGTGTCTTAAGTTCTTAGAAAAGTGACCGTGTATAGAATATATTAAGGACTAGCTGACCCGCGCAACTTCGTCTGCGTATTTTTTCCCGTGCTTGCAACATTTTTCATTGCTGCTCCGCTCCTATTGGTCGTATCGTGAAGTTATATAGCCTATAGCCTTCCTCGATAAATGGGCTATCCTAAAGTAAAATATTTTTTCAATTCGGACCAGTAGTTCCTGAGATTATTGCGTTCAAACAAACAAACACACTCTTCAGCTTTATAATATTAGTTATAGATCACACCCCATGACGTCCTTAGTTTGTTATGTGGGTATGATGGTAGTTTTCTTACTATTTAGTTTTCTTGTAAATTTTATACAATTTTTATGCTCAAACTTAATGGCATCGTAACTACTCGACTATAACTGGGCAACCATTCGGCTGACTTATATGAGTTAAATGAGTTTTAGTAGGATTTACTTTTGTTAAAAATTTAAGTTTTCGTGGTTATTTTTTTTTTGGTGGTAATTGATGGTAAAGAAGTTCATGCCCACTGTATTTCAATTTTAGAACAATTGACAATGAATAAAGAACTGAGTTTTAAAAATGAAACTGAGGCCATATATTCATACTATAGTAACTCTATCTGTCTGTCTGTCACCTTTTTACGTTTAAATCGCTGATAGTTTGAGTCCCGGGAAAGACAGCCTCTGTGGCGCATTGAGAGTGTGACTGCAACGCAAGAGGTCATGGGTTCAATTCTCACACGGGACTTCGCTTTGTGCCATCCACAAATTGTTGTTCCGAGTCTGGGTGTACTGCCGAAGTACAGTCGTACCATATACGTTAAGCGAACGCTCGGCCGAGCTACATGGTAGGCGGAGTGGGGGATGTTAGGCTTTATTTTCGTTACGGAATTTCTTGATTCGGTCGCCGCGCACAAAGCCCGCGATAAAAGGTACGCAATAGCTTAAAAAAGGTTTTAAATACCTAATAAACTTAAGATATAAGTTCTCTTACTACCTACAATTTATTTCAATCACTTATCTACCTATTTTTAGCATAAAAATATGATCAGGCTTGGTTCATCGGCCATCTAGTCGGTATTTTTAAGCGGATACTCTCACGCTCTGATGAATGAACCAATTTGAATCTAACTTCCTAGCGGTATTCATAGATAGATATGTTTCATCAAAATGGGTTCACCAAATTTGTGAGTACGTTTGTCTCATGTATCGGGTCTTTTTCCTCATTAAGGGTAGATGATTACGCGAAACAGGATTCGGCTCCCTCAAAAATTTATATAGAAAACCTAAATTTTAGGTGTAAAAAAAATGTGTCACTTGTCAAAGAGTTTTTCTAGTAGATGATGTAAAGAAATTTAAGGATATATCTTATTATGATCACGCAAATAAATCTTGAAGTTGCGGTAAAATGCATAAACGAGCATTTTCGTATTGTCATAGTCATGGCGTTCGTAATGTAACATATGTATGAACGAATATTCTACTTTATTTTGACCTGCGCTCCTGCGCACTGTGAAGTAATGGTTGTGTGCGGAAGAGCGAGGCCGGCGGTGTCGTTGTGTAAGTAGCGCTAAATAAATAATTCTCTCAGTGTAATGCCCCCTTAATTTTTTGTTCGAGTGACTGGAACTATGGTTGCGAATTCTATCTCCGCTTGAGGCACCATTGTGTTTGACTCATTAATATTGTTGTTTCTTTTAGTGTCACCGGCCATTAGGATCCCCATTTTAAATCCCCTGGGGATTTATTTGGATTTTTTATCCACACCCCTTCCCCCTTAAGTCTAGTTTGTAAAGTTCCCATAACTAATGTACATGTTTTCTGTGCTGGTATAGGAATTAGTCGCAAAATAAACAAGCGAAACGTAGATACCTGTAGGTTTTGTGTAGTTTCGTGTCACGAATCACTAAAAAATTTTTTTAAGGTAGTGTTCCGTGGTGGACACGAATCTACAAATGATTTTTAGTGATTCGTATTTTGAAATATTTTTTTTCATTTCTACATAATTTTTAAATTTACGAATAGTCATGTACAAAAGTGCTTACCTATTTTATTATTCTACGAAATAGGATACAAAAACTTCTGGGTAAGAATACTTAGTTTTATGTAAAGGTAATCTGGCCTCAACCTGTGATTTTATAGTTTATTTTTACATAATACAGTATATAGCTTTTAGAAATATACATTAAATCTGTGAGTGATAGTACGTAATTACTTAGGGGTTAAATCCGAAGTAAAAATGCGTAATGATTTTCAGGTGTGGTACTGGATTAAGAAAAGTCCACTCCAACTCTTCCCTTGGGTGTCGGTCAAGGTGACTGGGGTATATTACGCCGGAAGACGGGCAGCAACAACTTTAATGTCTTACTGCGACCGTCAACCCGCTTGCCAAGCATGGCGATTATGGCAATTACCCCCAGAATCTATAGTTAGTAGGTTCTACTGAGGAGACCTGTACCCAATACAATTACAATAAACCTACCCCATATATCGTACGTAGATTTAGTTACAGGTTTGATCTGAAATCAAAGACCTACTTATTACAAACAATTTTGAGCTCTTACCTTGTATACCAGCTCTAGATCGCCTTCACCAGGTATCCATGTAGCTCATTTCGGCGCGTGGTGGCGTACAATTTTGTTTTTACAGAGGAGAGTCCAAAATCGCACCAAATCACATAAAATATGTATGAAAATTGAATTAATGTCAGAAATGCGGATGATTTCGACAATTCATATCGCGAAAATATTCGGAAGTAATTTCAATGTCGCGCTGTATGCGCGACCAATCAGCGCCTAAGACCCCTGTGTCAGGCCAACCAAACCAAACAGCCTTACTAGAAAACCATTTGGAATATAAAGAAATAATTAGGAAAGAATACTTATAAATACTTAAATAAATTAGGCAGGCTAACTGCCTCACCAATAAAGGTAATCTGTCCTTAATTTGTGAATTTGTAGTTTATTAGGGCCTTCCAGGGAAGCTTATCGGTTATATTTCTGATATTTATTAGTGAAGTCTATATGAGTTTAGATAAATAGATAAATCAGTGAGCACATTATAAGAGAAAAGCATTTCTTAATATTTTTTTAAATTTACAGTTCTGCCGTAAATAATATTCTGTTTTGGAACGTGATTGTACGTTCCGCCGTATCAAAATCTCAAGTAATGACGTAAAACCACGTCCTGTTCACGAAACTGTTAATTACACCTTTTAGTTACAGGTCATAATATATATTAATATGTATTTATAAAATATATTTTTTTAAGTACTGTTTTATATTTGATTTTATAGGAAAGAAGATCATAATAAATATTTTTTAATTGTTTGTTTTAATAACCGTTTCTACTCGTCAGTACATTAATCGACATTAAAAAAAGTCCAGACCGCGGACGAATCGCCCAAGTGAAAAAAGTCATTCGCCAATTCGTGCCACACCTCGAAAAATTGTATTGTGCGAACTCGTGACACAAAACGAGGCAATACACTATGTTGTTAAAAATTGCTTATTTAGCTGTTGTTAATATGTTTTCAATATAAAAAAAGCTAAAAAAAAGTTGGCGGGTTTTTAACTGGGTAAAATATAGATTCAAGTTTCAACCTACAGTGACAGCAATTCTATAACATTTGGTTGACTGAACATGGTATCTACACTAATATTATAAAGAGGAAGGATTTGTATTTTTGTATGTAACAAATAAACTCAAAAAGTACTGGACCGATTTTAATAATTCTTCACTTTTACAGCAGAAATATTTTAATAAAACATGTGAAAAATGTTTGACTGTTTGCACGCAGGCTGTCATTGGACAATACTTTTTCTATCGCGCCATCTTTTTCATCAGCAAAGGTCACCAGACATAATGCCTATATTAATTACACGTTAAACGCAAAACATTTAAATGTCAAACTGACGTAACGTAAGTTTTTTTACAAGATCCAAGCATCGAGTAGGCCACAGTATGTAAGAAACCCGTAGGATCATCAGGTGTCAAGTAGGTACATCATAAATTTTAGCTGCACAAATTATCGTTTTTATACATTTTCCATGTTTTATTTTTGCCAAGACAAGTTTTATGTTCTTCCTTTCATAACTTTGCTCAAAGACGCTGAAGAATAACGTGTACCAATACAGTGGCGGAGTCAGCCAGAATCAGAGAGTCGACATTAACTTCGCGAGGCCCTGTATACGTTGCAAGTTATTTCACCTGATACCACCTAAGTAACTCGCACGACGGGAGCGAGGTGCAAATCATTTCAAGTGAGACAGTCTTGAGCGACGGGGTTGGGGGGACTCTTGATAGCATTTGTAACGTCATCTTTTTTATGCAAGGTCCCTAAAGGCGCGAGACTGTCGGCAGTCGACGACGCCAAACGCCGCCACTACATGTAACAAGATTTTACACTATAGCTAGTTAATTATGAATATTCCTTTTTCCTTTTAAGTAATATTTAGGTAGGTACGCCTACTAGATAACCCAATTTGGTTAGTCAAATGATGTTCGCGCATCGTTCTAGGAGCGGACAGCTTGTTTGTGGGCTCTGAGCTAACACTAACTTGCTTACTAACCCCCACCCCCCTAATTGATCAAACTACTAATTGCCATTTTGGCACCTATATAAACAATTATTTTTAAATTTCGGAGTTTCTTTAATTCGCTTTATTGTCTATTGTCTTCAATGGGAGTTAAGGGCCCTTTGCATCAACGGGGCCCTAGACAGCAGCCCAGATAGCTAGATATATGAAATATTTTTTAATTGTTTGTTTTAATAACCGTTTCTACTCGTCAGTACATTAATCGACATTAAAAAAAGTCCAGACCGCGGACGAATCGCCCAAGTGAAAAAAGTCATTCGCCAATTCGTGCCACACCTCGAAAAATTGTATTGTGCTCAACAGTAAAAATATGTATACTGTGACGTATAGCTCAATTTCATATAGCAAGCCAATACTATATACCCAGTACTTATAGCTTATGTATGGTGAGCGATATTTTTGTGCTATGTACTTTTAGTATATTACTACCTGTGCTGCGCAACTTCGTCTGCGTAAATTTTTCCTGTTTTTGCAACATTTTTCATTGCTGCTCCGCTCCTGTTGGTCCTAGCGTGATGCTATATAGCCTACAGCCTTCCTTGATAAATGGGCTACTCAATAGAAAATGATTTTTTTTATTCTGAGCAGTAGGTCTTGAGATTGCCGCATTCAAACAAACTAACTAACAAACTCTTTAGCTTTATAATATTAGTATAGATATTATAGCGTAGTCTAAAATGTGCTTAACTCATGCGCAATCGGAGGTTGTGCGGATGCGCACTCTGAAAGTGGCGCCATATTACCTACACAATTTATGTGTATTATACACGCATGCAGTAGCTAAGTAAGCTAGATTATTAAGGATGTTTGAGACAAGCGCGGATCAAGGATTTTCTTTGGGGGGGGGGGGGCATTAGACTCAACAGCGGAACAACAGCCAAGCGTGAGTTTAGTCATGAGCAATTGCCCGCCTCCCACTTACTTTAGTTTAACCCGCGTATTTTACCAACAGTATTTTAACTCGCAAATGTTTGGTCTTCCTCTATTCTATTTTGAAAATAGAATGAAAAACAGACACATTACATTCGCTACCTACCTAAAATTGTATAGGGGGTTAAAATTTCTAGAAGATTCGCGCAGATCCATTTAAAGTTTTACCATTCATGTATTAAATTATTAAAGCCTAAAAATTATTATTAAAGCCTAAAATCTCTTAAGTTTTCGAATCTACTTTTTTTTCAAGATTGACTATCGGAACGTTACCTATACCTCTCTTTCTTTCTTCTTTCTTTCTACTTCTAGTTTGTACCCAACTAGAAGTAGAAAGAAAGAAGAAAGAAAGAGAGAAAATACATTTATATCGACACTAGCTTTCGCCCGCGGCTCCGCCCGCGTGGATGTCGGTTATCGCGATAAAAACTATCCTATGTCCTTTCCCGGGACTCAAACTATCTCCATACCAAATTTCATCTAAATCGGTTCAGTAGTTTGAGCGTGAAAGCGTAACAGACAGACAGACAGACAGACAGACAGACAGACAGACAGACAGACAGAGTTACTTTCACATTTATAATATTAGTATGGATTTACACACACAGCACAGTTAATACAAAAACAAAAAAAAACGCAATTCAAGAGTAACGTAAAAATAAAACATTTGAGAAAAACAAAAAATAGCCTATAAATAAAATTAAAATTGAAAAAAGAAAACTCTCGATTAACAATAGTAAACACCATAAAAGTAGGTAGCTATGGCGCGCCTTAATCCTAGTTTAAAATATTTTTTATTTAATGTTCTACCATTGTGGTCTAGTGGTTAGTGATTCTAACTGCTAAGAGGTCGTGGGCTTAATTTCCTTCTAGGATAATCTTTAAGTGATGAGAACGATTGTTAATTCTGTGTCAGGGTGTCATTCTGTGTCAGCTATAATGTATTTAAACAGAAATATAAGTATGTACTTAAATAGGTACAGTAAGTACAAATAAGTAGGTACTTAAGTATGTTTATCAAATATCTGGTTGCCATAGTAAAAGCGCTGCCTAGTTGAGGATCAGATGACCGTGTGTGAATTGTCCAGTGACATTAATTTAATGAAAGCATGTAGCTAAGGCACAACCAATAAGACCGCAACCTATCTAATCCTAAACGCATAGTAATACAAATAAATAAATAGAACTACTTAGGACTGTATCTAACAAAACTAAAATTAGTTTATCTAATTGATTTAAAGATCAATACTTTACGATCAAAACAGCAAACGCAACACAAAACAAGTAAACAAACATGTACACGTATGTTACGCGTCGGTGTTATAGACGGACCGTCGACACCATTTATCTACGCTTTGGTGTAAGAGGCGGACCGTTGACACCATTTATCGAAGCAGTGCAGTTGCGGACCGGCACGAGGCGTCGAGTCAGCGCTACGTGATTTCCACATCTCGCCACTTCGATTTCGCAACCGTCTTTCCATAGTTGTAGTTTTAGATTTTAATAAAGAACGATTCATTCTTGGTACATACATCGACCATTTATCACTAGTTTTAGATTTTAGTTTAATGTAATTTATAATTAAATTTATTTAAGATGTATAGACTTTCTCTGCAACCTCCGGCTCCAGTTAACGTAATTGGCGCAGTCGGTAGGATATTCGCGGGCCGGTTCGCGATAATTAGGAATATCTCAAATCGATATCCGCGTTCGCGAGTCACCCGGGTGGTTTCCAAGCACCTTCAACGAATATCCGGATCTTCGGAAGCTGAAGCCAGAGGCGTATCCAGACATCGATACTGCAGAGGGGCCAACTATACACTTATTGAACCCAGACGGAACATCCGACCAGAAGAAGTAAGATGAACACCAGTGGTCTGGCAGCAATATTTGCCACTCCGCTTGACAAATAGTTGCTGTTCTTCGGGGGGAGGTGTTACGCGTCGGTGTTATAGACGGACCGTCGACACCATTTATCTACGCTTTGGTGTAAGAGGCGGACCGTTGACACCATTTATCGAAGCAGTGCAGTTGCGGACCGGCACGAGGCGTCGAGTCAGCGCTACGTGATTTCCACATCTCGCCACTTCGATTTCGCAACCGTCTTTCCATAGTTGTAGTTTTAGATTTTAATAAAGAACGATTCATTCTTGGTACATACATCGACCATTTATCACTAGTTTTAGATTTTAGTTTAATGTAATTTATAATTAAATTTATTTAAGATGTATAGACTTTCTCTGCAACCTCCGGCTCCAGTTAACGTAATTCGTAAGTACTATAATAAACACTAGCGTCTAATAATAAACAGAAATATATTAAAACATGATAAAAAGTGCAAATAAAAAAAGATGGCTACGACGGCCATCTTGGTATCGAATGCGCGGGAACTAGCGATCGGGTGCGTTCAATAAATTGACATACGCCTTATATGGTCCTGTAGAGCCCCATTCGTCTTGTCGCAGGGTCTAAGACCTCGGTTATACGTTAGATGCCGTGTTAAATTGGGCCTGTAAGACTAGCCAACTGACTGGCCAACTAAAAACTGAAAACTAGAATGCTAGCTTTTGCATTTATTTGCGTCGATTATTATTATGGCTAGATGCCTCGTTTCAAGATTAAAAATTCTAATACATGTTTTCAAGTTTTGTTTTGCATACTGTTGCCTTTTTTTTTGTAATTTTTAGGTATGATGTTTTCTATTTATGGTAATGTTTGTAGTTCTGGATCCAGCTTGTTAGTGGTGTTAAAATATACGAGTATCTTGAAAGACGACTGTTATTGCAGTTGTTTTGTCATTGATTATCTATTCTGACACTATTTTCATGCAATTATATTTACCTACATAAAATCACGGTTTGGCTAAGAACAAAAGATTACTTACTGAAAAATTCCGTACCTAAAGGGTAAAAAGGGGACCCTATGCTGTACGTCGAATTTGTCTGTCACCAGGCTGTATCTCATGAACCGTGATTGTGTATTCTCATGAACAGAAATACATACATGTCTAGCTAGACAGTTGAAGTTTTTACAGATGATGTATTTCTGTTGCCGCTTTAACAACAAATACTAAATATAGAATATTTAAGTGGGGCCCATACAAAAAACTTGCTTTTTTGCCGTTTTTGGCTAGATATTATAATATAGTGATTAATGTTGTATAGATAATGGTAAGGAACCCTTCGTGCACGAGTTCGACTCGCACTAGACCAGTTTTTTCATATCCCTTAATTTTCAAACTCTTAGATTAAAGGCGTTTTTAAGCGTAATTTATAGAAGAAATCGTTTGAGAGTTAGTTCTTCTTCTATCATCAAAGCTCATTATGGGTTTTCTTTCACCTAATAAGCGGTGAATTTAAATAATAATAAATAGATGTATATATCGCGACTTCATCGATATTTAAATATCTAATATCTATGTGTAAAAATCGCAAAAGTTTCAAAGTCATTGTATGAATAAACTGTCAAATATTATGTTTTAGAACATATCCAAATCTGTCACAAAATACAGTGAAAATTTGAAATTACAGAATCCGAGAATATTCTAAGATGTCCCCTTCAACAACAGCCCCTCAATACTCAGTGAACATAACCTCAAAAATGCGAAACTTCCATCACTCTCAATTGATATAAAACCCATAATATACCACACAAACAACTTGGCACAACATCCTAAGCGTTTAGATGTCCCTAACGTCTTGCCGTCTCTTCACAAGAATGTCGTTCGAGTCTACAGACGTTTTTACATACATTTATTGACCAGCACACCTCTCCCATCCAACTGGCCTTAACCACCATGATAAATAATCCAAAATACAACCTTAACACTAGGTGAAGAGATCAGATATTGCTTGAAAGCCAAGGTTTATATGCTGAAGTGTTTTTGGAATTTCTGTTTGGTACTCAAAGGCCGCAAGTTCTTACGTTAGTGACGGGGTGGACGTCAGGTAGATTGTTGCGACGTGATTACAGGCCAGCGTTTTGATTTGTAATGATTTTCACATTGTCCCATAGGTCTTGAGGAATTTCTATAGCCTACTGGTTAACTGTGCTAACTCTTCGGGAAAAAACTGCTATGACAGGAATGTTTAAAGATGTTGTTGTATTTTTGACATTGTAATCAACAAGTCTTATCTACTAAAGTTTACTTTTAGCAGAGTTTATTGCAAAGGTCACCTATTTTAGCGTGTTCTCGTGTATAGTAGTCAAAGTCAAAGTCAAATATCTTTATTTCGTAAAATCAGGTTAATGATTATTTGAAAACGTCAAATTAAAACATACTAAAAATTTTATAAAATTATGAATGTTTGAAAAAAAAACAAAATGAGGTTAGGTGGCAGTTCCAAGTGTAAAGCTCATGAGAAGAAGCTGCCAAGAAACTCATGTGCCACTCTTTTAAAATCATCAAATTTTTTCTTTACAAAAATAAATTTTACTGAATGAACCAGTGTGTCTGGTGAGTGTAATCGTTTATAAAATAAGGATAACTAAATAATAATACTATTAGTAACTCTAAAATGAGTATATATAAACGTATTCAGCAAACACAATACTTCACTTCTTACAAAGTAAATATGTATATATACATATAATCATAAAGTACATTTTAATAGCCTGTGAGAGAAAGCAGTTCAATCCCAAGCGTTTTTGTCTTCCATATAATCAATTATTGAGTAGTAACTTTTCATACACAATTTTTTCTTGATGGTACACTTAAATTTATTACGACTTAATTTTTGAATGTCGCTAGGGATTTTATTGTAGAAACGTATACATTGGCCCCGAAATGATTTGTTTACTTTTTGTAACCTTGACGCTGGTACAACAAGTTTATGTTTGTTCCGCGTGTTAATATTATGTATGTCACATTTCTTACAGAAACTATCAATATTTTTGTGAACATATATAAGGTTTTCATAGATATACTGACATGCAAGTAAGGCCAAGGATCACGATTGCTTAAAAAACTGCTTCTGAAAGCTGTTATCTGTTCTGTCTCTGTTTTTTAATTAAGAACCAATCTCCAATAATCATTATGACAGACAGCAAACGGCCCCTATATGTGTACCTATATTACTACTATCTTAGCCTACGGTTTCGGCTGCGTGGATGCCCATTGGTACCTCTTTATTCGAATTCTCTTATGTAATGATTATGTAGAGTGTGGCTTATAAACAGATCAAGCTAATTTGGGAAAAAAAAGTTTTACGTCTTTCTGGGCACTTTCAATGTCTCTATCCATGAGAACGTTCCTCGGAAACTTCCTTCTTGCCGATTTGGTCCATCAGTTTTCGAGCTGTGCGACTAGCTACACATTTGATAATAGATAGGTCAAGCATTCATCAGGGTCTGATCTTTATTCTGTGTCTACGGCAAGCCCATGTGAAACTGTCAAAATTTACTTAGTGCCATATTTTAAAGGCATTATTAATCCTGACTGTGTATTAAAATGAGTCAAAACCAATATGATCCTTCTAACTTTTGGACTATCGGTGCTTTTCAAAGTTTATCGTTACCACGCAGAGACAGGTTCCAGTGTCCTTGGAGAGAAATGCGCGCGGGCAGGCGAAAGTGCGCGTTGACCATGCGCCTGGGCAACGATTAAGTTACAATAATGCTTGATACGAGTATTAATCAATTATTTTTATGGTTTATTTTATGAGGAATTTGGTGGTTTTTCGTTTATTGATTAATGGGTAATCAAGAGTTTGATGAGTGACCTTTCTTATGGAATTTTTACTGAATAAATTAACTTAATGTCAATGAGCTACAATAATTGCATATGACCATCTACTTGGCTGCCACTTTTGTTGTTCTTTTAAAAGTACATATGCTTAATGACTAAAAGGCAGACGATTCAACTGATATTATTATCTGACGACTAAAATTGATCAATGGCGTTCAAATACCATTTATGTAATGGTAGTTTCGTGATGGTTGAAAGCCATTGGCTTTACCTAATTGTCTCTTAGCACTTTTAAAACCTCTATTGTGAATTTTTAACGTAAGAATAAGCGATGATTTGATTGATAGTGGGTATTGAAATATTTACATTGAATCTTCGGGTTTAATTAGATTTTAAGTTGTTTTGCTGCGATTTTTTTCATATATTTGGTCTAAGTATCTTTTTTTTATTGTCAAGATAGACTTTGATTATGGTATTTGATTGAGTACAAGTGTAACATATTTTCTCTAAAGTTATTTCGAGTATTGTAGTTACTTGAAACTTTTCTATTCAAGTTATTTAAACTTTTACTTCAAGACACAAGCTCGATCGGCTGCGTCGGCAAAATACAACGATTAGAAACCGGTTAGGGGAACTGCATGAGCGGCGCGTTGCACTCCCTGACTCCTAAACTCGACAACATCACACGTTCCCGTCCGAAACCCTTCCACAACCCCTTACAAACAAAACGTTAACCCGCACGTACAGTTAAACTTAACTCAAAGACTTGACTTTTCTACTCAAGTCTGGCAGTTAGCGAAACGTAGTTCTGCAAGGTTTTGCAATAGTTTTTAGTGCAATTTCTTGTTACTAACGTGTGGTAATCATGGAATGTTGGCTAGGGACTTGGGAGTTAGCGATAAAATAAGTGGGATTCATTGACATCGGTCATGAGCTTCAGATATGCTGTTTAGACTGGATTAGGTGAGGCTAGATGCCTTTTTATAAGTGTAGATTTTACACTGTAACTTATGGTCAACGTGGGTACTAGTACTGCAGATGTAGTTTTTGAGCCTAAGGGATATTCTAGACATACTGGTTTTTTGTAAGTTATAGTTATAGATATGTCTACGGCAGAAAATGAGAGCAATAAACAATTATACCGAGACATTTCCGTCCATGTTTAATTAGCAAAGCATGTACCTAACGGAGCCGATTTTTTACGCGAATGATATTCTATTCACACTCTATCTGAAATTTCAAAGAATATTTGATTAATTATGAGTTTCACACTTGGAACTGCTAACCTAACTTTGTTTCTTTTTTTTAATCAAAACTAATCCAAAATGCTATCTTGTAGGTTTTAAACTAACATTGTCAAACAATCATTAATTTGGTTTTACGAAATTAAGATTTCTGAGTTTATAATCGTAATTTCGAGAGAAGGATTCTAGCCGGTAATTGACTTAGCACCAGCCCAATGAGTACTGTGTACCTAGTTTTTTGCAATCCGGGGGGGGGGGGGGAGGAATTTAAACCGCAAACCCCCCGCCTAGGTACGCCCGTGAAGAGGGCAGTGTTATATAAGTTTAACGTGTGTATCTGTGCATATGTCTGTATCGCCGTAAACGGATGAACAGATTAGAAAATGTCCTGAACGGATGAACAGATTAGAATGCGACATATTTAAATTAAAAAGCTAGTCTAATTAGCTTGGCTCTCATTTTGGTGTGACGAAAATTCCTACAGCTGTTTTTAATATTATCAACTTTTTCTAACAATTGATGTTCCATTGACCTCCATAGTGCTAGAATGCTGGACTGGTTACCTCGAAAAAGTGACAGCAATTTCAAATGCCGAATAGAAAATATACCGTCCTGTAAAGTTTTTTACCACTTATGACGAGTTGTAAAAATGGCGGCAAACTGACCGGCCATTATTTTTACAGCTCCGAGTTTATCTTGTAAAAAATGATTTGAATACGTGATAATTGACTTAGAACGAGACTATGTGCATGTAATAAGTGCATAAATACTTGACACTGGAAGAAATTAGCCGTTAAATCGGCTAGATTGCCATAAACTCAAAGAAGAAGAAGAACACTTATGACAAATGGCCGTTGTTGTTATGCTAACGTCGTCGGGTAAATGAAAAGGTTCGTACCTTTAAATAATTCACGCGATTAAGGCCCGAAATATAGTCTAATATAATGTTGTTATCCTTGTTGCACAAGTATAGACTTCCATTTCATTTTTACATTTAGGTACCATCCGTAATGTCAAAATCTAATGGAAGTTTTTTGCTGTAGGCGATAAGCTATCCATTGACGTATAGACTGGACCACGCCATCCCTTTCAATTGAAAAGTAAATGTTGACTGCAAAGCGTGAAAGAGAGAAAAAACTCGTGCAGCCTTTGACAGGTATTGTCCACGAAGTAGCTGTTGTCTCTTTCTAGAGAGTGGTCAATTTTGTGAGGTTATGGCGCAATCTACTACTAGTAGGTACTATAGACCATAGAGATCAGTGTCTTGTTCTGCACCTACACTTTATTATATGATGTTTTAGATATTAATTGTAAGCTGACACAGACTTTTGACAAAATTATACAAATAAATAGACTAGGGGACTTCCTCGCGTGAATATTTTAAGGTAAATAAATACCTGCCTGTTTATTGCCTGAGCTGTACTTAGTATATACAATTGCATACCTAATGCATACAAATCGAGAAAGTTTATTAACATTTAGACAAAATATTAAACAATTTCAGTTATAGATAGGGTTTATGTTTGTTGCGAATTTATGGCTAAACTGTTGAGCTGATTGTGATGAAATCTGTTACAGAGCCTTTGATTAATTAAGTATTGCCAAGATGGGGTGTTCCCACTTTTTTTTATTGTTTGGTATCTTAGCCTATCAAAAATTTATGTCACTATTAGATAGAAGACTTTCACATTTGCCATTCGCGTAATTAATGAACTTCTCAAAACTGACACCGAATATGGTTTTATTTTTGAAAGGAATTTGAGATGCCTACGATGATCTACGTAATAAATAGACTTAAACCCTGAAGAAGGATTATTAATCTATATCTATATTAATATTGTAAAGATAAAAGATTTGTATTTTTGTATGTAACGATTAAACTTAAAAACTACTGGACCGATTTCAAATATTCTTTCAGTGTTGGGAAACTACCTCGGGTGACATAGGCTAGTTTTTATCCCCATATTCCCACGTAAACGGGAACCCCGAGGCGTCCGCTAGTAACCAATAAAAAGATGTCTAGGTAATAAGTCTAGGCATAATAAGCAGATCTATTATTGTAGCATATTTCAAAGAACAACAACGTCTTTGTTCTAAAAAAATAGTGTGAATCAGTTTTGTTTTATGTAAAAAGGTGTAGATAGGTTACATAAACAACATTCGATCTTTAAAAACCGATCAAAAGCATGTTAGACCATGCTCACAGAGTAGGGTGCTGCAGCCTTGAACAATTGTATCAGCAGTAGAGCGTATGTTCATGGCACTTACGCTCTTTTGTTGAGAAGCGCAGTTTTTCGGAAATAACTTTGATGTTTGCCCTAAAAATATTTATTTTTATTATTTAGCCATCAAACTAAGTAGCGGCTACTACAAGACACCTTTTCATCAAAATTCATCAATATTCATCGATTAGTCTTTGAAAAATGTAATCCGCTACTTTCATCTGTTGACGCCGGCGATGCGACACTGACATATAAAACCTAAGTCAATTGTATAGATCTTAAGGAACACTTTCCGAGCGCTTATAACCTATCTACACCTTTTTACTTCAAACATAATTGGTGTGAATATCATTTTTACATAATTTCTACAACAAAAATTATTAATGTAGACGATTGAGTTCATATTAATATAGGTACTAATTCCCACGCTTATTCTTAGGTCTGTATTTTAAAATTGCCATTTAAGCACCTAATTATTGTTTTTCCGTTACAATTAAAAAACTATAATTAATAAGCATCATTATACGTATATGTACTTACCTACCTTTAATTATACGAACCACAGTGTATATCTATATGTCGCAGTAGGGAAACTGTTGACGAACCAATCAATTTATTTGTATCCGACCGTCTTCATTGGCCAATCACATACGCTCATCATATATCTAGCTATCTGGGCTGCTGTCTAGGGCCCCGTTGATGCAAAGGGCCCTTAACTCCCATTGAAGACAATAGACAATAAAGCGAATTAAAGAAACTCCGAAATTTAAAAATAATTGTTTATATAGGTGCCAAAATGGCAATTAGTAGTTTGATCAATTAGGGGGGTGGGGGTTAGTAAGCAAGTTAGTGTTAGCTCAGAGCCCACAAACAAGCTGTCCGCTCCTAGAACGATGCGCGAACATCATTTGACTAACCAAATTGGGTTATCTAGTAGGCGTACCTACCTAAATATTACTTAAAAGGAAAAAGGAATATTCATAATTAACTAGCTATAGTGTAAAATCTTGTTACATGTAGTGGCGGCGTTTGGCGTCGTCGACTGCCGACAGTCTCGCGCCTTTAGGGACCTTGCATAAAAAAGATGACGTTACAAATGCTATCAAGAGTCCCCCCAACCCCGTCGCTCAAGACTGTCTCACTTGAAATGATTTGCACCTCGCTCCCGTCGTGCGAGTTACTTAGGTGGTATCAGGTGAAATAACTTGCAACGTATACAGGGCCTCGCGAAGTTAATGTCGACTCTCTGATTCTGGCTGACTCCGCCACTGTATTGGTACACGTTATTCTTCAGCGTCTTTGAGCAAAGTTATGAAAGGAAGAACATAAAACTTGTCTTGGCAAAAATAAAACATGGAAAATGTATAAAAACGATAATTTGTGCAGCTAAAATTTATGATGTACCTACTTGACACCTGATGATCCTACGGGTTTCTTACATACTGTGGCCTACTCGATGCTTGGATCTTGTAAAAAAACTTACGTTACGTCAGTTTGACATTTAAATGTTTTGCGTTTAACGTGTAATTAATATAGGCATTATGTCTGGTGACCTTTGCTGATGAAAAAGATGGCGCGATAGAAAAAGTATTGTCCAATGACAGCCTGCGTGCAAACAGTCAAACATTTTTCACATGTTTTATTAAAATATTTCTGCTGTAAAAGTGAAGAATTATTAAAATCGGTCCAGTACTTTTTGAGTTTATTTGTTACATACAAAAATACAAATCCTTCCTCTTTATAATATTAGTGTAGATACCATGTTCAGTCAACCAAATGTTATAGAATTGCTGTCACTGTAGGTTGAAACTTGAATCTATATTTTACCCAGTTAAAAACCCGCCAACTTTTTTTTAGCTTTTTTTATATTGAAAACATATTAACAACAGCTAAATAAGCAATTTTTAACAACATAGTGTATTGCCTCGTTTTGTGTCACGAGTTCGCACAATACAATTTTTCGAGGTGTGGCACGAATTGGCGAATGACTTTTTTCACTTGGGCGATTCGTCCGCGGTCTGGACTTTTTTTAATGTCGATTAATGTAGGTACTGACGAGTAGAAACGGTTATTAAAACAAACAATTAAAAAATATTTATTATGATCTTCTTTCCTATAAAATCAAATATAAAACAGTACTTAAAAAAATATATTTTATAAATACATATTAATATATATTATGACCTGTAACTAAAAGGTGTAATTAACAGTTTCGTGAACAGGACGTGGTTTTACGTCATTACTTGAGATTTTGATACGGCGGAACGTACAATCACGTTCCAAAACAGAATATTATTTACGGCAGAACTGTAAATTTAAAAAAATATTAAGAAATGCTTTTCTCTTATAATGTGCTCACTGATTTATCTATTTATCTAAACTCATATAGACTTCACTAATAAATATCAGAAATATAACCGATAAGCTTCCCTGGAAGGCCCTAATAAACTACAAATTCACAAATTAAGGACAGATTACCTTTATTGGTGAGGCAGTTAGCCTGCCTAATTTATTTAAGTATTTATAAGTATTCTTTCCTAATTATTTCTTTATATTCCAAATGGTTTTCTAGTAAGGCTGTTTGGTTTGGTTGGCCTGACACAGGGGTCTTAGGCGCTGATTGGTCGCGCATACAGCGCGACATTGAAATTACTTCCGAATATTTTCGCGATATGAATTGTCGAAATCATCCGCATTTCTGACTATATATATATATATATATATATATATATTTAGTTATATATATAGATGGCAAGGTTAATATTTCTTCTCTTACAAAGTGAGGTTTAAAAGATTCCCGTGATTGGAAATATATAAGTATGTTTATCGGTTGTCTGGTACAAGCTTCCATAGTACAAGCTCTGCTTAGTTTGGGATCAGATAGCTTTCTGTGAGTTGTCCTAAGATATTATTATTAAAAAAAAAAAGGAAGTACCCCTTTCAAAGGCCGAGTAGTTCGCTAGATAAACTTACAAAATAACTAGACGTATGCATGCACAACACATATTATTACTAATCGTGGCTCCCTATAAACGTTACAGCTCTTGGGCTTATCTAAGGTCAAGCTCCTTTTAGGGAGGTTATACAATTGCGTGACAAACGTAGCGTTTTAATTAATGTAAATTGTAAAAGATATTACCAATTGAGTTTGTAAACCTATTCTGTCAGCTGTCAGGTACCTGTAGTAAACCTTTATACAGAAATAAAGCTATACCATGAAGATACTTATATATACTTACCTATACTTTTTCCTACCGATGTTTAGTTAGTATATAAGTATTATCTTAAACAGTAGCAAAAATGTTGACATGTATAAATTGTTTTACATTTTTATTATAAGTTATTTTATTTTTTAAATCATTTTACTTATTGAAGTAATTTTTATAGGCATTTCTTGCCAAAGACTTTACAAATACAATAATTGCATTTTTGAAAGATAGAAAAATTTGAATCCAGACTCAGGAATCGAACCCGAGACGTCCGTAGCCAAACCGGGACCAGAAGCGAAACACCTATCTGGACTATGTTACTAGATATCAAATTCTTCTATCTCTTAATGCTTACGGGTTAGGCCCCCGTAGCGCCATCTAGTCGGAAGTTAAAGAGCTATCACGGCTTTTGTTATTGCTTCGTTACAGAGAGCATTTTTAACAAATTATGATGACGCAGGCCGAATATTGAAGTAATTTTTATAGGCATTTCTTGCCAAAGACTTTACAAATACAATAATTGCATTTTTGAAAGATAGAAAAATTTGAATCCAGGCTCAGGAATCGAACCCGAGACTTCCGTAGCCAAATGCCTATAAAAATTACTTCAATATTCGGCCTGCGTCATCATAATTTGTTAAAAATGCTCTCTGTAACGAAGCAATAACAAAAGCCGTGATAGTTCATTTTACTTAGTTTTTTCTTTGACATAAATCATGAATGTACCATTGTTAATGAAATTTCTCCAAGTAATTCAACACCATCTAGCTATTATTTTAATATCAATATAGTTTAATGATCACAATAACATTTGTAACTGTGCTTCGTCAATGCAATATTTAGTTCAATATCATTTTATAAGGTAAGTAAGTAGATGTATTTTACTTACACATTAAAACGTGTAAAACTTATAAATTGCAATTTTTAAAAAATAATCCGCCAGACCCGAAGAAAAGGCAAAACAAAGGGCGAGACAAGAATTACATAAAAGCAACAACTTCTAACTTCAAACATTCATCGAAATATTTCCAGAAACCACAACACCGCCAAACGTCGCCGCTCAAACCGCACATAAACACATTCTAATACAAGTTATGCCATTGTACATGCTCCTTTATGCTCGTATGCCTGCATAGAACCTGTCTCTGCCAGTTATTAGAAGTTATTAAGGAGCGCAGTTTTTGCGCTGTCTCCGTACCTACGTAGGTTCCTACAGATTGCGCATATAATTGCAATATGCGTGAGAAAAACTTTACAGACCTAGTAAGGTTTAGGGACTAGCTTGTGCCTGTGCCCTTGCAAAATCAGAACGAGAATAAATGTAGCCTCTGTTTACTCATATGTATAGGATAATAAACTGTAAAGTTTAACCAAAACCAATTCGATAGGTCTAAAGTTTCGCGTTTATAGGGTTCCGTGCCTCAAAAGGAAAAAATGGAGCCTTTATATGATCACTTTGTTGTCCGTCCGTCCGTACGTCCATCTGTCAGGACCCTTTATCTCAGTAACGCTTGGAGGCATCGAGTTGAAATTAAACTCATATACCCTGAGTATTGGTTTTAATTCTACAGTCCCTTGAAGCTGTGAAAAATCAAACTTCTAAGTTAGCGTAAAAAATATACGTCCGTTTATTTTAAAAACTACGAGACTCGGCTCCTGAACTATTTAAATTAAGTACCTATTCTACAAATTTGTACGGGACCCTTGGTGGACGAGTCCGACTCGCACTTGTCCGGGTTTTTTTTTTTAATTTTCGAAGTTGCTTTTGTCAAATAGTAGATGCTTCATAGGTGCGTAAACCTGAACTAAAAGACTTCAATAATTTTAGTAGATAGTTTAGTTTAGAAAAGCATTGTGCATGTGTTTTGGGTTCCACATTACTAGCAATCCTGTTAACTCCTACAGCTAAGCTCTAAGCTCTAATAGCTTGTGCTTAGGAGTGGGCTCACATCGATAGTATAATGGCAAGGATTCGAACTCGTGACCTCACGATGGTGTGTCTGATCTCTTAGCCCGAATAGAATCAACTAGTTTTCGCCTGCGACTCGGCTCGGGTGGATATCGATTATCGCGATTATTCTATGCTCTGTGGCGCGGTGGGAGTGCATCCGACTGCTACGTAACAGGTCGTGGGTTCGATCTCCACCAGGATAAAACTTTGATGAGCACGATGAATTATTCTGTGTCTGGGTGTTAGTTATCTATAATATGTATGTATTTAGAAATATATAAGTATGTTTATCAGTTGTCTGGTTTCCATGGTACAAGCTCTGCTTAGTTTGGGATCAAATAGCGTTGTGTGAGATGTCCCAAGATATTTTTATTATTATTATCTCTCTATCAAATTTTACATAAATCAGTTCAGCAGTTTAAGCATAAAGACCTAACAGACCAAGTTACTTCCACATCTATAGGTGAAAGGAATGAGAAATGTTAAAAAGGACTAGGGTATTTGAAATAGAGCATATAACGTAGGAAAGTTGATAGGTACAATGTAGGTTTAAAGGTCAGTAAAACAATGGCGTGAGAACAGTCAAGTTCAGCAACTAGCTGTAGACTCATAGATGGAACATTTTCTGATAAATTCCCACCCCTGCGTCTTGAACCTATCTCCCCTAGACAAGTCGCTTAAACGCTAATCGAATAGAATACAATCGAATATAATGACTGCGATTATAAAACCAGAGAAGTGCAAGTCGGCGCACGCACAATGTAGGGTTCCGTAGTCCCCCCTTCCCTAATCAGAATGATGTGGCTTAAGAAGTGGATTTTCTGTTGTTTATGACGCGTACGAAAAAGTGTCTAAAAAAGTCAGTGTTTGGTTGCTGTTGCTCACGGCCAATGGCGATTGCAGCGACATGACATGCGATACAATTGGAACTAATGTTATTGATTGGTTGCTAATTAACGCGAATGGCCATATGTCATCAATGTTTTCTTATGACGTTATCACGCAAAATTATGGTCCGTAAACCGACTTTACAGACAACCGTTTTTTTGTTTAATGCTTACGTTATACCTACGAGTACTTAATAATATTTTTCAATTGAATTTTTACGAAAATTTTGTTATTTCTCATTTGATCAGCTGACGGACAAACGGACGTGGCGAAACTATAAGGGTTCCGTTTTGACATTTTAGCTACGGAACCCTAAAATTAGCTGAAGATCAGTCGCGTTTTTGGACGCGCAACGTCGTCACTATTCGATTACCGTTTATTTAAAAAACCAAAGTAAAAAGCTCACTTTAAAATCGCTCACACACTTTTAAATTTAATACGCGCAATTTGAAAAAAATATGTTTTTTTTTTATCTCCGTTTTGGGGGTAAATTTCGTGGCATGCGGGCCTAAGCCAAGCATGACGCGTTAAATGAAATATGTTGATGATAAAGATGATGATGTGAGGAACTTTCGAGTGATGCGGGAAGTATTAAGAATAATAGCTTTTTGTTACAGATGTTTTCTATGAGTGGGCATTATGTCAATGCTTTGGGTAAGCGTTTTCGTCACCACACCAGTTCACGACAAAACAATTGGGACTATGAGTACTGTGTGCGCTTTCATTGGGTTTTGAGTTCTATTGCAAGGTCTTGATATTTTGAAAGCTTTTCTGATATTGTAGATTGAATGTTATGAGTGTCAGGGATAGCTATGTCATTATTAGGCATTATTAGTTTTATTATGTAGGGTTATGGCAGGTCTATTGTAATGTACTATTTTATCGGTTATAATAGTTCGGTCCCAGTAAATTTTGCACTTTTGTTCTCAAGAATGGTGTCTGGTTTATATTAATAATATGGAACTTTTTTAACAATGATATTGTATTGTACTTAGTTATGGCGATGTTTGTAGTCGGATTGTACAAGTGATTTGGAGGCGCCGGTTATATGTTGTATGGTTTCAGAAACAAAGTTACAGTGTCTTATTGGTGTGGGTTACACCATGAGCATACCCAGGATCAATTTTGGGAGAAGGTCGTAATAATTTCGGAGGGGGGAGGGGGGAGGAGATTAAGTGGAACAATTTATAAAACACCAGCCAAATGTGTACTGTGTACCTTTTTAGCAATTTGTGAAAATAGTCCCTATTACCGACCCTTTGGATTGGTGTCATAAAAATAAAGAATGATGCTTTTTGCATAAGGCGGATTCGATTCCCGGTTCAGACAGGTAATTATAAAAAAAACTTTGAATGCAGTTCGAATTATTTTTAAAATCAAAATAAAGTCTTCTTTCAGTAAAATGATCTATTTACAATATCATAGTTTTGAGACATCCTGTATAGTCACGTGGGTTACACGGGAACACCCCTTGAGGTTTGTCCACTGAATTAAAAGTCATCCTGTAGTTTCTTGTAGCCATAGATTTTAAATGAAAAAAATATACATTCCATACAATTTATCAAGTGTAGGACACTTGATAAAAAAATATACATTCCATACAATTTATCAAGTGTAGGACACTTGATTTTATATTTATTAATTGCTAAATGAAAAAAATATACATTCCATACAATATATCAAGTAGAGGACACTTGATTTTATATTTATTAATTGCTAAATGAAAAAAATATACATTCCATACAATTTATCAAGTGTCCTACACTTGATAAATTGTATAAAATTAAAAATCTATGGCTACAAGAAACTACAGGATGACTTTTAATTTAGTGGACAAACCTCAAGGGGTGTTCCCGTGTAACCCACGTGTGATATAACCCGCGATTATACGCTTGACAAAAATAAAAAAGATTAATTTTCAGTTTCTTTGTAAAATTTTACCTTTTCAAAGACTTCTTTTTACATTGAAGTAATTTTTATAGGCATTTCTTGCCAAAGACTTTACAAATACAATAATTGCATTTTTGAAAGATAGAAAAATTTGAAATCCAGACTCAGGAATCGAACCCGAGACTTCCGTAGCCAAACCGGGGCCAGAAGCGAACCACCTATCTGGACTATGTTACTAGATATCATTTTTTTCTATCTCTTAATGCTGGCTGGTTAGGCCCCCGCAGCGCCATCTAGTCGGTAGTTAAAGAACTATTACGGCTTTTGTTATTGCTTCGTTGCAGAGAGCATTTTAACAAATTATGATGACGCAGGCCGAATATTGAAGTAATTTTTATAGGCATTTCTTGCCAAAGACTTTACAAATACAATAATTGCATTTTTGAAATCTATCAAATTTTGTGATCTATCTACTTTTTACATTATTAGCGATAGATCACAAAATTTGTTTATTTATTATTATTGCCAAAATGTACATGTAAGACGAATGTATTACAGAAACTGAATATCCTCTAACAATTTGTCAAATGATTTCGAAATGACCCTGGGTCCCTAGATAAATGGCGTTCTATTCGATCAGAGTTTACGCTAATCGAATAGAATAACGTCGTTGCGCGCATAACACTTTAAATACGAAAATTGTAATATGAGATTAGCAGTTGTGCGCGCGCAATGACATCGTTCTATTCGATTAACGTAAACTCTAATCGAATAGAATGCCATTTGTCTAGAGGCCCTGTAGTATTATATAGCACATCGCTCACACTATCATGCTAAAATATAATAATGCAACACCTGATTGCATTTGAACCTGATATTATAAACAGATACCCATACAGATAATTAAATAAATAAGCTTCGATGCATGACACCACGAGTGGGTACGGGCCCGGGGGTCAACGAAGGGAATAAATATATGGTTACGGTAACAGTGATTAATTGAAAATTTATATAATTTGGGACTTAATCGCGTGATTTTTTTTAAAATACTAACCTTTTATTTACCCGACGTTTCGATCGTATTGCACCGATCGGGGTCATGGGTCTACTGGTGGCAGCTTAGTGATGTCTCCGTAAAGCGCGGGGTTTTTAAACTACCCTCGCCTGGTCTTTAATTTTGATAATTTGTACTGTCAGTACTATACTACTATCGGTACAATTCTAGCCAGTGATTTGGTCTTGATTCCAACAAATGCTTGTCGATCATTTATTCTACTTTCTTACAATCTTCACAAACTTTAGATTTACCAGGCAATATTGTATGTACTTCTGATATTTCCGGTATAAATATTGACTTACATGAAATCATAAAATTAATAAAGTCACTAGATCCAAATAAATCAGCAGGCCCGGATATAGTGCCCGCAATCTTTTTAATTAATTGTGCAGAAACTACCAGTTACTTGTCATTTTGCTGTTTCAAAAATCATTATCTGAGCACACTATGCCATCTCTGTGGAAGTCAGCCTTTTATAAAAGGGGTTCCAAGACTGATGCAGTGAATTACTAACCTATATCCAAGTTGTGACTTGTAGCAAAAGTGTTACACATATGTTAGCGTTCACACACAACTATATGCCGCACTGATGACCACTTTCAATGAGTTTTAGCATGGCTTTATTAGAGGCAGGTCGACTGTCTTTAATCTTATACTTCCTCATGACTACGTCGTCGCTAGCATGAGCCAAGGAAAGCAAGTCGATGTCGTTTACACTGTTACAGCAAATGTTTCGATAGAATTGATAATTCTATCTTAATTTACAAATTATGTAGTAAGGTGGTTCACATCTTACATCTCCAATCGATCTCAAGCTATTGCAATAATTAATTATGTATCTAACTAGGTTACCGTGCCTAGCAGGGTTCCTCAGGGATCTTTATTGAGCCCCTTATTGTTTTTGTAATCTTTGTAAACGACATCAACAAGTGTTTTGCAGTCTTCCAAGTTACTCTGCTTCGCGGATGACATGAAAATATTTTGTGCGATCACTTCTGATGTTGATGCTCTGGCATTCCAGTCCAATTTGCTTCATCTGGATGATTACTGAGCTATATAAGACATACCTTAATCCGTGAAAGTGTTTCGTTAATACTTACACTAAGAAAAAACATGTGAAGATTTCAGTGTATATATTTAAATAAACTTCAGTTTCAAAAGTAACTGTTTTGTGTTCACACGTTATTCACACGTTATTTATGTCACCGCTAATAGTGAGGACCCGTAATTGGCTTTTTATTTTTATAAGCTTTTGGTCTTCCTTGTCATTTTTATTCTATTTTTAATAAGCAATGTGGTATGGAGTACCACATTACTAACAAACGTGTTAACCCCTCCAGCTATTCTCAAAGGCTTGTGTTAGGAGTGGGTTCACGTCGGTGGTATAATGGGTAGGATTCGAATCCGCGCCTCATGATTGCGAGCCAGCCATTAGGCTACCGCCACTTCTAATTATATTTATTATTTAACTAGCTGTCCCGCGCAACTTCGTATGCGTAAATATTCCCTGTTTTTGCAACATTTCTCATTTCTGCTCGGCTCCTACTGGGCATAGCGTGATGTCATATCTATATGGCTATCTAACAGTGAAAGATTTTTTCAATTCGGATCAGTAGTTTCTGAGATTACCGCGTTCAAACAAACAAACAAACTCTTCAACTTTATAATATTAGTATAGATACTAGGACATGAAAGTAATTTATTACTCACAAACTTCACATTAGCACCCACATTATTGAATTGATTTAAATAGTTGTGGTTACCTACTATTTTATGTGTAAATACCCAACCCTAAACGTTTTTAAAAGACCTATCTAATGATACTCCACACGATGGGGTAGGTGAGAAAAAAAATCACACCCCCACTTTACATATAGTGCAGGTACCTAAAATTTTTTTTTTCGAGATTTTATTCTTTCACTTTTTCGGCGTAAGTAATATGTGTATCCATGAAAAATTACAGCTTCCTAGCACTAACTACTCCTAGTCTCTAAGCAAAGGTGCGGACGGACGGACATGGCGAAACTCGGGTTCTGTTTTGCATTTTGGCTACGGAACCCTAATAAAAAAGGCAATCGAACTGATGTAGATGTAGGCCCATAATATCAAATTTTGCAAACATTTTTTAAAAGAATGGATAAATTTGTAGTTTTACAAATAAACTAGCTTATGCCGGTGACTCCGCCCGCGTGTATGCAAGATTGTTACCAAGCATCTGTCAATGCTGTGCTGTATAGCATCATAGTATACCGTAGTCTGAAATGCGCTTTACATCGTATGTTTGAAGGTATGCAAGAATAATACATTTTGATGATGATCGCCAAGAATGCGAAATAAAATTAAACAATAAAAAACTAGGTGACCCGCGCAACTTCGTCTGCGTAAATTTTCCCCATTTTTGCAAACATTTTTACTTGCTGCTCCGCTCCCATTAGTTGTAGCGCGATGTTTTATAGCCTATAGCATTCCTCGATAAATGGTCTATCTAAAAGTAATATTTTTTTTCAATTTGGACCCGTAGTTTCTGAGATTATCGCGTTCAACCAAACAAACAAACTCTTCTCTCTCTTCTAATATTATAGTATAGTTATAAATGTTAGGGGTGGATAACCCTTATCACTTAGGGGCATGACTAATAGATTGTAATTTTCCCTTTTTTCTTCCTTTTTTTATAACATTTTTCATTGCTGCTCCGCTCCTATTGGTCGTAGCGTGATGTTATAACCTATAGCCTTCCTCGATAAATGGGCTATCCAACAATAAAATAAATTTTTCAGTGCAGCCCAGTACTTCCTGAGATTATCGCATTCAAACAAACAAACAAACTCTTAGGGGTATGAAAAATAGATGTTGGCCGATTCTCATAGATACCGGATAAGCACAAAAAATTTCATCAAAATCGGTCAAGCCGTTTCGGAGGAGTATGGCAACGAAAACTGTGACACGAGAATTTTATATAATAAGAAGATTTAAAAGAACAACAAATGTAGATATTCTTTGCGAATATCTATACCTCATATTATTCTATGTATTACATTTTATATCTGAACCATGAAACACTATAAAATAGGGTAGATGACTGTCAAGTCAAATCAGTATCTTTTTAAGAAACGTCAAAACGATGCGCCCCTTACTAATTTATATGAAATACAAAACAATGACGTCATTATTTTGTATGGTCAAATCATGTAGTTTCAATGTTTGTTTTGATGTTTACAAATTCATGACAACGTAAAATTGTAGAGAAAGATTGGTTTCCACAATATTTTTGCAAATGCTATTTCCTGTATAGTGTAAAATAGTTTATTGTTATTGTAGTCATCTACCCAATTGTATCTTTATTCCTCTTCATACGAAGCCAACTTTGGTACGGGTTTTCAATAGTCGTCTATTTTAATCTATAGTAAAATTTGATTTTGACTGCAATAGAGATACAATGTATTTTTGATTAAAATTTCAAATTTTCAGATTGCTAATTTACTGATTATATAATCTATACTAATATTATAAAGCTGAAGTTTGTTTATTTATTTGAACGTGGTTATCTCAGGAATTGAAAAATAATTTTACTGTTAGATAGCCCACTTATCGTGGAAGACTAAATAGGCTATATAACATCACGCTACGACCAATAGGAGCAGAGCAGCATTGAAAAATGTTACAAACACGGGGAAAAATTACGCAGACGAAGTTGCGCGGGTCAGCTAGTTATTTATATATGTCCGCGAGTTGTTGAACCAATTTTGTGTAACATTTATTGTGTACTACTATACCTACTTACCTATAACTTTCATTTTCGTGAAATGTTGAATTTTATCGTTAACAAAAATCTGTATCTATACTAATACTAAAAAGCTCAAGAGTTTGTTTGTTTGATTGAACGCGATAATCTCAGGAACTACTGGTCTGAATTGAAAAAATATTAGGAGCGGAGCAGTAATGAAAAATGTTACAAAAACGGGGAAAATTTACGCAGACGAAGTTGCACGGGTCAGTAGTGTACTATATGTAAGTAATTTCAGTAATAATTTGATTTACTGCACTTTCATTTGTCGCCAATGTGATGTCCGACAAATAACATCTCTGTATTTAAGTAAAACAACCAGATTTGTCAGTAAGCAGGCACAACACCACTGCGGGTCCGTCCCGCCATTGACCCCAGATGATACAAAGGTAGGGTGGCAGGTATAATATCTAATCTAAAACTTCCAACATAGGTGAATTCACATCATTATACCCCATCCCACAGCACACATAACATTAAAGTTCATCTAACCAATAATTATGTACTTAAGAAACTATATAAAGCAAACAAGATCTTTACTTCCCCTACTACGAGCCCGCTTAGAACCTTACAAATCGCTAGCGAATCGTACTCACTTTATGTGTAGTTAAATGTAAAAATTGTAAATGTAAGTATTTGAGTTACGATGCGATTTTTCTATCAACGTCTGTGTACAAAAATACCTAATAAATAAAATAAAAAAATGTTTTCAGTCCAAGTAAATTAGGATTCAAGCGGGCGGTAGCAAAGGTAATGGCAAAGGCATTGGTCTCGCAATCGTGAGGA
Organism: Herminia tarsipennalis; assembly: GCA_945859575.2. Taxonomy (NCBI): domain Eukaryota; kingdom Metazoa; phylum Arthropoda; class Insecta; order Lepidoptera; family Erebidae; genus Herminia; species Herminia tarsipennalis. Next base: position 1,872,258 of record OX243843.2, on the reverse strand, counting down.
CGCGGGTTCGAATCCTACTCATAATATTGGACTGAAAATATTTTTTTTATTTTATTTATGGAGGAGTCTAACACAAGCCATTGAGCTTAGCTGAATAGGTTAATAGGATTGCTAGTAACGTGGGACTTACAGTCCCACATTTGAGAAAAACATTCCTACTAAACAAAAAATAAACAGTGTTTTCTTCACTTAGGTAAATGTTTAAATTTCGCCAAAAAACGGGCATTAGGTACACAACAAGCTGCACAATTAAAAAAATTACAAATGATCATATTCAGTACCTACACGCTGCAATGAACAGCTTGTGTCTATTGGTCGCAGCGCTACCTTGCTTCCAATCTGTCCAAATAACAACAAAGCAACAACATCAAAATACTACACTCTCTAGTCTCTATAGTTCAACTAACTACGACATAACACCCATGGTACTCCGTTCATACCAGTTCTGTCTCGATTAAGCCAAGAGCCAGAACATGCCCGGACAAGTCGACGTTATCAACGACAAGTCACATCATTAGACAGATAAGTCTAAGCTCACGCAATCTATAACTTGTTCTAGACTAGTGTTCATCCCTTTTTGAAAACGTGAACCTTTATAAATCGCACTACAAGTCAACTATGCAGGACGTATATTGCATAAGTGTGTACGGAGCCACAAATGCACTCTTTAGTTTCTCACTCTCAATAGTCAGAAAATCTGACAAGACCGGAGAGAGGCACAGGATTGGTAGTTTTAGGGTAACAATGGATATTGCCGGTCACTTAGCATAAATAATCATAAATCTGATAATATTCAATATAGGTATCAGTAATAATCTTTTTGCTTATTATACTTCTTCTAATAAAATCATAATAATTGAGATCAATAAGTAAAACCAATTTGGCATAATTAATATTTAAAAAAAGGGCTTTTTCGTATTAAAAACCACGGCGGGTAATACCGGTCATCAGGTTGGTAATACCGGACAAGTCAAGTTTTTTTAAAGCAGAAGTGGCAGATATATGGGTACCTCAGGAGAGTCATACCCTGAGCACTCAGCGTGAGCCCGAAAACCCACAACACACTCCTATACCACAGCTCATTGTACCCGTTAATTAGCGCAGACTATAGATTTATTTTCCAAGTCCTCATCAGTGTCAGTAGGTATATTCATCAACTAGCTAGTGTTTCATTTAGATTTCTGAGTCAGAAGTTCTATTATTATTCTTGTTCATTGTCTTGAAGTTTGTTTAAACCATTTCACATCAATCGATTTACATTTAAAAGATCCTTAAATAATAGTACTAAAAATGTACTAATTTTACCTGCTGGTAATACCGGTCAACCTAACCGGCATATACCATGGACTTTTCCCATCACACCATGCTTAAGGTCAAACTTCTGTGAGTGACACTTATAACAAATTCCTTAATAACTGATCACTCTGCTGTCCTATTTACACTAGATTTATCATTGGCTATGTATATAATTCGGCAGCAGCAAAAAACAATAATAAACATGATTATATAAACATAGCCTCAAACATGATTTATGCAATATTGACTTTAGCCCAATTTATAAACTGCTGATGCAAACTGTTCCCTGCACTACATCATGTCCACATTGCAAGAAGTTATTTTACGTAATACAACTATATACAAAATGAAAAAGAAATTTTAACATTGAACTACGTCTAATCCGATGTATTACACACCGAGACTAGTTACAACAAAGAGCGAAGCGCTGCCCAACCACCACTACAGTCCAGAATTATATTACAAAAGATACAGAAATGTAAAGATAATAATATTGCATTAATTTATTGAAAACATTGAAAAAAGCGAATATGATAAAAAGCCACTGCAAAATGCGGGCAAGATCAACAACAAAGAACTCTGGAAATGCGTTAAAAATATCCCTTTCACGACCAAACAACATGAATCCGTTTCAAGTCTATTACATGCACACGCCATCCCGTTTTCCTCCGTTAATAACGTCAACAGCTTTTTTTTGGAAAACCTAGCTGAAAAAATACAGGACATAGGCGAAGGTCAGTCAAATTATAATTCAAATCATCAATCAATCAATTAAGAGTAGTAAATCTATTGTTATGTTAGATCTAGATGAATCTAAAGTGAAACGTGTCATACAAGGTTTGAAAAATAGCAAAGCTGCGGGATAGGATTATATCTCGTAACAACATCCTTAAATATATGTTCGTAAACTTACACGATTTGTACACATTATAGAATTTTATAAGCTACGGGTCTTAATCGCGTAAATATTTTATTTTAAGGCTTTGTTCATTGCCCGATGTTTCGACGGTATTGCAACGGCCGTGGTCACGGGTAGACTTATTCACGCGATTAAGACCCATAGTATATAAAATTCTATAAAATTGTAAGTTGGCTGTCATTAGTAATTAAATTAGAAATGTAAATAAATTAATTAGACTTAGGCTTAATTAGATTTAGGTCATACATAATAATGATGTTATTATGTATGACCTAAATCTAATTAAGCCCAACAATAAGAGGTGTTATAAATTTAACCTGAGTATCGGTCTGTGCTAAATTGTGCTATCATATTATACCATGATTTTTATAAAACATTATGGTATTATAGCACCCAAATAGATAGAGAAACTTGGTTGCAAGTTTTCTTATTACAATGCTAGTTTCATTGGAACGGTTCTTAGCTTAGTACTCAATGAGAAAATCAAGCTTTCAATAGGTATACTTACTGTTTTCTTTGTTACACTCGTTGTTTTGAATGTTTTAGGGAACATTTAGATACAACATAGGTACTGAAGATGTGCACAACGAACAATGAAACAAATTTTATGAATATATTTATTATTTAATAACAGAGAGCTTGCCATCAAATGAAACTCTTAGATACCTACAACTACATAGAATCATTATCTATACTAATATTATAAAGCTAAAGAGTTTGTTTGTTTTAACGCGATAATCTCAGGAACTACTGATCCGAATTGAAATTCTTTCACTGTTAGATAGCCCATTTATTGAGGAAGGCTATAGGGTATACAATATCACGCTACGACCAATAACGAAGTTGCGCGGGACAGCTAGTTTACTACATAGGTACTATTTATTTTCCCTAAGAAGAGAGTTAATTCTTATGAAAATCTTAAATTTCACTATCTAAACTAAGTTATTAGTGTTAGGTAGTACATATTAATTATTACATTTGACATCAGAATAGATATTTATGTATGTTAGCAATTTCAATAACCTGTAACCAATCTGGTCTCTCTATTTAAACTATGTTTTAAGAGGATTATTGAGTCGATATACCTCATTCCTGTGGCAACGTATTAAATACCTGAGCTCCTTTATTAGGGTTCCGTAGCCAAAATGGCAAAACAAAACCCTTATAGTTTCGCCATATCTGTCTGTCTCGAGGTAGGCTCAGAGGCCATTAGGATTAGAAAGCTGTAATTTAGCATAGATATACAAAGTAGTTGAATAAAATGTTGAAAAAAAATGTCGGGTCCTCTCTACCTACACGTTTAGTGGGGACGTAATTTTTTTCTGACCTACCCCATCGTGTGGGGTGTCGTTGGATAGTCATTTTGTAAGTCGTTTTTTTAAATTATTTAAGAGCAGTGAATATAACTTTATGATTTAGGTTTCCGTTCGTGAAATATTAAACCTTAAAGTGCAATTTTTTGTTAGAGTCAAATACCTACCCTACCCTCGCCAGCAAAACGGTTGTTTTTGGATGCGGAAAAAATCAGGGTACCTAGTAGTGTATAGTAGGTGTGACTCAGGGTAAATTTGTAACTACATCCATAAATAATTACTTTGGAGGAAGAACCCTTAGACGTAGACTTTCTTTGTTATATAACGAAATGCCACAAGAGTTAAGATTAGAGAAAAATTCATCCAGATCCAGAAACAAAGCGTCAGTTGAAAGCTTGGCTGTTTCGAAACGAACCAACGCCCACGAAAGTGAAGCCACAGAACACCATGCTCCGCATGGTACTGCTTCACACACACTTCACGGCACTCTGCGCTCAAAACGGGGGAGGTTCACCCTCCTACAGGCAAGAAGGGTGAAACTCTCGTTTTGAGCGCAGAGTGGATAGAAAGGGTTACAGTTTTCATCGCCGGAAGACGCGCTAGCAGCATTCGAGAAGACTGTGGAAGAAAAAATGTTTCATCATCGTCATGAAACTTTATATAGAGGCTAGTGGAGAAACTTTTCAATCTTTTCAAAGAGAAAAGATTGAAAAGTTTGTGAGGTTGTATGAGGTAATCTCTGGATATTCTAAACCGATTTGAAATTCTTTTACGAATAGAAAGCTACGTTATTCTTGAGTGTCATAGGCTGTATAACATCACGCTACGACCAAGAGGAGCGGTATCAATGAAAAATGTTGCAAAAATGAGGAAAAAGTACGCAAACGAAGTTGCGCGAGTCAGCTAGTTAAGAAATAACTTTAACGAAGAAGGCCTTACGCACTTTTGAATTCAGTTTATCATAGACAAGGTTCCATAGTTTTAAATACTTTACCAAACCATTTTACTTTTGCCACTGTGAAATGTATTCACAGTTTTTTCTTGATAAATAGAAAAATATACTACCATGATTTGTGACCGTGTTTACTGTTTATTATTCGATAAATACTTGAATTCAACAATATATATTTCAAATAGATTCCCCTTACCTTCATTAACACTTCAGTAAATCAATAACAAAAAATATTAGGTAAGAAATTAATTAGTATCGTATCACTCGAAATGCAATAAAATAATGCATAAACATAAAATAACAACTCAATGCAAATTTTGACTAACAATTGCTATGAAACCAGTATATAGCCTTAAGTAAAAACTTAAAAAAAAACTTCATGCGAATACACTGGAAAAGGCGGACTTAATGCCATGGCATTCTCTACCAGCCAACCTTTGGGTGATGTAGAGAAAAGGTTGGCAGGTGCTTATTTATATTTGTTACGCGCTTTTTAAAAATTAATAATTATCGTTTTTTCATACTTCTGCCCCATTGTGCGTCGGTCCATCTGTCCACAGCTAAGCTTTGAGCCCCTAGACAAATGGCATTCTTCTCGATTAGAGTTTACGCTAATCGAATAGACGTCGTTGTGCGCGCAACTCTGAAAATATGAAAATTGTTAATATGAGATTAGCAGCAGCGCGCGCGCAACTACGACATTCTATTCGATTAGCGTAAACTCCAAGGTCGCTAAAAATTTTAAACAAAAGATTGATATGTAGTTTAATATCGACCAACCAGTATGGGTTTAGATCTGGAAAATCGACTGCTGATGCTGTTACTGGATTGACCGATAATATCGCTCAACGTCTGAAAGTCAAGGATAAAGCCTTTGATACAATCTCGATTACGCTCTTGTTAAAGAAAATGGAGAAAATAGGCATACGTGGCGTGACTCATAATCTTTTCTCAAGCTACCTCACTTCAGTAATGATGCTCTGATTACCTTTGGAGTGCCCCAAGGAAGTGTTCTCGGTCCTAGCCTCTTCTTAATTTATATAAATGATCTGTGTGAGCTAAAACTAGAAAATGCTAATATATATACTTTTGCTGATGATACAGCTCTCATATTTTGTGGAAAGTCATTGGAGGAGGCTAGGACCAAAGCCCAAAACAGGCTTTGGCTGACAATGTTATGGCTTAAGAGTAACTCATTAACACTTAATAGCGTTAAAACAAAATTTGTAACTTTTGGGATCACTAAGCGGGATATGCCTAAGGACGACTTTCAAATTAAGGCACATTATTGTAATAATAATGATGTTGTAGATGTCATCAAGTATCTTGGTGTTTTGCTGGATCAAACATTAACCTGGAAACCTCTGATTGATATGTTAACGGAAGAATCCGTAAGTTATTGTACATATTTAAAACTCTTAGACAGGTCGCTGACACAGAACTACTTAAAACAGTATATTATGCCTTGGCACAGTCAATAATATCCTACTTCATAACCGCATGGGGAGAAGCTAAAAAGACTCACATGTTAAAGATAGAAAGATCTCAACGAACCCTGCTGAAGGTTATGTCATTTAGACCTTACAGATATCCAACGCACGAGCTATATTCCTCCTGCGACGTATTGAGCGTGCGCAAATTATTCGTGCTCACCACAATTCTTACCCAACATAAAAAACTCCCTCTAGATCCACCTCGCCAATTTTCAAGAAGACAAAAGAAAGTCTGTCCTGCTGTCAAAAGTAGAACAGTTTCCTTTACAATAAAATTAATAAATTATTAATAATTTCCGTACAAAATTTTTATGAAGTTAGGATTAAGTTAATGCAATGGCTAAAATCACAATCTTACGACGAAATTGATTTTTTTTTTTAAAATAGCCAAATAGTTCTGTAGTCTGTATTGTGCTATTACCAAATTAACAAATATTGTGTCATAGTAAAATTAAATAGATAATATTTAAGTAATAATAATTAAAAAAAATATATATACATATAATTATTGTAAAATTATTTAAATTCGAAAAGGCTTAATGTACAGCTAAGTTAAAACTACTAAATTTTTGTTATTATTCCATTCGAGTACCCATTATACCTAATTATATATTTATTACAAATTTATTCAATTTTAATCTTACGTTAATTTTAATTATTTAGTTTTATTTTATTTTTAAATTACAAATTCAAACAAATATTTCAAAGCAAACTTTTTGTATTTTGTACCTACACACATTTCGTAGTCATACAACTCGTTAGCATTTTTTGCTAGCAATTTGAGGGTAAATGGTTATAAACTCGCATTGTAACCAATCATTGTATGACATACTTGTAAAATTATAAATCTACTGTCATTTTAGGATTAAGTTAAAGTCATTGGAAGAAACTAGCATCTAAAATACAGGCTAGGCCTAGTTTGGATGCTAGTATTCATTACTGTATTATCTTACATTATTCTGTACTAAATTATATTTCATGTGAAACGTTATTTTTAAGTGCTAGTGATTGAAAACAGTGGATGTAACTACTCGCAACATGTAAGTGATTTGTGTGTCAATAAAGTTTATTATTTTTATTATTAAATCTAATCGAATAGAATGCCATTTGTGTAGGGGCCCTGAGCTTACTACTAGACTTGATCCGTCAGTACTAGAAAGCTATAATTTAGCATACAGTTGGATCAACGTAACTAGGCCGGACTGAAGTAGGCGACAAATGGTTGCGCAGATGCATTTTTTGGAAGTAAACGGTGACAGGAAGCGGGGGGCGGGGGCGGTAACTAAACCAAGAGGATTAGAGATGCGATTACGCATTACATTGTCATAATTAGTATTAGTAATTCATGTTTTTTTGTGATTCTTTTGGTAAAGAAATTGTTTTTCAAAGTTTCTTTATTATTTACTGTAACTGTTCTAAATTTAAACTTTTATGAACTCATTTAAATAGTGTTTTTATATTGTTGAATTAAAATGTTGTTAGTATTTTTAATCGATTAATCGTTTTCGTAAGTAATTTTAGGGTCGCATCTCTATGACATGCGCGGAAGTGATAAAAACCTAACTTCAATCCGGTCAAGATACGTTGATCGTACTGTAGATGACAAAGTGGTAAAATAAAATCTCGTTACTAAGGGCATAGATTAGGGGCCATAAATCTCAATTCACTAGACCCGCGTAGTGGATTACTGGCCTTACCATCTCCCAGAAACAAGGTCTGAGCTCCAACAGTGGACAATTTGCCTGATAGGTATTATTGACTACAGACTGGCCTGTTGGTCTAGTCAGTTAGTGGTTAGAAACCCTGTCTGATAAGCCACAGGTTGAGGGTTCAATTCCCCCCAGGATAATCCTGATGAGCACGTTTGTGTATTCTGTCTGGGTGTAATTAATCTATACTAATATTATAAATCTAAGAGTTTGTGTGTTTGTTTGAACGCGATGATCTCAGGAACTACTGGTCCGAATTGAAAAATGATTACTGTTGGATAGCCCATTTATCGAGGGAGGTTATAGGCTAAATAACACCACGCTACGATTAATAGGAGCTGAGAAGCAATGCAAAATGTTGCAAAAACGAGAATAAACTTACGCAGACGTAGTTGCGCGGGTCAGCTAGTCTATAATATGTATGGATTTAGAAATATATAAGTAACTATGTTTATTAGATGTCTGGATGCCATCATAATACAGGCTCTGCCTAGTTTGGAATCAGATGACCGTTTAAGATGTCCCAAGTTATTTATTACTAGCTGTCCCGCGCAACTTCGTATGCGTCAAGTTTTTCCGTTTTTGCAACATTATTCATTGCTGCTCCGCTCCTATTGATCGTAGCGTGATGTTATATAGCCTATAGCCTTCCTCGATGAACGATGAATGGATTACCTAAAAAAAAAAAAAATTTATTCGGACCCGTAGCTCTTGAGGTTATCGCGTTCAAATATACAAACAAACTATTTAGCATTATAATATTAGTATAGATAACGCTTTCTAACAGCAATCAGACACGAGCAGAGAAAGAATAGGCGCAGGACCTTGTTAACAACAAGTTGAACATAATGCCCTAAATACGACCGTCTGACGGTTGGATTACTTTCATTTCTCCCCCTCAAAGCTTCCAAGCGTGACTGTTTTTATGGCACACCACATTACCACAAGACAGTCAAACTACAGAAGGAAATCTTTATATAACAAGCGATGTGCATTTAGAGACATCACTCTCGGACACAAAGTCTCGTAAAATTTCATTTAATTTTATTAATTCCGTAAGCGATCTGCGGACATTGTATTTGTTCTTTAACAACGGACTTGTTGTTCATCATGTCATGTGTTCTTTGTCTGGCTGGTTGGTGTAGTGGTTAGTGACCTTAACTGCTAAGCTACCTGCCAAGGCAGCTTCTGGTCTAGGGATTCACAGTGCTACAAATCGTACCCCGGATTATTTTGAGCACTGTCATTTGTCAATTCACGGTCTACTCCGCTCCAATCCGCGCCGCTCCTCGTTAGTGGAAAAGCTAGAACTATAGATCAGTCAAGTAGGTATGTAGGTACAAAGCTATACTTCTGTTTTCTGTGTATTTTGTGACGTAACCTTCTGGATGCGAGTGGCTACTCAACAGTGAAGGACGGAGCGACTGGTGTGAATGAGTCGGTAATTACTGCATTTGCTGCCAATGCACTGAGGATTACCTTTAAGCCTCATTGCAAAAATAAGAGGTTGGTAGTTCATAGTTTTTTGCAATGTCTATACGTCGCGCGTCGTAGTCGAGTGATCAAGTTAGCGTTTGTAATTTATTAGTAGTTTTTCTCGGTTTGGACTTGGGGAAAAGCCAGCAATTTTAAAAAGTTCGTAAACTTTCGCGATTTGTACACATTATAGAATTTTATAAGCTACGGGTCTTATTCGCGTAAATATTTTATTTCAAGGCTAAATACCTTTGTTTATTGCCCGATCGACCGTATTGCAACGGCCGTCACGGGTAGACTCTACCGGGCCGGTTTTAATAAAATAATATTTACGCAATTAAGACCCGTAGCTTATAAAATTCTATAATTTTATAAAGTGTTAATAAATAAACATAGGCACGTACCTATGTATAGATCAGGTAGCGGTCCTTTGAATTTTAGAATAAAACATTAACATAAGGTTCTTATGTTCTCATGTCAATGTTTTTTTTCTAAAATATAGCTACCACCATCCTCATTAGCCTATATCGGTCCACTGCTGGACGGCCTGTCCATTAGGATGATGGTGGCTATATTTAAAAAAAAACCTAATTCTTCTAATTTTCGCCACAACACCCTGCCCTCCCGCTTCACATTCAGCTCCGTCCAAGCGACCTTCTTTAGTGCGTAGGTCCACCTATCTGAGGATCCTACTACCTTATGTTTACCGCGTCCTCCGATAAGTACAACTCCAATCTACGGCTCGTTTACGCACAGGTTTAGATATAACTACCAACTAATGAAGAAAATGAGAAACCAACCAAAAGAACAAAGTAAATTTAAAAAAATGTGTGGCACTCGGGGACTGCCGCGGTAAAGCTGTTGCATAGCATTTTTATCAACTTATGAAAATAAAAAAAATTAAAAGAAAAAAAAGGAATTTTAATTTTTTTTTTTCATTACATTTCGGAGCAGCGGTAGGCGGAGTGGGGGATGTTAGGCTTTATTTTCGTTACGGAATTTCTTGATTCGGTCGCCGCGTTCAAAGCCAAAACCAAAAATTTGAACATCTCCCCTCCCTGCTATCTTCATCACATACGATGTTTTAGACATTTTCATTTTTGTGCTAAACAATATTACATACACAGCCGTTTTGTTGCCGTTCGTTGTTCTGAAGTGATGCACTTTCATTTGTCCTACAGTTGATTTTTATTTTTATAGAAGACCCGCGCATTCTTCTTCGTATTTTTTTCCGTTTTTGCAACATTTCTCATTACTGCTCCGCTCCTATGTGTTGTAGCGTGATGTTATATAGCCTATAGCCTTCCTCGATAAATGGGCTATCCAACAGTGAAAGAATTTTTCAATTCGGATCAGTAGTTCCCGAGATTACCGCGTTCAAACAAACACACAAACAAACTCTTCAGCTTTATAATATTAGTACAGACAGACTAGCTGTCCCGCGCAACATCGTCTGCGTAATTTTCCCCGTTTTTGCAACATTTTTTATTGCTACTCCGCTGCTAATAGTCGTAGCGTGATGTTATATAGCCTATATATGTTATATAGCCTTGATAAATGAGCTATCCAACAGTAAAAGATTTTTTCAATTCGGACCAGTAGTTACTAAGATTAATTCGTTCAAACAAACAAACTCTTCAGCTTTATAATAATAGTATAGATTAGCCTAACGAGTCGTGCTCTATTAAGTAGCAAATAAAATAAGTAACAAATAATATAAATGAATCGAATAACGTTATGCCTGACACTAGCGATTATTTAAAGAGCTTCGGAACACTTGGTTTCGCAACAGTTAGTAGCTCACTTCTTTTGTTGGCGAAACCGTTATCGAACTTGGCATTATTTCACATTCATGTTTTTGTTGTGATATAATTTTTTTCGTTAAATGTTTATCTTTTAATCTTCTAATATATAAAATTCTCCTGTCACGGTGTTTGTAATTTAACTCCTCCGAAACAGCTCGACCGATTCTCATGAAATTTTGTGTGCATATTGGGTAGGTCTGAGAATCGGGAAGAAAAAGTCTCGGGTCTAGAAAACATCTATTTTTCATCCCCCTAAATGTTAAGGGTAGTCCACCCCTAATTTTAATTTTTTTTATTTTTAGGTAAATTTTTATTTTTTCTATGATACCGGATTCAAAAATACATACAACCCTGAATTTTCACCCTTCTACGATCAACCCCTATTTTTTAATTTACCCCTATTTTGCAAAAACGGGTTAATGTGACGCTGACCAAGTTGCGAGGGTCAGCTAGTATTTTATATTTTTCAATAGGCTTAGTAGTAAATTTCTGATTGCCCTTTATAGTACGCGAAGGAAGCGAAAAATCATGCAAACATTTTCTACAGCCAATTTTTTTAATATTACATCACATACCTAATACTCTGTCATCAGTCACTTTAGCGTTTGGCGCGCAGAGGACTCACAAAACTGCAACTGTAATATTTTAATAGATTTTAATTGGGGGGGGGGGGGTCAAAAATGACCCCTAAATAGAACGTCATTTCGTTCAAAATAACCCACAGTCGATGTGTCGCCCTCTTGCAGCTTTTTTTGGAACTTGGCCGACACACTGCCTTGTGAACTATTTTACAAAAAGTAACTAAAATAATCTTCTAAACGCTTTCAATTACGTCAGCCAATCTCATCAGCAAGAAGCATATAGTGCTTATCAAAGACCTGGTAATTACACAGGAGATATTACCTATTAAAGATGAACCTACCTACAAAATAAACTCCCTATTCCATCTCATATCCCCATGGAACGGAAATCCGACACGACTGGAGAAAGACTAGGCGCAGGACCGACCATTCAAAGTGTTCTAGGAAACACAAAATGTATAACAATCTGCGATAACGATTACCTATATATAAACCAACTAGCTGTCCCGCGCAACTTCGTCTGCGTATATTTTCCCCGTTTTTGCAACATTTCTCATTGCTGCTCCGTTCCTATTGGTCGTAGCGAGATGTTATATAGCCTATAGTCTTCCTAATAAATGGGCTATCCATCAGTGAAAGAATTTCTCAATTCGGACTGGTAGTTCCTGAGATTACCGCGTTCAAACAATCAAACACTTCAGCTTTATAATATTAGTATTGATAGTAATACGTTCATAGGTGGATTATCGTTGCTTAGCTTCATATTTTCCCCGTGGCTTCCCCCGCCTTATGTTGGATTTTTTTTTCTGATATAAACTACAAACTTTCTTCTAGTTTCTATCCATTCGACTGCCTCTGTGGCGCGGTGGTAGTGTATCCAACTGTCACGCAAGAGGTCTTGGGTTCGATCCCCACCCAGAATAAAACTGTCTGTCTGACTGAGTGTATTTATCTACTAGCAGCATTCGCGCAACTTCGTATACGTAAATTTTCCCCGATTTTGCAACATTTTTCGTTGCCGCTCCGCTCCTATTGGTCGTAGCGTGATGTTATATAGCCTATAGTCTTCCTCGATAAATGGGCCACACAACAGTAAAAGAATTCTTCAATTTGGACTCGTTGTTCCTGAGATTACCGCGTTCAAACAAACAAACTCTTCAGCTTTATAATATTAGTAGATTATTTATGTATGTATTTAGAAATATTAAGTATGTTTATCAGTTGTCTGGTTTCCATAGTACAAGCTCTTCTTAGTTTGGGATCAGATAGCGTTGTGTGAGTTGTCCCAAAATATTATTACTATCATCGACAACCAGGTCATTCATCCTTATAAAGTTTCAAACTTGGTATAATTTATTAAGAACACCAATATCAGGCGAATGCAAAATCCAGTCAAAACAGCTTCCAACCTAAAGAAAAGGTAGGTAAAGACAGGTCTACTTCCTGAAGTCCATCTATCAAGCTCGCCTGTTCATAAGTCAACGGGTTTACGCCGGCCGAGCTAGCGTAATTACGATTTGTCATTTACATAGAAGTCTAGAACTACTTGGAACACTCACACTAGCTACTTGGGTGTGTGTTACACCGTAGCGTAATGTGAAATTGGGAATTTGAGCGAATGTTCAGATAGAAATTGCAACTAGGTATAAAAATACAAATTATATTAGACTAGACTATTTAGGGGGTCGAACATGTCTTATTTAATAGTTATGATTGTAATATAATTTTAAAATAAAACCAAAGTTTCATTATTACCAATAAATAAAAAATATATTAGTACTTACAAAACAAAATTGTTTCATTGAAAAATATTTTTTTTTTTAAAGATGACTTCGGCATTAGGTTACAAGCCCTGTTCCAACGGGACGTTACAATCATACACGTCACGGACACAAAGTACACCCAGACTCGGAACAACAATTTGTGGACCACACAAAGTGGTGTCCCATGTGGGAATCGAACCCACGACTCTTGCATAGCAGTTGGGCACATGCCCACCGCGCCAAAGAGACAGTCCGCAGTTTAAAGCAATCAAAACGTGTATTCATTTTTTATTCGACTGCGCAAGAAGGAGGGTTATGTTTTTCGAGTGTATGTATGTATGTACATTTATTTCTGTGGCACGCTCTAGAGCCTAAATGAATTGATGGATTTCAGCTTTAGAGGTATCGTTAGATTTGTCTCAGTTGTGAGAGTGGCACTGGGTACCTACATAAAAAAAATGGTGAAGTTTTGGCGCTAAAATATTTCAGTTATTAATTTTAAGCAGTCGGGTTTTTTTTGTATTATTTTTTTCCTTTAGATTCATACGTAATAAATATGCGGACCTATAACTATGAGCTTTCGGATTATATATGCCGACCAAATAGCACCGAGCATTTTTTCGTATAAAATAAACAACTCATTCACAGACTCGTATAATGATGCACTTGTTTTTGATATATTGTCACCATTAATGTATTATCAAGTCAAAGGGATTCAACAACGGTGTCATATAGTTGTGAAAATACAGTGTCTTTGAATTGAAATTTCTAGCAAAAAGAAAGGAAAGCTTATGGATTATTGTAATGACTAAAAGACAGAGAAAGCCTCAATTTCATCAGTAGGACAATATCAAATGGGATTGTCTGTTGTGATAACAGCAACAAGCATTTTATCGCGTCGCCGTGCTAGCCAACCCATATGACTTCCCACTGCAGGGCACGGGTCTCTTCAGTCGACCTGCCTATTATAGGTCCGGGGTAATTGCCATAGACGGTTGGCAATCGCAGTAAGGCTTTAAAAAAATAGTCTTTTAAAAAAAAAGAGGACACTGCTGTCCGTCCTCCGATGTGAAATTCCTTAGTCGCCTTGACGACACCCACAGGAAGAGATAGAGTAGTACTATTCTTAAGCCGGTACCACACGGCTAGCAAACTACTCAGGACTTATTATAGTACCTATATGCGAGGACACTCTCTATTCCGTCACTTCGCAATAAATGTCCTAATACAGAATTACAATTAGACTTGGAATAGAATCTATTACAAATTCAATATTTTAATATTTCACACTTAATTCCAACAAGAATTAACGACATACCAAATATCTAACACACCAAACAAGATACAACTGAATTTTCTAAGAAGAATTTTATTGAAAACAGGCATTCATTACAAAAACAATACAAATTCCACTTTCTTTTATCTCAAAAATATGCGTCGGTGTGAAGTGCAGCCGTGCAACTGTGTGCAGTGTGTACTTAGGCTACACACACATTGACGCGGTTACGTGAGCGAACATAATAAAGGATAACTCACACAAGCGCGCAACGGGCAACGTCCCTAACTCGGCTATGTGTACCTACCCGACGGGCGATAGTTACGTTTTATTTATACTTTCTTAGCTTAGGGGATACGAGGAAAAAGTTGTAAGTGAACATTCTTCACTCTATAATTGTTAGGAAAATATGTTTGTGGAATTGAGCTCACGAATTGGATCATTTGGAACGGAAAAATTGTTAAAATAACGACGTTAGACAATATTATCGTGAGAACAACAAACATGGATACCCATAGTTGGAACTACAATCTACGATTTTTGTATTTCAATTTTTGCTATTTTTCATTAATAAAATCGTCGAAACTTTGCTATTTTTTTTTTTATTATAAGACATTGTCTAATAACAGTCTATGATTGATATTTTTTTTTATAAAGATAACTAGCAATGTCCCACATTACTAGCAATCTTGTTAAGCTGCAACTAAGCTCAATGGCTTGTGTTAGGAGTGGGTTTACGTCGGTAGTATTATGTTATAAATTGTTTGTCATGTGCAAAAATGGAACCTGTTACTCTTAGAGGACTGTCCCCATTAGTCAGTGCAGCAGGACTTGAGGGAGTCACGCTACGGCGAACAACAAAAAATCTAAAGTACCATGATAAGTACAAAAATTTAACTCCATGTGTAATTTATATAATATTTGTACGTACTAGTTTTTTTTTTTTTAGTATGTTAATCGTGACTCTACACGTCCATACGGTCAACCACTTATAACATTTTTTCGTTATGCCTTTTGTGTATTTAGTGAATATAGTACACACGCATCACACATACATCAACTGGGGTCGATAGAGTCCCTAAGCAGCTTTTGTAGTACAATAGAAAAATGTCAACTGGATAACTTTCGATTTTCAACAAAATCCTAAACAAAATCCTAAAAAAAATATTCCAAAATGTCACTAGCCTCATTTTCTCTGACATTCACATCGGCATTAGGAGCCGGCGTCTGTGTCACGTCTTGCTGTGCGCTTGTGTGCGTGTGCGCATGCGTGTTTGTGTGAGCGACTCCGGCGCAGGTAACCGGGATCGTCTGCGGTTCGCCGGGATAGGCAGCGTGCGTACTTACGTTATAACTCTTAGAAGATTCTTAGTGGGTTCGTCGTTGTTATGAGAACGTAAGAAAACCATTCTGTTATATAAAAACCGGTTTTCAAATCACTAAAATACTACTTTTATACATACCTACTAAAGAATTACAGGAAAAATTCAATAGCATTCTCTTAGAATCTATTATTAAAACAATAAATTCCACATTTATGAAATCTGCAGTAAAAATTTAAAACAAAATGACATAATTTGTTAACAGTACGGCTATGTAGAGACGCCATGAGGAATGTTATGAGAACAATATCTAAATAAAATCATTAAAAATATATTCAGTGCATTTTAAACCTACCTCCATTATCGCGACGAAGATCATTTATTAAAAGAAAAAAAATCGCATCGCCAAAAATCTTACAAGAAATTAATTACAGAAAAAAAAGAAAGGGGTGTGCTCGGCCAGTGCGCGCGCTGACGTAATTTCACTGACGGCGGGGCTGCGTCCGCGCAGTGGCGGCCGAGCCCTCACGCGTCCCGGACGCTCACGCTCCCAGTACCAACCTAACCTAACACATGAAAAAAATATCGCTACACTGAAACGTCAAATTCTGCAACATCTGTTCAATTCCAATTTTAATATTTTGACATTTCATTTTTTTTTTATTTCATGTGTATCGATATTTTCTTCTCTATTCTCTACACTATTCAGTGTTGCCCACAACACCCGTCGGTGCACGTGTGATGACGTCAGCAACGGCCTACCCTGAGGGACCATGTAAGTTTTGTTTTTTCTTTTCTAACACCCTTTCTAATAAGCTCCTAATAAGTCGTTTGATAAGTAAGATTTTTAGGAAATGCATTTTTGGCCTAATTCAATTATTATATCTCGTTTTGAAGTCTAATAGGCCGTTTCAAGGTTCGTCAATAGGCTGTATTTTTCAAACCAATTGACATTGAATTATTAACAAAAAAATCTACAGCCAGTATGTTTAGTCAGGCTAAATAGTGAGATAATAAGTATGTCATATATGATAAAAGCTACATATAATTTATTCAGAACAATCTCTATCTATACCCAGGTATAGAAATAAAATTATTTGTTTTAATTGAAATTTTAACTGACTCTTTAGAAAAAAAAAATATCCATTTAATTGTCTAATACTTTGTCTATCATATTTCCTCTTTTAATTTCAATAACTGTCATATTTTGATCAGATTATTGATAAAACGCACATTACAATCTAAATCTGCCGCCATTGACCATGACTGTGACAAAGAAAGTACATTCAAATAAAAAAAGAACAATAAAATTTAGAACTACATTCGCCAGCCATTTTAAATCTGCACTTGGCAACACATTTTTAAATTTAGAATTAACGTCAATTTCAGAACGCATTTTTTATGTATAGTTTTAAGAAAAAAGCATGTTTTCCCGGCATTTTTACATTAGAAAATGGCGGCACGCCGGTAACTCCACGTCATTGGTGACGCGCGGCCTAACCTAGCCCAACATAGGCGATAGGAAACACAGGTCATTACACCCGGTCAAGGCCTGCGCACTTTCCCGAGACTAGAATTATTCTTGTTTAGTCTTATGTCGGAATTCTAATTAAACATGTACGCGTATGTACGTTGAACGGCGTAGACGTATTGTTTGCATTTTATTGCATCGGATACCTAACTGTTTGGTTTTGAAGTAGTAGAAATTCTTTTCATATAGGAATTTTTATTAGTTATGTAGATAGGCACCTACATATTTGAATTGTTATGTTGATAGAAAACCTTTATACTTTTATAAAGACAATGCAGATAAAGAATGAGTTTTATAGATATTTTTTATCTTTTTAATAGTCAGTTTTTTTTTAAGTTTAAAGAGTGCATTGAACTTAAAATAAAAACTGATATTAAAAAGTGTTGAATTGATTTGATTGTAATAGACATAAAAAGTACCTAATAGGTACTTTATGCCTATTTTTCTAAACCCGTTCGATTTTATAACATTACGAAAATCATTAACATATCGAACGGGTTTAGAAAAATAGGCATAAAGTACCTATTAGGTACTTTATGCCTATTTTTCTAAACCCGTTCGATTTTATAAATAAAAAAAATATTTAAATTTTAAATTCAGAACATCTAAAAAGAAAAAATTTAAAATGTATATAAAATAAGTAATTCTAATATTAAATTATTTCCAAGAAAGAAAGCGTTCGCCAACCCTAGAGATGGTTTAAAAACGGTTTCTAAGTCGACTCCAGCGCACTCATAGTTGCATGTTAACCTAGGTCACTGGCACGAGCTTTCACGATCATTGACGGAAACACCCGACGACGCCCGAACGCTGACGGCTGATTTAAAACGATAGACGTACGATAGCATTCGTAGTAAGGTGACTAATTCATTCATAACTTGTATAGTTATTTGGTACTGATTTATTGAATGGGTTATATAATTTATTAAAATTCGCTGAACTTACTACATTTTGCCCGAGACGCTGTGTGCCTGATTCTTGGCTCACGTATGCCAAAGTAAACTTAGAATACAGGTCTATATTTGCGCTAAATTTGTTCAAAATCCTTTAGCAATTCAGACGGGGTTAATCAACTTAAGAACTATTGGTACTTTGGTTAATATGTTTCGACTGGAAAATTATGAAATAATTTTATTTCTTAATCCGTCCGTAAATTATATACGCGACAAATATAAGCAAAGTAAGAAAAGACCGAGAGAAACTCGTCCACGCCGGGCATTTTCTTTTGGCTTTTATTTGTTTCGAGTGAAGTATCACTCAAGCTTTCTATGTCTACCTGTGAGGTAGCTAGTACCTGTAAGAACTATTTGTATAGTAATTAGTATACAAACAATACTACAGGCTACACCTGCACACATATTATATTAAATGCCACCTACTGGGTAAATACTGGTCGCTCTATCAGCGAAGCGTCAATAATTGTAATGACTAATGATAGACAGACAGACTACCAGTTATTTCTGTGATTCTCAGCAAAAGTGGCGTGAGAAAATAATTATGTAGAGTTGACTCTACATAGGCGGTAGAGTGTGGATAAGTTAGTTTATTGTGGACTAGAGTTTGAAAGAGTATTGGTGACGCTTGTTTGAGTAACCTAAACAAGTATAGCTATAAATATGCTAAAGTCAGATCTCTTTTCTAAAAAAATATTTCGGCATCTTTCACAGAACAATAAAGTCTATCAAGAATCAAGAAACTAATTCTGTTTATGATACAAGGGTTTTAAAAACCAAGAACTTATATTTTTTAAGAAATGTGATTGGATTTTTGATAAAGTTCTATTTAAGAAGCACTCAACTCAAAAAGAATTTCCTACGTTTGAAGTTGGTTAAAAGTTCTTATTTTATCCTGAAAGAAACAGGTATCTTATAGAACTATCGCCAAAATTTTATCCTTAAAAAGCAAGATTCATAAATGATAATAATATATTTGTTTTAGTTTACTTACATTTGGGAACATTTTTATGGCTGTCATTATATAGCAGTTTATCATAAGCAACAAACTTTAAAAAAGAACCTTAACACCCAGACACAGAACAAACCATCGTGCTCATCACATTATGTTTTAACCTGGGTGGAGATCGAAACAACGACCTCTGACGTAGCAGTTGGATACACTACCACCGCGCCACAGAGGCAGTTAGCCTAATTAATTTAAAAAAATAACAAATTCAATTGAAAAACTTGATATATAAAACAAAGACGGGTTATGTAACACCATTTAAAACACTACAACGGGTGGGCCGGTTTTAATAATCTTTATTTGTTGGATTTGTCTCTGTCCCAAATATCAGATTAACTATTAAAAAATGAAAAAAAATCTAGCTGGTACATAATTTGTCGGAACTGCTAGTACTTGATAACCGTAAGAATTCACAAACATATTATTCAATTAATTAAAAGTTAATCCGTATTAAAATAGGAGTATATTTTAAACACCTAAGTATATCGATTTAAACAAAATCTGTCAAGAACCACCACAAGGAAATCAGCTTTCAATTAGAATAAACTAAATTCAAATTGGTTCACCTATTTAGTAGCCACGATGCCACAGACAGATGAATGAAGAGTTTTAAAAATATGTATTAACAAACGACCCTATTAAGTATACCCGTGACCACGGCCGTTGCAATACGGTCGAAACGTCGGGTAATAAACAAAGGTATTTAGCCTTAAAATAAAATATTTACGCGATTAAGACCCGTAGCTCATAAAATTTTATAATGTGTACAAATCGCGAAAGTTTACGAACATATATTGCAAACGAGCTAAGTTTTTCAAAAAGGGGAATCAACGAATAGCGTTCGCCCATCAAACCACAACGACATAAAATACACACGAACACTATTAACCAATTCGATTAAACAATACCAAATCGTACAATAAAGGTTTTTAACCCTGTAATGCTATTGGCCATTAAAAATCCACATGGCCGATCAGACCCACAATTTAACCTATGAAATAAAAAGCCAATGAAGTAAAGGGCAGTGAGGGGTTACGTTTGGCCATAAACTATAACAATTTGTCTCTCACAGTATGAGGGACGGGGGGCAGGGATCTGGCCCCTACCTGTTGAGGTCAGAAGTGTCCAGCAGACAGGTTTTTTCTGACGATTAGTGATGCGACTCGTCTGGTCGTCAGCTGTTTGGTTCTAGACATATCGATAACTAGTTTGGTGCCAGTTGTTTTATAGAATATTTTATCCTCTTTTGTCAAGTGTTTACGCGACTACGTTTTGATAATATTTTAGAAAAGAAAAAAAGAAAAAGATAATTTATTTAAATTAATAAATAATGAAATCTTATAAAAGTAACCAAAAAAAAATATGTCTCGTCATTTGCCTAAATAATTGAATTATAAAACTGTGAGAAAAAAGAGGAAAAACCCATTTCCATTGCTTGTACTCGTTTCCTTAGTAATAAAATTAATTTACATTCCAGAAATAACTTAACCCAAAATATTTCATCGTTTCGTCAAGACATTACTGCAACAACATTTACTTTAATAATTGATAATTACCCGTCAAGGCCTTCAATAATAAAATGTAACAGTGGCGGGGGGTCCTTAAACACCTTTATGTTGTATTATGGGTACAAATAACTATGTCCAGCAAGATATATTTTTGTATCGGTTTACCTCAGAAAAAAATTAACACTTCGCCTCTGAAATATAATATAAAATATCGATATTCCCGGTTATATCCCCTCCCTAGTTCCCACATGCCGCATGCCGCCGTCCCACAGTTCAGTGCCAAGGTCTCGCTACCCCATGCCCTATAAAATGCAAACATTATGTCCTTTACAGCGTAGCTCTTTGACGCTCGCCTAATTGAAAAGGTCTGGCCGTTTGAATTCGACTTATTTTTGAATCGATTACTCGTTTTGTATACTAAGTGTGTTATTTTAACTGTGTGTTTATTTATGTTACTAATATTTTATAGAGGAAAGATTTGTATTTTTGTATGTAACGAATTAACTTAAAAACTTCTGGACCGATTTTAAAAATTCAATCACCATTAGAAAGCTACATTGTCGGAGAGTAACATAGGCTATATTTTATTGTCAAAAAATTAGAGATTCCTACGAAAATTACAATAATGTAACTGAAGGTATAAAAAACTACGATATGACATCTGTGTGAAGCTGGAGCAGGCAGCTAGTTTTAAATAAATAACTTTTAAAAATATGTAAAGGGTCTTTCAACAAAGACGGGTCGATGTTAAAATTGAATAAAACTAGATGTGTGTGAGATATTAACGAAATTTATTTTTTATTTGAAAGGCCCGTTTATGCCATTATGCATGAAATATGACATCGTTCAAATGTCCGCCGCGGCTTCGCATGGTGGCACAAATCCGAGAGGTCCAATTTTTAATGACTCTGCTGCATAGATCCGGCTGAATCTGAGCGATGGCCTGCGTTATGTTGGCTTTCAGGGCAACGGTCGAATGTGGTTTATTGGCATAGACCTGCGACTTCAGAAAACCCCACAAGAAAAAGTCTAGCGGAGTCAAATCACACGATCTTGGTGGCCAATTCACGTCACCTCTGCGAGAGATAACCCTACCCGCAAACCGTTCATGCAGAATGTCGATTGTGTCGTTCGCTGTGTGGCAAGTAGCGCCATCTTGCTGGAACCACATGTCATTCACGTCCATATTGTTCAATTTAAGCCAAAATAAATTGTTTATCATTGATCTGTAGCGCTCACCGTTGACGGTGCTGGCCTCGCCAACTTCGTTTTCGAAGAAGTACGGACCAATGACGCCGCCAGACCAAAATCCGCACCAAACAGTTACTTTTTGTGGATGCATTGCTATCTGGTGAACCTCATGTGGGTTGTGGTCATCCCATATACGGCAATTTTGCTTATTAACAAAACCATTCATCCAAAAATGTACCTCGTCGCTAAAGATTATTTTTTGGCCAAAATCGGGGTCCTCTTCCAAGCGTTCCGACGCCCATTCAGCGAACACACGGCGTTGTCTATGGTCATTAACTTTGAGCTCCTGGGTCAGTTGGATCTTGTATGGATGCAGACCCAAGTCCCGACGCAAAATTCTCCAAGTTGAAGTCTGCGAAAGGCCGAGTTCTTGTGCACGGCGAGAAATCGACTGCTTCGGAGTCTCCTGAACACTCTCACGTACAGCGGCGATGTTCTCGGCCGATCTGGCGTTCCTTTGACGTAAAGGTGTTGGTTGGTTGTTTACCGAACCGGTCGTCTCGAATTTAGTCACCAATCGTTGGAGAGTAGACTTTGAAGGGCCACCGCGTCTGCCGTAAAATGGGCGCAATGCGCGCAACGTTTTCACTAACGAACACTCATTTTGATAATAAAGTTTTATCATTTGCACATGCTGCTCAACCGTGTAACTTGCCATGGTGATTTGGCATCAGTGACTGAATAAGAAAAAACAGATTTGACAGATGCCGCCAAATCAAAATGGCCGCCACAGATTATTAATATCGACCCGCTCTATTTGAAAGACCCTTTAGATAATTTTAAAATGTTACAATAATCATACTAATATTATAAATCCGAAATTTTGTTTTTTTCGTGCTCTTTCATGGAAAAATATTGAACGGATTTTGGTGACAGTTTAAACTCAGCACCAAGAAAAGATATATTTTTAAAATACTCGTAATAATGGGCGTTAAATGTCCAAGGGGATCTCCCAGCCACTACACGGTTAGTATAAAGTACAAAAAATATTTTAAATGTATTTATTGATCAATTATTTCTAAAATAGTTTGCTCGAAACATCGGGATCTTCTAACAAGTCGTAAACAGCGTTTGGTTCATATTATGTTAACATGTGCCGGATACAGATGGCCGGCCAAACTTATTCGTTACTTGCTTTTTAGCTTAAATTCAGTTTTATTATCTCAAAAAACTGTATGAAGAAACTTGTTTTGGCTAAATATAATTTTAGATACCTATATTTCGGGACTTAGTCGCGTGATTTATTTAAAGGTGCGAATCTTTTATTTACTCGACGTTTCGATCGAATTGCACCGATCGTGGTGGTAAATAATTCACGAGGTTAAGTCCCGAAGTACTCGTACATCTAATTCTAGCTGTCCCGCGCAACTTCGTCTACGTAAATTTTCCCCGTTTTTGCAACATTTCTCATTGCTGCTCCGCTCCTGTTGGCCGTAGCGTGATTTTATATAACTTATAGCCTTCCTCGATAAAAGGGCCATTCAACAGTGAAATAAATTTTCAATTCGGATAAGTAGTTCCTGAGATTACCGCGATTATATTAGTAAAGATGTATAAAAATCGCGAAAGTTTAAAAACAATAAATTTTAACTACATTGTCTAAACTCTAATTTCTTAACTTAGGCTTTTCTGTTTATTTCTTACTCTTCATATCACCATAGTCTTCTGGAGTCCATAGACGCAGACGATCTTTGGATCCTGAAACATTTAGTAAGATGAATGATGACTAAGAAATACAGAAAGAATACTGAACATTAGGGTTAATTTTCGGGGGAAATCTTGCCAGGTGTAAACAACAAATATCTTGGGACAACTCGCACACAGACATTTGATCCAAAACTAGGCAGAGCTATGACCACTAAACAACTGATAACTTATTAAATACTAGCTGACTCGCGCAACTTACGTCATTTTCCCCGGTTATTGTTACATTTGTCATTGGTGCTCAGCTCCTATTGGTCGTAGTGTGATGTTATATAGTCTATGATCACTTACAAATGACGTGGCTATCTATTAGTAAAAGAATTTTCAAAATCCGTTCAATAGATCCAAAGATTACGCTTTACAACATCAGAAACTCACAAACTTGACCTCTTTTGTCTTTCTTTCTATTTTTTTCCTTTTAAAGATAACTAGCAATGTAGGATTGTGGTCCCACATTACTAGCAATCCTGTTAACCCCTCCAGATAAGCTCAGATTCTTGTGTTAGGAATGGGTTCACGTCGGTAGTACATATAATGGGTAGGATTCGAACCTGCAACCTCACAATTGCGAGACCAATGCAGGCTGCCGGCGCTTCATAATATTAGTAATATTTTTAAATACACACATATTACAGCTAAATTACATCCACTAAATAAACAATCGTGCTAAGAACACAAAGATTCATCATGGGTGGGGATTCACGACCCCTGGCTGAGCTGTCAGGGTCACTAGCTACTTGACATTTTATGAACATTTTTTGTTAATATATGCAGTGCCTGACAGGGTCCACAATTGTTCTATTATTTCTATATTTTACCACCTAAGTATACATTTTGGAAAACAAATAAACCATTGGGTAGTTGACTACAATAAAAGTAAATTATTTTATACTAATCAGGTAATAGTAGATCTTAAAATGCTATGAAAATATGTGTTCTTTTACAATGTAACATGTTTTTTAATTTAAAAGCAAGAAAACGAATACTAAAAGTACTGATTTGACGATAGGAACTTATGACGTCATAAGGTGCCATTCCATACGCATATCTATAGAACTTGTCGTTTTGACATTTCATAAAAAGAGACCGATTTTAATTGGCAGTCAACATCCCCAATGAGTATTGACACTAACAGGCCAGTCAAAAAAAGGTATAAACTTACAATAACATCGGCCAAGTCATTAACCGAATGCATCTTGACTTTAAAAATACTTTTTTTTTAAATTTAAAAATATAAATATCAATAAATTGGATGTCTTCATAATAAATAATAATAATAAAATTCAATTTACCAATAAATTTACACACAATATAGTAGTTATTTAATTTGAAACATTAATTTCCAGGTATTCATTAGGTAATCGAATAGAAGCAGTGTTCTAACTGATATGTTGGTAGATATTTGAATAAATTTGGGACTTTCTTATTAAATGTCATGTTCATCTAATGTTCCAACTTTTTAATAATATAATCTGCATCAGGCCTTTAACATGGTGTATAGTATATTAGTGGCAGCACCTTACCCCCATATCACGTTTATAAACATTCAAATTGACAATTTGAAAAGAGTGGCTGCGAGTTTTTATTGCCAGGTTCTTTTCTCCAGCTTTACCTATTGTTTGCGAACTTGGCATTTCATGTACATGTAGAATCCCGACGTATCACAAGTGTTGTTTTGCATCCAAGTGAATAAAGAATTTAGAATTTAGAATTTTTAAAACACTGCAATCAAATCCTTCCACTCGGTTTTGACGCTACTATGCTATATATGCAGATACACAAACAAACGAGATACTTATAACACCTCTCTTATTGTGTCGGGGTTAAGAGAAGACCCGGTATTCCTACTGACTAGGTATAGACTATGGTAACTATTTACCACCTACAATATGAACATACTTTTTGAACAGCTGGTTAATAACAAGCAGAAAACCAAGTCCTTCAAGAAAGCGTGCTCCACACCTAAACAAGTACAACATAAGCTAGCATTATTGTACTAAAGTAACAAAGAGCCCAGTGAGGGGTCCCTAATAATAGCTGGATAGAGATGAGCGGTAACAAAAACCGGTATCATACCAATACCAAAAAAAAACGGTATTAAACAGGTCTTAAGGGTTAAAAAATGTTGGTTACTTGAATATCTTAGTTTAAATGATCGTTTATTGTATTGTGTATTGAATAAAGAGTTGATACAAGACAACTCGAAGTGTGTAGGTGTTTTTTTTACGCAACAGCCTCAAAAAAGAGTGTAACAATACACTCTTTTTTGAGGCTGTTGCGTGGACGACTTTATTGGCTCTGCGTATTCATATGTAACTATGAATGTAATGACGACTACTTATGTGACGGCGGAGCAGTAGTGAGTGTGAATAGGTAAGTTAGGGGTTATGGGTTCAATTCCCTGAGGTTACTTCAAAGATTCCATGTCATTCCAGAGTAAAAATCACATTCAACATAATCTTGGGATGAAATTATATTCGCCACATATGACTTTGTATTTATAGGCATGTATTAGTATACTACTAAAAAAAAAACACCATCCTAGGAGTAATATTTGTTTCCTATGTTCAAACCAAAAATTCTACAAACTAAGTAAAAATCAGTTCAAAAATATTTACTTCACTGCAGTAGTAGAAACTAAAAACCGGTTCCAACAAAGTCGATAATAAAAATATTCCCAATCGCCCATTCGGTCTAAAGGACCGCCCTATTAGCGTCTCCGTGTTAAATTATATTTCGTGGACGTTTACCGTTTCAACACGCTTCATCGAATGGAGCGTTTGAATTTCGTATGCAGTTGAATGGGAATTCCTAATCAGATTCTCAGTTGTAGCAACTATTACTTATTCTGTGGTTGTAGTTTCGATTTAAAAATAAAATAGAGTATTTAAAATGGTATATTTCGACACATAACGTAAACATACCTGCACAGTTACATCTCATTATATACATATAAATATAATAATATCTTGGGCCAATCCACACAACGCCTTAGGGTCCCAAACTAAGCATAGCTTGTACTATTGAAACCAAACAACTGATAAACATACTTATATATTTCTAAATACCTACATACGTAAGTATTGTAGATAAATAACACCCAGATACAGAATAAACCATCGTGTTCATCACACAATGTTTTATCCTGGTTGGGGATCGAACCCACGACCTCTAGCTTTGCAGTCAGGGTCACTAACCACAAGACCAACAGGCCTAGTGGTTAATGACCCTGACTGAGCCCGAATACTAGAATACTTAATTACACCATTTTTTTCTTTTACATTTAAGAGATGTTTCTTGTCGGTGGAGAAATTTCCACTCCTCTCTTTTCTGCTGTCTTTTTGATATCTTGATACACTATACTTCATTTGCATTATGAAGCTTCTTCTAGGTCTTCCTCGTCTTCTCGTGCCCTCTATTGTCCCTTTCAGTATTGTTTTGAAGAAGTGGTCGTGTCGTATGAAGTGACATATAACATCATTTGCAAAATTCGTAAGACTTGGTCTGTAAGCTACGGATTCACCCTGGCAAGGGATATCAAAGCTGAGAACTTCTCACCAGAATTAATCCCAAAGGGTAGCGTTACTAAGCTACGTTACAAAGCCCTGACGTAGTGACGCGACGTTCGATTCAATCGATGAGGATAAGTCGATTATTATAATAATCGACTTCGCAATAGCGAACACGGTGTTAAGAATTTCGCAAATAATGACAACTCAGTTTGCTGATATTTTTACAGCTAAACCGATTCGGATCATAATTTTATTGCTCAGTACTTATACTCAAAAGTAACTGGACGAAGCCGCAAGCTAAAACTAGTATAAGTTCTTTTAAATATATATAAATTAAATTCGCATTCTCCTTTTATATTCAACATCATAAAAACATTTTGTAATGATACTTATACACTAGTACAAATTTCCTAGAGATGCCATCTTGAACCGACATGCATCAAATTCCGTTCCCAATGGGAAAACTAAAACAATAGTGAGAGCTGTCCTAACTGTATGCTAATAAACGTTGTTATTAACTAGTCTATGGAATATATACTTTAATAAAATGAAGTTAAGGTTGATATTTTTATGACGAATCGTGATAGAAAAATATTATAAAAATTCTGTACTTAGTTTATCTTCTGGGAAATTACTGTAAATAATTGTAATTATTTTTGTAATTTGTCACGCCATTTTAATAAACGAGATAATGTAGCAAAACGGAAGAGATTTTGTTTGAACGCGCTGATCTCCTAATATACTGGGCCGATTTCGATGAAATTTGGTACAGGGCTAGTTTATACCTTGAGAAAAAAGTTACAAGACGTTAATTATCTTCAGAACGACTAAACGGATTCCGAATTCCGATTAATCGAACTTCATATTTTTGCGAGTTCCGATGTAAAACATCATAGTTATTCTGCTATTTGGGGCGGAAATAAATTCAACTAATCAAAACATCAGGAACATCGGCCCACCCGTTGTTGAGTTATAAATCGCGTAACCAACACGACTTTGTTTTATAAGTGTATAAATAGAGGATAGCTTTCAATCAGTTTTGGAGTTATGGTGGCATACACACAAATACACTGATATGCAGATACAAATGTTAAATACTTGCACAACACAACATTTTGCGTCGGGATCTAAAGAGTCATCTAAAACCTTCAGCATCTATTTGACGTAGCTCGTAACAATTTTAAAATAAAAAAATAAATTATAAAATAAAAAAACCCGCCTGCAATTGAAAAAACAATGGTCGCTTACTAACTTTTTTAGTATAAAAGTCATAATTATGTTATGCTCTTTAATTTGATACCCATATTGCAGTATTCGAAACAATTTTTTTTTTCACATCTCTTTATTTTGACACCTCATAGCCGCCATATTTGTTTTTTAAAAACGTCACCTATCTAAGAACACTTGGGCGATTAAGACGAATCTAACGACGTCTGAATTGTATAAATCCGTTCAGTGGATTGTGAGATATCAGGTAATAAAGAATATTACATACATACATACAAGATACACGCGAAAAACATAACCCTTCTTTACAGTCGGGTAAAAAGAACTACAGATTTTCATTCAATGAGACTGTTAAATAACGTCACAAAGTTGTCAATAACGTCACTAATGTCACAAGTCACTTTACGTGTTCGGTAGTGACGAAAATTGGTTGTAAAAATAATTTATTTGACCCCTTTTACACGTGTTAACTTGTAGTCATTGAGTTTCTGTCAGCGTGGTACGGAATGTGACAAGTTGGTGAGTGACGGGACTACTGACGAGTGTAAATGGGCTTTTACGAGATAGTGTTGGGAATTTTTTTCGTTGTAATTTCCTATCCCGCGGCAGTAGAGGGGTTGGGTTTTATTTTAAATTAAGTTAACTATTTTTATATTGTTAGATTAGACGTGAAGCTACCTAAATTGTTATACTGTACTGAGTGAAGTTTTGTAGTAACAGTCTTAATGATTTTAACGATCTTAGAAATCTATCTAGATTTTAACCATGGTTTTGCTCTCATTGAGGTTCTTCACCCTTAAGAACTTTATTTTCTTCAAACCTTTCTGCAAAATTTTAGATCTCTAGATCCAAGGGTTTAGTCTGACTGTTAACGAGTGAATCCATGAGAAAGAATGGTAAATTATTTTTATTTGGTTTAAATAAAAATAATTTACCATTCTTTAAAAGGTTTGTAAATATATTTCCATTCAAAAATAAGCTCTGTTATCTGTGGACTACCCAAATCACAAACTCTATTTTCAAAACAGGAATCGAATCCACTACGATGCATTGGTAGAAACAACATTAAAGTTCAACAAACTAATTACCCCATAGGTAATAATTTGTGATGGCAGGTGGACCAAAGGGACTATGATAGTTAAGACTTTTTATAAATGTCATCATAAATGTCATATTTGATGTCAGGGTTACGCAACTGTTGGCGTATAGATATAATTATGTTGTTACTTATGTTTAAAAATAGATACAATAAATAATTAATATAATTATAACAAATTGACTTAAGCTTACGATCAAGAATTGAAATGTCATAGAATTCACTCATCAATGGTGGTTCGCAGTGAATTCCAGAGTGCTTATCCACTGTGGAATATGGATAAAGTTACACTACGGCAGCTATTCTCAAACTTATATTTCAGTATCTTTTATGGTCCCTAAATCCTAAAATTAAATTGTCTTGTAATACTTATGGGAATCCGCGAA
This sequence comes from Herminia tarsipennalis, assembly GCA_945859575.2. Classification (NCBI taxonomy): domain Eukaryota; kingdom Metazoa; phylum Arthropoda; class Insecta; order Lepidoptera; family Erebidae; genus Herminia; species Herminia tarsipennalis. The sequence continues at coordinate 1,842,176 of OX243843.2, read as the reverse complement.
TTTTCGATAGGGGTTTCGATAAAATACTACCGAACTGTCCAAAATTTAGAATGTACCCTCTCAGAGAGTACACTAGCGCTCCAGCATGTAGACCTAGGCTGATTTGACAATGATGATTACTTAACTAAAGAAAATGTTTTCCTAATACATACCTACCTTAAAAAAGTATGGCCATTTTCTAGTTGATAGTCAGCAAGCACGCAATAAGGTGCCAGGTTATTGCACTGAAAATCTATCAAGTTTAACATTAAAGCTAATTGTATAACAAAAACCAAGTTAAGTTGTAGAGCTTAGAAATTTCCCTATTTTTCGTGTTAGGAAGAAGACATTTTTCTGTTTTATGTTAGAAGTTTGGGTGACATTGTAGCTAACGATTAAATTGAAAACTAATTTCGTTTCGGTGGTTCTTAGGTCTTTTGTGTTTGTCTGTACCTCATAATCTTGTTGAATTGATGGCAATCTAACTATTTATAGCAAAATTCTGCCAGTAGCATAGTGTCACTTTCAATGCACTAATATTCTGTCTTATCGCCTATACTGTTGATAAAATTTGGTACGGTAGTGTATCAAATTTTACATTTAAGCTTGAAACATGAAGGCTTTTTCGCGACTTCTTGTCACAATCTCGAAGATTTCCGGAGTACCTACTTTTATTCCGGTAGCATATTGGTTCGCACGATAAATTAAATTAAATCTTCTTCTTTAAGCTTTAAGCTACCTCCATACAGTATTCTATCAAAATACGCTTAATACTTTCCGAGATTACACATCCCATCTTTACATCATTAAACCTTAGTGTAGAAAATATTTCACAAACATACTATGAACTACATGAGTAAAATCCTACCTTTTCCAACGAAATAACTTGTACCAGTTAACTCGGGATCTTTAGTACAACTCAGAGCCTAAAATTGAAGAGGCTAACACAAGATATTTTAAACAAGTTTCCCAAAAACTGGTAGCCGAAAGAAGCAGGCATACCATTGGTATTTGTTCCACAAAACCACTTGACGGACAGCAAACAAAGACTTGTGAAAGTAAGAAAAAGATAGAAAAGAAAGAAAACAAAAGATCCATGGTATAGAATAAGAACGATGTAGTTTTAAAACGTCATTACGTATTCCTACCACGATCGCTTAGCAATAATAATAATAGTTCTGTATGGGGTGGACATAGGGCTGTCCTGTAAAATTTATGGTAAAATTGTGGAAGAATTCTAATTAAGTTTAATGTTAGTTTGCTTTTTTTTTAATTCTTGATGTTGTGTTAAGCGTGAAGCTTTTTTTAAGCTGTGGCATCACCTGAATGTTTCGCCAACATCGATTTTGTTCCGTAAAGAGCTGGCAGCTACGTACGGTTCAATAACTTTTTACCCGTGACAACCATGGAGACGGTTTTGTAAGTGTGCGTGTGTCTCAGTGTTTATGTGTGTCTGTTACTCGGAAACGTCTGGGCTGCTTTCGCAACTATTTTTTTCGTTGTATAAGTCGTATTACCTTGATAATTCAGTATATTCGAGTCAAAAATGCTGATCCCTGATTTCAAAATAAATTCGCAAGTAAAATCTAGATGTTTATCAAATAATAAACATGTAAGACTTCATCATTATTCCTATGGGAAAGAGCCACCATAAAAACAACGTATGTAAATTACTTTATCATTTCACTGTGACTTCTCTTGTGGAACGATAATCACTGTATTTCAAATATAATTTTATTCTGACTCATTGTGTTCAGATTGTTTTACTACTTCATTATTGTATTTCGAGGTTATTTAAATTATTAGGTAATGAACTTTATTATTATCATCACAAATACAAATCAGAAATATTTTTTGCGAAAATCTCAATCAGTTTATGACAACCTTACGATAAATTTAAAACTGAAAAATGCAGTTAGTGAAGACTATAAGAAGAATTTCATACTCGTTATGATAATAGGAATGTATACATACGATAAATATCAATTACTGAAATACAGTGGAAATAAATTGGCGTATGTACAACCCTGAATTACATCACGAATAACCTTTATAAAACTTAGAAATGGCAATAATGAGTTATTAAAATACCATTTGTGCTAGCAACGCCACTCAATTAACAATAAAAAGCTTATACGAGCTTTACAAAAACGTGACACCCCTAGTGATCCAGTTGAGCAAACGACGCGCGCCGTTGCGCCCGCGCCGCCCTCTCATTGGTTGATGCAACTCGCTGCGGCGGGCGTGCGTAAGAGACGGGTGTATGTTTTAGCGGTTGTGGGAGGGAGAGGGAGGAGTGCAGTCGACGGATGCGAGGGTTTCCGATCGTTGACTCCTTTCAAGGCCATGTAAGTAACTTTTTTGTTGTGTGTGTGTGTGTGTGTCTGTGTCACCGTAATGGCTGTAATAGTGAATTGAAGTGACCTTCAATACTTTCTTCGGAGGTCGTTTTGGGGACAAGGCTTTTTGGGTCTGGGTTTCTGGGTCTAATTATGGTGCTTAAATAAAATTAACACTGGCTAACTTTTGAAAGTTTGTAAGAATGGATGGATATTAGTTGCTAGGTGTTGCTTCACGCAAAACTACTAAATGGATTTTGATAAAACTTTACGATAATGAAGTTCACGTTTTTTAAAATTTTGATTTGACTACATTTTAGACTGCCTCGTCGCTGTGGAGGTGCATAGAACGGCTGGACTGTACAATAAGTTGCGGATTCGATTCTGCATTTCATTTCATTTCAGTTTTGTGAGATTCTTAAATGTTGGTTACAAATCTGGATGTACCTACTTTGTATCAAGCAATAAAAAAAACTGTATAGGCAACCGATAGGTGGGATATTTTCTACTATGGGAGTCATTTTTAAAAATAATACCAACTTCTGACTTAATTCGGATTTAAACCTCAATTTAAGTCTCACCTGAGACGATTTTGTTCCCTCTGTAGGTAGATTTAATATAGATGTATGTATGGTCGTTGCACTTTTACCCAAAAAACTACTTAGATTTAATTTGTTTGGATTTATAATTATGAATCTTTATTATAATGTAGTTTAGAAATCAGAATAGCAACAGCTACAAAAATCAGACATACTACAGACAAACCGCTGGAAAAAGCTAGTCCAGTATCAATTACTAACAGAATATGTATCACGCTGTTCGTTATCCATAGATAAATAAATAACACGACAATGGTTTAGCTACCCTGGGGGCTTAGACAAGGTACATTCGTTTAGTGACGAATTCGATAACGCCGTACTAACCGTTCGCAAAAAAAAAAAATGTCTATGGTCACCACCGCAAATGTCAAATTCTATACTTTAACTCTTATCCAAGATGGAGTTGTAAAAATGGCGGCAAACTGACCGGCTATTATTTTTACAACTCCGAGTTTAACTTGTTAAAAATGATTTGATTATGTGATAATTATCTTAGAACGAGACTAAGTGCATGTAATAAGTGCATAAATACTTGACACTGGCAGAAATTAGCCGTTAAAACGGCTAGATTGCCATAAACTCAAAGAAGAAGAAGAACAACATCGATATTCGAATGTGACTTTGTCTAGGTCCCCTGTAGACTAACTAGCGAAACAATCGAAAAACAGCAAACAAAACTGGTATAAAATAATTTTAAATCACCTATCCTGTCAGCGGGTATATAACTCAAACAGTTAAGAACTTGTGTTGCCAGGCGTGTATTTATTGTAGGATATATGTATTATTCCAAGGGCGGGGTTTAATTGTATATAACCTGTTTTCTCATCCATATATTGAGAGTACAAACAGACACAGTTTCGTTGTATATCCCAATGTGTTGAATCTTTCTCTTTAACTCAGTTTGCGCCCATAACTTCTTAATACAAAAAAGTACGATCTATGAGCCAACGAATTTTTTTTTTTTTTAATGATCTCTCCTAATTGATTACGGTACTCAATCTCATCAGATACTAGCCAAGTGCGCCGGAGATATTATAGTGCACAAGTGTCTGCGCAGACGCAAGTTCACTATTCCCTACTTAGCACGTTGGGCCGGAAATTAAACACGGTCGGCGAGATTCGGCCCAGGACCAACGGCTTAACGTGCTTTTTTTAAACTCGGAGATGTGTTACTTTTTGAAAACGGTCACCCAACTATAGATAGTAGTAACATTGCTTTTCAATGGGATCTGTCGCCATTGAGTCACAATTCACGAACGCTTTACTAATGAAAGCTTAGGACACATGTAACTTGAGCACGGTATTCTAAAATTTCATGGTATTTGATATTTTAGTTGTTTTCTCCAGTAAGTCACTATGAGAGTGAGTGAAAACAGAGTGCATTATTGTTTGCGCACTTGAGCTCAGTAACATCTTCTGTGTAATTGGCTAGTCGCTCTTGAGACACAGTAGGCCGCAGTAACCGAACGGAATTGATAGTGTTCTACAGATTAAAGGAGTATTGATTGCTAGTTATCTTAAAAAAAAGGCTCTTATGTAGCCTATACAAATATAGCCCTAATAAGATTGGTTCACGCTATGACCGAAAATCAGTTATGAGAACACACAATCATGTAAAGTAATGACCCTTTAATTTTTCCAAATCTGTTATAAGTTGTACAAAGTTACCAAACTCTACAAGTTTATTACTCAATTTTACTTGAAAGAACTCTATCAACAAAAATGTAGCGCTAACAAGACATTCACACGTCGCTGACCTACCCCAATTCCGGTCCCTACCGAAATAGATAAGTTCTGTAAACATTACATAGAGTTGTAGGGCAGATAGCGGTAGAGATGGGCCTATAGTAGCTTATCTAGTGAGGACTTTATTAAGATTGATTAATTGTTAGCTAGAATGTTTTTTATATTAGGTTGTTGTATATTAAAGTACCTACACAGTCTAAGAAAAAATATTTGAGTACAAAACGGTTTGGTTAACTCCTGCTGCAAAAATAGCGGTGTTTTCGGTTGAACGTGCCCCCGAACAAAATGGTCTCATTTTTATGCATTTTTTTATTGCAAAGCTAGTTCAATCGTGACGGTTCTTGTCTCTATTTGATAAAAATCGGTTCAGCCGTTATAAACATATTTAATACTAGCTGACGCTCGCGACTTCGCGAAAATTTTGATAAGCAAATTTATCCAACATGAACATTTTTCTGGGATAAAATGTAGCCTATGTGCTATTCCAGACTCTCGATTTTCGTCCAACTCGGTTTACCCGTTGTGGCGTGATTAAAAAAAACATCCATCCACACATCCAGACATCCAAACTTTCGCATTGATAATATTAGTAAATTTAAATGAAATATGTGGATAAAGTCAACGGTCAGCATATATGTTTCAAAAGCTGAGCTATATGTTGACTTCCTCTACAGATATTTGCTTGAGAACACAAACAATCTTTTGGAACCGAATCCTTTTTTTTATAAATATAAAAAATAACTAGCAATGTGGGATTGGGTCCCACATCACTAGCAATATTGTTAACCCCTCCAACTAAGCTCAAAGACTTGTGTTAGGAGTGGGTTCACGTCGGTAGCGTAATGGCCTAATGGGTAGGATTCGAACCCGCGACCTCACGATTTCGAGACCGATGCCTTAGCCATTAGGCTACCGCCGCTTCAATAAAGTACCTATCAGCGTCAGCTAATATTGCAGTACTGATTACATCGCTGATATTTTCGTGAATCTCATTAAATTGACCCAACAATATTGGCCAATACATATATTCAAGACTAGCTGTCCCGCGCAACTTCGTATGCGTAAATTTTCCCCGTTTTTGCAACATTTCTCGTCGCTACTCTGCTCCAATTAGTCGTAGCGCGATGTTATATAGCCTATACCCTTCCTTGATAAATGGGCTATCCAACAAAAAAAGAATTATTAAAATCGGTCCTGTACTTTTTGAGTTTATTCGTTACATACAAAAATACAAATCTTTCCTCTTTATAATGTTAGTGTACCTATAGATATATAGGTACCTACGTGAATAGAATTAATTCATAAAGCCTAGTTATCTATTGTTGAATTTAATTCTTAAAAACATTAAGTATGTACTTAGGTATTTACATAATGAAAATTCTAATGTAATTCTGTCAGTGTCAAGGAATCCATTGTTTTAAACATAAACATTTGGAAACGAGACACGTGTCGTCATTATAACATCTTCGTACAAGTACAAGAATTATAACATCTTCGTTATTATAGATAATAATTTATTATCCTATGAAACCCTTCTTGTTATTAAACATATCGAAAGGTATTCCATTGTATTATTCGAGTTATTTGAAGCCAATAACTCTCAACATTTTATTTTTACTAATAATACCTGCCTATCTAACACCGAACGAAGTAGCGGCTTAAACAAGACACTTAAGCTCCAAAATTTATCAATATTCATCATGTAGCTTTTAAGTAAAATGCCTGTGCCATACGGACGAATAGGCAGACAGACGATCATGACGAAACTATTAAGAGTTCCGTTCTTGCCATTTTGGCTACGGTACCCTAAAAACCGAAGATTTAGAAGCAAAATGTGATTGGAGTGGATTAATTACAGCCGGTAGTACCGCAGTAAGAAGCTGATTGAGTTATAATAAGTTGATTTTCATCATTAGGTACCTACATACCTTTCAAAAGTACCCTTCGTCATGCATTTTCTTATAATACCTGTGTACCTATTATAATATAAAGAAAGAAGTAAAAAGTAAGTGTAAAGCCAAGCCAGGTCACGGGTAGCTAGTTGTAACTCATAGTTAGCTGAATTATAGAGTTAATATTTAACACTGACCTAATACCTACTACATTTTTTAATAAATATATTAACACTAGCTGTCCCGTGCAACTTCGTCTGCGTAAATTTTCCCCGTTTTTGCAACACTTCTCATTGCTGTTCCGCTCTTGTTGGTCGTAGCGTGATGTTATGTATATAGCCTATAGGCTTCCTCGATAAATTGGCTATCCAACAGTGAAAGAATTTTTCAATTCGGATCAGTAGTTCCTGAGATTACAGCGTTCAAACAAACAAACTCTTCAGCTTTATAATATTAGTATAGATTCTCCTTGAAAGCCATATATGTTTACAAAAAATGTCCTTCTTTTGGGTACCTAGCTATGTAAAAACAATAACGAAGTAATAGTCATGCCCATTTATATTTTAAATCATTAGTTAAGTTAAAACGCGGTGGGTAAGTACATCGCAATAAAATAAAATGAACTTTGTAAAACATTAACCAGAGTTTACAATCAGGACTACATCACTATCGCAAACTCAGTCACACGACTTTGAACCCTATTTCTACAATTTTAAGAGATAATAAGACTACAATTAGGTTGTAGTCCCGTAGCCCTGGGATGCGCCCACGTACAAATTCTGTTGATATACAATGAGAAATGAATTCTGACGCGACAGCATTGCTTATGGTGTATCCATATTGAAGTATACTTTCTTCTTTTTAAACTTCAACATAAGAGGAGAGTTGTTGTGTCTGTATAAGGCATCTTAGCTCGCAAACGAATGGACCGATTTTGATGCGGATTTTATTAGAAAAGTAATGTAATCCGAAGTAGTTTTTCTCAAAATTAAGTGTGTTTTAAATACTATATTTTTGGCTGTTCCTTTAGTTTTTCAAAAGGTATTTTTTTTACCACAAAACAAAATAAAACTTACTAAGGTGGTTAAACATAAGTATTATTTAAAATAGTCCAGTCCTTTTGGAGTTTTTGCGAGTTTGTATTTTTTTTTTAAAGACGTCCCCTGCAATAATCAACAACAAGCAACCCCCGACGACCCCCGCAATAACAAGTCCCCCGCATTGCGGGGCACTTTACAAACATACAAGTCACGGACACAAACAACACACAAACTCGAAACAACAATTTTTGGATCATATAAAGTGGTGTCCAGTGTGGGAATCGAACCCACGACCGCAGGGGCAGTCAAACGGTAACAGTAACTTCCATTCTTCCGTTTGATCCTTCGTTTTCCTTTTAATTATAGGAGCTTTGGGATCACCCTTTTACGGCAGAACGGCGTTCCACAAGAAGATTCTTTAGTGTAGATGCAACTTTATATTTTTATCTTATTGATATTTAATATTGTGAGCTGTTGAACTGTGTTCATATGAGACCGAGCTACCTACGTCAATGTACTGATATTTGAGCAGGTCAGCTAAAACTGTGATAAAACACCCTTCTGGTGGGATTTTAGTTATGAGAACTAGATTAAAATTGTAGTCTGAGAGCATTGAGGTATTATATAGTACTAACATTAATACCTCAATGTCTGAGTGTAATACAGTTTATATCTATACTAATATTTTCAAGCTGAAGTTTATTTCTTTGAACGCGATAATCTCAGGAACTACTGATCCGAATTGTAAAATTCTTTCACTGTTGGATAGCCCATTTATCGAGAAAGGCTATAGGCTATATAACATCACGCTACGACTAATAGGAGCGGAGTAGCAATGAAAAATGTTGCAAAAACGGAAAATTTACGCATACGAAGTTGCGCGGGGCAGCTAGTATACGATATACGAGTATGAAGGTACTATACTGAAATTTAGGTACATACTCACTATACGACGGCGTGTTTTTGAAATATTTTGAAAAGCTACATAAGTTCCTTAATATTTGCAAATCCAAATCAATCCAGCACAATTTTCTCGCATCTCGCATAGTCTCGAAAATTCTGATTCCCTCTTAAAATTTAAAAAAGATCAAATCTGATAGTTTGTCTTATTTGTTTTGGAGTTTAGGTAGTTTGAAATATTATTTTTTTAATCGATCTATGTGGACTGTACCTGTCTTTTACATGATTTAAAGGAGGAAATTTAAGGGGTATAATAAATACCTTACAAAATACCGCTGTAAAATACCATAAGTTGTTTTTTTGAGAGAGCAAAGTCGCCAAAAATAAAACGACTTAATTCCAAACTTATCTCTCTATTGTTTAAACGTCGTCAACCAAATCTCTAATGAAATTCCTTAATAAGGACTAGGAGACCTACTCTAATTAAATGAAAACGAAATTTCGATCAAAAATGAGGTGGTAATGTACAGAACCAGGAACATCTATTTAATCCACTGGTTCAGAAAATCGTCCATCATTTCGAACTTCTTGTGCTTATCCAAAAATTCATTAGAATAGTCCCCGTGAACTTAAGACATTTATAGAAAGGAATATTCATGAATTACGTTTTAAATAAACAGAGTAGACCTACAGGCCGCACTGCGTTTTTCACCCGCACGCTGTTAACCGTAAAACCACAGCCACCCCACACCATTAGGAAAAATCAGTTGCGGGAAAAAACCATAGTGCGGCTGCTTCCCTGCGTTTTCTTCTGTTTTACTAGTAATGTCTGCGATTTTGGCGGTTAACCGCGGGTAAAAAACGCCGTGCGGCCTGGGCCTAAGATAAAACTTAATTTATTTTTTGTTTTTTACAGGCGTTGAAGGAGAGTGGCCGTGTGAAGAGATAGGAGCAGACAGCTGTTAATCCAATATTAACTGATTAGAAACAAAGAAATCCACAATTAATTGAATGGTAAAATTGTTGAAGATATAATTGCACTTAAATACGTAGGTAAGTATCTTGAACTATTTATTTAGTAGAATTATAAAAAGGCTAAAATAACCTATGTGAAACCATAAAATAAAACAAAGCTACAAAAAAAAACAAACATTATGTCGTAAAAATTGTAGGTACTTACCTTTTATGTTTTTCTCCCAATAATATACTTAGTAAACAACTCTATTAACTCTAACACGCAATTCCACCAAGTGTTATCTTCATTATTTCGCCATTGAAATTGAATTAGCTAGTATAATGCAAAGAGTGCTAACAATTAGGGCATTCTTTTGAACCCTACACAGGCAGAATAGGCCGTGAATACAAACGAATTCAAAATGGCTGCCGACTCGCGCGCTTTTTCATTCCTTTTTTGAAATTCAAATAGGCGGTCCTTGTGAAGGGGTGAACGGATCGTATTCCAGTTAGAAACACTGTGTCTAATTTGATCTTAGCTTTTGAAACGAATGAGAAATTCTGTGTTAGGAATTTGACACTCTTTTGCAAAATTGAAATGATTGAGTTAATTTTAATCGAAAGGCCGTTGCTGCAATTTAGAAAAAAATGTTTACGACTAAAAAGTTAGGTCAGTCTGTAAAATACCCTTAGATGTCGCTAGCAATAGTTGATTTAAACCACTAAATGAAGTGCATGCCAGTAATAGTAATAATAGGTACCTAACTAGGATCTTTTTGACCCGACTACAGAGGAGAGCTTTGTATATGACGCGTATGTACGAGTATGTTTTACATACAAACGTATCATTCCAATGTTTCTTTGTCCGCTCATAACTCCTCAACGGCTCAACCGATTTTATTAAATGATACCTCATTAGATAGGTACATCTCGACGACGTGAGTGTCACTGGGTACAAAAAATTCTTAAAAAATAAAAATGGCGGATCTTACGCGCTTTAGTGTGGGGTATCAAATCAAACGTTTATGTTCAACAAATAGTTCTTATTAAATCATGTTGTATCTTACACCGGCTAAAAAGTATAAAAAAAAATAATTTAAAAACAGGATCAGAAGGCCGTGTGTCAGTTGACTTTGTCGATCAAAAAATAAATTTTAACGTAAAAAATCCCACCTGCAAAAAGACAGAAACAAGATACCCTTATTATTTAATATCATGCAGTCGGAGGCAAGATATTAAGTTTAACAGAATTCATTTATGCCTCCGTCTGCATAATAATATTGACACACGGCCTTTTGATCCCAAACTAAGTAGAGCCTGTACTGTGGCAACCAGACAACTGATACACATACTTATATATTTCTAAATACATACATATTATAAATAAATACCACCCAGACACAGAATAAACCATCATGCTCATCACACAAAGTTTTATACTGGGTAGGGATCGAACCCACGACCTCTTGCTTAGCAGTCGGATACACTCCCACCGCGCCACAGAGGCAGTCAAATTAGATAGATATAAAAATAAATAAGAAAGAAAATACATTACACACACATTGCATTTCATGTAGGTGCCCCAGAATCTAATAGCAACTTACTAGAATAATGTCTTTATATTTGTATTTTTTATTGAAATAGTAATAATAAATTGAGGTCTAGTAACATTCCGGCCTCGGTTTGGCAAAGTATCGGGTTCGATTCCTGGGTCTGGACTTCAAATTTTTCTATCTTTCAAAAATGCAATTATCTATACTAATATTATAAAGCTGAAGAGTTTGTTTGTTTGTTTGAACGCGGTAATTTTAGGAACTACTGTTCCGAATTGAAAAATTATTTCACTGTTGGATAGCCCATTTATCGAGGAAGGCTATATACTTAACTTAATAGTAACATTGTCATAATTTGTATTACTAATGCATATTTTTTGTGATTATTTTCGTAAAGAAATTGTTTTTCAAAGTTTCTTTAGTATTTACTGTAACTGTTCTAAATTTAAACTTTTATGAACTCATTTAAATAATATTTTTATACTGTTGAATTAAAATTTTGTTAATATTTTTAATCGATTAATCGTTTTCGTAAGTAATTTTAGGGTCGCAACTCTATGACATACGCGAAACTGATAAGAATCTAACTTCAATCCGGTCAACTTACGTTGATCTTAATGTAGGTATATCGTCTTTTCTTTCAAATAATTTTTCAACTATACTTTGTAAGAAATTCATAAAGTTGCTTGTATTTTTGCAGTTGTGCAGCGGAGCGTGTGTTGCCAGCGGAAAATAATAACGTGTTCACGGGAAAAGCATTCGTATGCGGGTAATATTGATACGACTACGGATAAGTGTAATAATATAATGACTTGCGATAAGAAATGAGATAATTGTGCACATTTAAAAACAATACGTGAGAAATTTATTATCTTCAAAACCGCTAAACGGCTATCCTTTTTTTTTTTAGAAAAAACGCTGACTCTTTTAGATAACTTTTATTAATAATTGCTTGGTCTATCGGCAGACTCTGCAGTTTTTTTTTAAAGACGACTCCCGCTGTAATTTACAAGCCCTGTGTCGTGGGGGACTTTACAAACATTGCGTGGAGGTTGAAAATGATGGCAAGTGAGTTGTCATCATTTTCACAGCTCCGCGTGTGTAAATATTTTGAAATATTAAGTTCGACAATTCATATAAAGCCATATGATGTCCCACTGCTGGGCACGGGTCTCCCCAATAGAACCTACTAATTATAGATCCTGGGGGTAATGGCTATGATCGCACGTTGGCGCAGTAAAGCTTTAAAGTACGCAGAGGACGCTGCTGCCCGTCCTCCGGTGTGGTATTCCTTAGTCGTCTTGATATCCCACGGGAAGAGATAAGTTGGTACTATTCTTAAGCCGGTACTATACGGCCTTCTTAAGCCGATACCACATCGAGAATATAACATACCGTCGGCTTGTTGCAAGAAGTCATTATGTGACATATACACTATTCTGAGATAAACGGTATTTTAGTTCGATTTAGTTAGTGGTTATGTTCATTTGCCCATATTTTCCAAAATATAATAACGGTGACGAAAAATTTCATGTTTTCGATTAGCCTAATAGATATATTAATAAAAAAAATGAGAATCTCTAATCCTACAAAGTTATTTATTTTTAAAAAAAACAAAATAAAAGTTAATGACTTCTGGCTACTGTAAGTCTGTTCGGTATGTGAATTAATTATTTCTTAATTGGAAATAAAACAACGAAAATCTAATCAATTGTTTATTATATAAAAGGGATAACCAGTCTTATATTGAATAAAATAGTGCTAGCTATATGAAAAACAAATTAAATTCTTCCAAACAATCAAAGTCCTTAACAATTCTTTATCAAAAAAAAGACTTACCATTTAGGTCATTGAATAAACAAGTAATTAACAGAGCTAATTCAAATGAATAAGCAATTGGATGTCTAATAATAAAAACGAAGTAAATTCTTTAAAAAAATAAACAAAACAATTCTGTCTTAACAGTTGTCGTAACTTACTCGTACAATAGCAAATATAAATTATTAGCCACAACTTACATAGTCTCATAATAATAATATAAAAATTAAAATATTTTTCTTCTCCGTATTGCTATCAGTCATGTTATTTTTTAATAAAAAGTAGGAACTGGGGTAAACACCGTACAAAAATATAAAAATGTTAGATACATACTAAACGTCATTTTCTGTATCAGAAATTTCTTCATCAGGAAGATAATCTGGGCCTTCTTTGTCAGGTAAATTATTATACCAATGGTGTAGTTCTGCAGGTATGATTTTTTCGTTACACATTTTTATTAAATCTTTTTTCTTTGATTTTGTAATTGGAAGTTTCCTGGTATATGCTTTTTTAAGGGAATAGCTATTGTAGTCAAATCCACTTTCAGTATCGTCATGCTTGCGCTTTCGCAGGTTTTTAGTATTAGACACAATTGATGTTTCTTTTTTCGATACGTCCATTTCTTTATAATCGGAAACGTAATCATACCTATATTGCACAATGTTAGGCCGCTTTTTTTCAAACTTGAAGCATTTAACCTTCAGCCACTGCAACTTTTCTCCTCCAGAGTCAATTGACCTATTGACCATTAAGTTGTTTCGTAGCTCTTTTAGGTCCAAGATGTCAGAGTTGCTCATTACAATAGGTTCATAAGGCTTCTTTGCTGGTTTTTTCTTGTTTAGTTTTCTGTTCGATCTTGCTAATCTTATAACATTACAGAGGTCTATCATAGAAAAAATTGGCATAAGACGCATCTGATTTTCGATAGCGCTATGCATACTATCAACCTCCATATGCGTGTGACCCGATTCTAAATACTTATGTTCAATCACTTCGAGGTGGGTAACTTGAACTACGTATAGCATTAAGCATAACAGAAACTGGTTGCGATTTTGACCTCCGCAAGTGTCAGAAAATATAGATATTTCGGTAACAGTTGGAGGTAGACGTTGGATCCAAAGATATAGTGCAGTTCCCACTTCATCACTTCCTTTTTTTCCATCTACTTCAGACCATAAGTAACAAAAACCATCATTTGGAGAACGGGCTTCATAAATGGTGGCATTGTAAACGTTTAATTTACGCAGGTAGTAAAGTAGAGAAACGTCACTAGTCGGCAAGTGCAAAACTTTTTGTAAGTCGATCGTAATAGAGTTAAAGCTGTTATCTTCATTTGCTCGAACTTTATCCAACTCTTTAGCTTTTCGACTTTGCTCTTTTAAAGACATGTGTTCATCATACTTTTGCTGCAAAACAGCAAGATCGGAGGCGTTTTCAGCTTTGGCTCGGTCATATTTATGGCACATTAAACATTGGTCCTTCTTGGGTTTATGAAAATCTAAATTGTACTGAGTACAAAAAATGTTGCGATACACATTGATGGAAACAGGCGTTCTAGATGCACATTTACATTTTTCTTGGTATAGTTCATACATTTTAGAGATGGAAAGATTGCTATCTAAGTACATTTTAGATGATGTTTTCCTGCAATAATGCGACTTCATCTTAGGGAAAGCCTCGATGTGTTCTTTGACGAATTCTACATCTACTTCTTTTGTTTTATTGACCGGTTCATGCTTGCCGCGTTTGTCCTGACCTATAAAAGAGCCTGATGTTCCTACTTCTGAAAATGCCTTATTAATGGGACCATTTGATATACACAGAGTATTTTTAAAAAACGTTTCACAAACCCTGATCTTTCGGTCGTCCTTATTAAAGTAATAATAACGAGATACAGTCCTCTTTCTGGTTGCATTTACGAAACGTCTCTGTGGCGCTTGTACCATAACATTCATTAGTATAAAATCTTTCTGTCGACAGTAATCCGATAGTGCCCAGTAAGACCTACAGATGTCCTTTCGATCTTCTTCAGGAAAATTTAATAAACAATTTAATTTACATTTGCACTCACCGGATTTAGGTGCTTTGGGAGGCTGCGTCTGTTTTTTGTAGTTTTTGTAAGGTAAGCTTTGTGAACGATTTCTTTTTTGCGCATTTCGGTCATAGGTTTCTATTCTTCTCTTGTGCCACCTTGCCGTTTTAATTTTTTTAGGTGGGACAACTTCAGACTGGACCGTTTCTGTGCCACTATCGGTTTCTGTATTTTCTGTAGCTAAGTCTTCAGGATTCTTCCAGTCAGGATCAGCAACCGAATCATCCTACAAGTATGAACACCAGGTAAGGTATCTAATACTGTATTACTATTGGTCAATGAACATACCTACATAGTTTAATAAAATATTATGACTAAAACAATCATTTATATGAAGGAACTTACTGATAAATACAAGTCATCTTCAAGAGACACAACTACATCGTTGTCATTTTTATGAGATGAGCTGATATTTTGAGAAACATTGTCTATCTGGAAGAGAGAAGATACAAGACGTTCCACTTAGTTCTATTAATCAATTTTACATCATAATTAGTGGCATACATGAAGGTTCTTACATCGGATAGCACATTGAAGATTTCATTATTTTCTACGACTTCGCTGTCGCTTTCTTCAGAGGATAGTACCGTTTTACTTATTGGTCGACCAATGTTGCGGCCAATTGGACGTGGAGATGGCGTATTTTCGATAATATCACTGGTATGCTGAGACAAAACGACGAAGGTAAGTACATAATTTACAATTTATATAATAATATAATATAATAAGGTAAGAATTATAATAATAAGGTAAGTACATAATTTACAATTTATATAATAATATAATTATAATAAGGTAAGTAATAATAATATTATATAATAAGGTAAGTACATAATTATCAATTTTTTAATAATAATAATGTTTGGACATTTACAAAGCGTCATTTTAGCCCCAAACTATGCAAAGCTATGGGTGCTAAATAACTGATATAATACTTAAATACTTTTTTTTTGTAAATATATACTTATATAATACATAGAAATAACACCCAGATCTAGGTCAATATGCGGACCATACATGCGGGAATCGAACCCACGACCTCGTGCATAGCAGTCACATCATGCCACTACTAGAATAACGAGGCCGTCCAAAGTAATAAGATAGAAGCGAAAGGGATGAAATGAGATTCGAGAAGACAGGCGATAGCTGTGGGTATATTAATTTATGCAAAAGGTAAGTATAAATTGCCTGCATTCACGTTACATCGATCTCCGAAGTAGCGATATAGGTAATAATTAATTACATGCATATCATGAACCTGCACATAGATAAAAATCTTACATTTGACGATGAGTCGTCACTTGAAACCTTTCGTGATTGTGCTTCGCGGTCTTCTGCATCCAGACGTACTTTTGCTGGAGGTAGTACATTCTATCAACAAAAATACCTAGGTAGAGTACAGGAAAACCAACATGCATGTAAATTAGTAGACGGAAAACATTGCTAAATAAGGAGCTGAACAGGCGTGAAGGTAAGTTTTAAAGTGGGTCGCCAGAAAAAAGTTTTAGGTATAAAGTGGTTAGTTATTATCTATCTTACCTACCTACCTTTTTTACCATCAATCTGTTCGGTAAAACAAGAATCTCGTAAAGTATAGGTAAATGGCAAATTCAAAGTAAGCGGAAAGATAAATAGGTAGGTACTTACATTATCTGTAGAAACTTCCGCTACTATAATATTAATAATATTATTATTCTCCTTATTATAGTTTAATTGCTCCAACATCTTGCTTCCTCGTCCTGGTTTAAAACTTTTATTTTGCTGCATTTTGTCAAAAATCATTAACTTCTTATAACACGCGTGGTAGTCAACGTATCTCGCCGCGAACCGTGCGAGCGAGCGAGTCAGCCGCGCTCACGCAAAGCGCTCCTTCGCCCCGCGCCCCCACCCTCACCTCCGCGTTCGTCCTTGTTCCCGCGTTCCTTTGACAAGCTGGTTTGTCGTATTTTACCTAACCATGAATAACTCACTAAACTACAATCGAGGATCCACATAGTTTTGCAAGAAGTTACTATATTCTATTAACCGATGTTAATTAAATTAAATTATGCGATCGACAAAATAAAAAAGTAACTAAAAACAATAAATGATTTTAGGAAAATCTTAGATATCATGATTTATATAAATTTATTTCGATAAAATTCATTAAGATAACTTATTGTACATTTGTGATCAATTATTCATAACAGAAAGTAATGAAATGCAAATAATGAACTTTATCGAAACAAATTCTAAGCTATTTTTATGCTACACTTGTTTCGATAAAGTTAATTACATGGTAAAAATGAGTTCTGTATAATTATGTATGTTCTTATTTTATCAATTATCTAATAAATAAAAATTACTTGTGCAGCTTAGTGATTTTTTTGTAAATGCCTGATTTCCAAAGTTGCAGTTATGGATTTAATGGAAAGGCCGTAACGCCTAAAATTGACTAGATAGAAATTAGTGAGTTTTTGCCTTTTGTAGAATGTGTCAAAAGAAGTCCACTACAAATAAAAACGTATTTAGTGATTTTTTGCAGTTAATGAGTTCTTGCAATAAGCCGACGATACAGGGTGTTTGGAAGATCGATGCAAAGCCGTAAAGCGGAGCTAGTATAGACTATTTAAAACCATTTAAACTAAACTTGTCATAACGAAGTGTGACTTTTTTAGTTAGCAAATTTTATTTATTTTTGATGACAAAACCCAAAATGTTGCAGTTAGTTGCGAATAATGGCCAGTTTAAAAGATAAATCATTTATTTTTTATTTAATTTCCCTGTATATACGATTTATACAATAAAAATAACAAATCAACATCAATCAACTTCAATAAGCACTCTTTAGTAAATTTATTGACTGTTGGTCTAGTGAACCTGGCTACTACATCAACCAAAGGTCACTGGTTCGATTCCCACCCATGATAAATCTTTGTGTAATTATCACTATTGTTTATTCTGTGCCTGGATATGTGTAAATTGTATATTTGCAAAAAAATATAGGCAAGTTGTAGTAGTTTTAAGTTACCACAAATTTAACTACAATTGGTATACAATACATATCAACCCATAAGATGGCCCACTGCTGGGCACGGGTCTCCCCAGTAGAACCTACTAGTATGTAGATCCTGGGGGTAATTGCCATAATCGCCACGCTTGGCGAGCGGGTTGGCGATCGCAGTAAGGCTTTAAGTACGCAGAGGACGCTGCTGCCCGTCCTCCGGGTTAAAATCCCTTAGTCGCCTTGACGACACCCACGGGTAGAGATGGGGTGGTACTATTCTTAAGCCGGCACCACACGGCAAGATTATATTAAATTAATGATGTTTTCCAAAAATCAAACCTAGCTAGATCGATTTATCGCCCCTGAAACCCCCTGCATACTACATTTCATTAAATCGCATCGCCGTTGCCGAGATTCAAATTATATAATTATATAGGCACAAGAATTGCTCGTTTAAAGGTTTATAGGCGTCTAAACAGGCCATTTTTTACGCAAATTGCTCGGTCAATAATGGCAATATATCTGCAATTGTCTGGCACATGATTCAGTCTCCAAAACGGGCTACACAACCCGGCATTAATAAAATAGAGAGCGACTGAAACAACAACAAATTTATCCGGGCAACATTGCGGAAAATCGATCGCTCAGCGAACGTCCGGCAACCATCAAATCAATATTGAAGAGTATGTATGTTGCCGGTCACAGCATTGCCGCCACAAATTGCCGAAGAAATGGCCCGTCTAGACGCCCCTTAAGATTACTTTTAATTTTAACATAAGGTTATTCATTTTTCAATTTCTTTAATATTAATATTATATAGTTATGTACCTCCTTATCACTAGACATTTTTTTTATTTTTTACAATAATACCAACATGTACGTATACATACTTATTGTTGATAACTGTTTGCTGTTCCCTTTTATAAAAATACAATTTCTTGCGATGGCAGGAAATGGCATTTTACACTAATCAGGTGACGGCCTGTGCAGTGTTACAAATTAATTTACATAGCAGTGACCTAGGTAGGTATATACCCAATTGCATGGATCGCCAATTCAAACCAAAAAATCAGCAACAAGAAGAAAGAAGCACACAGAAGCTGTCGTCCATCTAGAAGTATCAAGAATGTGATAGACCGTACCTGGGCTTGGTAACTCCACCACCGTTGGCGGTGCTAATGCGCCAACGGGGGCTGAGTTCCTACTCCTAGATGCTTATTCTACAATGAGAAGATTGAAGATATACTTTGGCAGAGTTTTTATATTTGAATTTTGTTTTTGTTTACTGTAGAACCTATGTGATAATGGAAATAAAACCATAGCAATCTGACTGATTAATACTATATCTATTTGTTAGTATGTTTTTCACTTTGGACCTGTAACTTATGTAACTTGTGCATGAATAGAGGTACTTACCAGAATAAGAGATTTAGATCTAAAAAAGGTAATATATAAAGGTTTGTCCGTTTGTTTATTTGTTTCGAGGTTGACGCAAAACTGTATATAGATTACTAACTGACCCCCGCAACTTCGTATGCGTCGTTTTCCCCGTTTTGGCAACATTTTTCATTGCTGCTCTGCTCGTATTGGTCGTAGCGTGATGTTTATAGCCTATAACCATCCTAAATAAATGGGCTATCCAACAGTAAAGTGATTTTTCAATTGGGGCCAGTAGTTCCTGAGCTTATCGTGTTCAAACAAAGAAACAAACTCATCAGCTTTATAACATTACTATAGACGACTAGCTGACCCGCGCAACTTCGTCTGCGTTGTAACATTTTTCGTTGCTGCTCCGCTCCTATTGGTCGTAGCGTTATGTTATATAACCTTCCTCGATAAATGGTATATCCAACAGTAAAATATTTTTTTTTTATTTGATCTATTAGTTCCTGAAATAATCACGTTCAAACAAACAAACTCTTCAGCTTTATATTATTAGTGTAGATTAGGTACCTACTTTAATTTTAACTTAAACACTGCTACAAGTTTTTTCAATTCGGTTAGGTACCTACAAGTAAATGTAGAGATTCAATCACTTCCTGTCGTACGAATAACTGTAAATAGGCTAGTTTCCAAGTACCTAGTCATAATAACGACTCTTTAAAAATGTCAAAAGGTGGATTTTATATCGAGATCTCATACAAATACCGGCCTATGACGTCACTATCAGTGAGAGTAAATGCACGTATCACTATAAAATAGTATCCGACCGAAGCTTCGGCTACCTTCGGCGAAACCTTCGACTTAGGCCCAAAAACCCTGTCGAAGGCGGAGGTTGGCCGAAGGTTCCTAGCAAATGTCGACATTGAACGAACTGTTACAAACGAACGAGCGATGTGGGGTCGGAAGTCGAGACAAGTTCGTACCCGCATTTAAATTTAAACACGTTCGTAGCTTATAGTTTTGTATTTAATTTTGTTTTATCTCAATTGAATAGTGATATACAATAATTGCTTTTTTGAAAGATAGAAATTTTAAGCCCAGACCCAGGAATCGAACTAACTACTACCAGGCCTACGACATCATAATTTGTTAAAATACTGTCTGTAACGAAGCAATAACAAAAGCCGTGATCACATTTCATTAATTTCATGAAAAGAAGAAATTTGAGTTCAAAAAGGTGGGTCATAGTTCGTAAGATATACACGAATAAAAAAGACATTCAAAATTTTGACCCCGTGACGCACTCGCAAGCGTGGAAATAGTATTCAAGCGTTTGTAAAGACTTGGAGCTTGTGGCCGATCGCCAAGCCTGGGCAAGCGTGTTAACGTGGCATAAGATATTGTAAAATAAATTATTATGATTAGCCTCCTACGGTGTGGATGGGAGCATCAACCTATGGATAAAGTTCGACCGGGTAAAAGGTGAAGGCAACATGCGACCAGATTCGGACAATAAAAAACTAAACGACTTTATCGGAAAAACTATCGATAGTGATTTTATATTTCGGTATAAAAGAATCATGCAATGTTTGCAGATGATAAATACACTACGTATATTTTATGTTTATTTCTAGTACTAGCTTTCGCCCGCGGCTCCGCCCGCGTGTTGTCGGTTATCGCATCGCAGTAAAAACTATCCTATGTCCTTCCCCGGGACTCCAACTATCCCTATACCAAATTTCATATATCATTTTATATATATTCTAAAATATCTAACGCATATTGGCAAATCATATAATAATATATTGTGCTGCAATTGTTAATGACCGTTTCAGCGACGCGACGTCCTAGCTTCAAGCTGTAAATTCTCGAACTTTCCTGACAACATAAGCAGCTGAACTGAGTTTCCCCGCCCCCCTACTGTAGCTTAGAGTCATAGTCAAAGCTAAGAGAAAAATACAGTGCTTATTGATTCTAGTATTTCGTTATTCAACAAAAAATTAGGTCCAAGATTTCTTACAATAGGAAGTGTGAACTTCAAACATTTACTTCGTTTTTTTTTTGCATAAAAACAATTTAGTGTTAAACTAGATTGTTTTTTTATAACTAGTCCGGCCAATACTAATACATAAAAACTTTTCCTTTTTTCAACTTTTTAATTACTTTGAATTTGCGTTTATTATTTTAAAAAGTTCTTTCGATTTCACGCCACTTTATATATTTTTCGTGTTCATTGATAATGAACACGAAAAAATAAATAAAAAAATTATGATATGGATTGGGGTGTTAAAGGAAATAGGATTGCGGTGATCACCTTGCACAAAGTGGGTATGGAGCCGTCGGTCATATTCCAGACACTTCAAAAGCTTGGTATCAGCCGTATGTTCGTATATCGTACTATCAACAGATACAACAACACATCCTCTGTCGAAGACCATAAAAGATCGCATGC
Organism: Herminia tarsipennalis; assembly: GCA_945859575.2. NCBI lineage: Eukaryota > Metazoa > Arthropoda > Insecta > Lepidoptera > Erebidae > Herminia > Herminia tarsipennalis. The sequence goes on along the minus strand of OX243843.2, from coordinate 1,820,443 downwards.
TGTTAGAACTACAAAGGCTCTTAATGCTGTTAAAGCCAGAATTCGTCAAAAGCCAATTAGAAACGAAAAATCTTATCGCAAGAAATGAAGATTCCCGCTAGGAGTATGTCGCGTATTATAAAACAAGACCTGAAGCTCGGTGCTTAACGTCAATAACATACAGGACATGCCTTCTATCAATTTTTACAATTAAAGAGCACTCTCTTTAATTTTATTTTAATTTAAAAGATCGATCAAAACGCCTTCTGTCACGATACGCAGGTCAAGGGCACATAAATATCCTCTTCACCGATGAAAAAAAATCACAATTGAAGAGCACTACAGTAAGCAAAATGATAAAGTGTACGCTCACAGTTCTAAGGATGCTGCTCAAGTGGTCGGAAAGGTACAGCGTGGTCATCATCCTGCGTCAGTGATGATTTGTTGGGGCGTGTCTTATTAAGGCATCACAAAGCTATACTTTTGTGGAAAAGGAATAAAAACTTCAGCCAAAGTGTATCAAGAGCTGTCTCTTGGATCGTGTTGTGAAACCTCTCAGCAATAAACTTTTTAAAAATGTACCGTGGACTTTCCGGCAGGACTCTGCACCTGGTCACAAGGCACGAACTACCCAAGCCTGGCTTAAAACCAACGTTCCCGACTTTATAAGCGCTGAAGACTGGCCCTCATCTAACCCAGACCAACACTTTAGACTGCAAATTATGGGCACTTTTAGAGAACATGGCTTGCTTCTATTATTGAAAACGGCCGTAAAGTGTATGGGTGTAGAATCATATTGGGTTTAATTACTCGTAAATGCGTCAGTGCCAAAGTAGTCGCATTTTTCCCGATGTGAATAAATCTTGTTTGGTTTCCTAGCTATTAAAGATATTTGAAATTTGCTGATAACTTCTCAATAAACAATCAGTCAATTCAATCTATTTCCTGGCTTTATTCCCTATTTAGGGTCAGAACTCCTTATACTTTTTACGCACTCTTGGCGATTTTGGGTCATTACGTTAAGCCCATCGTCAACAGTTTTTTTGGTCTAAACCTGCCGGGTCATATATATAGCGTAGGCGGTTTTCCTGGATTTTGTCCTGTATTTTAAAGGACGCACGAATGTACTTATTTTGTATTCTGTTATTTTGTATCCCTAGTGAATGTCGGGCCACGCATAATGTAGGATTCCGTAGCTACCCAGCACAATAATGCGGTATAAGAAGTGGGTTTTCTATTGTTTTTACCCGACTGTAAAGAAGGGTTATGTTTTTCGCGCGTATCTTGTATGTATGTATGAATGTATGAATTTATGTCATTTTATTTTTTATTTTATTTTATTTTATAATTTATGAAAACTTACAGCTAATACATAGGTTGTGTTAAAGAAGGATATTACCTAAAGGCCAATTACAAGTTTTCATGCATACATAACTATGTGTTTTCTATATATTGGCAGACGACAACATGCAAATGAATTTAAAAATAAAAAAACAGAAAAAGGTAAAGGAACCTAAATACAAAAAAAAATGAGAAAAATATATACTCATCTTAAAACAACATATTTTACAACAAAGTAATTGGATACACACAATAATGCTGCTCTTCAACGTTCGCCGAAGAAAGCATCAGCCAATGTTTTCTTTAGCCTAGACACTTTAGTACTAAATAGGTCAATGTCTTCAAAGTCCTCCGATATTACATTATATTCTTTACTAGCTCTAATAAGAAACGAGTTTTGGCGATAATTGGAATTTGCCGTAGACACATGTAATAGTTGGGGTTTTCTAAGACAGCAGCGGTGGACTCGGAAACCAATCTTACTTAAGAGCTCCGGGCAGTCGATATAACCATTAGCGATGTTAAAAAGGTAAGTTTGGTCAGCTATACGTCTTCGTTCATGTAACGGTAGTAGGTGAAACTTTTTGCATCGATGAGTATAGTTTTGAAGAAATGTCTTCGAGCGATACTGGATATACCTTAGAAATTTCCATTGGATGCCCTCGATTTGGTTGATATAGATATTGTAGCAGGGATTCCATACCTGCGATGAATATTCAAGGTGACTACGGACAAAGGCACAATAGAGGATTTTCATCGTCTTGATGTTCTTAAACTCCGATGATAGCCTCATCATAAAGCCTAACGCTTTTGAGGCTTTCTTGACGACATTTGATATGTGCTCATCAAATATGAGTTTGGGATCAAACGTTATTCCCAGGTCTTTTACTGAGTTCACTCTTGTGATCAATGATCCGTTCAATGTATATTTATAAGATATAGGTACTAGTTTTCGGGTGAACGTACATAGTAGTACACGTTTAAATCTAGTTTATTTAATTCGCAATAGTCCGTAAATCGGTCAAGGTCACTTCGTAGAGTATCAGCATCACTTGTAGTGCTTATGGGGCTTAGGATTTTCATGTCGTCGGCATATAGGAGTACTTTAGAGTTTGTGAAACAGCTAGAGATGTCATTTATAAAAACTATAAACAGTAACGGAGAGAGCAGGGATCCTTGGGGCACTCCAGATGGTACAAAAAATGACCGAGACTTGAACCCGTTGAGAACAACGGTTTGGCATCTGTCTTGGACGTAGGAGGTGAGCCACCTGAAAAGATTTCCTGTTATGCCAGCGGCTAGAAGCTTGCGAAGAAGCAGAATATGATCAATGCGATCAAATGCTTTGCTGAAACCGGTGTATATAACATCGACCTGGAGTCGATATGACATACACTGAGATAAATAATCACTGTAGATAAGTAGGTTCGATGTAGTGGAACGACCCCGAAGAAAACCGTCACTGAAGCTGTGGATAAGTGAATTATATAATTGTCTATAAACAATTTTTTCAAGGATCTTGGCAAAAATGCATAACTTTGAGATAACTCTATAATTTTTAATATTATCTTTAGCGCCTGTTTTATGGATCGGCGTGATGTATGCTGATTTCCAAAGCTTAGGCAATAAACCGTCGCATAAAGAACGTTTGTATATGATGGAGAGAGGCAACGTCAGACTTATTGCGCATTTGACAATGAAAATTGGAGTAGTCAGTAATTTAAAAATCTCATCCTCTTGTACGTCAATAGATCCTATGTCTGTTATGGTATCTGCCCCACTGTCGACAGAGGCTGGGACTATGTAACCTGTGTTTGACACCTGTAAAAAGTTTGTGTTAAAATAGTCACAAAACAAATGACATATCCCATCACCATTACTTGAAGAGCGCTGACCTTACTTTAGGACCGAGGGATAACAGTTCGATTGTTTTTTTACGTTTAATGTATGACCAGAAAGCTTTTGGATTTTTTTGTATGTTATCTTCTATTTTTGACATAAACTCAACAAACATATCTCTTTCAAGTTTCTTAGCTCTTTCTCTCAACAAAGTGAACGATTCGTAATCTGAAAGTTTATGGTACTTTTTAAATTTCCTGTGAAATTTCGACTTTTCTTTAAGCATTTTTATAAGAGGTTTTTTGTACCATAGGGGGTATTTTGTCTGTGGGTTAACCGTTATAGATGGTATATAAGTAGACCGTAATTTGTCAATGGTACAGTAAAAGAAACTCACCGCTTCCTCTAGTGTTCTCTTGTTAAGTTCGCTAATCCAGTCTAATATATCAAGTTCATTTGAGATCGCGTCAAAATCACCAAGATTATACTGGAATCTTGTGTATGGGATAGTAGGTAAGGAATGTAGTTCAACAAACTCTGCTGATAAACACAGAGCCTTATGGTGGGGATCCTCAGGTACCAAAGGATCGCTACAGGCCTTAGTAAGTACTTCGTTGGTTGAAAAGATAAGGTCCAGTAAAATATTATTGCTGTTACCTTGTGAATTGTATTGAGATAGGTTGCAGGATTCAATATTATTAAAAAAATATGTTTGTGCCGGACCAGTAATATTGGTAGGGTATAATGAGTTACCATCGTCAGAGCGAGACCATATAATATTTGGTAAGTTAAAGTCTCCTATTAGGAAGATATCGGCTGGGTTTTTCATTACAATATCCATTAGATTGTTATAGAAATTTACTAATTGTGTACTAATGGAGTTCCCTAAGTTTTAGTAACAGATGTAGACTACACCTATGTGCATTTTATACGAGATTCTAGGTTTTTTCCGGTGTAGGGTGAGCGTGATAAAAATATCCTCGGCAGTAGAACACCAATCGTCACGTATCTCGGTAGCCAGCTCTCGACGAACGGCCACAAGTACGCCTCCCCCTAAGATCTGCCTTGTGCTGACATAGTTTCGATCGCGCCTCCAGATTAAATAACGATCGTCAAAGAGTTTACTATCGTTAATACCTTCTATTAGCCATGTTTCAGTCAAACATACAATAATAATATTCTTTATTACCTGATATCTCACAATCTACTGAACGGATTTATACAATTCTGACGTCGTTAGATTCGTCTTAATCGCCCAAGTGTTCTTAGATAGGTGACGTTTTAATAAAACAAACATGGCGGTTGTGAGATGTCAAAATAAAGAGGTATGAAAAAAGAAGTTGTTTCGAATACTGCAATAAGGGTATCAAATTAAAGGGCTCATCTTAAGCATTTCAAAAAGGTATAACATGATTGTGACTGTTATACTAAAAAAGTTAGTTAGCAACCATTATTTTTTCATATTTCAACTTTTTACTTGGCAATAGCTGTGATAAAAGTAAGTTGCCACATCGGTTACACCCTACAACTACTAAAAAGTATTAAATAAAAAAATAAATTATAAAAATAAAAAACCCGCCTGCACAAAAAAGATGGAAACAAGATCCCCTACATAATTATATAATTTCATGCAGTCGGCACTTCACTAAGTTCATCGAGATTTATTAATGCCTTAATCCAAAAGTGATATTCACAAGTCCAAAATATTTTTAAAAGACCTATCCAACGACATCCCACACGATGGGGTAGGTCGCTATTCCTATTTATTGTTCCGCGAAGTGCCGCTTCTGTGCTTGTACTGTTTATTCTGTGACCATACACCATAACCCCCACCGAGGGAAGCAATTGCTTGCCTAAACACTACGAACCAGTGTCAAAATTCTCAAATTCCACGAAAAAAAGGTTCAGTCGTGTCTGGGCGGCGGGCAATTTCCCCCTGTTGCCCCACCCTTTTTATCCGCGCCTGCCACTTAATAGGCATTTGAGTTATATAAATGGAAATAAAGTTACCTGATCAATAAAAAAATACGAGACCAACTAAAGTTGTCTTGATAAACTACGCGACTAAGATAGACAGTGTGATCCACAAATTGTTGTTCCGAGTCTGGGTGTACTTGGTGTCTGTGGCTTGTATGTTTGTAAAGTCCCCCGCGACACAGGGCTTGTAGCCTACGGCGGGAGTCGTCTTACAAAAAAGACAGTGAATGAACAAATAGGACAGAGAATGGGCAAATTAGAAATGGAGTTATAGTAGTCTTAATACAATGAAAATAACAGATTGTTATCAGGTCAAACTCTTACGACCAATCTCAATAATCTACCTATCGATGGATTTGGCTACTAGAGGTAGAATATTGACATATTTTGTAAGGAGCTTATGTCAAATATATACCTCTAGTAGCCTAATGCATCGATAGTTAGATGACGTAAATAATAAACAACAAAAGCAAAAACTGTACTTACCTATGAGTTTTTTCTGCCAAAGACCAGGCTCCATCATATTTGACTTCGTTTAATAACACTTATTTAAGATTCAGTATTTTAAAGCAATATTTGTACTATTTTAAAATTGCTTAACAAACCACTTTTATGTTGTATAAATAAAGGGTATCATAGTTACTCTTTCGCTTTTTAATATTAGATGCTTTTCTTTCTTTTGATATCAGAATTAATATTTTATATTTAATCATACGTTACCAGTACTTTGGCCAATATTTAAGTACATGTAGTTTTTACCTTTGTTGTAAGTAGATGCTTCTACTATGTCATACCCTAGGGTGTAGTAGAAGCATCTACATGGGTAAAAAGTACAGGCTTATTTTAGATTATCTCATGTTCCAAATTTTTAATAATACAATTTGCATCTGTCCTTTACATGGTCTACAGTATATTAGTCGCAGCACCTTACCCCCGTATCAAGTTTATAAACATTGAAACATTGTAAAATTGGCAATTTGAAATGCGTGGCCGCGAGGTTTTATTGCCATGTTCTATTCTCCGGCTTTACCCATTGTTTTCAAACCCCGACGTATCACAATTGTTGTTTTGCATCCTAAGTGAATAAAGAATTTAGAAAAAATAACAAAAGCCGTGATAGTTCTTTAACTACCGACTAAATGTCGCTACGGGGGCCTAACCCCTTAGGATTAAGAGATAGAAGAATTTGATATCTAGTAACATAGTCCAGATAGGTGGTTCGCTTCTGGCCCCGGTTTGGCTACGGAAGTCTCGGGTTCGATTCCTGAGTCTGGATTTCAAATTTATCTATCTTACAAAATGCATTTATTCTATTTGTAAAGTCTTTGGCAAAAAATGCCTATAAAAATTACTTCAATATCCCTAGTTAATTTCTCTTAACTGGTCAGTTTGCCAAAGGTCATAAATTCCCGCAACCAACGCCAACATTATAATTCCAAACAATCATTTCTAGTACTCAAAAATACCCAATTTATAATATTAAAAATATATAATAATTGAAAACTGTTAACAAATAGTTTATTCACAAAAACCGTAGGCATCGTTACAAAAATATACAAAAAGAACAGAAATCTTTGCACCAATTCATACTTGCATAGAAATAAGGAAAGTGAGGCTTAGTGCACACCAGCGGAGGAGGTACGGGCTAATTATTCGATGACAGTTGACATTTGGAAGACTTTTATATTAATTCTCTTAGCCCAAATCAAGCCTTTGATTTAGTCACCGTGGCCAATTATCTACTTCTATTCTCAAAAATAGGGGAAGTGGGGCAGATTCATACAAGGGGCACCGTCATACACTAGATACAACAGATTGACTGATGCGTGTATTGCTGGTTATAGCTTACTTATGTGTGTGGTTGCTGGCGGAGTGAAATGCGCGTCGGTGTGTAGTTTAATAACCTTACATTTAACGTCTTTTTTATAAAAGCTGCTCTCTAGATTATTCATTTCAAGGGTAAAATTTATGAATAATTCTATATATGGTTGCCTTTTTTCTAGCAATATTTTGATTACATTTTCTTGTAATGGGGTAGGTTTATACATAAGTGTATATGTTTTAATTTTAGTTTCTAAAATTCCAGTCATATAATAATTTTGTTTTGTAGAACGATTATGGTCAGAAATTACAAGAAAAAGGGATCTAGGAATGAAAAGGTAAACGAACAGGCAATGCCAAAAAAGCTATCCATGAAGTTTAGAAAACAAACTTTGGTAGTGAAACTCGTGAAATATAAAAACTGTATAATGCTACCCCACCTTCCCCTAAGTTACGTAACCCCACGATCAGACCGCTAACGCCCGTTGACGCGCGTTTATATTTTCATACTTATAACCTGTTACCATATAAACGCCGATTGTTAAATCCAGTATAAATAAAGTTGTTATATTCTTTAAAATGTATTACATAACCAATACCATCACATCTTGAGATGAAGAGCAATTGAGATGATAAACACGTTTGATAACGCGCGTTAACATTTGAACGCCTAAAACCATATGGAACAAGTTGCAAACAAGCGTTGAGAACTCTTCTTATGATGGTAGGATCACACTCATCGTATATCTATAAATAATTACTACTAGAAGACACAACATACAATAAAAAACCACCGACCGATGACACCATTTGAAACAATTTTCGAAGTAAACTAACATCAACAGCCATCGATTATTTTAGCGCTTTCTACCCGCAGATGTGCACTAACCCTAATGATAAGTCCGTAATAATAATTTTTGTAATAATGTATATATATAATAATATTTACAAATGACTCGTGTGATGATTACATGTCATTTAAGACCACGTTTCTATAACGGATACCAATATTCTCTTTTTTGAAACAACTCAGTTAGGTATTACCTGCAACAAAAATACGTTAGCTGTTAAAAAATATTTCGTAATAATATTAAGCGGCGGTAGCCTTATGGCTAAAGCTTTGGCCTCGCAATCGTGAGGTCGGGGTTTCGAATCCTACCCGTTATACTACTGACGTGAACCCACTCCTAACACAAGCCATTGAGCTTAGCTGGACGGGTTAACAGGATTGAGACCCAATCCCACATTGCCAGTTATCTTAAAAAAAAAACAAAGATGACTAAAAAGCCAAATCATTATATTTAAAAAAACCCGGGCAAGAGCATATTCGAACATGCTCAGTGTAGGGTTCCGCAGCCTTGAATAATTGCGTCAGCAGAAGAGCGTATGTTCATGGCACTCACGCCCTTTTGTAGAGAAACGCAGTTTTCGGCAATAACTCCATGACGGTATGTCCAGGTCGGCGCAAGGACAGTGCACAAAGAGCAAGTACACTGACCTATGTGGGCCTACAGGCGGGCGAGTGCAGGTCGCGGTCGGCGCAAGGACAGTGCACAAAGAGCAAGTACACTGACCTATGAGGGCCTACAGGCGGGCGAGTGCAGGTCGCGGTCGGCGCAAGGACAGTGCACAAAGAGCAAGTACACTGACCTATGAGGGCCTACAGGCGGGCGAGTGCAGGTCGCGGTCGGCGCAAGGACAGTGCACAAAGAGCAAGTACACTGACCTATGTGGGCCTACAGGCGGGCGAGTGCAGGTCGCGGTCGGCGCAAGGACGGTACACAAAGAGCGAGTACACTGACCTATGTGGGCCTACAGGCGGGCGAGTGCAGGTCGCGGTCGGCGCAAGGACGGTACACAAAGAGCGAGTACACTGACCTATGTGGGCCTACAGGCGGGCGAGTGCAGGTCGCGGTCGGCGCAAGGACGGTACACAAAGAGCGAGTACACTGACCTATGTGGGCCTACAGGCGGGCGAGTGCAGGTAGCGGTCGGCGCAAGGACGGTACACAAAGAGCGAGTACACTGACCTATGTGGGCCTACAGGCGGGCGAGTGCAGGTCGCGGTCGGCGCAAGGACGGCACACAAAGAGCAAGTACACTGACCTATGTGGGCCTACAGGCGGGCGAGTGCAGGTCGCGGTCGGCGCAAGGACGGTTCACAAAGAGCGAGTACACTGACCTATGTGGGCCTACAGGCGGGCGAGTGCAGGTCGCGGTCGGCGCAAGGACGGTTCACAAAGAGCAAGTACACTGACCTATGTGGGCCTACAGGCGGGCGAGTGCAGGTCGCGGTCGGCGCAAGGACGGTACACAAAGAGCGAGTACACTGACCTATGTGGGCCTACAGGCGGGCGAGTGCAGGTCGCGGTCGGCGCAAGGACGGCACACAAAGAGCAAGTACACTGACCTATGTGGGCCTACAGGCGGGCGAGTGCAGGTCGCGGTCGGCGCAAGGACGGTTCACAAAGAGCAAGTACACTGACCTATGTGGGCCTACAGGCGGGCGAGTGCAGGTCGCGGTCGGCGCAAGGACGGCACACAAAGAGCAAGTACACTGACCTATGTGGGCCTACAGGCGGGCGAGTGCAGGTCGCGGTCGGCGCAAGGACGGCACACAAAGAGCAAGTACACTGACCTATGTGGGCCTACAGGCGGGCGAGTGCAGGTCGCGGTCGGCGCCGCCCGCGAAGCTGATGTTGAGCAGCATGGCCTCGAAGGGGTCGCTGCGCATGCGCTGCTGGTTGGCCGTCGCCGCGGAGCCGCTGTCGCGCACCTCGCGCCCGTCCACGCTGCCGTCCTGGAATCATGGAATATGGCGTTAACCTTCGGCGCACCCAAGACGGAGGTTTGAGGGGGACCGCTCCCCCGCGCCCTATAAAATTGTAAAAGAGGGACGAGGGCCGTGGTAAATCTATTTTCCTCTCCCATCAGATTTTAAAATATTTTTTTAAATTGTTTTCTCTTCTGCCGGCACTCCCGGAGTGCTGCCCGTTTTTTAGGTAAGGGTCCGTGACTTGTAAAGTCCCCCGCGATACTGGGCTTGTACCCTGCTGCGGGAGTCGTCTTTTATAAAAAAAAGTTATTTTGATATTTTATTAACTAGGTGATTCGCGCAACTTCGTTTGCGTCAGTTCCCCCGTTTATTATATTAATAACTCCTACTCGTGGCTTCTTTTACTCTAAATAACTTGCTAATATCAGTTTTCTTAAAATGTTATCATTTAATTATTAACCCTTTAAAACATCCACCCTTCTTTAGCCAGTGACACTAGTGGCGGATCCCAAGCGAGGGGAGACAAGGCAAAAGATTATAGATATATAGATAAGTGGGCTATCCAACAGTGAAAGATCCTGAGATTACCGCATTCAAACAAACAAACAAACTCTTCAGCTTTACAATATTAGTACAGATTTTTAAAAACTGACATTACAAAGTTACATAGTGTAATGTAAAGAAGCTACGAATGGGAGGTTATTAGTATAACACAAACCATCCTGTATATCATCACATAAGTCATGCATATCAAATTGATACCTCAGGTCTAGGACTCCAGAGTCTAACAACGGTCTCAATGCCGCTCGTAGCGAGCAGGAACGTGGAGGGGTGCAGCTGGATGCAGTTTAAGATCGAGTCGTCTCCTCGCAGACACCTGATGATGTTGCCCGACTTCCGACACCAGATGAACATGCTGCCATCGTCAGAACTGGAACAAAAGGTTACAATCTAAAGTTGACAGGACCTGGTCGGGATCTAAATGGGGGGGGGGAATAAATTAATTTATATATTTAAAAACCTTCGAAACTCTGCATACTGCCTCTGTGGCGCGGTGGAAGTGTATCCGACTGCTACGCAAGAGGTCGTGGGTTCGATCGCAACCCAGGATAAAACTTTTGTGTTATGAGCACGATGGTTTATTCTGCGTCTGGGTATTATTTATCTATAATATGTATGTATTTAGAAATATATAAGTATGTTTATCAGTTGTCTGGTTGCCATAGTACAAGCTCTGCCTAGTTTGGGATCAGATAGCATTGTGTGATTTGTCCCAAGATATATATTATACAAAGTGACCCTTCGAATGGTATATCCTTGGGATAATCGCTTTTGTCGTATTGCGTCTCAGTTTGGGGTAGTGCAGCCAAGAGTACACTGTTTCAGCTAGATGTGGCCCAAAGAGCTGCATTCAAAGTTATGACTAGAAGACCCTTCAGATTTTTCACTAACGTACCAATATTTAAAGTTGTCGTATACATAAAGTTGGGCGTCTCGTCAAAACGAAGCTACCATGACCATTCTAGCTTGATATGTATATCATTTTAAAAATTGTTTTAGGAATCTTACCAATTTGTATAATACATGCATATTATCCCCTATTTCTACTTTTTTATTTTATTATTTTTATTCAATAGTATGGGAGTACAATAGGGAATATGCATGTTATTTAAATTTGCTTGATTTATATTTTCCTTAAATCATTATTGTCTAGACAATATGCCTATATTTAGTTCTTCATTAATTGCAAAAAGTAATAATTAATAAAATGTGCAAAATGATAGACGAAAATTCAAATTTGCAAAACGCATCACTATTGGTCGAAACGAAACGTGACGTCACATGACAAGTTCTGTCGTTTATTGGCGTCGATATTTGTATTGTGCTCCAAGAAATCGTTTTTAGTTTGTGTTATTATGTTTTATTCTTACAGATAAAATATTTTTTGAATTGTTAGTGGTATTAGGAATAATCTAGGAGGATGATCGACATTGGTTTACATAGCACTACTTCTCTATGGTAGTGCTAGTAGTTTAATTTAATTTTAATTGGAACTGAATAAATGAGACTCAACGCATTTCTTTAACTTTAGTGTGCAAACCTTTTCCCTTTGTTCTTTCATAATGTTGTGTTGTGTTGTAAGCCTTACGTATGTGAAACGAATAGTTTGTTTTATACTAAACGAAAAGTTTATCTATAGTAAGTAATTGTGAAATTTAATTTGGACAAGTCAATAAAATTTTAAATTAGTTAAATAACTGTATCTTACTCGACCAGTATTATCTGTCGATCAGTAGTATATCGTATTTAAAGCAGTGCAGTTGCAGTTAAGTTTCGATTAAAACGGCCATTTTTGTATTCTTGTAACTTTGGGATCGATCTCAAATACGCTTGCGTCAAGTATGCGTCTCGAGAGCGCAATAACGACATTCTAGTACGGTGCGCAAGCGTTTTTAAGATCGATCCCAAAATTACAAGAATACGAAAATGGCCGTTTTAATCGAAACTTAACTGCAACTGCACTGCTTTAAATACGTGAATTGAGACGCTGAAATAATTTCGAACTTACGTGAAACCTCCACGAAAGAAACAAAAAAGGCAGGTATATGAGATTTTTTAAGTTTTGTTGAGCAAGTTACTTCCTACTTGATATTTAAATAAAACGTTTTTATATTACTTTTGACTAATTCACATCATGCTAGCAGTTAAAATTGTAACATATTACAGTGATCTTCACAGCAATACAAAACGAAATCTATGTTAGAGATACCTATATTCATCTCTTCTCATTAATTTACATCATTGCTTTCGTATTTTCGCATATCTTGGTGGAGGAAAAAAATGGTGTACTTCATGTAGTGTTTTTGCTCTTTGTTCCAACGCAATACTTATAAAATGTTTTTAGCTTTTTCCTTTATCTGCAAAGATATTACAACTGAAAACCGGTATCAAACTGCTGCAACACTTTAATAAACACTCATAGAGCGTGTCATGTGACGTCATCCAAGCCCGCGAAATATGGCAGCGTTCAAACAGGTGAAATTTTATCAATGTTTTCAATGTTTTTTTATTTATTTTATATATGTATGTATAAGCTTTTATATTACGTTATAATAACGTAAAGAAGTAATAAAAATATTAAAAAATACATAAATATTTCCATTATTATACACTAGCTGTCCCGCGCAACTTTGTCATTTTTCATCAATGCTCCTCTCGTATTGGTCATAGCGTGATGTTATTGGTTATATCCCTATAGCCTATCTCGATAAATGGGCTATCCAATACTAACATATTTTTTCAATTCGAACAAGTAGTTCCTGAGATAATCGCGTTCGAACAAACAATATCAGCTTTATAATTTTAGGTTTAGATTATATTTCGTGTAATAAGGTGGTGGAAAGAAATACGTCTGAAGTCGGAGCGGGCCGTAAGTCTATGCTACTATTATAAAGTTGAACAGTTTGTTTGTTTGAACGCGGTAATCTCAGGAACTACTGGTTCGAATTATTTCACTGTTGGATAGCCCATTTATAGAGGAAGTCTATGGGCATATCGAGGAAGGATATATAACATCACGCTACGACCAACAGGAACGGAGCAGCAATGAGAAATGTTGCAAGAACAGGGAAACTTTACGCAGACGAATAAATGATGGGGAGAAATATGTACGAAGCCGGAGCGGCCCTTGATTTATTATAAAAAGATGTATCCACTTACCCAGCTGCGATATAATTGGCTTCAGGCCCAAGGAAGTTGGCCTCTTTGATATCAGTGGTAGTGTTACAGTGTCCGAGGAACCTGTGCGAGTAGTCCAGCGCCGAGGTCCTCAGCTGCCTCTCCAACAGGCTGGTGGACTGGATCTCCTCTGTGTCGCCCGCTGCTGAGGGGCGGATACAGGTGGATTTTTGTAGTGGGGACTTTTAAGGCCGGTCTCCACAGTGAAATTGTAAAAGTTGATAGTCACAAACGGGTCGGGAGCAATTGGCATAGCCGGGCGGCAATATCGAAAATATATATATATATGCGACTTTAAAATCGATCTACAAATTGATATGAAAGATTCACTACTTGTAATACGGTTATTTTACATTAAAATATTGCCACTTAATTGTTTTTGGATAATATGAAACCAATTTAATGGTCTATAGATAATAACGTAAGCAAAGTCATTGATAAGGTTACATTTAATTAATAAACAAAAAATATCAACGCTATTATTTTTGTCAAACGAAACAATTAAAATCAAATTATCAATTTAGGCCGATGCACATGCGATATAAAAGACAAAAAAAAAATAGTATGCAGCAAAAAAAAACATTTTTTTGGGAATATTTCACTAAGGGCGGCCAGATGTAGCTCAACCCTTAGATTAAAGTAAGAGTTAGTAAGAGATCCCAAACTATACTAAAACCGTGCATGATGTGAAATGTACTATACCATACCTAATTGTATAAAAATTGACAAAAGTATTACAGAATTTTATAAGCTACGGGTCTTAATCGCTTAAATATTTTATTTTAAGGCTAAATAACTTTGTTTTATTGCCCGACGTTTCGACCGTATTGCAACGGCCGTGGACACGGGTAGACTGGTTCAGCTTAGCGTCGGGCAATAAAACAAAGGTATTTAGCCTTAAAATAAAGTATTTACGCGATTAAGACCCGTAGCTTATAATATTCTATAATGTGTACAAATCGCGAAAGTTTACAAACGTATAAAAAGTATAACAGATTGAATAATTGCTAAGCAACTTTGTTATTAAACATTTCACATCTCATCTTTCATGAGAGTTTAAAAACACTTATTTGATTCTTTCAAAATACTTACCTTCATCGGGTTGCGTCTCCATATTTTCCAAAGCAACATTAATATCCTTTTGCAACAAAAACACGGCGTGACTTGTCGCATGCCTCGGAAACTTGTCCTTGAAGTATAATAGACACTCGTGGGCCTCCCGGGCCTTTTTCAGGTCCATTAGGCCTTTGGCTAGGCGAAAATGGGACTTAACGTGGGAAGAATCTAGCTTTATTGCTTTGTAACAGTCTTTTATTGCAGCGTATGTGTCGCCTGACCTGTGTGGAAAATATGGGACGATTATTGATATAGTATTAGTTATTGGCCTATGATAACAGACGATTTTTCGCAATGAAAATCCACGAATTGATTCGCTGTGTGCAACATGGCGAATATATATACAGTTTGTAACAGACAGGTGTGGTCAATTTGAGTCAACTGGCGAAGTGAATCGCTCGCATGATGGGGCACCAGCCATTGAGGTGTGCAATTGCCGGTCAAAACACGTTAGTCTAGTGTCAAATTTGTCAAATTCCCACTCAAAAAGGGTATTTCAGTCGAGTCTGGGCTGGGCCAAAGGCCCCTGTTGCCCCCCCCCCTCTCCCGGTATCAGTCCAGCGTACGACGTCCTGCAGACTCGCAAGTCACATTCTCTGTGTTGTGGCTTATGTTACAACATATCTTTATACTGAGATAAAGCCTTACTGTCACAGATACGACGGGCACAAGAACAAAACCCATATTTGTACATATATGTATGAACTATGTCTGTATATGTTACAATAAATATTTTCTTTTCTTTATATCTTTCAATGTTAGACTGCTTCTGTGGGAGTGTATCCGACTGCTACGCAAGAGGTCGTGGGTTCGATGCCCACCCAAGATAAAACTTTGTGTAATGAGCACGATGGTTTATCGTGTCTGGGTGTTATTTATCTATAATATGTATGTATTTAGAAATATATAAGTATGTTTATCAGTTGTCTGGTTTCCATAGTACAAGCTCTGCTTAGTTTGGGATCTGTTAGCGTTGTGTGAGTTGTCCCAAGCTATTATTATCTGTGGTACGTACCATCCCCTGCGCATGAGCGCCGCGGCCCTGTTGGAGTACAGCATGGCGCAGTCCGCGCACGACGCGATCGCCTCGTTGTAGAACACTACTGCGCTCGAGTAGTTGCCCTTGTTTACGAAGTCGTTGGCCTGAAACACATTCTTATTTTGTTATAACGGTACATTATTATTATAGTTTTTAAAGTAAACTAGATGTCCCGACGAAGTTTATACTGCCACATAATTGTTTTCAATGTTTTAATAGTTATTATGCTATTCGAGATGGAGACAAATCTAACGTACCGAAGATCGTGTAAACCGGCCCACCCGTTGTTAAGCTATTGCATAGCTTTTATCGCGGGCTCGGGCTTTGAGCGCGGCGACCGAATCAAGAAATTCCGTAACGAAATAAAACCTAACACCCCCCACTCCGCCTACAGTGTAGCTCGGTCGAGCGTGTATGCAATAGCTTTACCGCGGCAGTCCCCGAGTGCCACACTTTTTTTATTTTTTGAGTTATTATAAGTGATTGCTGACTCGCGCAACTTCGTTTGTGTAAATTTCCTTGTTTTTGCAACCTTTTTCATTGCCACTCTGCTTCTTTTGGTAGCCCGCTTATCGATAAAAGCTATAGGCCATATAACATCACGCTATGACCAATAGCAGCGGAGTATCAATAAAAAATATTACAAAAACAGAGAAAATCGACGCAGACAAAGTTGCGCGGGTCAGCTAGTATACCTAGTCTGGCCATAAATACTGTTACAATTAAAAATAAGAAAGATATTACATTTGAATTTGGAATCTGTCATTTTTATACGATTGTTCATTGTATTTTCTAATTTTGGCGCCAATACATTGTACAATATTTTGCTATATTAAAATGGAGTGGGGTGATAAAGAAAACCGAATCGCTGTGATTGCATTACACAAAGTTGGTATGGAGCCGAATGTAATTTTTAAAACTCTCCATACGCTTGGTATTAGTCAAATGTTTGTGTACCGGGCTATTAATAGGTACAATGAGACCTTCTCTGTTTGTGACAGAAAAAGATCTGGCCGTCCACGTAGTGTTCGTACGAAAATGGTGGTCAAAGCAGTAAGGGAAAGAATTCGAAGAAATCCTGTCCGAAAGCAAAAGATTTTATCTCGGGAGATGAAGATAGCACCCAGAACCATGTCACGCATTTTAAAAGATGACTTAGGACTTGCAGCCTATAAGAGACGCACTGGTCATTTTTTAACTGATAATTTAAAAAAGAATAGGGTGGTAAAATCGAAGCAACTACTGAAGCGGTACGCAAAGGGAGGTCACAGAAAAATTTTGTTTACGGATGAGAAAATCTTTACAGTTGAGCAACATTTTAACAAACAAAATGACCGTATTTATGCTCAAAGCTCTAAGGAAGCTTCCCAATTAGTCGACAGAGTGCAACGTGGGCATTATCCGACTTCAGTGATGGTTTGGTGGGGTGTTAGCTATGAAGGAGTGACTGAGCCATATTTTTGTGAAAAAGGTATCAAAACATCGGCACAAGTGTATCAAGATACCATTCTTGAGAAGGTAGTTAAACCCCTTAACAACACCATGTTCAATAACCAAGTATGGTCCTTCCAACAAGACTCAGCGCCGGGTCATAAAGCTCGGTCCACGCAGTCTTGGTTGGAAGTGAACGTTTCGGACTTCATCAGAGCTGAAGACTGGCCGTCGTCTAGTCCCGATCTTAATCCGCTGGATTATGATTTATGGTCAGTTTTAGAGAGTATGGCTTGCTCTAAACGCCATGATAATTTGGAGTCCCTAAAACAATCCATACGATTTGCAGTGAAGAATTTTCCCATGGAAAGAGTGCGTGCTTCTATTGATAACTGGCCTCAACGTTTAAAGGACTGTGTTGCAGCCAATGGAGACCACTTCGAATAAGCTTTTTATATTTTGAATTGTTTTTTATTTATGTATTAAACTAACACACTGTAAAAGTAATAAATATTATTTGCAATAAAAAAAAATGTTTTTTCTTCGTAACAATATTTATGGCTAGACTAGGTATATCAACTACACATTTGATATTTAAGTGCATAAATAAAAAAAATAATCTGAAATAAAGCGAACGTATTTTCACCAAACGAATCTAAAGGCAACCACTGATGATGGCTGGGGAGCCCAAGATGATTACTGTGCGAAGAAAGAATGTTTAACATGTATATCCTTTTATTATTATACTAGCGGACGCCTCGCGGTTTCACCCGCATAATTCCCGTTCCCGTGGGAATACAGGGAAAAAAATAGCCTATGTCACACAGGGTTAGTGTAGCTTCACAACGATGAAAGAATTTTTCAAATCCGTGCAGTAGTTTCGGAGCCTATTCAATACAAACAAACAATCAAATCTTTCTTCTTTATAATATTAGTGTCGATTATAGCGCGGTGGGAGTGTATCAGACTTCTACGCAAGAGGTTCGATTCCCACACGGGACACCACTTTGTGTGATCCACAAATTGTTATTCCTAGTCTGGGTGTACTTTGTGTCCGTGACTTGTATGTTTGTAAAGTCTTCCGCGACACAGGGCTTGTACCCTGATGCGGCCGTCGTTTTTAAAAGAAAGAAAAAAATATTGTGGGGACGGAAGTTTAAAACACAGTTAAAATGCCTCTTACCATCTCCTTAAGTTGCCGGACTCTATCAGGCAACTGTGGCTGAGCCTCCACAGTCCCATTGGTCCCGTTAGTCCCGTTCTTGGCTTGCTGCTTAACCTCGCTCTCCCTGTTGCCGTGATTGTGTTGGATTATGAAGCTCTCTACCAGAACTGGCCTCCGCGCTGAGTTTATGTCAAATAGGTATACCTGAGAGAGTAAACAAACATTATAGTAATTTTTATAGGCATTTCTTGCCAATTACTTTATTAATATATTAATAGCATTTTTGAAATGTGAATTTCCTTGAGGCCTGGGCGGAGACGTCGAACCGGATGTACCGGTGGTCGGAATAGGTATCCACCTCCTCCACCACGCGCCAGTCCACTACGAGCGGGGACAGTGCGGGGCTGGCGAACGAAATATCCACCACCGATTCGCCCCGCATCCGCACTAGCGTGGGGACAGAACCCTGGTTTAGGACCGCCAAGCCTGTACCCAAGGCCCAACCCTCTACCATCCTGCCTCGCACGTCCGTGCACCGGGAACCCCAAGCCAAGTTCTTGGTATTGAAGTCCCCGAGCACTAGCACGGGCAAGGAGTGGTACCTGGCAACGATCTCCTCAACTCCCTGAGGGAGTTCTGGAAGTCAGCGAGAGGTCGGTTTGGAAAAGTAAACCTCTACTACCAAGATCTCCCCGAACCTGGCTGCGACACATCCCTGTCCCTTACTAACATTTTCAAGGTACAGGGTACCAGGGTACCGGCGGCGGCCGGCGACATAATGACTACCGAGCCACGAAGGTCCTCCACCCAGTCATCCCTGGGCGGGACAAAATACGGCTCGGAGACGACGGCGATGTTTATTAACCACTGCGCCATACTCTGGATCAAGAGATCCTGTGCGCAGGCGTAATGAAGCCATTATTAACCCTCCATTACTTCCTCCTCCCTGGCGGCAGCAGTGCTTGCGGCAGACTTGGCGGCGGCGCCGTCTGCAGCGGGAACTACGGAGGCGACCCCCCCCCTTGCCCCTGGCTTTGGCCAAAGAGGCCGAAGAGGCGCAAGCCCCACCCCCTGCCCGGTGCTCGGCAGGCTTACCAGCCGCTGCACAGGCAACACAGTGTGGCGCGGCGTTACACGAGCCAGCCTTGTGCCCGGGCTGACCACAGCGGAAACATAAGTCGCTGCGGGCCACCACCTCAGTACATGGAACACCCACGTGGTGCCACACGTGGGACCGGAAGCACCTCAAGGGCCTGGACTCGAACAGTTTGACTTGCGCCGATATCCAGCCCACTAGAAGCCAACCGCGCTCCATTACGGCTTTAGCCGCCGTGACGGGGCAGCTCACCGTCGCGGTTCGCATGCCCGTGAAATTAGAACGGATAGTGCCCACCTTAACCTGATCGGCAGGACGAGGTGGGTACCAGGCAAATCTTATACCTACTGTGTTGTTCATTATTGATAATTGTAAGGTCTAAGATAAGTTTATTGTACCTTTACCTTCAAGAATAAATAATTTATTATTATTATTTGATAAACATTAGCCGAATATTAAGTCAATCCGTTTAGTGATTCATTTTATTCGTATGCAATATACAGGTAATTTGTTATCAATTTCAGGGATAATTCATTAATGTATGGCATATATCGCTAAATTCAGAGTTGAGCATCTAATCAAGTATTATATAAAAACTTCAAGAAAATAGCCGATCTGTAAATATATATTGCAAAAATTATAATCCATACTAATATTATAAATGAGAAAGTAACTCTGTCTGTCTGTTACGCTTTCACGCTCAAACAGCTAAACCGATTTAGATGAAATTTGGTATGGGGATAGTTTGAGTCCCGGGGAAGGACATAGGATAGTTTTTATCGCGATAACCGACATCCAAGCGGGCGGAGCCGCGGGCGAAAGCTAGTGTTGTATAAATTGTGTAATGAATTTTATCGTTCTGATCGTTTGCGATGATAGACTCGGTAAATTAACAATATCATAATTCACTTGGGTGAGTATACCATTATGTGACCGATTAATCGATCAAACTACAGGCAATCGATTAACATACACACAGTAACAAGAGATGGCGCTGCTAAGCAAACATCAATTGTTTACCTCTCTGCAGTTAATATTTGATAAAATTAGTTTTAACAAAGATAGTGACATAATAATTACATTTGCGAATAGTGCTAGTGATAATACTGTTCCTCCAATGAAGTCAATGTGTATCGTGAACAATTTAAGTGGCAATCTGTGACTATTTCGTTATATCAAAACAGACTAAATAAAAGTGAATTCCTGTGTACAGTAACCAGTGGACAGAAATAATCGATGGTACTAACTGGTACGTAAATACTTCTGTCATTTTCACTATGAAATATACTTAATTGTGTAAAATAATTCCATAATCAAGAATTCAGTACATCAAAAGTCCGTTTTTTATTCAAACGGCAATAACGATGAAAATCATCTAGCGACAGATAGCGGTAACAATTGATCTACTGCAAACTGATACACTGAGTTATTATGGAAACTAAACACAAGATGGCGCTGTAATAAATATCTGCACTTGTATATATTTTTACAACACCAAGGAAATAAAGCGACACTAAAAATATACTCAGAACTATACAGTTATATATGTGGAAAAAAAAAATCAATTATCAAGAATCCGGTATAAATAGAATTGTTTACTAATCTACAGCAACGGATTCCATCTACCGTCGGATAGTCTTATTAAGCAAGTGTGGAATCCAACAACCAGATGCCGCTGCTGTAAATATTTTTCATCAGCATAATTTATAAGATCTGATAAGCGACACCTATACGAGAGTAGCTGAACTAGATTGTAAACTCGCTACTGACTGCCTTTATAGATTTTATATAAGCCTTAAAATAATTGTAGCAAGATGGCACCACCTGTCGCTTGCCATCAATGTAAGACAAAGGTTGGCGGAAAAAATACAAAGAGTGTGTGTAAAACCTGTGGGCTTAAATCTAAAGGACACGCTTCATCTGTCCCGGATGCATCAAATGTAACTATGAGAAGGAAGCAACTAACCAGCTCTAAGGAATCAAGAACCGCCATCGCAACCACTATGTCACCAGCTAGCACGCCTTGGTCCACTCCAGTGAGTACAATTAGCGAGGATAATGACACCTGTTTGTCCTCTCTCTACACGCAGGACGATTCCACAATTGCTGCAGAACAAACTCTGTCCAAAAGTATGGACTACACCGTAATGGACTCTAACTCTATCCAGGAAATGCAAGAGAATATCCTGCATCTCCGGTCTGATCTTCTCAGCACGCAAAATGAGCTTGAGACTACCATACTAGAGAACAATGATCTTCGTAATCAAGTTCTAAAATTAACCAAAGAGAACACTATGTTAAAGAAATTTCTATCCCAAACACCAACGTTGAAGACCGAATCTACAACTAAGCAAGGGGGTAGATATTCAATGCAGAATCCTGACGCACTCGCTTTCACCACGCCCCCTAGGCAAAGAAGCAAAAAGGATGCACATCTCGATGAGCTTGTCCTAAAACAACGACAGGAACTTGACAATCTAGAAGAACAATTAAAACAAACCAGAGCTGAAATATTAGACCTTAATAAACAAGTATGCAAACTACAACGAGCGCTAGAAGCCAAAGAGAATTTTATCTACTCTTCTTCTGAACTTAACACCAACTCAATAAACATGGACCACGTAACTCAAGTGCGAAACAGGCTATGTATCTTAACTAATACCGACTACCCTGGTCCACTGAAATTGGTAGAGGATACGTTTGGCAGTCAATTCAGCTTCTGTAGGTATGTTTACCCCAACTGTAATGCTGAGCAAATGCTCGATAACATTAATAAAAAGCTGCATAACTTTAACAAAAATGATTATTGTATTATCATTATAGGAACGAAAGACTTTAAACGTAAATACGATTATAGTAAGTTAGTTGAAACTATCAGAAAGTCAGTACAAAATATAATACATACAAATATAATAATATGTGCACCCACGTATATATGTGGGGCTCTAATATATAATTATAAAATCGAATTATTTAATAATTTCAGTCTCGCTCGGCGCTCTTGTCTGGCTGGACGCGTGTTTGATTTAACGTCATTTAAGCCATCGTAATTGCATTGTGAACTCTGTAACTACGGACTTTCGGTTCTTATTGCAAAACTAATCGTGCAGTGATTAATGTATGCATAAGTGAGAACACTAATTGTTTTATCCGCTACATAACATAGATCGTGTATTTCTGTGAACGGTCGTGTATTTTTGACTACATACGAGTGAATGTGAACGAAGATTTCGGCCGCTGTTTTAACGGTACCTGCAAACTCGTATAAATTCAACCTGTGTTTGGATACTGCACTACATCAAAATCATGAGTGTACAAAGATCTTCCTCTAAAATAGACACTGGTTCACAACCAGATTTATCCAAATTACATGATGACCCAAATATCGGTGTCACGCTAAGAAAGCGAAAACAGCCCGAATGCTGCGATCACTCGGAGGTATTACTAGATTTCCAAAATAAAATTATGACTACAATAAAAACCACCCTTGATACCCATAACCAACATATATTGGGCTCCCTACAGGCCTTGCGTGATGATATAAATGGATTTAAGCTTGAGTTGAGTACTGTAAATAGCAAAGTTGATAAACTGTCACAAGAACAAACATCTGCCCGTAAGGATATGAGTGATTTAATGTCGGCAAATGTTAATAATGGCAGCAAGATACTGACCCTATCCAGTGACGTTACTCAACTACAGTTAAATATCACCAATTTATCTGAACAGTTACGCATTAAGGAGCAACAGGGTAGATTTAACAATCTGGAAATTACAGGAATCCCTATCACAAAGGGTGAAAATTTAATCAATATCGTGCAAAATATATCGAAAAAGATTAACTTCCCCATCACTGCGACTGACATCGATTATATTCACCGCGTTCGACGCTTCAATGTAAACAACACCGATTCACATGGTTCCACAGGTATTCACAGTGAATCAGCCTATAATAGCACAACTATACCTAATATTATCATCAAGTTCACGCAGAGGAAACGCAAAAGTGATATGTTGGCTGCTGTTCGTGCGCGACGAAATTTGACTACAGCCGATGCCGGGTTGGTCGGACAGGCGAAACCTATCTTCATTAATGAGCATCTTACACCATACAATAAACAATTATACCGGCAAGTTCGCCTGCTCGCTAAAGAAAATAACTATAAGTATGTTTGGGTGTCTGAATGTAAAATTTTAGTACGTAAAACCGACTCCTCCAAAATACAATGTGTGTCCAATGAAACTGACCTCGCAAAAATAAAATGACTACCCGCTTTTCTTTTTCTTATATGCATGCAATTGTTATCGCTAATATTGTTACTTTTATTATATTATCTTGTACGTTATTACTGTAAAAACATTATAACATCTATGTGTTATTATAAGGCTCATTATTGTAATACTTTTGTAAACTTTTTAAATAATGTTAGTGGAACCTGGATACTTTGCGTGAATATTCTTTTGATTATAATTCGATAAAACCAACTTGTCATTTTATTATCAAAACGTGAGGGGACTACGCACTAAATCACACACATTTCTTAAAGAAGTTCTAAATAACAATTTTGACGTCATATGTATCACAGAGACTTGGCTTACTAAGAAATACCATAACAACGAATATATTGATAACCGATACGAACTTTATCGCTGCGACCGTAACAGTCGAGAAACCGGTCATGTTCGCGGCGGAGGCGTAATGATTGCCGTACGCCGTGAGCTGTGTCCTTGGCAGCGCAAAGACATGCGTGCGCCGCCGCTGTCAGATGAGGTATGGGTCTCGCTACCGTTGCGCACGAGTGTAACAGTGGGCCCGTCGGCACCGCGTAACAATAACACCTCGAATCGATATATACATATTATAACCACGTATATTCCGCACGGCAATAACCATGTATCGACATTAACGTCCTTTTACGACCGAGTAAGCGAATTTATCCTCAGTAATTCACACGACATATACGTAATACTTGGCGACTTTAACGTCACTCACGCTAACTGGTGTTACAATTATAATTCAAATTCTATGGATATATGCACCAATGGCGATAAATTAGCCTGTCTTACAGCTGATTTTATGAATCTTTCTTTATTATCACAGTATAATAATCAATTTAACCACAATAATAGATTATTAGACTTAATTTTTAGTAATAAGACGTGTCTTATCTCACTGTGTGAACGTCCTCTGGTACCACAAGACTCCCACCACAAGCCCTTAGAAATCGACATAAAATTAAACTATTACCCTACACTTCAGCTTTCTTCCACTAACAAAAGACAATATTATAAGGCCGATTACGACTCAATAAAGACAGCCCTTAGCTCTGTAGACTGGGAAGTATCCCTAACTAAATTCTCGGATGTTGATTCTATGACTGATTTCTTTTACAGTATTCTTAATAGTACAATTGATGAATTTGTTCCTTCTTACATACAAAAATCTAAACAAAAATATCCTCCGTGGTATACAAAGCCCCTTATTAAATTGTCTAAAGAAAAATGTAAGTATCACAAAAAATGGAAAACGTACGGCAATCTTCAAGATTATCACACCTTTTCAATATTACGGAGTAGATTTAAAAAAATGTCTGAAGGCTGTTATCAAAACTACATTAATTTTTCCGAAGAGAACATCAAAATTTACCCTAATTCGTTTTGGTCATTCGTAAAATCTAAAACTGAGTCTAATCAGAATCAAATCCCAGAAAGGATGTTATATAAGGGCCAAATACTCTCTTCTGGAAGTGAGATCTGTAATGCCTTTAACCAGTACTTTCATTCTGTTTTTATTAGTAATACGTCCAAAGCCAACCCTCATACGTATGATAATTCACTTTCAAGTGTAGATATAAGCTCTATAGAAATTAATTTAGATCTTGTATTAAAGGAATTAAAACAAGTTAACACCAAAAAAGGCGCAGGATCGGATGACCTTCACCCAATTTTCATCTCTAGATGTGCTGACGTTCTTGCTGGACCCGTAACAATAATTTTCCGCACTTCGATAGAAACTGGAGCATTTCCCGGAATATGGAAAAAATCCATTATAACTCCTATACCCAAGAACAATAAAAAAGATAGTATAACAGAATACAGACCAATCTCTAAATTGTCCGTCTTGGGTAAGATTTTTGAAAAAATAGTGACTACTCAAATCTCAGCTGTTTTTCGTAATCATATATCTGAACATCAACATGGTTTCTTCAAACACCGTAGCGTAGACAGTAATATGTTAAATTTTTCTGACTTTTTAGTACAAGCCATGGACAAAAACCTTCAGGTGGATGTCGTGTACACCGATTTTTCAAAAGCATTCGATAAAATAAATCATGATATGCTGATTGTAAAGCTCGCAAAGGCCGGTGTGCACGGCAACCTCCTGAGGTGGATACAATCTTATATAAAAAACCGAAGTCAGGCGGTCTACCTTAAAGGTTACTCATCGCGATTCCTCCCTGTACCTTCTGGGGTTCCCCAGGGATCCCACCTGGGACCATTGCTCTTTAATCTTTATATTAATGACATAGGATTAATATTTAAACATAGTAATCACTTACTTTACGCCGATGACACTAAAATATTTACAGTAATCAAGTCCATACATGATTGCACAAAGCTGCAAAAAGATTTACTAAGATTGCATCAATATTGTAAAATAAATCAACTATTCCTTAACATAGACAAATGTTTTGTTATGTCATATACACGAAAATCTCACCAAACCAACTTTGATTATATGATAAACAATTCCATTCTTAAAAGGGTTTCCACCATAAGAGACCTCGGTGTGATTATGGATTCCAAATTAACATTTAATAACCACATTGACCGTATAGTTAGTATAGCATTTCGTAACCTAGGATTTATTCTTCGTATAAGTAAACCTTTTAAAGACGTTAAAACACTAAAAATCCTGTATTTCTCATTTGTTCGTTCTATTCTAGACTTTTGTAGTACTGTTTGGAGCCCATGCTTTCAAACACATATTTACCGTATTGAAACTGTTCAGAAAAAGTTCCTTAAATCACTCAATTACCGTTTAAACATTTATGATGAATCGTATGAAGACGCATTGCATAGGCATAATTTAACTACTCTTCACACTAGACGTAATATGTTTGATATCACTCAATTGTACAAAATTTTAAACTCGCTAACAGATTCGGCAGCATTATTAACAAATATATCATTTAAAGCCCATGCTAGGCTACCAGTGCGCCCCTCACGAGTTAAGCCACTTTTCGTACCTCCAAGATTTTGTAAAACTTATACTCGTAACTCATTCTTATATCGTTCCACTAACAATTATAACAGAAACTTCACAGACATAGATTTGTTCGATAACTCTCTCAATAGCCTAAAATTAAAATTAAAACATAGATTTAATGTTACTTAAGATTTAATATACTATATAATATATAAGATTTAATAAGATAATAAGATAAGATATAATATATAGGATTTAATATACATACATAAATAATATAACTTATACTTGTTCACTTAAACTAAATTGATATCACATAACTGTTATGTATTTTTTCTCTTAGTATTAAGCAATTTCTTGTTATACGCGTCCTTCCAAATTAAGAGTTAAAATTGTATTATTACTTATTGTTTCTTTTCGGCACTGTAGGTTTATTGTAAAGAGCCACATATTCTTATGTATTTTAACTGTAAATAACTGTTTGTTGCCAAAATAAAATAAAATAAAATAAATTTATTATATTCAGATATTAAGACTAAAAAATATGCCTATTTCATTGACACAAATCGTAACCTATCTTTTGACATGTTCTCATATGTAACGGGCAAACTCAATGGCAAGGGTATAAAAAATATATACAAAGATATTAAAGAGGTCATAGATTATTATAATGTATGTACTGCCAATCCACATCTAGTAGAGCTAGACCTCCAAGGGTCTAAGTTTTTTCGTATGTAATAATTTAAGTAACAAAAAATCTTCTGTTAAAACTGTAATTTCTAGGGAATGTTTTCGTAAGACTAGAAACAAAACACAGGTAAAAAGAATTGCTATTTATTACCAAAATGTGAGAGGCCTTCGAACAAAAACTAATTTATTCCTGAGTAATGTAACTACATGCGACTGTGATTTCTTTGCTCTTACTGAGACATTCCTTACCACCTCAGTAAATGACGCTGAACTATTTCCTTCGAACTATGTCGTGCTACGGAAAGATAGAGCCGGCAATGTGGGTTGGGGTGGAGTCTTATTAGCAGTCAAGGATTGTTATATCGTTAAAAGAATCACGGATATAGATAATTTAACTGACGACAAAGAAATATTGTTCGCTATAATAACTTGGAAAAATATCAAATTCTTTATATGTGTGGCCTATATACCACCTAGCTATAGTGATAGTCAGTACTTAGAAGTCCTAACCTGTATAGAGAATGGAATTACCTCATATTCTGAATATAAGTGTGTCATAGTTGGTGATTTTAACTTAAAATCCAGCAGTAATTCAGTTAGAAATCAATTTAGTGACTTTCTGGAATACTGTAAGCTACAACAACATAATGACGTTTGTAATAAATATGGATGTATCTTGGATTTAATTATAACTAATCTTGACTCGAATAGTGTCGCCATAAGTTCAGATACCGACCCACTAGTACCGATGGATGCTTACCACCCTCCTCTGGAAGTGTTGCTTAAATTACCAAGAAGCACTATAAAGCACGATACGCGTACCACAGAACATGGACACAATTTCGCCGCCGGATGGAATTTCCGTAAAGCAAACTTTTTTGGTTTGTATACAGACATTGCAAATATCGATTGGACAGACCTGTTCGCACAGGAGGATACAGACGAGGCTGTGATTATGCTATATAATAAGTTAAACTGTGCCATCACTGATAACGTTCCCCAGAAAAGAGTTTCGTATAGTAACCACTATATATACCCCACATGGTACACGGGTGAAATAATACACTATATTAAATTAAAATATTTCAATTTAAAAATGTATAGAATTAATAATTTAGAATTTAATAAAGAATTATTTAAATATTATAGGAGTAAAGTTAAGTCACTTATTAGTCTAGCATTTAAAAAATATATACTTAACGTAGAAAATGGTATATCTTCCGAGCCAACATTGTTCTGGAAATATGTGAAAGACAAGCGGAAAAATAGACAGCAAGCTAATTCATTCACTTGCAATGGTGCATCAGTTCAAGGGCAGGAAGCTGTTGATGCGTTTGCACAGTATTTTGGCTCAGTCTTTCATAAAAATGTACCGCAACTAGATCCTGACGCAGCCGAACGTGAAGCAAATGATAATGGCACGGCACTTAGAATCAGTATGGAATCCATCAACATTGTAGACATAAAACGAGCTGTCCGTCGGCTTAAAGGATCGTCTGCTAGTGGCCCTGATTACATACCGGCGTTTCTTATTAAGGATTGCTTACCTGCCTTACAAAAGCCTCTTTTATATGTTTATAACCTGGCAATTCAACAGGGCAATTATCCTAGTAAATGGAAGACCTCCAGGGTGACGCCGGTACCTAAAAATGGCTCCTCAACTGATATAACTAATTACAGACCTATTGCGGTGTTATCTGTCCTAGGTAAAATCTTTGAATCTATTGTAAATAGTTATATATTTAGCCAAATTAATAAGAATTTAGATGATAGTCAACATGGGTTCCGTCCAGCGCGCTCTACACTAACCAACCATATAAAATTTGTGGACTACTTAAACACAAAAGTAACTACAGGGTGTCAAGTTGACGCAGCATATTTTGATTTCAAAAAAGCTTTCGATCTGGTGGATAATGATGTCCTATTAAGAAAGTTATCATCCATGGGATTTTGTAAACAATTTTTAACTTTTATGGCGGATTACCTGAGGAATCGCAAACAATATGTCAACATTGGAAACTATCGATCCCAAGAATACTATACTCGGTCAGGAATAAGCCAAGGCAGTACCCTCGGTCCTACGTTGTTTCTGATAATGATTAATGACTTGCCTAAGGTACTTGATAGAGCTGAATGTCTGATGTTCGCTGACGACCTAAAGTTATTCCTCACCGTTACCAATACTAGTGACTGTACCGCTCTACAGACTGATATTGACGCAGTTGCATCGTGGAGTGTACAAAACAAGCTAGCTCTCAACGTCTCAAAATGTAAAACGATTACATTTTCACGATCTCGTTCTCCAATAACGACGTCATACGAACTTGCAGGCGAACCACTCGAACGAGTCACCACTATGCGGGACCTAGGTATAATTATGGATAGCAAAATAAACTTCCATGAACATGTTAAGCAAGTTTGTAAAGATGCAAACAAATCATTAGGATTCATTATAAGAACCACTTATCAATTTAATAACATCCAGTCCATCATACTATTATATAACGCGTATGTACGAAGTAAGTTGGAGTACAACGCACTTGTTTGGGATCCAAAAGAACAATTGTATACGCTCATGGTTGAGAAAATCCAGCGTAAATTCGCACGGTATATTTATAAACGTGCCTACGGATACTATCCTTACCTGTATCCTTCCATGTTTGTATCGGGGATGGTTGGTCTCGATTCGTTGCAATTTAGGAGGGAGTTCATGCATGTATTGCATTACTACTTGTTGCTGAACAATAAGGTGGATAATCCATCCGTGCGAGAATGTGTCCATCTTTATGTACCACAAAACTATCTACGTGGTGTAGGACGGCGCCAGCATACACTGTTCGCCTGTCCAGTAACCTGGCGCTCAGCTCAAGCTCGTAATAGTCCAACGGCTAGAGGAATATTGTATTTGAATACGTTCCTACGCAATAATCCAGATACAGACATATTCTTTGACAAACTTAGTGCTATTTACATATTATTTTATGGACATTAATTCATAAACGATGACATTTACACTTACTTTAAATGGACTTATTTTGTTATCTGTTGGTAGAGTCTTACCTAGGCTCCTAAATAGTAATTACACAATAATTAAATTACATATTACAATGACATCGTTGATGATTTATTTTAATTTTGACATTTTATTTTATATTGTAAGTAAGAGTAATTTGACATATTTATTTATTATTATAATTATTTGAAATGTTGTTAAGTATAATTATAATCTGTATTATGCATGCAAACGACTTGGTATATTTACTGTAAGTTTGTACTGCACAAAGTGAATAAATAAATAAATAAACATAATACAGCAAACAGACAATAAATATCGAAAAAACTGCAAGTAAATCCTCTCAAGTTACAAATTACTTTGTTAACTCACCGTTAGGCTCCGACTACACGCAGCAACTTGCATGAGCAAATTTGTTTGTCCCTACGTGTAGCCGGACCCTTAAAAGGTATTATTATGTATACCTGTTCAGATCCCAAGTTGACTAACAGTTCATTCCCGTCGTGACTAAACGTGACGTACGTGGTCGCCTTCTTGGGAAACGTGTGCTCGTTTGGTTCCATCGACAAGTGACCTGAAAGTTATAATTAAAAAGATTACTATCAAGTTATTATTATGACACATTTGTGCGAGGCCGACGATGCCCAAAACCCCTCAAAGTGGAACCCCCTTCAGGATAAAAGCCTACTCTAATTCTCCCTTTTTAGAAGCTTTCTAACTCTTCTCGCCATATGCGACAAAGGCTATAGTGTTATCATATGAATCCAATAATAATGGCTTGAAAAAAAGCAAAATATTGTTGTCTTTTTTAACATAATAATAAATCTTAGTCATATTACATTATAATAATCATAATAGCCACTTTCAATAACAATGACACTTTCACATATAATTAGGTAGTACAATTAGTATGTATTATCATTGTCTGTGGGTCCTATTCGAACAAAGGTCACCTCCAAGTTCTTCCAGAGTAGTTGTGTATTAACAAAGTAATTGGCAAGAAATGCCTATAAAAATTACTATAATAGATTGCAAATGTTCTGAAGTCTCTGCAAATAGTATGATGTCATCTGCAAATCGTAGGAGGTTTAGGTATTCACTTATCCCAATTTGTACCCAAACCCCCTCCCCTCCCTCTGGTGGGATATCGTGTTAGAAGGACAATGGATAGTTTTTATCGCGAAGTAGAAGCTGCGAGGATTTATTACTTTTTCAGTTTCGAGGTCTCATTTATCGGTAATAATCTTATGGATTAATTCTAACGTATTAGATATTGAGAATATCTTCACAAACTTTTCGTAAACTAGGTTATGTTTTCGTCGAGGTTTGTTTATAATTTTAAAAATAAAGAATGTTTCCTTTGAGAGAATGGTGACAACTATCGACCAAATAAAATTTAAATTGAATGGAAATTTTAGCTAAATTTATGGGTCGATAGCAGAAGTGTTATTGTTAAGTTTGCGCCTTGCTTTGGTATGGTTTCGTTTTCCAGAACATCATTCAAGATATAGGTGAGTACTGGTATAATCATCTCTTTGCAGCCCAGCTACAGGTCATTAGTAATCAAATCAGGTCCCAAAGTAGTAGTGGTTTTTTATAATAATAATGTCTTGGGACAACTCACACAACGTCATTTGATTCCAAACTAAGCAGAGCTTGTACTATGGCAACCAGACAACTGATAAACATCATCGCACAAAGTTTTATCCTGGGTGGGGATCGAACCCATGAGTTTGATCATGGGTTTGATCACCACTCAGGATAAAACTTTGTGTGATGAAGATGATGGTTTATACTGTGTCTAGGTGTAATTTATCTATAACATGTATGCATTTAAAAATATATAAGTACCTATGTTTATCAGTTGTCTGGTTTCCATAGTACAAGCTGTGCTTAGTTTGGGATCACATAGCATTGTGTGAGTTGTCCCAATATATAATTATTATTCTCTTTATTAAAATTAAATACATATAAATTACATTTTTAAATATAGCTAACTAAAATTAAATATATTTAAAAATATAAAAAATAGTCTCCCACCGGCATCGGGTGCATTTTATGGGTAAGCAATTTCACTAAACTGCTGAATTCTTTGATAAAATTGATAATGCTCAACACTTGTTAATGGAGTGTTTCAAGAACCAATCATTTAGGGATCATTTGATGCGACAGCTTAATATTAATCGACTGAATGTTGGTATAATTCAGAGTTGTCTGTGCATTGGTATGCACAGACAACTGATGAGATGAGATGTTGGTACATCTAGTGAAGCTAAAATGCTTTATGAGCTAGCCTTGTATCAGTGTAATATGGTTATGCTATTTAGTCTTTATTGTACATAAATAAATGAATGTGTAACCTTTAAGCCTAATGGGACTGACATATTCTAAACGGACAAAAGTCCCCAAATAAAATTAGAATAAAAATGTGTGGCACTCGGGGACTGCCACGGTAAAGCTATTGCATAGCATTTTTATCAACTTAAGCAATTAAAAAAAAAAAGTTTTTTTTTTAATTTAAGTATTATAAAAAAACAATGTTTTTAATTTTTTTTCTTTAATTTTTTTTTTTTTAAATTTAAAAAAAAGGCATTAAAAGTTTTGCTATTCATCGATAGATGGCAAAACTAAAAAGTATCACCGCTGTGCCGGTCGGAGTGGGAGGTGTTAGGTTATTTTCGTTACGCAATTTCTGGATTCGGTCTCCACGCTCAAGGCCTGCGATAGAAACTATGCAATAGCTTAAAAACTAAAAAATAAAAATCATTAATAATATTTGTAGGATTATAAGTACCTGGTGCAAAGTAATGCACAGCGTTCCTGGGTATGTTATTGTCCGGGTCTCCATGTCCGGCGCGTGAACACCGCAAGTTCTGCTGCTCCCACACTTGCCGCGCGACCCCAGGGTTTGCCTGCTCGGAGGACGACTATTATCATTCATTTATTTTGTATTACAACTTATTGAACTAAAATCTAGTACCTGGGTGCTCAACCTGTGGTTATAACAGCTATTCTTTGAGGTAATGGAGGTGGTAACAAATCCCTTACACCGCATACGAGGTAGGGATTTACATTTGGGCTAATGTTTATATTAATTTGGACCACCGTCGTTCGAGCGACTCCCATTTGGCATGGCTAATGTTAAGGGAAAAAAAAGTGACAGTACTTACTCAAAAAGGTTGGGAGCCACTGATCTAGTAGGTACCAGTGGCGAAGGGTCCATAGAATAACATTGTTTTGGTTTCCTTTTAAATTGTATTTAGTAAATATTGTACGTACAAAAGCAGTTTTTAATAAGATACATTTTCGTATCGGTTTACCTCAAGAAAATTTTAACCCTTCGCCTCTGGTTTACAGGTTGGAGATGGAAACCAGCGTCATGCAGAAGTTTCTTCCTGTTTAACACATTAACTGACCAGAGAACCTTGACAAATTCCATTAATTTACCAAAATAAATTGATGGATTAGAGAAAAAAGGCTTTTAACTTAATGTCAAATCCTTACAATTATTACTTTACTTTCGCATATATTAAGTCGAAGTATTCGTATCGTATGATGATTAAACAATTGTGGTATACGCAGGCTGGGCCTGTAGACTTAATCTGGTAGACTTATTTAACTATTTGATTATGATTAATTTTTCTGTTGTGTCAAAATCCCGACGGATCCCAACCCGTCGAGGACACGACAGGTGCCGTAGGATGTCGGAGTCGAACCGACTAAAAAATCACACGTTGTTACATTTTGTAGGTCCATGGCCGGAGATGAGGGTGAAATAAATGTGTTTCTTTCTTTCTTGTTACAACTGTGCACATAGGTGGATCTAGGGGAGTGGCACGCCCCCCCCCCCCCACACTGACGGTTGTTTTGTGTTAGCCTCTTGTCTTGCCCAGAAGGGTTGTTCAGGGGCACCAGAATGAAATCCTGGATCCGCCTCTGACCGTACATAATCTGCTTTATAACATTTAGACTACCTCTCTGAGACAGGATAGGAGCCGTAATCCACAACGCAAAAATAGGATTGCTAAATATGCAAAAATGTTAGAATTTTTGGGTTCTACCCGAAAATTCGAACATTTATATGATAAACCTTTTGGTGGTTTTTTGAGCAAACAGGCCCGGATATTGAACCCATTACCGCTGGGCCAAGTATTACGAGTACTACATACTCAAAACATAATTCCATTAAGGAGTACTGTTACTTAACATTAAATACCTTTAACACACGAAACAAACACTTGATTGGAATGGTTGAACGAATTCTTCATCACACAAATTTTTCCGAAATCCATATCTGTCTATCCGTTTGAGCGTCACAATGACACAGATAGATACAGACACACGTATAAACAGGAGGGGGGGGGAAGCTATATATATGTAATAATAAAGTGTTCACCTGCAATTTTGCCAGTTTAATCATCCTAGTATCATACAATCTAACGTAGAAGTCGTTGGCGCCCACAGCGAGCTGGTAAGGACGGCGAGGGTTCACCGCCACGCATTTGGCTTCAGCGTACCGACCCAGGTGGTTCAACAAGTTGACCAACACGTTGGCGGAGTCGGGGCTGCAGTTGTGAGCGGTACGGAGATCGTGTTGGCTGCAGGGTAAAGGAAATCGGCTGATTAATTTGAAAATTTGGTAGTCATTTTCATGATGGAATGTTTGCCATTTTATAAAATACTAGCTGTCCCGCGCAACTTCATTTGCGTAAATTTTCCCCATTTTTGCAACATTTCTCATTGCTGCTTCGCTCCTATTGGTCGTAACGTGATGTTATATAGCCTTAACCTTCCTCGATAAATGGGCTATCCAACTGTGCAATATTTTTTCCATTCGGACCAGTAGTTCCTGAGATTACAGCGTTCAAACAAACAAACAAACTATTCAGCTTTATAATATTAGTATAGATATCTGAAACAATAAGCTACCAGCCCTGTCATGGGGAACTTCACAAACATAAAAATCACGGACACAAAGCGCATTCAGACTCGGAACAACGGTATCCTTCTGGGAATCGAACCCACGACATCTGGCTTAGCAGTTACGGTCATTAACTACTAGAGCAATAGGCTACGGTTAATAATCTTAAAAAAAACTTACAGTATAAGTCCATCCTCGCCCGCAGACCATATAAGATGCGGGTTGTCCGGCGCAGTAGCGAGCCGCTTGACTCTCGCGCAGTGACACGAACACTCCAACAAGGGGGCACTCCCGCGCACGTTGCGAACTCTCACCGTGCCGTCTGCCGCGCACGTTGCTATCACGTCCGGGGATAGGAACTGAAGACAAATTGTGATTATCTTATAGTTTTTTATACAGCAGGTCACTGAAACGTGCGGTCTATACCAGGGGTTCCCAAACTTTTATCATAAGGAAACTCCCACCGAATGCAATGTCAAATATCGGAGCAATGATCTGTCAAAGATCGCAGTAGAAAATGTCCAGTTATGATAATTCTAATCCCAATTAAATAAGAACATTTGAATTATCCAAAGTGTTTTTTTGTTGTC
The DNA here is from genome assembly GCA_945859575.2 of Herminia tarsipennalis. Lineage (NCBI taxonomy): Eukaryota > Metazoa > Arthropoda > Insecta > Lepidoptera > Erebidae > Herminia > Herminia tarsipennalis. Next base: position 1,784,701 of record OX243843.2, on the reverse strand, counting down.
TTAATCACGATTTTTTTCTTCGATTTCTATAAAAAAATTCATAGAGCCCCTGGTAACTTTTATTTTTCTATGGAACCCATGGGGGGTTAAAATTTACCAAGGGAGTTCCGTAGAGAAATTCCAGTTCCTTGGAAGCCAGTTTGGGAAATAATAATAATAATAATAATAATTTATTGTCTCAAAAAGGTACAAAGGAAAAACACAGGAGTTATAACAATAATAAGATGAACAATACAATTTTGTTGACCACTGGTACCCAAAGTAAGATTTAACTTGTGGTATGGGTACCAGGGCTCTCGTACTTATTTGTAACATGTACTCGTAGTTTGTGAGAGCGTAGTGTATCGTATTTGAATTACTTAAGATAAGGATAACCAATATATACATATTAATATTATAATTATATACTTATATTATTATAGTGTGTGTGTGTGTGTGTGTGTGTGTGTGTGTGTGTGTGTGTGTGTGTGTGTGTGTGTGTGTGTGTGTGTGTGTGTGTGTGTGTGTGTGTGTGTGCGAGTATGGTGTTTGTGTGAGGAATGTGTTTGTATTATAGTATACTTAGTTTAATTAAGTTTTCTGTGTCTTCATAAGATTTGGACAAGAGCAATAGGTTAGGTGCTAAACCAAAGGTTGTGGGTTCGATCCCCACCCATGATAAACCTTTGTGTGGCAGCAATAAGCATGATGGTTTAATCTGTGTCTGGATGCAATTTATCTATAATATGTATGTATTTAGAAATGCAACTGTTTGGTTATCAGTTGTTCGGTTGCCATAGTACAGGCTCTGCCTAGTTTGGGTCCAGGTGGCGTTGTGTGAGTTGTCCCAAGATATTATTATTATATTGAAATTTTCTTTATTTACATAGTAACACATTCAGACCAAACAGGGTTATATAAATACACACATAAACATACAAAATGAGTCAAGTGGGTTATCTTCACATTATCAGAGAGTAAATAAATATTCTCCTTTATCAGTACATCGCAAAAACAAGTATTTTATACAGGTTCCTAGTAAATCAAATAAAGAGTAATTATTTTTCTGGAATTTTAAAGCCGTTCTTGCTTATTCAACATATAATTAAGATTCCATAACATTTAATGTCAGAGCTCAAGTTTATAAAAAAATGTATTCTTAAATTCGTCCATATAAGAGAAATCCATTGCGCACCCTTGAAAGATACCCCGCGGGGTGCCACGGGAAGTAGGATTACGTCTCGTGGCACCCCCAGCACATATTTACTAGTTTCCATGAATCCACCAATCGTGAGATAGAATAGTGAGATGAAAGATGATAAAATAATTTCAATATTTTAATATAAATATTTATTTAACGCAATTTCTCCAATGGCCTAATGCTATTATTTCTCCGTTCAGAAATTGCAACAGAATGTGCACAATCAAATGGTCATTGTTTATGTCTGCTTGTTTTCGCTTTTAGGCACTGCATTCAAATTGTGAATATTCTGCAATACGTTTAGTAAACGCATCAGGCTAAACTTATTTTTATTAATCAATTTATTTATTTCCGAGTGGTAATCTTCTAAAATATTATTCGTCCCGTGAGGCCCCCCATAGACGCTAAAAAAATCTGGCGAATAAACTATGAGCCAAAATCTTTCGATGTAATTGATGTTTTTTCCATATCTAAAGCACAGATAATATAATACTATACTAGTATCTAAAGTAAAGACTGCTAGGCCTACAATTCTTCTTTCAGCCTTTGTTTTGATATACCCAAAGACTTTGCTTTTTACCAAATATTTCGAGTTCAATTAAAGCACTATCCTTTTACTGTGATGTTGAGAAACATTATTAAAAAGGCGTTTATTGCTCCTTTTTCATAGTCACAATGTATTTTGGTATGTTCTCATTGTAGTATTTACGACTTAATTAAGCTTAACAGATAATAAGTGCTGCTTGCGGTCTATTATCAAATCGAAAATTAACGGCTTCGCATTTGTATTTATAATGGTACTGTTCATATCGCCGTGGAAACTATACATCTGGACAAATAGACTCGGACAATTGTGAAATGTAATATTAATATTCAGAAGTTTATATCGAGATACTTTTGAACAATAAAATATGATTCGTGTATTATCTGCCGGATTTTGATTGTCGGCTAGCACAAATTTCTGAAATGTTGATGGGATTTCAACTTCATTTGAGTTACTGAATATGGTCTTTGTCCTTTGTAAAGTCCTTCAGATTTATTTCTGCTGCTCAAAATTTCTAGGTATTATTAGTTTTGTCAGATTCATTAATTCTCCTTTTTTTATACAGTCTTTGGACTGATTCATTCATACTATTCATACTAATATTATAAATGTGAAAGTAACTCTGTCTGTCTGTCTGTTACTCTTTCACGCTCAAATAACTAACCCGATTTAGATGAAATTTGGTGTGGAGATGAGTCCCGGAGAAGGACGTGACTATCTGATCAGTACTTTTTAAGACGACTTTTCTTACCTAAAATTAAACTGTTACTAAACACCCTGACTACATAGTTAGAACAGACATTATCTAAATTGCATGTTTTTTCCAAGCACGTAAGGATTAATTTTCTTATTTATTCTACAGACATAATCAAATAAGTCTTGAAGGTATCAAATCAGTCATCACATAAGTCATTCGTAATGAACCGTTAATTATGAAATAAAATAATCAAATATTGGCGTATTCATGTTTGTGCTTGGTTTGACTGCAAGGAAGATAAAGGTCGGTCAATATAGGCTGAATTGGCCAGGATAGGACATCAACAACAACACCTAAAATTACTTAATAATATAACATTTTAAACCATTTTTGTTTTATAGTAATTTTTATAGGCATTTCCTGCCAATTACTTTACAAATACAATAATTGTATTTTGAAAGAAAAATTTTAAGTTCAGACCCAGGAATCGAACCCGAGACTTCCTATCGCTTTACCGGAGTGAGAAAGCCGAACCGTCTAACCTGAACTAGCTAATATTAAATCCTGACTAATATTACTAATCCACATATATATATTTTTTAAGACGACTCCCACAGTAGTGTATATTGGGTTTGGGTCAACATACTTCTGTCATATCTAAACTTCTAATGCCAATAATTTCTACTCCAATAAATGTTATCAAATCTGTATGTAAACTGGCTAAGTAATAAAAAGAAAAATAAAATTATTATATTTCTACTGATTTTTTATTATTTTAGAACATTATTATTTAATCATTTTAATTTTGTTGTGCTGGTATCATTAAAGATAGAGATGGGTCCGTTTTCAACAATTTCAAACCATCTTTGACACACATCTATTAAAAAGAACTTGTTCTTTATATATATTATATACTACAAGTATGTACAAATAAACATGTCATGCCAGACTGCGCTGCACAAATTTGTGAGGATGGATGGATGTTTATTTATATACATATATAAATATTTAAGTACACAGAAATCATTATTAAGTTTCAATATACTATTACATTATAAATGGACAACAGTACCTGTTTTCTGTTTAACATACATATCCATTTAGAACCAATGTTTCTTAAATCAACTATGTATTCTGCCAGCAATCTATATTTTATTTTCTTAGACTCATTGGTCAACTGATACACAATCAATTATGCAAACAAGGCATGTGACCGTTTGACCAAAAGCTTGGCACAAGTGCCACACCTCTTTGTGCCTTTCTAGTAAGTATCAATGTTCTGTCAGTAAAAATCATTTGTAAAGATTATATATTAATGTATTTTTTTATCTGTTTCATGACTTTCCTCCACTTTCTATTATATGTGCATGCATGCATGCATGCATGTATTATAGATTACTAATCTTTCAGAAGAACCTTTCTAAATGATCATGAACACAATATCAAAATCAGTTGCGGTTTAAAAGAATTAGGCAAATGATCAGTCATAGAAATTGACGATGATTTAAATTAAATAAAAAATGTTGCCCACATCAATTTTCAGGTTTCTAGCTTCTGTTTAGGCTCTGCAATGATAAATCTATTTATATATCACAAGCTAGGCATACCCTGTACTATGACAACAAACAACTTATTAACATATTTATATATTTCTGATTATACAAACATGCTCATCACACAAAGATTTCAAAGATACTAGGTGGAAAACCAACCCACAGCCTCTAGCTTAGCAATCACTAACCACTAGGCCAGGGTTTCTCAAACTGAGTTTCACGGAACCCTGGGATTCCATAGAACAGTTACCAGGATTTTTCATTGCTTATAGAAAAATTAATGGAATTGTGTGACTTGCATTAATATGCATGACAATCTAATGTGACATAATCTGTGTGTAACATGAAATACTCTGGCATGTGTGATAAAATGTTTATTATCCTCAAAAAGACTAGATGAGTTATCACACAAAGCTAATAACAAACCTGATTAAATCAAGTTTCTAATAAAAAAAAGCTTCATTACATACATTACTACATTTACTTGCTTTGATGCTACAATAACACAGACAGATAAATAAATACACAAACACATGAGAGGTATTTGCATCTGAGGTTTTAGAGAGAAAATGGAAGTATTTGTTTACATTACTGACCTTTACTGAGAATATGTTCCCTGTGTGTCCAGTGGCTATGTTCAGGAGCTCTTTATATCGAAAAGGATCCCACAGAATCACATGTAGATCGTCAGAAGCTGATGCCAATATCCTTAAATCAAATTCATAAATTTATGTCCAAAATACTAATTTAAAATGATTTTATAGACATTTTGAGATACTTACGATCCATCATGGTTCCACTCAAGGCAGTTGACGCAGCCCATGTGTCCATGGAGCTCCTTTTCAAGGCCCAATCTGTCAATCATGGGCCTCGTCACCATTAGCCGACTTTGAAATTTTCTGTCGATGTCTCCGCGCTCCCTGGCTGTCGCCAGCCCTATGGTGCCTCTCGCCCATGCGGCCTCCTCTCTCCTACCCATTTCTGCTATCAATCTAATCAATAAGTCTGATCAACCATCACAATCAGACAATTCATCAAACTAACTACAGCTCGATCTAATAATAGTGTTCAACATCTCACTGCACATCACTGTGTAATACACGTGAATATTTTGTCGTATATAAATAATCACTTAGTGGTAATTAGACAATGAACAAACAATATTATCAACAAAAAGCTTTACTCTTTGAGAAAATAATTTTTACGAAAATAAAAGTAGAGCTGTCAAACAGCTGTCACCGAGTTGCCAGCATTTAGACGTCGCACAGTGTTTTTTTATACCCCATTTTACGGACTTACCCTTTATAATGTAAAATCGAATAGATCTCATTATTTACAAGCATATTTGTTTCAGCCCTATTTCAAATCAATCAATCAAATCATTTATTAGTGCGATTTTTGGTGATATAAAGGTGAGTTTTATAACAATACTTATTTCTCAAAAATCTGCCATCAGCATTGGCGTACACTATTCAAAACGTCTCGCGTCTGTACACATCGTCATATCATACCTCTAATTACTTAAGAAGAGACAATAAATTAGAGTTTATCGGAAAGGAATTCGTGAACTGTATAGTAGCATTTATCGATTAATAATGTTTGTAATTTATGTTTAAATTCCATTATGTTACAATCTTTAATATGATTTAATAAATGGTTATACATTTTTGGTGCCATACAAAAAATGCTTTTGTGCATGAGAGCTGTTTTCGATTTACGTTGGCATAATTCGTGTCTATATTCTGTTCCGATAGGTCTACTCCGATTTTCGGAAGCATAAGGAAGTTCTTTGTTTTTCCTTACAAACAATGCAGTTTTATCATCATACGTACTTTTCAAGAAAAAAAATGATTGTAATCGTCTCTTTTTATCTTGAAATTCAGAAATACATATATTATTTTCTCCCAAACTAAGCGTAACATGCAAATATGATGATTCCAATGTTTGTTTGTTGTAATATTTAAGAATATCAAACAGAAGAATTGAATATAGAGGTACACATATATAACTATTTACATAGCTACATAGTCCCATATCTAACAAGTGATTGAGGTAGATATTGAGGTAATTATTAGATATATGGTATTTAGTAATTAGATTACCGCATTAAAACAGCGCTAATTTAATGTTGTCGCGTGATGATGATGATGATGTCTTGGTGCCGTTGAATCTATCGAAATTGTCACTAAATTGGCAACTCTGAGCGAATATTTGACAGTTGACAGCACTTGTATTGTATACATTTCACTTTTTTCATTAAATATTTCTTGCAGACGTAGTGCATCCATTTTCTAATTAATAATTTAATTTTCATCAGTGTGAAACAGGTAACTAAATTAAATACGTACCTACTACTATACTCTTTAGTGAACAACAACTGCTGTTAATTAACAATAATGTGTGTATTACTTTAAGGTCTATGTTTATCGGTATTCCTTCTTGTTAAATCATAACCCCAAATTACTTTTACTTACAGGAATTACAATGGGTGAGCGTAAAGGCCAGAATCATTATTACCCCCCCGACTACGACCCTAAAGTCGGGGGGTTGAACAAGTTCTTAGGGACCCATGCCCTGCGAGAGAGGGCCAGGAAACTTCACATGGGAATCCTCATCATTAGATTTGAGATGCCATACAATATATGGTGCGACGGCTGCAATAACCACATAGGAATGGGGGTGAGGTACAATGCTGAGAAGACGAAGATTGGAATGTATTATACCACTCCGGTGTACCAATTTAGGATGAAATGTCACCTTTGTGATAACCATTTTGAAATAAAAACTGATCCTGGGGTAAGTTCTAATTTTTTATAACTGCCTGATTGTGAGTTACTGGTTTAAAGTCTGTAACAAACAAAACTCTGGGCGTCAATCAATTAAAAATAATTCAAATAGTGTTAGTAATCTATTGTATATTGGCCTGAATTTATTCCTTGAATGATAACAGTAACAAAAATGTTACCTTGGATTCATACCTTGTACACCTACCTACACATCACTATGTAGTAATCAAGAAAATCTAAACGACTAAATGCTGTTGCCTCGCTTTATTCCCTAGAGCGGAAGTTACAGTATCTAGTAACTACTGCTCTACTAAAAAGAGAATTCCTCAACACAGTAAAATGATGCTGTTGAATTCACTTTTTATTATGATAGAAAACATTAACAGTACTAGAACCAAGGTAGGTAGTTCATGATAATTTCAAAATATCATAATCTTGGATGTCAACAAGATTGAATTGATATCCCCAAAATTTTTTACATCAATCACTTTTTAGAGACAAATTATTTATTCATGAAATATAGAATTTTAAGACTAACATCAGCATTTTTTTTTATATTTTCAGAATTTAGATTATGTAATAGTATCAGGAGCTAGACGCCAGGAAAACAGATGGGACCCAACAGAAAATGGGCAGATAGTTCCTGAAACAAAAGAGACACAGAAGAAACTCTTTGATGATGCAATGTTCAGGCTTGAACATAAGACTGGTGATGAGGATACAGCCAAGTTGGATAAGCCAAGACTTGGCAGGCTTGTGGGTCGCAATGAATCTGTGTGGAAGGATGACTATGAAGCTAATTGTTCATTGAGAAGGAATTTTAGAGTAAGTAATAGTAGTACAGTCTTCTTTTTGTAATTTGCTTTAGATATCTTTAAATGCATCAAAAAGCTTGATCTTGACTCTCACCATTCCATCAATCAGGTTGTTATTCACTTTATTTTAGTCTACCGCCAGTTATTGCCTCCAAAAGACACCTCTCTTTCTCAAACCAATGCATACACACACTATCAAGAAAGTTTCTGTGAGCTAGACGTTGTTATGGTTTAATCTGATCCTTACATAGTCATCAGACAAGCCACATGCTAGTTAGTCACCTTAATATCCTAAAATAATATATTTTTGTTATTAAATTACAGAAAAGAAGAAAAGAACTAGAAGTTTCATCAGTTAATGATAATCTCCTCTTAGCAAAGTCTTCTTTAGACATCAAACTTTTACCAGAGAATGAGGATGACAGGAATATGGCATCCCTTCTCTCCCTTAGACCTTCTAGAAGTATAGAAGAGTCACAGAATCATACTAGAAGTAAAATTCTCAACAGCCCAGCATTAGCAAGTTCCAGCGGTCTTCTGACAAGCTTTGGGGGTTTGAAAAGAGAAGAATCATTAGGTAAAAGTACTACTTTAACTAGAAACTCATTAGGAATTACAATTAAAAGAAATAAAACTGAACTAAAAGATGATAATACAAATGAAATTAATAATAAATTAACTGATAGTCCTAAAGATGACAACTTAATTGATAAAATTGAAGAAGAACTCTCTCCATTGAATGTGATAAAACATAAAATTAGTGATACAAAAGATGTTCTCAAAGATGAAAAGGTATCCAAAGAAGAAAAAGATAATTTAAATAAACAGTTATCCTTGATAGATTACAGTTCTAGTGAAGATAGCTCTTGACTGCTAGAATAAAATACACCATAAAGTATACTCATGATTTTTTGGGTATTGGGTATTAGGCAGTTCAGTCAAGGTAAGCTGCAGTAGCCTAATGGTTAAGATTAAGGCGGACTCGCTATCAAGAGATCGCGGGTTTGAATCCTAACTAAGATTGCTAGTAATGTGCGACCCACATTGCTAGTTATGTTTTAAGGTACAAAAGAGGGAGGGTGCTTCATAAAAGTAGGAGGACCCTCCAACTCTCCCATACATATGGGTATGTCCATGATACATAGATAAATGTAGAAAGTTTATCACAAAATAAAATAAAACAACATGTTTTAAATTTTTTGTTTTATTATTCCCATTTAAAAAACATTCACATTTGTTTTAACTTTCGATGTAAGCGTGTATACCCTTACCATTTGCGGATTTATAATCACAAAATAAGAGCGTCCATTTGCCAAACTAATTTTTCAGTTTCATAGCTCTCTTTATTCAGCAAATGAATATTAGTTCAGGCGTTAAACAGTCTATTAATGTCAGCATCAAATTAAAATATTAAAAGGAACTGATTTTTGATCCACTAAGCATTCGCAAATATATTCTCTGGGTTTTTAAACTTGTGCACTCCAATTGATATTGTTGCAATTTAACTACAACTTTTGCATTTCAACTGCAACTTAAGTAATTCAACTTTTGCAATTCAACTGCAACTTTTGCAATTCAACTGCATTTTTTTTTCAATTTAACTGCAACTTTTGCAATTCAACTAGGTACAACTTTAGGAAATGACTACAACTTTTGCAATTCAACTGCAACTTATGTAATTCAACTGCAACTTTTGAAATTCAACTGCATTTTTTGCAATTTAACTGCAACTTTTGCAATTCAACTAGTTACAACTTTAGGAAATAGACTACAACTTTTGCAATTGTACTTCAAATTTTGCAATTCGATTATCGCTCTAAAATGCTTAGTGGTCAACAAGAACATCCCACATTTTGTATTTTGTGCATTACGACAATGTTTCTGATTCTGACTACAACTTTGATACACTTAAACAAACAATCTACCCATATATATTGACATCAAAGTTAGACATCCATAGTTTCACTCTTAGATACCTATTATACAGCAGAAATACAACATATGATCTCGATCACCGCTCCAACACGGTTTTTTTTTCTTTTATGGCGATTCAGTATATTATAGAATTTTATAAGCCACGGGTCTTAATCGCGTAAATATTTTATTTTAAGGCTAAATACCTTTGTTTATCGATTAAGACCCTTATAAAATTCTATAATGTGTACAAATTGCGAAAGTTTACGAACATAGATTCAGTATGTTGTTCACGCAATGGCAATCAATTGCTGTCATGGTGAAATGTAGGTACCTACAATGTACAGTCAACTATATTAGTCATTTAACATTTTCAAATATTTAAACCAATGGCTCAGTTGCGTAGCTACCTTGAGTAGGTGCGGAAGTTGGTGGTGTCACCCGATCGAAAGTTAAAAGCATTAAATTTTATAAATAAACATCATGGGATCATTTAATTTATATTTAAAATATTGAACAAATAACAAAACACAATAAAGAAAATCCCACAATTAAAATCTCTTCTTTCTAGATTTTACAGCTGCTAATCCTATTTTTTATTGAACTAAATGAATTTATCAACCGTATTAAAAAAAAGGGAGGTTCTTAATTCGTCACAATTGTTTTTTTTTTTAATATAAGTTACTCAATTAATCGAAGACGCCTGTGTACCAATTTGCATAATTCCTTTTTTGTTCGATAAGGTAGGTGTATTTAGAAATATATAAGTATGTTTATCGGTTGGCTGGTTTCCATAGTACAAGTTCTGCTTAGTTTGGGATCAGATAGCTTTGTGTGAGTTGTCCCAAGCTATTATTATTATACTTTCAAGTTGGTCCCATTATTCCTCTGTTGTCGGGCTCTGAAGATAAGGTCCTGGATTCGATAAATATCGAGGTAAATCTTCAAATATTTTGTGTACAACACTTTTGATAACTTCTCATTGACAACAATGACAACGTATATTTATAAAAAAGAAATTTGCAATAGTTATGTTAGTTTGTTATAGTACTGGCCCTAAGCCGTCACTCAACTCCGGCACCGATACGTGTCCGTTAAAGTCGAATTTAACCTCCATATGATATGATTTTATGGCAATTGTGACGGCTCTGTGAGTTTCATTGCAGAAACCATTTAAACACAGATTTTTGATGACGCTGGGCCTGAACATTACTTTTTGTGATTTTTAAAGCATTTTTTTGCTAAAATTAATAAATTAATAGAAGATAAAATAAACTAAAAGTAAGAGACATTTTGCGACCAAGCGACATTATGCGACGAAACTCAGATTAGAACAAAAGGCACCGATGGATTTTAAAAAGTTCTTACATCTCAAAAAGTTAAGGACTGAGCTAAGCTAAGCTGACTGTACATTTTTCTGCTCGGGGTGGCATAAATAGGCTACAATCTAAATCTGTTTATAATATAAAAATAAATTAATTCAATCGTTTTTAAAGAGGCACACATGACTTGATTGAGAAAATTAATCTCAATGTATCTATCTGTAATCCTCTAAAATCAGCTTATGGCTGAAATAAATTGTAAAAAGATAAATACGAGGGTGGATTAAAAAAGTATTCGGGCTGAAAAATAAAAAGTTTATTTTTTTGGTTAGGTCAAGTAGGTACTTTTCAATCCATTTGTTTCCAGTTGCCCATCATTTGTTTTGGTTTTTGTGTGAGTAGTTTTGTCATAGGCCACAATCACTTCAATAATTAGGAAGGTTTTTCAACGAATCGTAACTGTAAACTTACATGTATATTTCTGCTGTATAAGGAGAGTGATAAGAATACTGGTAGGTAACTTATAAATACCTACACTAACAGCAAATGATTATAGGTATATTTATTTATTAACAGATAACAAGCTTAATTACTAATGATTGAATACATAAAATTATATAAATATGAAAATATTTTCAACATTTATTTAAATCAGTGAGTATAGCTAAGTAGGCAATATAAATTGCACAGTTTATTATAATTTGCGCTAGAGGGCGACACTGTCGTCCCCGTTATACTACATGTAGTCTAAATACGACATATAAGTAACACATATACGACAAGTTGATTTAATAATTTAACTATAATGTCGGTGTTACAGATCCTTTGAGGAAGAGTTGTTTGTTGCCAAAAGCTGCCACTAGATGGCTCTTCCATCTTTAATACAGGTGGCGCCAACTAGCGGCGATTAATGAAAGCCTCTTTAGTTATGGCGGAAAAATAAATTAAATTATTATGCTGTAGGATTAAATCTTGTTGCAAAATAACTAATTTTCATAGGTATTGACTTAGTGAGTCCAAAAACACTTAGGTACAAAATAATAGCTTTTTTTAACTAATTGCAAAGGCTGACTAGATATCGAGATCAAAAAATATTAATTATAAATAGATCATTTGGTTACGTTATTGTCTTATTTTATCAGACGAGAGGCCCAGATGTTGATATGTCCCCAGTTAATGTAAGAACCAAAATTGATAGAGTTTTAATAAGTGATGTCCGTAACAACTGAATGCGATGATATTTTTTGAACAAATAATTTCCCTGTTATATTTTATCATTTGAAAAATTTTTTATTGCAGAGGAAATATTGCCTGAACGTATTTTTGTTGTAAATTCAGCAACAGTAGATATTTACTCATAACATTGTAGCTGCAGATTAGCGATAGCTATGATGAGCTGTGGTACTTGATAAGTATCTTTTCATGAAACGTCAAAACGACGCGCTGTATAGAATTTTGTATGGAAAATAACATTATGACGTCATAAGTTCCTACCATTAAACTATATCTCGTTTACTTTTGATATCTGTTTTGAAGATTTTAAATATTAAAAAAAATATCGATTGTGAACGATTATTTTCAAACAGTTTAAGACATATTATATCCAATTATTGCAGAAAATAGGTTTCATAGTACAGACAATGAATTGTTGCTGAAAATCCAGGGGTTGCAAACAATTGTTTCAAATGTAATGCCAAATATTTAAAAAGTTTCTTAAACTTTACTAATTAGTACAAATTGTTTTTTTTAATATGTAGGTATGTTGCAAGTCTTAGATTTGTTCAGTGGTTGGGCATCGTTTGTCTTCTAATGCGAAAATGAGTGCGCATTCGATCTTGGCTTTCAGCCATAATAGTACTTCGTGGTCGAATATTTCTATTACTTTTTCATCTGTTGCGAAGTAATTTACGAGTTCATCCTGAAAGTAAAGATATATTAATAATAGACAACTAGGTATATTTTTTTAAGTCGCCATGACACTACTAACTACTAACACTAGTTTGACATGAAACTAAAGAAGCAACGATTGTTTAATTGTAATTTAAATACAGTTCCAACAAACAAATTCGCTATCTTAGGGACGAAACTCACGGTGTGGATTTTTTTCAATTCAATTCATTTTTTTTTAAATTCAATAATCAGTTATACAATTGTGTCTGAATGTAAAAATAATAATAACAAAATAATCATAGTAAAAAAAAAACAAAAAAGTCAAACATAAAATTAGTTTTCACATTTAAATGTTTACAAAAAAAAATACAATTAATTTTCACAATTTTAATTTCTCCGCGTCCGCCGCGTATCCGGAAAAGCGAAAACTCATGAGGCGGAAAGTTTGCTCGGATTCATTGCGCCGCGGCAGCGTTTTTCGTCCGCAAATCGCAAGGATTGCGGTTTTAGTAAAGTGATGTTTTTAAACTAATTTTGACAACACCCCCCCCCCCCCCAACTCCCCTCCACTCTCGTTTGAGACTTAACCATCGATCATTCTATATAGAACCATAGTCCATTTTGGTTCCAGTGAGAATGTTTTTTTCCCATTAGATATACGGTTCTAGTGAGAGAACCCAATATGTATGTACCTACCTAGATATCGGTTCTACTGAGAACTTGTTTTCTTCCCATTAGATCTATGGTAGAATCTATGACTCTAAGGTATGGTATCACAGATCAAGAATTATGGTAGGGGTGTCAAAATTGGTTAAACATCACGTGGTTATTGGACGACCGACTACTAAAACAGCAAATCTTGCGATTTTCGTCCGCTAGGTTCGCGGACGCAGAAGCGGCAGAATGAATCCACGCAAACTTTCTGCCTTTCGAGCCTCACGTGATTACGACGGACGATCCCCAAGACTATTCAGTTAAATCGTCGGCGCAGCGTCCGAGGCGCGCGCGGATAATGTCCGCCAACGTCGTTGATTCCGCGAAACGTGCGTTTCCCGCCGGGGTAATTGTTTTCGCGTCCGCCGCGGAAATAAAACGCCCCGTGAAGCTACATGTCAACATTTTAATGGACAACGTGATCGTACTCCGCGTTTCCGGCTCCGCGGCGGAAACCGAAAAATTCTGCGCCGTGAGTTCTTAGCCTTAGGTATTCTTTTAGATATTATCTATTTTTACTAGAAATCACAATTTGTGTTAGTATTTAATCTGCACATGATCACTTATCTCTATTATTTCGAGTAGGTAGGTAACTATACTATTAAATAAGACTTGATCTTATTCCCTATATTTACTTCCTTTAGAATAATCTTAAATACATTTTCTATTTTTTTTTGGATTCATTTCAACTATAAACTTTTCACAAATTAGCAACCAACTGACCTGTTTAATATGAAGCACAAGTTTGTCTCCCTGTACGAGAGGGGTACCTATGACGTCATCAAGTTTGACCGCCCACTCCACGTGCCACGAGCCGCTCGCACCGCCCGCTCGCACCATGAATATGTGTCTGGAAGATATAGAACAAACTATGAGAAACTCCACTGTAAAAAAATCGACATGTAAGGTACCTGTTTCACCGCCGGCGATGAGCGAAAAGCGAGTAGCGATTTTACGTACAACATTCAGTCAAAAAAGTATCGGGAATGGATGATTGTTAAGGTTCAATATTAAATTTTTGTTTTTTTGGCACAACTGTTTTCCATTTTAGCACGGAGTTTGAGTTGCATCTGTTATGTAAAGTTTGTCTTAAATTTTGCATCGCCAATGGAATTTCGTGTTCCGAGCCCCTGAAAATGTTACAATGTTTAACACGTGCTTATGAAAGTGGTCTAGATGTGATGGAAGATTTGCCTCACTCTGGTAGGCCATCAACGTCTTCAACTGAAGTTAACAATCGCAAAAGTGAAGGAAATAGTGACTGAAAATCCTCATTAAATTTAAGAGAGATAGCCGCTGAACTTTTTGTAGCTCACGAGTCGATCCGTACTATTTTTAAATAATCAATTGGATATGAAACTTGTTGCCGCTCGGCTAGTCTGAAAAGAACGGAATTATCTTCCAAAAACTCCAAAAAATAAGTCGCCAAGAATAATATGCTAGAACGAGTCTATTCCGACTTTGAACTATTATTGAAACGCATTGTTACTGCTGACCAGACATGGGTTTACGAGTGTGACATGCAAACTAGTCAAAAAGCTTCGAAATGGCGCCTTCTAACTGAACCGAAACTGAAAAAATCACAATCGATCAAAAATCAAAGTCAGGTTGACTGTTTTCTTTGACTAACACAATATCTAAGTGTTAAGTGGCGTTTAAGAGAGAGAATTCAACGAAAAAGGTTAGATTTGTGGAAATAATGATGACCACAATTATGCGCCTTTTTTGACCCCAGCCGACTTCTTTATTTTTCCTTAACTCAAATTGGTAACTTAACGAAGTGGGCACCCGTTTTCATTCGCTAGAAAACATAAAGTAGAATTCGCGACGAGAATTGAACTCAATTCCGGAAAAAGCGTTATAAAGTTTTTGATGATTGGATTATTGGTTAAGTAAATCGTTTCTTAAGTAGCATACTTTGAAGGTGATAATATTTTGTGTATTGTTGATCGTTTCGCGGCAGGTACTTTCTTGACAGAATAGTATATTGTAGTTAGATCCCATCCGTGTAAACAGAAGAGATGCAGTATAGAGCGAGTACTCGGAACGGGCAGGTTCCCACTGCCAGCTGCCCACTGGTCAGCGATCAAATATTAATATCTCTATCTCTCAGTGGCGGAGGGTCCTTAGAACACCATTTCCTTCGGTTTCCAGTTGGATTGTAGTTACTTAGTATTAAGGGTGTAAAGAACCATGCCTAACAAGACATAATTTTGGATCGTTTTACCTCTGAAAAAATTTAACCCTTCGCCTCTGTTATCGCTTTTGTTTACTCGGGATCTACATTAGTATGTACGTTTTTTGAGCGATAAAAACGCAACTCGCTTTCACGCCGTTGGTGGGACAGGTGCCTAAAATAAAATCGATAAAATTTTCGAAACTGAACCAATTTTGATGAGATAGGTAATCTATGAACTATCGTAAGGAAATCGGCTTCCCATTGCCATCAGCACTTAACTTTGTCGGAAAAATTATGTCTCGCTAACCGGTATCAAACTTTCCGAAATCAAAATATGGTGTCACTTTTCCATTAATTATTGAGAGAAATGAAATAGAGTCGAGTTGTCCTATCATAGGACAACACAATGGGACAAGTTTAACAGACCTGTATCTAATTACAACGATGACGTGTGTAGGTATACTTACTGTGTACTAATAAGTAATGTACACTTAGACAGAGGTCCGAGATGCGCGTGCGCAATGTAGCAGTCTGTGTCCGCGTAGTGTCCGCGCCCTAGCAGCGTCAGTAGCTGCAGCCCGAGCGCGGCGTGCTGCGAGTATGGACGTACACCCTGGAATTAAACAAAATTTGAGTGAGGAAATATATGGAATGGTGATGGAATCGATAAGTTTACTTTTGTCATTTTTAGGGTTGCGTAGAAAAAATTGGCAAAATGGAACCCTTATAATTTCGCCATGTCCGTCCGTCCGTCCGCAGCTTAACTCAGAGACTGTTAATGCTAAAAGGCTGTAATTTTGTATGGATACATATTAGATCAGAGCTCAAAAAAGACAGAGAATCACAGGCTACTTCTGTATCTAGTATCCTTCATATGAAAGGAACAGAAAATTTCAGCAGTAAAAAAGGGAGAGGGAGGGTGAGTCAACGTCAAACCTCTCACAGTCAAGATGGTGGTCAAGTCTCGCAAAGCCAAGATGGTAGCGGAAATATCATCTTACTGTCTGACAATCAAGGAGTGGGTATAAGAGTAAGTACAAGCATAAATTTATACATAAGGATTACAAATTTTCGTCGACAAGAAAACCAGTTATGTTGTTATCCAGTTGCAATAGTTTATCAAAAGGATTAACTAGTAATGACAGCATTATAATAATGACCGGGTGCAATGACTGTAATCCTATAAAGTACTTTATGGAAATATCCGCAGCACTTAAGACCCTAAGATGTTGCAGTGTTTATATAGTTAATGTACTTCACAATACGTATCTAAACGAAAATAAACTCAATTCTAATATTAAACTCATTTCTCAAAATTATAAAAACTGTTATTTCATTGAGGCAAACAGACCTAACGATATTGTCCATCAAATAATATATAAAATAAACACTAATCAATATATGTACTAAGACGTATCTATCATACAACAATAGAATTCATATCAATAACTCAACATTTTCTAACAATGTTCTAAACAACAACATTATAATAACATCTGAAAACACAAAATCGCCAAATGTAATCAGTAATAAAAATAGCAAGCCACAGGCACGCAAAGGAACTATTCCTTTTTACTTTCATGTTGTAGAGAAAGCAATAAATATAAATATATCAACATCAGGTGAAATGAGAGAAGAGGACGAGAAAAATAGCTTTTTTTCGTATCTAATACCAGTTATACCACCTTCTCTATACTCCATCAAAACATTGCAGGTGCCCTAAATAAAATTCAAGATCTAGATTTGGCCTTACAAGAGCTTCATGAATCAAATATTAATGTTGATATAATATGTCTAACGGAACATTTCATAAAAATGAGCGAAGAAAATTATATGTTATTAAATAATTATCAACTCAGCGCTATTTTTTCTAGAGCTGAACAACGTCGAGGGGGTACGTGTATTTTAAGCAAATTTATGTTTCAATGTACTGAATTGACAGAAATCAAAGAAATGAGCATTGAAAAACAATTTGAGATATGTGGCATAGAAATTAAAAAACTACATTTAATAATACTTTGCTTGTACCGAACCCCTAATTCTAACATAAATATCTTCTTTGATAACTTAAAAAAGGTTCTGCTTAAACTTCAATACAAAAGATCAAAAGTGGTATTAGCTGGTGACTTTAACATAAACTTTCTTCTTAATGATAAGAATACAAACAAATTTAATGATATCATTTCTAATTTTGGTTTGCAATGTCATATTAATGTACCTACTCGCTTAAATACATGCATTGACAACATTGCGAGTAACATTCCCAACGCTTTAGGTAGAACTTTTAATTTATGCTTATCGGATCACAATACTGCACAAGTCCTTGATTTTAAATATGGAACAAATAATATCACTAGACACTACTTTGTTTTAGAAAATGATATAAGTATAGAAAATACAAATAAATTTATAGAGTCCATTAGCAAACTATCTTTCTCTGAAGTCTATGATAATTCCGCAGTTGATAACGCTTTTGACGCTTTCCACGAACTACTGGTATTATTTTATAATTTGTGTTTTCCCATTATTAAAATTAAAAAGACATACAAAACAGTGAAAGCTAAGGGGATTACAAAATGACTTAGAGTCAGCTGTAAAACAAAAAGGGCTTTAAGGTATATGTATTACAAAAATAAAACACAGGAACATAAAACCACATTTACAAAGTACTCTAACATATTAAAAAGATGTATAAATAACCTTCAATCATCAAGTAATAGAAAACATATACTATTTTCTAATAACAAATGTAAAGCTACATGGGACATAGTAAATCGCAATATAGGTAATAGAAGGTCTAGGACGTATATCGAAAAAATTATTAATAATAATGTTACTGTAACTTCCGGATGTGATATTGCTAATATTTTGAACAAATACTTCATTGACAACCAAGATAAGAGCTCAGTTACTAATCATAATTCAAGTAGTAATTTAAGTTTCAGCAGTAATAACAATAGCATTTTCATAGAACCTACGAGTCCTATTGAAGTATACAATATAATAAATTCATTAAGAAACTCGAAGTCATCAGGTTACGACAATATTTCTACACATCTTGTAAAACGTATATCACAATATATAGCAGAACCATTAGCTTGTATAATCAATTTATCTATACAGCAAGGTTGCTTCCCCGAAAGTCTTAAACTGTCTGTAATTAAACCGCTTCATAAAATAGGCCCGAGGACGGATAAAAACAACTACCGGCCCATTGCTTTAACGACTGTATTCTCTAAAATTTTTGAAAAAATTATGTATAAAAGAATCATAACTTTCTTTAACAAATACGAGTTGCTAGTGAACGAACAATATGGGTTTAGACAGTTCAGGTCTACTGGGTTAGCACTTTCAAATTAATGGAATCAATAATGTCTAAACTTAACAGGAAAATACCATGTAGTGCTCTTTTCGTTGATTTAAGTAAAGCATTCGATTTTGTTAATCACTCTATTCTTTTACAAAAATTAGAAAAATACGGTATTCGGGGCGTAGCTCTCAGTTGGTTTGAATCATATCTGAATAGAAGAACTCAAGTAACTAGAATAACTAAATTCAACAGTCATACAAACAGTCTAGAAAACTTTGACTCAGACCTTAGAATTAACTATTCTGGTGTACCACAAGGTAGTATTTTGGGACCCTTACTTTTCTTGGTCTGTATTAATGACCTACCTAAAGTTCTCAGCGAATATGAATGCGTATTGTTTGCAGATGATATTACCGTAATTATGGAACTTAATAATAACGCTTATGAAGCTGTAATTCAACAAACATTACAATCTATAGTTAAATGGTTAGATTCAAATTCATTAAAGTTAAATTTAGAAAAAACAAAAGTAATAAATTTTAAAACACATCGTAGTAAATCCAGGCCGTTAAACATTGTCCACAAGAATCAGATAGTTGAGCAAGTACATTGCACAAAGTTCCTGGGTATTGTAGTCGACGAGCATTTGACTTGGAAGGAACATATTGATAGCATTTGTAAGAAATTAAATAGGTTCGTTTTTGCTCTAAAAAAGGTTAGAGAAATAACGTCTGCTCAAACAGCACTAACGGTTTATCATACTTACGTCTGCTCCGTCCTTAGGTATTCGATAGTCGTATGGGGTTATTCATCAGAACTTATGAAAATATTTATAATTTGCACTGGTCAGAATCATGTAGGTCGATTTTTAAATCTCAAAATATTCTAACTGTTCCGTCGATATATATTTATGAGATAGCAAAATTTGTAAAGTGTTCAAGACAACACAAACAAAAGGAAACACAATCATTATCGTTTAAAAATGCCCGTACCTCGCCTTGAAATGATTAGACGAAGCTGTTTTTATATGGCACCTCTCATTTACAGCTCCTTACCAGAAAATATTATTGAATTGCCATATCTAAACTTCTGCTCTGCCTTGAAAAAAATGTTAATAGATGAGAGTTTATATTCAGTAAACGATTTCTTAAAGAAATTCTGCTCTCGTTCATATCATTTGAGAAACGCATTGTAAGTTGAATGATAAAGATGTATATTAAGGGCTTAGATTTAATTTAATTTTGTGAGTGCCTCATAAGTTTGATATTGTTTTTTTTTATATTGTAAGTTTAAAACTGCATTTTTTTTTTTTAATTTTCAATTTGCATGCTATTTTTTTATGGCGAAATGTGTCTCGTTCAATTATTTTATTTAATACCATCCTTATGTAAACCACATTTTATGCAAATAAAGGATTTATGATTATGATTATGATTACTTACGCTGACAAAGTGAAAGAATAAAATCTTGAAAAACATTTTGTTTAGGGTACCTCTCCTATATGTAAAGTGGGGACGTGATTTTTTTTTCTCACCTACTTTTAAAAACGTTTAGGGGTTGCAAAGACCATTTTTAGATTTAGGGATTCGTTTGTGAAATATTAAGCTTTAAAGTAGATTTGAAGATTTTTTTAGTGCCCTATCTAGTGTGGACGAAATTAAGAATGATTGTAACATTTTTTGGAAAATATGGAAAAATAAGAAAATAAAATAACATTTTATCTTTCAAAATATCACTCGATTCAATTTTCTACACATAATCTATGTAGAAAATTAATCCGAGCCCTAGTAAGAACCGTAGAACTGGACTGAACAATGACCTCAGAAACGTGACCACTCTCTAGAAAGAGACAACACGACTGTTTGGCCAATACATGTCTACAGATTTCTAGTAGAAAGAGACAAATAATGGCCGCACGATTGTTTTTTCTCTCGCACGCTTTGCAGCCTGTATTTACTTCATACCGGAAAAGGAAGGCGCATTTCAGTCTCGATGTTTATGGTAACAACCTACCTCAGAAGCCCCACAGTGTCTAGGCAGCCTTCGTCTCGCCAGCAGTCGTCCCCCGCTTCGTTCCACGCACGCCTTCAGCGCGCTCTCAGCGCTGTTCACATTCAGTTGCCTCGATAGTGAAGCTTTGGCAGCCTCGCGACATACATCTGGTCGAAAATACATTGTATTAGCGGATTTTACGTTGATGATTTCATCACTGGTGCATATAACGTGAAAAGGTGGATTTTGAGGAGTTTTTGTGTTGCTTAGTACCTAATTATATAGTACAGCAAATTATATGTACCTACTTTGATTAAAAAAAGGTGTCAATGTCACTCTCAATTATTGAATCCTAACGATTTAAGTAGGTAGTCAGGAAAAACCTTCAACACAACAATCTTTGGGATACATAGACCGATAATGAGTGATCGATCGGTCTTAAATTATTTGATTTAACGTACGTATGCGTTTCAAATGAGAAGATAATCGCTATCGTGACAACTTCACTCTGTAGGTACTTGTCAAAATTGTACAGAACCCCCAAGTCGGGTAAAGTACGTATTAATAAGGTAATGGAACGGACGTAATATTTATTTTCTTTGAACTATGTAGGTACCTACCTAACATTTTTCTTAATTATAATATTATTAGTATTCTTAATTATTCAATAAACACGAAACAGAAATAAGTAAATAGGCAAAATATAAGAATATTCTACACTTTAGTGGCCTTTCAGGCAGACGTAATATTTTTTTACCTAAAACAAAATAAATAGTAAAATACAGTGCTTATAAATAGTTCATTATAGTAGGTAGGTACTTCTGTGTAATACTAATGACACCTTTTTACGAATCATTTTATTGCTGACCTTACGTTACACAATGAAGTTGCAGTCGTATTGCGAAACAAAACATCATCATGACAGTTATCAACTCATTTGAAACGCATAGTATACTTTGGTGTGATCAGTTCTTAGGATGTGTGAAATTAAGTGCTTTTTTTTGTTATAAAGATAACTAGCAATGTGCACCTTTAACCCCTCTAGCTAAGCTCAATGGCTTGTGTTAGGAGTGGATTCACGTCGGTAGTATATTGGGTAGAATTCGAACCCGCGACCTCACGATTGCGAGTCCGATGCCTTAGACATTAGGTTACCGCCGTTATTGTGTTTCCGTACATACTATACTTCTGCATAAGGTAAGTAACTTTAAGCTAGTTCGATAGGTCGGTATTAGTTCTCTCTGAGAGAATTTTGGCTGTTTGACAGTATCGGCTAGTATTGTAGTATAATAAAAGTAAAAAGCTGTACCTAATTAAGTAGGCATTTGTGTCTATTCAAATAAATAACATGCACTTCAAAAACTTGCATAAATGTAAGAGCTGTATCTGCTCCAAATTCTGTTAAACAAATAAAGCATTCTCTCTTGAAAAGCTCTGTAATAGCACCAACTACTCTGTTACAGACCACGTATCGTGCAGGTAATGGACAGTAGGTACAGTTGGATCAACGTAACTTGACCGAATTGCAGTTAGGTTCTTATGCGCTTATTACACTACACTGAATCAGGGACCCTAAACCCTTAAAAAGAGAGGTGTAATATGAGTTAGGGCCCTAATTCTCTAACAAATTTTCAAGGCCATCTGGATTTAGGGCCCTGATTTAGGGTAGTGTAATAGCCGTTTAAGCTTATCACTTTCGCGCATGTCATAGAGATGTGACTCTAAAACTACTTACGAAAACAATTAATTATGTTTAATTGATTAAAAATACTAACAAATGTTTAATTCAACAATATAAAAATACTAAGTATATTTATGAGTTCATAAAAGTTTAAATTTAGAACAGTTACAGTAAATACTAAAGAAAGTTTGAAAAACTATTTCTTTACGAAAAAAAAACATGAAAAACATGAGTTAGTAATACTAATTATAACAATGAAATGCGTAATCGCATCTCTAATCACTTGGTTTAGTTACCTCCGCCGCCCCCCGTTTCCTGTCACCATTTACTACTAAAAAATGCATCTGCGCAACACTTTTCGCCAACTTCAATCCGGTCAAGTTACGTTGATACTACTGTAAGAAACCTTACCAGATTTAAATGTTGATAAACTTTCGCGATTTGTACACATAATAAAATTATATATACTATGGGTCTTAATCGCGTGAATAATTTAAGGTAAAATAGCTTATTTATTGTCCGACGTTTCGTCCGTATTGCAACGGCCGTGGTCGCGGGTAGACTGATTTGTCAACAGAGTAGGTAAGTATATATGTAAACAACATGCTCTAAGAATCCACCGCAAGATATATTATTTAAATTAATTACATTGGTTTATTTTCTATTTTGGTAAAATGACTTTTACATCACTAAAGTCACAAATAATGCAACTAAACGTTTAGCTAATAACTGCGAACCAAGGTACCTATATCGAGTTTGCATCGATGTACCTATGTCTGTGATTTAAAAGCCACGTAGTGATTAATTTACTGCTAGTTCCTATCATCTTGAAAATCAACTCGAACAGGCTACGACTCTACAGCGTATATAAAACGGAACACTCATATATAAAACTAGCTGACCCGCGCAACTTCATCTGCGTAAATTTTCCCGTTTTTGCAACATTTCTCACTGCTGCTCTGCTCCTATTGGTCATAGCGTGATGTTATATAGCCTATAGCCTTCCTCGATAAATGGGCTATCCAACAGTGAAATATTTTTTTAATTCAGATTAGTAGTTCCTGAGATTACCGCGTTCAAACAAACAGACAAACAGACTCTTCAGCTTTATAATACACACATCAAAAGTGTCTAGGGATCAACATATATTTTTGCAATAACTTTTCTCCTGATTGATTTTATTTCTTTTATTTCTTTAAGGATTCATCAAATAAAGTGTTTTCGTTTGTCACAGTAACGATAAACCAAGTCACCTTTGCATTAATAAAGAAATTTGCCATTTTCCTAATAAAGGGATTTTTGACATTTGAACCACTAACAT
This sequence comes from Herminia tarsipennalis, assembly GCA_945859575.2. Classification (NCBI taxonomy): domain Eukaryota; kingdom Metazoa; phylum Arthropoda; class Insecta; order Lepidoptera; family Erebidae; genus Herminia; species Herminia tarsipennalis. The sequence continues at coordinate 1,760,803 of OX243843.2, read as the reverse complement.
TAAAGTTCGAAAAAAAGACTGAAATAACAGTTTTCTTTAAAATTTTATTGGGTAACTTAGGGTAAAAGTGGGATAGTTGCCCTACATTTTGATATTATCATTTTTTTCCTAGAAAACAAATGATACTTAGACAGGTTTTTCGAGTTAATGGTACATTGGTCTATTATTTATTATATTGTTAAAAGAAATTGAACGCAGCTATTGCATAAATTAAAAAAAAGATAAAAAAATATAGTACTAGTTCTGAGTATAGATGCCTCTTATATGGGTTAGATGCCCCGGTGCAGTTTTCACAATGAGGATAGTTGCCCTTGGGTATAAATCAAAGTATATTTATAATTAACAAGTTTTATTTTTATATTTAGAAATGTCACATTATACTATTTGGTTCTAAAATGATATTTTCTTACATTATTCAACTTCAGATAAAAAAAAACTTTATTTTAGTTTTAATTTAGGTACATATCCTTACATTAATCAACTCCTGATAAAAATACTTTCTAACTTTGGTTTTAATTTACAAATTGACACAATAATCAACATCAGATAACAAAAAAATACTTCTTAACTTTGGTTTTAATTTACAAATTGACACAATAATCAACATCAGATAACAAAAAAATACTTCTTAACTTTGGTTTTATTTTCAAATTGCCACAATAATCAACATCAGATAACAAAAAATACTTCTTAACTTTGGTTTTAATTTACAAAAAGTCACATTAATTAACATCAGATAACAAAAAATACTTCTTAACTTTGGTTTTAATTTACAAAAGTCACATTAATCAACATCAGATAACAAAAAATACTTCTTATCTTTGGTTTTAATTTACAAAAAGTCACATTAATCAACATCAGATAACAAAAAATACTTCTTAACTTTGGTTTTAATTTACAAAAAGTCACATTAATCAACGTCAGATTTTTTGTAATTTCCATATTATTACATTAATCAATTTTAGATGAAAAAATTATGTTGTTTTTTTATAAGTATTCAACCTTTTAATCCTTCCGCATTCATTGCAATAGTCGCCGTACATAGTACAATCCTCATGTAACCATTTTGTACACATTATGCATTGAATCCAATCTGCAATTGATTTGGTATTTTTATATTCCTCAAAGCATTCCTTACATTCCGAATCTTTGTGTACATCTGACGCAGATTCATCCGAATTATTTGAGATTTCTTCACTTGTTTCCATGTATTCTAATCGTTTTTTCCTTATAATTTTTGCTGGAACTTTCTTCTGAAACTTTACTTTAGATCTTTGTTTTTTTCTGAGCAGATCAGCTTCATCTGGAGGCTCTAGATCGATGTCTGAATCAGTTTCATTGGATATATCTGAGGTCGTCATTCCATCACTCGAATCTCTTATTTCCTGTCTTTTCTTTGTACTTTTGGTCGGCACTTTTTTTTGAGACTTAACTACAGCTTTTAATACTTTTTTTTGCAGAACGGCTTTAGGTGAGCGACATTTATTTTTGCAGGGTATTCCTGGAGTTGCTTTACCTTTAACTTTAGCTTTCTTGGCTTCGATGTTTTCTTTTGTGTTTAAAATTGCAGCCGATTGTTTTCCCCTCTTATGAAATGGAACCGGAATAATTGGCACAGGCGAACACTCTTGCAAATATTTGCTTGGTGTCTCTTTTTCTGGTTCATCAATATTAAATATGTTATTATTTTGTGAAAGAATTGATGGACTTGAATTAGAAAGTCTCCTATCTGGTGGATCTATATCCCGAGAAAACACGGGTATATTTAGGCAGACATCCAAAGTTTGTACATTGGATGGACCTGGTTCCTGTTCAAGAGCTTTTTCATTTGCATAAACCATGTCCATGTTAATAGGAGTTATGTTAGAAAGGATTGGATCAACGGCCAAATCTTGTTCGTGTTGTGGAGCATCATTTTGAAGTGCATTATCATCTACAGACCTTTGGTTACTCATAGAAATGTCAGATATGGAATAAAAGCTCTCTGGGATGGCACTAGGGTTAAAAGGGTATATACCACAAGCTCTAAATCCCGAAATTGCATTAGAACTTGTGGCCGCTCGGATCCATGCATTCCCAATAAGTTTTCCGGCAACTAGCCGATTAATCTTTCGTTCCTTGTGTGACACTACCCAATTCCTTGTTTCAGCTGTAAAGAATGTTTTGAAAGGTTTGAAGAAGCTGCGGTCTAGTGGTTGCAGGGCTTGAGTGGTGTGACTGGGTAGACAAAATAAAATAATATCATTTTCTTCGGCAGTTTGAAGCATATCTATAGCATTTGTGTGAGAAGAATGACCATCGAGAAGCAAAATAATTTTTCCTTTCGGTTTTTTGGGTACAAGGTGTTCTTTCAGCCACTTGTGAAATAATTCAGCATTAACGTACGCAGATTTTCTGTTCATATAGACTTCTGCTCCGGGTGGAAGTCCATCCTGAAATTCTGGTTTCTTGTTAACTCCTTTAATGATGACCACTGGGGGGAGAAAGTTCCCTACAGCATTACAGCATGCTATTACCGATAGAGTTTCACCCTTTTCACCAGAAGTAATAGAATGAACTACTCTTGCGCCTCTTGTAGCAATAACTTTTCCCGTAGAATTATTTAACTGGACACCTGTCTCATCTACATTATAAATTCTATCCGGTTTATCCAGTAACTCATGCTGTGTCATCACTTCAAGCAGTAGTTCAAACATTTTGTTGACTTCATTTCGATTTAATCCCTGTGCTCTTGCAATCGATAAGCCTTCAGACTGACGAATACTAAGCTCTGTATTACGTTCTAAAAATGATCTTAACCAATGCGGACCAGCCTTTCTAGCCTCCTTATCAAAATATGTTTCTTTACCCAGTTTTTCAGCGAATTCAAATGCCAGTCTTCGTATCATATCTCTGGTTGGAGGAAAACCAGCTTTTTCTAATTTCTGGATGTGGCTCACCAAACGTTTTTCGTTAGCAAAATCAAGAACTGGGTGTTTTCCTACAAACAGAACAATGTTAGGTATAAATGATGATTACATTTCTAAACAACAAATATATATATTATGTACCTATCTATCCTTACTAATAATATACATTTGAAAGTTTGTGCGGATGTATGGTTGTTTGTTACTCTTTCACGGAAACACTACTGAACGGATTTTGATGAAAACGGAAAAAAGCCGCAGGCAATAGCTAGTTTAATATTTGAAACTATTACCTAGCGTCTGTTTCTCAGTATTTTTGTTTGCAAATCTTCTTCTTAATGTTCTCGATGGAATCCCATATCTACGAGATATTTCGTTGATACCAAGAATGCCTTTCGAAACTTCATCTATTGCAGCTATTAATGCCTCTTGCGTCCATTGCGCTCGAGGAGGAGCTCCAATCTTTCTGATATATTTGCGAGGCATTTCTGAAAAGAAAAAATAGGACGATGTCATGTAAACATCAACTTAAACCATAGGGGATAGATGCCCTTAAGGGCATCTATACTCACAAAAATTGAGGCGTCTATCCTTTTCAATAGGGATAGATGCCTTAGTTTTTTAAACAAAATACCGTTAAAAAAATAAAAAAACCTTTTACTGACGGTAATATTCAAATGATATACTTATAAAGAACAATAAAATAATATCACTTACCTTTCAAAACCAAAAGTTACACGAGTTTGTAAAACAATTGAATTCGTAATCCGCGATGTTTGTGAGCGAGCCCGTCGAACTTTCTCCATAAACACACTACACGTCCGATCACAGCGGTGGCCGCTTGCGCACTGGCGGGGTGGGGCGTGTTCTTTGCTTATGAGTATTAACTGCGAGGATAGTACGATTACAAGTCTCAATTTGAATTATGGGGCATCTATCCTCCTAGGGCAACTATCCCACTTTTACCCTAAACAAATAATAATCCGTGTTTCTACCGCGAACACTAACAACACAAGAACATCGGTTTGGCATACTCAAAATGAGTTCATCCAAATCACGCTGTGGAATGGCCGCCCATGTTCGTTGCAACAACAAAAAAAGGTCTTCTTGCGACTGGATACCCTCCATATTCGGCAGAGCTCTTCTCTGTAGCATATCCCATGCATGCTCAATCGGGTTCAAGTCTGGCGACTGAGCAGGCCAGGGCAGGACATTGATGTTAGCTGCGGCGAGAGTCTGTCTTACAACTCTTGCGGTGTGCGGTCGTGCATTATCATGCATTAACTGAAATAAGGGACCGATTTGCACTTGTAGAGGAACGATGACGTCTGATACAATCGTCTCAGCATAAATTTGAGCGTTGAGGTTGCCTCTGATCCAAATCAACTCAGTTCTTCCGCCGATCCAAATACCCGCCCATACCATGATGGTTCCACCACTATAAGGATGGACTTCCTGGCAGGATTTTAATCGCTGTTGGCGTCCAGGGGTTCTCCAGTGTCGTATACGTCTTGTATCCGGTCTCATACCAAAACGAGACTCATCAGAAAAGCACACGAAACGCCATTGTTCTTCTGCCCAATTTCTGTGTTCAAGACCCCATTGATATCGAATCCTACGATTGTGCATTGCTATAGGTGGTACCCGTAGCGGTCTTCGGGAATGAAGGTTCACTTCATGCAAGCGGTTTCTGACTGTTTGGTCGCTAATTAAGTTCCCTGAAGAGTGATGAAGCCTCACGGCTAACATCATGGCGGTTATTGTTGGACCTCTTCGAGTTAAGATTTGAATGTATCGGTCTTGTCTCCGTGTGGTGCAGCGATACCGTCCTCCATGGCGCTCAGCCACGGTACCAGTGCTTCGGTAACGTGTCCAAAGTCGACTGATAACACTCTGACTTGTATTCAGAGCTAAAGCCACAGTACGTTGCCGGGAACCAGCTTCTATCATTCCCACGGCTCTGAGCATTTCTTCCCTGCTTAAATGACGTCGCCGCTCCATAATAACGTTGGTTTTAATCAGTAGTAGGGAAACAGTAGCACTAATAATGTCTTCAATGCGTTGTATGTTTTTATAGGGAAAATATTGACAGCTGATTTTCATCTTTTACTCGAATTTGATTCACAGTTCCTGATTCAAATTATGAAATGCACCAAAAAGGATCCATATAAATTTATAAAATCATAAATTTATTACAAAGCCACATCTCAATCTCAAGAAATCCGCATAAAAATGCTTGATCCCTAGACACTTTTGATGTGTGTATTAGTATAGAAAATTGAATGACAATCGAATGACGTCGTTGTCCTTGCAAAACCGCAAATGATCTTCAGCTAATTTGTCGCAACGTCGTCATTCCGACATCAATGTATTCGATTAGCGTTTATGCTACTTGTTTAGGGGGTTAGGTAGGTATGGAATAGACAAAGAATAAATACAATAGTTAATAGGTACTTCATGCACTACGATACTCACTTCTCAAAACAACACAGTCGTCATCTGTCGCGGACGCGGACCAAAGAACAAATAGAAACACATTTAATTATACACTACACGATCAAATGTATAAATAAACAATAGATAATAGATAAATAAACATCGTAGCTATCTGCTTTCTAGCGGGAGTTGATAAAGGTTCATAAATTATGTCTGTACGCAAAAAATAGGTATCTTCCCTCCTAGCTGCAGCCTATTTGTCTTCGCCTTTCAACTAAATCATCAATAATCTACAATTTGTAAATATGTACGAGTACCTTCAAATACATTAGCAATTCCCGTTAGAAACTCTACCTACCAATTCATAAAACATCATAAAATCATGCACGATGATATCTAATTTAAAATTATCGGCTTAGTGCGAAAAAAAAAATTTTTTTGTAAAGCTTTTAGCTTGTTCTTTTACACATAGGAATTGATAGCGTTAGGCCGTTTGTCCACCGCCATTGTCTCCGGAAAGTCACCGAGAACGAGATAACGGCGCCGAAGTAACAATTGAATTGTGAATGAATTACTATAGCCACGTGCCGCATTATAAACGCATTGGTCCCAATGAGAACGTTCATTTGAAAACGTACTAAACCGATAATGATTGACAGACCTATTCTAATAAGTATAAATAACATGCTGAAACATTTAACGTTGCCGAAACAATACGTCAAAAGATTATATAAGAAGAAATAGATAGACAAGGTACAGAAGTAATGGTCGTTCGCTCACCGAACGTAGGCCTCGCGACAAGTGCTGTGAGAGCCAACGCGATGCTGGCGGGGTTGCCACTGTCTGCGTCAATCACACTCTCCGGAATATCGTTGCTTAGTTGTGGCAGTTCACCTAGATACAGTTCATATGTAATACATGTAAGAACCTAGTTGAAAAGGCTTAGAAAGGCAGTAGGTACACGTATGCATAAGATGAAGGACAAAAAATAATAAACATAACGAAAACATAAAAGGAGAAGGATAGCATACTTAAAGAAGAAAATAAAATCAAAACGAAACGAAATACAAAAAATAATAAGGGACCAAGAATACCATAAAAAGAAAACTGAAAAACAGAAATCAGTAAGAGTAACCAAAAACTGGCCAAGAGCGAGTGGGACTCGCAGACTGAGGGATCCGTACAAACTTATAGATGTGTAAAAAGTTTTATCATCCCGGGAATTTATATGATATATAGTAGGCCACGGTAATGTGCGACCCACATTACAGTACCTAATTTAAAAAATCTTAATTGTCAAATTACTTCATTGAGTAACAAATCTTTTTAGAATTTCGAAAAAACCTGATTCCCAATTAGATCTCACTTCTGTTACGAGTATTAACGAAACCTTTAACCAACTTGACATCATGGGCGCACCCAGAATCAATTGACTAGTGTGTTGGAATGGTCTACTTTCATGATTTTTTCCTGAATCATTTTAAAAGTAATTATATTACACGATACAGTTTACGAAACTTTAAAAAAAAAAATCTAGTTTGCCCCCCAAAAATGGCTCTCAAATTCAAAACTCATTTATTTACGTTATGCCATACTATAACTTATTCTGTGGTAATGCGTCCGTGCTTGTACTAAATTTGGACTTTAACGGTCTAGTAGATTCGTAACAAATTGGCTGTGGGCTATGACAGGCGGACAGACAGAAACACGAGTGATCCTATAACGGTTCCGTTTTTCATTTTGAGCTCAAAATGAAAAACGGAACCCTAAAAAAAAACAAAGGAAATTTTATTAGGATTCTTCCACTGTTATAGTATCTATAAATAAACACACGTTAGAAATACACGCACCTATTTTCCTTCGAGGGGTCTGAGGTCTAGGCAATTCCTCAAACATGGCGCTTGTCCTCGTGCTAGGACTCGCACGCAGACCCAGTAATGCTGCCGCACCCTCTTCTAATCTTGTTGCTATGTCCATTACCTTACGGCCAAAACAGTTACCCTGGAAGGTGGAGTGGTCACAAATAAAATTGTAAGCTGGAGAACAAGTATACCGTCCATGGTTAACGAGGTTGAAGCATCGAGCGGAAGGAGGCGTGCAGGAAGAAATTGACAGCTCCCATCCATAGTTAGGCTAGGCCAACTTAAACCCTGGTCGCCGAAGATATAGCAAGTTCTGGCAGCCTATCCGTGAAGGCGGCGAGTAGATTCACGGCCGATTTTTTAGTGGGGGCAGGTCCCACACTACGTCCAGCGTCTGCCCCGGGTGCTGGAGGTGTGCGTCAGGCATTTTTTACGGCCATAAAAAAAAAAGGCCAACTGGAACCCTTGATCAGCCCTCCATATACAAAAGGAGAAATTTGAAAACGATAAAACGATACTTAATTCCATTACATTATGTACGATGTCCACCAATCGCACGACGCAGGACCGCAGGGCAGCCCATTTCACAATGTGCCAAAGAAGATTCAAACTTCCTTGCTTAGCCATAAGTTTCATATTTGCATGTTACATTCGCGCGTGTGTCGTCCACAGCCGGACAGCTCCTTGCGCACGCGGACGGTGGCGCTCGGACGCGGTCGCGGCCGATCGGCTCCAGATATATGTATATAGATGAAAAACTTATCTGTTTAGTTGAAAAATGTGAATGCCGTTATAAAATTAATTCGCGTCAATACAGTGATAAGTTTAGTAAACAAAATGAAAGGGAAAAAATAAGTAAACAAATGCATGTTAACGGATACGTGCGCACGCGAACGAACGCTGCACTCCTGTGTCGTCCGGTTGGTTGACATCGTACATAAAGATTCAAAAGAAATTAATAAATCCTCGTTCGTCTGTTTATTTTACAATTTACTACCTCGGTACGATGCCCTCTACCGTAGGTGTCCATATTGGCTTTAAATAACGGTGTACTAGTGTACAGTAATATATTTTTTATGGAGAAACTTTGGTAATGGTAGGTCATCATCAGCCTATCGCAGTCCACTGCTGAACATAGGCCTCACCAATTGCACACCACTTTGTTCTATCTTCTCGCATCCAGCTCCTGCCAGCCGTTTTGCGTAGATCATCACTCCACCTGGCCTGAGGGCGTCCTACACTACGTTTGCCGAGACGCGGTCTCCTCTCAAGAACTCGTTTACCCCAACGGTTGTCAATTCTTCGGCTAATATGGCCAGCCCACTGCCACTTTAGCTTGCTAATCCGGTGGGCTAAGTCGATAACTTTGGTTCTCTGCCGAATCACCTCATTTCTGATTTTTGAATGCTAGGTGCATTGCGATTGATTTTTTCTTTTGTAACAGGTATATCTAAAAGGATTTTCTACATGCGATAACATAATTATTTTATCTATTATGTCGATTCTAAAACTAAACAATATTGGTGTTACAGTAAACTTACCAAATAGGGTTCGTAATACTGTTTAAGTCCCCTGGAGAAGTCCCCTATATTACTGTAGGGGTTCCCCAGGATGTTGAGTCCCAGCACCAGCACGTAAAACTGCTGCACCAGCTGCGTCCAGTAGTGGCGAGAAGCCATGTCCACCACGGTCGCGGTTGTGATGGGGGCGTTACGTAACTCCATGTAAGACATCCTGGGAATGTTTTGAAGTCAACTTTAAACTGTGTTGTGAGTTTTTTTTTGTTTCGGTTTTACATTTTTTTGTTGCTACAATAATGTGATATTTTTTATAGTACCTACAGCCTAACAAACGAAGTATTTATAATTTGAATTAGTGTGGCCAAACACAACCAAATTTACGTACCTACCTATATAACCGATTTATTGGAAGCATGAAGCACCGTTTTCAAGACCGATCTATTTTTATTTGTTTCGATTTAATTTTATTGAACCAACTTTACGTTATACTTTATCCATTTTATTGACAGTACCCACTTTAGTAACAGCATTTTAACTAGCGAGTATTTTGTTTTTGTTTACCGTTCCACAACAAACCTTTTTACAAAGCATTCGCTACATGGTGTTTCGATGATACAACACTGTTGTGCTAAGTTTGTAACAACATAAGAAACACAACAATCTGCGATTACACGATAAGTACAGGATTTAAGACCTACAGTGAAAGTAGTTTTATTTACTGGTTTAAAAGTAACTTAATTATGTATGTTAATTAACATACTGTTTTATAGTTGTTCATTTTACCTGCGCAGGCGATATATGCGTTTGGGGTAAGATGTGCTTGTGTGTGTGTGTGTTATCATTTTTTCGAATATGGCTACGGCGATTTCGAAACGGTTTTTTGCGTTGTAAAGTCGTATTCCCGAACATGTTCTTAGGTAAGTTTTAATGTTCTAGACCGCCAGGGGGTGCTACAGTGGTCATGTTTCTACAAAACGGTTATTATTTTTTTCTCGAAGATGGCTTACACGACCGCTAGGGTGCGCTACTGTGATAGTTTTCCTTTTAATTTCATTACATATACTACTACCGTTAACTTTCCCACATCTTCAAAAACAACCCTTTATTTGGGGTGGGGGGGGGGGGGGTCAATTGACTCCGACCACAAAAATTTGCATTAGGCATGGGTTCACGTCGGTAGTATGATGAGTGGGATTAGATTTATCTATAATATGTATGTATTTAGAAATATATAAGTATGTTTATCAGTTGTCTGGTTGCCATAGTACAAGCTCTGCTTAGTTTGGCATCAGATGACGTTGTGTGAGTTGTCCCAAGATATTCTTATTATTATAGTATATATTATTAGTATAGTAGATATTATTGTTATTATTATTAAGTACATAAAGAAATGTTGGAAAATAGAAATTAAAAACATTTTTTTGGAAGCTATACAACCTCCGTTGCCTTATTGCTTACCTGAACAAAACAAATGTTTCATTTCTTTCAATGATTCACCGTTCTCTGAGAGCATTGCACTTTAGAAATCGTTTAAGTAAATATTTCTGTGCATAAATATTTTAATTTTGATAATTTTATTCAACGATTACGTGATTATAATCTAGCCAAATGTAAATTAAAATTACTACGTTACGAAAGTGCAGTACCTACATCTTTTTAAACATACTTATTGACATTAAAGATTGCATCTAGATTTGCATTTTTGAGAACCATATCTACTTACTTCAAAATTTGAATACTAATCTAATTGTATTTAAATAATCTTATTTACAATATTAAATATCACTTACCTAAGAACCACATCCTTCATATCACAAAGCGAAGAACCCCATGAATTGAAAAGATACTCCAAAAGATCACTATTAAACAGCTTCGGTCTATTTTCCTTCTTATTCCCGAATCTAGTCCGACTTGGACTAGTATTCGTCTCTGCCGAATATCCTCTTGAAGACAAACTAAGCACCAACTTAACAGGAGATAAGTGGACGAACTCAAAAAGGACATTCCTTTGGGCATTAATCTGGCTTTTTATGGCAATCATTGGCAATGGCATATGTACAAGTGCTAAATCTGCTCGAAGCCTTACAGCTGGCTTTTCTTCAATCTTCCAATGGTTAAGAATATCAAAGACGTAATTTACAAATCCTCTGTCTAAATTCACGCAGTATTCCTGAACCAACACTTTGAAGAACTTGTATACATCCTGGTTTAAACTTGGCCGATGCTGCTTCAAAGCGACAACTTCTATACATGGTTTCATTCCACGGTTTGATTTCCCATCATTAGGAGTAGGTGCTGGGTACAAAACTGAAGGGAATACAGCCTCATGGAGCTGGTTATCAATCTGTAACCTTTGAAACTTCAAATGGCAGTACGTATAAGTGTCAGACTTCCTTAATTGCAACCAGACACCAGGGTTATAAGTTCTCCGAAGCTCTGAGAAGAATGGTTTCGTCATCTGCATTTTTTCTAAGTCTATATGAATGTATTCTTTGAGCTGGCATTTCTTCTGTTCTGTTTGGTACTTATCTTCAATCCAGGAGGTCAGGTCTGGGGATAGCTGCTTCCATTTATGGCTGACGTTGACTTCCCATCTTGGTAAAGAATCTGTCAAGCTGATGTAAGCCAGTTCTTTGACTCCAACGTTGGTTTGAACGCAAACTGATAAACTCACTCCAGATAGTGACATGTATACTTCGTAATTACTTCTTTCAGAATTAATTCTCATTCTATTCTGGTATGCTAGTCTTTCGTCTTGTGCTAAAGCAAATACTCTTTGGTATCCATCCATGTATGAGATCCAATAGACTATAACTTTGTCTTTTCTCATCTTTTTGGTTTTTGTATGACTTTCTGGGACATCTAAGCTGTCAGAATCGTCACTGCTGGATGAACAAGGTTCTGGAGACTTTGGGGTCAGTCTTTTGAGGGTAGAAGACAGTTTAGATGTAACGCTACTGGTCGCTACTAATGTCGAATGCTTTACTGAATGGAAACTTACTTTTTCTTCACCGTAACTGAAAAAAATAATTGAAATTTAGTAGGTAGAGTATTAAGCTGCATTTTTGGATTTCATTCGTTGAATACAGTACATTTTAGCATACAAATGCTAAAATGACGTTTCCGTATATTTTGTATATAATCTTTACACTTTCCATTTGCAATAACTTCGTGACCTGTGAAAAAAGATATACAGGGTGATTTTTAGTATACTAATAACCTCCTGATCTTAGCTTCTTTAAATTACACCAAATAACTTAAATTATAAAAAAAATACAAATTAACCCTTCAACAACTACCTCACAACCATTTACCACACATCTGAGAGACCCCGGAGTAAAATCGATATTTCTTTGTAAGGTTTTGGGCTTAAAACTTACAATAAACAACAATTTTACTCCAGTAAAATAGTCTGTAGGTGGTTACGGTCATAAATCCAAAAACAAATGGTAGGATATTAAATATTTTCCCAAATTGATATTACTGAGTTATTTAGTGTTATATAAAGAAACCACGAGCTTTATTAGTATATTACGAATCATCCTGTATACAAGTACATATTTTCTGTACGAAGATTACCAAGTAAATACTCTATAATCATATAAATAAATATTATGTAAAACTGTAAAGCGGCGGTGTCCTGCTATGGCGTCATATTCATAGTCATTGTCACTAGGTCATATTCCATAATCACCGACGTCAAATATTTCCTAATGTAGGTTACGTGTGACTAACTATTTTATTCCAGAACCTAATCTTTAAAATTTACCGTTAAGAGCATCTATTTTTTTACAAACCAATACAAAATAAACATTTGATAATACAATTTACAAACAAACAATTGCTGGATCACACTAATGTGTCCATTACGGGCGTTGAATCCGTAACATCATAGTTCAGTTTTTTTTAAAGAGCAATATGGATTGCACATTACTAGCAATCTTCTTAACCCCCCCAGCTCAGCTAAATTGCTTGTGTTAGGAGTGGGTTCACGTCGGTAGTATAATGGGTAGGCTTCGAATCTGCGACGACAATACTTTAACCATTAGCTTCCACTGCGCCGCTTCTAGTAGATAATTTGTTGTAAAGTAGTTAATATTTTAGTGCCATTCACGTCGCAGTCAAAAGGGCAAGAAAACAACAACGATCACGAGACCAACTCACCCATCCTGTCCAAACTCAGCCACGAAACCCTTGCCTTTATTATTATAGATATTCCACATCAGCTTTCTCTCCTTAGCGGGGTCATCCCAGGTATAAAGCATTGACTGATAAGGACTTAATAACGCCACTTGACCGGAGTCCACTTGGTGGAGTTTCAGAAATAGGTCATCGCATAGATTGTCGATGCGAACTGGACAGTCTCCAGGTGTGTATGGCTTGAATGTGATTGTGAATGGACGGTCTGTACCTCCTGTTACTTCCACGCAGATTGCAGACTGAAAAGTAATAAATAGAACAAATGCAACGGGGTAATAGACATAGTGGAGATAGATGGATAAAACAGTGTTAAAGATTCGATCCTCGTACGAGACAACAATCTGTGTCATTCACGCTATTCACAGTTTCAAATATGGGTGTTTACTTTGTGTAGTAGTCCCCTAGAACACAGTAATTATTTATTTACTTTGGTTTGTTTAAAGTGGCTTAAATATGTCGTAACCAAAATAATCAGAGAAAATAATTGACAATAAAATTTCTTTGCTATGTTATAGAGATCGGTGAACAAACCAACTTTCTAATATAAAACCGCAAATTAAATTACTTTAGAGAGATACGATGACTGCGTACTTAGGCTATGAGCTCACAGATATAAACAAATCTCGCAAGCTGGCTTCCGCATAATCTTAAACCAAAATAATACGTAGGTACGGTAATTAATTGTAACTTTTCAAAATAAACATAAATTTTCTTAGCTTTTTACCTACATGCCATGATTGCACAATAATAAGTATAAACCTACATGTTTGTATCAGATTATCTCATACGTCCTTCAAAAATTAAAAACAAGTAAAACATATTTTTATGTCGTGAGATAAAAACGATTACGACTACCAATAACGAGATATAAAAACATTTATTTTGTACAATAAATATTGAAAACATACTAACACATAATATCTCATTACCATATACAAAACATGAAAGCTGTGATGTAATACTTACATCACAGAAGGCTTGCGCGGACGCAGCTGCGGCGCCAGCACTAACTCAATTAACACTACTTTCATCTCGAGTTTTATAAGACCGACGGTCTTACTTTTCCCCAGTTTTCAGCCGTACAGTGAAACGACACTATGTTTAAGAAAATTGTGATATTTTTGACGCTCGTAGTGATTTGTGTTAGTTCTGAGTGTGAAAAAGAAAGTCAATTGGGACAGCACACAAGAGTGAAGAGAGGGAAATATTATTCAAACCCACCGATAAGATTTTACAATCGTCCGCCTCCAATATTTCCTGTGAAAGGCCCGTTTTCCTACACTCCACCACCGTTTATGGCTGACGACGAATCTCCATACCCGGGGAACAGACCATACAAGGTTAGTAAAAGACCTTCTCCACCTAAAAACGATGGTCTAGGCGACGAAGACATAGCTAATCTAGTCAAATACATGTCAAAGCAAGATTTAGACAAGATATTGGAGTTTGCTCAAAGCAAAGATCAGAATTACAACAAATATAAAGACGTTTACAGTTCCAATGAATTCATCCAACCACACAAACAAGAAAACAAGTATTATAACAAAGGGAACTATCAAATGAAATATGAAGAACCGGCGCTTTTTAAAGACGAATCGAAATTTGGGAACTTTGTGACTGAACCAAGTTTTGTAAGCTTTTTCAACGCGCATGAGTCTTCAAAAGCAATTCGAGTAAACACTGAAGATAGGCCTAGTCAAATAGATCTCTTAGATTCTGGCAATAGTTCGCCAAACGAATGGATAGCTAACGCAATTGAAAGTTTTTCTGCCAGCCAACGGCCAGTACATTCTGAATCGCCTGTTAATTTTCAACTTCCAAATAATAAAAAAAACGAAGGAACCTATGTAAAAGTATTCGCTGCTCAAGAGCCTTTGAAAACACAAGCTCAATTTGGTGGCAATGATAATAATCAAGCGTATGGAAACTTTCAAGGGCCGGATTCTCATGTTTTGAATAACATTCAAGTCACTCAAACCAATGAAGAAGACAAGTTACCACCACCACTCAACATGAGAGATGACTTTGTAATTTCATACACAAATAAAGTACCAAAAGTTGTGAAGGCAGACTCCTATAATATAGAGAATTTTGGCGATCTACCACTAATGGAGTATAATTCCAAGCTGCATGATGTCAGTTCGTACCATGTGCCGCACTATACTGTAAGTATTCGAACTGTAATTGAGTACGACTCCCGGTTACCCCCTTCCTAATCCAAAATACGGCCTATCTGTGTGCTACATTTCATCCAAATATATTCAGTCAAGCACATAAAAAATTTAACATACCTCGATATGAATGAAATTTTATAATACACCAAATAAGTAAATTGCAAAACCTAAATTTATTTGAAGTCGACACAAAGTGAGTTTAAAAGAATTAACCTAAACTGTCTATTTCTTTAGGTAACTCAACCGAAACCATCGAAACCTACACCAGCGATTTCCTTCCCATCATCGTCATCATCATCAGCTCTTCTGAAGCCATCACCAGGGTCTGCAGATATCAAGGAACCTGTGTACGAGGCTGCGCCATCTAAATCTGCTGCTGCAGAACAGAGTGATGCTCATCTCAAAGCTACCAACATCTGGTCTTATAAATCTAAGGGAGCTGCTTACACCCTACATGATGATGGAAGCCTAAGTCCTGAAAGACATAGACCCAATAGGGGTTAATATGGAGCTTTAACTATAAGATGTAGTTTGTATTATTTATTTTGTAAGAATAGTACTGAGTTTTGTTTATGTTGTTTATTGTGTTGTTTTTTTTTTAATCCTGATGAAAAAAGAGATGTTTTGAAATTTAAAGTCTACTTGCCACCATACATAGGTATCTAAGTCTAAACGAGCCGTTTTTTAATTGCGGTGTGTTTGATGATTCAATTATAGGTTTTACTTTTAAAATCTTAACAAAGAATGTTGTAGACCTATATGACCTAGATCTGTAGGCTATAGGTAGGTAGAATATATAATAAGCCTTCAAACATTGGAATTTGTTCAAATTGTTAACATTCTTAAATGTTTTAAGGCTTATAACTTTTAAAATATTAATTTATTTTAAATTATGGCTGTCTACAGACCTAGTTTATGATAAAACGAATTGATATTAATTTTAAGCTTTAAATTACGACTTTAAACAGAGGAGTAATCACTTATGCGCGTTTGTATGGTAGAATCGGACGCCCTTATGGTAAAAAAAAACAGTTATGTTAGTTATAGTGTTCGATTTCTGTCTAAGATATTATTTAACTAAACATCTGTTAAAATATGTTTAAAAGTAAACTTTTTGCTTTAGCCCCGTGGATCGGATTGCGAAAAAAAGTAGCCTATAAAGTTTCTCAAGCTACTACATATTATTTTCGAATTTCATCTAAACCAGCCCAGTAACTTCGGAGATCGCGTTATAATAATTTTACAGAGCATGTCCTTTTTCAAGTTAATATAATTAATTTAGGATAGGTACTCACCCCTTTATCCATCCTGAGTACAGTAAAATGATTCTTCGTAATAGGAAAATGCTGAGACACAACAGTGGAGTCCCTGTACTTGCAATGCATCGACATGGAGTCAGTCTGCGGCCAGAACGGCGTACATTGCTGCGGAGAGAGGTCGTTCCACAGGTCGGCTGCTTCGTTCTCTTCCATGAAACGCAAGTGGCGTTTGGTGTCGTTATACACCAGGAAATATGGTAGGAGGGTCACAATTTTGGTCAGTTGAGGGCATAGTTCTGATAGTGTTACCTGTAGACGATAGATAAAAATAAAATCAAAGATTTTGAGCTATTGGTTTGGCATATTTAGTGTTGAAAATAATTGTCATATTAAGGAAGAAGCAAACGACAACCATGTCAAAAGCTATATTATCCAACTGCTACTTAGGATATAGAGCGCATCAATAATAAAAAGTAATTAAAAAAATGATAAACAGCCTTTGAAAGTTAACTAATTAACCTACATTTATTTTGAAATTTTGAAGTTAGTTTTTTTTTTTTCAATTCAGTATTAATTTTAAGTTTTTACGTAAAGTAAAATATTTCTTATGCCTTTGTACGTACTATTTGACCAAGGTTTTGACATATTTTTTCTTTATAATTACCGTTTACTGATTTTGATAAAACTTGCACTGTTCTCTAAGTTGAAATAAATATAAATAAACTAGCTGACCCGCGCAACTTCGTCTGCGTAAATTTTCCCTATTTTCTTCTTCCTTTTTTTTTTACAACATTTTTCATTGCTGCTCCGCTCCTATTGGTCGTAGCGTGATGTTATAACCTATATAAATGGGCTATCCAACAATAAAATATATTTTCAATGCGGCCCAGTAGTTCCTGAGATTATCCCGTTCAAACAAACAAACAAACTCAGGGGGATGAAAAATAGATGTTGGCCGATTCACATAAATACCGGATAAGCACAAAAAATTTCATCAAAATCGGTCAAGCCGTTTCGGAGGAGTATGGCAACGAAAACTGTGACACGAGAATTTTATATATTAGATAAACAAAGAATGGTCACAGCGCGATCTCTAGTTTCGGAGTAATGACTGGACAAACATACAAACATTTTTTTAAATTTCATAAATCGGTTTAGAAGCTCTAATCGATCATCATATGTGAAAATCACGCAATCCTAATAATATTACATACCCACGTATCGAAAACATAACTTATTTTTTTCAAGTCTGTTAAAAAAATTATATACATTCGTATATTTATATATACATCTTACGGTATAAGGTTGTCTGCTTGGTATTGAAATAATTTTGGCAAATATCGTATTTTGTTATCTATTGACTGAGTATGGATATATTTTAGGCACCTGTCCCACCACCGACGATGAGCGAGAAGCGATTCATCGCTCAATACGTAAAGTAGATGTATTTTGTAGATCCCGTCCGTGTAAACAAAAAAGATGTAATATAGAGCGAGTAAAAATTGAAATGTAAAAATTACAAAAGTTTGAAAACAGTGTTAGTGTAAGAGTATTTATGACTATTGAATCGTAACGTAACGTCATTATTATATTAATTTAGATGGTTTTTAAGTAAAGTATGAACACTGTTAGGATACGAGCTTGTTAAATAAAAGAAGTATATTTATGACATAAGATGAAGGTGAATCTAATATTCCCGGCATTTTGAGATGAAGTGGTATGTTCACTTTATGCCACGGTTAACGAATCCCACTGAACGGCACTACTTACGATACATGAAATACGTGTAATTGTAAGGTGTAGTGTACACCTACAATCAATATTTAACTGAAAACCAAAAAAAATAGCGGAATATGGTTGCCTGTTCATTGAGACTGCGAAACGGAGAAACGGAAAAATATTAGTTACTAGCTGAGCCGCGCAACTTCGTCCGCGTCAATTTTCCCCGCTTTTTGAAACATTTTTCATCGCTGCTCTGTTCCTATCGGTCATAGCCTGATGTTTTTACCGAACATATAGCCTATAGCCTTCCTCGATAAATGGGCTATCCAGCAGAAAAATAATTTCTCAATTTGACCCAGTAGTTCCTGAGATTATCACGTTCAAACAAAAAAACTCTTCAGATTTATAATATTAATACAGTTTTCATCGCTCAGTGGACTGTCCTATTGGTCATTATTTCTCCGTTTTTTTCAATACCTAGGCCATGTAAAGAGGGAAGTAGGTATACTGACATTAAGCAAGAGCCTATAGTTAGTCCTCCTCTCGGTGTGCGGGCACACGACGAGGCCGGGCGCGGCGGCGGCCAGGCGCGCGGCGCGCGACCACGCCGAGTGGTGCGCGCGCACGCGCACGCGCGACACGCGCCGCCGCGCGCGCGCGCACGGGCTCCACAGCAGCGGCTCGTCCGTCACCTCGTACCACGCGTCGGCCTGGGTGCCCTGGGTACATCGACATCTCATGTCACAACAACATTTCTACAAACACAATAAATGCAGTTTTGATCGCTTCTGGCCCCGGTTTGGCTATGGAAGTCTCGGGTTCGATTCCTGAGTCTGGATTTCAAATTTTTCTGTCTTTCAAATATGCATTTATTGTGTTTGTAAAGTTATTGGCAAGAAATGCCTATAAAGATTGCTTCAACATTTCTACAATTATACATTATTTTATAAATGTACCTGCGTCTTACTAGAAAATTGTGGGTAGAGATGACGACAGTGAGGATAAACTCACAAATCATACACTATACACATATACTGGTATGCGAACACAATGTAGATATTACAAAACTATGCCACGAGGAAAGTACCTTAAATATTGTAGATAGAACATTTTACTGAAAGAAGACTTTATTTTAATTGTAAAAAAAATGCTAATTGCATTCAAAGTTTTTTAAGTAATCGCCTGTCTGAACAGGGAATCGAACGCGCAAAATATGAAAAAAGAAACACTCTGTATTTTTACAATATCAATCATTAGGATTATTTAATACAAGCTTGTCTCTGCCCGCGTAGTTATCGGTTATCTCGTTAAAAACTATCCTTTGTCCTTCCCCGGGACTCAAACTATCTCCATACCAAATTTTAACTAAATCGGTTTAGCTGTTTGAGCGTGAAAGCGTAACAAACAGACAGACAAAGATTTAAATAACAAAGTATCTTAAATGGAAGGTAAATCATAAAATTTAACATTTATGTTAAAATAATTACATCGAACTGTAATTTACAACAAATTTAACTTACTTAACGAATGCTCTAAGCATGTCCTATGCTGTAATACGCAAATTGACACACTTATGATATCACTATTTGTCGATTTAGTTATTAATATTTGGGTTTTAGTTCAATTTGTAACTTGGAATCATCATAAATAGAAGCAGAAACACTGTCAAAATGCAATAGTTGGGTTTAGCGTCGTGATTAACCGTACATGTTGCATTGTATTAAATGTTAAATTTAATTGCTTTCCCTTTATTTAAAATACTATGTGTATGTTATAAATATATAGTTATAGATTTTTTTTTATTACCATCCAACACATATTTACAAATATTTTCTTACTTTAAACTAATAATTACTTACATCGTATTGTGGCAAAAGGAACGAGCTCAGCAAATGCTGTTATATGCGAGATTGAAAACTGTGTCTATCTGTCTGTCTGGTACATTACCTTCATCTGCAGCGGCAGGCCAGTCTTGTTGATGAGCCAGTGCTGCGCGTGCAGGAACAGCTCCCAGCAGTCGTTCCTCTGTACCGTCACACACACCAGCACCTGCTTGTTGCCTCCCTCCGTCTCGCAAGAACTGCTCATTGTTACATTCTTCTCTGTTATATCTAAGTCGTAAATAAAGAATTAAACCATAGCGTCTAAAGTACAGATTGGAGAATCCCATCTATGCAATCCTATTCAAGTCGAATAGAGATCTGACATGAGGCAAGACTACAAGACCACAGAAATAAGTACTCAAACGTCTCTAGGTTTTATGATGCCGCGCTGTTAATCCCGCTACTCAAGATGCTAACTATCATTTAAGTGTTCGAGAGGTAACATACGAAAAAATGAGGCCAGCCAAGTGAATCACACGAAGTGGTGTCCCGTGTGGAAATCGAACCCACAACCTCTTGCGTAGCAGTCGGATACACTCCTACCGCGCCACAGAGGCAGTCAAAGTTAAAGATCGTACGTATCTAATAAAGACTAAACAGATACCTATTATAGACGAAGCCATAGTGATTGTATAATTCCCTTTATCAGAAACAAAAGCAGTAAATAATAAAAATACATCGTTGTAGGTTTTACATAAAATTGAATTCTGTTCAAATAATCCAAAAATATCTAAAAACAACTTACCCTGTGACAAAGTAAAGCTTCCGGTCCACGGCATCCCCATATATTGCATATCAATCGTAATCCTGTGCGGTTGTGTGAGTTGCAACGTGTATGTGTGCGTGCGCTCCCCGGCCTCTATGCGCATGCGCCATGATGCCAACTCGCATGACACTTCCGTCGCGTACGGCAAACGGTTGTAAATGGCCAAGGGGGGGACAACTCGGATAAGGTAGTTTGGAATTGAACGAGTTATTTTAGGGGATTGTATACCTGTCAACAAATAAACATTTCAACTTTGAAGAGAGGTATAGGAAATCCATCTAAAAGAGCAGCTATACTGAGTAAGTGTTTCTGCAAGTAAGTAACGACAGAAGGAAAAAATAAACTCATCAAAGGAAAAACGGCAACTGTTTTCCGCTTATCCGTATAATAAAACGGGAGTCATCGATACTACTATGACTTTCATAAACTACTACAAAAATTACTAAGTCTACTAGTATCATGTTATCATTTAATTCTGTCTTGAACTGCAACTTACCCTCAACTGGTAATATCCTCATTGCGAATATCCGTTTGTCATCATCAGCCTTAGCAGGACAGATCATATCCCGAGGTGTTCCCACATCATTAGCTAGTTCCATCCACCAGATACCCTGAGTGGCTGTCTGGTAACTTCTGATCAACGAATCACATAACAATCATAATTAGATACTGCTTCATTAAACATATATCGTGATTCAAATAACACATAAAACTCATAAAAGTATTGTAATTAAACTTCATTTGACACTGCTAATGTCAGTTGGAGTATAGGTCCTAAAAAATACCCTGTGGTACTCCAAAAATTAACGAAAATGTATTTAATTTTATTAATTAAAATGGACTAAAATGTACTTTTGAAATGTATTAAAGACTGAAAAAGCATAATTTAGATAGATTTTATCAGCTGTGCCCGTGACATCGCTCGCGTGAAGTTACAGTGCTGCTCCTGCAGTGTTACTCCCTACATCATCAGTTATATGACAGCAAAAGTCCCGTCAAAATCGGTCTAGCCGTTTTGGATATTAGCCGGAACAAACAGACAGACAGACAAACAAAAATCTTAAAAATTGTGTTTTATTACCAATATCTCCTTTAATATGCGTTTAGTAAACAACTGTTATTTTTACACTCCAATTGTATTTATTTGTAGAGTATGTCTAATGGTTAATACAGTCAAACGCCATCGACCAGTCAAAAATGAATCAAAATAAATTAAATACGTTTGATACGTATTAAAATGAATAATTGAATACTTACTCGAAATTAGAAGGTAGTAGGAAAAGTTTGCAATGATACGCTATATACAAAGGTACGTTATAAGTCTCTTGTGGTGCGATTACAGCTAAACGCATTTTGTCATCGAATGGATTTGTTAGTGAGCCTATGAGCTCTGCTCCTATGGCTTGTAGATCGGTCTTCTTATAGAATAGTTCTAAAGCGTAAGAAGTTTCGTTGCGGACCTACAACATAGAAAAAGGTTATGAGTTCTTTTAAATAAAATACTTAATTATAATTTAAACAATACAAAATTGACCTAAATTATAATTTAACAATACCTTCACCGAAAGAAACAAGTTAAATTATTACAAAACATATACCCCCGACTGCTTATAACTAATAACTGAAATATTTTGGGCCATTAAAACCGCCATTTTATTTTGTTCTAATTTTGACAACTGAGATGAATTTAACGATACCTCTCAAGCTAAAATCTGTCAAGCCTCTAGGCTCTAGAGCATGCCAAGGGAATATATATACATACATACATACAAACATACATATGAATCTGAATTGTAGAAGACAATGTAGGAAATCACATTGTCTTAGAAAGGAGTTTGTGTCCCTACAGTACAAAATTATCATCAACAAACCATGATTAAAGTCGCTTAGTCTAGAGTTCTTTGTTTGTATCGTCTAATTTGTGTAAGGGAATATAATGAATATAAAATCATATTTCGTAATTTGACTATCTAGATTTTATTTTTTTATTTCTATTGTTCAGAAAAGCTCTGCTTTGCATTTACCTGTAACGGAGATCTTACAACAATCTTCTTGTTGTTATATTTTGAGGTTCTTTCAACGACAATGTAATAGCGTGTAGAGTTCTTGCTTGGGTGAAGTACATGCATTTTTGATATGCTACGTTGTGGACATAATATCTGAAAGGAAAATAAATGTATCGGTAATATAGCACAAACGCAAAGATTACTTTATCAAAATAATGATTATGCGAAATAGCTTTATCTGTCAAAAATAAACTGTCCTTGAGTTTATATTTGACATAATAATCACAGAATATGACATAAATCCTAGTTAATTTGATAAATGCAAAAGTACTTAAATTTGTTTTGTTTAATATTGAAATAATAGCTACCACTAGTAAGCTTGTGATAGATCCGGATAAGGAAGCATTAGACTTACAGTGAGTTGATCCAAGTCATGCAGCCTGAGAGTGAGAGTCATGTCAGTGATGGCAGTGCGCAGTGCGGGCGGCAGTGCGGGGGGCGCCGGGGACCACGCGCACGCGGGGCCCGAGCATGACACTCCACCGGAGAAACCACCCTCGAAACTGGACAATACAACATCCATTAGAACTGTGATAAATGTAATCAAATGGAAAATTAGGGTAAATCTAAATGATCATACGCCGAATAACTAAGTACTTAAAAACATTTAGTGGCAGTGCCGAATCTAACATGCTTACGACTGGAGGGAGGGGGGTTACATTAAGTTTCGCGCGACACCGGCCAAGTGTGACGCACGATGTAGGGGCGGGTGCCCCAAAAATCGTTTGGGGGGGGGGGGGGGAGGCAAATGAGCAAATTAAAAAAAATCAGTACACAAAACAACTGTATGGCGGAAGCACGTGTCTCCGTGCCCCACGATCTACCTATACTCGCACACTGTGAGATATATATTTTTACCCATCCCTATTATTTCTCGAGTCTATCTGTATCTATCACGTAAAATAGATATAATATACATTACAAAAGACAACTTCCGCAGTAAGGTACAAGCCCATTGTCGCGGGGGACTTAACAAACATTCATTTACGGACACAAAGTACACCTGGACTCGGAACAATAATTTGTGAATTACACAAAGTTGTGTCCACTGTGGGAATCGAACCCACGACCTCTTGCGCAGCACCGAAGCAGTTAGAAAGTGCAAACGGGACAGAATCCTATTCAGTGTAAGTTCCTACTCATGATAAGGACTTACCAATCCCATTCGTCGCTAACATCAGTCATTTCTGGTTTTGGTTTAGGCATTGGTTCATCTAACAGATCACCTGATGAAGTGTCACACCCTGCAACAAATTAAGAGATTACATCTTCTGATATTTTAGCAATCCCGGGGAACTCTATATCGCCTCGAATGTTTTTTTTGTGAATCAGGTTCATTTGTATTCTCAAACCATCTAGAGACCCATTCAAATTTATACACAATTTTTTATCTAAATCAGTCTAGGCGTTTAGGAGGAGTGAACCGACAAACACACGAATAGAAGAATTTTAAGTACATATGAAGATAATGGTCTTATAATGTTCTTTGTTCATTACATTTCTTCTATATCTGTTTAGGTCTTCTTGCATCATGAAACTTTTTACAGTAATAGCGATATCCAAACTTTATATTATAAATAGGAAGGATTTGATTTTATTTCTTTGTTACGATTTAACTCAAAAAATACTCGACTGATTTAAAAAAATCTTTTACTATTAGATACATTATCGGGGAGTAATATATGCTATATTTTATTATCAAAAAAATTAGAGTATCTTACGAAAATTACAATAATGTAACTCAAGCTATACAAATTACGTTTATAAAGTAATTAATTAAGAGATACGTCAAAATAATGTACTACATATTAATGGTACACATTATTACTCATTAAAAATCCGCGAGGCTATATGTCTAACTTTTGTAGTTAAGTCACAATAACCACTTTTTGTTCAAATTTGTCCACAGAAATACGAGTAGAATCAAAAGATGATGATATTCGTATCACGTTAATCCATAACTAGTTAAATAGTTTCATGATTTAGGTTGACTATTCAAATGTAAATTCATTTTTAAATTATGCAAATTGGACCTTTTGTATAGAAGGATAATACGGTTTAAAAATGGTAAAAGTAAGAAAAAATGCCTCGGTGCGAGCAAACTGCTTTGTTTACCATTCATTTATTTTTGCTCATAATAGATTAAATAAACTTTTTTCATTTATCAGTACTTGACAGTAGTTGGAGCAAAGGGCTTTAATTCCTAATGCTCCACCCAGGTGGAACACCAGGTTGAGCACGAGGAAGTACCCCTCTACGTTCAGTTTTTCAATTACCTGCACATTCAATTTATTGTAAAAAAAGTTTAAGTATTTTAAGTCTGAAAAATGGATCAAAAAAATCTTACAAATCAAAACCCTAAAAACGCAAGCTATACTTGATGCTGAGGTAGTTAGTAGAATCCCTGCGGGAGGGGGATCACTTCATGATAATTCGCATCATAGCAATATGTCCCGCCTATTTACCTGAGAGATCGAATAAATCACCCTCAAGAGGGACGAGGGCACGAGCATAAAATCCACGAGTTAGGTTTGTTTGAAAATCTTATAGAAGAATTACATCCTTGAGAAGTCGGAGCGGGCAGGTACTATTGGTTTGTGAACGTTTTCCTTATTCCTAACTCCTCCGTGTAATTAATAAAACAAGATTTAAAAAGCTGAGTTGTTACCTGGAGTGCTAGGCCGGCTTGTATCAACATCGTAATCAGCTATGGCTATGATTCTTTCATTACCAGCTAAATCTGTCTCCGCTTTGGTCTTCAAATGTACTGTTGAGCCAGGACCTAAAGAAAAAAAATCTTTGTAACCAAGCGTTTTTTTTTTTTGACTATTTATACACCACTGGCCATGGACTAGTTATTATACCCATCTTTGTCATGCCCTCGAAAAAAGGCATGTTTCATATTCTGCGCAACTAGGGCTTCCAATCCTGGTATTGCAGAATCCCGCGGAATTTACGGGACTGCGGAGTAACACAGTTTAGATTCCCACTCAAGATTGAGATGATATTCTGGTTGACTGGTAAAAAAATAATTCCGCCATTGTAACAAATTTTGTGTGCAATAAGTTTAAATAAATAAATGTTGTTAGGTTAATCACCTATATCATTAACAAGCAGTAGCCCACTCTCCCCAGTGACTATAGCAGTGACCACAGCAGTTCTGTCAGTGCAGGCTGCAGCCAGATCCAGCAGACTCCTGGCTCCAGCTGGAGTCACGGTCACGTTCAGCATGTCACGAGCTTCTACTGTGATGTAGGTGCAGGTCTTGTCCACGTAACTCTCGGTGTCTAGCCCTGAGTCTACGCTGTCTTCGCGAACTGGGTCCTAGGATAAAAAAGTGCACTTTAAAAAGCCCCAGATGCATAAAATAAAATCAAACATTCAATTTCAAAATCACACAAGAAGGATTCAAATTACAACGTTCTGTTTACGTTAGGGATTAAATAAGGATCAGCAAAACCATTTCTATAAAGGAATGATATTAGAGATTAAATTACAAATGTGTTCAGGCAGAGTTTAACGTACCTATTGATATTAATAACGATAATAGTATCACCACATACCACACAATCAATCGGTTTTCGATCGATTTCAAACGAGTTTATCATCAATCTCTCTCTCTCTGTCATTTCTATCAATGGTAGCGATTCGTACTAGTTAAGCATATCAATTTAGGATCGATTAAAAGGATCAAGTATGAGTAACATCTTATTATTTAGGCGATTGGCACTCTGCCCCGAATCACGTAGCGTGGGAATGCGTGTTCTTTACGTTACTTGTAAGTAGGTACAGTCAGCTACTTAAGTCGCTTAACATTTGAAAATGTTCAAAACATCTCAGCACAATTATGTCATACCGCATATTCACGTAAAGTTAGATAAGGACAAAATAGCTGCCCTAAAATCAAGTTAAAGGTTAAATCATCATGGATAGTCACAATATTTTTGGAGTTATGATGGTTTAAATATTCGGAAATGTTAAGCGACTTATGTAGCTGACTGTACATCGATTTATATAGACAACTCGAATAGTGCCACACACAGAAAACGCATTCTTGTGCGGTGTAGCAGATCACGCGCCTACGTACAGAGAAACATTCGCGCGTTTTATTGTTATTCTGATAGAGAGAGATAGGTCTGCATTCCCGCAACCACGCAGGTGTCCGAGAGTTGCTGTTTTGAGTAGTTGAAAACTAGCTAATTGTCACAAACCTGCAAAGTCACAGTCTTATGCTCCGTCTCCTTCTTCCCTTTGACTTCTCCATCAGTAAAAGTGACAGCTTTCTCATTATCTTCACGATCACTACAAACTTCACCCTCACTATGTTCTGGAGCTGAAGAATCTTCATCGTTACTTGCTTCTTCAGCACTTGAGTCACTGGAATTTACGAAGGTAATAATGACTCTTGTTTTTCATCATGGATTAATTTTATTTCTATCTGACTGTAAGAAAGAGTAGAAAATACATAATATCATGCAGTTCGAGATATGATTCCTTATGATTCTAATCAAGTGTCTCCGTCTTCATTTCTTTGTCTTCCATTTTTAGTTATACTGACTCTAAAACTTAAAAATATTTGTAGCTCTACTACTATAATCAACCCTTATGAGTCGTTGCGTCACTGCCCACCAAAAAATGTTTGTCGGGGTCACCTCTTTAGAGTTTATATATGTATTCAGTCACTGAGGTATGTATTCGGGGTTGCTATGCAGATATACATAATAGTCCGAAATAAGACATACGGTATATTAACCAATCACCCATAGGATAGTAGGGCACGAGCTCTACGCAACAACTGACTTAAAGGGCCGTGTTAAGCGACGCCGGGTGATGAAGACTTTCGTTACACAGAAAAACGCGTCAGCAATACCACTACAATATTATGTATTTTCCTATTTTTTGTGCAGAAGGGATTTTTTTTTTTTTAATTATATTTGTAAGTTTTAATTGTTGTGGTCTAAGATCCAGTCTAAGAAATATATACCATCATCTGTTATATGATCCTAACAAAAATTATAAGATATATATTGCCTAGATTGATAAATCGCAAATGGGTTGCTCTAAATCACGTGCTGATGTTGTGAACTGGCATTAATAATATACACACACGTCAGTTATTTAATTCCTTATTTTACAGTATTAACTGTTAAATGCAAGTCGAGCTCGCTCACCAAAGGTGTTACAAACTTGTTTTTTCTTATGATATAAATACAATTTAATGGTTTTCAGATTTTTTCCTTTATTTGTGTTGCTTTTTAGACAATTTCCTGATTCTAGATCATCAGAAAATATCCTTTAGGTTTGAATGTACTCGTACCTTATTAGCGTTTACCTTATTACATGATTTAGATAGGCAGCCCGTTTGCAATTTATCAATTCAATTTATTTATCATATAATCTTTGTTAGGATCAAATAACAGATGAGGGTATATATTTCTTAGACCAGATCTCGTACTATTGCCGTAAATTCCACAATAGTACGCGATCCGGTCTAAGAAATATATATTTCGTACTATTGTGAGATGTAGCTACTGAAACGTTGACAGATATTGCAAAAATAAAAAAAAAATCATTTGATACCATTGCATTTCTGTCTTTTCAGACAGAGGAACAACGAAGAGATCCAATTACGATACAGACAAAGAAAAATCGAGACAACTAGTCAAGACTTTTGCATTTGTTAAGCAGAATATATTGTAAGTACTAGCTGTCCCGCGCAACTTCGTCTGCGTAATTTTTTACCGTTTTTGCAACATTTCTCATTGCTGCTTCGCTCCTATTGGTTGTAGCGTGTTATATAGCCTATAGCCTACCTCGATAAATGAGCTATCCAACAATGAGAGATTTATTCAATTCGGATCAGTAGTCCCCGCGGATCAGTAGTACCGCGTTCAAACAAACTCTTCAGCTTTATAATATTAGTATAGACTAATGATTGTAACATTGCTAATCATGTTTGTCTTATTTTCATAGTTCAGCTATTATGTCCGCATAAAGTTATGTCTTTCACACAATTTCTCGTGAAAAAAAATCATCGTTAATACTTCTCAAGTTAGAGTATAAACCACTTACTCAGTAAACAAATGCCCAATAGCCGTTGCCAGTTTATCCATAAGTCCATTCTCATTCTCCGAATCAGAATCATCAGCATCCAACAACCCTAAGAAAGACATATGTCCTGCACTGAAATCCACATTATAATGCTTGCTCTCTCTACCATTAGGATTCTTTATGAACGTCATTTCATTATCTGTGTCGCATTCATCAGCCGAAGTTTCGGATTCAAACCCGTTTTTCTTTTTGGATTTCTTGGATTGATCTGACGCGATGGAGGAGTCGCCTTCAGTTTCGTGTTGGCTCGTAGAGTCGAGGCGTGATGACATTGGGTAGGCTTTTGACTGGAAATAGAGATTGCTTGATGAATGTACCTCAATAGGTAATTAATAATGATCTCTTAACCAATATCAGTCACGGCGGTAAATCTTTTGAAAGATTAGTATACAATTGTGTTTATGTGTTAGCGCTGACATCATCAGGTCATGTCGTATTTCCTTACCATGGGATTAAAAAAGTAAGGGTGTAGAGAGTGCACTTGTGTTTGCATCTCTTGTGTAGTCGGCTAGTCTCTGATGAGATTGGCCGCCGTAACCGACATCGGTTGAAGGAACATGAGACACATATTTTCAAAATTTAGATTTCTGTACAGCAGTAGCGGGTCCAGGATGTTCATTTGGGAAGGAGGGGAGGTAAAGCCCACGTAGGACGGTTTTGGGAGGAAGGGGGAGGGGGAGGGGGGGACAGGGACTTCTTATATTATATTACATAGATGAGAAGACTCAGATACGTTTAGGGAAGTTATTTAAATACAAGTATCTAACCTGAAACAGGGTAGCATTGATCTCCCAAGGTCTATAAATGTTCTCATCCTGGACCACAGGCTCAATAAGAGGTTCCCAGGTGTCCATCTTCTCGTTATAACATGATGCTAGGATGCTGAGGGATGCTGTTCCATGGAGTTGTTGGGACCAGTCGTACAACGACAGTTCTGTCTTCATCTATGAGTAGGAAAAAATATACATCATACAATTGAAGTTTATGCTTATGTAAGGTCAAATGCCAGTAAACAACGGTTGACTGAAAAAAAATGAAGGTTTTTCATTGACATTGCTGACTATAGCACATATAAAATCGGATGAAGCTAATCTTTTAAGGATTAATGAGAAAGCAAACAGGTAAGTAACCACTAATCCTACTGATGAATGATAATCACCACAACGTACCTTACACATGAGCACTGGCACCCTGACAGTGTGCTCCATCTCAAACATGACCCTGACAATCGGCACCGTCATATGGAAGCTCTCCGCAGCGCGCACTGAGGGGTACTTGGGCTGCACGTAGCTGTCCTCAGGGTTCAGAACCACGTAAGGAGTCAGCTTCTTTGGAGACCAGAGGTCTTCGTCCTGTTTTTCCGCCTTAGGATTGTATGTTGCGAATGTGAAGAGCTCTTTCTCGTCAGGGATTGTTAGTTCTGATGTTATTTCCTCAACTATGTCTGGAGAAATGATGGTTTTATTATTATGCATTTTTATTTTTTTAGATATCCAAAAAATGCAAAACTAACGCTATTTTACTTATAATAACAATATACCTATAGACTGAATACATGAACCAAAGTACGCAGTAGCCGAGTTTGTTTTTAGTAAATTGGGATGTTGACTGTCAAGTCAAATCAGTCTCTTTTTATGAAATGTCAAAATGACAAGCTCTATATAAATGTATATGAAATAACAACCTGTGACCTCATAAGTTCCTATCGTCAAATTATTCGTTTTCATGCCTTTAAATTAAATTGTAAAAGAAAACTTATTTTCAGAGCATTTTAAGATCTACTATTACCTGATTAGTATAAAATAATTTACTTTCATTGTATTCAACTACCCAATTGTGGACCAGTTTATGGTGCCTCCCAAATATGCGAGGCGAAGGGCAAATGCTCAAACTGATCTATATGTTAATATCTTTATATAAGGTGCCGCTAATTTTATTCCTGGACTCGTGCACTAGATACATCATATTACGGAAGAAACCAAAAGTAAAAATACTCCTTCAATAGAGTGTTATCTGCACCTATGATTAAAGGTCAGCGTCCACATTTCCGCATCGTACGTATCGTACACATCGCATCAAACGGATCCAGATGCATTCAGATTGCCGACGCCACTTTCATACGGATTTTCGTAGCAAGTGTGAGTGTGAAAAGTGTTTGTGAGATAATGGAGAAAAACGAAAACGAAGAATCTGGAATTGCTTGTTTGTTAGTAGAAGAGGCAGAAAATCATACAATTTGTTGAGCCGCGGACGTACGAACGCGAATTTGAGCGCCATTGATCAGTATTCCATATGACGTCATGGGCACTCATCCTAAAAGTTGCCTCTCGGAGCATCACCGTCAAGTTTGCCGACGAGTAGATTCGTGCGATGCGTACTGTTATACCTAGCAACTGAAGGCAAACTGCTAAGTTGCATATATAATATAGAAGAGTCAGCAGTTTTGGCTCTGGGAGGATGCACTAGGCATCGAGACAGGCAGATAGTTTTGAAGAGCGGTCCGGGTCGGTCGTACTAAATCCTTGTACTTAAATTCTAGTTCCTAAATTCTATCTCATATACTATTTCAATATACTTTAACCTTGTGCTCATATAAAGTATTTTTTTTAAAAACCTAATTCCGAAACCCCGTATAACATTTGGTGGCAGCGGTGGGATACCGAAAAGCGCTACGTACCCGAGTATACGTCTTCGGAATATCCCAAAGTGAAAAGTGCAAAAATTTAGGGGTTATTTGTACAATTTCAAATAAGTGTTTCGAAATCAGTGTACCAGTGTAAATCGCGCATACGCGCACAGTGCAATCGGGTAAACTACAAGCCCGATTCCATCTCCAATACGAGCAAGGGTGCTCGTATCCATCCATTGGTCGTGCCTGTACATCAATCTCTGGTGGAACCGAGATGACGAGCTTCGTGCAAATTCTAATATTCGCCGTTGGAATATTTCTGTGAGTGACAAATACTTACAACATCTACCCCTGAAAAACTTTAAAAACTACGTTTTATGTTGTGTGAACTCAGAGTTTTGTTCTATAAATAATTTCTTATATGATATCATTAATCCTAGGTACTGTTGTAATATTCAATAATTCCCTGTATCTGCCCGCCTACGATTTGTTTATACTTAACATTCTCAGACAGGGCTATGATAAGCTCTCGCCGCTACTGCTAACTTATAGTTGAGACGGCTATAACACATTTATTTCTATTATTATTGTTTTGTATGATTAATTTTAAGTCACATAATGTCGGATAAAGAGAATCCCAGTGTTTCCAAAACCACACCAGCGCAATCTCAAGAGAAAGCAGAACTTAAAAAAGAAAATCCTGTCGTTTCAAAAAAAACTACCCCAGATCCACCCCAAGAGAATGTAGGGCTTAATGTTTTGTTAAAATTTATCAAACCCTTTGACGGGTCTAGAGAAAC
The DNA here is from genome assembly GCA_945859575.2 of Herminia tarsipennalis. Classification (NCBI taxonomy): domain Eukaryota; kingdom Metazoa; phylum Arthropoda; class Insecta; order Lepidoptera; family Erebidae; genus Herminia; species Herminia tarsipennalis. Next base: position 1,728,469 of record OX243843.2, on the reverse strand, counting down.
CTTGAATTCTTTTCTCTCAAATTGTCAAAGTGCTTATAGTATTGCGAATGCCTCACAGAAACCCATTTTGTTTAAATATATTTTAAGTCAACTCACAGGCAAAGCTGAAACGACATGCATCATAAAAGAGTTCGAAAATTTCGAACAACTACTAGAGTTTCTAAAACAGCAATTTGGGGAAAGAAAACACTATGCCCACTTGCTTTCAGAACTTCAGGAATGTAAACAAGCCCATTTAGAAAGCGTAAATCAATATTCCCTCAGAATAGAAACATGCCTTGCCAAACTCCTAACGGAAATCAAAATCATGTACCTTAAATCAAAAAAATCAGAACTCGCCGGTCGAGTGTCAGCTATGGAGGACCTCGCACTGCATACTTTTGTCGTTGGCCTTCAACCGCGATTGTCACAAATAGTTAGATGTCGCGACCCTCTTACATTAAATTCAGCCATCAACTTTGCGGTCGCGGAGGAAAAAATAATGTCTGGTCTCATAAGAAAGCCCACACAAAATAGTTCCAATGAGAGACCAAGATTCACATCTCGCCCTAATCGTTTTCCAACTCCTCAAACCTCACGATTTGAACATCCAAAAAATGCTCATACCAGCGATGTTGTCTGTCGTTACTGTAAGAACATAGGCCATACAATTGAAAACTGTCGCAAACGACAATATAACAATTCCAAAACACAATCTAACGCCCAGACACCATCTGCCCGTCAGAATAACCCCCAACCGAGTCCTCCTCGTAGAACCTTCAACGTTCAATCTGATGATGCTGGATATGATGAAACTGATAGTAATAATTTAAACGAATAAGATTTCCGGATAGGTATCGCTCTGGAAATTACCATAGATTTAAAGCCGATACACCAAGATTCACTGTATCCACTGTTTCCAAGATCCATCATCATACTACCAAATCAAATCCACCGAATCCTGTCACTACTAAATCAAATCCACTGAATCCTGTCACTACTAAATCAAATCCACTGAATCCTGTCAATACTAAATCAAATCCACTGTATCCACTGAATCCTGTCAAAACTAAATCAAATCCACCGAATCCTGTCAATACTAAATCAAATCCACTGAATCCTCTGTATCCACTGAGTCCTGTCAATACTAAATCAAATCCACTGAATCCTGTCAATACTAAATCAAATCCACTGAATCCACTGTATCCACTGAATCCTGTCACTACTAAATCAAATCCACTGAATCCTGTCAATACTAAATCAAATCCACTGAGTCCTGTCAATACTAAATCAAATCCACTGAATCCACTGTATCCACTGAATCCTGTTACTCCTAAATCAAATCCACTGAATCCATCACTGAATCCACTGAATCCACTGTATCCACTGAATCCTGTCAATACTAAGTCAAATCCACTGAATCCATCACTGAATCCACTGTATCCACTAAATCCTGTCAATGCTAAATCATCAAATCCACTGAATCCTGTGAATACTAAATCAAATCCACTGAATCCTGTTACTAAATCACCAAAATCTGTTACCAAAACACTAAATTCCATCATTGATCCCATCACAACTGCTGGAGATCCGTTCCCTTCAACTTTTGAACACACTCATTCTCCGAAGCTGGAACATAATAAAACAAAACATATTAAAATTTACGAAATCAGAAGAAATACAAATAAACGTTACTTACCTCATGTTAGAATTCAAACCCCTGTAGCCGAGCGAGCATTATCTTTTCTAGTAGACACTGGTTCCTGTGTGAGTTTGCTGCAATTAAACTCTATGACTAAAATGCCAAAATTAAGCGAGAATATAATCACACTTAAAGGAATCGACCCTGGTGACGACGTTACGCCTACGATGGGTAGTTTTATGATGCAAGTATTCAAAAATTCAACTAATTACATGCATGAATTTCATGTGGTCGAAGACATCAGTCTACTTTATGATGGAATTATTGGTAACGACCTTTTGAAAAACTTAAAATGCCAAATCGATTACAACGAAGGAGTCATACGTATAGAAGACGATTCAATCAAGCTAAATTTCGCTGAACCATTATATACTATTCCCCCTAGGTCAGAAACTGTTATTGAATGCACAGTCAGTAACCCACAAATCCAAGAAGGCATAATCCTAGATCAACATATTTCTAAATCATTACTAATCGCGAATTGTATAGTTAACGTGAAGGAAAACAACCGCATTAATATCACCATCGTCAACGTCTCTGAAGATCCCGTTGTACTTCACCCTAATCTAAATCTTACCCTAGAACCATTAGAATTGAAACCCTGTATGTCTCTTTCACAATCACAGTCTCTTTCCAATACCTATGCTAGAACTAACAAAGTCCTCAAACAACTCAGAATCTCCCATCTCAATTCTGAAGAAACAAGTGCACTGTTACAAGTCTGTTCCGAATATTCCGATATCTTTCACCTTCCAGAAGACCAACTCTCGTTTACTACTACCACAGAACATAAAATTCGAACTAACACTGAAACTCCTATTCAAACCAAAACCTATAGATTTCCAGAATGTCACAAAAAGGAGGTAGAGAACCAGATGAATAAAATGTTGGAACAAAATATCATTAAACCTTCTGTCTCCCCCTGGTCTTCACCCATCTGGGTCGTTCCCAAAAAATTAGATGCTTCGGGACAACGAAAATGGAGAGTCGTAATAGATTACAGAAAACTAAACGATATCACTATTGGCGAAACGTATCCAATCCCTCAAATTACTGAAATACTAGACCAACTCGGGAAAAGCCAATATTTCACAACCCTTGATCTAGCCTCAGGATTCCATCAAATACCAATTTCCGCTGAGGATGCTCCTAAAACAGCCTTTTCTATACCACAGGGTCATTTCCAATTCACAAGAATGCCATTTGGACTTAAAAATGCCCCTTCAACTTTTCAAAAACTAATGAATACATGTCTCTCAGGTCTACAAGGTTCTCGCTGTTTCGTATATCTTGATGATATCGTCTGCTACTCGCCAGATTTATCCAGCCATATCTTTAACTTATCCAAAATCTTCGAAAGACTTCGGAATTATAATCTCAAGTTACAACCAGACAAATGCGAGTTTTTATGTAGAGAAGTCGCGTATCTTGGTCATCTCATAAATAGAGACGGAGTAAAACCAAACCCAGAAAAGATAAAAGCCATCACAGAATTCCCAATACCAAAATGTCCAAAAGACGTAAAATCCTTCTTAGGACTCGTTTCATATTATCGACGATTTATTCCCGACTTTTCAAAGCTGGCTAAACCTTTAACATCTCTTCTCAAAAAAGATGCACTCTTTGAATGGAAAAATGAACAGCAACTAGCTTTCGAAACTCTTCAAATGAAACTCACTACATCACCGGTCTTAGCATACCCTGACTTCTCGAAACCGTTTTTACTCACATGCGACGCCTCAAATTTCGCTGTATCCGCCATTTTGTCCCAAGGGCAGATTGGAAAAGACCGCCCTATCGCATACGCCTCTCGCACACTTAACAAAGCTGAATGCAATTACAGTGTCACTGAGAAGGAATGCCTTGCCATTGTCTTCGGAACAAAAGCCTTTCGTCCCTATCTCTACGGATACAAGTTCACAATAATTACTGATCACAAACCACTTCAATGGTTATTCAATTGCAAAGATCCTGGTTCGAGACTAGTCCGCTGGCGACTTAGACTAGAAGAATTTGACTACGATATTGTTCATAGGAAAGGTAAGACTAATACTAATGCAGATGCACTATCCAGATTCCCCGTCAACCCAGTTGACAATGAAGGTTCACCCTCGCTGGATCTATTATTACCAGACTCTATCGAAGAGGCCGATTATCAATTAGAAGATCCTCTTTTACCATTACTATCTCCTATCCCTTTCTCATTTAATAATGATGACTTACTAAATCAAAACCAAAATACTAATCCTGATTTGAATATTACTCCCAATCCAACTTCAGAACTCCCAATAGTTCAGAACGAAGAACCACTACTAGATCTGGGACATGACTTAGGTATTAGCCCTAGAAGCGACTCAAACCAAAACCTTCAAGACCTCAATGTTCCCTCTCCAATAGAACCCAACTCACAACTTGATACTCACTCACAATTCAATGTCCCAAACAACGACGATTACTCCAAATTTCTACAATCAATCAAAAATAAAGATACTATTTCCAATACTATACTAAAAGAACACAACGAAAACCTGCTAAAATCTACATGTAAGACTATCTTAATTCCCACGTCTATGGATCTAGATGAATGTAATCCCTATATTTCTGATATATTATCCCATAATACAAATAGAGAAGAAATCCTAAATGCTGAATTCGAACCGTATTCTTTCTTAAAGACAAAATATGAAGACAAAATCGTTTACCTTCTATTCACTAAAGTCCATCACTTCGACGAATCCGCCTATCCGGCTATTTACAACACTCTGAAAAAAGTAAGAGACTCAATTTTACAATCCAACCTTCCAAATCAATCTACTAACCTAACTACTGATATCGCGATCTCCGACTTTAAGAATCCATTCGATCAACATTCTTATACTAAACTCTATAACATATTAACTTTCCTATTTCATAATACCAAAATCCGCATACATGTCTATTTAAATAAAACAAATAATGCGAGAAAATCATGACATCCCAATAGCGGGTCACTTAGGTTCATCACGTATGTATAATAGAATTCGGGATCATTTGGAAAGGAATGAGAGGAGATATAGAAGATTTCGTTAAAAAATGTAGACTATGCCAAGAAAACAAAGCCTTAAGAAGGTTAAATAGAGCCCCTATGGAGATCACTAGTACATCTACTACACCTTTTCAGAGAATCGCCATAGATATTGTAGGACCTTTGCCAGAATCTGGCCCTGCCAAACTCAAATATATCCTTACTATTCAAGATGACCTTACCAAATTCTCTACAGCCTATCCCATTCGAAGCACGACGGCTGAAGAATCGGCAGACTGCCTAATCCATTTCATTTCCCTATTTGGAATCCCTAAATCAATCCTCACTGATCAAGGCACAAATTTTACCTCAGACCTCTTTAAGGTCACATGCCAATTCCTGAAAATAAAACAATTATGGTCATCACCATACCACCCTCAAACTCAAGGAGCCTTAGAACGCAGTCATTCAACCCTCAAAGAATATTTGAAATCATTCACGAATGAAAATCAAGACAACTGGCCTACATATGTTTACACTGCAATGCTCACTTATAACACCACTGTACACTCTACTACTCGATTTACTCCACACGAATTGGTATTCGGACATAAACCACACATCCCAAGTTCTGTATACGAACCTAGTCCGGGCACAACTTACTCAGATTATATAAAAATGTTACAACACAAATTGAAATACACTAGGGAGAAAGCATTAGAAAACATCCTAAAATCTAAAGAATCGTCCAAAGCTTATTACGATTCGCGAACGAGAACACCTCCACAATACAAAGTTGGTGATTATGTTTATCTTAAGAATCACTTGAGGCTACGGAAAGCGTTATCGCCCGTCTGGAAAGGGCCTTATAAAATCATTTCAGTTCATGACAACCATACAGTCACTCTACTCATCAACAGACGACATATCACACACCATTTCGACGAAATTAAACCAGCGGAAACGACACAACATTTAAGTGATTAACAAAACGATTATTATCTGTTTCATTTCTCTTTCAGCACGACAGTCTATGCTCAACAAGACTTTATCAAGCCATACCCTTCCAATTCAGGAATATACTTCGACAGTATTGGAAAACTTAAAATAATCAAGGGTGATTTAAATATTATTAGTTATATAGATATATCTTATATAAAGCCACATTTAACCAACATAAACGAAATTCTAGGAACCTTAAGATATGCATGTCAACATTCTAGTGGATCTCACTGCCAAGAACCACTATCACCTTTATCAGTCCGCTTTAATGATGTCTGTCGCGAATATGATTCTATTTCTCATTTAATTTCCAAACGTAATAAGCGATCCGCGTGGTTTGGCGGTATAGGAACCGTGTTCAAACACGTTTTTGGCACTCTCGATGAAGATGATGCTATGAAATACGATTCTGCTATAGAATCTGTTCAAAACGACCAAAAGAAAATGGCAGAATTAACTAAACAAAATATAATAATTACTACTTCCACATTAGATTCCTATACAAAAATAATAACTAAACTAAAAACTAATCAAGAAATAGTCAGCAACTCACTTAGTGTACTTCTAAATCAAATAAATAATATGACTGAAATGTCAAACACGTTAATTATAGAAACAAAAGTTCACTCCATACTTATGAGCTTGGAAAGTTCTTTACTTACATTATCATTCCAGTTAGAAGATTTGACTAATGCAATAATGCTCAGTAGTCAAAACATACTACATCCGAACATATTATCACCTGCGCAATTATACCAGGAACTAATTGATAACGACAGGCATCTGTCTCGAGACACTGGAATTCCAATCTCTCTAAGTTTAGATAACATTCATATAATTCTAAGTATTTCTAGTGTATCATGTTACTACTTTAATAATAAGCTAGTGTTTGTTTTACATGTACCTTTAGTCACTATTGACGAATTTAATCTGTATCATAACCTTGCATTGCCTACCCCTCATGAAATTGATGACTCTAATACCTTTAGTTTAATTTTACCCTCTAGTTCATATACTGCTATTTCTAAGGATAAGCTAAGTTTTTGTAATCTAGATAGTTTAGATAGGTGTAAAACGATAAACTCTGAGTTCTACCTGTGCGATATACATTCGGTCTTATTATCTACCGGTAAACCTACGTGTGAAAGTGAACTGTTAACAAAGACAATCAGTGCTATACCAATTCAGTGTGAGACCAGATATATAGTCGGCGAATTAGACATTTGGAAACCACTTATAAACAATCGGTGGATCTTTGTGCAATCTCGCCCGAGTAAAATCTCTATTGAGTGTGGTGTTTCCGAATTACGGGAAATAATAGTGTCCGGTACCGGTGTATTAAACATTCCAAATCAGTGCACGGTTTATACGAAAAGTGTAAGACTTATATCGACAAACAATGCCTTAAATATAACTATTCCTAGCCCTAGTTTAGATTATAGCATTATAAATGACTCATGTTGTAAATTAACCAATAAAGATACAAAATCAAATATGATTTTATCTCCTACTTTACTACAAAATATTGATCTGGATGATCTAACTGCTAACACAAGAAACGACAAGTTATTCCACGAATTAAATGAAATCATCCAAGAAAAACCCATTCTAGAAAAGTATGAGACCCCTCATTTTGTATTTACTTCTGTAATCTCTGTAATAGTTATATCCTTTGTAATGTTTAAATTAATTAAGTTAAGTTTTGTATTTTTCAAACATTCTCGTAAACCTAAGTTTAATGTATCTTTTGTAAAACCGACTCGTACCGAAAATACCGATAATCCGCATATTGACGAATCACGTTGCAACTCGGAAATCGAATTACCCCGATTAAGAGAAATAGTCTAAAGCCTATTCTGAAATTCGGCCTTTCCCCCAATTTCAGTCTTCTGCGGGGGGTTGTTATACCTAGCAACTGAAGGCAAACTGCTAAGTTGCATATATAATATAGAAGAGTCAGCAGTTTTGGCTCTGGGAGGATGCACTAGGCATCGAGACAGGCAGATAGTTTTGAAGAGCGGTCCGGGTCGGTCGTACTAAATCCTTGTACTTAAATTCTAGTTCCTAAATTCTATCTCATATACTATTTCAATATACTTTAACCTTGTGCTCATATAAAGTATTTTTTTTAAAAACCTAATTCCGAAACCCCGTATAACAGTACGATACGGATCAGTGGATGCACTTGTATGACTTCCTATACAAAGTATACTACGATACGTTTAGTGTGAAGCGTCATGTAGACGCTTAGCTTAACGATCCACGTATATAGTGTAATGATTATTAAAACCTTCCCGTTGGTCTAGTGGTTAGTGACCCTGACTGCTAAGTCGGAGGTCGTGAATTCGATTCCCACACGGGACACCACTTTGTGTGATCCACAAATCGTGGTTACGAGTCTGGATATACTTTGTGTCCGTAATTTGTAAGTCCCCCGCGACACAGGGCTTGCCCTAATGCGGTCTAGTTAGCTAGTTGTCTTTCAAAAAAAACCTAATAAGGTGGGACCACGAGTAACGAGAGTATCTAATACCTAGTTATTCTAAACAACATATTTTCTTACCCATAACAGTATGAACAGTAGTAGCAGCAACATGAATTTCAATCTCGGAAACAGTCAGTTTAACCTTAATTCCTTCTTCTATATTCTTAAATGTCTTCGAAAACTCCACATCACAAGGTTTCAGTACTATCTGTGGTGGCAGATTCTTCAGTTTCGACTGTAATTTGGACATAACTTGGAGACCAGCTAGGGAGACTACCAAAGATTCGTTGTTGGAGTGACTGGAGTAGTCAATGAGTAGTTCTGTTCTGAGGAGCAGGGCGTGACCCTCGGTCTTCGTGAGGTCTGTGAAGAACATGACCTCTGGTTGTCTGAATTGGACTGATATTGATAAGCCTGGTTGTTCTTCTGATACGGAGTTTGCTGAAAAAAAGATGCACAGTTTAAAATGGTGTTTTGGTAGAGCAATTATGGAATGTTTTTTAATTTTTCGAGTGTATTTATTAATTGAGTTCGATCAAATAAGTTTCGAATTAGTTATATATTCACCCAGTAAGAAACTAGTTTAATATCTTTGAAGTGAAACTATATATCAATATTCAATTATGTTACTCGATTTAAAGGGTTGTGGCGATGATAACTATTTTTTTTTATTCACTTAGGAAGCAAAATACTACACTTCTGAAAAGTCATTTCTACATTTATTTGTAATGCCTGTTTGCAAACAATAGGTAAAGCCCGAGAAAAGAACACGCAAAAAAACTCGTGACCACTCTTTTCAAATTACTAATGTTTACAATGTTTCTTTGTTTATAAACTGTATAAGCAGGTAAGGTGCTGCCACCATTAGATTATACACCATATTAAAGGACTGATGCAAAAAAGAGGTCAAAATATTAGAAGAAGAGTACACGAGATTGGATATATCAGCCTCAATGGGCACAACATAATAGGAGCATTCACTGTAAGAAGTGGATATATTCCTTATCTTACTTTAAATATAGAATCATTATATTCCAAATTTTGTCTGACGTTCATAAACGTTGCATTAGTAACCTAAATTATAAAAAAAAAACAAATTTCCTCAAAGCAACAGTTTAGAAAACATTTTGACTCTATTATACTAACCAATACTTACGTTGTTAGTAATTTGATAGCTAAGAACGTGACCTTTGGCAAAATTTTCTCAGTCTGTAAAAGAATGAACTGGACTCTGAAATTGATAGCAAATCTAAGAGAATGTACAGTTACCTGCAGAATAATATCCGCTGGTAGAATCACTGGAGCTGGGCAGTCTGGCGGCGCGGTTGTTGTTGCCAGGTTTAGATGGATGCACGTCACCAACGTACCCATGGTTCACCACACCACCTTCCATTGTTTTCTCACCTTTATAAAAAGATTTCATTGGTTAATATCGAGTGGTAACAATTTTTTTAACAAAACTGATGATGAAACTTCTCATACACATTGGATATTTTGAGCTCCTTCGAGCACAATTTCTTTTTGGTTTCCTATTGAGTTCCAGTAAGTAAACTTAATGTTAACTTAAAGTAAACTTAGGTGCAAAGGCCACTCATTTCTGACAAGTTTATATATTTTCGCCTTTGCTATGGATCTAAACAATATCAAAACGCAATGAAGTGTACAGTAGTTAGTCTTAAAGTAAGAAAATACAGGACTTGATATCTTTCTCAGGTGCTGCAAAAAGAAGTATTTATGTTAATTTCTATGAAAGTGTTAAATTTAAAACATATTTTGTAAATGTGTAATCAAAAAAATGCCGTATTATTTTTTATTTTTTTTTAAGTTAACTAGCAATGTGGTATTTAGTCCCACATTACTAGCAATCTTGTTAACCCCTCCAGTTAAGCTCAAAGGCTTGTGTTAGGAGTGGGTTCACGTCGGTAGTATAATGGGTAGGATTCAAACCCGAGACGATGCCTTAGCCAATAAGCTACCGCCGTTTCAAAGTCTTAAAAGTGCTGAGGTGACCTTACCGGGCATAGCATCAAGCAAGGTCCTAGCCAGTTGCAGCAAGAACGGCAACGCCAGGTTGACTCTGGTCCTGTCGACCCTGACATCGGCGTGCCTGGCTCTAGCACCTGTCACCCTGAGGCTCGCGTCGATGAGGGGGGGACGCCGAACGGAGATGCATGCGTCCTGGGCACCAGGGGTACCACTTTGGGATTGGAAGATCCTGTGGAAAGTAAGAGTTTCTTAAATGGATCAACTGGTTTCTTTTGGGTTGTACCAAGTAAGACACTCTTTCTATCAAATTGAGAATTCAAACCCTCACCCCCTTTCTCGAAACAGTTTGACGCCGTCTGCATCAAACCCCAAAATGATTCTGTGAATACCTATAGGTAAGATACTATATCGCTAAAATGTGGGTGTTGTTTTGAAAAAAAATGGTCTGGCACGTAAATACTTGACTAAAATCTCGCCAGATCTAAATTGTGGAGATTGTGCCCTTGTTGCTTTGAAGCAAATTAATTTTTGTTTATCTACTTAATATATTTTGTAGTTTTAGCACGAATAATTTGAATTTAAAATATTATGGTAGTAGATTATTTTATACATGTAATATAATAAGAGCACGAGACCAAAACATTTAATTTCGAACTTTACAATAAGCTTTTTGCGCTTCCGTAGCCAAAATAACAAAACGGAACCCTTATAGTTTCGTCATGTCAAAACTATACAATGTATATGAATGGAGGGGGGGGGGGGGAGCAGAAAATATTTCAGCTGATATATTTGAGCTACGTCTAAAGATCTGTCCAATGAAGTGCCATACTTCATTGGACAGGTCTTTTAAAAATATTTTCAGGTTTCTAAGAAACTTTTGTTGAATAAGTAAATATTTTTGGAAATAATTGCTCTGAAATTGGAATAAATTGCCGCCCCCCCTCTTTATCTTCACCCGCATGATCAAAATATGAAAAAAAAAATACAAAGGTAACGCTTATTACATACTTTCATCTAAAATTATTTTCAACATGATCAGATCGGCACGTATCAACCAAAGAACCTCAATGCCATGAGGATACGCTACCTTCATTCATAATAAATTACCACACGTTTTAAGAGCATTTTATTTATCGAACGTTTTATCTTCTTCTATTCTATTTTGAAAATGGAATGAAAGAGGAATATATATTAAGAGGATGCCTTCATTATACATAAAAGGAATAAGTCTTAAAAATTCACACTTCTATGATGAGTGTTTCAGGCTATGCGTTGATCGATCAGTCCGTCAGTCACTCAGGACAAAGAATTTTATATAGGTGCATGTATCTATAAAAAAAAATTGAGATCGCACAAAATGTTCATTTCAACATTCTTCTATTCACTGTTTAAAACATTTCTTTCAAAAGTTTTTATAAAGATTTATTGACTGGCCCTGGATTCCGAGATTTTATGATTTTGTTTGCTATAAAGAGTGATTAAATTAATTAACCCATGTTATTTTTTCGACAATTAATTTACGATAATGCAGAAATATTGAAGTGCGGACTATATACAGTCTTAATAGAGAAGACTAGCTAAGCACCTACGTACTACTAAGGATGTAATGCCTCTACAAAGACCGGGCGTCTACAAAGTGGATTGCAGCTGTGGTAGTTCTTACACCGGACAAACCAAGCGCACAATAGCGGAAAGGGTTAAGGAACATATCTGAACGGCTGTGAAAAACCGACAGACAAACAAGTCAGCAATAGCGGAACACTTGCTGGATGCGGGAACCTTCATAAAACCAAATGAATGATTATTTGAAAACGTCAATTAATTACGTACTAAAAGAATAATAAAATTATGATATGTTTGAAAAAAAAAACAAATCGAAGTTAGGCGACAGTTCCAACTTCCAAGTGTTAACCACAACAAGTAGATTATTGTGTGGTAAACCACAACAACTAGATTGGCTACAATTGGCTTACATGATCATAATGATCATTACATCACTTCTTCCATAGTTGATTATCTAACCAGAAGTCGTACGATTGGCTATATATCCAGTTTATTTAATGTCAACTACGATCCCTTCCACGTTCTCCTGTTGCATCCGATGAGATCAAAAAAATATACTCTCAATTAAGTTAACGGCTGCGCGGCTAGAAAACAAAGCTTTTACCTGTCTTTTGGATAGAAATATGAAGATTAACATAATATGAAAAAGATATAGAGATTTTCGACACAATCGGCAGCGTAACCTACTTACCAAATAAAACATAAAAACGACTATTTCATGGCACCCACTTCAAAACGTTTGTTTATTTTTTGGTGTTCTATATTATTTTTTGCGTTTTAGTTGCCTTATATATATTTTTGAAGTTAGTAATTAATTTAATGGGTTTTAAAGCTATCCGTCCGTATTTCATATTTTTTTATAAAACGATTTTAGTTCTCACTTTCAATTATCTATGTTACACTAGCATAATGTCAACTGCTCATTTCCTTTTACGAAATATTTCTTTTCCCGATGCAAGGGCCGTTAATTGTTGAGGAATTAATCTTATACGTCACCATCAGCTTCATTACGGGCTGTTTTGGAGGTGAAGTTCCTAGGTGTACAATTTACGAACCATATAAGGCCAAGTAGTCGACTCGTAACTCGTGAAATATTGTTATTCAGTTCATCATCATCAGTTCCACTTCACTTAATGTTGCTTTTTGAGAGTAAATACACGCAGTACTATAAAGTATTTATTTATTTATTTATTAGGGACAAAAAGCAGATACATTTTGGCATTTAACAGAAAAAAATGTCTTAAAATAAGATTGTGAATATGTAAGCCACACCTTTGTCCACGAATTAAGTGTTTACTTATAAAATATACAAAGTAAATACTTAGAATATTTGCAATAAGATTGAGTGGTGGAAAACAGAAGTTCCTTGACCATTTCTTTAAACTTAAAACTAGATAAGGAAAATATGTCCAAGTCCATGAAGTACATGTATGTATAGTATTCAACAAGGCAACGCAGAGATACACGAACGCCTGCGTTAGTTTTGAAAGTGTCTAAGTAAAACAAACAAGATGAGCACACTTTGCGCCTGAACACCGTCCTTGGCACCACGTAACACAGTTTATTAGTAATCTCCACACAATCAAATCTATTGTTACATGTACCAAACAACATAGTGGAACCAAGAAGGAGCCGTCTGGACTCTAAACTAAGAATTTTGTGTTTTTTAAGCGAATCAGCGTAGGAAATTTATAGTTGATAGCATTTATAGTTCATGGCACGACATAATTTTTTTTGAACCATTTTAATTCTGCTTGTGTATTTATTTATTTATTTATTTAAAACTTTATGCACAACGTTATACAAAGGTGGACTTAATGCTAAAAGCATTCTCTGCCAGTCTACCTTAGGGTGATGTAGAAATGGAATGTGTAGGTGCAGTAACCTAATTGTAAAATAAGAACTTCCTTATTATTCTTACATAATACACAAATAAAAATAGCTAGATAGAGAATATAAAATAAATACTAAAATCCAATATAACTATACAATAGTATACATACTTACAGCAATACATACATACATACTTATATCAATACATAGGTACAGACTAATATTTATGTTACTAATGTTGTGATGATTCAGCTGATCCATCAAGGAATAAAGTGCGTACCTTCCATTTAAAATTAAGGCGATTGGGTGCCATCCTAATTTCGGGGAGCAGGGCATTCCAGAGAGAAACAGATTGAACTATAAAAGAGCATCCGACGAATCCAATAGAATGAGCAGGGCATAAAAGAAGTAGATTGTCGGAAGATCGAAGATCTCTACTGTGATTTGAGTGCAGGTACTGAAAGTAGGAAGTCAAGTAAGAAGGGGCACTAGGAGAATTAAGAATAGAATAGAGTGTAGTGAGAGCGCGTAAACTATGTCGCTGGCGAATAGGGAGCCATTTAAGTTCGGAACGGTAGGAAGAAACATGGTCAAACTTACGAAGATTGAAAATGAATCGAATGCAGTTATTTAGAAGTCGGTCAAGTTTATTAAGGAGCTCTGCATTCAGGTCAAGATAGCATACATCACCATAATCAATCAAGGGGAATATTAGCGTTTGGACGAGCATTACTTTAGTTTTATAAGGAAGAAAGTTCTTGAGACGATATAACGCCCGCAAAGTACCCGTAACTTTTTGACTTACATTTGTTATTTGAGTATGCCAGTTGAGGGTGGTATCAAGGAAAATCCCGAGATTCTTAACCGAAGAATGTAACGCGATAATGGAGCCGTTAAATATGACAGGTGGTAATGTGTCGGTGTTCAATCGAGTTAAAAGGCGTTGACTTCCTATCACAATGGCCTGACACTTAGACGGATTTATAGTCAAACCAAACTTGTCTGACCAGGTCTTGACAGCGTTAAGGTCCCCATTAAGCTTAGTGATGGCCTCGGATATGTTATTCACATTGGCCTGGGCATATAACTGCAAGTCATCTGCGTAAAGATGGAACGCACACTGAAGGACATTGGTAATGAGATCGATAAAAATAGAAAATAATAGAGAAGAAAGAATACCGCCTCGAGGAACACCAGCGTCAAGATTGCGCCAACTCGATAAAGTATCACCCACGCGCACGGACTGCTGGCGTCCCCGAAGATAAGATGAGAACCAGCTTAAAGAACCTGCCGAGAACATCAGATGAGATAGGATAGAGAGTAAGATATCATGGCTGAAAGAATTGAAAGCATTAGAAAAATCAACCAAAACTAAAACCGTAACTTTGGTATCATCCATGCCAGTTCTAATGTCGCCAGTTACTTTGAGATGAGCAGTGGTGGTGCTATGTCCTGGCCTGAAGCCTGATTGAAACTGGCCCAACAAATTGTTTCGATGCACAAAATGTGTCATTTGTTTATGCACGCAAGCCTCCAGCACTTTAGATAAAAAAGGAAGAATAGAGATAGGTCGAAAATTATTAGGAAGAGTGGGATTTGTAATTTTAGGCAGAGGAATAACAAAAGCATATCGCCACGAAGACGGGTAAGTCCCTGAATCTAAAGAAAAATTTATGATGTGTGTTAAAGCAGGAAGAAGATGATCAAGAATGGGTATAATCATGCGACGGCTAATACCATCATTACCAACAGCATTTGATTTGATAGAAATAATTATCTTATTGATCTCGCCAGGTTCAACTGAATAAAAGTGAAAGAAGTCTACGTTGGGGCGAGGAAGGTTAGCTAAGTACTCACAGGTACGACGCTTGGTTAGATGTTCAATAGGTACGAAGAAGGTGAAATGAGTATTGATTTCATCTATACCAACCGTCAACGGAGGATCAACACTTCCATGTTTGCCAATTCCTAGAGTCCCCAAGAACTGCCAAATACCCTTGGGAGAAGATGAATTAATATGAAAAAGAATATGGCGGCGTTTAGCGTTGCGAATCATCTGATTACACCGATTCCTTGCAGTTTTATAAAGGGCCCAGTTATCATCATCCCGGTCTTTCTTAAATTTGCGAAAAGCTCGGTCTCTGCGCCGCATAGCCATCCTGATTCCATTCGTCATCCAGGGAGCTGGAGGCCGCTTAATTTTAACTTTTTTAACAGGCGCATGAATGTCATACAACCCCACGACCAAATCATTGAAAACGTCAATTTTATCATTTACCGTAGGGGCCTGAAATACCGGTTCCCAATCCAATCCCGACGCATCCTCACGGAGTTTATCTTCATTCATCCGACCAAAGCAACGCACGTACGTAACTTTAGGACAAGGTTTTGGTGGTTTTAGCTTGTAGGAGAGAAAAATTAAATCATGATGAGAAAACCCCGAAGCTAAAGATTGCCCATGATGACGGACTAGAGAAGGAGCCGAGGTAAGAATGATGTCTAACCAAGTATCCATTCTATCCAAGTTGTGATGAGTAGCTTGCAGTGGTAAGACATGAAAGCTAGTGGACTCAACGATCTGGAGTAACTTACGGGAACGGAGGGAGTTACTCGAGAGGAGATCGGTATTAAAATCGCCCATGATGATATGGTGAGTATACTCTGACCCTATAGATTCCAGAATCATTTCGAAACTGGAGAAATAATCTGCTGCTGGAGGAGAATAAACAACACCTAGAATGGATTTCTATTTATGATAGAAAGGATTCCATATTGGAGTCGCAAATTCTAACTGAGATCGTCTTATACAATAGCAGAAAGGTAGAGGGACGCACAAAGTCAGCCGAGGATCTCATGACGAAACGCTTTACTGACTATGGTGTCAATGTGTAAGTCAAAGTGTAAGAATTAATCTATCTTCACACCCAAGTCTCGAACTACTTCAACCCGATTAAGACTTACAGTGTTTAAAGCATAGCTAAAATTAATTTTATTTTTATTTTTGGTAAATGTAAATGTAATGTCACCACACAATGTCAACAATGTCACAATGTTATCTCAGTCTTCCAAAATGTCACACATATTATTGTGACATTTTGGAAGACTGAGATAAAGTTTATTATCACAAATAGGTGTCTTTAATATTTGAAGAGTTCCCTCCTTTTCATCAGATTCCATTCTGGTGACAATGGGCCCACCAGGGGACCCTTTCTAACCAAAAATAATTTAAAATTGGTCGAGCCTTCTTCGCGTACCTGGTCAATAGCAATATACCTTCGAATTGAGAACGTCTCTCTTTTTTAAAGTCGGTTGATAAAACCAAAAACCGTTTTATTTAAATGTGTGACTATCCCTGAAAAACTTGGAAAATATTACAAACAAGCATCAATGACATTGTCTTAATATTCTCACCTTTTAATAACAATCCCAGGATCCGGCCTGATATCCTCAACCAACAGACTCTGCAGGCTAGCCTTCAGCTCCAGGCTACTATCAGAGCTGTACTCCAGCTGTAACATCGCTTCTCCAGCGGTCAGCTTCGCCAGACCATGGTTCAAGTCCCTCACTGGAGAACTTAGGACTTCATCCATGTCGGAGAATAGTTTTAGTTCTAGGCCGTCTAGAATGAACCTGTAGAAGGAGAAAACTATTAAATAAAACGCATATGTCTCCATTTTCTCCTGAATTCCCTGAAAAACTAGTCTTAAAAATATGATACTTTTGAGGCTAGTTTATAGTCGGAGATAAAAAACTGAAAACTACAAACTCTGAGCGAGAAATTTCAACACCAATAAATAAAATTAAAGTTTAAAGTTAGGAGAAATCCATCTTGAATAGATTACAAGGGAGGGATGGATCCCACCACCCTTGATCTGTGAATCAACATGATTTCAATTTTCAATTTCAATTTCAATTTTATTTATTTGCTAAACATGGGTGTTAGTAGTTACATTAGGTACTGTTCAATCCATATTTTACCGTTGTGGTGTGCAAATTTTAATAAAACAATATTTATAATATATAAATAAAGAAAAATAATTACAATATCATTATCACGTGAAGATGAGTAGTATTGGGCATTAAAGAAAGTCAGTTATGTCTTATCCTCGAAATACTCTTGAAGTGAGTAGTAGCATTTATTCACTAGAAGATCATTTAGTTCCTTCTTGAATTTAAAATTTTCTTCAATTTCTCTAATTGATGCAGGCAGATGATTATAAATGAGGGGTGCCCTACAAAATACGCTCCTATGCATTAAAGTGGTCCTACTTTGAACAACACACAATTTACCTATGTGGCGTTTTCTTTCTCTTGCAGCAAATAAGTTTTTATTTTGCTTTATAAATAAGGCACATTCGTAAATATATAAGCTAGGAAGGCTCATTAAGTTATATTTTTTAAAATACGGTTTACACGATTGTCTTGCTTTTATGTCGAACATAATTCGTATACAACGCTTTTGGGTAGTAAGGAAATGCCCTTAATACAACACTCGAAATAGATTGACAGACCGCACTCAAAAATAGACCTGCAACAAAGAAAATTAGTGACAGGTATATCTCACCAAGTCGAGTGATAGGCACCTCCGGACCCTTGACTCGCAATTGACTGAGCCATAGTTGGTGCCAAACTGTCCTGAGGTTGCCTCGTGTAGAGGCCAAACAAGTGTCAACGTTTTTTTCCGTGAAAGGGGAACAATGCAAATCAATGGTCCCGAGGTGCCTGCGACTCGAATTGGTAAAAGTACCTGTCACCAATTTTCTTTGATGCTATTTTTGAGTGCCGTCTGTCAATCTATTTCAATAATGGCATTCCTTAGTACTTCAATCGTGGTGATTCACAGATCGAGGGTAGGTGGTGGGATCCCTCTCTAAAAATCTACTTAAAATAAAACAGCCTCCTCTAAAATACATCTAGAAAAAAATTACATATTTTTAAACGCCACGCAAAGAAAGGAAAAACAAAAATTGATGTAAATTATTTGCCTTCTTACCTAGCAACGGCTTCCTTTCTGATAGGTTCTCCTTGAGCGAAGAACGCTTGCAGTTTCTTGAGTGAAGAATCAGATGGTGCTACCTCTACTGGGGAACTTGGAACTATACAGGCTGCAAAAATATATATCCAATAATATCCGTGTTTAGTTACAGAGAAAACCATAATTTATAAACTTTTCAAGGAAAAATAGAACTTGAAAAGGACGAATTTTCATGGCGATCGCTTTAAGAACTGAACTAATAAACCACCGTAACGTTCCTTTTTACTTTTCTGTTACGAATTAAAATCCAAATTAACTGATAGGTTTTTCACGCGCCGATTTTGATAAACTTTTACACACAAATAGAGCACGAGTTGGCTCTCTAAATGAAAGACCAAGATTTTTTTCTCTGAGCATATACTATCAACTCACCAATATAATGACCCTCACTCAAGTTATCAGTCCAGACCGCGAGCATGGTGGCCAGGTCCTTCTGGCCCACGTTCAACAAGATGGTATCTACAGACACATCAGCTTCACAAGCCAGTAGCTCGCGGTATGCACTCATGGTCACCAGTTGCTGGTAGCAAACTGCTCGCTTCATGTCGCAGCGCAGGGATACTGGCTCTAATATTGGCTCCTACAAGATAAATTATACAGAGTAGTAAGTTTAAACTTATACCGCCAGGCTACAGGGACCCCAACTATGGAACCCCAATTCAATCAATTAAAAAATCAGAGAGTCAATTGGAAATTTGTGCGAACGACTCACATCAGTCCTGTGGCTGCTTGAGCCATTTATTAACACCAGGCCTTCATCAAATTTTAATACAGAGCCCGCCTAAGTCAAACTACGCCGCTTCTAGTCTAATGCTGTCACCCTCATAACTTTAAGGTGAATAATAACTTTGAAACTGACGTCATTTTCGTCACTTAAAAATGACGAAAATGGCGACAGAAATAGGTACTTTTGAAATGTCCCAAAGTTGTGTCTCGTTTCAAAATTCAAGAGTTCCAACAAGAAAGTTGAAATGTAGGTAATAATCGCATGATGCGACATCTGATTTTAAGTACAAATTAAAAATAAAGAAACATAATATACATGTGGGAACGGTAAGTAGATAAATGCTTGAAAAGTAATGTAAATGTCGTAACGTAAGTAACTTTTGAAGAAGTGTGAGAAATGAGTTAAAAGAAGAATGTAAAACAAGAAATCGAGTGAAAGACGTAATGAAAGTAGCATGTCAAATATAAAAGTTCATTTTCCTATCTTTTATTATTTCCAAACAGTTCCACATACCTGTACTTCCAAAGTTCCAGCTAACGTCATCACAGCCCTGGAGAAGGTAATGTTAACCAACTTGATCAGAATATTGTCTATGATAGCGTTCTGAATAGGACTGCTCGCTTCCTGGTTACTGTTCAGTTGCTTGAAGAAATTCTCTATTAAAAGGTCGCCTGAAACGTGTAAATTACGTATCTTTGTAAATTCCCCTGACAGCATAAATTAATTGGTAAGAAAGAGATAGAATATGAGAGAAAGGTAAATGGAGAAGAAAGAAGGGAAGAGCGAGCATGAGTGAGTCTAAAAAAAAGACAACGTGACTGTATGGCCAATACGTGTTTTTTTCTGTAATGTCAGTGTCAGATAAATAGTGGAATTGATTTTTCCGTTCTATTTAATCTATACCCTATACTAATATTATAAAGCTGAAGAGTGTGTTTGTTTGTTTGAAGATCTTAAGAACTAAGTACTAGTCCGAATTGAAAAATAATTTTACTGTTGGATAGCCCATTTATCGAGGAAGGCTATAGGCTACGACTAATAGGAGCAGAGCAGCAATGAAAAATGTTGCAAAAACGGGAAAAATTTACGCAATCGAAGTTGCACGGGTCAGCTAGTATGTAATAAAAAAATAAGCCTATGAGGTGGACCAATCAGATTTCTATAAATAGACCACTACTAGTGTTTAGTCTCTCTCACACTTCGCAGACGGTATTTAATAATAATAATAATATATTGGGACAACTCACACAACGCTATCTGATCCCAAACTAAGCAGAGCTTGTACTATGGAAACCAGACAACTGATAAACATACTTAAATATTTTTAAATAGATACATATTATAGATAAGTAACACCCAGACACAGAATAAACCATCGTGCTCATCACACAAAGTTTTATTCTGGGTGAACCCACGACCTCCGTTTTAGCCCTCAGGGTCACTAACCACAAGACCAACAGGCCAGTCAAACCTGAAAAGGGACACGTAGTGCAGCCTTTATGACTATGAGTGAGGGTGAGGATCTAAGTTCCATTCAAAGACGATGAGAGAAAGAAGACTGATGGCTTTGACCGCATGTAACTTACCCATGTTCAGGACTAGGAGATTCGGTGATGATGGTTTCTGAGGTAACAGCAGCACTGGAGCGTGTACCTAAAAAGAAAATTGGCTGTAACAGACGGACAGACAGTAACACGAATGATCCTATAGGGGTTCCGTTTTTAACTTTTGAAGTACGGAATCCTAAAAAAAACTATTGATGATAAAGTTTATAAAACTAAAGGAATTTCAAAGTTTTTAGGAATCAATAAGTAAATATAAAAATGTTAGGGTTGAAACATACCTCAATAACTAGATTTAACCTCGTGCTCCAAGTCCGTAAGCCCTGCGCCTGCCTCTCAGCAGCCCGTTCTGCAGCCAGTGCCGCTTCACTCGCCATCGAACTTGGAATCAATGGCTCTAAGAATTGCTGGAAAGGTAATAAATAACTGTAAAGTACAAATTCAGCAGGTGTTTTCATGCTTCACAACAATCATGCATCAATATGATTTTGCGTTTTACGTAAGTATTAGGTACCATGATCACTTCGGGTATTATTTTGACCTATTCAAAAATTCTTACAGTAACTAGATCAACGTGGTTTGCTAGACACTATCGATTTCTCGTATAAGAAGGTGTAGAAGTTGAAACTTGTGGGCCGCAATAGTGATATCGATTACAACACCATTTGAATTTCACAGTATAAAGGCCTACTATCAAGGGATTTCACCGAACCAAGGCGGGCTGATGACCAAAATTGTGCCATCAAGATAAAGCGTCAGCACAAGTCAGCAACACAGGTTCTGACAGTAGGTATGTAGATATGCTCACTAATTATGAGTAACCGGAGTAGGGAGAGTGAAATTTGCTATTTGCATCATAAATGCGCATAGAAAAAAAGTGTGGCCGTGTGGTGCCGGCTTAAGAATAGTACCACCCCATCTCTACCCGTGGGTGTCGTCAAGGCGACTCAGGGATGTCACACCGGAGGACGGGCAGCAGCGTCCTCTGCGTATTTAAAGCCTTACTGCGATCGCCAACCCGCTCGCCAAGCGTGGCGATTATGGCAATTACCCCCAGGATCTACATACTAGTAGGTTCTACTGGGGAGACCCGTGCCCAGCAGTGGGCCATCATATGGGTTGATATATATATATATATATAGAAAAAAAACATGGCGAAGCCATTGTTTAGGAAAATCGTTGCGATATTTCGGGATTTCATTAATTTCAACCAAATATTGGTCGTGTTGGACTACCAACACGACCAATATTTGGGATTTAATTAAATTACTTCTCAATTCGAAGTATTAAGTTGAATAATAAATATAAATTCAGGTTGTTCTTGTATCCAATCGAATATATATTTTTCGGTTTTTATCTATCAATAGAGTCATTCCTATCGAAGGTCAAAAATCCAAGAAACGAAAAAAAAATTCCGTTACTAGGTTTTAATTTAAAACTTGCTCTTAATCAACCTACACGCCTAAAAAGTCAGACATCCATTGTCAATTTAGCACATAATTCCAGTCGGTCTTGTAAAGCCAGAATACTGGAGTTGGCTCTATCTGATCATATCGCTCAGCTAATTGAATATCCGATTAAAAACGTATGCTGCTTTGATAGATGGGTTGATTGATGATTATACAATGATAAGATAATAATTAAATTGCACTAAGACAATAATTATTATATATTTTAGCCAACGCTTGAAATCTTCGATCCACAAGTTAACTATAATAATACAAAAATTGACACAGTAAATTCGAAGAAGTTTCCAGTATAATGGATAATATTGAGCAATCGTTTGAACAGTTCAATCATATATATGCCTTATACACACTATCGCGAACCCTTAGTACTGATGCTCTTCTAACTGCCTATTACGGACTTGTGGAATCCGTTCTTAGATACGGAGTCATTTTCTGGGGCAATTCTACAGACAGATAAATATATTTTATCTCAATTGTACAACCATAACCACAATACAAATATTAACCCAACTTGTTATAGCTCACACTCACACACACAAAAAAAATAACTAAAGTACTATATACACTCACAACATATTATTGACACCTATCAAACAGATGACACCAAACACCTTCATATCTAGAGTTAGTAGCGGCTGGTAATCTGTCATATAAGTCTACTTAGTACAGATGCCAGTCTTTGGCACAGACACTCTCCAAATTCAATTCAAATCTATTGGAGCTTGTTCGAACCAACTGTAAACTATTTTCTGTGTGAGAGAGCTAATATTTATAGCCCAAAAAAGGTGTTCGAAATCAGTTTTTCAGTTAAAAATGGCAGATAGCTGTGTCTAAATGGGGGGCACGCGAAAGGCTGGAGTATTGTGGCCATCGGGCGCATCACAGACATGGTTGTTTATTACAATGTCATCAATGTTAATAGCGATTGCAGCGACATGCGATACAATTAAAAAAAAACTGTCACAGGCATGGTAGTTTATTACAATGTCATCAATGTTTTCATATGACGTTATCACGTTAAACTATCATCCGTAAACCGACTTTACAGACATTTTTTTTTTTCTAAAATTATTTCGTGGAATCCTGCTAATTTTTCTATGGAAAATGTTCTCGAAGTGACACTTCGGGCAGTGCTGCAACAGACGACAACTACTCATGCTACTACTAGTGACCTGTAGATGATGCAGCACGCAGCAGAGCACGACGACGTGCAGGCGGCCCACGAAGGCGCGCAGCTCGCCGTGCGCGCGCGCCGCCCGCGCCGCCGCGCCCGCGCCGCAGTGCGGCCCCGCGCCCGCCGTGCGCACGTACTTCAGCTCCAATACTTTGTCTTCGTCCGGCCACACCAACTGGACACCAAAATCTTTTTATTCATACAATAATTGCATTTTTGAATGATAGAAAAATTTGAAGTCCAGACCCAGGAATCGAACTCGAGACTTCCGTATGCCAAAACGGGGTCGGAATCGTTACTAAACCTCAAATTCTTTTATCCTTCTTACGCGCGAGTCAGGCCCTCGCTTGCACCATCTAGCCGACAGCCTTTCAAAAAAACTATTTTTTTTTAGTAAGGTAACTAGCAATGTGGAATTGAGTCCTACATTACTAGCAATCCTGTTAATCCCTTCCAGCTAAGCTCAAAGACTTGTGTTAGGAGTGGGTTCACATCGCGACGTGAACCCACTCATTATACTACCGACGCGTCGGTAGTATAATGGGTAAGATTCGAACCTCACGACCTCACGATTGCGAGACCGATGCCGCAGCCATTAGGCTACCGCCGCGTTTGTATTATTATTATTGTATTAATAAAGTAATTGGTAAAAAATACCTAAACAAAATACTATGAAAATCTTTTTAGACGAAGACCTGTAGACGTGTATATGGTACCTCCATACGGAACACGGCACCAACCTTGAATATTTTGGTGGTATTTAAATATATACCTTATTTATTGCCCGATATTTCAATAGTATTGATTACAAATCGCGAAAATTTGACAACATCAACGTACTGTGTCTGTTTCGATGACGCAAAATTTCAACACAGATGGAAAACATGTGCGTACTTCATAGGAACTATTTTTGTGTCTATTACGAAAGAATTAGTAAACAGAGAGAAAGAGAATATATTTAAACTTTGTGAAATATGTGTCAATGGCTAAAACAGAAGGACAAATACTAGGCAGCAACTCTGCTATGGATCAGGGTAGCCTAACAGTAAAGCAAATATACTTTTCTATAATATTAACCAAACTATTTATCATGGTAGTACGAGGGGACTTGCTGAGGTTGTTCTCATCTTCATATAGATAATCGAGCGCAGGCAACTATGCTAAACAATCACATATCCATCTAGACATCGCATATAATTATGTAAAAATATATGTGCTACTTTAGAATAGACGAAATTTTGTGAAAAGTAGGAAACTATACCTGCGTCATCACTCTATTCGAGATCTAGGCATTTGACATGAAAATTATTGTCACATTGAGCAATTGTTGCAAAAGCAACACCACTCAGTCTATTGCAATTTTAGTCAATTTTGCAAGCATAATGATCTGAACTAAATAACAGTCAGTAAGAAAGAGACTTGGTTTTGCCTTCTTTAAATAATAAGTAGGTAAGTAAATCAATAAATTCCTGTTCGTTAGCAATTTGCGATTTCACACAATTCTTTTATTGCGTATTCGATGTTCGGTCGATTCGTGACCCACGAATCTATCTATGACCACGGCTTTTGCAATACAGACGAAATGTCACAGAATAAATCAAATCTATCTACATCCATATTCTACAAATATCTAAGCGATAAAGACATTATCAATAAAATTGTATAATGTGTTTGTGTACAAACGTTTGAGCTGTAAATTGTCCACATATACTAAACAAAAACTTAAATTAAAAAAATGTTCTAAACAAATACCGTACCTTAGGATACAATGTAGCTTCTGATAGATCATCCACATGTAATGAGCTGAGATACAGTTTGAAGATCATGCGGTCGTTGGCTCGGAACACACAGTCGCTCTCCAACGTTTGTAACCTCATCTCCAGCACCGAGCACTCCAGGTGACACAGCTTTATTGTTATTGAAGACGCCCTTTAACAATATTGACTTTAGTTCATTTATATTCTCTTTTTTGAGCTGGGATACTACCCAACGCACACCCCTACCACCCGGGGAAGATGATAGAGATGGTGCACCCAACAAAACATCCTCATTTGATAAAAAACCCTAAGAAGACGTATACAAGAATTCTTTTTGACATGCTGTTCATAGACCAGTTAGAGTTAATGCGGTTCTAGATAAATGCCATTAAGTATCTGCGTAAAATGGAAATGGAAACGAACTTAGATATGAGAGAAAACTTTTCACACTAAGCATAACACATTAAATATGTATGTCAAATGCATAATACAAATTTTCTTTTCCGTGTTAACTTATAGATACCTAATGATATTTTCGAACCGCCCCCCCCTCAGGTTTAGTTGAATCAAAGGGAACATGAACTAAACTAAATGGAAATGTGGTCTTAGCTAGTTATGCACGAATCATTTAAGTGTTTGGTAAGAAGCACATAAATCTTATTTAAATGAACATAATAGATGACTGGGAATATCAGAAACCAAGATTGACGTAGGCAAAGCTATGACCAAAGGCGATTATTTTTTACCTAACAGAATAGCTGAACTTGGTAGCACCAGAGGGAACAGGCGGATCTGCTTCGGGCTGCATCATATAATCCCATAGAGATTGGGTCTTCGGCAGGACTACAGTCTTCATATTTATAGCGTGGCGGTTTTGTATTCTGGAAATATGTAAAAAAAACAGTCACACTAGTATAAGGGACTAGTTTTTAAAGGATAATTTTTATGTGGAAAGCTATGTAGTATTTTGAGATCTTCATCTACCTACAAGGAAGACCCGCCGTATCTACGTCGTAAGTGTACTATCAATACTACTGAGTGTATCATTAGATCTACGTTTAACTGCCCCACTCAGAGCTGTTTTATGCTTACATAAATCATTCCTTAGTAAACGTTTTCTATGCTAAACTTTTACTTTAATAAGACTAGCTGTTCAGTTAGCGCTGCTCTATGTAACAAAATCGTTTTATTAACATTGGGGGTACAATGTAGACGTAACCGCGTATATAGTAATAACTACACATATGTCACTTTTAAGTAAATATTAAGAAACAGATTATTGTTAATAATTTTCTTATTTTTGCTTTAGGTAATAAGGTTGGCGGGGTTGTTTTATGCAGGAATTAGGGCACAGTTGTATCAATAAAATATTATTATATTTACACTACAGGTAACTTGGGCGTTTTAAAGCAGAGAGTTCTTCAGTCTGCCAGTGATCACTGCTAATGCAATTCAAAGCATACAATAATTGGGACTCGTAGTATTTAAAACTAATATACGTGTAAATATTATGTATATAAATATAAAAACAGCAGTATTATAATAAGTACAAGGGTTAGGTTAATCACTCTTGATGATAAATGATGATGATTATGTATGATGTGGAGATGAGGAATAGGAGGCAGTTGAAACAGAAGTCCTTGTAGATGAGTACCCTCAAATGGATCCACATGACGCATTTATTATAGACATATGAAATAAATGCGTCATGTAGAACCACTTGCAAATACTTGAAGATCCTCGAGGTCGGCCATAGAATCTTGATCGTGATGATTATGAAAATGCTGATGATATTAATATTATACATATTAACCTGAAATAAATCATGTATTAAAAGGAAATGATGTCATGTTAGATAGGTAAGTACCGTCTTATTTCTATTAGTTTTGAGAATTTTAAAATGTCCTTTCTCTTTCTTCCCATTTTCGGGTTCAAATTAAAGATGAAAGCTAAATTTCAAAGTTGGTTAATGGTAAAATGCAAGTCGATGTACACTACAGATGAAAATATAAGACCGCAGAGTGGTATACCTTCAGATGGTACAATATTACACTTTTGTTATTTAATATACAATGACAATTGCGCAATATGGCACCGTCTGCAAGTACAAAGTGTCCATGTGATGAATTATGAGCTGTTCAATGACTTAGTAACAATGAAAAATGATGAATAGGCTGGTTTCCAAGTAGTCAAAACAACAACACTTTAGTAAATGTCAAAATGCAGATTTTATATTGAAATCTCAAACAAATCCCGTATTATAACAAATCACTTTTTTTTATGGTAAGACTAGCTGACCCCCGCAATAGTAGCAAAGTAAATTTTCCTTGTTTTTGCAACATTTTTGATTGCTGCTCCAACAGTAAAATATTTTTCAATTCGTACTAGTAGTTCTTGAGATTATCGCGTTCAAACAAACAAACAAACTCTTCAGCTTTTTAATAAGGCTTAGGGATCGGTTTCGCAATTAAAATAATAAAAAGATTATTGATAAAAACCCGGACAAGTGCGACTTGGACTTGCCCACCGAGGATTCCACACAAATTTGTAGGTATATGTATACACTAATAATATAAAGAGGAAAGATTTGTATTTTTAGAACGATTAAACTTAAAAACTACTGGACCGATTTCAAATAATCTTTCACCATTAGAATGTTACATAGGCTATATTTATTACTAGAAGAAGAAATCTAGGGATCCCTATATATATCCCTAGTCTCGCAGTTTTTTTATTACTATATTTTTTACAAATGTATAGTTTTATGATTTTTCCTTATACTTGTAGTATAAACAAGACGGTATTACTTGCCAAATTTCATAGTTCTAGGTCAACGGAAAGTACCTTAGTATAATTTTGACTCCTTAGCGAGTGTCGAAATATATGTATTTTGCGGCGTAAACGGCCGTATCGTTAGATTTTTTCTAAGCTTAAAGGGACTGTAGACCTGATTTGAGTTTATGGTTTCAATTTCAACTCGATATCTCCACGCGTTCCCGAGATAAACGGTCTTGACAGACACACGGGCGGACGGGCGGACAACAAAGTGATCAAAAAAGGATTCCGTTTTTCTTTTTTGAGATACGGAACCCTAAAAATCGAATTCAACATACAATTTAATCGGGTCTTAATCGTTGGTAGTTTAACTTACTTTTATTTACTAGTTAGTATTTTCGATTATTTAGTTTACCTAGTAATCTAGTCTATTAAAACGACACGTCAGTGACAAAATACATTATACAGGATGTAAGAGAAAGGTGTGGTCATATTCAAGGTTGGTATGTGCCCATGAAACTGAGTGCACATACCTAATTTCATCAAAATCGGAGTACTAACTAAACTTAAAGAAACATTTATTATTTTTTCATTCGTTTATTTATGAATGAAAAAGTTATTAATTTAAAAAAGTATGACTTAAAAAGTTATATGCTATAATAATCCCATCGAATTTCGTACCAGAGGAGGTATAATTCTTATGCCTTTCACTACTGAATTTTGACAAAAAAAATATGCTCTAACTATGTAATAATAATGCAACCAGCTATGGCACCATGGTAGGTGCAATACTGACAACATACCTTATCCGCTGCTGAAATTTGACCACACCTTTCTGTTAAACCTGTATAACCCACACAGTATATTTTTCAGAATCCCACTGAGAGTATTTTTTATCAAGATAAACAATAAAAAGCACACATAAACGGGAGAAGTACTTCTACTATACTTTGGAAGGGGGAGGGAGGAGAACTTGAGGCCCTTAAACCCTCGTCTCCCTTCCTAAATATAGCACTGCGTAAGAGCACAGATAATATAATACTATACTAGTAAGAGTAAGCAAGATATTAAATACGGAGGGTTAAGAATTTTGAAGAGTACGAGTTTATTCTTAGAAATATTTATGTATGTTTATAAGTTGTCTGGTTTCAAAATTACAAGCTCGGCTTAGTTAGGGATCAGGTATCGTTGTGTGAGTTGTCCCAAGATATATTATATATACTTCAAAGAACTCACCATTCAACCTTAACCAAAGATTAGTGATGGGTATGAACTTCAAATCATTTCTATATAGAATCAATTGTTGAAGGTACGATTTGGTTAATTTGTTATAGTGAATGGGTGATTTCATGCAATTTAATATTTAGCCTAAGTTATTTGAAGGACCTGTATCGATATGTAGCTTTATGCATATTTACAGGATTATTTAAATAAAAACCGGGCAAGTGCGAATCGGACTCGCGCATAAAGGGTTCAGTACTATTATCTATAAAAACGGCAAAAAAATCATGTCTGTTGTATGGGAGCCCCCCCTTAAATATTAATTATATTTTAATTGAATTATTTATTTTTAAAGTGAATAATATAAGTTATTATTCTGTGAATATTTCAAGCGTCTACATGTTGCCGTTATGTAACGAGCAAAAAAAACATGTTTGCTGTATGGGAGCCCCCTTAAATATTTATATTATTCTGTTTTTAGTATTTGTTGTTATAGCGGCATCAGAAATTCATTATCTGTGAAAATTTCAACTGTCTAACTATCACGGTTCATGAGATACAGCCTATTTTATAATATCGAGCAAAAAAACACGAAAAATATTACGTTTTTTGTATAGGACCCCCTTTAAATGTTTATTTTATTCTATTTTTGAGTATCTGTTGTTATAGCGGCAACAGAAATACATCATCTGTAATTTCACGGTTTATGAGATACACCCTAGTGACAGGCGGACAGACGGAAAACGAAGTCTTAGTAATAACGTCCCGTTATACCTTTTGGATACGGAACCCTAAAAACTACTAATAATAGAGTTAATATATGCAGGCGTCATAAAATTCCTCCACTGGAGGAACCCTGTGTTAAATAAGAGTACTTACTTATCATAAATGTACTGGAGATATTTGATGAGGGTCCGAATAGCCACGGCATGCAGTAGAAGAGATAGATGACCAAGATCTGCTACAAGAGCTTGTTCCACGCTGTGGAAGTGGGAACGGAACTCGGGACAATCAGCACGGACCTGAGAATAAATATAAACTTAAACATGAGGTTTTTTGTTGTGTTTGTTACGATTTTACGACCAGAAATAGCGGAAACTTTACCATTGCCAAAGGGTACCACGATGTCGCCATTAGGGTAATGTGTTAGCATTTTGAATTTTAAAATAAATGATAAATTCTAAGAAATTACGACATTACATAGCACAAAGACCGGTTACAGATTTTGGATTTTGTATATGAAAACTTCAAACTAGGTACTTAGGTATAATCTCATAATGCTTAACTATAATAATATGAAGTTTAGTTATAGTTTGTTTGTTTGTTTGAACGCGGTAATCTCCGGTCAGAATTGAAAAATTCTCACTGTTGGATAGCCCATTTATCGAGGAAGGCTGTAGGCTATATAACATCACGCTACAACTAATAGGAGCGGAGCAGCATAGAGAAATGTTGCAAAAACGGGGAAAATTTACGCAGACGAAGTTGCGCGGAACAGTTAGTTTAACCATATTATGTATTGATTGTAGTGATGAAT
Organism: Herminia tarsipennalis; assembly: GCA_945859575.2. NCBI lineage: Eukaryota > Metazoa > Arthropoda > Insecta > Lepidoptera > Erebidae > Herminia > Herminia tarsipennalis. The sequence continues at coordinate 1,697,658 of OX243843.2, read as the reverse complement.
ACCTACCTAGTTGATAACTTATTAGAATAATGGGTCATCAAATTTTAGCAATCTTAACAAGCCCAATAGTGCAAGTTGTTATAACATCAACGCACAAAATAAGCCTGTCTCTGACCCCTTCAACTATGATAATAATTATGTGTAGCAGCCAGAAAATGTCCTACCTTTCTATAAAGCAAGTTGAACAATTCTCCAGAACTGGTGATCAGCTCCAGATACTGTCCCGTGCTGCTGTGATGCTGTTTGTCCGTCAGTAACACCTGGCTGACGGACAGCTGGACCGCGGGGCCGTACTCCATGAGGGCCACGTCCAGACACACCTTCGTGATGTTTAACATAATGTAGGGCTTCTCAATCTGGTCCATGGAACGGGCGAGGTTGATTACGACTTCACCTAAAAGTCAAATTTTGTTGTTAATCTTTGCGCATTTGTACATAATTTTAGAATATTGGGACTTGTTCGTAAAGACACCGGGCGTCAATGTAAACATGCCGTAAGTGTAGAAATGAATGATGTATGATGTGAATATTCGAGATATTCACATCATACATCTTCATCAAAATCTTCAATATTCGAGAATGCCATTGTGAACGTGAACATTCGTTACATCACTAGTAGAAGTAACATCAACAGTGCGAACTATCAAAATTATGAAGACCAGGCAAGGGCGGTAAAAAGTAGTAGGTAAAAAAAAAGTGCGACTAAGGGTCTTTATTCCCGTTCTTTTTCTCTGTTTTGGTGGCAAGCCCGTGCGAACTGTCAAAATCTTGTCATAATGGTAAATAGAGAGCTGGGCTTAGAAATGCACCAACGCGTATGCGCAGCGGACATCTTTGAGCGCACCGCACTTGGGCCAATTCATTAAAATACGTCAACTCTTCATTAAAATACGTTTAACAGTTTATTAGACTGTTACTTAAGGAACACATTTAAAAATAAAAAACAAAAATCCCGCCTGCTTTACCAAGATAACCTTAAATCATACAGTCAACGGTATTTTAGTAAGATCATTGCGATTCATGAATGGAATTTTTCAAATTTATTTTTTTATTGAATACTTTTTAGTTGTAAGACGTAACGTAACAACTCTAACTAACGAAAATTTGTGTGTGTAGGGACATATGTACAACGTAGGTATATATTTTACTGCATCGTTGCACCCAATGACGTAATGGTAATGTACTCGTAGAGGCGACTGCGTTCGCAGCTTAAGTATGATTTAGTATTCATTATACTGCCTACAAGCATTGACATTCTTTTATTCCTCTCCACATACAATTAGGTATCCCAGAGGTTCGTACATACATAACCTTATAATAACCTAAAGTGGTGACCCCGAAATTTATAGTGTGGAGGAATAGTACGTAATATATTATCAGTGAGTTATAATCAGTGAAAAATGAATACTCAAGCTGGGAATATGATGCCGGGCGGCCAGCAGGTTGCGGGAGTGCCCGTCCCACCTGCTACGTTGCCGGTGCCAATAACAGAGACGATTCCAAAAAGCGAAGATGGTACACGAGGAGACTACGCGCTTGCTAGTGTTACAGTTTCTACGAGAATACCGGAGTTTTGGGCAGACCAGCCGAGACTGTGGTTCGTCCAGTTTGAGGCGGCAGTGAGCAACCAAAAACTTAGCGACGCCGCGAAGCAGAACTTAGTTGTCACCAAACTAAATAAGTGTGCTATTCAACAGGTTGGTGATCTGTTGTTATCGCCACCTGCACATAATAAATATGAGTCTCTCAAGGACAGATTGTTGCAAGCGTACGAGGAGTCGGAGACTAGACAATTTCAAAAATTGTTGGGTGAGATGGAACTAGGTAGTCAAAAACCGTCACAACTACTTCGCCGCATGCGAGATTTGGCTCGAGGAAAAATACCGGACGCCACGTTGAAAATCATGTGGAATAGCCACTTACCTGCAGCTGTACAAGCCGTTTTAGCCGTTACCGAGGTGAGCGACCTGGAAAATTTGGCGGTAATAGCCGATCGAGTTACCGAGGCAACGAGAAGTACAGAGATAGCAGTCGTGGCATCCAGCTCTTCGCCCAAGCCCGCCGACGCATCGCAAGACTTAGCAGCGGTGATAGAGGAGTTACGCTTGGAAGTCGCAGAGTTGCGGCGTTCAAGGCCACTACAGAGGAACTGGGGACAACTACGGAGGCCTCAGCAAAGGTCTCGTTCTAGAGGAAGGAGCGGAGGTCGAAGGAATCCCGAATGGTTATGTTTTTACCATTTTAGGTACGGGCCTAAAGCTACAAAATGCGTGGACCCGTGCAACTGGAAAAAGGAAAAACCAATCGCCCCGGCGGAAAACTAAGTGCGATACAGCCTGAGGCGGAGGCTTGTGTCGTGTCTTCAAACAATCGCCTATGCGTCACGGACAGGAGAAGTGGACTCCAATTTTTGATAGACACGGGTGCGAATGTTTCTGTGATTCCGGTATCCAGTAAGTGCGTTATGGACCAAACCGCGAGTGAGTGCTATAAGTTGTTCGCGGCCAACGGGACAATAGATACAGGTAACAGACTTTAAATCGCTATTTATCCTAAACGGTTATTTTAAGTGAAAAATGATCTAAGAAACCTCATGATACCCCATCATAATTTTAAAATAGTACACGATGTACCCCACGTGACATAGTTTGTTGACTTAATTTTTTTTCTTTATCTTTATATGACGTCTGGCTGTCGCCATTTTGAATTTTGATTGCAATCATGTCTTTATTGATACTCGCAAGATTAATACGAATCGATTGACTTATGAATCATCAAAACCGAACTACACGTTTGGACTTTAAAGTACCACAAAGGAACACTCATACATACATACATGTTAAACACTTACATAACCCTCCTCCGCAGTCGGGTAATAATATCACTATAACGGTCCTATACTTGAGAGGACATTATGGGACGGCGTAATGTGAGCGATTGTCGATCCCATGACTGAATGCAAGTTATCGGTTATATCCCGTAGGAAATCTATACTAATATTATAAAGCTGTAGAATTTGTTTGTTTGTTTGTTTGTTTGTTTAAACGCGGTAATCTCAGGAGCTACTGATCCGAATTAAAAAAATATTTCACTGTTGGATAGCCCATTTATCGAGGAAGGCTATAGGCTATATAACATCACGCTACGACCAATAGGAGCGGAGCAGCAATTAAAAATGTTGCAAAAACGGGGAAAATTGACGCATACGAAGTTGCGCGGGACAGCTAGTAAACAGATAAAAAAATATTAGGTATAGATATGTACCTAAGTGTCGAGGGGCCGCTACAGTGTTTTACATTAAGAACTTGCTGCCGGTCGAACAGTTTTTTGGATCAAAAATAAAATTCTGGGTATAAACTGTATATATAAAAAGAGAAGCTGATAGACTTATCAACGCAAAGCCTAAACTAACTAAGGGTTAGGAACTTAAAATTTTGCACAGGTGTTTGTTTTATAACCTAGGGGAGCACTAAGAAAGGATTTTTGAAAATTCACCAACTATCGGTGTAAAACGGGGGTGCAAAGTTAATATGAAACTTTGCCGTTAAAATATTTTGCTACCAATCTGCCATCAATGCGGACGAAGCCGCGGGCATAAGCTAGTTTAATCTAATAACGTCAGAACAGAAGATAGACCTGCCATATCAAATAATGTACCTTTTCCTAAAAAAATATTTTATCAAACCCCATTTGGAGAAAGAATGTTGCAAATAGGTACATAGGTGTGTCGTGCGTGCGAGCATGTATCACTCTTAAAGTGAATATTCTTTTACAACTTACCTATAATGAACCTCAAGAGCGTATTGATATTGTTGCTAGGCGACACGTTGTCATCGAACCCTGGCAGGTCCACAGTGCGTGCAAACACCTCCAAGTCTTCATCGCTATGCTCGGAGGCAGCTGACGCCTGCTGGGCTGCTTGGAAGCCGACCTTTGCGCCATCTTTGTCGAATGTTGTTTCTGCAGCCCTGGATGTGAGAAGAGGCTTATCTTTAACATTTATTTTTCTCATTTTTTTCGTTGTATATACTATAAGTGTGTAAATATCTTTATTAATAGTGCAAAGTATAATTTTTAAAAATTTAGTATCTGAAGTAATAATGACTATTTAAAAAATTGCTATATTAAAAATAATGCCAAAACATAAAGTCCTTTTCACACGTTCCGTTTGCCGGGTAGCCGGTACCGTATATCCGGCAGCGACTGTATAGCCGGTACGTGTATAAACAAACGAACACATCGCTATACACTTCGTCGCCGGGTTAGCACCGGCTACCCTACTACTGGTTAAACTGAAATGGAAAGTTTTTGTAATATAATTTTGTAACTGGGACCAAACTAAAATTATGATGTTTCATTCTTAAACGACTTGTAATATATTTTTTATTATATTCTTATCTAAAATAAATATTGAAGTAAGGAGGTAGGTGGATATATCTATTGTTTTAGGCTTGCTTGTTACATATTTCCTTAGTGACTTATGATTTTAAATTTTCACCTTTACCTCTTCATGGAAAGATGTAAGATGAAAAACCTTTTATTTTCCAATTTACTTAGTAATAGGTAGGTATTTGTGAGGATCAGATGAGGACGCAAAAATAAATGATGATAGAAATGTTTTTACTCTTTCCCAAGTTTTTTTGAATAAGTTATCTTCTTAGCGTTTCGACGGCAAACATCTATATTATTAAACTGAATAGTTTGTTTGTTTGAACGCGGTAATCTCAGGAACTACTTATCCGAATTTGAAAATTATTTTACTGTTGGATAGCCAATTTACCGAGGAAGGCTATAGGCTATATAACACCACGCTACGACTAACAGGAGCGGAGCAGCGATAAGAAATGTTGCAAAAACGGTAAAAGAAATGAAGTTGCGTTAGGCAGCTAGTTATTTAATAAAAATAAATAAATAAACAGAACGTGGCTACGTCAACTGCTGATAAAGTCAATAATATGCATGACCCTGAATAGAATAAATTATGATGAATCTTGACAATGACACAGCTTATCCCTTTATCTAAATAACATATAGTTTACATACGCCTGTAAGTGAACGCTCACGCGCAAACACACACACAAACAACGTTATCGATTGAGCCAAGCTTGTCGCGTGCGCAGTAAGTTATTTATCTTCATTCATTCAACCAACAGTTTCGTTGTAACATCTAACGGATTTATACGTGTCTAAAATAAACAACTTAAACCCACCCAACACACAAATCCCTTGTTGTGAGTGCAAATCGAGTGTTATATACCTAACCACGGAAGGCAACTTTACACTTGGTAAGTATCTACCTACCTAATAATCGGAACAATGCGAAAAAATAACCTTGACTTTCAATTATAAGAAAAGTTTGTATACAAACTTGTTTATAACATGTTGATAAATTCACTAGCTCGTGGTTTAAATGATTAAGGTGGTATTTGTAAAACTAGAAACTTGTTTTTTACATAATTAAAGCGTTCAAATGATATTGTACATTATTCATTCTGACGATATTCGTCTACGTCATGCGGCAGATACACATTTAATATAACAAGGACAGTGTATGTCTACGTTTAACTCGCCACAAACAAGTAGGTATCTACTTAATAGTTAACTAAATCAGTTTAGTTATTAAATTACCAGCTTTCGCTCCTGGTTTCGCCTTAACTTCGCCAAAATTTGTTTTATGAATAACTAAGCGTATAAATATTGTGTTATAAGGAACTAACTTCAAAACTGACGATTTGTCTTATAAAATTTTACCCCTTATTTTCTTTCATTTGACTATCAAGGAACCGAGTTGACTTCAATGAAACAATAATTTTTTGTCATAATTATCATTTATTTTCATAAAGGTTGAAAAAACTGTTTCTTTATTTAAAACCACAAAGTCTAAGATAATACGAAACTTCATAGATTTATATAACTTTAAAATTGTACATTATATAGGGGATCTGTTTCCAAAATATATAAGTTTGTAGCTCCAGCGGTCTAAGTTCTGCGTTGATGAATCAGTCAGTCAAGAGAAGAATGGTATATGTAATTAAAGACGAAGACATTAGAAACTCAATAGAATGATAAAGTAGTCTTCTGGCGGACGGTAGAACTCTGCTAGAAACCTTTGAATTTAAGTCGATTTGATTAGTTTTAGACTGTCGCCATCTATGTCAGGATATTGCTAACAACTGTTTTGGTGACCACTCAAAACAGACTTAAAATTGAATTATTCCGTAATTATTCAGTCAGTGTCTGCAATGCGTATTTTATAAACTGTAATAATTACATTTGATAAGAACTTGTTGTCATTTAATAAATATATTATCTTCTGGCCACCGTCCTTGAATGCTATAGATAAGTAAGCTTTATGAAAACACTTACGTCCTTGTAAAATAAATTTAATATCTTTCTTATTTGGTAGACCAGCTTCTCAAGAACATCATGGCTAAAGTCGCAGTCGTTACGGGCTCTAATAAAGGCATAGGGCTTGGTATCGTCAAAGGTTTACTGCAGAGATTCAACGGAGTAGTCTATCTTACATCACAAGACGATGGACGGGGCAAGGAAGCTATGGCAAAACTTAACGAATTAGGACTTAAACCAGAATACCACCAACTTGATATCACTAACAGAGAAAGTATAGTTAAGTTCAGAGACCACATAAAAGAAAAACACGAAGGAATCGACATCCTTGTGAACAACGCAGCAGATGACAACGCTGTAGCATTACACAACCCTTATGAGGAATGCAAGCACGTCATCGATACAAACTATTACAGCATTTTAACGGTTCAAGAACTTTTATACCCGCTAGTAAGAGACAACGGACGGATTTTAAACATTTCGAGTGATTGTGGACATCTAAGTAATATACGAAACGAATACTGGATCGAAAGGCTATCAGAAAAAGACTTGACTGTCAAAGACATTGACGAATTCATTAACTGGTATTTGGATGGAATTAAGAATACAACCTTTAATTATGATGACTTGGCTGATGCGGGCACAATATCTTCGTACAGAATAGCCAAAGTAGCTCTGAGTGCAGTAACAATTATCCAACAAAGAGAATTGGAACCAAGAAACATCTCAGTGAACTCTATGCATCCTGGATTGGTTCGTACAGACATGACGTTTGGAGGTGGCTTCTACAGCATAGAGAAAGCTGCTGAAACTCCACTTTATTTAGTACTAGAAGCTCCTGAAACCCTCAAAGGGCAGTATGTGTGGTTCGATCGAAAAGTGCTAGATTGGTATGATTACAAAGCTGATTACTTCTTCAAGAGTAGATCTCTTCTCAAATCAAATCAAATCAAATCAATATTTATTTTTGCAGAAAACACTGCTACAAAGTGATGTTGTTGTATGTATTGGTTTCAAGTGATTCTATCGTAATGCATGCAAAATTTGTTTACAATCAGTGAGAGATTAACATTGAAATAATAGGAGTTATGTATTATATAAAATGAAATAGGAGTATTTAAGATAAAATTAAAGTAATGTCATTGTAAAAATAATAAAATAGTCAAGAGTAATTATATATAACATATAATAATGATAGTAATTAAATGATTTTAAAGTCATTCCTAGAATTACAGTTAATTCATTCAAGTTGTAATAGCATTTATTAAATAAAAGGCTCTTTAATTTTTTCCTAAATAGTGGATTATTTATATTAATTGCCCTTAGGTATTGCTTTAGGTATTTTATTTAAAAAAATCAGGAATCATGTGAAACACGCTTTTGAGCATGTTCTTTAATAAGTGGAATGGGTTCGACGCATACAGAGGTGAAATACGTCACGTTGTCTTCTATTATTGACCTCTGAACCCAATGTGATCAAGTTTGGATGAACCTTAACAAATATTGAGACCTCGTAAATATGTAGGCTTAGGAGAGTTAGTATCTTATATTCCTAGAAAAACGGTTTGCAGGTTTCGATTATTTGAAGCCCAAACATAGCCCTTAAGCAACGTTTTTGTGTTTTAAAAATGAGATCAATGTTAGTAGAATTCCCCCAAAAACTGATACCATACCTCAGGAGTGAAGCAGCTAAACCATGATACGCAGTCAACAAGGTATTAATATTTAAGATTTGTTTTAATTCATGTATCGCATTCACTGATTTATTCATTTATCTGCATAATGTTTCAATATAAGATTTCCAACTTAATTTATCTAGCTTTCTATATATATTTTACTAGCTTTCGCCCGCGGCTCCGCCCGCGTGGATGTCGGTTATCGCGATGAAAATCGTCTATCCTATGTCCTTCCCCGGGACTCAAACTATCTCCATACCAAATTTCATCTAAATCGGTTAAGTTGTTTGAGCGTGAAAGCGTAACAGATAGACAGACAGAGTTACTTTCACATTTATAATATTATATAGTATTTATAGTAATATAGTATATAGTATGGATAGTATGACCAACAAATTTTGTTGATTGCACTTTTTAATTTAGTTCGCAAACTGGCGTTACAGCGAAATTAATGCACAAAACAAAAATATATGATAAAAGTCGTGGCTGAATGTCCTTCTGTGCGAACACAGCATCATCATCATCATCATCAGCCTATCGCAGTCCACTGCTGGACATAGGCCTCTCCAATTGCACGCCACTTTGTTCTATCTTCGGCTTCTCGCATCCAGCTCCTGCCAGCCGTTTTGCGTTTGAACACAGCATGCTTGGCTTCAAATTGGGCTGCAATATCTAATAGCAATATCAATGAATAATAATTATGGAATTTCTGGGTCTTTGAAGATCTTAGTTTGCCTGATGACAAAGCCTACTAATTTTGTGCCTCTTTTGGTTATTTGGTTCACGAAATGCACACCTGTGTTCTACTATAACTCCCAGGTCACGTGTGCTTGTAACTTCACTTAGAGGTCTCCCGTTTATTCTGTACACAGCTTGTATTGGATTTTTTTATGAAATAATTTAATATGAAAGCACTTCGAGAAGTATCATTCTGTTGTTCTGACACCAGAGACTCACACTATTAAGGTCGTTTTGTAAAGAAATTACGTCTGCATCGGTATTGATTGGTCTATATATTTTAAATCGTCAGCAAAAAAAAATTGAAATGTAGTATAGAGCCGATGTCATTTATCATCGGCATCGTCTTGCCTTCAAAAATAGGTTCATCTCCAAAATGAGGTACAATTGTATTCACACGCTGATTAAAATAAATTATTTTAGTTTTTCCTATGTTTGCCTTCAGATTATTAGTGTCTAGCCATGTAATGATTGAATCAAGGGTGTTGCTTATATCATGCTCATAGGCTGTTCTGTTATTACGCTTAATTGCCATGGTGCTATCATCTGCAAAGAGTGTCATTGGGCTTGAATTTGCATTTGGAAGCTTATTAATGTAAATTATAAAGAATAATGGACCCAATATGCTTCCTTGTGGGACACCTTGTCGTCAACCACGTCCTTTTGACAGGAATGTATCCACCATCTTTTTTTTATGTTAACTCTGTTCATTTGTGTAAATTGAGTGCAGATTTTGAGGTAAGTTTCAATTAGTTTTAGAATGTTGCCTCTTATGCCATTTGTCTATAGCTTAAATAATAGGTTGTCATTGGCCTCATAATCAAAGGCTTGTGCCATATTCTTAAAGATGACGCAAATCGGTATTCTCTTATCGGCATTAGACGTAATTATTTCCAAAACTTCATATATAAAACGATAGTTCCCTTTTTTTCTATGGAAACCAGACAACTAATAAACATACTTCTTCTAAATAAATACATGTTATAGATAAATAATACCCAGACACAGAATAAACCGTCGTGCTCATCACACAAAGTTTTATCCTGGGTGGGGGTCGAACCTACGATCTCTTGCGTAGCAGTCGGATACACTCCCACCGCGCCACAGAGGCAATCAAATAAAACTATTCAGCGTTTTGACCGAAAGTGGAAATCAACCATAAAGGGGGTAAAATCATCCACGCCAGTGAGGCGGCGGATGTCAGCTAGTAGATTATAATTACATTTTGATACAAACTCGTTATTAGATAATAACCATATAATCTTGCGGCTACTCTCCAAAATACGATAAGATAGCTCAGCGATATGAAAATACATTTGTGATGGTAAATTAAATGTAATATCTTTCTTATTCGGCAGATATCCTACCACAGAACAACATGGCTAAAGTCGCAGTTGTCACGGGTTCCAATAAGGGCATCGGGTTCGCTATCGTCAAGGGTTTACTGCAGAGATTCAACGGAGTAGTCTATCTTACATCACGGGATGATGGACGGGGCCAGGAAGCTGTAGCGAAACTCAAAGAATTAGGACTAAATCCAGAATATCACCAACTCGATGTCACTAATAGAGAAAGCATCGTGAAGTTCAGAGACCATTTAAAAGGAAAACATGGAGGAATCGATATACTTGTGAACAACGCAGCAGTAGCCAACGCTGTAGCATTATACAACCCGTATGAGGAATGCAAGCACGTCATAGACACAAATTATTACAGCATTTTAACGATTCAAGAAATTTTATACCCGCTAGTAAGAGACAACGGACGGATTTTAAACATTTCGAGTGATTGTGGACATCTTAGTAATATACGAAACGAATACTGGATCAAAAGGCTATCAGAAAAAGACTTGACTGTCAAAGATATTGACCAGTTCATTAACTGGTATTTGGATGGAATTAAGAATAAAACCTTTAATTATGATGACTTGGCTGATGCGGGCACAATATCTTCGTACAGAATAGCTAAAGTAGCTCTAAGTGCAGTAACAATTATCCAACAAAGAGAATTGAAACCAAGAAACATATCAATAAACTCTATGCATCCTGGATTGGTTCGAACAGACATGACGTTTGGAGGTGGCTTCTACAGCATAGAGGAGGCTGCTGAAACTCCACTTTATTTGGTACTGGAAGCTCCTGAAACCCTCAAAGGGCAGTATGTGTGGTTCGATCGAAAAGTGCTAGATTGGTATGATCACAAAGCTGATTACTTCTTCAAGAGTAGATCGCTTCTCAACTACCATTACTTTAGTTCTTATTTGATTTTCGGTTCTAAAAAACTTACAGCTAGTTGTACAATTATGTGAGTTATATATTACAATTATGGTCAAACAAACGTTTTCGCCAATAACAATTTGTGGATGGCGGGTTTTTTGTGGTAAGGTAACATTAAAGGTATTAATAATGTTTTTACTAATGTACCCAATATAAAGTTTTTAGGGCTCGCATTAGACAAGTACTGCTAAATCTGACTGGCGAAATCACGTTGAAGGAGTTTGTAAAAAAGTCAATAGTTTTGTATTTGTATTAAACAGACTTAGATTGACTTCAACACTACAGACTGCACTGATAGTATACTATGGTCACGTAGGTTCTATTTTACGATACGGCTTAATACTGTGGGGAAACTCAACAGATTGTGGTAGGGCTTTTTTATCGCAAAAAAGGTGTATTAGAGCGATGGTTGGTATCCCTCCGTTTGGATTGTGCAAGCCACATTTTAAAAAGTTGGGCATATTGACTTTACCTTGTATGTACATTTTTGAGACTTGTATTTTTGTAAAAAATAATACACATTTATTTGTGAAGGCTAGTGATTTCTACCTTAGAAATACTAGAAGGGGAGAACGGCTAGTCATAGATTATGTTCCAAGAATCACACTTTGGCAGAAAAATTGCTACTCAATGTGTGTAAAAATTTATAATAAATTACCGTCACAAATTCAGGATTTACCTCTACCGCTTTTCAAGCGTAAACTAAAAGCTCTATTATTAGAAAAATGCTTTTATTATGTAAGTGATTGGCTTCAGAACGGCTTAATATATTGATTGTTATTTCATTATTAAACGAAATTAAATAGGAATTATTGTATTATTAAATTGATTATATTAATTATTTTAGGCTTAGGTATATAATATTGGATATTATTTGGGTATAAATTATATTATTGATTTAATGAAATTATTTGTATTGAAATCAGGCTTAATCAACTGTTTGTAATGTTTTAATAGTAGTATATTCACATGCCCAAAATAGGCTAAATAGATATAGCACAGAGAATTGTTATGATAATTATTCCATCCATTGTACTTACTCTATTTACGGTGAATAAATAAATTTATTGATTGATTGATTTTCTTACCATAACAATTACATTTTAGACTTTTTTTTCAGTTATTTATTGTGGGAGACTTGTGCCTAAGCTAAGCTCGTGGTTTGAGTTTCAGAACACAATGCCCCCCTTATTATTAACCGATTCCAAAGAAAGGTTCTATGTTCGTCTAAAAGTAAAGTAAAAAAAATATATACATAGGTACCTATTAAGTATGTTTGTAATTAGTACATATTCTTTATGATATAATAAAAGGTACCTATGTATATATTTTTTTTACTTTTATGTATGGCCACCGATCACGCGAAGACGGTTGGACCAATTTGAAAAATTCTTTTAGTGTTTGAGAGAGTATACTTCTAAGTTGGTCTCATTGTCATCAAATCAGGATCTGATGATGAGTTCCTGGTGAAATCGAAGGAACTCTTGAAATGTTAAAGGCACACCTATAATGATTTAGGTTTATTTCATACTGGTTTTGTGTTTTTACTCTGAAAAAGTACCAAGTGGTGAAGTGGAACTGGTGATTTATTCATTTATTTATGAAAGGTTCACCTACAATTGTTACACTTGTTTCTTAATAGGTAGTACATGCAAAGTAAAAAAACTGTGTGTACAATATCAAGTGGCAAACACAGATTTCTTAGAAGGAAATACATTTTTAAGTTTTATGTTATTGGTGATGAAGACGAAGCGAAACTATTCAATATTTCACGATGTACGATTCGATTACTATAATATGGTATTGCACTTTATGCTCGACGTACTATTATCACTGCATGTAGTAGTGCTAACGGTAAAGTATCATGTGAACTCCTCAACAGTTAACGATCCTGCATCGGGAAAAACAATATTTTGTAGAAATAAATGATCAGTTAACATTATGCTATTGTAACTAAGATAAATTACAAACCAGCCCGCTAGTAATAGATTTTTGAAGTTGGTGCCTTAAACATAAAAATCTACATTATCTGGCACCAACTTCAGCATTTTTGTTGTTGTACCTATATTATTTTATGTTTTTGGTTACCCTGTATTTATTTTTGAAGTCTGTTTATATTTTTTTACATGTATGAATTTACAAATGGTTACTACAATGTTTTTACGAGTGCCGTACGGTACCTACTCTTGTCTAACATAGACAAATTATTGAGTCCATACCTAGTTATTAAGAGTTGCTGTGAGAAATGTGCGACTCTCTCTCTCTCTCTCTCTGTATGTGTGTGTGTGTGTGTGTGTGTGTGTGTGTGTGTGTGTGTGTGTGTGTGTGTGTGTGTGTGTTTGTGTGTGTGTGTGTATGTGTGTGTGGTGTGTGTGTGTGTGTGTGTGTGTTTTTGTGTTGTTGCTTAAAATAATATAAGTATAAAGATAAAAGTAAATAGATTAGATATAAGCATAAGTCCTTTGAAATCTAAATTATTAATAAATAAAAAACTATTTTTTATAAAATGGAAATTATTTTAGAAAATTACATCATCCAAATGTAACCTATTACGATTACAGCACGACTGTGAGTGACGACGTCTAAAACAATAGTTTGTTTACAAAATACATAAGTACTCAGATAGTTAAATAAACTTAGTTGTTGATAATTGATGGTTTTTTCAATCGTATTACCTGTTTTCTGCTATGCATTACCAATCCCTAGAGTCATGGGTTTATTAGTAAATAAAATTACCCGTAGACCCGTCAATTAGCCGACTCCATGGGTAATAATAACGGTTTCTTGGAAAATCTTTAAATGATCAATTAGTAAGTCAGGACGAGTGATTTACGTACGTATAGATATAATCTATACATGAAACTCCGCTAATTTAGATGTCAGATCTGTGAAATCCGACATTGATAGTTATCTTTTTAAAAAATCGTATTTGTCTTTTTGGTTTGAAATAAAGAAACACAGCATTTTTAGAATATCAACCCAGGGGTTGCAATTTTGTATGAAACTTTGTCAGTTTTAAAATTAGATCTCTATTTCGCTTGGCTTTGTGGTCGTAAATAAAGAAACATATGTTAATGCGTTTTTAGTAAATCAAACCTTATGAGGTTAAAATAGGGGGTTCAATTTTGTATTAAATTCCGTCAGTTTTCAAGTTTGATCAATGTTTTTTTAATTCGTATTAACTACGTAGTTAGATATTAACCATATTATCTTGCGGCTGCCGCTCCGAAATACGATTAGATAGCTTAGCGATATGAAAATACATTTCTGATGGTAAATTAAATGTAATATCTTTCTTATTCGGCAGATATCCTATAATAAAACAACATGGCTAAAGTCGCAGTTGTCACGGGTTCCAATAAAGGCATCGGGTTCGCTATCGTCAAGGGTTTACTGCAGAGATTCAACGGAGTAGTCTATCTTACGTCACGGGATGATGGACGGGGCCAGGAAGCTGTAGCGAAACTCAAAGAATTAGGACTTAAACCAGAATATCACCAACTCGATGTCACTAATAGAGAAAGCATCGTGAAGTTCAGAGACCATTTAAAAGAAAAACATGGAGGAATCGACATACTTGTGAACAACGCAGCGGTTGCCAACGCTGTAGCATTATACAACCCTTATGAGGAATGCAAAGACGTAATCGACACAAACTATTACAGCATTTTGACGATTCAAGAACTTTTATACCCGCTAGTAAAAGACAACGGACGGATTTTAAACATTTCGAGTGATTGTGGACATCTTAGTAATATACGAAACGAATACTGGATCAAAAAGCTATCAGAAAAAGACTTGACTGTCAAAGATATTAACCAGTTCATTAACTGGTATTTGGATGGAATTAAGAATAAAACCTTTAATTATGATGACTTGGCTGATGCGGGCACAATATCTTCGTACAGAATAGCCAAAGTAGCTCTGAGTGCAGTAACAATTATCCAACAAAGAGAATTGGAACCAAGAAACATCTCAGTGAACTCTATGCATCCTGGATTGGTTCGAACAGACATGACGCTTGGAGCTGGCTTCTACAGCATAGATGAGGCTGCTGAAACTCCACTTTATTTAGTACTGGAAGCTCCTGATACCCTCAAAGGGCAGTATGTGTGGTTTGATCGAAAAGTGCTGGATTGGTATGATCACAAAGCTGATTATTTCTTCAAGAGCAAAACTCTTCTCAACTATGCAAAGTATTAAGGTTCAGTTTGTTTTTATCGACGTTAATATATTTGTAAAAAACAAATTAAAATGATGTTTGCTAGTTTGCTGAGATGTGAATCAGCAATATCCCTAGCCAGCTGTAAATGTATTATTATATATTATAATTTAGGCTTAGCTCTTATTTGTTCCGATTTCTATTTGGCCCGAAGAATAATATCAAATATCATATACAATGACTGTACAAATTGTTATGATAGACACAGTCAGGTAAAAAAAGTATAATATTCATATTTTACAACTTATTTTAACCACTCCGTGAGTTTGTATCCACTACTGTAGATTTATATAATTTTATTTTCTTATGTTGATTTGAAAGAACCATATTTTTTAGTTTTTGACTGTTTTAAAAGGTTTAATATATGTATGTTATAATAACTGTCTTAGCTAGATTGAGAAGGTAAGAAAAATTACGAAAAAAGATTGTGACCTAAAAAAGAGTATTTAAAAAAACATCAATTTTTATTTTTAGGTGTTTATTTATTTATTTATTTTTTTTTGTTGATTTTTGTCACATTAATATTGAAATGTACATTAGATTTTCCTTTTTGAAGGTTTTAGGTATAACAAATTCCAATAGCAGCAATTCAAAACCAAAAGTAAAAAAAATAAATAACCGAATGTATTTGGTTGGCGATAGCGACTACAGGTCTTTAATAACTAATAAATTAATCTATGAATTTTAAACAGTGATTTTTTATTTAAATTTAAAGTCGTTATTTATAAATACAATTTGTAGAACGACTATAAACGACTTTTTTATATATGTTCGTAAACTTTCGCGATTTGTACACATTATAGAATTTTATAAGCTACGGGTCTTAATCGCGTAAATATTTTATTTTAAGGCTAAATACCTTTGTTTATTTCCCGACGTTTCGACCGTATTGCAACGGCCGTGGTCACGGGTAGACTAATTCAGCTCAGCGTCGCCTCCGAGAAGCGCGGGTTTCGGAAACTACCCTCGCTTGATTTTTATCACTCACTTTAACGGAACCGTCGGTACTTCGACACACAACACTAACGACATCTGCACACTGGCGCGTAATGTTTGTTCGGCAGTGTGTACACTTGCTGATCACTGGATTCCACGATGTTGACAAACGATATCCATCTTCTCGGTTGAAATTGACGTGTTTTTTTATTTCAACCGCTTCCCGCGCCATCCTGGAGTAGTAGTGACGGTCAGTGGAGAGGACCTGTGGTTTATGTAGTTCAATCCAGTGATTGGATCCCGCATCCAGCAAGTGTTCCGCTATTGCTGACTTGTTTGTCTGTCGGTTTTTCTCTTCCTGAACCTGACCTCTTCACGAAGGATGTTTTTGAACGCCTTTTCAGACCTAAGAGCGTCCAGCCACCCAAGTTGTATGGTTTGCCAAAGATCCATAAAAATAACGTGCCACTACGCCCGGTCGTAAGTCAAATCAGCTCACCTACTTACGATCTAGCAAAACACCTAGCCACGTTACTGCAACCATTAGTGGGCAAAACAGCGTCGTTTGTGAAGGATTCTCGCCGTTTTGTTGACATTATCAAGACCATGAGAGTGGAACCAGACGAGGTGATGGTGAGTTTTGATGTGGAGTCACTATTCACAAACGTTCCCATTCAGGACTGCCTTGAGGTCATCGAGAGGAAGCTTAGCGCGAAAGATCTGCCTAACCAGTATATTGTTTTACTGAAAAACTGCCTAGAGGGCAATTTCTTCGTTTTATATATAAAAATATGAACTCTTTAAGTTTTGTTTCTGACTGTACATCAGCTTAACAAGTAAAAAAATGGTAGGTACTTTTTCTCCGGCCGCACAGTGTCGTCAATGTACTAGGTATATAGGTTTATCATAAATAAGATAATGATATTTGATATTATATATAAGTAGGTACTCGTAAATGTTTTTAAATAATATATATTAATACTTGTGCGAGGGGCATGCCAAAAGTTTCTGGATACTCCTCGCCCTTTTGATTGATACTGACCAGGAAGGTATAAAAACCTACCGCGTCGTAAACGTTACTGTTTAATTTGACATAAAAAACGTTGTATTATATTTAAAACTAGCTTCAGCCCGCGGCTCCGCCCGCCTGGATGTCGGTTATCGTGATAAAAACTATCCTATGTCCTTCCCCGGGACTCAAACTATCTCCATACCAAATTTCATCTAAATCGGTTCTGCTGTTTGAGCGTGAAAGCGTAACAGACAGACAGACAGAGTTACTTTCACATTTATAATATTAGTATGGATGTAATCTATTAAATTTAATTTAATTTAAAAACTTAATGCTGTTATTTTTGATTAAAAATTGTGTGAATTTAATCAAAATAGAACTCTTTATTTGTTTTAATAGAGTATACAAGTACAATTTTCTCGGTTTTTGCAACAACTTTTCAGATAAATTATAACACACTCAACAATCTCTTTTTCGCGTGTAAGTCAAAGCCAACATATTTTATTCACTTTACGAAATCCAACTTATATAAAAGTCTGACAAAATGCAACGTGCGATTTTTTATCTAACTTCATTTGCTTATCACATAATGAATATTACTAATAACAAAATCGAACAACTCTTATTAAATGTAGAATTTATCTACAACTATATTGTCATACCACAAAAAAGGTTATGAGGCATTTCGAAAAATGGATTTATGATAAAGGGCCACACGGCCCACGTTATCCGTTATCATAAACAACAAGATGAAGACCTAATCCATACTAATCCATACTAATATTATAAACTAGCTGTCCCGCGCAACTTCGTATGCGTAAATTTTCCCCGTTTTTGCAACATTTCTCGTCGCTACTCCGCTCCTATTAGTCGTATCGTGATGTTATATAGCCTATAGCCTTCCTCGATAAATGGGATATCCAACAAAAAAAGATTTTTTTTAAATCGGACCAGTAGTTAGTGAGATTAGCGCGTTTAAACAAACAAACAAACAAACAAACTCTTCCGCTTTATAATATTAGTATAGATGTGAAAGTAACTCTGTCTGACTGTCTGTTACGCTTTCACGCTCAAACAGCTAAACCGATTTAGATGAAATTTGGTATGGAGATAGTTTGAGTCCCGGGGAAGGACATAGGATATTTTTATCGCGATAACCGACATCCACGCGGACGGAGCCGCGGGCGAAAGCTAGTCAAGATATAAGTTGTTCCGTAGGCACAGTTTGGGTTCTTTTCAATCAATTTGTAGAACCCAAGTATTAATAATGCTCTGAAAAAGAAATACCCGTTCACAATGACAACAATCACATATTTTAGAATAAACTTACCTGGCGCCTCCAAATTCGGTTGATATTTGAGTAGGTACCTGACTGCCGCTGTGGCGCAGCGGGAGTGTGTCCGACTGCTACTCAAGAGGTCGTGGGTTCAATTCCCACACGTTACACTACTTTGTGTGATCCACAAATTGTTGTTACGAGTTTGAGTGTACTTTATGTCCGTGACTTTTATGTTTGTAAAGTCCTCCGCGACACAGGGCTTGTACCCTACTGCGGGAGTCGTCTTTAAAAAAAAGTATTCTGCCTTATAATTTGCAACTATCCTATTTATTTTTCACTCACCTGTTTCTACTCAAATAAGCAGCAACAATCTTCTGCCGCAACTTAATCAGGTCCTTATACTCGGGATCAGAGGTAACCTTGTCCATATCCAACAGTTCCATCAGCTCCGGTTCCTCTGCCTCTTCCGTGTAGTCGCCGGAGTCCATGAAGGAGACCGGGACCGTGTTGGGGACCGGGACTGGTAAGTTGTCGCAGAAGTCTAGGAGGAGACCGATGATGCGGTCTGAAAGGTTCAGCTTGAAGCTTGATAGGGATATGTTTAGTTTGTATCTGTGGATAAAAAAAGTTTTTTTATAAGTATCTTGGCATAACTCAGAGATTTCAGATGGCCACCTAAAATCTCTAATATCTCAATAATATAAAAAAAAAATGGTTATCTGTAAAGCCGGTTTACGGACGGCAATTTTACATCATAACGTCATAAGAAAACATTGATGACACATCGCAATTCGCGTTGCTAGCAACCAGTCAATAAATACTAACTTGCTGTTAGTTTTTATCGCATGCCATATCGCTGCAATCGCCATTCACTGTTGCTTAGCAACCAATCAATAACGTGACCGTTGCTACGTTGCACTTTTTCGTGCAAGCACCCCGTCATCGATTTATAAGACGTTATCACGTCAATAAATACTAACTTGCTGTTAGTTTTTATCGCATGCCATATCGCTGCAATCGCCATTCACTGTTGCTTAGCAACCTATCAATAACGTGACCGTTGCTACGTTGCACTTTTTCGTGCAAGCACCCCGTCATCGATTTATAATAATAATAATAATATCTTGGGACAACTCACACAACGCTAACGTATAAGTCATTATAACGTCGATAAATACCAACTTGCTCTTAGTTTTAATTTTTATTTGACTGATTCAGAAAGAAGATTATGTTTCGTCTGGATACAATTAGGTATGTGTATATATTGACAACTTACTTGGGCAACAATTTGTAATCCTTTTTGATGCTGTTGGAAAAAACGACCTGCATCTTAATTTTAGGGATCAGATGTAACTCGGAGTCTGCGTGACGACGAGACTCGCGCCATGGCTCCGTCCATTCACTGAATAATACCTGGAAACAATGACGATATTTAAATCTGAAACTACATAACAATGTAGGAAATGTGCACAATACACATTGTATAAGTATACGATGCAATTTTCTCTGAATCTCAGAATTTTCTCATAGCCTGTTGTTCTGTTAATTCCGACGCGACCACAGAGGAGATTTTCCTACACATTGAAATCAGAAAATAACAATAGTGAAAAATTCAATGGATGTTAAGGTTTTAAAAATATCCTTGTCAAATTTACTTTTGCTTGGTTCTTTTACCTTGCTTCTTCTCATGAGCTTTACACTTGGAACTGTAGAGCTCATGAGAAGAAGAAGCGTTTCATATTTACGCCGATGACTTGCAGTTATATGCCCAAGCCAGTGTGAACCACTTATCCGAGGCCATCAAAAAGATAAATGCTGATCTTGATACTATCAAAACTTGGTCTGCCAGGTCTGGCTTGACAGTAAATTCTTTATTAACTTTATAACTTAATTTTATATTTTTAAAACCATATAAAAGGGAATGCCCATAATCAGTATCGTATGTATCTAAGTTGTGCCACAAGTTGATTAAACGTATAATTCTTGTTTCTAATCATAACATTTTTATTTATTGATATGGAGTCTCTCATCTAAGTGTCAGGCTATTGTGGTATATGGATCTTAATCCGATTTAACCTCGACACCACTGCCACCAATTATATTTAACGTGTCTATCATTTCTTTGACTTCTTTGGGCAGAGATCTCGGTATTTTAATTAACACTAACCTCAACTGGCAAGCTCAGGTTACTAGCGTGAGTCAGAGGGTGGTAGGTACCCTGCTGAAGTCTACACCGCCTAAAGAACTTTCTACCGTTCAAAACCAAATTAATGCTTATTCAGACGTTGATATTTCTTCTGATTATGGTGGTGTATGCTATCATGATCCTCTCTATTAGCCTTTGTAGATTATTTTTGTGCATAAAGTGAATAAATAAATAAATGAACTGCCCCCTAACTTTATTTTGTTTTGAAACAATCATTGATTTGGTTTTACGAAGTAAACAAATATTTGAGTTTGGGGTTATATTACCTGACAAGAGCACTCAGCATGCAGCCTGTCGTACAGTCTTTCTTCTAGCTCCATACAAGTGGCGTCTTCCAGCATCAGGTTGGAAGGTTGCAGGTCTGACTTCACTATGATGCGGCTGATGTCCAATATCATTACGCGACCCGATCTGTTAGGAAATTTAATTATTTTGAGAAGTTGGATATATTATTAGGCTGACATTTTTTGGCTTTACAAAGTTACGATTGCTCGAATATTGCCCTATATTATACGATAGAATCGATAGACCATAAACGGAATTCTTATACTTAATTCCAGTAGCTATTGGAACCAACTCAAGTTTTTTAACTATATGTACGCTATCAAAAGGTTGCCATGTCATTAGAAAAATATGACGTAGGTGCACATATCGATCCGTTAGGACCGCCCAAGATCGGTTTGGAGGTGAACAATAAGTCCATGTAGTACATAAGACGCGCACGTAAGTAAGTACATCGTCAACCTA
This sequence comes from Herminia tarsipennalis, assembly GCA_945859575.2. Taxonomy (NCBI): domain Eukaryota; kingdom Metazoa; phylum Arthropoda; class Insecta; order Lepidoptera; family Erebidae; genus Herminia; species Herminia tarsipennalis. The sequence continues at coordinate 1,676,218 of OX243843.2, read as the reverse complement.
CACAGTCTCGGTTGTCATTCGACCGAGATCTGCTTAAGTGCGCGACTAAATATATACGTAAGCGTGTTTTCACTGTTCATAGGGAGCCAACAATCTGTACCTGTGCATTTTGTGTATTATTACTAATTCCTCAAACATCATGGAATATGTTTGGAAGAAGTGTATCAGAAGATATCCTGTGGGAGAAAAAACTACTAACAAAAATGTAGTCAACGTACTTGTGCACACATCCATGTTCGGGCACAAGCACGCAGGGCCCCTTCACGTCCACGTTGACGTGGAACACCTTCCTCCTGCTGAGCGCGTACAGCAGCGCGGCGCGGCTGGCGCGGCCGGCGCGCTGCACGGCGCCCGACACCTCGGCTGCCAACTCCTCCACTGATATCGAGTGGGTTTGGAAGAAGTTTATCAGTTCTGTGAAGGAGTGCTGTGGGAGAAAATGTAATTATGATAAAAATTGCATGCAGTAAATCATTTTTTTTTGTTAAAAACCCGCAAGATTAAATACTTAGTACGGGTGCTGAGAGGCTCTTATCATCGATATAAACGAAGTCACAAGTTAAAACAACCCTGGCCACCGCAAAGATCTCAAAAGTGTCAAAAATTCAAAACATTACACCACCTACGCCAAAGAAGGGTCTAAAAATTCATATCATTCAGTGACTTAACTCACAGCCAATAACTGTAGTATTCAATATATATGTACAACATAAGAAGTCCATTGATGCCATTACCTCAACATAGACCAATTCCACCGGCTCCATCAGACAACACAGGCCATAATCTGCCTCCGTACTTGAAGGATTCTTCTCCAGGTCTACCGCCAGTAGATTGGAGCTGGTGACTCCAGTTCCACGTTCTGGGGTCAGCAGAGGAACTAGGTCTCCGTCTGATGTCACGCCTTCGATTACTACGCTTTCTGCCCGAGCTGATAGCTGGAAAAATGGAAATTTATTATCCCACATACGAAATATTATGTTTATGAATGTGATCGTTTGTTGCGTTTGCAAGATGAAAATTTTTATTGCTATAACCGCTTAACATTCACCCCTGCTAAGCCACGGTCAAACAGTTAGCCTCTCTATTTTTTATTATAATTATATTGAAGTATATCGATTAAGCAAGAGTATCGAAGGTAAAGGCGTTCTCGAGCAACGCACACATAGGCATCGCTCCCGGACACAGAATCTCCTTCCGAACAAAGTGATCTGAAATTCTATGTGAGCGTAGTTACAGTGAAGTATTGTGGTAATAGCTTGATCACATGAAAAATATATCATTCCTATATACCTACTTAAATATATATTTCATAAGTCATGACATTTAAGCTCTAAAACTCTCTATCTAAGCTCTTCTATAACATTTAAGGTATGATAGAAAAGGACAAAAGTACCTTGTATGCTTTAGCCGAAGGTCTGGTCTCCAATGAAGCTAGAAACTGTGTCAGCGTCACTACCAAAACTTCTTTACTTCTATTCATCAGGGTCAACGAGCAGTTCGCTAGTGTTAAGTTTATTTTGTGTTCTGGAAAAAAAGAGTACCTATATATGAACCACCTTAATTTATTCATTTAAGCTTAAGATAACTTAATTTTTGTTTTATGTGCTGCGATTGACGTCATCACGGTCCTTTCTGAATTTACGAAATGCCCGATTTCTGCGCCGCATAGCCATCCTTATGCCATTTCTCATCCACAGCGATGGAGGACATTTAATTTTTTTTCCGAATAAAGCATGCACACTCACAAACATACGATGTAATATTAGACGTTAAAATTATATGTGAATACCTATTAATAGATATACTCTATGTCAAATTGTTAAATGTTTAATAGCAAATATGCTCGAGTATCTCGTCATATATGTCTCGAACCTATTACGGACTCCAGCTCTCGCATGGTACCAAGTTTATATTACCTTAATGCACAAAACTTGTAAAATCAATATTGCAACCTTTTGAGAGAAATAAATAATAATTGTTATTATTTAAGTGGCGTTTGAATTCTTAAAGACGCTAATATACAGAAAGGTGGATGATAAGTTTCAGGAGTAGGTACAAGTATTGAGCTGATTAAATATAAATAAATCAAGTAAACGTCCCAGTGTGTTCATAACTGAATTGTATTGAAAATAATTTGTAATCGATACGAGATCACAAATGTATTAACCTGTTGTGTTAGTAGGTTGCACAATAACATTTGTGACTCAGTAAATTATAATCCCTTGCAATAAAAAGTAAATGCGAATGTTTCGATGGATGGTTGTTTGTTACATAATCACGTCGGCTGAATTGAAGGAAATTTGCCACATGGGATAGATTATAGTCTTCAATAGCACATAGGGAGAAGTGGGGCACCGTGATACGGTTCTTTTTGAGACCCCTACACCCTCGGAATATAGACCGTAACAACTATGTAAACTATTTGATTGCATTTAGTGGTCAATAAGTGAATTTTTTTATTACGAATTTGGTTATAATAAAAAAATATTAGGCCATATTTACATAAAAATGGAATTTGTGTCAAACTACCACACACATGGGGTACATTGATACATTTCGGTGGCACTTTGATAAACATCAAATAAATCAACATTTATTAAAATATGTATTAATATTTGAATAACAACAACATTTAAAAATATTTGTATTAAATATTAAATATATATAAAAATAATTGAACTATTAATACAATGATTTATTATAATAAATATTTTCTTAGCCATGAACCACAAAACTTAAAATAAGAATATAGGTACGAAAAACTGTGAAGATAAAATAATGATCATTCAGGTTGTCCTAATCAAGTTTTAGTTGGTTTTGATTTATAAATTTGTTAATATATTATCAGATATATTATATATGCCGATTTTCTTAGTAACATGTATGTTTGAAAACAAAATATTATTTGTAATTAAAACAACGTTTAAATATAAAATGTGATGTTAATATCACATTATAAAGTACATGTACCTACTTATTAAAAAAAAACTCGCATACAACAATTTATTCAAATATGCTATAAAAATTACACTTAAATAAAAACAAGAAAAAAATTGTTAAAGACGCGTAAAATACGTTTTATTGTGTAAAACGCCAAGTTATGATAGAATATAGATACCGTGCTAATTTATGTTCGTATTACTAAACACCAACATTTTTGTATGTAATTGCTAATACTAATAATCCTACTGAATTTTGTTTCTGTTTAATCGCGCTGTATAATATATGCCCCATGTATCAACCTGCCCCCTTCCCCCCCGGCATTTTTTTATTACCGAAACACAAACGATTACCGTCGGACAGATTTATTTTTCAAAATTTCTACGCGATGGAAGTCGTTAAAAGCAGCTATAATAATCGAAACTCTACTATTCGTTTAAAAACTTTCCATATTCAGCACTGCTGCTTTCAAAGATGGCATTAATACCCTCATAAAGCACCAGGTACTCACCTATATACTGCTTTGACTTATCCATTCTTGGAGCCCCTTCCACGTACCCAATGAGTTCGCAGACCCTCTTCTTCTCAGGACTAGACAGGTGACTCCACAGGGTCTTGCTCCTCTCGCTCTTAACGCACAGTTCCACGTGACTCTTCGAGTCTTCCGCTTCGCTTTCCGCTGGAGAGCTGGTAGGTTTCCACCAGTCAAACTCGGTTTCTACTACTTCGATACGTTCTGGTTCTTGAGTGAGTAGCTGGAAATCAATGATGACTATTTACACGGTATATTCAACACTAGTTAATAAAATACATAGGGTTGTCTCAAAGTTATGGAATTCGATCATTTTTCAGGATTCACATCCCGGGATCTCGGTTCTCTAGATTACATTAGTGAAATCCCGGGATTTTTAGGGATTTGAAATATATTTAATTTCTTTACCTAGATTTTAACAAAAGGCACGCCGTTCTGACACTTATGGTTTTTGAACGAAACGCTCGCTGTCAGTGTCAATCAGCTGGTATAGTCGGTTCACAATTAAAGTTGTAAAAATGGCGGCAAACTAGCATGTCGCTATTTTTGCAGCTCCCTGCTTAATGTGTAAAATCACAGAACAAATATACTCGAAGTGAGTGATAATAGGATGGGAACGAGACTTTGTGATTCAATGAAGAGAAATGAAGGGACAATTATATTGCCCCTCCCCTAGTTTTAAAGTTGGTAGGTAGTGGTGGATTATGATGTCTGAAGCATAACTTTAACCTAATAGGGCTTATGTAATGATGTAAACCATAATATTTGCAACTGCGTAGTATGTTATTCTGTCTATTCTTTAAAAAGGTATGGAATTAAAATATCCTTAGTACTTAAACCACACCACTCACCGTAGGTACCAAACAAGTCATTTATTCAAGGTAGGCATTTTTTTTTAAAGTAACTTGAATACACAGATTGAATTAATTGTCAATAAACTCCTGTTTTTTACGTTTTCCACGATGTTTACAGGAAATTTAAGTATTTTGTTGGCACATATAGTCATCAAATTTCCCTTTTTTACTCGACTGTAAGGAAGGGTTATGTTTTTTGGTTTTAAGTTGTCTGGTTGCCATAGTACAGGGCCATAGGCTCTGTCTAGTTTGATCAGATGGCGTTTTGTTTGTTGTCAAATTATTATATTATTTAGTTAGTTAGTTTTACATACATTTAACTACAGGTATGGTTTCCCCGAAAGACAAGTCTACACAAAATTAAATAAACTTACCTCAAACTTGGCCTGTTCCCTTGCAATAACCACAGATACAATCGGCAGACTATCCTCACACTTCTGCAAATCTAATTTCAGTTCGATATCATTAGGACTCCTCAGGGTGCTCTTGTAGATCTGTTTGTAAGAGTTGTAAGTCTCCCTGTGTTTCTTTATGGCTGCCCAGGTGTATGGCCTGACTCGTTGTTCTACAACTACATTGAAGGCGTAGATCCACCATTTTTTGACGTCTTTTGATAATGGTATGCCTGGATGTAAGTGGCGGTATTTTCTGAAAGATGATTTCGAATTTAGCAATAAAGTAAGTGGTTTCCTGAGTAAAAGTTATATCGTAATGTTAGCTTAATACATCTCGTTGTTCTGACTCGTTCTGGCTTAAAGCAGCGATTGGTCAGGGGTGGGGCGGCGAGGCGGCGGCGGTACTGCCGCACGATAAGAGACGTCTTGTTATTACACCACGACGCGTCGCCTAACTAAGCAAAATAATTTACCCCATTCGTTCATGTGACAGTGTATACAAAAACAAGCATGGAACCAATCAAACAGTTGTCCTGGAAGACGTCTAACAATGTCGCGAATTATGTTCCTCTTGTGTGTATCCGGCGAGAATCTCATGGAGGAAATCACAACGCACTTCAAACAAAAATGCACTTAACCCGTTTGGCCACACCAGAAAAGTATGTTTATATAACTATATACCTGTCACAGGATTATAAGATGAGTGACACCAAAAGTTTTATTTAGATATATTGCTTTAACTGAGAATATGTTACAGGTACATAAACTTATAAAGCCTTCTTAGCTGTGATAGTTTTTCTTTTAATTTCACTATATTTATACTACTACCGTGAATTTTTTCACATAGTCAACATCAAATGGTTGTTGGTAGGGGGAGGTATACTTAACTTATACGCCACACGATGGGGTAGGTGAGAAAAAAATCACACTTTACATATTTAAGGGAGGTACCCTAAAAAATGTCTTTCAAGATTTTATTCTTTCACTTTGTCGGCGTGAGTAATATGTGTATCCATGCGAAGAAAAAGGGAGAGGCCTTTCCTCAGTAATAAGACAACATGGGCCAGTAATAAATAATACTTCAAAATATTCTTACCTATTCAATTTGATCCTCGCAAAGGAAGCAAACAAGTTATTAATAGATAGATACTGCCGCCTAGATAATTGGAGAGCACTATCTTGCAGCACAGCATCCAGTAGTAGTCGAGGCACGCGAGCTTCGCCTGATCGGTTTATCAGCACCTTTACTTTGCAGGTTACTGGTTTTAGTACTGAAATTGGATGTCAATTTTATTAATTTAGGTTCCTTGTTAAAATTTATAACTGAGCATCTGACTTGAGTTGATAACGGTAAACGTAATACAGCATTTTTTTACCATCAGGAAGGCCTCTGATTATTCAGTATCTTTATCTGCTTTAAATATGAGTTAGTTTGTTACTTAACCATCTAGTGATTAATGTCCTCGTTCTTTTATATAACGGCTACGATAGTTTGGACTTTGATCATTTCTTGTTTTACCTACAGTTTAGGATTTCGTCACCCACATCCACTTACAAGATTCACTTTGTTAGTATTTGTAAGTTTTACGTTTGTTTATTGTTCTAGTAGCACTCTCAAGAATCTTGCGTCTAGTTCATCTGTGAGCATGTCCAATTTTCTCTTCACCGGAAAATGAGATTTAGAGTTTGAAGAAATTGGGCATACACTTGTAGATTCTAAATGTCAAGATCTGCGTATTATCTATAACTACGAAATCCTAAAAAACGCATTATACTTACAAAACTCAAAGTCCTCGTGATGCATAGAGAACTTGTCTAGACCGGTGAGCATATAATGCTTCCAGTTATAATACTGCATCGGTGTGATGTGAGCTGTCTCATTGTCATCCAGAGCTGTGGCTGTTGGGTTCCAGTATGCGGAGAGAGATTCTACTCTCATCATCTGGTACACTGTGGAGGCGTTTGGTGGAGTCACGCAGGCCTTCCATTTGCTGGAATGTTTGAAAGATGAAGATAAATTACCACTTTCCTTGAGATGAAGGTGAAGTTGAACAATAAAATTATCCTAAGTAAGAAGAAGATTTATCTGAAGCATCACTCTTACTTGAACATAACACCCGCCATTCTGACTCTCACCAAACACCATATGTTTAGTGAGAGCCTATCGCAAGCTGATCACGTAAGTACATACATCAGTGTATAAATAAAAAAAGCTGAGAAATAGAAATCGATAAATTTATATAAGTCCAAAATAATATTAAAAACTTCCAAGTACAGTAGTTTCCTTTGTTTTCCTGAGGGAGAATCAAGTCTTAAATTTTAAATGATATCTAGAGCCCTAGTAACGACTTACAAAAACCTATTCCCTTACCTGTTAGTAGTCTCAATAGACAAACTTTGAAGGCACAAGCCACAGGCCAACGGTCCATCTTTGGAACTGATAGAGTCCTCATACCTTACGTGGACATTCCTGACATAGATCTGGATGTTGTTCACGATGGCTGTGAATAAATGCTCGAAGAAATTCTGAGGGCCTTTGAGAACCTGGAAAAGAAAGAAAAAATATGTAAGGGTACTTATCATTGTGATGGTTGCAGTCTCATTCTTGTAGATATAGACAATCAATCAACCTCATTTATTGCGAAAATGGCTACAATTGTTGTGTTAATTGACTTAATTGTATACAGATTGTTTGAGTAGGTACGTAATGGCTTAAAATCTCTAACTTAGTGTATGTTAGACACTTTTCTCCGACAAAAACTAGGCTAAAAGGCCGCCTAAATGCAGTCAATAACTGAAGTAAGTCAAAGTGTGTTAAACTCTTCCTACGAACTTTTGAAGACCCTAAAATAGTTGTAACTACTGATTTACAAACTCACCTCACTCTCAGCCTCCAAATCTTGCAAGATCTTTCTCTTAGCAGCTCTAGTGAGCCGTTTCTCTCGTTCAGGATCGAAATAACTATTTGAAATGGCTGGACCGACGAGGACCAGTACATCTTCAATGTGGACCACTACGGGTTGAGTGTAGAGGCCAGTCCAGGGGATTTGAAGGCCTATGCGGCCAATTGTGCCAATTTTCACATCGATCGGTAGGTCGAGTTCGTACTGGATACAAAAACAAGACAGGTTAGTGACTATAGCTAAAAAATCAGTGACTCAATATTTTAACAGACCAAAAGGGAGAACTTTTTGAACCAATTACAGTTTACTTCTACTTCAGAATCTATCGAATTTAGTCACCCCAAAATCCGACCTCAAAATAAGTGGTGATGCAATAGCTCCGTTAGGTGCAAGATAATCGACTCTACACCACTTCTGCTGACTGGTTTAAAGCTTTCTATTCAAGATTTTATAAAAGTAAGTTATGTAATTGTTAATAATATTAACGCATGCGATAATACAAGTGCAATTTAATGAATTCAAGTACGCCCGTCTTCAGACAATAATCGGCAGGGCGGCCAATGATTTCGAGGATCGCGTATACAGGAATTCGGAGACCGGGCGGACGTTTTCCATTTTTCGGACGTGACCGGCATCATACAAAGTGTTCGTATTCATTAGGATAAATTTCATTGTATAACCAGTATAACAAAAGCCATCAGATTCCCGATCATATCCAAACTCATCATCTTGCCATTGTATCTTGCTTACCCTATGGACTTACCAAAGCCTCAGGCTTAAGTTTGAGATCTGTAAGGTTGACATTCCCGGAGAAGATGCCCACGTTGAGGTTCTCGGTGTCCAGGTCCTGAACGTATTTGCCGAGCAGCCGGTTCAGGATCCCGGCGACCGCACCCTCGAACATCTTGATAGTTGATCGTGATCAACTGGAAGTAAAGTATGATTTCTGGTGTCAGTGATCAAGAAAGCTCAAATAATTTTCCGGTGACAAAATTAAATGTCATCCTTTTTCAATTGAAATAGAATTAATAAGCAGGAGCTTGCGTTTTTACGCTTAAACCGCTAAACCTTCGCGTTGCATGATTATACCTATTTATTATACGGGAATTAACGCGCATTGTTTACCTTAAAATTGCTTGACGTTTCGACCTTAAGGTAAACAATGCGCGTTAATTCCCGTATAATAAATAGTTACGATTTAAATGAAATTTTGTATGGAGATAGTTAGAGTCATAGAAAGGGAAGGACATAGAATAGTTTTTATCGACATCCACGCGAGCATAAACTAGTAGATGTGATAAAAAAATCATCATCAACTTAAAAACCGGGCAAGTGCACGCACAGAGTAGGGTTTCGTAGTCCCATCCGAATAATGCGGCTTAAGAAGTGGGTTTTCTGTTGTTTTTTTTTTTCATACTACTAACAACATTAAGTATTTTTCAATGGCATCTGTACGAAAAAAAATGTTTACTTCTCACTTGGTCTGCTGTTACTCGTTAAGTTCTAAAGCCTACTTAGCTGTAGGTTCATCTTGCCTAATAGGTTTTTTTAATTTCACTAATATACTAACTACTTTGATTTTTTTCACATACAGGGGGGAAAGGGCACTTGACTCTAACAAAAAAATGCATTTTAAAGCTTAATATTTCATAAACGGATCGCTAAATCGAAAAATGTTCTACACAAACTATAAGTGTTTTAAAGGACCTATCTGATGACACCCCACACTAAGGAGTAGGTGCGAAAAAAGATCACATCCCTACTTTACTTCACTTTGTCGGCCTTCGTGATATGTGTATCCACGCAATATTACAGCCTTCTAGCACTAACAGCCTCTGAGCATAGCTGCGGACGGACGGACGGACGGATGGACATGAAGAAACTATACGCACAGATAACATAACACTATACTACTATAGGTAAGGGTTCCGTTTTACCATTTTAGCTACGGAACCCTAAAAACTGTGACTTCAACTCTATTGGCCCCATAACGCATTGCAAGAAGTGCAAAATTCATCAGAAATCAGCCGTAAACTCAGAAATTAGCGCCCCAATGCATTCTTCTTATTTTTAGTTGAAAACAGCCACTTAGTGATTTTAACGAATTGCTGCCAAAGTCATGCATGTGTTTAATGTAGGTACGAAAGTTCGTCCATTCTCATTCCAGTACGTAATAACTAGTCACAAGTTTCAGCACCTTACATGAAGTTGTGAAAATGATTAGGTACTTACATGTTCTTTTTTATAATCTGGCCTTGTTATTATGACACCTCGGACTTTATGTGTCAGAACTAACACGTATTTATCTAAGTACATAACATAACAATAACAGGGTAATATTCAAGTGCTTCCTACCCTCTCTTTGAAAATAGGCAAATTACATACGTATCACAAAATGGTATCTACTGGTAGCTGGCAGTAAGCAGGTACTAACAGTAACTTCTCAAAGAACTTTGACGATATGACTTACTTACAAAAATAACTAAATACTCAATTACAAAAATTAAAACGGGGTTTTACCCAATACGCTTTTATCACGGCTAGTGCAATCTGATGGAAACGTCAAGCAATTTATGAATTTATGAGAGTGTTAATTCCCATTTGTAATCATCGGACGCAAATGTTTTAATATTAGTGAAAATTTATTAAAATACCTACGAAACCTACCTCCTAACTTGAACTGTTCAATTAGTTGAATTTTAATTACCAACAACGAGTTCGCGTTCCACGCACGCATTTCGTATTATAAAAGCAACAAAAAATAACAAAACGCTGCAAACAAAACACATTACAATCTGTAATCTAATCTATAAAATCGCGTGTTTACTCACACTCACATACAAAAAACATATAAGTATATAAACAAACACTTGAAACACACCCACACAGTTTCACTAATCCTTCAACACCACATTGGAAGAAAGAAAAGATATACCACATTTTATAGTAAAGAAAGTCTTAATTTAACGGGCAATTTATTCTATATGAAGAAAATCAATAGTCATTCACGGTTTCCACAGTCTATGGTGTAGACTAGTCTAGTAAACATAATATATTAATTTGTTATCGGCTGTCAATGATAACGTATCACTGATATGTGGATGGTATCTACTCTATGACGAGTGTAATTTCTTGTTCCTTATATATCGAAATTGGTTTGGAGCGTTTAGGATAGGAACAAGGTGGAAAAATAATTAATTGGTTGTCTTCATTGGACTTTGAAAGACCTGTATAAAAAAAATAGGATTTCTGTGTCGGCAACACGAGTGAGTGATGAATTACCCATATTGGTGGAGACACAGATGTTGGCCTAGTGGTTAGTAACCCTGATTGCTAAGCCGAAGGTCGTGGGTTTTTGGCCACCCAGGATAAAACTTTGTGTGATGAGCACGAAGGTTTATTCTGTATCTGGGTGTAATATCTATAATATGTATGTATATAGAAATATATAAGTATGTTTATCAATTGCCTGGTTCCATAGTACAAGCTCTGCTTAGTTTGGCATCAGATGGCGTTGTGTGAGTTGTCCCAAGATACTATTACTACTAACTAAAAACAAACATTGCGAACAATTTTAACGAGAACGGACTTTGATGATCAATAGCTATTGATGTAAATGTTTCTCAAAATAATAACGTTAAGAAAGCCGAAAAAGATACATTTTGAAGTTACTAGCAAGAGTAGCAAATGTGCAGATAGCGAATAATTGCAACAAACATTTTGAAAGGCTCTCACGTCAAAGATGAGAATAAGAAATCTGAATATGTACCTATAAAAAGTACCTCAACTCGTATTAAGAATATAGATACTCTTTAGTTCGTTATTCAACTAAATTGGGTAGAATGACTGACAAAGTTCATTCATCCAAACGATTGTAGTGAACCAACACAATGTCCTGTTTCTGTTATTGTAAATAATGCTTTAAGATCTCGTTTTTCCAGTAAGTATGTTTGGAAGAAACCAGCAGATGCCACAACCACATTGTACTTAAAATAGACGACGACGTCCTCACATAGGTTTAACCATAAAAACTCACAAAGAAAGTTTAAATCTCCGTTTACATACATTGACGTACACAGAATCGTCAGCCCGTATTTTTTCGCATTCGGCTCCCAATAAACACGCTCAAACGGACTCTATCTCAAACACAGTGATCACTTCGCTTGGCAAAGGGATTACTAAACGCATTCAGTGGAAAAGTTTCACTTCGCACCGTCGAGAATATCAACGGAATTAACAGAGGAATCTATTATATTTGTTTCCCGAGTTGTGATTCGATAGTTGATTAATAGTTTATTTATAGAAACCTATAGAAACTTCATACAATAGTTAAAGATGTATCTAATCTAAGTAAAACTTTTCGAAACTGTCAAACTGTCACTGGGTGTAGCTCCCGTAGTCAATTCTCTTCATTTTCATGGGTATAGAATAACCGTCAATGTCCAAACATTCCCATTATGAGAATTAGTTCAAAAGTGATAGTCAAATTTTTTTCTTAAGCAAAAATAAAGTTTACAAAGTAGAAGCTTTTAAAAATAGAGTAGTAACAAATCCCTTATTTTAAGTAATACCTACTTAATTACTAAAGTTAAAACTTTAAAAGTAGGTACTGAGATTAAAAGACTTTTAAATAATAGCATTAGTTATTCCTTCAAAGGCATATACATGGAAATATTCAATTAAGTTGTGGCCAGCTCTTCGCATTTTGATAGCTCTATGATATATGAAATGTCGGCGCCAGTCCTTCGCCGATAACTTGTAAAATTTTTACATGTATCGATTGACGATTCTACTAGCCTAGACACGAACAAGCTCATTTTATATTATACTAGCTGTGCCCGCGACTTTGTAGAAGGCTGTAATTTGGCATGGATACACATATTACTTACGCCGACAAAGTGAAAGAATAAAATCTTGAAAAATATTAGGTCAAATTTGCACAATTTAACAGCAGCCGTATTCACTCCAACTGCGTCACCGAAGAGGATCTACCATAATGGTTAAAGTCCTGCTACCCCCAATGAAATAGGAAAGCTTTCTTACAATGGGCGCTTGAGCACAAGCAACGCGCACTTATATATCGCTTAGGTCCTTTTCATATTAAACCGAAAACGTAGGTTCTTTTCACATGTTCTGGTTTCATACCCGGGTATACGGCGACTGTGTACCCGGGGCGAAGCTATCGTACATACCATGTAGGGTAGCTTTCACACGTTCCAGCGTCAGTCCGGTCCGGTCGCTATACTTCGCCGCCGGTTAGCCGGCGAACGGGTACCCGGCGCCCGATTGAAACCGGCTGATTGTGAAAAGGACCTAAACGCACATGGAATCTCGGACCAGCTCGGGCCAGTTCGGACCACTTCGTTTGGAAGGTGTTTCGGCATTCCGTGTTTGTGAACCGTGTTTATGCGTGCGTTACCCGCGCGAATTACCTTTTGTTCTCTCGATGTTTTGTGGCGTTTTTAAGTCCCTTGGCGACAGTGTAGTTATCTTTCTGTATTCAACAAAAAACCTGTCGAATTAACATCTTATTGAAATATTTGCGCTTGTTCCCCAGTATCCGAGATGAATTTTAAGAGAATTATTTCGCTGACCGTCGCGTCGTCCCATGTTAATAAATAATTAAAATATGTTTACCTACTTGTGTACATTAAATTTTATATTTGGGATTTGTAGTCACTGAATTAGTGATTATCCTTCAGCCTACTCACAATCTTTCCAAATAGAAATAACGGCACAACTGATCCCAGATGACTTTAAAATATGGATTATAAAAATACTGTTCTTAACAAGAACTAAGTAAGTCATATTTCTATTTAATTATTTTAAGGTCATCATTTAGACTAATTTACAAAATATTTTATTATTAAGTAGGCACAGTAATAACCGTTTTACATTAAATTTGTAAAAATTCTAACAGACTCAGCACAAATTTCTCCTACCTTAGATTCACTAAAATTAAATATACCAATTTAACAAGATATGTATATCTATTCACCGAACAATTTTATAAAAGTTTAGAAACTCCTCTCTAAAAAGTATCTTCGCTTTCCTCAAAATTGCCAAAGTTTGCGAGGATTATCTATACTTATATGAATGTGCTCTTAAACTACTAAGTACTAGATGATTATGTACATATTACAGTAGGTACAGTAATAATAACCCAATCAGAATTATACGTAGGCCACATTTATCGCGTAGCGCAAAGACAGCTACGGACGTCGCGTCGCTCGGTACGGTAACACAAATGCCCAATCCCATTGTCATCACAAGCTTGAACTATTCAATCGAACCGTTCGGTTCATTACTTGACTGTAGTATCAAGATCACGTCTCCTATATTGGTCACAAGTCCGTGTAAACATAAAAATAACAAAAGGGACCAAATCCTCAGTGACACTGATTTGTTTGTTTCGTCTAAACGTTTTCCTTATTTGTTCGGTTCAGTGAAATATTTAAGCAAACAAAGGTTATACCTACCTATTTGCAATATTATTTCCAATACTATTTTAACAAAGTACCGAAGTAAAAGAGGGCTTATTAGTTTATTTGTCTTGTATCTGTTTGTTGGTCCGTAGCATCGTAGCTTTCAAACAAGTGGATGGATTTAATTACGGTTTATGTTATTGGAAAGCTACGAGTATTTTAGCCATGATGATTAATGTTTATTTGATGAAAATCTATTCAGCCAATTTCAAGATTTTTAGAGTTTTCATTAACCTAACTATTAAAATAAATTTAACCTTTAAATATCTAGGTAGATACATGATTTAAACTTGTCTAAACCGATATATCTCTTTGAAGAATACAATTCGCAACGAGGTTATCCCGTAAGAACCGAAATTACTGACATAGATTGCTAAAGTGGCATAGGATTCGCCATATCTGCCGAAGGACCAATGGCCGTTGGAGCAGAACGAGTCTTAGAGTGGAGACCGCGACTCGGTAAACGTCGCGGTAGGCTCTCGCTGGACTCCCAGCCAAATGGACCGACAACCTAAAGAAGTTCGGAGGTGACTATGGACTGGATGGAGAATGTGGAGGACCAGGTGTCGCATAAGTGAAGAGAGGCCTATGTTCAGCCGTAGATTGATACAAGCTAATGATGGATGCTACTTGGGGTGATTGCTCGACCTTGTCATTATCATCTAATAGGTTTATTTTTAAATAATGTTTCATAAATATTTGTATATTAAGCAGTTTTATTTTTCATTAATCGAATTGCATGTTGCCTTCACCCTCTTCTGTAATTTTTGTAGGCAGGCAAATTCATTTAAAACTTGATTATACTTACTTTACGTACTATGGTTACATACTGCTTACGCGACGTTCGTGTTATAATGGTTTGCGCACCTTACTAGCATAACTGTGTATCTATATACAAATATATTGTAACTGACAACTTGGCATTAAATGTAGAATCATTTTTTTCCAAATTTGTCTGATGTTCATAAGCGTTGCATTCTGTAACCTATGTGAATAAAGTACTTTTGACTTTGATTTGACTTTGCCTTTTGATAAAAGTCGTGAAAGTTTACAAATCATCTATTTACTTAACTGTATGCCTAATTTATTTACCACAATCACCCCAATTTAGCTAAAAATAGACCAGATATTTAAAAAGCCTGTGTAGGTACATTTGACAAAATATTCTAGTGCGAAACATCATACAATTTTGTGCTAATCGCCTCACCGCCAGCCGACCAAATTAATTTAAATGCTAATGCGGCGCTCGGCGAGCTACTTATGAAAAATAAAAATAAATAGAATATTTAATACTTTAGTAAATTGATTCAGGAGTGGTTTTGCTAAGTAGGTAGCTTAGTAGGTAATCAAAATAAATGTAGAATAAATAGTCTTGTGGGAGGGAATTTATTTTCTGACTACGTTTTTGCTGGCGTATTCGCTGGAGTCAAGATTGAAAAAACCTTTGTAGACGAAATTTTGGAATATTCTTTTCTAGTAAGTTGCTACGAGTTTAATACTCCAGAGCAAAATTTTGTGTGGCTTATGTGAATGTGTTTTTTTTTTAAATAGGTGCAGTTCTTTTGACCTACTAACCGATAATTAGCAGGTTTAAAAGATAAATTTCAATCAAGCGCACACGCACTATATTCCTAAGATTTGTTTCATAACCACTTTCCAAAAAGGCTGAAACACGTAACTCTTTATTTTAAACCAAAAATCCAAATGTGAAATTTCTCAGACCGCACTTTAAACTTTCTTGTTGTTTTACACTATCTCGCCACGGAATTTCTCACAAACTTGCAGCCCTAAGGGGTCGATTTTCTAAAAATGCTGAAACTTTATTTTAAACGAAAAAGCCAAATACGAAATTTCATAGATCTAACTTCAATACTGACGGAGTTTCATACAAACTTACAGGCCCTATTTTACCCTCTTAAGGTTCATTTCCGTGCATGGCGACCGATCGCCAGCCGCGCGCTACTTACGACGAGCGGCTGACGCGCGCGGCTAATGCGACAATAGACTCAGTGCGCACGCAGCCTACGCCAGTCGTCGGTCGCGCGCGTCTGTCGCAGACCTCGGACACGGCGCCATTCTTTCTCATACTCTGACTGTTGTCTAAATGAAACGAAATGAACCTTAAGAGGATAAAATAGGGACTGTAAGTATGTATAAAACTCCGTCAGTAATAAAGTTAGATCTATGAAATTTCGTATTTGGCTTTTTTAGTGGATGAACTCTTCGGAAGGTCTTGGGATACGAACACGTCATACTGAGTCGGATTTCATGTACAGCTTTAACACATGAATGCACATAATAGTTCGTCTGTTGCTCAACTTTTCATTGTATGTGCGGATCAATGTTTATTCTAATTGATATACTAGCTGACCCGCGCAACTTCGTATGCGTCAATTTTCCTCGTTTTTGCAACATTTTTCATTGCTGCTCCGCTCCTATTGGTCGTAGTATGTTATATAGCCAATAACCTTCCTCGATAAATGGGCTACCCAACAAATAAAGTTTTTTTTAAATTCGGACCAGTAGTTTCTGAGATTACCGCGTTCAAACAAACAAACAAATCCATCAGCTTTATAATATTAGAATAGATAATATAGCTCCCACCAAGCAATAGTGTTGCATGCACTGTGTCCTAAATAGAAAAAGGCGACTTTGTACAGTGTACAGTGTAGTGTAGTTGTACAGTGGCTAAAACCGCTTGAGTTCACAGTGGTTTATGAGCCTTTGTGTACTATATTTCTGATAATAGACACCCACCTAACATTCAGATATAGATAATAAAGAATATTTATTCATCTGTGTAAGCTGTGTGGCACCGGCTTAAGAATAGTGCCACCCCATCTCCTCCCGTGGGTGTCGTCAAGGCGACTAAGGGATGTCACACGGGAGGACGGGCAGCAGCGTCCTCTGCGTATTTCAAGCCTTACTGCAATCGCCAACCCGCTCGCCAAGCGTGGCGATTATGGCAATTACCCCCAGGAACTAATAAGTAGGTTCTACTGGGGAGACCCGTGCCCAGCAGTGGGACATCATATGGGTTGTTATGTATTCATCTGTGATGTGTTATATTTCTGTTCAGCATAACATCATCCAACGAAGTCTCGTAAAATCGGAAACCATACTAAAGACAACATAAAGAAAGCATTACAAGATACTAAAAACTGAATAAGTGTCTGGAAAGCTACTAATGTTTAGGCGTTCCTTTCACAAATCTAAGATATTATAATGTTATCAATTGATAACATTGCGACTGAAAGAGATATTCTGAAGGATAATTAATTAGTTGACTGCTATTTAGCTTAAGTTGTAGGGTGCTTTTGAGATTAAAAATTAACGTTGTTTCTTATATGGTTTGACTAAAAAAGTCACGACGTATAACTCTATAAATAACTGCTTGATAAAGAGAACACATTATTTTTGTAATATATTTGTAAAAAAACAAACATTGCATGTGTACAAACAGTACATGATCCATTGTGTACTTCACACCGATTCACTGTATCCGACCCGCAGTACACAGTGGCTCATTCTGTTTTTTTTTTCGTACCATGATATAAAACCAAAAATGGTATTTTATTGAACTAGCAACACCTCAACAAGTTTCCAAATATAACCACAGCCTTCCAAAAAAAGTGAACCACTGTTGCCGACTTGACCCTACACAAAATCCTTAATAAATTTCCAAGGTCAGTGTCCCTGAATAGGTTATCTTTTATTACACTTTCGATTGCTTTCATAGATATCTGTTACTCCATTATACTTACATAAGGAACCTACACGAATGTTAGAAGGTATCCGATATTCAATTCACTCACAAAATCATATGTATTTTGAACATATACCTACTCACAAATGGATCAGAAAATTAAATTTTGCGATGGATTCCCGCAAAATATCGTTTCGTTGAATCAAATGAATATAAAAGAAATGAAATATACATGTGCATTGCGTAATACTTACGTTTATATATTGAATGATTCGTTTATGTGGGTAGAGCTAAATAAATTCGGCATAAACAATAGACAAATGAAAAAGCTTTTAGATAATAAAAGTCGTGTTAGGTAAATCCTCTTATTTCGATGGTATATGAGGTAGGTTTGTAATCATGCTACTAGCGTTGTTGTCCACAGACGTAGGTCCTTATTTGTTCCGCGCCAATCTACCTACTTAATTTGTAATGTTTTCTTTTAAGCTGTTGCATAGCTTTTATCGCGGGCTTTGAGCGCGGCGACCGAATCAAGATATTCCGTAACGAAAATAAAACCTAACACATCCCACTCCACCTACCATGTAGCTCGGCCGAGCGTTCGCTTAACGTGTGTATGGTAAGACCGTACGAAGCTCGCACGGAAATGTAATGAAAAGAAAAAAAAATACTGCATAAATAAAAAATAAATAAATAATTATAATTGCATAAGTTGATAAAAAATGCTATGCAATTGCTTTACCGCGGAGGTCCCCGAGTGCCACACATTTTTTTTTGTATTGTGGTACAAATAAAACTATTTTCTTTTTTATTTTCTTTAGAGTTGTGTAAGTAATGCAATTGATACATCACGCGTTACTTGCCGGACTGAATTTAGCGTTACACACTTCTCATCTCGCCTAAATAACACACCAAAACATGAAATGGAATGCGCGCGTGGTGATCGCTTCGCTTTCGACCGAGCAATATAGAATGAGTCGATCGCCTGGTCGAAAGACAAGGACGGACTTGTGGAGCTATCCGAGCTATGTAATTTATATGTAAAACATTAATAATAAATAAATAAAGTTTATTTATTTTTGGTAATAGCGCCCAATACGTTATATTTAACTAACAACAATAGGGAATTTTATAATCCTGAGCCTGGAATAATCCAATGGGGTACAAGTATGAAGGAAGTTCAAGTTTATGTCGTTGCAGATACATTTCCCACAAAGTGACATGCACATCAATACTAAAGAGTTTGTTTGTTTGAACGAAAAAAATATCTATAGATATCTCTAAAAAAAATATCTATCAACGTTAGATAGCCCATTTATCGAGGAAGGCTATAGGCTATATAACATCACGCTACGACCATTAGGAGCGGAGCAGCAATGAGAAATGTTGCAAAAACGGGGAAAAATTACGCAGACGAAGTTGCGTGTGTCAGCTAGTGTGTAAGATAATAGATCTAGCTTCGAGCCGTTGTCAAGAACCCGATTATAAGTATACAAGAAATGCTCGTTTTAAGGTATAAGGTAACTATTGCTATTATAATTACAGACGAATAATATTTAATTACTCTAACACAAAGGTCATCATAGGACATAGGTGTGTGACATTACCTACTTTAAGTGTAGATTACGCGAAACAGGGTTCGGTTCTCTCAAAAAATTATATAGAAAACGTACCTAAGTATTAGGACACGAAAAAAAAATGTGTCACTAGTCAAAGAGTTTTTCTAGTAGATGATATAAAGAAATTTAAGGATATGTCTTAATATGATCCCGCAAATAAATCTTGAAGTTGCGGAAAAATGCAAAAACGAGCATTTTCGTATTGTCATAGTCATGGCGTTTGTAATCTAACATATGTACGAACGAATATTCTACTTTATTTTGACCGCCGCCCCTGCTCACTGTGAAGTAATGGTTGTGTGCGGAAGAGCGAGGCCGGCGATCGTGTCGTTGTGTACGTAGCGCTAAATAAATAATTCTCTTAGTGTAATGCCCTCTTAAAGTGCACTGCTGCTCAAAAACCTTAATGTTATTAGTTAGGCTTTTGTAAGTTGGCAGCTGTGACCGAAAACAGTTAGATAACATAATTATAAACGTCCCCGCAGAGAGAGTTTCTAATATTCCAATACGCAGGCCTTTGCACAGTTAATTTTATTTTTCATTTGCAGTAAGAAAAGATCGCTAGAAATGGGTCAAGTCATGTCCCTCACTTGAGATGCTACGAGGAATAATAGACAGATTAGCAATCTCAATGTCGAGATATTAAGGTCGACAGGCGGCTTATTGTCTTATTAATAAGATTTTATTAACTTGTTCCCTGACCTGTATCTATGTAACTATGAATACACCTAATAGTAGAACCAGTTTCTGTCAACCATATGAACTTTGCACACTTAGGTATCTACTTATTACAAGGAACAGTTGACAATTAAATCTAATAAAAAACAACATTTGTGCTTGTGCGTTTATCATGCAAAATATCGAAAATGACGCAACCAATTCGATTATTTTAGTTTTCAAACTTAAAAAGTTACAAATTGTGACTTACAAATTAATATAGGTACACGAGTAAAATACTAGTAGCTTTCCAATAAAATAAACCACATTTAAATCCGTCTACTTGTTTAAAAATTACGATGCTACGGACAAACAAACAGATACAGACAAACTAATAACCCCTCTTTTACTTCGGTAGGTACTTAGTTAAATTAGTATTGAGAATAATATTACAAACTAGCTGTCCCGCGCAACTTCGTATACGTACACTTTCCCCGTTTTTGCAACATTTTTCATTACTGCTTTGCTCCTATTGGTCGTAGCGTGATGTTATATAGCCTATAGCCTTCCTCGATAAATGGGCTACCCAACAAATAAATATTTTTTCAATTCGTACCAGTAAGTAGCTCTTGAGATTGCCGCGTTCAAACAAACAAACAAACCAACTCTTCGGCTTTATAATATTAGTATAGATAGGTACTCGTAGGTATTACCATTGTGTGCTTAAATATTTCCCTGAACCGAAAAAATAAGGAAACCGTTTAGACGAAACAAACAAATCAGTGTCACTGAGGATTTGGTCCCTTTTCTTATTTTTATGTTTACACGGACTTATGACCAATATAGGAGACGTGATCTTGATACTACAGTCAAGTAATGAACAGAACGGTTCGATTGAATAGTTCAGCTTGTGAATGGGATTGGGCATTTGTGTTGCCGTACCGAGCGACGCGACGTCCGTAGCTATCTTTGCGCTACGCGATAAATTTGGCCTATGTATAACTCTGATTGGGCTATTATACTGTAACTACTGTAATATGTTCATAATCATCTAGTACTTACAAGTTTATGAGCAAAAAACATTCTTATAAGAATAGATAATCCTCGCAAACTTTGCCAATTTATAGGAGAACAAAGTTTATCTAAACACTTTTTAGAGAGGAGTTTCTAAACTTTATCATATCTTGTTATATTGGTATATTTAATTTTAGTGAATCTAAGGTTGAAGATATTTGTGCTGAGTCTGATAGAATGTTTACAAATTTAATGTTAAAGCTAAAGATGACGGACAATAGGCTTAAGGATAACAGCTAATTCAATGGATTCAATTCAGGACTACAAATGCCAATTATTAAAATTTAATATTTGGCATTTGTAGTCTTGAATTTAATTAACATACACTAAGTAGGTAGCCATCTTTTCATTATTTATTAACATGGAACGATGCGACGGTCAGCGAAATATTTCTCTTAAAATTCATCTCGGATACTGAAGAACAAGCGCGAAGATTTCATTATGAAGTTATTTCGACAGGTTTTTTGTTGAATACAGAAAGGTAACTACACTGTCGCCAAGGGACTTTCAATTTCCATGAACATTCTATCACAAAACATCGAGAGTACCTATAAAACGAAAGCTTCAAGGCTAACGCACGCATAAACACGGAATGTCGAAACACCTTCCGAATAAAGTGATCCGAGCTGATCCGAGATTCCGTACGTTTACGTCCTATTCGCACCAGAAAAGTTTTAATCTGGTTTAATATGAAAAGGACCTATGCGATGTCCAAGTGCGCGTTGCTTGTGCTCAAGCGCCCATTGTATGAAAGCTTTTTCATTTTGGTAGATCCTCCTCGGTAACGCAGTAGGAGTGAATACGGCTGCCGTTAAAGAAGTTATAGTTGCGTTTCTCACCCGGGACAGAGCTGTTTGATCCTTATACGTTGGGTCAAGTCCGGAATAAAAAGATAAATATGATGCTAACTTATTTCAGGGCGTAGTCCATGATGTATGACTGAAAGGGATGGATAAATCATTTGGTCTTCAAATATGCAAAACTTTTGATACTGGAAACCATTTAGATACCATATCCATTTTTGTACTCATCACGTCTTTACTACATAAATAAATAAATAAATAAAAAAAAAAAGCCGTTTATTTCTTGCAAATTTTAAATAACAAAATTAGAAAAAATATTGATTGTCAACACTAAAAATAACACAATTATTAAAAAATCTATTACATGCATTATTATTAAATTTAATCAAATAATTTGTATAAATAATTGAAAACAATTCACTTAGGTAATTATTTTTTTATAATAAAGTAGTTACGTCATTCAAATATTGTTATATTTCAATGTATTTCTATTTAATTTTTGTTCATTATTTTTAATTAATACATACAATAAAAATAGATCATGCAATATTTAGCTAGAACCCCTCAATATGAAGGTCTCCTCCAGGCTCATCTAATGGTGTCTGTCTTTTGCTTCTTGCATCCATTTCTTCCCTCTAATTTTTAGTTCGTCGTCTTCCCAACGTGTTATGGGGTCTTCCTCTCTTTCTAGCACCTGTTGGGTCAGACCACGATGTCTGTCGGTTTGTCCAGCGGTCATCATTCATTCTGGCGACATGCCCCGCCAACCGCCATTTTAATTTTAAGGAATAGTTGAGGGTATCAATAACTTTTGTCTTTACTACATACTACAGATAAATAAAAATGGTGTGTCTATTTGTAATGTCAAAATTACAGCTTTTTACTAAATGTTTATGGAAGTATATTTAAGATACTTATATCAAAAAGTTTATGTTTGTTCCGAGTAAACTCCGAAACGGCTGGACGGATTTTGACGGACTTACACTGTCAGACAGCTGAGGATGTAAGGAGTATCTTACGCTACTTTTTATATCATCACGCTAACCTAAAGACGCAACAGCACTGCAACTACACGCGAACATAGTCGCCAGCACAACTAGTCCATATATGAATGTAACTCTGTCTGTCTGTCTGTTACACTTTCACGCTCAAATAGCTAAACCGATTTAGATGAAATTTGGTATGAAGATAGTTTGAGTCCCGGGGAAGGACAAAGGATAGTTTTTATCGCGATAACCGACATCCACGTGGTAGGAGCCGCGGGCGAAAGCTAGTATTATTTAAAATATGCTTCTTCGTGTCTACGCTAATAAAATCGTCAATCGATACATGTAAACATTTCACAAGTCTTTGGCTAAGGACAGACGCCGACATTTTACATTATCATAGAGCTATCAAAATGCAAAGAGCTGGCCACAACATAATTACTATATACCTAATAGTAGAACCTTGTATTTTAATTTCACTGCCTAATTAGACTGCCTCTGTAGCGCGGTGGGAGTGTGTCCGACTGCTACGCAAGAGGTCGTGGGTTCGATTCGCACACGGGACACCACTTTGTGTGATCCACAAATTGTTCTTCCGAGTCTGGGTGTACTTTGTGTCCGTGACTTGTATGTTTGTAAAGTCCTCCGCGACACAGGGCCTGTACCCTACTGCGGGAGTCAGCTGTCTATCTAAAATCACGCAGTTTCTGTCACTCGAACCATAGGAACTTTGCACCCATAGGTTTACTTAGTACCTGTATGTCCAGTTTTTTTTTAAACGACGTATTCTGAAAATGAAACCTAGCTAGATCGATTTATTGCCCCCGATACCCAGATACCAAATTTCACGAAAATCGTTGCCGAGATTCAGATTATATATATACAAGGTTATTTTTGGTATAGTGCAAAACTTAGACACCGCAACAATATTTCGATTTCAAGATGTGATATAAAAAAAAGAAAATGAAAATATTGAAAACTTGCAGAGTTATAAGCCATTCAAGTTGTATTATGTTCTAAGAGCGTTCTATAGTGCTCATTGCGTCCCGTAGTATGTAATGTAATCCATGGTTATTATTGAAAATAAGTGATGATTACATTTCACATCATATTGTAATCAGGATTTGGACTGTTAGAATCACACTAATAACTCTAATATTATAAAAGCGTGAGTGTGTATGTTTGTTCCTTCTTCACGTCTAAACGGCTGGAGCGATTTTAGTAAAGTTAGCTGACACCCTGGATTAACATATAGGCTAATAAACCGCGGAAAACACCGCGGGGCACAGCTAGTGATTAATAAATAAAAATAATTAGGTTTTGGTTTTCTTTTTTTTTGCATCAGTCCTTTTCTTTTTTTTGCATCAGTCCTCTAATATGGTGTATAATATAATGGTGGCAGCACCTTACCTGCATTTACAGTTTATAAACAGAGAAACATTGTAAACATTGGCAATTTGAAAAGAGTGACCACGAGTTTTTATTGCCTGTTCTTTTCTCGGGCTTTACCTATTGTTTGCGAACAGGCATTACAAGTAAATGTAGAATCGACTTTTCACAAGTGTAGTATTTTGCTTCCTAAATGAATAAATCATTTTTATTATTATTATTAATTAATTTATTGAAAAATATAACATGTTCCAAAAACTACCTAAACGGATTGCGTTACTGATTCTGAGCAAACTACTTTCAGTTTTGCACTATACCAAGAATAACGTTGTATATAGGTATTTATTTTTTTATATATAATACAAGAATTGCTCGTTTAAAGGTATAAGATATACTTATACTAATTATTTATTTTCAGGAATATGGTTTAAAAAGATCTTAAAATTAGTTTAAGTTACACTTATTCTACTTAGAGATGGTGTGGAAACATTGATAGATTAGACATGCATTTAAATTAAATATTACGAGTCTTTCTTGTAGTATATTAATGATCTAATCGTTTTATTCTATTTCATTATGATAACTTGTCATGAATTAAACCGTAAATAATAATGAGTATGAGAATGTCAATAAGTATCAAGGCTCCTTATTCAGTTATCCATACATTTCAACTTTAAAAAATCAGTGATTGAATAGAAGCATATGTCTAGAAACCAGTTAAACAAGTATCCCTTAAATTTATTCGTTGGCAAAGCGCTCTCTTTGATAGGTAACTTGTTGTATATGTTAATGGCCATAGGTACAATATGCATTTCGTGAATAAAGGTGCAGTCTCTGTTGGGCACAAGCAGCTTAGCAGGGTCTCTAACATTGCTTTTATTCATTACTATGTTGTGTAAAAGAAAAACATTTGGATCGTACAAACAGTACAAAAAGGTTAGTTGAGGCATGGTAATTGTAAGATTTTTAATTCTTTGAATATATAGGTATACAAGGCTCTAGGTATATTAAGAACAGTTGACAATGAAATCTAATAAAAATAAACAATATTTGTGCTTATGCGTTTGTCTCGCAAAATATCGAAAATGACGCAACCAATAACCCCTCCAGTTAAGCTCAATGCCTTGTGTAAGGAGTGGGTACACGTCGGTAGTTTAATGGGTATGATTCGAACCCGCGACCTCACGTTTACGAGTCCGATGCCTTAGGTATTACACTACCGCCGCTTATTTGTTTTGAAACTTAAAAAGTTAAAAAATGTGACTTACAAATTGTAAGTCTCAATGCTGGCCCAGCTTAATAAAGGGCCAGCTTTATAAAGTAGAGTCCAATCACACGTTTTCAATTGTTTTATCTTCACTTCATAATTAAAAATGAAACATCTCTCAAATTGAAATGAAGAATATACCCCGAAGCGAAAATTACGGGTCTTAATCGCGTGAATAATTGAAGGTAAGTAAAATATATTGTTGTCCGACTTTTCGACCGTATTGCAGGTATTTTACCTAAAATTATTCACGCGATTAAGACCCGTAATATATATATATATATATATATATATATATATTCATAATGTGTACTTACAAATCAAGAAAATTTATCAACATTTTTAGAGCACGAAGATTCACAAAAAACACGAAATCTGTATATTACACCTGGACTTTGCGATACATGCTCGAGAATCCGATATGGACACCACAGCACCTACCTCCTAATTAAATAATTGCAAAAATATTGTAGAAAGCTTTAAAAGCAGGCATTTCCACTCAATATGATATTCAGAAAGATGTGATCAAATTTGAGAAGTAAATTTGACCACATCTTCTGTCACACGTTGTATGTGAAGGACATGCGTATTATTTATTAGAAATCACTTATCTGACATAAAAAGAAGGTACGCAATAAACTCTAATCCTTGATGTAGGTCATATTTGTCTATATGTAAGTGTCTTGAACTTTAATGGTTTTGATGAAAACCTCTGACGCAGAAAGCGAACAAGTTTATTTTGTTACTTAAGCACCTATCTACAAAAGCTAGGTAGGTAGCTAGGTAGGTATATTTAATGTAGCTACTTATTTTTGTATACCTTACATTAAAATCAATAAGTACCTATATCAATCATCGCCATTTTGTATGAAACATTCTGATGTAGTTATAATATTTAGTAAAATTTCATCTAAATTCGTTTAGTACTTTTGCTATATTTTGTCTAATTTATAAATTAAAACTGTATGACGAGGAATTTAGGCTTAATTGCCTTAAGAATTATCTATGTATTAGATCTAAGACAAATTAGTTTGAAGACAACGCGACTTGTCGTGCCAGACCACTATTTATAACCGCCGGCGTCAAAGGCGTGTTATAAGTTTAACTGGACAGATAACGCCGAAATAGATGAATGTATTTCGATGCAGTTTTTTTTTATTAGATAGCTTGTTGAATCTGGATGTTAAGTAACATTATTAATTTATTTTTAAATCAAGAATACCTAATAAGTAAATATATTTTAACCTCAGTCATTTATTTCCATAATTTTTGAAAAAGAAGTCTAAGGAACTCATTTCTATATGCAAAATTGGTATGACAACTGAGTTCTAGGTACATTT
This sequence comes from Herminia tarsipennalis, assembly GCA_945859575.2. Taxonomy (NCBI): domain Eukaryota; kingdom Metazoa; phylum Arthropoda; class Insecta; order Lepidoptera; family Erebidae; genus Herminia; species Herminia tarsipennalis. The sequence continues at coordinate 1,649,268 of OX243843.2, read as the reverse complement.
AATCATGAAAAATAAATAAGTAGGTACATAAGTGGGTATTTAATTTTTTAATTTATTTTTATATATTATAATTATTTCGATATTAACAAAACACATCAAACTTGCAGTTCATCCTTTCTATTGTTTTGATTAGACTTGGATGATTTCCCCATAAATATGTAATCAATTTCCAGGGTATAAAATTGCCTTGTCAGCTCTATAAGGAGCTGTCAACTTGCATTTGAATATTCATTGGCCGGCGGCCGTGGAAGGCATCCATAGGAAAACCCTTTTAATGAATAAGTAGGTATTGTTTTGTGAATCTATTTTACATACATTCTACTTTTAAGATGATAAATATCTATGATCTACTTTTATTTTACGATGAAATGACACTGTCATACCTACTACATCCGAGGCAACATAAACGGTGAAAAAATATTCCGAGCTTAAGCATACCAGCCTACAGGGATTCATTTATGACGTAGATACAGGTAACATTGCCTTTTAATATCTACGTAATATCAATTAAATACCAATCAATCGGTATACAGATGTGATTATGTTAAGACTAAAGGTCACCTGACAGGCGCAATATCAGTCGGACACAGGTACATCACTGTAATTGTTATCACATAAACCATTCAGGAGCTATTATTAGATCGAAGGCTCGATAATCTGCGTCTTAGCGAAAACTAATCGATAAAACTGCATAGAATATCCGTCCTAAAAAAAAATAAAAAAAATCTAATCGTATAAAAAAGGAAGAATGATGAGATTGTGGATTCGAAATTCAAATATTGGATAGTGAAAAAAAAATATTAAAAAACGTAACATTGAAAATAAAAGATTATAAATATGTGTGCAGATAGAAGAAAAAGTGTTTTTACTTACCTTAGATTACATGTTTCACCAATATGCACTAGGATTTCCCGAATTGACGGATTTTATGACGTCAAACAGTACACGGCACCGGGGAGGGACAGACTGAATTTGACAGGTGTCAGCGAGCGCGCATTGGGTGCGCGCATGCGCTGTAGGACAGTGGAAAATTATCGGGCGAGCGGGAAAGCGCTGGGTGGCTCGCTCGATACCGGGAGGATATGACGTGGCGCAGGAAATTAAATCCTACTTACATTGGAGATTGTTCCATTCCAAACACTTAGGATTAGTCTGTTTCTTTTGCTAAGGATTATTTTTTTAGGTTTGCCATGTTCTTTCTTTAAAAGTTCCATTAACCGTTTAGGAAATAAGGTCTTATTATTTTTTTACGGTTGAACATTTTCGGAAATAATGTTGTTGATGGGAAAAATTGTGTTAGCTGGTTTAAATTTGTAACTTTATAATAGATATAAATTGACTTTCTATTCGTTTAAAGTGAATCTGCGTTTTGACTCGTTTTTCAGCAGTATTGAGCTATATTTTAATGAAATGTTTTTACCATAAGGTATGCAACACTTGTAGGGCTCTCCGAAACGAAACTACATAACTTTGGTAGTTTTATCAACTGACTTCTGAAAAGGAGGAGATTCCCAATCCGACTATAAGTTGTTTTTTTTTTTTGTGTGTTCCTTACCCGATTACACGAAAACGGCTGGACCGATTTGAAAATATATTTTTGTGTTTGATCATCATTGTTTGTCATCAGTTCAGGATCTGATAATGGAACCCTGGTGAAATCGAGGGAACTCTTCAAATATTAAAGGCACACCTATAGTGATTTAGATATATTTCATAGTGATTCGTACATTTACTCTCAAAAAGTACCATATGGTGAAGTTGAATTGATGACGAAGACCACAGATGACCAGCAGAACTGTTCAATACACTCTTTAATATGGTATTGCGTAGCACTTTATGCTCGTCATATACACCATCTAATAGAGCTGATAGTGAAGTATCATGTGAACTCCTTAACAATGAACGGCTCTGCATCGGGAAAAACAAAATTTAGTCTAACGATTTGTATAATTGACATACATTGATTAATAAGACAGAAGTCAGTAATATTTTTTTGTAAAAATGTTTTTATTTCCTTTCATTTAATTTAGGTACTAATCTTAGTAGCTCTGGATACCTACTTTATCATCTAATTAAAAAAAAAATGTTTTTATTAGTCGGTTCACGTACGATAATTTTACGTAATAACGTCATAAGAAAACATTGATGACAATCGCCATTCGCGTTGTTTAGTAACCAGTCAATAACGTTAGTCCGAATTTTATCGCATGTCGCTGTCATTGTTTAGGAACCAACCAGTAACGTGACTGCTAAGCAATCAATAAATAACGTGGCCTACTACGTGACACTTTTTCGTGCGTGCACCCCTTCATCGATATAAAAGACGATATTATGTCAAATAAAGTCGTCTGATTTTTTGGAATAGCGGCCCAGTTGTAGGTACATCGCATATTCATCGTATATATCGCGTATTGGTCGCATTTCCAATAAGGAAATAGTATGGTTATATTATTGACAAATTCAAAAACTATAATAACTCAAAGGGTACACGGATTATCATTAACATCGTTACAACTACATTATGGTTTCAATAAATTAAAAAGAGTCAACATTTCAAACATTTATTTAGAATGCGACAATAGTTTTTGAAATTGAGCCGTTACTGTTACAAGATTACTTAATTACAATATTCAAAAGGAAGAGGCACTCAAACACTCCATCAAACAAACATACATTATCGTGAAATAACAATCAGAAGTATAATTATAAAACTGGATAAGACAACTTATAGTAAATCCCGCTACACTATTTCACTTAGTTACACTAACCGCCTTATTCCAAAAGCTGGACTAAACCTGGTTTGACGAAAATCCTAGTTTAAACCATGGATCTACGAAAATCTTTATTACAAAACGAGGTTCATCGCTTAATCGATGATCTTCTTTGGTCTATAGATTAGTCTTTCGATCACCCTAGTTTAACTATGGTAATAACCTCAAAATGACAAAAATTTTGACATTTTAAGGTTATTTTATTTACAATTTTGCGTATTTTAGTTTCAATTATTAATGACGAATAATGCGTGTTTAGTGACTTTAAGTTATTAACTAACTAAATATGGTGTGGCAACAAAATAAACGCAAAAATCGAGTGAAATGCGATGTGTGACCAAAGATTTACTAATTAATACATGCTTATTATTGTTTTTCAAAACATTTATCACAGCTTGGAATTGAGAGAGAAGATTTAATATACAGAACTCAGAGATGTCCTATAATTAAAGTGGTCTGTGCAATGTTTGGGTCAACCAGACTCGATGTGAAGTGTACCTACGCAGTGTGGAAAGTTGAAGATCAACACAGATTATTTTTGTTCGACAATAGTATCATTAACTAGTGCTCTATGTAAAACAATCTGATGCATTCCACTTATAATATGGCATATTATTTATATTGAAGTTGGAAAATCACATTTGGAATGTCTGATAGGTGGTCTGGAGTAGTGCGGCAAAAACCAATGTTGAATTTACTCAAAATGCACAAAACAAAGTCAAATAGAAACATCATTATGACAAAATTTCTTACCTAAAACTTACTACTGAACTATACATATAGTAGAACTAAATAAACATTGATCAATTTAAAATTTAGTTGGTAAAGTGTAACCATGGGTATACCTATCACTAGAAACAGATGTAAACTTATGTAGGTTATAGGTAGGTACCAAGAACTGAATATTATGTTTATAAGAGCTCAGCTAGTTCTTTAAACATAGTTTAAACACTAAACAGAGAGTACAGATTAGTTACAGGTTATTGAAATTGTGATGTAATAACTATTATGCACTACTTAACAGTTTAGATAATTATATTTAAGATTCTCTGATAGATGAACTATGTTCTTAGGGAGAATAAATGGTATCTAATAAATAATGATTCTATGTATAATGTACCTAAAACTTACTAGTGAACTATATAGTGGATCTAAATAAACATTGATCAATTGTTGATTGATTACTGTTTATATATTTATACATAAAATGCCTAATTAAAAATACACATACCCTATTACTAGTGAACTATAAGGTGGATCTAAATATAGAATTATCAATTTTATTATATAAATATATTATTGATCACTGTTTATATATTATAGAAAAATAGCATACAATTTAAAATTTATTGTAAGATAAATATCTATACTAACAAAAATTACTATTATAAAGCTGAAAAGTTTGTTTGACCGTGGTAATTCTTTTGAACTTTTTACTGTTGGATAGCCCATTTGTCAAGGAAGGCTATAGGCTATATAATACCACACTACAACCAATAGGAATGGAGCAGCAATGAGAAATGTTGCAAAAACAGGGAAGATTTATGCAGACTAAGTTGTGCGGGAAAGCTAGTCATCTAAATAGAAATAAGGGATATCAACTCAATATTCCTTTTTAAAAAACATAGTTTGAACAGGGAATACAGAATGGTTACAGGTTATTGAAATTGTTAACATCCATTTTGTTGTCAAATGGAATAACTATTAAGTGCTACCTAACAGTTTAGATAATTATATTTATGATTCTCATGATAATGAACTCTGTTCTTAGGGAGAATAAATGGTATCTAATAAATAATGATTCTATGTAGTTATTTGAGAATTTCATTTCATAGCAAGCTCACTGATATTAAATAATAAATATATTAATAAAATTTGTTTCAATTGTTTGTTGTGCTTCAGCCGAAGCTTCAGTACCTATGTTGAATCTAGGCATACTTTCCCCCAATACATTCAGAACAACGAGCGCAACAAAGAAAACAGTAAGTATATCAAAAATGGATTATCTTATTGAGTAAGTATCCTTCCATGCTAAGACCTGTTCCAATGAAACTAGCTTTGTAATAAAAACTCGCATCCAAGTTCCTCTAAGTGTTTGGGCGCTATAGTTACTCAGATTAAACTTATAACATCCCTAATAATGTCTGAGATAATTAAATTTAGGTTATCATCATTTGTTTACATTTTTAGTACTACTGACAACTACTTATGTAACGTTCCGATCCTGACAGAATTTATTTAATTTTTCGTAAATTGCAGGCCGAGGGCTTTTATGTCAGGTTAATATTTTGAAAATCACGTAGTGCTGGCGAATAATTTAGCTAAAGAGAACGTCTAAATATTGTATTCTCAATGAAAACTATACTTTCAAATTATATTGGCATAAAACGGAACGTTATTTTTGAATGATAAGAACAATGAATGAACTAAATTGATTATAATCTGTGGCTGATTGCTAGATCCTTTGGTATCAGCTGGTCCACGGATTATCTAAGTTTTGTAATAAGACCAATAGTACTGTACTATATCCTGGACTTGAAAGTCTTGGGTTAAACCTTGATTTGATCTTTTCTTTGGAATAAGGCGGTAAGAGTTTCACTTTTAATGACCGTTCCTATTCGAAATCCGTGCTCGAATGACCTCTCAACTACTTTTTAACATTTTTAATGTTTGTCCGTTACATTATCCCCGCCAAACAATCAGTGATCGAACGAATAAATGTGTCACATATCTATAATAAAAATATTTGATTGAGTTTAACTTAAATAAATGCAAAAAAATAATAATTTAATTAGATAATTAGGTGAGTAAATTTCTGTTAATCGCAAATATCTAACACACTTGACTTTATAGCATACTCGTAGGTGTACCTAATGTTACAACCGTTGCAACATCATCCAAGGAGCAAAGAATATTTAAATCAAACAGATCAACCAATCTATCAAAAAATGTTTATTCAATAAGCATAAATAGACATTAGAATTTTGAAATGAAATAGCACAGTTTCACAAAATACCAAGAGTAAATCAGATACAGAAATTAACCTTACCTCACATAGACATCACGGACAAGAATGTCAGACCACTTCGGTCTACTCATTATCGTAGAGAACAGGACTGCGCCATCCCTTTCAATTAAAAAGTAAATATTGACTGCAAAGCGTGAAAGAGAGAAAAATCTCTCTTGAACAGGACAAAGTAACGTTGTCTCTTTCTAGAGAGTGGTCAATTTTGTGAGGTTATGGCGCAGTCCTGTTCTCTACGTAAATGGGTCCACTATATTCGGAAGGCGTCCCGAGTGGCATAGTAAGCAGTTACCTAGGTCTATGGACGTTGACGGAACTGCTTACCATCAGGCGGGCCGTATGCCTATTGGCCATCGTCATGGTATAAAAAAAATATGTGCCCGTGAGTAGTTTCAACGCTTACGCTTACGACCCACCCGTTCCACTTGCTTGAGAGTGTATTGAAAACTCAAGTTGAAAGGATTATCGTGGGTTTATGTCAAACATCAAATAGCGGGTAGTTGTGAAAATGGCGGCAAACTGACATGTTCATAGTGTAAATTATACTTGAAATACGTGTTATCTAGATACGAACGAGCCATCTTTGCCATCTTTAGCTTTGAAAAATTGCGGTGGCCAATGGTGGCAAATTTCTTAAGCTGTCATTAGTGTCAAGCTTCAATAGTGACATCCAACGTCATCTTCGATCCACCTATTCAGTGTGCTTGGTGCGAGTTTTTCTCACTACTCGAACGCGTCAACGTAAGCTACATAAAATTGTTTGATCAGCGCCACCTGGTGTCGCGTTTGTGTAACATAATTTGCGGGTGTGTAATTTTAGATGGAATACTTTTGATCGAACTGTTATATAAGAGAACTAACGGCTCTTTCCAGAGCTAGAGTAATTAAGATAACGAGTACCAGCCACATCCCGCGGCTGGTAGAGTCAGTCACTTCCAGTTTTCCACACCTTCGTCGTGCTCACCTGCTCCAAAAGAAAGGAAATAAATCCTTACAGTAATTAAGTTTTTTTTTTAAGTCTTCCAAGGGAGTAAATCTATCATTGGTGGCAGCGGAAAGGGATTGAAAAGCGAACCAACGGTTCATCCTGTTTTGCAAAAGTGAGGTTTTGTGCCGTTTGAGAAAGTGAAGCTTGTGCCGATCGTAAAAGTGAAGTTCTGTGTAGTGAGCATGAAAGTGAAGAACATGTACGCGATACTGTGAGTCAAAGTCCAAAACTATCCAAAATAATTTTAAACTTACAACAATTCTAGTGCCACTCTGTGTGACGCGTATCGTTATCAATCCTACATTCCAACCTCGACAAGCGACATTACGACGAAACATTGCATCCTATATCACCTTCCAGCCACCGCCCAATTCCTTAAAGCCAACAATCACAACTCGATGGAAAAGCAGAATCGCATCTTTAAGGAATTCGAAACCTGAGATCAATTGAAAGAATCCTTCAAAATCAATTCGGAGAGCGTAAGCATTACGCAGATCTTTTAACTGTCCTACAGGAATGCAGGCAAGGCCTCCAAGAGAACATCAACCAATTCTCGCTGCGAATAGAAACGTGTCTATCTAAAATCCTTACAGAAATATCAATTTCCAATCAGAAAAAGACAGAAATGGTCGGCCGAGTGGCCGCAATAAAAAAAATTCGCCCTTCCCGCGTATAAAATAGCTTCATACTTCATCTCCGAACTCTAATTTTGTGAGGTGCAGAGACCCAAAATCACTTAACGACGCGATTCATTATGCAAATTCTGAAGAGAAGACTCAAAAATTCATGAAACAATCCCAAACCATTTCACCGAGACACAAACTTTAAACCGAATTTCAAACCTAATAATAATCAAACACAATTAAATAAACCCTTATTTTTCGCAGTCCAATTCTAGAAATCCATTCTGTAGATATTGTAAAAACATGGTATATAATTCTAAATACATACATATTATAGATAAATTACACCCAGACACAGAATAAATCATCATGCTCATGACACAAAGTTTTATCATGGGTGGGGAATCGAACCCACGACCTCCGGCTTGACCCCGTGACCCTGACTGCTTCAGGGTCACTAACCACTAAACCAACAGGCCAGTCAAATAAAAATATGACACCCTATGTATGAATACGTCGAGCGCGCATTCTATGAAAGTATGAAGCATGGGCGTAGCGTCAGCCATAGGCTACATAGGCTATTTTGCACCCCCCCCCCTTCGTTCCAGCGACTAACACTGAAGACTTAATTGCAAGTTTGTGCAAGGGACTCACAGAGACCCCCGTAAGCTACGCCACTGCTATGAAAGTTTAGTAATCTCTTGGTATTTCGTGACAGCTAATAATCTATAATCAAATTTAAGCAGCAGGTCTCGGCACTTCATAGCAGGCGTTGCAAGAACCAGAGGGTACAGCAGGAGCGAAGCACTCGTTAGGACACACGGCGCAAGCGCCTGCGTACTGGCGAGGGTACACGCAGTCTGAAGTAGTAGCCCACTGGGTTGATTCTGATTGCTGGGGACACAAACATATGACGTTATAATCCACAGTTACTTTTAATTAACTAATAATAACCTATAGGAGCCCGATGGAAGGAAGTACATAGAAAAGGTGTTCTAACATGTATAATTGTAACTAGTAGCACGTGGGTTTTTTCCACCATCTATAAACATAATATACATGTATTAACTATTCATGTAACCCATTCCTAACAAATTAGTGTAAATTATATCAAAACTCAATGTATAATTTAGATGATTTAAGCTTACTGACAGAGGGAAACTACTTTTTTATGCTACAAATATTTACTAAAAAAGCCTAGTCTCCCATACTTAAAAGAACAGGAATACCAAATATATGTCGTGAAAAAAAATGCAGATTTTCTTTCACATTTATAATTAACTAGCTGATCCGCGCAATTTTCCCCGTTTTTGCAACATTTTTCATTGCTGCTTCGCTCCATTTGGTCGTAGCGTATTGTTATATAGCTTCTTCGATAAATGGGCTATCCAACAGTAATAAATGTTTAATTCGGACCAGTAGTTTTTGAGATAATCCCGTTCAAACAAACCAACAAACTCTTCAGCTTTATAATATTAAGTAGACTATAGGTACCTAATGTTCCTCCACCTGTACGTCGGTTATAAAGGTATATCCTTTCAAACCTTTGATAACTTAAAGTTTGGATCTTGGATCCCCCAGAAACTTGGACACTTCGGTTTTGCAGTAAATTTGGCATAGTTTTTATGTAGCCTTTTATATAAAATGTCATCAAAATAGTCCCAGTAGTTTCAGAGATTATCCACCCATAACAAAGTAAAAATAAAATCCCTCAGGCCAGGTGGAGAGAAGATTTACGCAAAACAGCTGGCAGGAGCTGGATGCGAGAAGCCGAAGATAGAACAAAGTGGCGTGCAATTGGAGAGGCCTATGTCCAGCAGTGGACTGCGATAAGCTTATGATGATGATGATGATAATGAGGTACTTACTACGTTATAAAAAGAATTAATAGTCATGAAAACAAAACTAACCTAGGCCCGCACTAGGCAACCTGAATGGGTCTGACCTGACTGCATGGTAGCCAGTTGGCGGTGCGCAGCCAGAGCGAGAAGGTGGCTGTCAAGTAGAATATAATATGGCTGCCGTCCACCTCCACGTATTTATCGTAGTAGCCAGACGTATTTTATATTGAGAAACAGATGATATGTTCACGTATCACATCAGAGCAGGCTGCTGTTAACAGGCTGCCAAATATTTCAATTGCCGCAACCTGGCTGCGCCTGACTGCCTAGTTATAACGTCATATAGTTTTGACGTTACTTAAAAATACACTGATTTGATAATGAAGTGACACCTATTGCGTATGAAAGCCCTTCTCTTTATAGAACTCACCTGAATAAAACTAATCAGCACACAATGTATGATATCATAAGCCGGACAATTCACAAACACTCCCTGAGGAGGCAGGTCCCGTTCCAAACAGTTTGGTACAGCGTGCTCTAGTGCCTTCTTCCACTCTGGCTTGTCTTTGGCCAGCTGGTTTAAGTGGGTAATGATCTTTGGCTTGTCCACAGCACCGCTTTTCAGCCATGAAGACTCCCGGAATGCGCAATTCATGACGTCACACTGAAAATATCGTAAAAGAAAGATTTTTTTTAAAGATTTCGGTCATGGTAGCCAATCTATCATCAGGAAATTTAAAGCGGCGGTAGCCTAGTGCCTCATGTGGGACAACAACTAGCAACTGTACTATTTAAAAAAAAAAAAAAGAGATTCGCTTACTACGTAGAAGATTTTATAGTGTACCTACATATAAAATTAAATGTATGTAGGAAAAAATCGTCTCAGGCAGAACTTGAACCCGCAACCTTAGGGGTACCGGCCCTAAGTCGTTACCAACTCCAGCACCAAGACAAAAATGTAACCTCTACATGATATAATATAATAATATAATATAATATCTTGGGATAAGTCACACAACGTCATCTGACTCCAAACTAAGCAGAGCTTGTACTATGGAAACCAGACAACTGATAAATATACTTATATATTTCTAAATACATACATATTATAGATAAATAGCACCCAGACACAGAATAAACCATCGTGCTCATCACACAAAGTTTTATCCTGGCTGGGAATCGAACCCACGACCTCTTGCGTATCAGTCGGACACACTTCCACCGCGCCACAGAGGCAGTCATGAAGCGTCATGCTAACCCATAACAGTATCAGTGACCCCCAAATCCAAAGATGGTCTCTATTCACCATCTTTATTTCGTTGTCGTGACAAGCCCGCACGATATGTTCACCTCGCATGCGCGTTAATGCATTTCTAAGCGCAGCACTCTACTGCGCTTGCGCGGTGGACATATTTGAGTGCACCGCGCATGCGTCAGTTCGCACGGGTTAGTCACGACAACGAAATAAAGATAGTGCTTAAGGACCTGGAGGCCTACTCTAATTCAATGAAAACGAAGTTTCGATCAAAAATGAGGTGGTAATAGACAGAGCAAGGAACATCTATTTAATCCACTCATTTCAGAAAATCGTCCATGGGTTCGAACTACTTGTGCATAACCAAAAAATAATCAGAATAGTCACTGTAAACTTAGGAAATCTAAGGGAACGAAAATTCATGAATTTCGTTTTAAAGAAACAGAGTAGGCATACTGGATGGTCACCGGCGTACCGCGCTCATTTGTGACATTATTTCGTAAGTCTCATTAATAGTCCAGTTATTTCACTTGCTACAGTGCAATATATCTAGAAAGTAATATGTAAGTAGGTTAGTATCTTTTTTTGTATTGTATGTAGGTACTCGTATTGAATTTACGATATAAACAGAAAAAAAAACATTGTTTATTTCTTTTCTTTTGTAAAATACTTACAAAAGAAAAGAAATAAAAACTTAGGATATTCTAACAGTCACTGACACCCACAAGACAGGCTTGCATAGTGTAGAATTTTTTATTCTAAACAAAAATAAACTTACTTGTGATTGGGAGGAACTAGTGCGACACCCGGAGATCACATCGGAAGATATGATATGTGGGTTCTTCAAACATTTCAGAATCTGTAAAGAGACTCCAAATGTATTAACATTCCAAACCGACTTCCTATCTATTATTAAAATATATATATTACGGGTCTTAATCGCGTGAATAATTTAAGGTAAAATACCTTGTTTATTGCCCGACGTTTCGACCGTATTGCAACGGCCGTGGTCACGGGAAGACTAGTTGAGCTCAGCGTCGCCTCCGTGAAGCGCGGGTTTCGGAAACTACCCTCGCTTGATTTTTATCACTCACTATTACAGAACCGTCGGTACTTCGACACACAACACTAAGGACATCTGCACACTGGCGTGTAATGTTTGTTCGGCGGTGTATACACTTGCCGATCACGGGATTCCACGATGTTGACAAACGGTATCCGTCTTCTCGGTTGAAATTTACATGTTTTTTGATTTCAACCGCTTCCCTCGCCATCCTGGAGTAATAGTGACGGTCAGTGGAGAGGACCTGTGGTTTGTGTAGTTCAATCCAGTGATTGGTTCCCGCATCCAGCAAGTGTTCCGCTATTGCTGACTTGTTTGTCTGTCGGTTTTTCACAGCCGCGATATGTTCCTTAACCCTTTCCGCTATTGTTCGCTTGGTTTGTCCGATGTAGGAACTGCCACAGCTGCAATCCACTTTGTAGACGCCAGGTGTCTGTAGAGGAATTACATCCTTAGGAGTACGTAGGTGCTTAGCTACCTTGGAGTGCGGACTATATACAGTCTTAATGGAGTATTTCTGCAGCACTGTTCCAACTTTGTCCGTCACTCCTTTCACATACGGTAGAAAAGCTGGAGCCCTGTCAACCCCCGGTCGGGAGTCTCTCCTCTTCGTACGTCGTGTGCTTCCTCTGTATCCGTTTCGCTTTAGTACCTCCTGAACATGTGTGAGCTCACTTTCTAAATGTTCAGGGTCACAAATTTCATATGCTCTATTTGTCAGCGATGATACCACGGATTGCAGATGTCTTGGATGGTGATGCGAGTCAGCATGTAAGTATCTGTCTGTGTGGGTCGGTTTTCTGTACACAGTGTGTGCTAGGGTACCATTGTCTCTAACCATTATTTTAACATCGAGAAAAGCTAGCGATCTGTTTATCTCCATTTCAAAAGTGAACCTGATCTTAGGGTGTATGGAGTTCAAGTCTTTTGCAAATTGTTCTACTTCCTGCCTACCGCCCTTCATAATGCAGAACACGTCATCGACGTACCTCTTCCACAGTTTGACCTGGGACAATTGTAGCTCAATTGTTTCCTCAAAATGTTCCATCCAGATGTTGGCCATCACCGGCGCCATACCATACGGTCGAAACGTCGGGCAATAAACAAGGTATTTTACCTTAAATTATTCACGCGATTAAGACCCGTAATATATATATTTTAATAATGTGTACAAATCGCGAAAGTTTATCAACATTGACTTCCTATCTAACTCATATATTTTTCTTTCATTGGCTTAACAAGTTAAGAAGATTATAAACTAGTGCTATAGAATAGGTTTTATAACACACCAGCTTTCGCCCGCGGCTTCGCCCGCGTGGATTTCGTTTATCGCGATAAAAACTATCCTATGTCCTTCCCCGGGACTCAAACTATCTCCATACCAAATTTCATCTAAATCGGTTTAACTGTTTGAGCTTGAAAGCGTAACAGACAGACACACAGAGTTACTTTCACATTTATAATATTAGTAAGTATGGATTTGCTCGTAAAGGGTATCTTTTCATCAATTTCAATATCGGAATGTATTTTTTTTTTTAAAGATAACTAGCAATGTAATTATATTACGTGTGTATATTACGTACTTGTGAGTTATTGTATTGTAAAACGCACCAGTTTCTTTTTAATAAGGTAAAACGCACGGTTTATAAAGATGCCCCGTCGAAAACGAACGGTACTCTTTTAAATCATAGCAAAGAGTTTTTATGTCAGAAAAGTAGTCAACATTTTATAAACTGTAAAATTATTTATCGGTAATATTAACTTTGTGAGATAAAATATAATAAATAGACATTTAATTCTAAAATTTAATTAATGTTGACCATAAATTACAACCATTTATCTGTAACAAAACACAAAAATATTAATTTACTTTATTAGTAATAGGTACTGGCTGTGTTTGTGCATAACCTTAAAAAAAAACGCTGATGCGCGCGCATCGCTAATTTGTGAATGTGAGTAACAATGAATTTTACAAATTTTTCTAACTGCTTTAACAAGTGCTTCCGAAAGTGAAGAAGTCCGAGTTTTATTTATTTCCTCGCAAATATGTTATAAAACGTCGTATGACAAACGTGCGCTTTGATAATTATAGCCTCTGCTTTCTTGTAGCTAGCAATATCGCCTCAGCTGTAATTTTCAACTTACCGCACTTTTTTAATATCCTAATAACCTGCCGCTAGTGGCTCTTTTACATTACACCACATATTTTGAAATAATAGTTCTGTTTATTGCGTCACTCGTAGTAAACAGACGTGCGTTTTAATATAAGCATTAATTTTATATGTTATTAAATCTGTGACCTAGATTTCTAAACGCTTGCAATTTTTAGTGATTTAGTAAAAAACAACCGAATAAAACAAATTATGACTACTACGGAAAGTAGCCCTCGCAGCTCTCCCAGCACACCTCAGTCTCAACAGGAGAAAGAATATAGTAGGCTGCCAAACAAAACTTACATTATTTGGAGTTTCCGCACAGTACACGCGTGGGGGCGCATTTTGACTGTAACAAACCTGAAAATAAAGTGTATTTTTACATAGTTAAAAAACAACATAAAACAAAGTAGCTTCGCAACGATTAGCCCCATCTATTGTGTGCCCCCAAGTACCATAGGGCAAAGCCTGGGGAAGGATAGGGGCGGAAGAGTCACCCCCCCCCCCCTCCGTCCCCTGCAACCCCCGTCGGTTTTCTTTAGAATTAAGTTTATAGATAAATAGTTTCACATAGCAAGAAACTTAGTAATTTGTACTTTTATTGCAATTTGTAACAAGTTTCTTACTGAATCCACTTCAAAATAAATCAAAAACACTTAGTAGGTACAATAAATTTATTAACCGACTTCAAAAAGAAGGAAGTTCTCAATTCGACTGTATTTTATTTTTTTATGTTTGTTACCTGATTACTCGTAGTCGGTTTGACCGATTTAAAAAAAATATTTTTGTGTTTGAAAGGGTTTACTTCCAGATTGGTCCCATTGTCATTAAAGTTCGGATATGATGATGAGATCTTGGAGAAATCGAGGGAACTCTTAAAATATTAAAGCCAAAGGCAATTCGTGCATTTGGATACTTTTCAAAAGCACCATTGAGTGAAATGGTACTGATGATGAAGATCACAGATGACCAGTGGAACTATTCAATAATAAATATTGCGGGTTGCGATCTGAGTACCGTGTTCGATATCTGATACTACGCCTCCACCAAATCATATAATGGAACTGATAGTCTAGTATCAGGTGACGACAACGACCTGCATCGCAACATTTTGTAAAAATAAATGAGTAGTTTGGAATAGGCTATTGTATCTTATATCAATTACAAACCAATACACTAAAAAGTTGGCGCCTAAAACATTAAACCAGATTTCCTGGCACCAACTTCAAAATATATAATTACTTTTTGTTGTTGTGACTATATTATTATTTGCTTTTTAGTTACCTTATATTTATTTTTGAAGTCGGTTTTTATTTTTATGTAAAAAAGTTTTTAAAGTTTCTACTGAACTCTTTTGATTAAGTTAATATTTCCGGAAATAATCGTTACGAAAGTTGGATTAATTGTGCTGCTCTTTATCTATTGAACCGTATGGCGAAACAATAACAAAGATAAATAATTTCAACTAAAATTATTTTTTACATGATCGGATATACTGTCTTTGAGTAATTGCCGAAAAACTGCGCTTCTGCCATGAAAATAAGTTGGTACACTTTTTCACATAGTGATTTTCATAAGTAGTGCATTTATTTGTAGTAACGGGGTATGGATGAACCTAAGATCATTCTTCTAGTACCTACGTACCTGTATACTTAAGAATGAGATTTATATGCGTTTCAAATGAGTTGTTAGCTGTCATGATGACATTTTATTTCGCATTACGACTGCAACTTCATTGTATGACTTATGGTCAGCAATAAAATGATTCTTAAAAAAAATACACAGAAGTACCTACCTACTTTAATGAACTATAAATAAGCACTGAATTTTACTATTTATTATGTTTTGGTAAAAAAAATATTACGTCTGACTGAAAGGCCACTAAAGTGTAGAATATTTTGCCTATTTACTTATTTCTAATTGTAGTTTATTAAATAATAAAGAATACTATTATTATTATATTAAAGAAAAATGTTAGGTAGGTACTACATAGTGCGAAGAAAATAAATATTACGTCACACACGCACGTACTTTACCCGACTTGGGAGTTTTTGTTGCTAGCGGTACAATTTTGACAAGTACAGAGTGAAGTTGTCGCGATCGTGATTATCTTCTCATTTGAAACGCATAGTACTTAAGGTGTGAGACAGTTGCCTTTCGATTTTACACCTACTTACTTAAAACCAAGTAAGCTAAGTAAGTTCCAGAAAATAAAAATTTAGGTACCTATGAATATCTACCTACTACGGGCTGCCTGCTATGTGATGTCTTGATATGACACAGTCGTAAAGTCGTTTGATTACCCAAACAAAAAACAACAACAAACCTACAT
This sequence comes from Herminia tarsipennalis, assembly GCA_945859575.2. NCBI lineage: Eukaryota > Metazoa > Arthropoda > Insecta > Lepidoptera > Erebidae > Herminia > Herminia tarsipennalis. The sequence goes on along the minus strand of OX243843.2, from coordinate 1,633,217 downwards.
ACCTACGTACGTAGTTAAAACTTTTTTTGTCGTAATATTTAATTAATTTTGGTAGATCTATGGCTTCGTTGTGTAATGTTTGTTTAATCAAAGAAACTGACAACCTCAACAAGATAAATAGGTAAGTTCAAAATTAAAAAAGAATGTAATTGTAGGGATGCCTCGGTGGGTGCGACTGCTGTGCGAGATGATGTGGGATGTGGGTTTGATTCCTACAGGGGACATGGTGTTGTAAGACTTTGTTTCATAATATCGATGGCTCCTACGCATAAGGTCGTAACCATTGATGTATAGACCAGCCATCTCTTAGAATTAGAAAGAGAGAAAAAAGTCGTGCGGCCTTTGACAAGTATTGTCCACAAAGTAGCGTTGTCACTTTCTAGAGAGTGGACAATTTTGTGAGGTTATGGCGCAGTCCTATTCTTTACGTCACTGGTCGTAAAAAAATATAATTTTTCAGGAGAGACATTTTTGTGAACGGTGATGTATAAATTAATGTAAGCAACATCTGCAACGGTTATTATATTACCATGCCGTCAATAATCAGTTGAATAATACGGGTTAAAATACAAATCAAATATTTATGAAAATATAGTTAAAAATTCGACATACGACCTTATGCTTGGGGGATACTTTTTAAAGAAACGTCGTATCTTATTGTTATGACTATAAGCTATCAATCAGAACAGGTCGTATGTTTAAGACGCTGACAACAGCTACTGAACTTACAACTTTATGCTACGAACAAACAGTGATATTTCATTTGAATAGCTGTCGGAAATCGACGAACTAAAGCCATAATATACATAAATTAATTCAATTGATTTGGCGGGGCAGCCTTTTGCACCCGCTACTCTCCAAAATGAGCTACACCGATCAGAATCACTCAGAGACAAGATCAGCTGCGATCGATACCACTGTCCCAAAAAGGAACTGAATTTCTTTACCCATTTGTCTGTTGTGCCCCCCTCCCCTCCAGAACGCCCCCCCCCCCCCATCGTGCGTGCAATTCACGACGGCGAAACGAAATGAACCCGCTAAGTAAGTCGTAATCATGGCACTGCACTGCCATATGCCTCCGCACTGCAAAGCTCCGGTCTTCAAGAAGCCGAGTTCAAACAGACGTACGCTACGCAAATCAATTTTGGGATTTTTAAAATTTTGCAAACGCCCGTAGCTTCGGTGAGATAAGACGTAAACTGGACACAGCAGTCGCTACTGAGAGCACCGCGAAAACCGCTTAGGGGTCTCGTAGATGTGCGCGTCTGTGTGAGTATGTTGTTTCGAACGTTTGTTCGTAGTTTCCATACTGTATAATTTATTTTTACAGTGCCGTGCAAATTCGGCAAATTCGGGCGAATTCCTAAAGTGTTACAGAATATGAAAGCAACTTGAAAGTGATCTCTTCTTCGAGGAGTAGAAATACTACTAGGACAACCCTAATATAAATTTAAATAATTCCCTTACGTATCGCAACGACAAATACCTAAACGCAGAGTGATTAACAAGATAATAATTAAATAAAAAATACAAGAAACTCACCGCTACGCAAAATACTAAAAACACAATGATTTTAAACATTTTAAATAGCTCAAAGTTTATAAAACGTCCACCAAATTAAGTTGGTTGTGTAATACTTACTCAAAGTTGTTGTTTCAATCATGGCGTAGGTCAAGTGTCAGGTGACGTGAGGCCAGCCTCGGTAATTTATTTCACGATAATAAGATGATACAGCGTTGCCTCTGCAACGCTGTATTATCTTATTATTAGGTAGATATATTTTATCTAAAGGTGCACACACGATCACTTTTAACTGTCAGTTTTAACTGAACAGTCAAAACTGACGCCCCTTGTTGACAGAACTGACAGTTTTTATCGTACACACACTCAGTGTTCACTTTCAGTATAAAATATTCAGCTAAAACTGACAGTTAAAAGTGATCGTGTGTAGCCACTTTAAGTAGGTGTTTGGCATTTTTTACCTACTTACTAAAAGTGTGCAAGGAATGTTCAAAAATGGCGTTAAGTTTTAGCCATTCCTTTAACGTTTTTGACAAACTCGGTGCAGCATTTCGATCCTAACAAAAACAAGACTGATAAAACGGACGGAAGGACCAAGTTATATTCGGGCGGATCTTCAATTGTAGAAATATTTCAGTTATAAGTATACATATTTCTTAGTGAATCGGGATAAATCTCAATAGCATTTAAAATACTTACAGTCTGGTTAACAAATGCTATTTGTCTTAAATTTCTTCAGCAGTCCCCGAAAACTATGAACAAAATTTCATTTTTAAGATAATCAAATTCCGTTAGCAAAAATTGCAGAAATTACAAACAAATAACTAAAAATAAAAAAAAAGGTTTGGTTTTTTGCAAATGCCTTAATACCTACTTTTTAAATAGATTTTTCAAATTTTAAAGAAGGAAGATTCTTAAAGAAGAGGAAGTTTTATAACAAAATGTTATATCTCCCGTAACTGTAGGACCAAATTCGTACATTTTTTTTCGATAATTCATATACTTACTATATTTAAGAATTAACGTACTTGCAATGTTGCGGCAAAAAATTGTTAATTATCTAATGCATAGGTAAAAAAATGTTCTAAGTATCCACTAATCTGTCTCAAAGGGTTTGACTTTTTTAATTTCTGATTTTAATATTAAATGTAGGTATTTGAATAATATTGTTTATGTCAAAGACGGGCGTCTTTCGCTTTGACATAAACAGCCTTGCGCAAACCAGATTTTCTGGTTTCGGCCGTATTTTCACTCCTCTGAGAAAATTATGAGTATTGGTCCTAAAGTTACGCGAGATATGTATAATAAGTACCTATATATAGGAAAATTCTCTTCATTATGAGTGATTTCTAAATTTGAAATCTAAAGTAGTCACGCCTACATGCTGGGAACACGCCCCCTCTCAAGCTTTCGTTTTATTCTAATAAGAGAGAGATAGGCACAACCACTCACTTGTCTCCGTCATCACGCACTCCGCTCCGTGAACGTATGTGTGAGCCAATTTCCTTAGGGTTCCGCTTTTGCCATTTTGCTACGGAACCCTAAAAATGTTTGAAATACAATGTAACTTCAATCATGGGTACAAGTTTCAGCCGATAGATGGTGCTGGAAACAGCCTATTTTTTAAAGGTAAACATTGTAGAATTTCTTTCGTTAACTATTTCTTATAAATAAAAAATATATAGGTTGAAATTTTACCAATCTCTTCAGTTTATATTTATAAAATATTGAGTCATTAAAAGTAGTTTACGATTTTAAATACTCAGGCAGCACGCATGGATACTGGGTTTTTAATCCTGTTATCAGCTCATAATCATTCAATACATTATAATTTTATACGGACGCATTAATAATTGAGAAACCATTTAATTTATTTAAAATTATTTGGTGTTCTTTATTTTATAATTATTGTACCTATTCAAAGAATTTACGTAACAGTCTTCGTAAAGTTCATTCATTGATATCGTAACGACCTCTATCGGCACTACACGAAAGTAAGACCAATGATTACAAATTATCAGTAGAGATGGTTAGGTACAAAATGAGATGTTGTGAAAATTATTTTATCGTCTTCCATTCTTATACCTTATTCGTAGTGACAGATGATTGAAACCCAATAGATTAATAATATTTATTTTCAAAATGTTGTTTGTGGCTGTAAAATATCTTATTGGAACATTTTTTGAGAATTACTTTATTTATACAAAAAATACATTTAACAGAGCCTGATTGCCATTCTAGGCACCAATGAATGAAATACATGCGCGGCGTGATCGGATGTCAAATGTCTGATTCCCGGGTCTGAACATCACATTTTTTTTCTGAAAACATTTTTTATAGATTTATATATGAGATGTGTAATAGTCGGAAAAGCAGGACATTAATTATAATCTGAAATCGGTGATCAGTTGGCAAAAACACCGACTAGATTCTCTACTATTGTCTTTAAACTTTCGCGATTTTTATACATATTAGATATATTTCGGGACTTAATCGTGTGAATTATTTAAAGGTACGAACCTTTTATTTACCCGACTTTTCGATCGAATTGCACCGATCGTGGTCAGTCGACCCGTGACCATCATCGGTGCAATTCGTTTATGCAATTACCTTTAAATAATTCACGCAATTAAGTCCCACAATGTATCTAATAGATTCTCTACTATTGTAATGATATCTCAATAATCCTAATATCTTTTGTTGCATTAAACAGAAGTATAAAATAAATACTTATCATTGGTATACTAACACATCATCTATCTATTTGTATATCTATGTGTCTATAATCTGTCCGAGGAGTTCTCTGTCAAGGGAGTATCACACTGACCGGCGCGATGTGGAGACAGAGTGCGTGCACGAGCGAGCCAATTTTATTTATATATCTTGCTAATATTATTGACTTAATGAGTATATCAATTTATTGGATACTCATAAAGTGTACATTACAATTACAGTTTCAACCCTAAAGAAAACTAGTCTGCTTGGAGGACTAGTCGGGCAATTGACCTTTTTTTTTGTGTCTTTTACATCCGACTTGTCGGCCAACATATTTCTACATTAAAGGCTAACCCGCGTACGAGTCGGGTCTGTTTATTAGATGTCTTTGGCATACTCTATGTTCTGATTGACGTTCCATTCCAAGATGGCAGACATGCCGCTTGAGCCATGATAGTATGGAATCGTAGGATTACGATTTTTAGGTGTGTCTTTCTAAATATCGAACTAGAATGTCTCCTGAATTCTTGACTAATGTCTTATACGAATGTTCTGACGATGTGAAAAAACTTACTCGCGTTAAGTGCGCTAGTTTTAGGTAACGTTTGTGCCGGGACATATGTATTAAAACGGTGATCGAAATTGTGTTTTTCGGTGTCGTGTACGATAAGTATTCTGGTTTGATGTTAAATTAAAATGTGGAATATGATGTGCGACGTGATGCCCACTATATCGGAGGACAGTATCAGTCAAAGGAGTTCGCAGTTATCCGGTGAGGATGCGAATTTTGAGCAGTTGATGGTATCTATGCTCGATGAGCGAGATAAGCTTGTGGAGAGCCTGCGGGAGACGCAGGAGCGGCTGGGGGACTCTGAGCTCCGGCTCAAGGAGGTCGAGAAGGAGAGGGACTCGTTGCAGAGACAGATCGCCGCCAATTTGCCTCAGGTCAGTGCCTATCTGATGTCTTAGCCCTTATTTGTAGTGCACGTAGCTAAAGTAATTGACAGAGGTCGACTACTGTAATTATTGTTACAAATTTTGTTAACGTTGTCTCTAAAATGTTGTGAATCTGAATATAAGTCTAGGATATTAGCAGTGTATGCCAAAAACTGCTTGTGAATAAATGACATGATATATAAATCTGTACAGCTATCATAGCTTGCAGCCAGTATTTTACAACCAAGCATAACAAACTGTAACTGGTGGAAAACAAGAGCTACTGTAATTTTATCTATGATTAATATATTGTTTGTTTATATTGTTAACAATTGACTGCATTCTATTATTGCAATTTGTTATTCATCTATTTTCATTACAGTCAATGAATTTGAATCCTAAAGCCATTAAGAAGTATGAAACTATAAGAAATACTATTAAAAGTAAGAATTTGTCAAATGTAGAAGATTTATTAAGTACTACCTCAAGCTGCTACATGCAAAAGTATGAAGAGTAATGAAGTTATTCGCTGTAGATTTGTGGACAAATAAAGTTACTGTAAAATCATACAAATTAATTAAGAAAAATAAAATACAGTATAGTGCAAACAATGTATCAATTAAAATAAAAACCAAAATTAAAAATTTTGAAAACATCTAAATTTGGGCCTAAAAAAAATCAAATTAAACTTTAAAGCCCCCAACTAATAGAAGGTAAAAATACATTTAAAGTCCACCATTTACTGCCCCAAATTCAACTCAAATATGTCTGCACATATGACAGGTCAATGAACCCATTTTGACCTGCACCTTACTTTCAAAGGCATGTTTTAAGAATATCAAATACTGATATTCTTAAAGCATAATTAATACCTGTAACAAATCCCTCAAAAGTCTAAGCTTTGTATTACGCCAAAGAAAGATATTTGACAACAGCCAGGCTATTACTGTACTCTGCATTTCATATGTCCATAGCTTGTTACATACGAATAGCATCTGGAATCTACAGGAAAAAAGTTATACACTACTAATAATAAAAGTTCAGTTAGCATTCCTTCATAACCTCTACCTGAAATTATATGGTTATTACCTGTACATGTATCCCACATCATTTGTGTTGGGTATGGTTGCTTATCAAAGCTTGGAAGTTAGAAACTGAGCTCCTATCAAATAATTCTTCCATATAATTTGTGGTTTTCTAACTAATCCCTCACTGCTACAATATATCTCACTAAACGTTATGCCGCCCATCTGGCACGACACTTCACCCCAGACAGTGCCCACTATTCTCAGTACCTAATGCTACTATCACCCTCTCAACCCGTCCACTTTACCTTGCTCTCACTCATATCAACAATCTTCTATTGAGTGATGAAACAGTAGATATATTTAATTATACAGAATTGAGATACCTGACTGCAGCTTGTCAGTACTTGGAGACTATTGCCACTACTAGTTCCATATTAGAGTAGAATAAATATCCTATTTATCTCATATTGCTATAGCAAAGAAAAACTGCAAGTTCTAATATTATTCATGGTTGTATAATTTCATAAATGTATACTAAATAATATATGTATGTACTTATCTTAGAACTTATGTGGTTAGATTATCGACTAGGATAAGTTGGATAAATATATTGAATGGCAGACCCTGACCGATTTTCTATCTATCTATCTCCTGTTACCGACTAACAGGAGATAGGTAGAAAGAAAATCGGCGCAAGCAACAACTGTTTCAAAATCGGCCCAGCCATATCCGAGAAACTGACACACATGCTGACACCTCTTACACCAAATGCATATTCTGTCTCCATGGCCATGGCAGGGAAAAATCAATATCAATGAATAATTTGAAATCACCTTTTTGTTGGCTCTAAAGCAGACTGCTGCATTTAAATGGTGCAGTTGACCAAATACTGATATTCTTAAATCATGCCTTTAGAAATATGTGCAGTCTAAGACATCCAGTAAAATGAATTATGTAAATTATGCTGGACTGATTATGTGCAAGATATGAATAAAATTAAAGTAAGTAACTCAACAAGGACTGATGAATGGCAGAAAAGTATTTAAATTATACCAACATCAAATAAAAACTGGGCAGATGGTGATGAGACAATGATGATACAGTTGGTACAGTAATGTTTTGTTTTGTGTGATCTATACTAATATTATAAAGCTGAAGAGTTTGTTTGTTTGAACACGGTAATCTTAGGAACTACTGATCCAAATTGAAAAATTCTTTCACTGTTGAATAGCCCATTTATTGATGAAGGCTATAGGCTAGCCATTACGCTTCAACCAATAGGAGCAGAGCAGCAATGAGAAATGTTGTAAAAACGAGGAAAATTTAGGCAGATGAAGTTGCGCGGGACAGCTAGTAATTAAATATAATAACATAAATAACTGCAAACCAGATTTTTGTAAATTCAATTCCCTCTACAAGAAAGTCCCTTTAATGATCTACAAATAGTTCCAAGTCTACATTAAGTTTAATTAATTTTTTTGTATGTGTACAACTTTTCCTTGGCCTAGCTTAATTCTGATTTATAGTAAGTAAATTGCGCTGGGCTGGAATTGTCTAAATTATATGTAAAGAGGATTATCTAACATGACCTGTGTGTATATATACCATACCTGTCCATACCTACCATATTTTAGACTAATATAGACATTGGTCTAAAAGAAGAAATCTACAAATGTGTAACATTGAAAATTATTGATTATTTTTGGCAGATTTACTAACAGTAAAATGACCGAGCTCTGCTCGATATTTTTTTTAACAACATTTTCTAAAAATGAAACCTAGTTGGATCGATTTATCGCCCCTGAAACCCCCTGCATACTAAATTTCATGAAAATTGTTGGAGCCATTTCTGAGGTTCAGATTTTTTTTTAAATTTATTTATATACATACAATAATTGCTTGTTTAAAGGTATTAGATGTAAACCACATATAAATTTATCAGTCATATTGTTATCTGCAATTTCTCATTTCTACTAAATTCCATTAATTACTAGATTTTTGCCAACACCTTGTCACCATTTGTCATTGCCGACATGGTTTTTCTTAACATAGTTTTTCAAATATTATCCAATAATTATCACTCGTATATTTAATAAAATGTATTTAAATATGTGTCCCTTTGTTTTTCAAATATTATCCAATAATTATCATTCGTATATTTAATAAAATGTATTTAAATATGTGTCCCTTTGGATGAGATGATGCCGCAGACACAGAAAAACATAATTCATTTTGAAGTTTAAACAACAGGGTGAAAATCGAATTTTGTCATATTGTAATAATATTCGTTGTATGATATTACGTCATGTTTCTTGGTACCTATATGTTAAATAATACTTTGCATTGCATAGTATTGTAACAATGAGTATTGTGTGGTGTCAAGGAAATGTTACAGACAGAAGAATGTTCATTCATCGGAACATGGTATCTAAAATAAAAAAACTACTAAGTAACTCTAAAACTTCATACTTACTTAACCCATACTATCCATACTAATATTATAAATGTGAAAGTAACTCTGTCCGTCTGTCTGTTACGCTTTCTCGCAACCGATTTAGATGAAATTTGGTATGGAGATAGTTTGAGTCCCGGGGAAGGACATAGGATAGTTTTTATCGCGATAAACGACATCCACGCTGGTGGAGCCGCGGACGAAAACTAGTATTTAAAATATATAATCCTAATATTATAAACTTGTAGGTAATTTAAATGGACTGCTATTTGTTGCCTATTAACGCAAAACTACGGAATTTCGATAAAATTTACAGTACTGTAGTTTATAAATCAGAATAGCAGAAGGGCTATAATAATCTAACATAATACTAGGCAGAGCTATTGGGAAAAGCTTGTTTTATGATCTCCCTTTGTTAGGAAATAAGCCTCCTCTCTGTGAGATAGTACCTACAGATCACATCCATCATGTGGGTCTGTTACAAATTGTTTTTGACGTGATAACGTCTTATAAATGAATAACCGGGTGCACGCACGAAAAAGTGTCACGGTCCGTCACGTTCCGTCTGCTGATAAGCTGAAGTATTGTGGCCGTTGGGCGCATGCGCGCGCGTACGCTTGGATCCACTAAAGCTGTCACAGGCATGGTTGTTAATACAATGTCATCAATGTTTTCTTATGACGTTATCACGTAAAATAATCGTCCGTAAACCGACTTTACAGACAAACATCTTTTGACGTGATAACGTCTTATAAATTGATGACCGTATGCACGAAAATGTGTCACAGTCCGCCACGTTCCGCCTGCTGATAGGCTAAAGTATTATGGCCGTCGGGCGCATGCGTCCGGGTCCACTAAAGCTGACAAAGATATGGTTGTTTATTACAATGTCATCAATGTTTTCTTATGACCTTATCAGGTAAAATTATCGTCTATTTTTTTTTCTCCTTTGCATCTGCAATCAGTCTTCAGACTGAGCAGGTGTGTTAGCGTCAAGAGTCTGATGGCAGGAGCCGTCCATTAACTGTCTTCTGTTTACTTCAATTCTAGGTCGATTATGTGGTTGCATTGACGATTCTTTGAATAGGTAATCGTAGCTTAGTTGCTAGAGGGTTCGAGTGAGTTTCTAGTCGTACAAATTGGTAATACCAAATGTCACTAGTCAATTTTTAGGGTTCCGTAGCCAAAATGGCAAAAACCGAACCCTTATAGTTTCGTTATGTCCGTCTGTCTGTTTGTCTGTCTGTCCGTCCGTATGTCACAGGAAACTCACTTTTTTTTTACTCAAAGACTACTTAATGAATGAATTGATGAAATTAGATGAAAAGATGTCATGTAGTAGCCGCTACTTAGTTTGATAGGTACATAATAATAATCAATATTTTTAGGAGCAAAAACATTTTTTTTCACATTTTGAGGTTGCTAATAAACTTTTTTGATTGAGAGAATATTTTTGGAAATAATTGCTCCGAAAGTTGCATAAATCGTATCCCCACCCCTTAACTTTTAAACCGTGTAACCAAAAATATTGAAAAAAATCACAAAGATAGCACTTAATAAATACTTTAAACTAAAATGATTTCAGATAAGATCGGATACGGATATACCGTCATTGAGTTATTGTCAATTAACTGCATTTTTCAACAAAAGGGCGTAACTGCCATGAACATACGCTCTTCTGCTGATGCAATTGTTCAAAGCTGCGGAACCCTACACTTAGCATGGTCCGACATGCTCTTACCCGGTTTTTTACGATAACTGATAAGTTTGATTTTTTAATAGCTTCAAGGGACTGGAGTCCGAAAACATATATGGTTTTAATTTTAACTTGATACCTCCACGCGTTCCAGAGATAAAGGGTCTGGACAGACAGACAGACAGACGGACGGACTGACGGACAACACAGACTTCTCAAAATCGTCTACTCGTTTAGAATACTTATATAATTATAATAGATTCTAATACATAACTATTTTAATATAATTATAATTATTTTTGTATATTTTCTTCCCTTCTCTTGGTCGCGACCTTGATCTGATCGCGATCTGGAATAAGCGTGTAATGGCTGCCCTACATCCATTCTGCTTTATAATATTTGTAGGATTCTTAAAATCTTCCTTAAAAAAATGTTCAGTTATAAAATCTAAAATTGCCAAATGTGAACTACCGTTTGCTAATTCAGTTAGTACTGTTGATTTCTAAAGCGAATTAGTAGTGAAAATAACTTAGTCTTTTGTAGATGTTATGATAAAATCTGTGATATGATAACAGACAATGTGTAACTACCAGTGCTGATAACATAATAATGTAGATTGGGAAGTGATAAAATTATAGCACATTTTTTGTATACTCGGAACACAATGACAGTTTAATAATTTCATAACACCCCCTGGATGATACTAATGGGCCACCACTACAAAAAATACCGAGAGTACAGAAGGTCTGGTTTCTGGAACCAGTGCCGGATCTACGAATCCTTAAGTACTATTACCTTCGGAGAGCCCCATGATAGCGTTTGGCGCCCCCTTCAACATAGCAGTTTGTATCACTTAAACATGGCATTTGGCGCTTCTTGAACATGGCACCCCGGCTTGCGACCCCCTAGAACCGGCCCTGCCTGGAACCTACACAAAAACGTGCTCGAGCGAAGTACGTATGAAGCATGAGCGTACCCATGATCATTGGGGGGGGGGGGGGGTTAAGGTGATACAATTGACTAAACACCAGCCAAATGTGTTTTGTGTACCTACCTTTTCGTAATTGGGGAGGGGAGGCCTAACCCCCAAATCCACCCCTGGGTATTTTCTGACACTGATCGCAAATCAAGCTTGCAGAAAATTCGTTAAGCCGGTTTGAAAATATAACACGTAAGTATTTTTTTCTTGCGTGTCGGAAATTTATAAATCTGAAGACATTGAATATTATGAAGTATATGACTTGCCAGCTGACCCGAGCATCTTCGCCTGCGTAAATTATCCCCGTTTTGCAACATTTTTCATTGCTGCTCCGCTCCTCTCTGGTCGTAGCGTTGTTATATAGCTTATAGTTTTCCTCGATAAATGGGCTATCCAACAGTAAAATAATTTTTCAATTTGACTCAGTAGTTCCTGAGATTTTTTGTTTTATTTTTTTTAAACGAACTAACAAACTTCAGGTTTATTGTATTAGTATAGATATATATTATGGTTCTATATTATTATATTCTTAGCATCCCTAGCTAGCGGTTTTGAATTAATAAATATTAATTTATCTAATTCTCGTATTATTGTGGTTATAATTGAATCATTAAAACAACTGACATAATAATATCTTGTTTATTTATAAATATTGTTAAACCAATGTGGGTTTCAAATTCCCATTCAAATCAGTTCTGTTCTGCCTATAATAACGTTTAATTTATGTAGGTCGCGAAATATATATAAGTCGCCATATTGTAAAAAGCTAAGGCGATTATTGCCAAAAACGTTACCCACGCAACGTTTATACTGTCGTCATTGGTCCATGTTGTTTTGATACGATCAATGTTACATTTTTAGATTCTTTTTGGTGCACGTGTTCGTAAAGCCAGTGTCACAGACAGGGAACTTTTCAAACATACAATCCAGGACACAATATACACCTAGACTCGGAACAACAATTTGTGGCTCACACAGTGACATCCCGTGTGGGAATCGAACCCCTCTTGCGCAGCAGCCATACACACTCCCACCGCGCCTCAATATTACCTATTTATTCATTACTAGAGTTGTCCCGCGCAACTTCGTCTGCGTAAATTTTTCCCGTTTTTGCACATTTCTCATTGCTGCTCTGCTCCTATTGGTCGTAGCGTGATGTAATATAGCCTATATACCTTCCTCGATAAATGGGCTATCACAAATGGGTTGCCTAGCTAAATCACGTGCCATTAAGGTGCATCAAAACCTAAAGGATACTCCTGTTGATCTATTATCATTTTCTAAAAAGCAATGACATGAAACATAAATAAAGATGTTTTAATTTATGAAAACCGAGGTTAAGGTTTTATAAAAAAATAAATATACTTAAATTTATAAAAAGAGCACCTACGTTAACATTAGGTTTTGAATTAAAGATGATAATATGATATACTAAGGTAGTTTTTAGTCTAATTCCAAGTCGGTAAACGTTGTTCGTGGAAACTAAAATTATGATTACACGAAAATGTATTGTGTTGTTCAAAGTTTGGCTAGTTTGTCATTTCTTGAATATTTTTTTTCCATTTTACATTAACTGCAGCCTTAATTGTCACGTTAAAGGCGGAGATCTGAAAATGACGACAGCTCGTTGCGTATTGTTACGGCTGTGGTCAAGGACTGATTAAGACCGAAAGTTTGCATTTTTAGCAGTCTATATTTGTAAACTATAGGCCAAATACTCAATCGCTACTCAATTATTCTCAACTTAATTATCGTCATCGTTGAGCCTCGCTATCACTGTCACACAGGTTGACAGGCGAATAATAGTAACAAATACTTTTGAGAAGATCTCAAATCTTTTTATCAGAACGTACTCTCCGAGATTGAAACAAGATTGTATCTTCATCTTTGGTTATATCAATAAATGATGCGCCTCATAACTATAAACTGACCGTACGGCTCTCCCTTCCGTCTAAATTGCCGATCCTTTACGCAGCTGCGCTTCATAAATCAACTTACTGATTCTTGTTTCCCGATCTGCTGCAAACTTTCCGCTTACCGAGAACGAAGCCTGTTGAGTTTATACCAAGTAATTTTCTCAGAGAATGACTAGAATTTTCCGCACAGTGATTTATGAACGTGTCTGTGGCAATTAGGGGGGTATTGTCAGCGATTTCGCATGAATTAACCAACCTGGGGGTAATTCCGTGAAATTTTTGAGTGTGAAGAATGCCGGAAGTTTGGTACAAAGCCTTAAAGTATGGCAGGATTGCTGGATAGGGACTCACAGGAAAATGTTTTAGAATTATTTTGTAATGATAATGTGGAAACGTGGGTTCACGATTTTAATAAAGGTCGGTAGTAACATAATAATAAAGTTGCGGTTTCTAAGTACGGTACTCTCTTTTCATTGCTTGGGAACAATTTACAGGAGAGTTTAAAAGTTGTTACTAGCTCTTGACTAAGGATCAAAACAGTCTTTCTTACTGTTTTTTTTCTGACTGGCCTTTTGGTCTAGTGGCTAGTGACCCTGACTGCTAAGCGGGAGGTCGTGGATTCGTATACACCTAGGATAAAACTTGATGTTATTTATTTATAATATGTATGTATTAAGAAATATATAAGTATGTTTATCAGTTGTCTGGTTTCCATAGTACAAGCTCTGCTTAGTTTGGGATCAGATACCGTTGTGTGATTTGTCCCAAGATATTATTATAATTTTTTCTTCACAACCAGTTTCGAGCAAAAAGAAGAAAAAGTATGCAGACCTGCTAAAGAGTTCTATTTTCGTTGCTTAACAGAAACTAAACGCATTTCAGGAGGCTTCAGGAGTAACTACGTGAGTAGGGCGGCTTGATTGAAAAGAAAGAAAGAAATAAATCCTTCCTTAATTTGAGCTATAAGCTATTATCTTCTTATTATTCAGTTTATGGCAATTTTGACGATTTTTCAATCAATTTCTGAATTCTTGCCAGTATCATTTTTATACAACGAAATGAAGAGACGAGCAGCATCGTGCTCTTGATAGTAAGCGTCACGCAAGCCCATAACAGTATCAGTGCCACCCAAATCCTTGTTTGGCAAAGAACTGTATGTCACCACACCACTCATTTGAGACATTACTTCGTAAAACTCATTTGCTCCGTAATTTCTTCTTTCTTTTTCTATCTTTTTGAGGCGTTAATATTACAATTTGGACCCACTTCTCGTTATACTGCATAAAGACTCGATCTTATGCATTTAAAACATATTTCATGTTTTCACGTGTTAAGCAGAAATTCTGAAAATGATGACAACTTAGTTAGCCAAGATAACTGATTGATGATTGAATCAGGCGGAATTATTAGGGAGGAATCCCACCACCCACCCTCGATCTGTGTATCACCACGGAAATAGATTGACAGACCGCACACTAAAGAGAGACCTGGAACAAATAAAATTAGTGACAGGTCACTCACCACGACTTGGTTAGCCATCAATTTTACAATTCGCATCCTATTTTACACCAATTTTCAGTTCCCAATCATTTGATAAATACAATACAACGCATCGCTTCATACCCCGTCAGCTAATAAACTGTATAGCGTTCCATTATTGTTGCTCTATTGACCAGAAAACGTGTATCGGATGTGTTGTGAGCCGTTTGACCGTGCGATGGGGTCGCATTTCCGCACCTTGTGGTATTTCATGTGCTGATTTGTTTCGGTTAAGGAGTTGACATTAGGCTTGTAAGGGACTGTTAGAGGAATAATGTGAAAGTGAAAATATTTGACTGTTTATTATGGATTAGCTCTCAATTTTGAAGAATTTGGTATAGCCTAGAGCTTTGGAAAGGATATAAACCAGATACTGTCGCCATCACGAAAATAAAACAGCCTGGGGGAAATTATTATTCTTTTAATCATAAAATAATAATACTTTCCCCCAGGACTTACTGTGCAGTACTTAGGTACTGCTATTTTTCTCTGCAGCTCCTCTCGCTTGGATGCTGGCAGTCGCGTTCTAAAGTCTCTCAATTTCTACCAAATTTCCATAAAAATGACTTGGTAGTTTCGGAGATTTCTGCCTTCGTCCAAACTTTTAGCAGACTGCATTGGAATGTCTATGATGTTTGGAAACTGACGAAAGTGGTTCTCGATTAGCTGCTATTTATTTATTAGTAAATTCTACAGCTTTTTCTAAATAGTGAAAACATTAATTCTAGCATAACATGTAATCAGCTTGTGCTAACTGCATTTAGAAACACTAAGCCAATGAAAGAATAACTGAAGAACTGGATGCTTAAATATTTCAATTGCCTCTTTTTATGTCAAACAAGGATTTAAGTGACGCTGATGCTGCTAGCGTGATACTTATGTATCATCCATCAGGCTTATGGCCAGCTCGTCTTTTCATTCAGTGGTATAAGAGCAATCGTTATGTATACATCAGAGTTGGAACTAGTATTGCAGATGTGGTTGGTCGTTAGGATATTCTTATAGTCTTTCTATGCGGGAAATTGTTAGCTTTCTATTCGTATTAGTATTCACTATATATAGTGAAGTATACGCAATAGTATGAGGTTCCGTAATTCCGTGTCATCAATACTAATATCTCAGTATTCATGTATGAAACAAATGCATCCTAATTTGTCTGGTCTGATGGTCTAGTGGCAGGTATGTGACTTTGACTGCTATGCCAAGGACAGAGCAGAGGGTTCGATTCCCACCCAGGATAAATATATTTGTGATGTGCACGTTAGTTAATTCTCCCTGATTTTGCAACATTTTTCATTGCTGCTCCACTCCTATTAGTCGTAGAGTGGTGTTATATAGCATATACCTCAATAAATAAGGTATCCAACAGTAAAATAATTTTCAATTTGAACCAGTAGTTCCCATGATCATCGCGTCCAAACAAACAAACTCTACAGTATAATAACACGCAGTCATGGACGTCTACGGTGCATCACCAATCTTCACACTAAGTATACCTACTCCATACCAAATTTCTGAAGCTATAAGTTTTTTTCGCATTTATAATTTTGAAATTATTAATCGAAATTATGCCCCAATACCCAAACGGTACTAAGCTTTGAGTTGTGCTCAAGTGTATTTCAGTCTCTACTATTCACCAGTGACAGTGACAAAATGAGAAGTTAACGGCTTCTCAAAACTAATGTTTTCGCGATTTATACACATTATAAAATATCTACGTACTATACGCGTCTTAATACGATCGAAATCTCGGGCAATAAAAAAGGTATTTATCTTAAAATATTCACGCGATTAAGACCCCCAGTATGGATGTTAGAAAAATGATATATACATTTTTTTTGTTTAACTATTCGGCCAATAGACAACTATTTTAGACACAATATCTTAATAGCATAGCTATGGTTACAGCAATAACTCAGTAGCATCCTGTGCTCTCCACTCCAGATCCGGCGGTCTCACCTGCATTTCTGCGCCCAATCAATGACTTCCTACGATACCGGACGGTTTTACAACACTGTTCTATTTTAATCACATCGCCAGTAGATATAATGAATTCTTGTTCAATGCGTAAAGGAAGTGCAGAGATCTCAAACCAATCTTATAATTTTTGTTTTATTTGGGAAAACAAACAATTGTACATTTTGTTTTAATTCTAAATCTATCTTACAAATGGAATCTTTGTACAATCCGCAGCGTTTTCACCCATTACATAGATAACTAGTTGACCCGCGCAACTTCGTCTGCGTAAATTTTAACCCAGTGTTTGCAACATTTTTCGTTGCTGCTCCGCTCCTATTGGTTGTAGCGTGATGTTAAATAGTCTATAGCCTTCCTCGATAAATGGCAAACCATTAGCAACAGCAGTTATCAGCAGCAGTGCAGTCGGCAGTATAGTCCAAAAATCGTACGGACGAAGGACTACTTTTTTATCTATACTAATATTATAAAGTTGAAGAGTAAGTTTGTTTGTTTGAACGCGGTAATCTCAGGGACTACTTATCCGAATTGAAAAATTATTTCACTGTTGGATAGCCTATTTATCGAGGAAGGGCTATAGGCTATACAACATCACGCTACGACCAACAGGAGCGGAGCAGCAATGAGAAATGTTGCAAAAACGGGGAAAATTTACGCAGACGAAGTTGCGCGGGATTTCTGCTTATATGCTTTGTTCAACGAACCACGGAGCAGATTTCACTATCATTTAAGGCATGCATTGTAAATCTATGTAAAGTCGAGAAAAGCCTGTTAGAAACCGGGAAGGGGTAATCTTACTAGATTTACATGTACCTAAACCTAGTGCGAGTGCGAAATTAGACTAAATAGCTTGAAATAGAAAGAGACAGCGTATAAGTTATATATAGTGGTTAAAACATCAATGAACTCCACTAATGTGTAGTATATTTAGATTAGAGATAAGTTTTATAGTATAGTAATGGGTTTGATGTTCGGTCGTGACAATTGGCGGTCACGGTTCTAACAGTAGGTAGTTATTATTTATACTTTGAATGGGCTGTGATTAGTGTAATTATTTTAAACTATTTTATTTTTTTTATATTACAATTGAGGTAAACAACAAGTGTACGGCAGTTTTTAGTGTAAATAGTTACCATAAATATAGTGTAGATATTTAAATAGAATCGATGCTGTTTAATACATACTTAAGTCAAAGTATTTGACGTTGATTTATTTATTATTATATTTATTATCTTATGACGTTGATTTATCTCTTTACGATGTCTGGTAGTTGGCCCTGAACTTGAGTCATGACACTACTCTAGGCATCGGTGGATCCAGGATTTTATTCTGGGGAGGGGCACAAGATGCGAATGGGCAAAAAAAAACATTTTGGGGGAAAGGGAGACACAAGAGATAAATGGGCACAGCAATACAATACAAGAAATTCAGTACAAAAAATAACCGTCTGGCAGGCTTGATCAAAAAAATCTGACAGGTAGTTTTCACAGTGTTCTTTTGAAGTTAACTTTATGTTTCCTAAAGAGCTCTGTAGTGGAAATCTGATATAGTAGAAACAGGTGGAAATCTGATAGAGCAAGATCAGGGCTATACGGAGAATGCATCAACACATCCCAGCCAAGCTCTCTCAATTTTTGCTGAGTGACTATAGATGAGTGCGGTCTGGCGTTGTCATGATGGAACACCACGCCCTTCCTATTCACCAGCTCCGGTCGGTGTTTCTCAATGACTTCTTTTAACCTCATCAATTGCTGACAGTAGAGGTCAGAAACTATAGTTTTACCCGGCTGCAAAAGCTCACAGTAGACGATTCCTTTCCAATACCACCATACACACAGCATCACGAGTCAGGCCGGGCTTCGCCACGGTCTGTGGGGCTTGACCATGCTTTGACCACGATCTTTTTCGAACATTTTTATCGTAGGTGACCTATTTTTTATCACCCGTAATCAACCGTTTAGGAATGGGTCGGAATTGTTACGTTCCAACAAATAATCGCAAATGGAAACACGTTGCTTTATGTTTCTCTCATTGAGATCATGTGGTACCCAAATATCAAGATTTTTCTAGTACCCACACTTGTAAATGACGTAAAACGCATTAGGTCCGTAAACCGAACAAATTTGATTCGCGGCGGTCGTCGAATTTTTACCTTATCTATACTAATACTAGCTGTCCCGCGCAACTTCGTATGCGTAATTTTTTTCCGTTTTTGCAACATTTCTCGTCGCTACTCCGCTCCTATTAGTCGTAGCGCGATGTTATATAGCCTATAGCCTACCTCGATAAATGGGCTATCCAACAAATAAATAATTTTTCAAATCAACAAACAAACAAACTCTTCCGCTTTATAATATTAGTATCTATACTAATATTATAAAGCGGAAGAGTTTGTTTGTTTGTTTGTTTGTTTAAACGCGCTAATCTCAGGAACTACTGGTCCGATTTGAAAAATTCTTTTTTTGTTGGATAGCCCATTTATCGAGGAAGGCTATAGGCTATGTAACATCGCGCTACGACTAATAGGAGCGGAGCAGCGACGAGAAATGTTGCAAAAATGGGGAAAATTTACGCATACGAAGTTGCGCGGGACAGCTAGTTTGTTATAAAACTTTAAAATGTTCCGAATTTCTTCGTCACATAGGTTCATTTTGCTTCCTTGAAAAATCGCGAGATCTAGTTTTTTTTTTATTGATTGCATCTTCAGAATGTCAACATTTGATAGTATTAAAACCAGCCAGTTACATTACAATACATTCAATACGAAAATACTTTTGCTCCTACCTATTATAATATACTAGCTGTCCCGCGCAATATCGTCTGCGAAAAATTTCCCCGTTTTTGTAACATTTCTCGTTGCTGCTTCGCTCCTGTTGGTCGTAGCGTGATGTTATATAGCCTATAGCCTTCCTCGATAAATGGGCTATCCAACAGTGAAAGAATTTTTCAATTCGGATCAGTAGTTCCTGAGATTACTGCGTTCAAACAAACTCTTCAGCTTTATAATATTAGTATAGGTGTAGTAGGTTAGGTACCTATAATATTTACACAGTCCTATATTGTAATAGTAAGTAAATACACATATTTATGTAAAAATTACATAAGGTTTCTGTTAGTAGTACAGGGTTCCGAGAAATCGTCGCCATTTGTGAGGCAAAACTCAAACAAACTTGTACAAACAATCGCCTTTACATAAGTTAAATGACGAATCCCACCACTCAAGGACGTACTTCGATTTGACCCAAGATTCTGCCCAAACTCTCCTGCATACTATTTACTCTCTGAGAGATCTGCTAGGTTATGCAACGATTAACCACTACGGTGGACGGTTCATAGATGACCGTTTTCGAAAAAGTTAGACCAGTGCCAGACGTTAATGGTGCTCGTGTGGGATTTCTGTCCAATCGGATTGAGAGTGAAGGAATAGAGAGTGCACTTGTGTTTTCACACACTGTCTCTAACGTAGTTGGCTAATCTTTAATCACATTGGCCGTCGTAATCGACAAGATGCTTGAGCAGTTTTCTTACTTTCAATCGAAGCTTATTTCAAAGAAAAATTGACAATTAAATGTTCTAAGCATACGCTTAGAACATAGCTGGGATCAAAAACATTAGCTTTTCGTTCGTTTTACTTAAACAACCATTGGTAATGGTGTAGTGAATATATCACTTGTAATCATAAGTTTAGTGATAATATAATGGTCTGTTGGTCTAGTGGTTAGTGATGTGACTCTGACTGCTAAGCCGGAGGTCGTGGGTTCGATCCCCACCCAGGATAAAATTTTGTGTGAAGAGCACGATGATGTATTCTGTGTGTCTGGGTGTTATTTATCTATACTAATATTATAAAGCGGAAGAGTTTGTTTGTTTTCTTTGTTTGTTTGTTTGTTTAAACGCGCTAATCTCAGGAACTACTGGTCCGATTTGAAAAATTCTTTTTTTGTTGGATAGCCCATTTCTCGAGGAAGGCTATAGGCTATATAACATCGCGCTACGACTAATAGGAGCGGAGTAACGACGTGAAATGTTACAAAAACGGGGAAAATTTACGCATACGAAGTTGCGCGGGACAGCTAGTCTATAATATATATATCTATTTAAAAATATATTATTATCAGTTGTCTGGTTGCCATAGTACAAGCTCTGCTTAGTTTGGGATCAGATGACGTTGTGTGAGTTGTCCTACACTACAGATCAGTAACTCCAATTTGCTATAAACAGATTGATCTATTCTCGCTCGTTTATTTATTCACCAATTGAATCACCGTGAGAAAGGTCATTCAGAATTCGTGACAGATCTTTTATTTCCCAGAATATGAGTCAATAACAATGTTCAGTACATTGGTCTTGTCACCAAACCCTTGACCAATGTCATGATCACGTTAATGGTCTCCACCCACTACACTGAGCCTTATTGAAATGATAACCATTACGTCACTGACAAATATATATATTGATTTGTTTCATTTCTATCGACTACTAGCGTTAGTCGGTTATCGCTATAAAAACTATGCTATGTCCCGCTCCGGGACTCAATCTATTTCCATACCAAATTTCATTTAAATCAGTTCAGCAGCTTACGAAATAGACATACAGTTATGTTCTTTTTTTTTAAACTTAACCAGCAATGTGGGATTGTTGTCCCACATTACTAGCAATCCCGTTTACCCCTCGAGCTAAGCTCAATGGTTTGTGTTAGGAGTGGGTTCACGTCGGTAGTATAATGGGTAGGATTCACATTTATAATATTAGTTTGGATGTACCTTCTATTTTAAATTTTTCTAGCTCTATTGGTAGCACCCAAACGAATTTACTGACTTAAGCAGTTTTTTTTTTGTTAGAATACTCGTTTAATCGAGGTTTTTTAGCTTTGTTCGAGGAAAATCCGTTGAGACGTTTTGCAGATAACCATCTATTTGTTTCACGTATTGGGGCTGTTTTATTCCTGCAAGACTACAGTTACGGTCCTATGATACGATTTATTTTACGTTCAAATAAGGAGCGCTTGGCGCATGTTGAACGCCTCGAACGGTTGTTTACAACTTCTTGCATATGCAAGAAGTCGTAGACAACCGACGAGCGGTTGAACAGTTTTACTGGACGGAGACCATTATTCGTTTATAATTTGAAGCGTAGTATGCGAACTCGTTACGAGAACATATTTATTGGCAGCCGGCCAGTCAGCGTTATTACGTGAGCAATATAAACTTGTATGGATTGTGTTTAGCCTTTTTGTACCTACCTAATATTGTGGTTATGATGTGACTCATGAGCTTTGGAATTGGATTTGCGGGTCAAGTGAAGTGTTTTTAAGGTTTTTGTGCAGAAATGGCTACTAGTTTTAATAGTACCAGTGTTTAATTTTCAGTGAGATTTTGAGGGTTTTGGTGCAAAACTGGACATTGGTAAATCGAATTGGAGTACGTAGGTGTTTGCTCTGCTCAAAGCAGAAATTGAGACTAGTAGCACGGCTAACGTTTCAACTTTTTGATAATACAATTTGCATCAGTCCTTTAACATGGTGTATAGTATATTAGTTGCAGCACCTTACCCCCATATCAAGTTTATAAACATTCAAACATTGTAAAATTGGCAATTTGAAAGGAGTGGCCGCGAGTTTTTATTGCTAGGTTCTTTTCTCCGGCTTTACCTATTGTTTGCGAACTTGGCATTACATGTACATGTAGAATCCCGACGTATCACAAGAGTTATAACTATTTATTATACGGGAATTAACGCGCATTGTTTACCTTAAAATTGCTTTACGTTTCGACCAGGTTGCACCGGCCGTGGTCACAAGTGTTGAGTCCGCTTGTGACCACGGCCGGTGCAACCTGGTCGAAACGTCAAGTAATTTTAAGGTAAACAATGCGCGTTAATTCCGTATAATAAATAGTTATAATCATGCAACGCGAAAGTTTAAATATTAGTATCACCAGAGTTGTTTTGCATACTTAGTAAATAAAGAATTTTGAATTTTGGCTACGGCACGGCTACTAGTAGTACCAGTGATTTGGTTACGGCAGTTGCTCACCTTTCTCAATACTTTCTGGATTTTACAGAATAAAATATTACCTTACTTTTATGATAGGCTCGTTTTGAAACAATCGCCAGGATTGTTTTAAAATGAGCGGTTGCTAGCGGTGTTAAGAAAGAAGTTAGACCCTACTAGAAATAATGGTGTTTTGTTGCTGTCATATCGCTCAAATGAAGTCTCGTTGCCGCGTGACGTTTCTGAACATTCAACAAGAACTCTGGAATTTCCTGAAATTGCCAAAGGTCAGTCTACCCGTGACCACGGCCGTTGCATACGGTCGAAACGTTGAACAATAAATAAGGTATTTACCTTAAAAAATCACGCGAATAGACAACTGATGTAGTATATAGGTTTAATTTTATAATTGC
The DNA here is from genome assembly GCA_945859575.2 of Herminia tarsipennalis. Classification (NCBI taxonomy): domain Eukaryota; kingdom Metazoa; phylum Arthropoda; class Insecta; order Lepidoptera; family Erebidae; genus Herminia; species Herminia tarsipennalis. Next base: position 1,610,053 of record OX243843.2, on the reverse strand, counting down.
TAAAGGTTTTGAATCTTTAACAAAGCGTAAAATGGCGCGCCTACCATTCTGCTACACACCGCAATCAATCTTGCCTCTCACCTATGATTACACTGATGGGTAATACGCAGTAAATAGCCGCACTTGATGGCGACCATGCCATTATTGACACCGTAAATGTACTTTTACTGTAACGTTAAAGTGACAAGATACCGTTATCTCCAGTGCTTGTTAGTATATTGTTATTACAAAAAGTTGTACAAAAATGCAACTACTTTTTGTCCACATATTATTATTATTACTATAATGTTGTCCCACTACTGGGCAAAGGCCTCCCCTATATACTGGCATACACTTTGTGGCTTTTAGGATATCTATGTGGCTTTAGAATTTAAGTTTTATTTTATTTGTAAACCTTTTTTTTATATTTGTGAATCTAGTATTGAAAAAGTCATAGTTTTACTGTATTCATCATGTATTATATTTGTTAATACAATTTATTTTTCCTATTATATTTTTTATTTTTCTCCTTCACCAAATATCTTAAAAATTATAATTATTATTAACTAGCTGTGCCCCGCGGTGTTACCCGCGGTTTATTAGCCTATGTGTTAATCCAGGGTGTCAGCTAACTCCATACCGAATTTTGTTAAAATCGCTCCAGCCGTTTAGACGTGAAGAAGTAACAAACATACACACTCACATACTCACAAACTTTCGCCTTTATAATATTAATGTGATAATGTGATTATATTTAGAAAATATCCTTTCTCGTCATGTGCCACCTATGTGACTTATCTGATAAAGAAATAAAATATATTTTTGGCCAAGTTTTTGGTCGTTTAACAGGCTGTGCGTTGGTAGTAATATGGGTAGAATTCGAAACCGCGACTTCACGATTGCGGGTCCAATGGATTTTAACCATTAGGCTACCGCCGCTTTAGTTAACTATTAGTTAGTAGTTACAAAAATATGTCTTTATATTTTTGCACGCATCGAGATACACGTTGTATTTGAAAAAAATGTTGGAAGGATTTTGTATGATATTCTTCGTAATGAACCTTTTTTTACCTTTACCCGTAGGTGTAACATTGTCTGTGAAAATAAAGCCAAGTGAACGTGAACAGTTATTTAGCGTGTTTAACTAATTAGTGAACTGATATGAGTAATAAAAGTAAACGAAATTGCTTAATGATTACTGAGCTGTTGGACTGCTTTCTTTTTTGGAAAACAATCTCGTTTAAAGTGGAATTCACTGGTTTGGTCTACAGATTCATTTTTGGATTAATAATAAAACTTTAATCATATTTACATACATATTATACAATCACATGCATATTATAGCTAAATATTAATTATTTATCTATAATATGTATGTATTTAGAAATATATATAAGTGTGTTTTTCAGTTGTCTGGTTTCCATAGTACAAGCTCTGCTTAGTTTGGGATCAGATAGCGTTGTGTGACTTGTCCCAAGATATATTATTATTATAAATCACGGTTGATTTGCTCGCACGTATTGAGGAGCTCCGAAACTTATCATCAGATCTTTACGAAATTTATATGGAACCATTACGAAATACACTCTTAATAAAATACCGGCTAATTTAACGGAGTTATGTACGAAAAAAACACAAGATTTTTTGGGTTAGTTTGCGGTGCTTTTGACAGGAATCATTTTACGCTTAAACCACTGAACCGTTTTAGATGAAATTCAGTATGGATATGGTTTAAGTCCCGGGAAAGGATATACGATAGTTTTATTTGCGATAACCGACATCCACGCTGGCGAAAACTAGCTAACTAGGCCTAGATTCTTAATTTTCATTCATACAAAAAAAAAACTAGCTAAATCTTTTAATAAACTTAAAATTAAATCTAGCTAGATCTAAATAGAGAAACCTCAATTTTGTGGTCATGGTTGATATCACCGAACAAATCATTTGTATCGTGAGAAGTCACAGATGGTTGCGTCCTGGTTAGGGCTTCCAAAATTACGGAAATGTCAATTACGTAACTAATTACGCAACTTTTTTCTCCAATTCCGTAATTACGTAATTACGTCATTTTTCCAATTTATTTTAATCGACTATGAATTTTTGTAAATATTGTAGATCTACAATTTTTACAATTATCTTTTACTATCTCAAATTCAAGGAATTATCAAAATGAACACAATATTTAAACAAAAAATATTTATTCAAGAACTTACCATCGTATTCGTATGTACATCGTTTAAGTTAAACCATTTTGTTTCGTCCCGAATATAATTTTTCTTCCTGGAAGTGTGCTCTCATAAATGACAAGGCATTTAAGGTTTTGTCACTCAAGGAACTTCTTAATTTACTACAAAAATATCCGGCGGATGAAAAGGTTCGCTCGGCTTCAACACTTGTAGGCGTTATCGAAAGCAAATAATTATACACTGCAGTCAAAAAAACTTCGCGACCGCCGCCAGCGCTGTCGTAAATGCACATTTCCACCCTAATAATGGAATGGAGATCTGTGTTTACTGTTGAAATTGGTTTATTTATAGTAACTTTGTTTATTTCTTTCTCTAACTGTTGTGCGATTGTCAACTCCTCGTCATCATCGTCACTGGTGGCTATTGCGTCCGATGCACTCGGTTGTGGTTGTGAATTTGTACATTTTTCTGTAGAATTATATTTCAACCGTTCGAACAGTTCCACTATATACATTCGTATATCATCCGACGAAGGTTTCGTGAAATATTCTGTGGCAGCAGTTTTAAAAAATTCCTCATTGTTATGCAAATATTGCAAAACACCGAATACGTTAGTTCGCCTTTCCTTTATTCTCTTTCTAAGAGATGTGGCTAGTTTTCCACTGAGATCGTTGGGCTGAAGATCAAGTTTCTCTAGCATAAATCGAAGCGCAGCGTCGGCCGTCAATAAGTTTGAATCACGGCGACATAATGACAAAACTGTAGTTTTTATTACATCCAAGCTGTAATGAATGTCGTGAAAGTCTTGGATCTCTTCGTCTGTAAATTGTACATTTGATTTCAAATCTAATAACGCCTTAAAAACGCATGATTTTAATTTGAGAAATCGGCCTACCATATCCGACAAACTATTCCAGCGCGTTTTACAGTCTAGTATCAGGTCAATATTTTTACCATGTTCTTCTAAAATGTACTTTTGGAACAAGTCGTTTTTCAATGGGGAGTTTTTAAAAGATTTTATTAGATCTCTTAATTTTTTTATAGTACCTTTGTATAAAAACTCCGATTCTGGAACTCTGGCAGATTCTACAATAAACGCACCCTCATCTTCTTCAATTTCCTCTGCTTCTTCAGCGCCGGTATTTGAGACATCCTCCTGCACTTCAGGTACTGGAGATTTTTGTGTTTTATATAAAACTTCCAGGACTGCTAATTGTATTCCATGAGCCAAACACAATTGGTGGTGGCCGTCAAAATTTCTGCCCATTTTGACCATTACACTTGCTCCATCTGTTGTGAAAGCAATTATGTCGTCTTCCAGACTTAAACCGAAGTCACTCAAATGCTGCTGTAATAATTGAGTGCCTACTTCAGCTGGCATTGATCCCTGTATCCGTACAAGTCCCAAATTTTTATATTTGGCCATATCAAAGTCTTTATTGTGGATATTTATATTCATATACCTTTTATTACGGGTAGACGTCCACTCATCAAAAGTGATTGTAAATCTTTTATTTTCAGACTTCATAATTTTCAATTCATTTTTCAATTTGTTTTTTGTGTTATAACTCTGTTTTAGAATTATCTGTGTTATAGTTGTAGAAGATTTTGGCACATCGTAGCCAGAGTTTTTAAAAAGGTATCTCAGATCTTCTGAAGTACAAAATGTGCTCAATGGTATCCCATCCAATGCAGCCATTCTGGTCACTCGAACTTCCATATTTGAAAAATAATCAGTGAGTTTAATTTTCTTTTGTGAAGGTTCATTCGTACGTTTTCGTGTTTGAATTAGACCACTATTAGACGTTGATGTACTCGGCCTTTGCGACTCCTGTTCTTGCGGCATCTCTCCGATATGCTTGGCACGCATGTGAGTGTGTAACGCTCCAGTTGCGCCACCAGGAGTTTTCAATATTTTTTTGCAATGTTTACATTCAACACTCTGTCCATTATCAGCTCTCAAGAAATGTTCCCAGATAGAGCTTTGTGTGCGTTTGTTCAAAAACTCTTTATATACAGTCTTATTTGAAGAAGACCTGAAAAAAAATAAAAGGAAGTTAGGTTAATAATCATGATATTGTTAAACATAGTTGCCCACTCATTACAAATATACTTTATTTTTATTTTTATAATTACGTTTACAAACACAGAAACACACAAACACCCAGATCCGGAACAACTACCTCCAGATCATACAAATATGTATTTGTTTCGTGCGGGGATCAAACCCGCGATACGCTGCGCAACAGTCGATCACTCAGCCATTACGCCAACCGTGTCGTCAAACGTATTACGTATTTTATAGCCAAACGACAGAGCATGCTTAGTTCATTCATTCCTGATTTAAAGACGAGCTATATCATTTAATTTTTTTGATAAATAACTTATTTTTCTTATAGGTATTTTATGTTTTAATCAGTGTTCTTAATTAATATGTATTTGGGAACCTAGATATTCTATAATCTAATCGGAATAAATACACCTTAAGAAAATGTTTGATTTACAAATTATTTTGTATGAACTATGCATGCTCTACGGGGTTTTTAATGCCCTTTTAATACTAAATAGACTTATTAAGGCTTTGGTTTAAGTACTTACATCTTTCAAGAGATAATCCACACCTTCAAAGTCACTCACGATAAAGATACAACTGCTATAAATTGTTAATATTTGCACACATTTAGCACCAACTTTTAATTAGGTAATTTGATCAAATTTCAACTGTGAGAATCTAGCGATGTGAACTGAATAACCGACAATTGAGCAATGAAACTACACTTTCATTTTAGCTAAGAAAGTGAAGAGCATAGTAGTTCCCCGTGGTCGTAGGGGCTTTTCGCCAGGGACTCCCCGGCCCTACCGACTCGCCAAGTTAATATATTTGAACTCTATTCTGTACGTCTTAGAACAATTTTTTGAAAGATTTAACAAACGATAAAATAAACTGCGGGGAATCCCCGGTTTGTATAGTTTCGAAGTAGTTATAACGTAGTGTTGCCACATTATAACTGGTATGTATAATCCTTTTTTTATTGGTTGACTATTTTGATTAATTTATTATACCAATAATTACGTAAGTACGGAATTGACATCTTCAGTTACGGAATTAAAAATACTTTAAAATAAGTTCGTAATTACGTAATTGCGTAATTACGTAATTACGTAATGGAAGCCCTAGTCCTGGTCACCGCAGATTCGATGATAATAAATATTATGAACCTATTGTTCAATAACCCTGATCTATTCATGGATTTTGCCTTTGATATTAATTGTCCTGAAAACACACCTGGTTGGAATTCACTGTCTGCATTTACTTTGCTGGTAGTCTAATTGATTTTGATTAGTGCACCCAATAGGGATGTTGACTGTCAAGTCAAATCAGTCTCTTTTTATGAAATGCAAAAATGACAAGCTCTGTAGAAATGTGTATGGAATAGCAACCTATGACGTCATAAGCTCCTGTCGTCAAATTTTTACTTTTAATATTCATTTTCATGCTTTTAAATTCTAAAACTGGTTAAATTGTAAAAGAACACTTATTTTCAGAGCATTTTAAGTTGTACTACTAAAATAGTTAAATTTTATTGTAGTCAGCTACCCTAAATAAGTTTACTACTAAATGAGTACTACTACTACCTAGGTAAATGAGTTTAGCCAATTGGTTAAAAACCTTTGAAATGTCTTTCGTCAAATTTGACAGGAAATATTATAGTCTTAAGAGGCCGTTCCTAAATCAGCTACGTTCACGTTTAGGTATTACCAGCGCGGCACGGCCGCATAGCAGCCGAACTATTAATGTGTGCGCGACGTGTGCTTTAGTCGCGCTATAAAATATTTGATACTTTTTTCGAATAAATTTCGATGTAAATATATTTATGTTATTCGTTTGATATTTATTATGTGACTGAAAGATATAAATAAATAGGGGAAAGGCCAAAAAGCGAGTAATACCTATTTATTTTATATTAGGTCTTTACCTATAAAATAGTCGTTTTTTATGAAAACGTATTTCTTTTTCTATATTTTTTGTATCTATTAATAAAAGTAATTACCCATGTAATTGATACAGCTTTGCCAACGCAGTGGCAGTTTATTGATGATGATGATAGTTAGATTAAATAGCCAAAAAAAAGATGTGGCCAGTGTTGCATTACAACAATTTCATAGGTAAAGACTAAAACCTATTATTATATTTAATTCTTTTATTATTCAGGTAAGAACCTTCCCCACCCGTAACGCCAACTTATTATGACCGTTGATTACGACATGAGCTGACAATCAGTTTCTCCTCTACTTTATAGAAAATAACTCTATCGTAAACTACATTATTGTATTTATAATAGCGTAGTTTACGATAGCGTATTTATGTATGGTAGGTAAGTTATTGTTTTTACACTTTTGTATGGCGCCAACCATACAAATAGGCTGACTGGTAAAACTGAAGTGAAAAAATTCGTTTACAAACAGTAATTAATCAACTAAAGTAAGTAGGTAGTTGACTAGTTTACTACAATCTTTGCCAAATCCTAAAAAGATAATTGGTTAGACAGTTTATATTATAAACAAAACAAAAAGTACTATTTTACCATTTTATTAAAAAGATGTAGATCTAAGAGGCATTGACCGAGCCTTACGAGAATCCACAATTTCTGGCAACAAACATTTTTGGTAAAAATTAATAAGCTTTGCCTCAATTTCTCGTGCCCAAAACTCGTCATCACGTCTAATAATCTCAGTTTTAATAAGATGTTCAGAGCCAGTCCATACTCCAAAAACACATTCAGTTTTCTGTGTGATATGTAACTGACCCTGGACTTGGTAGTACCAATCACATTTTTTATTTAATACGGTGGTATTATTTTCCATGCGCCACATATTTATTTTTTTCGCCTTAATGGCGTCTTCGACTTTTATCCCATAGGCTGATTTAGGGCATTTTATTTCTACAATGCCATTATCAAATACCGCATCCGGTGTAGCACCTAAAAAAAAGTGCTGCCTATCAATGAACAGCCCGCATTTTTTCAAGACAAGCTTTTCTTGCCTTGCAAGCTGCTCCAAGGCAGCTGCTTCATATTTTTTGCCATGTTGTATTGCGGAAACGTGGTCTAAGGAGTAGCTATACAGCATAGCCTTAACTAAAGGAGCAGAGCTGATGTTTCTCCGCCTTTTACAAATTTTTCCAAAATTTGATGCCGTGACCAAGCATCTCCTGAGCTCCAACCATAGAGCACTTTCTGCCTGCAAAACAGTGTCTCTCTCTATATTTTCAATTTCTTGTACCTGATATTTAAAATTTTCCAAATACATTACCTGAAATAATAAAGTAATTAGGTATTAAACATATTTTAGGTACGCAATTTATTAATACCGTATGTTATCTAATACGCGATACTGTATGTAAATATTTAGTTATACCTTCGCTACTGAATATGCTTCGTCTGTCATATCTGGTTTTTGACATGATTCACCGTAGTCTCTATTTTCAGATAAAAAGTTTAGACGTCGTTTTGGTCTCCATGTTTTCTTTTTTGTATTTTTAGAGCGTTTGGACATTTCAAACGCTTTTATTTTACGGGAGGGGCTTCTTTGTAAAATTGTTTTATGAAGTGCATAAATAGGAGTCCCAGTATTAAAAGCAACTACAGCCACGTAACACCTCAAGGCATATGAATCCTTGAGAGCATAATTTACTCGTTTGCCCCCTACGTATTTGGCAACCAGAGAATTAAACTGCTCTGCCCTGTTATTATTTAAATTATGAAGAAGACTTTGAGAATGATTTGACAAAGCAGTTGCATTTGCCATTAATTTAATCATTAATGCTGAAACATTTGGAACATTATTACATTCCAGTGTTTTCTCAGGTGAGCAATAGTAATTATCACAATTGGTGTGATCACCAAATACGTGTTTTGGAGTGTTGAGGATGTCATCTCGTAGCTTTTTGACCGCTTCATTAAAAGGAATATTTTGGGCTTTCCTGAATCTAGCAGCTGTCTTTACTGCCACTCGCAAGCGATTGATGCGATCATTGGTTAGAAACTTTCGCTGATTTAACGGTATTAAAGTATCCTTTGCTAAGTTCATATTTTTTCCATTAAAATTCCGTAATAAATGATTTGAGCATTCAATTTTTTGTACGGTTACATTTGAATATGGCCTGCTCTCTATAATATTTTTATAGGTGCTTGCGTCTCCGTCAGCTATCAATTGAGAATATATCAAATTGTGCTCTTCTTCTGATTTTTTAAAACCTTCTACAATTGTAGCTTGTTCCATACTTGTAGATGAACCTGTAAATTTACGATTTAAATAAATAAATAGCTTTTTTAAACTGTATAGAAAATGGACGTAAAAGATCTATTGCTAGGTATCTTGTTATGTATGTAGCAGTGGCGAAGGGTTAAAATTTATCCAAGGCAACCGTATACAAAAATATATCTAGCTGGACACGATTCATTATGCCTACAATATTAAGTAACTAGGATCCAAAGGAAAACCGAAAGTAATAGTGTTCTAAGGACCCTTCGCCACAGCTAGGTATATATTTATATGTATATTCCTTAACCCAGAAAATTTGGTTAATATATAGCCAGTTACGGTGTTATTATAATGATATAGCTATTTGATATAGCATTACCTATGTGGTTTATATTGCAGTTATGCTGCGGAGGAACATTTTCTTTGTTTTTAGCTCTCATACACACTACACAGTACTTATTTTTGATGCCAATATGCAGAACTTTGCCACTGTTCAACCCAATTATGGCGCCAACACCTGCTAATGATGAGTAATTGCTTTTATATGACCGTTTAGACCAGCAAGCATCTGCCGTAACTGCTATCATTGGCTTTCCAGTGGAACTTTTATGTATAGCTTTGTCAGACTCCTCTACTGCTGCATCTTTCATTGTAGATTCTGCTGTTATTTTCCACCAATTAAATAAATTACTGTGGCATTTGGAGTACAAGTTTTTGTTCAAAATTGGCATGTCAAGAGACGTAGCTAACTCATTAAAGTTAGAAAGACCACAGCCAATTAAAATTATACCAGATACAGCCGAGTGGTTAACATCGCTTATATTTTCTTCTTCTCTAGTAGTTTTAAGTTGGAATTTACTACCGCACATTGAACAATTCAGCTCATATTTAGAGAACAAACCATTTTTCCTTTCTTTTACTAATTTTATCGAATGCAATTGACATCCAAATGTCATATTATGGTTTGAAATTTCAATCATTTGATCAAAAACATACTGGAAATCAACCACTCTTCTTCCTTCAATATTTATAGGTTCAAAATAATTATCCTAAAAAAAAAATACATTGTCATTGAATTATAACAATATAGGCATACGATATAAATCAAATATATTTTGTTTTTAAATGCCATAATGTATTTACTTTATCACATCTTTCAAGACTTAAATCCATTTCCTTATTTCCTACATCATCGTTAGTGTCGATGTTTTCTTCAATACGGAAATTTATTTCCTTAGCTCCGGTATCGTCTTCGTTAGTGTAATTATTATCAAAACTTGTTGAGGCCTAAAAAAACAGTTGCGTCATATCGTGCACATAAGGAATCTGAAAAATGTATACCCATACCTTTTACCATAGATTAGAATTAGAAATATTAAGAGGTGAAACGATGCTGGCCTGGATTACTCGCTAGCTGGCGGTATGACCTGCATTTTACTCACTAAAAATTTTACCAATGATTTTGTTAGTATTTATACCTTATTCATAATTTACATACTAGACTATCTTATTCCTTACATATCCTTAGAAATCTTAACTGTAATATACTTTAGAGATAAAATTGATTAAAAAAAATTACTTGTTCGGTTAGAGGTGACATCCGAGCATTCTTTCTGTAATAAAAAAGTATATTTTTATAAATTACATGATAAGGAAATGAGAATAAATTACGAGACAAAAAGTAGTTTCTTACGTAGCTTTAGCTTCTCTTGCTCGGATCAAACTGTCTGCATAAGCTGTTCGTTTCCGTTTGATAACTCCATAAACTTTATTTTTTGGAGTTTTACCCATTGTTTTAATTGTATATTCTGTAAAAAATTAGGAGTTTTCAAGCTAATGATCATTTCAACAACCTAATAGTACTACAATAACCGTAAAGTGTGAACTATTTCACATTGTGGAGTGCCAAGGGGTACCTTCTACGTTTACTGCCAAGTACACCATTTATACATTCCTAACCAGCTATAGACCGTAGTCACCAATACAATAACAAAATAGTTACGTGTGAGCTGTTCCGCATTAAGGAGTTCGAAGGAGTATCTTCTATGTCCTAGATAAGTACATAATTTAAATATACCCAGTTAGGCATAGTCCGTAGTCGCCAATACAATAACCTAATAATAATGAGTAAGTTGTTCCTCATTAAGGAGTTCCAATGGTTTATTCCATACTATATATTTTATAGATATTTAGCCAGCTAATGGTTCTTTAAAATAATCTAATAGTAATAAGACACAATGGTATCTAACATCTACAAAAATATAAATATTCATAACTAAGTAATATACTTACGGATCAACGCAATTCGGTCGTCGTATATTTCGTTCACTATATCGTGTACAGTTACACTTCACGCACACACACGCAGAGCTTGCAGCTAGAAACACAGGTCCTACCTCGATAAGCGCCGCGCGCGTACTGATTTAGTCGGCACTCGGCACCTGTCGCAAGGCGGATTCGTGTTCGATGGGAAATATTTTTTTTTTTTTGTTTTTGGTATACATAAGTACGTGAAATTATTTTTATGAGTTTTAAGGATACAAAATTTTAAAGCAGTACATAAATTTCTCGTTTTGCACCTGTATTTGGGTGAAATAAAAACGTATTAAAAAGAGTATAAATTGTGGAAAACTTGTACGTTTTATGATTTGATTACCATTACATTTGAATAATTTTATGACATTTTGTCTGACCATTCTTAAATTGAATATTGGTTTAATAAGGCAGTTTTTTTTTTATACATTTCTATAGGTTTTCTTTAAGAAAAAATGTGCAGAAACTCCACGTTATAATCAAATATTTGAAAAAGGGTGTTGCATAGTTAAGGATTTAAGCAACTTTTATGCTTAAAATTAAAAAGGTTCTCTGTCCATTCCATTATTAAAGAGTTAATTTAACCAATCAAATGCTTTTTTAAATTTAAATTAACATTTTTAATTCAACAATCTTCTTTACTAATCTCGAAAAAAACGTTGAAACATGGAAAGGCCTCTTAAAGTGTATGCGCAACATGTGTACTCTTTAATCCCTCACCGTCATATTCCGGTAGAAATCTGTCAAAGTCGGAAAAAAATTAGACGCAGGTTTACTCACTATAGAAAACTGTCGAAAACGCGGAGTAGATCATCTCGCAAATGGCTACAAGTAAGATATCTTTTCCAAAACATTGCTTTCTAAAACACTAGGCATATCATTGTTTTTAAACTTTCGCGATTTTTATACATATTAGATATATTTCGGGACTTAATCGCTTGAATTATTTGATTTTAGTTACTCGGCATATCGTTCATATCTTGTGCCGTATCAATGGCTGCGCCCAAGTCTAGTTGCGAGCAGTTAATCGGGGCGCGACAATTCCTTTCACGGCTTTGAGAACTACTGCTCTATAATTCCATACATATTTTTTGTTATAATATTACTCAATATCTCATTTCAAAGAAGCTCATTATGGCACTGGCATCTAGAATTAGGAATGGTTATAAACAACCACCAGACTTGGCAGGTTGTTTACCCGAGCCAGTGTAAGTCGCTACATTCATTTCAAGATATCTATGAAAAGTGATGGGGTTTACCTATTTGGATACCACACAGTCATTCATTATTGTAATCAGGTTTGCGGTCTGCTCTCTTGTATGAAAAATAACCTTGCTACTATTTTAGTTCTTGGTTTACAAACGGTTTTAGTGTCTACTTCAAAGCTTGCAATGAAAATATAACCTTTGTTGCGCCGTCATCTTAAACTGTTATTTTTATCATCAGCCTGGAGTATTAGTATTTTCTGTACAAAGAAAACGTAACACTCTATATTAAAGTTATTTTATTTGATTTACTGAAACCGATTAAATCCAATAATTGCATTTTGAAACATAGAAAATTTTTAAGTCAAATTGTATTCGTAAAGTAATTGACCAGAAATGCCTATAAAAAATACTTCAATATTCGACCTGCTACATCATAATTTGTTAAAAATGCTCTCTGTAACGAAGCAATATCAAAAGCCGTGATAGTTCTTAAACTACCGACTAGATGGCGCATGCGAGGTCCCAACTCGCGAGCATCAAGGTACCTTCTACGTTTACTGCCAAGTACACCATTTATACATTCCTAACCAGCTATAGACCGTAGTCACCAATACAATAACAAAATAGTTACGTGTGAGCTGTTCCGCATTAAGGAGTTCGAAGGAGTATCTTCTATGTCCTAGATAAGTACATAATTTAAATATACCCAGTTAGGCATAGTCCGTAGTCGCCAATACAATAACCTAATAATAATGAGTAAGTTGTTCCTCATTAAGGAGTTCCAATGGTTTATTCCATACTATATATTTTATAGATATTTAGCCAGCTAATGGTTCTTTAAAATAATCTAATAGTAATAAGACACAATGGTATCTAACATCTACAAAAATATAAATATTCATAACTAAGTAATATACTTACGGATCAACGCAATTCGGTCGTCGTATATTTCGTTCACTATATCGTGTACAGTTACACTTCACGCACACACACGCAGAGCTTGCAGCTAGAAACACAGGTCCTACCTCGATAAGCGCCGCGCGCGTACTGATTTAGTCGGCACTCGGCACCTGTCGCAAGGCGGATTCGTGTTCGATGGGAAATATTTTTTTTTTTTTGTTTTTGGTATACATAAGTACGTGAAATTATTTTTATGAGTTTTAAGGATACAAAATTTTAAAGCAGTACATAAATTTCTCGTTTTGCACCTGTATTTGGGTGAAATAAAAACGTATTAAAAAGAGTATAAATTGTGGAAAACTTGTACGTTTTATGATTTGATTACCATTACATTTGAATAATTTTATGACATTTTGTCTGACCATTCTTAAATTGAATATTGGTTTAATAAGGCAGTTTTTTTTTTATACATTTCTATAGGTTTTCTTTAAGAAAAAATGTGCAGAAACTCCACGTTATAATCAAATATTTGAAAAAGGGTGTTGCATAGTTAAGGATTTAAGCAACTTTTATGCTTAAAATTAAAAAGGTTCTCTGTCCATTCCATTATTAAAGAGTTAATTTAACCAATCAAATGCTTTTTTAAATTTAAATTAACATTTTTAATTCAACAATCTTCTTTACTAATCTCGAAAAAAACGTTGAAACATGGAAAGGCCTCTTAAAGTGTATGCGCAACATGTGTACTCTTTAATCCCTCACCGTCATATTCCGGTAGAAATCTGTCAAAGTCGGAAAAAAATTAGACGCAGGTTTACTCACTATAGAAAACTGTCGAAAACGCGGAGTAGATCATCTCGCAAATGGCTACAAGTAAGATATCTTTTCCAAAACATTGCTTTCTAAAACACTAGGCATATCATTGTTTTTAAACTTTCGCGATTTTTATACATATTAGATATATTTCGGGACTTAATCGCTTGAATTATTTGATTTTAGTTACTCGGCATATCGTTCATATCTTGTGCCGTATCAATGGCTGCGCCCAAGTCTAGTTGCGAGCAGTTAATCGGGGCGCGACAATTCCTTTCACGGCTTTGAGAACTACTGCTCTATAATTCCATACATATTTTTTGTTATAATATTACTCAATATCTCATTTCAAAGAAGCTCATTATGGCACTGGCATCTAGAATTAGGAATGGTTATAAACAACCACCAGACTTGGCAGGTTGTTTACCCGAGCCAGTGTAAGTCGCTACATTCATTTCAAGATATCTATGAAAAGTGATGGGGTTTACCTATTTGGATACCACACAGTCATTCATTATTGTAATCAGGTTTGCGGTCTGCTCTCTTGTATGAAAAATAACCTTGCTACTATTTTAGTTCTTGGTTTACAAACGGTTTTAGTGTCTACTTCAAAGCTTGCAATGAAAATATAACCTTTGTTGCGCCGTCATCTTAAACTGTTATTTTTATCATCAGCCTGGAGTATTAGTATTTTCTGTACAAAGAAAACGTAACACTCTATATTAAAGTTATTTTATTTGATTTACTGAAACCGATTAAATCCAATAATTGCATTTTGAAACATAGAAAATTTTTAAGTCAAATTGTATTCGTAAAGTAATTGACCAGAAATGCCTATAAAAAATACTTCAATATTCGACCTGCTACATCATAATTTGTTAAAAATGCTCTCTGTAACGAAGCAATATCAAAAGCCGTGATAGTTCTTAAACTACCGACTAGATGGCGCATGCGAGGTCCCAACTCGCGAGCATCAAGGGATAGAAAAAATTGAGGCCTAGTAACATATTCCAGATAGGAGGTTCAATTCCGGCCCCGGATTGGCTACGGAAGTCGAGTTCGATTCCTGGGTCTGGACTTAAAATTTGTCTATCTTTCAAAATGCAATTATTGTATTTGTAAAGTAATTGGCAAGAAATGCCTATAAAAAATACTTCCACCGATTTAATCGACCAAGGGCATTCGTTATCGTTTATCACGTTATGCTGTGCAGTTTATAGACCAAACCTGTATTGATCGTTCTCATCGGTAGGCATAATACCAAGTTGCATCTGTAACCTCTCTTGAAGTCTGAATCCAAAATCAATAAGTTACCTCTTAAAATGTGTTAGCCAATTCGCTGTCGCTCGTTCCATAGACCAGCCACGTCTAGCAGATAATCAGTGCGCAACGGGCGTTCCCTTTCATGCTAGTGAACGTGCGCTGGGATATTGTTACATGTTTCCGTCGTCTCGGTACCCGTCATCCGTGTTGTGTTAGGTAATGGCTGATCTCGACAGCCAATCTGCTAATTAATTTGATCAGGTTTCTCATAATTGAAAACCGCGTTTGCCAATTTAGTTTTTTTTGGAACTGGTAGTCTTTGCTTTTTTTGGATCAATCGTTATATTGCAACTTTTAATTATTGTAGTGTTCTGCCCCAATTGATTTCTGAGGACCTCTAGAATTGACAATACTTTGAAGAATTAGATTTGAAAATGATATAGGTAAATGAAGTTCCTTTCTGAATGCTGTCACATTTGTGCTTACCTTTAATTTATGATATCACAAAATATAGTGAAGATTCCTGGAATACTTGTGTCAGTTCACCAAATAATATGACTGCCTCTGTAGCGCGGTGGGAGTGTATCCGACTGCTACGCAAGAGGTCGTGAGTCCGATTCCCACAAGGGACACCACTTTGTGTGATCCACAAATTGTTGTTCCGTGTCTAGGTGTACTTTGTGTCCGTGACTTGTATGTTTGTAAAGTCCCCCGCGACACAGGAGTTGTAGCTTACTGCGTGAGTTGTCTTTAAAAAAAATAATTGCCATGTCTTAATTAGCTCTCTAAAAAGTATCAGTTGCATGTGACTATGGTGATCTTACCATGGGAAGTGCTAGCTCGTAAAAAATAGTTCCCCCAGGAGCCACTAACAATGGTCGGACAGGAAGACTGGTTGGTTAAGGCAACCTCTGAAAACATTGTAGGTGTTATAGAAAGCACAAAGATTTCAGGGTCGTTTATCTATTGCAGGCAGCCTCCAGACTAGTCGAAGTAAATGATGTCACGGTTCAACAGTTCCGTGAACTAAACAATGTCTGCCGACGCCGCGTTATTTTCTTTGACCTTCGTAGATAACTAAATGAGGAGACTTGTATTTTATTCGTTGCGTCGATGTATGAAACGAGGCCTCTGTTCTCTTTGATCTATTTTTTTTCTTTTGCATGTAAAACAGGTAATGACAATATTAACAATTAAAACACAACAATTTGTATCGGTGATGCAGTGGTAGTGTATGGTTTGCGAGAGAAGTCCGATTCCCACACGGGACATTACTGTATGATCCACAGATTATTTTTCCAAGTCTGGGTCTATTTAGTGTCCGTGAAAGTGTAACTCTATGTTTGCAAAGTCCCCCCCCGATATAAGGATTGATTCCTAGTACGAAAGGTGATCTTTTCAAAATAAAAACAAACGAAGAGCTCAAAATTGAATCCATTTGAAATCAGTCATGTTTTGTTACCATAAAGTTTCATGGGATTTGTTTACAAACAGATATAAGTGACGGATTAGATTTCTTGTCCGATCTCAAGACGATTGAGATCTATTGGCCTGTTGGTTTAGTGGCTAGTGACCCTGACTGTGCTAGGCAGGGGTCGTGGGTTTTATTCGCACCCAGGATAAAGCGTTGTGTGATGAGCACGATGGTTTGTTGTGTCTGGGTGTAATTAATCTATAATATGTATGTATTTAGAAATATATGTATTATCAGCTATCTGGTTACCATAGTACAAGTTCTGCTTATTTTGGGATCGGATGACGTTGTGTGAGTTGTCTCAAGATATTATATTATACCTACTGGACGAATTGTCACAACAAAAAATCGTAACTTCGGACGTTACTTTTCTTTAGGATCTTTAACTTAGAGGCGACAAAATAGATCGAAAGATCAGCGAGGTTAAGCAATCTTACCACTGTGGATTTATAGATGAGTAACCTTTCGACTGCGTTTCGGATCATAATGCGATTCCGTCCCATCGGATTATGAGACGCTATATTATCTTCTGCATATATACTCGTACTAATATTACAAAGCTGAAGAGTTTGTTTGTTTAAACGCGGTAATCTCAGGAACTGCTGATCCGAATTGAAACATTCTTCCACTGTTGGATAGCCCATTTATCGAGGAAGGCTATAGGCTATATAACATCACGCTACGACCAATAGGAGCTGAGCACCAATGAGAAATGTTGCAAAAACGGGAAAAATTTACGCAGACGAAGTTGCGCGGGACAGCTGATAAGATTAGCCGTCTTGACCGAAATCTATTAGAAGACTATCATTACCATTTAGATACTGTAGGTATCTTAAAATTACCAAAGATTGGTGACAGAGACTTAGAATTCAGAACCAAGACACCAAAATCAACTTTTAAGCTTTTTAATCGTCTTTGCAGTTATTTAACTTCAATCCCATATGCTTTGTACGTAACGTATTCCCTCCTTATCGATATCCTTAAGTAGGAAAAGGAAAGAAGTAAAATTGTAGGCAATTCACCCTTCATACGTGAAACGATTCTTGTTTGTAAATAAGTAATGCCGTAGGCTAATGCACCATGAAACACCATTAAATATGGATTAGGTGACCCTTCAGGAAATCAATGTTTTGGGAACATGTCGACCAATATGTTAGGAAGAGGTATAGAGTCACTTACAATCATAATGAAGTAATTACGAGGAAGCTATGTCCGATTCGTCCACATGGAATCTAAACCAATCTATACTAATATTATAAAGCTGAAGAGTTTGTTTGTTTGAACGCGGCAATCTCAGGAACTACTGGTCCGAATTGAAAAATTATTTTTCTGTTGGGTAGCCCATTTATCGAGGAAGGCTATAGGCTATATAACATCACGCTACGACCAATAGGAGCGGAGCAGTAATGATAAATGTTGCAAGAACGGGGAAAATGAACGCATACGAAGTTGCGCGGGACAGCTAGTGTTATATATTATGTGAAAGTAACTGTCTGATTAAAGAAGAAATTTAGATGAAATTTTGTATGGAGATTATTTGAATCCCGAGAAAGGACATACGATAGTTTTTATCGCGATAACCGACATCCAGGCGAACGTAGCTGCACAAAAAAGCTATTCTTAAATATTTTCAAAATCAAACTCCTAAAATATGTTAAACTTTCCGAAATCTAACTTCGCAGTCCAGCAAGTCGCCTGCCACAGACCTAAAAAAGAAATGACTTTGAAGCGTGTCAATAATCGAGTCCGCCTCTAGCCCTACATTTGTTGGAGCTAATTGGTTAGAGAGACCCCTTGCATAACCATTGTTATGATTGTATGATTTTTCCTCTAAAATTTTGCAATCACCTGTTTAATTAGTTGGTCGACTTACGCTTCCCGATGTCTGCCTATGTGTATCAGCTTAGATCTTTTAAAATACGCAATTGATTTTCGTACAGTTTTCACTATCATTCAGATAATTTCTTCCGGACCGTTTATAGATATAGTATATTATGTAAATTATTGTGGAAATATTAAAGTATTATTAAAGAAAAGTCCTTGTAAAACCGGGGCGTATCGCTAGTAAATTTTATTATATTATATTAGAGAACATAATATTATGTATCGTTATACTGTTTGCAGAATTATTGTCGTATAAATCACACGCTCTGATTCCGTATGAGGTTAACATATTTTGTATATATATCTTGAAGCAATATCTAAGTCTAGATGTGGGACGAGGCTGCCTAGGTGCAGTTTGCGAAAAGTTATGTTTCAGTATTATACTGTACAAGTTCTTTTCCGTGGCCCACGTCAATGGTCAGTTCATATCTAAATAGAAGATGCAACAAGAATGGCAAATTTGTAATTGAATTGTAATCCCCTCTTTTACCCCTTTAGAATGAGTTATTAAAAATTGAATTTTCTAATTGAATGAATGAATTGCCTAGTACTTAGTCATTGGCTTGGCTAACTTTAGACCGCTCGTTCGAATTCCTCTCATTTTAATTCCGACATGAACCTACTTCTCTCACAAGCAGTTTAGCAATAATTACGAAAACTGTAATAATAGGAGGTATCCACATAAACTTCGAATACCCAGCTCTCGCACTGCGCTATCTAGTAACAGCGTCATCAGTATGGCCCCGAAAATTTATAATAAGTTGCCCCATTCGGTAAAAAACATCACAGATATTGACAAATTTAAAAAAAACATTAAAACTTCATTTAATAGATGAAACTTACTATTCCGTATTAGAGTTCTTAAATGAAAAAATGGTTTGAGATGTGTGACATGGCTGGTAATATTTATGACATTTTATTGTTTGAACTTTTTAATAATTGTTGACCTTATAGATATTATTATTACTATTTTTATGTCCAAATTGATTAATGATGTTATGTACCAAAATAATAAATTTGTACGCCTGATGCATGGCAGGGCATAGCGAAACCTACACTGTATATTAACAACTAATTGTAACCTATATTTCACGAATAAATATGAATTGAATTAGATTGTCACGGCCTGTGAGGACAAAGTCGGCAAAAGCTGGTCTGAAGGAAACGCACAATGTTGTGTGAATCTTGTTAATGGTTCCCCTTCCCTTTTTCAACACCTTTCAAGTCTGGCTGCCCAATTTAAGCGAAAATTATAAGGGTGCTAGCCTTGTTTACTACGGAACCCTAAAACCGGGCGATTCCTAGTCCCGCAGCTCCATTTAATGATATTTAGTACCTTAATATAATAGCCGCAGTAATACTCTAAGTATTTTATTGTAAGATATTAATATATAACATCAAATATCGATTATCGCTCCTTTGCAGTGGAGCAAGGTCGTCTCGGCAATCAAAATTACAAACGCATTTTATACTTGAATACTTGTACAAAAAGGTGAATTTCCCTTGGCAAGGTTGTTTTGAGTTCATTTTCTATAGGCTGTAATGGCATGATGAATGGGATATTTGGATGTTGAAGGTTCATGGAATGTCGCTGACTGATGATTTTCGCATCTTTTTAATATATTTGATAAGGATTTTAATCTTGAAGATATTTTAAGAACTCTTCAATCTACTTGGTACTGAAGTCAGAAATTTAGGTTTATTGTATGACATAGCACTAAGGAGTTTTTGATATTCCACCGTTAACTTTGTCAAATGGGTTTGAAAAGTGGTTTTAAAATATGCTGATTTGAAAGCAACCACTCACAAAACTGTTATTAACTTTGTAAATAAATGACAAGCACATAGATGATTTAACGTTTTTAGAAAATCAAACCCCTATATATAAAATAAGGGGTGAAATTTTGTTTGACAACCAGTTATTTCTGGCTATGTAGCGAGTCTTAACGCTCGTACCTAATAAAGATCTAATCGGCATCTACCAAAGAAAATGGGGAAAAATATGTCATAACCTGCAGTCGCCCCTCGCGTCGGTATATAGGTCAGGTTACATTTTTGATGGGTCATGGACCTGTTGCTGTCTGCACTACTGCCACCAAATATTATAGGTATAGAAGACCGACTCACGGGTTAACAAAATAATCCACGCACACATAAACGCGATCGTACGACGATCTCAACGTGCGCAATTGATCGAGTTCTGAGTAACTAAGCTAAGGCATTGGACTCGAACTTGTGAGGTCGCGGGTTCGAATCCTACCCATTATGCTATCGACGTGAACCCATTCCTAACACAAGTCATTGAGCTTAGCTGGAGGGGTTAACAGGATTGCTAGCAATGTGGGATCACAATCCCACATTGCTAGTCATCTATTAGAATATTATCGGGACTTAATCGCGTGAAATATTTAAAGGTACGAACCTTTTATTTACCCGACGTTTCGATCGAATTGCACTGATCATGGTAACGGGTCGACTGATGGCAGCTTAGCGACGTCTCCGTGAGGCGCAGGGTTTTAAAAACAATTATTGCTAGTCATCTTTAAAAAACACCTGACAACATGCCTATGTGTGCGTGGTGGTTCTAGGGAGCCGGCCTTCTGTACCTATGTATAATGTGTTACGGGGTCGGTAAATCCGTCTTGTTATCGCAAGAGAACCCTTACCTTGAGAGATATTCATGTACCATTTGTTGTTGTACTGTTTTTGCAGAAAAAATATGTTCGTGTGAATTGTTTTACGAGTTTTGGTAGTCATTTTCTTAGCATGAGACATTGGACATCGGAATAATAATTTTTTTTTTCTAAAAAGATAATTATCATTACTAGCAATCCTGTTAACCCCTCCAGCTAAGCTCAATGGCTTGTGTTAGGAGTGGGTTCAAGTGGTAGTATAATAGGTAGGATTCGAACCCGCGACCACACGATTGCGAGACCTAGCCATTAGGCTAATATTTATTATGTAATTATCTACTCACATGCCATGAGGCTTACCTTTTCCTTTAAGCTTATTTCGTCAAACGCGTTCGATTCGTCGAATATTTCAACTTATTACAGTGCAATCTTGATATTATTACTATATATTATATTTATACTATATATTATACTGAAGGGAACTTGAAAATATTCGTTCAACCAAGTAACTTGTTACAATGAGGTTGGACCACGATTTGTTTAAACGAGGTAATAAAACTTAAAACTCACAACAATTACAAACAGTTACATTATTTAGCTTAAATTGTGTATGAAAAGTTACTACTCAATAATTGATTATATGGAAGGACAAAAACGCTCGGGATTGAACTGCTTTCTCTCACAGGCTATTAAAATGTACCTTAAGACTATATGTGAAATACTTATTTTAGAGTTACTTATAGTATTATTATTCTGTTATCCTTAATTGCTAAACGATTACACTCACCAAACACACTTGTTCGTTCAGTAAATTGTATTTTTGTAAAGAAAAAACTTGATGAATTTAAAAGAGTGGCCCATGAGTTTCTTGGCAGCTACTTCTCATGAGCTTTACACTTGGAACTGCCGCCTAACCTCATTTTGTTTTTTTTTTTCAAACAATCATAATTTTTTAGTATGTATTAATTTGGCGTTTTTGAATAATCATTAACTTGTTTTTACGAAATAAAGATATTTGAGTTGAGTTTGAGTTTCGCATCAAATGACAATAATTTGTCTTACTAAAAATTTAACGTGTCTGAACCTGTCTGGATATTAATTATTGTGAAATCGAGTGTGAATAATTGAAAGGATACATTATGTACGAGGGTGCGTTTTTAAGTCCGCGGAATGGAGGGGATAGGGGTTAGTGGTGGGGGTAATTTTAGTCGTGACGTTTTTAAGGACTCTTAATTAGTATAAATACCAAGTTTTGTCTTAATTGGGCCATTAGTCTTTGAGCTATCGGCAATCAAGCAACTGAATCGGGAAGTGAACTGAAAAGAAAATCGAACAGCGCGCCGTTATAAAGTTCCTGACTAAGCAGGGAAAGTCCGTTCAAAACATTATGGAAGAGATGTCATTAGTTTACGGGGAATCTTGGCCTGGAAAAACAATGATTTACAAGTGGCATGGGCTTTTTAAGCAAGGCAGAGAGTCACTTAAAGACGACCTACGGCCTGGGCGGCTAATTCAGGTGACCACTCCAGCACTTGTTGAAAAAGTAGAAAAAAATATACTGGAAGATGCTCGGCTGAAGAAGAAACAAGTTGCAGAAATGATTGGAGTATTAGACACCACCATTTTCAAAATTCTGCATGATCATCTTGGCATGACAAAGGTCAGTGCAAGATGGGTGCCGAGAATGCTCACACCGCCTCAAAAACAGCAGCGCGTCGAATGTTCGCGTGCGTTTCTGGATCTCTGTAGTGACGATAAGGATGGCGTATTGGCCCGGATTGTTACTGGGGATGAGACTTGGGTTTATTATCATGAACCTGAGTCCAAGCAAGATTCCATGCAGTGGCATAAGAAAGGGACACCACCGCCTAAAAAGTTCAAGGTGACACAGCCAGCTGGGAAACTCATGGCGACGATCTTTTGGGACTCAGAAGGAATTTTGTAAATCGATTACAAAGATAAAGGTGTCTCTATAACCGGAGAATACTACGCTTCGATATTGGAGCAATTAAAAAAAGCATTCAAAGAAAAAAGAAGAGGAAAATTAACAAAAGGTGTCCTGCTCCTGCATGACAATACGCCTGTTCACAAGAGTCGTACTGCGGTGGCTGCCCTGCACAAAGTGGGCTTCGATATTATTAACCACCCACCCTATAGTCTAGCCCTGACCCCGAGCGACTATTACCTGTCCCTGAAAATGAAAAAAGAACTTCGTGCGAAGAAATTTACAAGCGATGAAGAAGTGAAGGAAGCAATTTCGGCGTATTTTTCGGAGAAATTTCATTTTTTTTTTTTAAAGGTATAGAGAATATAATTGATAGATCTGAGAAGTGTATTAGGATTGCAGGTAAATATATTGAAAAAGAAAAATAATATTGCATTTTTATTTGCTACTCTTATCCTCCATTCCGCGAACTTAAAAACGACCCCTCGTATATAGGTTACTAGTTGTTCCGCGCAACTTCGTCTGCGTAAATTTTCCCTGTTTTTGCAACATTTCTCATTGCTGGTTCGCTCTTATTGGTCGTAGCGTGATGTTATATAGCCTCGATAAATGGGCTATCCAACAGTGAAAGAATTTTTCAATTCGGATCAGTAGTTTCTGAGATTACCGCGTTCAAATAAACAAACTCTTTAGCTTTATAACATGTTAACAAATTCGTTAGAGGTAAATAGTACTTTTTTATCTTTATTCTGCTATAATTGAAAATTCTTTAGGAAGAGGTTTGAACAAATTTATTCGTAATGTAAAGGTATATTGAATGGCTTGTTGGTTTAGTGGTTAGTTGTTCTTACTGCTAAGCCAGAGGTCATAGGTTCGATCCCTACTCTACGATGGTTTATTATGTACGGGTGTAATTTATCTTATTTATTTAGAAATATACAAGTATATTTATCAGTTGTCTGGTTGCCATAGTACAAGTAACAGTTGTTGGTTTGCTTAGTTTGGGATCAGATTGTGTGAGTTGTCACAAGATATTATTATTATATTTTTCATAAGCTCTTACGGGCAGTTCTAGAGGGTTTCTATAAAATTGTTAAATCGAGGAAATCGTTATATTGAGGGTCGAAATTGTTTTTTTTTTGGAATGTAATCTCGGAAACTATCTTGTCTTGACTGAACAATAGAAGGTGAAAATAAACAGGTAAGTAGATTGTAAAATGGAAACACCTTAAAAATGTGTTTTTTTAATTCTACCCCTATAGGAGCAAAAAGATAGTTAAAGTGCAGTCGAAGCCACAGCAAACAACTAGTTAATTTTGAAACAAGAGTGTTTCACCATTTCCATCCATTTTCGGCTACCCAACTCTATACGAAGTGAAAAGAATTTTCTTCATTAGTGAAAATATTTATAAAACTATTTATCAAGAGCCAAATGTGCCCATTACAGTAGAAATGGCGCTTAATTTACTGAAAATATCTTGGCGCCCAGCGTGGGGACCTTTTTTTCAGTCGGTTATTATAAGGGCTAACGCATATTTGTTACTTTTATCAACAACGACCGGTGTTTTTGCGACCACTGACCTACATTATTGTACTAGTATTATAATTAGTTGCTATGCCTATGTAACTGACATAGGCATAGCAACTAATTATAATACTAGTAAAGCTACTACGCTGGGGGCAGCCTACTGTCGACGACAACAAGACTTCCTTATTTTGACGGCCTTTATGGCGCGGTGGGAGTGTATCCGACTGCTACACAAGAGATCGTGGGTTCGATCCCCACCACAAGCACGATAGTTT
Source organism: Herminia tarsipennalis (assembly GCA_945859575.2). Lineage (NCBI taxonomy): Eukaryota > Metazoa > Arthropoda > Insecta > Lepidoptera > Erebidae > Herminia > Herminia tarsipennalis. The sequence continues at coordinate 1,585,388 of OX243843.2, read as the reverse complement.
ATTCTGTGTCTGGGTGTAATTTATCTATAATATGTATGTATTTAGAAATATATAAGTGTGTTTATCAGTTGTCTGGTTGTCATAGTAAAAGCTCTGCTTAGTTTGGGATCAGATTACGTTGTGTGAGTTGTCCCAAGATATTATTATATTATTATTTTGACACAAGCTTATGCCCGCGTGGATGCCAGATTGTTGGCAAAATATTTTAACGGCAAAGTTTCCCCCCTTAAGGGGTGGTTTTTCAAAAATCCTTTCTTAGTGCTCCTCTACGTTATAAAAGAGACTCCTGTGCGAAATTTCAAATTTCTAACCCTTATAGTTTAGGGTCTGCGTTGGTATGTCACTCAGTCAGTCAGCTTCGTATCAAATTTTATATACCTATCCAGATTTGGTACGTTCAAATCAGTGACATAGAGACCGGGGCTGCGCCACAAACTCACAAAATTGATCACTCTCTAGAAAGACACATCGCTACTTTGTGGACAATAACTATCAAAGGCCGCACGAGTTTTTTCTCTCTTTCACGCTTTGCAGTCAATATTTAATCGTTAGGCACGGTCCACACGGTTGGATAGTCTATTTAACGAGGAAGATATAACATCACGCTACGACCAATAGGAGCGGAGCAGTTATGAAAAATTTTACAAGAACTGGGAAATATTACGCAGACGAAATTGCGGGGGTCAGCTAGTGTGGTATAATTAACATCAGTGCAGCACCTTACTGCATAATTATACAGTTTCAGTTTACAAACTAATAAACGTTGTAAAAGAGTTTTTATTTCCCTTTTTTTTCCAACTTTTTAATTGCTTTGCGAACATAGCATAACTTATACTTATCATAAAATATAGCATTTTGTATCCTCGGTGAATAATTATTTTGAATTTGAGCTATTCTTGGTCAGCTACCTACACACACACACACACACTACATACATACTAAACAAGCATGATGAACACGAACATCAATCACGAAACATTTGTAAATGTTGATAAACTGTCGCGATTTGTACACATTATGAAAATATATATATTACGGGTCTTAATCGCGTAAATAATTTAAGGTAATATACCCTATTTATCTTTATTTATGCCCGACGTTTCGACAATACGGTTTTTGCCTTAAATTATTCACGCGATTAAGACCCGTATATATTCATAGCGGATCTTTTGGTTTGAACAAAACAAAAAAACAAATTTCTTCGAACAGCGTCCGCACAGGACAACCAAATTGAATCCCCACGAACAAAGTGTTCGATGTTCGGTTTCACCATGTTTTTCTTCGTTAAAAGTATGCTTTAGCTTTAAAGCTGTTTCAAACACTAAATAATCAACGTTACGAATTATAAATGTTATAATACCTGTTGTAACGAGAAACAGAACACGAGTTTTATTTTCGTTTTGAGGTCTGAGAAAGGCCGGTCGTTAATGACAATTGAGATCAGAGTTTTCAAGTTAAATGCCGTGTTATTTTAAGTGCTAAATAACATCCATTAAATACAATTGGATACTGTTGTGCAATTACTACTTTCACAATTGGTAAATGAAGACGTTGGCTCGTAGATCACTTGTAAACATTGCTGTTAATTTATGTATTGCTTTCCTGTCTTTGACAAGACTTTGTACGTGCGTTTGTAGGTAGGTACGTAGTGCTAACTGTAAATGCTTTCGTTACAATGTATTTTACAAGGAGAAATGGCAATTAAAGCGTCTTCTAGACGGTTGGAAACAAGCCTTCCCGCCAAGGTGACCTTGCTTGTTCCCATTTTTATTAAGGTTTGTTTACATTTATTCCAAGCACAAAACGAACAGAGTATAATTTGATCGTGTTTTAGCCAATTATATATAAAATCGAAGTGTCTGTTTGTAATGTAAAAATAGTAGTTTTTTACTAAATGCAATTTTAACAAAAATATTTTTTTGTCTGTCCATCTGTTTGTTCCGGCTAATTTCCGATACGGCTGGATTTTGACGGGACTTTCACTATCAGACAGCTGAATATGTAAGGAGTAACTTAGGCTTTTTATCATCACGCTTACGTTTATAGGGAGAGAACAGTACTGCAACTTCACACCTTGTGTATTTGATAGAGCAAAGTTAAATAATACATTTTTTTTTTCTTTTAGGTATGCACGTGCGCTGCGATGTCAGTCTAGTGGTAAGATTAAGTTTTATAAGTGAATCTGGACAAATCTGCAGGTAAATTTACATTTTATACTTTATTGTACTTATATTCATAGAGACGAAAGAGAAAGAGAGTTCAACTATTATATATAATATATTTTGTCTTATTTGACCGTAAAATGTTGATAAACTTTCGCGATTTGTACACTACGGGTGATTTGTATATTACGGGTCTTAATCGCGTGAGCAATTTAAGGTAAAATACTTGGTTTAATGCCCGACGTTTCGACCGTATTGCAACGGCCGTAAACAAGAATAGAATAGAATATTATATTACCGAATACTATATAATATATTATTTTACCGTATTTTTTGTTGAAAAAGATACCAATTTTGATATCAAAACTTTCTTTATTGAAATGATGTCGTAAATGCAATATAACCTCGCGATACCTATAAGTCACGGTGCAAAAATCAATATGCAAAATTGTATTCCTTTGAACGGCAAAGCAATTTAATTTAATTCTACGAGCCGCGCTGTGGAGCACCTACTTGGGCCTTGTTAGAAACGTAAGTGAATCTTAAAATTTGCAGCCGGGAAATGTGTTTGAGAGATGGGGAATATTATACGTATGTAAGTTATGATATTGACTCGAGATTTGGGCCTGTTGTAGTGTTGCCGGTCGATAGTTGAATAGCGATAGCAGTACGATAGTCTATCGATAGTTTACCGATTATACTATCGATACTATTGATAGTATTGAAGTCCGAAAAAGCAAAACAATCGATAGTATCGATATAGATACGAGTATATATATAGTATCAAAGTTCTGAAGAGCAATATTATCGATACTATCGAAACTATCGATTGTTCGCGAAAATAGTAATGTTTACACATTTACAGAATGCAGGTGGTATAATTATTCTAATAGTAAAAAAGCCACAAATTAAAGGATAATGATAATGATGATAGCCAAATATATAGTATATACGTTTTTGGTCATCATTCATTACTATACCTGCGCAGTATAAGCAATACTATCGAAATACAAGCCACTATCGATACTGTATATAGTATCAATACTATCTGTAGTATCGATACTATCTAAATAATACCATCGATACGATCGATGCAAAGCTCGTAAATACAATACCATCGATCGTATCAATGGTATTGTCTTTACGAGCTTTGATAGTATCGATACTATTGATGCATGTCAATAGTATTGACGTGAACCTTACTATCGATAGTATCGATACGATCGATAGTGTCGATACTATCGACGGAGTAGCTGATATTCGACTTAAACTATCGATAGTGAAACTACCGATTGTTCGCCAACACTGGCCTGTTTTAAAAAATGTCAAATAAATAACGTTTATTCCAACTTTATAGTTCTAGCCAAAATATACTTATACCATCCACTACTAACATTGTCATCAACCGCTTAACTTTGAGTCTCTTCTGTAGGTACTCAAAAATATTTCTGATGTTACCTTTAGTGATAGTATAGATAGATAAGTACGCCTCATGTATCTATACATCACTTCATATTTCTATATGTGTTCGTAAACAACCAAAAAAAAAAAAAAAAAATACAAATTTATTCCAATACCGAATTCCAACAAAGTCTACCAATAGTTTCGGCAAGTACTACAGCAAAAACCAGAATGTTGATCTAAAATGACAATCACCGTTTAGTTGATCTAATAAGGCAGAACCAACATCTTTTGTTTTAACAATTCGATAAACCACTCTACTTTCAACATCAATAAAGTACAAGTCAAAAGTATATCAAATCAAAAGAGCGAGACAAAACACCTGTTTTTCCTATAAGTTGTGTGAGAAAAGACATATTGTTATTTTAACCAACGGGCTTCCAGCTCATTACTGTGTAATGTGTAATACAACACTAGTGCTGGCTTCCGTGTTGACTCGTGTCAAATGTTCAGTAAATACACCTATTTTGGAACGTTTGACGTCACAATCAGACAGGTGTCAAGTCAATCGTAACTTGTAAAAACTCAAACAAACGTTAGGGAAAAAGATTTATACTTCATAAATCTTTTTCCCTAACGTTTTTTTGAGTGGGTTCGCGTCGGTAGTATAATGGATAGGATTCGAACCCGTGACCTCGCGATTGCGAGACCGATGCCTTAGCCCTTAGGGCTACCATTTATTTACGCATTTGAAAGCGAATGATTATGTACCATAGACTTATATAAACGGTTTTAATTTCAACTCGATAACTCCACGTGTTCCCGACATGAACGGTCTTGACAGACGCCGGACGGTCAACAAAATTCTTTCTTTTTAAACCCAACGTGTATAAATTGCCAGTCACCGCAGTTAAAAGTATCTAATGTGCTATACGCCTTATATCGGCTAATCCCTTGGGGATGAGGTTCGTAAAGCAAATAAAGGATTCCTTTAGAATACCTAGGTCACGTTTGTGGGTCTTATTTGCATGATATGTTAGGTATTGAGCGAGATGTATTGTTCGCGTGTTAGCTCTAGAAATATTGGAGCGTCTGGCTTGGTTTTATTTTATGTGCTGTGAATATTCACGCTGGTGTTCCTCAAGGCGTTATTCTTTCTCCTCTATTCATTATATATATATCATTTCTAAAATCATTCAGTGTACGTTTCGTCTTTAAACGGATGACTTGCAGTTGTATGCCCATGCCAGTGTGAATAACATATCTGAGGCCATCACTAAGCTTAATGCGAACTTTAACGCTATCAAGACCTAGTCTGACCAGGCCATTGTTATAGGGAGTCAGCGCCTTTTAACTCGATTAAACGCCGACAAATTACCACTAGTCATATTTAACGGCTCCATTATCCCGTTACATTCTTCGGTTAAGAATCTCGGGATTTTTCGGGGTTGCCAAACACAGCCCCTCCATCACAGTAGGGTAAAATACCCTCTTTACTGGTTGTATTCTGATCTCAGTTTGCCACGAACAAAAAGCCAAGTGAGACTGCGTACAGTCGGCGGCGTTGATTGTTATTGATAGAGGGCCTTTAGCTTCATCAATCAAACGTTTTATAGAAGCGTGTAATTAGCAGCTTTCCACCAATTTCGCTACTTTTTGTTACTGCTTCCAATTTGATAAATTGGCGAACATTTTTAGGGAATACTGAGTTAGACTTTTAAACAGCTCTTGCTTGCAGTTTTCCGTAAACGTTGATCTCGTGTCTCTGCTGATCTAGTGGTCCATGTCCCTGACAGCTAAGCTAGAAGTTGTCGTAGGTTTGATTTCCACCTTACAGTACGTTGCGTTGATTTTTTATTAGTTTTACTACTTATTGCAATTGGTATGAATAGGTTTAAAAATGTTTCAAGTTAGAATCTATTCTCTCTTTTAGAAGACTCTCTTTTAGCAGTTCCAAGAATGAGCTCATGTGAAAAAGCTATCAAGAAACTCATGGAATCAGTTTATTGATATAAACCACTGTATACCAGATGCACCAGGGCCATTATTCTAAAAAATATCTATTAAAAAAAAAGCTCACCTTTAACATAGAAGAATTTAAAACCACAGCAGATATTAGCGGCTCGTGAGCATAAATAAATCTGGACAACAGATTACCCAACTCGCTGGGGAGTCTGTACTGAGCGTCCCTTTAAATATTACAGGAGAGGAGGTTTTGTAAGCACTGCCCTCGGCCCTAAATGTGCCCGGGGACCTCGCTGAAGCCTCTTTGTTAGGTATTTGCGAATTCTTCAAATTGACGGGGTTTAAAATGATTATTTAGGTTAGGTACTACATTCTTTGAGGAGGGTTTAAATTACGTTGCCGATTAAGTTTAAGGATAAGTGTGATGTCGGTCTGGCTGTGGTATTGTTACTAAATATAAAATACTTGGAGAAGTAAAAAGAAAGATTTCTTGGGAATTCCAGTGAAAAGAATCGCCGTATCATATTTCACACATTTTTTCTTGAAATTTTATCAACTTTTGAAGTGTATCACAGTCATATTTACAAATTTGAATAGGCGGCAGGCGGTTTCAAGCAGAATCTTTGTTTAGTTTGTTGGCATATTTAAAAAAAAATAGGTGCTATAGTTTAAAATTAATTTGATAATCGCCTAGATGCTTATGTTCTTTCATAATATTATTATATTTTTTTTACTTTTGTTTTATCTTTGAATACACCTTATTTTATGCATTTTTAAGCAAAATTGAAATTAGTTATCAATTTGAATTCAGATACAATTTGACTGGCAACACAATTTGTTGGTTGGATTTTTGCAACATTTCTCGTTACTGCTCCGCTTCTTGTCGTAGCGTGATGTTATATAGCCTATAGCCTTCCCCGATAAATGGGCTATCCAACAGTGAAAGAATTTTTCAATTCGGACGACCAATAGTTCCTGAGATTACCGCGTTCAAACAAACAAATAAACAAACTCTTCAGCTTTATAATAATTACATACATACATACATATCAACCCATATGATGGCCCACTGCTGGGCACGGGTCTCCCCAGTAGAACCTACTAGTATGTAGATCCTGGGGGTAATTGCCATAATCGCCACGCTTGGCGAGCGGGTTGGCGATCGCAGTAAGGCTTTAAGTACGCAGAGGACGCTGCTGCCCGTCCTCCGGGGTGAAATCCCTTAGTCGCCTTGACGACACCCATGGGAAGAGATGGGGTGGTACTATTCTTAAGCCGGCACCACACGGCAAAATATAATTAGTATAGATTAAAGTATGAAATTGAGGCCTCGTACTGAAAAATAAGAGTCACAGTCCGCTTGTGACCACGGCCGGTGCAACCGGGTCGAAACGTCAAGCAATTTTAGGGTAAACAATGCGCGTTAATTCCCGTATAATAAATAGTTATAATCATGCAACGTGAAAGTTTAAATATTTATAATTCATATCTTTATTATTATTTTGAGGAAACCAGTATTTTATGACTCCTGAGTTTTCCTAGGTATCTAATCGATTTTTACAGCAGTTATATTATTGATCACAATGAATCTATATTATAGTTAAAGTAGTCGAGAGACATGTAATAATTCGATTTTTCAAAGAATGAAATCCAAAATCTGATCAGTAGCTTGAGTTATTGAAAAGAAGTTTAAGTCTGCTGGATCACGGATCATCATCAGGAATTCAGATAGAGAAATTTAAGGTCTAGTAACATAGTCCTGATAGGTGGTTCGATTCCGACCCCGGTTTGCAATACGAAGTCTCGGGTTCGATTCCTGGGTCTTGACTTTTCTATTTTTCTAAAATACAATTATTGTATTAAAAAAGTGCAAGTGCCATGAACTTCAGCTGATGCAATTATTCAAGGCTGCGGAAGCCTACACTGAACATGGTCTGACATGCTCTTGCCCCGTTTTTTTAATTTCTATTCGGCATTTGAAATTGCTGAATAGTACGTCGTAAGCTGGACTGAATACGCCGTACAAAATGACAGCAATTTCAAATGCTGTCATTTTGTACGGAGTCTTCTTTGTAATGAGGTCAATGGGTTAACAGGATTGCTAGTGAGCAGGGATCCAATGCCACATTGCTTATATATCTTTAAAAAAAAGAATGATCTTTTTTAGAAGTGATAGGTTCACTTAATCATATAATCGTGTTTAAAAATGATATCAAAATGGGATGTTATGACCGCGAGAGCCCTCGGCAGTGGGCTCAGCCCCCCGGGGCGGGTATAAATAGACTGGTCGATACACTCACTCCCCAGACAAACGCAGCCATTCACGACACCACTACATCTCTGCGTGCCGCACTTGATCAACTTGGGCATCTTGCTTCTTATTGTTTACTAATGGTTTCTTAATTGATTTTGAAGAAGAAGTAAGATAATTTGACACCTGCGCTTTTTATTTACTATAACTAAGGGTTAAAAAAAATCTGAAGTAACCCAATACAAAAATATACCTCGCTGAACATGATTGTTTGTACCTATAATACTAAGTAACTACAATCCAAAGGGAAACCGAAAGTAATGGTGCTTTAAGGACCCTCCGCCACTGATAATATTAGGCTCAGGACAGACGGTTTCTCCAGCCCGGCGTTCTTCGAGGCAGGGATGTTATAGAGTTTCGACTTCGAAGAGTCGGAACTTCCGATTTATTTTACACCTCCGACTCCGGCCTTGGCTCCGACACTTTTAAATCGGACGTTTTAGTTGGAGATACCTAGCGTATGGCGGCTGCTATGTATTAAGAAAAAAAAAATTGTATCGGGTTACCTCAGAAAATTGTTAACCCTTCGCCACTGAATTGTATAATAAATTCGTGTCACGGTGTTTGTAGTTCAAGTCCTTTGAAAGGGCTCGACAGTTTTTTTTTGTAGGTATGTCGTAAAGTATTTTTTATATGTATTTTAGTGTAAATGTAAATAGTAATTGACGCAGACGAAGTAGCTTGCAAATTTTTTCTAGTGTTTATTTTGAAATCTTGACTTCTCCACCTAATAATTTTGTACACATCAGTCATATAGTTGTATGTCCTCATGACTCGATTGAAACGTCAGATGAAAAGTTTTTAACTATAGTTAATAACTGGTTTACATAAAAAGAGTCGGTAACGAACTAACGACACTGTGTTCATTCTAAGTTGTTAAAGCTCACATTGTATGGGAACTGACAGGTAATTTGTGTTTTGGTAATTAAGTCAAATACTGGTCAATTTATAGGGCGGTTTTTGATTCTGAAGTATTTGTGATCGTTTTACTTGAGTATCTTATATGTATATGGTCAATGTGATTAGGAATAATAACTAGAACGCTAGATACCTATTTAAGTATAATGACTTAATTAAATAGACTGTGCTTTGGCATAAACGAGTATGGCAAAGCACAGGTCACAGTAGGTGACCGTTAGTAAAGGTTTTTTTTTTTTAATATTTGCAGCAATATGTACAGTATTACATTAAATGCAAAGATACAATCATTCATAATCTAAAGCTGGGTGGACATTTTATATTAGTTCTACTATAATAGTCTCCTAACCTATCTCGGTTACGGCAGCTAATCTCATTAGAGACTAGCCACGCAGCAGGAGATATTATAGTGCACAAGTGTATGCGCAGACACAAGTGCACTCTCTATTCCCTCATTTTCATAGTCCGATGGAACGGAAATCCGACACGACCAGAGACAGGTTAGGCGCAGGACCGGTCGGCACTGACTCGGGGAACCAGTTCTACTATAAAATTATTAAAATAACTATTAAACCTTTGTGTGAGCAGCTCTATAGTTTATTGTGTCAGGGTGTAATTTATCTATAATAAATATGTAATATTATTATATAAGTACATAATAAAATTGTATTCATCAGTTGTCTGGTTGCCATAGTAAAGGCTCTGCCTAGTTTGGGATCAGATGACCGTGTGTCAGTTGTCCTAAGATGATACAAATTAGTTGTGATGTAGTTGTTATTATATATTTACTGCCATTCTATGTTTTTTTTTGTGAAAGTTTTTTCTTAATAATTGTTATGTTAAATAGTCCTTTGTATATCGTACCCCTAACAATGGAAGGCAAAAAGAATGAGAAGAAAACAGAAGAGTCTCTACTTTATTTTGTAACTTTTAGGTAAATTTGATCCTACGTTATTATTAACTTTATTCACTGGTTTGTTATTGTACATCAAAATTAAATTAATTGCGTCTTCAAATTCAACAATTAACAAACTCAATTGTAGATAAGTTCGCGTTCCACTGTGTTATTAAATCGCGAAAATTTATCATCTGTTGTTTGTTCTTGCCGCTAATGTGCGCGTGCAATTATGTGCCGGCTGTCTCATCTTAGTTGAACTTTTGTTATATGTACATAGTATGTTTTAAGTGTGTGGTACTTTAAGGGAGGGTGGGGTGACAGGGTTACGTATGGGGTTAAATAACTGTGACCTTGAATGTTGGTGTCATTGACCTTTAGTAGGTATAGAAGTAGGTTACCAAGTGCCAATGGCAAAAAAAATGTTTGTCTGTAAAGTAGGTTTACGGACGTTAATTTTACGTGATGACGTCATATGTTGGTAAACATTGATGACATTGTAATAAACAACCATGCCTGTGACAGCTTTAGTCGAACCACAATACTTCAGCCTATCAGCAGGCGGAACGTGACGGACCGTTAGACTTATTCGTGCGTGCACCCGATCATCGATTTATACTTTTTTTTTTAAGATTGAGGATTGGGTCCCACATAACTAGCAATCATGTTAACTCCTCCAGCTAAGCTCAATGGCATGTGTTAGGAGCGGGTTCATGTCGGTAGGATAATGGGTAGGATTCGAACCCGCGACGTCACGATTGCGAGACCGATGTCTTAGCCATTAGGTCACCGCCGCTTTTAAGACGTTATTCACGTCAAAATGTTTTCTTTTACATTTAAAAAGTTAAGAATGATTATAAGTTGTAAATAGGTAGGTATTCAAAATTATAATCTTTTTAATTATTCACTATTTCATACTTATTTATTGCACTGGTTGTGATGTCTTGTGATAAAAATATAAGTTGTATGAAATTCATTTACTCATAAATATTATGACATGACATTTATGTCAGACGTTCTCCTTGTCCATTTCTTCCTCCCCCCACTCAATTACATTTGTAGGGTTCCGTAGCCAAAATGGCAAAAACGGAAGACGGTGTCGTCATGTCCGTTTGTCTGCCTGTCTGTATGTCTGTCTGTCCGTCCGTAGGTCACAGACATTTTATTCAAAGACTACGCAATATATATTGATGAAATTTGGTGAAAAGGTGTCTTTTAGTAGCCGCTACTTAGTTTGATAGCTAAAAAATAAAATATAAATATTTTACATACATGTAACAGAAGCTGAAGTTTTTAATAAACTTTACACAACTCCGAAATTTGCATAAATTGTGTCCCCCCCCCCCCTCCCTCCTTAACTTTTGAAACGCGTGACCAAAAAATATGAAAAAAATCACAAATGCTTCACTTGATCTACCCATACATTTATAATTAAAGTGTGAGTATTTTGATCAAGATTATGTCAAATCGAAATCTCAAAACCTAAACAAAACTGTGATATTATTACGTAATAGTTACAATGTATGAATGGCTGGTCCCACGGTGTTACGGCGCGGTGCGCGTGCTCAGCGACCTCGTCAAGGCGAACCGGTCATATTAGATGGGGAGCCCAAGTAGCTAACTTGGATGTACTCGAGCGCGGCAGATTAACATAAGGGGGACACCTCGTACCCTGTTGAGTACCCCTACTGAATATTAGCTATTTATATTTTGACTCGCGTCTTAGACAGCCGATCAAAATATTTAGTAAAAAAAAGTCCAATATCGAGCGCAATAGATTATCATACAGATGGTTCAGCTTGATATCCTAGACACGCTGATCTTCATATTTTAACGATTATATAAAAGTCTCTTAATTTAAAATTTTCTAAAAATCACCATTACTTTGCGGGCTTGTCTGAATCGTCATTTGAATGGGAGCTTCTTGTGGGTTCACTTATCCCAGTTTCATGCGAAAGAGTTTTCTAAGACCTGGAGCCGCAAACTCCCTTTCCCACCATTGAAGGATATACATCCTTAACATTTTTTCTTCGGACCATAATAATCTTCAAAATGAAATAGGTCCTCGCGGCGCTCGAGTAAATCCATGATAGCTACTCAATTCAATTATTTATGCATTAACAATTTTTACATCGTGTTTGAATACATGCAGGTTTCACAAAATAGTACCTACATTAATTTAGAATAATAATAATAACAAAATAAAATAGAAAAAAATATCGATAATTTACACCATACTTAATTAAATATAAGATTATATAATAATAATAAGGCAGGATTATTTGAAATGTCAATTAATTACATACACCACATTTAAATGTCAAAAATTTATAAAAAATAAATACTTAACACTTGGGCTCCCCAGCCATATCGCACCTTGCGCGGGAATGTTAATGCCTAATGCTATCTGTGGATTTTATGGCTAGTGAAGGGCTAACAGATGGCTGTTATGTTTTATTACTAGATTAGCACACGACTTCGCGAAAATACCGAATTTAAAAAACATTATCACTTAAATTCTAGACGGTGTATCGAGACGAATTACGTAGGTACCAGATTTTAAGCTAGGCCTGCAACACCCCCCCCCCCCCAATCCGAATAATGCGGCCCAAGAAGTGGGTTTTCTGTTGTATTTTTTTCATACTTACAACTTTATACCTACATAATAATATTTTTTTTTAATTTGTACGGAAATATTGTTACTTCTCATTTGATCAGCTGTTACTCGTAAACTTGTACACCTACCCTACTTAACTGTGATAGTTTTCCTTTTAATTTCAGAATATATGTATACTACTACCATGACTTTTTTCACATACCCAACATCGACCGTTTAGCTGGCAGGAGGGGGACACTTGACTCTAACAAAAATTTGCACTTTAAAGCTTAATATTTCACAAGCGGATCCCTAAATCTAAAAATAGTCTTCACTACTCCTCAAACATTTTTAAAATATCAATCTAATGATGAGGTAGGAGAGAAAAAATATTTTTAAGATTTTTTTCTTTTAATTAGTCGGCTCGGATACTAAATTACAGCCTTCTAGCACAAACAGTCACTGAGCTAAACTGCGGACGGACGGACGGACGGACATGGCGAAACTATATGGGTTCCGTTTTGCTATTTTGGCTACAGAACGTTAAAAAGGGATTTTTTTGTTGTTTTGTCCTATGACAACATGTTCCATGGAACAAATGGGAACTAATCGCATATCGGTAATGTGTTCAAATCGCGAAAGTTTATCATCAATATCTGCTGACAGTACTCATCGTATTGCACGTGACGTGATTTTATAATTCAGAAATAAGAGGAAGAATTATGAATAAAATCATCTTGACAGTTGATAAAACTGTTGAGCGATAGATCTGAAAGTATCAATATTACATTCCTCATCATCTAATAATCAACATAGCATAGTGATTGATCGCTCTAAACCGGTAATCATATCGAAGTGGCAGTAATCAGGTGTTTGTGGTTTATTAATGCAGTTTCTTTTCTCGCTTCATTGATTTTATTCTTTCTAGTCTCATAAAAAAAGATTAATAATATGATTAGGTATAGCTTCATGGAGTAGTTTTTACTACCTCATTTAAGTAACATTCTAAGGGTATATCACCTGTTGAATCCCTTTCGTCCACATCTGTTATTTATATAATCTAATATTAAAAAGCTGTAGAATGTATTAGTGTGTTATTTTGGGCTTTATTGTTTAAGTTTAGCTGTGTGTCTGTCTGTGGCATCTTAAACCCAATAGGATTTGGTTTTAAAATTATATTTTAAAATGATATCAATTAATATCTGGGCCATCATCAACGCCATCTGATCCCAAGCTAGGCGGAGCCTATACTATGGGAATCAGACAACTGATAAACAGAATGTTTATCAGTTGTCTGATTCCCATAGTATAGAATATATTTATAAATTTCTAAATATATACATAGTATAGATAAATGACACCCTGACCAGACAGAATAAACCATCATGCTCATCACACAAAGTTTTTACCTGGATGGGGATCGAACCTACGACCTCCGGCCTAGCAGTCAGGGTCACTTACTACTAGACCAAAAGGTTAATTTATTTTAATGAAAATTTCCACTGAACCATAGTGGAAAAGAACATTTAAAAGTGGCAAGTGTTTCCACTTAAACGAAGCGACCTTCACTGCCCTCTGCTCGACTCCATTCTGCCCGGATCGGGGCCGCATTTTCATATATTTTCACTGAACTTATACTGTTTCCACTGACGCGGTGCGGAGGTTTCGAACTCTGTAATTGGTCAATTCACAGCCTGCTTCTTTTCACTCTACCCAGCTCCACTTGAGTATAATCACACCATTTAAGTTATCATGCTATTGTCGTGGCAACTGATGCAGGAGCTTCCATTTATCTCGGTTAACAGCGTTCTCTTTTACTAAAGTGTCAAAGCTAAAGAAAATATTGGCTGATACTTTCTTCGGCATTTAATATACGGGAATTAACGCGCATTGTTTACTTTAAAATTGCTCGACGTTTCAACCTGGTCGAAACGTCAAGCAATTTCCACGGCCGGTGCAACCTGGTCGTCAAGCAATTTTAAGGTAAACAATGCGCGTTAATTCCCGTATAATAAATACTTATAATCATGCAACACGAAAGTTTAAATGTTAGTACTTTCTTCGGTGTCTTCGTTAGGAGAACGGCATTATAGTGTGTCCCATTACTTTGTTTTAAGATTTATCCCCTTTTCTGTATTCATTCTTTTTAAATAATGCAAGCAGGTGCCGTTTGCCAATATCTTGAACACACATAGTAATGTATATGTAAATATACCCATTTTATTACTTTAACTAAGACTTGCTAGATATTATACATAATAACTAGGCAAAGTTAATCATTTTGCCTCGGACTTTATAATCACAATTACCAAAGTGCGTTTTTATTATGCATTGTTCCTAGCGATTATATATAATCACGGAATTAATCACTTTAACGGTGACATATACATGAAAACTTGCAATTGACCTTCTGATAATATATTTGATTTTAGATCATCCTATATATCTATTAGCTGTAAGTTTTCAAAAAATATAAAATAAATTAAATGCCATGACAGCTACCCTTTTCGTTTATTAGGGTCATGTAGCTGAATCTAGGACTCCTTCTTCCTCTCATGTTTTTCTTATCATGATCATCATCAGCCCGTATCGGTCCACTGCTGGACACAGGCGTCTCCTAATTCACGCCTCAACATGACAACACCTAGGTCAAAGCCTTCGGCATCCAGTCCATTCCAGCGATCTTTAGGTCGTCGGTTCACCTGCCTGGGGGCCTTCCTAACTACATTTACCTAGTTGCTGTCTACTTGTAGGTGCTAAGTAACTTTATTATATTTTTAAGTTGAAAATGTTAATTACAATATACGCGTCGCAAGCAACCGAATCTGTTGAATATTCATGAGATCATGTGCGGAGCACGTTGTGCAATATTTTGTTACGGTCCGTAGAAAGTGTTGCTGAATATAAATTTGTGGTTAACGTTCGGTTTGTAAAATACACAGAAACTGTATTTATTAAAAAAATGTTTCATTTTCAAAGAAAATAGTTACATTTAGGAAATATATTGTGTATAAACTAGAAAAAAAGTAGAACTGTATTATTTTCTGAAGTTAAATATCGTAACACTACTACACTACACTATAAGGTGTATTTTGGGATAAGGAATAAAAATATTTTAAATATAATAATAATAATAAATTTGTACTGCAGCAATATTGCTAAATTAGACGGCAGTGGTCAATTCTCATACTTAGAATCACAAAAAATGGGGACTTTCCGTAAATCTGTACATTTATTTATAGAACTAAAGAGCTATTTCGCAGAATAACTGATTGCAAGTTTAGGTAAATTTGCCGGGCGAGGAAGAATGAACCTCGTTTTGTTGGGGTGAAGGAGAGGAAGGGAGGAGTTAGTATGCAAAAGGATGTTTTTTTTTTATTTTTTTTTTCTTTAGTGAAAGATTTAGGCATTTGGAAATGGGGTGTATGAGCCACTACTCATAGTGTCTGGTTTGCAAACCTCGTTTTAAAATAAGGTTTGTAAACAAAACAATATTTAAAACTGTGCTAAGTACATTAACTGTCAATATGAAATATTGATCTATATATTTTGAACTCGTATTTAATAGTATAAAAGTATTTTATAACACGGCAAATTAAGCGCTTAAAATTTATGATTACAAGCAAATAGCGGTGAATGCCTTTCAAGCAAAAACAAGATTCACTTCAAATATTTAGCCTTGAAAACTTGAAACCTATTAACACATTCTTTGAAACCAACCAAAACAAATCGATATTCCTTAGCCCATTTCTGTAATATCTTGAGCGTATGTTCGTAATTCTTCAAGTTGACAGGTTGTAAGTACTTGTACCACGAAATACATGGGTATGTACATACAGAAGGTCGGCTCACAGCTCAACAAGAAATCCACGCACACATTGGCAGCCATTACGCGCTTAATCCAGATCGTGGATCGCAATAGATTGATACATCTTGATTCAGCTACTTGTAACATGTCGCGATACGTCAATTTAACAGGTTACACAGTCAATCTGGTTCATGATCACGGGATCTCGATCTAGATAGAACGAGTAATGGCTGCCATAGAGGCACACGTACGGAGTTCTCAACTTGCGCAGTCTCGGTTGGGATTCGACCTAGACCTGAGATCTGTGTACAGGTTCGTACATGTGTGCCTTTTTGTGCTCGTGGCAGGAAGCCGGCCTGTAACTATGTATTTAATGAGTACTGAGCGTCGAGTCCATTAGCGAGGCAAACGGGACCACTCAACAAAATATTTAATGACCTTGAAAGACTGTATTTCTCATGTGTGTAAAAGGGATGGAAAGATATTTTTAAACCCTTGTAACTTGTATTGTAATTTAAATTACAACGCTAAGGAATTTCATAGTGATAATTCTTACGAGTAACTTTGTTCATTATTGAAATATTCGTTCACAGATTTGATCAGTTATTTTTATGTTATTTGTGACGCCGATACTGATCTGTTTGCGTCGAATCATAGAGACTTTTTTCTAATTTACTGCGATGACTTATCTCGTTCGTCGTAATGACAATTTTAATGATCGGGTCGAGGCGATATTTACACTGAATTGGTTTGAATATTTGCAAATATTAAGCGACTTATCTAGCTGATCGTAGGTTCATATCACTTTGTATTTAACTATTAGTTTACTAATATACGGTTGGCGTAGTAGTTTTTGTATATGTGACGGTAAGAGTGATTAATTGAAGATTATGAATAAATGAATCTACCATTATTAAAATAATAACATTAAAATTCATTACTTTTTTCGGTTGTTATTAATAATTCTCTACTATCGTCGGTAAAAGTAATAACTTAAATAAGACTCGAATTTATTTGCCTTAACTTGGTTTATGTACCTACCTGACACCCCGAGTTTGTTTTTAAACCGGAGGCGCGTAGGGAAGGCAGCCTTCGCCCGCTGTACCAAAGCGTCGGTACCTTGTGAGCCGTAGCGGCCGAGATTGTAGCCGAGGCTGTACTTCCCGTAGTGCCGTATTCGGCAGTAATATGACACCTGCCAGCGATTGAACGCGATAGAGATGAGAGACTGTGTTGGGGATCTTACTTAATGGTACGTTTACACGCTTGCCGAGGATTGGCAGACGTCCACATGCTCCAAGTCCTTACAAACGCTTAGATGCCATTTACTCGCTTACGAGTGCGTTAGTGTTTTCCGGTCTGGCAAGCATGGCAGACGTGCATGTTGTGTCGACTATTGCGTTTGGCTTGACATATTTTTATAGGGCATACTTTCGTCGTTTGTACGCGGATACGCGGTTGTACACATCGCAGCGTAAACACATCCGTACGGCGCGAACTCGTGAACGTCCTTTAAACACTAGTCAACGTGTTAATACGACGCAAGCGTTCTTTGATCTGTGTTCAAAATTGACTCTAACCCGGATTGGCGACAAGTTCATGCCCGCCAAGCCAAGCCAAACACCCTGTTCACGCGCTTGTGTATGTGGACACTTGTCGAGACTTGCTAAGCATGTAAACGTGGCATAGAACAGAAATCAAATAAAATTATTAATTTGTCCGTGAATTAACATTAACAAGTTTTTAAAATAAAGTCATTCCATTCCATATTCGACCATAATATGTTTACCAAATATTAGTATTTTGTATTTTCTTTGACCAGAACTGGCCTATTGCTGACAAGTGACCTGATGAAGTGATGACATTTAAACCGACATTCCTGCATAGAACATAGCCATGAAGAATAATACATGGTGACGCCATCTGTAATATCCGGCCTGACCTCATACCATCGCGTATTGTCTTTGGCACGCATAGATCACATCATTTCCGAATCTGATTGACATCGTTAACAGTTGAGTTATACTACTAGATAAGCTAAGATTGTATTTTTTGGTGACTAGTAATGTGGGTAGCACATTACTAGCAACCTTGTTAATCCCTCCAGCTAAGCTAAATTGCTTGTATTAGGAGGGGGTTCAGGTCGGCAATAAAGTGAGTGGGATTTGAATCCGATATACCAGATCTTATTGACTAGGTTTACCTACATAATACAATAGAAATGGTGACAATTATTTTTGATCTCCCAGTTACTTGAACCTTTTAAGCCTGATTATAAACCAGAGCTGATAATAAAGTCCATATTTTGAATCGGAAGTCTATTCACTACTTAAAAATACCTAGATACATTTAAAGAGCATTTCTTTAAATGTATAAGATAACTATCATGTGGTATCGGGTCCCACATTTCTAGCAATCCTATTAACCCCTGCAGGTAAGCTCAAAGGCTTGTGTTAGGAGTGGATTCACGTCGCGTCGGTAGTATAATGGATAGGATTTGAACCGGCGACCTCACGATTGCGAGGCCGATGCCTTAACCGTTAGGCGACTAACCGATATAGCAATTTTATAATTACAAGCTTTTATTTAACTTGCCCTTGTTAATTATTTAGTTAGTTTGTATGTAGTAGATATGTAAATCTTCGGTTGGGCACATTTCAAATTGGTAATACTAATAGACTGAGATACGGCTGCAGATTCGCATCGTTCATCGAGTATTGTAATAAAATCATGTTTTTATAAACAATCATAAAAAGGGCAATACGTTTTGGCCAGTCTGCCTATCAGATTTTGCCCGCAAGTATTTTTAATTAAATTAATATTAATCGACTTACTGGGAGAAAAAAATCTCACTTGTTATTGCAATGAAATACACTCTACTTTATAGAACTAGACGTAGAGAACTTGAAAAACGATGGGTGCCTTTGCGCACTTGCCCGCAACCCCTCGCAGCCAGGTTTAAGCAGGTAATATTTTGTTACGTTATTACGTTCATGGCGTATTGTCATCATTTATATATCAAATTAAAGCTATTGATTTCCTGTACATGATAAGCTACCTCTGCCTATGCAAAAGTGCCCGCAGTCGGAGTTGCCAGCGTTTAAAGTTTGTTTAGAGTGAGAAAGACTTATCGCTCTACATCATTCGTTAGACGAGGATGGCAATAGCCTGCTCTACTGTCGCAACAAAGAATGCAGTAACTGACAAAAACCATTATTTTAGTTATGTTCTTAAAATGGCAACGTAAGCCTACACTATGCAATAATAACAAAAAAAAATTAAAAGCAAATTGGAAACTAAAATGTTATTAACATAAAATGTAGTAGTTAGACTAAATTATTTACATTCACCAAGATGAATTGCAATTGTCGTAACTATAATAAACTAGCGGCTCGCTTCGGCTTCGCACGGACTTTCTCCAATCCATAAAATAGCTCCACAGTCCGGACCATTCGACTCACACTTGGCATTTCAAAATGTAAACGTCGAACGTAAGGTACCCCATCCGCCGGCGGCCAAATTCAAGTAAGTCAATACAATAGTCTCTAAGCTATAGTCTCTATTTGCTGAGAAGCTGCAGTCAGGAATCTCGATAAGTATATCATATAATAGTTTTATCATTAAATTTAAAAGATTGTCAGAGACAAATGTAAAGTGGACTGGTTGAGAGTGTAATAGTAGTATTAGGTACTGAAAATAGTGGGCGCTGTCTGGGGCGGAGTGTCTGTCTAATGGGTGGCGGAACGTTTAGTGATATGTACTGTAAATGTGAGGGATTAGATAAGAAACCACGATTAGATTTTTCGTGCCTAAATACTTGTCAATACTTCATCAAAACATAAATGGGATAATAAGCAAGTCAGATATGTTGTGTGTTAATTTAAATGAAATGAATAAGAATTTTGACGTAGTGTGCATTACAGAACATAATATGCTTCCAGGAGACGAACCATATTTATGTATACCTAATTTGAGCTTAGCGGCTTCCTTTATGAGGCAGTCTCGACATGGCGGATCAAGTATTTTAGTAAAAATGGTATTAAATACAAAACTGTGCATGCAATGGACAATCTATCAATAGCAAACAAATGTAAATTGTCTATAATTGAATTTATTAGTTATGGTATTTTTATTGCCTGTATATATAGGCCTCCTAAATTTAACTCATTATCTTTTGAATGTTTTTATGAAAAAATGCATACTCTCTTGTCATATGTTTGTAAGAACAAAAACCAGAAAGTTATACTCTGTGGTGACTACAACATAGATTTACTAAAAAAGAATGGACTTTTGTTATGGAATTGCAAAATATTATTTGGTCATTCAATTTAAAAGCAGAATTCCAACAAGCTAATCGATATGCCAGTAATACTTGCATTGACAATATTCAACACAACTTGCGGGGGTGCAAAAGTGAATCGGTAGAATTCAGTATATCGAATCATTCTGCGCAAATTATACAATGCCCTATTAGTGCTAGCATGGTATTAGAACATTGGTTTATACTTAAAAGGGATTTTTCCTCAGAATACAGATATAAATTTAAAAATAATATAATTCCATTGAGTTTTTCCCAAGTATATGAACAGACTGAAGCAAATGAAGCATTTAACTGCTTCATAAACTGCTTCATATATGATCTATGTTTTCCAATTCATAGAATTAAAATTGTTTTCTACAACTAAAACTAAATGGTTTTCTAAAGGAAAAAAACTAGGTAGTAAAAAGAAAAGAGAATTACTTTGGAAACGCTTATAGAATAAAGAAAATAATTAGATTAACTCAAAGGTCACAAAATGATCACTATATCAAAATAAATGAAAATAAATTAAAAGCAACATGGAGAATTATTAATGGCGCTCAAAATAAAAATACTAATTTAAACTTTACCGAGATAAAATATAATGGTGAAATGATAAAAAAATCCAAATTAAATGCATAGTGGATAATGGAAGTAACTCTAAACTTAGTAATAATTCACCTGGACATAATATATGCAAATATTTTTTTTATGAATCCGATGTCATCTATTGACATTTTTAATATAATCATAGAACTAAAAAATACAAAATCGCTGGCATCGATGGGATAATAATAGTTATAGTCAAAGACGTAAGTAGTTCTAGAACACCTGTTTTATCTTGTTTAATTAATTTGAGCCTTGAACAAGGTTTATTTCCCCATGAATTGAAAAAATCAATGATTAAACTTCTGTACAAAAAGGGCGAAAAACAAATCATAGGTCGGTAGCAATAGTACCAATATTTGCAAACATATACGAAAAAGTGATTTATAACTGCCTCAATACTTTCTTAGAAAAGGAATCTATATTGATCCCCCAGCAATATGGATTTTGGAAGAATAAAAATATAAACATGGCTACTTATGATTTTTTACGATCCGTGATCCATAATATGGATAGGGGACAGCCAGTAGTTGGTCTATTTATGGACAGGATAAAAACTTTTGATCACGTAAGACACGACATTTTATTATATAAACTTTACTCCTATGGAATAAGGGGCAATGCTCATAAACTAATATCGTCTTTTTTAACTGACAGAGAGCAGGTCACGCAAATAACACGACTATGTACAAGAACAAAAATTGAAAAAGTGTATCAATCTGATGTAAGAAAAGTCAAATGTGGAGTGCCCCAGGACAGTGTGTTAGGCCTACAGCTCTTTATTATATATTTTAATGACTTACCAATAAGTATTAAACATAAAATGACATTACTTGCAGATGATTGCACAGTACCTATTATTATCTGACTTGACATTGACATCACTATAATCTACTATTAATAACTCATTGATATCTATTATCCATTGGCTAAAATTAAATAATTTAAAAAAAAATTTAGAGAAGACGTAAATTATTAATTTCAAACAAAGACCAGAAATTAATGACAATTATATAGCATTCAATATGAATTATCAGGGGGTAAGAATCTAAGAGTGCTTATATACTAAATTTCTAGGGCTACATTTGGATCAATAAATGAACTGGAAATTACTGAGCATATTTGCAAAAAGATCAGCCAGTTTGCGTATGGATTGTACAGACTGAAATTTATTACTAGTAGAGACGCGCTTATGACTGCCTACCCTGGATATCTCTTAGCAGAAACGCTGCATAAGAACAATGTTCGGTTTGAAGTCAAGAGAATCATGCAGGCCTTATGATATTCAATATTCTATGCTAAAGTTACCTTGCAAATTCATTTATGAAAGCGCAATGTTTGTAAAGCAGAATATAACCCTTCCCTTAAGAGGGAACGTCAACGACACCTATGTGTGGTACTAAGCAAAACCGCGTTGATGTATAGTAGCATATTTTGTAAAGCACCGCTGATTTGTAACAAACTACCGACATATATCAAAGACATAGACAATAAGGTAAAATTTTAAAATGAGCTCATTATGTACTCTTAATAAAGTGCTACTATACGTTTAAAGAATATTTTCATGATAATATTGTCATGTCAGTACTGAGCATGGTCGCGTGGGTATCAAAGCTTAGAAGTCTAATAAAGACGTCTAATTCGTGGTTTCTTATCTAATCCCTCACATTTACAGTACATATCACTAAACGTTCCGCCACCCATTAGACAGACACTCCACCCCAGACAGCGCCCACTATTATCAGTACCTAATACTACAACTACATTCTCAACCAGTCTACTTTACCCTGAAACTACTTGTCTCTGAAAATCTTATAAATTTAATGATAAAACTATTATATGATATACTTACCGAGATTCCTGACTGCAGCTTATCAGCAAACAGAGACTATTGCTTAGAGACTATTATATTGACTTACTTGAATATGGCCGCCGGCGGATGGGGTACCTTTCGTTCGACGTTTACATTTTGAAATGCCAAGTGTGAGTCGAATGGTCCGGACTGTGAAGCTATTTTATGGACTGGAGAAAGTCCGTGCGAAGCCGAAGCGAGCCGCTAGTTTATTATAGTTACGACAATTGCAATTCATCTTGGTGAATGTAAATAATTTGGTCTAACTACTACATTTTATGTTAATAACATTTTAGTTTCCAATTTGCTATTCATTTTTTTTGTTATTATTGCATAGTGTATGACTTACGTTGCCATTTCAAGAACATAACTAAAATAATGGTTTTTGTCAGTTACTGCATTCTTTGTTACGACAGCAGAACAGGCTATTGCCATCCTCGTCTAACGAATGATGTAGAGCGATAAGTCTTTCTCACTCTAAACAAACTTTAAACGCTGGCAACTCCGACTGCGGGCACTTTTGCATAGGCAGAGGTAGCTTATCATGTACAGGAAATCAATAGCTTTAATTTGATATATAAATGATGACAATACGCCATGAACGTAATAACGTAACAAAATATTACCTGCTTAAACCTGGCTGCGAGGGGTTGCGGGCAAGTGCGCAAAGGCACCCATCGTTTTTCAAGTTCTCTACGTCTAGTTCTATAAAGTAGAGTGTATTTCATTGCAATAACAAGTGAGATTTTTTTCTCCCAGTAAGTCGATTAATATTAATTTAATTAAAAATACTTGCGGGCAAAATCTGAAAGGCAGACTGGCCAAAACGTATTGCCCTTTTTATGATTGTATATAAAAACATGATTTTATTACAATACTCGATGAACGATGCGAATCTGCAGCCGTATCTCAGTCTATAATATATAACTACACTGACGGACTCATAAACTGCATCAAAGTTCAGGTTTACTCTAAAAGGATTTTTTTATAATAAGTATGCAAACTTTTTAGATTAAATTATATAAATATGGAAAGACTGGCTCTTAATCTTAAAAAAAAATTAAATTTAAAAATAGAACTGCGGTAAAACAAATGAATATAGCCGGGAAAAGAAAATTTACTCGTAGTATCAGATTTGCGTGTTATTTATAGCAAAGTTTTAAATTAATTCTCATTGATTTTTTTTGTTTGGTCAATTGAATTATTGTTACCAGCATAATTGTTGGGTTAGTTTTTTAACACATCGAGAGTTTTTGAACCATAATATGGATACTTCGTCCGAACAAGCGGCACAAATTGTAGCATTGGTGCGGGAGGGCTTGGATCAACGAACGATTGGTAGAAATTTAAATTTAAACCAGTCTACGGTTTGTAGAATATACAGAAGGTTTGTAGAGACAGGTTCTTACAGGAGGAGACGTGGTACAGGCAGAACTCGAGCAACCACAGGTCGTGATGACCGATTTATTGTTACAACTTCCCTGCGAAATCGTTTCCTCACGTCAGTTAACATCAAAACCGAGCTTAATGAAGTGCGTGGAAAAAACGTGTGTGCACGAACAATAAGAAGAAGGTTAAAGGAAGCGGCTATCACCCCTTTTAGACCAGCAAATGGTCCAAAGTTGTCTGCAGCTCACAGACAAGCTCGCTTAAGATTTGCGCGTCATCACCTGAATTGGACAGAAGAGCAGTGGGCCTCTGTATTGTTCACGGACGAGTGTAGGACATGTTTATATGGTGCAGATGGTCGCAGAAGAGTCTATCGTCGACGTGGGGAGCGATATGCTCAAAGTTGCATTGAGGAGCGTGTTCCTTTTGGAGGCGGTTCATGTATGGTCTGGGGTGGCATATCGATGAACGGGCGAACAGAACTTGTGTTCATAGACATGGTCCGTCAAAACGGTAATAGAGGGGGTTTGACAGCACATCGCTACATAACAGAGATATTAGAAGATCACGTGGTGCCTTACATGGGATTCATAGGCGAAAATTTTACTTTAATGCAGGATAATGCCCGGCCGCATGCAGCTGCACAAGTTCAACATTATTGCGAAGAGGTTGGGATACGTACAATGAATTGGCCAGCACGCAGCCCGGATCTTAATCCCATCGAGCATGTTTGGGACAATTTAAAAAGAGCTGTATATGCGAGAAACCCTTCGCCTACGACAGTGGCAGCACTAAGAACAGCACTTTCAGAAGAATGGGACAATATTCCGCAAGATCTTTTAAAAACCCTTATAAAATCTATGCGGAACCGATTAGAATCCGTAATAAGGGCACGTGGGGGTAATACACCTTATTAAAACACAAATAAACCCTTGCATAAAGTTTGTGTCTATTGTTAAAACCAATTTTTTAATTAAACAATTTTTCCTTAAACTTCTGTTTTTTCTTCAAAAAAGGTCTTAAGGTCCTTTCCAGTACATAAACTTAAACTTAAAGATATGATCCTACGCTGTTTTAAAGTTCACGAACCAATCTAGAGGTTTCAATTTAAATCTGTATAGAAAGTTTGCATACTTGGTTAAAATATTTATTTCAAAGTCGTCTATTACTTTGATGCAGTTTATAAGTCCGTCAGTGTATTTGACCTAAAACAAAAAGGAACCTAGCAAGTTTGGGCTCACTTCATTCGTCTTGACAAGTACTCTGATCCTAGATAATTTCCGGGGTCTGATGATGGAGCCGGATCGTGGAACGGTAGTACTCAACAGTCATTTAATGTACCTGCGATTTCTCCCCCGCCTCCCCCGTATTTTTGCACGTTAGACGTATTGACAAGTGCTCTTACACTTGTACAGTGTTCAGGGTTTTATGATGGTACCATTGGTACATTGGTGGTCATTAGTACTCAGCTTTAGAGTTCATTTGTATGTAATAGTTGAATTAAATATTACATACAAATGAACAGACTAAGAAACAGTTCTAGTAAAAAGTAAAATATTAGTTTATTTCTTAAAAACAACCTGTCGTATAAATGGTATAATGTAAGAAATTTATGGGTTTGTTTTAATTAAATATATTTTCTTCCTTTTAGAGCATTTTAATAGTGACATATACAGTACATAGATGTAGGCAAAAACGTAAACGAGATTAATATTAATTAATTAAAAGCATCCGTTGAGAATAGTTGCAAATTGCAGACTAACATGGACTGGGACATGGGCAGGCCGTGTTCCGCCAGTGGCTTTTAACATTTTCAGTGTCTACGAAAATGTTAAGAGCCCGTAACCGTGGCTTGCACGGATATACCTACCAACATTTTCTACGTTGTCATTTTTTACCCGACAGCAAGGAAGTGTTATTTAATGAAATATTTATAATTTGTAACACTAACTAAGCACACTAGATCAGTCTTGGATTTCCCCGTCTAACCGTTTTTATTAGTGACTTTCGTTTGACGTTAACATTTGAATTGCCGGTGGTGGGGCACTGGGGCAGTGGGTTTCATTCGGCAGTCTAAATCGAGCGGTCGAAGCGACATCACGTCTTCCGATAGACTTGTCGCTATTTTACAGTCGTGTGTGCAAAGTGTTAGTGTGGTTATAGTGTCAGTGATGCAGCAGCATTTGTGGAATCTAAATGATTGGAACTATAGACTACTTTACCTTGTTCAAGGTATCCACGTTCATTTATGATCGATTATCACAATGTTAAATCGAATATTGAACCGCTAGTATTCCATATAGCTACCCTGGCTCTTTGACAAGTATATACTTGAAAAAATATTATTTTTCTAGAAAGTGTATAAGGTTAATGCTAATTCTGAGCGGGCAGATAATATTATGCTAGTTATTTATTACACCATAGTTATAAGAATTCCGATTACGATCTCCGTAGCTACTCTCGTCCAACTTTCCCCACCGTCCCCTCAACTTATCCTCTAATTTGTATACAGAGTTAAGCTTGTTACTTTGTTTGTTTGTCGGCCACGGTTTTTATGCGGGAACTTTGTAAAAGTTACATGTTTTGATCGTGTTATGTTCTGTTGTGTTCGACCCGAGAAGTGGCTGTAACGATTTGTTTAGTATGATGTAATGATGTTATAATGTTTTTGTTTGAGCTTTACAAAGTAGTAGACCAAGAGGGGAGCGCCAAAAAATGCAAGAACTTTATAAAGACTGATTTCTTAATATTACGTCACATTAGTGGAGTAAAGCCGGGCCTGTTGGTCTAGTGGTTGACCCTGACTGCTAAGACGGAGATCGTGGGTTCGATCCCCACCCAGGATAAAACTTTGTGTGATGAGCACGATGGTTTATTCTGTCTGGGTGTAATTTATCTATATGGTATGTATTTAGAAATATATATGTATATTTATCAGTTGTCTGGTTGCCATAGTACGGGCGCAGGTGCTTAGTTTGGGATCAGATGGCGTTGTGTGAGTTGTCCCAAGATATTTATTTATTATAAAGTCCTGTACGCCAAGCGCTAAGGAATCCAGTTGACTGATGAAAGGGTATAAATATGACATAATATTAAAAAAAATCCTTTTACAGTATTATTCAATTATTCATTCATATTAGGCGTACAAACTTACAGTAATATAATACCTATTTGCTTGCATGCTTTGATGTAGATATATAAACATTATTTTCTTTTCAAGACTATCTTTAAATTACAATATTAGGTTAGCTTATAAAATGTCGAAATAACAAAACGTAAAATGTCAAAAATACAAATTTAAATGTCAAATTACTGAATTAAAATGCCATTAAAAAAAAAAGTCAAAAATTACAAAATAAAATGACTAAATACAAAATTAAAATGTAAAATTAAATAATATTAAAGTAAGATATTAACAAAAACTAAGTAGGTATAATATATTATTATAGTGCGTCTATGATTAATGTCGAAAAAATAATACAGAGATAGCACTAACATCTGACATAGGATGGTCAGGCTTCAAGCTTCCTGTGTGTCCAAATCATAGTACCTATATTAGTATTATCAAATTTCTATATATATGATGATCACGATAGTTTATTCTGTGTCGGGGTGAACTTTATCTATACTAATATTATAAAGCTGAAGAGTTTGTTTGTTTGAACGCGATAATCTCAAGAACTACTCGTTCCGATTGAAAAAATCTTTTACTGTTGGATAGCTCATTTATCGCGCTACAAGCGGTAGTAGCGGAGCAGGAATTAATATGTTGCAAAAACGGGCAAAATTTATGCAGGCGAAGTTGCGCGGCTCAGCTAGTCTATAGTATGTATGTATTTACAAATAAGTGTGTTTGTCAGTTGTCTTGTTGCGATAGTACAGGCTCTGTCTAGTTTGGGATCAGATGACGTTGTGTGAGTTGTCCCAAAATATATTATTATTATTATTATTAGATATATTTCAAGATCTTTAATACATTCAAGAAAACCCTAAAAACGAATCAATATGTATTTTAACTTAAATCGCACTCCTATCGTTGGCACAACCCGTTTCTTGTGAACTCGTAATGAAAAATCTTATTAAACAAACATCATTCAAGTGCTTTGTCACGGCCGGTTAGATCCGGATCCGTCGTAATCCGGTTACATCCGCGCCGGATATTGTGCCGGTTAAACTAAGTAAAGCTTTGAATAAAATGAGATAATCCGTTAGCTAATAATGGTTTTGGTAATGTTTTGTAATGACGTTTTATAGTTTTATGGGGTTTTAACGACTGATGAACTCTTCTTCTTATTCATCTCCAATGTGGCACCAACTTTAAAACGTATAATATATTTTGTTGTAATTATATTATTTTGGTTATTGGTATATGATATTATGTAAGTATATGTAATGACATAAGTTTATGTGTTTTTATATTTTTCTTTTATTTTACTGTTATGCTTCCGATTACTCTAAAATAACATTCTACTCTAGAGCTCAAAGGTGTGCTGGTAGAAAACTCAATTTTGAGTTAAGCTCGCTTTTGTACATTTTTTTTGTACAATAAAGAAATTGAATTATATATTTTTTTTTTATTAAAACTGACGACTCCCGCAGTAGGGTACAAGCCCTGTGTCGAGGGGGACTTTACAAACATACAAGTCACGGACACAAAGTACACCCAGACTCGGAACAACAATTTGTGGATCACACAAAGTGGTGTTCCGTGTGGGAATCGAACCCACACGACTTCTTGCGTAGCAGTCGGATAAACTCTTACCGCGCCACAGAGGCCGTGAGCAATATTATTTTTTGCTTTTTAGTTACTTTGTATTAGTTGTTTTCTTGAAGGCGGTTATATATTTTTGTAAAAAAGTTTTGTGATAACTTTATAAGTATCATAGCTATATTTGCAAAGGCACAATATGCCGTAGAAAGTTCTTAAAGAAATACTGAAAGTTCATTACTTTTAGCAAATAATTATCCCTGCTTAACCGATGCACACCGTCTTTACAGTTAGTTAAAAAGTGTGCAAAACCTTTAGAACCTATATTATGAACACATCTAGTACAATTAATGCGAAATAAAGTATTTTCGCGGACTTCATCGTTATCATAAAATACAGAATACAAATAACAGAAATAACGTATAAAAAATATTAGTTATTTTTTCGTTTTTAGTTGCCTCGCGTTTAGTTAAACGCGAGGCAACTAAAAACGAAAAAATAATTTTGAACAACAAAAAAATAAATAAACATTTTGAAGTTGATGCCAAATAAAACATAAAAACTACTATGTCATGGCAAATAAAAAAATAATTTGTCACTTTTAAGTGGGTTGGTTTGTAATTCATCTAAGTTACAATAGCCTAATGTCAACTGTTCAAACCCTTTTACAAAACATTGCTTTTCTCGATGCAGGGTCGTTAATTGTTGAGGAGTTCACCATCAGCTTTATTACATGGTTTAATAGTAGAGTAGGTAAAAGCACGAACCACTATAAAATATATCTAAATCTCTATAGGCGTGCCTTTTATATTTAAAGACTTCCTTCGATTTCTCCAGGACCAACAGGGAAGTATACCATTTTAATCACAAAAAAAATCAAATCGGACCAGCAGTCTTTGCGTAATCGGATTACAAACACAAAAAAAAAACATATAGTAATATCTTGGGACAACTCGCACAACGCTTCCTGATACCAAACTAAGCCGAGCTTGTACTATGGCAACCAGACAACTAATAAACATACTTATATATTTCTAAATACATACATGTTATAGATAAATAGCACCCAGACACAAAATAAACCATTGTGCTCATCACATAAAGTTTTATCCTGGGTGGAAATCGAACCCACTACCTCTTGCGTAGCTGTCGGATACACTCCCACCACGCCACAGAGGCTGTCGAATATGAATAGTTGAATTGAGAACCTCCTCCTTTTTGAAGTCGGTTGAAAAACCATTACGTATCGTATGGGTACGGCTACATCAGCATAACACCATTCATACAATGTGTGTATCTAGAAGATTGCTCGCACCAACCATGGTGCCAATGCAATTTTTATGTCCACACCTAGGATTATTGATCGACCATCTTACAGATCTTGGCGATGCGATGTCGCAACGCATTCATTGGAGATCGTATGTGTTCCCATGCCCATAAACTTGTACCATAACTAATGCCGTAACTATCCGTAACATAGACTTGGTATTCTAACCAATTAAGTTACGACACCAACATCTATGGCTATTAATTGCTTCTATGTTGGACAGTTTATACCGTGACATTACCAGGACTGGCCAGTGTTTCACTGGGTGAATAAATGTTGCTGCGTCAACACTATGCCGGTGATAGCCGAAGGTTCCAAAAGCTTGCGCGCACTGGACATTTTCAAGTCCTAGAACCTATTCGAACACATCTGACTTTTCCCATTTTTAAATGAGCATTATAAACAAGTTAAATTACTCGTAAACAAAAACCCGACCGCTTATACTTGATAACTGAAATGTTTTGTAGTTTTTTCTATTAAGCCATTATTTATTTATTTATTGCACAATGTTGTTACAGGTAGTCCATAAAGAAACATAGACTCTGTAAAGGTGCTGCAAAACTTACAAACGAATTAGGTTAATAATTACATGTTATGAAACTTTAATGATTTAGGCTCTAAAGTCTCAAGCAGCCATACTCAACTTATTTTTTAGGGGCCGTAAAAACTTGTTGCTTATGGTGTCACGGGCCACAAAAGTTAAATTGCATTGCTTCAGCAGAATGGTCCACGTAAGCGGAACTAGGGACGCACTTAGCTGGTCTTACTACTTCTCTAAATGCAAAAGTTATTAATTGATGTTTGATGTTTGCTACTGAATCACGCCCGAACGGCTAAACGAATCTAATCGCCGTTTAGTACAGAGATAGATCTTTTTATTCCGGATATTGTAATATTTCCACGCGAACGAAGTCGCAGTCAATAGCTTGTTTGTAGGTCATAAATACAAGATGACACAGTATCAGTTTCCTGTCGCGCTGCGCAGGCGCAGGTCACGAGTACGTCAAGGGAAATGAGTAATCACAGGTGATCGTTCACGCAAGTTATGAACACGGTATATAACGTACCTATTGCAATCAAGATGGCGAAACATTTAGTGTATTCCTTCGTTTTTGACCCTATAAATCCCTTTTTTAGGGTTTTGTAGCCAAAATGGCAAAAATGGAACCTCTATAGTTTTGTCCTGTCCGTATATCACAGGCATTTTACTTAAAGACTACCCAATGAATTTTAATTAAATTTGGTGAAAAGATGTCTTGTAGTAGCCGCTACTTTTTGATAAATAATAAAAATAAATATTTTTAGTAGGGCACATATACATGTAACAGAAGCATTTTTTTTGTGCGTACATCAACGTGTTGTACATCATTCGACAGGTTTTATAAATTATTTTAAAGATTAAATTTTTCTTTTTTCTAAAGTGTATACTTTTGTTGTATAAATTGTGTGCCCCTTTGAACCGTGTGACCAAATAATATGAAAGAAATCAAAAGATGGGCTTAACAAATACTTTAAATTAAAATTATTTAAAACACGATCGTATTGTCATTGACTTATCGCGTAATTGCCATGAATAAACGCTCATCTGCTGTACACTGACGGTGGTCCGACATGCTCTTGCCCGGTCGGGTTTGTTACATGTTACGGTTACAAAAACGCGTTTTCGTATCAAACTGTTTTAATCTATCTTCAGAGGGCTGTTACCGAATGTAATGTACCTACAACCTACAGGACTCTTCAGAACGCTTGGTTTT
Source organism: Herminia tarsipennalis (assembly GCA_945859575.2). Lineage (NCBI taxonomy): Eukaryota > Metazoa > Arthropoda > Insecta > Lepidoptera > Erebidae > Herminia > Herminia tarsipennalis. The sequence continues at coordinate 1,553,396 of OX243843.2, read as the reverse complement.
GACGAGTCTTGTAGGTACGGATAAGATTTCATTAAAGACTTCCTTCAAGCTAAAATTATCTGATTATAAAATTTCTTTAAATTATTTCTTTCGTAATCATTTTATGACCTCTGACTGAACAAGCAAGAGTTCAATATATTTTAATTTCCTCTTATTCGTCCTTGATTCTACCAATGATAGTCCACAGCACGTGGAAACCTTTTCTTTGAATACCACTTCAGCCATCTAGCGGAAAATGTTAGAATTAAATACAGGGGTTACTTTGGTAGGCTGCATGTGACTCTGATATCGTTGCCTTTTTCACGACGAGGTTCAACCACCCTCCGCTAGATGTCGCTACTTGTACCAAAAATACTTCAGTAGTGGAATTCGTTTTGTTGGTATTATTTTTGAGGTAAAAGAACATATTTTTTTGTTGTGATTTGTATATGTACCTACTACTAGAAGACTGTTAACCCTACCTACTAAAAACTACAAAATCCTTTTTTAAATATAAGAAGTGGGTTCATATCCTGTCGCGTAAGCAAAATAACTCCACATGCCTTCCTTCATTATTTATATTACATCATTATCTTCCCCGTTATAAAATGAAAACTACGTGTCATGGCGTCTCTAATAAATGAGGTTTAATAATTTACAAAAGGCAATAAAAAGCTATGAGTTCCCGATATATCTTGTTTATGAGCTTCCGTCATCGGCAGCCAGCGATCTGGCAGAATGCGGTGTAATTATCGCGTCATAATCTTTTATCTAGTAGCGATGATGTAAACATTGAGCCTACATTTTAAAACTTTTTTTACAAGAACACTTCTATCTCATACATTCGTTTCCCCATCAACCGTGATTAAAATCCGATCACGATTGGTTGTTGTTGACGAAACTCCTCAATAAATGCCAGATTTATTGAGGAGTTTCGTTGTCTGTCTCCGAAAATCGTCATCAGATCTTTACAAAATTGATATAAGACCATTTTGTAATAAACCTATTTCGAACAAAAAAGAAGTACTACGGGACGCAAAAGACGCGAAGAACACACGACAACATAATGGCTTATAACTCTTAATAGTTTTTAATATTTTCATTTTTTTTTTTCATTTTTTGTTTTGAAGTAAAAATCTTGTTAGGGTTTCTGAACTTTACACTATACAAAAAATAATCTTTTTTATGACGGAGTTAGGTATGCCTGAACATTCATAAAAAAACATACGAATTGAGAACCTCCTTTTTATTCACTTAGGATGCAAAACATCTCTTCATCATTACATGTAGGTAACGCCAAGTTTGCAAACAATAGTTAAAGCCAGAGAAAAGAACCTGGCAATAAAAACTCGCGGCCACTATTTTCAAATCGATATTTTTTACAATGTTTGAACGTTTATAAAACGTGATATAGGGTTGTCCAAGTAATATCATATCTAAACTTTAGTTGGTTCGCCTTTTCATAACACTAATAACACCATGTAATGAGTAATATTTTCTCTTTACAGGTACGTTGCTTCACTTCTACAGAATGCATCAACCCGATCTATTTTACAAGCAAGCATAAAGCAACATCAAAGTAAGTATACAGATAAATCATCATCCAACAATTTTAAGTGTTCACCTAAATTGTATACACTGAAATTGTAAACGCATTACAAAACTCTCCGACATGTCTGATAAATAGCCATTTATCTTAAAAACGGCTAAACAGTTTTTTTATCAAACTTACTACGAATCATGTCTATTAAACCAGGTTTTTAAAACAGAAAACCGAATCAAAATACATTCATCCATTTAGCTGTTACAATACCACAAGTCGTCGTACGTCAAATTCGTAAGCGTTTTCGTCGTTTAAGACAAAGGTAAACAGAATTAAAAAAATCAATAACATACGTTTGGCAGAACGCCTGAGGGTCAAGTCACTATTTTAGGATGCGCGCGCGCATTTAGAGTTCATTCATTCGTCGGTTTTAAATTTAGAACGTGACGTTTCCGTTGTACTCGGTCAGTTGAGCGCTAGGTGTGGGCGTGATCGCACGAAACATTGATACAGATCGGTTCACAAGCCAATAATAATTGTACACACACATAGATGTCCACGTACGGCGACCTTAAAAGTGCGCTGTCTCGGTCGACATTCGTCTGAGATTTGTGTTAATCGTATCTATGTACGAGTGAGCACGTTTACGCACGTTGTAGGTAGCCGGTGATCTGTGACTGTGTTTTCTGTAGTTTTCGGTCGTCGAGATCGAACTAATTAAATACATGATGTATTGTAGAAATACGGGAGTTAATGTTTATTGTTTTTAAATGAGTTGGAGATATTTTTAAATGAGTTCCAAAGACGCGTTGGCTCTAGGCCTCCCACGCGATTTAGGATGGGTTTTTGTTCGACGATTATTTAATTTCCATTCTGGTAGCTACATAAAGTTAATACGACTTTCAATGCTTTTTGAATTCAAAGGATTATGTCTAATCTGAAGTCTTGGTTGCTTTGATCAATCTTAAGATACAGGGCGTTAATCATAATGATAGTATAATTCGGTCCAGACTATAAGAATACCAAGTTTACGTCAAAATATTTTACCTCAAGTTACTTTGGGTTTCTTTTTTTATCTCTTTGTTTTTGTCTTTAGTCCAGAAAATAGTGATAGAAATCCTAAGTTTTTTTTAACCAAAATAATTTGACTGTATGGGTATTCATCTGTAGATAACATAAACGCACATGCAAACATACAAACCCGAGTTGTGGTAGTTTCAAATGTACGGAATACTCTTCAATTTCGAAGGCAGAAAGTCAATAAAACGTGAGTTAGTAACACTCTCTGTAGTACCTACGTAGTACACGGGACTTGGTACCCCATACAAAGTATTAGATAGATATTTTAGTGCTGTTATCCTTGTTACTTGTAAATCAAATATAAGTGTTGCTTTTTACAGACATGGTTTTTTAACATTAGTTAGTAGCATTAAAATTAAGTTAATATAGATAGGTGTAAACTATTATGTACTTGTATAACTTTTTATAAATGTTTTTTTATAGTTGGTAAGTATGTACTAATTTATTTATTAGATGAATTACTAGCTTGGCTTGGCATCCATATATAGGTAGTATACATAGGTAAATGGTCTCATTGAAAATCAGCGTTGCAAGTTTGTCGCAAAACTCGCAACATAATATGCTGAATGGGACCATTTATTGTCATAGTTATGACGTGCAAACTCGAATTCATTGTTTATGTTAAGGTTTAAGACTGATAATGTATAATTTAAGGTTTTTTTTAATGGACGTCACATGGCAATAAAGAAACTTTTCTTCTTCTTCTACTTGAGACTTTTTTGTTTTTGTCAAATGACCGTTTAAATGTCAAAATTAAATGAAAGTGTTGTTGTCTGCCGTAACCTATCTAGCTTACTAGTACTAACTGTACAGTTTACCTACCTGCATGTAAAATGATGTCCTAAAGCTATGCGACCAGCGACCTTCCACATGACAACAACACAGCTTCTTATTAACAAACTTACGTCAATTAGAAAGTAGTTTACAAATATTTGTACGTTATACAATAGTGGCAGGAATTCATTGTACAAATATGAGTAGTATAGACGTTGTTGTTATGTAGGACAGTGTCATCTATACTCATATTATAAAGGTGAAGAGTTTGTTTGGATAAACGCGATTATCTCGGGAACTATTTTTAGATTCGAATTGAGAAATAAAGTTACTGTTGGATAGTCAATTTATTAAGGAAGGCTATATGCTATATAACATCACGCTACGACCAATAAGAGCGGAGCAGCACTGAAAAACGCAGACGAAGTTCAGCTAGTGCTTGATATATGTTAAGACAGACGGTATATATATATACATCAAATTGATATTAGCATATGTGTGCTAAATCCAAACTACTATCATTACTGTGAAAGTACCTGAATATGAAATAACGTGCCTTAACGTGCCATCCGAAGCACGGAAAAGTGACAGTTTTCAAAAATAGCCATCTATGGTCCGACATGAAAGTGGTAACGTTGCTAGATTTGACACTGTAAAAAGCAGCTTGGTAAAACGGTTTATTAAACGATAATTTGGATATTTAAAGAGTAGCTTTTGACCAAAAAGAGAGTCAAAGTATCTCAAAATTTGAACATTCTCAGACCATACTGCAATAATCTGTAATGCGATAAATCCGGTGCGGACAATATGACACCGCGTGCTGCGACCCACGACCAATTGCACACTATAAATCTATTGTATTACCGTTATTACTCGTACACGTTATGGTGTTGCGGTTTATGACTATGTACTATATTTAATAAGAGTTGTTAGTTTTACATGATGTGACAGCTCAGAGCAATGCGCTTCGGTACGGACGTGTCTGCTTAGTACAATTATTTAGAGCGGCAACAGCCGTAGTACGTTATTGTTACTACGAGTTCCGAACAAGTTATAGCCAACGAATTCTTGGCATTTAGACAAAACACCATCGACACCAGGGAAGAAGAGATAAGTAGTGGCAAAAGGCTTCTTATTTCTACTTGTAAAAATCGACCAGACCCCGCAGGAGGGAACTGAAAAACAGTTTTTAGAACATCATCACCTTACTCAAAGAGACCGATCCGGACGACGTGACAGCCTTCGTGGCATAGGAGCTGCAGAAACTGCCCCCCGTCACATTCGACCACTTCGACGTTACTAGGCTGTTGAAGGATATCATGTTCCTGAAAACAAGCCTGGCCGAGGTGCAGACCAAGCTGGAGGTGTCAGCAAACATTATAGGCAAACTACGTGGCGAAGTAGTATTGTTACGCAACGTTGTTTTTGTAAGACCCGACGGCTCCAAAGCGAACATCTGTCGTGAGGCACCAAATGCATCCGCCTGCAGATTACAGTTGCCGAGGCAAGTTGCGTTACCGAATGTACAATTTGTAGACGATGCATCATGTGCCGCTACCTTACGCTCCTCAACTGCGGAAGAGTTGACGACACGCATGAGTACGACGTCGAATCGTGTTTATGCTGATATTGCTACTAAGAAGAAACCTGCAAAGCAGTACAAAGAAAGAAGCCAGCCCCTGCTAAAGGGCAAATTTATGCAAAGAGCTTTATAAAAGTTAAAAAGAAGAAGAAGAAGAAGAGAAAGTCCTCCAGCCGAAACTGTTGCTGCTGCGTCCCGAAATACCAACGATGCAGCTATATGTTTTATCTGCATTACAACAAGAAGGCAGAAGAGCTAGTCGAGTACTTCAGAATTAAAACGAAGTCGACCTTGAGGGTGGAGAAATTGGGAGTCGCGCCATGAGGTCAACTTCAAATCGGTGCGAGTTTCCTAGAAGATGTTCACTGGGAACTCGCACCATGAAGAAGGACATCTGGCCGAGGGGTGTCGCGTACCGACATTTTCGTGGTAGCGTAGAACTAAGACGTTTTATCCGGATAGACCTTCAGGCCTTAAAATTGTGACAGCCTATAACAGATTGCTCTGGTGCAAATATATTCCAAGACCCGACCCTAAATGAAAAGGATATGGGAAAGAAGAAAATAACAAGGCAATAAACACTCGCAGTCATTCTTTTGAAGTTGTCAATTTTACTGTGCTGCTACTGAGACCTACCGAGGTAGAGGACTGATGTAAATTGTAGTAGACTTTTAGTAGTATACTAACATCATTAAATATCAACTTATCTTGGGTGCAAAGAACTTAAATTCTTATCTTATAACGAAACATTTTACGGATTTAAAAAAGAAAGGCAAAGTGTCATCTATCTCCAAATAATGCTTCAATAGTCGGAAGAGGGCTCGTCATCTCGTCACAGTTGGCAAATGATTTGATGGCACTTTGCCGAAGACACACCCGCGTTCTTGTTGCAAACTTATTTGGGTGTTATTTTGTGTACACTATGTCTTGAGAAGAGAGGGGAGAGTCGGCTTGCCAACATCGAGCATATTTTGTACATTCTGCCGCATTTAGTTGTAGAGAATTCCTGTGTCACTGAATTAAAGTGCATACCGTCAGACTTGCAACAATTTCTGGATCATACAAAACTGTGTTGTGTAACGTTGTGAACCGAACCAAAGTCTGCTAACTGCTAAATCATTGGTTCGATCGTTGCTCCGTGCATTCGATTGAATTTTTCTTTTGTAGTATCCATATTTTGCTATCAATTTATCGTTTACCATACATTATAGGTGAACTAGTTGGGCTGATAGTGAGTTTTTCTCGGTGTTTTCAGGGTTGAAGAATAGAAACAATGCAAGTGCCTGTAAGATTTACGATATATTGTAGTAATAGTAAATCTATCGACATCGACAATGTACTTACAGTGAGTTATTACTTCATAATAGTTGACGATTAGACGTAAGATAAATCTTTAGAACGTAGTCAGCAGCTTAATAGCTTACATACCTTTATTTCTTTAATCTGTTCCTAAGATGCTAATGGTATTGATATATCCCTAACAATAATAGGTACCTACAGCATGTTGCCAATTTATTAAAGACCTATTTTTATTAAAAAACTCCTTGTGTCAAAGAGAAATTTATTGGAAATTTGAGCAATGTCCTTTAAGTAATTGAAAAAATCTCGGTTTGCTCGGTCGAGGTTTTGTTATTTGTTTCGCTGTTCGATAGGTATTCGGATTGAGGTCGACGGGATTGTATTACTAAGCTACTGTTGAAGGAAAACGGATCGGCTTATTTATGTAAAATAATATTCTGTAGTTGGTATAAAAGTTTAGGTATTTTTGCAAATTTTTGCAAAACTCTGCCTTCAAAATCAAGGCTTTTACTTGTGCTACACGGCACGTAGCACAAGTAAAACCCATAATCGTTGCTTCACAAAAAAACATTTTTTATCACAAATTTATTGTATTATTGTTTTTTATTATACTATGTATTTGATAAAGATTTGATAAAAAATAATAATCATTAGATCAGGTACGATTATAGTACATTTATTTTTCACGAAAGTACAAATTTACTAATTGGTGGTAGGATCTTCTAATGCAAGATACTATACAGGTGTCCAAAAACTATGCCACACGGAGAGAAAGTACCTTAAATATTGTAGATAGAACATTTTACTGAAAGAAGGCTTCATTTTTATTTTAACAAAGCTCTTGTGTTTAAAAAAATGAAGCACGTTTTATATTTAAGTACCTTTTGAATATCTTGTTCGCCAGCACAGTTGCAACACAAAAACAATTACAAAACGTTAAGTTATTCGTTACTCCCGACGTTATGTGCGAATTCAAGCTTCATCATCTTTAAGGAAGCAACTCCCGGACGGAACAGAGGTTCGTTAGTTTGTTTCACACTACATTTATTGTCTAGAAGCACTTGCACTGATTTCTTACTAAGTTGACTGCCAGGGAGCGTTGAACTGACGACGTACGACATGTTTTTGTGTAGACTGTAGTGATTTGTGAATGTTTTTATGTTTAAAAAAAAATACCGAGCGACAGGTACTAATCATAATGGAATAAAATATTGCCTATGTCACCAGCACTATAATAACAAAGCGATTGACATCTCATTCATCGAAATCGAATGAGTAGTTTTGGCGCTACGGTGAAACATACATAAATAAAAAAAATTAGACTGATAAAAACATAACCCTTCCTTTTTGGCTTTGCCGTAGTTAGGTAAAAAGTAAGAAGAAAATATTCGAAAATTAAAATTAGGATTTGTTTAATTGGTTAAGCCGTTAAGCTAATAAAACGAAAATCCTATGCCGCGAGTTCAGGACCTGCCCCAAGACCTTTAGACAAGGTACATTCGTTCTGTAGCAAATTCGCTAACGCCTACAAGAGGTCGATTCCAAGAATAAAAAAATGTCTATGGTCTCCACCGCATACGTCACATTCTTATAAAATAAAATCCGCCATTTTATTTCGTTTTCTACATGGTCTCACCGTTCGCTAGATTAGTGATCAATCGAATAGAAAAAAATAGCGAAGATACTGTTAATAGTGCAGCTTATCTACGCATTGACTTGCATTGACCACGTGACATATTTCAATTCCATACATTTTGTACCTACTTTTTCATTAACGACACCTCTATTCGAATGTAACTTTGTCTAGCCCCTTCTACTTTATCCAATATCGAAGTGCATAAAACATTTAAAAATTAAACACATTTTCTTTTCACTTTGTTGTGTACCAACTATCATAAAACTATATGCTTCTACGATTTTCTATGCAAACAAGTAACATTCGCCCCCTTTTCCTCAAGATTAAAAAGTAGAATTTAAAATAAGAGAAGTGCAATATTGCGAGGGTTAGAAGGAGAGCGTTGGGCCAATCAAAGCAACTGCCTCGGGCGGCTATTCAATTAGAAATACCCCGATCTGGGATTTGTATACCAAGGGAGAAGCGAGGAGCGGGATGTTACTTGGAATATTACTGGTCGGTATGGTATGCCTACATTTTAAAAATATTAATACTTTTTAAAAAAAGAATAGTAGACAAGTGTTCGAGGGACCCTTCGCCACTGGTAGACATACAGGAGGGCCAATTTAATAGATCACATTTGACGTTTGTCAGTCTTAGCTGTATAGTGAGGTGACATGCTTAAAAATAAAATTATGGGTTAAATTCTATGAAAAATACGAACTTCTATGTTAATTAAATGCAGTTATTTTGAAAAAGTACTTACTCTCTACTAAAAAGGACTTCTTAATTACAATTACAGAATCATGAGTAATAGACTAACTTCACTTTGTTTTTTTTTAAAACTAGTTTTAATTATTACTGTGTTATGTAATAATTTGAAATTTTCAAATAATCAGTGAAATTATTATACGAAATAAAAGATTTGCAGTTTAACGAACCCTATAAACAAATCTCGTTCTTATTCAAAGTTTTGTATATCTTTTCCATCAAGTCTGAGACGGGTTGTGTCTTTGTTTCGTTTTGTATCACTAAAATAACAAATAACTGATGATGACTTTTATTATGAGTGAAAGGGTCTCCGTATAGTGTCCGTTTAACTCGTCACGAAACATGATTTCAAAATAGATTAGACCAGTCTTCTCGGGAGCGGACTTGCACCTAGTTCGTCGACTTTTTATGAGTTAAAAGCCCCTTGGATCCCCGAGATCTCGGCAAAATTAAAGGATAGCTGTATTTTCGAAGAATCGCCATTCCTCTCCTAACTTGCACCACCAACTTAAAGCCAGGTCTATCAGACTAACTGTATTACGTTTGTTCGTAGATCGCTGTGCCACGTGAACGTAAATTGGCTCAACACGTAATACGTCTTTTTGTGCCTCGCGAATATTTCACCCTCTAAGTTTCAACCTCAATTCACTCCATTGTTTTATTTTTTAGGGTATTTCTTTTAATAAAGTTTCTAAATTCTTTGTAAGCTTTGCTTTACTATACATATATCATATAAACCACTGTTATATTGTGTAGAAACGAACCCTCTAATAACATGATTAAGGGTTCTCCGTACATCTAAAAATCATTATAGGATAACTTTATTTATCTGTCAGTCTGTGTCAAGTTACCGAAAATAAAAGATACGACCGTTTTATAAACTGCGAGAATTATTCCTGAATTATTTATAATATGCACCTACTTACAAATTTGTACCCTCAGTGGGCGAGTTCAACTCGCACTTGTCCGGTTTTTTCATAGAATAACAACTTAAAATACTCAGACTATTTTGTCCACAATTGTGATCTGATGTCACAACGCCGGAAACCGTTGAAGCTAACGATTATTGCACTGGGGTGAATTTAGAGGCGCATCCAAGAAGGATCGCGCATCTCAAATCTTCCTCAGTTCACCCGCGCATGTGGGCTTTTTTCTCCAAGACTTAAGTCTTGGATTTCTCAACTGGATCAATCCTACTAAAATCCATATTTCTTCACAGGGCAATTCCACGCCTTTATACCTATGTGTCGAAAAATCTCCGAATCTAGTTGACAACTCCATCATACACAAAACTCCAAAGAGACATTATAGTTTTTCCCCAAAATCCATCAACAACAAGACCTTGTCACTAATCCATCCACCCGTTATACGATATTGATAGAGCCACACATAAAAACAAATTGTGGTACAACATTCACACGTTCAGCAATACTACGACGTTTTGGAGTTACGGGGGCTCGTTCGATTTTACTGCATAAGGGGTGAAAATAAGAGCGTTCACCCCTTATTTCGCAAAACTGTTTATTTGTGTATTTCTGATAAAATGTCAAATTATTCAAAAAGATCATTTTATCAATTTCATTTATTACAAAAAGAGGCAGAATAATATTTTTGTAGTATATAGGATTTTTTTTTGAAAATAGATTAAAAATATACCTAAATGTTTATTACTTATATTTAAAACGCCAAAACAGATTTTCATTAAACAAAGCTAAGAACCATCCTGATTAAACTAGCTTTCGAATGAAATATCTATTCATCCGTTTGATCGCTTCAATGCCTCAGACAGACACACAGATAAACTATTAACACCCCGTTAGGGGGCTAAAGAAACGGTTTGTCATTTGTCTGACCAACGTTTGCACTAAATAATTCCAGTGTGGTTTTGAAGATTGGCCACCGATTGGGATCGGTTAGAAAGCCTTCAAGCATTTAACTCACAAAATCTTATGTTTTTTAACTTCAATTTTAATAAAGATGAGTAGATATTCAGATTTAAACCTACCATTGTTAATCCCTGTTAATTAATCTACCAACGCCGGTAGTGTATTATATATACGCAAATATTTACACATAGCTTTATGAATCTTTTATCAGCTTCTATTGTTGTAACATAAAAACCGTTTTAGAAGGGAATTTAAATAAAGAATAGCGTTACGTTATGTAAAAATGGATTGTGTATTGTTTTGTGCCACGGTTTGATTCAGGGTTACAATGTTGTTGGATTATAGTCGTATTATTGTAATCAAATGTGTATCATTTTCACCTAAATAATATTCATGCGTCTGTATGTAATGAAATGACAGGCTTTTTCTGAATTCCCTATTTTATTTACATATTACTTATTGCCAAAAACGAGTTGGTTTGTGCCCAGTAACCTCCGCAACCACTGGTAGAATTTTGATGAGAAATTCAAATAGTAGGTAAAATATAACGTATACAGGAAGAAGTCATCATTTTTATTTTAAAATAAGTCGAACTGCATTTATAGCCCAACCTTTATTTAAGATAGTATGTTATTTAGAAAAAAATAATCCCCATGATTGAATCTTTCCATTGGTGGCGTAATACAGAATGTTCCTTTTTTCATATTTTGCGAGCTCGATTCCCGGTCGAGACAGGCGATTGAAGAAGAAGAAGAAGAGCAGAAGAGCTTGAAATACATACATAATATAGATAAATATCACCCAGACACAGAATAAACCATCGTGCTCAGCACACAAAGTTTTATCCTGGGTGGCGATCGAAACCACGACCTCCGGCTTAGCAGTCAGGGTCACTAACCACTAGACCAACAGGTCAGTCTGTCAGTAAATAAAGTCTCCTTTTAGTAAAATGTTCTATCTACAACATTTATGCTTTCCCTCTGTGTGGGATAGTTTTGGGACATTCTGTATAATCTCTACCTCAATCAATGTGGCCGAAGTCAAGAATAAAGAATAGATTTGTTTGTCATGATTAATCATGAATATAATCTCTGACATAATTGTTTGATTTCAATATATATATATATATATATATATATATATATATATATATATATATATATATATATATATATATATATATATATAAACGAGTATTTGGTCATATTCCAGCTATATAGGTCTTCTTACCAAGTATCTGTGTCGACCGGCGCCTTATTAAACCGATGTACCACCCAGCGAGGCGTAACTCGTATTTATCTCAACAACAAGAGATAGCGCGCTGCGATATCATTTCTTAGGGAGGAGAATATTGCGGTAGATCCAACCTCGGAAATCTTGTGTAACTTACAATTTAACGTACCTACGTAGTTTTTATTCAGCTTGTATTAAACACCCGATAAAGAATTAGGTGTGTTATAAATTTTACATGTGTCTGTCTGTCTGTCTGTACATCCGTCATGATGGTATGGTAACACCATACCCCCGTGACGCAAATTGATAAACTGATTTGATGCTTTTTTTTACTAGAAATTTCGCGTAAGTATTTTATAAAGATGTTGTAAGCCGAGGTGCGCAAGAAACCCTCACAAAACGCGCGTCTGAGTCTCTAGCACTGGTACTGGTCCGAAGTGGTCCGAGATTCCGTTTTCTTGAGTGATGTCTTCTATGTGTACGTGCGTCAAGCGCATACTGTATAATGGTTACCTACTGTACTCTTGGGATTTTATAGATATACAGCGAACGCCTTTCTTCAGATTGCACAGTTAAAGTGTTTATATTTTTATAACATTCTGAATATAATATGTACTGTACACGTCCAAACTAGGGTTCATTGCCCTCAATCCTCTTAGTTATGGATAATCTGCAGCTGAAATACTGAGTAGTAAGTATCTACTGCAACTACTGCAAGACTGTTGCACTGTATGTTTATGTCAGATTAGAATACTTTATTTACCACTAGCAACCTCTTTTTCGTACTGATGCAATAAACCAATTTTGTGTATTAAAATTTTTCAAATGAAAATAAAAAAACATTAGCGTATGCACACGTTGCACAAGCAAAAGTTTCAAAAAAACTTATATTTGACTTTTATAAACAAACTGTTTAAAGCTCGACCTGCCCGAGTCAGATATTAGTTTTTTAATAGCCTCAATTATGACGTGATTTTACCTAAATCACAATGGGGAGTACTAAGAAAACCGCCTACGCTGTTTTGGCCACACAATAAGACGGAGAGAAGACCATATGACCCGACAGGTTTTGCACCGACTACCAGTAGGCCTACTCTCTTTCTTTATAACTAAATTAATGAATTTTCGTTTACCGTAATTTCATAAGTTTACAGTGACTATTCTAATTAATTTTCGGATAAGCACAAGTAGTTCGAAACCATGGTCAATATCTTGGAACGAGTGGATTAAATAGATGTCCATGGCTCTGTATATTACCACCTCATTTTCGATATCAATATCATTTTCATTGAATTGACAATACAGAACTGGAACATTACAGAAAGACTTGTTGACGATGGGCTTAACGCCAAAATCGCCACGAGTGGTAAAAGTATCAGGAGAAAAAAGGCAGAAATTAATTTCGTACTCCTCGAGGTCGTTGTCCACCCGCACTTTGTAAAGCCTCTCTGCGAGTCTTTTGAAAAACCTTTAAATTACTAATTCGTTGAATGAGCGAGTCAACTCGAAATTATATTATCAAAACTATATCACTTCTCGATCAAACATCGCTAATGTTTTGTACATTTTCGTGGAGATAATTACCCTTGTTCTTTGCATTCAGTCGCCAAGTCTAATGAAGTCGGTCGATATTAAAATAAAGATAGTAGTAACTTTGTTTGAGACTTAATTAAATTGTTCACATTTTTTGTTGTTTGAGTTTAAACGCCGCTACAGACTTTGTAATGAAATTTCACGCTACAAGATTCTTCAAGTTTGTAGAATTAACGTATTTTATCTACGGAAGTTTATTGTAAAAAGTCGCTAAATATTAACGACGCGTCGCTTGTGTGCAAAAAGGCAATAATTAACTGATAATTAGAAATTCTAATAGAAATTTAATTCAAGTGCTTTGGTGGTCATGACATTCAAAACTATATGTATGAAGTAACCCAGTTGAACGATCAAGCAATCTTTTAGGTAAGTCAATTCCATACTCGATCTTTCTCACTACGTAAGCATCAGTTTTTTACCCAATATAATTTGTTTGTCGTGATAGATTGGAATAGAATCTGTGTGTGCCAGTATCTTCCAAGCCAAAAATGGAATGGATTCATGAAAAACAAGCCTCCCCCAGGAGACCGATGCCATTACTATATTGCGTTCTTCATTCCTCTCAATAACGTACAAACAAACGTTTCTTGGAATTCTTGCAATCAAAAGGTTTTTAGGGTTTTCGTCACTTGTCGAGGCTTGACGGCTGATTGATTACCTTGAATCAGCAGAGCTCGTGATCGGAAAGTAGGGGGTTTGATGTTGTGAGTGGAAAAAATACATTTGCGACGTAAGGCACTTACGGTATTTGGCTAGGAATGAGCGTTGCGGCAAGCGACGCCATTTGTGGTGAATGATTTTATTGTATTTGTTTCTTCTGTCTATACGGTAAATTACTGAACCCAGAAGAAAATCCGCTTATTTTTAAGTAAGCACATGGCCCACAGCATATGAAATCTAGTTTTTTTTAAATTAGAACTAAAAAACAAAAGACTGTCTTAGAAGCGGTGGTAGCCTAATGGCTAAGGCATCGGTCTCGCAATCGTGAGGTCGTGGGTTCGAATCCCGGCCATTATACTACCGAGGTAAGCCCACTCCTAACACAAGCCATAGAGCTTAGCTGGAGGGGTTAACAGGATTGCTAGTAATGTGGGACGACAATCCCACATTGCTAGTTATCTTTAAAAAAAAAGAAAAAAAAAATAGTGCTATAAAATACGTGTTTGAATCTGTCGGTTAAATCAACCCTGAAAGTGGTGAAATAAGGGTTAAAAGTTAGTTCAAAAGCGCAGAATAAAGCTGAAATTGAAACAAAAAAAAAGTATAAAGAAAATATACCAAATAAGTTATTTTTTTTATCACAAGGTTCACTTAAATGTCGGCTAAATTCGTGGTCAGGTCGTTATGGATGTTAAAAAAAAAGTTAATCTGACTTTTAGTCAGAGTGGATTAGTGGAGGGATTATTTATTTTTGGACGGAAATCTTCGAAGGATTTTCCGAAAAAATATTTTTCTTTTCAGATTCCAAATACAATTTCTAAGGAAGGTTTTAATATTAGTTAAGGAATGGTGAAAGGATTAGTCTTTACTTACTACGCTTTTCTTCCTTTTTTTTTTAATAGAAAAGAGCATATAAAAAGAACGAGACATTATTTAAAACACAAAAACTAGATAGCCATAGATAACCGAAGAATTTGCCTACCCAAACATCTTATACACCCCCACAAACCAACTCTTCAATCACAATGAAGTAAAATCAAGGGAAGTTCGCCCTTTTCATATAAGTACTTGTAATAAAGAGGGTATATTTATAGCTCACTTCACCCGCGGATGTTAACCAATCGTGGAGGTCTTGTAACGCGGGATCAGTGATGCCCCATGTTTATTTTCAGTTTGCCCCATGATTGTTTGATTTGCCCCACATTTTAGATTTAATTTCTTGTAGCTTTTCAGTTTTACTCTCTTCGCCTCTGTGGCGCGATGGGAGTGTATCCCACTGCTACGCAAGAGGTCGTGGGTTTGATCCCCACCCAGGATAAAACTTTGTGTTATGAGCACGATGGTTTATTCTGTGTCTTGGTGTTATTTCTCTATAATATGTATGTATTTAGAAATATATAAGTATGTTTATCAGTTGTCTGGTTTCCATAGTACAAGCTCTGCTTAGTTTGGGATCAGATAGCGTTGTGTGAGTTGTCCCAAGACATTATTATTATTATGTAGACTGTCTGACTGAGCCAATTCAAATGTGTCCTGTGAGCGTTTTTGACACTTATGACTAATGACCGGTGTGCCGCGAGTTTAGACTGAGCGTATGAAATGACAAAATCAAAAGAAGACTTGGTTGTTCTCGGCTATCCAGCGTACTAGTACTATAGAGGACAGTGATAAATACCTCTTGAAGTCAAAATATTTGACCTCTATTTAATTTGAAAGTCTACCTATTTGTCTCATTTTGACAGATATCCAGACGTCTCGTAGAAAAAAGGTAAATAGTCGTTCAAAGGAAATCAAGGTCAACCAATATATATATATATATATATATATATATATATATATATATATATATATATATATATATATATATATATATATATATATATATAAGTTGTAGATTATAATAAAAGAAAGGAAGATACAAAAATATTAAAGAAATAATTTAAAAATGGCTTTCTGGCACAACTTACATTTTTTTTTGCCCTACTTGGGGTAAAATTTATCCAAAATTGGCAACACAGCGTAGCCTCGGGGCAAACCGTCGCGTAATATGAAGCGATCTAATTCGAAACGTTCCCTTATATAAGGGAGAATAAAGTGTCTGAATGTAATAACTTTCTTGAATTATGACTTTGCTTGAGTAAAGAAATATTAGCAATATTAAAGTTATACCTAGTATTTATCTAAAGGTGTCTATAAAATCTTAGAATGGGAAGGCAATATCTTAAATTTAGGTGTAACTCAGTCGTTTGCCTAGACAAGTTATCTTTAACTTCTAATTTAAAAAATCATTCATTATTCCTATTAAACGTCAAAGCCGCCATAACAGAAAATTTGTATGCAGTTGAGCAATGCTTTCTTTTATAAACTGTCACCTTAAGGCTGCTATCCCACTGGCATTTTACAAGCGTTGGCGTTTCTCCAACGTCTGCGCCGCGACAACGCTGCGGCGCGACGTTAAAGCAGCTACAGTACAGCTAATATCAAATGGGCGTTAACATTTAAAGATAATGGAACTTGTCTAGGTCTGGTCTCTGGTCGGATACGCAAGTCCTAGAGCACATGATTCAACGTGTGATGTCACAGTTAAAAACTTGATTTGATGAATCAGATTTTCGCGTTGTGGCTACATCACTTTTGTCTACCTATTTCTTCGACGTGAGAGATACGACGTTCTACTTGAGATAGATTGGTGTCAAAACCTCTAGCAAATCCCTTAAAATTAATATTTGATAGATCTCTGAGTGACGGCATCTTTCCCAAACACTGAAAAGAAGCACTGGTTGTTCCTATATTTAAATCTGGTGAGAAAACTAAAATAATTAATTATAGACCAATTTCTATACTCGCAACTTTTGGTAAAATATTTGAAAAGCTGGCCACAGAAAACTTGTCTTAAGCAGCACATAACAGAGTTTCAGCACGGCTTTGTAAAATCCAGATCCACAACGACCAATTTGATAAGCTTTACATCTCTCTTAACCGACGCTGTTGATAAACGTATCCCCGTGGACGCTATATACACAGATTTTAGTAAGGCATTCGACAAAGTGGATCACTCAATTCTCATACAAAAGCTAAACAGCCTTGGAGTGAGTGGATCCATGATAAAATGGTTCGAATCTTACCTAAGTGAGAGAACATCTAAAGTAGTAGTTAACGGATACTCGTCGCATGAATATTTTATATCTTCGGGGGTACCACAGGGGTCACACATGGTTAGGCCCTATTCTTTTCAATGTTTTCATTAATAACATCTCCTTATGCTTCAAAAATTCCAGCTTCTATCTTTATGCAGACGATCTCAAAATTATGAAACCTATTCAGAGCAAATCAGATGCCGAAAAGTTTATTTATTTATTTATTTGCTTAAAATGTAGGTTACATGAAGATGTTCAAATAATCGTAAAACAGTCCCGAATACATTTTATCATCTTGTGACATGCAAATTTCATACAATAATTTATTTTTATGAACTAAAAATTTAATAAAGTTAACAATGATATTCCATTACAAAAACAAATAATTAATAAAATAAAATTATATTCTATTACAAAAAACAATAATTACCTAATAAAATAAAATTAAGAATGTCCGAAATATTACTGAAATTATGTCAATTAAATAATGATCGTAATTAAATAATAATATCTAAATGTCAAATGATAAACTAATTATTTCAATTTTACACTAATTATTTAAATAGTTCTGAAACTGAATAGAAACATTTATCCATAAGCCATAATTTCAGTTTCTGGACGAACAATTGTTTTGGATATTTTTTTATGTCCTCAGGAATATTATTATAAATGCGACCACACATAGCAATACAGCTTCTACTATATAGACATGTTCTAGGGATCTTATTTAAAACAATCCTGTCTGGATCTCTAGTATTTCTGGGAAAGATATCTTTTGCCTTCTTAAATTGTTCCGGGTTATATTTAACAAATTTTGCCGCTTCCAAAATGTATATACAGGGAAAAGTTAGAATTTTAAAATTTTTAAACCATGGCTTGCAGGATTCCCATGGCGGTATACCTGCAGCTGCCCTAATACATTTTTTTTGGGCCAGAAAAACTCTTACTGAATCAGTCGAATTTCCCCACAGTACCACCCCATAACTAAGAACAGATGCTACATACCCGTAATACGCTGCGAGAATGGACTGTTGAGTGGAAGTCTTCCGCAGCTTGTATAAAACATAGACGAATTTATTGATTTTCGTACAAACTTTATCTACATGAGTCTTCCAATTCAAATATCTGTCTAAATTTAATCCCAAAAATGTCGTATTGTTGACTTCACTTATTACGATTCCGTTGTAATAAATATTTAAACTTTTATTACATTTATTGTAAGTGCTAAATTGTATATAATTAGTTTTTTTTAAGTTTACCTGAAGATTATTATCACTAAGCCATTTTATTATAGAATTAATAGAATTGTTAATATTATTATTGTAGTATTGAATGTCAGAATTATTTTTACATGTCATGATCAAGGATAAATCGTCAGCAAATAGAATACAAGGATATTTTGTAACATCCGGCAAGTCGTTGATGTATAATAAAAATAGGAGTGGACCCAAAACGCTCCCCTGGGGAACTCCATACCTATTAACTAAATATTTTGACCGATAGGCCTTTAATTCTTTATTATTATTAATATTTTTAACTTCTGCTGACTGTTTTCTATCTTTTAAGTATGTTTTTAGCCAATCTAGTGCAGGGCCTCGGATGCCATACTTCTCCAGTTTGTTCAATAGTAATTCGTGAGAAACAAAATCAAACGCCTTACTCATGTCAAAGAACACAACAGTGACCAAGTTTCTGTCGTCAAGATTTCTGACAATGTTATTTATAAGATCAACACACGCCATTGTAGTTGACTTTCCTTTTTGAAACCCGTATTGCTGCGCTTTCAATATGTTGTGTCTCTGAACATAGCCAATCAATCGATTATACATTGCCGACTCAAAAACTTTTGACAAGACGGGTACCAGAGTAATAGGCCTGTAGTTCTCTAAATTTGATTTATCGCCTTTTTTATACAGGGGTTTAATCAGAGACAGTTTAAGTGGACTTGGAAAGCACCCCTCAGTAAACGATAAATTAATGAGATGTGTTATTATAGGCGTAATTTCAATTGAACATGATTTTAAAACCTTGGTAGCTATTTCATCATATCCCTCAGCATTTGTGTTATTTAATGACATTATAATTTTGTGGGTTTCATTGTAACTAAAAGGCTGTAAGAAGATACTGTTGCAAATATTTGTTTTCAAGGTATTGTAAAGATTTGATTTACATGTGTTGGTAGAGTTAATAAAGTATTCGTTAAACACTTCTGCCACTACACCTGAATCCTTAAGAATGATGTTGTCTTTTTTAATATCTAGAATAAAATCGAATTGTTTCATACAGCCGGATTCATGTTTTATTAATTGCCATGAAGTTTTACAAACATTTTTTGAGCCAGATATAGTCTTATGGTTTTGATTTTTAATGGATTGGTCAATAGTAATAATATAAGTTACAAGAAGACCTTAACTCACTATCCCGTTGGTGTATAGACAACAGAATGACACTAAACATCGATAAGTGTTACTACATACAATTTACCCGCAATAAAATTAGACAAGATAATCAGTATAGTATAGATGGAGTTTTACTAAATCGCACAGATAAAACAAGAGATCTAGGCATCACAATAGACACTAACATAAAATTTAATACTCATGTCTTAGAAACAGTCGCGAGAGGGTTTAAATTACTGGGGTTTGTATTACGAAATTGTAAAGATTTCAAAAACCCGAGTACTAAAGTTAGATTATTTAATACATTAGTCATACCAACATTAGAATATAATACAGTCGTTTGGAAACCGCACTATGATGTATACAACAAACGCCTTGAAAGTGTACAGAAACGGTTTATTCACCACCTTTCCTACTATGACAACTCGTCGAGGCAACTTAGCAGCTATGCGCAAAAGTTAAAACATTACCATATGTGTACACTTAGTAGCCGTAGAAAGTACCTTGATGCAGTCTTTCTTTACAAAATATATAATGGACTCACAGATTGTAATCAGCTTCTAAGCAGCCTAAACATAAATACGCCATCTCACTTGCCCAGAAAGAATTCTTACAATTTATTTTCTATTCCTCCTGCTAAATCAAACCTCGGACATTTTGCTGTTATGCCTAGAATTTGTAGGCAATATAATATGCTCTCAATGACCAAAGGTATTGATCTCAATGTTTCGATTTTAAAATTCTATAGATCTTTAAAAGATGTTATCTATGTATAATTAGTTGATTTTGTTGTAAGTTTATCTAAATAGTTTTATTTATTCATTAATCTAGGTTAAGTTGATTTAATTGTTTACTCATAATATTCATTTTTTTTTAGTTTATTTTATTTTGTAGTTTACGTACTGTAAACGTTGGATTATTGTTTGAACGCTGTGGTCTCTTTTAATTAAAGGAGTACACGTAACGATTTTTTGTGTAAGCTGATTATATGTTAAAGTGGTGTATATTCTTTGTAAGAGCTCCATAATAATAATAAATAAATAAATCATCATCATCATCATCAGCCTATCGCAGTCCACTGCTGGACATAGGCCTCTCCAATTGCACGCCACTTTGTTCTATCTTCGGCTTCTCGCATCCAGCTCCTGCCAGCCGTTTTGCGTAAATCATCACTCCACCTGGCCTGAGGGCGTCCTACACTACGTTTGCCGTGTCGTGGTCTCCACTCAAGAACTCGTTTTTCCCAACGGTTGTCGGTTCTTCGGCAAATATGGCCAGCCCACTGCCACTTCAGCTTGCTAATCCGGTGGCCTATGTCGATAACGTTGGTTCTCTGCCGGATCACCTCATTTCTGATTTTGTCCCTAAGAGAAACTCCGAGCATAGCCCTTTCCATAGCCCGCTGAGCGACTTTGAACTTGTGGACTAGCCGTACCGTCAGTGTCCACGTTTCGGCTCCGTATATCATGACGGGTAGGACGCACTGATTGAAGACTTTAGTCTTTAGACATTGTGGGATCGACGATGAGAAGACTTGACGTAGCTTACCAAACGCTGCCCAACCCAACCGAATTCTCCTGTTCACCTCGTCCTCGAAGTTGTTTCTACCTAACTGCAATGACTGCCCGAGGTACACATATTTTTGAACAACTTCGAGAACGGCGCCGTGCACCGCTATCGGTTCCGGTAGTACATGTTTATTGAACATGACCTTGGTTTTATCCAAGTTCATCCGTAGGCCGATGCGTACAGAGGAGTCAGCCAGGTCATTCAGCATCAGTTGCAGGTCCTGCAGCGTTTCCGCCATAATGACAATGTCATCTGCAAATCGCAAGTGAGAGATGTATTCACCACTGATGTTGATGCCCCGCCCTTTCCAGTGCAGCGTCTTGAATAAATAAATAAATGCCAGATATTTTGACTTAGACTTAGTACGTACTCCAGTAGTCCTCTTACACAGCCCTCTCCTTTTACATCTGATCACCCCCCTACAAGTATTCGACTGACTAAATCAGCGTCCTGTTTACATAGACGTGCACAAGCACAGATATGCAACTCGGCCGACAATTTACTTTTTATTTTTAAGACTACTCCCGCACTAGAATACAAGCCCTATATCGCGGGAGACTTTGCAAACATACAAGTCACGGACACAAAGTACATCCAAACTCGGGACAACAATTTGTGGGTCACACAGTGGTGTCCCGTGTGGGAATCGAACCCATAACCTCTTACGTAGCAGTGGAACACACTTCCACCAAGGGCACCAAAGGCAGTCAAGCCGAATGTCGCATGTCTATATGCAGACTTTTTATTGACCTGTAGACCCTCCCACATAGCTACTAAATCATTGTGCTAAAATATCGTATGTGTTATTTTCCACCTTCCAGCAAAAAAAGGGTTCGTTCCAGTCCACATCATTTGATAAATCGAGCCAATTAAAGGTTTGAACAATAAAGTCAAAAACAAAATTAATGGACGATGTTATTGAGAATTGATTATTCGCTTCGAAATTTATGTGGAGACTTCATAGTTTATTAACGTAGTTTTGAGTTTAACTAGTGAACTAATAATGTAATAGATGTAGGATCTATGATTTACACAGAGAGAATGATTAACTATTATGTGTTTGTGTGAGAGTTTCTCTGAAGCCCTTAACGTCCACAGCCACTCGGTATGTTAAGTCTCTGTCGGAACGCCCACACCTTTGGGCATCTCATTCTCCAAATGTCTACGTTCTCGATTGTTTACTTCGATGGATTTTTACTCCCTTTAATATATATTAGGTACTTCGAATGTCTACTTCCTCAAATGTCTGATTTCTTGAATTACCTATATGATGTCAAATAAAACTAAGATCCACCTGATGGTTACTATTAGTTTCGTATCCTATTGAGACGAATATTAACAACAAGGCTGTTATTTTTTCACAAATCAATATTTTAATTAAATTATTTAAATAAAATCAAATTATTCTATAATCAATTTTTATAAAAGATACTGGTACAGACCTCAGAACAATAATTTTGATTCATAAGCTGTCAGTACAATCATTCCCATTAAGTATCTTATACCTTTAAACGAGTAATTCTTGTATATATATATAATCTGAATCTCGGCAACGGCTCCAGCGATTTTCATGAAATGTAGTATGCAGGGGTTTTCGGGGGAGATAAATCGATCTAGCTAGGTTACATTTTTAGAAAACGTCGTTAAAATAAAACCCGAGAAAAGCTCGGTCATCCAGGTACTAATTTATTATTTTAAATGTCCAAAAAAAAGAGTAACACAACCAAATCGACATTCATAACAAGTTATAGTTGAATATTTACTTGACCAAAACTAGCCAAATCAAAAACTCAAGAATCACAAGCTTTTTTCTGAATAACTTTACGTACGTACCATTTACTTTTCTTAAAGATTTCTACCTAAAGTATTCCGTAAAATTATTTCTTATCTCTGTAGCTATTTAAAATGAAGACCCTAAAAGGTCCGGTCCTTTATAACATAAATGTTTAGCCTATTTGTGGTCCCTTAAATGTACCCAAGTTATATTGCCCAGGGCCATTACATGGCTGGAGACATGTGGTGTGATGTTCAGGGCCTAAGTATTAGTCTAATTTTAGTTTAATAGCCGATTACTTATTATTACGGATACTGGCATTGTTAAGTTTATATGTTTCACCCGCGTAGTTCCCGTTGCCGTGGGAATACAGGGATAAAAAATAGCCCATATCACCCGGGGTTAGTGTAGCTTCACAACGATGAAAGAATTTTTCAAATCCGTCCAGTAGTTTCGGAGCCTATTCAATACAAACAAACAATCAAATCTTTCCTCTTTATAATATTAGTATAGAAGTATAGACTAGTTGCCCGTGTTCTTTGCTTTCGTCGGGATATATTTTATAGGCCGCACTAAAGAGCTGTTTATCACTGATTAAAATTTGAATCGAAATTCGATAATTTTGTTTCATGAACTCTGAATAGCTCGTGATTTTAATTATTTTCATCACGGCTTACCAACGATGAAGAAATACAGTTATAAAATCTTGGGACTCCCCTTTTAACATATAAGTCCCCTACTTAGCTGACCCACTCAACTTCGTTTGTGTTAATTTCTACCGTTTTAGCATCATATTTCATGAATGCTCCGCTGCTATTGATCGTAGCGTGATGTTATATAACCTTAAGAAATAGCCTTCCTCGACAAATGGGCAACTAACTATTTTTTTTTTTCAGTTCGAACCAGTAGTTTCTGAGATTATCGCGTTCAACTAAACAAACAAACTCTTTAGCTTTATAATATTAGTACAGATATAGATAATATTTTATAAATAACCCTTCCTTGCAGTCGGGTAAAAATATGTCTCGTCTGGTTATAAGATGGGTGAAAGTCGATGTTCCACGTCTCTTAGGCCAGTACTTTTAATTATCCAATCGTTTTGAAATTATGTGCAAAGACAACACATTAATTTGCCACAAACAAGCTAAGCTGATATTATATACTGGCGATAAATTGTAAATATCTTAAATGGCTACTAATAAGATCGCGATTGATTTTAAAAGCTTTGTTTGAAGAATTCCATACATATGTATGGAATAAGAGATTCGATTGGGTTATGTACCTACAATATTACATTTCGGTAACAAGGGTTTAGACCCTTGTTACCAAAATGTAAAAACTACGTAATATATTTCCTCATCCAAAATCCGGGTTCTATAGTAAGTCATAGAACCCGGATTTTGGATGTTTTGGTAGGTTTGCCAACTTATTTATGTTTAGTGGCGAGGTATGAACACGTAAGTCAAAATAGATAACTACATCGAAAAATTTAAATCGAAAGAAAGATAATTTAATTATGAAAATAATCGTATAGGCTGGCCTGCAAGAATACGTTCATGGAATATTAACCGAACAAATTTAGTTTCATCTGATAGTTTTTAACATGGAGTTGGAATCTCTTATGTTATTAAAAGTGGGTTATTAAAAGAGAAATGTGCATTTTTGAATATTTTGGATTGGTTAGGGATTTTTTTTTTATTACTATAAAAGTACTATCATTTAAGTGCTTAAATACAATGTTCATTTATTGCGCTATCGTACACAAACTAGACAGGACAATTAAAAAGTTTATCTCTCAAAAAAAAATGCACGCACACTCGCGCAAGCGAATTGCGCTCTCCCTCCGTCTTACGAATTTTCGATCAGGGTCACGTGATCCTGACGCGAGTTTAAGATTTTTTACCCATACCAAAAGTGCACAATGTCGCTAAAGAAGTTTTCACTTCAATGAAAACTTTTCGATAGGCAAACTATCATAGCCATGTTTATAAATCAATAAAATATGATACAACATTTGTCTCATCTGGTTATCAGATGGGTGAAGATCGATGTTCAGCATCTCTTAGGCCATGGTTAAAACGGCGTAAATATGATCGCAGGTTCAAATCCCCCCCGAGTCAATTTCCTATATAAATTTAATATGTCTAGATGAAAGTTTAGTGCTGTGGCTCCTGAACTATACCCCCACACATCGGCAAAGAGTGAGTCGCTCGCAACAGAGGGTGCAAATGAATATCAACACCGACAGTAAGGGGGGGAGCTGTACCACCTTCATTACTCACAACGAATAACTGTGGTGCTTTAAAGCCAGAGTGTAGTGCTTCTAGATACCCGGCTATTTTTGTTGAATGATCGATTTTATGAGTTTCCTAAGTGATATTTATGGGCCGTACTGCTTCTTTCATAAATGTTCTAAAAGGAAGTATAAAGTTTAAGTTTAAACGCTTTTCGGTCGGTAATAAATATTTATTTTGTTTATTTTGTTCATATTTCTTATTGTTTTTGTTGTAAGCGTTAAGCATGTAGAACGCCTATCACATAATAGTTAAATACTAGCTGCATGCACACGGATCAGAGCTTTGATAGGTTAGTGGTCCGAGTTAAGGTGTACTTTGTGTTCGTTAAATGTTTATAAAGTCTCCTTAAACCCAGAGTTTGTAATTCAGTGCAAAGTTGTCAGCCATTTAAATGATAAGAGCAGCTATTTGCCTCATGTCTAATATGTACACTAAAAAGTACTACATTTTTCTTTATCAGTAATTGTAACTAGTACTGCAGCAATTACTCTTATTCAAAAGTTTTAATTCTCGTAGTTAATTGTCCTGCTAACTTGTTCAAGCCAGTTATCGGCAACTACTGACAGACTATTGGCAATTAGTTCACCGGCAGTTACTTCAACTGTTCTGTAAGCTACTAGATTATAATTTACCACAGTGTCATAATATTGCTCTTAGCCCTTGTTGTAAGTAGATGCTCCTACTATGTTGTACCCACTAAGGCTGATTTTATTTTATCTCATGTTTCAACTTTCTAATAATTTCCTTTGACATGTATCTATATCATATCTAATAATTTCCTTTAACGTGTATAGTATACTAGTAGCAGCACCTTACCCCCATATCATGTTTATAAACATTCAAGCATTGTAAAATTGGCAATAGGAAAAGAGTGATCGCAAGTTCTTATTGCCAGGTTTTCTTCTCCGGCTTTACCTATTGTTTGCGAACTTGGCATTACATGTACAAGAATTCCGACGTATCACAAGTGTTGTTTTGCATCCTAAGTGAATAAAGAATTTTGAATTCAATTGATTTTGATCACTGCCTCGTTGGCACGGTGGGAGTGTGTCCGACTGCTACGCAAGAGGTTGTGGGTTCGATTCCCACACGGAACACCACTTTGTGTGATCCACAAATTGTTGTTCCGAGTCTGGGTGTACTTTGTGTCCGTGACTTGTATGTTTGTAAAGTACCCCGCGAGAGAGGGCTTGTACCCTAGAAATATGAGAATAGCCAACTACGCAAAAATATAATAGTGCACAAATGTGTGCAGACACAAATACAATCTGTATTCCTTCACTCTCATAGTCCGATTGAATAGAATCCCGACACCATTGGCAAGAGATTAGGCGCAAGACTTGGAGAACACTATAAGCCGTCTAATCGTATTCTCTAAGGCATATATATGATCTCGTGGTTCGTACCCTTAAACATCCGGTGACGCCTAATGTAGAACAAATGTGGCTAAAACTCACTATTAACAACATACACTTAGCTATAGGCACAGCATACAGACCGCCATGGTTGGACGCAAATATCTTTTTGGATGCTATCACAGACACTCTGACTTCCTTCACAGGGATTGACAAAACTATACTTCTGGGTGATTTCAATATCGATTGTTTAAGCACCACAAACAGGAATACTGCTTTACTTAATAACTTTTTGCACTACTGTAGCCTTAACCAGGTTGTACATCAGCCTACTCATTTTTTAGCCCAGAGTGAGACACAAATAGATGTTGTTTGCACTGATGCCTGGATTAATGACCTCTCTGTTCTGCACAAGCCTGACCTAGGAAATCATGCCATTATATCTGTGCAGTTTAAATTTAAAATAAGTAAACCTGATCCACAGTGGATCTGTTTCAGACCGTTTAAGGACATAATTTCGGATCTATTTCATAAAGACCTTTGCAGCCTGGACTGGGCTTACATACTGGGCGGGGAGAATGTAAATGGCATGGTGGCTATGTTGAATACATTTATAAACACTCTTTTCAATTTACATGCACCTATCACTAAAATCCTAATTAAAGAAAAGCCCTACCCATGGATCACAGATACTATCAAAGAAATGGTTAAATTACGTGACAGTTATCACTCACGTTTCAAATTAACAAGATCTGAATCACATGAAAAAACTTACAAAGATCTGAAATATATTGTAACAACAGCAATTGATAACGAAAAAAGAGCATATTTTGACACACACATAAACAGACATATTCAAAACCCTAAAAAACTATGGAACAACTTAAAATCAACCATTGCAATTGGTAAACAAAAAAAACATACATTACCAAACATATTTAATAACCCGGAAGAACTAAATAAACATTTCCTGAATGTACCGGGCCTTGACACTGTAAATCTCTCTGACTTGATTTATTTCGAGTCCAACAGGTTCCACAATAACACCTTCACTCTGGAGCCTGAGGATGTAGTTCGTTCGCATATCTACAGTCTCAAATCAAATGCTCTTGGTATAGATGGTATTTTCACAGATGATATTGATGACCCTTCCTCAAAGTCTCCCGTCTGTCACTGCAATTATAAATAAATCAATTATTACATCAACCTTCCCAGATATATGGAAAGTCGCAATTGTTAAGCCTATACCCAAAATCCCTAACCCTACAGTTGCCAAAGACCTTAGACCAATTAACTTACTCCCTTGTCTGTCCAAGGTCTTGGAGAGGGTGGTGTGTACCCAGTTGAGGAAATACTTGGAGAGGTATAACATCTTACCTGTAAGACAGTCTGGTTTCCGTCGGGGACATAGCACTGCGACGGCTCTCCATGATGTTGTTGACAATATTCTGGAGGCTAGGGACCAGGGTATGGGTACTGTGCTGGTTTTGCTTGATTTTTCTCGTGCATTTGAGACTATTAATGTTTCTCTTCTTCTTGCTAAGCTCTCTTACTACGGGTGTAACTCTACAACAGTGAAGTGGTTCCATAGCTATCTGACTGACAGATCTCAATTCGTCCAAATGGATAATGATGCAGACGGCAATACAACCAGGTCGTCCTGTTGTCGGGTAAACCGTGGTGTTCCTCAGGGATCTATCCTCGGCCCCCTCTTATTTATACTTTACAGTGCCGATGCTACTAACCATATACTAAACAACCAATTTCACATGTATGCAGATGACCTCCAAATATATTTATCGTGTTATCCAGAAGACTGTCATGAGGCAATAAACAAAATCAACCTTGACTTGACAGAGTATCTGCTTGGGCAAAAAGTAATTCCTTAGTCCTTAACCCTGATAAATCCAAATTTTTGATATTGGGCTCAAAGGATTGCATCAAAAAGATAAAAGCCTCACACCCTGTGGTAATGGTTGATGGTTGTCCAATAGAGCAAGTATCTGAGGCTCGTAATCTGGGTTTGATAATGGATGGTGAGCTTCACTTTGAGACGCATGTGCTTGAAGCTGTTCGAAACTGTTTTTACCGTCTCAAACTGTTGTATCGGATTCGTCAGCATCTCAGTATCGATTTGCGAATTACCCTTTGTGAAACTCTAATTTTATCTAAATTAAATTACGTTGACACAGTGTATGGTGCATGTATCTTGAAAAGAACACAAAATGTGATACAGAGAGTACAGAACGCATGTGCTCGGTTTTGTTTTAATGTGCCGCCTCGTTCACATGTCACTCCATTCCTTAATTGCGGGAATCTCATGAAGATGGCTGCTCGCAGGCATCTTCATTTAGCTTCCCTGCTCTTTGGCGTTATTTTAAACGGTAAACCTGATTATTTGTATAGTAGGTTGACTTGGTCAAGGGATCTTAACCAATACACGACAAGGGCGTCATCGCATCTGCTAATCACCTCAAGGCATAGAACGACCGCTTTCAGGGGGAGTTTTAGGTATACCGCTACGAAATGCTGGAACGACCTTGACCCTCCACTGAAAAATCTGAAAACACGATATTCCTTTCAAACAAAACTGAAACAAATTTTATTAAATAAACAAAAACTAGGAATTATAAATTA
Organism: Herminia tarsipennalis; assembly: GCA_945859575.2. Classification (NCBI taxonomy): domain Eukaryota; kingdom Metazoa; phylum Arthropoda; class Insecta; order Lepidoptera; family Erebidae; genus Herminia; species Herminia tarsipennalis. Next base: position 1,524,213 of record OX243843.2, on the reverse strand, counting down.
GATGTCTGAGTTAGGTACTTACCGGTGGTAGCTTTGAAACGTTTTAGTTGTACTCATCATATCGTAGTTTTTAATTGTAATAATGTACATTTATATTTATATCCTTAGTCACATATACAGTACATGGTGATAATATTTATTAAGTTTCCCCGTAATAGTGTTTAATATTGTTTATTTTAAACTTTTCCAACTTTCCAAGACTTTTCCTCTAGTCGAACAGTCAAAACTCAAACCAATCAACTGAAAGCGTACCTAGCGACGCTGCTGATTGGTTGATCGCTTTTACAGAGGGAGGTTGAATGAACGTTCGGAAACTGGTTCGGAAATTTATATTTTGTGTGTTTTTTTTCGGTTGTTTTATTTTAATTACTTTAATTTTTCTGTATGTTTTATTTTAGAAACAATTATTTATTTATTTATTTATTATAATCATTTATGGTATAATATTTTTATGTATCTATAGTTTGGTAGCCGGGACCTACGAGAATACCAGCGTTGCGGTCACAGACCGCAACATTAGCTGACGTAGGTACCTATTTGCTCTCGTACATACTTATTGTTAATTAGATGTAATGTTTTTATTATTATTCACATTTGTGTATTCTGTATTATTTTATAAGTATGTATGGAAGGTCAAATAAATGTTTTTTCTTTCTTTCTTTCTTTCTATATAGGTGCGACATTTTCCAAAAACGGTCACTCATTTATCAGTATAACAGTATTATTTGTATTGTAAATTAAAAATAATAATTTTAAGCACTTTTCCCGCCTGTGGTGCAGGTTTTTACCTAATACAGGCACCCATGTATATAAGCAGTCTTCTTGTATATATTTTTTTAATTAATTGTAAACCATGTACTTATTATTATATGAATAAATGATTATGAGCAGTAGAGTGCTTTTCCATCAGAGCTCTGCTTTGCTACGTTGCTGTGGATGCATTTGATATGCACCAATCATATTCATTGGTCCATATAGCTCAGCCCTGTTCGGAACGAGCTAAACTAAGCTATGTTTTTAGGTGGATGGATGCATGCTCCGGATGGTCGCGAGTGGTGTAGCCATGTGCAGAGCAGAGTATCTTCTGATTTTACTCGCCCCGCTGCATAGCTTAGCATCAGTGGAAACGGCCACATAGTTTCGTAGCTTAGCTTTCACATCCTCGCAGCATAGCACATCTCTGCTGGAAAAGCAAAACCTCTCTGCTCGGTCACCATGTAGTTATAAACAACTGTATGAATGGTGCAGTGGTTGAAACTAACGGCCGTGAAACAGCATGCGGTTTACTGTGTGTGGTTCGATCTTCGTGCTTCACACAATTTTGTGTAAGCCAGAAAGTTTTTTTGCGATTCTGTGTGTATTTTATGTTCGTCGTTTATATATTTTGTATAGTCGCGAAATATGGATTATTCCCTGGTGCGGGCGTGGTCTTTGAAAAAAGAAAAATAAAGTATAAAGTGGGGAGTTAGGAAGGTACGAAACAAAGCGTATCGAATTTTGACAATCATTTCATGTCGTCTAACTTGTGCAATAGCACCTTTATCTTTACTAATAATATTACAAAGCTGAAAAAATATGCCACTGTTGGATAGCCCATTTATCGAGGAAGACTATAGGCTATATAACATCACGCTATGAGTAATAGGAGCGATGCAGCAATTGAAAATGTTGCAGAAACGGGGAAAAATTTCTGTGACGAAGTTGCGCGGGTCAGCTAGTAACTCAATATACGAATTCATGAACGACACACAATTAATAAATATAAAATAAAATATTACAAGCTAAATATCGTCCTCTCTCCTACTTTGCTGTGCCCAACAGGGTTCATGATGATTCTTCATTTATGTCCTACCACCTAGAACAACATTGTTAAATGCAATAAAGTATTGACTATAAATACATACAGTTAAGTGGACCCGTGACCACGATCACGAAGCAATTCGGTCGAAACGTCGGGTAAATAAAAGGTTCGTACCCGTTGTGGTATGATTGAATAACAAACATCCATCCATTCATACATCCAAACTTTCGCATTTATAACATTATACACCCGGACCCAGAAAAACCATTGTGATCCTCCTACAAAGTTTTATTTTAGATGGAGATCGAACTCACGATCTCTGGCCTAGCAGTCAAGGTGACTAACCACTTGATTAACAAGTCAATCAGATATTCACATTTTTTAAATGTTAACTAGCAATGTTGGATTGAGGTCCTATATTACAAGCAATCCTATTAACCCCTCCAGCTAAACTAAATGGCTTGTTTTAGGAGTGGATTTACATCGGTAGTATAATGAGTAGGATTCCAACCTGCGTCCTCTCGATTGCGAGATCGATGCCGATAAAACATATAAATTAATGGACACAAAGTACACCCAGACTCGGAAGAAATATTTGTAAATCTCGCAAAGATTTAGCCCATAAGCGAATTGATGCCTCTATGAATCCATTTACATCACATTGATTTATGGGACACCCTAGGTAATAAAAATAGTAAGGGAATAGTGCACCCTGCAAAATTTGTTGAATATCTATTGATGTTGTTTTTCATCTTGCTCTATATTAATGTGGGCCAAATTTTATTCAGTATTCTATACCCTAAAGTTTCAATCCCTCCCACTTTATAATATTCCCTAGTTACAAAGTAATTTATTGGTTGAAAAAATCTAATAATACTAAAGGAAACCATTCTCAAGATGATACGGAAATCAAAAGCGAAACTTTTTGGCGGGCAGGCTCCAGTTCTATGACGTAATAATTCGCTCGCAGCGTCGCAATGCTACGGTCGAGCTACGGCGTACCAGTGGCTACGAGCTCGCCGGTCGCGGTGGCAGAACGCTACGAACCGCTACGTGTTCGTAGAGGTTCGACTTAACGCCGCTCATGTGAATGGAAATTGTTTTTGTTTATGTATACTTTTGTGACTATTTATTTTTTATAAATACTTATTTATGGAACCAGGATTTAAAAATGTAACATTTAATCGTCTTCTATTTTCAAAAAACTGAGTATTTTCATTTAATGAATACATTTTTAATGCGAATTTTAATAATGTGAAATAAGGCAGTGTTCTATATTGAAATATCTGTGTTTTTATTAGAGTTTTTTTTATGAATTAAAAAATGTGATGTAGTGCATTCTCAACTATCAGTGCAAATTTGAAATTCAGATGGAATAAAATGGTGTTAGGTATTTCCAAATATTTGCGTATTTTCAATCGAGTTATAAAGCTGTTTTTAATAAAACTATACTTAGTTTAATTAAAAATAACGACTTTAAAAATAAACAACAATTACTATCGTGACATAGTGTAATGTAGTCAACTTTGTTTAAAATAAATGGCATAAAAAATACAATTTGTCAAAATTTAGTACAGTTATACAGTTTCGAAACTCAAAGGGCAAGAGTTATATGGAGTTAAGTGAGGGTGTTGGTGTCAATAATGTGATGTGCTATGGGTGAGGGCCCAGTGCCGGGGGTGTTCTTCACTGGGGGCGACAACGGCAACGGGTACCGGCTGTCGGCCCAGGGCATCAGGACGCTGCAGAGCTTCCTCAGGGAACATGGCGCTGACTGCGTCAGACAGTTCATGCAGGTAATGTCTCGTATACAGGAACAAATATGACTTGACCGTCAGCATTGTGTTTTTATTAATTTTTCGTTGATTTTTGAGGTTTTGTACCCAAAGGGTAAAACGGGACCCTATTACTAAGACTTCGCTATCTGTCTGTCCGCCTGTCACCAGGCTGTATCTCATGAACCGTGAGAGTTAGCTTTTATAGATAATGGACGGAACCCTTCGTGCGCGAGTCCGACTCGCACTTGACCGGTTTTTTGTTAAGTTAACCCTATTTTTATTTTTTTTAAATAAATACATTATAGTAATACTTAAAAAGTAACTGTTACTAGGTTGACGTCTGATGACGTGAAATTTTTAAATCCATTATTAGTATTCAAGTGAATTCCATTATTATAATTACGTAAATTATTAAAGTGTATCTCATGCCTAGCCTGTTGGTCTAGAGGTTAATGACCATGATTGCTAAGCCAGAGGTCGTGGTTCGAAAGTTTTATCCTGGATAAGACTTTGTGTGATGAGCACGATGGTTTATTCTGTGTCTGGATGATATTTATCTATAATATGTATGTATTTAAAAATATATATGTATGTTTATCGGTTATCTGGTTGCCATAGTACAGGTTCTGCCTAGTTTGAGATCAGATGACAAATATATTGTAAAAATTGGAATAAAAAAAAAGTGATCATGAGTTTATATTGCCAATTTCTGACGGCTTTACTCTTGCGAACTTGGCATTAAATGTAGAATCATTCTATTCCAAATTTTGTCTGACGTTCCTAAACGTTTCATTTTGTAACCTAAAAGAATAATGTACTTTGACTTTGATGGCGTTGTGTGAGTTGTCCCAACATATTATTATAAATAGACCATTCTTTTCTTTCTTTTGCAAAACATTTAAACTTATTTGTTAATTAGCAGTTATTTGACCAATATTTAAGCACATATCGTTTTTACATTTTAAGTGGAGCTCCTACTATGTTGTACCCATTGAGGTTGATACATTCAATCTCATGTACTCTTCTTTTATTATTTTATCTCTTGTTTTTGCATAATGGTGTATAAAATAATGGTGGCAGCACCTTACCTGCGTTTTCAGTTTATAAATAAAGAAACATTGTAATAATTATGACCGGCTGCAAGTTTTTATCGCCTGTTCATTTCTTCGGCTTTACCTATTGTTTGCGAACAGGCATTACAAGTACCTATATGTAGAATCGACTTTTCACAAGTGTAGTATTTAGTTTCCTAAGTGAATATATATTATTTATTATTATTAGATATATCTAGTTTATTTATCTTACGATTCACATAAAATTCAAATGACCACCCTACTACAGCACCTAATAACGTACATAACTGTTTATTATCGCTTACAGAATCGAAGTAGTTGCACAACAAGAAGGCAAATAAGCGCAAGATAAAATAAAAGCGTTTAAGCGGTATGTGCCCGCGCATACTAATGACACGGCTTAAGGTCAGCCCCTGTTATTACAATGCCTAATTGTTTTAGTTCTCTTTTGTTTTGATAATGAGAATTTCTAATTAAGTGAGATGTTTAGGAGAATTGTTTTTATTTGAAGTTCGTTCTTTGTGTACGAGATAGAAAATATTGAATGATCCATACTAATATTATGAAGAGAATTACGTTAACTGGAGCCGGAGGTTGCAGAGAAAGTCTATACATCTTAAATAAATTTAATTATAAATTACATTAAACTAAAATCTAAAACTAGTGATAAATGGTCGATGTATGTACCAAGAATGAATCGTTCTTTATTAAAATCTAAAACTACAACTATGGAAAGACGGTTGCGAAATCGAAGTGGCGAGATGTGGAAATCACGTAGCGCTGACTCGACGCCTCGTGCCGGTCCGCAACTGCACTGCTTCGATAAATGGTGTCAACGGTCCGCCTCTTACACCAAAGCGTAGATAAATGGTGTCGACGGTCCGTCTATAACACCGACGCGTAACACCTCCCCCCGAAGAACAGCAACTATTTGTCAAGCGGAGTGGCAAATATTGCTGCCAGACCACTGGTGTTCATCTTACTTCTTCTGGTCGGATGTTCCGTCTGGGTTCAATAAGTGTATAGTTGGCCCCTCTGCAGTATCGATGTCTGGATACGCCTCTGGCTTCAGCTTCCGAAGATCCGGATATTCGTTGAAGGTGCTTGGAAACCACCCGGGTGACTCGCGAACGCGGATATCGATTTGAGATATTCCTAATTATCGCGAACCGGCCCGCGAATATCCTACCGACTGCGCCAATTACGTTAACTGGAGCCGGAGGTTGCAGAGAAAGTCTATACATCTTAAATAAATTTAATTATAAATTACATTAAACTAAAATCTAAAACTAGTGATAAATGGTCGATGTATGTACCAAGAATGAATCGTTCTTTATTAAAATCTAAAACTACAACTATGGAAAGACGGTTGCGAAATCGAAGTGGCGAGATGTGGAAATCACGTAGCGCTGACTCGACGCCTCGTGCCGGTCCGCAACTGCACTGCTTCGATAAATGGTGTCAACGGTCCGCCTCTTACACCAAAGCGTAGATAAATGGTGTCGACGGTCCGTCTATAACACCGACGCGTAACAAGAGGAAATGTTTGATTGTTTGTTTGCATTGAATAGGCTTCGAAACTTCAGGACCGATTTTGAAAATCCTTTCACCATTAGAAAGCTACACTATCGGGGAGTTATATTGGCTATATTTCAGAAAAATAGAGATCTCTACGAAAATTACAATAATGTAACTGAAGGTATAACAGCTCCAACCAAGATATGACACCCGTGCGAAGCCAGGCAGGCAGCTAGATTTTTATAATTTTGCTAATTTTGCTGCTATCCTTTGTACAAAGTCCTCCTAGTGTAGGCTAACTTTAAGAAAGCTAAAGTTTCCAAAAGTTTTCCAAGCTCTGCGAGAGCGGAGATCAAGGAATTGGCTTCTGGGAATCATGCTGCGTCACATACGTCCCTCAGAAAAAAGACGTTTCTTGAGGAGTCCGGTGTTGAAACCTTCCCCCATCCACCGTACAGTCCTGATTTAGTTACATTTATTGTGATTTCCGATAATCAAGGAAAAAATAAAAGGATTTTTTTCGTGTGCCGAAGAGGCCGTGGTCGCCTGCGAAGTCGCAATTCAGATCTATCGGATCAAGATTGGCAAAAGTGTTTTAATAGTTGTAATTACAAAGGTGGGTTCAAGACGATGAAATAATACTCTTTTGAGAATGTGATATTTAGCTACGGATCTATCGAGATGTATTCCAACAGAGTGTCATTCTAGCGATGTTTTCACAAAGAGTGTTCGAGCTGTTATAGTTAGCGCAGTTATAGCTGTTATGTGGCATCGGTCTCGAAATCGTGAGGTCGCGAGTTCGAATCCTACCCATTACACTACCGACGTGAACCCACTCCAAAACAAGTCGTTGAGCTTAGTTGGAGGGGTTAAAAGATTGCTAGTGGTGTTGGACCCAATCCCACAATGCTAGTAATCTTAAAAAAAAATACAATAAGTAAATACAATTTATAGACTTACTAAGTGAACTCGGCCCCGCTTCGCTGTGGCTTTTAAAGCCAGGAACACTCGCAGGCCTTCCCAAACTTTATCAGAATGTTCTACATTCTGATAAAGTTTCATCACAATCTGATCAATAGTTTCGGAATGCATGGAGGACATACGGACAAACATTGATTTTTATTTAAATAGATATGTGGCAAGTGAAACTGTCAATACAATAACTTATTTCATATCTACCTTATAAATCATTTATCTAATATTCTGTTACAACTATTATTTATTATATCCAAATATAATCAATCCTGAATAGTTTTCAATAGTAATATAATCAAATAGTTATTAATACTGCGTTAGCTTAATGACGTAACGTAAGCAAATAGTAGCCTCCGGTTGATAACATTGGTTTAAGCGAATGAAACTTTGCATAGCGAATGAATTCCGAAAAAATGTAAAAAAAATATTGTTAATTTCTTTTATAGTTTTTTCTTGTCTCAAAACTTATCGAGTTACCTACGTATTACTTTGATAACACATTACACACGCAATAACTAAAGAACACATTTCATCCATTATGTATTCGAAAAACTCATAAAATAATATGAAATAGGTACAAATAAGCACAAATACACAAGTGCCAAGCGACATACGGTCGAAACGGTACAAATAATTTCGTTTTTATGTGCGCGGCCTTTTTTATTACAAATAAACTTTTATCACTTATGTAAGTTTATGTCTTCATGTCTTTAAAGGGTTTACCCATACCCTTTAAGATATGTTTAAGTTTTATGTAACAAAACAATCACGAAAGCTAGCCCGCACTGCGAAAAAATCACGCTTGGTTTTTGACTTAAATAAAATTGATTTTATGTTTGACCCGTTTACTAACCAGTATTGGATTTGGTTTTCGTTAATTAAGAGACAATGAAAGGCTACGAGTGTGTATAGGTACTTTACCAAACCTGGAATTTTGCATAGAGACTCTCTCATACCTACTGTTGATGAAATGGGGACTCAATTAGCCCAGAGCGGCAGCCGCGCGGGATCCTCAGGTCCACCAGGTACAAATTAAAGGTATTTTTAATGTATATTGGACCCGCGTTAATCCGACAAACGTTTTGCAGGACGTTGTCGGAATATCGAATTTGTTGGATTATAGAGTACTACCCTATAATCTGGATTTTTTCCAGAAAGAGTACCTTGTAATCCGACAAATAACTAATCTCATGCATGACAATGTACAGTGATACAAGGTGAGTGAGTGCCGGATTAGAAGGAGTTCCGGATTAGCCAGGGGCCGGATTACCGGGGGTCTACTGTATTTGACGAAGTCTGTCGCGTTGTAATTTTAAAATATATTATTACAAGCAGACCCGCGCAACTTCGTTTTCATCATTTTTACATATTTTTGCGACATTTTTCATTTATGCTCGCTCCTATTGGTCGTAGTGTGATGTTATATAGCCTATGAAACTCACAAATAACGTGGCTATCTATTAGTAAAATATTGTCAAAATAAGTTCAGTAGATCCAAAGATTACCTCCTACAACATTGCAAACTCACAAGCTTTACCTGTTTATAATATTAAAGATTATTGTTGAAAATTAACAACGGCAAACGATTTTTATGTGGCTAAGATTGCGGAAGACAATTTTAAAATTATCAAGAAATATATATTTTAGGGTCTTTTATATATAAATGAGCCCGTATACATTTTTAACTTATTCTCTTCTTGTATCTACTAGTGTATTGCTATTCATAATTTATCAGGCACTTTCATAAGTCATAAATTGTATGATTTTAAAATTGACTGCCAGGATCTTTGCAACGTGAAAATCGTCTGCCGTTACTTTTTTAAACAAAATAATTATAATAATATTTTAAAAGTACAAAATGGCAGACTTGGTCAAATAAATTGGTACCTGCCGAGCCTGCAGTTCTCTGTAAGATCTCATTTCATGAATGGTAAGTATAAGAATCTAAAAAATCTCTAAAAATTCTATACACATTCCCTCCCGCTGCGCCACCGAAGCTATCAAAATTGGTACTTATTTCTGTATTATCATGTAATCCCAGTATGTCTAGGTCATAACTTCAGTTATCACCACTGTACTATCGAGTCAGTAACTCGATATCATTTACGAGTGCTATAATCGATTATAATTGATCGTTATTGGCAGAGCAGTGACATTGAAGCGATCTATGTCTATGTACACAGGCCTTGCTAATCGATACTGTTCAACGTTGGTCGTGCTTTGATAGTTATTGTCTGTCTTCGAATAACTTGCCAATATAAATAAATATAATATATAGCATTGCATCCTATTATTGAAATAGCAGTTAGCCATAGCGCTCACATTTAAGTAACAAGTAAGTCATGCCGGACAAAATTGAATGCTTTGGTCATATAAAAAAAAATGATTGTGACACGTTTTTGTATTAATGTATTTTTTTTTTAATGGAATGGTTCAGTTTAAATGAGGCAAGTGACGTGTTGTTCTGGGCATAAGATTGCCCAAAAAGGATATCAGTCTTGTATACTTACATTATTTTTTCAAATGCTTTGGCAATAGTGGGTATTAAGGCAATTGGACGATCATTACTCGTCATATTTCTGTCTCTATTTTATGTAAAGGTTTAATTACCGTTGTATTTAGTCTTATCTGGCAACATTCCCCGCGTCAAAGATAAATTAATAACATGCACACTAATGTAAAGGTAAATATTATAAATAAATTACCAGACACAAAAAAATATTTATCGGACGATTATTCCTGAGGTCATGTTTTGCAGTCAGAGTTATCAGTCGTCAGTAGTCGAACCCATGCATAGTTTTTACATTAAAATAATACTAGATGTCATTTACAAACACTTATTGTGGTTAACCTATATCCATACGGGCAGAATTAAAACCTTGAAAACTAAAACTATACTTGTACTAACTAAACTACATTTATAAATTGGTGCCAAGTTAAGGGCACTAAAACATTGAATGAATATTAATTACTAAGTCTTATCATTCTGCTATTTGAGACGATTTCGGTGACATTAAAATAGGTAATAATCCTTCATATCTTAGAATATCTGGCCGAGCATCAAACCAAGCAGAAGGTCATACAAATTTTTATTTTAATCACGTTCCAACATTACTATTCATAACTTGAAATATGGTTTATTTAGTAAGACATTTACATTGCAGAAATGCTTTATTTTAAATCTTAAGCTGAGCTTTCCTGGAGGTATTTAATATGTACTTAGTGAGTCACTTGTTTAAGACCCTAAGTTTAGCCGAGCGGAGCAAAGAGCGGAGCGGAATGGCTACTTTTATGATACAAAAAGCCATTCCGCCCCGCTCTCATATTTAAATACAAATGAGTTGTGAGTTGTATTTAAAGTCTTACTCTTACTCAATGACTCAGGGGCTACCGTTCAGATTCGGCTTTAAATCAACTTTATTACGGTGACCGTTTATGAAAAACTAGCTGACCCCCGCAACTTCGTTTATGTCAGTTTTTCCCGTTTTTGCAACATTTTTCATTGCTGCTCTGCTCCTATTGGTCGTAGGTGATGTTATATAGCCTATAGTCTTCCTCGATAAATGGGCTATTCAACAGTAAAAGAGTTATTCAATTCGGGTCAGTAGTTCCTGAGACATGCATTATTCAAACAAACAAACATACTGTCTTCAGCTTTATAATATTAGTATAGATATCACACCTCTCCTTATCTTGAAAAGCATGTTCAATTCTGATTTACTCCATTTGAGAGTGAAGGAACAGAGATTACATTTGTGACAAAATACCTATAATACATAACTGTGTGTATAATACATAAATGCGTACATATTTGTGTATTGTAAGTAGCTAGCTAGTCCCTGATAAGATTGGCAGCTGTGACCAAAATTGGTTCGAAGTCAATTTTCTTAAACATGCTCCACTTCGTCAATAAAAAAAAATGCAGCTTACACCGGTTTATCCAAAGCATCCCGCTTCTTCGTCCGTTCTAAAGCCGCGGCTTTATAACGACCGGAGTTCAGCGAAGCTAGCATCAGACGTCGTTTGTCTTAGGTACTAAGTTTAGAATTATTATTCAAGTAGGATTCTGCAATATGCACGTATTAATTTAGTAACACTATTAGAGCCATATAATAAGAGTACGATAGAAATATTTCAGGATAGCTTCAGGGCTTCGTTAAATGGACTACCCTGGTGGCGCAAGGTGGATGGTTCGATTTCCTCTCAAACGAAGCTTGATGAAACCAATAATTGTTGGTTCCGAGGCTGGGTATATTTCTTGTTTGTTAATAGACTGTGACATAGGGCTTGCCTTGCCCTTTTAAAAATGATTTAGTCTAAATGGCGTATGGCAATAGCGGTATGTGAGATTAATGACGGGAAAAGACATCTTACCGCTTATTCGTAGGACGGTGTTTAAGTTATTATGAACTAGCGGCATCCACGCGGACGGAGACGCGGTTTCCGACCGCGTCTCCGTCCGCGTATGCCGCGACACAGTTCTAACATACAGACAGTGATATATATTATGTTGAGTTTAACATACAGACAGTGTTGCGAGTATGGATGGTTGAGTCTGCATCAGTTTCCGTAGGACCCTTGCGTTTTTACCTGCATTTGTGTATTAAAAATGAATTTAAAAAAATGGTCATGTTGACCTAATTATACTACCTAATGGCGTGACAAACGACAGTATCACATTATTGGCGTGATTTATGTAAAGTAGGTACATGTTTTATAAAGTGCATTATCATGTACCTATATTCTATGTTCGTTGGACGGACTTAATAAGAGTTTTGTTATTAGAACCTGGTTTAATCGATGACATTTTGTTCAGATTTATGTTTTTTTGGCTGGGGTGGGTTTCGTTTTTATAAGTAGATACAATTGTACGCTTGTAATGTTCGTGTCTTGTAATTTGGAGAATATATATGCGAATAAGAAAAAATCGACCCAGTTGGGATTTAAACAGAATATAGGAATCTTGTCGTGGCCGAAAGAAAACCCAACGTCATCAAAAATAAGTAAATCCCTATCAGTGGCAAAGGGTCCTTAGAACGCCATTCTTTTCGATTTCCCTTTTAATTGTAGTTACATAATATTTTAGGTACAAAGAACCGTGACCACCAAAATAGATATATGGTGTCGGGTTACCTTGGAGTTTTTTTTAACCCTTCGCTACTGATCCTTGTTTTTTTTTAACCCTTCGCTAACTTAATCTAGACTTTTAAAATCACGTTAAATTTTTACGAACTACACCTTTCAAATTAATAAAAGGTTTTACCTGCATGAAGATTTTTCAATAGGTTACTTAGTAGCAGGTACTCAAATAACTAAAGCTAAAGGTTCCCAACTACCCCAGCTATCCAGCCGCCCGCAAACAAATTTGAGAACGCCAATGGCCCATTAATCTCTCCACTTGATAGGACCGTAGTCATAATTAGTACCAAAAGCGAGCGACTAGATTTTGATAAATTGTTGAAATATTTCCCTCACAACTGTGGGGAATACAGAGTATTTTGTTCTTTCGCGTTCTGGTTTAGTAGCGCGGTAATTGAGGCAGTTTATTAATTTTAATTTATATCCTTAATTTATGTGCTGTCTTTAGAAGATATCTTTAGATCAGCTATACTCTAAGTGTGTTCCGCGGAACCCTAGGGTTCCGTGATACCTCTGTCGGGGTTCCGCAAGAATTTAGAAATAAAAAAATCAAAACACCTCTCTCTGGTCGCTCCGCGGCTGTGCGGACTCCGCGGCCGCGCGGAGACAAAACGCTATGAATGTTATTTATTTATTTATTTGTATTTGTATAAGCTTGTGTTACATTAGCTGGTACAATATCTTATAAGTTTGGTCTCAACAATTTTATACTTGTACAACGCGTTCGCTCTAAGTTTGCCGGTCTGTGGAATGCGCGTACCCTCCCCCACGTGACAACAAAACTTATAATGTGTCATAGTTTTACCCAAATATCTACCGTACACAATTTTTATTGTTACAATTAAATAAAAAATTTCGAACGTCATACACTCATACCTATCGCCAGCGGCAAACTTAAAACGAGCGGGTAGTATACTTGTAAGCGCTCAGTCTCTTTGATAAAAGCCGCCTCTGAATTAGACGCTATAGTTGTCAACAAGCGACTTTCGTCTCTAACTTCAAAGGATAAAGTCGATATTGTTTACAACGCTATTTTTAAATTTCTGTTTTTATTTTTGCTTTTTGTTTATCAAAGGTGCCGACTCGAGTATTTTCGAGAATATTTGAGATCGAGTTTAGGACTAAGTATAAAAGCGGCGATCGCGCGTTGGCGTCGTCAGTTGATGATTAGCGTTCGGAGCGATAAGTTACTACCTACTTACAAGCTCGCTAGCGAGAAACTAGTGTTCATTGTTTTACTGCCTGCTGTATTCTGTTGTCTCAGTTTTATACATTTCTTCCCTGTAGGTTCTAAATTTAGTCTCTTATACGCAGTAACGATTGTGCATTATTTAAACCCCACTATCCTGACTTGTAACATTATAAATAAAGAAGAATGGAACGTTGGCTTAAAGGTGTTAAACGTGTTCCAACAACATCTTCTAATGACGCTGAATGTTCAAAAGCAATGCGCGCGGAGAATTTAGCAATCACCGATCCAGAAGATGATGCCACGAGTGCCACGACGTCAAGCTCGACGGTTTCAAAGACGAAAAAAAGGAAGTATGATGAATCTTATATCAGTTTCGGATTTGTTGATTCCAACGGCTCACCTCTCTGCATGCTCTGTAGTAAACTGCTTCCTAATAGTTCCATGGCACCTGCCAAATTGCGTCGACATTTAGAAACCGTACACCCCGAGACTAAAGACAAGAATAAAGAATTTTTTGTTCGCAAAAAAGATCAGTTATTAGAAAGTCAAAAAAATATGATGCATGTAACACAAACTACCAACGAAAAGGCCACGGAGGCATCATATTTAGTTAGCTATCGCATTGCACAAGCAGGTGAAGCGCACACTATCGCTGAGAAATTAATAAAACCATGTGTATTAGACATAACAAAATGTATGCTTGATGAAAAATCTGCAAAGCATCTTTCTACTGTTCCGCTATCAAACGATACTGTTTCACGACGAATCCATGATCTGGCAAGCTACGTCAAACAAGAACTAGTTACACGTCTACAAAATACACGATTCGCTTTGCAAATGGACGAGTCGACTGATGTCGCTGGTTTGGCTATCCTGCTGGTTATTGTGAGATATCCATATAAAAGTTCTTTTAAAGAAGACATGCTTATGTGTTCATCGCTGCTTACAAACACTACCGGGGAAGAAATTTTTAATAAAATAAATATATTTTTTGAAGAACATAATCTCAGTTGGAACAATTGCATTGACATTTGTACAGATGGGGCCAAGGCGATGACAGGTAAAACAGCAGGAGCAGTGTCACGAATGAAAAATAAAGCGCCTAATTGTAGTTCCAGTCATTGTATTCTGCATAGACAAGCACTTGCGATGAAGCAAATGCCGTCTAATCTAAAATTAGTTATGGATGAAGCGGTAAAAATAATTAATTTTATCAAATCACGACCACTACAATCCCGATTGTTCTCATTATTGTGTGAAGATTATGGCAGCAAACATAAAACACTGCTGCTCCATACAGAAGTGCGATGGCTGTCTCGGGGAAAAACTTTAACAAGGCTATTTGAACTTAGAGCCGAGTTACAAATGTTTCTTTCAGCAGATACCTACTTCTTTTAATTTGAAGGACCGTTTGTATGATAAAACTTGGTTGTTCCGATTGTCTTTTATGGCGGATATCTTTCAAAAACTTAACGAATTAAATTTATCGTTGCAAGGTAAACAGACAACAGTGTTTCAGGCCTATAATAAAATAACTGCTTTTAAAAGAAAATTAGATTTTTGGATCATTTGCATTGGTAAGAAAGAAATAGAAAGTTTTACGTTACTCAGTGAGTTTGTTAGCGAAAACGACTCAGAAATGTTTGAAGATAATGTGTTTGAAGAATTGGTCCAATATCTCAGTTCGATGCGCGCATCTTTTGAAAAGTATTTTCCCGAAGAACACAATACAAAAATTAAAGTGAACTCCTAGATTCATAATCCTTTTTTACCCAACTTGGAAAAGCCTGAAAACATGTCAAATGAGATATATGAATCTCTTTTAGAAATGTCATCAGACACAAGTATGGAGTCATTGTTCAAAACGACGCCTCTTAATGATTTTTGGTGCAGAATCCAAGATGAATATGCAATGCTTGGCCAAATGGCTCTGGATATTCTTCTCCCGTTCCCAACTACATATTTGTGCGAAACAGGATTCTCTACCTACGCAGCCACGAAAACAAAATATCGCAATAGACTGGACGCCGAAGCTGATATGAGACTCCAACTTTCTTCCATCAAACCTGATATCAAGCAATTGATGAAAAATAAAAAACAGTTTCATACCTCCCACTAGTTAGATTTTTTCTTTTTTAATGTTTTCTATTATTGTCCTTACCAAGTGGTGAAGTAAATAATAATTAGTAACTGATACATTGTACTTTTATTATGCTGATTAATAAAGAATACACTTATAAAAATAATTGTTTTATTGTAGGGTTCCATCAAGTATTTTGCTTCCCAAAAGGGTTCCGTCATTTAAAAAGTTTGAGAACCACTGCTTTAGATAATGTGCGCAATTTGATTAACTTCAAAATGGTTTAAAGGATTTTCATCAAACAAGGCTTAGAACTTAATTGCTAAGGCAGCGGACCCGCAATCATGAGGTTCCAATCCTACCCATTGACATCGACGTGAATCCACTTCTAACACAAACTATTAAGGTAAGCTGGAGGGGTTAACAGGATTGTTAATAATGTGGGACTCACAATCCCACATTGCTAGTTATCATTAAAAAAATATGCCATGTGTTTGGGTGCTACTACGTCACAGCAGACAAGCTGGGTTAAAAATTAAAACATTTCGTAAAAACACATTTGCTTCATTTCGGCGTCGTGCGTCGTAATATCACTTACGTTGAAAAACAAAAAATAAATTGTCATGTATTAGTAGTAGCCAAAAGCGCACATTAATATTTCTGATTTCTTTCAAGTATTTACATCTAAATTTCAAAAATCAGAACTGCAAAACGTATAATATTCTCAATTCTGTAAATCCAGGTCAAACATTCGACTTACAAAACAGGCAGTATTAACCACATCGTCCAGAATTAACCACTTCGTTCTCAATGCACCCTCCAAATGAGATGCTGTGTGCCTTTATCTACGAGATTGACTTTGATCTATCGCTCCAGTTCTACTTGCAGCGCTCGGCAGTGGTTTTGGCGTTGAAACTGGTTAAGTGCGCTTCTTGTGTTTAGTTTGCAGGCGGGATTCGTATTTGTAGGTTGTCTTTGATATAGAAGGTAGTTTGGTTAATCTCATTATCTTGTGAATTCAAATTAGGCGCTGTTTTGAATTTGAATCTGCTAGGTTATGAACTAAATAAGGTTTTTATTGCTTGTAAGTACACTATTAGTCTTTTCTCGAAGACTATACTTATTATTCACCGTGAAGTTGGCGCAAATTTATCATCTCCGTCAATGAATTATTAAAGTGTTGCATAATGCTACCTTAAACGAATAAATTATTTAAAGTTTTGCCTTTCTAGATTAACGATGAAAAGAATTATAGTACATATTTCATTTTTGCATGTTTCATTTGTGGAAATATAAATGATTCTGTTAAACTTTATCCAAATCCAAATGACTCACAATAAATTATGATATGAGCGTATGAAATAAAGTAATTTCTTCTATTAAAAAATCATTGCATTTAGAACTGAGAATCTATTTTTGCAAATCATAGCAAGAAATGAAACTGAAACTCAGTAAAACTCATTCTAACCATAAAATATCGTGATCCCTAGATCCCTATGGGCTGCAAAGGTCTGATGTAGCTTTTCGTTTCTTTTGCTACGTGACAAAACTGATATTCAACAAAATTTGATTGAATTAGGACCTGACTCCAATACGATTTCAAAATAAAGCTGTTGTTCAGCATTTCTCGTCTTCAAATGATTTCAATAATATTTCCTGAACACAATTACCTTCCACAGCTGTCTTATAACGAAATGGCGCCATTTAGATTTCATTGGTTTTATTGGACGATCGTGAGAGCTGTAAATATATTGATCGCTTATTTATTATGTTCGAGAGATGGAATCCTCTCAGCGATTAATATGAGGTGGTTATCTCTTCATAGTTTTAGCATAAATAGATGTATACCGTCATCTATACTAATATTATAAAGCTGAAGAGTTTGTTTGTTTGTTTGAACGCGGTAATCTCAGGAACTATGTTTTTTATTCCGAATTTGAAAATTCTTTTACTGTTGGATAGCCCATTTATCGAGGAAGGCTATAGGCTATATAACATCACGCTACGAGCAATAGGAGCGGAGCAGCAATGATAAATGTTTCAAAAACGGGGAAAATTTACGCAGACGTGTTGCGCGGGACAGCTTGTTAATAATAATAGTCTACTTTAATTCAATCAGTTCAATTTTTACTCGCGCTTTTGAGAAGATGTCCACTCATAAAACGAAGAAAACATCCTCTTAACAAATTCCACTGTATTTTTTACTGATTGAATTTCTTAGTTTCGTTTGTTTGAGCAAAGGGTTTCATAAAGACGGTGTATTATGTTCGTAGCTTGTGGTCAAGTTTGAAATGCCAGATGGGTTCTTTCCTCGGCCCGTTGTTGTTTTAAAGAGCTTAAGTTACCTGACCTCAAACGTCTTTGTCACTGTCGTTTTACATAAAGAATTGCGGGAACTTAAGCCTCGCTACCAATCCGCGCATAATTGGGTGAAAAATAACTTTGTTTCATAGCTTTTTATCGTGTTATTATTCTCATATAATGACAAATTGTGTAATTCTCATGTAATGAATATTGTTTGAGAGGGACGTGCTCGCATTGATAAATAGGTTAGGTTAATATTATTTTTTATTTACATAATTTCCTGAAAGGAAAGGTAGTATTTGATTAGTTATTATCTTCTTTTTATTAGGTACACATTTACTTCATAAATAAATGTGAGTTGTAGTATCAACGATTGTCAGTGGCAGAAGTTGTCTCGAAATAGACTGTAATACTGTTCAACGCTTAAGGATAACTTATTTACTTTAATTCAACAGTCACTTACAACTGTAACTTGTCACGAGACGCCGTTGAGTCATTCTATTAATGTCAATTCACTTATATATTTCTAAATACATACATTAAATTACACACAGACACAGAATAAACCATCGTGGTCATAACACAAAGATTTATTCTGGGTGGGGATTTGACTGTCTCTGTGGCGCGGTAGGAGTGTGTCCGACTGCTACGCAAAAGGTCGTGGGTTCGATTCCCACACGGGACAGCCACAAATTGTGGTTCCGGGTTTATTTGTGTCCGTGACATTCCATTACAAGATTATTATTTTACTACATTAAACCTACCAAGAAATACTGACATGTCCTTTTTTTTTGTATTTGTAAATAATAAGTAAAAAGTAAACACGTACAATACTACATAGTGTTAGTTTGAACTATTGACTTTATCTTGTAGTTTAACTTTGTGCAAATTCAGTTCTATCTTCACACGTGGCAATTTTTCTGTGAAGGAGTTTTCTGCGTTTCGCGTCGACACAAATTGTACAAGATAAAAGTTTTGTTATTGAAATTATATGTATTGTTACGAGTTCCTATCTGCGGGTTTGCGGAGAAAAATTTGGTACGAAAGTGGGGTTTGGTATGTGTTTTTGTTGACGCGTTGTCTGCTGTATATAATTGTAGCGGCGACAGCTGCTGTTTGAGGCATCAGATTCGGTGTTCAGGGATTGCGAATTCGAATTATAATTTTACCCTCTTCTGAAACAATCAATTTAGATTAGCTGAAAGGCGCGATCTATATAGCTAGTATATTTTTATAAGAAAAAAAATGCTTATCTCATATAGCCTTGTGTTATATTATTGCTTCGTATTTTTCAAATTTGCAATTGACTGTGTCAAAATCGTTTAGATTAGAGTCTATTGTTAAGAAACTACCATTGAATGGCGTCTACGAATCAATGATGTTCGGAAGTTCATTGTTGTCTGATTGTCATGTTAGTGTTGTGAAACAAAAATGCATTGAAACTCTTTTAAAATACCATTTTCATGATATTTCCACGGTAAATCGACTCTTTCGAGAAACCTTAAGCTTAGCCTATGTAAATCTTGGCACAGCGTATGTGAAATTATTAGTATTAACTACCGCAAGCTTTTTTGATGAGTATGTCTATCTATGTACATAAAATGCAACCGTTACTGACAGACTGAATTATCAACTCACAGCTTAAACCACTGAACGAATGCGCTGATATTTTGGTAAGCAGATAGTTATTATGACGTAGGTATCCGCTAAGAAAGAATTTTTCAAAATGTACTTCCCAGGGGCTCTTTTAGACGTCCGGTTTCTGAACATGGCATGTCCGGTGCGTGAAGACTCACATTGTAAGCCATACAATAGTGCACGGTCCGGTGAAAAATCCATCCGGCGTCCAGTAAAAATACTAAGGGGATGAAACGGGAGTCCAAAATTTGTATGAAAAAAGAACATCTACGCGGGGGTGTAAAATAAACCATAAAGTTTTACCTAAAATAAGTATAAGTATGTTTCTCTTTTTCTAGATCTCAACCTTTACGGCGACAGAAAAATTTCGCACGCAAACGAGCTTGCGAATGCAAGTGAATAGTCCTTAACAAGTAGGTAGCTTTCAGACTCTTTCGTCGCGTGAACGTATAGGTATTACGTGTCGCAGGATTACTTAACATTTGCTTTGAGCTTTATAGGAATCTTAATAGTTTCACGCCCTGGATTCGGGCGGGTTATCTGAAAGTTGTTGAACGCAACATCTTCTCTACTTTGTATAAATATTATATTTATCTAGACTTTAAAAGTTTCGATATATGGATGTATGTTTGTTGTTCAATCACACCACAACGGGTAATCAGATCTGGATAAAATTTGGAGGCAGATAGGTCTGGAATAGCATATAGGCTACTTTTTATCCTGGTAAAAAAAAAAAAATTTGTTTTTTTAATTACCACGCGAACATATTCGCGTGGAACTGCAAAAAATATATACATAAAAATCAATTATGAAAATATAGGTATATAATTACGGGTCTTAATCGCGTAAAAATTTAAGGTAAAATCTTGTTTATTGCCCGACGTTTCAACCGTATTGCAACGACCGTGGTCACGGGTAGACTGGTAGTTTATCAACATTTATAATAATCAAGCCTGAAGATTTCGAAAACGCCGTCAGCGTAATGAGAATCTAAATAGGTTAGTAAAATGGTCAAATGCTAACGCACTTATACCTACCCATCTAAAACAAAATCTATACTAATATTATAAAACTAAAAAAATGTTTGTTTGTTTGAACGCGATTATCTCAGGAACTGTGGGTACGAATTAAAAAATAAAAAACTGTTGGATAGCCCATTTATCGAGGAAGGCTATTCAATATCGGGCTACGACCAATAGCAGCAATGAAAAAGGTTGCAAAAACAGGGAAAATTAATGATAATATACGAAGTTGCGCGGGTCAGCCGCCAACCGAAGTTTGCCGTGTGGTGCCGGCTTAAGAATAGTACCACCCCATCTCTTCCCGTGGGTGTCGTCAAGGCGACTAAGGGATTTCACTCCGGAGGACGGGCAGCAGCGTCCTCTGCGTACTTAAAGTCTTACTGCGATCGCCAACCCGCTCGCCAAGCGTGGCGATTATGGCAATTACCCCCAGGATCTACATACTAGTAGGTTCTACTGGGGAGACCCGTGCCCAGCAGTGGGCCATCTTATGGGTTGATATATGCGCGGGTCAGCTAGTATATTATAATTATTTGGTTGAAGTTCTCAACTAGATAGGCTAAAACCCAGCACCATTAATGTAAGCATGTTGTGAGTTCAAGTCGAGCGAGTAACAGAAGCACGTAACTTACGACTCATAATGAGCCAGGATCTCAGGTTGGAAAATCATATATCAAGCTATGTACAAAACTGCCTTGAAAGTCCTATACAATTTGCGCCCGTACCTGAGTGAGGAATTGCGCGTGCGGATCGTTGGATCCGTTGTTTTACCCAAACTGATTTATGCAAACGTAATATATGGTCCTAGACTCCTAGCGCGTACAGAAAAGTTACTGCAGCGGGTTCAAAGCGTCTGGCGGGCTTTTTCATTTTTACCTTCCACTTAGGTCTTACGTGATTCCTTATCTAAATAAGTACAAAATATAAAAAAATGAAGTTCTGGCAAAAGCTCCAGCTCTCATGTAGGAGACAAGCGAGCTGTAGAGCTTTTGCCGGAACTTTTAACCGATTTGGAGTGTTAAAAATTAAGTAGGTATCCCGTTTTTGTACACAAAAATTTCTTAGGTTAATAATCACCGACAGCGAGAGGTCAAGCGTTGAGCTGGTGCCTGCATAATATTAATTAAATATGAAGGGTATCTTATTTTTATCGTTTTTTTTTTAGTTTTTAATTTTTTTTTTTTATTTGTTTCAGGTAAATACAGTTCTAAACCATATTCTGCACTGAGAAAAACAATAACCTTGTAAGTACCAACCTACTGATTTTGCTAACTGACAGTGTACCGTGAAACTGATGTTCCGAACATCAGGCTTGAAATGGATTCGAAACGACCATGCATGAATAGATTTGTTTACTAACAATTTTATTTAACGGAATAGTGTGACGGACATGTATTCTTACCAGATTTCCAAATCATTATATCTTGTGGTACTAATTGCCGGGAAAAAACTGTCTGTATCTTTATGATAAATCTTGATACTATACATACAACGTTATTCTTGGAAAGTGTAAATCTGAAAGTAGTTTGCTCAAAATCAGTAACAAAATCCAATGGGGCAGTTATTGGACCATGTTATATTTTTCAATTAATTAATTAGGTATACAATTATTAATTAAAAGTGAATAATTATTTAATCTTTTTAACAGTCCACATCTTGTTCACTATGTGGTAAGAAATGTAATCGTTTGCTAATATTCAATAATATCCGTGGATTACGTAGGTACTACGTGACGCAATGGGCATGATACTGCGAAGCACACAGTAGAACTTTAATTATATAAGCCTATACGGCAAGTTTTCGATATTTTTTTTAGATTGCCAAAGCTTTGTGCTATTCTAAAAATAACCTTGTATTTTGAAGTTTGTTTTCTAGTTTATTAAGTGTTCAATTTAAAATTCAATTTGATTATATATTCTTATTATGATTTTATCTCTACTAAAGACACCCTAGCCTTTTGAGTTCTATCCCACGGCTACATCTAATAATATCATTAGAGAATACTGTGTAGATACACATATCATTACAACAAATATCGGAAAAAATCTCAACTCCAGGAATGAAATATCTAAAAATAACTTGGAGATTGTATCGAATATTATATCCAAATGTTTCCTCCACATCTCGTAATATTCCGAGGTATTTCTAATTCGTTGATACCTACTTGTATTACCTTCATACGAGTATAATCTCGGTTATATGTTTGAATGATCAGGTAATATTATATAAGCAGATGTGATTTATTTACTGTCAGAATTACAGCGGAACTGGGATTAAAATATACGGAGAAGGGAATTATCTTATATCTCGTACTTTATCTTGCTACCGAGGTTATAAACAAGCACTTACAGATGCTGTACTCTTTCCCAATTACAAAGTCTCTTTTGAAAGTGTCAAATAGTACCTAAAGGTACTAATGCTCCGTAGTACATAAACAACAGGATCATGTTTTGGGGAGGGGTAGTCAATTGTACCGCCTATACCCCCCGGTTAATTTGACCATTGACTAAACATCGGTCAAATGTATACTGTGTACCTGCCTGTATTGCGAATATCGAAGAGGGGAGGCACCAAATCCCTCCCCTTGTAAGCCCATGGATTGCAGTAGGTAACTTACCGAGATTGTTTAAAAGACAGGGTTGTTTTTATCGCGATAACCGAAATTGGGCGGAGTCCCTTTCAAATGCCAGTTGTATAATATTTTGGAGTTCTCTTGGTAATTGGAATAGAGAAGCTTAGATATCAGCCGCTCGTTGCAGAGATTGTACGTGTTGACGATTTACGGCCAATCTCAATACCTTATCTACCGTTGACCATCTGTTAAAATAGTTAACTTTAATAGCTAAACTGAAATTTGTGTATCGATAGATAAGAAACCTTTAAAGTTTGCAAACATGAAACGGTTATCGAAACACACACATGTCACAAATGAAAAAAAATAAATAAAAAGACAGTTAACGGTGTAACTAACACGGCTGTTAATGTGCGGCCGATGAAAGGACTCAAGTACCCGTTATCAAAAATCTATCTATAGGTGGATTTGGCTATTAGAGATAGAATTCTGACATATTTTGTATGGAGCTAATGTCAAATTTATTTCTCTAGTAGCTAAATCGATGGATAAATATTGAAAAGGGCCATTGGGCCATCAGGCACATGCCTATAAATTGTCCTGACAACTTGCCAATTTTTACTGACATATTGAGTGAGATTAGTGCTACTATAGCAACTCATGATATAGAAAATATTTTTATATTAGGAGACTTAAATGCACACCCGCATGAGTTGTTCTATAAAGAACTTATAAATTTCTGCCATGATCAGTCCTGGGTTTGCGCTGATGTAGAGAAAAGAGGAGTGGACAGCGACACGTACACCTTTATAAGTGATGTGTACGGAAGCAGGAGATGGTTGGATCACTGTTTGGTATCGCTATCAGCTTGGGCTACTATTACAAACATAGATATATCCGAAGATGTATGTATATATGTACAGGCACAACTCCAAAACCCTTATAGTGAGTGAATATC
The DNA here is from genome assembly GCA_945859575.2 of Herminia tarsipennalis. NCBI lineage: Eukaryota > Metazoa > Arthropoda > Insecta > Lepidoptera > Erebidae > Herminia > Herminia tarsipennalis. The sequence goes on along the minus strand of OX243843.2, from coordinate 1,500,163 downwards.
ATCTTCCTATTTCCCTCACAAAGGGTTCGCAGCCCAAGACGACAATCGTTTACAATTTTCTCTACGTGTTCGTAATATTGTAGGATCGGTTTCTATTTCAATGTACACTACTTGAAACTTCGCATGTAATAAGTTGTTATTTGTTTAGGCAGGTTTCAATATATTTTTGGAGCGTAGTTCCTTAACGCACGTTTTTGTTTGCTCCTGTTTTCCGTCTAGCTTCTCAACCCGAGAGGCTGGACGGAAAAAAGTGCTACATATGACAGCGATCAAAAAACTATTACTATACTATTACTGTCCCGCGCAACTTCGTCTACGTAAACTTTTCCCTTTTTTTTTAAATATAATCCTATGTTACTTCCAATACCTCCAAGAATATTTGTACAAAGTTTCATGATGATCGGTTGGGTAGTTTTCGCGTGAAAGCGTAACAAACAAACTTACATTCACATTTATATATTAGTAGGGAAGTAGGGATGATTATGTGAAGCTAGAATAAGGAGGTAGTGTCATATGGGTTGTTTGTATTTTTGTAAAAGGTTGCAATATTTATTTTACCTATGTCAAACTGGTTGTGTGCAATATATGTGTAAAATAATCAGCATTCGAAATAATGTTCTTTTATTATAACCGAATAAATTTAGTTTAAATGATTACATGGAAATATATTTTTTTGTAAGCTTGCCTACTTATTTCTGTAAATGGCTAACTTAAATAGGTAAGTCAATATAGGTAAATACACTGATCTGATAACCTAGTCCTTTAAAAGTAATAAATTCTTCGATTCACATAAAACGACTAAACCGAATTCCAATAAAACCGCAATACCCTTTGCCCTAAAACGGTCAAAGCTAGTTGATTAACCGCTTTCGGAATTTAAATCCGATAGTTAACCGATAAAACGGTCTCTCGTTTGTCGGTTAACTATTGATTTCAAATTCGGATTCGGAAGATTGACTTCCCATATAACTGCCGTTTACCCGGTCTTTGATTTATATTTTCAAGATATTCAAACTGATGAAGATGATATTTTTCAATTGAAATACTTTGGTAAACTGTAAGCTGCAACTCGGGATATCGTCCGCATTACTATTTAAAAAGAAAAAATACTTTGGTTGAAGATTTCGTTTTTACGCTGGTGTTTTTATTATAAGGGATAATTTTCATCAAACGGATCGGATCGGAACGGATAATACAATCTTTAAACGATATTAGATCGTGTACACAGTATTTAAAGTCTATATTCTAAGCCGCGCACTTGGCGTCTTCCGCGAACCGCAATCGCAGCCGAAACTTGTGCTCCGTACGCCTGTCGTCGTATCTGATCGAATTATTTCACCATTTTCAAAAATTAGAATACATCAACGCGGTAGGAATGAAACAATTTGACTAGGCGCATACGTTAGAAGCGACGGTATGGCGCTGATCGTATACTCCGGTACGCGATCGGGTGTAGCCGTTTCTGTTTGTATCCTTTAGGATGCGATGCGAGATCTTACATAATGTCACTTGATTTAATTAATTCGTTATTTAATTGCTACTAATTAAGATTTAGTAGTTTATGTAGCAATTAAATAACCACACCAAGCCAGTGAAGAAAGAAATATTCAAAATTCAAATTTAAAAAAGGATTGAAGCAACTATTTTTAATAAACTCGTACAGTTCGTAAGAGTTTATTAAAAATAGTTGCTATTTAGATATTATAAATAGACACTTCCATTTATTTATGTGTGTTAATACTGTCCTACAGAATATTTATTTCTATAGTGAAAAGACTTTTTCTAAAGTAATAACGGCGTCAGTTTCCTTCCTCAGTGTATTATTAGAGCATAAAATTGTCGTATACATGCAGTAAGCCGGGTTCCAGGTTGTAATACACATTCCGGTCATAATATATAATAATGAACAACAACCTGCTTTACAATATTTGTTTTTTTAAATTAAACGTCCTATATTCCGTTTCTTATTTTTTCTCCGATAAATGTGTGCGCATCGAGGAACTTAAATAAAGCTAATGAAAAAGTCCACCGACACCAAAAAGTACGCTTTTGTGTGAGTGTTAAAAAATCCGACAGCCTGACTCATATAGATTCAGACTTGTTTTGCAAAGCACGGGGATCTGGGACTTTTCAGATAACGGTCACCCGTTTTTGTAATTGACGAAAATGTTAATTATGACACGTAAAAGTCTCGGAACAATAAATAGGGGCTAACCTTTGATTTAAATCTGAATTTAAAGGGCATTATAGAGAAACTAGTAGCCAAGGTTTTAATACTATTTTCCAATCGAATTTGGCAAGCTTAGCATCGTAACTCCTGTTCACAAGTGCACCCATCTAGACAGCTTGGCGTCTACACACTTTATTTAATACTTTAAAAATGCTCAAATCTATTAATAAAGGATTATTTGTTCTGATTTCATATTAAAGTTAAAACTTCTAAGACGATGATAGCATGATGGTTGAAATAAGTAGTAAGCTAGTAGGTACTAAGGAAAATTGATGGGCGTCAAAAAATTGTTTTAACGCCATCTTTTGGTGTTCCTAACGAACTATGTTGCCGAGAGCTTTCCTATCAAGGTTGTGGCAGTGTATTAGTTTCCACGAATATCGGAAACGATGTTTGTCGCTTTTGCTTCAAAAGTCCCTTGATTGCGTTCACAATGTTAGAACTAACGTTTGAGTTATTTTGCATGGAGCTAGTTTTAAGGATTGTCTATACCAATATAATAATAATAATTATTATTATTCTTTATCTCGTCTTACAATCACCAATCTATACAATATTAATTTATCACATTAACAGTGATTAAATAATAGTCATTGTGAGAGGACTAGTGTCGGAAATAGGCGTGAGCCTGTAGCTTAGATCACCAGGCACTCACCCTGCTGAGACATTTCTGTAATGTAATTGCATTATTAATGTACGAGGGTGGATTGAAAAGTTCGCGGCCTCAGCAAGAAAACAATATAAAATATAAACAAAAGTAATTTTATTTTTCCACGTAATCTCCACTTAACTCAATGCACTTCTTCCATCTGGTTTCCAACGCCTGTATGCCGGTCATAAAAAAAGTTTCTTCAAGGCCTTCAAAAAAGTCACCCACCGCGGTTTCAACCTCCTCATTTGATGAAAATTTTTGACCTCCAAGGTGTTTTTTAAGGTTTGGGAATAAATGAAAGTCCGAAGGTGCCAAATCAGGGGAATAGGCGGGATGGGGCAGTAATTCAAAGCCACAATCACGAATTTGAGCCATTGATTCAACAGACGTGTGAACGCGTGCATTATCCTGATGGAACAACACTTTCTTGCTGAGTAGTCCTGGCCTTTTCTCTTTGATCGTTTCACGCAAATGACGTAAAAGGGTGCAGTAATAAGCAGAGTTTATAGTCTCACCTTTTGCAAGGTAGTCCACCATGATGACACCCTTAGCATCCCAAAAAACTGACGCCATCACCTTGCCAGCTGACAAAATTGTTTTGGCTTTTTTTGGAGTCGGTTCATCAGGTTTTTTCCACTGCTTGGATTGCTGTTTTGACTCTGGGGTGTAGTGGTGTACCCAGGTTTCATCCATTGTAACAAATCTGTCCAAAAAATCTTGTGGATCAGTCTCAAACATTTCCAAACTGTCGCGAGAAATCGTGAGCCGTATTCGTTTTTGTTCAACTGAAAGCAATCTGGGGACCCACCGCGCAGAAACCTTAGAAAATCCAAGTTCATTGACTATGATGTTTTGTGTTCGTTCATATGAGATGCCAATAGTGTCAGCAATCTCCCTGATGGTCAATCTCCGATCTGCCAATATCAGATCACAGATTTTCCCAATGTTTTCTTCAGTCGTAGACGTCGTAGGCCGGCCGGAGCAAGGGTCATCTTCAATACTCTCTCGTCCGCGTTTAAATTCTGCAACCCACTTTTTCACAGTCGTATACGATGGAGCAGATTCCCCCAATGTTGTTGACATATCTTCGTGAATCTCTTTTGGAGTCAGTTTTTTTTTAAACAGGTATTTGATGACCGCACGTTGCTCAATTTTCTCCATTCTTTAAAAACGCTGCACTTAGGCTCACAAAATTCAGTCTAATTTAAAAACAGATAATGCTATTGTGACAGAATTTTACAATGTGACAACCAGAGAGTAAACAAATCGAATGAGGTCAGTTACATTAAAATAAGTCAAGTATTTATGTGGTAGGCCGCGAATATTTCGATCCACCCTCGTAAACTAAGATGACACATTACAATTTGTCAGGGAAGCTTTTTTTTATTTTATTACTATGTGATACGTAAAAGAAAGAAAAAGTGAATTATAACAATATGCCGGATACCTCAGAGTTTGTTTTAAATATGTGTGAGGGTGTATGAATGTGCGTGTATGTAAATGTTTGAGTGTGTAAATAGGTAAAAAATATAAAGAGTAAAGATTTGTTTCTCATACTGAGTATTGGGCAGTTAGGGGAAAGAGGTGCATCCCACTGTCCTGCGCAACTTCGTTTGCGTATTTCCCCCGTTTTTGCAACATTTCTCATTGCTGATCTGCTCCTATTGGTCGTAGCGTGATGTTATATAGCCTATAGCCTTCCTTAATAAATGGGCTATCCAACAGTGAAAGAATTTTTCAATTCGGATCAGTAGTTCCTGAGATTATCGCGTTCAAACAAACAAACAAACTCTTCAGCTTTATAATATTAGTATAGACTAGCTGTCCCGCGCAACTCCGTATGCGTAATTTTTCCCCGTTTTTGCAACATTTCTCGTCGCTGCTCCGCTCCTATTAGTCGTAGCGCGATGTTATAAAGCCTATAGCCTTCCTTGATAAATGTGCTATCCAACAAAAAAAGTTTTTTTTAAATCGGACCAGTAGTTCCTGAGATTAGCGCGTTGAAACAAACAAACAAACAAACTCTTCCGCTTTATAATATTAGTATAGATTAAGAAAAAAACACATACACCGCCCTTTAATTTTTTACAAGACTAGCTTGCTCGAATAACTATTTTACCTGAAGTGAGTTCTATTTCCATACTGGACACCGTTTTATGTAATCCACACAGTGTGGTTTCGAGTATGAGTGTACTTTGTGTCCGTCAATCGTATGATTATAGAGTTTGTACACTACTGTAATAATTGATTAAATCATTATTAACTCTGTAAAGGTTGAAGAAAAGTACCTAGCCGCGGGCATTTGCTTCCAATTTAGCTACGAGTAATATTAATATAGGTAACTACATAGTTGTTAGGTAACCTAACCTTTTCCTTCATATACTTATGTTACAATATAGTAAAGCCTTATTTCGATAATACACGAGACCCTTGTCGGCTTAGCGACATAAAACTGAAAGGAATTTGGAATTGAACCTTTTTGCTTTTGTAAAAATCGTTTTCTAAACCTACGATTTTCGAACGGGGCTTGTAGTAACAAACCCAGTATAATAATCCTAATAAATATATAAGTTGTATTTATTTGGCCATACCCTGGTTATGAGTTCGATTTTCAGATAAATATTTGTTCTCAGTCTAGGTGTAATTTTTGCCTGTTGTATGTTTTTTTGCCATTATTTTTGTCTTCTGATCTAAAAAGAGGGGCCTTTATTACTTTATTACACGTACAGTCTGTGGCAGAAATATACGCAGAAGGCGTACAACGACCTGCGTATTCAATACGACAACGCGTTCCGTGTATTACTGGGGCTGCCACGTTTTAGCAGCGCGTCGGGTATGTTCGCATACGCGTACGTAGACACTTTCTCAGCAATTATGCGCAAGAGATGCGCTTCGTTAATGAACCGTGAACGTGTCAGCTTCAATATCATCCTGAGGACGCTTGCTGATAGGTGTTGTTGGATACGACTGCATGCAGTCAAGTACCCAGACCCCTCGTATCTGACAGCCACACCGTTAAATCCTTTTGTTAATAGATACATACAAAGATAAGAATAAGTCAACATTGTTATTATTAAGTTACATTATAAAAGAAATTCTGAATACTAATCAATAAAATCGCTCAAACGGATATGAGAATTTCAATACGGTTTTTTTAGATTAAAACGCTAAAAACCTTCCTGATTAAACTTGTTTCATGAAAACCTGTTAAGCCGTTTTGAAGATAAAGGGCTGTCTATTATTCACGTTAGACTCGAAATTGGGGGAAGGGGATATTACGTCGTACTAACCGGACGACGTACTAAACGAACTGACAACTTCAATGGTTTTTTTGTTAATTTTTCACAGTTACTATATAATGAAACATTTACATAATTGTGACCTACGATTTATTTGTAAACACGTCAATGCTCGTCGTCGTAACATAAAATACAAGTCTTTGTGGACAATTTTGTGACATTTCGTTGTTAATAATAACGGATGTACTTTCATAGTGGCTCATATAACCATATACTCATACTTACGTCGCAATAAACAGTCGGTTGTTATAAGTGAAGTCGTACTAAACGGACTACACTGTAATACCTATCCATTATCGTCGTAATCTTCGGTAATCAAAATCCAATCTCTAATCCAGTAATAAGCAGTAATCTTAGCTAATTCTATATTCATTAAGTAACCCGCAGGATATGATCGTAGTAAATATTAACAGGATACACTAATAAAGTGTTATGAACACATCAATAAAGGTTTAATCTGTTATACGCGGAGTTTCTCACGCTCTATCGAAGGGTGTAATGATTTTGATACTTGCTTACTGCAGTTTTGATACTTTTAGTATACGTGTGTGTAGCTAATTTGTTGTTAATTTGTCTGGGAAGGCTAATTTTATAATCTGTACATTACGAGTAGGTACTTTGCCTGTTTAGCACTTAAGATAAAACTATTAATCCGTTTGACGATGTGACTCAAACGCCTTTTCTTCTCTTTTGATACCAGAATTATTATTTTATATTTAAACATTCGTTACTAGCTAATTAGATAACTAATTTAGCCAATATGTAAGTACATATAGTTGTTGTAAGTAGATGCTCCTACTACTTATGTTGTTGCCACTTAGGTTGATTTTATTTTATCTCATGTTCCAATTTTTAATCAATATAATTTGCATCAGTCCTTTAACATGGTGTATAGTATATTAGTCGCAGCACCTCACCCCCATGAAAATTTCATAAACATTCAAACATTGTAAGAATGGCAATTTGAAAAGAATGGCCGTAAGTTTTTATTGCCATGTTCTTTTCTCCGGCTTTACCTATTGCTTACGAACTTGGCATTACATGTACATGTAGAATCCCGACGTATCACAAGAGTTGTTTTGCATCCTAAGTAAATTAAAAAAAATGATTTTAAAAAGCGGATTACTACGCTTTGTAAAGCAAACCGAATAAAAACGATCGACAAATAGTCGTAAAAATCCCTAAAAATTTTAAAAGACCTATCCAACGACACCCCACACGATAGGGTAGGGAGGAAACCTAAATTTGTTTAAAAGATTTTATTTTACTACTTTGTCGGCGTAACTAATATGTATATCTATGCATAATTACAGCTTTATAGTACTAAGGGTCTCTGAGCTAACCTGTGGACAGACGGACGGACGGACAGACATAGCGAAACTATAGGGGTTCCTTGTTTACTACGGCCTAACCCTAAAAAGCGGCAATAGTACCTACCGCAACTGCCTAATGTAAGCTGGTGAATTAATGAAATTGACGAGTAAGGAAACTTATCCAGTGGTACGTTAACCTATCGAAAGGTCGCGGATTTGAATCCCACTATTATTACTGACGTTAATGGGTGGTGTATGCTACAGAGCGACTTCTAAACTAACTTAGGGTTAGAATAGTAGTCACGTTAAGTAGTTAGTCATATTCATAATCATCGTCGTTTAATATAAATATACTTTAAGATCTATCACCAGAATTTGTAGTTAACAATGTTTAAACAATAAATCTAGTAAAGGGATCTCTTTCATCAGAACAATAAGCTTTCAATACAGCCCTAAACTTTATCTTTAAAGTCTTTGTCATTGTTTCATACAATGCCAACAACTTGTCATAAATCCTACTTGACTTTGTAAATGTGAAAGTTTGGATGTTTGTTAGGTACTCAATCACGCTCCCAGGAATGTCGGTTATCATTTGATAATAGATAATAGTGACAGTTATTATTGTGTAACTTATTGGAGTTTGTGTAACGAAAGTAAGTTTCAATTTATTGCTTATGAAATTCTATTATTTATTGAAATTTATTTATTTTTAACAGCTACAAGATATTATTCTCGGCTCAATAGTAATGAAAACTCGCGGCCACTCTTTTCAAATTGCCAATTTTACAATGTTGGAATGTTTATAAACTTGATATGGGGGAAGGTGCTGCCACTAATATATTATACGCCATGTTAAAGGATGCGATTTATATTATTAAAAAGTTGGAGATAAAATAAAACCAATTTCCGAAAATCGAAGAAATTGGCGCTACTGTAGTGTCCTAGTGAGATATAGCCTTACTAAATCTCATAAGGAGTATGAGTTAAAGTAACGCCCCCTTAGAGCTCGTAAGTAAAAAATAAAGCTAAATAAATAAGTACCTAAGTACATAATTTATAACCAAAATGTTCAATTTATATAGGTAATTTATTAACATAGCATTATCTCAATAAACCACTCTGTGTAATACACAAAACACACACGGCTCGATTTAATTAATTAACCAATTTCACCTTATATTATAATATTGAATCAGCCAATAATTCAGGCAGGATGTAAATAATATTCGTTACAATGTTTACTTTGTTATGAACGGAATTGAATTTTAACTAGCAGTTCTGTGGCTATTCATTTTCCGGTTTCAGATCTCTGTGCCCGTGACTGATTTAATCTCCTCTTAACAAAGACTAGCCAACTAAGCAGATCTGATAATGCACAAGTACTCGTTCATTTCCCTAACTCTCATAGTCTGATGGGATAGAAATCCGACCCGAATGGAGACATTTTTTTTTGAAAGATTGTATTAATGTGGGACATTACTAGCAATCTTGTTAACCCCTCCAGCTAAGCTCAAAGGCTTGTGTTAAAAGTGGGTTCGGTAGTATAATGGGTAGAATTCGAACCCGCGACCTCACGATTGCGAGACCGATGCCTTAGTCATTAGGCTACCGCCGCGCGCCGCTTCAAAATATTATTATTTAATATATTAGGCACAGAGTTGACTGCTTAACGTGCTTTCCATGTCATTTTATGGGTTTCGCACCTAAAAAGGAAAGAAATCGGGACACTTATAGGTTCACTTTGTTGTCCGTCCGTCTGTCTGACAAGACCATTTATCTCGGGAACGCGTGGAAGTACTTATCGAGTGAAATTAAAACCATATACTCAAGTCTACGGTCCCTTGAAACTGTAAAAAATAGAACTTCTAAGTTAGAGTAAAAAAAGATGCGGCCGTTTAAACCGCAAAAACATATATCTTGAAATTTGCTAGGGAATGAAAATTTATAGGGTACTTTCCGTTGACCTAGAACTATGAAATATGGCAAGTAATACCGTCTTATACTACAAGTATAAGGAAAAGTCTGAAAACTATAAATAAACATTTGTAATTAAATCGTAAAAAAATATAGTCTTCAAAAGAACTGCAAAGGCGTGGACATAGGGATCCCAATTTGTTTACTAGTAATTAATATAGCCTTTGTTACACAGGGATAATGTAGCATTCTAATGGGGGAAAGAATTTTTAAAATCGGTCCTGTAGTTTTTTAGTTTAATCAAACAAAAATACAAATATTTCCTCTTTATAATATTACTAGCTTAAGCCCACGCGGATTTCGCTCTCGTGGATGTCAGATTGTGACCAAAATATTTAAACGACGCAAGTTTTTATTGCCAGGTTCTTTTCTCCGGCTTTATCTATTGTTTGCGAACTTGGCATTACATGTACATGTAGAATCCCGACGTACAACAAAGTGTTGTTTTGCATCCTAAGTGAACAACGAATTTAGAATTTTGTTTAGTTCGTTTAGTACTAACAAACTCGCTAAGAGTTACCTATCAATTTTAATATTAAAATTTCACTGTATAACTGATTTACTTATATAGACCTGCGTGCAATTTTAGCGTGTACCTAAATAGCGCTACAATTCACCTTTGTATCACCTACTTTATCGAATTAGTCGATTTCATAGACTCAATCTACACCAAATGTTCCAAGTTGACGCGGTTGTGCTTTTTAAAATGCAATAGAATAATTACTCACACTTATACCAAAGACCATCCAGACGTTCAATTTTAGGGTTACGTATCCAAATGGTATAACGGGATCCTTCCGCTGTCTATATGTCCGTCTCTCACCAGGCTGTATCTCATGAACCGTGATAGTTCGACAGTTCATTTCACAGATGATGTATTTCTGTTGCCGCTATAACAACAAATACTAAAAAACAAAATAAAATAAATACTTAAGTGGGTGTTGTATGGTACCATACAACAAACGTGATTTTTTGCGGCTTTTTTTTGCTTGATATTATAATATAGTGTCTAATGTTGTATAGATAATTGTACGAAAGCTTTTATGCGCGTGTCCGACTCGCACTTGGCTTTTTAAACTGGATAGCGTCTGTGTCAGCTCACTCTATTAAGTGCACTTTTCCTTGATGCATCATACGTAACTTTAGACGAACAAATTGGCGACGTCCATTATAAACTCTACATACATGTAACAAAAGCTGATTTTTTTTAAAACATCAACGTGTTTAACATTTTTCGACAGGTATTTTAAAAACATTTCAAAAAAGTTAAAAAAATCTTTTTTGATTAAGTGAATATTTTTGGAAATAATCGCTCCGAAAGTTGCATAAATTGTGTCCCCCTCCCCTTATCTTGTTAATCGTGTGACCAAAAGCTGAAGAGTTAGTTTGTATGTTGGAATTCGATAATCTCAGGAACTACTGCTACGAATTGAAAAAATATTTTAGTGTTGGATAGCCCATTTATCGAGGAAGACTATAGGCTGTATAACATTACGCTATGACCAATAGGAGCGGAGCATCAGTGAAAAATGTTAAAATACACCTAGACACAGAATAAACAAACGTGCTCATTACACAAAGATTTATTCTGGATATGAATCAAACCCACGACGTCTGGCTTAACAGTCAGGGCTAGTAACCACAAGACCAATAGGCCAGTTAAACTTATAGCAAGTTTACTACACTTCCTCAGTTCTAAAATGCACAAATACCTAGTCCATAATTCCTTAAGAACACGTACGAAACACGACAGGTATCTTGTTGCCTAGCTGGCAGCTTGCACACAAATCACACAACGACACGGGTGCGAGTAATACGCTCGTATTTGCGAGTCGTGCGAGCTGGCACCTTTTAGTTCGCACAATACTCACTTTGTGACTACGCAGACATAGTGTAACAGTATATAGGTACAATATATCGATAGTACAGAAGTTAAACTTCATATAGAAAGAAATTAATTATTTAAGGAATATTATCATAGACAGCCATTCAGGCGCAGATTCAGGATCATGTTCTGAGTGGGGGGGGATTATCATAGACATAGACAGCCATTCAGGCGCGGGTTCAGGATCATGTTCTGAGTGGGGGGGGGGGCGCTTTGACCCCGCACGTTGTGTATTATGTATAAATCTATTGCGATCCGCAAACTTGATCAGATTACGATCTAGATTAAACGTGTAATGGGTCATCGTCAGAATGGCTGGTTGCCTATGGCTTCAATAATTGCTACATACGCTACTTTCAGAGAAATTTTAGAAAAAAAATGACAAGCCATTTTGACGTTAGGATAGCTGTTGGCCTTCGTGTTTAACATGAAGAACGCAAATTTCTAAAAGTTTGTTGTGTCAATAATTGCTTACTAATTGCTTCTTTCACGAAATAAAGTTTGAGTTTCGTACATACAATAGGTAAAAAAATATACCTATTCATAATTCCTTCAGTCATTCGCTGTCTCGTGTTGGCGCGCTGATACAAGCGCTCTTCAGCAACGCACATGTAGACATCGCCAATAGACACCAAATATCAGAACGCCTTCAGAACAAAGTGTCCATGAACTGTGTCTTATGTGTGCATTGCTCAAGGAAGGTATGTATGAAGATTACCTTCTGTATTCTCAGTGTTTTGTGACGTAAACTTGTATACAGGTGCCACGTATAGGTAATGTAGGTATGTATGTGCTTATGCAAGGCATGGCTTGAAGTGATTTGAAAGGTACAGCGTTAGTACAGTTGTAGTGATAGCAAAAATCTAATCTAATACTTTTAAACGAGCAATTCTTGTGTTATATGTAAGACTCCAACGATTTTGATTAAATTTAGTATGCAGGCGTCTCGGAGGAGATAAATCGATCTAGCTATGTTTTATTTTTAGAAAACCTCTTTTAAAGAAATACCGGGCAAATCTCGATCATCCAGGTACTAATCATAATATGTGCACCGTCCAAAATAACATTTTGACAGATGTTCAAATTCTAAAAGAATTTAATTATTTTCATAAAGTAAACAAAATAATATATAAATCGTTTTTTTTTTGTTGGCTTTAATCTATCTATATCTTATACCTTTAAACAAGCAATTATTTTTTATATAAATATACTAGCTGTCCCGTGCAACTTCGTCTGCGTAAATTTTCCCCGTTTTTGCAACATTTCTCGTCGCTACTCTGCTCCTATTAGTCGTAGCGTGATGTTATATAGCCTATAGCCTTCGTCGATAAATGGGCTATCCAACAAAAACATTTTTCAAATCGGACCAGTAGTTCCTGAGATTAGCGCGTTTAAACAAACAAACAAACAAACAACCAAACAAACTCTTGCGCTTTATAATATTAGTATGGATATAACATCCACGCAAGATGTAAATATGTAGTACATATTTTACAATTTTTCGAAAACTCAAACACATGAACTACGTAATCTTTTTCAAATCAACCCAACAAAAACGCTCCGAAACCATCAACTCCCAATTTATATTCGCAAATAAACAAAACCAATAGAACGCACCATAACAAAGCTTCTATCTCCATCATTCAGACACACCGCACATTTATTGGCGCCAAAAACAAAACCGAAAAGGGCCCGACAATGGGATTTCAATTGCTGACAAAAGTTCCGCCAGGTGGCACCGACGTCGCGGTTCGATTCCCGGCTCGTGCATGTAAATAGACTCATTCTGGGGTCTATAGTTTAGCAAACGTTCATTTGCATACACCTGTGTAAACGAGAGCGGTATTCAGAGCTATTCTAGCTTTGTGTTACTTAAAATTTACGTTTTTATTAGGGAATTGTGAGTAGTTCCGGAGTAGCCGAAAATATTTCCTTTTTTTATTTACTTATCATGCTAAATTTCATCTCTCTAGTACCTTAGGTCTCCGAGTTAACCTGAGGACAGACGGACGGACGGACAGAGCGAAATTATAAGGGTTCCGTTTTGCCAGTTTGGCTACGGAACCCTAAAAATGATGACAGCTCACACATTCAGTTCGGCAGTATTTGCTGAAATGACCAATGCCTTTTGTTTTTAATACCTATTCTTCGTTTTAACAGTATGTGTAACCAGGCTGCGTATAAGATGTTAATTAACATGGCGTTAATTAACATATTATACGCAGCCTGGTTACACACTCATTATTCAACGGAACAATCCTAATTAAATATTATATTTACTTTCAAAATTATATCAAAAGCTAGCAACGTTTTATGAAATTTATCTTTTGACTGTTTAGCAAAACTGCAATTACTAGGCAAAGCAGTGAGTCTCGTCATTCCGTTTATATCCTAGCTATCCGAGTTTTCCCCAGCCCGTGACGTCATTAGTGAGTCAAACTAACCTCCCATTATACCTCCCCTCCATCCCAGAATTACTGTTGTATATACCGCTTTAAATTTGGATATTAACTTGACAGACAGTTCGTTGCTAATTTTCAGCTGTGGTCATACCAAATCACGTCATAAAATTTAGAAAGGAGACGTAGATGGCAGCTGTAATGTACGTACTCGTAACTTCATATTGCTTGTATTATTATTATCATTTATTAGTGGATAAGCCAACAATATGTGTCAGCGTGGTATCGAGATGTAACTGGTATGGCAGAGCGGAAATAAACCTTGGACCGGCCAGTCGTTGTTTCGCTGTTCTCCCAACGAACCTTCCAGAACACTACAGTAGCCTGGGGAGAAACATAGGGAGGGTACCTACTTTATAGTATTAAAAGGTTATTATTAACTAGCTTTCGCCTGGAATTCGCCCGCGTGATGACGGTTATCACGATAAAAGCTATCGTATGTCTTACTCCAGGACTCAAACTATCTCTATATCAATCTTCTTACTACTTTCACATTTATAAAATATATTACGCGTAGCTCGGCGTCGCCCGCGTGGATGACTTCACCTTGTTAAGGGTTGATTTTCGCTTCCATTAAAAATGCTGAAACACGTGTTTCTTTAATTATGTAGATTAAAATATTTTATTCTTCAAATGTTCTTCTTCATATATACCTTCTACTTATCTTTTGATATACAGAAAGCTTATTGACTTTAGAACGAATCAAATTAATTAATTTTAAAAGGATGCTGCAAACGATCTGTAGCAAATTAACCGCCCAGCGTGAACTTAATCTAACTGTTACGCGTTTTTGTGAGAGTGACGAGTCCGCTTTAATCCAATCCAAAGCTGTTTTGTCCGGTGCTAACCGGTTCATACCGGATTTAAATGCAATTTCAAAATTTCCATTTATAGTGCATTTTTCCAGCCACTGTCAAAATGTTTTAAAGATGCGCTTAGGTTTTTTTAATACAAAAATGTATTGTTGTAATTTTTAAGGGTAATAACACGTTAACATGTGCATCTGTGTTTATATTTGGCATTAGTCAGGAGGGTCCAGAATTTTGTTTTTTGTTGCTTGACTCCTATAAAGATAACTTTTATTAAGGAAAAACCACATACACGGAACATAGATACTTGTGGATGAGAGGGGGGGAGGGCTCAAATGAATTTCTTGGCTAGAATGGCCCGTTGGTTTGTTTAGTGACCCTGACCGTTTTATCCTGGGTCGTGCCATAGTACAGGCTCTGCTTAGTTTGGGATCACATGGCGTTGTGTGAGTTGTCTTAAGGCCTTTTTAGATGCTTGTTTCGTGAAAATTCGTTCAGCCATTTCGAAGATTTGTCTCTATGTCGGTCTGGCAAGATAGATTGCAATATTGACATGAAGCCTTACATGTTGCATGATTATAAATTGACTCGTATTATAGACATTATTTACCTATAGATCAATATTCATTATTTTGATTTCTTTTTATTATACGTATTTTTTACAATATTTAATAATAACAGACTTAATACTAAATACTCTCTCAAGTAACAACGATAAATCTTTCATTTATTACGAATGTTTCCTCAATTTCGGCTAAGTTTGCGTGTTTTTCGTATAATTATATCCTTGGAGGGCAGTCCGTTCCCTCCTGACTTCTCACTCGGCACTCACTTGAAATACTGTGTTTTATTACAAGGTTCCCTTTTAGCCTGTATTATTAAAATATTTTTGCCTTTGATAGTCTTCATTTTTTGTATTTCGTTTAGTGTTTCTGCGAATTATTTTACATAAACGGACAGTGTATTTCTTGTTAAGGGTTATGTATGGCTGGGAAACGCCTGACAAAATTGGTTTAGTAATTTTATTATAAAGATATATCAGTATGACCATTTATGCTTTACTCACACTATGCAAATGAACTTGGAAATTGCTTGTTACAGATGTTATTATTTAAAATGTCAACTAATAAAAAAGATTATTAAAATGCAGACGACTTGGCGTTTATGTATAGCTTAAGAAGTATAAATGTGTGATGACCTTTGCACGAACGGTCTTGGTCAACTAGATTTTATCCTATCCTACCACGTTTGATAGCACTTATAAATATAAACTGAAAATATCTAAACCTTTAAGAACTAAACTAAATTAATATGTACAGTCAGAACGTTTAATGATTTCAAAGTTAACTTGCAACTCAAACAGAGTTAAAGCTCTAACAATCCTTTCCAACTTGTAGGTGGTGCTAATAGGGCTGTCACGGAAGCTACGCCTGGTTGGGCCTATACCTCATCGTGAGCTTAAAGACAGCCTGTCCTACCAACTTTTAAGACATTACAGTGGCAGACTAGTCCTACCATATTATAATAGTTCCTGAAAAAAATAATGTTTTCATTAAGGGGTCACTTCGGTCGTGCATGATATAATTTGTGAACGAATGTTAGATAGGCAGAACTGGAAATATGGTATTGGCAATAATATTGATCAAAAGCTGCTTGACTCTAATCTAATACGTTAAAAACTGCTTCCAATATTGAATAATTAAATAAAGTTTTAGACACTTGAATTACATTGATAAGATGCTTTTAATCACACTTACATAATGTTTACACTGCAGGTATTTACAAGAATACTTAACTGTATTTTACCTTATTTTATTGAAATTTACCTTACTAGGTACCGTATAATTTACACGCATAGATAAAAATGCATAAATCTCTCAATAAAATAGACAATAGCCACAACTGGCTTCCAAAACCGAAGCTTCTACCCTAATTGGGATTTCATCGTCGGGATAGCACATAGCTAAAGCGAAACCATAGCAAAAGGTACAAAGAACGAACAAATAATAATTTAAGTCGCGTATAAATCACGAAAGTTTTACCTGTAGCCAAATGGTCTACAGGCAACCCTAACTGGGTACAGATGCGAGCAAAACCTAAACTTGATTTATGGTTTGAAAAGTTGCGCACTCGCCGGCCGGGCACCGCTGTCGACTTGCCGAGTACATGATACCGTTATTACTAGATACTTAGGTACCGTATTTATACTTACATTATGTACTCCATTGTTTAGTATGGTACAGCACTTCACTTTGCATGTAGAATTGCATTCGTTAAATGGTGTGGTGGAATTTTGTGCATAATCGTGTATGTTGTTTTGTGAGGTTGTTTGAGTACAGTTTAGGAGGTTTTTGTTTCGTGGTTGTGTAATTTTATAATGTGGCATTAATAATAATATTAATAATATTTTGAAACAACTCACATAACCTCATCTGATTCCAATCTAAACAGAACTTGCAACAGGCAACCAGACAACTGATAAACATACTCATTTATTTCTAAATATTATAGATAAATTTCACACAGAAAAAACTATCGTGCTCATCACACAAAGTTTTGTCCTGGGTAGGGATCGAACCCACGGCTTCCAGCTTAGCAGTCAAGGTCACTAACCACTAGACCAACAGGCCAGTCAATCACATTGGAATTGATGAACCTATTTACAAATTTTAAGGAAAGTACAGCCAGTTTTTTTCACAACTAATAAAACACATGGTGAACTTTATAACACTGTTAACAACCACAAAGTATACGCAGACTCGTACCCAGCAATTATGTATCTCATATAAATTTGTCTCTTGTGGGAATCGAACCCACAGCAGTCGTACACACTCCCACTATAACACCGAGGAAGGCAGAATTCTTCTTCATCTTCGTGACACTCTTGACATGTGATGTCATAGTAATTACGTAGCGATTTCTTTGGGGGGGGGGGGAAGGGACAAATTGTTGGCTACTTCTCTCTGCTGGCAAACATTCTGGCGCATTCGCTCAAGGAGCCATGCACAGCAGACTTCACTTGATCAGTCCATCGCATAAACAACGAGTCAGAATCACCAACATAAAGAAAGACTTGTATAATAGGGAAGCAGATTTCCTGATGCCATTGACTGATAACATTCACCATATGAAAGAACGAATGAATGAGTAGACACAGGAATGTGTTGTTCATTCCCCTTCGTCCCAGGAAACTGAGCTCTTTAATTATATCTTAATTAATACGAGTAAATAGCGGCTTCCTTTTGTGAGCTCAAATGCGTCAAAACAATCTTTCATATTTCAACTTTAGTATACCTACACAGTAAATTTTAGAGTATTTTTCGGTTTTCAGTTCTGAAAAAAAATCCTGTGTAAGCAGTTATTAGTAACTGTCAAAGTATTATTACAAGAGAGTATTAAACTGATTAAGGCACCTGTCCCACGATGAGCGAGAAGCAAGTAGCGATTTATCGCTTAAGAAACGTACAACAGATGTATTTTGTAGATCCCGTCCGTGTAAACAAAATAGATGCTGTATAGAGCGAGTACTCGCCGGCTGTGGGAACACTCGGCGATCAACTATTAATATCTGTATTTCTTTTGTTTACACGGGATCTACATAAGTATGTACGTGTCTTAAACGATAAAACATTACTCGCTACTCATTTTCTCGCCGTTAGTCGGACAGGTGCCTTAGGATGAGTAAATGTCTGTACCTACATGTATAACATCTTCATATATTAATCGTATTGTTAAAGGTATTAATGGAATTGTAAGTATTTTGAATTAAAATACAAGGGCTTATGTCTGCATTTGATATAACTTCTCGATAGCATTCTCACCTTACACAGAGCAATGTATATGGTAACAATATTTGACTAGTTGTTCTAAGTAGTTAATGACCCTGACTGCAGTGACTGCTAAGCCAGAAGTCGTGGGTTCGATCCCCACCAAGGATACAATTTTGTGTGATGAGCACACAGCAGATGGTTTTTCTGTGTCCGGGTGTAATTTATCTATAATATGTAGGTATATATTTAGAAATATATACAGGTGTCCCAAAACTATGCCACACGGAGGTAAAGTACCTTAAATATTGTAGATAGAACACTTTGTGTCGTGTTTTAATGATGCCACTGTTCGTTACCTAGTTTGAAATCAAATGGCGTGGTGTGGATTCTCCCAAGATATTATTGTTTATGCGGTAAACTTACAAACTGCGCAAGGACTCTATTTTACAGAGTTTATAAATATTTCGTATATTTTCATTTTCGCAACTTCACTGCTTTAATCGCGTTCAGTTTTAATATAGCTCGTGTAAGTGACAGGTTGTATTGATCGAGTATGAGCGGTTAACGTATTGCTTCTGTTAATTGACCGACTGTACTATTGTATGCAATGTGCATTATAAATTTGTATTTATTATTATAAATTTCCTGTAATATTTAGATTTTTCTTTACAGTCGGAGGCATTAATGAATCTCGATGAACTCAGTAAAGTGCCTCCAACTACATGAAATTATATATGTAGGGAATCTTGTTTCGATCTGTTTTGTGCAGGCGAGTAGTTTTTTGTTTTATACTTTTGAGTAGTTGTGGGATGTAACAACTAACTTTTATCACAGCTATTTTCAAGTATTGAAAATTGAAAAAATAATGGTTGCTAACTAACTTTTTTAATATTACAGGTATATTCATGTTATACCTTTTTGAAATGCTTAGGATGAGCCCTTTAATTTAATACCCATATTGCAGTATTCAACTTTTTTTTCACATCTCTTTATTTTGACATGTCACAGCCACCATGTTTGTTTTTTCAAACGTCACTTTTCTAAGAACACTTCGGCGGTCAAAATGAATCTAACGACGTCTTAATTGTATAAATCCGTCCAGTGGTTTGTGAGCTACGAGGTAATAAAGAATATTACGTACATACAAGATACGGTCAACACAACCCTTCCTTACAGTCGTGTAAAAATGTACGTATGTAGTTGGTTAATCCGAATCTCCGTTCAAAGTCATCAAATTACCTTCATGTTTAAATTCATCTTCACGCTTGTAACCAAAATTCTCATAGTAATATTTTAACACCAACTAAACGCAATCGCAATTGTCTCTTTCAATTAGTATCTGAGATGTTCCATAGTTAAAGGTCATTTAAAGTCTTTAATGCTCGGCCTCTGTGCCCTTTTGTTTAGGTTGGGTCGAATTATAACTTGTAACCAAGTGTCCATTAGTATAAACGATAATGGGTGTTAATTTGATCGCCCCTTATTAAAACAATTACTTTTATTTAGTGGTAGGTCTGGTTCTTATTGTTATTTTTGAATTAGATATGTTCTGAAAGATTTTTATGGTTATTGAAAACAGAGTTAAGTGGTGTTGCCAGATGTCCCGCTTTTGCATGATGTCACGTTCTCCAGGTTTAAAACCATGCTTGCTATACCTGGTAACACCCAAAACTTCTAGTAGTTATTGCATAGAATCAAGCGTAAAATAGACAAACTTGGATTTGAAAATCTATAGTAGATACGTACTTACTCATGTCAAGTATTATTTGTTTTTATTATTTCGTACTAGCTGACCCGGGCAACTTCGTCTGCGTCAATTCTCCGCTCCTGTAGGTCGTAGCGTTAAGATATAGCCTATTCCTCAATAAATGGGCTATCCAACACTAAAATATTTTTTCAATTTGAACCAGTAGCTTCTGTAATTATAGTTATCAACCAAATAAACAAACTCTTCTGCTTTATATTGAGGTCAATTATATAACAATTTATAATATATTTAGTAACTGTATACCACGTAAACGTAGCAAGATTGATGATACTCGTCACTTAACGGTGTCACGTACAATTAGCGCAGCTGTTAGTCAAGCAAGGATGGTTAATGTCTCTCGCGACTCAATCTCCGGTTAAGAATATAGTCACATGTATAATGTTCGACAAGGTTCGTAACTTTTGGGTTATTAATGAAATTGATATGTAGAAAACGTTTTAATGTGCAAAAGTTTGGACATTTTGCACATTAAAACGTTTTAGCGTGTGGCACGTCATTCGACAGATCTTTTTAAAATATTTTAAGGTTTTTAATAAACTTTTTCGATTAAGTCAATATTTTTGGAAATAATTTAGAAAATTGAATAAATTGTGCACATTGTAATCTTTTGAACCGTGTGATCAAAATTATTAACAAAATCACAAAGGTATATAAATACCTAAAAAAAATTAAAAGAATGTATTCGACATACGTTATTGAGTTATTGCCGAAAAACTGCGTTTCTCAACAAAAAGGCGTAAGTGCCATGAAAATATGCTCTTCTGTGGGTATAGTTATTTAAATCGGATTATTTCATATGTATATAGCGCATTTATTTGTAACAAAGGCCGCGGAACCCTACACTGAGCATGATGAGCATTTTTTATTTTTTTCGTGTAAAATCATATTTTTTCAAGAAAATCAAAAATGATGAAAAACTTAGCAATACAATATAATTAAAAAATTACACTAAAGCCGTTTCCGAGACAGTTCGTATTACTCTTCTAAATATATTAGACAGCAAAATAAATGTGTTCAATGTGAAATGTCTCAGAATTACAATCTTTAAAACAGCACAGATACATCTTTAAATCACATATGTGTAATGTGTAGTACTGTTGTAACGAAACCTTTATTTTTTTTGTAACGAAGCGAGGTAAATTCGTTATTAGTTGATATTTAAATGTCTTTTTAGTCCATCCACTGTAAAATTTTATTATGCAATCTTAGGTACTTTGCTCATTCTAAACATTAATTTTCGCATTTTGAATTCAGTTCTGATCAAGAAACGCTGTTACTACTATAATTTAGCAGTAATAACCTTGCAAAATGTAAAAAAAAAAAGCTTACTTATGTAAACAGACTGTGGACGTTTTTTTTATACATCGTAATGAAGAGACGAGCGGTTGGTGCGCCTGATAGTAAGCGTCACTCAAACCCATAACAGTATGAGTGACACCCAAATCCTTGTTTGGCAAAGGTCTGAATGTCACTACACCGCGTTCTTCATTTGAGACATTAGTTCGTAAATCTCGTTTGCCCAGTAATTACACTTGCTACAGTACCCTTCAATCGAAACAGAGTGATGCGTCAACATTACTATTTCACGGAAGAATAGCTGTCACTGTTATGGTACTGTAGCCATCAGGCCAGCTCTTGAGCAGGCACCGGGGGTGTTCCTCAGAACTTTATCGGGCTTTTAAATGAAACTTGTGGATTTCCCCAAAGCTAATACATTGTTTATTACTGAACTCCTACCAAATACATAATTATCAACATCAATTCACATTTAATATAAATCACATTTCTTAACCACTTAGTATTACTATTTTATATAAATCAAATCACATTTAAACGACCCGAATCGGTCGGCCATGAAACTTTCTTTTTATTCTGTTAATGAGTTTCATCTACTACAATGAGGTCTAACGTGAGAGAGGTGGATTATCTTCGACCCACCTGCCACAGTACCCACTTCCCACCAAGACGGCCTATAGCTTAGACCTATCACTCGTAAATTTCCGTTTCAATAATCATCAAATTCTCTAACAAAACGGACAAGAACATAAATTCTTCAGCCAAAGGCTTCTATAATCATACTGAATGGAGCCGATCAATAAAACCGAGCTATTTGTCGACGAGTACCGTTATCTAGAGACGATAGCTAATCAAGTGGCCGAATGTAGTGCTTCCGAAACGAAATGAGCCTGATTATTGAAATGGAAGCCGTATAAATGATGCCAGTGTTGTTTCACAAAGGCGGTAGCGATTTGGATTTTCGGGTTGTAGGCAAAATATTGTAGTCGGTTGTAAAAACAATGAGTTTGATATTTTAATCTTTTCGTACGGTTAGGTTTAGTTGAAACTAGACTAATATGTACTAATTACGAATGTGAGATTGGTTTTTAATCGCAATAAAGAATAAATATTCTGTAGATGCTAGTGATAGAGAGAAATAGTGATATCATCGAAATCAAGCAACTTAGTCACTTTTCCTAAAAAGGCTATATTTCATAATTTGTGCCTTGGGGCAACGTTCAGCCATTCTCTCATCTTTCTTCCAATCGTTTCGAGTTTCCTTTTCATCAGACTGTGAATCCTGAATATCATAGTGAGAATGCATTTGTGCACTTTATTGTTTCTTGCGTAATTGGACGGTTTTTTTTATATTTAGAAGGATATTGTACAAATATACTTACAAAGTTACTTTAGGCCAAGAATAGAAATAGAGTAGACAGGTGTCAAAGTGCAAAATTGACGGGTTGGTGCTTCAAACTCGCTACCGCTTCTATTTGGTTATAGTAAAATGTAAATGTAATTCAGAAAGTCAATAAATCACTTTCAGAACAAATGTAAGAATTACACAGGTAAACAAAGTTCAACTTGTTTTGTTGTATCAAGTTTAAGAATGGTTTCTTAATATTTCGACGTCGCTGATTTCAGATCTGTCCTCAGTTTTTACACCTTGCGAGTTCACATATTATTCCATCCAAACCCGTAATTAAGCAATTTTTTTTAGACACCTTAACGTTAAGAAATACATGAGCAACCGATTCCGACTGTTTTTGTACCATTTGTGACAATACATGATTAAAAAATGTCGTGTAAGTGTGAACAGAGAGGGACACCCCCAACGCTCTCTGGAAGTGGACGAAGACTTCTATTCGACTCATAACTACCTATATTGTGCCACATATCAGAGAAGTGTTAGAGGACACTCAGCACATCAATATCATTATTTACATACCAACTTATAAGTTTGACAATTACTATACATGCATATTCAACTTAGAGTAGGGACATATAATAATTTATTGTCCTGGAATATAATGAACCACCAAAATGTGCATTTACTGGACAGTAATCGTAATCTCAGAATCAGTTGTGTGTTGTGTGTTTAACAGATATACTGGATTAATAAATAATTTTGGTCTACGAACTATATTCAAGGACATATTATCATTAATTCAGAACTAATCATTAAACATCCATCGACCAGGATAATTATAAGCATTAAAGCTTTTCTCTTTAGTCGTTTAAATAAGAGCAGTTTTAAATGAGTGGCGGCTTGTAACAAATATATATATATTAACTTACCGTTAGAAAGGCGCCCGCTAGAAGTTGTAATGTACTCATAAATGTAAGATACTTTTATTAATTTGAAGAATCTTGACAAAGTAGTAATAATTTTCACAACACATAAAAAAATGGTTTTGAGATCGAAGTCGCAAGAGGAAGCTTTTCTTTATTATATATACAATGATGAATCACGATCAGTATATAAATAGAATAAACACAATAATATCAACGTCGATACGCTTCAGTGAGTAACAACCCTTGATGTGATTACGTGATACGAAAATTAATTCAATGATATTGTACTCGTAATAATGCGAACAATGAGATATTGCTCCCAGAAATTATGCGCTATCTAACGTTCAGATCAAAACTGAGGCAAGTCGAATTTGCCAAGTTCTTTTGCAAAGTGACTCGATAGCCTTTCTTTTTCTTATATTTGATTTGCATATTTCTGCCGATATATTATTTCTTTATTTCATGTACCTAGGTATTTTTTGTGCGCTAATCTTTGAAGTTTCTATAGGTAGTCGTAGAAGTCTATAATTGACATAAGCTTTCATTATAATCAAATATAGACGTCAGTTTTTTTAATCACCATACAAGGTACTACAAAACTAACTACAAGATTTTCGTACTATTGTTTTTTTTAATTAAAAAAAACTGTAATTTATTGAATCAGTTAATTATAGAATCGGTAATTTATAGAATGAGTCAATTTTAGAATTGCTCATTTGTAGAATTCTACATTCCAAGTATCGTATATAGTATATATAGTCATATAGTCATTTCGCGAATCAGTCGTACCTAGGTTAAACGATTCCTATATAATATATTATATACGGTTTCCCGCGTGGCAATCGAACCGACGACCTAACTTAGCAGTCAGGGTCATTAACCAATCGTCCAACAGACTATTTATATAAAACTAGCTGAACCAACAGAGAAGCACAACTTCGTCTGCGTCTATTTCCCCCAATTTTGGAACCGCTATTATATTATGCTATATAAAATGCTGCTCCGCTCCTATTGGTCGTAGCGTGATGATTAAATAGCCTATGACACTCACAAATAACGTGGCTTTCTATTGGTAAAATAATTTTCAAAATCGGTTCAGTATTCCAGAGATTACTCCCTACAAACTCACAACATCAAACTTTACCCCTTTATAATATTAGTATAGACTAACGGCCTGGCCCGGCTTCACACGGACTTTTTTCCACCATCTTATGTTTTTTTTTTTGAAAAAAGATAACTAGCAATGTGGGATTGGGTCCCACATTACTAGCAATCTTGTTAACCCTTCCAACTAAGCTCAAAGACTTGTGTTTTGAGTGGGTTCACGTCGGTAGTTCAATGGGTAGGATTCGAACCCGCGACGTCACGATTGCGAGACCGATGCCTTAGCAGCATAATATGCCTGTAATATAGGTAGGCCTTCCTTGATAAATGGGCTATCCAATAGTAAAAAAAGGCAATTCGGACCAGTAGTTTCTGAGATTATCGCGTTCAAACTAACTAACTCTTCAGCTTTATACTATTAGTATAGATTTTTTATGAAAATAGACGTAGTCAGGGTATGGTTATTGTTTTAATGACTATGATAAAGTCACGTTTAGTAAAGTTAGTGTAAAGTTTTTTTTTCTATCTCCGGCTTAGCAGTCATGGACACTAACCAAGTAATCAATAGACCAATCTGAAATACCACCAAGATTTTTAACATACATTCAGATTTATAATATTGGTAGTAAGTATAAGTACAAGTACTACCATCACATTTATATTGAATTTTATCTAATAATAAGCTGAGGCTGCGTAACAGAGGATCTCATTTAACCACTGAAGCGAATGAAATTGTTTCGAGAAAAAAAAGTATTACCAAAACAATGTTAGCTAAATTCTTATCTTAAACATTACATTGTAGATGTTTGCTATCAAACCAACCAAGCTCAAGGATTTTAAATCCCGATGGATATAGAGGATGTTATGAGTTTGTAGCTTTTATGTGGAAACGGCGGTAGCCTAATGTCTAAGGCATCGGACTCGCATCGTGAGGTCGACGAGAATAACAAAAACAAATTAAACATTTTGAAGTTGGTGCCGAATAAAACATAAAGACTACTATTTCATGGCACCAACTTCAAAATGTTTAATTTGTTTTTGTTATTCTAGGTATATTATTTTTTGCTTTTAGTTGCCTTGTATTTATTTTTGAAGTCGGTAATATTTTTGGCCGCGGCGTTTGAGTTGCATTTGGTTAGATCATATCTAGTCTGTATTGCTAATTTCATTATGGACAAATTTAGCACCGCGATATCTCGACTTTATTAAAAACACGTGCTTTTTAGTGGTAAAAGTGTGCAAAAAGGTGGAGATGTGATGGAAGATTTGGCTCGCTCTGGTAGGAGCGAATCTTGTTGAAGACGTTCACGGCGGCAGGCCATCAACGTGTTCGACATGGGTTTACGAGTTTGTCATGCTAACTAGTCAACAAGCTTCGGAATGGCGCCTTCCAACTGAACCGAGACCGAAAAAAACCACGCCAAAGTCTATCGATTAGGGTCAGTTCGGTAGAAGACATAAAGGAGAATTCACGGCAAGAACTAAACTCAATTCCAGAAGATTTTGATCATTGGATTATTCATTGGTGGTCAGTGTATCGTTTCTGAAGGAGAATACTTTGAAATGAAAAATTAGATGAATTAATTGGTTTTCATATAGTGCCACAATGCAGCAGCTAATTCAGCAACTCTAAACCAATGCATTGGGCATTCGATTTTGATCTACGCACGTCACACAATTTTGTGTAGTTCTTCTATTATGATTTGTATGTTAGTAAAGTTTTCCAAAACGCATTGATTATCATTGATTATTTCCCACTGCCGTTGTTGCTTTTCATAACAGTGAAATATAAAGGCGGATAAAAAAGGGTCTTATTTAAATAGCAAAGGTATATTTCTTAAGTAAAATACCCTTTGTTAAAGGACCTCGACTAAATGTAGGGATCCTTTGGTACATTTCTTTGCAAAGGGACAGATAAGTTTAATTAAAAACAGTAATTTAAAATTATTTTTTATGATCATCATATCACAAAATATTTGCACAGAAACTACGACCTAATTTAGTTGATGAAAATTGGCTAAATTACTATCAATTAACTAATTTAATTTGACGTTTTCAAACTTTTGACTTGGTTTTACGAAATAAAGATATTTAAAGTTTAAGGTTTAATTGTGACTAATTTCTGCCAGGTTCAAGTAGTAAATGTGAAAATTACTTCATTCATGGTTTCATGTGATTTGACTTCACAACCCACTCGAACTCTGATTGGATCCGTCATTCTATTACCATGTAGTCTTCAAGACTAATAAGTAATTTTATTTTATCTGCTAGATTGAATAGGTACTAAAAATTAAAAATGTGTCCATTAGCATTTTTCTTATTGTCTTTATTAAAGGATCTTGTATTATATAATAAACTAGCTGACCCGCGCAACTTCGTCTGCGTAAATTTTCCCCGTTTTTGCAACATTTCTTATTGCTGCTCCGCTCCTTATTTCTCTACTATTTAAACCTTCTTCTTCAATCACTCTATCTATTAAAAAAAACCGCATTAAAATCCGTTGTGTAGTTTTAAAGATTTACTACGATAGACATAGGGATATAGGGACAGAGAAAGCGACTTTGTTTTATACTATGTAGTGAAATAATAGGTAGAACTCATTGCACTACGTAACCCTCACTCTCTGGTTACTTATTGGGGAATGATCTGAATTCATATCAAACCCTTCTTTAATCTAGGAAAGAATGTAGGAAGGAACTCAGGTGATAGATTTCTGTTTACATAAAAGTCAATCGCATCTAGGATTTTTGAGCGTCAGTTAGCCAGTAGGTGGGCTTTCCTGTTGATATAACAATGCATTTTGTTTGTCTCACAGCACAAAGAAATCCTTACTTTTGGTTTAGGTCCGTCATGATTCCGATTGGGTATTCTTGGCATTTAAATCGCCCCCTAACATGAATTTGTTCGCAAGGTCTGGCAAGAGGGTTTTATATTGCTCTGATTTAAGGGTCTTTATGCAATTTTGACATAATTGTATGGAATCACGTTTGTGCATCGTATTTTATTAAAATTCGGATTGATTATAATTATGTTTTTAGGTAGCATAATTTCATTGACTGAAGATCAAAGCGTATTTTGTTATTTAATTTTAATTGTAAATAAATTTTATTTAATACAAAAATCATTGTAAAATTGCGACACTTCTCGCAAAATTTACCGTAGTTTTTATTTTTTTACAATTTAATGTAATGAATTAATAAACATCTAGTAGATTATGTGTCAACTGTATATCTGATGTTTTGGTCTTTTTTTGCAGTATTTTAAAGAGTTTAAATGAAAGAATAAGCTATACACGTACTTTCATTAAAATGGGTTATAGGAAATTGATCACTACAAAAGAAACAAACATTACATTAACTGACAATATATTAATGTCTATATTAAAGATTGGTCTATTTTTAACATGTACTTATTCGATAGTGTAAAATTATTTCAAAACAGGATACATTTAAGCTCTTAAAGAGCATGCTTTGGTTGACAGTATATAGCAGCTATAGTGACTTCATTTTATTTTTTGCAATAAAAACGACTTATATGTTTTTTCTATCGCACGGCTGAAAACTCAAAAGGTGCTCAGTTTAGAGACACAGTTAACTCTCATATTACGCTGTCACTTTCACTTATCGTTTGAAAATAGTGAGTTTACAACCAAATTACAAGTACCTATGTATTACACAACGTTGATCAAATAAGAGCAAGTGTAATTGCAGTGACCAGATGTATTGTTTCGGTCCAGTCAACACGTAGTGTCGGCATTAGGATGTGAGGGACGTGTGACGTCACACCGTTTGATCCTTCACTCGTCACTAATACGGCACTAGGTGACGTAACAGTTGCATAGTGTGAGGACACACTTGTTGGTAAGGTGTGCAGCTTTGTTTTGAAAATCGCGCGTGACGAACGGATGAAAAGTATAAAAGAAAGAAACGTTGTTATTAAAGCGAAAATAGTAACAGTAAATCCAAACTTTACATCCTGATAATCTATACTAATATTATAAAGCTGAAGAGTTTGTTAGTCTGGTTAAATCTCAGGAACTGCTGGTTCGAATTGAAAAAATCCTTTACATTTGAATAGCCCATTTATCGAGGAAGGCTATGGGCTATATAAAATCATGCTACGACCAATAGGAGCGGAGTAGCAATGAAAAATGTTGTAAAAGCGGTGAAAATCGACACAGACGAAGTTGCTCGGGTCAGAATGGTTTTTTTTTGTTGTATTTGTTGAAAATCCGTTTAGCTATTTTAAATTTAATCCAGTTACGCACTAAAACTGTGATTTGAACTTATAATTTTAATCTTTTTACCTTTCAATATTGCTGCTTTTAACTTCACTGAAATGTAGCATTTAAGTAACAGTACCATCATCGTCGCTATAAAAAACGACAAAGGATTTTGATAGTTTTTGGCAAGTGTGGCCATGCTTAAAGAACTGTGAGTGATGTTCAAACCAATCGTCACTTTAAAGGGACATTCCTTAACGCCAGCCCTCCAGAAAACGATTTTAAAACTATTGCCGGTATTCTTTTATTGCATTTGAAAGTATACCTAGAACTGAAACAAAAAATGCATATTGGCATACTTGTTGAAAGTATATTATTATGTACTATTCACGGTACGTGATTTAAAAATCTATTGTAAATATGGAAAAACGTTATTTGAAATTTTAAAAACTTGAAAAGATATATGCAAAGGTCAGTCGGGTTCGGATACACACTGGAAGCAAAAAATAATAGAATTATTTTATTTCATATTCCTTATGTACTGATAAAAGAATAAAAAGGAGAATTGTTTCAGCAGTTTTCCTGTATTGAAAAGCTAACACAATTTAATTTATATTATAAAAATGTGAAAAAGCCTTATAAGCACTAATACTAATATTAGAAAGCTGAAGAGTTTGTTTGTTTGAACGCAGTAATCTCAGGAACTACGGATACGAATTAAACAATTCTTTTACTGTTAGAAAGTCCATTTATCGAGGAAGGCTATAGGCTATAAAACATTACGCTACGGCCAATAGGAGCGGAACAGCAACGAAAAATGTTGCAAAAAAAAAATACGCAGGCAAAGTTTCGCGGGTCAGCTATAGACGATGAAATTAACTGCTGTCGAGTTCGTTTGAGTATTGGTCATAAATATAACGACTTGAACGATACGTAAACGTCATTGGTCGACTCCAACTCCAATGGTAAAACAATATCAAAATGGGTCATATTTGAAGCGGCGGGAGCCTAATGGCTAAGGCATCGGTCTCGCAATCGTGCAGCGGGTTCGAATCCTACCCATTATACTACCGACGTGAACCCACTCCTAACACAAGCCTTTGAGCTTAGCAGGAAGGGTTAACAAGATTACTAGTAATGTGTGACTCATCTCCCACATTACTAGATATCTTTTCAGAAAAACATAAAATTATAGTATGAAATTTTAAAACTTTTAACTATGTGCTGTCTAGATGGAGTGCAAATTGTGATACTATATAAGAAATCTGCACATATAAGCATAAATAAAAGCCTGATATCACGTGTGAAGTGTAAATGATGTTAGGTACTCTTTCATATAAACCTCTGAAAAGGTTTTGATAAAACTTTCCAGTAATGTATCTATTACGTTTAAATAACGCATAAGGGAAAAGTACATTATGATATACCTAAGTGCGGTAAGTTGAAAACTGTAGCCGAGGCGATTTTGCTACAAGCAAGCAGAGGCTGTAATTATCAAAGCGCACGTATGTCATACGACGTTTTATAACATATTTGCGCGGAAATAAATAAAAAAACAATACAACCAAAAGAAAAACGCGCGGAATAATTTTTACTTGTTCACAAATTAGCGATGCGCGCGCATCAGCGCTTTTTTTAAAGGAAAGGCACAAAAACAGCCAGTATTACTAATCAGGTAAATTAATATTTTTGTGTTTTGTTACAGATAAATGGTTGTAAATTATGGTCAAACTTAATTAAATTAAAGAATTAAATGTTTATTTAATATATTTTATATCCCAAAGTTAATTTTATTCACAAAATGTTGACCACTTTTCTGACATAAAAACTCTTTGCTAAGATTTAAAAAGTACCGTTCTTTTTAGACGGAGCATCTTGATAAACCGTGCGTTTTACATTACATTATCGCACAAGTACGTAATGAGATACGTTACGATATTGAAATTTGTGAAATAACCCTTTACGAGCAAATGTGGTATAAAAATGTTTACTATAACAGGCATCTACAAGAGGAGAACCGAGCCTAAAATCCAGTTCTATATAAATCTTTGTTCCCTACACTGAAAGTGAACCTTTTCAAATGGAAACCTGGAAAAATGGAAACCTTAATTGAAACTGTTTCATTATTGTCAAAATTGGTTCATCGAGTGTGAAGTATTGATCGTGATAACAGAAAACTGACAGTACCTACAAAAGGCAAATCTCATAGTTATTGAAGCGCGAGGATATTTGCAACAGAATGACATGGTGTCGGGTTTAAACTACGGTGATGTGATAGCAAAAAAAATCATTAGTTTCACTTCGGGATTGCCGGCAGAAGTGAAAACTTGAACATTATATTAAATACTGATGAAAATTGAATAATATTTTTCGATCTTACTGACATAATAATAAAAAAATATGAAATTAAAAACCACAAATCAACAAATAAAGTAAAAAATGGCATGTGGCTTTATTGGTTAGTGACCCTGGCTGCTAGGCCAGAGGTCGTGGGTTCGATCCCCACCCAGGATAAAACTTTGTCATTTCCCAATAGTGGGGCATCCTGAAATGACCGTAAATATTATGGTCATTTCAGGATGCACCAGTTTTTTTTCATTAAAAATTGGTACATGAGTTAAAATAAAATCAGCCCGAGTGGTACAACATAGTGCGAACATCTACCTTCTTACAACAAAGGTTAAAACATATGTGCTTAAATATTAGCCAAAGTCATAAGTCATTTATTTCATTAACAAAAATCATTTGTGTTGAAATTTTATTTAGGTAGGTAACAATCACCGGCACATAACAAATTAATCTTAATTAAACATATAATTAATAAAATTATGTAAGTACTACATATATATACAAACATTTCAATTTAAATAACTAAATTTAAACAATAACACAAATAGAAACAATAATCATAACAAGCATAACAAAATTCAGATAAATAAATTCGATAACAATTTTACATACAACCTATTAGGTATCATTTAAATATTCATCAATAGAATAATAAGTACTTGTAACGAATTATTAATTCGATACTAGTACTACTATACTATACTACTAAGCTGGAGAGTTTGTTTGTTTGTTTGAACGTGATAATCTCAGGAACTACTAGTCCGAATTAAAAAAATCTATTACTGTTGGATAGCCCATTTTTCGAGGCCACTTATCGAGGAAAGTGCCATTTATCGAGGAAAAATATAGGCTATATAACATCTCGCTATGACCAATAGGAGCGGAGCAGAAATGAAAAATGTTGCAACAACGAGGAAAATTCAGGTAGACGAAGTTGCGCGGGTCAGCTAGTATAAAATATAAGTCTGAGTGCTAGGTATGTTTATGTGCGCCTTCGTCGAGCGCGTCTTGTTTTAAGGTTGCCTGCTGTACTGTCGGTGTTTTGTGGTGATAATGAAATATGCCATCATATCCGCCATGACACGAGGGAAATGAACAATTGTATTTAACGGTATTGCAATATCCTAATAATGATTGTATGTTTGGGTGATTTTCAAATTTGGGGCCAAAAACATGTCTCTTGACTTTGCTGTTTTAGAGTACATGCTGACATAATTTACATTATTCTAAATGATTAATATCTATGTAATGCATATGTTCTTTTACATCCATTCAAATAGCGCTGTTAATTAAGTAGATATGCCGTTAAAACTAACCCATATCTCATTAATGTTACCTGTCTCGATTTTACATTTTTACTTATTTGATTGATAAAACAAAAATTAGCCCAGGAAAACGGATTTTTATTTTTAGTGTGTAAGCTATAGTTATTTAATAATCAGAATTAATCATCGCGACAGGCTAAACTATAAGAAAAAAAAAAATTCTTGGCGTTTGAACCAAGTTACTTTTTGAAAAACTCATTCATGTTACCGTCGGCACCCGTTAGCAAAACATGTCCTAACACGTATAAACTTCGCTAACCAACGCTTTGTGCCGGCGTACCCCTCCCCCTGCTCATTCGTCCCCGAACCGTCGTGGTGTGAGGTTGTATCCGTCGATATTTTATTGTAAAATCAAGATTTCAGGTAAGACTTTGAAATTTATATCAAAATTGTTATCATCAGTGTTTTGCAGACAAATAGTGCTAATTTTGTACAGTAGAATACTTATCTTTACTTTAAAGATTAAAGATTTTGAGCATATTGTTTGTATATTAAAAAGTCATATTCTAGAATGTTCCGTTTGGACAGGAAATTTTAAAAACTGCCAAAAATCTCATTCATGTTACTTTCATTCGTATAGGTTCACTGACTACACTAATGATACGTTTTGGCCTACAAATGATAACGTCATATTGGGTATGTAATTAAACTGGTGGATTGATGTTGCCCTTTTGATGACGTATTCCTGTGACATTGTGTTATATATCTTTAGCCCTTATTTTTTGTTGTAATTTGGTTTATTTGCTAGTAATATTGTTGTTGTCAAATATTAGTAAAATTATAACGAACATATTATAAGAAAAAAATAATATTCATCTTCAAACGTTTTTAATAAAAATAATTATTAGATTAAGTTTAGTCCCGATTGACGTCACTACATATTACTACTACGTTTAATACCTTTCTTACTTTTTAGAAAATTGACAATGGCTAAGACTAAGAAAATGAGCGAGGAAGAGTTGGAAAGGCGACGAATAGCAAGAAAGGAAAAATATAAAAATATAAAAAATAATCCCCAACTTTATGCTATAGAACAAGAGAAAAAAAGAAAATATTATCTAAAAAGAAAAGAAACTGGAAAAATTAAAAATATTACTGAAATGAGTCCACGAGAACAGAGAGTCCGAAGACGAAAGTGGAAGGTGAGTGCTAAAAAGTATTACGATAAAAAAAAGAAAGAAAAAGACATAGAAATGGCAAAAGTTAATAGTGATAATAATAATCCAGATATTGTTGAAGATATAAGAGATAATGATAACCAAAATATAAAACCGATGGCAGATCCATTGGACGTTGATGATGAGAAACCAATAAGAACAAAACTGGAATTAAAGTTAATAAACAAAATTAAAACATTAAAATTACAGCATCTAAAAGAGAAACGAAATTTAATGTTATTGTTAAAGAAATGCAAGAGCAGAATTAAATATTTACAAAGACATATTTTTACATTAAGTAACAAAACGAGTAATAATTTGGAAAACATAGACAAAAAACCTTTATTTGATAAACTTTTAAGTGACACTCTAGTAGAAAAATTTGCAACAACAAAAAGTAGAAAGGAGAAAAGAATAATTACAAATCTTATTAATAAAAACAAATTCAAAGAATTAAAAGTTGCCACCAATCTTCGTAGTGTGTGCCTTCGAAAAAGGTTTAAGAAAACACTGGGAAACTTTAATATGCAAAAAATGGTTGAATTATTTTATGAAGACGACATAAATAGTCGCATTACTCCCGGTAAGAAACAATATAAGAAGAAGTCTGGAATTGTTAAACAAATTAGATATCTTTTAGATTCAATGAAAAACTTACACAAGAAATTTTTAGATGAAAATCCTAATATTAAAATAAGTTATACAACTTTTACTAGATTAAGGCCATTTTGGGTATTACTTCCAGTAGACGATCGTGACACGTGTGCATGTACATTACATACAAATTTGAATTTGTTGGTAGCAGCTCTTAATAAACATAATATACTAAATATAAAGGATGGCCAAGACTTGATTAACGCCATATGTTGTGATAAATATAATGCCGATTGCCTTAGTCGCAAGTGTTCCGTTTGTAAAGACAAGACTGTAACATACGAAGAATTCCATAACGATAAACAAATACAGTACATGGAATGGGAAAAAGATATTAAAACAATTGAAAATAAGAAAATCAAAATAATAAAGAAGAAAACTAAAAAATCTGATCCATATGGTTTGATATTAAAACTAGAGAATGTAATACCAAAATTTGTATCGCACGTAAGTAACATAGTTAACCAGTATAACGCTATTAAATCTTTAAAGGAGTCACTGAACAACAATGAAGCGTTAATTCACATGGACTTTTCCGAAAATTATGCTTTCAAGTATGGAGAAGAGGTACAGAGTATGCACTTCGGTGGTAGTCGTGGACAAGTATGTCTGCATACAGCAGTTATTTATTTAAGAAATGAGTTAAGTGCCGTCGTAAGTCATTCACTTTGTACAGTAAGTGAGTGCCTTCGCCATGATGCGCCAGCTGTGTGGGCTCATTTAAATTATTTGATAAATTTTGTTTACGTCAAGTCCCCACAGATTAATCGTATCCACATTCTGACAGATAGTCCTACCAGTCAATATCGAAATAAATACATTTTCTATATTATAACACAACTAAAGACCGATTTTCCAAAATTGAATGTTATCACATGGAACTATCAAGAAGCTGGGCACGGTAAAGGTGCCCCTGATGGGATCGGAGCTGTTGTTAAAAGGACTGCCGATTACCAGGTCAAATGTCATCAAGATGTTGGGAACTTTGACGTATTTATAGAGGTTATAAAAAATATAAAAAACGTTGCAGTCGGCGTTATACAGGAGCAAGATATTAAAATTAAAGACATACTTTTACCCAAAAACATCAAGACATTCAAGGGCACCATGGACGTTCATCAGGTAAATACTGGTACAATATCTTTGGAATGATATAGTCTTACATTGGCTAAACATAAAACACTTTATTTTTTTTAGGTCGTATGGGCAGAAAATTCTTCGTATTTAGAATTTAGAAGACAGAGTTGTTTCGAATGCATAAATATGGGTTGCACGCATAGCAAACATATAAGACATTTTAAAATTTACGATTCTCCAACATCAGTTGCAATAGAAAATGTTAACATCATACCGGAAAACAAAAGGATTCGAATACTTAACGACATTACAATTAGCTACACCAATAATATAAATCCAACGTCGCATATTTCACAAGCAATCACGAGTCTTCGCAGCGTAAGACGCTCCTGGCAAAACCAAACTTTTACAGGAAACTTCACTAAAGCGTCGGGTCATGAACAAGAATTTCAAAAATTTATTGAAAAGTCTAAAGATTATGATGATTCGTCTAATTAGTGGCTTTACTTAATTTGATTAATAGCACGAATACGAATCGCTTATTATGATAAGAAAAAAGAAAGTGTTTTGTTATTTTAATATTAACTTTAAAAGCTTTAACTTATGTATGATCAAGACTGAATTAGAAATGTGTAACCAATGAGTAATTTGTGATAATTGTTTATAAATATCTATAGTTTTAAATGAATGTTTGACAATTGATTAATAAGACAATTTTTTGAATTTATTGAGAAGTCTAAAAGCAATTATTAGTATCTATAATTATTTTGATTATTCATAATTAGAATATATTACTGAAACGAAATGAAATTTATTATGTTTATATAATGTTGCTTATTTTGTTATTTGATTTAAATTTTAATTGCTTTTGTTTATGTGCTACAACAAAAGCTTAAGTTTCATGTAGACATATATATGAACGAGCAATGT
The DNA here is from genome assembly GCA_945859575.2 of Herminia tarsipennalis. Taxonomy (NCBI): domain Eukaryota; kingdom Metazoa; phylum Arthropoda; class Insecta; order Lepidoptera; family Erebidae; genus Herminia; species Herminia tarsipennalis. The sequence continues at coordinate 1,463,613 of OX243843.2, read as the reverse complement.
AAACCAATGATTAATTATTACTTTTATATAGGTATATCTGTGTTTCGAGATGCAGGACCGAGGTGCGACATCACATCACCTTCCTCGGTCTGGAATTTTTCTTTTATACATTAATATAGTTATATTGTTGATTGATAATTGCGAGTCAATATAATTTTAGATAAGAATTATTCATATTTGCTTTTGTGCTGTTTCGATTTTTTTTTTATTGCGTTATGCTATAACAAAAGCGTAAGCTTAATGTATGATTGATTAAGGCTGAATTAGCAATGTGTACCATTGATTTAATTGTAATAATTAGTTTTATGCATCTAGATGATGTAAATTGTGGTATTATTATATAGTCTTCATTATTTTATTTTATTGTTAATGTTTTGTTACAGTCTATTACTATTAAACTAAAATAAGCATGTAAAACAATGTCATAATCATGTCATCATTAGTGTAACTACAGTTCTCAGTCAGATTTAACGTAAAATCATTAGTGCAACTTTCATTCTCATTCGTGTCACCCAAAAGTTGATTATCTTGTGATTTATTGTAATAAAAAGGTGATCTCTGAAAGTACCATATAGTTTTTCATTAAATAAACCCAACTAAATATAAAAAAACGCAAATATTAAGACAAACCGAAAAACATGAAATCGCTACATTTTTGGCCCGAAATTTGAAAACGACCCGTTTACGGGTGTCGGCACCTACTTGGGATATCGAAACTTGAATAAACGGGTAATATATGAAATGAACTTCATACTACATAAATCTAAACAATCCCATACAAAGTACGCATTTTTTTATTTTTAAACAGCAGTTTGTAAGGTGTACCAAAAGGGGTTCACTAAAAAACTGCTTTTTGTTTTTTCTCAAAATGTCGTAGCCAAATGAAAGAATGAGGAAAAATATATTTTTGCTAATTTCTGCCGTTTTTATTTTACCCATATATAATAATGCAACGAAATCATAGTAGATGCAATACATACCATAGTTTACTCGCTGCTAAAATTTGACCACGCCTAAGTCCTTTTCATACGTTCCGGTTGCCGGGTAGCCGTAGGAGTGTTTGTTATCTATATATATAAAAGGATAAGCCGACTGACTGACTGTCATATCAACGCAGGGTCTAAACCGAAGTAGGGTAGCACTAAGAAAGGATTTTTGAAAATTCCCTCCTTAGGGGGTAGAACAGGAGTGCAAAGTTAGTATGAAACTTTGCCGCGGACGAAGCCGAGGGCATAAGCTATTTAGTTGTCGTTTTTTATACATAACAAAAAAGCACATCGTTATTTAAATCATGGAGCAGCTATTTATGTGGCATTGCTATTTAAGAATTTCCAATAAATTACTGTTTAAGAATTTGTTTAAAAGCGCCATCTATTGTTACTCATTACTTCGTTATTTGTTACTTTTGCGTTTGTGTAACGTTAGCTGATTCGTAATTAGACTGGCCTGTTGATCTAGTGGTTAGTGACCCTGACTGCTAAGCTGGAGGTTGTTGGTTCGATACCCAGGATAAAACTTTATGTGATGAGCACGATGGCTTATTCTGTGTCTGGGTGTTTTTATCACTAACGAAATGCGATGTTCCTCGTTCTCGTTACTTGCTATTGCTACGTTTCGTTCGGTATTCGTTAGTATATTAATAACGATAGCACTAAAAATAGCATGCGATTTAACAAAAGCAATAACATAATAACGTGATTTAATAAATAGCCGTTGCGAACTCTTCTTGGTAGCCGGCGCCGGGTAACAGGCAGCGAAATATCACGATGTGCATCGGCTTTCATACCTTCCGGCGTCCGTCCGTTCCGATCGACATAGCGACACTCCCATGCAATAACATTGTAACTAATTTTTCTTACTTTTTGGTGAGAGCAAAAATAAGGTTTGATCGATTATATCATCTCAAGTTTGATCACTACAATATTCCTAAGTATTGCTTTCTATTGCATTTTGGGTGCACTATTTGTATATATTTTGAAACCCTAAAGGGGGCAGGGGGTTCAGGGGTTTTATGACTTACGTGTAAAACTATGCATAATAAAAAAACATAAATAACAATGACTAAAATTGTATCTCTGAGTTACAATTAACTTTTTACGTAACATTTTGATTTTGACTTGACAGATAATTGTAACTACGAATTACAATTATATTGCATGTCCTAGTTAGCAATGTTTCTCAATGTAAACTTCAAGTATTTTAACCCAAATGACATGAAACCTATCGAGAACTCTCTTTTAGTAACCATGTAGTCTAGTATTAATGCTTTTATTTCATTGTAAGAATAAAAATGCAGTTATGGATAATCAATTTATTAAAAATCTGTAGGTACAACTAAGCGTGTCCTAGCCATCCTAAAACATAGTTAAATCTAATGAGATCACAAATTTCAATCAAGGAACTACTGACCAGAGAAGACAATGTAAACCTAAGACAACGAAATAATCAATAAAATGTAACAATAATAGTTTGTTGGCAGTTTAATGATGAAAATGAAACGCTTCTAATTTTCATCATCACTGTTGTTATCTTCAGCTAGTTGTGTAGAATGTGGAAGGTTTAAAAAAAAATTGTGATACATTTCTGGAATCGCGTTACACTTGCACAAACTCACAAGATCTTTATATTTAGCTGTTGAAATGGGGAGTAAATTTTTGTACAGTTGAGGAATATTTTCTATATCACCGTCTCTATTATCAGACTCAGACTCTATTATCTCTTTTGTTCTCTTTGTTCGGGTAACGCGTGTAGTCGGTTTCACAGTAAGGTTCAATTTTAAGTACTGATCACTCAAATAATCATACTGGAAATATATGATATCAGGGTTTTCCTTTTCTATATTAATGTGTTTAATTTTAGACCACAATACTTTTTTTCCTGAAGTGTCCCAATCCCAGTTTGACTTTTTCTTTAGGAGGCATTTGTAATCTAGAATTAGATTTTGATTCAATTCAGTGACAACGTAAGGATCACCCGTTGTTTTAGCGCATCTAATCAAAGTAATCCATTGCTCTGGTACATAAATAATTTGGTTTTTCTTTCTTCGCTCTATTAATGCGTGCATAGCATCCCCTTCACTTTGCGAATGTCCAACTTCGAAGTAGTTGTGCATAATTGTAATACCAAATATTTTACTAGCATAGGAATACATACTCATTATTATACGGTTCCGGTTCTGTCCTCCACAGCAATCAGAAAAAAAATTGAATATGCGAAATCCTTCGTCATATTTTTCTTTAATAAAAAGAAAAACAGCGCTACTAATTTCACATGATCCTTTTTTGCCTATTGTCTCATCCCAAACGTAAGAATAACCTTTGGCCTTTCCTATATCGAAAATAGTAAAATACAATTTTACTATTTTCACACACAAAACTTCCTTTTGTAATAAAATAGCGACACTTCCGATTGGGGTGTAGCCAACACCTTTTGTAAATCATAGGAGGCTGTAACCATAACGTCAGATCTTTTAGACTGAAACTTATTCATCTCTTTCAATTGCCTTACAACTGTTTTGTTCGCGATATGTAAGGTATATTCTAGTCTATCGCCATGATTTTCAATGCCAGATTCTCTCTTGTTGATGTCACAAAGAATACATAGGTCTTTTTTTGGCTTATGGAATTCTATATTGTATTCCTTGTAAAATATATCCTTATACTGTCTAGAATTTGCCACTTGTTCAGTTCCATGGTTAACTTTCATCCAATCAACATAAAGTCTGTATAACTGAATATGTTAAGGTCTCTTCAAAATATAATTTTGACGTCCTTTTCCTCACATAATGCGATTCCACTCTAGGTATTATTGAAATATGAGTTCTGACAGAATCTTTTACTTGATCTGGAATCCGGTTCGGCCTATTATTATGAAGTCCCCTCAAATCTTCTACTACTAACCCTGTGCCCTTATTATCTATTTTCTTGTAAATAGTTGTAACCACATATCGGTAACACATAAAGTGTCGAAAAACATTTTTTTGCAGACTCTTTTTTTTTCACCATCTGCATATAAATAATAATTAAAGGACCAATGTCGCCGTGATTGACCACTGACTGATGTTGTGATTTGTTTTCGTTGTAATCTATCTACAAATCTACAGACAAAATCTACCTGCCTTGAGTGGTCACCCAAACCCCAAAAGTCTTTAAAGATTCCCAGTCTTGTTGTTTCTGATATCCTTTCCTTACACTTTCTAATGCAAGAATTGTTACAACGACTTCTCATAGTTTTTTTCGGGACTAGAGCTCCTTTTCTGTTTATGTATTCTTCTCCTGAATTTACTATTATTACTATCATCACTAAATAAGACGGCTTTTTATTTTAAAATTTTTGTTCACTAAATTCGCAACAGCACGAATCACGCACAATACGAACGCACTAATAAGAAAAAATTCGAGCGACAACATCGTAACGCATCATAAATGTCATAACTTGTTAAAAACTATCACAAATCACGGTGCAATAACATTGTAACGTAAGATACAGGTCATGACTTGTCACTAAATATTGTAATTAATCAGGCAAAAACATTGTAATTCGATTTACAATGTAATTCCACTTCCATACTAGTTAAGTTGTCCCGTACCAATATTGTAATTAAAATTACAATATTGTTCTATTTCATTAAAAAAATTATCATCATTCTTTAGTCATGGTATTTAGAGTTACAATTATTTTTCAGGACGTCTTTTCTTTTTTTATGAGTTACAATGCTTTTGTTACTTCCATAATTTTAAAACGAAAAGGCGTAGAGTTACGATAATTAGACATAAATAAAATTTAAAAAAAGTTACATAGCAGCAGCATTGTAAGTCAATTTGTCAAAAAACTGAATTACAATGATATTGCATGGAGGTGTCGATAGGAACATTCGGCGCCTGTTACCCAGCAACCAAAACGTGTGAAAAAGGGTGTCAAACACCTGTCCCATCAACGGCGAGTAGCGATTTTATCGCTTAAGATACGTAGGTACAATAGATGCATATTGTAGTTCCCGTATCCATGTAAACAAAAGAGATGCAGTATAGGGTGAGTACTCGCTGGCAGTGTGGACGATTAGCGATCAATATCGCTTTCTCGCCGTTGGTGGGACAGGTGTCTCATTGTTACACTTTATACCTAGGTATATAGTTAGAGTTTCACCCGTCTATATGCTATATGTATAGACATTGTCGGTGAATGTACTAATAATTACAAATGCCTTTGCGGTCTGTCAGTCACAAGTCTACTTAACGTCTAGCTTGTTGTTGTGACGGATCCCTTAGGAGTTTATATACATTATATCATGTAACTGCTCGATCTGCAGCTCCTCATATGTTGGTTCTTTATACTTGCGGCTATACATCGTCAATTATAACTTGACCTCTGTAACAGCTGTTACTGAAATCGTGCCATTATGCCTATCAAGCAAGTACCTACTGTATTTTGAAAATTGAAAAATAAACTTTATTGGATACATGTATTTTTTACGTCAAGTTATTAATAACGAAACATAGATTCGCAATACAATATTACAATACACATTTCCAGCTGGGAATTTTTGTGCTGACAACATCTTTTTTAAGGCAACATACGTTGTTGCGTTTGGAAGTCATACGGGACACATCTTTATCGAAATAATTTGTCACCACTCAGAAATTGTATAATTTAGACGGCAGCCTAAAAGTAAAATTCCGTTGAGACATCTTTTCATTTTTTAGATGACGAAGTAAAAATCCATTTCCATTTTGTTTCAGGTAATAATTTCCAACACTCGAACCACTCAAGGATCGCTCCACCAACGATTTCAGGAAGAAATACATTCAAAAAAGCGTAGCTATCTACAATTATATGAAGGACACCCATCATTGGTATGATTGGCTCTCAGAGAGAACGGACGCTGGAAGAGATAAAACGCAGCGGTAGGTAAATGCGGGTTCATTAGTTAGTTAACAAGACGTACGTCTGTGTATATTATTTACAGGGTATCGTTAAGTGTAGCCATGATATTGGCATAAAATGGGATACTGAGGAACTGGCAAGTAGATGAAAGTTACCGAAAATTATGAAAATCGCTGACGATTTTGAATATTTTTGATGCTTTTTCATGTATTATTACTGATAAGTATTTATGTAAGACACGGGGTTATGGGTGACTGTACCATGTAACGTACAAGTTAGTCACCGTCGTCGTTGTCTTCTCACGCCATTCCCAATGGGCGGGCGGGGAACCATTTGGAGTCCACTCATTTTGGTTGTATTCGTCGCGGCACGTTACCACGAGCCGGTCCTTGGGTAGTGGGCCACCACCCTCGAGTCGGCCAGCCAGGTGAGTCTCCTTGGGTAGAGGCCCGGCTAGCCGCCTACGAGTCGCTAATTTAGCAAGTCCTGATAATACTTTTCATACAGGATCTCATTAAATGCATTATAACCAACTGGTATGCACAAACTATTGTGTCATAAGATCACAAGCATTTTAGGGTGTAGACCCTAAAATGCTTCCGTTACTTTAGTTAGTTAGTTTTACCTGGGCGAACAAGAAAACCGCACTTAGCGTTCGTTTCGTGATTCTGTTACTTATGGCAGAAGTAAGCGCCACTACTTGTAGGTACTATAACCGTTAATTTTATGCCACAGTTATGCTCAAGTTTTTGTACACTAAATTTTTTAGGCACCTTCTACTATACAGATTGATTAAATGTTTTGTTATGCTACTTTTAATATAAAGGGTCTTTCAACAAAGACGGGTCGATGTTAAAATTGAATAAAACTAGATGTGTGTGAGATATTAACGAAATTTATTTTTTATTTGAAAGGCCCGTTTATGCCATTATGCATGAAATATGACATCGTTCAAATGTCCGCCGCGGCTTCGCATGGTGGCACAAATCCGAGAGGTCCAATTTTTAATGACTCTGCTGCATAGATCCGGCTGAATCTGAGCGATGGCCTGCGTTATGTTGGCGTTTGTGGATGCATTGCTATCTGGTGAACCTCATGTGGGTTGTGGTCAACCCATATACGGCAATTTTGCTTATTAACAAAACCATTCATCCAAAAATGTGCCTCGTCGCTAAAGATTATTTTTTGGCCAAAATCGGGGTCCTCTTCCAAGCGTTCCGACGCCCATTCAGCGAACACACGGCGTTGTCTATGGTCATTAACTTTGAGCTCCTGGGTCAGTTGGATCTTGTATAGATGCAGACCCAAGTCCCGACGCAAAATTCTCCAAGTTGAAGTCTGCGAAAGGCCGAGTTCTTGTGCACGGCGAGAAATCGACTGCTTCGGAGTCTCCTGAACACTCTCACGTACAGCGGCGATGTTCTCGGCCGATCTGGCGTTTCTTTGACGTAAAGGTGTTGGTTGGTTGTTTACCGAACCGGTCGTCTCGAATTTAGTCACCAATCGTTGGAGAGTAGACTTTGAAGGGCCACCGCGTCTGCCGTAAAATGGGCGCAATGCGCGCAACGTTTTCACTAACGAACACTCATTTTGATAATAAAGTTTTATCATTTGCACATGCTGCTCAACCGTGTAACTTGCCATGGTGATTTGGCATCAGTGACTGAATAAGAAAAAACAGATTTGACAGATGCCGCCAAATCAAAATGGCCGCCACAGATTATTAATATCGACCCGCTCTATTTGAAAGACCCTTTAGTAAAAGGGAAAGACGCAATCCGAATGTCTACATATTTGTCATTTTTATCGAACGAAAACCTTAAAAGACTTCAACAAAAAATCCTGCCCATTCTTTTCGATGATATTAAAAAAACCAAAAATGTAAAATTCGTGACAAATGTGGCTTCAATCACTCCAGCCAGAATGGTACGCGACCTCGTGCCTCGCATGGGACCGAGCCACGGTGCCGAGTGCATACTACTGACAACGGAAGACATACCGCGACGTATTTACCTCAAAGGTTTCTTCTGTGTTCACACTTTAGGTTTTCTAAACTTAAAGTTGTTCAACTTAAGTCAAGACAACTCAAAAGTATTTTAAGCTGTGTTCAATATTTTTTCACACAGATAGCATCTAAAACTTCAGATCTTGACAGAATTTATATGCCCCTTTGTTTGTCTTGTCCGCGATATAACTCTGTGAGAAAAGAAAAAAAAAGGCCTGTAAAAAAACGTCATTGTTGCAACATTCAATTTGATTTTTTAACTGGGGATGTTCGGTCTGTCAATCTATTACGATTGTGGTATTGAGGGTAGTCTGTGACTTCTTCAAATCGTCTGGACTAACAGATCAAGGGTAGTGGTTTACCCTCCTTAAAAGTCTATTTAAGATGTTTGCTATGTTAATACCTGATTCAATAAATTTATTATTTCTTAATCAAAACACCGTGTATTTTATGATATGACATCCAATAACCTAATTTGAAGTTGACATCCAAACATGGAATGCATTTGAGTGCCGTGAGTCGCGGCCTTTTCAGCCTGTGTTCATTAACCGAGCGCTCATTAGGTTTGAACACGCATTGCCTATGAGCAACGTAGTCTACGTACAACCTTAAAATAAATTATTACAAGAACAAAAAGCTGATTGCTTAAAAATTAAATAGCCTATCTCACTCTCACAGTTAAATTAATTCAACGACACCTTGCATGATGAAATGCGGGGCTGTAGAATGTGTCAAAGACACATACACTCCAAAAACTTTTTCCTCCTTTATGCGCAATTAGGTAAAAATCCTCCGAAGCTGGACGTGGTGATTCTGTGGACCAGGAGACTAATTTGCACCTTATAGGAAACAACAAGTAACTTGTACTAGTCTAGCATGAAAGATAGCAATATCGTTGGTTGCCAATTGATTTATGGAGAAATTACTGATCTTTATGGTCTTGACGTTCTTCAATTGCTCTGCTGTCAATGCAGTATCTTATCAATCATTTCTGACGACTCCAATTCACACGATAGTATCAATCTACGGATCCCTTTACCTGTTCTCCTCAGTAATTCAATTTCTATGTCAAATATACAGAGTCCGAGGAATTCATGTCTTCCATTTTTATCAGAGACAAATCTCGAATGAAATGAAGATTTCTTTTACTTTAATAACAAACTTACATCATTAACTTCCAAAAATGTTAAAAAAGTAAATTACAGTAACGTCTTTAAACGCCATTTTCGCCAAGAAGGGCGGTACCCCAATTATTCAGCGAATCTAAGTACGTCTATCATTCTATTGGCATTTTTCTCTAAACGAGACTTGGGACTCAAAAGACATTACTGGAAAGAGGACGAGCACTTAGACTACTAAATTAATGCAGAGGGTTGTAAGTATCGCAGCAGGAGGTAGTTTAAAATGCCTCTGTGAATGGAAAATACCATTTCACCCAAGAACGACGCGGAAATCATTATCTTTCATAATACTATTTTAACGCACGGCGGGCATGTAAATTGCAGGGGTTCTTAAATAACAAGCTATCTTAAAACAAATCAATCCAACCTTTAAACGCGGAAAGCCAGCATTTATTGTTGGTTATAGCGAAATGTTTTCGCGGCGAGAGGGCGGCGGGCGCGTCATACGAGCGGGAAGAGCGCGCCGGCCACCCGCTTCGCGTCCTCGCCGCGACGCGAATGAAAAAACGGACCGCCGACTACCCCAATAAAATTTCAAAAGTGGAATAATAGAACGAGTTTTAAATTTTCGATCAGTGATCAGATTTTAGTGTAGTGTTACCACGTGAAAAAATCCAAATAAAAAAAAATAATGGTGTGATTTTTAGTGCATTAAAATCACTATTACTGACATTGTGCCAATAAAATTTTATGGTGTACTATGTGTTAGTGTTGTTCTAGTAATAAAATAAGGAGTGTTTGCACCAATAAACTAACGGCTGTTCGGTAAAAGGCGGTAAATTAATCGGTAATTGAAGACTAATAGGTATCTTGTTAGTTTACTAGATCCAATTTTGATACTTTAGTAGGTAGTCTGGAGAACGCCGATGTCAATATAATATTACTTTGTTGTTTTATGGCATACAATAAATTTAGATCGATCTAGTCAAAAAATAACATGTCAAACCATCAATTATTGATAGGTAGGGTTTCGCGTATAACATTATTAGGCTTATTTAATAGTGCATTCTAATTTTGTTTCCTTTTGTGTGTTTTATGTACCTAATCATTTCAACATGATAGAAGTGTTTGAAGTGTTTTTCAATTAATCTATATAAAAATGTACTAAGTGTATTTTTATTTAATTTCATCACTACTACATTACGTCTCAATATTTTTAACACGATCTCATTTGATCTCAGATTAATTACTAAAGCCTAGATGGAACCTACAAATTGTATAGGTACGCCTATCTCATTACTAATGTCGCTGATTGAAATACGTGTTAAAATAAGACAAACATAGCAGCAGTGTTGTTTCCAGCAAAACGTTCTTCCCACTCGTTCTTTCTCTTTACGCGACTAAAAAGAAATAGTCGCACACTGTTATCAAATTGTAAAATGTAATGTGACATTTCGAAAATAGACATGCTATCATTCGTGTCTGTCAAGGAACTCTCAACCAATTATTTCAGGTATTTATTACCTATTCAAGGTTTTAATGTTTGCGCGTTGTACGCAGTTGTGAGTAGTATCCCCAATGTATATTTGTGTTTATTTAATTATAGTGCAGTATTTTGGGACAACTCACACAACGTCATCTGATCCCAAACTAAGCAGATCTTGTACTTTGGTAACCAGACAACTGATAAACATCCTTACTTATATATTTCTTAATACATACATATATTAAAGATAAATTACGCCAGAGTTTATTTGTTGCACCGATGAGAGTACACAACCATAAATCATATGAATATAGAAAAAAACAACTTAGAGCAATATGTTGACAGGTAAGCGTATGACATTGCTATGGTCTCAGACAGTTGAAAATGGAATTGAAACGCTAGTAAGCACGATTTGTATGGGCATGCGTATCGTGGTTAAGCTACCCGTTTCCCCCCACTGATGGGAATCAATCAGTAGGAAACACTGTCCTTCGAAATGAAAAGAAGCCAAAATGATAGATTTACTTATCATTTGTAAGTAAATTAACAGATAGACAGAAATGGCCGTAAGACTATATGCTATCCACGAAAATATTAAAAAAAAAACCTAATTATTAGACGTAGGTGGAGGATATACACAGCTATCACAATATTATATTATAATACTGTTTGAGAGAGATCTTAAAACTACTGCCCGGTTACTACAATGACGTCGTAAACTTATTCTCTTCGTAATTATAAAACTTTGCTGTTGCTATGAGCGCGCTTATTGCAACTAACGCTAAGTACTTACTTACTCATATTTTACAGTAAGGTTCTTTTCATACGTTCCGGTTCCATCCGGCGCCGGGTAGCCGGTCGCCGGCTATCCGGCGGCGAATGTATACCGAACAGACCGGGCGGACGCCGGAACATGTTTAAAGCTATACACCCGAGCAAACCGGGACTTGGGGATTGGGGAGAGGACTAAGTTTCTCTCAGACACTTCATTAAAAAGATAAAGTAGTGGTTCAAACACAAAGACCAGTAATTATTATTTAAAATGTACGGTAACTTTTACATTGCAATTTTTTACCTTGGTAACATTACTATGGTTACGTCAAAGTGACGTTTGTGGGGTTGTCAGTTTAACAATAAAAATGCCTTAAATTGGTAAAGATGTAGTTTTCAGATTTAATATACATATTTTTTACATAATATGTTCAATTATAGACTGATCTTATCACCATATCATCAATCACATTTGAGCTCTTTTTCATGGTTAAATTATTTAGGTAGGTTTTCATCTCGGAGTCATAATTTTATATCAACACGAAAAACCACAAAAACGACTTTGTAAGGCGGTCCGTCGAACTTATTTTTGTGAAAAAAAATATTATTAAGCCTGAACAAAGAAAAAATGTCCAGTGATATTAATAATTTGGGTACATTGGTTGGTGAAATTAAACTCTCGAAAATCCGACAATACAAGATTTATTTAACAAGTTCCAAATAAAAGAATAAATTACTGTTCCCCGCCACGGTTGCTTTAAAAACACTCAAATTACGGGCACAAAGTAAGTAATCCTCGTCTCACGGTCGCTTTACAGCACTCCTGTGAAATACGTACAGACGCGGGAAAATACCGGTAGGTATTAGAAACACAAAATATCCAGAAAACAGAAGGTATCCTTTATATGTACCTCGCTCGAACATCGCACCCAAATTTTTCGCGTCTTCTAAACGCAGCCTGAACGATGTCTATCGTCGTTCTGGCTGCGTTTAGAACACGCGAAAAAATTTTGTTGCGGCCGCGGGGCGAATAGTCGCCACGCGGTCGACACGCAACCGAGTGGTCCGGTAATTGCTAAAACTTAAATTTGCTTGTGAATGAACGCAAGTACGTGGCTAGCACGCGGTCACTGGGCAGCGGCCGCTAAAATTTTTCGCATCGTCTAAATGTAGCTTAACGGACACGGAATTAACAAACCACTTTATACGAAACGCGTTGCGATACCTACTCCCGTGTCCGTGTGCGTTGCTCGAGAACGCGTTGTGGGAAGGTTTTTAGTCTTTACCTTCTGTACTTCCTAAATTTTGTGGTATTTTGGCGCCTGTGCTGGTTTTAAAGAATATCCGTGAAAAAATTATCCACTATTTTGACATTTTATAAGGCTGGTAACACTAATATTGTTTTACTTTAATTACATTTCTGTTAGCTACCTCAACATCAGTTGGTTCAGAAGAACTATTCAATAGTGTGTATGTGTGGACTCTTTTGTTAAAAATCTGTGCCAGTTGATTATATATTTTTCCAAATAACTAACAGTTACCCCAGCAGAATCTTACGAGTCAGTCGTAAAAAGACCGAATGCATTCATTGCGGTTTCTCAGGCAACAAAAGTAACGGAGCCCCCACTATCGGAGGCACTTCTTTAAATCAAGTAGAATAATTTATGTATCTCGGATCCATAGTTAACACTTAATCAAACATAGAAGGAGATGTCTCTAACAGAATCCATAGTTAACACCAAATCAAACATAAAAGGAGATGTGTCAAACAGAATCAAAACAGGATGGTTCAAGTGGATGTCCCTCTCTGGGGTTCTCTGTGACCCAAAAACACCTGTAAGGACAAAAGGGACTGTGTATAAACAAGCAGTTAGACAGGCAATGATATATGGGTCCGAGTGCTGGGGGATAAGGAAGTGTGATGAGCAAAGAATGCAAGTCAATGAGATGAAAATGCTGCGATGGGTTGGTGGTATAATGAGGCTCGACAGAGTTCAAAATTAGTACATTCGTGAGTCCTTTAAAATCTATACTAATATTATAAAGCTGAAGAGTTTATTTGTTTGTTTTAACGCTGCAATCTCAGGAACTACTGGTCGGAGTTGAAAAATTTTTCTGTTGGATAGCCCATTTATCGAGAAAGGCTATAGGCTATTTAACAACACGCTGCGATAATGAAAAATGTTGCAAAAACGGGGAAAATGTACGCATACGAAGTTGCGCGGGACAGCTAGTAATTAAAATACAGGATACAATCCAAGAAAAACCCCTACGCTGATTTGGGCACATGAGATGGAGGGAAGACCATGTGACCCGACAGGTTTTCGCCAGTAAAGAAGGCAAAAGAGGTAGAGGACGCCCACCGACCACCTGGACTGGAACAATCCAAACAGAGCTGTTGATGATAGGCTTAACGCCAGAAATGACCCAAAATCGCCAAGAATGTCGTAAAAGTATCAGGAGGGCTGACCCCAAATATGGACAAAAGCTAGGAGATTGATTGATTGAACTAACACATAACCATCCTATGACCATTTTTCTGCAGCTCCAACACTGCAAACCCTGTCTATATCATCATATATCCATATTTTTTTATTAAATTTGTTCAAGGCAACTTAACCGTTGGCAGCCCGCTATCTTTTCTGTTGCCATAAAACCAAACAAAAGCCATTACAATACTCAAATAACCGAAAACAAAACAACGAAAAAAAAATAATCTTCCTATCTATTACGGCACCCATATAAAATGTATTTCATTTCGAAACTAAAACATTCCTGTATTACACGTTTTTTCCTGTAGCCATGCGTTGTATTTTTATAGCTAAGGCTCGTTCAAAAAAAAAAAGCAGTTTCTTTCATTGTTACAGGGATATTTTTTGCTAAGTGCAGGGTAGTTGGGCTTCATGTTTTAACCTGACGTATGTCAGTCGCTGAAGTGCTGTCAAGTGCAAAGAATTGACAAATAGACAATAGGTCGTTCGCCTGCTTTTTGCAATGGGGATGTTGACTGTCAAGTCAAATTAGTCTCTTTTTATGAAATGTCAAAACGACATGCTCTATAGAAATGTGTATGCAATAGCAACCTATGACGTCGTAAGTTCCTATCGTCAAATCATAACTTTTATTATTTGTTTTCATGCTTTTAAATTCAAAAACATGTTAAATTTTAAAAGAACAGTTATTTTCAGTGCATTTTTAGATCTACTATTATTTCATTAGTATAAAATAATTTACTTTTATTGTAGTCCTGTACCCAATTGTAGTACGAAGTTGTGCAAAAGTGCATATTTTTGTGTATTGCTTCCCATTACACTGGTGACACCACCACACACCAGAGGCGCGGGGTTAAAATTTTTCAGAGGTAACTCAAAGTATCTTGCAGGACACTGTTCTTGAGGGGATATTATTAAATGACTAGAATTCAAAGAGAAACCGAAAAGAATGATGTTTTAAGAACCTGCCGCCACTGGTAACTACGAGTTATTTGTGAATTTACGAGATGTGAAGCAAATACTTAAATTTATCTTCAAAACAGCTCCACGGGTTTTCTTAAAGTAACATAAACTAGCTTTCTTATAAAAAAAAACTCAAATCTGTTATCATCACTTTCAACTTATGTATAACACGTGAATTTCACCTATCGAGTAGTTGACGGCATTAGAGATATATCCGTTCATATTAGCAACAGGCATCTGTATCTGCGAGCAATAACCGTGGAGGGTTAACGCGCGACTACCCACAAATAACGAATTACACCAGATTTGTACCCTTCTCCACGTCACCACGCGATTCGTTCGGTTTTGTTACTACCGATGAATATCTGCTAATGTACACTGGAATTTTGTTATTTTGGTTCTGGTTTTTTAGGGTTCTGTAGCTAAAATAACAAAAACGGAACTTGTGTCGCAGACATTGTACTTAAAAACTACACAATGAATATTGATGAAATTTGGTACATAGGTGTCTTGTATAAGCCGCTTCATAGTTAGATAGTTAAATTAAAACATACATAATTATAGGGAGGCACTCTATACATGTAACAGACACTTAAAAAAAGATCAGTAAACATCACATGGCATGGCACATCATTGGACAGTTCTTTTAAAAACATTTTAAGGTTTCTAAGATTTTTTTTTTGAATATTTTCATTAAGTGTATATTTTTGGAAATAATAGCTCCGATGTGGCACATATTGCCCCTCCCCCTTATCTTTTAAACCGTGTTTTAAACAAAAGGGCGTAAGTGCCATGAACATCGCTCTTCTGATGATGCTAAATCAATTCAAATTGTATTTTTTCATACGAAGTGCCTTTATTTGTAACAACGGCTGCAGAACCGTACACTGAGCATGGTCCTACATGCTCTTGCCCGGTTTTCTATGAAATGGTTTTGTTCTGGCTTCGTACGAGGGTTTCTCCATTTTCCATGAATATACATCTATTAAGTAGGTACGTAAGTAATCCTCCATTATTGTGAAAACCATATTAAAATCTTGGCTTAGTTAAGCGCCTCTATACCGTATAGTGATGTATCTAAGTTATGTCTTAAAAAAATAACATTATTATAGATTAACTTTGATTGTACTTTGGAGCATCTGACGACATCTGGACATCTTTCCAGATGGGAGAGAATAGCTGTCAATGTCATTTTAAAACTCTATAGCATTTAGATTTATCTTCATGCTTACCATAAGCATATCCTTATTTGTGGGGGACGGTTTCCGTCCTGGTGTACTGAGTATGAGTAAAGGAAGGGAGACGCTTGACTCTATAAACAACACCGGCATGTAACCGTTTCGGGGGAGGGGGAACCCCAAAATATCCCTCCTGAATACGCCTGTGATGTTTACTATCAATCGAAAGCCACGCTTACCAACTTTGTATTATAAAAAAATCCTTTCAGTACATATTACGAAAAGTTTTGTAGGCATGCGTGCCAATGATATGGCTAATAAAATGATTCAGTTTTACGTACCGTTTAAATCACATTCGTTGTGTAATGTGAGGCGGCATTACACGAGCGTTACGAACTTTGTTATACACGGAAGCCGACGGATACGACGTTGTTTTGTCTGTTTTATATGTAAATTTATAGGTTAAAGCTTGTCGCACACATATCTGCTCGACCATGTATCGCCGCCAGCCGGTTGTCGAGCGTTCACCGTCGACTGAACAGGCATTTTGCCAAAGCGACTCAGTAGATGCTACTTTTGTATTTAGTAGAACCTAGTTGACGCCACACTCAACCACTAATTTTCTACTAGAGATATGAATCAGAAGATACGGTTGTGTCTCAATTTATCCAATCTAGATTGTGATATGAAAATTAAGCGATCCTATTTCTGTAGACACATAGCACGTACAAAGGATAGTCTTATACGACCTCGATCGCCACAACTAGGCGAGCTGACAAAAACGTGAGCCTAATGACCGGACACCGTTTCTGTGTTTTGTGATAATGAGTTTTATATGAATACTGTCGAACGGCTTGAAGTCAAACGGTAGCATTTCTAAAGCGATAAGTGTACGGCAACCTTTAAACGCGTATGTATTGTAACATTGAATGAAACCGACGTTCGATGTTGGGTTTAAACAGTTTATTTGTCAGATTCATGTTGCTGGTGTTTAAGTGATGAAGATAGTAGATTTTAGCGGTTTATAAGGTATATTACGATGTGATATTATACCTACCTACATACGTAGTAGTTTTTTTTAACCAAGTAGAAAATAATGCCCAATTAATGTGAATGAATGTTTTGTTATTAACAACATTTTCATTATTTTGTTACTTACAAAAGTTGACTTTTCTAGAGTTTAAACGTTAGTTGGTTTTACAAAGTCTTTTGATTTAGAAACAGTGTCACAACAAATATTGTTTTTGAGAATTTCCTACTTTCTTGATACAGTACCTACAGTAAATAAAAAATATATATAAGGTTTTGAGAGAGAGACATGCATCTTGGTTGTGCTGTGTGGAAAGATTTTGGGGTCCTCTAAAATCTTTTGATGTTTTTCAATTGGTAGCTAGGCTAGGTAATAACTCACTAAATTAATTTTCTTAAAGCTGTAACGTTTATCCACATGTATAAAGTATCAAATTTGGCATTTGCGGAATCTAGCATTACTACAAACTATCGTACATACGAGGGTGGATTGAAAAGTTCGCGGCCTCAGCAAGAAAACAATATAAAATATAAACAAAAGTAATTTTATTTTTCCACGTAATCTCCACTTAACTCAATGCACTTCTTCCATCTGGTTTCCAACGCCTGTATGCCGGTCATAAAAAAAGTTTCTTCAAGGCCTTCAAAAAAGTCACCCACCGCGGTTTCAACCTCCTCATTTGATGAAAATTTTTGACCTCCAAGGTGTTTTTTAAGGTTTGGGAATAAATGAAAGTCCGAAGGTGCCAAATCAGGGGAATAGGCGGGATGGGGCAGTAATTCAAAGCCACAATCACGAATTTGAGCCATTGATTCAACAGACGTGTGAACGCGTGCATTATCCTGATGGAACAACACTTTCTTGCTGAGTAGTCCTGGCCTTTTCTCTTTGATCGTTTCACGCAAATGACGTAAAAGGGTGCAGTAATAAGCAGAGTTTATAGTCTCACCTTTTGCAAGGTAGTCCACCATGATGACACCCTTAGCATCCCAAAAAACTGACGCCATCACCTTGCCAGCTGACAAAATTGTTTTGGCTTTTTTTGGAGTCGGTTCATCAGGTTTTTTCCACTGCTTGGATTGCTGTTTTGACTCTGGGGTGTAGTGGTGTACCCAGGTTTCATCCATTGTAACAAATCTGTCCAAAAAATCTTGTGGATCAGTCTCAAACATTTCCAAACTGTCGCGAGAAATCGTGAGCCGTATTCGTTTTTGTTCAACTGAAAGCAATCTGGGGACCCACCGCGCAGAAACCTTAGAAAATCCAAGTTCATTGACTATGATGTTTTGTGTTCGTTCATATGAGATGCCAATAGTGTCAGCAATCTCCCTGATGGTCAATCTCCGATCTGCCAATATCAGATCACAGATTTTCCCAATGTTTTCTTCAGTCGTAGACGTCGTAGGCCGGCCGGAGCGAGGGTCATCTTCAATACTCTCTCGTCCGCGTTTAAATTCTGCAACCCACTTTTTCACAGTCGTATACGATGGAGCAGTTTCCCCCAATGTTGTTGACATATCTTCGTGAATCTCTTTTGGAGTCAGTTTTTTTTAAACAGGTATTTGATGACCGCACGTTTCTCAATTTTCTCCATTCTTTAAAAACGCTGCACTTAGGCTCACAAAATTCAGTCTAATTTAAAAACAAATAATGCTATTGTGACAGAATTTTACAATGTGACAACCAGAGAGTAAACAAATCGAATGAGGTCAGTTACATTAAAATAAGTCAAGTATTTATGTGGTAGGCCGCGAATATTTCGATCCACCCTCGTAGTATCTGGCGTTTTGGAAACGTCCGATATTTCCAGAATCAACCTTTACGATATTGGTATGATTATATGATAGTAGTTACGCTACAAACATAGCCATGAACGCACAATGCCTGCCTAGCTAGTAGAATATGCATAGTTCGTGCATACATCTCGCATTCAACATGTGGGGGCCATGCGTATTTATGTCACATAATACATAGGTACATTAGGCCGGCTCCCTAAAACGAGTCAAAACAGACTCACGCACATAGACGCGAACGTACACAAATCTCGGTCGAATCTCAACGAAAACAGCGCTAGTTGAGGTCGTCGATCAAAAATAAAGCATACGCCACGTATGCGTATGATTTGTTGTTGATCTTAAGCCGGCCTTCTGTACCTATGTATTTTGTAGTTATGTCCTGACGCTCGTGAACTATTGTTAATGGCTTTATTGCAGGTTGTAGGCGAGCTATGCTATTTTGAGGAGTTCGGTCATGTTTCAGACACGAGACATAATAGTAGAGGACCAGATTTACGTAAGGTAAATTGGTGTCAGCTTTAAAGTAATAGGCAGTTTGAAGTGGGTATTGCCAATGGAAATAACGACTTGACTGACTTTGACTGCCTTTGTGGCGCGGTGGGAATGTATCCGACGCAAGAGGTCGTGGGTTCGATCCCCACCCTGGATAAAACTTTGTGTGATGAGCACGATGGTTTATTCTGTATCTGGGTGTTATTTATCTATAATATGCATCTATAGAAATATATAAGTAGGTATGTCTGGTTTCCAAATTACAAGCTCTGCTTAGTTTGGGATTCGATAGCGTTGTGTGAGTTGTCCCAAGATAAAAAAAAAACCTTTCGTTTAGAAGTTTGTTTATTTAATCGCGGTTATCTCAGTAACGAACGATGTGATTTTTTTCTCGTTCGAACGCATTCATATTTACAGTCATTAGGTATATCATGCCTTTTTAATTATTACCGATTTCTAAATGTCCATTATTTAACAGTTCAAAAACATATAAGTATATAAGCGCTCCAAGCCGACACGATCCAGTCGAACGTCTAAGTTTCCAATATTGTCTTCCTAATGTACAATTTTACAGGCCATCTACCGTCAATCATGTGAGTTTTAGAAAGATACTTAAATCCCACACAAATTCCCTTCACCCTTCATGACCGAAATTCTATAACCGCTACTGACCCCACCCATAAAATCATCAAAGTAGAAACACTCAATCTGTTCATAACAACACCTGTCCAAACCAGATCTGGTAATACCCTGTCGTAAATCCCCACCGACATTAAAACACGTCAACTTAGTACCACGTTCATATTCCGCCAAACAACAATCTGCTATGTAACTACCCGTTAGCTTCCACTGGTTATAAAATATCCCTTCTCACGTTTTATTACTCAGAACGTATTTTATAGCGATATCTAATACCGTCCGAGATTGACCGATTTCTTCCTTGTGCCTTGTAGTTATGATTGTCTGTTGTTGGACACGTAAATCTTGTTTCTTTGGTAATACCGACGAGATGTAGCTCGAGGCTATGTCTGCCTGGATATCCGTTATTGAAGTAAGACATATAATGTTGGCTACGGAAGTCTCGGGTTCGATTCCTGAGTCTGGATTCAAAAAAATTTTCTATCTTTCAAAAATGCAATGATTGTATTTGTAAAGTCTTTGGCAAGAAATGCCTATAAAAATTACTTCAATATTCGGCCTGCGTCATCATAATTTGTTAAAATGCTCTCTGTAACGAAGCAATAACAAAAAGCCGTGATAGTTCTTTAACTTCCGACTAGATGGCGCTACGGGGGCCTAACCCGTAAAAGCATTAAGAGATAGAAGAATTTGATATCTAGTAACATAGTCCAGATAGGTGGTTCGCTTCTGGCCCCGGTTTGGCTACGGAAGTCTCGGGTTCGATTCCTGAGTCTGGATTCAAATTTTTCTATCTTTCAAAAATGCAATGATTGTATTTGTAAAGTCTTTGGCAAGAAATGCCTATAAAAATTACTTCAATATTCGGCCTGCGTCATCATAATTTGTTAAAATGCTCTCTGTAACGAAGCAATAACAAAAAGCCGTGATAGTGCTTTAACTTCCGACTAGATGGCGCTACGGGGGCCTAACCCGTAAAAGCATTAAGAGATAGAAGAATTTGATATCTAGTAACATAGTCCAGATAGGTGGTTCGCTTCTGGCCCCGGTTTGGCTACGGAAGTCTCAGGTTCGATTCCTGAGTCTGGATTCAAATTTTTCTATCTTTCAAAAATGCAATGATTGTATTTGTAAAGTCTTTGGCAAGAAATGCCTATAAAAATTACTTCAAGACATATAATGTTCCTTGCTATAATTATAGCTTTTACTTATCCCCGGTCCTCATACCACTAACGATTGCTGGGGACTTTCCATACTCAAAATAAGTTGGTTCATTTTGACATAGATTAACGTTTTTGAATCTCGCAAAATCTTTTCCCGTGGAAAGGAAGTCACAATGTCTTGTAAAACAGTCATACGCACTCCCTCTGTGTTACCGAGGTTGTCAATTTGTACTAGTCTGTTTTTCTGTTTGTATGTTTGTCCTATAGGCGTTTTAAACCGTTAATTAGATTGAGATGAAATTTTGGCAGGGTGTTTAAGGGACGCTGCGGGGTTTCTTGGCCCAAAGAGCCACAGCGAAACATGCATCAGCTAGTTTCCAATAAAATCAATAATTATTAAAAAGTCTTTATTCACTTAGGAAGCAAAATACTACACTTGTGAAAAGTCGATTCTACGTGTACATGTAGTGCCTGTTCGCAAACAATAGGTAAAGCCGGAGAAAAGAAGGCAATAAAAATTAGCGGTCATTCTTTTTAAATTGACAATGCTTACAAAGTTTCTTTGTTTATAAATTGTATATATAGGTAAGGTGCTGCCACCATTATACCTAGTCTGGCCATAAATACTGTTACAATTAAAAATAAGAAAGATATTACATTTGAATTTGGAATCTGTCATTTTTATACGATTGTTCATTGTATTTTCTAATTTTGGCGCCAATACATTGTACAATATTTTGCTATATTAAAATGGAGTGGGGTGATAAAGAAAACCGAATCGCTGTGATTGCATTACACAAAGTTGGTATGGAGCCGAATGTAATTTTTAAAACTCTCCATACGCTTGGTATTAGTCAAATGTTTGTGTACCGGGCTATTAATAGGTACAATGAGACCTTCTCTGTTTGTGACAGAAAAAGATCTGGCCGTCCACGTAGTGTTCGTACGAAAATGGTGGTCAAAGCAGTAAGGGAAAGAATTCGAAGAAATCCTGTCCGAAAGCAAAAGATTTTATCTCGGGAGATGAAGATAGCACCCAGAACCATGTCACGCATTTTAAAAGATGACTTAGGACTTGCAGCCTATAAGAGACGCACTGGTCATTTTTTAACTGATAATTTAAAAAAGAATAGGGTGGTAAAATCGAAGCAACTACTGAAGCGGTACGCAAAGGGAGGTCACAGAAAAATTTTGTTTACGGATGAGAAAATCTTTACTGTTGAGCAACATTTTAACAAACAAAATGACCGTATTTATGCTCAAAGCTCTAAGGAAGCTTCCCAATTAGTCGACAGAGTGCAACGTGGGCATTATCCGACTTCAGTGATGGTTTGGTGGGGTGTTAGCTATGAAGGAGTGACTGAGCCATATTTTTGTGAAAAAGGTATCAAAACATCGGCACAAGTGTATCAAGATACCATTCTTGAGAAGGTAGTTAAACCCCTTAACAACACCATGTTCAATAACCAAGTATGGTCCTTCCAACAAGACTCAGCGCCGGGTCATAAAGCTCGGTCCACGCAGTCTTGGTTGGAAGTGAACGTTTCGGACTTCATCAGAGCTGAAGACTGGCCGTCGTCTAGTCCCGATCTTAATCCGCTGGATTATGATTTATGGTCAGTTTTAGAGAGTATGGCTTGCTCTAAACGCCATGATAATTTGGAGTCCCTAAAACAATCCATACGATTGGCAGTGAAGAATTTTCCCATGGAAAGAGTGCGTGCTTCTATTGATAACTGGCCTCAACGTTTAAAGAACTGTGTTGCAGCCAATGGAGACCACTTCGAATAAGCTTTTTATATTTTGAATTGTTTTTTATTTATGTATTAAACTAACACACTGTAAAAGTAATAAATATTATTTGCAATAAAAAAAAATGTTTTTTCTTCGTAACAATATTTATGGCTAGACTAGGTATTATACACCATATTAGACGACTGATGCAAAAACAAGAGATAAAAATATCATAAGAAGAATACAAGAGATTGAATGTATCAACCTCAATGGGTACAACAACATACATTCACTTACAATGTAAAAACTATATGTGCTTTAAATATTGGCCAAATTACTGCTGACTAATGAATAAGTATAAATATTTGCCAAAGAAAGAAAATAATGGCCTTAATTTATTACGCAGAATCTTTACTTACAATAGAAAATCGTTTTCTTTCAATATCAAAAATCAGTCCAATATAGTATAATAGATATATTGGCCTTGAAAACTAAACAGAGTAACATAGTAACGACAAGGAAATATATATTCTCAAAATTATATCGAAATGACAAACTGATATAACCACAAGGAAACAGGAAAAATGTTGATGCCGTATTATGACGCATTACCGCACAAAATAATGAGAACATTATTTTGCTGATTTTTGTAATATCTAATATTTCAGTGGTTTCAATATTGTCCCAAATCTTCTCTATTTATTGTGCATATTCTGCAAAAGGATTTGATACTGTATTAAAATATTTTACCACATTAAATGCGATGCTGTGAATATTGTGTGAATTATGCTGCCTTAGTTTATCGAGATGTTTATGCAAATTTGATCATAATAGTTGTTTTCCTCGGTTGCGCCTGCATGTAGGTATGATGACTATCATCATAAAAAGTCAATCAATTTCCATAGTGACTTTTCAAAAAGCAATCGTTTCTTACCTATCTCCTACTACATACCTGCGAAATTACATCATCTTGGTCAAGTAATAATTCATACGTATCATATTATGGTACCGAGTCTTTGTGCATTAAAATTATGACAAACATGACAAAAGTATTTTATTCTTTTCAGTTCAATTGACTATTATTACAATTATGGTGCTGTAAAAACTAAATGTAGGTAAGTTACAGTGACTATAGGTGGGTCGGTACCGGATTTTCATTTGCTCGATATTTTTCAATATTTTTGTATTGTAAATCTGCATCGGATGCAATTCAATTATTCACGTCGTAAAAATTCAAATAGCAATTTTTGCATTTCGCAGTGTTCGTCGCACTTTCATCTTGTCTGAGTTATAAAAACTAATTGTTTCGCTGCTTCTGTATTGGTTCTGATGTCAGTGAGTGGGTTCGATTTCCATTTCAGTCATAATATTATTGGAATTTGTTGACAAGATAGCTATTTTAGATAAAATTCCACCAAAATGATTGAGAACATTTTTAACGGCACACAAATCTCAGCACTCAAAGAAATTGCTGTCACTTTATCAGGGTAGCAAGCCCAGCGTAGGTATTAGTACTACAGAGGTCAGTGTTGCTATTCCTCTAAAAGTAAAGGAAAAGTTATTTTGTTTGTACATATTGGCCATTCTCATTAAATCCACGTCCACTGTATTGATGTTAAACAGTTTACCTACACTGTGCACGTCCAACCGATGTATTGTTCTAACTTGGTACATTTCATTCAATAACACTGAAACTTGTATTTTAAGACAGAAATTTATTATTTATTTGTCTCGAGGTCGATTGCTATGTATCATTGTATGGTTTTAATCAGTTTTGATTTATTTTATAGTTACCGCTCCATGTGTGTATTTAGAGAGAGCTAATGTCTTTCTTTGTTACTAGATCTCGCTCGCGTGGATGTCGATTTTCGAGATAAAAACTTTCCTATGTCTTACCCTGGGATTTAAAAAAAATCATCTAAATCGGTTCAGCGCTTTAAGCATGAAAAGACGGACAGAGAGAGTTTACTCTCACATTTATAATATTAGTATGGATAAGTTCTCAATGGCATGGCAGTGACAATGTAAACGTCTTTCTCAAGCCAACTATAGTGAACTGAGGATGTCAATTGGTTAATTTAGTTTTGTATTTAACCATTCAATAATGTGAGTTTGCATTTTTTTATATAATTTTAAATTATTGTTTTAAATATTTTTAATTGTAAAAAATTAGAAAAATATATAAATAAAGGAAATTATAATATAAATAAAAATTCTTTATTTACATATGAAGCAAAAAATACTACACTTGTGAAAAGTAGATTCTACATGTATACATGTAATGCTTCTTCGCAAACAATAGGTTATGCCGGAGAAAAGAATAAGCCAGTAAAAACTTGCAGCCACTCTTTTCAAATTGCCAATGTTTACAATGTTACTTTGTTTGTCTATATTAGATATACCTGAATTTTATAGGCTGTGGATGTCTGGGACAGTCTACATAATTCCAAATACTCTTATCCAAGTGCCCGACTTTTAGTCAAATTTAAATTCAACAAAGCCTTCACTCAATGACACAAGAACAAATAGCGCACGCTACGACAGCAAATTTAAATCGAATCTGTCGCCTCCCGTTTGAAACAATTCAGCCGATCGTTTCAACTCTCGAGTCAACTAGTCAGTCCCGTGATGCTGCGGTTAGCGGTGCAGTGGCTGGAGATACCTGCCATTGTGATCCGAAACTACAATACAAGCTACTTGAATGGGAAGCTGGGAAATAATTGGAATAAATTCTTGATTCACTTATGAAGAATTACTACAAATTATTCTACAAATCCAAAAAGTAATAAAGCCAAAGAAATAAGAAAATTCTTGATCAACAATGATGGTATATTAACAATGCCAAACTAGCCTGTCATCGTTTTCACACCACCCTAGTAGATATTGGGATTTAAAAATATCGAAATTGGTCACAACATGTGAAAAAAGAAAGAAAGAGGTGTCTTAAGGACACCCGGTTGGACGTATTATCATTTCGGCGGTTCAGGACCACGATTAGAAAATACCACTTCTTGAAATGCCCAATTTTTGAAAGGATAACTTTTTTAAATTTCCAATTATATATGCAATTCTCTTGTATATTTAGACTTTAGACTTCATTTATTTACGACCATTTCTAGACATTTATCCAATCAATTATGATAGGTGATCGCAATCACAATCCATATAACCATAGCCACTTGTATCCTATTACTAGCTGTCACCCGCGGCTTCGACCGCGTTGGGACCTAGTGGATGCCTACAACGTCAGCGTCAACTGCCAAAATTTTAGCTTTGCAACCCTAGCGGTTGAGTCGCTGCGTTGATGAATAAGTCAGTCAGTCAGTCAGGACAAGTGATTATATTATAGATTAAAAACTTTTACTGATATCAAACTTTTTAAAGATAAGCGTCCACATTTACGCATCGTACGTATCGTACGCATCGCATCAAACTGATTATTTTGTTACACTGCCAGCATTCAGATTGCCGACGCCACTTTTATTCGGATTTTCTTAGCGAGTGTACGTGTGTTTGTGAGATAATTGAAAAAATGATAACGAAGATTTTGGAATTTCTTGTTTGTTAGTAGAAGAAGAGGATGAAAAATCTTAAAATTAGTTGAGCCGCGGACGTACGAACGCGAAGTTGAGCGCGTAGCAAGCGCAGGGTGCTTCCATTGATCAGCATTCCGTATGACGTCATCGGCACGCATCCTAGAAGATGCCTCTCGTAGCATCACCGTCGGCTTTGCCGACCAGTAGATTCCTGCGATGCGTACGATACGGATCAGTGGACGCACTTGTATGACTTCCTATATAAAGTATATGCGTACGATGCGAACATGTGGACGCTTAGCTTAGCTTTAAAAACTATGATTAGAAAGAAGATCTGAGTTATGTAATGTCTTTTAATTGATTATTAATGTACAATTCTTAGTTTTTCCTGTTCTGGCTTAAGAAAATAAATAATTGGTAATTACATTAAATCAGAAAGGAAATGGCTATTTATTTTTTGTGTTTGTAATAACTAATGATTAAAAAAAATCTGAAAGAACATAACATTTTAAAAATTGACCTATTTCAAATAAAGATTTTTCACACTAATATTATACACAACCAGTTTGACATAGATAAAATGAACATTACATACTTTTACAAAAATTTGTACAAACCAATATAATACAACCTCCATCCTAGATTCACATAATCATAAATAATAGATTTTTAAACGATGTCAAAATGTTACGCATTTTCCCGTCTAGCCTGTTTATGGACCTACGTTCCAAAACCACTTAGGATTAAATACATTGAAATTTGACGTTTTCCGGGACAGCTAGTGATAAATAAATTGATGAAAATTTGTAAACAGAACTTTTAAAGTTACAGACTTCTGCTTAGTGCATACGGAGCGATTTTAACAGCTCATCTTTATTATGTTTAGTAGCACACCCGCGAAACTTCGTGTGCGTGTCAATTTTCCCCGTTTTTGCAACATTTTTCATTACTGCTCCGCTCCTTTTGGTCGTAGCGTGATGTTATATAGCCTATAGCCTTCCTCGATAAATGGGCTACCCAACAGATTTTTTTTTTTTTTAATTCGAACCAGTAGTTCCTGAGATTACCGCGTTCAAACAAACAAAGAAACTCTTAAGCTTTATAATACTAGTATAGAGGAAAATCACAAACACCTATAACATATACCTTCTAGTAATCAAGTGGCTATTGATCAGAAGCAAGCAGTCGTACAGTTTTGGATAGAATCGATTAGAGAGGCCTCGCCGCGCCGCTCGGCTCAGATTACGTGTCGGATTTGCGACCGACCACTCGCACTGATAAGGGACGATTGCGATTAATTTGTCGTTTATTTGATTCCCTCAATTGGGGTGCTAAATGCTTTAGTCTTTAGGTTTGCGATAAGTTTAGATTTAAATGGTATCGTCGTTAAATCAGGTATTTTTTTTTAAAGAAGTAGAAGAAATTAAAGGAAAGTATACTGCCATAGTAATTTCATAAATGCCAATGTAACTTGTCTGTTTGTTTGGTTTTCATTGCTTAACAGTCTCGTCTAATCATCTCGTCACGTTTACGTTAGCTCAAAATTCTCATTAAAAAGAAAATCGGTAACTGTATTGCTTACTAGTTATTTCTAGTTTATTATTTCAGACACGGAAACTTATGAAGCGGCTGTAGCCTATCGTAAGGTCGCGGGTTCCAATCCTACCCATTATACCATCGACGTGAAGCCACTCCTTTGTTTTTTTTTTTTTTTTTTTTTGGCGGTAAAAAATTCCTGACGAACACCTCCACCATCCGGGGAAGACGGTGGAGGTAGTGTGGGGTTTGCACCCACTAAAAAACCCGCCGTGTATCTCTCGCCACCTTCGCGAACGGGCCGCCGGAATTTGTTATGCCGTCGGCGGCCCGCCCAGTGGCAATGCCCGGACGTGATGTTGTTGCGTTCCGGGCATTTCACACCTACGCGGCCCCTGGATACACACAGGGTGCCGCGCCTCCACGGAAGGCCGCGGGCGAGGCAGATAGCCCCGTACGCCCGCCCGCAGCCCCACCTAAGGCGGCATCAGGCGCAGATATGCGCGCCGACGCCGCCCGGTTCGCCGGCGACGGAGCGGATCCGCCAGGGAGCTCTCTTCCCTGACGCGCTCCGCCGCCTCCTTCTGCGAGATGATGTCCTCGCAGAAGGATGCGACCGCATTCCACGACCCCTCGCTTCGGACCATGGACAGAACCACGGCCGGCAGCGAGAGGTCACTTCCGACCACTGCGGTGAGAACTCGACGTTGCCCCTCCCAAGCTGGACAATGCTGGAGGGTGTGCTACGCCGAGTCCTCACCGCAGTCGCAGTGGTGGCAGGCGGGACTCGGTTCCCTCCTAGCAACCGTATGCAGGTACTTCCCGAAGCAGCCGTGCCCGGAAAGGACCTGCACTAGCCGGAAGGAAAGGGTCCCGTGCTGCCGCCCTGCCCACTCCTCCAGGACCGGCTGGAGCGCCTCCACGGTTCGAACACCTGCCCGTGGAGCCTCCAGCCGGCCCTGCCACCGGGCCATGATTGCCCGGTGTGCCTCACCGCGCCAAGCGCGTAGCTCCTCGGGCAGAGGCACCGAACCCCCTGCCCGAACAGCCACCGCCCGCCGATACACTTCGGCGAGCACTTCCGCCTCTAAATCCCACGGGGGTGTGCCGGCCAATGCGCACGCCGCCTCTGCAGACACCGTG
Organism: Herminia tarsipennalis; assembly: GCA_945859575.2. NCBI lineage: Eukaryota > Metazoa > Arthropoda > Insecta > Lepidoptera > Erebidae > Herminia > Herminia tarsipennalis. The sequence continues at coordinate 1,434,645 of OX243843.2, read as the reverse complement.
CGGTATCCGCGTATGGCCCTGACCGCCATGGTCCGCTGGGGTCTCCCTAAGCGGACCCTATTCTGGGCGGTCAGGGACGCCGCCCACACGGGTGCGCCGTACAGAGCCATTGACCGCACCACCCCCGTGTACAACCGTCTACTCGAGGCACTAGGCCCGCCCAGGTTCGGCAACAGCCTCCCCAGTGCGGTCGCCGTAGCCTCGAGCTTGGGCGCCAAAATGCGGAAGTGCTCGTCGAAGAGCCACCGCCCGTCTACCACTAGGCCCAGATACTTCATCTGGGCCCGGACCTGTACGAGGACCGAGCCGACGGCAATCGAGGCGCCAGCAGGTGGACCGCGACGGGGCCCATGGAATAATAGGGCCTCCGTCTTGGAAAGGGCCACCCTAAGCCCCAGCACCTCGATGCGCCCGACCATTCGGGAAATCCCTAGGTTGGCCAGGCGCGCCGCCTCCTCAAAATTCCCACCCCGGGCCGTGATGAGGGTGTCATCCGCATAGCAGATGACCCCTAACCCAGGGGGGAAACCACACCGCAGGGCCCAGTCGTAGCCAATGTTCCACAAGAGGGGCCCCAATACAGAGCCCTGTGGAACACCGCACGAGACGTCCCTGCGGATTGCCTCTCCCTCTCGGTCCTCGTACAGAATCCTTCGGCCTTCGAGGTAGTCTGCCACTAGCTGCCTCAGGTACACGGGCACTCCATGATACCGGAGCGCCTCTCTGATGCAGCTGAATGGCAGAGACCCGAAGGCGTTGGCGATATCGAGCGATACCGCCAACATCACTCCTCCACCGGTGACGGCCTCCTCCGATGCGGCCCTCAGGCGCAGAATAGCCCCAATGGTCGAGCGCCCAGCACGAAAGCCGTACTGAGCGTCCGACAGATTGGGGCCGACCTCGTTCAAATGCCGGACGATGCGGGTAGCGAGAATCCTCTCCAGCAACTTCCCCGCCTCGTCCAGCAACACGATAGGCCTGTAGGCCGCAATTGAGTCGGGAGGCCGTCCCGGCTTCGGGAGGAGCACCAGCTTCCCTGCCTTCCAGCAGTCAGGGAACCGTCCGGACGCCAGGCACACGTCGAACAGTCCCCTGAGGCGGTCCCCTATGTGGTCGAGGGTCAGGGCCAATACCCGGGCGGGAATCCCATCCGGCCCAAGGGCGGTGTTCTTCGAACGCATTCGAAGAACAGCCGCGCCCACCTCCGCTTCGGTGACAGGCGGCACAGTTGTGTCGGCCTCCCGGTCATCGGTCTCATCCTCGGAGACCATCGCCGGGGGCGCGTGCTCTGCCTGCAGCGGGAATAGGCCCTCGACCACTTCCGCAAGGAAGCTGGGCTGGAGAGTCTCGGTAAGGGGGGGGCCCGCCGAGCGGAGCTTGTTCAGCGCCGCTCGATATGGGCGACCCCAGGGGTCACGGTCGAGACCCTCCAGCATCTCCTCTCTCGCCCTCTCCTTGGCGCGACAGATAGCCAGCTTAAAGGCGTCCCTCGCTTGGCGATACGCCTCGTAAAGCTGGCTCTCCTCCTGGACATCGCGGTGACGAGTCCGGCTGCGGGTATAGGACCTCCGCGCACGGATGCAAGCGGCGCGGAGGGAGGCAAGCTCCTGGGACCACCAATACACCCCCTTCCTCGGGGTGCGACGTCGTGAGCGGGGCATGGCCGCATCGCAGATATGCGTAAGCGCATCGCGAATGCGGCCAGCCATGACGTCCACCTCCTCGGTCGGAGGTGGAGACGACCACGATGCCACGATGGCCGCCTCTTCCAGCAGGTCCCTGTCCAACGCACCCACAGCCCACCGCGGAAACCGAGGCGTTCTGCGCGCCGTGTGACCCCTAACTGAGTCCTGGTTCCTGGAAGACCGGGAGAGCTCCAATCGGATATATCGGTGATCCGAGAGCGTCTCAACCTCATCCAGGACGACCCAGTTCCTTACTCGCGCTTCGACGGCAGGGGTAGCGAACGAAAGGTCCACTATCGACCCCCCCTGCTGTCGAACGCACGTATTGGTGGCGCCTCTGTTTAGGAGACAGAGACCCACCGACGCCGCCCACTCCTCAACCGCCGAACCGCGGACGTCCGTGCTGGGTGACCCCCACGCCGTAGATTTGGCGTTGAAGTCCCCCAGCACCAGTACGTGGCGAGGTGCCAACCGCCGTATCGAGGTCTCCAGGTTGGTAAGGAAGACCTCGAAATCGGCAAAACTCCGGTTTGGGGAGAAGTATACTCCGTAGAGCGTGACCCCTCCCCAGTCGGCAGCAACATATCCCGAACCCTTGTCTCTGATCGACAAGGGCAGGGAATGAAGCGCAGCGGAGCTGACGATTGCCACGGAGCCGTCCCGGTCACCCGCCCAGTTCGGGCGGGGAGGAACAAAGTAGGGCTCCGCGGCTACGGCGACACCTATCGACCACTCCGCCATGGACTGCAGGAGAAGGTCCTGGGCATTGGCGCAGTGGTTGAGGTTCGTCTGGAGGATGATGGAGAAGTTATCGCTGTCCATTTAGGAATGCGGCACTACATCCATCACCTCCACCTCAGTCGGCGGTTGAGCTCCGGGGGCAGCCTGGGTCGATTGGCTGCTGCCCGGGAGTGGCTTGGAAGCAACGGGGGGCTTACATCCCTTCCGCCCCATCATATGATTGGCGGGCAGATTGCCCGCCGCACAAATGGGGCAGTGGGGGGCGGCTGAGCATTCTGCCACCCTATGTCCCGGTTGACCGCAGCGATAGCACATTGTGCTGCAGTCAAAACCGCTGGTGCACCTGGCTCGCAAGTGCCCCGTGGTCAAACATTTAAAGCACCTCACAGGCCTCTCCTCTAGGACGGTGATCCTGGCGGAGGAGAAGCCTATGAGGAGTCGGCCCGCTTCGGCCAGGGCTTTGGCCGAGGCGACGGGGCAGCGCACCCAAGTTGCACCCACTCCACCGGGACCGGGGCGGATGGCGCCGACCTTTACGAATCCGGAGGCGCATTGAGATTTTGTCTCGATGGCCTCTCGGATATCTTCGGTCGTGATCGAATCATCCAGGCCCGAAATGCGCAGCTCTGCGCACTTCGTGGGCCTTGCGATCTTTACGCCATCCTTCCCCGCGGTAAGCTCCCGCAGCGTCTCCGCCACGAGGTCCGCCACCCTCGCGCCGTCTTGACCGGGACACTCTAAGATTCTGGCCCCGGTCTGGGCGTGGCGAAAGGAAACCCCCGCGCCTAGATTGTTGGCGTTAAGGGTCACCCTCGCCTGGCGGAAAATCTCCGCGTAGGAGACGCTTCCACTCTTCTCCGCCTCCGCCGACAGCGTCACGACGACGGCTGCCGACTTGGGCGGAGTAAGTACGTGAAGCCACTCCTAACACAAGCCATTGAGCTTAGCTGGAGGGGTTAACAGGATTGCTAGTAATGCGGGACCACAATCCCACATTGCTAGTTATCTTTAAAAAAAAAAGGTTGAATTGACCAAAATTTTGTGTTGTTACCATGTTGAATATATCAATACATTGTATGCTACACGCAGGCTTATAGACATACCTAGGTACAGCCTATGCACATAATTCCTTGTCAACTATCAGCGTTATAATGTGGGTCTCCGCAACATAGTAATATGCAGTGTGGACCTATCTGTCGCAGATTATATAAATGAAGTATAATTATATTTGTGCTATATATCTATTGTTAAATTCAAAATTCTATTTTCACTTGGGATGCAAAACAATACTTGTGATACGTCATGATTCTACATGTACATGTAATGCCAAGTTCGCAAACAATAGGTAAAGCTGGAGAAAAGAACCTGGCAATAAAAACTCGCGGCCTCTTTTTTCAAATTGCCAATTTTACAATGTTTGAATGTTTATAAACTTGATTGGGGATAAGGTTTTGCCGCTAATTTACTATACACCATGTCAAAGGACTGTTGCAAATTATATTATTAGAAAGTTAGAACATGAGATAAACTAAAATCAACCTTAGTGGGTACAACATAGTAGAAGCAGCAACTTACAACAAAGTTAAAAAGGTAAAAATCTGTGACAAATAAATATTTTTTCTTTTCTTTACTTCTTTCTTTCTTTTTCTAATTGGCAATCTACTAGAAGAACTCTTGGGCTTGTCACACATTTTTTTTGAGTCCTAATATTTAACTTTTATATATAACTAATTTAATATTTCCCGTTTTGCAACATTTTGTATTGCTGCTCCGCTCCTAGTGGTCGTAGCGTATTGTGATGTTATATAGCCTATAGCGTTCCTCGATAAATGGGCTATCCAACAGTAAAATATTTTTTCAATTCGGACCCGCAGTTCCTGAGATTATTGCGTTCAAACAAACAAACTCTTCAGCTTTATAATATTAGTATAGATTTTTTGACAGAGCCGAACTCCGTTTCGCGTAATCTACCCTTAAAGGCAATATAAATATTTCAACAGAATTTCTATTTCAAACAATCCAATAAGAAACAGACACTACAATAATTTGAAACCCCATTACAGATTAAATAAATTATCACATTACTGTAAGCTGTAATTACATTCAAAATTACAGTAACACTTTCGTTTTAACAAGTTGTTTATAATGCCGTTAAATTTAATCTCAACAGCATTCTGAGATTCTTATCTAATTTACAACACTCTAATATAAACTCATTGTTTTAAGTTAACTGTTACTGTTAAAATTAGTTACTGAAAACACTCGCGATTTTTATACATATTAGATATATTTCGGGACTTAATCGCGTGAATCATTTATAGGTACGAACCTTTTATTTACCCGACGTTTCGATCGAATTGCACCGATCGTGGTCACGGGTCGACTAAAAAAAATATATCGGATAAATCGTCGTTCGTACCTTTAAATAATTCAAGCAATTAAATCCCGAAATACATCTGATATGAAAAAAACACGTCCTGCAAAACATGCCAGTCCCTTTAAAAATCAAGTTATATAATGCTTGTTTGCTGCATAAAGTAAATTAAGTCTTAGATTTACAGCACGCAATGTTAGCAATATAAATAATGGCAGTTTTCAACCCTAAGCATTACGTTCTTTCTTGGAAATAATCTAAAGTATTACAAAACATTTTTCGTTTAAACCTTATTTTGCTACGAGTTACGTTTTTTTACGTCACACTTGAAGATAGTGTAGATCGTTTGGATTCATTGGTCGTGGCTCCTTAAACATTGCCTCTCAATGTTAAGCCTTCCCATTTACTATCGATATAGGAAGAGAGATCGGCTAAGCGACTAAAATCTGAGTCCTCCCATGTATGTGTGCTTTTTCTTGATAATATATACCCTAGAGGTTCAAGCTCCCCTCCACCTCCCCACCCTCTCTCCAGACCAAAAGTTTAGGTTCCTCAGCGAGGTCAAAACAAAATAAAATAAAATGTTTTTCCAAATTTCCAACGCCAAAATACACAGCCAGTACGCCGCAGATTTCAGCACGATGTCAGGTGACCTAAATCCCTCCGTAGAACATTTAAAAATATAAATTCAGTCTGTGACCAGGAACTCGATCGTGACCACGATGACATCTCAATCAATAGTTTCCATTAGCCGAAGTCAAATTGTGCGCTCATTTACATATTCAATTTGATTTTGATTTCTACGGATACAATTGATTGGGACGATAGATCGGATCGTGAGTCCTGAGCTCTATGATATTTGTTTACGTTTCTGTTCGTAGCTTCGTTTTAACTGCACGTGGTACAATGTACCGTACTTGCTACAATGACATATGTGTTGTTAAGACCAATTGAGTTTCAAACACCCAAACACTCCCCGTTTCATATAGATTTCTTCACATTTTATATCCATATAAATCTTAGGTACTTAGTATGAAAACTATATCAAAATTAACATTAAAGGCATCTTTATTATATTACTTTGCAACGTTTATAGTTATTCTTTCAGTTTGCTTTTTCCGTTCTTATTTTTCCTTCTAATTACGCCTTCTGTCATTGCTTGCCATTCCGAACTGTTTAGAATCGTCTAGTTGACAATCTGTCATCCCCATACCCCGGAGTCCTAATTTTAAATAGACTATTTTAACTTGCAACCGTTTTTTTCGCAGCATTAATTCGTCTTTTCTGTAGGGACTGAGAATATCCCGCCATCTTTACCTTAGCCTGTCACGATGGTTTGACATCACAAATTTGGCAGTTCCCGACCCTGTGAATCGTCCCTACTTATCGGGAGCAAAGCAGACCCGTGAGGGGAACAGTTATTCCACTCACGTTCCTCTTTCATATGCAAAGTGTGCCCAGGGTATATAAGGGACCGTAGAAATGGAGACCTCTGAAGAAAAACTCCTAATTTTTCTTCCCATCTTTTTATAGAGTTTTAAATGGACCTGTCAGGTTCATAAGCTTCGATATTAATTATATTTTGCACATTTTTGTTGTGTCATCTATTACCTTAAAAATATTGGATAAAAATCGTTGGTGGTTTCGGCGAATATTAAATTCAGATACGAATAAGCATATACCTGGCAGATTGGCTACTGGTAATTTAAAAAATATATATTCATTTTTTTTTAATAAGGTCACTGGAATGAACTTTGATGAAGAGGGGACTCTTCTAACACAGATTACTTAAGAGAAGAGCTCCCACACTCAATGTATATTGTATATTGTAATAGAGGATTTTTATTTTTGTATTTTATATTTTTTGAGATATGTAAAGCCATCCTTGTCATAGCTTGCTTCAAGCAATTCTGTCATTTTGCTGTTTCAAGGTTAAAAACATCTTATAGTACTATCTCAGGGAGGTAACCTCTTTATTTATGTGTGCATTGTGCAATGCGTGACAGAAACACAAACCCACTTTTACACTTATAACATAGATTCTACATCACGAATCAAAATAACAAATTCTTGAAGCTGACACACCGAAACTTTAAAACATTCAACTTCAAAACCATACGAGATCAAATTCAAAACTTCCTTCCAGTATAACATCCAACTTGCAATTTACAACAGAAACTACTCCAATTTAGTTATAAAATATTGTAAAGTATCTTGTTTGCTCAGCAAGCATCAGCCATCTTGAATACTAAATGTAGGCATCAAACATGACATTCTCGAAACCTATAAAGTTGATATTACAACTTTATCTATATATTTTGCTCTCCCTGTAGGAGACATGTAAAATAAGATTTAGGTGCCTGTAATCGCAGTACAGCTGAAATTAATTTAGTTTTTCGTCGGTATTTTTTATACTAAGAGCTTTAAATTCGTTTACTTTCAAAGGATTTCAGGCTGGATTATGGGCGTTGTTTTTGTTGTGAGTAATATATGTTGGTTAAAAAATAGATGAGAGTGTGTTAAACGCGAGACTTTTCCATGCAAACTGTTCCGAGACCGACTTTTTAAAGTCTCAGTAAGCTCTATAAACAACTAGGTAGATATCTAGTTGTCTTATGTACTAAATACTACAAAACATGGTGGATTATATAAATCAAATTTCATGCTACTTCCATAACAAATTTCATCAAAATCAGCTTAGTACTCTTGGTGACGTGGTGGCGCGTTCAAACAAACCTTTCATCTTAATAAAATTAGTAGGTATACATCCGTATTGTAACGTGTATGTCCACACACAATACAGATATATATATATATATCTACCTACTAATTTCCAAAATTTATTTACCAAAGTAAACTACTTACCACTTATTTTTTAAATAAATGAAAGAACCTAAACTTAATTTATGACCTAAAAACCATCGCGTAATGTAAAATAAACTGTTGAAAGAGGCACTCGTAGCTTCGTTCTTGCTTGCTCGCTCGATTCACACAACTTGAACGTAGAAAAGTTCAAAACTTTATACTCTTAAGTTAACATGCACTCTTACGGAATGTCTAAGACCATGTCCTCTGTAGCCTGTGAGTTAGTGACGAAGTATAACTGTGTTAGCGTTCTTTTTGATGTTGTTAGAAGTTAAATTTAACTAACGAAATTCGAACACAAACGTATCTATATTACAAAAATAAACTAACTTCGAAATTGAACTAAACAAATATAAAATGAAATATTCCAGGCACAAACAGGCACAATAAGTTCAAAAATAAAGCTCAGATGCAATTTTATCCAATTCTAGACTTAGTTACATAATGTGAAACAATATAGAAGGTAAAATCTAATCATTAAACACTAAAACGAATACAATCGAAACAAACTCCTTCATTTTCAAACTCTCACACCATAACTTACTATTATAGAAAATTCTCAGGGATGAAATGCACAGCACGTAATATCTGTAACATTAGGTCCCGAGTCCCGACACTTATCATTTTCTAATTAGCTAAAACGTCAGCAAACTGTCTGCACAGTGCAACCACAGCCTAACTCAGTTCACCCGACTGTTATTCTGTATGCAAACGTATCTCATTATGTTATATAGGTATGTTTCCTCGTCTTATAGTTAACTTAGGTTAAGTTTAGTAAATGCTTTGTGGGGACTGACTGTTTCGACAGCACATTGTGCTATAATCAATTTTGAAGCATGTTTATAAGTTAACAAGCTATTTCCCATGTTTATGTTTTATTATTTAATAGCTGACCCATGCCTACTTCGTTGGGCATATGACACTCCCAAATAACGTGGCTTTCTATTGGTAAAATAATTTTCAAAATCGGTTCAGTAGATCTAGAGATTACCCCCTACAACCTCACAACATCAAACTTTACCTCTTTATAATATTAGTATGGATTTTTGTATGATGTTCGAAAGTGATTTCCATAATTTTTTTTGTGAAGGTCAATTTCGTTGAGCCGATTTTGTAGATGTCACTTTTGTTGGAGTCATTTTATAAACTAAATAGCTTTAGCCGGATGCTCTGCTAGCGTCGATGTTGGTTATCGATCACAATAAAAACAAACCTGCGTTCTTTCCCGAGACTTAAGCTATATCCATATTAAATTTCATTTCAATCTGTTCAGCTCCTGAAAGGTTGAATTCATGGAGTTTTTGCGTTTTTTTCCGATAATTTTTTCAATGAATCCTTGGACTTTAACGAAAAATGGATGAGTTAGGTTAAATATTGATTTTCGCTTTCAATCAAATATTAAAACGTGTGTTTTTTTTATTTGCAACCACAAAAGAAAATACAAATTTTCACATATCTAACTTCAAAACTGACGGAGTTAATACGGCATACTTAAGGAATAAGTCCTCGAAATGCCATGTGTCTTCGATTTGTGGTTGAGGCTGTGCGTTGATCCATCAGTAAGACAGTCAGGACAAAGAATTTATATAGATTTATTTTTTAACTTGTAAACGTCTCTTAGAAGTATTTTTACCCGAACAATCATATGACAGAAGCCATATTGTTTTCTTGAATACAGTGCTTGTGACTCATTTGACTATTCTATTATTACCCCCAATCGTCTTAGGCACGTTAAGAAGTTCTGATTGAATAAACAAACTCACAGACATCTATACATACATGAACCCTGAAAGCACTCCTTTTATAAGATAAGTCCTGTAATAAACTTCTTAATAAAATTTCAAACGTAGCTTTACCAAAATCCAAGCCATGCAACTTCGCCGAAGTCAAACTTTAACTTGGAAATGTTTAATAGGTTTACTATAAAATCCACATCTATTACGAACGCACGCGACAACTTTAATTTAATATTGTGAGTTCGAAGACGAAGTCTTGGTTTGTGATCCCGTTTCCCCATCCCTTGGCTTGTTTGGTCGCTTGTATAGTCTGGCTTCATTTCAACTGCATTTTGATATAGCTGACTATCTTATTTGATTCAAGTTTTAAATAGAAAGTAAGTTTGGTTTTCGAAGGTCGTAGAACAAAGGCAAGTGCTACCGCTGTTTTTACGCCGCTATCATACATTCTAATTAAGTAATAACGGCTGAAAATACTTTGTCTGAAGTTTTGTGAGCATATTGGGTATTATTATTATTATACATATATTTAGACACAGGCACTTTACGTTAACACAATAAAAAATGTAGTAAAATGTATGAAAGCGCTGAAAATAGACGGCTCATATATTTGAAAAATGGTTTTCGACGTTTTTAGAGTTCGTTAAAATAATACAGTGGCCCTTTGTGTGCTGTACCGACCCTAGTTTTATTGTAGTTTTATGGTGAGTTGTGATGCAAGATAACTGTAAGGAATCCACTGATGTTCTGAAGGAACTGTCATGTGTGGTGGGTCGACTGCTGCGCTGCAAGTTCGATTCTCACACGGAACACAACTTTTTATGATCCACAAATTATTTTTCTAAATCTTTGTGTACTTTGTGTCCGTGATTTCTGTTTGTGAAGTCCCTCGCGACACAGGGCTTGTACACTAGTGTGGGAGTTGTCTTAAATAAAACACCCTTTTAAGAAAATATTTTTTTGACTTAGCGCCGGTAGCCTAATGGCTAAGGCATCGAACTCGCAATCGTGAGGTCGCGGGTTCGAATCCTACCCATTATACTATCGACGTGAACCCACTCCTAACACAAGCCTTTGAGCTTAGTTGGAGGGGTTAACTACATTGCTAGTAATGTGGTTTCAAACTCTTTTTTATCTTAAAAAATATGTGAAAATAGTATAATGTAACAAATTGATGGGTTATTTTAATTTAAAAACAGGACTGGCCTGTTGGGCTAGAGGTGACGGTGGCTACTTCAAATTGTTCTATCTTTCAATAATGCAATTATTGTATTATACTTATAACAATTTGTTAGAGTCAGTTTGTTATTAGTATAAAAACCAAAAAACCAACACCGAATAATCGGTAAAAATAAATCTTAATAATACTGTTAAATGTGTAATGTCGTGCAGTAGGTACGCAAAGAATTGAAACTTGTTATTCATTTTTCACAGAACTATTCCCTCGTCCAGACATTGAACCCGCGACCCTTGCAGACTTTCGTGACGCTAATCATCGTTTTGGACACGAATTACATATACTTTAAAGTTCACTATTTCTTCCATTTCAGTTTAATAAGCTACCTAAAGCTATATTTCACATTGATGTAGCTCTTTGCCACTGCGCTGTTTGTTCCAAATTAAGAGGGTATTACTGTATAGGATTTCGTAATAAGTTTTATTTTAACGTAAGTACGTGTACAAGTATGACCGAAATAATTTTTTGATGGTCATTTCCGTAGATATCACCTTAATAGAGGTCATTACGAAGTCATATTTTGAGTACTAGCTGACCCGCGCAACTTCGTATGCGTAAATTATCCCCGTTTTCGCAACATGTTTCATTTCTGATCCGCTCCTTGTCGTAGCGTGATGTTATATAGCCTATAGCCTCCCTCGATAAATGGGCTATCCAACATAAATTTTCAATTCGGACCAGTAGTTCCTAATATAATCGCGTTCAAACAAACAAACTCTTCAGCTTTATAATATAAAAGTATAGATTTTTCGTAGAATTCATTCTTGCGTAATTTCATTTTCGTAGCAGCCATATTTGTAGATGTTATTTACGTAGCAGTAATTATCGTAGATATCATTTTTGTAGCCTTCGCTTACGTAGAAGAAGTCGTTTTCGTAGAAGCATTTTGGTAAAAATGTTGCCCGTTAGATTTTAAACCTAAACTCTTGCGGCAATTGTGACAAAAATAAATATAAAAGTAGAAAAGAAGCTTAAGAAGTTAATTACGTAAGTGGTACTACTACTTTACCGACGCAAGCAAACCCATAGACAAAACTAGTACAGAAAAACGTATTAAATATAGCGACGTTTAAAGTACACTGCCCCCACGAAGTTAAATCAACTTTGAGATAGAATAGCACCAACTTGTGCTCGCAAGCTTCATCTTTTATATCTGTACTTCTCACAATATTTACACTACTCATTATTAACTCCACACTGGCACTAAGCACACTGTTTGTGTTTCAATATTTATTTATTGCTAGCTATTGCCCGCGGCGTCGCCTCCGTGAATCGGATCGCTATAATAAAAAGTGTTTCCTTCCGCGGTTTACTTCGTACAGTAGAAAACAAACAACTCTTGAGCTTTGTTATATAAACTAGATTAGCAACTTCGTCTGCGTCAATTTTCCCTATTTTTTTGCAACATTTTTCATTGATGCTCGGCTCTTATTAGTCGTAACTTGATATTATATAGTCTATAGCCTTCCTCGATAAATGGGTTATTCAACAGAAATATAATTTTTCAATTCGAACCAGTAGTTCTTGAGATTATCGCGTTCAAACAAACATACATACAAACAAACAAACTCTTCAGCTTTATAATATTAGAATAGATAGTATAGATATAGACTAAAGTAGGACCGCTAAAAATTAAAGTCGCGCAGTCAAAAACTGTCATTAAACCTAAACTAATCAAAAATAATGCTGATTTTTACCTGACTGTGCAAGAAGGTGGATTATGTTTTTAGAGTGCATATATGTATGTATATAGAGCCTAAATGGCTTAATGAATTTTAGCTTGATAGGTATCGTTAGATTGGTCTCGGTTGTGAGAGTGACACTGGGTGCATCAAAATTAGAATTAAATAAAATGGATTTTTGGAAAATACATTTTTCAGTTAGTACTTTTAAGCACTCGGGTTTTCTGTTTTGTATCAATTAAATCCATATCTAAAAAAACTAGTTTAAAAGCTAACTAAAATTTATAATTTAATACTATTAATATACACGAAATTAACCTACTTTTTTAAAATTGATAGGTAGCACCTACCGCTGATATGTTCTGGCACCGACCTCAAAAAAATGAAGGCTAATTTTGTGTATGTACTTATATAAAAGTATTATTTTATTATTTATAGGTAACTTTTGGAAGTTTGTTTAATTATGTAATTTCGAATTTAAATGTTTTTGTTCATATCTTCCAAAGTACTTAAAAGTTCCACTGTTCCCTAATTTGGAATAAATAAGAATTAATAAAAAAAAGGATAGTCGCAATGCTATCTCTAGTTTCGGAGAAATGATTGGACAATATAAGCGCCTTATCGCAATTCCAATAAGATTTCATACACACATATCGAATACATAACATACTTTTTTTTGAAGTCTGATAAAAACCATTTTAATCGCCAGCCAAGAAATAGAGTCAATCATTTTGAATATAACACGCCACAAACAAACAAGTTTCCAAAAGTAATCCCATACCTAGCACCACTAGTAGGTATGGTACTACATCACACGCAACACCTCTCGCCTCAGAAGAATTTTATTCACTAGGTTTTGCGCGTGGATATCGGTAAACGCAATAAATATTGCAATAGGCACTCTATGTACTCCTGGCTTCCTACTAATAAAGGTAGGTATAGGCGGTATACATAAACATACAGAGTTAATATTAGCCGCTGTTTAACAATTTGCTCTTGCCAATCTAAAATTAACATAGTGAAATTTATTTACACTAGAATATTTACTCCGAAAACATGAATATGAGCAATTTGTGCCGAATACCGGTGGTCCGTATCCCGAACCGAGCGTTGCATCCGGTCCGATTGGACCTAATTGTGTGTTTGTTTAAGTATTACGTTGTCATGCCGAAGTCCAGCGGCTGAACAAGGATTCTCATTTGAAGGCTGGCGGTACTTCGTATTAGTATGTGTACGGTATTCTCTTTGTGTATGTATTTTTGGTTAGGGCTGCCACTTCTAAAATACTAACATAGGCATCGGTATCTGTGTTTATGCTCTAACTTAATCAACACTACTTTTTATTATTTTCTACTAGCGGCCCGCTCCAACTTCGCACTGGTATAAAATATATGGATGTTATTATACATATAAACCTTCCTCTTCAATCACTCTTATCTATTAAAAAAACCGCATCATAATCCGTTGCGTAGTTTTAAAGATTTAAGCCTACATAGGGATATAGGGACAGAGAAAGCGACTTTGTTTTATACAATGTAGTAAGATAAAGGGGTAAATATAGAAAATAAAGAGGTTCACCCTAAGAAGTCCAAAGCCACCAGTCGCTGTAACCAAGACTGGCAAGAAATATTAATTATTATAGTATAGTTAATTTTCTACTATAAGGTTTAGAGTGAACATAACCCGTATATCCTAAATCTATTTAGGGTTACATATATAGATTTTTTCTCGTTTCCGTTTATAGGTACTTGACGTTGAGTTGTACTTAATCAGAATCAGCGTATTATTTGACGTTGATTGATGATCTGTAGATCTCTCTCGTCTAGACATACGTACTCACGTCGTGGAGAGAAATAGAGGGATTCTCCAAAGCAAATCAAATTGAAATATTTTGATTTCTGGTTCGACGGATTTATATGCGGTTTTATATTAAGGGTTTCTTAAGTTGATTATACGATAGTAACACACTAGTGGGCGCTGCAACTATGAACTCGGTATCTCTAAAATAGTTTGACGGATTCGGATGCGGTTTTTGCATAAGGTTGTAATGTTTATTTATTTTTTAATCACTAGCGGGCACCTCGCGGTTTCACCCGCGTAGTTCCCGTACCCGTGGGAATACAGGGATAAAAAATAGCCTATGTCACCCTGGGTTAGTGTAGCTTTACAACAATGAAAGAAAACTTTACAAAAGAAATTTTTCAAATCTGTCCTGTAGTTTCGGAGCCTATTCAATACAAACAAACAATCAAATCATTCCTCTTTATAATATTAGTATAGAAGTATAGATTACTAAATACAAACACAAAAAAATATAGCGAACGAAACCAGATACGTTTCAACCGGGTCTCCGATAAGACACCTCTCTTTTTTTTGTCAGGTTTGGGCTAAACCTCACAATAAACACGATTTTAGATGGTTAAGGTCATAACTCCAAGAATAGTTAATAGATGATAAAGGGTTAATATATTGAATATTTTTAATAGTGATATTACAACTTTATTTAGTGTAATGTAAAGAAGCCTGGGATGTTATTAGTATATTGCAAATCACCCTGTAGTTTCAATATTATTTTCATAGAAGTTAAAAAATCTTCAAAAGTGATATCCCTAGTAGTAGAGGTGTGTGAGGTGATATTTTCTTTTCACTAGAGTTGTGCTAAAGCTCCATGGCTAGTGCTAATTGAGTCGGTCACAGTGGGCGTTCGGCATTAGACGGAGCCACTGAGTGCACTCGTAACAATCTGTTAGTTTGTTAGTCACCTTGCTTTTACTCGTAAGAGCTGTGTACACTTACATTAATTAGAGTAGAATATGGTTAAGTACATATTGTGTTGTACTTCTTGCCTTCTTAGTGTGTATGTGGGTCTACAAAAGCAAGAAGCAAATTGCAACTTTGCCTATTGTAATTACTTAAAAAATGTCCTTATACAAAATTACTTGCTACTTACTGACAAACTCTTACAGGCAACTGTTTTACGACTTTTAAGAATATTTAATACTAGCTGTTCCGCGCAACTTCGTATGCGTAAATTTTCCCCGTTTTTGCAACATTTCTCGTCGCTGCTCCGCTCCTATTAGTCGTAGCGCAATGTTATATAGCCTATAGCCTTCCTCGATAAATGGGCTATCCAACAAAAAAAGAATTATTAAAATCGGTCCAGTACTTTTTGAGTTTATTCGTTACATACAAAAATACAAATCTCTCCTCTTTATAATATGAGTGTAGATTTTTGGGAAAAAAAAGGTTTTGGAGGTTTCCTCTAAAACAGTACCAATGTTGCCCTTCTACTTCTTTCGAGCTTTGCACTTTTTGCACTTTTTAATTTACAATATTTTTGGCATTAGGTACAAGCAAATATTTTTGAATGAAAAATAAAGTTTAAATTTTGAAAATCGCTACTTCTTCTGTTTCGATATCATGTTTATATAATTACTTGGTAATATAGATTTTATTTTACATTAGCTTTTGCTCGCGACTCCGCCCGCGTTGATATCGGTTATTACGGTAAAGAACTCTCTTATGTTTTCACATTTATATGTTAGGTAGATACAGCTCACAGTTCCCCAAAGTCTGACGGCAAAAAAGGAATCCTAAATTTTATAACAAATAACAAAATGTTAGCGCAAGTCAAATAATTACTTCTATAAGCAAATTATTGATACCTTGGGTTACATTATTGTAAACTTCAATTTCCATTTTTTTTTTTAAATACTGGAGGTAAAATAGTGGTTGTGAGTTTGTATGAAACTCCGTCAGTTTTGAAGTTAGAAATTTGTTATTTCGTATTTGGCTCTTTGGTTTAAAGTATTTATATTTCACTAACTAGAATTTAATTGCATTTCCATATACATATTTTGTCAAAGGAAGGCTGACCTCTTTAACGAAATATAAATATATTTAAATGGTTTAATAAATATGTCAGCAACGTCATGTGGGTCGGCTCCATTTGCTAACAGGACGCTCGTTCAACGAGATATGGATATGAATGCGTACTCTTTAGTCTACCGGTACGTCATATGTGTAGTACTGGATGTACTAGAAACCCTATATTGGAGGTATTACTAATGACTACATAAAAAAGTTTGCTGAATTCATAAAAAAATAAAACCTTTAATTTTTACTGTGGCAGCTTTAATTTTATTCGAAGTTAAAATTAGTCTATCTAATGACACACATACATACATGTACGGACATGTTTATTCAAATAATTTTGTCGACTTTTGACGTCAAAGTTTTAAATTTTATAGTGCTGTCAAACTATCAGCTAATACCCTCAAAATTACCGACAGTCAATTACACAAATATGGTCTAGGATTAACTGAAGTTGATGAACTTGTGACGGGCTGAGGAGTGACGCACCAAGAGTTAAGTCTTTGAGCCGACTTCCAGGAGTTATATCGGCGTAAATGTGTCACAGATTTGATACGGGACTTTAATGGATAGTTTGGTATAGATTTTTTAATAGAAGTCAAAGTAAAACTAAGGAGAGTTTGAGGCAATCGATACGTATTTAAATAGGTCAGATGGAAGAGAAAGTGAAGGCGTGTATTAAAAGAACAAGAATAGGGGAACAAGAATGTTCCTAACGTACAAAAATGTTATTTTCAAAGTGACACAACTAATAATAATATCTTGGGACAAGTCACACAACGCTTTCTGATCCCAAATTAAGCAGAGATTGTACTGTAGAAACCATACAACTGATAAATATACTTATATATTTCTAAATACATACATATTTTAGACACAGAATAAATGAAATAATAAATCACAAATCAAAAATAATCGCTACTCGGACTCGAACTGGGGTCTTCTGGTTTCTGAACCGCCCGATTTCCCACCTGAGCAATAATAACATTGTAGGTGGTGGCGAAATTTACCTTCGTATTCTAATGATATTGTAGCAGTTTTTCATTGCTCTCCCTCCGTCTTACGAATTTGCGATCAGGGTCACGTGATCTACATGATGTTATGTAATCTATAGCCTTCCTCAATAATTGGGCTCTGACATTAAAATATTTTTTCTTGGGAATTCAACCAAACAAACTCTTCAGCTTTAAATATTTTTTTTTTTTTATAAAATGATAACTAGTAATGTGGGTTTGTGTTTCCACATTACTAGCAATCTTGTTAACCCTTCCAGCTAAGCTCTATGGCTTGTGTTAGGAGTGGGTTCACGTCGGTAGTATAATGACCAGGATTCGAACTCTCGACCTCGCGATTGCAAGACCGATGCCTTAGCCATTAGGCTACCGCCGCTTATTATTTTACCGCCGTTTATATTAGTATAGATTTTTTAAATAAGACTCTTGTACCTATATTTTATACAACTTCAATAAATAATCGTTACAAACGGAAGTCACTATCCATCATAGTTTCTATACATTCATAGCAGAGATGCTAAACAATTCACTGTCAGTGGTGGCTGCCGCTACATAATTCATTGTTCGTCCATTACTTATCATTTACCGACCACCACATAATTCAAGTCATCCTATGTCTAAAATCGAAGTTAAGCTCTGTATATATATATAACCATGGCGGCAAAAGATTCGTCATTCCTGACGTAGATTTTCAGGGATGATGAACCTTTTTCATTAAGGTGTATTGCGCGGCGCTTTTCACTTTAAAAAATTATCAACAAAATCTATGAACAAATTCAAAGTGAAGTGCGAAATTGAAAATTTAATTGGATGTTGATATTTAATGACTGACATGTGGTGTTTTGTACTAGCTAAAACCCTTAAGCGCTAACATTTTCTAACTACAGAGAAATTAAAGGCCTTGTGTGCACTCTGAGGGATGTGACATATTTAGAAAACCCATCTCTGTATTAAGCTGTCGTGACGCTGTTTCGTCCACCTCCTCGCTCACCTCTAGATAATTATAAAAAAATTATATCTTGAAACAACTCACACAACGCCATCGGATCTATACATCTAACCCAAGTTTATAGGGTTTATTCCCAGTAGTTCCGTGGAAGAAGTTCCGCGACGGAAGTAGTGGGATTTTTTTCTCAATAGTTCCGTCAACGGAACCTATGGTAAATCTAAACCCACCTTCATATTCCTTTACAATGGTAATACTGGCGAACGGAACGGAATGAAAACGGGAACGGGAACGGAACTACTGCGAAAAAAAATCCCACTACTTCCGCCACGAAACTACTGGCAACAATCGGCTTGTAGCAATTAGCTACAACAGAGCTACTCGGCCGTTGTCAACTCTGACAAAACCAACTCCCTTTTTGATATACAATCCCAATTCGTATTCATTTTGAAACTATTTCTCAGATATATCCCAAATCATAAGGGCAAATAGGATAAGAGACAGACATACGAAACATATCCGACACTTGTTGTTTTAAGCGCTTATAAACTTTGTTTTGTTTTTGTTCTTTCATGTTTTTGTTTTGTTTCTGTCATCGTGTTGAGGGTGTATAGGCTATAAAGTCCATTGAAATGTTACATTTTTTGGCCTTACTTTACCAAAGTTGTAGAGAATTTAATTTGCAACAAAAAATATTAAGAATTTTTTTTATCAGATAAATAGTTTAAGAGGTATATCGTAAAAACCATTTCAACCCCTATTTTCAAGATGGCGGCCGTGGGACAAGAGTGGCGACCCCACAAGCTTTACACTGACCCCCCCTACACATCAAAAAAATAAAATTGTGTCCTCTAAAAAACGCAACCACAAATGTAACTTTTCAATGGACTAATACCCCCTATTAGATATATTTCGGGACTTAATCGCGTGAATTATTTAAAGGTTTATGTTCTTCAAAATAGTTAAGTAATTTAGTTAATTAAATAAGATTTAGGTAGGTAGCGTTTTCGCCATACGATTGCATATTTTTTTGAAAAGGTTTTAGTGTGTAAAACGATGCTCTCGTTGACATAATAAATTATGTTTGCATTAATTGATGATGTGCTTGATCTCTTTTCTCTTGATAAGCAGGGGTTGCTTAATTGATAAGGCATCGGACTCGCAATCGTGACCGCGGTTTCGAATCCTACTTCATGATATCTCATGTTTTAACTTTTTATTAATATAATTTGCATCAGTCCTTTAACATGGTGTATATTTAAATGTTTATAAACTTGATATGGGTGCTGCCACTAGGGCAGCACCCATATCAAGTTTATAAACATTTAAACATTGTAAAATTGGCAATTTGAAAAAAGTGGCCGCGAGTTTTAATTGCCAGGTTCTTTTCTCCGTCTTTACCTATTGTTTGCGAACTTGGACTTATATGTACATGTAGAATTCCGACGTATCACAAGTGTCGTTTTGCAACCTAAGTGAATAAAGAATTTTGGATTTTTGAATAGCTTATTGGTTTTAAACTTTCGTGTTTTTTATACATATTAGATATATTTCAGGACTTAATCGCGTGAATTATTTACGAAGCTTTTATTTACCCAACGTTTCGATCGAAATGCACTGATCGTGAGTTTAGCTTAGCTGTAGAGGTTACAAGATTGCTAGTATTGTGCCTACCCACAATCCTACAATATTTAAATTATTTTTCTTCATTTTGTTTAAGTTTGTGGTTAAACACCCCTTAAATACATGTACCACTAGAAAGTACACCTAGTTTGTTTGGTTGAGATCTCGTTAGTTTTCGACTACAAATTAGACTCGGTTTCCACAAACAAATGCCAAGAATGTCGGGTTTCATTGATGTTACGGAAGGGGATGGGGGAGGGGTTTACTCAAAGGGTTTACGCCAATGACGGCTAATTACTTGCCACTCAAACAAGTTGTCGACGAATGTTCGCGTTAAGGAAATACTAGATTCTTTAAATTAGGTGTGTGGTAAACTTTGAATTAGATAGGAAAAGCTAGAGATTTTAGACGGCTTATTTATTCATTTGATTTATAAAAGCATTGTTTAAAACAGATTATAAATACAAACTTAAACTAATTTAACGTAGTTTGTTTATTGTCTGTACTAATGTCAGGTGAAAATCTGTGCGAAGTATCTCACTTGGCTTATGCTGAGTTGGGTACGGCCTTACGTAGCAGCATACTGTGCCTACTTATATATTTTTTTTCTTTTTATGATATTGCTGTTGTAGGTCCTAGACCAAAATTAATCTATTTTCTTTCTGTCAGCTTGATTGTACGAACTTAAACATAAATGTTATGATGCAAAAACTGCTTAGAAATTGAATGGTTAAAAAAATGCGCAAACCACTGTTCGTCCTTATTTTTATTTATAGACATCTCTCGTTTCCTTGTGATTTCAAAGTTCATAGTAAAATTGGCTATTTTACCATTATGCGTGAAAATAGACTGAAACTAAACATCTTTTATAATTTTAATCAAAAAAATATTTCGATTGATTCATGTGTAAAAACTACAGGCATTCTGGGATTTTTAAGAGTTGTGGCGGATAGCTGTGCTATTTAATTTGCCAAAATTGAAGACATGGTACTTAAAAATAGTATAAGGGGTGTAAAAATTCTAGGGATTTCTGTTATAATAATTATTATAATATATTATAATAATTATTTAATTTTAATTTTATTTTATTGAAAACTGCTGTGAATCTGCTAGTTAGATAGCAGATTTTGTTGGCCTAGCAATTGACAATTGACCTGCAAAGTCAGATACAAGTTTGTGCGGCTTTGTGTTAGGGACGTGATCGGTGACTCTTCGGCAACGAGCCAAATTCAAGAACAAACCACAATACTAGCAAGAAAGTTAAATAGATTATCACAGGCCAGATGTGACTTAGGTTAAAAACATATCGCTCTGTCTTCTCAAGTGGAAAAATACCAGTAGTACCACCGTTTTTATTACCAGCCAATATTCGTCTTAAGAAATTCTCTGTAAGCAAATACGAGGGTGGATTGAAAAGTTCGCGGCCTCAGCAAGAAAACAATATAAAATATAAACAAAAGTAATTTTATTTTTCCACGTAATCTCCACTTAACTCAATGCACTTCTTTCATCTGGTTTCCAACGCCTGTATGCCGGTCATAAAAAAAGTTTCTTCAAGGCCTTCAAAAAAGTCACCCACCGCGGTTTCAACCTCCTCATTTGATGAAAATTTTTGACCTCCAAGGTGTTTTTAAGGTTTGGGAATAAATGAAAGTCCGAAGGTGCCAAATCAGGGGAATAGGCGGGATGGGGCAGTAATTCAAAGCCACAATCACGAATTTGAGCCATTGATTCAACAGAGGTGTGCAAGAAAGTGTTGTTCCATCAGGATAATGCACGCGTTCGCGTGCATTATCCTGATGGAACAACACTTTCTTGCTGAGTAGTCCTGGCCTTTTCTCTTTGATCGTTTCACGCAAATGACGTAAAAGGGTGCAGTAATAAGCAGAGTTTATAGTCTCACCTTTTGCAAGGTAGTCCACCATGATGACACCCTTAGCATCCCAAAAAACTGACGCCATCACCTTGCCAGCTGACAAAATTGTTTTGGCTTTTTTTGGAGTCGGTTCATCAGGTTTTTTCCACTGCTTGGATTGCTGTTTTGACTCTGGGGTGTAGTGGTGTACCCAGGTTTCATCCATTGTAACAAATCTGTCCAAAAAATCTTGTGGATCAGTCTCAAACATTTCCAAACTGTCGCGAGAAATCGTGAGCCGTATTCGTTTTTGTTCAACTGAAAGCAATCTGGGGACCCACCGCGCAGAAACCTTAGAAAATCCAAGTTCTTTGACTATGATGTTTTGTGTTCGTTCATATGAGATGCCAATAGTGTCAGCAATCTCCCTGATGGTCAATCTCCGATCTGCCAATATCAGATCACAGATTTTCCCAATGTTTTCTTCAGTCGTAGACGTCGTAGGCCGGCCGGAGCGAGGGTCATCTTCAATACTCTCTCGTCCGCGTTTAAATTCTGCAACCCACTTTTTCACAGTCGTATACGATGGAGCAGATTCCCCCAATGTTGTTGACATATCTTCGTGAATCTCTTTTGGAGTCAGTTTTTTTTTAAACAGGTATTTGATGACCGCACGTTGCTCAATTTTCTCCATTCTTTAAAAACGCTGCACTTAGGCTCACAAAATTCAGTCTAATTTAAAAACAGATAATGCTATTGTGACAGAATTTTACAATGTGACAACCAGAGAGTAAACAAATCGAATGAGGTCAGTTACATTAAAATAAGTCAAGTATTTATGTGGTAGGCCGCGAATATTTCGATCCACCCTCGTATTTAAAAAAAAAGAAACGAAATCCTTTTGACCTGCCCTAATGAATTGAAATCGGAGGCGATTGCATGGAAACATCGCAAGCTTCAAACACAACTAGAGACGCTTCCACTTGGAACTAGTTAGTGAGATCGCCTTGCACTTGTTAAAAAGAGTAAAATGATAATACGTCTCTACGAGGTCGGTGCATGGCGGGTCCTGAGTAAAAATGTGACTGCTGATAAGTTAATATCCTCAATGAAGATCTCATGTGATCCAGTCTGATAGAATTGTTTTAAAATATTTAATAATAATAATAATAACAAATCTTTATTCGCTTAGTTTGAAGTTGATTTTAAATTACATGTAATGCCTGTTTGCAAAACAAAAACTCGCGGCCACTCTTTTCAAATTGCCTTTTCAAATTTTTATATTAGTTTCACGTAATTATGTAAGTAAAGCAATTATGAAAGTCTAAATTTAAAGTCGGGATTAAAATGTTGAAGCTGGCTTAGAAGTAGCCTAAAATCAGGCTTCTTTTCAGTCAGCTTCAAGTTCACTGTAGCAGCAGTTTTTCATGAAAATGAAATATAGCTCCGAGCTTAATGAGCTAATCCAAAATCGAATTAGACCTGTTCATATACGCAGGTTTTAGAAAAGTGAGCTGACCTTGATGACGGTGCAAAATTTGATGCCATTGAGCTAATCTGATGATGCACCCAGAATAGTGGATCTCTTTAATAGCTTCTAGTACAACCGTCGAGTTTGGGCTCATTCGATTCGTTTTACAATGGCATGAAGATTGTCGTCACTGAAATTTAGTTTTTAAAGATATAATAAGTGCGTAATTAAAACAGAAAAGAAACATTTAATTATGTGAACCATTTAATAAAGAAACTCGTAAAGGTCGTAATATTGTCTTACCATGAAGAGCGCTTATCAGAAATGATTGCTGTGAAACACAAAGTTTGAAAATTTAAAGAACATAACTTTCAGGAGCCCTTTATATATTCACGTTCGTAGTACCTACAACATTCAACATCTATGAGTTTCAATTTAAAGTTTTATTCACTACTAAACTAATAATTTTGAATAGCTTTTGTTTTACAATATTATATGAAAACTTTCTAATGTACGACCTACCGTATTTTGAACACGTATTTTTTATAGGTGTTGTAAATTTTAATTTCAAGTTTACTTACTTCCTATCATGTATGTCATGTTTTATCTACGCATAGAGAACCGATGACAAAGCACAATAATTTCATAAACATTAAATATTATTTTACTCAAATTTAAGCTTAGTTTATGTTAAAACATCTTAAAATATTAGAACCCCATCCAGTAAGTACTAATGAAAACTGGACAGCATTAGCTGTCACTTAAAGTAAAGGTATATACAGACTTAGTAGCGAGTGACAGAAATGCTGTTGAACACGATGAAAGGTAGTATTCACAAGTAAGTCTAATGTTATCGTTGCGGTTTTTTTTAAACAACCCCTGTACCCGCGAGGCTGCAGCTCCGCAGACTGTACGTCTAACAGTCTAACGCTCCGCTGCGATGCCGCAACCGCCAGGATAAGCGCCTGTGCGGCGAATTATTAGCGGTGCGGTGCTATACCGCGCCGTGTGGTTCAGCTCTTACAGTCACACAAACTCCCACCATGCCACCGAGGTCCACTGTGTAACTTCAAGGTGAAATAAAGTCACAGAAATACTTTGAAATTGTCTTAAAGCCAAATATTGTTTGTCTACTTATGATAGTGGCAAGAATTATGCAAATTAATGGCGGACGGAGGGGTTTCGTGCACAATCTGACCATTCTTTTTTTTAATTTCGTCGTAATCTAGTAATAAATTGTTACGAACTTAATAGTCAGTACATACTTGCTATACAGACAACCAGAAGAGAGCTTCCACAAGTAACTCGACTCCATACTACACCGTGTACACAGGCATTATGTACATAGGAGAGTACATAGAGACTACAATAGTGTACATAGTGTCTGAACGATGAAATGAATAGCTTCGGCGTACTCCACGACTTGTTTGTAGAGTTATGATTGATAGCAACATTGAAAATCAATCTGTATGGTAATGTTTGGTTGTATGTGAACAGAAAATTAAGGCTTTTGTCAGCGGTTCGGTATTATATTTACTTACAAGGTTTGTATTTGCTTATGTCAGCAAGTTAAGTATAGTGCCAACCCTACAGTTATTGCTGACTTAAGTTAACCTACTATGTTTGGGGTGCTTGTGTATTGAAAATCATGTCTAGGTCTTATCAGTGTTCCAGGGACCAAATGGGATATAGCACATAGATCCGTTATGAATCCACAGCTCATGTATTACGTATTATTATATTTTATATAATAATATGTAATACATCAAATAAATAATGAAATAATGTAAATGTCTGGGAAGTTACATAAAATATTTTTTACCGATATCTACGGCTCCGCCCAGGAATATCGGTAAAATCGGGCATTGCCCCCTGGAGAGAAAGTAGGTACCCCAATAATTTGAGTTGGTGAATTTTGTTTAAAGGAAACATTGTTTTATTTATAGAAAAAAAAACTGCATTTTAAGATTTTCTAAAAGTCACTTGACGGAACGGAGAATCGAACCCGCTAAATGTAGAAAACAAACTGTCGTGTTTTTTATGATATCGATCGAAAGGGTCAATCATTATCAAATATCAATCAAGGAACAAATCTGTCTAATAAACATTGCATCTAAATTTGAGGAAGGCCATGAAATTTGAATCAAATTTACAAGTGTACGGAGACAAGTTCCACCCTGTAAATGAAGCTGGTCGGTATTCTTTCGGCTTTTGTAACAAAATTCAGACGTAAATCCGTTATCCACCAGCTAATTGAAACAACAGAACATTTAAATACACGTCAAGGCACATCAAATATGCTCGCATTGCACAAAAGTGGTATTCCCTGATGCGCTTAACACAGCTGACATTCACCATGTACCTACACTAAATACCGAGAGAACAGAAAGTAACCTTCTTAAAACGCACGCTCGAGCAAACGCACACATAGACATCACTCATGGACATGAAATTTAAAAATGCCTTCCGAACAAAGTCAACCTATGATGTATTTAAATATAAATGTATATTTTAAGATGACTAGTAATGTGTAATGGATTGGATGTCACATTACAAGCAATCTTGTTAACAAGTTAGCTTAAAAACTTGATTTAGGAGTGGGTTTACGTCAGTAATTTAACAGATACCCACACTTGCGAGACCGATACCTTAGCCATCTTCCCGCCGCTTTCAAAGTATTCAGATTCGGAACCCTCAGACACAGCCCCGGCACCGAATCATGTTGTGTAGTTGTCGATTTTTTACCTCACATGTTTACGACTGAAGGCAATCGTACTTTTAATATGTTTAAATTAGCATAAAAATTATACAATAAAAAGTAGCCGAAATAAAAATGAATGAATGTATGTATGAATCGTGTCTGTGAACAATGTCTGTGTGCGTTGCTCGAGCAAGGTACGTATGGAAGTTACCTTCTGTACTAGAGTTATTTTGTGCCATGTATTATCGCTCGCAGACCGACTACGTTGAATAATGGAAAGGAATCTAGGATGTACTGCTTCAGTTTGCAAATACAGTACCAATTGTAATGTATCTATTTGAGGGTAGTGATAATTGATATACTGGGTGATATTGTTTGAGTTGTATATTAACGTGGTTGTTCCGGTGTGCGGATCACTGTGTTAGCAGTGAAATGTAGAAGAAAAACGCTGACACAGAGACAAACTTGATTATCTACAAAACTGGAGAATTTAAATCTATACCAATATTATAAAGCTGAAGAGTTTGTTTCTTTGTTTGAACGCGGTAATCTCAGAAACTACTGATCCGAATTAAAAAAATATTTCACTGTTGAATAGCTCATTTATCGAGAAAGAAATTTATCGATAGGCTATATAACATCACGCTACGACTGACAGGAGCGGAGCAGTAATGAGTATTGTTACGAAAACGGGGAAAATTTACGCTGATGAAGTTGCGCGGGACAGCTAGTCAAACATAGTTATGAACCTTCACGAATAAACTAGCTGTCTAATAAAGACCGCAACCGTATACGTCCGTTTGAGGGGTTGGATGTCATAGACTGACGCACAGACCCACTGACACAAAGATCAAGACACGTTAAACTTATAGGGTCATCCCATAACATCTAGTGATCAAAATAAAAAAAATCCCCATATCTTTCTTTTTTAATAGTTTTTGCTTGAATTAATTATCACATGAAAAATGGAAACGAATATTACGATACCTCTCAAGCTAAAATCATTAAGCCATTTAGGCTGTAGAGCGTGCCAAAGAAATATACATACATAGGTACATACATTCGAAAAACATAACCCTCCTGCTGGCGCAGTCGGGTAAAACCGTATATTTTAATATACTCTCTTTCAAAACATCCAACAAAGTTATTCTTCCATTTTTTTTCATGAAAATAAAATATCCCGTATTTCCTGACGACATCAACAGAAGTTCCTTTCTGTAAGGCTGTCTGTGACCGGAACTTCGATACAGCCTTCCCAACCAATTCTAAAAATATTTCGTACCTTTTCTAAATATTTCCAAGTAAACTCGGTTGTACTTCCGACTGCCACTTACGGCTATTGTGCCGCCCTCCAACTTGTAATAATACTGTCAAATGCTCTTGAAAATACCCTAAAAATAGGGTGAATAACGAAACGAGTTTGATTAGATTTTTTGTAAATATTGGATCATACGAAAATATGTTGCGAACATTGCGGTTTCATTTCGTGGATACACATACTATGCATTTAAATTAGTTGTTTTTGAAAGTCTTAGGCAAAATCTCTAAAAATGGCAACATTAGTAAATTGATTAAGGTTTGAGTAGCCGAAACTGGCGTCTTAAATCTCGTATGCTCTAAATGAGATTTTAAGTATCATCAAGCGGGTTTTATCAATTGAGAAAGGCAAACACCTATGCTATCAGTCAAATTTGAGTATGAGTAAATATTTCATACTTACTCAAATTTTGATCATAGTTGAAAAAAAAATCTATACAGAAACGGAAAATCGTTTAAGTCGTACTTAACTCGAGTTTGACACGTTCTCAACTTCAAATTCTTAATTCAGAAACCGGCCGTTAGTATATTATATAAATTCATTCAAGCTGTTCTTGTTTTTTATGGGATAGTGGGCAAATGAACGAGCGTCTCATTTAAGGGTGAAGTGATTACCGCAGACCAACAACTTATCTGCTACGCCTCGCAGATAAGTTGCCAGACTTTGAGAAAAGAGTAGACTTTATTTTGGAGGTATTTAAAAAAAAAAAAAATAACAAGCCCTGTGTCGCGGGGGACTTTACAAACATACAAGTCACGGGCATTTCGACAGTTGATTCGAGAAAGTAATTCTATTCCACCGCGTGCTTTGTACTGTTGCACAATTCACGGTAGGCAGCGGCTTGGGTGTGTCCCTGACATTCCTGTAGTCCATGAGCGGCGCTAGCGAGCTACCGGCCCACCTGATGGTAAGCCGCCATCAGGTGGGCCGCTAGCTCGTCTGCCAACCATAAGCAATAAAAAAAATACATAAATGAATTCACTGAGTGGGTATGCAAATACTACATTTTGGAGTTTTGATGCCTTAAACTACAGTGCAGAAGTGCAGTGTCCTCAGTACTTATGT
Source organism: Herminia tarsipennalis (assembly GCA_945859575.2). Classification (NCBI taxonomy): domain Eukaryota; kingdom Metazoa; phylum Arthropoda; class Insecta; order Lepidoptera; family Erebidae; genus Herminia; species Herminia tarsipennalis. The sequence goes on along the minus strand of OX243843.2, from coordinate 1,406,460 downwards.
ATCTTATCTTAGATTCGAAATCTCCAAGGGCCATGAGAACCCATGTCTCTGTAAGCCTCCCAAAGGACATTGGTTCTTTGACCTTCCTTACAATGAGTGAGATAGAAGAGTTTACCTGAACAACTGAAGACACATAATACTCAATTAATATGTTAATTCTAAAAACAATTCGTTTAGTGCAGTAGTAATAAAAGCAACGATTCTAAGTATATCTCAATCTTGTAAATTCGTTCAGGTGTTTAGTAGTTATGGTGGAATGAAGACACTCACAGACATACTTTATTTCAACCCTAAAAACTATTGTTCAGACTTTAGAACTTTCACATTTATACAATTTGCAACATGCCATACCATCGAAGAGTATGGATGCTACACGTCCTATTACTACAGTTTTACGAAAAACTACAAATGACAATGAAACTAAACTACAAATCCGATCAACACTACTTTTCGATAACACTGACCATTAGCAAAATATTCCCGAAAAACCGGTTTTTTATGAATTTTAACCCGTAATAACTTTTTTAAGCCGTTAAAAAAGTATTATTACGGGTACTCGGATCGATGAGGATTTCTGTGATTTTGTTTAGAACTACAACAGGAAGGTTCATGAAAAATAAATTTATCCCAAATATTTTTTTTTACCGAAGTTTTTCATTTTCTTCATTCATCATTGTGTGCTGTATCTCCTGGACTAATATTGTATTACTTTTCGGTTTTGCTATTAATTATATCTACCTTAAAGTATAGATAAAAAGAACCGTGTCCAGCGAATATATTTTTTTGTATCGATTTACCTCAGGAAATGTTTATGCAGGACATTCCTGCCCCACCTCTCGCGTTCCATTGACAACCCTAAATTGTAACGTCTTGCCCAAAGGTGGGGTGATAGATGAAAGGGAAGATTAAACCCATTTTGCCCCATATCGGTACAATAAAGCGTTTCTAGAGATAATTAGCTAAGTAAATTGACTTTAGGTATACGAAGATTAACAGATTTCCTTTTATATTTAGGCCAATATTGTCTTAAAATGTTACTCGCGGTTACTTAGTTTACTTACTTACGAGTACTTAGTTGGTTACTCGCGTGAGATATTCCTAAATTTAACGCTCACAGACACAGAAAAAAAGAAAAGAAATATTTATTTTGATAAAATGTTGACACACATTAGGTAGGTATAATATAAAAAGCACAATAACCAAGTAATAAATAATTGAGGGAAATCAAATTTTTACTACCTCTGTGGCGCAGTGGGAGTGTGTCCGACTGCTACGCAAGAGGTCGTGGGTTCGATTCCCACACGAGACACCACTTTGTGTGATCCACAAATTGTTGTTTCGAGTCTGGGTGTGCTTTGTGTCCGTGATTTGTATGTTTGTAAAGTCCCCGCGATACAGGGCTTGAACCCTAATGCGGGAGCTGTCTTTAAAAAAAAAAAAAAAAATAATAATAATAATAGCAATAACAAATCATTCAGCAATATATCAGCAATTTTTTATTAAGGTTTAAAATATAATTATAACAAAAAAAGTTAAATCAAGATGCTACCACACGGACTACGGTAATTGTTTATAAACTTATAAAAGACAAACAAGTATATATATCCCGCCTGGTTTATGCTAATTCGTCACTTTACGCGATGTGCTATAAAATGATGAAGGGCAAGGTGTTACGTCCCTTCAACACAAAGTGAGAATCTTCAGACCAGGCGAGTTGATGGCTCTTGTTAGGCTTGTTTCCTCGGTAAACAAAAAAACCAAAGGATTAATTAGTAAATAAACCTAACATTTTTAAACTGACAATAGTTGTCTCGATTAAATTTTGTATTAAATTGAATTTTTTGTCATTGATCATATCATTAAAAGAAGCGATTTGACGAGAAAAAAAACAGTGATGTCATAGACCGCTATTTGTATGAGATCTCCATATAAAATCTGTGTTTTGACATTTTATAAAGATTTGTTGTTTTGACTAGATGGAAACTAGCCCATTGCTAGTGGTAACTAGACGTACCTACTTTATGTACAAGACAGGTTTGGTTATTAATGCGCATTCCTATTTGTGTAGGTTGTCAATATCTTGTCAAATACAAATTCATTTATTTGCTGGAAATAAGGTTTTACAAAAGTTCTTAAATATAACATGTCCATTTAACTTTATTCTACCTGAATAGGTTTGCAAATTGGAATAAAATTAAACAACTAGATATTACACTTATAAAATATATGATTAAAATTTGAATTATTTAATATTGTCATGTATTATATATCATATCAATTAATTACCATTATACAGCATCAAAATTCAATTCAATCATTCACTTACGTTATAAACCATTTTTTCCACTATTATATTTTTCAATTGCCTTTTAAATAATTGTAATGGTAGTAATTGAAACCTTATTATAGACTAGGTGAACCGCGCAACTTCGTTTGCATACATTTTCCCCGTATTTGCAATATCTTTCATTGCTGCTACGCGCCTATTGGTCGTATTCGGTCGTTTCTCGATAAATGGGCTATCCAACAAAAATATTTTTCAATTCGGACTAGTAGTTCCTGAGATTATCGCGTTCAAACAAACAAACAAAATCTTCAGCTTTTTAATATAAGTATAGATTTTAATGCACATGTTGTAATTATTTTTGGTACATGGTAGTTTTAAGAGCTATATCTAACACTAGTTGTTGTCTACGTCGTGTGTTTGTAGGGTATATATAATTGTCTTAATGAAAAAGATCTAAATTATGATGTCGTATTTACTAATGTATCAAATAATATATTATAGGACTGGCCTGTATTGGGTGATGACATTTTATAATTTCAAAACTTTGCAAGCTGTTTTGAAATTAAAAGAAAAACAACGGGGATACCATTGTTTTTCTTTTAATTTCAAAACCACATACTAAGCCGTGGTCAGGGAAACGTGCTTTCCTTCGAAAACATTCATACAACTGTGTCTGATAAAATTGTTGGAAGTCGCTGTTGTAATTTTTTTTTTCATTTTTTTTTTAAGACAACTCTCGTAGAAGTGTATAAGCCCTGTGTCACAGCGGACTTTACAAACATACAAGTCACAAAGTACACCCAGACCCAGAACAACAATTTGTGGATCACACAAAGTGGTGTCCCGTGTGGGAATCTAACCCACGAACTCTTGCGTAGCAGTCAGAGACAGCCAAATATTAACAGAAAATAAGATATTTCATTAACAATTTACAAATTTTCATTTATTGACATTGGACAGGAAGACTTCATGGAAATTGAATGAATTTAAGATGATCGTTTTCATTTTCCAACCTCAACACATAGATTTTTTTTCAGTTGCCATATAAATAAAGTAAGCTAATAATACATAGGTATACATATATATTTTTTATGAAAAGTTAACTATCAATTTGCGATTATGGTCCACATTACTAGCAATCTTGTTAACCCCTCCAGCTAAGCTCAATGTCTTGTGTTAGGAGTAGGATCACCTCGGTAGTGTAATGGGTAGGATTCGAACCCGCGACCTCACCCATTAGGTTACCGCCGCTTGTAATATTGATGTACTTAAAGTAATTTATCTTAATGTCCGACATGACTATTTTACACAAATGACTGACGCGAAAAGCAACGTTTAATGCAATATATGCATACCACAGAGGAAGACAGATAGTTTCAAATAATAACGCAACACTCTCCACGCCTACCTATTACACCCCCAAATTGGGGTAAATGTGTACTTTCGAGGTCAGTGAACCCGTCCCGTCTACGTCATTGGATACAACCCTCTCATTTGTCTCCAACTTGTTGGACAAAAAGTGCAGTTGAAATATGCCGACCTTTCTTCATTCCAGTTGACATAGCACTTTTGAATCTCGTTATTATAAAAATTCAAACTGTCTTCGCAAAGAAAAGCCGTTTCTTATCAGACGGTGCAGTAAAGAAAAGAAATTTTAAAGAGGTCAACCGTTTGCTTATTTATAGTATTTTATGTTATTTGAAATTGGTTTTAAATAAAACAATTGCCGTCCGAATAATATTTCGTGACAAATGTCTTTTATTTTCTATTAATAGTTTCGTGACATCCTGTAATTACTGTTATAGTAAACTTATTTAAACTGGTGAATTCAGGATGTACTGTATCTACAGACTAATATAAGATGACAAAACGTTTTAGGAGACATTACGGTAAATAAACATGCAACAATTCAATTAAACTGCTATTAAACCAGTGAATAAACATACAGTGATATTAGGTATTAACCGGCACTTTAAAATTCTAAATTCAATTCAGTGACATTAAAACCTAACATTAAAAAAATTAAGGGATTATCAATTAAACTGCAAATAACCAAAATAAAGTATCCAGTGTTAGAATTCTAAATTTAAAAACCGATTTTTATAATTGGAACACAAACCAATTAAACTGCAAATAACTGATATAAGCAATCAAAAAAGTGCAGTGTTATAACAGTTGTGAGTGATGTAACTGGTGGTACGCGTGCATTGCGCGCCCAGGGATGTATGCGCGCGATGCAGCGCGGCGGCGGCGCGTGCGCGTGGCTCGGCGCGCCGTGCGCGCGCAAGAACGGAGCCGTCTGCACGTGCCGCGTGCATACCGCACTGCTACAGGTCAGTATGACTCGAAACAAAGAAAGATACGTTTATTCGTTGTTTCTTGTTTCTGTATTTTCGCAGGCTTATTTTATTTAATTTTAAAGATGTGGATTATATGTATTTTCGTACTCGCCTTTTAAATCCTTTTAAAGTCTTTAACAAAATACATTAACGCATTAAACGCCATTTGGATTTTTTAAGAATTTCCTGTACCCATTGTCACTCACGTCATCAAGACGAAACTAATGACGTATCCGTTGAGCCCTTGAGGAGTTATAAGCGGATATAGGAACATTAGAAGGATGCATACCTACATACACGTCAAACAATTAACCCACCTCCGCCGTCGGGTAAAAACCAAAATAACACTAAAAGTTGTGCCTCGCCGTTGCAACAAATGGGTGGTACAGTCCAATTCAGCATAATAATATGCAAGACTTATAGAGCCTGGCGCTGGTTTTCAACTCAATATGTGAAAAATGGAAGAAGCTGCACAAGCTTTCAAAGGCAGGGTATATATAACTTGCGATTACTTCGTCAACTTATTAATTCTGCATCTCTCCTTTGAACGGAAATCTCGCAAATAAGTGGAATTTTGATACGTAATAACTTTTTTAAGCAAAATGAACCGTCTTCAAGTGATTATCAAGGTAAAAAAAAAACAACAAGGGCACATAACCGAATGAAAATTTCGCTGGCTCATTAATAATATCTTGGGACAACTCGCACAACGCTATCTAAACGCCAAAGAGCTTGTACTATGGAAACCAGGCAACTGATAAACATACCTACCCATATATATTTCTAAATACATACATATTATAGATAAATAACACCCAGACACAGAATAAAACATCGTGTTCATCACATAAAGTTTTGTCCTGGGTGGGAATCGAACCCATTAGTGTATCCGACTGCTACGCAAGAGGTCGTCTCTTGCGTAGCAGTCGGATACACTCCCACCGCGCCACAGAGGCAGTCTTTAGTCACATTCTTATGTTTTAGCTTATATCTCCAGTCTCTCTCCATCTGTTTTACAACGCATGATAACGTTTTATGCACAAACCTTCCCAGAAAAAAATGCAATCGAATAACGAAAACCTCATCTAAATCGGACCACTAGCTTCCGAGGAAATCGCGAAATTATACACATACATACTATGAGTCAAACAGAGAACCACCTCGTTGAAGGCGGTTGAATAATCTAATGGATGCTTTCGACAGGCAACATGTTTGGCGGTGCTGATATATCAGTCTTCCTAAAATAGGCATTGTACTTCAAATATACGAGGTAGGGAAATTTCACAACATTTCAGGAATTTCGAGTCAGTACTGTTTAGATTAGTTTGGTAACTTTACAATTGCAGGAACTTGACATTGCACATTTTCTCATGCTAGTACCTTTGAGGCAATAGGTAAAGCAATCTGTCAAAGCTCCCTCAAAGGATTCAAACAAAACTCTTCATTACAAAGTTTCAAAAGTCTGCTCATTTTCATTAAGAGGTATACATTTCTTATATGATTCGATTATGTATGCGTTACAGAAGTAATTAAATCGTTCTCAAACTTTTACCAGCCTCTGTGGAGGGAACTTACTTAGGTGTTAGTTAATTCCCCACTTTAAAATCGGAAGCTGAACTTTGACCTCGATCGTATGGTAATACCCGTAGTGTTCATTTGACTGGAATAAAACTTTAATTAAATTATCATTTCGGCTATTAGGATCTTTTCAGAATTTCCATTTTTCTTTTAAACATCTGTGGTTCTAGAAACACTTTCGCACTTCAATAAAAGGCTTATTTGGTAATTATTTGACGCCAATTACGAAATAGTCTTTCAAAAATTGGAATTGGGAACGCTTGTTTAGCTTACTACCCAGACTTTGTGACACGGCAGACTTCACTTTACTTGTGTGTTTGTCAGATTCGCAAATTATATTGGGACTTCAAAAATAAAATTGACTGTGAAAAAACCTGAGATCCATTAAGCGTACTTTAAGCTTAGCGGGGGGCGTTAGCTTGCCTTAGAGGGGCCCTGTATCAAAATTTCTTGAGGTGTATGATGTCCAATGAAGCTAACGACCAAAGGAATGTGAGTCGCCTGTACTTTACAACTGACTCTTCAGTAAGTATCACTGGTAAGGCGGGGGGATTTCTAACGTACCTTCGGGGCTCCTGAATCCTGGAGGCCCGTATTAACACGGCTGATATGGTGATAGCGACACCCCTGGGCTTAACACAAGCTTGTCATAAGTAAAATTGAACAAAACATTGTACTGACCTGACATTATTGATCTTAGCTAAATCTTCATCATCGCAACCCAAACATAATCTTAGATGATAATGTGTCGCCATTATGCTTTATCTAGTTTTGTAAACTAATTTTGACCTAAGCCTGTGTACGCTTTACAGAGCTTGAATTGTAAATTATTTATAGGCTTACTATTAGACATAAAACGAAAATAAAACCATTTTGAAATAGAAATCTAATAAGTAAAAGTTAAGAAACGTGATCGAAGTGGAACCGAGACGGTCTGATTCGATTGGTTCGTTCGTTGTCCGCCGCTGGGTATTATTAGTTCCAACTATCAGTAGCAACTTTGATTTGTTTGTTGTACCGACGGAAGTTTTTTTTGTTTAAATTTGTTTTATGTTTAATCAGATTTTGGTTCTCTTTTTACTATTATAGTAATTTTAATAGGCGTTTCTTGCCAATTACTTTATTAATACAAAATTTGAAGTCCAGATCCAGGAATCGATCACGAGACTTCCGTAAGCCAAACTGAGGCCGGAATCGAGCCACCTAACCGGGACTATGTTACTAAATCTCAAGTTCTTATATCCTTTATGTTTTTACTAGTTCTACTACTGCTACTCTACTATTCTTATATCTCTTTTTACTAGTGGGTATGTAACGTTTAACGTAAAAGGGGCGTTTAAAGTTTGTCTGGATGTGTGCTTGTATGTTAAAAGTCGAATCATTAAAACTAGCTTTCGCCCGCGGCTCCGCCCACGTGGATGTCGTTTATCGCGATAAAAACTATCCTATGTTCTTCCCCGGGACTCAAACTATCTCCATACCAAATTTCATCTAAATCGGCTTAGCTGTTTGAGCGTGAAAGCGTAACAGACAGAGTTACTTTCACATTTATAATATTAGTATGGATATGCATTAAATTTACCATTACCCTAAATGGTCTGTTGATCCTGAATGCGGTCTATCTGTGTGCCAAAATGTTTTACAATCCATATTTACTGGCACTACAAGTAATTAATTGTATTTATTTATTATTGTATTTTACAGTTTACTCTATATTCCCTCCCACCTGACAACAAGAATTATCTTCGACTACTTATATATAAATACCACTCCTTGTAATTAGTGGTATTTATATATAAGTTTCGGGTCATCAGTCAATCAATCAATCAGCCTGTATCGGTCCACTGCTGGACATAGGCCTCTCCTAACTAACTCCACAATATTCGTCTTTCGAAGTCGGGTCTTAACCGCGAAAGTTTACGGACATATTATTAAAAAAATATATATTTATAATAGTAATATTGTCACAAAATGCTTATGCTTATTATAAACTCCTATCATTGATTCAGCTCAATTATTTATCGACTCCAGGTGGCTGTCTAGCTGTTCGAAAGCCGAAAATAGCAATAGATGCAGAGCAAATAAAGTTTTTGGACTTTCCCCACAATAGTAGAAATTTTGTTTAATACGACTGTCTATGCAGACATATTTTTGTAATTTATTATTTTTTGTAATGTAATTTAGACGGTAATCATAGTGAGGGGAATTTCGATAAAGGCAAAACGGAAGTAATTGACGTTAAACGGAAGTAATTGATATGCGTTGCAATGTTGTATGCACCAAAAAATGCATTTCCGGCAAATCATTGTTGCCAGTAATTAAAACCTTATAATATTACCAATAAATGCTAAAGGACTTAGTGTATGTATATAACTTTAACTACGCGATAATTAATTAAACTAATTGTATATAATATACATGTTTGGGGCGCATCCCAAACAACGACAATATAAAAAAAAACTGCTATTTTGCCTTTTTTATGTGGCTGATATCAATATTGCGAAATTTTCCCCGTTTTAGCCACATTTTTTATTGCTGCTCCGTTCCTATTGGTCGTGATGTAATATAGTCCTATAGATCCTCTATAAATGGGCTATCCAACAGTTAATATTTTTCAATTCGCACCAGTAGTTCTTGAGATTATCGCGTTCAAACAAACTCTTCAACTTTATAACATTAGTATGAATGAGAATGGTTGTATTGTTGATTACCACATAACGGCCCGTCTACATCAATGTTAGAATTGAGAACATTTTCGACAGAAAATTGACTTGTATCTCTTGCAATTTATGGTTCCACTGATATAATTTATCACTGGCGTTTCTTTGGGCCAAGTTAAAAGGTGTCAAAGTTACTGCGGTCGGAATAGAACAGTATCAACTTACATAATATTTGCATCGACCTTACATTATAATACCAACTCGTAACCTACTTCCGACCTCAGCAAGTTAACAATGCGCACAAAACGAAGCCGAAATAATCTAAACTTCTTCGATATCCATTTCATTTCCTTATCTGAAATAAAACATCTACAACTGAAAACAGTACAAGAGCCTCAAAATATAGCTGTCGTTATTAAACCAATATCACCTCGTTCGGATCCCATAGGGACGGTGTTTTAGAATTGCGGAGCGGTGAGCGGAGCTAAGACCGCTCTCGCCAAATTAAATCGTAATTTTAGGTAGATGAACACAATAATAATAATATTTCAAATTGTGAATTCACACATCAGCATTTCCTAAAATGTTTTGAAAAACAATGTCTGTCCGCAACTTAACGTGTTCTGGAAATAATGATAGGAAAATAATTACAATTCATAAATCAATTTATCATTTTAAGACACTATCGGTGTATTGGTACCGCCGAGTCGAGTTTTTTTTTTTTCCTTTTTTTAAGTACATTTTTACCAAATGTAGATGTTTACTATGGCTCCGTCTCCACCAAAACTGATGGCAATATTAATTAGCGTTGATCACATTTTTAACAGCAACAAAAATCAATAGCTAACCAGACCAAGACAGTATTAGAACACACATTATGATATTACCTATCTCAGAAGAAGAAGAAGAAAATGATTTGTCTCATTCAAAACAAACATAAACAAAGTACATTGTTTTTGTGCCGCATTGTTTAGGACCTACGTCAGCTCTTGTTGCATTCCGAAATCTGCAACGCTGGTATTCTCGTAAGCCCTTTATTTGTTTTTGATGCCGCTGTCACCTAAGCAGCAATGCATCAAATACCCTGTATATATACCAATAATTTTCATCCATTGTTAATGTTCAAATTTTATCCAATGAGTGAAAATTTAACTAACTGTGGCGCGGTGGGAGTGGATCCCCACCCAGGATAAAACTTTGTGTGATGAGCACGATGGTCTATTCTGTGTCTGGGTGTTATTTATTTATAATATGTATGTATTTAGAAATATATAAGTACGTTTATCAGTTGTCTGGTTTCCATAGTACTAGCTCTGCTTAGTTTAGGATCAGGTAGCGTTGTGTGAGTTGTCCCAAGATATTATAAAGAAATTATTATATTATAATTAGCTACCTACATTTAGAACTGATAAAAGCAAGGTAACAGGTACCTGACTAGAATTGAAAATGCTGTAGCTGTAAAAATTGTTCTTCTACAACGCCCCGCTCCTCGCTCCGTCTCTTCAAACTCCCAACTTAAGCCGTAAAAGCGATTTTTCGATATTCCGGCCTCGTCCGGAAAACTGTGGACGTCACCACGGTGTCATGCTTAATATATTTTTTATCCGGAAATTGATTCGGTTGGGACCACAGTGCTAATTGAAACTACGACCAGTTGTGTTTGTAGTAGGAAATTGAATGAAAGGAACGGTACGAGTAGTTACCGTGGCGGTAGTGAAAGTAGGTATTGTTGTGTTTCAAAAGGGTTTGTGGTCAGGAAGTTGGCATAATATGTCTATATTAAACGAACAAATCTTTAGCAGGTTAGAAAATTTTGTGGAATGTGTAAATACTTTGGTTTTGTTATACGAGGTTTATAATAAACTTGATATGTGTTTTTTGCAGTTTTAAGCATTTTTATGCTAATTGATGTGTAGTAAGTACCTGGAAGATTTTTTTTTTTGTAAATTGTGCCCAATTAAATGGAAAAGGGAAAAAATAACTATATGGACTCGAACCGGGGTCATCTGCTTTCAGGACCGCCTGATTTCCTACCTGAGCTATTATAACCTTGTAGCTGGTGGCGAAATTTACGTTCGTATTCTAATGATATTGTAGCAGTTTTAATTGCCTAAAAAATGTGTTTTCAAGAAATGAAACCGCCCCCGAAACCTGTGCATACTAAGTTTCATGGAAATCGTTGAAGCCGTTTCAGAGTTTCAGATATACATACATATATACAAGAATTGCTCGTTTAATAATACCTTTAAACAGATAGATTAAATAAATAAAGGAAAAAAAATAGATTTCCTTCCCAAGGTTCGAACAATCTTTACACCAACATCCAAGTCAGCCTAGTAGTTCCAGGGTTAGTTGCACCTACTGAATAGCTATACTATTAAGTAAGTAATTTTAGATATAGGAAATAATCTGGTGACAACGCCCTTTTTGGTTACGTCATTCTACATGGATGGTAAGGTCACATATGGAAATAAATGTAATTAAAACTAATTAAACAAACATATTCGTTATCTTGTTTCATAACTGGTAGAGTTGGGACCGGTTTCCTTTAAAATGGTAATCCAATGTTGATGATCTCGCACTCACTCTTTATTAATTAATCTCATGTTAATTTCCATATGTGGTTTGAGTTAATTTGACTAATTACTAATAGGATGCAAATTGATAAGTCCAACAAACCTCGCAATAAGTAAAAATTTAAAAATCCTTCTTTCTAGAACTTCTCATTGCAAATATCATCAAATTATGACAAGGAACGTTCAATTGAAATCGTCAACATTTTGGGCTTTATTTTTTCGAGTGATTTTGCTTTACATATAGTGCCTAGGATGAGTCAAGAGGGAACCGTTGGATCTACGCTCTAAAACCAAAATTTGACGTAGGGTTTCCTTACCTACGTCAGTAGGTAGGTACTTAACAGGGCAGGCGCTGATCCAAGGGGGTGCAACAGGGGCAATTGCCCCGGCCCGAGACTCCACTGAAACTTTTTTTTTGTGAATTTTACCTCTACCGGTGCGATTTGACAGACAATTGCCCCCTCCACTCCCATGTGAGCGACTCACACTTGGCCGGTTGGTTCACATGTTGCCCCCTGAACAAAACGCTGCATTTTACTTCATTTGAAGGGCTTGAGCAAATGCTAGTAGTTAATATTCAAAGTTATTTGTGTAAGGTTTGATTATTGCATTCCTGGTTCTGGAGCTTCATCCGTCAGATATGTTAATGAAATTCCACATCTCTTCATCTCCATGCTGACCTGGCTCGTATGACGTCATTTGGCTCGTAGAATTTATGTACTCTTATATCCTGAATGGATCTAAAGAGTGGTGGTTTTGATTTTTGTTTTTAAGTAAGTTGTACTAACCATAGGCGGATTCAGGGGGGGGGGGGCATAAAAGAAACCTAATTTTCTAATGCGTCGCGGAAGTTTACAAATAAACACTATCACGGATACGGTAAACCCATTGTAACAAAATTTGTAGATTACACAAAGTGGTGTCCCGTCTGGTAATCGAATCTACAACTTCTTATCCACACAACCACAGCAGTCGCACGTACTCTCACTGCCCACCGAGGCAATCACATTAATTCGCAACTGGTTACCGCGATAAAATTGATCTCTGTCACTGAAACAAATTTGGTTAACAACTCGTAGATTGTGCATCTAATACAAAAATGCGAGTAAACCCATAGAAAAAGTCTAGTAAACAAAAAGCCACTGAATACGACGCAAAAATCACCTTAAGACGAGATCCATTAGATTATCCACCAACACTTATTTAACTTAAATTAGATTCTTCAAAAATAAATTTCGTCAAGAAAACAAAGGTCTGTTGTTTCTATTTAAAAAACAAGAATTTGCTTTTAACGATGAAATCCCAAAACAATCTTTTTAACATCCAAATCATCAGGATTTACGGAATCAGGGAAATAGTAATTTAAAACTGTTTTCTTGCAATTAGGGACTCGTCTTCTTTTTTTTAAATTCGTTTATCAATATAAGAATGGTAGGAAATTGTTAAGTACCTTCCCTACCTACCTATCTGTTTTAGGTGTTCCTCCCCCTTGTCGTTTGTCAGATCCGACACGCGACAATTTAAACATCTTTCAACAACACAACATCAGTTAAGCGTCACACCCGTTACAAATCAGGTGTTCTAGTAAACTTCTGCCACTAGAACACCAAATTTATAGAAATTACTAACGAAGAACATATTTCGTATTGTTACAAATACATATTTCATGCACAGACTTCCTAATTCTGATTCATTTATTTTTAGTTTAGGGAAATTATAACAGAAAAAGAAATGTGCTTTTATTAGTAGAGGTGTTGTAGCAATTAATTTAATATACAATACAAGAACAACTTGTTACTGTATATTATAATATTAAAGAAACTTTTTGATGAAGTGAATATTTTTGGAAATAATCGCTCCGAAAGTTGCAAAAATTGTGTCCCTACATTTTGGATTTGCGGTTTAAAAGATAAAGGGGATTATCTTCAAAAAATATGAAAAAAATAACAAAACTCATTAAATACTGTCAACTAAATTATTTTCAACATAGAGTTATTGGCGAAAAACTACCTTGTTTATCTTTTATCTGCAATTTATAAAATGTTACATCAAAAACCAATGCAAATACAATATTTACTATGAATAAATACAAATTTTAAACCAATCTTCACGATAAAAGAACCGTTTAAAAACTTATTTCCACCATTGTAAAACACAAAGGGCTCAACAAATGACATGACGTAAATAAGAGAGGAGCTCGGTTATGCTGTCAATGCAAGCAACGCCGCGGGGCGCTCGAGGCTTGTAGCGATAGCTCACGAAGGGGTGCAGGATAAGTGGAATTGGGCCAATGAAGCGATTATAACTTGGTTAGATGAATGTGGATTCGTTGAAAGACTGTGTTTGTGTTTGTTGTTGTTTGTGCAAGCAACAAGTAGGTTATGATGAATTGTGGCAGGTTTTTATGTGTTAGGATAGTTTGGCATGCTGTCTTTAAATTACAGGAATTTGAAATTTCGCTTCATAGCTCAGAACAGTTGGATGCCCTAAGCTTTCACGTTTAGTTCGATTCCTGGGTCTGAACTTAAGTTTTTTCTATTTAATGCAATTATTGCATAAATTCGGGTACCTACATAATTAGCAAGAAATGCCTATAAAAATACTAAAATAGTAAGGTACCGGTTACGGTAATACGGTATAATAGATTTCTAGTAAAGTAGATTATTAGGGCGGGATCCCACCACCCAAACTCGATCTGTGAATCACCACGATTAAAGTAGTAAGAAAATGCCCCTAATACAGCAATCAAAATAGATTGACAGACCGCACTTAAAAAGAGAGACCTGCAACAAAGAAAATTAGTGACAGGTACTCTCACCAAGTCGACTGCTAGGCACCTCCGGACCCTTGACTAGTTAGTAAGGTAGTCTCAAGCTGAGATCTATAGAGCATAGCTTCATCATCATCATCATCATCAGCCTATCGCAGTCCACTGCTGGACATAGGCCTCTCCAATTGCACGCCGCTTTGTTCTATCTTCGGCTTCTCGCATCCAGCACCTGCCAGCCGTTTTGCGTAAATCATCACTCCACCTGGCCTGAGGGCGTCCTACACTACGTTTGCCGTGCCGTGGTCTCCACTCAAGAACTCGTTTACCCCAACGGTTGTCGGTTCTTCGGCAAATATGGCCAGCCCACTGCCACTTCAACTTGCTAATCCGGTGGGCTATGTCGATAACTTTGGTTCTCTGCCGGATCACCTCATTTCTGATTTTGTCCCTAAGAGAAACTCCGAGCATAGTCCTTTCCATAGCCCGCTGAGCGACTTTGAACTTGTGGACTAGCCGTACCGTCAGTGTCCACGTTTCGGCTCCGTATGTCATGACGGGTAGGACGCACTGATTAAAGACTTTAGTCTTTAGACATTGTGGGATCGACGATGAGAAGACTTGACGTAGCTTACCAAACGCTGCCCAACCCAACCGAATTCTCCTGTTCACCTCGTCCTCGAAGTTGTTTCTACCTAACTGCAATGACTCCCGAGGTTCACATATTTTTGAACAACTTCGAGAACGGCGCCGTGCACCTTGGTTTTATCCAAGTTCATCCGTAGGCCGATGCGTACAGAGGAGTCAGCCAGGTCATTCAGCATCAGTTGCAGGTCCTGCAGCGTTTCCGCCATAATGACAATGTCATCTGCAAATCGCAAGTGAGAGATGTATTCACCATTGATGTTGATGCCCCGCCCTTTCCAGTGCAGCGTCTTGAACATATCCTCCATTGCATTTGTGAACAGTTTCGGGGAGATAACGTCCCCTTGCCTCACTCCTCGATGCAATGGTATAGGTTTATATAGCTTAGGTTAAACTAATAATTTCAACGGCCAGCATGGCTTTGTTAAGATTTTCTTCAAGTTTGACTTACGCTAAGCTTGAGCTTAGCCATTGTACGCTCTATAGATATATATATATATATATATATATATATATATATATATATATATATATATATATATATATATATATATATATATATATATATATATATATATATATATATATATATATATATTCAACCTCAATTTCCTAAAAGGTATTTCCCCGCCAAGAACCGGTAGAAACCAATAATATGACACCATAATTCGCCGTCTCTCCCTTCTCTACCCCAGAGCTGACATTAACTAACTCAACATGTGGCCAATAACGCCGCTGCATACTTAACAATATACCAACATTTGCGCTTATCATCACTAATTAAGTCAATATTTGTTACACAGATGGAAGCACCATCGCTAATTAATGCTAAAATATGTTTCGCATTTGTTAGTTAGTCTTTGTTCGCGGCTCTGTCGATGTAGATGTCGGTTTGCCATAAATTCTGTATAAAAAGTGAAGTAATAAAGTTCAGC
The DNA here is from genome assembly GCA_945859575.2 of Herminia tarsipennalis. Classification (NCBI taxonomy): domain Eukaryota; kingdom Metazoa; phylum Arthropoda; class Insecta; order Lepidoptera; family Erebidae; genus Herminia; species Herminia tarsipennalis. The sequence continues at coordinate 1,390,673 of OX243843.2, read as the reverse complement.
AGGTTTTCCTCGTCCTTTCTATCACTTATATCGAAGGTGTATTTCTTTAAAATCAATTGGATAACCGCAGGTTTGTTATATTTTGGGTTTGATTAGTCTACGGGTACTGCAAATGAGTGTTGCCATGACTACCAGTACCTACCATAATTATACCTGAACTATACCATAATTATACCTGACTTGCCACTAAGAACCAACAGTGACACGGACACGTCATGTACCAACAAAAAAAATCATTTACTTTTTCTTAGATATATGTATAGTCAATTCGAAATAGAGTCTGTAAGCTCAAGCCCATTCCATTTCCTAGATTAAACATAAATACAGATTTACTGGCGTATCTGTGTGTTTATCATATCCTTTGAAAATGTTTACAGACTTTTAGATGTGTACTGCAAGAATATTTATCTCGTAAGGCATAGTTGCAATGGGTTTTGTATTTCATGTTATTTCAAGAGTGGCTCATGAGTTTTGCAAACTTAGATGACCCATGTGCGTGATATGAATACTAATATTAGCAAAGTGTATTTTGTTGAGGTCGATGGTATAGAGAGGAAAAACAACCGATACATATTCTTTTCGGAAATTGCATTTTAACTAAGGATTTGAGAAACGGACGAGTAATTTTGCACAGAGATAGTTTAATGGTCATGGAATGACTGACTACATTACTTCACAAACATTATAATATAGTAATGATTACTGACAACCATTTTTCGGTCGGTTTAATTTTACGTCTAGTCTATTTTACGTCTGGCCTGTTGGTCTAGTAGTTAGTGACCCTGACTGCTACGCAAGAGGTTGTAGGTTCGATCCCCACCCTGGATAAAACTTTGTGTGATGAGCACGATGTGGTTTATTCTGTGTCTGAGTGTTATTTATCTATAATATGTATGTATTTCGAAATATGTAAGTATGTTTATCAGTTCTATGGTTTCCCTAGTACAAGCTCTGCTTAGTTTGAGATCAGAAAGCGTTGTGTGAGTTGCCCCAAGATATTATTTAGAAGATGTTATTATATTATTATTGATGACATTGTATATTAGTGACAGGTTTAATGTAACGGACACAAAGTACAGCCAGACTCGAAACAACAAGTTGTTTATCATTTATTTCGCAACTTCATTTGTTTCAAAGTGCCTCCCTCGGCTTCAGATTCATTCAACACTGCGTCCTCGTGAGACTGATTACTGGTGTTTACACGAAGCGTCTGACTTTGCAAGAAATATCTACTGAATGTATCTATTAGCAGTTTTTGGACGCAGACTTTTCGTAATAATACTTAAGAGATTAAAATATAATTTTATAGGGTTTCGTAGGAAAATGGCAAAAACGGGACTCTTACCGCCTTATTCTAAAGAAAAGATCAAATCAAGGTTTAAATCAAGACTTCCAAGTCCAGGATTATAGTACAGTACTATTGGTCTTATTACAAAGCTTAGATAATCCGTGGACCAGCTGATACCAAAGGATCTAGCAATCAGCCACAGATTATAATCAATTTAGTTCATTCATTGTTCTTATCATTCAAAAATAACGTTCCGTTTTATACCAATATAATTTGAAAGTATAGTTTTCATTGAGAATAAAATATTTAGACGTTCTATGTAGCTAAATTATTCGCCAGCACTACGTAATTTTCAAAATATTAACCTGACATAAAAGCCCTCGGCCTGCAATTTACGAAAAATCAAATAAATTCTGTCAGGATCGGAACGTTACATAAGTAGTTGTCATTAGTACTAAAAATGTAAACAAATGATGATAACCTAAATTTAATTAACTCAGACATTATTAGGGATGTTATAAGTTTAATCTGAGTAACTATAGCGCCCAAACACTTAGAGGAACTTGGATGCGAGTTTTTATTACAAAGCTAGTTTCATTGGAACAGGTCTTAGCATGGAAGGATACTTACTGAATAAGATAATCCATTTTTGATATACTTACTGTTTTCTTTGTTGCACTCGTTGTTCTGAATGTATTAGGGGAAAGTATGCCTAGATTCAACATAGGTACTGAAGCTTCGGCTGAAGCACAACAAACAATTGAAACAAATTTTATGAATATATACATTATTTAATATCAGTGAGCTTGCTATGAAATGAAATTCTCAACGAACAGAGTTCATTTTCATGAGAATCATAAATATAATTATCTAAACTGTTAGGTAGCACTTAATAGTTATTCCATTTGACAACAAAATGGATGTTAACAATTTCAATAACCTGTAACCATTCTGTATTCCCTGTTCAAAGTATGTTTGAAAAGGAATATTGAGTTGATATCCCTTATTTCTATTTAGATGACTAGCTTTCCCGCACAACTTAGTCTGCATAAATCTTCCCTGTTTACGCAACATTTCTCAATGCTGCTCCATTCCTTTTGGTTGTAGTGTGATATTATATAGCCTATAGCTTTCCTCGACAAATGGGCTATCCAACAGTAAAAAGTTCAAAAGAATTACAGCGTTCAAACAAACTTTTCAGCTTTATAATATTAGTATAGATATTTATTTTACAATAAATTATAAATTGTATGCATTTTTTGTATAATATATAAACAGTGATCAATAATATATTTATATAATAAAATTGATAATTCTGTATTTAGATCCACCTTATAGTTCACTAGTAATAGGGTATGTGTATTTAGGCATTTTATGTATAAATATATAAACAGTAATCAATCAATAATTGATCAATGTTTATTTAGATCCACTATATAGTTCACTAGTAAGTTTTAGGTACATTATACATAGAATCATTATTTATTAGATACCATTTATTCTCCCTAAGAACATAGTTCATCTATCAGAGAATCTTAAATATAATTATCTAAACTGTTAAGTAGTGCATAATAGTTATTACATCACAATTTCAATCACCTGTAACTAATCTATACTCTCTGTTTAGTGTTTAAACTATGTTTAAAGGAACATTGTAGCAATGTATTAACTAGCTGAGCTCTTATAAACATAATATTCAGTTCTTGGTACCTACCTATAACCTAAGTTTACATCTGTTTCTAGTGATAGGTATACCCATGGTTACACTTTACCAACTAAATTTTAAATTGATCAATGTTTATTTAGTTCCACTATATGTGTAGTTCAGTAGTAAGTCTTAGGTAAGAAATTTTGTCATAATGATGTTTCTATTTCTTTGTTTTGTGCATTTTGAGTAAATTCAACATTGGTTTTTGCCGCACTACTCCAGACCACCTATCAGACATTCCAAATGTGATTTTCTAACTTCAATATAAATAATGTGACATATTATAAGTGGAATGCATCAGATTGTTTTACATAGAGCACTAGTTAATGATACTATTGTCGAAAAAAAATAATCTGTGTTGATCTTCAACTTTCCACACTGCATAGGTACACTTCACGTCGAGTCTGGTTGACCCAAACATTGCACAGACCACTTTAATTTTAGGACATCTCTGAGTTCTGTATATTAAATCTTCTCTCTCAATTCCAAGCTGTGATAAATGTTTTGAAAAACAATAATAAGCATGTATTATTAAATCTTTGGTCACACATCGCATTTCACTCGATTTTTGCGTTTATTTTGTTGCCACACCATATTTAGTTAGTTAATAATTTAAAGTCACTAAACACGCATTATTCGTCATTAATAATTGAAACTATACTAACTAACTATTTGCCGTGTGGTGCCGGCTTAAGAATAGTACCACCCCATCTCTACCCGTGGGTGTCGTCAAGGCGACTAAGGGATTTCACCCCGGAGGACGGGCAGCAGCGTCCTCTGCGTACTTAAAGCCCTACTGCGATCGCCAACCCGCTCGCCAAGCGTGGCGATTATGGCAATTACCCCAAGGATCTACATACTAGTAGGTTCTACTGGGGAGACCCGTGCCCAGCAGTGGGCCATCTTATGGGTTGATATGTAATAATTGAAACTAAAATACGCAAAATAGTAAATGGTTGGTTTTCAACTTTCAAATTGTCAAGTTTTTGACATTTTAAGGTTATTACCATAGTTAAACTAGGGTGATCGAAAGACTAATCTATAGACCAAAGAAGATCATCGATTAAGCGATGAACCTCGTTTTGTAATAAAGATTTTCGTAGATCCATGGTTTAAACTAGGATTTTCGTCAAACCAGGTTTAGTCCAGCTTTTGGAATAAGGCGGTTATAGTTTCGTCAAATCTGTCTGTCTGTCCGTCCCTATGTCAAAGACATTTTACTCCAAGACTAAACAATGAATGTTGATGAAATTTGGTGCATAGGTGTCTTGTAGAAGCTGCTACTTAGTTTGATAGTTAAATAATAATAAAAAATATTTTTAAGGGGGGGGGGGGCATCAAATACATGTAACAGAAGCTGATTCTCTTGTTCAGCAAACATCAACGTGTGTCACATCATTCGACAGGTCTTTAAAAACATTTTAAAGTTTTGATAGACTTTTTTGATTAATTAAATATTATTACAAAATAAACGCTCCGAAATTGTATAAATTGTGGCAACCCTTTTATCTTTTGAACTGTGTGACCAAAAAATAAAAAATACCTTAATCAATACTTTAATCTAAAATTATTTTCGACATTATCGGATCCTACCGTCATTGAGTTAAGTGCCTTGAGCATAGGTTCCCTCTTCTGCTAGTGCAATTATTTAAATCGGATTTTTTTATATGTAGTGCTTTTATTTGTAATAACGGCAGCGAAACCCTACACTGACCATAGGCGTTATTAGACAGGACTATTTTTCATGGGCCACGTTCAAATTCGAATCTGATTTATTCGACAGAGAAAGAGGAGTGAGATTTGACTCGAAATTTACGGTTTCGGTTACGAATTAAGTCAATGGAATTAGAGATTATAAAATACATATATATTATGTATGGTGGTACTTTAATAAATGCTTTTTATTTGAACTTTTTTATACACCCTCCTTTTGCGTCGGGGTGGTATCTGACTGAAGTCAAATCAGCCTCTTTTAAGAAACGTCAAAGACCAGCTTCGTACACATTTGTATGTGACGTCACGTTTTCTGTGGTCAAATCATTTACTTAAATAAATTTGTAAAATGAATAAACACGTTAAATTAATAAATGATTATTTTTTCAGAACACTTTATGAGATATTTTTATATAGTTATTAAAAAATATTTTATTTTTATAGTAGTCAAATACCCAATTAAAAAACGCGCGTCAAAAACGTTCAACTTGAGCAACCACGAAAGCCTTCAAAACCAATTTTAATAAATACCCAATCTAAATGCGAAATATTAGAACTAGGGATACCTTTCATTCTACTTTCTTTCATTTAAACGTCAGTAACAATAACGCCTACAGAGGGCGCTGTAGATATACCCCATAATTTATAACCGAAGTAAGAATTTATTGCATGGATAAACTTGTTCGATGATAACAAGTTTTGATATGTTAGAGTAAGCTTTTTGTAGCCTTCGGGTGTTGGAAGGATTAATCTCTTGTCTGGAGATTGTTGGGAAGGAATCACGGCTTGAAATCTGGCCATACATAGCAATATGGATAACTTTGATGAATTTTCTGATTTTGGATAAGTAGGTATTTTTGTACCAAATTACTCGGGTTATATACGTGTATGTCGCGCTTTGCGACGGCTCATTGACACCGAAATGGGTTTTTAGAACTCTATTTGAATTGGATAAGAATTGTTAGACTCAATATTAATCTAATCCGTTTTTTAGTATAATTATTTCTATTTTTATCAGAATTTATCTCAATCATATTTTAAAAACGTTATTGAGATTTGATTTAGACGGTTAACATTCAAAATGTGAATGTCGGTAGTGACATCACATGACGTTGACATCTGTCATGCGTATGTCAATCCAACATGGAGAGGGAATACAAAGATGGCTGACATATTGTATTCGCGTGTTGAACAGTGCGGACGTTGGTAATAGTTCAAATAAATCCGTTTATTACTCTGTAATCCTACGCATTATATTTAAATGATTATTAGAGAAATACTCGTTTAGTTCCGCGGTCAATCCGCGTTGACCATTATGGCTTTTGTCCCGTTAACGAGACGTCATGACATCGCTGAAGTAGTGTTTACATAGAATTACTATAGCCGTTTGTCCACCGCACTTCCGTCATCGTCTCACGAGCCGAAATAAAATAATCTCATTCACGGTGATATGTCCCATTGATTGAAACTGGTTGTTTTGGATTTGAATGACCTGGTCGCCTTTAAGTCACGTCTTATTATATTTTACAAAACACTGCATTTGCACTAGTAGAGTATATTTCTTCGGTAATTTTACACGATAAACGCGGAGCTGGAAAAATAGCGACATGTTAGTTTGCCGCCATTTTTACAACTGGATTGAAACTGGCTGCGGTGGACAAATGGCCTTACACGTCCGTCGTATATATAGATGCCTCCACTCGTCAAAGGAATTTCTGTGGACACAAAATTTAGGATATCATATATGTTATTTAATTTATCTACATTATAAGTTTGGCGGCCTCTGTGGTGCGGTGGGAGCGTATCAGACTGCTACGCAAGAGGTCATGGGTTCGATTTCCACACGGGCCACCAATTTGTGTGATCCACAAATTGTTGTTCCGAGTCTGGGTGTACTTAGTGTCGGTGAATTGTATTTTTGTAAATTCCCCCGTGACACAGGGCTTGTAACATACTGCGGCTGTGGCCCTTAAAAGACAAGCCTTTTTATATACTTAAAATATTTTGAGACGTTAACATGCTATATTTCTGAAGTTATCTTGTATGTATTAAGATGTTTCTTTTGTAAGAATCCTCCGGCTGCCGATTTTGTGAGTTTATGGGTATTAGGGGACATATTCTCGATGGGTTGCCGATACAGATGAAGTTTCTTTGTGGTTCACAATCATCATCAATACATGACACTGAATAAGATGATGGGTGTAATTCTATTAAAACTGAAACTGTTTTGTTTCAGCAGCTAAATTATGTTTTGTATTTTGTAATAACATGTATCTATAGTCTATTCGTTTTGGCTGTAGAAATAATATAAATAAAGTAAAAAAAAAAGTTTTATCTATTCCGTAGAACGACTACGTAATGCCTGTCCAATATGTTTTAGTTGGTTGCGGCTACAGTGTCGCAACATAATCATTTTCGTAGCTTAATTTTTTATTATCTTTATACGATTTATTAATTTCTCAAATACCTTTATGGCAATATTTAAAGACTTTTAAGTTTGTTGCAGAGACAGCTATCTTTCAAAAAGACTAATAAAAGTCATTGTATAATATAATTCAATTATTATTAAATCTTATTAAATTGCAAGACAAACAAACTAAGAGACAGACAGACTTCTGGTTCTCAAATGAGGCAGACGTATAAACGACAATTAAAAAAAATCTCCTACAATGTGCAAGTTACAAAGTAGGATAAAGTAAACGACAATGTCTGAAAAAATAAATTAAAACGGTAGATTTATCCAGTTTTAACGATTTGGAATGCTTTGTGAGTTGAAAATCAAAGGTGGAACGGAGAGAATTGTGTTTTTAACCGTTTTATAACGAGACAGAAGTTCGGCATCCGTTATGTAGGTATATGTCTAGGTAGTAGTTTGTGACGGACTGCACGGCAGACATTTTTTTCCGTCAAAATAAATTGGTGGTGGACGTACCGTACTTCGAACGGAAAAACCTACAAAACAAATGCGGACACTGACAGACAGTACCGCACGTAGTTATGCAACATTCGTCATTTGGCGTATAAATAGTCCGCGATAACTGTTTTTGAGCTTTGTGCAGCGTGTTTTTTTTTATTATTTGTGAGAAATAACTAAGTAAATCTCTAATCTGTCTCGCCGTCTCTTTATCACGGCAGATGGCAGCTTGAAGGCGTCCCTCACACTGCGATACGCCTCGTACAATCATTGTCTCACTACACACTGGTTACTTACCAGCTCTACTTTAATATTATAAACAATCATACTATAATATATATGATTGTTTATAATTATTCGTCGTCCTCGAACAACAAAAAAATCCACGGACAAAAGTCCGCCGCCCTGACCAACGTCACCGTGGACCCTTCTAAGCCAAGCATGTGTGGGTAGGAGTTCGCGTACACACGGGCTCTGTTCCGTGTCAGTTGGCCAAACCTCTTTTCCTTTATCGTGTCCCTGGGGAGCTTAAACCTACTTTGAGGCACACCTGTGCTCAGTCGAATCTTCTTACCTTACGGGCTGAATAAAGTGATTGTTAGGCTGGCTGTCCGTTGAAGCGGAGCGAAGCTGCGGAGCGGCGAAACGTAGAAAAATTAACATAATTGGACCTAAGATTGAACAATTAGTAAATACAATACATGATGGGTAACCAAAGTTAAGCATTTGTTCCGGGAACAAGTATACAGATGGGTGATCAGGCTAGGCAACGGTGTTGGAGTCTAATAACTTGATGCTTGACTGAGCTTGAGAACTTGATTGACTTTATCGACTGAGCTATCAAACATTTCTTATTTTGTAACTTTTTAAATTAGTCATCTAAATGTTGTTTTTTCTGTTGTCCGTAGGAGTTCGCAACCCTCACAAAGGAACTCAACCAGGCCAGGGAGCAACTTCTCGAGAGAGAAGAGGAGATATCAGAGCTAAAGGCGGAGAGAAACAACACAAGGGTATGTATAAACATCAATGTTCTCATTCATTGTGGCCACTTCTAGAAAACTAAACGAGGTAGTCTATTTCCTTCGGTTTTGCCCACTGAGATTCTTAATTTCCGCAATACAGTCCATTTGAGAAGAAGTGGAGGACACGGACTACAAACATGGTTAACACGAACATAGATCAGGGAACATTTGGTTCATACGTGTGGACGTAAATTAGCAAAGCGAACACGAACACCTTGCGAACACAGTTCAACTTGTGTTTGCACTCAACTTCTCAGTAACTACGAGTATGAATTCACCATTGGAAGTGGTCGACAGTGAAGTAGCCAATAAACAATAACACAGAACAACCAATATGATCGGCACAAACATTTTTGACGAACTCAGTGTTTGATGTTCGTTAGTAATACGCGTGTGTGTTCACCATGTTTTGGCTTTACTGTTTTTAATATATCGTAACCTGTCACAAAATAAACCAGACATCGCCATGACACAGATGTTCCCTGATCCGAACAACTTCTTCCGTAAATAAACCTTTAATGTGCAGCTATGTTCACCCAACCACGAGGTGCATGCTGACAAGTAAGGAAATAAAAGTTACAATATGCGGGAATAATAGTCTCTTAACCGATGTCGGTTACGGCGGCCAATCTCAATAGAGACTAGCCACGCAGCAGGAGATATTATAGTGCACAAGTGTATGCGTAAACACAAGTGCACTCTCTATTCCTTCACTCTCATAGTCCGATGGGACGGAAATCCGACACGATCTGAAAGAGATTAGGCGCAGGACCGACAGCTTAATGTGCTCTCCTAGTCGCCTTGACTTTGGGGCAAGCCCAGAGATCTATCCAATTTCGGTCACGGTGGCGAAACTACCGTATGTACCAACTAACATACCTGTCAGTGGCGGAGGGTCGTTAAAATGCCATTCTTTTCGGCTTCCCTTTGAATTGTAGTTGCTTAATATTTTAGGTACAAAGAACAGTGTCCATCAAGATAGATATATGGTGTCAGGTTACCTTAAAATTTCTTTAACCCTTCGCTACTGATACCTATATATTTTTACTAGCCTGTTGACCATGAGTCTACGCCTTTGTTTGCTTGATATTAGCTATAATATTAGTTTATATAAGGTTACGACATTACGGATCTAGGTACATAAGTAAAATATACACATTACATATTGAACAAAGTGACATCTTTATTTTATGATGCATTCGTTTACAAGAAATGTTTTGCTAAAGGTGTTTCAACACTAGTTTTCTAAATTCACCTAATTTGTATACTCACACTCTCAATATCTACTATTTAGGATTTCTAACCCAGTTTAGCAGAATTACTAAAACAATTTGTCTCCTGAGATACAAGTTTATAACTTAGTTCAAGTGACAGAGCCTCTATGTAAAAAGTGTAACCAAAGCGTGAATAAAGATTTATTATTATCAGTATTAAATTACAGTAATTATAGTAATTTGCGTGTAAATGATTTTAATCTGCTGTAGGTACACAACTTTCATAAGTTATTTTATCATAATAAAAAACAATAACTTGATAGATACTTAAATGATCACGAAAAATTCATCCAGTATGATTAATAAAACTATTACATCACATCGACTGCCTCTGTGGCGCGTGTGTCCGACTGCTACTAAAGAGGTCGTGGGTTCGATTCCCACACGGACACCACTTTGTGTGATCCACAAATTGTTGTTTCGAGTCTAGGTGTACTTTGTGTCCGTGACTTGTATGTTTGTAAAGTACCCCGCGACACAGGGCTTGTACCCTACAGCGGGAGACGCCTTTAAAAAAAAAATACAAGGTATACAATAGTAGTGCAGCGTCAACTATTAATCTGGCAAATACACAATATCAGCTGTTCTGATTAAACGAAAACAAAGATAAAAAAATTTTGATACCTTTGCTTCAGCAATTAAAACTCTAAACCACTTTTAATCCTTACACCGTATAGTAATCTACCCTATTATTTGTTTACTAAAACGTAGATAGAACATTTCAAAACTAATTAACAATAACAAACCAAACTTTTTACCCACTAAATAAATAAATTGCGGGATAGTTCATTGACACATGCGTATGACAATTTTGACATTTCTTTAAGAGGAACTTCATACCACTTATACACTTACTAGCTGTCCCGCGCAACTTCGTATGCGTTTTTCATAACTGCTCCGCCTCTATTGGTAGCGTGATGCTAAAAGATCCTACCTATGGATTGCTATATAGTGTACAACAACCAGTATTTTTTTAAGAGTTTTCAATAGGTTAAACAGAGAGGTTTGGAAGCCCGATTGCAAGCCAACGAGTGCGGATGAACAAATTAGAATGATTTTATTCAACGCACCTACGACGTTTTGTTTATGCTAGGGATCAAGCGAGTTTAAGAAAAAAATATTTTTTGATTTCGTAACTACTATCCAAGGCAAAGTGTAGGCGAGGGAGGTCATGACATGGACCGAAGTAAAGTCTCCTGGGTCTGGCTCCTTGAGCAAGTGGGCCAGGATGTCTGCCAGCAGAGATGTGGCGAAAGATCGTGCGGGGAATTATTTTTCCCCCCGTAGAAGTCACTCCGTAATGACTACAACCACTCTGTCAATAAAGTCGAAATGAATAAAAAAACTTACGTACTGGGTTAGGAATACCGAAATCCGTTCCAGAACTCTGGTTACAAAGAGGATTTGGAAAACTGCCAAGAATTGGCCTGGATAGGTTTGCCGTATATCTTATAACTAATTCAATATGTGACAACATTCTTAAACTTACATAGAACGGATTTGTTGAATGGAACCTACTGTTTCCATTACCGCCCAATCAGTTGGACTAGGCCTAGATGGCGGAACGAACTAGCCTTATTACAGACTAGCGGACGCCTCGCGGTTTCACCCGCGTAGTTTCCGTTCCCGTGGAAATACAGGGATAAAAAATAGCCTATGTCACCCGGGGTTAGTGTAGCTTCACAACGATGAAAGAATTTTTCAAATCCATCTAGTTGTTTCGGAGCCTATTCAATACAAACAAACAATCAAACAAACAATCAAATCTTTCCTCTTTATAATATTAGTATAGAGTATAGAAAAACTGGTCCAGTTTGAAATTACATGGAGACATAGACATTAGGAAGAAAGAAAAGAGGAGAGCCTTTATCCAACAGTAGTATACACCTAGCAAAGGTTTCCGAGTGCTATCAGAAAAGCGTAAAAGTGCAAAGTAGCTTGTGGTAAGCTGGGAATAGTGTTCAGACAGACGATATTTAGATCCAATAGTTCCACAATAGTAGTCCCATCATACACCCAACCTAGTACAAAACGTAAAACGTAGTTTTCATATACGACACCTAAGCACCAAGGATACTCTATACAACTCAAATATACTACTAAAGTATAGTAATAGTTATAATCATTACGGTTTGCGATTTTAAACTACTTAATTTTAAATTAAATTATAATATATGTATATTTTAAATTTCCATGGCAAATTACTAATTTGCTTGCAATAGGAATATAATTTTCTTGTGCGCTTCCTGATGTTTTATCAAATCTTTCGGTCCTCATATTTTTTTTTGGAAACTCTGTGACACCCCTTTTGGACTAAAAAATTTGGTTATTGTTTTTCTATTTAACAAACACTATTGCTGACCATAATTTGTAAGAAAATATAGTACCATGGAAATTAGCCATTTTTTTAGCATTAGTAGCCTTTTTTAACCCCTCCAGGGTTAAAAATTTAACCCCTCCAGGGTTAAAAAAAGGCTATAACGATATATCCGTACCTACTTCTATACTACTAAGCTATTTTTAGGAGGGGGTTCACGTTGGTAGTATAATGGGTAAGATTCGAACGCGTGACCTCTCGATTGCGAGTCCGATGCCTTAACCATTAGGCTACAGCCGCTTTTATTTTGGCGATTGTACTCAAATATTGAATAATTCATTTCGTTTTCAGTCTAGACTTCTTTTTTACTAAACCCTCGGAAGGCCTGGAGTAGGCCTCCTGGGTCCCTCAGCACTTGATTGAATTTCATCTGATTGCTATTTTATTTACCAAGTGGAAATCTTTTGTGAGTAAAGTGGAAAATTGAGACAGAATATTGTTCGCATTTCTTATTAAGCTTTAAAGGGAAATGAAGGATGTCAGTTTATGAGATCGTATTTTTAGGATAGCTGGTTTTATAAAGATGGGTTTCAATTACGTTTGATGCTAATCAGTACCAGAATAATGTTATACTCCCGTTTAACTTATATTATACAGTATGTATATTTAATCCCTGTTGGACCCATTAATGTGCTGTTATGAATGGTATCTTGTTCGTATTCGATTCGTTATTTTTTTTAATTTTAGACGAAAAAAATACCAATTTTTTTTTCTTGGTAGAAGTCATGTGGGAAAACATGTGGAGGCGGAAAAGATTATTTTGATTGTAAAAAAAAAATATCAACATTGTTGCATTAAGGCTTAATGCAAACAATGTTGATTTTTTTTTTTAATTTACACATTTCGACGTATTTGTATGCCTACTTAAATCGTGAATTTCAATATTCAATAAAAAAATCATTTTGACCGAATACCTACTCATCCCTTTCGGGTCGGACAGGGATTAATTTACACCTTGTATACTAGTTTATGCCCGAGTCTCTACCCGCGTGGATGCTGGTTATACGGTTCCCTATAACTATGTTTGTCACTATACCATCTAATAAAAGTAAAAATTATACATGTACATAGTTAGGGTACAAATAGGCACTTATCTCCACAACGTAGTTCAGCATCCTTCAAGTCATCTCAAAGGTATCTCTCGAGGTACCGACGACTCGAGAGCGAGGCACGATCATCTGTTAATCTTTTTATCTCGAGCCGAGTCGTTGACCCCGGCGCGGTCCCTCGAGTGCTGTTGTACAACGCAAATATTGGTATTGGACTCAAATTGCCGACAAATTAATGTTGATGGAGATGTTGATTTTCTCTTCTAACTTTTGTTTATTTGATATTGCTTTATATACAAAGTAGAGAGGCTTCTCTCGGACTATTTTAATAGGTAGTTCCGATGAATAGTTTGTCTAAAGACGGTCTAATCCTTCATAAAACAAACGTTGGGTGGGGATCGAACTCACGACCTCTTGCGTAGCAGTCGGATACACTCCCACCGCGCCACAGAGGCAGTCAAAGTAAATACATTATGTAGTGATTATTTAAATAAAAAAATGTTGCAAAAACTAGGAAAAATCCCGCAAACGAAGTTGCGCTGGTCAGCTAGTAAGACAAGAAGTAAGTATTAAAGCCAACCAAAGGTTGGGGGCGCTAATCCAAGTTGAGGTTAGGTTCCTGTGTTTGGTTAGTGGCAATTAGCGCGGGTAACCCTCGCTCTCATTAATCCTGATCAAGGATCCACCTAATGTCTAATACACGAACACATATTGCTAATGTGATAGATTGATTTTCTGTTAGAATTATCTTGGGAGAGTTTTAGGTCTGAGACGTAGTATTAGATTATTTTTATTCGCATATACCTAATTATTACTTAAAATTAAGGTGGCTAATTTAGATGATGTATGTTTACCTATTCTATTACGTATATTGTAAAATATACTGAAAAAGAAAGAAACAAGTATATTTACTATTTAAATATTTGCCGTACCAAAAATAAATCTATAAGTACTAATATTATAAAGTTGAAGACTTTGTTTGTTTGTTTGAACGTTGAAGTACGGGTCCGAAATTAAAAAATATTTTACTGTTGGATAGCCCATTTATCGAGGAAGGTATATAACATCACGCTACGACCAATAGGATCGGAGCAACAATGAAAAATGTTGCAAAAACAAGGAAAATTAACGCATACGAAGTTGCGCGGTTTCAGCTAGTAACTCATTAAAACAGCGCATAGAATTCAATAAAAAATGGTTGTCTGTATAGTCGGTTAACGGACGATAATTTTACGTTTACGTTGCTTAGCAACTAAACAATAACGGTAGTTCCATTTGTATTATATGTCATATTTAGGAAACAATATAGGTATATTTTTCCTCAAATTCAGCTCACTTCTTTCAGTTCGGTAATAATACCAATTCTTTTAGAAATAGATTTTTAGAATTTATATAAACCCGAAAACCGTCTCTAAATCCACAAAATGAAATGACTTGATTTAGAATAAAATGCGGATGTGTAAAAAACCGAGCATGGAATGAAATTCACGACAATTGAATGAGATTATGTGAAAACAGCCTTATTCTCAGGTTCGGGACGGCACATCCGCTATCACTTCCGCACCCTAAATAATCATGAACGGAACTGAGTAGGTACTGTTTGTTTCACTAAAGTCTATTTGTCACTGCTTAGTTTACGGGAAATATCAATATGATGGCAATAATGTGTGTTGTACTTGCTAAGATATGTCCCCTCTTTTCTCCATTTACTAATGTAATTTCGAAACACGCCAAAATGCGAACAGGAGCGGCGCTAGGACAGTTTTCGTGGTGCGATTGCACCTAGTACCGCAACTAGGGGCCTAGAAATGCAAAAAAGAGATAAAATAAAAAAAAAAAAAAATTAAATGTTTTGCTATTCATTGATAGATGGCAAAAGTAAAAAGTATCACCGCTGTGCCCGTCGGAGTGGGGAGCGTGAGGTTTTTTCGTTACGGAATTTCTGGATTCGGTCCCCGCGCTCAAGGCCCGCGATAGAAGCTATGCAATAGCTTAATAAAAACAAATTGTTTAATTCGAACAGAAAAGTATAACTTCAAAAACAAAAAAGGGTTGGATTTTAAGAACTAGATGATAAGGTATAAAACAAACTGTAATCACGACGACGAACTGTAAATAACAATATATATTTACGTTTGGCAGTTACTACTCGAGCACCTAGAATGTCTGGTGTCCCGGCACGAGCGCTCGCTGCGCATGACTGTGGTGAAGCGACAGGCGGCCGCGCAGTCCGGCGTCTCCTCAGAAGTCGAGGTGCTCAAGGCGCTCAAGAGCCTCTTCGAACATCACAAGGCGTTAGACGAAAAGGTAACACATCTCTTAATGACAAAAGCATACCATGTTTTCCTTTCAGCAAGTGTTGAAGCCTATGAATAATGGAACTTGTCTAGGCCCCATGTTAGTCCACCTTTAACTATCATTGTGTCTATTGTCACGTGTATAATTGAGTCCCGTGACAGCTGTAATTCTGTCACTGTTAACAGTTCTTGACATATTTTTATTGCTTATTCTATTTTTGCAATAAAGAAGTTGTCACTGTTTTAGTCCCGAAATCAACATATACCAAACCTAGCTTATACTAAATTCTAATAGTAAAAGCTCGAAAAAAATACATTTATCAACGTGTGTCGGCAGATACTAAAATCAACCCCAACATTACTTTACGCTACAGTCTTGTATCCTGTATAGGTACAAAATAAAAGATTCTCTCATTTCTATTCCAAAATATCAAACCTACAAATAATTTGCGCTCCGTTACACTCAAAATAGGTAAACAATTTATTCAATATTCTTTCTGAAAGGCTTATTTTGTTTTGTTTTTCTGTAGAAACAATAATACAATACTTATATATATATATGTTAGATATATTCTCATACGTGTTCCAGGTTCGCGAGAGACTGCGAGTTGCGTTGGAGAGGAACACGGCTCTCGAAGAAGAATTAGCTTTAACTAAAGAAGAAGTAAGTTTATTAATACAATTTCATTTATACGAAATATACTGGAAATAATAGGTCATCTGTTTTCACCCTTTAGTGGTTGAATTAAGAAAAACTTCTCAAATGCCTAAGAGGTACACAGGACCAGCCCAGGTGGTGCTTTTGGTGCGATCGCACCAGGCAACGCGACTATTGCGCAGTGTCACTCCTCTAGTCGTAGGTATATTAAGTGACGATTTGATTTATACTCCACTTGACCACTTTCAAATTATCCTGTCCTTATCGCTTACGTTCATGAAACCTATTTCAACGTCGCGTAGCGCCCTCCCAAATACTACTTTAAGCAAAATTACTAAAGTCTATATTCAAATGACAATTTTGAACTGTCGCCAGAAAAACTCCAAATTAACCCGATAATAAAATAACAGTTACAGCAATACAAATCGTCTGGCACGTCAGACGACAAGCCGAAGGAGAACGGCACCGTCCCTACGGGATCCCCCGAGCAGAACGGGGAACAAC
Source organism: Herminia tarsipennalis (assembly GCA_945859575.2). Classification (NCBI taxonomy): domain Eukaryota; kingdom Metazoa; phylum Arthropoda; class Insecta; order Lepidoptera; family Erebidae; genus Herminia; species Herminia tarsipennalis. Next base: position 1,373,869 of record OX243843.2, on the reverse strand, counting down.
AGACCACTAAGGTAAGGAACAATCTTCTAATACCGACATCTACAAACAAAAATACCGAATCTGATATCCAAGAAATAGTTAAATTTTGGCTTATTTATGCTGTTGTACTGGTCTTGGGTTGAAGGGAAATACAGCACCACCAAAGAGTCTAAAATTGAATTAAACGGTTTCATTTAAAATCAGCTTTAATAGATTTTTAGAAACATTTTGTTTGAATAAAGCTTATCTTCTTAAATGAAGCTGCTTAGAATTTTTATTAAGGGCTCTAAGGGCTGATTAAGAGATTTTGATGGATAAGCCACTATTTGAAAAATACAACAAAAAATACACAGAAAAGACACACTATACTGACAACTGTAACAGAATGGACATACACTAACAGAGACATCTATAGCAACACACTCAATTAATAAATGTTTAATAATTCTTTAGATAGCTAAGGCTGCGAACGTATTGACTACTTGCGACTTTTTATATCGATTTTTTTTTGCCAATAATTCAATGACGGTATATCGGTGATCATGTCAAAAATAATTTTAGTTTAAACTGTTTATTAGAGGACATTGTGATTTTATTAATATTTTTTGGTTACAAGGTTCAAAAATATTGATATATAATATTATATCACCTGTCGAATGGTTTTGACTGTCTCGGTGGCGCGGTGGGAGTGTATCCGACTGCAACGCAAGAGGTGGGTTCGATTCCACCACGGGACACCACTTTGTGTGATCCACAAATTGTTGTTCCGAGTCTGTGTGTTATTTGCGTCCATGACTTGTATGTTTGTAAAGTCCCCTGCGACACGAGACTTGTACCCTACTGCGGGAGACGTTTTTTTATTAAAAAATAAAAATGGTGGCCACACATTGACTTTTGCTGAAAAAAAATGTATGTTTATAAAAAAAAGATTTTACATGTATGGTGTATGTCCCCCTAAAAATATTATTTATGCTATATGCATCAAATTTCATCAATATTCATTGTGTAGTCTTTGCGTAAAATGCCTGTGACATACGGACGGACAGACAGACGGACGGAATTGATGAAACTATAAGGGTTCCATTTTTGCCATTTTGGCTATGGAACCCTAAAAGGAAGTTAATTTTTGAATTTAGAAATAGGTATGTACATTGGACACCGGAGTGTAAATTATAAAGAATTTATTTATATGGAAAATTGTAATCAAAATATTCGATGTATGTAGTCGTTGATATATTCGCAGCCTTAGTGTTTGGTGATTGTGCTATATTACATAACATTTCTTAAAGGACAGTATTTAAGCTAAACATTTTATTTTTTAAATCAATAAAATATACAAAGTCTGTTTTCCTTTCAGAAATGTTTTACTGTTTTACTGTGTGTTTTTTTTCTGTTTCTTGTTTTACTCAAATCATTAATAAATATTGTTTTCAAACAAATATGAGAATTTATTTGTAATAATTTATAAGACATTTATCTCCTTATTTTAACGTGCTCTTTAAACGTCTGTTAATTTTAGATATATGTCGTGTTCACGGGTCGACTTTTAAATAATTCACGCGATTAACGCGTGAATTATTTAAAAGTCGACCCGTGAACACGATCGGTGCAATTCGATCGAAGCGTCGGGTAACTAAAAGGTTCACGCGATTATGTCCCGAAATATATCTAATATGAATAAAAATCGCGAAAGTTTAATAACAATAGTCTGCTAATTTATTTGTTTATTAATAAGGGGTTAATGTCTTGGTCACCATATAAAGATCTTCAAATAAGGAACAAATGAGAAACAGTCAATGTTCTCGTTGCACTAGAAATATGTGGACCTCGTTCTTTAATAAAATATGTATAGTTTTGATGGTATTACTGAATTGAGTAAAACGTAACTTTCTAGATAATAATAATGTGCTTTAAAACCTGAAGGATAGATCGTTAGTTTATAATTTGTTTGTTATGGGCGACACAGGAGCAAAGTAGTATAAACGGCGACTCGGAGACGACCCGTAAGGTGTGCGACCTCCAAAATACTATCGCCAAACAGGTTAGAGTCAAAGAGATGGAATATATCGCTGATGCATCATGTCTGGTGATTAGAAATGGTGTGGGGAACGGACGGACTGATGGTGGCTTGCTAAATATTGTGCTGAATGTTGCAGTTGTCGAATTATAATTACATGTTAGTCAAAATAATTATAAGAATTATAAAATTGTGTACGAGTTTTGCTGTAGAACTAATCACGTTCGAAGAATGTTGCGTTCTTGTTCGAAATCATTAACTACATAGTCTACGTCATAGAACGAGTGACAAAATGATCGTATTCTTATTTTAAATTTTTAATGTATTGTACACTCCAACGCTATCTATAAATTCAGAATATCTTTTCTGTAGATGGCGTTATAATACATTTTCTAAATCTATCTAGGATAATTTTCCGTGATAACGTCTTATGAAAACATTGATGGCATATCGCCATTCGCGTTGCTTAACAACCAATCAATAACGCTAGTTCCAATTGTATCGCATGTTATGTCGCTGCAATCGCCATTCGCTGTTACTTAACAACCAATCAATAACGTGACCGGCGCTTAGCGAATCAATAACTTGACACTTTCATGCGTGCACCCGGTCATCGATTAATAAGACGCTATTATGTCAAAAACGATTACTAAAATTTCAAAATTTGTCAATGTGAAAAATGTCAATATATTTAAAATGAGTTAGGTACCCCACCAATCAGTTTTGTCGTAAGCCACACCATTGAAACACAAAAGACCTAACTCAGTATGTCATTGCACGCTCGTGTCGCCATCGATCTAGAACATAATATGGTACTTATAACTAATAAATACTTAGTATCTATGCAACCGAACTGCTCAACTGCCATCTCGATGCATCGCATTATGATCATATATATTATAATATATAGCCATATAACCTGAATGTCGCTAACGAAGTAATAGTACATAAATAAGTAGTTTTGTATTCACTGTATTGTATTCTTACACAGGGTGATTTTAAAATCAGTTGACAAATTGATTGGGGAGATTTAGTATCTGTAATACAATCAAAATGTTGCCATTTAAAAATGTGTTACCTTGACTGCACCCGGGATTACCTCCTGAAGTTTTTCGACTGAATTAAAAGTCATCCTGTATACATTCATCTAATAATTCTGTCCAACTGAACTAATCTGAAGAGTGTAAGCGTAAATTCAAACTAGGCAGGGAATTGCTTCGAGTATTTAGCCGACGACAATCATAATACCGTCCGTATGTAAATGAAATAGAGTCGTAATTTGTCTACAGCAGCAAACGCTGTTATTTCTTTTCTACTGCATATTATTTACAACTTTATCCAAACTAATATTGTAAATACGAAAGTAACTTGGTCTGTCTTTTACGTTTTCGCGCTTTAACCGCTAAAACGATTTAGTGAAATTTGGTTTGGAAAAGGTTTATGTCCAGGGGAAGGTCGTTTTTCTTTGAAGTTTATTTCATCGTTTTTATTTATTAAATACAATAAAAATAGTATATTTTGCAAAAAATATTTTGATTAAATTATCTCAAAAAAAAACGAACAAAATAGCAGACTGATTAGTTATTACAATTTTACCAAATTATAGCGTTACTATAGCAACCTATTCTGATCTCTGGTCTTTAATTGTTTGTGCTATATAAAGAGTTGCACTCTATAAAGATTGTCGTAGTCGGGTGTAAGATTTTGGTCAAACTTCTGCTTTATAGTTTGTTTGTTTGTAATGGAGAAACACAAAAACTATCGAACTGGTTAAAATAATTCTTTTACCTATTAAAAGCTACAATATCAGGGAGTGACTCCCTGATAATGTAGCTTTTAATATCCCTACTAATATTATAAATGTGAAAGTTTGTGAGGAAGTATGGATGTATAGATGTTAATGGATGTATGTTTGGTACTCTTTACCGCAAAAACTATTGAATGTATTTTAATGAAACTTTACAATTATGTAGCTTATGCATTAGAATTATATATTATCTATACTTATATTATAAATGTAAAAGTTTGGATGTTGAAGGGATAAATGGGTGTTTGTTATTCAATCACGTATCAACAGTTAAACGGATCCGGATGAAATTTAGCAGAATGGTAGATAATGGTCTGGAATAGCATATATATAAGCTAAAGTATGTGCATCAGTTGTCCGGTCTGCTTAGTTTGGGATCAGATGACCATTTGGACGACTCGTCCCAAGGCATACTATATTATGTTGTCACTAGTTGCTGCTCGCTAGATAGAACAATGCTGCATACATTTTGCTAATCGGGGTACGCGGATTATTGTTTCCATTTTTATTAACGTAGGTACATCATTTAAGATTATTATTTATATATCATAGTTTTACTATATGGTCATGATATCTGACACCCACACGCACGGGAGCTTTGGGCAAGAAGTTCAGTAAAATTCAATAAGTTTATTCAATTCAATATTTTGTCTTTGTAATACAGTTGATAAGTGACAGCTGTCGATAACATGAACCCCAATATTTACATAACGCGTTTCAAAACAGTGGACATAAACCTAATCTGTTTAAATACTGACTGATAACTAGGTACATTAACAAAGATATAACCATATGTGTCAGGTGATCTAAACAGCATGCTCATGTCAACAAGTTACGTAGATATAAGTTGTGACGGCCTGATATTCTTGTCTGAATGCTTGGCAATGAAGCTTACTTTAAAAAAATGCTCTTATTATGTCTTTACGCTGTATAATATTTAGTTTTTTGGACAATAATATACATGCATCTCCTGTTAACTTGTGATACAATATGAATTAAATTTCGTTTTATTTCAATGATGACAATTCAATTTTATTTTAGTTTTGGAAAGAGCTTTTAATTCACAATTATTGTGTCAAAATAAATATGATAATCACATCATACCTTATTTTGTTCAAAAATATTTTTTTGAATAAGCACCTATTACTAAAAAAAATACTTCAAATTCGAACGAAATTTTATTCATATGAAATACCAGCATATTGTTATGCAACATCGTAATATCCGTACTAAGTAACTGCATGCTTAGCTACAATAGCGATAGTTAGAGTAACTATAGAGTAATGATCGCAGCACACTGACGTCACTAGTTCCCAGGACCATAGCTCACATTCATTGACACTAACACTAACCGACCACCATTGATCACCGTAGTTGGGGTCACGGTAACTCATATAGTATAGTTTGTAACGGTAAATAACAATGGTAGGGGGTTGGAGATTGTTCAAGTACTATGGAAGTAAAATTCTGTTTATTTTCATTCTGTAATTTATTTTACACAATTTTTATAACAAAGAAGTGGTTAAAGAAAAATCATACATAGCAATGAATATTCGTAGGTATACTTGGTTTTGGAGAATTTGTCTTTTTAAAAATGTCTTATAGATAGTTTAACTTTAATCTGGACACGCGGCGCTGTGTGGGTAACCGTGTGTAGATACAGTGACTGTGTGTGCGAGCGTGATTGCAATACATGTTGCTAGAACGACAAGTGACGATTGCTGCGTCTCTGCCACACAAATTAAATTATAGTATTTTTTATAGGCATTTCTTGGCAATTACTTTATTAATAAAAAAAAATATCTATTATGACTTTTCTATCCTTCCTTTAAGCGAGCCAGGCCCTCGCTTGCTTGCTTGATGGAAGAGACTGACTCGCGTGCGGGAAGGATAGAAAAGTTTGAGGTTTTATTATTTATCATCGGATAGATGATTCGATTCGAAGTCTCGGGTTCGATTCCTGGGTATGGACTTAAAAAAAAAAGTATATCTCTCAAAATAGCACACACAAATTCAAGTTGTATAATTACAAGCAAGCAAGCACACACAGCGCCGCGCGCACAAATGAGTTGGACTATCTATGCGTAATACTTGAACATTTCCTTGAAAAAAAAATCTGAACGTTCTCAAGTCATAATATTAGTCAGATATTCTTAAGAAGAATAGAAAGTCCGATTCTCAAATTAACTTTTTTTTAATAATAATACTTGCCTTTTTTCAAATGAAAACAACTAAATCATTATTATTTTGAAACCCAAGATAAAATAAATAAAAATAATAGATAATATATTCTAGATGAATGTATCACTAATCTTGTTTAATTTGTAACAGTCAGCAGAGTTAAGTTCGTGGCAGCGTCGCGTGGCCGAGCTGAACAATAAAGTGTCGGATTTGGAGGAGCGGCTCACTAAGGGAGAGAAGGAACTCGCTAAGAAACAGGACGAGTGCTCCAAATTACAGAGGGATTTGAGAGAGAACGTCGCACAGAAGGAGGATCAGGTTTGTCATTTTAGCTATTTTCTTTACCTTTTTAATGTTCTGCAAGGACCTAGCAAGCACACAGGCCTCCTCTCTGAGAGGGGGTGCGTAGTGCTGGATATGGTGGGGTGGCCCCCTCCGTCGCGCTGGCGGTGTCGAGTACGAAACGAAATATCCCGTGGCGCCATCAACAAGTTTTTCCTCTCCTCGAAATACCTACGAGCCCCGCAATCCATCACTCAGGCCTACTTTGGATTTGTGAAAGGAGGGTGGATGCTTAAAAAAAAAAACTGCATGTCGCTGCAATCCCCAAAACATTGATTACATTGTAATAAACAAACATGCCTGTGACAGCTTTAATGGACCCCGGGCGCATGCGCCTGACGGCCATAATACCATAATATACCGCCTATCAGCAGGCGGAACGGACATGGGCGGTGACGTCACACTTTTTCGTTCCAGTCATCGATTTATAAGGCGTTATCACGTTAAATAAACATTTTGTTCTAAAACCTCTTACAAGGAAACGGCAGTGTTATAATTATATAATGTTTTTAATACAGGAGGAAAGAATAGCGACTCTAGAAAAGCGGTACCTGAACGCTCAGCGCGAGTCCACGTCACTGCACGACCTCAACGAGAAGTTGGAGCAAGAGTTGCAGCACAAACAGGCACAGCTTAAGGTGAGTGTACTTGGATACGGCTAATAATGCTGACACATCTAGGGACTTACACGTCTTTGGAACAGGTATACTTGGGGTGAAGAAGGTACATTTGACAGGTTTTCTTACTCCTTTAATGTTAACAGATAATATAGTTACTGTGATAATCAAAAATAATTTAAAACATCTAAATCGACATTTTAATAGGTCTAGGTATTCTAAAAGTTGTATTAACCCTCGGCCGTAGTTAGTTTTTGTCAAGGGTGCAACTATAACTATAAAATATTTGGTGCAAGTAATATTTTACTACAGGATTTTTTTTAGAATTTTCCGTATAGTGATGTATAAAAGATGCCTAAAATCGGGCTTCGTCCACTAGGATCCCCTAGCGCGATCACCCAGGGGATCCCTTTTGTTTAGGCGCGATTTGTCCAATTTACCTTATTCGATTGCTCTAATTCGCGGTTGCTCCAATTAGCGATTGATCCAATTCACGGTTGGTCCAAGTCACGTTTAGTCCAATTCGCGGTTGGTTCAATATAATTTATTTCCAAATTTATATAAAAACAGCACATCGTTCGTTACAGAAAGCATTTTAACAAATTATGATTTCACAGGCCGAATATTATAGTCATTTTTATAGGCATTTTTTGCCAATTACTTGAAAGATACAATAACAAAAGCCGTGATAATAGTTCTTTAACTAGCGTCTAGATGTCGCAAGCGAGGGCCCAACTCTCGTGCAGGAAAGGATAGAAAAAATTGAGGTCTAGTAACATAGTCCAGATAGGTGGTTCGATTCCAGCTCCAGGTTCCCCGAGACTCAGGTTTGGCATACGGAAGTCTCGGGTTCGATTCCTGGGTAATTATTAATAATGATAGACAATTATTAATAATTTTCAATTAATCACTCTTACTGTAACGTATATATTTCAGAAATATTGTTCATTTGGTCCAAGCGCGAATTGGGCAAACTGCAAATTGGACAAGCCGTGAATTGGACCAACGCGAATTAGACCAAATTTAAAAAATATATATTCCCTGTGGATCCCCTGGGGGATCGGGTTAGGAAATCTTAGTGGATGAAGCCTAAAATCGAAGTTATGTGCAACAACAAAGTATTATTACGACTATAGTTAAATGTCAAAATCGAATTAATTAAAAGAAATAACGAAATAATACACGAATCGTACAGCCCTAAACTTACGTTACTTGTAAATAAGTTATAGATTTTTGTTATATCTAGAATTCCATCAAAGTTTGGTCACAAACTCGTAGAAGTATACTTTAATTCCAGTATTAAACTATGAGTCCTTTAGTAAGCTTTAGAGGACACTGAACGTTGCGTACTTCCTCATCGTTAAATAGTTTTTTTTTACTAATCCCTTGTACACAACCAAATCCCAATTCAAATATGAAACACCTCTATGACTGCCGTACTTAGATGTTTATAACAGCTTTTAGCACATATAAATGTAAAGGCGCAAAATATAAAATATATTAATGGCAAATCCGAGAATAGGAGCAACATAGAGGATAGAATAACTGACATAAATCTGCTGTTCGTAAGTATTAGAAAAGACTAACTAAATCAAGAGGATTAGAGTCCAAATTTCAGTGTCATCTAACGTGTTCTAACAAAACTAACCCTGTAGCAACCACAGTCAGTGCTTTCCACGACCATCAGCACCTTCATGCCATATCTCCCCCTCAGCTTCAAGAGGAGAAGATAGCAGCCATAGAGGAGAAGTTAGAGCTCTCCACTCAGAAGCTCGCGCAGATGTCCAGTTTGCCGGAGATGGAGGAGCAACTCAAAGCCAGGATGGAGGCTCTAAGCCAGGTGCGTTGAGATTGAGAGTGAGATCGTGGGAGATGGAAAGAGAAATGAGTTTAACTTTGTTTTCTTTAGGATTTTTGTTTTATGTTCTTACTCCCTTATTCATTATAATATAACAGCATTTTAATCAGTGAATGTTTTGTCACTTTTTAATTTGAAAATGGTTTGAGAAACAAAGACAATACATTGACTATAGTCCTCACGATCTAAGTATTCATATTTGACAATTCATGTTGACAATGTATAAACAAATTCCAGTATTTTTTTATGAATTATTATGGAATTAACCTATTTATTCTCCAACATATTAAACTTCTTTAGTTTAACCTTCCTTGTGTCTGCAGTACCATAAAATATTATTACTGTCGAAACATATAAATAAACCTTACTACTACTTAACTAAAATTAGAATGTCTGTTTATATAAATGACAGTTAATTTCCTTAATTAATAAAGAAACGGTTAATAGGGTATTTGACCATTGACGTAGAGAACTGGACTGCGCCATAACCCCACAAAATTGACAACTCTCTAGAAAGAGACAACGCTACTTTGTAGACAACACCTGCCTAAGGCCGCACGAGTGTTTTCTCTCTTTCACGCTCTGCAGTCAATATTTACTTTTCAATTGAAAGGGATGGCGCAGTCCTGTTCTCTACGTCAATAAAAATTGCATAGGCCTCTGACATTATTTTGTTTTCTTTATATTGAGAAGGTACTAAGTGACAAACCTTAGGTTATAAACGAATTTTCTGCCAAATTGGGTCACGATTCACTAGTACATAATTTTGATATCGATTTTTAAGGCATTTCGATTCATATGGTTATCAAATGGTTTAGTTACATCATTAGCAACATCAATGATGAATTGTCAAACGTAAACTGTCAGCGTGACTGCTATAGTTAAATTGCTGTTATTATCGTATTTTGAATAAGGGCGTTAGTGATTAGGTGGTATTAACACGAAATTTGCGTTATAATTTTATTTCTTCAATGGATGCCAACACTGAGTTTTAGTTATTTTCATTTCCTACATTTTAAAGCAATTTGTCTTGTTATCCATAAGAAATGATTATTGTTTGTTTGATGCTGATACTACAATTTGAGACCTAGGCTTATTTATTAAAATAATGTGTTTATGATATTGGTAATGGTCTTAATTAATTACTTGATTAATTGAAAAAGAATCATGCTTTTTGCTTCTCATTTTCCATTCGCCATTTATAGTTGATGACAGCATCATTAATTAGTTGATATTATTACGTTTGTGTTTAATATAATAACACTAATTTTAGTATTACGTCAAATAATAGAATAGACTGGAACCCTAGGGGCTTAAGCTCGGAAATAATCAATATTTTAATTAAATAGTTGTTTTTTCTTTAGGGTACAAGTACTGAACCGATTTGCGTGAAATTTACCAAGGAACCCTAAAGGCTTAAAAATATTTTTGTACTAATGAAAAAGCTTTGTGAAAACTACATATTATCGAGTTCACTATAAAAACTAGGTGAATATAATAATGTATTTTTATTTATTGGATTCCGGGTTCCAAAATTTGTTTATAAATAGTATTTTCCTGAGATAAATATTTAAGTATTATGTGTGTTTTTTATATATATTTAAAAATAGATAACTTCCAATGTGGGATTGTAGGTCCCACATTACTAGCAACCTGTTAGCCTCCAGCTAAGTTCAATGGCTTGTGTTTGGAGTGGGTTTTGCGTCGGTAGTATAATGGGTAGGATTCGAACCCGCGATCTCACGATTGCGAGTCCAATGTCTTACCCATTAGGTTACCGTCGCCTCTACCTAAATTTTTTTTTGCCTATTTATTTGAGTAGGATGCGTTATATTATATTAAGTATATAAGTAAGTGAAAATTATGACCATATGACAACGTATATATTTTCTTTGTTATATGTACAAATACGATCAACGACTCGAACATGACGCAGATCCAGGTGAAATAAATTTAATGAGTCAACTTAGTATAGATCTAGACTTAATAGAATAAAAGTCCTTAAGGTTCCAAGAAGAACCCTATTTTTGTAGCAACGCTGTTCGTCTTTGTTTTTTTGCCTTCTGAGCTTAGCTCTGATTAAAGCTATTTTATTGTTGTTATATTATAGCTTTAGGTAGCGTCCCAGGTGCTTCTCGCATAGACATTAAAAGGGACTAACCTAACCTAACTGTGTACTGTAGCGGCGAATTTCCATATAAAACGGAGATTATATTTCCCTAAATTCCACTTTCTAATTGAAATTAGCTCGTATACTTACCTCTAGAATGGTAGAAAAAATAATATAAGCATAATTTATCCTTTAAAAGTATATAATGCACTCGTTGATTTTCTCATTTTTCTTAATCATGCGCTATTTTTATGCTTAAAACCCGCTGAAAGACTAGCACTGCACTGCTGCTCTCTTTATAACTCCAATTTTACACTCAATTACTAAGATTTAATACTTTTTCCTTGTAACCTAAAATAATTCATGGTTGTAATTTCGTCGTTTTACTCAAACGCATATTACAACATTTTTTTATATGTAAACTAATGTTTTTTTACTAAACTTCGTTTAATATGGAAGCACGTTGCTCCAAGCACTTTAAAACCAACTCAAATTTGAAGTAAACTAGCGCTGCTAACCATTTTAAAATATCCAAATTTAGTCCTACACACAAAGATTTTATTATTTTGAGCAGTATTATACTTTTATTTAATGATTCAGTATATTTTACCAGATTGATTAATCAAAAATTGTAAAAAATACGTCTACAAATTTTCATAAAGACACAGCATGTAGTCTACTTCAAATTTGAACTTAACTCCCTTGTATTAAGGCTCAATATTGCTCAATACTTGTTTCCAGGCGCAAGAACGACACGGTTCTGCCGAAGACCGCATCCAGAGGCTCGAGGCCAGCGTTGAGGAGAAGAACGCCGAGCTGATGAGGCTCAACCAGCGCCTTCGGATGAATGAAGAGCATAATACCAGGCTCTCAGCGACTGTTGATAAACTGCTGTCTGAGTCTAATGACAGGTATGGGGTCTTGATAGGATCTGTAAGGTGCAAGGGTTACTCTGGATGTTTCAGTTTTTGCACCAGAAAAAACTGGTTTTCTAAATAGTAGTCCAGATCCAGCCAAGATCGATTGACTAGACTGGAATGTTGTGGTAGAAATTTCTATAAAATGTTATATATTTTCTATTATTTATCTTAATTTTAAAAAAAAATCGCCCATATTTTAAATATAACCTACATATCTGCTGAATTTCTGCGTCTTATGTCAAGTTGTTGTAGAGATTTCGTGACCGTAAGTGGACGATTTACCTTTTGTAAAAAATGGTTGTCTGTAAAGTCGGTTTACGGACCTTAATTATAAGGGATAACGTCATAAGACATTAATGACATATCGCCATTCGCGTTGCTTAGCAACCAATCAATAATGTTAGTTCCAATTGTATCGCACGTCATGTCGCTGCAATCGCCATTCGCTGTTGCTTAGCAAGCTAACGTGACTGCTTGGCAACCAATCAATAACGTGACCACGGTCACTTAATTAATAACGTGACACTTTTTCGTGCATGCACCCGGTCATCGGTTTATAGGACGTTATCACGTCAACACTGTCAGATACACAAACGGGTGTCCATTTTCTAAAAAGTCAATTTCTCCGCCCACCCCCTTTCCCTTACCTTAAATGCACTTGTTCGTGTGCACACATGTTTTTAGACTCAACATTTGATTAAGTTAGTCTTAGTTGAAATCGGGCGCCACAATCAAACACATTTACAAGCCGTTACACATTAAAACTGACATTCCAGATTACAAGTCCACCTGAAAGAACGCATGCATGCTCTGGATGAGAAAAACGCGCTAACCCAGGAGCTCGACAAGACGAGAAAGTACGCAGACGAACTCCTCGCGGAGAAGCAAGACATACTCAAGGAGCTCGCGAAGTGGCGCATGGAGACTGAACAGGTGATATTTGCTTATATGACATACCCAAGGGAAGCCCCTTGGGTAGGGCTAGAGGGTTTCAAACCCCTTCCCATCATCTTCCAAATGGTTCAAATTCCTCCCTGAAGATTTAGATAGAACTTGGGAATAAAGTAAAATCCTGCTCACACTTTGTCGATGTAATTTTGTTGTTTTGTAAGAGGCATTTAACAAGTTGTCAACTTAACCCCCTCCAAATTGTAAAATTTTTAACAATTGTGACCAAGATAATGTTGGAATAGGCGATGAAATGAGTGAAAAAAACCAGGCAAGAGCATGTCCGTTCCGCAGCCTTGAACAATTAATTGCATCAGCAGAAGAGCGTATGTTCATGGCAGTTACACCTTTTTGTTGAGAGACGCAGTTTCTTGGCGGTATATCCGATCTTATCCGAAATAATTTTAGTTTAAAGTATTTATTAAGCGCTATCCTTGTGATTTTTTCCATATATTTTGGTTACGTTACGGTTCAAAAGTTAAGGGAGGGGGGGGACGCACACGATTTATGCAACTTTCGGAGCGATTATTTCCAAAAATGGACGGACAGACAGACAGACAGAAGGACATGACGAAAATATAAGGGTTCCGTTTTTGCCATCTTGGCTACGGAACCCTAAAAACACTTTCTGACGTCCGTTTTTTTTTTAGATTTACGAATATGTGCATATTATTAGGAAACTCCCCTCCGTCCGCTATTTTAATATTTTTTTAACGAAAACATGTATGATGTATATTCCAGCTGAAACGCCAAATGCTAGAACAAGAGATAGCGTTCAACATTCAACAGACGGACGCCCTGACCCGCTCGCTGTCCCCCGGCGGGGGGCAGCCGCCCGGCATGTTCGCCCCCAAGCTGGACAGCTCGTGGGAGAAGCTGCAGCAGGCGCACGTGCTGGCCAACGTGCAGCAGAACTTTGATGTGTCCAGTGATGCCGAGGTACTTGGATGTTGCCATCTTACACTACAGGATGACTTTGAATACAGTCGACAAACTGCAAGGGTTTACCCCATTGACGTATAGACCTGGACTTCGGCATAACCTCACAATATTGACCACTCTCTAGAAAGAGACGAACGCTGCTTTGTGGACAATACCTGTCAAAGCAATGCGACAGGGTCGCATGATTTTTAAGCTCCAAGAATCAAGGAATTCCTTAACGAAAATAAAATCTAACACCCCCTACCATATAGCTTGGCCGAGCGTTCGCTTAACGTATATGTATATGGTACGACTGTACGAAGAGAAGCACGCATCGAGACGATCTGCTCCGAAATGTAATGAAAAAAAAAACAAAAAACTGCATAAATAAAAAAATAATAAATAATTATAATTGCATATGTAGATAAAAAATGCTATGCAATAACTTTACCGCGGCAGTCCCCGAGTGCCACACATTTTTTTTCTCTTTTTCACGCTTTGCAGTCAATATTTACTTTTTAATTGAAAGAAATGACGCGGTCGAAGTCTATACGTTAATGGTTTACCCCTTGCCCTTTGTAAGTGTAGTCGAGTAATTATATTTTCTTAGATACATAATCTAGATTTTATTTTATCGCATAAGAACCTGACTAAACTGATAAATTGATATCATAAGATCGGTGTTATTTTTTTACAATTTTAATTGGCAATGCTTCTATGTGAAAGAACGTATTACTGGTACTGAATCTCCTTTATCAATTTGTCGACTTATTTCAAAGTTACCCTGAGTACTATAACACTTTTATTATTCAGCATGCTTGTATAATAAAAACTAGTGCAATGAAACTTTTCAGTTATTAAAAACATGTTTAAATCTGTCTCAGAACTACTTAGGTGATGTATTTTTAGTTAGAAGATCATTTTTATACCGATTTTTTGAAGTCGGTCTAGTAGTTTTTAAGTTTATTTGTTACATACAAAAATACAAATCTTTCTAATATTAGTATAGATATAGAAGTATCACATGGGCACCCAGGAGGGGGCAAAAATATCTGGCCCCTGTTTCCCTGCGAGCTTTGGGTCGAAAGTTGGGTACGCCCATGTATTTTACATAATAAGGTTCAAACATTAAGTTTTTTTTTAACTTTGGTTTTTATTATCTCAAAACACTTTTTATTTCAAATTTAGACATTAGGTAATGATTCGATTCGACATACAACTTTGTTTGTATTATTTTGTTTTACTTTTTTTTGCAACGATTATATTTGTTTTTTTTTCCCTTGCAAACTTTAGATGTATGACTTATCACAGAACGAGGAGTCGGACGGCGCGGACGGCGGCCACTCGGACGCCGCGGCGCTGGCGCTCATGCTGCAGGAGCAGCTCGACGCCATCAACACGGAGATCCGCCTCATCCAGGAGGAGAAGCAGAGCACCGAGGCCCGGGCCGAGGAGCTGGAGTCCAGGGTGAGTGGTAGCTCGCGAGTTATGGTGCTGGGTTAACATTACAAAAGTGTAATTAGTATGTCGACCAAAACTTGGGAAAAAACTATTGGGAAAGATGGTCTTATGTTTACTAGTGATGCAATAGATTTCAGTTAAAATTCGGATTCAGGCGGTCAAATGGCTGGATGCTCGAATATCTAAGTTGAAGAATTGCCGGAGATCAAACGGTCACTCTTTGATTATGCCAGGTATCCGGTCTGGATATTCGGTTGTCAAATTTCTCAATGTCCGAATATACAGTTGTCGATTTATCAGATTTTAGAATAACTGGTTATCAAATTACCGGATAGAAGACTGTTAAATTATCGAATTTCCAGATACCAATCAGTTATTGATTTTCAAATATCTAACAGCTACATTATATTTTTTTAAATAGAGTGACAGGTATTCTTATTTCGGTAGCTGAATATCTGCATATCTGATTGTCAAATTTTGGGATATGTATCATGACCTACAAGCAATAACTGTTTGTCATTTTAGATTCTAAAATCTATTGCATTTCTAGTTAACAATCTATATTGGTGTTGAAGATTAAGCAATATTAAGCTTAAACTAACCTGCTCATAAATTTTAAAAACGAACTCATTGCTTATTTCGTGGTTGGGATAAAAACCATAGGATTTTTATATATGGTGGTAGAATTTTAGTATCATTTTGTAAATACATACTAATATTTCCTTCCACCCAAATTGTGACAGCGTGTAACAAAAGATTAAATTTAAGAATGAGATGACCACACCATTCCGTTACACATTGTATAAAATGTTACCAATTCATTGATTTTCCTCATTGTCCTTTTTTTGGCAAAATTATGTACGTCCTGTCATATTAACCCCCACTCCGTTTTTCTAAATACCAGGTTCCCCAAGTATACAACAAATTTTCAAATGATAGATGCCAAGCTGGAATTGTACTGGTAGCTTCGTTTTGACATGACGCCCAACTATGTATACGACAAATATATACAGTGGTATGTTAGTAAGAGAACAGATGTTAAACATGTCCAATGAATGAATATAGAAAGTTGATTACTAACAAATATTTTATCGTTTTGTGCAGTATACCGTTTGGCCATCTTAAGGCACGTGTTTGCTAAAACAAATAAGAATTTGTGTATTTATTGCGAGTTAGTGTTAGGTTCCGATTAGCCCGCTCTAAACTCTTAACCAATCAGACAGTCCAACAAGGTAAACGTTTCGATCGCGTTAACGTAAAAACAATTCGCACTTGAGACAGAGATAGTGAGAAATTGCTAGGGACGTAGCTACCGCCGTGACACCGTGGCTCTTGCGAACTTAAATGTGGAATTATTCTATTCCATATTTTGTTTGACGTGCATAAGCGTTGCATTTGTAACCTAAATGAATAAAGTAACTTTGACTTTGACAGTTATGTCTATGATACAAGGCCTTATAGTGAAAAACAACCGCTAAGCACGTACTGTTTGATGAACGCTTCATTGTATCTGTAACGTCGTTTAGGTATTTTGTATTTCAACGCTTTCAGACATAACCGTATTTGATTAGAAGGTACAGTATACCTATAGATATTGTGTCTCTAAACTATGCCACACGGAGGGAAAGTACCTTCAATATTATAGATAAAACATTTAAATATTTTAAAAATAAATTTTTCGTATACATAATCGTGCGTCTTGTTAAAACGAAGATACCATGACAATTCCGGCTTGATATCTATTATTTGAAAATTTATTGTAGGGACCCTGTTTTTGTGGACATAGAATATATAAAATTTACATCTCCACCTTGTAACGGGCGACGTTATCGCTAAGCGATAAAGCTTTAAATAAAAAAAAAGTATTATTTTCGTTACACGTTATTTAAACTATTCCTTAGTTTTCCGTGGGGGCTGCGGTACTTCCCCTATCCCTCTCGTTGTTCGCATTGATATATATAAAGTAAGGTGGTGCAAGTGAGCCATACACAAATAGCGCGTTGGGCACTAGGTGGGCAGCTACGAGCACATGAACGTGGTGTCGCGGCGCGGCGACTCCCCGCCGCTGGCCGCCTCGCCCTCGCGCCCGCACCTCGCGCAGCACCACAAGTACCATACTGTATGTATACGCTTTGGTTTACTTATATCTTACTGGCTTTTGGCTTCTTTGGTGATTGAAAACTGTGCTCGTACGAGGTATTCATTGTGTTTGTGGTCACCGGTGACCGCTTGAATATGATGACGTTAAAAAGTTTGCGCTAGAAATCGAGCTATCAAACGTGAACGTGACTATTTTAATTTCAACAAGGATCGTTTTGAATTTAAGTGAAATGAAATATGTAAGATTTACATATTGCCTACAGCAAATGAAAGCACATTTTAACACACACACAGGCATGCAATTTTTGCGTTTGATAATAATGGTGATAAAATTTATTAAAGATTGGACTAGTGTCCGACTAGACGTTTGAGCTTGATAAATAGTCTTGATACTTGCGTGTGTAAATATTAAATTATTACCTCGTACGACCATTGTTTCCTTTGTTATTATCTTCCAATAACAGTGGTGGAGGAATCTACGTTATCATAACTTTGAGTTAAACAAATGCTTTAAATGTATTTCTAGCATATTATTATTAGCGTGAATTTCTCTATTAAACAATTATTGAGAAAATACATTAACATATTATATGAATAATTAAGAAACAACATTCGCAAATTTAAGGGAGAAAATGTATGGTACCCAATATTCCTCTGTAGGTATTACCTACATTGGTTTTAGTAATAATAACTATATTTTGTACAGTTTATATGCATTTCAACAGCTATCATTTATAATGAGTAGGTATATACTTGACAACAAACAGAAATAAATAAGTTTTTTTTGTAGATTAGTGTATTCAATCTAAAAAACTGTCCATTAGTTTATAATATAACTTTAAAAATTATCTACTTCATACAATTTTCATTGCAGTCTAATGAAAATTGTATCATGTAGATAATTCTCTCGCATATTTTTGCGCGGGTAATCGTGTAATTTATTTTAATTGTAATTCTTCGCGAATTTATTGCCGTAGTCTCATAAAATTGTTTCAAAAGTATTAGGTATACTCTTTTCCAATTACGAAGACCCTTAAAACGGTGTCAAATGGTAGATCAATAGTATTATACACCATAGTATGTACGCGTGATTGCAATAAATAGTTTAAGAATTAATTGCGATATTTTCAGATGGAGATTTACAGCCATAAACTAAGATTGTTTAGCTTTTTAATCTAAATAAAACGTGCAGACTTACACTGTCAAAATGTAGTTGTAATAGTGTACCTATATAATTTGTAGATTAGCTATAAGGTAGGTATAGGTTACAAAGTACTGTCATATGTGTAACTACTACTAATAGTGAGTCAACTAATTTGAAGTAGCGCTAAACGCAGACACAACGACTCGTTGAGACTACGCTAGGGTTTTCACAAAAAACAATAAAATTATGACATAATCCTTACAGAAGTTAAGCCGAGAAATATTTGCGGTATTACCGAATTTGCCTCAACTGCCCCCTCCTTAGAGTCGTAAACGAAATGTACACCATGTTAGATCTGGCACTGCCGTTTGCCTCTCGTGCCAAGAATGAAATCCTGGATCCGCCCATGGACCCTTCTCTTCCTCGTTCTCTCCGAAAACAAAATTCTGAACACATTATTTAAATGTAACATACTATTTGAGAATAGAGGAACACAAACATTCAGAAAATAATCGCCTACCGCACCTCATCGGCACGCGCCGAGCGTTCGAGTTGACTCAGTATCAGTATCAGTAACACGCATGGTACGGTGTGCCCACGCAGGCGCCCGCGTCGATGTCTCCCGCGCACGCGCACTACCGCGCCGCCGCGTCCGAGAGCCTGCCGTCCAGCCAGGTCGGTCATCTACTGTCCAACACGCAGCTGCGAGCCTGCACTCTGCCGATTGCGTGCTGCTCATATTATTTTGTGTTATTAGCTTTTGCCCAGGACTTCACCTTCGATCCATTTTTAGCGATAACGAAGCCTATTGTTTTCCTCAAGCTTTAGGCTACATTATGGGCCCCTACCCAAGAATATCTCCCGAAATTTCATACAATACATTAATACATTTCGTCGGTGTCGACTCGATTGCACTATCCCCTCCCCCATCGTGCGAGCGACTCCACTCAGCTTTACCGACGAAGAACCCGCTCCTAACACTCCCTTCTTAAAATGATCCTGTACTAATTAACTAACTTGTTGAATTTCATTTTATACTATGAGCAGAACGCATTGGTAAAATCGTGCAAACACTAGCGAATGGCTTGGTTAAAAGCTATGTGAGAACTGACAACTATTTTTATTGCATTTATCATATTATTGTAACTAAATATCGATTTAATTATACATTTGTAATGTAAATATATGTACTATAAATATAGCATGTTATGCTATACTGTTATTGTGATTGTTTTAAAATATACGAAATTGTTGAAAACTAGAGTATAAAATGCGGCATGTCGGCTATATAATACATATTTAGTATATCGTTAAATAAATTAAGCTATAGCTTCATTTAATTAAGTAAATAAACTATGAGAAAGTTGTAAGTGCACAGCACTGCTTTACGCAATGTAGATATTAGGCGAAGCTTATATTTGTGTCAAATTGTTTACTATTACTGATTTCTCGTGACCATCGGTCACCGGTGGCCGTTAAGAGATCACACAGATTTGAGCTGCCAATATCCTATAATGATGTTGATATTGACAACTCTCGCTCCTATCCTCATTTACAAAGAATACGTTTTAAATTGTTTTTCGCACTGGCTTGCCGTGGTCACCGATGACCACGCATTTATTGTAAGTAGTTTTAGTAGTATAACTGTACAGTTTATTAATTTAGACTGATATTTAGTTTTATGACTGTTAAAGTCACTTTCATCTGCATAGAAAAATACATTTTACAATGATCATTAATTTTTCTCATGGCGTCAAAACACTCTTGTGTATTCATTTATTCATTAGAATATTATAATCTTCTTAATAGGTAATACATATTTTATATAACTAGTTTTTACTGAAATAGAATTTAAAAGTAGGAATTTCAATTATAGTATTGAATTAAACTCGTTAACTAGGAACAAATGTACTTAGTTAGTCAAGGTTTTTTTATTACCTAGTTAAAATCATTTAAAGAGGTCCGCTCTAAAAATTAAACTGTAAGACCCCTTCTGGAGATGGACCTTTTACAAATACGGACCTTTTTTGGACATGAGCCTTTTTTAAGTGTTTAAAAAAGGCTCATATCCAAAAAAGGCCTTCCAGAGACGGGCCTTTGCAAGTCAGGTCTCTCTCAAAGTCGGGCCGTTTTTGGAGATGGTTCTTTTTAAGAGTGTGAAATGAAATGAATGTCCGTTATATAGCTGCAGCTGTGCGAGGAGGGCGCGGGCCCGGCGCCGGGCGCGGAGGGCGCGGAGTCCCCGCTCACGGCGCGCTCGCTGCGCCTGGAGCGAGCCGCGCGCGCCATCCACGCCGAGCGCGACCGGCTGCGGGGGCACTACCAGCCGCCTTATGACTCGTTAGTCATCCTTCTTTATACTCTCACCCCCTTATTCATAGCTAGCGGACGCGTACATCCCGTTCCCGTGGGATGATGGATTAAACATATAAACCTTCCTCTTTAAACACTCTATCTGTTGCTGAAAACTGTATTAAAATCCGTTGTATCGAACGATTTAAACGCACAGACAGCGATAGCAACTTTAATTCGTACTATGTAAAGATAATCAAATAAATTAGCAAAGGTTTTAAGAGCATTTTATTTCATTTCATTTTTAAAATTAAATAGAAGTTCGCTATTTAGAACGTTACTTATAACGTCTGACAGTTTATTTATTTATTATGAATAAGGGGGTTAATGTTTTAATTATAAAGTTACTTGTTGATAAGACTAATCAAAAGCTCCATGCTCTTTTTTTTTAAGAGACTCTCGCAGTACAAGCCCTGTGTCGCGGGGGAAACGCTTTACAAACATACAAGTAACGGACCAGACTCTGAATAATAGAAATAATATCTTGGGACAACTCACACAACGCTATCTGATCCCAAACTAAGCATAGCTTGTATTATGGAAACCAGACAACTGATAAACATACTTATATATTTCTAAATACATACATATTATAGATGAAAGTGGGGTCCTGTGTGGGAATCGAATCCACGACTTCTTGCGTAGCAGTCGGACACACGCACCACAGAGGCAGATCATTTTTTTAAACAACTTAAATATAATTGGACCATAGTACCTATTTAACAAAACATTAATGGATCGGACCGAGTCTTTTGTGTAGATACATTTGTATGACATACTTACTACTAACGACCGTTTTCAAAAGTCTATCTATCGATGGATTTGGCTACTAGAGATAGAATTTTGACATATTTAGTATGGAGCGTATGTCAAATATATATCTCTAGTTGCCAAATCAATCGATAGATAGTATTTCTTAACCACTGCTGTTGTACCTACACTGATGTGTTCAACATTATTGTAACATAATCATAATTACAAATCGTATTTTTAAACAAATGTCTTGTTAGGAGTAATCCATAAACTACGTAATATTATGACAGAGAACGAACACTAAGTCCTTTGATACATATAGGTTAGGTACGACGACCTAGAGGACATCAAATGGTTTATGGACAACCCTTTATAAAAAAACTAACATTTTCTACTAACAATATTTTTTTTACCCCACACGCTGCGCAGGAGTTCAATAATGTCTTCAAGCCTGGCTCGTATCCCCATGCACAGGTCTCCGTCTCTTTGTATTGTCGACAAGCCCACCCAAGTTGGGCTGGCCCACTTGTGGTGCGATTGCCCAGACACACTGTTCAACTATATGCCTCACAGGCTCTGTCTAAAGTCTAGCTTATTTAGAATTGTTGATAGTTATCTGTTACATCATCCTAGTTTGGTTAAATCTGCTAGCTATATTTGAAATCAACCAATCAGGACATAGCATCGGCGTTCATAATTCATGTTCTTTTGAGTGAATCTCGCTATGATATCGCGCGTGATATACCTGTAATTGTGCCTTGCTATAACTATACTAGTAACTGTGACAGGTCGGTACAATATTACAAATTGTTATTTACAACTGGAATTCATTTGCTGTAAAATAAGCAGCACTAAGGCACCTGTCCCACCAACGACGATGAGCGAGTAGCGATATATCGCTCAAGAAACGTACTACAGATGTATTTTGTAGATTCTGTCCGCGTAAACAAAAGCGATGCAGTATAGAGCGAGTACTCGCCGGCAGTGGGAATGGTCAGCCATCAACTATTAATATCTGTATCACTTTTGTTTACACGGGATCTACATAAGTATGTATGTTTCTTGAACGATAAATCGCTACTCTTTTTCTCGCCGTTGGTCAGACAGGTGCCTAAGAGTATCTAAAATTTTAAAGGTTTGCGTCAATTATTAAAATTATGACATATTGCAGTCCTGTTATAAAATAATAAATAAATCTTTAAAGACATGCATTTAAAACAGTGTGAGTGGGCAGTCTATACATTATTTACCGCAAATATTTCAATAATGCATGTATGTTCGTTATTTAATAATAAAAAAATGGAATTACTAATATTTTACATGACGGGTTTAATTTTATAAATAAGAATCGGATATAATAAGTATTCGGGTATGTTTTTCTATATTTACTTTTGTGTGATCCCTTAATCCATAGTAGAACTTTAATATTGCTAAGAGAAATAGTAATTCCATTTTTGCTAGTTTATAGAGTTCGGTTTAGCGCTTAAATCACAGATTTTAGCACTACCAGCTATGTCTTCGATGGTCGGAGAAGTTGATTTTCACACTTGAGTGGTAACATAATCGGGTTTTTATTCTAAAGCTCTATGAAGTATACATGTTCGAATTTAGTAACATTTGAAATTTAAAGAAAACATTGCTAAAAGGTTACGTATCTTTGTTTTCATTTACCCTTCATACAAGATAACTTTAAATCATATTTGCAATTCGAATCTAAGTTATGAGTGGCAACTCATAGATCGTAGACCAATCTACTTCGACTATTGATTCATCGCTGTGGTTTTAATAAGGCCTGAAATAATACCTACAATTCGTGCCACCTAAGTTTGCGTTTGTGAAGTTGTATTCGAATGTAGTCCAGCGCAGGGACTTTGTTCCCTGGCCGTCTCCTTCATCCCCTCCGATACCATAATTCGAGTTGTGCGCAATTTACGCGTCAACATCAGACACGCAATCTTAGCTGGAGACATGTGTACTTAAGTATCTGTCAAATAATTTGAACTACGAAGTAGGATGTAAAACAATTTTAATTTGATATACCTAGATGAAAATACTACCTATCACTACATAATATCGCACTTCGTGTCGATTTGAAACTTAAATTTTAATTTGGTTAGAATTTTGCTCAGAAAGTTTAGATATAGGTATGCATGCATATTTGTAGAAAGTGAAAGAGTCCATTTCAAGCCTTTATAGAGACACTGGCACTAGAGAGTGCTATATACAGTAGGATCAACGTAACTTGACCGGATTGAAGTTGGCGAAAAGTGGTTGCGCAGATGCATTTTTTTGTAGTAGGTAGGTAAGTAAATGGTGACAGAAAACGGGGGGCGGGGGCGGTAACTAAACCAAGAGAATTAGAGATGCGATTACGCATTACATTGTCATAATTAGTATTACTAACTCATGTTTTTTGGGTTTTTTTTTTGTAAAGAAATTGGTTTTTCAAACTTTCTTTAGTATTTACTGTAACTGTTCTAAATGTAAACTTTTATGAACTCATATATATATATATATTGTATTTTTATATTGTTGAATTAAAATTTTGTTAGTAAGTATGTTTATTCGATTAAACATAATTAATCGTTTTCGTAAGTAACTTTAAGGTCGCATCTCTACGACATGCGCGAAAATGATGAGAACCTAACTTCAATCCGGTCATGTTACGTTGATCCAATTGTAGGTTGAATCCATAACCACGAATATAAAGGGTCTTTCAAATAGAGCGGGTCGATATTAATAATCTGTGGCGGCCATTTTGATTTGGCGGCATCTGTCAAATCTGTTTTTTCTTATTCAGTCACTGATGCCAAATCACCATGGCAAGTTACACGGTTGAGCAGCATGTGCAAATGATAAAACTTTATTATCAAAATGAGTGTTCGTTAGTGAAAACGTTGCGCGCATTGCGCCCATTTTACGGCAGACGCGGTGGCCCTTCAAAGTCTACTCTCCAACGATTGGTGACTAAATTCGAGACGACCGGTTCGGTAAACAACCAACCAACACCTTTACGTCAAAGGAACGCCAGATCGGCCGAGAACATCGCCGCTGTACGTGAGAGTGTTCAGGAGACTCCGAAGCAGTCGATTTCTCGCCGTGCACAAGAACTCGGCCTTTCGCAGACTTCAACTTGGAGAATTTTGCGTCGGGACTTGGGTCTGCATCCATACAAGATCCAACTGACCCAGGAGCTCAAAGTTAATGACCATAGACAACGCCGTGTGTTCGCTGAATGGGCGTCGGAACGCTTGGAAGAGGACCCCGATTTTGGCCAAAAAATAATCTTTAGCGACGAGGCACATTTTTGGATGAATGGTTTTGTTAATAAGCAAAATTGCCGTATATGGGATGACCACAACCCACATGAGGTTCACCAGATAGCAATGCATCCAACATAACGCAGGCCATCGCTCAGATTCAGCCGGATCTATGCAGCAGAGTCATTAAAAATTGGACCTCTCGGATTTGTGCCACCATGCGAAGCCGCGGCGGACATTTGAACGATGTCATATTTCATGCATAATGGCATAAACGGGCCTTTCAAATAAAAAATAAATTTCGTTAATATCTCACACACATCTAGTTTTATTCAATTTTAACATCGACCCGTCTTTGTTGAAAGACCCTTTAGAACGAAAAAGGTTAAAATTGTAGCTCAACTTATTTGGCACGCGTTATAAAGTTTACATAATGCTAAAGTCCCTGTGATGTTTGCTTGTGGTATTCTTCTACAATAATTGCATTAAATGTCATAATTATCTCATAACTTTTCACATATATTATTAACAACCATTGTAATGCACACGTTAATGTTGTCACAATCACTGATTATATCTTCTTCAATAGCAATATTTCGTCCAGCTCAAGCCAAGAGTCTTTGGGCGGGATGGGCTCGATGGGCGGGGCCATGGCGAGCACGTGGGGCGGGGCCAGCGTCTCGAGAGGCGGGGCTTCCTCTGCCGCCTCCATAGCAAACATGCATCAACAGAAGAAGAGGGGAATAAAGAGTTCGTTAGGAAGATTCTTTAGTAAGAAAGAGAAGGCAGGAATGCCGGTAAGTTCTTATATTATACCTAATTTTATTATTATCATTTAGATGACGCCCGGCACTTGGACTTTGGGATGATAAAAATAGATTATGTTCTTTTCAAAGTTTTAAGCTTAAGTAGTTTATGCGTGAATACGTAATCACGATGGTTAATGGTTAGATGGTTCTGGTGAATCTGTGATTTTGAGATTAGAAATTATTAAGAACAATGGTCCAAGTGCGAGTCGTAGGTACTCGCGCACAAAGAATTCCTTACTATTATCTATACAACATATATATGCCATACATGTAACAGAATCTGAAACAGTTGAAGAGGTTAACCGGCATTTTGAGAAGTCGGTCCAACAGTTTTGGTTTAAATGTAAATCCCACAAAATGTCAAGCCATCGTTATCAGCAGAATCGAATGCTCCAACTTATCATATCTGTGTGTCTATCTCAGTCTCTATATCATATGTGTATTCTCACTTTCAATATCTGTGCTCTAATTATGTCAGAATTCTTTGATCTTCGAATACCCTTCTACTTCTCTGTCCGTCTTATAACTCAGCCATAATTCATTCCTCTTTCCCGGTTCAAGCTTCTCGTCTTTAAAATGCGCTTTCTGTGGCAATCAGATTGTCCACAAGCCGTTTCGGATTTAAAAGTAGAGTACGTAAACTATACAGGAGTTATCTGGAATATTCAACAGAGTAACCATTTGGCCTTGTTATGTACTATTTAGATATATGTATGTAAACGTTTTCATTGCTGCTCCGTTCCTATTGGTCGTAGCGTGATGTTATATAGCCTATAGCCTTCCTCGATAAATAGGTTATCCAACAGTGAAAGAATTTTTAAATTCGGATAGATGTAACATATGGTTTCAAAACAAATAAACATAAACATAAAAAAACCAACAAACATAAATTATAAAATAATACTATCCTCAAGTCAAGTAAAAACAGTAAACAGTAAAAAAAAAAAGAAAAAAAAAAAAAGTTGAGACTTTAGGCCGGACCAGGTCTCATTCAGTCTAGATCAGTGGGGGGAGTGGCTGAGAAAGGATAATGTTTTCTGGTGGTGGAGGCGGGTCGGCATATGGTGTTGGGTCATCCGCATCCTAGGGATGGTGTTGTTACAAAAAACGCGGCTACCACAAAATAAACAGCAGCAAAAAAAAACCTATCTTTGACAACCTGTTTCTCCGCAACCAATGGTTTAGAGTGCTCGGGTTAGCTCGAATGTTTATAAAAGTACTGAAAAAAGATACTTGAAAAACTACATTAAGTTTTTACGAAAAAAGTGCCAAAACTTCGCAATTTTTCGAGCACCATGTAGTAACACAGGATTTTTAGGGTTGCAAACTTGACAACCAACTACTCTCAAGGGACCTAAAACATAAAAAACGTAGTTACATGCCTTGTCTTTTTTGTGTTGTCATTGACTAGCCTATATTTTATATACCGTCAAAAGATTTTTTAAATAAAATCTGCACCTTATTCTTACAGTAACAAGAAACATGTTATTTATTAGTTGTGTTCGTACATAGGTGCAACAAGGGCCGAGCCCTCGCTCGATGTCATCGGTATCATCCCTGGGCCTGTCGTCGCTGGCGGGCGAGGAGGGCGCGGACGCCATGCTGCCCGCGCTGCCGCACGCGATACAGCACCAAGACTACGCTAGGACTAAGAGCAAGTTAGTTCTTATATTTTTAGACATTATTTTAAAAGTAATGCAATCTTTTTTTCAGATCTATAATATGAGTTTAATATTTTTAGGATTCATCATGAGTGTCGAAATATTTGTTTGTTTTTATTTTATTTCACGATATTTTTTAAATACTTTAAAATATTTAAAAGAGTGCGGTAGAATTATAAAAAAAAAAAATACAAATTTTATAAATAAAATAGTCTGTGATGCCAAGAGTAATTCACAGTGTATTGGTTACTAATCCTTAATACTTATTAAGATTCAATATTGGTGGATGATTTTAATTGGAAGGGGCTTAATCTTGTTTTAGAACCTGAGATTTTGGTTCATGTGGAGGAGACTAGATCTAGTCGAGAGCATGTTTTATTAAGGAAAAGTACAAACCCTGATAGGACTTCGATATTTTTAGAAGAGGTTTACGATTCTACGATCAGAGTTCTGAGTTCCGCGATCACTGACGTCACTAAGATTCTGAGGACCGTCGCGGTCTGACAGCTTTTGTGTAAGCAGGAGTCTAAATCATCCCATAGATGACAGTGACCGTGGACAGCAGAACTCTAGACAGCAGGCAGTGTGCTCGACGAGTTAGGCTCGTTCCGAATTGGCTGCTTCTTCAACCCGGCGTTTCGTTGGTCACATGTGTACCTACCTACGGGGCAACTCAAATACTTTTAGAAGAGACAGGGAACTCGGGACTCTCAGTACGTCTTCCTAGATTAGGGATGGCGAACCTTTTTTGGTACACGTGCCAATATTTAAAATAATTAGCATATGACGTACCCGACATGCTGTCAAAAAAACTGACGGTGGCACATTTCGCGCGGTGAATTCATAGCACTTCGCGTCACATTGAGATAACTGCTGTTAACATTAGTAGCAACAACTGGTATCCTATCTTTCGGTGGAGTCGAAGTATCTTTGACAGAAATATCTGACATAGTGTGCTCGAATTGTGTTCACGTGTGCCATCCGTGGCACGCGTGCCACTGGTTCGCCATCGCTTACCCGTTCCGTGTGTCGTGCAGAGAGCGCGACTACCGGCACGAGCTGCTGGGCGAGGCGATGCGCGCGGGCACGCCCTTCGCGCTGTGGAACGGGCCCACGGTGGTGGCGTGGCTGGAGCTGTGGGTGGGCATGCCGGCCTGGTACGTGGCCGCCTGCCGCGCCAACGTCAAGTCCGGCGCCATCATGTCCGCGCTCTCCGACCAGGAGATACAGCGGGAGATCGGTGAGTGGGACCGCCACCTTACTATCTAACAGAAAATCCGACTGTTTCAAATTAATAACTGTTTTTTTACCAAAGATTCTTTTGATGTACCCTGGGTCATTGTCATAACCCTCGCTTCTTGCGCAGTCAAGTAAAAAGAATAAAATTAGCCCCACATGAGAGATTGGTCAGTACGTTATCTACCATTAGTCACGTTGTAAAAAAATGAAAGAATGATTACTTTAGGTAATCCTTCAAAAATAGATATGCTGTCTCAAATTTATTTAGATTTTTTTAAGGAAAAAAATCCATAGCACTTTTTTTAATTCACAAATTGATGTACTTTACGTCCGTTAATTATATTGTATGTTTGCAGAAATGCGACATAGGGTTCGTACTCTACTCAGTTCAAAAGTATTTGTTTTATTAAAAAAAACTGGTTGCACTCCTGCAGTGTCAAGTGTGGCAGAAGTGAAAACTTAAACATTAACGTTGTGTATTTTTGAATATTTTGAAATGGTTAGGGATTTTTTTTTATCAGTATAAAAGTAGGTACTATCCTTTATGTGGTTAAATTAAATATTCATCTATTGCACTATATTTAAAAAATTACAATGACAATGACTTGACAATTAAAAAGTTTATCTCTCAGAAAATATTACACACGCACACTCGCGCAAGCGCCTTGAGCTCTCCCTTCGTCTTACCAATTTTCGATCAGGGCTACGTGATCCTGACGCGAGTTTAACATTTTTTACACATACCAAAAGTGCACAACGCCGCTAAAAAAGTTTTCACTTCAAAAAAGTAACACTTTGCCATGGTTTTCGTAAACTATATTTCTGGAATATAATATAGCCCGATGGCTATATTATATTCCAGAAAACGAAGTGAAGCCAAACAACAAGTAAGGACCCATGCACCTTGCTTGTTGTTTGGCTTCACATTTCGTTAGTATCGACTAACGAAGTGTGAAGCCAAACAAGAAGTAACCGCGTGCCTTGCAGGTATCAGCAACCCGCTGCACCGGCTGAAGCTGCGGCTGGCCATCCAGGAGATGGTGTCGCTGACGTCCCCGTCGGCGCCGCGCGGCACGGCGTGCGCCGCGCTCGCCTTCGGGGACATGAACCACGAGTGGCTCGGCAACGTGTGGCTGCCCGACCTCGGTGAGATCACTGCTTGCTTATCAGCGTTACACCTACCGTGGAGCCGTAGCTGGTTGCATTGTTATTACATTGTTATAGCATATTCTTTTTGTCAAAATTCAATAGTGAAAGGTGTATGGCATTAATATTATACATCCCCTGGTATACAAATTCGATTGAATTATTATTATTTTTTTTTTTAATCTTTATTAATTTAAAGGACTTTTATCTTGCGATATGTCAGTCCTATTGTAACAAAATAACACTAACAATAAACAAGATAATATTAACAAGTAGGTGCTTGTAAATAAAATAACATAAAATTAAAAACAAGTAGGTGCTTAAAAATAACTTAAATTTCTACACATAAATCTTTAGCAGTTTCTGAATTAGGTGTACATTGTATACTGAAGACAGAACCCATCTCTAGTCGATTGAATTATTATGGCATAGAACTTTTTAAGTCTCATTTTTTTTTTTGATAACTTTTCCAGTCATAAATATACGAATGAAAAAATAATAAATATTTTTTAGGGTACTCCGATTTTGATAAATTAGGTATGTGCACTCAGTATCATGATCACCTACCAACCCTTGAATATGATCACACCTTTCTATCACACCTTGTATATTTTAGGTACTCGCACGCTCGATAAAATATAGCCTATGACACTCCCTAATAATGGGAAAGATTATTTTTTAAGATAACTACCAATGTGAGATTGAGTCCCAAATTACTAGCAATCTTATTAACCTCCCCAGCTAAGCTCAAATCCTTGTGTTAGGAGTGGATTCACGTCGGCATAATGGGTAGGATTCGAACCCGCGACCTCACGATTGCGAAACCGATGCCTTAGCCATTAGGCTACCGCCTTTATTGTTATTTTAACCGTTCTTGTGCAAAAATCCTCACGAATCCCACTTCTACGAGGGCACGCAGGAAAAGGTATTTCGGAATCGAACTGACTATAAATCACACGGTGTTCCGGCACATAAGCCTATGGCCAACAGTGAGGGTGTTCCTTGCGGAATTGATGCCTCCCTA
The DNA here is from genome assembly GCA_945859575.2 of Herminia tarsipennalis. Classification (NCBI taxonomy): domain Eukaryota; kingdom Metazoa; phylum Arthropoda; class Insecta; order Lepidoptera; family Erebidae; genus Herminia; species Herminia tarsipennalis. The sequence continues at coordinate 1,343,220 of OX243843.2, read as the reverse complement.
ATGGTAGAAGCACCAATTTCGCAAGGGACACCCTCATCGCTAAGTAAGAAACCTTTAAATGTTTTTAAAAGACCTGTCGAATGATGTGCCATACTTGAATTTTTTACATATTTGAAATGCTTCCCTTAAAATATTTTTTTTATTATTTAACTATGATATTAAGTGGCGGCTTATACAAGACACTTATACTCCAAATTTCATAAATATTCATCGTGTAGTTTTTGAGTCAAATGCCTGTGACATACGGACGAACAAACAGACAAACAGACGAACGGACATGACGCAACCATAAGGGTTCCGTTTACTAACACCGTGGTGTTACGTGTACAGGGTTACCGCAGTACAGAACGACGTTCATGGAGTGCCTAGTGGACGCGAGGATGTTAGAACATCTCACCAAGAGAGATCTTAGAACGCAGCTCAAAATGGTCGACAGTTTTCACAGGTAAGTGAAATGCCCTTTAGTTTTATTTAAAACTAGCTTCAGCCTGCGGCTCCGCCCGCGTGGATGTCGGTTATCGCGATAAAAACTATCTTATGTTTTTTCCCGGGACTCAAACTATGTCCATACCAAATTTCATCTAAATCGGTTCAGCTGTTTGAGCGTGAAAGCGTAACAGACAGACAGAGTTACTTTCACATTTATAATATTAGTATGGACTATTAGATCGGTGTATTGAATTAACCGAGAAGAAAAATTCAATTTACCCGTGACAGCTTAGCTTAGCCACAGATATGACCGCGGCTAAACGGATCTGAAACAAATTCTGTATAGTCTGGAATAGAAAATAGACTACAAAAAACAAACATAACGCTGACAAAGTCACGGAAAAGTTTTACAAAAACAAACAATAATCTGCAACAGTACGTCGCCTCTCTATTGTAGTCACTTTATAGAAGTTCATCAAATGTGAGTTTACGGCGGCGTTGGTCTAAAACTGTGGTTCCCAACTGGTGGTCCACAGGGATCAAAAAGTCTACAAGTTCAAAAATTACATTAATTACATACTAAACATTTTTTATTAGGTAAAATAATGTATACGTAATAGCAGGCAAAGTAAATTGATTTTTGGTTAAAGTTATATTCAGATTGATTTAGATAGCTTACCTCTGGTGACATTGAACAATATACCATTACATCAAACATCGTCAACATGTTGGCAGGTTTGCCCGCTGCAATACTGGGGCAAGATATTATTTATTTAAAGCATATTTGTCAGTATTTGTATACGTGCAGCATGCAGATTAGGTATACGCAGAGAGTTTACAATGCTCTGCGCGTCCAATATAACGATGGGTTTAAGATGCTGATAGGGTTGCAACAGTTTTTTAGCCCAGCTCAGATGTTTGGTAATACGCATATCAAAGATTTTTATGTGGTAATTTGTAGAAGAACCCGACGCAATACAAAAATAAAGGACCAAGATGGAATCCTTGTGGTACTCCTGAAGAAATATATTTTGGTTCTGACACTGAATTTTAACTATGTATTTGACAACGATTTCGTACATCAGATTTGCACCATCGAAGCAGGTTGCTATAAATACCTATTTTATATTTTTTTAAATAACATAATAGATTATGATTAACCACATCAAACGCTTTGATAAAGTCAATGCAGAGACTCGGGGCACGGACAAGGGGCGTTGTTAGTCAGTAAGTAAAGAGTGTATTGTCGCGCAGAACGTCGCTGCACTTCGGCGTGGCGTGCCTCAAGCGCGTGGGCTACAGCGTGCGCGCGCTCGACGAGCGGCGCCGCGCGGCCGAGCACGCCAACCGCGACGTGCTCGTGTGGACCAACGAGCGGCTGCAGCGGTGGCTCGTCTCCATCAACCTTAAGGTAACCGTGACATATCTACCGAGGTAATTCATTCAATTCAATTTTAGGAAAGCCGGAGAAATAAAAACTCGCGACTACTCTTTTCCAATTGCCAATATTTACAATGTTTCTTTGTTTATAAACTGTATATGCATTATATTATACACTATATTACACTTACAATGACAAAACTATGTGTGCTTAAATAACGGCCAAATTACTGCCAATTAATGAATAAGTTTAATTGTAACAAAAGACAAAAAAAGAAAGAACTGTGTTACGAGCAAATTACACTTATGAACTAATGTCTCGAAGCTGGAGCGGGCGGCAATGATATTTAAATCTTAGCCAAACAAAGATGTGTGTGCCACTGATACGTATTGTTATGAGTGTCTTTTCATTTTGTAGTTTAAAAAAACTAGGTTCCGGCAACCACAGGAGCAGGGAAACTGGCTACAGATTACCTGATTACTTCTGATCGTTTTGTGTATCCAAAACAATAATCGTCTTCTATACTCAAGACATTCGTCAGCTAGACTTAACTAGCAACTAATTACACAACTCCTGGAGCCAAAGGCAGAAGCTCTATTGTAGGAGCCTAAATTATGTTCTCCCAAAAACGATAACGTTTATACATTGCTTTGTAATATCATGCCACGGATCACGCAACACATATCCGGTGTTAATTAGTGTTAACGCTCATCAGTGCGCTCACAACATGGCCGCCGGTGCACTCACAACATGGCGACTAGTGAAACATGCTATGGCGGGGATCCGGATTGCCCCCCCCCCCCCCTCCCTTAGTTCAGGCATTGCGACCAATATATACATAATTATATACAAACGAGTCAAACAAAGAACCACATTTTTCGAAGTCTGAAAAAGGCAGTTCTCCGTATGACTGGTTGCCGTACATAATTAAGTGAAGTGAACTAAAGCTATGGTGGTTGCGTGCAGGAGTACTCCGGCAACCTGTCGGAGAGCGGCGTGCACGGCGCGCTCATCTCTCTGGACGACAACTTCGACGCCAACAGCATGGCGCTGGCGCTGCAGATACCCACGCAGAACACGCAGGTAACGTGCCCGCTCTGACATTACCTACACCTCGGTTATATAGCTTGGGACAACTCGCACAACGCCATCTGATCTGATTTGCGTGATCAATGTTTGAAGTAATACATTTAAGTTCAGTTTGTAATAGTTCAGTTTGAAATTATCTTAAATAGTCGTGAAACTATACAAATTTTATTTTATTAAATGGTATATTTCATAGCCTTTCCTTTGTTTAAAATACTATGTTACTTAGAAAAATAATAATAATCCCTATGACTGATCCTTTCGATCGGTATCATAAAAATACAGGTTTGGTGTTACTTCACGTTAGGTGGGCTCGATTCCCGGTCCAAACAGGGGATTCTTTTAAATTCTTTAAATGCAGTTCGAATTATTTTTAAAATCAAATGAAGTCATTGCATTTTTGGCAAGAAATGCTTATAAAAATTACTATAATATTCGGCCTGTGACATGATAAGTTGTTAAAATGCTTTCTGTAACGAAGCAATAACAAAAGCCGTGATAGTTCTTTAACTAGCGGCTAGATGTTGCAAGCGACGGCCCAACTTGCGTGCAGTAAGAGATAGAAAAAATTTACATCTAGTAACATAGCCCAGATAAGTGGTTCGATTTCGGCCCCGGTTTGGCATATGGAAGTCTCGGGTTCGTTACGTGGGTCAGGACTTCAATTTTATCTATCTTTCAAAAATTCAATTATTGTATTAATAAAGTAATTGGCAAGAAATGCCTATTAAAATTACTACAAAATGAAGTCTTTTTTCAGTAAAATGTTATATCTACAATATTTAAGGTACTTTAAGGTATAGTTTTGGGATACCTTGTACAGTACTCCCAAATTAATAATGCACATGCAGATCTTCGCTAATTGTCGTATTCCCGGAAACACTCGAATCATGGAATCGTAAGAGCCCTAAACAAGGCATTTGCATTTTGCACCTTGTTTAAAAGAGATAGGAGTCAATATCATGTGTGTACAATCGAAAACAAATCGGGCGTTCGGCAGCTGTCGCCGGTCAGCGAAATGTCTGTCAGTCGTCTTTATATATTGGTAGTGACTGCACGTGTTCTCTATTTGTGGAAATATATAGAGCTGCTATTACACACCCTTCTTGGTAAATATAATTTCAACATTAATTAGCTTATTCAGATTTAAATAGTATATTTTGAAAAAAGGAAAATAAATAACATATTTCACGTTTTTTTAATATTAAAAAAATAAAATACCTACATTAAATACATATTAAGTACTAGAAAAACATTTAAAAAATGAGATTTATTTAAATTAAATAAATAGATAAACATGCATAAAAAATATATACCTAACTCTGCCCATGCCATTTTCTTTCAGACGAATTCTTCCAAAATGGATAAATTTAAACGTGGAAAACCGCTTAATTCACAAGCACGGCAAATGGTATTTAATGTGTACCTTTATTTCTTAAATGAAGCCAATGTTTTCAACAGAGACCATGATGGTTATTTAAAAAAAATTCAAGACCGTGTTACAAAAGCTACAGGAATTTCGCGACGAACTTTGAGTAATATCTTAAACGAAAAAAAACATAATCAATCAAAGAAATTTTCTACACCGAAAAAAGGAAGACCTAAAAGTAGATTTCGGCTGGTACTTGATGATTTCGACTACTGTGTTATTCGTAATATGATATACAATTTTCAATTGACGCTGAAAGAACTCCCAACTGTAAATAATTTAAGAATAAAGTTGATCGAAGCTATTAATTTCAAAGGCTGTGCCGAGACTTTAAGGTTGATCTTGAAAGACATGGGGTTTAGGTTTCTGAAAACTGATAATAACAGACAATTACTTATGGAAAAACATGATATACGCCTAAAAAGGATCAAATATCTCAGAGAAATACAACAGCTGAGGAGTTCTGGTAGAAACATAGTATTTATGGACGAGTCGTATGTGCACACATCACATACTAAGGGTAAAACTTGGCAAGATAGCAACAAAAAAGGTATCAAACAACCCATTTCCAAAGGAGAGCGAATAATTATTGTACACGCAGGCAATGAAAAAGGCTTCGTCCCAGGGGCTCTAATGTTACATAAATGTGTCGACTCAGAAGGTGACTATCATAAAGAAATAAACGCGGAACGTTATCAAACTTGGCTACGCAATCAATTGATTCCCAACTTGCCTCCTAATAGTGTGTTGGTAATAGACAACGCCCCATATCATAATAAGCTGTCTGTGAAACCACCAAACTCAAACACATCTAAACCACAAATGACAGCTTGGTTACAACAACACAACATTCCGCATGACCCAAAGAAACTGAAACCCGATTTGTATAAAATTATACAAAGATACAAAGAAAATTACACAGAATTTGCCATTGACCGTATAATGGAGGAACATGGGCATAAAATTATACGATTGCCACCATATCATCCCGATTTTAACCCTATTGAAAATATTTGGTCCCAAATAAAGCAACACGTGGCCAAGAGAAATATTGCAATGACTGTGACGTCAGTTAAAGATGCTATATTAGAAAAAATCAATAAAATAGGACCAGAAGAATGGAAAAAAGTTTCTGATCATGCGGTTCAATGCGAAGATGAATATAGAAAATTTGAGCCAAGAATCGATAGTTATTCCGATAAACTGATTATTTACACAGGTGATAGCAGTGAGGAAAGTGTAAATGAACAAGAGCATAATGAAACTTCTGATGAATCTGCGATGTCGGGAATAGAGGTCTTCCTCGATTCTGATTAATTTTTTTATAATTGTATTATTTTTCTGGAATGATTAGTGCTGTAAACAAATTTGAACTGAGATTTTGATTATATTTTATGTAAACCTCTATTTGAAAACGTTTTTTTCTCCTTCTAATAAAACCTTATGTTATTTAAACCTTTTCCTCCATAATTACACCAACTTCGGTAAGACACTTGAAAACTAATCACTCCAACAATGATTGTAGCGTTTTCGCTATTTACTTACATGGAATTATCGAATCAAATTTCGTTACAGGTAAATCAAATCTGTTTTAGCACAAAACACATAATATATAAAATTAGGCATAGAGAAATTGCTCTTAACCACTCTATATAAATATCGTCTTTCGACGCTCGGGTAATACGACCGTTGCCGAACAATGACGAAGATTTCCGAAGATTTCTATGCGCATTATTACTTTTGGAGTACTGTACATAGGTACATACCAGAATAAAACTTAACTTAAAACTATATTTTTTTAAATATTAAAAGTGAGTTTACACATTTCTCCCCCCCTCTCTTTAATTTTATCTAATTGTTTAATTATTCAGATTGAAACAGTAGAATGGAAAAAAATAATTTCCTCATAGTATAGATATACCCTGTTTACGCGCAATGGTGCCAACATTGACAAGTCAAGGGACATAACGTGTCCCTTTTTTAATTAAGTCCTATATATGAACGCAAAATATTACAGAGGTCTTGCTATTTTTTGCATTCTCGGTATTTCGTATTTTAGTATCACTTCAATTAATTCCCGTTACTCCTACCTACCTCGTTACAGGCTAGTAGGCCTGTCGGTCTAGTGGTTAATGATCCTGACCGCTAAACCGGATCGTGCCGGTCGTGGATTCTCCACCTAGGATAAAACTTTATGTGATAAACACAAAGGTTTATTTAGTGTCTTGGTACTATTTATCTATACTTATATTATAAAGTTAAATAGTTTATTTGTTTGTTTCAACGCGATAACCCCAGGAGTCACTGATCCGAATTAAAAAATATTTTACTGTTGTATAGCTCATTTATCGAGGAAGGCTATAGGCTATAATATCACTTTTCGACAAATAGGAGCAGAGTAGTCATGAGAAATGTTGTAAAAACGGGGGAAATGTATGTAGACGAAGTTGCGCGGGACAGCTAGTCTATAATATATATGTATTTAGACATGTATAAGTATGTATGTTTCCATAGTACAAGCTCTGCTTAGTTTGGGATCAAATAGCGTTGTGTGAGTTTTCCCAAGATATTATTATATTAAACAGTCCACGTATTATACAGTAAACGCTTCAAAATAACTTAGAACTATACCGGGCTCAGTCCAATAAAGATACAATGTAACGAGCGACATAAAGAGGTCGTGTGGTGTCCGCAGGCGCGCCAGATCCTGGAGCTGGAGTTCAGCAGCCTGCTGGCGCACGGCACGGAGCGGCTGCCGCGCGCGGCGCTGGCGCCCGCGCCCTCCTGACAGCGCGCGCTCGCGTCCTGCGACTAGGCGCGCGGCACGAGCCGCACCTTACTTTAACTATCAGTTATGGTACAAATTTACTTTGGCTTTGGTTTTGTCCGCGACGGAATCTCGTGGGGACGGTCGCGGTCCGCTCGGTGGTGTTCGGTGGTGTTCTTTGTGGGTTTTATTAGATTAGTGGTGGCCTATTTCACGAATTTTACATCGATGAATATAAGTAAATGTGATTGAAATTGTTGATTTTGTTTTTTCTTGCTTTTTATTCCATTAAATTATAAATTAACTATATCTCATTTTAATAGTTTCAACCATATTTTTTTGTTGATAACATAAGTCATAACGAAATGAATTTGATAAAAGCATGATAAGAAAAAACATTAGAAACAAATAATATAACGTAGTTGCGCCGAGTTTTAAAACTCTGATTTATTCGGATATCCAAATATAATAAGTAGATATTTATTATAAACTAATAACACTGAAAATAACATCATAATTAAAATGTTATTGATTTTTTAATTATTTGACATACCTTTTAATAAATATAAGTATTAACAACAATGATACACCACCAAACACCATAAAAAATCAAAATAATTGACACAATAATGTTTTTCCACATGTATAATACAGTCGTAGGTTAAGGCTTCAAACTAATATAATACAAAGTGCTCTGATAGTTAGCGTATGTACTTAATGTAACCAGATGTTTATGAACTATCGACTATCAACTAGCTATGGCTTGCTGTACCGTGTTTTTTTTTAATATTTTGGAAACCTGTTTCACTATTGTTATAGTAGTTGATATTGCAAACTAAATACAAGATAATGTTATTAACAAATGTTTTTTCTTCTCTGTCTATCTTTTCTAGAATAAATACAACTAAAAACTATCTAAACACATCTAACTATCGAAATACATTTTACTATCGGAATACATAATCATAGGAAAATATTTTTTTTTTTTACTTCAAAGGCAGTGTTAATCACTTCGCAGTTTCTTTTTAATTATACAAATTTCCATAACAATGGTGAAACAGGTACCCGCTCTTATATACCTGCCTTACAATTCTAATGTTATACATACTGTATGATGTGAACTAAGCCTTATATTGGACTTTCTCAACTTAAGTACATATCGTCGTATGTAATATGATATGTATATTTTAATTTTAAGTACAATCTTTAGCAAATTGGGTGAAATTTGCTTAAGGATTTTTCAAAATTAATCGAATGAAGCTATTTTCATTGTGTAACATAGGGTTGTCACTCTCTTTACATAAGGGAATGGAAAGGACAGCAGCTTTATGTATGATTTCGAAGTGACTTTTTTCAATAGTTATAAATGTATAAAAAAATTATAAAAGGTCATTATAACAAGCTGTTAAGTGTGTATTCTGTTGTATAAATATCTATGTTGACTTGTCTATGACAAAACACGGTACAAGCAATGTATTGTCGTACTCTGATGCCAAATATTAGTTATATTGTAACTAATATACATGTAAATTGTCGATCGTATATTCTGCGATAATTATCTGAAATAATTTAGATTAGAATTGACTGTTATGAAATAAAATATATTTAATTATTATTAAAATTATTGTGACAGCCCTGGGGAAACATTATCGTAAAATACACATTGTAACTAAACTGTTATTATTATAATTAAAGCAATTTTGACATCTGCTGATGATGTTATTTAGGTTATCAATTAACAAAAACGTTCATTTACATTATGGCTATCGTAATTAACTATGATCAAATATTCACTAGCCTTATCATTATATAATAAAATATCTAGTAAATTAAATTATTAATAAGAAATAAATGGTTCCGACAAGTTTGCAACTAGCATAAACTCATTAGATTTGCCAATTCTTAAAATTATTATCAATTTTTAAAAATTTCATTTTTGTTATAAATGTTGATAAACTTTCGCGATTTGTACACATTATGAAAATATATATATTACGGGTCTTAATCGCGTGAATAATTTAAGGTAAAATACCTTATTTATTTCCCGACGTTTCGACCGTATTGCAACAACCGTGGTCACGGGTAGACTTTACCTTAAATTATTCACACGATTAAGACCCGTAATATATATATTTACATCATTCATTTTTGTTGTAAAGGTGTGCCCAAACATTGAGCGGCAATATACATAAGAATACTTAAGAAATTTAAGTAAATGAAAATTCATGAATTTCTTTTTAAAGAAAGAGAGTAGGTTTACAGACCGCGGCGGAAATGTGTATTGCAAACGCCGCGTGTTGCTGCCGAACTCTTTCTGCTCAATGTTTGGACACACCTTTGAATAACTTTTTTACATGGAAATTAACGTTACACATCAACCTAAATCTAAATATCAACTTTGTGATAAATGGAATAGTGAAACAATTAAACGTAACCGTTCTTAAGAACCGATGCCTGAATTATTATAAGTCACATAATCTGCAGATGTTTTAATTGTAAATAAAGTTTGCAAGCATATTGTATGAGGTATAGGTATATAGATCGCAGAGTGTGCGATCGGCGCTACAGTTACTGTGTTGTGACAGATCGGGACTCGGTGGCGTTGGTGACTGTTACTTGGTGAAAATAACTGTACACCTCGCATTACGGGCTTAAATGAGGTGTTATGTCAGTTTTAGCAAAACTGCGTTCTCTGAGAACTTCATGGAAAAAATGATTTAAAAAAAATACTGAAAATAAATTAATATGAAAAAGCCTTAATAAACTTAATTTAAAACACACTCACATACATAAATATTTTATTAATGGCATCTACTATTATTTTCTTAAATTATGTCACATTACTATTGAAATAAAAACTAAAACTACATTTATTATTAAAAGTAATATTTATTTAGTATATTTTGTTATATGAGTAAGTATATAAATGAGTTAATAAGTACATATTTTCGCCAAGAAACAGTTTGAACATCACCGTTCTGTGCGTTTCATCTAGCTGTTTGGTCACCGCACCTACTTTTGTTAAATAAGCGTGTCATAGCTGGAATACATTCTTCATCGCACACTGTGTCACATATAGTATGATTTTTGAGCTATTATAGATATTGTAATGCATTAGAATTATCCATCCATACTTATTTTATAAATGTGAAAGTAACTCTGTCTGTCTGTTACGCTTTCACGCTCAAACAGCTAAACCGATTTACATGAAATTTGGTATGGAGATAGTTTGAGTCCCGGGGAAGGATATAGGATAGTTTTTATCGCGATAACCGACATCCACGCGGGCGGAGCCGCGGGCGAAAGCTAGTGATACAATATATCATCACATGGTATATCGAAGGCTCACTTGTAAAGTTTTCTAGAATAATATCATTTAAATGGAGGTTTTTGAAAATTTTTCACATTTTTCTTATTAGGTATTAAAGTCACCTATAATGTTCGTTAACCAAAATTTCTGGTCTTTTCTGATTCTCTCGAAAGAATTGCTGTCATGTTTAACATGTCCTCAATAAATCGGGCGAAATATTTAATCGATCAATTAATTACAATGATCAATTAAATGTCTCGATTGTGAATTCGATGCCTTTAAATTACATGACGTCATTATAGTTAATTCAATAAAATTCCATGTATATCTCTGTATATCCTTTTAGATTTTTCGTATTTAAATGAAAGTTTGTCTGTATGTGAGGCAGTGTGCGCGAGTCTTTCCTAAAAATACCTTTTTCAGAACACAAACACGCTCAAGCAATGCAGACATAGACATCGCTTTCGGACCACTTTGTTACAATGGTGTTCCGAGAATCCATGTCTGTTTGCGATGTCTACGTGCGCGCGTAATTAAGTACGTATAATAGAGAAGGATCTCCATTATGCGTACTTTGACAGCATCGCCCGACACGGCTCATAACTTGTTATTAGGATTCCGACCTTAAACAGTATGTGTTAAAGTAAATTATAAAAAGGCAACGTATCTATCTCATTTAAAAAAATTACTTTGACGCACACGATTTAAGTTAAGCGTGGTTTAGGCACCTGCTTCATCAACGGCGGGAAAGCGAGTAGCGTATAGCGATTTTATCGCCCAAGAAACGTACATACTTATGTAGATCCCGTTTAAGCAAAAGAAATACAAATGAGGGGTTAATAGTTGATCGCAGAGTGTTCATACTGCCGGCGAGTACTCGCTCTGTACTGCATTTCTTTTGTTTACACGGACAGGATCTACAAAATACATCTGTTGTACGTTTCTTGAGCGATAAATCGCTACTCGCTTCTCGCTTATCGTTGCTGGTGGGACAGGTGCCATAGGAGCGGTGCTATGCCGTGTTTGTTTTCTGTATTTTTTGTGTTTTATGTTTTAACTGACTACCAAGTGCCTCCCCGAGGCGTGTATATACATAGCTTTATGTAGTTAATGTGTGGCTCTCCGTGGACGACAAACAAACTGACTCTAGTACAAGTTTTATTTGCCGGAAGCGAGCGGTCCGAGCGCACCATACTAGTCTTATGTACAGTGTTAATTACATTGTTTTGTAATCTTCTATTTTATTAACTCGCTAGTAGAACAACTGGAAACTTAGCTAGGTATATTTTTGTTAAGCGTTTTACAAAATATTTCAAATGTACGCCAACCCTTGCCCACTTCGCGGAACAAAAGTGTATCCGTTGTGGTGTTATTAGGGTTGTCGCGTACGAACTTGAATGTTGTAGATTTTTTGTTGTCGTGTCGTGTAGGATATGTTACTTGTGACGTCATCTGCGTCTTTACCACGCTCAGCAAACAAAATTGGCAGTATTGCCATCGTTTTTTTTTTTTTTCATTAATATAATTATAGCAAAAAAAGGAATAAATCTTTTTTATTATGACAAGCGTCCGTACACGACACGAACAGTGCAATAGATAAAGAAATAAACTTAATGAAATGTATAGCTAAACAGTTTTTAATTGAAAGGTGAATCTTTGAACCAGTAGCAGATACCTATATTGTAAATAATTATCGTGTATGTTTGATTTGTATCGGCACTAGGTCTCATAGCAATATTTAGCTAAGATGTGTTCAAAACTTGAAGGATTTTTATTGTATTATTACTTTGTAATGATAGTCGCTTATTTATTAACTAGATTTTATTATTTATTATTAAGTTATTATAGGAAATGTATTAAATATACCGGTTTATTATAAAGAATACCTCAGTAATCGTCTGTCAACGGTTGTCGCGTATCACAATTTACTTTTAACGAAGCGTGAGGGTAGATATGGCGTGTCTGCTACCTGTTGTATAGTGTTTATGTAACAGTATTAATAAAGTTAGGTTTGTGAGGAGCCGCCCGCGCCGCGGTGTGATGTTGTATAAAATTAATTACCTAATTTTAATCGTAGATAAATTTGAAAATTTAACTCGTAAGGTTGCGGGCGCGGAATATAGCGTTGTGTTACGTGAACCAAAACATTGTAATCTACATAATCTTTTTAAAAAAATCTGCCATTAATCGAAGAGATATCTTATTATTAGTGACATTGACTCCCCCTATTCAAAGTTTCTTTAATGAAACGTTAATAACCTTGTAACGTTATTTAGTCATCTAATAACGTTATTGGTTATGCCTTAATAATATAACATGTAACAGAATTAAATAACTTATAACGTTATTGGAATAGCTAGTAACGTTTAACGTTAAGGTTGGAGTACTACTGGGTCGGTTGTCACACAGTGTGCTATAACTATATATTAATTACTGCGGCGGCTAGTCAATGCGTGGCAGACTCTCGTTAGGTTAGTGTGGCGATGCGAGATAGTTCGAAACTTGGGTATAAAATGTGTATTCGTGATAGCGTTTTTTACCGGGCAACTAAACAGGCCATTCTTTAGACAACAAGAAATTTAAATAGACTTATTAATAAGCTCAGAAACTCTATTGAAAAAGCTATCATTCTATATTAAACTATTCTAATCTATTCTATATTAATATGTATCTAAAACTTGAAAACGTTTAAAATAATGTAGCCGTATTTTTGTAGTTTCAAACTCTCTCGCGTGGTCGGTCTGACGTCTCGTCAATAAAGCCTGACTCTATATCATACGTACACATCATCGTTTCATTATCAAATAAATTATATATTATATAGCGACAAAGTTTGTATACAATGCAAGTATAAAGCTGTGTCTTATAGCATGTTTCGTCTTTAACATTATGCAAAATACAAAAATAAAACATAGAAATAAGGTTCGCTTCATATTTATGCGACCTAAATATAAAATATTTTTGTTTTTGGTTAATGTTGACGGTCAGACATGCACTAAAAGCACGGCTAGAAACGTTATTAGTTAACTGTTAGTGTACTTATAGCTTTTCGACGTAGCTAAACGAGTTTTTGTATAAAGTTTGGATGAAAGTAGTGTAGCCGAAGTTTCATGGCCGCTGTGCGGTTTCGTGTTAACTTAAACTTTTATATGTTCCCCTCTCATAGCGTAGACAACGTCAATCGTCCGATTCCTTATGTGTACGGGTTTGTAACGTTTCATTATATTCAATTTGAATACAATATAAAAAAAAACGCCACCAACATAAACTAGCGTCAACACTTTAACGAAAAAATAACGTTACTAAATTATTATCGTTAAAATTGTAACGTTACAAATCGGTACTCGGTGTTATCTAACACGGGACTGTTCAATAAAGCTGTATGTGCACAGTCAGATGTCAGTTGCTTGTCTTGTGTGTGCCTAGTTGATCAGTTACGTGTGTTACCTCCACAAGTGCCAATGTAACCCGACAGTTTGCGAACGGACGCGACCGAACAATAACTAGAATAATTTAACACATTCCAAACGCACCCCGATGTCTGAAGACACCTTTATCGAACAAATGAAAAAGAAAAATATTTTTCCAAGATTTTTAGTCCCCGTGGCTCGCGCTACCAAAGAATAAAGTTACCTTGACGTTAAGAAATTAAATGTAAAATATGTTTATTAGAAAAAAAAATGGATATGTATATAATTTTGCTTGTGTGTGCATAGCTTGTTATAGAAAGTATGTAATGAGTCGTGCTGCGTGACGTCACGGACGCTTACATTCCATGCTTTCCGTGTTATATGATCGCTTAGGCCTCGACTACTCGCGGTATATCCTACAAATGGCGCGGTCGGCCGTCGCGCCGACGTCATAACTAAATTGTTACTAGACAATGTTTATTTTGACCAATGTAATCAGTACTAATGTGTAACCTTTGTAAAAACGTTTATCAAGTGCGATGACGGCATACGTTATGCATAATGATAAGAGGTAAATACAATTTACACGATATAATGTTTTGTTTTATTTATTAACGCCTTACCCGATGAAGAATATAAGTGGGGTTCGAATCCTGGCCATTATACTACCGACGTGAACCCACTTTGACTTTTGCTCGAAGTTTCGAGTCACAAGTGGACTAAGAGCCCAACCACGCGGCGCGACGACGTCTGAGCGGTGCTGCTGCGGTGTCCTGCGTACCTATTACAATCTATGGTGGGGAAGGGGGTAAGCGCGGCAGAAGGAACAACTGCGGTGCTCCGCCATCGCGCCAGGGTGAGCGCCAGGCGGCTGGTGCGCCGAATTGAGTATTTGCGGCGCGGTGCTGTAACGGTACCGTACCGCGCCGTGTGGTTCGGCTCTAAAGCAACTCAGCGTCCGTTACCTCCGTAAAACACAGATATTACAAAACATACTTAGATACTAATTACCAATAGGTAATAAGATTTGTTAAATTAATAATCTTTTTTACCCTTGAGTTTCAATTTGCTAGCAAAATAAGTCTAATCGTAAACTTTTTCACTCTTCTTGTTTCATTTTTTTCTGCAAACAATTTACAACTCTATGTGAACGGGATTAAGACTATATTTATATACCATCAGAATATTGCCCGAGCTGTTCTCCATTTGGTCTCTGCTAGCCATAGGTATATTATATACGTTCAAAAAATTTATGTCAGCAATAACATTTTAATTAGTTTTTAACCTTTCCGACCCTCTGCTCCCCCAGGGGAGACGATGGGATTTTTTTGTAACAACATCTCCCCCTCACTCTCTTATGGGACCAGTTGCGTTTTAGCCGACAGAGTAGTGCGAGCAGAGGCGAAGGGTTAAAATTTTCCAGAGGTAACTCGATACAAAAAAAAAATATCTTACAGGATACGGTTCTTGATATTAAGTACCTAACTAGAATTCAAAAGGAAGCCGAAAAGAATGGTGTTCTAAGAACGCGCCGCGCCGCCACTGGTGCGTAGTGCTTTAATGATAAAGCTCCTATAAAATATAAACGATAGGTCATTCGATTTGGAATGAGCTATGATAATTGTAATTAAGAGAAAAGAGTAATTGGATGATAGAAAAATGTAATTGATTTAAGTTGGTTTGGTGACGGATACCAACATGTATTTTGTTGATACATAACTCTTATCGACCGGCAAAATATGTACCTACAAACTATACGGTCGCACGTTGAATAAGTCTACCAATAGCTAGTGCAGTTTTCGTCGTCGCGGTTTGAAGCGCGTTGTCTTCAAATTAGAATTTGATTAATTATTAATGAAAAAAAATAAATATTTATAGTTATGTTATTGTCACAAAACTAAAGACCTTGTTTTTCCTCAACTTACTTTTTAGGGTGTCGTAGCCAAAATGAGAAAAACGGAACCATTATAGTTTCGTCATGTCCGTCTGTCTGTCTGTCCGTCTGTCTGTCTGTCCGTCTGTCCGTCCTTATGTCACAAGCATTTTAGTCAAAGACTACCTACTCAATGAATACTGATAAAAAGGTGGACGTAGTAGCTACTTAGTTTGATAGCTAAATAATAAAAATAAATATTTTTAGGCTACATGTGAAACAGACTGTTTTTTTTTCTCAGCAAACACTAACGTGTGGCACGTCATTCTACAGGTATTTTAAAAACATTATAAGATTTGTAATAATCTTTTTTGATTGAGTCAATTTTTTTGGAAATACTCGCTCCGAAAGTTGCATAAATTGTGAACTTTTGAACCGTGTGACCAAAAAATATGAAAAGAATTACAAAAGTAGTGATAAATATACCGTTATTGAGTTATAGCCGATAAACTGCGTTTCTCATGTTCATGGCACTTACGCTCTTGCCAATAGTTACCTGCTGAATCCGCCAAATACATTGAATCGAATGAGCTAACGCTCACATTTATATGAGCTTTATCAGTTATTAATAATAATAATAATATTATTTAATTTATTACTTTACTTTACTAGGGAAAGTCAAACTCAATATTACATCTGAGGTTTCTTTTTATTACCCATTTTACTTAGATGCCTACAAATTTTCTTCTTTAATTCTTTCTGTCGCTTCAATTTCCTCCACTCTTCTGCGTCCTGCTGCTTCTTAAACTTATCTAGACGCTGCGCTGTCGCCTGCTTCTGCACTTCTTTCTTTTTCTCATAATTCGTCTTCAACATCTTCATAACGTTTGACACTTTCTGTTCATGGGGGCTCTTTATAACAGCAATCCTATCTTTGAACTTATCTTTCGGGTTGGTACCAGAAAGTGTCGTAGATTTTTCTTTAGGTTTAAATCTGTATGGCAGACCCTTCTGTAAATTCTTAGGTATAACTAAAGGCTTGAAGACTTTCGGTGCGCGGTTGACTGCAGTATACATAGAGTCGGTATTAGCATCATTTTGTATGTTCTTTTCTCTCTTCAATTGGCCTTTAGTTTTCATACCTTGCCAAGCATTCTTAGCGCCAATGGGCAGCAGTAAATTGACTACAGGTGCATAGAACTTTGTCACATCAACTTTAAACCAAGTCCTACAGAATATAATGTCACTCATTAGAATCTTATCTTCAAAAGTAGCTCGGAAAGCCCCTTCCGGTTTATTCAACGCCTTTTTAATCTGACCTCTAATTCCCGACACAGTTTTAATTCTAGCTCCTTCAAATTTTGCAACTTCGAGAGTAGTAGTAAACATATCTTTGATGAAGGCAGTCTTTTTGTATATTTTTAGTGGTGTTCCAACCAGTTTCAACTTTTTAACTATTTGGGTAGATTTATTAATTTCGTTGACACTACCTGTAGCTGCTATTCTGAATCCTACTTGTTTGATATCATTTGGATTGTTGTTCACGCTTTGTAAGGCTAAGAATCCCGTGTTTTGTGGTGTAATGGGTCCGTAAAAATGCATATTACATGTCACATGTTCAGGCGTGTACTTCAAATACCTGCATTTTAAATCGTCCTCGATTTTGGAATAGATAGGTATCGTTTGAAAACGACGCCAACCTAACGATATAATCAAAGGATCATTCGTTTTAAGAATCTTTTTATACCATCTGTGCTTCTTAACTTTGCAGGACACAAAACCAATATTTTGTTCGGCCATATTTAGAGCTCCAATTAGAATCGGATATGTGGAATCAAAATTGGTTACAAATTCTGACGGCATGTGCTTAAATAACATTCTAACATACAAGCCTGGTCTGAAACCTTCTACTTCAACTCGTAAACCAGTATCTAAATTTTCAAACACTGATTTATTAAGTTCTGATTGTTTTAAAGCTTCAGCTTTTAGACTTTCATAGTAAGAATGGTCTCCTTTGATTCTATGGTCATCAGGGTTATCATATTCTGCATCAAATTTAGCTTTCAATTTCATTTTTTTGTCAAGAATTTCTGATTTAGTTGGTTCTGCTTTTCGTTTAGAACCTGTTTCAGGTTTATTTTCTTCTGCAGAATGTTTTTCTCCTGTTTCTAAGTCTTCAAAATCTCCAAACAGTTCTTCATCATCACCATCACTAGCATCATCAAGCTTCAGTAGCTCATCAGCATCTTCATCAGCTGATCGTTTACCAGTAACGAAGCTATTAACCAAATACTGTTGATTAGCTTCACTGGTCCAATCCCTTAAATTAGGTTTGTCCAAGGAGTAGAAAAATGTGCATTCATCTAAATCTAATGTTTCTTTTTCTTTGTGTTTCTTCTTTTGTGTGTCTGTTACCTTTTTGAATAGGCCACCAAGTTCTTCTTCATCATCGTCGTCAGAAGCTTCTTGTTTCTTGTTTTTAGTTTTGTTACCAATTTGATAGTCTCCATATACCAACTTCATAATATTGTTAGAAGTCTTCTGTCTTTCTAAATAAGCTTCTGTTGCCTTTTCACCTAATTTTTCTTTCCATTTTGTATCAAAAGTTTCTGTTTCTATCCCTTCATTTTCACTGTTAGAATCTGAATCATTTTCACCTAATTCTTCAGCATTTTCTTCTTCATCTGCACTAGATTCTCCATCGTTATCTTCTCCACATGAACCAGCATCAGAATTATTTTCCCATGGCAGTTTCTTTACCTCATCTTTCTCACTTTGATCTATACCACTATCATTATCAGAATCGCCATTATTATCAGAATCTGACTCATCATCAGATTCTACTCTTTTATTCTGTTGTAAATATTCATCATCCTTAACCATATCAGCATAGATAACAGGGCCTCCACTGAACAGTTGAAACCCTGTCTCTTGCATTTGTTCATCTACTGTCTCTTTTGTTTCCACAACATTTTTCAGCAAGGCTTTCTTTTCATTGGTTTCTTCATCTTCTTTTTTGTGTGAATGAGAACCATGTAGCTCGATGTAAACTGCATCTTTGTCATACACTATGCCACCAACGCCTGCAAAAGGTGCATATATCTGTCTTTCTCGCTCCATAAGGTGGCGCTTCTTTTCGCTGCTGGGGAGTGGACATGGGTCTGGCAGGTATGATAGTTCACTGATTTTCATGTCACCAACACCTGAAA
Source organism: Herminia tarsipennalis (assembly GCA_945859575.2). Classification (NCBI taxonomy): domain Eukaryota; kingdom Metazoa; phylum Arthropoda; class Insecta; order Lepidoptera; family Erebidae; genus Herminia; species Herminia tarsipennalis. Next base: position 1,324,326 of record OX243843.2, on the reverse strand, counting down.
TGGCATGAAAAAAATATTTAGGAAAAAATGCATAATAATAACACCTTTTAAGGGTTTATACATAAGGTTGGCAGTGCTTATTGGTTAGTTACTAAATTGAAGTGCAGAGGCTCCAGTTAGTGTTTTAATCATCTGATCAAGATTAATGATGTATTGATAGCTGAGATATGGAACATCCTGTTTTATGCTGCTGTATAAATTACAAAACATATAGAACAGATATTTTGTAATTCATACAGCAGCTTAAAACAGGATGTTTGTGTTCCTATTGAGTGACCATATGTCCAACTCAAAACTCAAATTAATTTGTAAAAGTAGCCATTCAAAAGTTATTGTTTATAGGTCTCCCAATCGTGACTGACTGGCACCTATCTCTCTCATAACTTCTTAAAATTTACAAATGTTACAAATGGCAACTTTTGGTAAAAGATTAGTAAAACAATATTACCAAATATCCACCCTTTCTAATCATAACTTTATCTGATTATAACTTTTAAACTTACTTGTTACTTTTACAAATTAATGGCTGTTTTTACAATAATTGTTGAGAACTCTTACTTAAGGTTGGTGCATTGAAAACTCAAATTAAATGTCCCTTAATGGGAATGCGAACAAACAGATTGATAAAATTTTATTTTTGTATATGTGTAACTATTTATTTAATGAATATGGAGGACTTGCAGCTATGAAACAAAGAACATTTTTGAATTCAAAATCCTTATTTGTAATACTCTCAGTAAAAACAATGTTATGACTTTAATGATAGTTTTAATAATAGGCCATTCTTGATTTCAAGAACAGTAGTTCATATATATCAATTAACCCACCTGCTATATGCACCATAGACTCCTTCATCAGTGGAACTCCCCTCACATAACCATAGAGAACCACATCTCTGCTCACAGTTGAGTCCTTCCTTATCAACTCCTGACTAGTTATGTCTTCGAGCCGGTCAGCCAACACATATGCGTGAGTTGTTCTCCAACTAAGGTTTCTAAACTTCATAACGGAGATGAACCTAGACAGATTCTTTATCTCATTTCTTAAGTACTCCCCATGTATAATACCTGAGAGGTAGAACAACTTTGCGCCAGAATAAACCTCCGTCCAAAATCTATGTTTCAATGTTTTCTTAGTTGTTTTGAGTGTCTTAGCATTCTTAATCATGTCCAAATGAGTAAGTACACCCATTATTTTAGGCATGCCATGCACCTGGCAGATGTTTAAGAACTCAAATATTTCCATTTCAAATCCAAAGCTTGCATCACAGAGTAACAATACCAGATCAGCACATTTAGCAATGTCGATCATAGAATTAACGTCATTATTGCATTCTATTAGAGTTATGCGGCGTTTTTTAGATGTCACGATCGTTATGGGGCCATTAGTGTTCGTCACATTGGTTTTTATAAAGCTTTTTATTAGATTATTGATGAGAGTAGTTTTACCGACTCGTGGAGGACCCACTATAGCCACAACGATAGGAGGCGGCTCCAGTGGAGTTTTATCCACTTGTGGGATGTGCTGCTTTTTGGCGATGACATCTTCCTTACGACGAAACTGCCTCTCAGCTCTCACAACAGACTGGATAGCAAAAGCTTTAGGATTTCGTTGGCGAGCACTTAGGTTAGATTGGTCAACTTTGTTTTTGTTTTTCTTCTTTTCTGCCTTTCGCCCGGCCTGTTTGGCACGGTGGGTCTTTTTCTTATCAAAGGCGGTCTCGTCAGCCATATCGAATTGTTTTAATCAATTATTTTTAGTATAGATTGGTTTGTAGATCCATTCATCAGACACTACAAAATAAACTCACGTGTTACAACCTGTTACAACTGACATTTTATTGAATGGATTATGACAGTTAGTTGACACTTTATTGTTTACTTTTTAATTTCGAGTATGCTTCAAAAACTTATGAGTTTGGATACAAGGCGACAATCTAAAAATATTTTTTAAATCTAAATACCCGACAACAAGTAAAAGCTGCAGCACCATGCATGTTTGAGGTGTACAGCAAAGCAAATAGTACAAACAGCTACTAACAGTGAGAGAGGTTAACGCTAAGCATACCTTCCTAAACCTCTTCTGATACATTAAAGATTATTATTATTATTACCTGTTCTTCGAAAAACATCCCTGTTCCAAAGAGAGATTTATTTGTAATATATGCTAAAGGCGATGCTACATGTTGAGATATACATACGTATAACGAGATCAGTTGAGATTGGTTAAGTTGTCATCGTAGACAGTCGCTTTTGTATTTCTTACAGATTTAATAATCTGGTAGAACTCAGTAGCGTATAAAGGCTCTAAGAATATGCTGTTACTATTAGTATCTATATTATTCGTGTAAAATTGAACATTACTATTTGTGCTTGTTTTGGTAATATCGATAAAAAAAATATTAATTATATTGGAAATATCCAATCCTATTAGATATATTTCGGAACTTAATCGCGTGAATTGCACCGATCGTGGTCAGCAGTTGACCCGTGACTACGATCGGTGCAATTCGATCGAAACGTCGGATAAATGATAGGTTCGTACCCTCATATAATTCAAGTGATTAAGTCCCGAAATATATCTAATATGTATAAAAATCGCGAAAGTTTAAAAACAATAATGTCCAATCTGGATATGATTACTTGATTATGGTCTAGACTGGTCTAGACTATTATTCTATTAATATAGTTTTTGGAGGATTCTGTGTCAATATTACGTTTGACAATATCTGTTAAACCTTGGTTAGTTAAAAAAGAACTTGCCATAATAAGTCTTTACATTTTTTTTACCACGATGATTGAAATCGGATTGGAAACAATAATTTTTTGCAAGCGCAACGGACATTCGAATTATGCAGTGTCACTCATGAGCTTAAGTTTTCGAATGCATAAAACCGACGGTATTAGCTACAAAGTCTTAAATTTTAGATTTTCCCTTTATTTATTTTAAAAATTACATGATTCTAGGCCAATGAGAATTCTCTATAGGTTTTTATTTCTAAGTGTCAAAATATGCGCTATTTTTGATTAAGTTGACTTGTTAATAATTTCCCTTTAACCTCCACGCTCCACGCGTTTCTAAAGAGGCGTCTAAACAGGCCATTTTTTATGGCAATTTGTGGCGTCACTATTGGCAACTAATTGCTCGGCCAATAATGGCAATATGTCTGCAATTGTATGTATTTAATGTAACCCGGCAACAATTAAATAGAGAGCGACTGAAACAACTACAAAATTGTCCGGGCAATATTGCGCAAAATCGATCGCGCAGCGATCGTCCGGCAACTATCAAATCAATATTGGAGAGTACTGCCATGTTGCCGGCGACAGCATTGCCGCCACAAATAGCCGTAAAAAATTACCCGTTTAGACGCCCCATAAGAAAAAGGTAGTTGGACAACGAATGATCTTGTGATATGTCATGAAATGCGTTTCGTTTCAAGTTTCTATTAGGTGTTTTTTTTAAATAAAATATCAAAAAAAAAATCAAACAAACTTGTGAAAAAAAAACCTTTTATTACTAAATTAATACAACCGGCATATACTTCTACTAACCACCATTAAATATGTTATTGTGATTTTTTTTTATTAATTATCCAGGAAAATAAAATCGTTTATGTGACATTTTTAAATCTTTCGGAAATTGAAGGGCACTAAATTATCTTTCAAATACATCAATAATATCAGCGGCTTTGCGAATAATCGTGTTTTTATTAAAAATCCCGAATTATTTGCAGCTGTTGTACAAACGTAACTTTTGTGGGCACTATACACGAAACAGAAAAAACAGGCACTATAGGACATGTCTGTGCAAGGTCTTTAAATAGTTTCACACATTTCAACTGGAATCGATATGGATATTCTAATTATGTCGATATTGACGAAAAAATGTCGTTCCAAATACCGATTAATTATAAAATACCGATTATTTAATCAATATTTTAAAATATGGATAAAATTTACCTGTAATTTTAACGATAGTCAATTAAGTAAAAAATGTCGGTATTTTCGCAGTATATTAGATCGGTAGTTAATAGGGAGCGAAATAAATACCGGTATAATTATACCGATACAAAATATATCGATATTAAAACAAGCATTTCGTTAAAAATGTTCAATTTATACCGAAATACAGTCTTTGCTCTAAGTAGTTTTTTCTTTTTACTATGAATTATAGCAGCTCCTCAATGTCAACCAATGAATAATTAAAGGGAGATAAATACCAGAAGTGTAATTTCATCAGGGCGAGCGAAGCGAGCCCTAACACTATCCTCAACATAAGCACTTTTGTGGTACCATTTACTGAGAAACTATCACCCTTTCAGGTTTGGGCTTTGATATAGTGATTTAAGTATAAGTCTAGGTTTGATAAATATTAGAAATATTGTTATTTAAATAAAAAAAAATGGGACTAAAAGGTAAAATATAACTGTAAAGAAATATTACTTTTTGCTAGTTTAATCTGTAGGTCGACAGCCAGATGTTTAATTTTCTTTCATAGCAACTCAGATTTAGCTGTCACTGAAACTACAGCTACAGAGATCAATTTTATAATTTTGTGCAAAAAAGTTCATTATTTGGATGATGAAAGCAAAAAACGCAGCTGTTAATCGTAGCTCGCGAGGGGTCGACACAAAAGTGAATTAAACTGGACTGTGAAAATGACTTCCTCGGAACTAGAGAGCCGTAACATCGCCATATCGATGTAAGGATTTTACGCATTTTTCCTAAATATAGAACGATTGTGTTATTGTATTCGTCACTGTGAGTTGTTTATGTTGTGTACTAGTTAATGGCGATAGCTCATAAGTTCAGCGAGTAATCTAATGGAAGTTGATGATGATAGGTTGATCCTTTGATCTCTCGTCCCTGCAATGCAGATAGTAATTTATCATCTACAGCAGAATAGGGCTCTCTTTGGGTTACCTGTACCTTTAATGGCTTCGAAATTATTAATGACACTTGTGGTCAATAACCATCATTTTAATAAATTCTATTGTTAATGTTTGTACAGTTTAATTGACTGTTAATTGTTACTGATGTTTTTTGTGTATGAACTTTGATTGTGAAAAGTTATCTATTTATTTTATTAACTTTGGTATACATGTATGAAAACTAGAAGTGGCTAACTGAAACTCTCTTACTTTCAAGCACCTATCTGTGTGAAATATTTAGTTTCACACATAATTTATTATAAGTGCTTGAAATGATAATGCATTTATAAAAAATAAAATAAAGTAAACAAGTAACCAAACTAGTCTTCCTAATGTATAATTTAAAAAAAGAATGTAACATAATGTTAGCTCTTATAAATAGATATTCATCAATGAAGTTTTCATCAAAATAAGCCCAGCCCATGACAGTAATTACGTAGAACAACAGGCTCAAAAAAAATATATGTTTTTTTGGTAATTTATACCATCTAAACAAAATAAATTTATAAAAAACACAGTTGCTGACACTATAAATAAACACCAAAATTTTATTTATAATGTATTGAATATAATTATGTAAATTTATTGACTAATACACTACAGCAAAACTTTTTTTTTCTTTAGCTCAAATGTCAATTATACCTGTTTTCTTTGTTTAAAAACATTTTTTTTTAAATCCTCACTTGGGCTTAATATATTTTATATATATATTCACACATACTAATTAAGTTTTAACATTGCTAGGGTAAATATTTTTTTAAGTTATGAATGTGTCCTATTTGTAATGTACCAGGGAGTGTTTACAATACCCCGAAGTACTTCTGAAAACTGAAAAGTACTTCTGAAATCTTTGTATGATTTCAATATTACTTTGTTTGGTACAGCCCCAAAGCTGACCATAAGTCCATACAGACATGAGGACTTGGTTATGACAATAGAATTTAGTTTTGCACTGACAATGTAGAGTGTTTACCTAGTAGCGAGTTCATTTCTATAGCATAACTCTAACTTGCATCATTTCTTTTGGACATGAGCCTTCTAGAGAAGCTTTGCATCAAATGTCATGCCCAGATATTTGGTAGTATTAATGTATGGTATGGTATCAACATTGATATACACCAGTTGTTTATTAGTAAAATCTATATGTTCTACCTGTTGAGGTTGATATATATTTAATCTCATGTTTATTTATTTATTTATTTATTAAGCTTTATAATCCATGACAAGTATTACAGTATTACAAGTAGTATGTAGTGTAATGTTAGTAATAATATTTTATAAGTAGGGATTAGTTGTATTAGTGTCGCTTAAGTTGTCTTTCATGGCCCCTTTGAGAGTAAAAGCCTCCTCCATCATTTTCCATTTCTTTTTGTCCTGGGCGAGAGTCATCCACTTTTTTCCTGCTGTCAAAATGTCGTCAGCCCATCGTTTCTTTGGTCTCCCTATGCATCTCTTACCCATAGGGCCTGGCCATGTAGATATTTCCAGTGTCCATCTTTTATCTTGGTATCTTGATACATGGCCAGCCCATCTCCATTTCAGCTTTAAAGCATGTTGAAGAGCATCTGTTAGTTTTGTTTTGTTGCGTATGATTATGTTTTTTATTTTGTCTATTTTTCTTAGCTTCAAGATGCTTCTCTCCATTGCATTGCACATTGCTCTGTATTTTGTTTTTAATTTTGTTAGAATAAATCCATGTTTGACTAGCATATGTAAGGGAAGGTAGTATGTTTGAATCCATTATGATTTTCTTAAGTTTTAGATTATAGTTTCCTTTTAATATTTCTTTATGAGTCCAATAATTTCTCCAAGCTATGTTTACTCTTCTGTCTACTTCATTTTCATTATTATTTTTATCAAAAGATATTAATTTTCCTAAGTAAATGTAGTTGTTAATCAGTGTTTATTTGCAGTCCTACTTTTAATCTCATGTATTCTTCTTTTAATATTTTTACCCAACTGTCTATCTCCAGTTTTTGCACCAGTCCTTTGGTATATAATGTAAATGGCGGCGGCTTCTTACCTACATATACAGTTTATATACAAAGAAACATTGTAAATATTGGCATTTTGAAAAGAGTGGCCACAAGTTTTAATTGAGTCATTACACACAAAATCGACTTTTCACAAGTGTGGTTCTGAATATGCATCTTCTTGTCTCACTCTGAACATTCTATCTGCCAAGTAAGATTCTAAAATATCCAAAAAATGTTTTTTTGAGCATATTCCTTACTGTGAAGTAGAGGCCACACCTTACCAAATGCCTGTGCTACGTCCAGGAAAACTATAGAACAGACTTTCTCTCCTTCTAAGTTTTCTTCTATTACATTTCTGATTCTATGTATTTCGTCAATAGTAGAATGTTTTTTCCTGAAATCAAATCGATTTCAGGGCTTAATATTATTATTTATATTATTTTATGAACTACAATTACCAAGGTTATTTAAAACCCAATTAACCCTAACAACCCGAGTTAAGTACCTAGGCATCACCCTGGACAGCAAATTGACTTGGGCGGCACTTATCGAAATGAAACTAAAAAAAGCCTGCATAATATTCTGGCAGTGCAAAAGGCTAATAGGCAAAAAGTGGGGACTGAGCCCACAAATAACGCTGTGGCTCTACACCGCAATAATACGGCCAATTATCACCTATGGCTCCGTGGTGTGGTGGCCTAGAACACAACTGATCACCACGAAGACCAAACTCCAGAGTCTTCAACGCCTAGCATGCGTAGCCACGAACTGTATGAGAACTACCCCTTCGGCTGCGCTAGAACACATCCTTAACCTGAGACCGCTTCACCTTGAAATCAAGGAGACAGCAACAGCCACTGCACTCAGGTTAAAAGCGAACGGCCTCTGAAAAAACGATGAAGGGATAGTACACTCGGGAATTCTATCAGAAATTACAAGGGAATATCCATACCTGGAAGCCCCAACAGATAGAATCCCCAAAAACATAACTTTGACCAACGATACAAAATCAGACTTAAACCCGAATCAAAAGACAGCTCCGGACCATCTGAAGTTAGAATATACACAGATGGATCCAAAACCGCGGTAGGCACGGGAGCAGGAGTCTTTTCGGATGACCTGAACATTAAGATATCTACTGCTTTGGACATAAGAAACACGATTTTCCAAGCAGAATGCATTGGCATAACCAAAGCGGCTCAAGCAGTCGCAGCCAGAAATGTAGAAGATCTAAAAATAAAAATTGTAACCGACAGTGCTTCAGTGCTACAAGCGCTGTCAAACACCAGCATAAACTCGACCTTTATTCAAGAATGCCATGAATCACTTCAAGCCATTACCCAGGATAATGAAGTGACCCTGCAATGGATAAAGGGACACAGCAACTCAATTGGAAATGACGCGGCGGATGAGCTAGCTAGACGGGGATCTAAAATGAACATCCACGGCCCCGAACCGCTAATGCCCCTACCCCAAGCCCAGGTACGAATCTGGCTGCGCGAGAAAACAGAGGAAAACCACAAACTGGAATGGGGAAAAAACACCGGTTGCAGACAAACAAAAGAGGCGATTCCAACAGTGCCCAGAAAGTACGCTCGGAATCTAATCAGATTAAACAGGGACAAACTGCGAAAAGCAATAGCCATCCTGACAGGCCACTGTCCCCTAAACAAGCACCTGTACACCATCGGGATCACATATAGCCCACTGTGCAGAGGATGCATGGAGCATGAGGAGACGCCCAAGCATGTAATCATGGAGTGTACCAGTATGGCCGAGCACCGAGCACAGTTCCTAAAAACACCGTCATCCCTCCCTGAAGCCTGCAGCAACCTGCGGGGAATGCTGGGCTTCTGGGAGTGTTTGGGCTGGCTGGAGTGAAAAGAACTGACAGATTACAACGTACGCACAATGGCCCAATTAAGAGGCTAAGTGCGACATTGCGACCCCGTTAAAACAAACAAACAAACAATATATTATTTTATTTTAAAAAAGGTCCCGAACGATATCTAATATGTATAAAAATCGCGAAAGTTTAAAAACAATAATTTAAAATATTATTCTGTAAAAACAGGATGAGATAACAAAATGTTTTTTTATATTTTAATTGTGTTTCAGTAGATAATTCATCCCGAAATATATCTTATAAATATTTTAAAGTTTTAAAAAATGTATTTTTGCGCTGATATGGATTTGCATTTTATTTAATATCTCTCTGGCTAGCATCACGACGGTAAAACAAAACCATTCTATTCAAATTAAATTAGCTTTAATTTGATATACAACATAACATAATTTCAAGTACGTCGTTTTTTGAAAATCATTCCCTAAGGGGGTAAAATGGCGGTTGCAAGTTTGTATGAAACTCCGTCAGTATTGAAGTTAGATCTATAAAATGTTGTACATGGCGTTTTAATTTAAAATAAAGAAACCTGTGTTTCAGTGTTTTGAAAGTGAAAATAAACCCTTAAGGGGGTAAAATCATAGACGCAAGCGAAGCCGCGGATCACAGCTAGTATTAAACAATTAAATACGCGGTCGATTACTTTAATATAGTATTGCGTAGCATTTTATGCTCATCATACTACTATTACAGCAGTAGTAGAGCTGATGGCGAAGTATCATGAACTCCTCAACAGTTAACGACCCTGCATCGGGAAAAGCAATATTTTGTAAAAGTAAATGAGGAGTTGATATGTTGTCATCAGATCCTGATCTGATGACAATGGGAACAACTTAAAAAGATTTTTTCTAATTAGCCAGCCGTCTTCACGTCACATAAAAACCTCCTCCTTTGTGAAGTCGATTAAAATATGCTTCTATCCTATCGATGCATCTTTGCATCCAGCACAGTGGTAATTTTTCAATGTCTTTCTTGAAGAAGTCAGGTGTACGGAAACCAAGAAACTCTTCAAGGGCATTTGGTATTGATTATTTTCCTTGCCAAGAAGTTATCCAAGTTATGGAAAAAGTTGAACTATATCGGCGCAAGGCCTGGTGAGTACGGTGGATAACGCAAAACTTCCAACCCAATCTTTTGTGTTAGAGACCATCTGTTGTGCCGTACGAGGTTGAGTGTTATGTAAAATTTTGCTAAAAGCGCATTTTGAATTTTTTATTAAATCTAACATATAGTTCATACTATTTATAGAATAAAAAAACTAAAATAAAAAAAATGAGTTGAGGAAAAATTAAAGTTTTATAACAAAGTATATTGTGTTGTACATCAAAGAAAGAACATTTAAAACAGAGTAAAATTACATCACTCCCATCTCTCTATCTCAATTAGGCTAAAAGCTATAGTGATTTCAATATGTCGGTTACGTGTTTTCTGCGGACTTAGACTTTCTGGATACTTTGCGTGGCCCTAATTTTAAACCGTTTGACTCATTAAAAAAAAAAGCATTTTCATACAAACATGAGTAGGAAACACAACAAAACTTTTTGGAAAATTTGGTTTCGGAAACAGAAGCCCGGAAGGGCAACAATTAATAAACTTCGCTTAAGAGCATAACAGTTATGCTATGGATAAGTTACTTATCCATTATGACCACTTTTAATAAAAAGGTTAGTCATAAATTGACGTGGAAATCTCCAGATCGGAAAATCATCGAGATTCAAACAAATAAACAAACTCTTCAGCTATATAATAACCTACACTCATCTACACTAGCTGACCCGCGCAACTTCGTTTGCTTAAATTTTTTAATGTTTTTGCAACATTTTTCATTGATGCTCCGTTCCTATTCGTCGTAGCGTGATGGTATATAAGCCTATAACCTTCCTCGATAAATCGGCTATCCAAGAATTTTTTTTTTATTTCAGACCAGTAGTTCCTGAGATTATCGCGTTCAAACAAACAAATTCTTCAGCTGTATAATATTAGTATATATAAAAGCTTGTCGCGAGGTCGATAAGACAAGACAATCTGAAAAATCTATATATGGTTACAATAAATGCATTTTTGAAAGATAGAAAAATTTTGAAATCCAGACTCAGGAATCGAACCCGAGACTTCCGTAGCCAAACCGGGGCCAGAAGCGAACCACCTATCTGGACTATGTTATTAGATTTCGAATTTTTCTATCTCTTGTTGCTCGCGAAATTTAGGCCTTCGCAGTGACATCTAGTCGTTAGTTAAGGAACTATCACGGCTTTTGTTATTGCTTCGTTACAGAGAGCATTTTAACAAATTATGATGTCGCAGGCCGAATATTGAAGTAATTTTTATAGGCATTTCTTGCCAATAACTTTACAAATACAATAAATGCATTTTTGAAAGATAGAAAAATTTGAAATCCAGACTCAGGAATCGAACCCGAGACTTCCGTAGCCAAACCGGGGCCAGAAGCGAACCACCTATCTGGACTATGTTATTAGATTTCGAATTTTTCTATCTCTTGTTGCTCGCGAAATTTAGGCCTTCGCAGTGACATCTAGTCGTTAGTTAAGGAACTATCACGGCTTTTGTTATTGCTTCGTTACAGAGAGCATTTTAACAAATTATGATGTCGCAGGCCGAATATTGAAGTAATTTTTATAGGCATTTCTTGCCAATAACTTTACAAATACAATAAATGCATTTTTGAAAGATAGAAAAATTTGAAATCCAGACTCAGGAATCGAACCCGAGACTTCCGTAGCCAAACCGGGGCCAGAAGCGAACCACCTATCTGGACTATGTTATTAGATTTCGAATTTTTCTATCTCTTGTTGCTCGCGAAATTTAGGCCTTCGCAGTGACATCTAGTCGTTAGTTAAGGAACTATCACGGCTTTTGTTATTGCTTCGTTACAGAGAGCATTTTAACAAATTATGATGTCGCAGGCCGAATATTGAAGTAATTTTTATAGGCATTTCTTGCCAATAACTTTACAAATACAATAAATGCATTTTTGAAAGATAGAAAAATTTGAAATCCAGACTCAGGAATCGAACCCGGGCTACGGAAGTCTCGGGTTCGATTCCTGAGTCCGGATTTCAAATTTTTCTACCTTTAAAAATGCATTTATTGTATTTGTAAAGTTATTGGCAAGAAATGCCTATAAAAATTACTTCTATATATGGTACCAAAATATTACATTGTCGTCTAAGTTATACTAATGTACCAAATTTGAGCCCGATCGAACATCAGGAAGTGGTACTAATATAGCTTAGAAGATTTGACCCACACAAACTAACCAACAGTGCAAGATAATAGTTCGTAAATGTCAAACAAACAAAAGCGTGTAAACGTGATATATTTGACTGCCACAGTGGCGCGGTGGGAGTGTATCCGACTGCTACGCAAGAGGTCGTGGGTACGATTCCCACCCAGGATAAAACTTTGTGTGATGAGCACGATGGTTTAATCTGTGTCTGGGTGTTATTTATCTATAATATGTATGTATTTAGGATGATAAGTATGTTTATCAGTTGTCTGGTTTCCATAGTACAAGCTCTGCTTAGTTTGGGATCAGATAGCGTTGTGTGAGTTGTCCCAAGATATTATTATTATTATTATATGTTAGGTAGGAGTCGAAGCGCCTTATGTGGAGCGCAGTGACGTCACAGCGATTAAAAATCCCGCTCCGCACGCACAAAAAAATACCGATTTCATTTGTTTTTATTAGAGCATACTGTATAGTCAAAATCAAAAATTATATGAACACCCTTGAGACGAATCCATCGAAGCCTCACATGATGAAAACCGCCAACCAGTTTGAGCTTTAGAGCCTGCCAAGGAAATAAAAATAAATGCATTAACATTACACGCTTTCTGGCACAGTCGGCTAATAAAAGAAGATAGTCCTAGTCATAAGAAGGCTTTGACAGATAATGATATTGGTAAATGATAATGTCTATTGTGAAATGATGATGCAAGTATATTGGGTTTGGATGTAGTCATCATCAGAGTGAATTTGATATGCCTAGATTAAGATTCGTATGCCTATTTTATTAGGTGGCATTATATTGGAACGAAGTTCCTTATCGCGCGTTGTGAAAGGGGGCTAGACGGAAAAAAATCTCACGAAAAGTTGTAACGACACTTTTTGACAAAAACAAAAGCCGTGCGCGTAAGATTTGAACATCTAATTTGACGAAGAAGTCACCTGTCGATTTGGTCTAGAGGCATAAATTCGGTACACAGTATTGGTGACAATTGTGTAGTTGTGGGTTCGAGCCTTCGGTATACAATCGTGTTATTTTCGTTTCGTCTTTCTATATCACATTGAACAGTGTGGTGTTGCGATGTTTAAAAAAAAAATAAAATAAGATAAGGACTTCGTTCCATCCTTTATATTTTAAACATAAATCATATTTGTGTGTGATTAGGAACAAAAACTAAACAAAACTTGATCGGTTTTAAAACTCCTGTACAATTTTTTGTCAAACAAAGCTAAACCAAAAATTGCTTTCTACAAAAACCAGCGCTAAATACACCAACAGACACATAGGCGGGTCCAGGATTTTATTCTGGGGGGCGCAACCCTGGAAGGATGAGGACATGCCACCCCCCCCCCCACCTAAATCCGCTTATGAACAATCACATAAATACACACATTAAACATATAACACCGTTTTGTGTTGAGAGTGTAAAAACCAGATTAAATTTGTACATTCAATTTGAACTCTGAGTAATCTCTGCGATCGTTAGGCAAATTTTTATTCACTAACACAAGAAAACATTACAAAACTTCACTTTGCATGAACTCTGCACATTGAAAAAACGTTTCTTTAATAAAATCCTATACATTTAAAGTCGTAGCTTAAAACTTAGTTCAAAATATATTGGTATTTACTACACACAGTATACAGTTTAATCATTTAACATTTAATCAATCATTTAACATACATAAGCTTACAGTGTAGGTACACCAAGGCGCTTATAGTAAGTTTAACTAAATATACAAGTAGAATTTGAGCTATAAAATATTAAATTCATTAAACAATAACCATTAGTATAACAAAACAGATTAAATTACAATATTAGCTTATTAAATTGACAAAAGAATATATTATGTATTACAATTATTTAATAAGATACAGCAACATAGACATAATTATAATAGTAGTACCGTCGAAAAAAATGTCAACCGCGGGACAGCTCAGTAAAAACTCATTTATTAGTTTGATAGCTCCGACAGTTTGCTATTAGTGGCATGACGGTGAACTAGTGAGCAGTCGGTGCCGTCTTCTTCCTGAACCACGTGCGTACTGGTTTGGAACATAAAAATAAATGCTTTCCCGTACTAATGGGTTATCTACTTTCCCTGTCATTAAAAGATAATAATGGAATACAATCATAAATTTACGTCTGAATTCCAATGTATTCAAACCAACCATTCCAGATACAAACAGAGAAGGATATAAATATGGGTAGAATCCGTATCGACGCTTGTAAAGATACCTGCAGATTTTTTTATGGATTTTCTCCACCATTAGAATATATAATTTTTCTTTTGGATTCCACACAATGGCATTGTACTCTAATTTACTGCGTACGTAGGCTGTATAGAGTAGCTTAATCGCCTGTATATTGTTAAAATCAAACGACATTCTAATTATAAAGCCTAGTGATTTATTGGCGGCTTTACACACATCCTTGATATGGTCATGAAAATCAAGTTTGGTATCGAGGTTAAGCCCCAGGTCTCTTATAGAACTGACACGTTCAAGTGGTGTGCCTGTTAGTTCGTAAATTGTTGCAATCGGAGAACGGGATCTAGTAAATGTTATTGTTTTACACTTGGATATATTTATTGGTAATTTGTTTACACTACTCCATTTAGCTACTGCCTCAATATCGGACTGCAGTGCGGCACAATCACTTATGTCAGAAATGGATGTAAACAATTTCAGGTCATCCGCAAACATTAGACACTCCGACTTAGAGATGACAGCTGGTAGATCATTTACCATAATAAGAAACTGGGTCGGACCCAAGGTACTACCCTGGCTTACGCCAGATCTCGTGTAATACTCCTTTGATTTATAGTTTCCCATTTTTACATATTGCATACGATCCCGGAGATAGTCGGCCATTAGTCGAAGAAGCTGTGAGGAGAATCCAAAATATGAAAACTTGGTTAATAAGATATCATTATCGACGAGATCGAAAGCCTTTGCAAAATCAAAATAGGCAGCATCAATCAGTTATTCCCAAGAGCCTAGCAAATCGAGATATTTGCGAGGTTGAGTAACATTACCACAGTAGAGTTAACATGTTCCACATTTTGTTGTAGGAGAAAGTCTGTGGAGAACTTGGTGATATCATCGCAGGATGCCATCGGACAAAGCATTAGCCAAGCGCTCACCTTCTCTGGGGTGATCACACAGCACACTAACAATATATTACAGGAGAACAGGTACTGTCAACAATTTTGTTTTTACTTTTTTTAAATGCGGAGTGTAGGTATTTGATTCACAATTAAATTTAAATATAGGGCAAAATAAATCAATAGAATACATTTTAAAATAGTATCTTACAATAATTTTAAAATGTATTTACAATTACTTTTTAATTTGAAAACGAATTAATTATACTGTTATAAAAGGCCATTTGGACACAATCTATAGATACTCAGTCTTCTGAGCCCCAAGGTATTTGTATATGTCAATAGAGATAGATGCTCGTTTCAAGTTTATAACAACACTGTTTTTGTGTTTGGGAAACTTAATATATCAAAAAACTTATCAAGAATAGACCAAAGAAGCAATATTAAAGTCATGTTGCATCATATCTTAGTGCAGTTGCCGCAACGGATTCCATCAAATACTTAAAGATTAAAACAAAATGTGTACAGGTACAACAAAAACATATCAAAGAAACTCGCAAATAACGACAATTTTATCGCAAAGTTATTACTACCTCTCTAACGCAATTTAATTAAAATGTTAGTGGTTAAGGATCCAATAGGATTATGTGTTTTATTTCATTCGGTTGTTATTTTTGGTCAATGGACGAAATTAACTTACTCAAATCTATACTAATATTATAAAGCGGAAGAGTTTGTTTGTTTGTTTGTTTAAACGCGCTAATCTCAGGATCTACTGGTCCGATTTGAAAAATTCATTTTTTGTTGGATAGCCCATTTATCGAGGAAGGCTATAGGCTATATAACATCGCGCTATGACTAATAGGAGCGGAGAAGCGACGAGAAATGTTTCAAAAACGGGGAGAAATTACGCATACGAAGTTGCGCGGGACAGCTAGTCTATGCTAATATTATAAAGCTGACGAGTTTGTGTTTGTTTGTTTGAACGCGGTAATCTCGGGAACTACTGATCCGAATTGAAATAAATCTTTCACTGTTGGATAGCCCATTTATCGAGGAAGGCTATCGGCTATATAACATCACGCTACTACTAATAGGAGCGGAGCAGCAATGAGAAACGTTGCAAAAACGGGAAAAATTTACGCAGCGAAGTTGCGCGGGACAGCTAGTATTCTTATAAATAAGTAGTATACATAAATTATAGCACAAAATAAACAATCATACGTATCACATAAAGACTTATCCTAGACGTCTGGCTTAGCATCAGTCAGTGTCACCACAGAATACCTAACCTACAGAACGAAAGCTTCATACAAAACGCTGTTGACACAGACGCGGAGAATTGATACAAGACGCAGACGGACTAGAGACAGCAAATGCCATGCTCACTGAGTGTAGGTACTCTCTTTATTTTGTGGTGTCACTAACCACTAGATATAATAATTTATATACAGCTAGACAAATTAAAACCGGACGGAAAAACTAGCTCGTTACATGTGCCCCTTTACTATAAATAATAGGTACAATTTAATATGGTTCATCCGCTAATTTCATATGTGTTGTGGGTATTAAACTTTGAACTGTATTGCTCGATACGACAGTAGGTACATTTAGATAAAGTTTGAATTACATTGTCCTGTACACATACCTACTTGTTTTTCGACTCTCTGGTTAGACATAATTTGAAGCGGCGGTAGCCTAATGGCTAAGGCATCGGTCTCGCAATCGTGAGGTCATGGGTTTGAATCCTGGCCATTATACTACCGACGTGAACCCACTACTAACACAAGCCATAGAGCTTAGCTGGAGGGGTTAACAGGATTGCTAGTAATGTGGGACGACAATCCCACATTGCTAGTTATCTTTAAAAAAGAAAAAAAAACTTAACGTCACAACATCTGCGTCTGAGAGTATATTGTGCTGTCCATCATGCGACTAATCTTTCTCCGATCGTATCTGATGACCGGATTTTTGTCCCATCTGTGTGCCCAGTGCGAATTTGTTAAACGTTAACGTGATCGACACGTTTAAGGGGCCCGTTCCCACTTGTCGGATGTCAGGTCCGAATACAAATCGGGTGCTCTAGTAGCAGAATAATTTGTATGGAGCTGTTTACACTTACTTGTCGTCTCTCCATACAAAATGTTCTGCCCCTAGAGCACCCGATTTTTATTCGGACCCGGCACCCGAACATTGACGTAGAGAGGACTGCGCCCATACTCACAAAATTGACCAGTTTTTAAAAAGAGACAACGCTACTTTGTGGACAGTACCTGTCAAAAGCCGCACGAGCTGTTTTCTCTCTTTCACGCTTTGCAGTCAATGATTACTTTTTAATTGAAAGTGATGGCGCAGTCCTGGTCTATAGGTCAATGCACCCGACGAGTATTTAGTAAATACACATAACAATTAAACCTCATCATCATCTGGGACTTAATTTTCGTGGTACAGGAAACGAGAGTGGATATTTACTCTGTTTTTCTCCAAAAATGAGAATCTAATTTATTGTACCTAATGATATTCTTTGGGTATTGAAATCGAATATGACTCATCAAATGTGCACATATTGTTGTTGTCATAGCAACTCTCGTGTTTATGCAAAATTATAGTGATTCTCTACAGGATTCTTTGTTCCAATATGAATTGCTTCTTTGGACAAATTTTAACTAAACATAAAAATGAAAATTTTACACATTAAAGAATATTCGAATTTCCGAGGGCTTGTTTACTCATTGTTGTCAACGAGAAGTTTAGTTAGAGTAGAAAAGTGTCGCCAAAGTAAACTTATATTTTGGGGGCTACACAATACTTGAAGATTTTCCTTGATTGACTAGAACCTATAGGTATACACTATCAAACAAAAAAAAAATTAAATATCGGTCCCGACGTCGCGTCGTCGAGTAATTGAGTAACATAATAAATAAAAAAAAACAAATATTGTGATGGATTGAGAACCCCCTTTTGTGAAATTAATTTAATTCGATGTAAATAATAACTTTTGCAGCTGTCAAAGCTAGAAAAAAGATATTTTAATTGTTAGATATTTTTTTGTCTTACTTTTTATTCATCATCATCATCATCATCATCATCATCAGCCTATCGCAGTCCACTGCTGGACATAGGCCTCTCCAATGCACGCCACTTTGTTCTATCCTCGGCTTCTTATACTTTTTATTGTGTTTTGTAATTTGTTCAATATTTTAAATATAAATATTATATGATTTCATGATGTTTATCATAAATGATTTATTGCTTTTAACATTATATAACTATTATTTTTATATTCCTAAATTACTACTTCCCCCTCTTTGTCACTCTCACCTTTACAGAAAAGAGACAGGTATTGCCCGAGATTATTATTGGCGCAATCTATATAGGTCTATAAGTCAATGTAGGAGCATTGACTTATAGACCTGGATTGCGCCACCAATCAGAGAGTCAAACGCGGTAAACGTTTCGATCGCGTTAATGTAAAAACAACTCGCACTCAAGGCACAGACTATAAGAGTAAGGGAATAGAGAATGCTTTTTTGTTTGAGAATTATAATAACTAATACCACCTGGTTAGTTGGCTAGTCAGTGGCGGATCCAGGAGGCCAAGAGCTCAAGGCTCACTACAACCAATATTTCGGGTTTCTAAGTGGGGTCAAACCCAAAACAAATTCAATCTCACTAGATTGGCCAAAGAATAACTAAAATCGGTTAGGAGAACAAAGAAACTTATAGAGGTATGGTTACAACCAAATATTGGCACTTGTTAGCTGTTGTCTATAAATTCCTATATTGGTTACTAGTTGACCCGCGCAACTTCGTCTGCGAATATTTGCCCCATTTTTGCAACATTTATCATTGCTGCTCCGCTCCTATTGGCCGTAGCGTGATGTTATATAGCCTAAATCCTTCCTCGATAAATGGGCTATTCAAAAGTAAAATATTTTGTCAATTCGGACCAGTAGTTCCTGAGATTATCGCGTTCAAACAAACAAACTCTTCAGCTTTATAATATTAGTATAGATTGGTATAGCGTTGCTAATTTTGAACAGAAAAATAATACTCTTTTACTTTTGAATGTATACCGAATTTGAAAAATCAATGGTTACCTTGTTTTTTTTCAAACTTTAAAGTACGATAAGTGCCAACGATTGTGTAGTTTACCCTACATACTGAAACGTCGGGTGTTTTTTTGCTTTAAATTAATAACTGAGATATTTTGACGCAGTGTTACTCTCAGAACTCAGACAAATGTAACGATACATTTCAAGCTAAAATCCATGAAGCCAATTTAGGCTCTAGAGTGTGCCAAAAATACATGCACTTAAAAAACATAACCCTCCTTCTTGCGCAGTCGGTAAATATAGAAAAAATCGTGCACATTTGTGGACCCATGAAAAACTCAGATTCCTACTTTGCTTGACCAATTTTATTTTTGACGTGTACATTGACAATATCATTATGGAATTGTACAGTATCGTGTTAACAATTAACTCACGATTAATTAGCCAATTATTGCGAAATGCGCGTGCGCAATCATTTCGTACTCGTGGGCACTGTATCTGTATCACGGACATTTTTGTTGTCTCGCTTTCACTGACACTGAATAACACAGATCTGTGACGTTTCGATCCAGTGGTAGACTATCACCATACGGTTAAAGATCAATTGCACGTTATAAAACATCAAGATCGATTTTCCTTTGCAATTGTATACTGACAGCTACAAATCTCAACTTTAAGAAATCATTGTTTCAAGACGGTTTCAGAGGCTGTTGAAGATCATCGAATCCTTGATGATTTTCGACAGAAAATTGTTAAAAAAGTTTTTGCGATTTCTGCCATTTCCGAGATGCTGCTGATTACTCTTTTTCATAAATCCGCTAATATCAAATCAATACGATTAATTAAAATAATGTATAATTATTATGGGATATAATATATATTATATCCCGAGATATATATTTTACATGCCACAATTGGTGTTCACACTGTGAGACATATATTTTTTAGTACGAGAGCCCACAACCAAAATTTTTGTCTCATAGTAATACGGCCAAAACATGATGATAGATACGATTTTCCTTAACTCGAAAATACTAATATCAGAAAATTTTCGCCTAGCCTTTGACCTGACCGAATTTTCAAAAATGTAAAAAAACTGTTTAAATTTGGAGACCGTTTTGCAAATGTTCAAACAATTTTGCCGATCAGTAACATAGCAATCTGTCTGAAAATTATTGGACGTGATAAAATAAGTTGTCTAGATGTAGAAAAAAATATATCAGAAAAAAATTGTGTAGCACCTTGTTTATCAGAAACTTTTGGATATTCCGAAATCATTTAAAAATCGTATTCAGGCATATTGCAGTCTATGTTAAAAAACAAATGAATAAGTAAGAGTTTTTCTGAAACAGTAAAACTCTTACTTATTCATTGTAGGACTAAGTTGAAGGACTAAAATAAATGGCACAAAAGAAAACTGGGATAAAGCTGAAAAAAAAATGCCTGCCCAAAAACCCGAACAGTTCCGATTTCGACAGTTTACATTTTTTTTTTTTTTCGATATTTGTTTAGGTATTTGTCTTTTCTATGTTGATCATTGTGTTTTGCATTGTAACTTTTCGTTTGCAAGAGCTTTTGGTGACGACTGAATTTAGCCCTATTTTGCTTTTCTGATGTACTGCCTTTTTTTGACAGCAGAAATGGCCTCCCACGCAGTTACTACACTTTTGCCCCTTATAACCCATCTAGTCGTGTTCAGAATCATATAATTTGACGATTTTATACAGTTTCGACTGGGCTGTGGGCTCTGGTACTATTTTGGGTAAATAGTACCAGAGCCCACAGCCCATTCGCAACTGTATAAAATTGCCAAATTATATGGTTCAGTTGCGGTCGCCATTGTAACGAGAGGTAAAATATATTTTTGTTGATATATCGCTGTCATCAGTTGGAAAAATATTTATAGCTTGAGGTACGGTATACGGTTCCATTCAAAATTATGGTGAGCGATATGATTTTATATCCCGAGCTGATTTATAAATATATTATATTACATCCCATAATAAAGAGTGACCTTTAGAACGTTTTTCCTTAGCTATCTGACGTACCTTACTGTCAGAGCTACGCGCGTAGCAATTTCTTAAATTTATTCCATCGGTTTACGTATCAAAGCATTACAAAAAAGTTTTCCATTTCGACGAAGATTCAGACACAGCTGGCGTTTTCGCTCGCGGCAATTATATCAAACATTTTATTACTCTTGGAATTTTAATTAAGCAATAGTCAAAATCTGAGGTGGTTAGACTTTCAAAATGTTATCAAATTTAATATCAAAACCCATAATTTTTTATTAGAACTGCAAAAACTAACATAAAAACGATAATTTTGCTGTTTTTCAACTGATACGAAGCATAACATTTTTTTTGCTTGCTATAGTTCGTAAAATATAGCTTGATACCTGTGACTTTAGAGACTACGTTTAAAAGACTGCTACAATAAATTTGTTGTTGGAAAAGTTTTAATTTTTTAAATATTAATAAGACATTTGTATAGAAATCTAGAACACTTTTTTCAAATAGAACTTGTTATCAAGGAGATACTAGTATAAACAAAGGTAATTTAAAATATTTATTATATTTTATTATTTATATTTTTTTGTTAGCTTACTTCGTAAACTCTTTTCGCAGCCTGGTAGGGATGTGTAATCGACTGGCCAGCGAATATCGATAAAATAAATGTATGACAATTTCATTAATATAAATTGTATAAATGATTATATCTAATCGTTTTTTCACAACGAATTCGTATTTTTTTAGTCTTGCAATACCTACTGCTTTCGCATGCAGCGATCAAGCGGGCGCCATCTTTTTTGAGTCAGTACGAGTGCCCACGCCTTGTATACGCTACCGCTACGTGATTAATATTGTTTTGTCGTTATTACTGTTGCTTTGTTAAGTTTTGTTGTTATTTCTAGTTATTTGTTTTTTTTTTGCACCACAATGCCGAAAAGAACAAAAAAAACTGTTTTGAATAGCGAAAGTCGCGAGTTTGTGATTCGTTTGCGTGAGTATTTTGAGCGCGAGAATCAAAATGGCGGACCGCTACTACCGTTAGAGCAAGTGTGCAATAGAGTTGCTGACGCTCTTGGTATCGGACGAGCTACAGTGTCTCGAATTAGCAAAGAAAAGTATGGAGAATCGTCAAAGGAGATGGTGGCCGAAGATGAGGGAGGTAAAATATTATCGACTCCTAATAAAAAAAGGAAGAGAGTTTCGCCAGTCACCGAAATTGACGACTTTGATGCTGCCGCAATTCGAAATCATATATATGCGTATTACGCACGTGGTGAATTTCCCACGTTAAAAAAAGTATCCGTTTCGCTTATAGACGCGGATTTATTTAAAGGAAGTCCACCATCGTTGTCCAAAATATTGAAAAAAATCGGCTTTGCTTATAAGAAAAGCGATAAAAGAAAAATTTTAATGGAGCGAACAGACATTGCTTTGACCCGAATTGACTTTTTGCGCAAAGTCAAAAATATAACAGATTGGAATAAAGTGGTTTTTCTTGATGAAACATGGCTCAACGCAAACCACACTGTTTCAAGATCGTGGACAGACGATAAAGCGGAGTCTACCACCAAGGTGCCCGAAGGCAAAGGACAAAGATTAATAATTACTCATGCGGGGACATCGTCTGGTTTTGTGCCCAATTGTTTACTGGCGTTTAAATCAGTAAAAACAACAGAGTACCATGAAGAAATGGATTTTACAAAATTTAAGGAGTGGTTTCTAACTCTTCTAAATAATTTGAGTGAACCACATTTTATTCTGATGGACAACGCTCCGTATCATTCAGTACAAAAAGATAAGGCGCCTACGACAAGCAATCGTAAAATTGAAATTATTACTTGGCTGCAAAACAAAGGAGTAAAAGCCGACAACAGCATGCTCAAGAAAGAATTGCTAAGATTAGTAAGCATTCATAAGCCCCCCACTCCAAGATATATTATAGACGAAATTGCAAAGGAAATGGGCCACACCGTCATCCGTTTACCACCATATCATTGCCATTACAATGCAATAGAACTAATCTGGGCTCAAGTCAAAGGTTCGTATAATCTAAAAAAACATATATAAAAAGCTTACAAAGAATGTAGTAGGTTTTTTGTTTGATCGAATACCTTTTTTTTCTAGGTTACGCTGCCAGACATAATGTAGCACCGCCTTTCACAGCGAACAAAATGTTGACATTACTACATGAAGCTTGTGTACATGTAAATGCTGATGATTGGAAAAAGGTAGTTGAGAAGACAAAAAATGTGATTCAAAAAGATTGGGAGCGCGATATTCAATTTGACAACATATGCGATCAAGAATTAATTATTAATCTACAGGACTGCTCCAGTGATGAATCAGAATTCGACTTGGAAGTTGATCTCGGCTGTACACCATTTGACAATTAAACTTTTAAATACCTTCAAATTCATCTTTCATTTCCTTTTTTCTTTCTTTCAATATCGTTAAAATGTATTTTTTTAATAAACTCATTCCATATAAATATCGATAAAATACGAAAGACGTCCCATACCTATTACATGTCATTCTGACAAACGTCACAGGTATCAAGCTATATTTTACGAACTATAAATGTAGTTAGTTTCCCTACCACACTACCCCAAAATAATATATCATAAATGCGGCTTTAAATTGCGTTTTGCGTTTTTAATATAAAATTTGATGGGGATAAAAAGTTTTTGGCGTTTTACACTTGTCAACCAAAATGTCAAATGAAAAAGGGCAAAAATATGCGATGAAATGAACTAAAAATACAATCGTGACTGAGATAAATCGCAAAAAAATGCAATTTTTTTGCATCATCATGGGGGTCTAAATGGTCTAAAGTGCCTACGGGCCCTGAGTCTCAAAGACCGGGATGACGCGAGCCGCGCATTCGCCAGATGTGTACACACCATAACGTGAGTAGTTATTGAACTACGAAATATTTGGCCTAAATTCACCCCTTGTTGGGCACGGCCGGTCGTGTGAATCACACACTACGTCATTAGCTATTTTATTATGGTAAATACGTGCTAATGTTTTGCGAAAGTCGTAACAAAGGGCGATGATGAACTAACAACTCCAATTTACAACACAAGGCAACCGTTACAGTGAAATTAGTCTCGAGAAATTTTTGCATATGTAGTGGTGTGTATGTTACTTAGATATTAGAGCGCGTTTCCACTATATCGTTCTGGCCCTTACAAAAATGTTTCAATATCCTAACATTACTATTTAATTTAATACTTATCCCTAGCAACACTCTGATTTTTGTTTTCAATAAAAACAAGTTTTTATTTTAAAGAAAAAGGTTTTGACTTTATTAAAAAAAATATGTCATTCAATTTCACGTCCTTGAGCAAACGACAAGGCGACTACCGTGAAACAATAAAATATCGTGTCGTTCTTTAGATGATAGTAGTTTAGCTATAGGTAAAAAGTTTTGACCATAATAATTACGAAACAAAACAAATAAATAAATCGTCACTTGATAGTGGAAAGTGGAAACACGCACAAAACCAGAATAAACCAGTTTACTCTGTCCGCAGGTGCCACGTGCAGTCTGACGTCAGTCGCTTGATACCGTTAGAACATAAAGCACGCATTTCATTAAAAAATTATAATTATTAGATACGTAGTAGTTTCATTGTGAAATTTTGTATTTGTTGATTGTTGTTATTGTTTGTTATTATTGTTAAAATATTTGTTGAAGTGTTTAATTTCAAGTGTGTAAGTGTTGTAACTTTATATTGATAATTCAAAATGGCTCCAGTGTTAAAACATGGTCGAGGCAAGCCTTTGACTTCTCAAACTAAGGAAGTTTTGTACTGTTTGTACAAATATTTCGAAAATGAGTGTAATAACAACCCGAGCAGTATTATGACCCCCACTCAATTAGTTGCTAAATCAACAGGAATTTCAATAGCATCCGTCAGAAAGGTAGTATCAGAAAGCAAATGTCGTCCTTCAGATCAGGAAGTAACATTTAAATCTCCTAAAAAGAAACCGAATCGTAAACCTACAATAGTAATCGATAACTTTGATCAGCAAGTTATCAGAAGAACAATTCATGACTTCCACATCACAAATAAAGAAGTTCCCACTTTAAAAACTTTGCACTCAAAATTGAAAGAAGATATCGATTATAAAGGTTGTGTCAGCACGTTACGAAAACACGTCATGTCATTAGGTTTTAATTGGAAGCAAACAGAAGATAACCGGAAACTTCTTATGGAAAAACACGAAATTAGATACTTGCGAATTAATTATTTGATGAAAATTGCTGAATATCGTGAACAACGCCGACCAATTGTTTACACCGACGAAACATATATACATACATCACATACCCTCTCGAAATCTTGGTCAGATGGAAGCACTTCAGGTTTGAAGCAACATATATCGAAAGGCAACCGCTTAATCATTGTTCATGCCGGTGGTATCGATGGCTTTATACCAAATGCATTGCTTATGTTTAAAGCCGACCAAAAAAGTGGAGATTACCACAACAATATGAACTATGACAACTATTCAAGGTGGATTCAAACTCAATTAATACCCAACTTACAACCAAATAGTGTTGTTGTTGTTGACAACGCACCATATCATAACTCAATACAAAATCCTGCACCGAATAGTAATTCTAGAAAACAGCAAATGATAGACTGGCTGACATTTCGAAACATTGAGCATTCATCGACGTTGCTTAAGCCTCAATTATATGAACTGATTCTGCAAAACAAGGCGAGATTTATAGAGTACAAGATAGACGAAATATTACGACAGCACGGTCATACTGTGCTGCGTTTACCACCATACCATCCGGAGTTTAATCCTATAGAAAATATATGGGGGATAGTGAAAACATATGTCGCAAAAAAGAATGTCGCAATGAATATGAAGGTTATAATGTCATTAGCTGAAGAAAAAATGAACGCCATAACTGTAGAGGAATGGAGAAAAGTTTGTTTGCATGCTATTGAGGAGGAAAGCAAATATCAGGGTAGAGACGCAGCTTTAGACACAATATCAGAACGAATCATAATTAATTTAAATAATTCATCTGATGAAAGCGAGGATGGGGATGATTGTGATATGCCTGGGGTTGATGAATTATTAGAATAAAACATTTATGGCCGGAGAACACCTAATTCATACACGTCTTCACTGAAGTGAAAACCGGCATTCAATGCTTGTAATGTTTGGAACTGGCTTGTCTGCCTCATACAGTTCCATAGATTACAATGCGGTGGATACACATTTTCACGACCGTATTAGTACGTAGTGCGTATGCGTAGACGTGCACGCATTTGGTGTGCTCCAGCCACAAACGTACAATATATTACCTTTAAAACAATAAAAACTAAAAATAAAATGTTGTTTTTTTTATTTGCTGACCATACACTACTACAAACGCAAAAATTTCTTCAAGCTAATTTACCTGTACATGCCTACATCATAAACCTTTTTGAAAAACCTCAACACGTACCTAGTCTTTTGTGCTAACTTAATGAAAATACATAAAAAAGAAGCTTTGAAAGAATCAGTTGTGCATTTTGCTTATGAGGTTGTGAGTTTGATTTCCACTAGGGACACCACTTTGCGTGATTTATGACTTTGCACAAATCCAGCTTGAGTGTACTTTGTGACCGAGTGTACTGTGTGAAAGTACCCTATGCCACTCACATGGCTTGTATCCTTAGTTGAAGTTATCTATTATATTATAAAGCTGATGAGTGTGTTTGTTTGTTTGAACGCGATAATCTCAGGAACTACTGGTCTGAATTGTAAAATTATTTTACTGTTGGATAGCCCATTTATCGAGAAAGGCTATATGCTATATAACATCACGCTACGACCAATAGGAGCGGAGCAGTAATGAAAACTGTTGCAAAAACGGGGTAAACTTAAGCAGACGAAGTCCCGCGGGTCAGCTAGTCATTTATAAAAAAAAGTACGGTATTTTTTTAACTATGAAATTGACGTTTTTTGCAATAGCACTGACAAATTAAAAGGTAAAGCCAAGAGCACTCACTAGCCACACATAAACAACTTGCAACAAAAGCAACACGCAATTCTCGACCTTGCGGCAGTAATGAGAACGCACCCATCGTTTGTCTGAAACGGTATAAGCCTGTTAATTTAAGAAGGTACAATTTCATCACACACGCGCATACATAGCTCGTGTTATCGAATTTTCCACTGATAATGCAGATTGGTTATCATTTACATTATCTAGTTTTACTTTGTGTGGATTAATTGGTGCTGTGTGGTAGTTTTTTGTTTTTTTTATGATGGAGACTGAAAGTGTTCAAGTGTTGTATTCGCAATTGGAATCAAAATGTCACGTTTACTTTGTAAGGTAATATTTCGAAGTGACTTCCTACTGTTTTGATGTCCCAAAATGTTATTTTATGATTTTTCTTTTATTGAAAAATAACGGCAATGATATTAGCAGTAGCACCTACTTAATTTAATACAATAATATTATTTATTTTTGTGCATAAATGACTTTTTGTGATTAGAAACATGCTCACTCGCCAGTGTATTCTATATAAGTAATATAATCATTTCAAAAGTCTAGTGATTCATAGGCTAACACTGGGGTCGGCGAACCAAGTAATTTCGTCACTGTCCATTTTCCAAAAAAATATCGTTCTCATTGGATTGGACTGTCAACTTAAAATGCAAAAAATTCTAATTTTAAGAATTATCGATATGATACCAATATTAGTACCTATCGTACCTACGTAAACAATTGGGATAATGACTACAATGAAAATAAATTATTTTTCAGTAATCAGGCAATAGTGATCGGAATAAATTTGTTATTTCACAATTTAATGTCTGTAAGAATTTGTAACCATCAAAATAAATAGGTACTAATAGTAATGATTTGACGATCCTGTGTTATGACGTCACATCTCAATATTCCATACAATTTTCTAAAGAGCGTGTCGTTTTGACATTTCATAGAAAGATACTGATTTGACTTGACAATGGTCATCCCCATTGTATAAAATGGCATTTTGTGACGTCATAATATCGTTTTGTAAAATAACATTAGTATTTTGTTATGATGATCTAAAGAGGAAAACATGTATGGGCTGTGTGAAAGAAGACATGGCGAGAAAGAGAGTGAGTACAGAGATGACGTATGTAAAACTGTTTGGAGGGAAAGAAAGGAAACTTATTGCGCCGACCACAAATAATTGGGATAAAGGCAGGAAGATGATGATGATCAAAATTTTATGAACATTTTTTTAAAGATATACTATTGCATGATAATGACTGTACCTAGGAAATAATGTATTGTTAACCGATTTTAAAGATTTGAAGGTTCTTGATTCGATTGTTTTTTCTCTAATGTATGTTCGGGCAAAACTTCGTCATATAAAATTATTTGTTCGAAAGACGTTTATTACGAAATGGTCCCATATAAATTTTGATGATGATGAGTTTTGCAGACAGACAACGAAACTCCTCAATAAATGCCAGAAAAACAACCGTAATTGGAGTCGGTTAGATGTTTCTTTGTTTCTTTGTATAAAAAGAGTTTTCATTTTAGTTGACTAGGACTCAGATTCAGCCAGAACAAAGTGGTCTGTAATACCTTTTTTTTTTTTTGAATATTATTAATTACTTATCTCAAAATCTCTTGTTAGTAATCGATTTTTGTGTGAGTTACTCGAGCAAGATACGTTTAAAGGTACATTTCTGTATTCTCGGTATTTTGTGCTAGAAGTGTGAGAAAAATAAATAATCTAGATTAATATTGAAGGTGGAATTTCGCAATGAGGTGATCCGACAGAGAACTAAAGTTACCAATATAGCTCGCAGTTTAAGCACGCTGAAGTAGCAATGGGCTGGCCATATCTGCTGAAGGGCCGATGGCAGTCCTAGAGAGGAGACCGCGACTTGGTAATTGTACGGTAGACCCACGATCTAAGAAAGGTCACATGATGCGTAAGGCAAAGAACGGGATGTTGTAGCGAAATTTAAAGGCCTATGTCCAGCAGTGGACCGAGACGGGTTGATGATGAACTAGCGAAAAAGTAGCCAAAGTTTAAAAGTAGAAGCTAAATGCGAAAGTTTAGAAGTATGCATGGATGTTTGTTAATCTGGAGGCCTACTCTAATTCAATGAAAACGAAGTTTCGATTAAAAATGAGGTGGTGACATTCAGAGCCAGCAATTCAATCCACTCAGGGGGTCAATTCACGTATTTAAAGCAGTGCAGTTCTTTGCAGTTAAGTTTCGATTCAAACGGCCATTTTTGTATTCTTTGTCTCTCATTCTTGTAACTTTGGGATCAGTCTCAAATACGCTTGCGTCAAGTATGCGTCTCGATAACTTAATAACGGCATTCTAGTACGGTGAGCACGCGTTTTTAAGATCGATCCCAAAGTTACAAGAATAAGAAAATGGCCGTTTTAATCGAAACTTAACTGCAACTGCACTGCTTTAAATACGTGAATTGACCCGCTGGTCTGAAAATCGTCTATAAGTTCTGGCTTCTTGTGCTTCTCCAAAAAATAATTAGGATAGTCCTCGTATACTCAAGAAATGTAATAAAACGACAATTGATGAATTTTGTTTTAAAGAAAGAGAGCAAGGCCTGCTGTTACGCCAAAACGGCTTAACGGATCTGAATGAATTTTGGCACAGAGTTAGATTATACTCTAGAATAGCACATGGGTTATGTTAAATCCCCGTGGGAGAGATTAGATTTTTAAAATTTCGCCAGTCAAATCACGGACAACAGCTAGTAAGTTATTTCCGAAGCTACTTTGACCGATACGGTATTACTTCTTATCAATTTGTATGTGTCAGTAGTCAGGTTTTCAACTTTGATTAAATTTTTAGTGTTATCATTAACAATTTTACATTACATGAATGGATTGGTAGATATCATAGTGGATAAGTAATGATGCTACTGTACTGCTCTTGGATGAGTGACCACTTTTTAAAACACCGTTTTTAGTGGCACAAAACCACCGAGGCCACTTAAATTCCTACCTTACGTCTGAGCCAAACACCAGACCACATGTGGGGCGGACACGTGAACTAATTAAACTTACACGGCTACCAAAGCATAGGTACCCTTGTTTATGGAGAAATTAATAGTAGAGTGTATAATTTGAGGTCATTTCCCGGGGGTTGTTGGGGCGCATCTGGAGCTGACGCTGGATGCCACAGCATGCGAACCGTTAGCGACGGGGGACTGAGCAGGCGAGTTCCCCCTGAACAATAAGCCACAGCCGAAATCATCATACCACTTCATCAATACTTTCGTCGCCATCAAATAGTATTTCCATCACTCTCCTTATCTCCTCATCATTATGACATAACTCATCATCATCACGACCATCCCCATCAAATTCACTGACAGTAGATGTTGTCAAAGAGGCAAATTCCTCTGTTGTTGCCTACTGCCAGATTACGCGCAAGACTTGCCAAAGGAACTTCATCCCACGTACAATCAGGCTGTGGAATGAGCTACCTGCCGAGATTTTCCCAAAATACTAGAGCATGGGGTTCTTCAAAAAAGAATTAAGTACCTAAAACCATAACAGAATAAAAAAATGAGTACAGTAAGTGTTAAAGCACAATTGCAGCAATCTCACACTCCTACACATCCTAACATTAAGGTGCTTTTCACACGTTTCGATTTAAATCCGGCGCCGGATTGAAACCGGAACGTGACACTTCTTTTTCTTCTATCCCTTATCCCTTTGATTTGGGACCGGGTCTCCTTATATATTTGCGCCAGAGCAATCTGTTCTGGAATGTCACAGCGTCCAAGTTCAAGGCCTGGAGGTCTCTCCGTATATTGGACCACCACGTTGCCTTCGGACGACCTCTCCCTTTAGGTTGTTCTGGGAGGTTTAAGGCTATTTTAACAAAGTGGTCATCTTCTCTTTGTTTGATGTGGCCAAACCTTGGCCTTTCAAAATTTTTTCTGGGATTGGTGCAACCTTAAAAGAGCCTCGAATAAATTCGTTTCGGAATTTGTCAATTCTGGTGACTCCGCCTCCCCATCTAAGCATTTTCATTTCATTAACATGTAGTTTCTGTTCATGAGTCCTTTTCGTGATCCAGCATTCGGAACCATATAACAAACCGGAACGTGACACCCACAAATAATAAATCGATATACAAACCCACAACACCAAGTTTTACTAACATCCAAAGTTCTGGGGAGAACCCGGTTCAGAATAATGTTAATATTGGCTGGAGATACACTGTTAAAGAAACGACTAACGACATTTTAGACATGGATTTTGAATACATAGACATCGAAATATTCATAAATCATACTTGGGGTCATTCATTAATTAGGTACGTAAGGATGGTTTTGGCGATTTTTGAAATCCCCTCCCTACCCTCATGTAAGGGTACATAAGATTTCTCAAACCTCGCCACCTTATTACGTAAGAATCTATCTTGTTTTTTTCAAAATAAAAAAATGTCGTAAGTCAGATCTACATGAGTAAAAAGCCAAAAGTCGTACAATTTCAATTTAGTAAGTTTCTGTAGTAGAGACAGAGAGAGAGAGAGAGAGAGAGTAAAAGAGAGTGGAGCCGCCATTTTTCGGAACATGAGAACTACGCGGGATTTTTAAAGTTATTTTAATGTTAGTTTGAGTAAAATAATATGAAATTGTGATTGGAATTATTATAGAAGAAAAACAAAATAATCAAATAATAAAATAATCATTTTTAACAGCCTTTAAAAAAGTATGTTATTTATTCGAAACGCGGATATGTAATATTATTGGAATTGCTTAATTTTTTTTTTTTACATATGAAGATCTATTAACAAACTGTCCAATCCAGTTCAAGCCCGATTGTTCCGAAACAAAAGATCTCATTGTGATCTTTCTTTTTATATTAATTTATATGTATTTCAACTTAGAGAATAGTGCAAGTTTTATTAAAATCGGTTAAGTAGTTTGGAAGATATGAACGAAAACGTGTAAATTTGACGGCCTGGCTTACGTTTTTACGGAAATTTCAAAGGAAAAACATCTCAAAACCTTGGTCAAATAGTACATAGGTATAAGTAGTAATTTCGTGTATATAAAAGTTTTCTAATTTTTTGGCCTGTATGTGGTCGACATAGTCAAAAGCCTGCGTCAATCGCAGTATATTGCAGATACAGATATATTTTTGTCGACATAGTTAATCAATCAAATCATAACAGAGCGTAAGAAATAGTACAACTGCTATATTTATGGTTTTATTTCGCCTTAATCCGTTTTGCTCGTTACAAAGAATATTTTTCTTCTCCAAATATCCATAGATTATTGTTTAAATATATAAGTGGTATAGGTCTGTAGCTATCCGTATTATCTTTGTTTTGTTTCTTATGTATTGGCTTTATGATTTGTTTTTAGTCTATCTGGAAAAATACCTGAACAGTGCTTAGGTTAATAAAGAGACATAAGTGAGTACATATTATATTACTAACTGCTTTTTACACAGACAGACAGACAGATTATCTTTTCCTACACTGTTGGTGTTATTTAGAGCATTTATTATGTTTAAAATATCATTGGGTGAACTAGGAGCCGTGAACATTGAGTCTTTGCTTCTTGTCATTAATGCAGCGACATTCGCTTGTTAGTTCTATGACACAACATTTAAATAAATTGGCAATTGACTTAATTGCTATTTCGCGTAACTATTTTCATAAATGTTCATTTTTTATGAAAATGCACTCTTCGACTACTTCGGCGCGAAGAACAGAGCGCCGAAAGAACAGCCGGGCTTGAAGAGATGGACTTCATCACCCAATTTTATAAAATGTTCAGTTATCATCAATACTTTTGTTATTGTCTGGTAATTCCTGTAAACAAACGGCTATTCATCCCGCAATATTTAGATTTTTGTCTAATTAAAAAAAAAAATGTAAATTTCACGTGTCTGTACTGTATTGGGTAATTGAATATAGTTTCAACCGGCAGTAGCCTAATGGCTAAGGCCCGATGCCTCTCATGCTTCTTAGGTACCTAAAGAAGTATATTATAAATAGAGCACAAAAAAAACAAAAATGTCAGTCACAGAGAATCACAAAAAGTTTAATCGTCCGAGTGTAGTAACTGAACACTTGGTACAATACAAAAAACTACGAAAAGAGCTTCTACGCGCAGTAGTCTCCAGCTCGTGCTCAGCGGATCGCAAATCCACGGTATTCGTACTAGGCTAATTTGTGATTGACAAAGTGTTCTCAAAAAAAAAGTAACAACATTTTCGTACTAATTCCATTCCCATTTAATTAAGGTATTCATATTAATAATATCATATAAAATATAAAATAGTATCCATATAAAGCTAATAGACATCAATGGGGAGGAATTCTTTGACGCCTAAACTGTTTTGTATCCCCACTTTTCTATTTTTTTTTTTTGTAAATATCTTTATAATAATATCTTGGGACATCTCACACAACGCTATCTGATCCCAAACTAAGCAGAGCTTGTACTATGGAAACCAGACAACTGATAAACATACTTATATATTTCTAAATACATACATATTATAGATAAATCACACCCAGACACAGAATAGACCAGCTATACTCTAAGTGTGTTCCGCGGAACCCTAGGGTTCCGTGATACCTCTGTCGGGGTTCCGCAAGAATTTAGAAATAAAAAAATCAAAACACCTCTCTCTGGTCGCTCCGCGGCTGTGCGGACTCCGCGGCCGCGCGGAGACAAAACGCTATGAATGTTATTTATTTATTTATTTGTATTTGTATAAGCTTGTGTTACATTAGCTGGTACAATATCTTATAAGTTTGGTCTCAACAATTTTATACTTGTACAACGCGTTCGCTCTAAGTTTGCCGGTCTGTGGAATGCGCGTACCCTCCCCCACGTGACAACAAAACTTATAATGTGTCATAGTTTTACCCAAATATCTACCGTACACAATTTTTATTGTTACAATTAAATAAAAAATTTCGAACGTCATACACTCATACCTATCGCCAGCGGCAAACTTAAAACGAGCGGGTAGTATACTTGTAAGCGCTCAGTCTCTTTGATAAAAGCCGCCTCTGAATTAGACGCTATAGTTGTCAACAAGCGACTTTCGTCTCTAACTTCAAAGGATAAAGTCGATATTGTTTACAACGCTATTTTTAAATTTCTGTTTTTATTTTTGCTTTTTGTTTATCAAAGGTGCCGACTCGAGTATTTTCGAGAATATTTGAGATCGAGTTTAGGACTAAGTATAAAAGCGGCGATCGCGCGTTGGCGTCGTCAGTTGATGATTAGCGTTCGGAGCGATAAGTTACTACCTACTTACAAGCTCGCTAGCGAGAAACTAGTGTTCATTGTTTTACTGCCTGCTGTATTCTGTTGTCTCAGTTTTATACATTTCTTCCCTGTAGGTTCTAAATTTAGTCTCTTATACGCAGTAACGATTGTGCATTATTTAAACCCCACTATCCTGACTTGTAACATTATAAATAAAGAAGAATGGAACGTTGGCTTAAAGGTGTTAAACGTGTTCCAACAACATCTTCTAATGACGCTGAATGTTTAAAAGCAATGCGCGCGGAGAATTTAGCAATCACCGATCCAGAAGATGATGCCACGAGTGCCACGACGTCAAGCTCGACGGTTTCAAAGACGAAAAAAAGGAAGTATGATGAATCTTATATCAGTTTCGGATTTGTTGATTCCAACGGCTCACCTCTCTGCATGCTCTGTAGTAAACTGCTTCCTAATAGTTCCATGGCACCTGCCAAATTGCGTCGACATTTAGAAACCGTACACCCCGAGACTAAAGACAAGAATAAAGAATTTTTTGTTCGCAAAAAAGATCAGTTATTAGAAAGTCAAAAAAATATGATGCATGTAACACAAACTACCAACGAAAAGGCCACGGAGGCATCATATTTAGTTAGCTATCGCATTGCACAAGCAGGTGAAGCGCACACTATCGCTGAGAAATTAATAAAACCATGTGTATTAGACATAACAAAATGTATGCTTGATGAAAAATCTGCAAAGCATCTTTCTACTGTTCCGCTATCAAACGATACTGTTTCACGACGAATCCATGATCTGGCAAGCTACGTCAAACAAGAACTAGTTACACGTCTACAAAATACACGATTCGCTTTGCAAATGGACGAGTCGACTGATGTCGCTGGTTTGGCTATCCTGCTGGTTATTGTGAGATATCCATATAAAAGTTCTTTTAAAGAAGACATGCTTATGTGTTCATCGCTGCTTACAAACACTACCGGGGAAGAAATTTTTAATAAAATAAATATATTTTTTGAAGAACATAATCTCAGTTGGAACAATTGCATTGACATTTGTACAGATGGGGCCAAGGCGATGACAGGTAAAACAGCAGGAGCAGTGTCACGAATGAAAAATAAAGCGCCTAATTGTAGTTCCAGTCATTGTATTCTGCATAGACAAGCACTTGCGATGAAGCAAATGCCGTCTAATCTAAAATTAGTTATGGATGAAGCGGTAAAAATAATTAATTTTATCAAATCACGACCACTACAATCCCGATTGTTCTCATTATTGTGTGAAGATTATGGCAGCAAACATAAAACACTGCTGCTCCATACAGAAGTGCGATGGCTGTCTCGGGGAAAAACTTTAACAAGGCTATTTGAACTTAGAGCCGAGTTACAAATGTTTCTTTCAGCAGATACCTACTTCTTTTAATTTGAAGGACCGTTTGTATGATAAAACTTGGTTGTTCCGATTGTCTTTTATGGCGGATATCTTTCAAAAACTTAACGAATTAAATTTATCGTTGCAAGGTAAACAGACAACAGTGTTTCAGGCCTATAATAAAATAACTGCTTTTAAAAGAAAATTAGATTTTTGGATCATTTGCATTGGTAAGAAAGAAATAGAAAGTTTTACGTTACTCAGTGAGTTTGTTAGCGAAAACGACTCAGAAATGTTTGAAGATAATGTGTTTGAAGAATTGGTCCAATATCTCAGTTCGATGCGCGCATCTTTTGAAAAGTATTTTCCCGAAGAACACAATACAAAAATTAAAGTGAACTCCTAGATTCATAATCCTTTTTTACCCAACTTGGAAAAGCCTGAAAACATGTCAAATGAGATATATGAATCTCTTTTAGAAATGTCATCAGACACAAGTATGGAGTCATTGTTCAAAACGACGCCTCTTAATGATTTTTGGTGCAGAATCCAAGATGAATATGCAATGCTTGGCCAAATGGCTCTGGATATTCTTCTCCCGTTCCCAACTACATATTTGTGCGAAACAGGATTCTCTACCTACGCAGCCACGAAAACAAAATATCGCAATAGACTGGACGCCGAAGCTGATATGAGACTCCAACTTTCTTCCATCAAACCTGATATCAAGCAATTGATGAAAAATAAAAAACAGTTTCATACCTCCCACTAGTTAGATTTTTTCTTTTTTAATGTTTTCTATTATTGTCCTTACCAAGTGGTGAAGTAAATAATAATTAGTAACTGATACATTGTACTTTTATTATGCTGATTAATAAAGAATACACTTATAAAAATAATTGTTTTATTGTAGGGTTCCATCAAGTATTTTGCTTCCCAAAAGGGTTCCGTCATTTAAAAAGTTTGAGAACCACTGGAATAGACCATCGTGCTCATCACACAAAGTTTTATCCAGGGTGGGGATAGAACCCACGACCTCTTGCGTAGCAGTCGGATACACTCCCACCGCGTCACAGAGGCAGTCATATTGTATTATTAAAGATGTAATTTAGAGTAGTTTTTAAATATCGTATAAAAGTGGTTTGAATAAAATCATCCATATAAATACGAATGAAGAATGGCCGCTAATTTGGTTAACTGCTCATTGAAATGTTATTTTTTTCACTAAGCCGTCTGAGTTAGTGTAGTGTTATGTGAGAAAACAAGAACAAAGTGTTATCAATTTATCAGACGCTAAGAAAAATCAAGCAGCTAATTTCTTATTAGCTCCAATGTTAGATTGTAATATTTTTAACAGTAAATAATTTACTCTTTATTTAAAAAAAACACTTTTGTTAGAAAAACACTGCACTTTATCACGAAACCTTTCAACACTTATTTATTTTACTAGCTGACCCTCGCAACTTCGTCTGCGTAAATTTTCCCCGTTTTTGCAACATTTTTCATTGCTGCTCTGCTCCTATTGGTCGTAGCGTGATGTTATATAGCCTGTAGCCTTCCTCGATAAATGGGCTATCCAACAGTAAAATATGTTTTTAGTTCGGACCAGTAGTTCCTGCGATTATCGCGTTCAAACAAACAAACTCTTCAGCTTTATAATATTAGTATAGATTTCACTTTAGTCTCGCTCTGCCACTAATGATAATTGGTGATTATTGGACAGTAAACTACTGGATAATAATATTTATCGACTTTCAAATGATATATTACTATTTTTATAAATTTAATAACACGGAGCCGATGTTTACGTCATCTGTCATGTCATAGTTAAATGTATATATACTACAATTTAAATTTAAAGATCGTCGATCCATAATCATTCAGTAGGGGTCCGGGGTCACTCCAGTGTCAGACACTCGTTTGTTTACGTAAAGCAATTAACTTTAGACCTAACCTGACTTGACGCTAGTGGGGGCACCGATAACCTAACGTAAACTCAGTGGCGTAGCTCTCTTCTACCTAGACATGGGGTCATTCAAAAGAGGCGTAAATAAGCACCTTGCAGATGAGCAAGGTAAGGATTGTTAGTGCTGCACTAGTGCTGTACTATCTGGCTTTGCGTTTGGACTCTATTTCCACTTAACATCAGGTGGAATGGAGTAATTTGCTTACCTATAAATAAAAATATATCTTGGGTGGCACCCGATGCGGATGTTGGTGGTGTTACAAAAGTAAGATAAAAAAATCCTTACAATTAAAATCTCTTCTTTCTAGCTTTAACAGCTGCAAATCTTATTTTTTACATATTTTTTCTTTTCACTAAAATATATCTAGCTAGCAATGTGGGATTAGGTCCTCCATT
This sequence comes from Herminia tarsipennalis, assembly GCA_945859575.2. Lineage (NCBI taxonomy): Eukaryota > Metazoa > Arthropoda > Insecta > Lepidoptera > Erebidae > Herminia > Herminia tarsipennalis. The sequence goes on along the minus strand of OX243843.2, from coordinate 1,286,093 downwards.
ACTAAAAGTAGTAGACAAAGTAGAATTCGCAGCGAGAACTGAACTAATTCCAGAAAAAACGTTTAAAAAATGTTTTGATGATTATTCGCTGGCGTAAGTGTAGTAATAATGTATTAATTAACTATTAATGTATTTTTTTTTAATTCCCGATAAAGACATTTTTTTCCTCAATGTTAGTATTTTGTTCTTGAAGTTGTCACCGGGTGTCACCTCAAAAAATGGTGCGGACTGCCTCCGCCCCATACCCCTTAGCTACCCCACCTAGCTACGCCCCTGCGTAAACTATAGTAGTATATAATATTGTTTAATTAATATGAAATCATTTCTAAACCCCGACCAATTAATTAATTCGAATAACATAATTTAGTTTAAACCTTGGAAAGGTTTGCACTAAATTATGTTAATTAATACTAAAACAAACAATCCAGTACAGCATTACTATAAGTTTGCATAAAAATTAAAGTTACTATGACAACAAGTAATAGTTACGTGGCGAGTTATAAACGTTTGAAAGTTTATAACTCGCCACGTAACCAAGGAAACCGATTAACACTCGATGGAATATAAATTCAAATATAAAAGCATATATGGTTTCGTAAAAATGAACATATCTTCTACGAGTATCATGTCTTATAGTTTATTGACATGTACGTAGATAATTAGAGTGCAGTTAAACACTGTGGGTCGTGGTTTATGTCTTTCAAATATTTTGTACTAACAAATGAAAATTAATTGAGGAAATTAATTATTTATTTCGTCTTTCCTATGAAACTGTTACCTGTTGTCATTGTAAACATTTTCTTTTTTGTAAAAAATCCAAACTTTCGAATCGGTTATTTCCAAAAATATTCACTCAATCAAAAAAGTTTATTAGGAACCTTATAATGTTTTTAAAAGTGTGTCATATGATGAGCCACACGTTGATGCTAGCCGAAAAAAAAAACATTGTCTGTTACATGTATTTTATTATTTAGTTATCAAACTAAGTAGCGGCCACTAGAAGAAACCTTTTCAGCTAATTTCATCAATATTCATTGAGTAGTCTCTGAGTAAAATACCTGTGACATACGGACGGACATTCCACATGATGAAACTATAAAGGTCCATTTTTTGCCATTTTGGCTACGAAACCTTAAAAAGGGATGTCCGAAAATTGGACCTTATTAAACCCTAGGCCTCGGTGATAAATGGAAAAGTTTATGAAATTAGAAGAAGGCCTTTGTTCGTAACAAAGGGTGAACTTCCCTGGGCTTCTAATTATATCAAGTTATAACCAAACTAGCTGTCTCCCGCAACTTTTGTGTAAATTTTCCCTGTTTTTGCAACATATCTCATTGCTGATCCGCTCCTATTGGTCGTAGCATGATGTTATATAGCATTCCTTGATAAATGGGCTATCCAACAGTGAAATATTTTTTTCAATTCGGATTAGTAGTTCCTGAGATTACCGCGTTTAAACAAGCAAACTCTTCAGCTTTGTAATATTAGTACCTATAGATTATTTAGCAAATTACACATTTAGTCATCACTCGCTGCATTGGACTCATAACTGTTACTCATTTCTATGTACACAACCTTTTTACCAAAAATAGCCTTATTCATATGCACCGGTTCAAAGTTGGAGATTTATTCAATTTCTTAGGAGTTTCTTATTGAAGGCGTTGTGTGAAGTTTTGATTAAATTAGTTCGCCAGTTTCAGGGCGACATTGCTTTCCTGCGAATTGCAGTATCGTGGTCGGAATTTGTAAATCTCCGCTATTGATCTTGGCTTATAAGAAAAAGATAAATGAAAACCATTTATTTAAGCTCTTATCATATTAGGAGTTGTAACAAAAGTTAGACCTCAAACAAGATGTTCTAATTTAGATCTAGTTTTAGCCTTCATCCGATGTCCATGTATGTGTACATGTTTAGAAATTGTGTCTGCCTGACTTAAAAAGCCGGTGACTTTGTCGTTTTACAACCTATAGAGAAAACAAAATCACTGACGTCTTAGGGTATATTTTAGGGTAATATAGGAAAATACTATATATTCTTAAATATTATTGTTTCTTTACCCTAATCATTTCCATTACAACTTTTGTCCTTTTGTCTCATATCATTTACAGTTCACAAATGGAACACAACGCGTCACTCTCAGTAGATAACCTGGATTATTCTCATAGTGACGTTAAAGTAATCATATTTCCTTTTATAAATATTTGCGCAAGATATTTAACATTAAAGTACACGGGTAGTATTTACGTAGTATTACGATTTATTTCTCTAAGGTTAGAGGCGGAGTTTAGCATAGCGTTCAACCGAGCGATTTTTATTTTTTCTGTATTCTTTTCCATAATTTGTATTTATTATACAAAATATTGTTTAGAAATTATTTCATACTCAATTAGGCCCTGCTGGCAAGTTACAAAAAAAGTAATTACATTATTATATATTTCACTAGCTACCCCGCACAACTTCGTCAGCGTCAATTTTCCCCGTTTTTGCAACATTTTTATTGCTGCTCCCCTCCTATTGGTGGCAGCGTGATGTTAATTAGTCTATAGCCTTCCTCGATAAATGGGCTACCCAACAGAACAATAGTAATCCCTGAGATTACCGCGTTCAAATAAACTAACAAACTCTTCAGCTTTAAAATATTAGTATTGATTAAGGTCGGCTAGTATTGCTGGCTTTGAGATCAATCTGTACTCATTGCCGATGTAAAATATTTTACATCGACGACTTTATAAAATTAATTAGACCGTATAGGAAGCGACTTGAGTTTATTTGTATCATACCTATGACATTCACTGCTTACCACCCGAAAACTTGTTTTCATAATAAAAGTTTGTTATTAGAAGTCTATTTTTATAAAATTGGCTCTTAATTAACTGTCTCTATCTTTAGCGAGAGAAAGAAAGCGATAACAAGACAACACCCGCTCTACGCTCTGCTGTTCTAACTCCTCACCCTAACCATCACGGTTTTACTTAGCTATATGTTTTAGAATTAGTTTTATGATCGTGTTCGTGACGCAAGCCGGTGTTGGGAATAGGAACAGTGAATGCCACTGTCAAATGTCGCAACAGTAGTTTTTGTTACTGTTTACCAGCGGACCGTGAACGACCTGACAGTGACGCCCGTTCGATTTTGTAGATTGACTCGTTATTATAGCTATATTGCATTAATCAATCAATAATTTGTTGTGAAATGCTCTGAAAGACTCTTTGAAAAACTCATAAGTTAAAAACACTGTTTTGTGAAAAGTTGTAAAAAAAATCTTTTTGTTTATAGGTACTTATTCTTTTCTCCAACTTTGGCTATTGCTTTAGGAATTTGACATTACATTATATACTAAAGGGTGTATTTTTAGAGGTTGCTTTTTTTAATAAAACAATTCACGTGAAAATAATGCTACAGTGTTGACTTTATTTAAAAGATAATTTTAAATGGTTGGCTCCAATAAAGCACAGTCGAGAACTCGAGAAGTCCAATTTTCGATCACTTTATCGAGCAACTGGGTTCGTAGGTATATCACGGTGAATGTTGTTTTCCAAGTGGTACATTATCCCCAAATAAAATAATCCATAAGTGTGAGATCACACGAGGAGTCAGTTCACAGGTCCATTACGCGAAATTTTGCGCTCACCGGCGACTCTCTCTTCTGCGTTTTCACCACTCCAAATTCTGCAATTCTGCTTGTTGACGTTGCCCTATAACCTTTCGATATAGTAAACGAAACTTAAACCTCCCGACTCCGTTTCATTGGATCCAGCCGTTTCACCCATATGCCCGAAATCATGTTTCAACAAATGATCTTTTAAGTAAAGCAAACACCATAGCCAACATTATATTTACGTGTTTTTTTTTTTTTCATTTTAAAAAAACAACCTCTATAAAGCCCTCTGGACGACTCCGTCCACTTTCCTTAAAAGCACCTGTTATGTAGACATGACTTTATCACAAATGTAGTACTTTGTTTCATTAGTGAATAAACATTTTTTTATTTAAATGTTATTTTTTCAAGTTACGGCAATGTTTTAGAGGATAATGTGCGATTTATGTACAGTATATCCATAATGTCTTTTAACGTTATAGATTTATATTTTATATTTCCTATGTAGTCTGTTTAGTTTTAGATTTCATAAAAAGTGATTGGTTTAATAGTGAAATAGGTTGTGCTGTATTTGTGATATGGGGAAATACGGCTGATTTCTTTGGATTGGTAAAGAAAATATGTGAGTACTTTCTAAATAGTATAAACTCACTAGATGTCTTTATTCGACACTACTCTTTATTCGTACGAGTAAGTGACAAATGAAAGGATTTGTGTAATCTATACTAATAATATAAAGCTGAAGAGTTTGTTTGTTTCTTTAAACGCGGTAATCTCAGAAACTACTGGTCCGAATTGAAAAATTCTTTCACTGTTGGATAGCCCATTTATCGAGTAAGGCTATATAATTTAGCAATGAGAAATGTTTCAAAAACGGGCAAAATTCACACAGACGAAGTTGCGCGGGACAGCTAGTATTTTATATACTTAGATCATATGCTGGATAATATACGTCTGCGGGTTCCCTAGTTGATCTATAAACAGACGACGTAGACCGCGTTTCGTGACCAAAAATGATCGCGACTCAGATCCAGCCAACTCGCCGCACAGAGTTAATCTGGACTGCATTGTCGATTTTTTTTAATGCAGCAATGTGGGATTTTGTTTACATTACTAGCAATCCTATTAGCCTCTCCAGCTAAGCTCAATTGCTTGTCTAATGGAATTGAGTTCACATTGGTATTAGGTATACACCTCACAATTCTGAGACCGATGCCCTAACCATTAGGATGACGCCACTATTTGTAGAGCTGTTTAATCAAGAACAGCGGACTAAAGTATTGTCAGTTCAATCCCCGTACACGACATTACTCTGTATCGCGTGGAAATCAAACCCACTACCAATACTTCCCATGCGTTAACAAGATAAACCTATTCTCTTTCCTTGAAACGAAAATTCCTAAAGGCTTGTAATTTTAAATTGCCTTAGTTCACGGAGACTACTTTTTATTTTTTATTTTGGTTTCTATTGTCAATTGTTGTGAAAGAATAGCTCTGGATCACTGAACTCTACAGTACCTCTACCTACTGGAGGTATAGTGACAGGTATTATAATTAAGATTTGTTCACGTTCCTTCACATACGAACCGATATCCACTTGATAGTTTGCGTTATAATGAAGAATGTCAGTGGGTCCGTCAATCAACTTGAAATGTTATAAGCAAGCTTTGTAGTTTTAACGTTAAGACAATAATTTAAACATTTCGTTGGGCATTATTTAAACATTTCGTTGGGCATTAATTAAACATTTCGTTGGGTGCGTCTAGCTCGCGTGACGTCACTACGCTTCGGCCTTCTTACTTACTTATTGCTATCAGGTGTTCCCTATTTTCGACCACTTATAAATATTTTTTGGAAATTCGGTCCCTAAGGGGGTAAAATAGGGGTTGCAAGTTTGTATGAAATTCTGTCAGTTTTGAAGTTAGGTCTGTGAATTTTTGTATTTAACTTATTGATTTAAATAAAGAAACGCTTGTTTCAGCGTTTTTAAAATAGGGGTTGCAAGTTTGTATGAAACTTCGTCAGTTTTGAAGTTAGATTTGTAAATTGTTGTATTTGGTTTTTTTGGTTGTAAATCAACTGTTCAGGGAGTAACATCATTCATCATTCATGCGAATGCTAGTATAATATATGAATACAAATGCTAGTAAGTTAGAGGGGTTAATTGTTACCAATAAGTTTTCAAACATCACCGTTTTTTTTGCTGCCGAGATACGAATGTATAAATGCAAAACCCGGGCCTTGTTCATGATTTGCGTCCATTTCGTGCGGGTTTTAGGTTCCATTGGAACGGAAAAATAACTTTTTGGGTGCATCGAGAGTTGTATTTGAGCACTTTGGCCCAACACGCGATTTCATAAATTGTCAATCGATATTTTAAACAATTTTCGCGGCTATTCCCAGTAGTACTACCATGTAGTCCTACCAGTAGTACTACTGGGAATATTCATCCCATTAGTCTTACTTTAAAAACGCAGTAGTGCTACTGGGACTATTCATCCCATTAGACTTACTTTAAAAATGCAGTAGTACTACTGGGAATATTCATCCCATTAGACTTACCGAACTGTAGACCTAATATTAAACTAGACTAACCTTCTTATTAAACTTGAATCTATGACCTAAGATAAAACATTAGCGTGATTGACAGCTCATTACATAGTTTGAAATTGTATCAAAGAGTAAAATATTGCATTATAATATAAAGTCACGATTAAAAATTATTAACATAAATATGTGTGATATTACAAATATAATAAAAAGACGAAGAGGTGAAATACTACTTCTGAATGGTTACCAGTATTACAAATTAAAAACTTATAGTGACGGAGGAATAATTTGGCGATGTGCTCTGTACCGTAAGAGTAAATGTATTGGATCGGTAACTATTAATCATAATAACGTAATAAAGTCAAAACCACATTTAATTACTTGCGCTCCAGATCATGGGAAAAATGAAATAGATCTGAAGATACACGAGTGTAAAAAAAGAGTCAGTGAATCAGACACTATATCAGTGCCCAGTGTCTATAAGAAAACAGTGGCTTCATTAGAAAATACAGGTATTAGGCCTTATTAACAAGTTGCCCAAATTTTCGGCTATGAAGTCAACTTTATACCGGCATCGCAATAAAACCCTAGAAGTTGAAAAGCTGTACTACAAAAGCTTTTCAGACATTAAGATACCATCTAAATTTGATTCTTTTATCTTAGCTGACTACTATCGAGATGATGGTGCACGAATTTTGGTGTTTGCTTCCAGTGACGCTAGAACAATAATGACAGAAAGTAATGACTTCGGTGATGGCACATACGCAATTTAAAACGGACTCTGAAGATGCTATGATGATGGCTATAAAGTTAGTTTTTCCACAAATAGTATCAAGCGGTTGTTATTATCATTATTGTGAAAGTCTGAAGAGAAAATCGAAAAGTTTAAAATTAAAGGAGTACAGAATAGTATCCCTTTGCAAAATGTTGCCACTTTTACCCAAGGAAATGATTCTAGAGGGTTGGGATTATGTACGTGACGAAATGGAATGCACCGGTATAGAAGAAAATATGAACACATTTATGAGTTACATGATCAGGAATTGGCTAAAACCTAATAGTATTGAGAGAATGTGTGTATTTGGCCAACGACACCGCACCACTAACTATTTAGAGTCGTGGCATTTTACATTAAACCGTGAAGTTGGCAAGAAAAAAGCTAATTTACACCAGCTGCTGAATATTTTACAAAGAGATGCATCATATCAAAAAATGCGTAAAATCCAAATACAAAATAATGTAAAAATTAAAAGAGATAAAGCTGAAACTAAAAGAGATCGACTTATTCAGGATGCTCAAATGCAATTGATTAATGGAACAATAACTACTTATTGGTCATTTTCTGGAAAAGATACATAGGTGAATAGGTGATATAGCTATAGCCGAACTAAACGACGACCTCAATCGTATAGCCGAGTGGTCCAAAGCTAATTGCCTAGTTTTAAATCCAGTTAAAACAAAGTATATGGTATTCGGTACCAGGCAGCAGATCGATAGCCTTCCAACAACGTTGGACGTCTTTCTTATGGGGAAGCCGATAGTCCGGGTCAATGAAGCCCGCAACTTAGGGTTATATGTAGACTCAAGCTTAAGATTTGAGAAACAGGTGGCGGAGTCCGTCCAAAACTGTTTCTACCGACTCAAGGTGTCATACAGGATGCGGCCGTACCTATCCGAGGAAATCAGAATAAGACTGGTCGAAACATTAGTACTATCGAAGTTAAACTATGCAGACGTGGTGTACGGGCCGCGACTGCTCGCACGAACCGACCGCCTCATACAAAGAGTCCAAAACGCCTGTGCACGGTTCTGTTTCTCCGTACCACCAAGAAGCCATGTAACTCCTTTTTTCAATAAACATTCCATGCTTAGAATGAAATATAGACGCAAGTTACATCTGGCGTGCCTACTGTTCGGCGTCATTAGGTGTAAGGAACCGTCGTACTTACATAGTAGGCTCAATTGGGTGACTAGCAGAAGGAAATGTGAAAGTCGACAATGTTTGCAACAGCTATCAATACCAACACACAAATCAGCTTCGTTTAAGGGCAGCTTCCGTTACGCCGCGTCCAAAATATGGAACAACATTCCACCACCGCTGAGAGCACTCGGCTCCATGGCTGTTTTTCAAAAAACGATTACGGTGCCATCTTTTGGATGCGCAACGTGAGCTGGCCCACGTGAATGCGAACATCTCTATTATATGATGACTTAAAATTGGGATACATACATATATTATATAATATCTGAGCACGCACGCACATAAGTACACACACACACACACACACATACTAACATACACGGGGTTCCAGTTGAAAACCAGCGCCAGGCTCTGTCAGCTTGGCAAAATGCTGAACTGGACACCCATTTGTTGCAGCCGCGAGGCACAGCTTTTGTTAATATGGTTTTCTTTTCCTTTTTTTTTTCCAACCGAATTAATTATTATTACTATTTTTTAATTGTTTTATTTTTTAATATATTCTGTTATTTCTTTTTGTTTTAATGTTTTATGTAATTGTTTATTGCTGTGACTTATGTGGTTCAACAAATAAATGTTTCTTTTCTTTTCTTTTCTTTTCTGATACCTACTAGTTCTGCTAAAATTGTTTTTTTTTTAAATTGATTTATCTATGACACTACTAGGTCTATAATTTATAACAGTAGGACTATTGGGAAAAGAATATAATAGGCAAGTCTTACTATCGGTAAGTCTAATGGGATAAATATTCCCAGTAGTACTACTGGTAGGACTACATGGTAGTACTACTGGGAATAGCCGAAATTTCGGCGCCAAAATCGTACACCTCACAGCGGTTAACGACCCCGCTCCGCACACGTCTACATAAAAAACTTAATATTTCGGCAACTATGAGACAAGTTGACACAAGGAACCTTTATAGTTTCGTCAAATCCGTCTGTCTGTCCGTCCGTATGTCATAGGCATTTTACTCAAAGACTACTCAATGAGTAGTCTTTGAGTAACTCTTGATGAATTTGCTGAAAAGGTGTCTTGTAGTAGCCGCTACTTAGTTTGATAGCTAAATTATGATAATAAGTATTTTAGGGGGGGAGGGGGGGGGGGGGCAATCCATACATGTAACAAAAGGTGGAACGAAGTTCTTATTTTTTTTTTATAATCGTGGTGACACCACACTGTCCAATGCGAAATAGAAAGACGAAACGAAAATTAAAAGAGAGAGAGAGAGACAGACAGAGAAACATGCGCACGCCGCACGGCTTACAATAGCTTACTATAGCAAAAAGTGTCGTTACAACTTTTCGTATGATTTTTTTTCCGTCTAGCCCCATTTCACAACGCGCGATAAGGAACTTCGTTCCAAAAGAAAATCAGCAAATATCAACGTGTGGGAAAAATATTTTGAGGTTTTTAATAAACTTTTTTGATTGGATGAATATTTTTGGAAATAATTGTTTCGAAAGTTGCATAAATTGTTCCCCCCCCCCCCCCTTAACTTTTGAACCGTGTAACCAAAAAATATGGAAAAATCACAAAGATAGCGCTTGATAAATACTTTAAACTAAAATTATTTCGGATAAGATCGGATATACCGTCATTAAGTTAATGCCAAAACATATGTAACTGCCATGAACATACGCTATTCTGCTGATGCAATTGTTCAAGGCGAACCCTACACTGAGCATGGTCCGACATGCTCTTGCCCGGTTATTTTTAATAGAGTATTCTGTAAGGTAAATCTAAAATTGGTGACATTCTTCATTACGTGCTACGTTTTATATAGGCAATATAATGTAATATACACCATAAATCGTATTTAATAACCAGTAACATTTCTATTACATTCTCTAGAAAGCAGTTACTATGGCAACTCATTGCCATCAAGTATTACAAATACCATGTGTATTTCAGGATTATTTTTTCATGGCGCGATGGTGTACCGAACTACCGACATATTAACACTTTTTCTAGATAAAACCTTTGGTCGGTCTTGTGATCTCTGCGATCTTAAACTAAATACTTTTAAGTAAAACTAAATAATTTGTAATCATTCGTTACAAGCACTTTGGCCAATATTTAATCACATATAGTTTTTACCTTTGTTGTAAGTAGATGCTCCTACTATATTGTAGCCACTAAGGCTGATTTTAGTTTATCTCATGTTTCAACTTTTTGATAATACAATTTGCATCAGTCCTTTAACATGGTGTATAGTATATTAGTCGCAGCACCTTACCCCCATATCAATTTTATAAACATTGAAACATTTTAAATTGGGAATTTGAAAAGAGTGGTCGCGAGTTTTTATTGCCAAGTTCTTTTCTCTGGCTTTACCTATTGTTTGCGAACTTGGCATTACATGTACATGTCCCGACGTATCACAAGAGTTGTTTTGCATCCTAAGTGAATAGAGAATTTTGAATTTGAATGTAATATTATTAATAAATTTAGTTTAAGATCGCAGATATATAGATAAAACCTTTGGTCGGTCTTGTGATCTCTGCGTTCTTAAACTAAACATTATTAATAAATTAAATTAAATATTTTATTTCAATTGATGGGTTGCAAGCAATATAAACACAATTAAGATAACATACCAATTATGCGGTCAAAAATATGATTATCGTGTTATCACTTGGTATATTTGTTTGTGAATGAAATTATCGTAAATAAATAAGTTATATCTACAATAAATGACATTTATTTCTCTTTGTATGATAGCTTAGGTATTCATTGTAATGATATGTCTAGTTAATGCACGATAGAGCGACTGCTGCGCAGATGGGTCGACCAACAGCTCAAGAGACTAACAGTGGTCCTGAGTTTGTATGTTTGTAGTTTGAGCCTGTGATTTGAAAGCCCATAAACTTGGTTAAATTCATTTGTATTTTAGAGCCGTATTAGTTCTAAAATTGTTCTTTGTTTGAAAAATAATTAATTTAAGCTATATGCCCTGACGAGACTTTACAAACATGCAATTAACAGACACAAAGTACACTTAGATTCGTAAACAATGTTTAAGGATGAATCGCATGGAGTCGTCGGTATCCTTTGACCGACGACCTCTTGCGCAGCAGTCGTTAGGTTAGGTTACTATAGATACGCCTCCGATGCCATAACAGATTCCGGCGGCTCGTTCGCGTAGGTGGCGCGACGGTACACGGCCGATTTTTTTAGTGGGGGCAGGTCCCATACTACCTCTAGCGTATGCCTCGGGTGCTGGAGGTGTCCGTTAGGCACTTTTTACGGCCTTAAAAAAAAGTTTACTATAGATATGTACGTGTTCCAAAACAAATTTTGGTTTCTCTTGTGTCTTTCTCTTTGTGTTCTTCCACAATAGTCTTTGTTAGCTAAGGGGGCGTACATTACGTGAGGTGTTTTTTTAAATTTTCTGTGAGGGTGTGATGTCGTGATATTTTATTCAACCCCCTCCCCCATCCCCCATCCCCCAATAATACGTGAGATTTTTCAAAATGTGGGTTTCTTACGTAAACGCGTTGTATTGTTATTGTAAAAATAAAAATAAAAATTGCTTCGTGCTTTTATTTACGACTAGTTAAGACTGGTAATCAATATTGCTGAGAGTTTAATTATAAGTGTAATAAAAATTTGATTTGATGTATAACGTCGAAGTATGAATTAAATTATTTTCTTTCGAACGAATTAGTGAATGATCTTAATCGTATTATGATCACGCTTAATATTAAATCATAAGCATGTACAATCTGGATTAAATGGACCAAAATAGTATAATTTATTTTTGTTTCCATCAGAAAAAATAATTGCGTGATATTTGACTCGACCCCCTCCCCCCCTTAAACATCTCACGTATTTTATGAACGCCCCCTAATATATTTATTGTGTACGTTCCAGGAGCGTATCCAGATCGCCGTCGCCCTCACCTTCAGCCTCACTCCGTACCACAGACAGCGCCATCGATGCACTTGACAATGACAAGGTATTATCACTCTCCATCTTTCTCCATATTGTATTGCATGTATTGTATTGTAATTATATTAGGGGTGTATCTATACTAATATTATAAAGCTCAAGAGTTTGTTTGAACGCGGTAATCTCAGGAACTTCTAATCCGAATTAAAAAAAACTTTAACTGTTGGATTGCCCATTTATCGAGGAAGGCTATAGACTATATAATATCACGCTACGACCAATAGGAGCGGAGCAGTAATTAGGAATGTTGCAAAAACTGAAAAAAATTACGCAGAAGAAGTTACGCGAGACAGCTAGTTAGTGATAAAGCCGACTACCCGGCCGTATTTGTCGTTGACGACTAGTCAGCTAAAATCAGACACTAGTCGGCCCTTTACTCATTTTCTTCACTCAAAATTTTATTGTATCCTCCATTCAAAGTTTCTACAACTTTGAATAAAAAATGTTTATGTATACATAGTGGCTTATCTATACTTTATGTTTGTAGGTAACGGATTAACTTAAAAAGTACTGGACCGATTTCAAAAATTCTTTCGTAACCGTTGGGGAGCTACACTATCCCCGGGTGACATAGGCTACTTTTTATCCATGTATTCCCACGAAAACGGTAACTACGCAGGTGAAACAGCGAGGCGTCCGCTAGTTTTTTATAAATGGACAGTTTTAGGTTTGTCTCATACATAAACTATAGGTTTTTCTTCATGTAATTTGTAATCGTTTCCTGACTTGTTTTAAGTAACGAATGTGACTAAAAAAAACTGCTATTTCATCAGCCGGCCAGACAAGTCATAATAGGTTTACTTAAGTTCCTTGCACATCATAGCTCAAGTTATACGCCACGAGCTGTAACATCAAGTGCCACGTTCGCAGATTAGCGAATCTTCGATCGCCGCGGCGCTGCACGGCGGCGGCGACACAGCCTCGATATCTAGCGGAGAGCTGCCGATCACAGTCATCAGTGCTACACCACCTAACAATAAGAACGATCTTAGGGTGAGATTAATAATAAAAAGACGACTCCCGCATTAGGGTACAAACTCTGTGTTGCAGGGGACTTTAGAAACAAACAAGTCACGGACACAAAGTACACCGAGACTCGGAACAACAATTTGTGGATCACACAAAGTGGTTTCCCGTGTGGGAATCGAACCCACGACCTCTTGCGTAGCAGTCGGACACACTCGCGCTGCGCCACAGAGGCAGCAATTAATTATATTATTGTCATACACTTCAACACAATCTGATCAATTTCGAAACGAATAGAGGGCATTAAAAAGCGGCGGTAGCCTTATGGCTAAGGCATCGGTCTCGCAATCGTGAGGTCGCGGGTTCGAATCCTACCCACTATACTACTGACGTGAACCCACTACTAACACAAGCCATTGAGCTTAGCTGGAGGGGTTAACATGATTGCTAGTAATGTGGGACCAAAATCCCACATTGCTACTTATCTTTTAAAAAAAAAACCAACAGACAAACATTTATTCATTTTTATTTATATAGTTATTTAAGTATTTCGAAATATGATACCAGACTACATAGCAGTTGTCTGATTGCTATAGTACAGTCAGTTTGTGATCAGGTAGCCGTGTGTGAGCTGTCCCAAGATAATAATATAATAATAATAACATCTCGGGACAACTCACACAAAGCTATCTGATCCCAAACTAAGCAGAGCTTGTACTATGGAAACCAGACAACCAATAAACATACTTATATATGTCTAAATACATACATATTATAGATAAATAACACCCAGACACAGAATAAACCATCGTGCTCATCACACAAAGTTTTATCCTGGGTGGGGATCGAACCCACGACCTCTTGCGTAGCAGTCGGATACAGTCCCACCGCGCCACAGAGGCAATTTTTAGATATTAATTTATGTTCCAGTTATCATCAAGCGGCTCTAATATCAAAGGTACAGACGGCGCGAGCGGTACGGGCACGCGGACGAAGAAGAAGAGCTGGTACAATTCATTGTATCCGACCTACAAGAGCAAGTCCGATGATTTCAAGAGGCTGTTCAAAGATCTGCCTGATGATGAGAGGCTTATTGTTGGTATGTATGAGAGTTGACTGTCTTATCTTATACTAATATTATAAAGCTGAAGAGTCTGTTTGTTTGTTTGAACGCGATAATCTCAAGAAATTGGATAGCCCATTTATCGAGGAAGGCTATAAGGCTATATAACATCACGCTACGACTAAAGCAGAGCAGCAATGAAAAATGTTGCAAAAACGGGGAAAATTACGCAGACGAAGTTGCGCGGGTCAGTTACAATAAATACACTACAATTTAAAAAATCCGATTTGATTAATTGCAATAACATAACCGTATGTTTATGGCACTTACCACGTTTTGTTGAGAAACGCACTTTTTCGGCAATAACTCTAATGACGGTTTATCCGATCATGTCTAAAATATTTATTTTATTTTAAAGTACCTATGTATTTATTAAGCGGTACCTTTGTGATTTTTTTTCATATTCCCGGTCAAAAGATAAGAATTAGATATATTTACCGATCGTGGTCACGGGTCGACTGTCGACACGATCGATGCAATTCGATCGAAACGTCGGGTAAATAAAAGGTTCGTACCTTTAAATAATTCACGCGAATAAGTCATGTTAAAAAATCGCGAAAGTTTAAAAACAAAAGATAAGAAGACACAATTTGTGCTATTGCCGGAGCAATTATTTGCTAAAATATTCACATAATCAAAAAAGTTTATAAGAAACCTTAAAATGTTTTTAAAGACCTGTCTAATTATGTGCCTTACGAAGAGGTTTTCTGAAAAAAAAAAAATGTCAGAGTATGGAGTGCCCTCTCCTAAAAATATTTATTTTTATTATTTACTAGCTATCCCGCGCAATTTCGTGTGCGTATTTTTTTCTCGTTTTTGCAACATTTCTCATTGCTGCTCCGCTCCTATTGGTCGTAGCGTGATGTTATATAGCCTATAGCCTCTTTAAACGGGCTATCCTACAGTGAAAGAATTTTTCAATTCGGACCAGTAGTTCCTGAGATTACCGCGTTCAAACAAACAAACTCTTCACCTTTATAATATTAGTATAGATATATATTTAGCGCGACTGCTGTACCGCTCTGTGCCTCGCCTCGTCTTCGTCAAACTGTACTCTCTTTGGTCTTTCCCATCTTATTGGCGCTTGACTTCACAATAGAGTATTCTACTCTGTTTGAAAGAGTACCCTAAAATGTTGATTTCTTAATAAAAAGCCAAAAAAATACTTCTGCAAAATTAACACTTTTTTTTGCATATCATTATATTATAGTTTAAACATTTTTTATTCCCGCGAAAACGCTGTCTGCCATGTTCATGACGTCATCGCGGCAAGACGTTTCGAATGTAAACAAAACTGACATAATTTGAAATAAACAGGACACCGGCTAAAACAGTGTTTAATCTAATAAATAATACCAATACTACTTCACATCATGCCGGCCCGTGTTTTAGGTCATGTAATACACAGATAAAAAAAAAAACAACTTTCTTTTTTTAAAAAAAAGAAGATACTCACGCAGTAGGGTACAAGCCCTATATCGCAAGGGACTTTACAAACATACAGTCACGGTCACAAAGTACACCCAGACTCGGAGCAACAATTTGTGGATCACACAAAGTGGTGTGCCGTGTGGTAATCGAACCCACGACCTCTTGCCGCAGTCAAAATTAAGTACATTTATGACTCAAAATAAAAATATTTATGTTTATTTCTGTATAAATTTTGATTTTTATCGATGTTCATAGTTATTGTTCACTAGGTACCGAAAGTACCCTATTAAACGGGTAATATACCGTTTCGGGGAGGCGAGGGTATTTATTAACACAATATTTATATTATAGACTACTCATGCGCGCTACAGAAGGACATCCTAGCCCACGGGCGACTTTACGCGTCACAGAACTACTTATGCTTCTACGCGTCCATCTTCGGTTGGGAGACCAGCATGACCACACGGTGGAAGGATGTCACTGCTATCACCAAGGAGAAGACTGCACTCGTTAGTACAACACTCAATACTTAGTAATTACTTTATCGAGGATATTCTAGCTATTCTATAGGCGTAGTGTGCACGTCTCTTTTTTATTTCTAACTTAGTGCACTAAGTTAGAAATAAAAAAGAGTTCGGTTTTCATGAAATGTTTATTTGAAAATGTAAAATTGATGACATTACCTGCGACGCCCCCCCCGATAACGCTTGAGCGATAAAATCGCTACTCGCTTCTCGCTCATCGCCTTTGGTGGGACAGGTGCCTAACCCTGATGGCCTGTCGATAGCCATATTGTTGGTTTAAATAACCTAGCCTATGTTACTTTGAGCTTATTTTATGATTTTTACAATACTACAATCCGTTGAGGCGTTTAGAAGTTATGTTGGAATAAAGAAACTGAATAGTTTTTACCTTTGTTGTAAGTAGATAGTACCCACTAAGACTGATTTTATTTGTCTCATGTTCTAATATAATTTGCATCAGTCCTTTAAAATGGTGTATAGTATATTAGTGGCAGCACCTTACCCCCATATCAAGTTTATAAACATTCAAACATTGTAAAGATGTTTGAATGTTTATAAACTTTGAGTGTTTATTGCCAGGTTTAAAAATTTAAGCTAATTCAATCACTTTTTCACCCTACAGGTAATTCCAAACGCGATCCTAGTATGCACAGAGGGCGAGAAGAACTTCCTCACATCATTTTCCGGCAGAGACAAGGCTTACCTGATGCTGTTCAGGATCTGGCAGAACGCGCTCATGGACCAGCCCATGAGCAGCCACGAGATCTGGCAGTGGGTGAGTGGTACTTACTGATAAGGTTAAGAAGGGTGACCATTTAGAACTCATAAATACGTAGTAAAATAGGTGTGTGTGTTTATTATATGTCTTAAATCTCTATTTAAGACATATAATAAACTATCATATTATATTGCTACGTCTCTACGCAGCAATATAATATGATAAAATTATAGAGTTAATTACTGTCTGAAGGAAACTATTCCACTATTGCGGCGTGATTGAATAACAAACATCCATCAACACATCCATTCATCGAAACTTTCGCATTTATAATATTTTTTTAGACTACATGGGGCCATGCACAATGTAATGTTTCGTAGTTCCCCCCCCCCCACCCGTAAGGCGACCTAAGAAGTGTGTTTCTTTTCTTTTTGTTTCATACTTACAACGTTGTATATTTTGCCTACTTAATAATAATTTTCAATGGAATTTGTTCGAAAATTTTATAATTTCTCAAATGATCAGCTGTTACTCGTAAACTTGTAAAGCCTACATAACTGTGATAGTTTTCCTTTTAATTTCTCTATATATACTAACTACTATCGTGAATATTTTCACATACTCAACATCAACCATTTAGCTGTCAGAGGCTTTAAATATTAAGCTTTAAAGTGCTGATTTTTGTTAGAGTCAAGTGTCCGCTCCTTGACTCTAATAAAAAATAGCACCTTAAAGCTTAATATTTCACAAACTTATCCCTAAATCTAAAAATGGTCTTCACAACCCCTAAACGTTTTTTAAGAGACCTATCTAATGATACTGCACACGATAGGGTAGGTGAGAAAAAAAATCACATACCTACTTTACATACAGGGGAGGTACCCTAAAAAAAAAACGTTTTCAGGATTTTATTCACTTTGTTGACGTAAGTAATACGTGTATCCATGCAAAATTACAGCCTCTGAGCTAAGCTGCGGACGGACGGACATGGCAAAACTATAAGGGTTTCGTTTTGCCATTTTGGTTACGGAACCCTAAAAAATATACCATTGACCTCTGGAATTTTCCCTTAAACATACAGAGCGGTAAACGTCAGGCCGATACCTAATTGCTGACATTGGAGACACATCCTTTGGTGTTAAAGCCATAGAGTTATTATATATGGAGTAGAGGAGACATGTGACTGCGTGTAAGTGGAAATGTCTTACGAATAGGAAAAAGAGAGAGAAAACCGCAGTACCATGGCGCATGCGCAACATGTATCATTCGTTACAGTAATCACAGTAAAGGGGCGTTCAAGTATTACGTAACGGAATTTTTGAAGATTTTTTACCCTCCCTCCCCCCATGTATCGCGCCGTAACATTTTACCTTGGTGGGGGTGGGGAGGGCCACTCCTTAAACATTCCGTAACACCCAAGTGAAAATCGCGACGGTGAGGTTTGCAAACAGCGTTGCCATTTGTCTGTAAAGTCGGTTTACAGACTATAATTTTACGTGATAATGTCATAAGAAAACATTGGTGTCATATGACTGCCTCTGTGGCGCGGTGGGAGTGTGTCCGACTGCTACGCACGAGGTCGTGGGTTCGATTCCCACACGGGACACCACTTTGTGTAATCCACAAATTGTTGTTTCGAGTCTGGGTGTACTTTGTGTCCGTGACTTGTATGTTTGTAAAGTCCCCCGCGACACAGGGCTTGTACCCTACTGCGGGAGTCGAATAAAAAAAAAAAAAAATATAAATTATATCGCCATTCGCGTTGCTTAGCAACCAGTCGTCGCGCATGCGCAATGCGCCCGACGGCTGGTTTGCCACAATACTTCAGCCTGTCAGCAGGCAGAACGTGACACTTTTTCGTAAGACGTTATTACGTCAATAAAATGGTTGTCTGTAAAATCGGTTTACTGACGATATTTTGATAAAGTCATAAGAAAATATTGATGACATTGTAATAAACAATTATGCCTATGACAGCTTTTATTTTTTTCAATTGTAAAGCATTGATCGAACCTCCTTCATAACGTTTTACAAGACGCCATCTCCCCGCAATATAATATAATATACCGCTACGACTAATAGGAGCAGAGCAGCAATGAAAAATGTTGTAAAAACGAGGAAAACTGACGCATACGAAGTTTCGCTGGTCAGCTAGTCCTACTAATATAAAAAAAATAAAGTTTCTGAGAATGTATGTATGTTTGTTGCTCTTTCATTCAAAAACTACAAAACAGATTTTGATGAAACTTTACAATGTAGTTTATACATCAGAATAGTACATAGGGCTATAAAAATCTACCATAACACAAGGCTAAGCCGTAGGAAAAAGCTATAGGTTTATAAAATCACATGCGGTTAAAACTCAACTTTTATTTTCATTCATTTGGCACATCAAGACAGCTCGTACCGGCAGCCATATTGTTTCAAATCACATTGGCAATTCAAATGTTATCTTAGAAACTACAATATATTACAAACATTAATTCTAAATAATGCGCATAGATAGATCCCTGTGCTCTGATACATATTTACGAGATAAAAGTGAAAAACAACATGTAGGGCGTAGTGAATTTTGTTTTTAGAGTTGACAATATTATATTTGTTCCAACACGGGCAAAAATATAGTTTGTTGTCATTTGTTATAAAAGTCTTTGTTATTTTTTAAAGATGAAACTAACAAAAATGTGGGAGCAGGTAGGTAAGATTAAAGTTAATTATTTTTAAAACGACTGAATCGATCTTGATGAAACACCGATTGAGTCGGTTTCGCCCGCCACTCGGTTTACACACAAATTTGTAGGTATAAATTATAAATAGTTCAGAAATCGAGTCTCGCAGTTTTTTAAAGACTATATTTTTTATGATTTAATTACAAATGTATAGTTTTCAGACATTTCCCTATACTCGTAGTATAAGACGGTATTACTTGCCAAATTTCATAGTTCTAGGTCAACGGGAAGTACCCTATAAAATTTGATTCCCTAGCGAGTGTCGAAATCTACGTTTTTTTCGGCATAAACGGTCGTATCTATTTTTAACGTTAACTTCGAAGTTTAATTTTTTCACAGCTTCAAGGGGATGTGGACCTGAGTACATGTCTTAATTTCAACTCGATACTTTAACGCGTTTCCGAGATAAAGACTGTTGACAGATAGACGGACGCACAGACAGACAACAAAGCGATCCTATAAGGGTTCCGTTTTCCCCCTAAAAACGCATTCAAATCGGTTTACCCATGTAGGAGCTACGACGCCACTGACAGACTCACACATAGGCTTCAAAGTTATAAGTAACCTTTGTGAAGATAACCAGTTTTTATTGCGATAACGAACATCAACGTGGGCAGAACCACAGGCAAAACTAGTTTTTAATAAGAAGATATAATCGATATACATATTTGATCGTCCCATGATATGGTATCAGCGATTTTGTGAAATCCCTTTGATTAGGGATTTCAATTTCCAGCGGCGTTTATAAGCCTGTGGATTTTATAGAGGCATATGATATCATCGCTATTTTTGTTGTAAGTTTTATAGCTGTGTTATATAGAAGGCACTCACTCATACACACATACTATTCAAATTCAGTCAAGGACAACAGAAAGAAATCGGCATGTTCTAGAATCAAAAATTTTGAGACTGGAATATATGAGACCGCTCCACAACATACACTGCCTCTGTGGCGCGGTGGGAGTGTGTCCGACTGCTACGCAAGAGGTCGTGGGTTCCATTCCCACACGGGACACCACTTTGTGTGATCCACAAATTGTTGTTCCGAGTCTGGGTGTACTTTGTGTCTGTGACTTGTATGTTTGTAAAGTCCCCCGCGACACAGGGCTTGTACACTAATGCGGGAGTCGTCTTTAAAAAAAAATACGAACAACATGCGGAAAACCATTGAAAGCGGACATTTTCTGTTCTGCCCATTTCCCGCCAATGGATGGGCCTTAGTGTTCTTAATTCAGATGTAGAACTGTCGCATACTAATTCACTCTTGTTTTGAAGAAAATTATTACCAAAGTTAGCAATTTTCTTGCGATTGCTACGAGAAAAAAAAATGTTTTAGGTCTTCAGTCTATTAGACCAACGAAGAAAGCATATTACGTGCTTCATTGCAAACAAAACAAGTCGGTATATAACAAGGGAAATCGTTATATTGGTTTTTCAGTTTTTTTTTCTCTGAAGTTCGGACGTACAGTACGATCAACGTAACTAGGCCGGACTGAAGTAGGCGACAAGTGGTTGCGCAGATGCATTTTTTGGAAGTAAATGGTGACAGGAAGCGGGGGGCGGGGGCGGTAACTAAACCAAGAGAATTAGAGATGCGATTACGCATTACATTGTCATAATTAGTATTACTAACTCATGTTTTTTTGTGATTATTTTCGTAAAGAAATTGTTTTTCAAAGTTTCTTTAGTATTTACTGTAACTGTTCTAAATTTAAACTTTTATGAACTCATTTAAATAGTGTTTTTATATTGTTGAATTAAAATGTTGTTAGTATTTTTAATCGATTATTCGTTTTCGTAAGTAATTTTAGGGTCGCATCTCTATGACATGCGCGAAAGTGATAAAAACCTAACTTCAATCCGGTCAAGATACGTTGATCGTACTGTAGTAGCATTCACTGTTCAATTAAAAATAAACATTGACATTGAAAGTTGCCTATGGTTGCGAACTCCACTTGCTTTTGAAATATTAATTAAATAGTTTTGGTAAAAGAACGAAAGTTAAAATTTCGAAAGTTAACCAAGTTTCGTTTCGAGGCACCCTTATGGCTTGGCGAAACGAGTTTGTTTTTAACTGTTTTATAAGTCCTCATTATGGGAAACTTCGTATACGGAATGAACAATACAAACGAACGCACTATTTGTGTAACGCACTAAAAACTATGATCTAAAATGAACCCCGTGCTCTTTTAAAAACTAAAGTCAACAACAAAATATAATATATATATTAAATATTGTTTCGAATCTATTAGATCCCGAGCTACATACAAATTTTGTCAGTCGATTTCTTTTGGGAGCTAACTTGTAAAATGTTTCAGAAAGTTGTATCATCAAACTATAGGTAACACAATATCTTAAAGATCAAAAAAAATAACAGATGAGCATAAAATGGATAAATACGTCAGCTGGTCACACAATATATATAAATATAGAACATAGAAATCACGGACACAAAGTACACCCAGACTCGAAACAACAACTTGTGGATCACACAAAGTGATGTACCGTGTGGGAATCGAACCCACGACTCTTGCGTAGCAGTCGAACACACTCCCACCGCGCCACTGAGGCAGTATAAACAATCAAAGAGGAAATTTGGAGTTTGGTCACCTAATACAAAGAGCGATTAATCTGTCACCCTAACGAACTCGCTCGCCAACTCACCATGGAGCAGTATAAGAGACGACTAAAACGTCATTATATCCTAGAGCTCGAGGACCGGCAGAAGCTGATGATGAGTAGATGCTTCCAATGACATCACCGAACAGATTTGCTCAAAGTCTTAGGGCTGATTACAAATACACGCATAGGAAAAAAATACATAAAAGAAAAAAGTTGAAACTATAAAAATGAGAAGGGGATATGTATAATTTATATAAGATCAGAGAATAAATACAATTGAAACTTGAAATACAAACAAATTCAGCTGTAGAATAATAAAAAATAGAAAGATAGCTAAAATTGAAAAATATATAAGATAACTACCCGCGCAACTTCGTCGTAAATTTTCCCCATTTTTGCAACATTTTTCCTTGCTGCTCCGCTCCCATTAGTTGTAGCGCGATGTTTTATAGCCTATAGCATTCCTCAATAAATGGGCTATCTAAAAGTATTTTTTTTTTTCAATTTGGACCCGTAGTTTCTGAGATTATCGCGTTCAAACAAACAAACAAACAAACTCTTCTCTCTCTTCTAATAATAGTATAGTTATAAATGTTAGGGGTGGACAACCCTTATCACTTAGGGGCATGAATAATAGATAGTAATTTTCCCTTTTTTCTTTTTTCTGCCTTTTTTTTTTAAACATTTTTCATTGCTGCTCCGCTCCTATTGGTCTTAGCGTGATGTTATAACCTATAGCCTTATATTTTGCCTCTATAAATGGGCTATCCAACAATAAAATATATTTTCAATGCGGCCCAGTAGTTCCTGAGATTATCGCGTTCAAACAAACAAACAAACTCTTAGGGGTATGAAAAATAGATGTTGGCCGATTCTCATAGATACCGGATAAGCACAAAAAATTTCATCAAAATCGGTCAAGCCGTTTCGGAGGAGTATGGCAACGAAAACTGTGACACGAGAATTTTATATATTAGATAGTTAATATATAATCCTGTAAGGAATAAAAACAATAAGCTAACAATATGCCGAGGCAAAACTCGTTAGCTGGCGCATTTGAATAGTCTGGTATCTGCGTTACACCCTTGAGGGTTTCTTCAGTATCTATCAACAAGCTAACAATCTTCAGTATATTAGAATATTATCGGCACTTAATCGAGTGAAACATTTTAAGGTAAGAACTTTAATATTTCACGCTATTAAGTCTCGATAACATTCTAATATGTGTAAACATCGCGAAAGTTTAAAAACAATCTTCAGTATCTATAATAAGTATTTATTTAATCGAAACATTACAAAAAAAATATAGTTTTTAGCTAGAGCATGGAACAGAATGTTGAATAATGTTAGATACGTCATTTCATTGATAGTTCATATAATCCTGTAAGTAATAAAAACAATGAGCTAGCAATATGCTGAGGGAAAACTCGTTAGTTAGCGCATTTAAATAGGCGATAGATGCTCCGGTCTGGTTCCTGCGGTACACCCTTAAGGGCATCAGCTGACTGTCTTTCCACCGCGCTATAGCTGACGTGTTTATTTATTTACAATATCATATGAACTGTTGGTAAATTAACAATTGAGAACGAAATGGTTGAAAGTATATATTTTTTTGTCATGTTTGTGTGACCGGCTGACGTATTATCCACCACTCTATAGTCATGTGACTGTTTTGTCTTTTTCAAAATATTGGGTTAGCTATAATTTGATAAATATTCAATCGGGAGGAAATGACAATTTTTTTGGAAGGCTACGATCCCACCTACCGAACTACAGGTGACGTCCACGAAGCTTCATAATACATCTCTCTGAAGGGTTTTACAAGTTTCAGTCCGGGCTTGATCAGGCAGCTTGGTCATGTCAATCTGTTCCTGACTTACGCTCTATGTCGTTAGACAGTGAAATAAAAGCTTCATTTTATTTTGACTTATGGAAACATACATTCATATTAAAACTACTTTATACTCAATACATTATTTATATTTTTGACGACAAGTTCCAGTTGTAAATCAGTTGTCGCGGAATACGATCGTACTTTTGAATTCAATTCAATTCTTAGATTTTTTATTTGTTGTTTTATCTTTGCAGTAATAAAAGTGAGTAATCACTTCAATTATTATAAAGCATTTATTTTAAACAGATTGGCTAACTGATAAGCGCTACGCATGAGGTCGTGGGTTCGATCCCCACCCAGGATAAAACTTTGTGTGATGAGCACGATGATTTATTCTGTGTCTGGGTGTTATTTATCTATACTATGTATGTTTTTAGAAATATATAAGCATGTTTATCAGTTGTCTGGTTCCATAGTGCAAGCTCTGCTTAGTTTGGGATCACATAGCGTTGTTTGAGTTGTGCCAAGATATTATTTATTTAATTTTCAAAATATTCAATTTAAAAGAAAGAAACTTTTTTTCGACTGAGTGGGTATACATTATGAAATGCATTCAGTTTGCCTTTGTCTGTTTGTCTTTATAGTTCGTTACTGATTTACCAAAAATACTTTGAGTACCGCGTTTTAATTTTAAATTTTCCTGATAGGTATATAGTAAATCGCACACAGAGTAAAACACAGATCGTAGTCTGTGTAATTACATAATTTATTTTCCTTTTTTTTATGTATCCGTTTCAACTTGTACCATGGTATTAAAATGACATAGGAACGTCAAACGTCTGCGTCAGTTTTCCCCATTTTTGTAATTTATACAAAAACACTGGTCTGTTGTGTCTGGGTGTTGTTTATCTATCAGTTAAATGTATTTAGAAATATATAAGTATACCTAGTCCGGCCGTAAATACTGTTACGACTTATGGCCGGACTAGGTACCTATACATCAGTTGTCTAGTTGCCATAGCACGTGCTTTGCCTAGTTTAGGATCAGATGGCTAAGTGAGACTTGACCCTCTAGAGTCAAGTCTCACATAGCCATTAACACGATAAAGATCTATATTTATCGTGTTAATAGGACATAACCGCCCACACATTCTAATTCGCCTTACTACGCCTTACTACGGCGTAAACGCCATTGAACTAATATTGTAAACAAATACAATTGATTTTTGAAACAATTTACTACGCCACTATATCTTCGCATTTGGGGTATAAGTACGGTTGGATAGCGGCCAACACATTTGGATTGCTGCCCGTTGTAAATGTTTCAACTACATTATTTATACAAAATCCCTGCCCGATCCATTAATGTGTTGTAAGCACAGAGAAGAGAAGTTATCTCTCCGTGGTTGTAAGTAACATGATCCGATTTTTTATCTGAAAAAATATTTAACAAGACAGACGACGAGCCGGGTGGTGTAAAAAGGTTATGATTGTAAAGAGCCCTTACACAAACAATGGTGTTAACAAATGTTGCCAATTCGCTTTGTATATTTTGGCGAGATTGAGCACTAAAAACTTGTATGTTAATGTAACAAAATTGTGTTGTCATAAACACGCAGTTTTTTTTATAAGTATTGTTAATAGCATACCTTTTAGATCGGGCAGGTGTTTCTTGACACACTGTATACGTCAGTGATAATAATGTGATGATTGTCACAGATAGTTGAGAGCGACACTTGACACAATACAGACTGTGTTACAATGATTTTATTGTTAAACAGATTTAGGTTAAATGTGCAAGTGTTTTGTTGTGATGGGATGATTCAAACTCCAATGTTTTGTTTAAAACTAAGTGTATGTGATGCCTATTTACTAAGATAAACTGTTGGTACGTAAATTAATATGTATAATGGCTCTCATAGATTGTGAAAAACTGTAGGTTTTTTTTTTGCCTATGTGGACTTTTTAGTTTTCAATGTTCTGGACTAAATTGTTTGAATAAATAAATTACTCTGTAAGATCTTTTAAAATATTGCACACTAGAATATTTTGTTATACATTTGTAGATTTCGCAACTTTTTGCGATAGTTTTAGATGTAGAATTTTTTTTAGGGGTCCGTAGCCTGAATAGCAAATCGGAACCCTTATAGTTTCGCTCGGTCGTCTGTCTGTGCCCAAGTTAGGTTAGTGACCCTTTGTACTAGAAAGCTGTAATTTGGCATGGATATACATATTAGTTACTCCGACAAAGTGGTAGGATAAAATCTTAAAAAAAAAACTGGTACCTCCTCTACACGTAAAGCGGTGATGTGTTTTTTTTTCAATAACCCTATCATGTGGGGTGTTGTTGGATAGGTTTTTTAAAAAAATTTAGGGATTGTGAATATATGTATATAGTGAAATATTAAGCCTCAGAGTGCAAATTTTAGTAAAAAAAAAAAAATAAAATAAATCATTTATTCGAAACCTACCCATTTTACAATTTTGTAAGCCTGCCAAACTGCATAGCAGTTTGTCGGCAGACAGTAGTGTTCCTGCCAGCTAAATGTTTGTTTTTTGCTATGTGGAAAACACAGGATAGTAGTATATTTAATGAAATTAAAAGAACTATCACAGCAAAGTAGGCTTTAAAAGTTTATGAGTAACAGCTGACCAAGTGAAAAGTAACAAAATTTTCGTACAAATTCTATTGAAAAATACTTATATAAGTTTATTAGTGGTGTATAATACCGCCACAGTAGTGTGTAACAAAAACAACAGAAAACACATTTCTTATATCGCATTATTGTGTTGGGTAACTACGGAACCCTACATTGTGCGTGCGATTTTCTACTTATACATTATAAAATCTGTTCAGTAAATGAAATGTTAGAAAAGTTAAACACGAAAATAGGCATTATTACATTTTGATCAAATGTATTTGTATACCCATAGGAAATGTTCGTCCACAATTTAACATGTTTTAGTATTTATAATCATAAAAAGAAATACCTAAAACCACCGGATCATTATGACATTATAAAGTTAAATTGCATACGAATCTCTACAAAGCAGATCGTTTCAACGTTTTATAAAAACTTGACTTTAATTGACATTCAAATAACCAATTAGGTACCCATTTAAAACATGATCTAAGCCTGGACTGATGTTAAGTGGCTACGTCTTTCGGCACCTGTCCCACCAACGACGATGAGCGAGAAGCGAGTAGCGATTTATCGCTCAAGAAACGTACAACAAATGTATTGTAATCCCGTCCGTGTAAACAAAAGAGATGCAGTATAGAGCGAGTACTCGCTGCAATGTGAACACTCAGCGATCAACTATTAGCATCTCTATCTCTTTTGTTTACACGGGATCTACATAAGTATGTACGTGTCTTAAGCGATAAAATCGCTACTCGCTACTCTTTTTCTCGCCCTTGGTCGGACAGGTGCCTTACGTTATTAAAATATACATATTACGGGTCTTAATCGCGTGAATAATTTAAGGTAAAATACCTTGTTTATTGCCCGACGTTTCGACCGTATTGCAACGGCCGTGGTCACGGGAAGACTCAATAATAAACAAGGTATTTTACCTTAAATTATCCACGCGATTAAGACCCGTAATATATATATTTTCATAATGTGTACAATTCGCGAAAGTTTATCAACATTTAGATGCCTTACGGTTTCTTATATTTACTTTTAATTTTCTTGTCCAGGTACACAGCTGTTACGGCGAGGAGTTGGGGTTCAATTCGGACGAAGAGGGGTACAATCGTGAGCCACCCGACGACGCACCATCTCTGCCGCTGTATACAGCCTCCGATGTACGTAACCTTCTATGTTTGATGTCGAATTCAACTTAGAGAAATTTTAAAATGTTTTGACTAACAAACTAAAGTGGAGTATTTTTTTTTTACTAACCTGTTGGTCTAGTGGTTAGTGACACTGACTGTCAAGCCAGAGGTCGTGGGTTCGATTCCCACACGGGACATTACTTTGTGTGATCTACAAATTGTTGTTTCTAGTCTGGGTGTACTTTGTGTCCGTGACTTGTATGTTTGCAAAATCCCCCGCGACACAGGGCATGTACCCTAATGCGGGACTCGTCTTTTTTTAAAATAAAAATAAAATAAATCAAAATATATGTATGTATGTAAAATTTCTCACGACACTTCTCAGGGCTTGTCCCTTGGGAGTTGTCTTGTCTTTTGACTGCCTCTGTCGCGCGGTGGGAGTGTATCCGACTGCTACGCAAGAGGTCGTGGGTTCGATTCCCACACGGGACACCACTTTGTGTAATCCACAAATTGTTGTTTCGAGTCTGGGTGTACTTTGAGTCTGTGACTTGTAATTAGTCTTCAGCGAAGTACATATTATCACTAGTCTATGCCCTCCGCTTTGCTTGCGAAAGTATCGTTGTGTGTATTAGAATAAATGTGTTCATATAGGATGAATATATAGGGTGATTTGATATTAATATACTAATAACCTCCCGCTCTTGGCTTCTTTACATTACACCAAATAACTTCGTTGTATAATTTTAGAAAAAAAATAATCAAATTAACCCTTCACCACTACCACCTACTTTTGTCACACAACCTTTTACTAAATATCTGAGTGACCCTGGAGTAAAATCGGTGTTTATTTTTCAGGTTGAGGGCTAAACCTCTCAATAAACAACAAATTTCTCCAGTAAAATAGTCTATAGATGGTTAGGGTCATAACCCAAAAAACAAGTGATAGGTGATTGTGGGTTAATATATTAAATATGTATTTCCAAACTCAAATATCTTTATTTCGTAAAATCAAGTTAATGATTATTTGAAAAAGTCAAACTAATACATACTTATAAAATGATGATTGTTTAAAAATAAAATTTACTGAACGAACCAGTGTGTTTGGTGAGTGTACAAGGCTGATATTACAAAGCTATTTATCGTAATGTAAAGAAGCAACGAGTGGGATGTCATTAGTATATTAAAAATCACCCTGTATAGGATGACACGATTAACTGTCGTCCGCGCCATTTTTTATTCTTTAGTAGTATATATAATTTTAGTACCTAGATGACCGAGAAAAATAAAACTTAGCTAGATCGATTTATCACCACCCGAACTGCATACTAAATTTCTCATTGCCTAGATTCAGATATCTGTATCTGGATGTAATTTATCATGTATTTAGAAATATATAAGTACTAGCTGTCCCGCGCAACTTCGTCTGCGTAAATTCTCCCCTTTATTTTATAATCCTATGTTACTTCTAATACTTCCAAGAATATGTTTGTGTACAAAGTTTCATGATGATCGGTTGAGTAGTTTTCGCGTGAAAGCGTAACAAACAAATATTTATATTTTAGTAGGGATGTTTATCAGTTGGTTGCTATAGTACAGGCTCTGCCTAGTTTGGGATCAGATGATCGTGTGTGAGTTATCCTGAGATATTATTATTATTATTATCACCTCTGTAGGTCCAGCTGTTTTGGCTGGGCGGTGATAAGAGAATTAATGAGTCATGACTTTTACCAAAACTTTATCTGCACTGATTGGCTGATATTAGTATGACTCATTCATTATTTAAGCCATGTTGTGCTACTACTAATCCTTGATTAAACAACCAGTGCTTAAGTTTCCAATTGTCTCAAAAACATTGTGGGACAATAGCGAAAATGCAAATTCTTTTGTAATCTTCCTAGGATTTTCCTGAAACTACAATTTTCATAATATTTGAACTATGAAATATCCCCATCGTTGACTGCTCTAATTCATTTTTACCTTACCTACTAACCCTATTTATAAGTAACTTAGGTACTGACCCGCGCAACTTTGTCTGCGTAAATTTTTACCGTTTTTGCAACATTTTTCATTGCTGCTACGCTTCTATTGGGCATAGCATGATGTTATATAGGCTATAGCCTTCCTCGATAAATGTGCTATCTAACAGTAAAAGATTTTTCAATTCGGACTAGTAGTTCCTGAGATTATCGCGTTCAAACAAACAAACTCTTCAGCTTTATAATATTAATATAGATTAGCTTTCGCGGCCAGCTCCGAACACTTGGATGTCGGTTATCGCGTTAAAGTTATCCTATGTCCTTTCTGGGGACTCAAACTATCTCCATACCAAACTTTATCTAAACCAGTTCAACGGTTTAAGCGTCAAAACGTAACAGAGAAACAGACAGAATTACCTACTATCACATTTATGTTATTCATCATTATATTATAGCTCCCTTTAATGAGAATAAAGACCTAACCTAACATATTTTAATTATAAGTTATACCTACTTATGTGTATAAAAGTAAGTATACACTTGAGCATTTTACAATAGTTCTAGTAACAGAACGTCGTGCATTCGTTGTTTTAAAATTTACTCGAACTACACTTCGCACATGACGGTGTTATACTCTGATTTTAAAAACCAACGAGCGTTTTGGTGTTACGTTTTATCGAGCAAAGACACGAGCACAGGTGACGGGAGTGTATGCAATGCAAGACGGATATAAATGTTACAGGTAAATGTTCACCCACCTTACAGGATTTACCTGTAATTACGTTGAACAGATTCGAGCATTCGTAAGAACGTTACATTACATGGAAATACTTTAAGAAACTGAGCATTTGCCTGTATTGTACCATTCGTAAGAATGTTACATTACATTACCACCACCTATATAATTTTATGTTACATCACCCAAAGGTTGGCTGGTAGAGAATGCTTTTAGCATTAAGTCCGCCTTTGTACAATATTTTGTGCATAAAGTCAATAAATAAATAAATAAATGCTCAAGCAAATGCTCAAGTGTAAACTCACCCTAATAAGTAGATGTAAACAAGGCGTAAGTGTGAATCGCACGCGTTATCTATATATAGACTTTACAACTGCGGACTTGAAATGGTCGAGGTAATACCGCTATCAATACACGTTGGTGCTATTATATATCGCTTGATTCATTACTCATACCAAGTACCATAGGGCTGTCGCTCTTTCTGTTTTTTTTAAGTCAACTCTCGCACTCATTTTTCGCTTATTAACACAGCTCGCGCAGATTTATTTTAGTTAAAAAAATATAAATTATTTATTTTTGTCCCTTAAATGCACGATTCATGTAAGTACAAAATTCGTGTTAATGAACAAAATGTAGTTCCATTACTTTTGTTGTTGAAAGACTTATGAGAATTTGTCGATCTGAATTTCGATACTAATAAACAAGCAAGCCCCGATCCAGCCATTTAGCCGGTCAGGGTAAAACAATATTTGCTGCCCATTACACACCACATTTTGCTAAGGATGAGATGGACAGTGCCAGCTGCCCAAGGTCAGATTTAGGTTAGAGCGAGATGCAAATCATTTCCATACCCTAAAGTACATTGTGCAACCGCACCCGATACCTCACCCTTTTGCCTTCCAGCCGCCTGGGGCATCAATTTTGCTGCCCTTCATTTTTGCCGCTCTGAGCATTTGCCCGGCTTGCCCTGCCCTAGATCAGGCCCTGTAAACAAGTAGAAGGTTATTTATAATAAAAATACACTAGTCGTATTACAAAAATCATGCTGTCTAAAAACCCGACTGCTTACAACTATTTAACTGAATAATGAAACCCGTCAAACTGTTGAAGCTGCTTGCATACATAGGCTCGAAAATTATAGCGTATTTGAGTACAAGTGACAACCCTAACGGCCCAGCTGTTTCGCATACAGATAGCACCAAGATATAACCTTTGTCTAGATAAACACCTGTATCTACGTTTATGTAGATAAATAATCATAGATAACATTAAACCGAAATATACCTAATTCAATCAGTAAGCAAAGTATCGCCATCGAAGCGATATCAGTCCCTCGTTGATATCGCGATAGTTCAACTGTGTCGTTGCAATGCTTAGGAAAAATAAAAAAAAAGTGAGTTATTTATGGATTTTCTCTCTGGTTTTTTTTATGGTGCTTCCACATCTGTGTTACCTTTTATAAAGAAAAGTATTAAATAACGTAACTTTAGTAACGCTTCGCCTGACGCAAAAGTTTTATAGTGTATCTGTGTATATGTGTCATCCTGGCGTTCAAACCGAATGGACGGATTTAGATGCGGTTTTTCTTATTAAAAAGATTAGTTTTGTTTGATCAAAATCATTTCAGGTGTTTCGAATTTAATGGTCTTTTTGTATCACGTGTCAGGGGATTTTAATATGCACATATATTATCTTGTATATAGCAACGTTTTGCATAAAGTGAATTTGATAACCTTTGCAGCTACTTAAACGTTTTTCAATAGCATTTGGAGATGTATAATATTTTTTTGTGATAATATTAAAAAAAGAATATATAGCATATGTATCTCTTGCTCTTATTTTTTGCATCAGCTGTCTAATATGATGTATAATATAATAGTGGCAGCACCACTGTTAACTGGATATACTGTTTATAAACAAAGAAGCAATGGCAATTTGAAAAGAGTGGCCGCGAGTTTTTATTGCCTCGTTCTTTTCTCCGGCTTTACCTATTGTTTGCGAACAGGCCTTACATGTAGAATCGACTTTATCACAAGTGTAGTATTTTGCTTCCTAAGTGATTAAATAATTTTTAATATAATTATCATGATTTTCTTATCAATTTCTTCTCGTTATATGGCTAACATAATTTGCAAACATGAACAGGGTCGTTAATAACTAAAAGTTATCCTGTCCTATTGGCCTGGTGGTTAGTGACGCTTAACTGCTAAGCCAGAGGTTGTGGGTTCAATTCCCACCCAGAATAAATAATTGTGTGATAAACATGATTGTCTATTCTGTGTCGGGGAGTAATTTATCTATAATATTATGGATGTATTTAAAAATATATAAGCATGTATATCAGTTCTCTGGTTGTTATAGTACAGGCTCTGCTTAGAGCAGCAAAATTGAGGGCGCCAGAAGTCTGCACGCGAAATTATTTGCACCCATCCCCCGTCGCGTGAGTTACTTAGGCGTTATCGGGTCAAATGATTGGGGCGCCTAAATTTGATCTCGCTTCTTCCTAAATCTGACCCCTTGGCCGGCACTGATAACATCCCATCTTTGACAAAATGTGATAAAGGGCTGCGAAAATTATTAGTTAGTGAATTATCCCAAGGTATATATTTATTTATTATTGTCACTAACAGGTGCAAATTTTACCTAATAAAAGAAACTTGAATGTGGATGCATCTTAGTGTAAAATGTTTTCTTGATAATGGTATGCGTTGCTATCATTGTGCAAACTTTGCTCTTAGTTTAGTTGTGTGACTACGTTACGTTGCGAGGTCGCAAAGCAGCGTCTTAGTGTTTATTACATAATGTATAAGGAGTTTTGTATTGGTAGTTTTATAAACTGGCGGGATGGGTGTTTGTTAGGTAGTCAATTTAAATATGACTAATTTAAAGTTG
Organism: Herminia tarsipennalis; assembly: GCA_945859575.2. NCBI lineage: Eukaryota > Metazoa > Arthropoda > Insecta > Lepidoptera > Erebidae > Herminia > Herminia tarsipennalis. The sequence goes on along the minus strand of OX243843.2, from coordinate 1,252,680 downwards.
TTATTTAACTGGTGATGGTGAACTGAAAGTTATATAAAGTGTTGTTAATTTTTTTGTCACGATAGAGAGTAAAGAATACCTACCTCTCAGCTACACAAGTTTATTATCAAATCCATTTTTAAATCATCAGAGCGACAAACTAAATTTGAACCAAACCATGGCATTTTTTAATCCATGCTACGTTTATGTAACACTCTGTGATTAATTTTAAAACCTACCGTTTTTAAAAGTGAATGTCAATGCTAGATATTTAAGTGTGAACTATTACTATGAACGCATTTAAAAGATCATACAAGACTTCACCTTTTTTATTCAGAAAAGTAAGTGTTAGTATACGATATTATTTATAAGATCCATTTATCTCTTTCTACAGCATCTGGACATATTTCCAGATGAGAGGGATAGATGGTTGATGTCAAATATTCGACTTACGGTATGCTTGTTTGCAAACTTACTATTTTTTTATTTTAAAGATAACTAGTAATGCGGGATTTTAGGTCCCACATTACTAGCAATTCTGTTAACCTCTGTGGCGCGGTGCAATAGGTTTTATGAGATCCAGAAATTGTTGTTTCGAGTCTGGGTGTACTTTGTGTCCGTGACCTGTATGTTTGTAAAGTGCCCCGCGGTATAGGGAGTAGTCTTTAAAAAAACCCCTTCAGCTAAGCTCTTGGCTTGTGTTAGATGTGGGTTCACGTCGTTCTAGTATGTCCAGACGTGAATTATGCTATTAGGCATGTCATTGGCTGACTATGAACCGTTGATTACAAATAATAAATAAATATTTTGGGACAATTCACACACGCCCAACTGATCCCAAACTTGACAGAGTCTGTACTGTGGCACCCAGACTATTGATAAACATACTTATCTATTTCTAAATACATACATATTTTCGATAAATTACACCCAGACACATAATAAACTATACCGATCACACAACGACTTATCCTGGGTGGGAATCGAAACCACGACGTCTGGCTTAGCAATCAAGTCAGTAACCTCTAGACCAACAGACATAAAGTAGGAATTCCATTTCATGATTTCCAGGTCTGTCCCTCTTCTTTCCCTGTTGTCTATGTCGGTCTCTCTCTAAATTGTTTTTTTCACATGCACTTGTAGGTTTTATTAGACTAATAGGTGCGCTAATTTGATAGCATTAGTCATTTGTCACTAGCAAGGTGAATCATATAGAACGTGAAATTGAAAATACAAATTATATATGATTGTTTTTTATTATAGATAATGTAGTAGTTAAGATAAAAGTGAATGTGATAATAATATTATTTCGTAAACCAGGATCGTATTTCCTTGGTGAGAAATCAAACTTTAATTCCCCGTTGAAATAGATAAATTTAAATATACAGATTTTCAACTTAAAAAATGACTATGACGGTTCTCCCTTCCAATTGGGATGTTGATTGCCAAGTCAAACCAGTCTCTTTTTATGAAATGTCAAAACAACAAGCTCTATACAAATGCGTATGGAATAACAACTTAAGACATCATATATTCCTATCGTATCGTCAAATCATTACTTTTAGTATTCGTTTTCATGTTTTTATATTCAAAAACATGCTAAATTGTGGGAGAACAATTATTTTCAAAGCATTTTAAGACCTACTTTTGTCTAATTTGTATAAAATAATATTTTTTTCTAGTAGTCCCCAATTATTGTATTTCTTCTACTCACTTTCAAATAGTCTTCTAAAAGAACGTCAAAGCAAATAGTTAACAATTCTCATTCATTGAAGTTTCATGTGAGATGTTCGATCTTCCGATCCATCTACCACAGTACCCATCGTCGGGAATATCAAGACAAATTTAAGAAGTTAAAAACAAATAAGTGGTGTGCGCTATTATATATTTGTGTTGGGTTTCGTCTCAGTAAGTTTAGCTTGTAGATTGCTTGAGTTTCGACCGGGTTATACCGACCGTGGTCCAAAACTGACTCTGCTTCTGACTGTGATTTGAGGTTTTGTTAATGTTAAGCTACTTATAAATACAATAAATGCATTTTTAAAAGATAGAAAAATTTGGAATCCAGACTCCAGATAGGTGGTTCGCTTCTGGCCCCGGTTTGGCTACAGAAGTCTCGGGTTCGATTCCTGAGTCTGGATTTCAAATCTTTCTGTCTTTCAAAAATGCATTTATTGTATTTGTAAAGTTATTGGCAAGAAATACCTATAAAAATTAAAGTTCTGGGTGGCGAGCGAAGGAATTATATGCATTCATCAACGCTAAATCCCAAACTATTGGATCTAAAAATCAGAAATATTATTGAGACCTTCCTTTTGTGATGTAAACAAGCATATGCGGATCGAGGCATGCCCTCCCAGACGGTTGTTTTGTGTTTGTTAGATCCTACATTGCCATTTCGATCTCCCCCCCCCCCTCCCCGCTCTCTCTGAATCAAATCCTGGATCCGCCCATGAAGAAGTACATATAAAGAGTGTTAGAAGCTAGTAGTGCTAACAGTAAGGAAGTGTTAAAAATGTTTTTTATTTATTAAGTACTTATTTGTATTATGTAAAATGTTGTATAGTCACCAATAAGTACTACAAATTATTTAAATAATTTTAATTCCATACCATTACAATTGTGGTTATGTTATCGGACGAGCAAATAATTATTTATATTTATTTTCCTTATTATTTATAGGAGAAATAAAGAAAGTATTTAATCACAAAATATGAGGTGTATCTGTATTTATTAAATGTCAAGATAATATGCAGATTTTGACGGGACTAGGTACCTACTCTTTAAAAGTTTGACACTTCTACATATATACAAATACTAGCGGACACCCGCGACTTCATGTGCATGTTCGCGACGCGTAGATCCAGTTCCCGCGGTATGATGTATTATACATATAAACCTTCCTCTCGAATCACTATCTATTGCTGAAAACTGCATTAAATTCCGTTGTGTAGCTCAACAGATCTAAGCGCACAGACAGCGGGAGCTACTTTATTTTATACTATGGTAAGATATTGTAATAATTGCCCTTTAAAAGTGGGAATTAGCTTTGATTGCCAAGTTCTTTTCTCACGGCTTTAGGTAGGTACTTTTGCAAAGTTGGCATTAAATGTAGAATCATTCCATTCCAAATTTTGTTTGACGTTCATAGGCGTTGCATTTTGTAATCTAAGTGTATTCACTTCAAAGTACTTTATTAAGTACTTTCAAGTCAAAGTTACTTTGACTTAGTCTATAAACATTTATATAGGTATCACCTATTTATATGTACTTAACTAGCTGTCCTGCGCAACTTCGTCTGCGTATTTTTTTCCCGTTTTTGCAACATTTTTCATTGTTGCTCCGCTCCTATTGGTCGTGGCGTGATGTTATTTAGCCTTCCTCGATAAATGGGCTATCTAATAGTGAAAGATTTTTTCAATTCGGATCAGTAGTTCCTGAGATTACCGCGTTCAAACAAACAAACAAACTCTCCAGCTTTATAATATTAGTATAGATTAGTCCGGTTTGTGAGAAATAATGTCGGGCGTCCTTGAATGTTAAATTAACTTCATGTTGATACATTAATTACACAATGTTCTGTGTTGTCTATCTACCTATATACCTACACATACGTAGGTACCTAATACACACGATAAAACAGTATAGTCTCTCTGCATTGAATGTCACTCTGTTAACCAGTTTGCGGATCATGAAAATAAATTATCAACTGATTTCAAAAAGGAGGAAGTTCTCAATTCGACTGTATTTTTTATGTTTGTTACCTGATTATGAACCTAGACCGATTTGAAAAAATATTTTTGTGTTTGAGAGGATATTTCCAGATTTTTTATACAGCAATATAAACGATGTGAACAGCTGAATAATGACGTGACTTTCAGTAATTAATGAAATTCAAGCAAAACTTTAATTATTATTACAAATACAATTTCATATCTGACAAGATAAAACAATAAATTAAACATTCAACACGTACTAAACAGCCATTTCAAAAAAAATCATATCTGAATAAATATATCAAAATTCGCACTACAGGGATAGTTAGAATTTTGATATATTTATTCAGAAATGATTTTTAATGCAATAGAAGGAATAAATGCGAACTTTAGTGATTTGCGAATTCGAAAAAGTTATAATCTCTTTGCGAATTTTATTTTTCTATATCGGTATCTACATATCATTGACGTATAGACCTGGACTGCGCCATAACCTCACAAAATTGTCCACTCTCTAGAAAGAGACAACGCTACTTTGTGGACAATACCTGTCAAAGAGACAGGCCCGTACGAGTTTTTTCTCTCTTTCACGCTTTGCAGTCAATATTCACTTTTTAATTAAAAGGGAGGGCGCGGTCCAGGTCTATTTGTCAACGGTACTTTATGTACTAGTTAGTAACGTGTGTGTACTACAGCAGGAGCTAGCGGACTCGTCGTGCATGGAGGCGAGTGGCGGGGCCGACGCACGCGACGAGCCCCGACCCTCCCACAACACACAAAGGGACTCATCGCCGCCACTTGGTTAGTGTAACAATTCTAAGTATTTATGTGTGTATTTTGTTGTAATTCGTGCATTTATTCTTAAAAAGCACCATTAAGTGAAATGGAACTGATGATGAAGACCACAAATGACCAGCGGAACTATTCAATAATATAAATGTTGATAAACTTTCGCGATTTTTACACATTATGAAAATATATATATATTACGGGTCTTAATTGCAACGAACGTGGTCACGGGTAGTCTACCCGTGACCACGGCCGTTGCAATACGGTCGAAACGTCAGGCAATAAACAAGGTATTTTACCTTAAATTATTCACGCGGTTAAGACCCGTAATATCTATATATATTTTTTCATAATGTATTCAATAATAAATATTGCGGGTTGAGATCTGAGTACCGTGTTCGATACCTGATACTTCGCCTCCATCAAATCATGTAATGGAACTGATAGCAGTGGCGGAGGCTCCTTAGAACACCATTACTTTCGGTTTCCCTTTGGATTGTAGTTACTTAGTATTATATGTACAAAGAACCATGTCCAACAAGATATATTTTTGTATTGGGTTACCTCTGAAAAAATTTAACCCTTCGCCTCTGACTGATAGTCTGTATCAGTTGAACTCCTCAAAAACCAACGGTCTTGTATCGCAAAACGCAACATTTTTTAAAAAGAAATGAGTAGTTTGGATTATGCTATTGTAGATTACACACAATATTAAGAATGCTAAGTGTTAGCAAATAATTAAATACGTTACTTTCTTTATACACGTTTTTACCTCATTAGTAATTACTAATAGGGTAATAAATAACCGAATGTTATTATTAGATTAGTACCTACTTATTCTTAAATCATTTAGTATATATATTTAGTTATCAACAATAACAGTGTAATTAGGTAATGAATTTTGATTGTCTTGTTTAAAATCTAAATCGTCACCGGTTCTTAAACGCGTTCGCTTTGAATCTACGTAGGACGTGGGATCTGTCTGGACACTGATTAGTCACGGCTATTCAGAAACCACAATTAATAATTCAATACATTATTTGATAAAATAACCGTAATAATTGCAAAATAATATTAAATACAAGTTTTTTTTGTTAAAGATTGAATTTTTATGTAATCAAATATTAATCATCTCCATTACGTGGTATAAAAACAACTATGCTATCAATTAAGTTTTTATTGAATAACTTGTTATTTAATTATTCAAAGTGTATAAGTGCATTTGTTTATTGAGTGTAATAGCCAAAAGTCGTGCGTTTTTATAAAATCTTAGTAAATAGTGTATGTGAATTATATATTTGTAAAGTTCTCTGTTGCACCGGGATTATTCCCTACTAAGGCAATCTTTAAAAATAAACAAACTATCGCAATTGTTTTTTATCCCAGACACAAAAAGAGATGTGTTGAACATGTGCGTTTGTGTATCCGTTTACGCCATTGTTGCTCCAACCGATTTAGATGTGGATAACTTAGTTTGATAAAAAAATAAAAAATAATTTATCATAAACAGGAATATTAAATGATATTTAAATAAGACTTTAAATATAGTTAGATAGAAATATTTATTGAAAGTGAATAACAATAGAACTACATAATCTTTTATCATATTTTATAGTTTAAGTAATCTATAAGTCACACGATAAAGTATTGAATACAATAGATACCGTTATTTTACTTTCAAAGTGAATGTTACATATGACACTGTAGTGAGAATATTGTTCAAAATGAAGAATAATAGTGAAATATTTATCGATGATGAGTACGAATTAGTGTTTTCGGATAATTTGCGACCAACGATTTGGGCAGTTGAGGAGTTGATCGGTAATTGTATTTTTTTTTAATTTATATTAATAAATTGGGATGACTACAATGAAAGTAAATTAATTTTCAGTTAACGTTAGTTAACGTTCAGGTTACGCCATAACGAGATCTAAATAAGTGTGTTATTTCACAATTTAACGTCAGTAAAAAGTTATAATCATCAAAACAAATACCCACTTGACCGTCGGCTAATACTAGAGACATGACGCTTGTACGTCCACCCTCCCCGCGAACTCGATGCCTTCGGCGCGGCGTTCACAACACCGTCAGAAAAACCTACATAACTACTTGAGTATAATACATATAGCAACATAAAAAATACCCAAATGTAGGTACAAATACGAAGATTCTAATGATATATTTAAAAACTTAATCGGGGCAATCTTTTGCGCTTAAAACGAGGAAAAAAAATTATCCGCCATTTTTTGAGGAACACAAAGATGTTAAAAAAAAAAATCATATAAACATTTTAGACTGCCACCTAACCTTTTTTAGTTGAACTATATAATTAGCTTCGTTATCAAACGTCAAAATGTTCAAGTAATTCATAAGATTTAAACAAGATGCCGCTATTTACAACCTCGTCGTATAGGATCGTACTGGTTACTATAGCAGCCGCACATACGAGATTACTTGCTGTTTGGCTGATATACGAGCCACTGACGCTCAATTGGATACTAAAAGTAATGATTTGACGATCCTGAGTTGTGACACAGAATATCTAATATAGTGTGGCCATTAGTGCTGTGCACTCCCTGAGGTATGCACGGCGAGGTGGGGGGCGAAGAAAAAAGTGCATGAGTTCACATGAGGTCGATACATGTCGGACAGATCTTACGATATCAGTTTGCATTTCTAAGGCAAGACTTGTGGCGGGACGTTGCGTTGGTCGGAGGCTATCTATCTGTAATATATACTTACTTTGTTGATTAAAATGTAACCCAAATATACTCATATTTTATTAAAAATATGCAGGTGATAAATAAGAATTGAAAGTTATAATTCACAACAGGACTTGTTTTATTAAACATTTTTTATATTTACAAACAATTATATATTCTAACGAAAGTTATTCTGACATAGATTCTGTTTCAACTTCATCTTCCATTTCGTCATCATCTTCATCTTCCTCTTCGCCACCGGAACTTGAATCAGAGTCTTGCAAATTTATTATGAATGAATCGATAACATTATCGAACCTACTATCGCGACTCCAGTAATCATTTTCATTTTTCTGGACATGATCGTCGCATTTCTGCCATTTTTCCGCCGTGAATTCCGAAAACAATTTATCCAATAAGATTATCTTTTCGTCTAGAGAAGAATTAATATAGTTTTGGGCTATGTTGTTTTTAATATCAGCCCAGACCAACTCGATTGGATTTAAATCTGGATGGTACGGAGGTAAACGCAGAACAGTGTGTCCACTGGCTTTCAGGAGTTCGTCAATTCTATACACGGGTTCTTTTTGTGTATTTTTGATAAGAAGTAGCAGTTGAGCCTTTGACATGGTTCCTGAAAATTCTACATTATGGCGTAGCAACCAGTTCTGCATTTCACTTTTGAGGCTTGATATAGTTGGTTTCTTCTCAATCTGAACGCTGTGGTAAGACGCGTTGTCCATTACAACCACAGAATTCGGCAGCAACTTATCTTTTAACTTTTCATCTACCCACTTATAAAAAGTAGGTCCGCTCATATCTCCATGATAGTCACCGGTTCTAGCATCGGATTTGAATATAGTCAATGTATCATCCACTAAGCCATTTCGACACCCAGCGTGGAGTATTACTAGTCGCCGTCCTTTCCCAATATCAGCATGAATACCGGGTTCTGACGATGATTGCCAACATTTGCTGGCATGGTGACTGGCGTTGATGTATGTTTCATCAAGAAAATATATGTTTCGGTTTTCCGTTCTGTAATTTCTGATTTGTGTAAGATATTTTTTCCGCCACACTGTAATATTAGGCTGCTCTATAAGGAGATGTCTCTTTGATTTGCATTTTTTGTAACGGTAGCCCATTTTGTGTAAAAGCTGTCTTAAATATTCCCGTCCACAATTCAATATGCCATCCTGTCTCAAACTTGATAGTAACTTACGGACACTTGGTATTTTTTTTTTCAACTTCGTAAAACTGATGAATTTTTCTTCTGATAACTCCAAGGTCAAAATCATCCACAACGTGTTTTTTCTTTAGAACTTTTGGTTTTTTTGGCGATTGAAATTTTAATTGGCTTGAATTTTCAATTGATAAATAGCCCGCAGAAATCACATTATGTACGGTTCTTTTGCTGTATCCCGTAGCCTCCGCAACGATTTTAGCAATATTCACGTCATTTTTAAATTCAAAGCTTTCTTTGTCTGCTTTTCTTTTCTTAAAATATTCAGCCACCTTAAAAATGACAGTCTTCATATCACGAGATAACGCACGACCCATCTTTGAATATTTATCTCGTGTGCGTCTGACATAGACAGTCCGATACAAATAACACTACCTGCCGTCACAAGCGTTGACGGCGCACTGACAGCGCAGCAGCCGATTCTAACCCCCCCGTCTCACCGCGCGCATACCTCAGGGAGTGCACAGCACTAATGGTCATACTATAGTACTACGTACAGAAGAGTCACTCCCTAACAAAAGTCTGGTTTAGGTATACCTAGACTCGCCATAGCTACCTGCAAGCTAAATTGAAACTTATAACCGCGCGCGAACCGTGAATTTTCTTTGCGCGCCACAGTTTTATGACCAAAGTCCGCACGGGGTTGTCACTTAAGAAGTTTTTGTACCTAGTTAATTTATTAGTTTTAAGATAAATAGATAAGCATTAGAAACTGAAAAGATTACGTGCATTTTCCGTACTAGTACTAGTATTATTATACTACAGACAAAATATTATTATTAGCGAAATAAAAACGGTATTAAATGTTTTTACCAGATACCGTTTTAGTAGTAGTATTTGGTGATATAAACAATAAGTGTGTAATAGGAAAAAATGTGTTCAAATTATGGACTACTCTTTAGTATATAAATAGGAGGAAAAAATAATTAAATTGTCTGTTTATTTGGTTAAACTGTTTAATTACAATTTCTATTGATACTATTATAATATAATAATAATATAATATCTTGGGACAAGTTACACAACATTATCTGTTCCCAAACTAAGCAGAGCTTGTACTATGGAAACCAGACAACTGATAAACATACTTATATATTTCTAAATACATACATATTATAGATAAATAACACCCAGACACAGAATAAACCATCGTGCTCACCACACAAAGTTTTATCCTGGGTGGGGATCGAACCCTCGACCTCTTGCGTAGCAGTCGGATACACTCCCACCGCGCCACAGAGGAATAAAAAGTAGCTTTGTCTGTATATTGACTATTTTAATTTCCCTGACTTGTTTTTATTCATTGTCTTTGTGTTGTTTTCCGGAATAAATACTTTTGCGCCTTTCAACGATAGCAGAGCATTATGGTGAAGTTGTATGTATGTTTGTGTACAGTGACGAACGGTGATGCGGAGTATCGCGAGGAGGAAGCAGGCGACACGCTGCCCACAGACATGTCTGACACATCCGATAGCGAAGCTGACAAGCCGCACAAGTTAGTATAACTTTATGGTTATTTTACATAACAGCCTCTAAACACTGACTTCTATAAGTACGTCGTACGCTGGATTGGCTACTATATCTAGGTCTAGTTATATAATATATATGCCGAGATTTAATTTATATACAAGGTTATTTATTATATATAATATAAATATACTAGCTGTCCCGCGCAACTTCGTATGCGTACATTTTTCCCGTTTTTGCAAAATTTTTCGTCGCTGCTCCGCTCCTATTAGTCATAGCGCGATGTTATATAGCCTATAGCCTTTCTCGGTAAATGGGCTCTCGATAAAGTTTTTTTCAAATCGGACCAGTAGTTCCTGAGATTAGCGTGTTTAAACAAACTCTTCCGCTTTATAATATTAGTATAGATATAAATAGCAAAATATATTTATATATATAAATATATTTGTTATAGTACTGTATATTTTTGTTATAGCGCCAAGTTTTTATTGAAAAATAAGTGATGATTACATTTCACATCACATTGTAAACAGGATTTGGACTGTTAGAATGACTCATTAATTATAATAATAATAATTCCACATCTGAGGGGTAGTAATCGAAAAACATAACATGCTCCAAAAACTGCCATGAAATAGTAGTCTTTATGTTTTATTCGGCACCAACTTCAAAATGTTTAATTTGTTTTTGTTATTCTAGGTATATTATTTTTTGCTTTTTAGTTGCCTTGTATTTATTTTTGAAGTCGGTAATATTTTTTGTTAAAAAGTTTTTATTTCTCACTTTTTTTCTTTATTCTTCACTTAAGTTACATTAGGCTTATGTCATCTGCTCAAATCCTTTTACGAAATATTGCTTGCCCCGATGCAGGGCCGTTAATTGTTGACTTTATTACATTGTATAATAGTAGTATATCGAGATTAAAGTGCTACTCAATACCATATTAAAGTACTTAATTGAATCGCAAACTGTGAAATATTGAATAGGTCTGCTCGTAATTTTTGGTCTTCATCATCAGTTCCACTTCACCAATTGGTGTTTTTTAAGAGTAAATGCACGAATCACTATGAAATATACCTAAATCACTGTAGGTGTGCTTTTAATATTTTAAGAGTTCCCTCGATTTCTCCAGGATTCCATCATCAGATCGTGATCTGATGGCAATGAGACCAATTTGGAAGTATACCCTTTCAAACACAAAAACAATTTTTCAAATCGGTCCAGCCGTCTGTGCGTAATCGGTGAACAAACATACAAAAAAAAAAAAAAAAAAAAAAAACAGACGAATTGAGAGCCTCCTCCTTTTTGAAGTCGGTTGAAAATTAAATTGTGTTACTGATTCTGAGCAAAATACTTTCAGGTTTGCACTATACCAAGAATAACGTTGTATACAAGATTTCCTCGCTTAAAGGTATTAGATACATGTGTCGTCAGCATATAGACTGCGTATAGACTGATTTCACCGCTCTACTATATTTGACAGATGTCATTGTCATAGATTAGGAACAATAGGGGTCCAATTATCGAGCCCTGTGGTATTCCGCACCTTATGGGGTGGACGGCACTTTGGTATTTTTCTGTTTTTACAATTTAAGAGTCATTTTCTAAATATAATTCAATAATTTTGAGAATATTATGGGAATTACCGATAAGTTTTAATTTTTTTTAGAAGGATAGAATGGCTAATGGTGTCGAAGGCTTTTTTTAGGTCTATGAAAAACCAAGTGTGTTTTGAATTTAGTGACAAGGTCATGAACAAGTTTTTTGATTTTTTTACTATAGAACCCTAAAAATGGACTCCTGAGACACCTGTCTGTCTGTCACAACTAATTGCTCTGAATCTACTAAATCGATAAAGAATTTATTCTACCGTTTTGTCAATATGTATATACATGCCAAATTATAGCTTTCTCGTACTAAAGGTCTCTGAGCTAACCAGGGGACGGGCAGACAGACGGACTTGACGAAACTACTAGGGTCCTTTTTGCCATTTTGGCTATGGAACTCTAAAAAACTTAGTTTGTATAGCACAAAGGAATTTTTTTTGTTTTTCTTCCAGTGGTGGTGACGTGGAGAAGTGCACAGAGACCCACGAGGGGAAGCTACTCCTTCAGCAGGAGTTCCCGTTTAACATAGACCAGATGTTCACCATGATATTTACCAACTCCAAGTTTAACCTAGAGCTGCTGGCAGCCAGGGGCACCACGGACTATGTACAGGTTGGGCAAACTTTACTGTGGAACCAGTTACCAAAAAAATAACATGTTTTAAAGTCAAAAAAGTTAAATTGTACGGGAACAACATCATTTTTCACATTCACAAATTATAGCAAGAGAGACGTGAAATATTGACTTTCACCCCTCTAATAACCAGATGAGACATTTTAACAAATTTTATTGATTTATAAACACGAATATGATAGCTTGCCAATCGAAAGGTGTTCATGGCTATTTATTTTTTCGATTTAAACACTTCAAACCATGGTAATAATATTCCATGAACGGAATTTTGCAGACAAGACAATTTTCATAATTAAATTATCTTTCTTTCGATACTAATTTTTATTGGTTATCAGATCGCTGTAGTTACCTATATTGGCTTACCTGATCACACCTTGCGAGGTAGCCATGAACATTTCTATCTATCAGTTGATACTAAATTTGGTTAGTTCATCTTTGAATAATAATAAAAAATAGCCATGAACACTTTTCGACAGGCAAGCTCATCAAGCCATCATAGGCATTTATTGTTTTTAAAGTTTCGCGATTTTATATACATATTAGATATACCTCGGGACTTAACCGCGTGAATTATTTAAAGGTACGAACCTTTTATTTACCCGACGTTTCGATCGAGTTACACCGATCGTGGTCACGGGCCGGGTGGTTCACAACGTCGGGTAAATAAAAGGTTCTAATATCATAGGCTATCTAATATTGAAGGCGTGTTTATAAATCAATAAAATTTGATGCAAGATTTGTCTCTGGCTATCAGATAGGTGAGAGTCGATGTTTAGAGTCTCTTAACTTATTATTGCTTGATTAGTATTTTTTATCATAGTAATAAAGTGCCAAATGATGATCAAATACCCAGTTCCAATTAACCCCTGCTATTCCAGCTGCTAATAAACTCTTATACAACTCTTTTGCAAAGCTAAACAAGAGTGAAAGAGACAAAATATTCAATACCTAAATCTTGTAACACTGTTTAATGTTTACTACTATCGTGTTGTGCAGGCGCCGTGGCAAGCTCAGGGCGGCCTCAAGTGTCGACAGATCAGTTACACGCTCGGACTCACGTCGGGACCTATCGGACCCAAGGAAGTTCAGGTCACGGAGACACAGGTAAAGAATTTTTAAAATTGAATTTTCCAGTCACGATTGCCAATCTAAACGAAAACTAGTCAACTACGCAAGCGTATGTGTACTCTTAATTCCCTCACTTTTATTCACCTCACCTGATGAAATCTGTCAAGCTTATTTGGGCTGTAGCGTGCAAAGGAAATGATCACATGGTTCTGGCGCCGTTGAGTAAAAAAACTGGACATTAAATGGCTAAGGCACTGTCTAAGGAGCATATTTAGAATCGGGCAAACGCAGACAGACCATGCTCAGTGGAGGGTTCTGGAGCCGTTGCCGTATAAGAAAATCTGAATTGAATAATTGTACCAGCAGAAGAAAGAGCGTATGGTCGTTCATGGCACTTACGCCCTTTTGTTGAGAAACGCAGCTTTTCGGCTATAACTCAATGACGGTCACAATTAATGCAACTTTTGGAGCGATTATTTCCAAAAATATACACTTAATCAATAAAAATTAGAAACCTTAAAATGCTTTTAAAAGACGAACAGATAGACGGACATGACGAAACCATAAAGGTTCCGTTTTTGCCATTTTGGGCTACGAAACCTTAAAAACGGTTACCAATTTACGAATCGACAGGATAAACCAACTGCCCCACTACCGGCAGTTCAAATGTAAACGTCAAATGTTTAAAATGAGTCAATAGACTTTCTATTTTATCAAAACAGATACTAGAATAACGGAAATCAATTAGCGTTTTAATAATTCTTCGACATATAATATTTCCCAAATTAGTTTTTATTGACTAATACTTTTGTCTAATTTAAGCAGCGAACACAAAAGTATCAATAATAAAAATAATCGTATTTTTATTCAAATCTCTTAACTGATTACAATGCATTTAAACTTATAATATTAATAACACTGAACTTTTAAACTAAATAAAGTTATTTAACCTAATATCTGTTGCTTGGTTATATATCCTAGATCTGTTTACCAGTCGGCAAAGGCCTCCTCCAACCTTTTCCAATCTTTCCTTTCCTGTACCACTCTGTTCCACGTATACCCAAACTCGGTACAAATACTAATGGATCACAATCATAAACTTTTGTGCTAAATAAGAATGGAGCCTACGACTTTTTGCGCAGCAGTCGTAGGTCCCACCACTGCGCCACCGAGGAACGTTTTCAATTCACATCCATACTAATATTATAAATGTCAAAGTAACTCTGTCTGTCTGTTACGCTTTTACGTTCAAACAGCTAAACCGATTTAGATGAAATTTGGGATGGAGATAGTTCGAGTCCCGGGGAGGGACATAGAATAGTTTTTATCGCGATAACCGACATCCAAGCGGGCGGAGCCGCGGGCGAAAGCTAGTAATAATATAATAAATGATGTAACAGGTAATGAACAAATGCTCGAAGCCCGGGCAGCTGTACTCCATCGACTCGACGAGCGACAACGCGGGCATCCCCTACGCGGACTACTTCAGCGTGCAGGCGCACTACTGCCTGCAGCGCCTCGCCGAGACCAGGACCAGTCTGGCCATCTACGGCCGCGTCAAGTACAAGAAGAGCATGTGGCCCATCGCTAAAGGTACGAGCGCGTCGGCTGTCTTGTCACTAGCCGTAAACTCGCGTCAGGGTACGTGACCCTGATCGAAAATTCGTAAGACGGAGGGAGAGCAATGAAAAACTGCTACAATATCATTAGAATACGAAAGTAAATTTCGCCAACATCTACATTGTTATTATAGGTCAGGTGGGAAATCGGGCGGAATTGGTATAATTGAGCACTGTTGTTCCAGCATTCCTGGAGAAGAACACGATGTCCGGGCTGGACGAGTTCAGCCGCTTGCTGGAGCAGCGCCTGGGCTCCGAGGCGGAGAGCGCAGTGCCCGCCGCCAGGAAGACCAGGACGCGCCGACGGGTCACTAGTTCGTTGCTTTCTTTATTATTTTATATTGAGTCATTGAATAAATGAAAAACTACGGGATGAAATACTGAAATAAGCTCAAATGACTACTAAATACGGGGTTGTTTTTGTTAAAATTAACGTTGTATTATCGGATTTTGTACTAAATAGTAATAATTAGATGACAATAATTGAATTGTATATACGATATAACTACTCGAAAAGTGTACTGTAAAATTTAGAAATTTGATTAGGAGACTCACCCTGTTGTGGAACCCAAGATAATGGTTTAAGGGCATTTGGCTACTTTAAGTATAGGTTTTATAAAGAAAAACGCCACGAATTATACAGGAGGATTTCTCTTGAACAAATCCCTCTCGCATCTGGTCCTCCTCAATAGAGGTCAGTGGCTGTAAGGTATGACGAGGTATTCTGAGGAAAGAGAAGAAAGTCTGAAAACTGTGCCACACGTAAGGAAAGTACGTTAAATAATGTAGATAAAACATTTTGCTGAAAGAAGACTTTAAAAATAAATCAAACTGTATTCAATTTTTTTAAAAATAATCGCTTGTCTTAACGGGAATCGAGCCCGCAAAATATTAAAAAAGAGACAGCCTTTACTTTTACGACACTAATCGAAAGCGTAAATCATTAGGATATTGTTACGTGTCCGGATGCTAGGTTCAAATAAAAATGCCAAATTCCGCAATGACGTATTTATTAACACTATATAATTATAATATTAACACTAAATCACTGGTGATTTAGTTTTAATATTAGTGGTGATGAATAGTAGAGGTGATGTTTTGTTTGTGTTTGTTATAATTATGCTAGATGGTGATAAGTTGCTTGATAAAGCATCGTTGGAATTAATTTATCCACCTTGATGTTCTATCACGAAATTGTACTCCTGTGATTGTTCCATCCATCCATTTGCGCTGCATGATTTGTTCGAAGAGTGAACTCTCGTCCCAGCAAGTATTTATTGAAGTGTTGTAAGGTCTTCACAACTGCCGGTAGTTCACGCCGAGTTACACAGCACAGTAGTTTCGTTCTGCCTTCTATAAAGACTTGCTGAAGTATGCGACCACTGCTTACTGTCCATTTTGTTCTTGAAATAACACTCCTCCGATTCCTATATTACTGCCGTCGGTGACCACTATGAACCTGCCTTTCCTATTTGGGTGGCACAAAATTGGAGCTGTGCACAATATTTTTTTAAGTTCTTCAAATGAGCGTTGCCAACCCAAATCCTAGATGAAGTTTCTTTTATCTTCTGTGAGGCGATATAATGGCCTCGCTATGTCCGAAAAGTTCTTCACAAAGCGCCGATAGTACGCACTTAAGCCCAGAAATGCTCTCACTTCGGTTTTGCTCTTCGGAGTTGGCCATTCGCGCACAACTTTTATTTTCTCTGGATCTGTCTGGATTCGTTCGTCCAAAATGATGTGTCCCAAAAATGCAACTTCCTTCTTGAAAAAGGCACACTTTTTCGGATTTAGTTTTAAGCTGAATCCTCTAAATCTTCTGAAAACCTTCTCAAGGTTATTTCTATGTTCTTTGAAAGATCGGCCCATAACTATAACGTCGTCCAGGTACACTAGACAAGCATCGCCGAGGAGCCCGACAAGTACGCACTTTATAAGCCGTTCAAACGTAGCCGGTGCATTGCATAATCCGAACGGCATCATTTTGAACTGCCATAGGCCTTTTCCCACGCCGCCGGTGGTAAAAGCAGTCTTCTCTTTGTCTTCCGGTCTCAGTTCCACCTGCCAGTAGCCACTCTTAAGATCTATCGTCGAGAACCATTTCATGCCTCCAAGCATGTCCAAGGTGTCGTCAATACGTGGCAGAGGATCGCTGTCCTTCTTTGTGATACTGTTTAACATTCTGTAGTCTATGCAAAACCGATTACTTCCGTCCTTTTTCTTCACAAGTAAGACAGGTGAACACCAGGGGCTTGTAGATGGTTTGATGATGTTCTGCGCCATATTCTGGATCATGTCAGAAACTTTTTGATCTTTCGAAAAGGGCACTCTTCTTGTCTCTGTTTAATCGGCTGCGTAGTACCGGTGTCGACTATATTATTCAATAAGCCTGTTCTACCCAAGTCTCCTTCTCCTGTGCTGAAGATGTCTTTATAGCTTAGTATCAGTTTCTCCGCTTCCTTGTACTAGCTGGTTGACAAGCTCGCCCTGGAAGTTTCTAGCAAGTAACTCATATGGCTTGGTGACTGTGCTGAGGTTGACTACTCTCACCTTTGCTCCTTGTTTAGTTATAACTAACGTTCTTGCTGTTATCCAACTGCAATGAGTTCCGGAATCTTCAAGAAAGGTGACATCGACTAAAGACTCTGATCTCGGTGCCAAGGTAATCGTCTTCGCGTTGTAGACTTCGGAAGTGACAGATCCTTCTAGGAAAACTTCTTGATTTGAAAAATTGAGAACTCCTCTTGGTACATCTACCACGCATTGTTGATGTTGCAGGAAGTCCAGTCCGATGATGGAGTCATCAGTTATATTCGCCACTGAAACCGATTGATTGTAGATCTTCTCTCCCAGCTTGATCCTTACATCTGAGATTCCCAGGACGGTCACTGGCTGTTTGTAATCGGCATGCTGGCCGTCCACTTTCCCACATAATTGTTCGCTTCAAAATTTCCGGCCGAACTATAGATCTTGATGCTCCGGTGTCAATCGTAAGACAAACTGTTTTGCCGTTTATTTCTCCTGAAGTTACCAGGCTATTTCCATCACAAGCTTGTGACACTTGAACAGTGGGGGCTTGAAGATGCCCAGCCAGTGCCAGACCCGCAGCCTTGTATACAAATTGTATTTAATTAAATATAAAATGTCAAGTTTTCCCTTTTATTAAATTTTTGTTATTTAGAAAAAAAATAATCCCTATGACTGACCCTTTTATCACATTAGGCGGGTTCGTTTCCACGTTCAGACAGGCGATTATTTAAAAACTTTTAATGCAGTTTTATTTATTTTTTAAAATAAGGTCTTCTTTCAGTAAAATGTTGTATATATAATACTTAAGGCAGTTTCCCTCCGTGTGGCAGGGAGCGGCCCCCCGCCCCCGTGTAACCATGTCCCCCCTACAGCGCCGCCCCCCCGCGCGGTGGCGCGCGCGTGCCCGGTGGGCGTGCCGCGCGCGCGGCCCGCGCCCGCGCCCCGCTCGCGCTCGTGGCTGGCGGCCGCGCTGCTGGCGCTGCTGGCGGTCAACGCGCTCTTGTACTACAAGCTGTACTACACGGAGCGGAAGAGCTTTGATCTAGACGAGCTGCAGAACAGGTTAGATATGTATGTGGTGTCTGACATGTTATCGCGCCTATTTAAATAGATCACTGACGTCTAATCGACATCGTCATATGCTGGTACGCTGGGCTTTTAATTTTGACATTTCGTATGCTTATTTGAGCATTATAACATCAATCAAATGGAAATCTATACATGTGTATATGATGGCTATATGTCATAAGTGTCAAAAAAATTAACAAGACGCTCATTGACAAGGTTTTATAAACAATTTGCCATTTTTTACTACTAACTTATGCGATTTTGATTATAATGGGACAATGTTGCATTATGCTGATGACATTTCTCCCAACTTGAAATCAAAACCAACCGTAAAAACACGATTACTCAGACGAAGTAAATAGGAACCCGCATTAGTTCTTGACTGGTTTACGTCAAATAACTTGCCTTTAAATTAAAAAAAAAAAACCATAGAACTTGGCATTAAATGTATATGTTAAATCTCGACGTATCGCAAGAGTTGTTTTGCACCCTTAGTAAAAAAAACAATTTTGATTTTAATCCGATTTGTCTAAAAAAAATGGTGTTACTTTGTATGGGGTAGTCAGTCTAGCCTACAAAAGTTCAAAATATATAATTTTTATTCACTTAGAATGCAAAACAACTCTTGTGACCCTTCGGAATTCTACATTCTACAATGCCAAGTTCGCAAACAATAGGTAAAGCCGGAGAAAAAGAAGGTACTACTTAGATAGAGGTCAATGAGTATATAAGATACATGTTCGGCGAGATACACGGAGCTGCAGATGGACGGACATGGCAAATCTCTAAACTTTCTTGTTTACTACGAAAATGAGAAGTGCATTTATTCTACATTGACTTTTCCAAGACATTCGATGTTGTTAATCACAACTTATTATTAAAAAAACTTGATCATGCAAATATACAATATAACCATATAACCTGATTAGATCTAAAATGTTATGCACGAAATCGTTATCGAATAATAACAATTCGACTTTTTTTTTGGATTTTTGTTCATACCAAGAGATATTCCTACAGGAGTTCCACAAGGATTGCATTTGGGTCCTTTATTGTACACTCAGCTTTCTAGGTGAATAAAGAATTTTAATTTAGACAATACATTCGACTTTAAATAATTGAGATTTTAAGAATGTTTTCAGTATACACGTAATGTAATGTTTTTGAATGAAAGATAAAATTGTAACACCGGTATGTCCCCCCGTTCAGGATGAACTCGGCCAGCGACGGTGCGACCGCGGCGTGGGCGGCGCTGCTGCGCGCGCACACGCGGCGCCAGCGCGCGCAGCTGCTGGCGTGGCGCGACGCGCTCGACCGCACGAGGGCGCACCTCGCGCAGGTATGTACCCCCCCTCCCCCCCAGCCAGTGGGCGGCGCTGCTGCGCGCGCACACGCGGCGCCAGCGCGCGCAGCTGCTGGCGTGGCGCGACGCGCTCGACCGCACGAGGGCGCACCTCGCGCAGGTATGTACCCCCCCTCCCCCCCAGCCAGTGGGCGGCGCTGCTGCGCGCGCACACGCGGCGCCAGCGCGCGCAGCTGCTGGCGTGGCGCGACGCGCTCGACCGCACGAGGGCGCACCTCGCGCAGGTATGTACCCCCCCTCCCCCCCAGCCAGTGGGCGGCGCTGCTGCGCGCGCACACGCGGCGCCAGCGCGCGCAGCTGCTGGCGTGGCGCGACGCGCTCGACCGCACGAGGGCGCACCTCGCGCAGGTATGTACCCCCCCTCCCCCCCAGCCAGTGGGCGGCGCTGCTGCGCGCGCACACGCGGCGCCAGCGCGCGCAGCTGCTGGCGTGGCGCGACGCGCTCGACCGCACGAGGGCGCACCTCGCGCAGGTATGTACCCCCCCTCCCCCCCAGCCAGTGGGCGGCGCTGCTGCGCGCGCACACGCGGCGCCAGCGCGCGCAGCTGCTGGCGTGGCGCGACGCGCTCGACCGCACGAGGGCGCACCTCGCGCAGGTATGTACCCCCCCTCCCCCCCAGCCAGTGGGCGGCGCTGCTGCGCGCGCACACGCGGCGCCAGCGCGCGCAGCTGCTGGCGTGGCGCGACGCGCTCGACCGCACGAGGGCGCACCTCGCGCAGGTATGTACCCCCCCTCCCCCCCAGCCAGTGGGCGGCGCTGCTGCGCGCGCACACGCGGCGCCAGCGCGCGCAGCTGCTGGCGTGGCGCGACGCGCTCGACCGCACGAGGGCGCACCTCGCGCAGGTATGTACCCCCCCCTCCCCCCCAGCCAGTGGGCACTCGTCCGCACGAGGACCGCACGCACCTGGCGTGTCATCAGATGTTTTGACATGGAATGACCCTATACTAAGGATGTACGATCTTCCATCCCATCCCCTGTTCCCAACATTACTCGAATAAACCTCAACTCCTCCCTAGCTCTTTCGATCCGTGCAGTAGTATTGCGATACAGACGGGGTGAAAATCATTACATCATTGCACAGTTCAACTTTGTTGGCAGCCTTATCCGCGTATTATGTAAAACTAATATAATAATAAAAAACTAATTCAGTCTTTCTATACATCATTTCATCCTACAATAAAAACAAATTACATCATATTAAATTCAATTTGACACGGGAATAAACGCGTTTAATCTAGGTAAAGTTATTTACCTTATGCTTGACGTTACCTAGATTAAACGCGTTTATTCCCGTGTCAAATTGTATTTATAATGCAACGCGTAAGTTTAAAAGTTATAATCATATTAAATTGTTTTAAAACAATTAATTATTATTGTTTTCAATTTAACGCGTTTATCTAATGATGACTTTGTACTGCCTTCTTACAGACGGAGCAAGCACTAATGAAGCTACTAGAGACTATAAAGCCTTCATTGGAGAAGGAGCACGAAGAGCCGCGAGAAGAGCTCTGAACGCGCGTCGACCGCGCGACACACGTGCGTGCTACTGTGTGATATCTTATATTACTATTGTTTTCTTTAACATACAGGAATTTTATACCCATCATAGATGGTCACCGTAACTATAGATTTGCAGTAGACTTTACTAGTAAGTATTGCTAACTGCATAAACTGCTCAACAATTTCCCAATTCTAAAATTTCTCAATTATTTAAATAAAAAATAAAAATGTCAAATACTAAATTAAGCTTAAAAAAGTTCTTTAAAACTCGTTTATAAAAACAATTAGAGAAACGAAATAGTTTCTCTAATTGTATGACTTATGAGGTTTTTGAAATGAATTCCTTTTTTTTATGGAATTGTTTTCTTTTCTCTTACTATATTTAAAAACGGATAAAATAAAAAGAGACACAATATGATATATCTGTCCAACTATAGTATGTTGTATCTCTTGTTATCTTACATAAGTAGTCATGCTATCAAGTGATCATGTTATATTCAATATCGTATATAATGGTATATAACAAAATGTACCTCTTGTAATATAGATATCATACGGGCGCACGACAAAGTGAAAAATATCCTAATTTGTCTGCTAGAGGTTTTCTTATAATTTTATTTCAGTAGCCGTGTAGGTCTTTAACTTAATTCTGCATTATTCAGTGTTGGGTGAAAATATTACGTTTTTCCACAATGTCATACATGGTATATTTTTATTTAACAAAATTATGTAGGTACTTAGCGGAAATATTTTATTCCGCCCAACAAAAGTATCAATTAACTTTTATTCAAAATTAATAACTTGGCTACAACTATCACTTATCACCGAAATATGTTATTATTTGTTTATTTATTAATTACTATTAATAACTTAAACTGGTATATTATTTTTTCTTGTCTTGTTCTACAAGTTTAATTCTTCTAGATGCTAAGATGCTATCCAACGTTTATATTGTTTAATAGATGGAATCTACCAATAGCGTTCGAGCATGTATCATCAAAATGCAACGACATGAACGATAGGCAAACGCTATTGGTGGATTTTATCGCACTTATAATACCGTGTCGGATAGTATTAGCACTTCCAAAATTATTATTTTTTTGACATTTCCAGTATTTGTACAAAACTCGGAACAACGATTGCGTTGCTCAAGTGAGATACGTTTACATCTTGTCTTCTCGGTGTTCTGTAGTATTTGTAGCCAAGTTATAACACTCACCTATTATTTTATTAATAAACTAGCGACATTTAAATAGAAAACCTCACAGATTCCCACTGTGATAAGTAGATACAAATAATTATTTTATTTCTTTAGTAAATACTATAACTTTCGTGACGTAAACGCATAGCGTTGTACTATCCAGCTCCTTTGCTAAAATAAATGTATTTTAATGTGTATAGTAGATCAATTTATAATTAAAATGGCGAGGAGAATAAGGCTCAACGTGGTTTACAATAATACAGGTGTGAATTCATGACAATATTGTAATTATAGATGATATATTAAAGGGAATATTTTAGCTTGGTCTCGTCTATCATAGAGATGTTATAGATGGATACCTTTGAATATTCAGACAATACTTTACTTTCATTAACCATACGTTCGCATGGTGTCACTATCACTTAAAGGTGAATAATAGCCACTTCGACTCAAAATTAAATATATTTTGATTAAGGGATTACTCTATCTATAATATCTTCATGTACCTTTCTTACTTTGTAATATTATATTAAATGCATATTAGTTGGGCCTTATTCCCTCAGTACTTCAATGGCCTCTGTTAATATGAAGGCACCATATTGGATTCCTTCCATTTTTCCATATGGAAATCATCACAATTAACTTATGCTCCATCACACTGCATCTTAGAATCTAGTACTGTATGAAACAGGCTTAAGATATCGATCTTTTGACCGCCACGTCAATAACGAAAATCCGTGTTCCCCACGTCAATCGTCAAATTCCTTCATTCATGCCTACTAAATAATAGTCACGGAAAAAGTATGTATCGATAAAACATCGATACATTTTACTTGTGCATAGTTTAAGAATAAAACTTGCTTTAAAATACCATTGAATTGTATTTAATTTTACCAATGTTTCACCTTTTTTTTCAATTAGCAATCATTACAGCGTTAGGTACATTTTATAAAAAAAAATAATGCAATCTCTTTAATAACAAAATAACATCCCTAATCTCGTTTGTGACGACATCCACTGACGTTATAAGCCGTCACTGGCGTAGCTTGCACTGCGCTTACAAACTTTGCCGCCTCTGAGTTAGAGTTATACCAGTGTAACATGTTTAACAATATTATTTATTATATCCAATATGATAATCACTTGATTAATATATAAGGTACTAGAAAGTGTTAAATATATAAATAATATTTTTTAATTAGGTATGTACTTAGAGTTAAATGTGTTCATTGATTTTAATAATTCAACTAATTAAATAAATAAAAACCGGTACTTTAACAAGTTTGCATAGTTATCACTTACGTTTTTAATAAATGTTTAAATACAATTTTAGTAATATTTCTCTTAGTCTTTAAAATATTTTGATCTAGTATTTAGTGTAACTTAAATAATCATATGTATATAAAAAACTAAATGAAACTTTTATGAACTAGTATTTTTTATTTTTATAATAAAATATTTCTTAGTATTTTATATTGATTGAACGAAATTTAAATTACATGTTAGGATCTATCACATGTTCTAAAGTGTTTTTAAAACTTCAAGGCGGCTAAGTTATTTTACGACTTCTGTGCCTATTATTTCATGTTAAAATATTGCACTACACTATTAGAGTCTGGCAGCGCGGTTGACGTCATAGCCTCGCCGTCTAATCCCGTCTGTGGCGTACATAGCACTGTAAATGATTTCGCAGACAGGGACGCGCGATAGTTGCTACAAAGTTATCGATATGCACTTATTTATTTACTCATTAGTTTTTCAGTCACATACAGTAGTGTTGTATCTAAAATGTAGTAGACGAGTAATAATTTTCGTTATATAGCAGTGAAGTA
Source organism: Herminia tarsipennalis (assembly GCA_945859575.2). NCBI lineage: Eukaryota > Metazoa > Arthropoda > Insecta > Lepidoptera > Erebidae > Herminia > Herminia tarsipennalis. Next base: position 1,228,362 of record OX243843.2, on the reverse strand, counting down.
TTTTAATTTTTTTTCGTAAATATTTCATTCAGTTTTTATCGTAATTGTTTTCCTTATCCATCACTAGTTGACGGCTCATCGCGTCCGTGGCGTAGATGGCACGCCAAATAATACATTTTGCATGATGTTCTTACATTGTAAATTTTTCATATTACAGAGTGGCTAATTAGTGTAATAATATTATAAATATGTCTAAGAAATAATAATAGGAAAAATGAAACACACATATTTTTGTATTTTTATTTTAACCTGTTTAGAAAGTGGTATTTTTGACGTGTTACGGCGTCGGTGGCGTCGTAAGCACTGTTACATTTGACGTCCTGGCGGTCAAAAGGTTAAAAACGTAAAAGTATTTATAGTAATTGTATTTAAATTATGTATTTTCAGTCGTTGGTTTAATAGTGCACTTTAAGAGTTGTTTCATTTGAGTCGACCGTTTTGTGCGCTTAACCAAATATTGATAATTGATAAGTCTAAACTTAAAGAAATACTGACTGAAAAGAGCGGGTTTCATAATCTACTTTAAAACAAAAATATACATAATTAGAATTAGGCGTAAGGACTGTGGGTGCTTTTCTTTCAGTTTGGTTTGTCCCACTATTTCAATTGCGGTTTTACGAGGCATTGGTCGCGCTCGAATTTTAAGTCGACGTGCACACAGGAACCATGTCTCAGCTTTTCTTTAGATAAAATCATTTTATCAAAGTGATTTCGAGCACTTTATGAAAAATTTAAACGCACCTTTAGCGCACCATTGTGTATTGTAAAAACGCCCTTATTATTTGCAATTTGTCGTAATAGAAATAATGGGATATAATTAGGAGAAACGCATGTCCTACAATTTACATATTTATAGTAAGTTTGCACTGAATCTGGGCCAAATTTTGATTTCAGACGATGTTCGATTAAAAGTGCTGTGTGATGCTGTATATAGTACGTATTTATTAGTTACTTTACAAGTTATTGTGCACTGTTAATGATGTATATATTAGGCGCTTGTGTGTATGAAATAGAACCAATTAATGATCGGTCAAAATTCCAAAGTTTAAAAATGATTGTATGTTGAGCGCCTGTCAAACCTACTGTACGATATAGCTACAAGATTCAGTGATATTTTGTTTTATGATTAGCTCAATTTAAGCTTAGCAATGGTATGAGAGTTGTAGTTTCAACAAGGCATTTAAACTTATTATTCAAGATTCAAGTAAGTTGTAATACGTGCATAAAGGACAACATTCTCGACAAAACAAGACACTTTAATATTGTACTTATATAGCATAATATCTCGAACTCAAATCACTGTATCTCGTAGCTAATAAAATGATATTTATATACCTACACATGTTATATGCTTCTTAAAATAATCTTGATTGTTCAATTTAATTACATAAAAGTATGTATTTATCGAAATTATTGACAGCTCTACCAAAAATTTCTTAACCACGGCTGGTATAAGGTTCCATTATTGCATTGAGTGTTTAGCTGTAATTTGAATAAGCGTATTTGTAGTTGACAACCGCCAAAAGTCGCCGTAAGCGACATAGAGCTAAGATATATTTCGATTGTTAATCGATTATACGTGTATCGATTTCATGTTTCGTATCGAACATTTAGGGTAGGTACGTTTCACATTTTTATCATTTAGTATGTTTGCATTTCACAATTTTTGCTAATTTCATTCCAAATGTTAGTTGTTCTAGCACAATATAATAAATAATCTTACGTCTCGCTTAGTTACGCATAGTATAGATAATGTTCCATGCAGTCGATACACTTTTAGGTTTGAAGTGCTAACAGATAGTCTAAATAAGCCCTAAATTATGCCAAAAATATAAATTGAAACTAAACAATAATATGATTGTAAAACATAGGGTTGATTTCATGCTTGATAAATTGTCCATTACAATTTTTTTAGTCAATGCCAACCCTATGTTGTTTCGATTAGGGTTTAATTTCCATTGTTATTTTCTTCGCCGGCCTTATTAGGATAAGCGCTGGGCCTAGGTATTGTCCAATACGACCAATAGGGTTAGAGTATTTGACGCCGTTAAATACTCTAACGCTATTATTGGTCGATTTGGGACGAGGTCGGCTATCGTTTAGCACTTAAAATTGAATTAATTATATTCTAAAACGAATCTAAAATTATATACTTACAATTTATATGTAATTTTAAATTATATTAAAAAGAAAATAATTATGGTGTTAGTATATTCAGAGTATTAAATATAAGTAATGTTATTATAAAAGAACATATAATATTCAGTTGTGGCGATGATCTCTTATTGTAAAAATATTTTATTATTTTTTAGTAAGTTATGTTTCGGTGCTCTAGTTTTTATTAAAAATTATGTTTTATGTTACTTAACGTGGTTTTACTTCGGGACATGCTACATTGCGGCATGCTGCAAGATGGCATGTCAACGCTTGGCATGGTGGTGACAATATTTGCAGCAAATCCAATGTTCTACGTATAATCTTGTGTGAGTTCCCCCCAGTAAAATGTCGAATTGAATTATTAATATATAAAAATATAAAATTGGTTGTCCACCTCGTCTCTCCAGCAGAAACTGACTAAACTATTAAGGGATTTACTGAAGTACATTTAGCTATATAATTAGTTGTAAATGTTGCAACTTATTTTGAATAATTTCTTTCTTTGGTTGCGAAGATTTTGCTGGGGGAACGTTCGGGGTTTTAATCGGTTAGGTGGATGCTTGTGATTTTTTTTACATTCTTTCTTGACAATCTGTTGTAAATGTTTGAATAAAAAATACGGAAGTAAAAAAACAGTTCAAAAGTTATTTAGGTAAATTTATATTCTCATTATTAGCTCCTAGTACCTCGAATAGGAGCTCTAAAGATGTTTTGAAAAGAATATTTTGTACCTTATAAAAGCCTTCAAGTATTTGCCGAGTTTAATTAGAATCCTGTAAGTAATTAATAAGTTTTAATTTAATTCAGTTGGTGTCGCGTCACGCAGCGTGTAGATATTTGATCATCGATAAACCAAGAGAGATTCTTATGGCTACGTTACCCGAATGTTACATAAATAATTAGTTGTGGTGTTGAACTTATATGTTCAGCGTAGTATATATTTAAAAATGTGCGCAACAATTGCACGAGGTGAACAACTAATTTTCTAAAATACTCATAATTAAATTCGACAACTATTTGCTGGGGGAACGCACACTTATAATCTGCTACAATATAAGCATGCCGTTATGCAGCATGACATATTCCCTACATAAAACCATATTTTATGTTTTGTATGAATATAATATAATAACATGTCAATGAAAAATCATGAGATAGGATTCAGAAAAAATTGTAAATGCCCAAGTATCAATATATGTAGCAAGCGAGTGTTTGTGATTAGTATACAATAAAGTTATATAACAATAGGAAATCACAGATGTATTAGAAATTCACGTCAAGTGAAGAAACTATATGATTTATATAATAACATTCAACGCATTAGAGAAGACTAACTGCAAGATACAGATTCCGTACGACGTAGATATCTACTAAAAGTTGTAAATTTTAGAAGCCATTTAGTTCGTCTTATACCTACATATGCATGATTTTTTCTAGGTTTATTAGTTTGTGAATAAATCGGGATGGTGGGACAAATGTATAGATTCCTATTAGATTTACCTAGGTACCTTTATTGTGCATTTCTAATGTTATAAGTTGTCTAACCAATGATGCGGGCTTCGAGAAAATAAAAAGTTATCAACATCGCCCAAATGTGTTGCAGTCTTTTTAATTGATAAAATGTGTTGTGTCGAAGTTTGTTTTGTGACGTCACATTAGAGGACTATTTTGAGAACAATTGTGACGTTTTTGATATTAGTAGGCGATCAATACGCTCAATATTTTGGAATTTCACTTCAGGTCGACTTATACTATCGCAAAAGCGCTTCAATCAATAAGTTATTGTACCCATATCTCCACAAAATTAGGCACACATTTATAAAGAGACCTAGGAACAATGTACAGTCCTGAAGATAGTACCTATCTTAAATTACTTTTGTAAAGTATATATATTTGATGTTTATGGTCTATCCTCTCGTCTTAATTTCCAGACGTTGTCTAAGAGATAGATGGAACCTTCCAAATTCAAATTCTTTATTGTACACAAAAAATAAGAGTTATAAAAATGGGGGCAAACTGACATGTCGCTATTTTTACAGCTCCGTGTTTAACGTGTAAAATATTCTTGAAATACGTGATAACTGGACAAACCGAGAGAGCGGGACTTCGTGATTCAAAGAAAATAGAATAAATTTGAGACTGGCGTATGTACACAATGTGCGAGCCATAATCCCTACCGAATAATATCGGAGGGACCTTTTAAAAAGGCAATACGCTAGCCGCGTCATGTCTAAAAATATATAACAAGCAGTATTACAAAATACATAAGTAGTAATTATGTACAAAGACGAGCTTAATTCAATATTGAATTTTCTCCCACCAAACCTTTGAATTCATACATAAATACGTATATGTGTATAGATCATTAAAATACTTCAACATATATTAAAAAATATATACCTACATGCAAAGATATTACATTAATAAAATATTATATAAATAAATAAGATAAGTATACTTAGGTAATTAAATAGAGAGAAAGTGTTCTTTTGTTCTTTTCTCGAGAACGTGAATGGAGAGACTGTCGCGTACCTAAGGAATGAGGAAGAGAATTCTATAGCCATACCGGTTTTATTGTAAAAGAGCTGTCTTAAGAGCTGGAGCTGTGAGCAGGAGTGAGTTTAATAGAAGAGAGGAGGAAGAACGGCAGGGTTTACCCCTGGGCACAATAAATTCAAAGCGATCACATAAATAGGAAGAAGTGGGATTGTGAAGAATAGTATAGAACGTGCAAGTTACGACGCTGTCGAATCGGTAACCACCTCAGATTTCCCCGAGAGTCAGAGACATGTTTACATAATCCGAAAATGAAGCGGGTACTTAAATTCTGCAGACGTTCCAGCTTGTCAACGAGTTCCTCCCTTGCATCAAACATCAGGACTAAAAGAGATTGGGCAAGAGTAACTTTTGAAGACGTTTGAGAGCTGGAAATGAGAAGAAAGCTATTCTACTTAATCTATGTATAGACCAAGGTTTTTTAAACTTTTCGTATAAGCAACTAATAGGAACTGCATCACAAATCACCTGCGGAAGACTCTGGTGATTCAATAGGTTTAACATATATCTACCACCAATAATAATTGCTTGACACTAAAGGGTTGACTAAAAGTCTAAAATGTTTAGCCCATCAGTTAATTTCTTAAGGATTATCTTAAGGTCATCATTAATGGAAGCTACAGCCAGCGATATCTTCTGCTTTAAAATAGACACTTCCATATAGTTGCAAGTCATCTGCATAGATATGGTAATATGCATTTCGCAGGTGCTTGGAGAAGATAAGAGGTGAAAGAACGTCAGCCTGAGGTACACCAGTGTTCAATTCACGCCATTCAGAAAACAAATCATCGGAACGGACAGACTGCAAGCGACCCCGAAGATAATAATTAAACTAACTAAACTAAAACGAGACTGCAGGAGAAGAAATATTAAGAGAAGAGATAGAATCCCTAAAAGAATGTCAAAATCAACTGAGTTAAAAGGTACCGCTAAAACCCAATAACACCCCAATAGTTAGTTGTTTATTATCCATGACCAGTCAGTAATTTAACTAGGGCAGTTACAGTACTATGGCCACGACGAAACCAGGCTGAAATGGGTTTATCAGGCCGTTAGAAGAGAGATAGTAAGACAGTCGACTATGAACAATACTTTCCAGGACCTTAGACAATATGGGGAGAATATAGAAGGATTACTTTCTTCGGGAAGGGAGTTTGAATAGAGAGAAATTGGCGTGACATATTCCAAGGGAGAAACATTAGCACGTGAAGGCCGTCACTGCTTTAGTGGAAATGGACTGGATTGATTTCGGAATTTCTCCTTCCGAGGCTGGGTGAAAAGAGAAAGAAGTACTTATTGGCAATGGAAGATTGGAGAGATTGCATAAAGTAGAGCATTTGATATTATTAGGAATGGTGGTCGGAGAGCTGGAAAAATGAGAGTTATGTGCATCAAGTTCCACATCACTCCAACTATTGTGTGAGATCTGACGGGGCCAAGGGATCTGCGAAATTGCCATACTTCCTTTGTGTTAAGATTGTTAATTGAGTCATGAATGTGACGTCTACTCTACACATACGACAGCACAGGTAGCGAAGTTTTTTTTATATTTTTTTTTTTTTTTCTTCTGAGTATATCTGCAATCAGTCTCTTTTCAACTATAATCAGATGTGTTGTATGCGAGTTTTTTTTTTTTATATTATAGCAGCCAATTAGCGTCCGTTGAGAACATATCCCGTTTTTGACATATCTTGTTTGATAATATCAGACAACCAAAGTGCAGGTATAAATGTCTAACTCGCACCTGTCTTTATGGAGCATGCGTGTCATAAATGGCTATAAATTATGTTGGCGAAATTACGCACTTTGTCATCCAGGTTATCACAATTGAAGACAAAAGTTCAGTCAATATTACTTATATCAACCCTCAAACGCTCCAAATCTAAGCTGTTAAAGCTGCGAAGAAGAAGAAACATACTTTTGCGCTTCGGAGGATGGAATTTGTCCGAGATATATATATAGCGAAAAACTGGCCATAAGTGGCAACCTTACTGGTGTTAAGAACAAGAACTAGAAGTGAAGACCAGTGAGGAGATCCTTCGCCAGACAGGTGTTGAAGTCTCCCGAGGATAATAGTGGTGTGATCATACAGTGAAGAGTAATATTCAAGATTAGCTTCGAGAAAGAAAAAAAAGTCTGTGTGTTAGGGTTATAAAACATACCTAACAGCAGTTTCGAGTGGTTGAAGTCAATCTCTAAAGACACGCTCAGCTGATTGTGATCAGTAGGTATTCATCCGGAGACTGATCAACATTTTTATATGTCACCGCGAAGATCCATGCAACTCCTCCGCCCCCTTGCCTGTTCTGTCATTACGTACCAGTTTATAACACGGCAAAGAATACTGAATCCATGGAAGTACAGGTTTAAGAAAAGTTTCGGAGACAAGAACAGCATGAACGTGAATGCTTTGAGCATTAAAGCGAACGGCGTCGAAAAATTTGGGAAAACACCAAAACATAGAAGATAGATGGTCACGAAGGAGTACTGAATCATGAACAGGAAGAACAACAGGATTCAAAACTACATCTACCATAGTTTAGTAAATAAAAATTAAATAAATATATATGCATAGTTGCGATTTGCAGATGACATTGTCATCATGGCGGAAACGCTGCAGGACCTACAACGGATGTTGAATTACCTGGCTAACTCCTCTGTACGCATCGGCCTACGGATGAACTTGGATAAAACCAAGGTCATGTTCAATGAACATGTACTACCGGAACCGAAGCGGTGCACGGCGCCGTTCTCGAAATTGTTCAAAACTATGTGTACCTCGGGCAGTCATTGCAATTAGGTAGTAACAACTTCGAGGACGAGGTGAACAGGAGAATTCAATTGGGTTGGGCAGCGTTTGGGAAGTTACGTCAAGTCTTCACTTCGTCGATCCCACAATGCTTTAAGACTAAAGTCTTCAATCATTGCGTTCTACCCGTCATGACATACGGAGCCGAAGCGTGGACACTGACGGTACGGATGGACAAAATCAGAAATGAGGCGATTCGGCAGAGAACCAAATTTATCGACATAGCCTACAGGATTAGCAAGCTGAACTGGCAGTGGGCTGGCACTATTAGCCGAAGAACCTAAACCTTGGGGTAAACGAGTTCTTGAGAGGTGACCGCGGCTTGACAAACGTAGTGTAGAACGCCCTCAGGCCAGGTGGAGTGATAATTTACGCAAACCAGCTGGCAGGAGCTGGATGCGAGAAGCCGAAGATAGAACAAAGTGGCGTGCAATTGGAGAGGCCTATGCCGAGGTCCAGCAGTGGACTGAGATAGGCTGATCATGATGAAATATATAAGCATAAAATAAACATATATGCACTTAGGATTACATAACTAATCCAAAAAATGAAGAATTTATATTTTATTCTATCCTCTACACAAATTGGATAAAAAGATGAGTCAACGTTGAACCAATTCTGATAAACAGCTAGTAATAATAATAACGTTGGCTTACAAGTAGGGATGAGAAATACTTTCAAAATTCAGCACCAGGGCTTGTAAGTACAAGTAGGTACATATGTAAAAATACCAGCATCGAAAACCAGGTATAAAAAATAAAGTATTTGGTGACCAATCAATTTCAATCAAGTTTTTCCTACCCGTATTTCGAAGAAAAGCCCTGGTTTAAAAGCCTCGTGTGGTAAATACAAGATGTACTTATTTACCACAAGAGGTTTGCAAACCCTACTTACGAGGATGCGTAGGTATTTGTACTCGACGTTTTATCATATGTCACCGGGAATTTGAGCAGAAGTTGTTGAACCTTACTGGTAGACTCGATCTTGGGAGTTGACAAACACCTGCACCAGAATCTTACCATCAGATGTCCATTACCACCGTATTCCATAGTTTCCGTGCGTTCTTGGAAACTTCATGCCTCGGCTTCGTCAGAAATTCTGATATATTTTTATATTTGAGATTTACTCTGTCACACCTCGCTCCGCAAGGCTCGGACCGCCTTTTTCAAATTACCAAGGTTGGCCGCGGTTGGTTGGGTGTCGTTTCGAAACCTTTGCCAGCTTCTTAACGGAGATCTTTATAACCTTTGGTAGAAGATCACCACTGTTCCCATCAAAGGCAATGAAAAAGAAGAACTTTACCCCAAGATGCCATTTCATGCCAATCGGATTAGATACCACCAGCAACTCTATGAGACCTCGGAAGACATCAAATAAATCGATTTCCAAGTAGGTACCTGCTTGGAGTGTGTGTATAAAAATGTGGCGTAGAGCGCATAATTCATGTCTATAATCAACAAATTTTGAATATACCTAAACGAAGCCCGCATCAATGGCAATTTCTACAAAATAACCTACATTGGAGACCTTGTCAGATGGTGACTGCACAATTGTAATTCCATTTTAGATGTAACAGAATTATTGTAAGTTAAAACAATTCTATTCTCAGTATTGAATAAATATTTTAATGATTTATTGGGATGTTTCATTTGTAAATAAATAAAACACTAGTTTAGTTTAAAAATCTTTATTTAAAAGAAACTTACCATATATACCTTTGGAATCCATTTAAAGCTGGAAAATTGGATGCATTATGTACGATTTCCACCAACCTGACGAAGCATGCGCGCTCCTAGTATCACTAGTGGTTGCTGGGAGCATGCTGCCAGCGGATACGCGAGCATGCGCCCGTGTTCCAGCAGATTGTATCCGTCGGGCGGACGCGGTTGCTGCTCGTGAATCCGCTGCGTTGCACTCCTGCGCCACCCGCTTGGTGGAAATCGTACATATTTCGGGTTCGCGATCGCGAATCTTGATGAAAATTGTCACTCTTACATCAAATAAGACTAATACTTACCAATCACGAACAAACAGAATGGTCGATGACCTGTCTGTACGATGGAATCAATTAACACATTAGGTACCTACACACTTGTTAGCAATACTACGAAAAAGCAAGCTTAGCGATAAATTCATTTTTTTTTTTTAAATTGAAGTGTTATACTAGCTTTCTCAAAATGTTGTTGGGAAATGGATGCGGCCTAACTGATTCTTCATGGTTTATGACATTCCCTTTAAGATTATCAAATAAAATGAACATAAAAATTACTTAAAATTATTCACTTCTGGACAACTAAATCGATCCACCATAACTTTTATACACAAATTTTATAGGTCTATCATAAAAAGTAAAAAAATATTTAAAATAACAAACGAGTTCAGTATGCATGTCGGTGAAAATGTATAATTTTTAGTTAAAAATAAATATTTTGTTAAAATGTTTTTTAATTCTTTTCCCACAGAGTGTGTCAAGAGACAAGTGTAAAGACATCGATTTTGTCATTGTGCGCTTTTGCAATTTTTGCGCTTCTGACATTCTGCTCTTTTCACAATTTGCAATCTATTTGTCATTTTGATCTCATGCTCCTAAACGAAACTGACATACTAACCAATTTTTGTATAATTTTTATCTTAAGAAATTGATAGAAAACCATATAAAATGCAAAAAGTGGTTCATTTAGACGTCCTGAAGCACATAATCATAGTAAGACATGAACAACCAATTAGTCCAAAGGACAGGACATACTTACCCAAAAAAACCCCCAAAAAATAAAACCAGAGTTACTCTGACACTGTGTCAAGATTTATTATAAATCCATCATACACAGCAGTCTGAGGTGTTGGTCTTACAGCTAGAATATATATCTATTTGTCGTCATCTTTGAAGACCATGGTGCTATGGCACTTGCCACAGTAGTGACGATCTTCCATCACGGCCATGAACACGCCGGCTCCGCACTGCTCGCCCGTGCACTCACGACGTAGACGGTGGATCTTGCCATTCTCATCGACCTACAAATAAAAAGTTTCGATTAAATAACATGCAATAAATGTATATTTTGAGATATAGCGTTGCGTTTTTTTTTTTAGAATAACAATGTTGAAGCTATCTGTCAAGGTCAATGTAACGAAATCGCAGTCGAGAGGTCACGGGTTCGAATCACACACTTTTACTTCTGACGTGAACCCATTACTAATACAAGCAATTTAGCTGTACAGGAGGGGTTAATAAGATTGCCAGTATTGCAATAGGAATAGAAACAATGGTTCTAAGCCATATATAGGGTACCATTTCGGAAAGGCAACTTGGCACCAAATTTAAAATAATAAAATATGATAGCACGGAAATGTTCGCGGTAGAGCTCCATCGTTGCAAAGAAAAACGCGAGAAACATCGTAATAAAACGACTGGAACATCATTATTTTTTGAACCAGCAACCTGGCTACTTGCGTTCTATTTTTAAATAAATTTGCTTTTTAAAAACCTATAGTTTAAAATGTAAGAAAACATAATTTACTTTGGAATTATTAGGTTTGTTGCAAAAAATATTAAAAAATAGGACCATTACTTATTGTAATACAATTTGTATCATCAGCATTCACTAACGTTAGCTTCCTTTATTCAAACAAATTCTAATATTCTCAATGATTCACAAGCAGACATGTTGAGACATGTCCTGCCTAACACTTTAACCTAACCTCACAAATGCATAACACAGGCCTCTCGTCGCATTCCTGCGCACGCGCATGTCGAGACCTGTCTGTACTTTGAAAGCTTTTATTTCATTCCCCTCGGCCCTCGAGTTCTTTGAAGTGAGGTCTTTTATTTATGGACTGTTAAGTAGTCCTTGGTTTTCCTTATAACGAAACTCGTTAAAACATGCCTAGTAAGTACTTATAGTGACATTTTACGAATATCATTTAGCAAAAGGTAAAATTGTTTGAAGAATTATTTGTGAATGTTTTCTATCCTCTTTCATGAAGAGGCAATGAAAATATTTTTTATATTATTATATTTTTTCATATGTGTCAATTTTTCCCTACAACATTTTTCATTACTGCTTCTAAGTAGATTGGTCGTAGATTGATGTTATATACCTGGGCTACCTAACAGAAAAAAATATTTTTCAATTCGGACTAGTAGTTCCTGAGATTGCTGCTTTCAAACAAACAAACTCTTCAGTTTTATAATATTAGTATAGATTTTACGCAGCAATAATGGTCATCTCTGAAGATGGAGCAATGAGAAAAAAATCTCTCCGAAAATTTAGTTTAGATTTAAAACTAGCTAACGCTAGCTAATATGAAATACGAGCAGAGCCCTGGAATAGCTATTAGATAGATACAAATAAAGAATCTGTGCCTACTGTTGTGTGAGTGATTGATTTAAGTCGAGTTGTAACCATTTTGTGATTTTTACACAGAAAATTGCAGAAAAATGTGTGATAATGAGAAGTGATACAAATAAATCGATTTTTACTTGTATTACTTATCACTGTAGGCACAGATTTATATAGATCAACAATAAAGGTATATAAAAAATAATCAAAAGTTACAAACCTTGTAATACCTAAGCACAGCTAGTTTGACCTTCTTCTTCTTGTGCTTAATCTTCTTGGGTGTGGAGTAATTCTTCTTCTTGCGCTTCTTGGCGCCACCGCGCAGGCGCAGCACCAGGTGCAATGTGGACTCCTTCTGGATGTTGTAGTCTGAGAGGGTGCGCCCATCTTCCAATTGTTTGCCAGCGAAGATCAATCTGTGTGCAATGGGATAATTAACCCTTTGACCGCCACTGACGGCTATACTCGACAAATCAAAACGTGCTCACGACGCTTTCGTCGGCAAATGCCGACAAAAATACAACTATTTTACAATGCAAAATAAACATAAGAAAAAACAGATTTGTAGTTTTTTTTTCTCTATTATTATTTCTTAGACATATTTACTATATTAATACACAAGGATTCACAACAATTAGCTATTGTATTATGTAAAAATTCGCAATGGAAAAACACCATGCTAAATGTGCAAATTTGTGTGCAAATACACGCCACAGTCGGCGAGAGCCGACAGCTAGTGATGCGTAAGGAAAACAATTACGATAAAAGCTTTATGAAATATTTTTTGAAAACAACATTATATACTTCCTATTAAATACTGAAAAATATTTCTCGTGTGCTACATTTAATAATCAGATGAAATAAAAAGCAAAATATATAATAATACTAAATATTTATTTACAAACTTATGACTAAATAATTACAAATCGTCAATTTTATGGCAACTCGTGCGCACCACTAACGGTGGTGTCCCTGTACGGTATCTATGCGCCACAGTCGGGATGACTCGACAGGCTGTGACGTCAATCGCGCGACCGCGCCGGACATAGTGAAGTGTAAAACTAATATTATGTAAAAATAACAATTAGGTATTTAAATTATCCAAATAATAATGGCTTCAAGTCAGATGACTACGGAGGAACTCATTCGAGTGTTAGAAGGTGTAGAAGACGATGACGAATTTTCAGAAGCGGAATCTTTAACCAACGACGATTTAGAGGTAAGTTTTATTTTTATTTTAAAAATCAAATCCCTATCGAAACCTACTTTTCAATGGCTTTAAAATAATGATTTTTTTTTTTGACTTTTTTGTATACCAAGTCGTTTTATAATAACATACATTATAATATACGATTAATTAAACGATTTACATACCACGAAAACGGTGATTTAGTTGACATTATCAGTGAGGCCCGCGATAAGTATTTATATTATGTAAGCCATAGCAATTTGATTTTGTCGATATTATTGTTATTTCAAATAACAACAAAAACAAACATGTGAAAACGTGTCGGAAATGAATAAGTATGACAGCGCTGAGCAAGTTTGAACTTTAACGTTATGATTTATGGCTTTAATTACCTTAGTGATGTTTTGTTTACCATTATGCATTTACAGTTTGTGCGCAGTATTATGTTAAACGGTGTCGATGAAACAGTATTGTAGTTATCTAATGACTTGTTCCACGTGTGAACAAGTCAAGAAAACCGGTTGCTTTAGTTACCGGCAACGTCCAAGTGGAATATAGATAACTGAAGCTTTTGTTTGCCCTTTCTTGCTGTAGTATGCGCCGATTTTACGTGTTTCACCTTTCAGTACGTAGGCTATTGAAATTATTCGCAGTAGGTATTTTGTTATTAGTATTTCTAAAATGTTATAATTTGTAAATTAATTCTTACTCTCGTAAACCTGACGTCGCAGCGGCGTCAAATTGTAATGTTTTCCGAAAGTATGTATAAGTGCTTAGATGTGTACGTACGTAGGTATATTCATTTTTTAGCGCGCCCTACTAGAGTTTACATACCATAAGTAACTCCTGTCGTCTTAACGAAAGCCTCCAATTTAATAGCCTACAAAAATGTGTCGCTATGGCCTATTGTTACGAACATAACTACGCCGGAATCTCGATTGTAAGGTTATCACTTTGTCAGAAAATTCTAACAAATCAGTAAAGTCTAACTGTAAAGATAAAGTAAAGTGTAGTAGTATTATTACATAGTAGGGATAATGGGCATCCCGAATTATATACATCGGTTAAGATAACAATGTTAGGTATGCCTACGTAATAATGACTGTGTGTACTTACTACAAATTGTAATAAAGTTATCGCTTTCTATTTCAGCTTCTGGATGATTATGAAGAAACAACAAATGATTTGCCTGTACTGCCCACGACGTCTCGCATGGCCCAACAAGCAACTGATAACAACAGGCCTTCAACATTTCGCAGTGGCAACTTTCGAGGTCAAGTTCAACAAACTTTCGAGTGGACTTCTTCACATCATGAACCCGCTGTGACAAACTTCGAAGACTTTCCATCAGGTTTCAATTTAGAATTACGAGAATATCAAACAGAATTTGATATTTTTCAGAAGTTTTTAGATATTGATTTTATGTCGGGAATTGTGCAAATGACCAATGCATTTCACTCACAGTTTGTATTAAATGTTGACCTCCGTGTGCACTCTCGCTTACAACGATGGGAGGACGTGTCTGTACCCGAAATGTACATATTTTTTGCAATTCTAATGTTAATAACGAGAAACCGACACTTGACAATTGAAGAACATTGGAGCACAGATATGTTATTATCTTCACCAATTTTTTCCCAACTTATGCCAAGAAATCGATTTTGCATGATTTTGGGCATGCTACATTTTTCACGTCGAAGTGAAGAGACGAATGTACTTTCAAAAATCAGTACATGCATAAATCATGCAAGGGAGAAATATAAAAGTATGATAACTCCTTACAAAATAATATGTATTGATGAAAGCATCGTTCCTTTCAAGGGGCGGTTATCTATTAAGCAATATATGCCAATGAAAAGAAATAGATTTGGAATAAAACTATTTGTTATGTGTGATGTTGAAACAGGATTTATTATAGATTTTATTGTTTATTGTGGTGCAAGCACACAAATCACCGACCCTTGTAATTTAGGGGTTGGAGGTGCCGTTGTACACTCGTTAATCAAGGATTATTTTGGTAGCTATCGCCATTTATATATTGACAATTGGTATACAAGTCCAACATTATTTAAATACCTCTATGAAAACAAAATATATGCATGCGGGACGGTAAAAAAGAATAGATTAGGTATGCCAAACCTGAGCGGTACCATACAACGTGGTGAAGTTAAAGCTCAATATTGTCCTCCAATTACAGCTTTTAAATGGCGCGACAAGAAAGATATATTTATGTTATCTACCATACATAATGATGTTAAGGAGCCATCATTAAGGGAGGATAGAACAACAGGGCTACCAGTACTAAAGCCTAGAGCAATATTAGACTACAATAAGAATATGGGTAGTGTCGATAAGTCTGACATGTTACTGTCATCGCTGCAATGCATTCGCAAGTCCATAAAATGGTACAAAAAATTATTTCTCCATATTTTTGATATGCACCTGTTGAATGCTTTTATTTGTTTTAAATATGTTAATAATAAGCCAGATTTACATTTTGCCCAATTTCAATTATGTGTAATTCGTCAAATAATAGAAAATTTTCATAATTATAATAGACTGCCTCGTGCTATTACCCCGAGGAACAACCCTTTTCGCAGACTACCTAAAAATTCTAGACTTCACATGCCAACTAAAAATGTAAAGTATCAGAGGTGTAAACAATGTGCAAGTATTAAAAAACGAAAAGATACACGATACATGTGTAAAATATGTAAGGTCAATTTATGTGTTACGCCCTGCTTTGAATTGTATCACTCATGATGTGATTATTAAACATAAATAATTGAAATTAATGATTATCAAAATGTGATTTTCGTAATCATTGAGATTGTGAATTTATACTGTGATTTTAAGATTAAGATTTTACCCTTAAACAGTGATTTAACCTTTTGGACGCCAAAGTCATAAAAACGTGACAAGTGAAATCTGACCCTGTACGCCAACGTCACAAAAATATGACCTAAAACTGTGTTGCAATTTGACGCGAAATAAAGAATTAAAGCATTACGTTTGTCTTTTTTTTTATATATCCTACAAGTTTAAACTGCTGTCCGTATTTAAGTGCATGAAACGAATCTAATTATACCATGGATACTGAGAAATTAAGGTACAAAAAAATATTTAAAAAAAGAAATTAAAGAAGTCCCTCACACGCCAAAGTCACATAAACATGACAGATAGTGATGTAACGCATGATGAATATCCTTAGGAAGTAACAAAGATTAAAGTTAAACTTTAACGTTTAATATGTTATTATTATATTATGTTAAAGCAGTATCTTTAAAGTGGAAACGATTTTTTTAAAAGAAACCTTACAAAACATTAGTACCAGCTACATATTTTAAAATAAAAAAGGTAAGGTCTAATGTCGATATTTGCAAATTTTAACTCGCGCGCATCCCTAGCGCCTCATCAATTATCAGTTCCTTGTACGCCAACGACACATATAGACGACGCACGAGTGACGTCTGAGGCGCGTGCTTTTAATTTTAGTGCAGAGAAGTTTATTTTATTTCATTAATGATTATTTATTTAATTAACTTTAAAAAATGAGTGCCTTAACAACTGAACAACTTCTCCGAATATTAGAAGGCGTTGAGGACGACGATGATGAGTTCACAGAGGCGATGTCATTAGAAGAAAATGATTTACAGGTATGTTATTCATTTTCCGACTAACGCATGGTTTAGTTTTTAAACTAACATTAAGTAGATAAAGTTATCAACATGTGAAAAAGTATACCTATATTACACCTGCCGCACTTCTTGTATTTACGATATTAGGTAGGTACCTACTTACTATTACGTACATGCGATACTACCGAGCGTAAACCGCCCGGGGCCGCCCCGGCTAAATATTGTAGCGAGTTGTGTTTGTTGTCATAATTAACTTTATTAAGTAGATACTTAGGTAACTGAAAATATAAATAATACGATAAATAGCAGCTCGTTATTTGTGTGCAGTGAATGGATGTATACCTACGTCCAACAATGGAAATACTTAACAGCTATTTCTATATAAAATAAAGTTCATTTTCGCAGTACAACAAAATTGAGTAACACAGAAGGTACTTAGCTTGCCTTTTACTGTAACAAGTAGACCCACTTACTTTTCATTTGTTAGTAAAATCACCTGTTACTAGGTAAAGGTAAATAAAAGAACTACCTACTTATGTAAAGTCAGAAAAATAGCCGTCCGCAAATTATTATTCGATAAAGTCGATAAGTTACTTACTGTACAGCTACATCCCTAATCAGAAGCGAGAGATTATAAAAAAAAGGATGGTTGGCGACGCCAACGTCATATATACACGACAACTGATAAAGAATAATGCTGTAACTTGCTGTAAATTTTTATTTTTTTAGGTATCTTATAAGGTTGATTTTTTAATTGATCTAAAGGTTACTACAGTAGGGAAGTTTTAATGAGGTTAAATAAATATTTTTTTAAAGTTATAAGCAATGTTTAATCGTAAATTTCAAACGAAAATTACAACTCACTTAAGTTTATCGATAAAGTTTTGGACTCCCTATAATTTTTCAAGGTTATTTCATTGAATTTGTGGCTTGGCGTGGAGGGCACGGCGAAGCGATTTTGCTCTGGCGGTCAAAAGGTTAAAATTGGCATAAGTACAAACATTTTGTACATATTACGTATACACTGTGATTTTATATAACTATATCAAAATTTTGTACACTTTAGTTACTTATTGTTGAAGATCTTTTTATGTTGTTGTTTGTTGGCGGTTCTAGGTTATATATTTTTAACGAAACATATTCCTTACTAAATAGTGTTTTATTACAAGAGTTTTTGATTTATTTTGTTTCCTATTTTATTACATGTCTTTTAAGCTTCTTTTTTCGGTTGGGCTTATAAATAAATGTAAACAAGTTGTAGCATTCTATTCATAGCCAACTGAAATGTAATTTATAGAGGTTACATTGCAATTGACAAATAAATGCCACCTTACCTTTATTACCTGATTACTACCTTCTGTAAATAAAAAGACTGATTTAAACGACATCATTGATGTGTTTTATTACCCCCGAATCAACCCTATTGGCACAATTTCACTGGTCGTTAATTCGTTCGGTATACAGCAAATGAGGAGTCCCCGCATGCTTTATACCGACGAATAGTTACCGGTTAATAGTTTCTTCTTCAATAAGACACTGACTGTCAAAATTGCTCCACATACAATTAATTTATAGATCCACAGCAAAAAGGTCTGTTTCAGTGCCACCCTTGTTAATAACTGGCCTAAAGGAGCCAGTCAAACTTGTTACAACTTATCACGATTGTTAGGTGGGTACCTATCTAATCAGGGAAATGATGCAACAAAAACCGTTATGTTTATGTATACCTATTATTTATTAATTATACACATTATTTATATACTTATACACGCAAAATTAACAAAATTTAATTATTCAGAGTCTTGATAGCTTGGTAGACTGATATCGTCCAAATCACGTTGCTGTCGCACTTTTCTGATTAAATTCAGCAAATTAACGTACGTCACAGAACGCTTCTCCTCTGGGACCCGATCAAGTTCGTACGCGATGAGTGCTGCAAACGCTTTATTCCTCGGGTCGTTTGGCTCTTGACCGTGAAAGTTTACCGGCGGTAAATTTTCACAGTTAATTTGTAATTGCTCGTTGTCCCAGGTATTTCGCTGATACAAATTATTGTCAATAAGGTCGTCATTATTAACTTGTGTTGACTTTTCAGCGTATTCAATTATTTTTGGTTTCTTTTTTAAATTACTTATCAAGCTTGGCGAGGATGGTCGAGAAAACGCCATTGTCGAAATTTTTATCTAAAATAGGTATAAATCTATCTTCTATCTTGACTTTGTCGGAATTTAAGAACAGTGTTGCCAAAAGAAGTACAAAATATGGAAAAAGCGTAATTCCAATATTATGCTTAAACCACTATTAAAAAAGATGCGCATAACGACATCAAAATGTAATCGCATTAATTAACATTTGGAGTGTTGCATTTCGTACAAGTGCTGTTTTTTATGTGCTAAAATAATATTCTTGCTAAACGACATTTTAAATTTAGCAATAAATTTACTAAATTGGCAACACTGTTTATAGAAACCAAACGTTTTGGTATCAATTTCGATATTGCCGCATCAAAAACTAAACTATAACTATTATAAATTGTATTAACACATTTATAAAAAAACTTTATAATTCTACAAATTGTGAAAGTTTATAAACACTATATTAAACATAACTATATTTATCTAAACAATCTTTTATCTGTGTTTGTAAAGGAAAATGAACAACTAGGGGAACCCTACAAAGGAAATACTTAAATGAATCTTATCTGACTTTAACGCTCAACGTAATATCAACACAATTCTTCATACATATGTGTAATTAATGATATACTTTATTATTCTAGTGATATTATAATCACGTAATAAATTATATCAGGTACACATAAGATGCCAGAATAATGTAATTCAATAACTCACACTAGTACATCTCTAATCCAAAAGCGGTAAAGGTTAGAAACGCAAAGCACGCCACGCCCGTGTCGGCTTTTGCCGACCACTGGATGACGTCAAAAATGAAATTAGTGCTGTGACTTTGACATTTAATGTATTTGATTTACTTCCTTATTATAATGTCTACTTATGTCTAACGCTATAGTTTTGTTGGTATTGATTACTACGTCAGGAAAAAGGATAAAATATGGGGGTAAATAAATACAATCCAGAGGCAAATTTAAGTTATTTTTATTCGTACAACATGCACAAATAAAATCATTCCTACTATCGACGTTTTATCGATATGTATTTTTGCCAGTCACTATTTTTTGTAGGTATTAAATATAGAATTTGTAGCGTGGCGCAGGGAACACTTTTTTTCAATATTGACGTGGCGGTCAAAGGGTTAAAGATATAGATTGCATGAGATGGAGTATCTGTTCAACATTTTGGACAATTTGTTTTTTTGATACTACCTATATCCGAAAGTTTGTGGGAATTGATGTACCTATGTTTGTTACTCTTTCACGATTTTGATAAAACTTTAAAGTAATGTAGTTTATACACCATCAGAAGAGCGCATCTATATGATTCTCTGTCCATTGATTAACGCACAGCCTAAATCGCTGATCGTAGAGACGTGAAATTTTGAGGATGTATTTAATTTTATAATGTAGGTATCGGATAAGAAAGGATTTTTTGGAAATTCATCCCCTAAGGAGGTAAAATAGTGGTTATAAGTTTGTATGAAACTCCGTCAGTTTAAAGTCAGATTTGTGGAATTTTGGCTTTGTGGATAAATATCACGTGAGTGAGCTGCCAAAATTCTTCCTAATAAAAAGACCAAGCCAGTTCTAAAAGGGCCCAAAAACATGTACAGACTATACGAGATGATGTCATAAACACATATGAATACATCGATATAGGTACAATCGTAAGTAAGCTCGCGCGTATTGTTATCGTAAGTGCATTCCGTAAGGTTCGAGCATTGCTGCATTGCCCTTTGTACAGAATATGTAGATATGTGCTTATGTTATAACTGGTTCTTGGAGTTATAGGTAGGGGTGTAAATATTTTTAGCGCAGATGGTTTTTAATAAAATATACAAAATACAAATTGATCTAGGCTTTACTCAAGAACGTGCGATATCCGTACGACCGACACCTCTAAACATACAATTACGGGCACTAAGTACACTCAGCACAACAATTTGTGGAGCACACAAAGTGGTATCCCATAAGGGAGTTGAACCCATGATATCTTACATAACAGTAACAGTTGTAAACACTACCACTGCGCCACCGAGGCAGTCATAATAGCTTGCATTGTGTATTTGTGTCTAGGGTAGTCAAACAGAAATAGGCGAACGAGAATCCAATCAACAATTCAGCAACACTAAACGATTACAAAAAAAAAACAACTGTTTAAAATTATTATGGAGCCAGCCATTAACTACTTAAAAAAGAAATATACATACATACACTCTCAAATAATAACCCTCCTTCTTACTCAGTCAGGTAAAAAATTAAGAGAAAAATCTAATTGCTACCATATTAGGTAACAATAATTTCATGATGATCCCAAACTATTTGGAGTCTGTACTGCCTGAAGTATTAACTGATAAATATACTAAGATATAATTTATAGAATTACGCTTATCACACAAAGATATGCTTATTATGCATGGGAATCAAACCCAGGAACCTCTGGCTTAGCAGCCAGGGTCACTATCCACTAGAGTCACTAGACCTACAAGTCAGTCAAAAAGAATACCAACTCACCTCTGCTGGTCTGGGGGGATTCCCTCCTTATCTTGGATCTTGGCTTTCACATTCTCGATGGTATCAGAGGGCTCGACCTCAAGAGTGATGGTCTTACCCGTTAGGGTTTTGACGAAAATCTGCATCTTGGCTTACCTGAACAATGGGAATCATATGTTTTTATGAAGTTGGACTACATTTAAAAAAGTCCTAAATTCAAATATCTTTATTTCATAAAAACAAATCAAATGATAATTGTATTTTGAAATTGACTAAGTTTCAGTTACCCGTTACTTTATGCCAAGCTCACACTAGAAGCTGCCAAAAAACTCAAGGGTAACTATTGGCCAAGGTGTACCAAATGGGGTGCCTAATTTGATGAACAGTTCTCTAAAAATTTTAAATTTTGCTTTTTTTAGCCAGTTTGGGCTTTGAAACCCATGTTATTTGATATTTTGAGAAAAAACAATAAATTGTATTTTTAGTGCACCCTGTTTGCTGCACCCCGACCATAACTATTTATTTTTTTAACTCAATCTATGAGATCACTGGTTTAATGAACTCAAACCGGCTTAGGTTTGAGTTCATTAAACCAGTGAAAATGGATTTTTTTTATTACTATTATTCTTTTTATCTACAAGATATACATTAAACTTTCTAGATATTTTTAAAGAATAACCAGTTTTGAAATAGGAAGACTGACATTCAGAAAAAGAAAAAAAAAGAAAAAAAAAAAAATCTAGAAATCAAATAACAATTAGGACAAACTCTCCTATAGGCTTACACATAAATAAAATAAACATAACAGCTTTACAATATTTATTGGCAGAACATGATAATACAATCCCAAATATTGTCTGTAAATTATGTGAATATATAACGGAAATATCACACAAAGTTTTGTCAAATTAAGTTAACCAAATTTTACACTAACAGTACAGCATTAATGCATCCATCGTTTTCTGGGTTGTTCGTAACTTGTGCATATTTACCCCAAACCACCTTACCGGCCTGCGTAACAAGACCAAGTTCTGAAATATTCACTTCTAACACTGTACCCTTCGTTATTACTCCTAAACTTGTGTACATCTGTGAGCTGGGGTTTTTCTTTACACCGATAATTGGTAAACAGAATGTAGCTTTAAGTTCAGGATGTGTGACATGAGCCTTCTTGAAACGTAAAGCCATTGGTCTGATAAACCTCTCAAATTTAGGAGGTTTACGTGTAAAGTTCTCACCAACATATGTAACTTTGGTAACCATCCGTTTCCATGCTTTACGTTTAGTCTTACCAGATTTTAATACTTTGAACACTTCAGCGTCAGCCTGTGCTCTAACTTTTGGTATCGGTACATCCCACTTGCCTGCTTTTTCTTTGCGCTTCTGTTTTATCATGTTAGACAATACTTTGGCACGGGATTGTACATCTCTGTCAAGAAGATATACTGGCAATGCACCCTCAGCCACCTTCTCAGTGTTCTGTTTAACATTTTTCTCCTCATGCGCTTTGATTTTCTTTTTCATTTGAATCTTTTCATTGCGGCGCTCCTTGTTGTAGATCTTAGCTTTGATACCTCGCAGTTTGCGGGCCTTCTCGGCACGTTTGTGCGGCTCTCGCGCCTCGCGCTTCCGTTTTCTCTCCTCATAGTCGAGCCTCCTACCGTAAAGCTTTTGGTGACGTTCAATGTATTCGTTCTGCGGCATTGTGGTTGCTTATTCGGCAACTACAACAAAATTTTCAAGATAATTTCTTGACATAAAACTAACCTCTTCGACTCAAGTTTCGGCACTGTTTAGTTATGATAGGTAACTAAATTTCCCCACACGTGGTCAGAACAATGCTTTAATTGAACTTAACAGCTGCACAACTCTTCGGTATCTTGAAATACACCACTTTCAACTTTCGTCAATCAGACAAGCAGGCACCAATATGCACGTGTTATTGTTTCCACAATATTTTAAAGTTCCCGAGCGAATAATTTAGTTTATTAAGATAGTTATCAATAAAACCATTAATACGTACGTTAAAATATCAAACTAATCCAGGATTGCGCAGTAAATTGCAATTTATTTCACAAGATTGACAAACTCACCTTACGCCGACACCATGCCACATGGAAAAGGAAACTTCAAGAAAGAAACGCTAGTGTGTTGCCATACTGTTTTAATGATGATGATACCAAATTAAAAAGCAATAGATTCGTAATAAATTTTACACAGGATGAGACCTACAAAACTTGGGTTCTGGAAAATTATTTTGAAAAATGGGATGTTTTTTTTATATAAATTAGTATCTTTAATAAATGTTAAACTAGGTATAATTTTACCTTAAATTATTCACGCGATTAAGACCCGTAGTAAATATAATTTCATAATGTGTACAAATCGCGAAAGTTTATCAACATTTGCTAGTAAGTAGTAGTAGGTATTATCATAACTTTTAAAAAGTTAAGATAATACCTACTACTACTTAAAATAATTTCCGGCCAGCCTGGGCTACGAATACCCACGTTATGCCACTGTAGAAACATACTGTAAAGACCAAAGACCATGATAATAATAAATTAAAATAGTGCGGGCCGCGACCCTTACGTGATCCGCCGCCAAATTGTTTCAAAACAACGATAGGCTTTAACTTTTTATTTTTGTCTAGGGGCTCTAGGCGATGTGTGGCCCCTAGGTATTTGCTTACACGGCGGGTGCTTCCTCCTACACCCATTTTGGACTTTGTGATTCAAAGAAAAAAAGCCTTGAAACTGTCAAAGAAGAATTATAGAAATAAAATAAACTTGAAATCGGCGAATGGACAAAATGTGCGAGTCATAAAATCCCTACCGATTATTTTAAAATTGAAGAGAAAAAACTTAGAGAATTTAAATATAAATGGTTATTATGATCTAAGAGAAAAAAACATCACCCTTTCTTGGCAACACTAAAACGTAGGGATTACATAGTCTGTGGGAAAAACTGTGACTTGGCAACACTAAAACGTAGGGATTACATAGTCTGTGGGAAAAACTGTGACAAGTTGTAATCATCACATCACATCGTCGGCCATCGGCCATGGATTATTCCTACGGTAGTGATGGGACACTTCATTCATTGAATCGATTTATGGATTCTTTCGTGATTGATTTCATCGGATTAGTTGAAATAAATATTGAATGCGATGATTTAGATTTATGTATGTATTTGTATTTTATTTACAAATAGGATAATATAATTATTATGTGTCTTTTTCCAACGATACTGGTTTCATAAAGCTTACATACATTAACTTACTTTTCACGTTACAAAAAGTTTTGGCTCTTGTTCATAACGGCTGCCTGCTTGACGTGGACACCTTGGAGGGTATAAATGCGCGTAGTAAATATGACATATGAATCATTTTAATTACCTATTTATAAGGTAGTTGATTTCAAATAAAGTATCGATCACGAATTGATGATTATGGTTGATAATAATTATTGGTGACAATAACAGATCTTAAGAATCGCGCCTTTACCGGAGCTATGGGCAATGCAGTTTCTTTGCCAGCGCTTTGTTACACACAGCGAGCTGCACTCCCTCCACGCCTCCGGTTCTAAATAACAACTTCGGGGTGTCACAAACAAGTATCACGTGAAGTCGGGGTGGGCTAATTCGGTTTTGTCATAGTTTTACATTCCTACTACTCGTTTCGAATGAAATATACCTATTTTATTCCTGTACCTAAGCATTCTTAGATATTATACATAATAACTAGGTTAAGTGATTAATAAGGACCTTATAATCACTAGTACTAAAATACGTTTATATTATCCATCATTCTTAGCGATTATATATAATCACTATATTTAGTGAGCACTATGTTTTATGAGCGGCATATAATCTAATACTACTTAAATACTCTCTGTGTATTATTCTCTGTGCATAACATATTAACCATTATTTTATTATAGAAAATGTTTGATTCTTCTTTTATTTTTGTGATATTTTGCTATGTATGTCTTGTTTCTGTACTTTTTTAATTATGTATATCTTGGTTTTTTTCTTTTTAAATTACGTTTTGTTTTTTTTTAATTGGTGTTAACATAGTTGCTAAATGTGGAAGCTTGTTATTAGCAACATTTTAACTACCTACACAGTAGCTTAGTATGTTATTAGTCTGTAAGCTTTCCTAAAAGTAAATAAATAAATAAATATATAATCGCGAAAAATATTTGACTGCCTCTGTGGCAAAGTGGAAGTGTGTCCGACTGCTACGCAAGAGGTCGTGGCTTCGATTCCCACACGGGACACCACTTTGTGAAATCCACAAATTGTTGTTCCGAGCCTGGGTGTACTTTGTGTCCGTGACTTGTATATTTGTAAAGTCCCCCGCGACACAGGGCTTGTACACTACTGCGGGAGTCGTCTTTAAAAAAAAAATACTTTGACGATTAATATACTTAAACATAAATTCACAAAAAAATTAGATACCCCTGAATATAATGTGCTGTTTAAGATATAATCGGTTTAGAATCGTACATCTGGCATAATAGCTGTTACAAAAGCAAGGTATGATTTAGAGGGATTTAGTAATTGATTTATTTAATAGGCTCTAATTATGCTTTGCCATTTTGAAATTATCTTATTAATCTTTTTACATAGGTATTTACAATTTATTTGAACCATGTGACAGTAAGTAAACAGTCGTAGCTTACGAAGCTAACAATAATATGTTATTACAATTGGCTCCCAACATAAAAATAAATACTTACTTCAACCAACTTCAAAATAATAAACAAGATTTTTATTTTTTTAGGTCGTCACTTAACATTAAAACAAAATCCTTGATTCTAATTCTATTTCAGCCAATTTACACTGAAATGTTAAAGATTTTTACCTACTGTTTTTTTTTTTAATTTTTAATATTTCTAATTTATGCAGGGTGTTTAGAGAGTAGGTAGCCATAGGATAATGAAGAGAATGAGAAACGTGGGATTTTCATATGTCTTTAAAAACTTCTGTAGGTAAAACTCTTTCTAACAGTGTACATAAATATAACATGTACCATAAAATAATAAGATAACTCAACAAAAACCGGATAAAACTAGTCAATTGAGCAATCGAATAGTTTGGTCATCATCCTTTTAATGCATCCATAAAGACACACAGTTTTTTTTTTGTTGACTTGTCTGATTAACCAGCACCGTTAAAAAGAGTAATAACTAGAGAAGTTTTAAAAAACTTTAATAAAATCCCATGCTTCTTTATTTTTATTTTTTGACAGTGTAAGTTGACCTAAAACTTTTTCTTATCGATTTATGAAAGTTTGATACTCCACTGTATTTATTTTTTTATTGTTTGTTTGAAATTATGATTAAATCTAATTAAGACAATAATAAGGACATATCACAATTATGGAGTTAAAACATTTTTTTGACATCTCGGTCGTAGCCAACAGCATCACCTATCAAATATTTTGCTATGGCTACTTACTTTATATCTTATAATATCTAGATTAACTTAGACAATGCAATAATTGTAAAAATAATAATTTATGCCATGTGAATGGAAACATTTAGTTTAGGATTTTAGGGGCGTAAATGAAAACTATTGTTTCCATTTAATCTATTTAAAGTATTATTATACTGTACTATGCGTTATG
This sequence comes from Herminia tarsipennalis, assembly GCA_945859575.2. NCBI lineage: Eukaryota > Metazoa > Arthropoda > Insecta > Lepidoptera > Erebidae > Herminia > Herminia tarsipennalis. The sequence goes on along the minus strand of OX243843.2, from coordinate 1,201,414 downwards.
GTATTTATTTTATAAAAACAACATTGAATCGATTCACATTTATTCCGACTTGAAACATTTTTTGGCCTAATCGATTCTAAATATGAAAAATCGATTCCATAAAATGTTACAACTGACACCACCCCATCCTTACCACAAACAAGTGGTATGCGCGTAGAAACTAAAAACCAGTAAGTAAAGTATAAACCTGGTATAATAGTCGCCGGGATACCTGTTTCTTCTTGTGATTTAGAAAATTATGAACACAACAGCAACATTGTCTTCAGGTAAGCGTATACCGTGTCAATTAGCAAAAACTACAACCGTGTGGTCCAACAACAGTTGTTTCTCTGAGTTTTACAGGAAATTTAGTTGTTTACTTGTGTTATATGGTTTATCTTATCTGCTATGTGGGTGGATATATAGAGAAAGTTACATTAATGCATTAGGAAATTATAACAATTACAATGGAATGGCCATTCACACTGTACTCACACAAGCGTAGTGTGTGCACACATGCAAGACTATGTCACGACAAGTCAAGTTATTCAACGTCAACAAGGAACAAAACATTCAGAATTGAGGTTAAACTTTTGCCGCGGCAGGACGTGCTGATTAAATTACAAAAAAAAAAATGTTGTCTGTGTCTCTTCAAGGTGATTTGGTTTCATATTTATTTATTTTGTGAATTAATTATGTAAATCTATGTGAGGTTTGCTAAAAAAACTTAGAAAAAAGACTTAATATGTTTTGGCATTGGTGGGAAAATTTGAATTTTTAACAACATTTCAAAAACTGAATTTGCATGTAAAAATTTTTGCAGCTCTGTAATAATAAATTAATAAAAACAATAATATTTTAAAAATTTTTGAACTTTTGAACTCCTCTCCTGTAAGGAGCTGCTTAATATTTTTTAAAATGTCCCCTATAATCTAAATAAATCATCTGCAAATTAATGACTTTTAATTAAGAAGGTTTAGATAATATTTTGACAAAGAAACTCTTCAATTTTGTACCTATTTGTAATATTATAACTTAAAAATGTCTCAGAAATGTACCTTAAAATCATTAATCAGTAACTGCATTACAATTTAAGCATTGGGTTCAACAAGGGTGTATCGGCAAAAAGAACTTTTGAGAAAATTGACAATAAAAGTTACAATATTTTGTATCTTGTCAATAATCAAAATGTTACTCTTTTATGCTTTATTATATATAAATAATTCAGTTATTGTTATTCTTGTAATTTAACAAACAACTAAAATATGTTTGACTGACTCTGTGGCACGGTGGGAATATATCCGACTGCTATGCAAGAGGTTGTGGGTTTGATCCCCACCCAGGATAAAACTTTGTGTGATGAGCATGATGGTTTATTCTGTGTCTGGGTGTTATTTATCCATAATATGTATGTATTTAGTAATATATAAGTATGTTTATCAGTTGTCTGGTTGCCATAGTACAAGCTCTGCTTAGTTTGGGATCAGATAGCGTTGTGTGAGTTGTTTATTATTATGTATCTTTTTAATTGTATATTTGGATAATGGGTATATATAAATGAATACACTTATTCTTTTCGTGTTACTGTTTGATAAAAACTTATATCAATAGTTGTAAACAAGTTTGAGCAGTAGATAGTTTTATTAATTTGATGAATTAAATTCACTTAATCAGAAAGAATCAACAGAGTCCTTAACCTCAGCAGGTCATATTGGTAATTCATGCAGAGGATCAACAACTTAATCTTTCCTTGGAAAGGTTAAGATATGTTTAAGCCATTCAGCATTTACGGGCTTCATGTTCAGGACATCAATGCTAAGACATCCTCAATCTTAACATCTTTCACTCCAGGTTTTTGTACTGGCTGCAAATTCAAATAATTTTTACACCATCGTAATTATGTTTTTCTTGAATGTATACTTATGATCTGAAGCTGAAAAAACCCAGAGGTTATTATGATTCCTTGAAGACTAAACTCCATTTTTTTTTCCAATGGGGTGTCTTAGACAAAAATGACTGAAGACCTTTGCTTCAGCTTTCAATAAGATAAGCCTAGCCATCAGTGCTTTGAAATAGCGTTGATTGCTTATTGCAAGATGTAATTGTATGTAAAACTAGCTGACCCGCACAACTTCATATGATAAATTTTCCCCATTTTGCAACATTTTTCATTGCTGCTCTGCCCCGTTTAGTTGTACGAGTGATGATATATAGCCTATAGTCTTCCTCGATAAATGGGCTACACAACAGAAAAATATTTTTTCAATTTAGACCAGTAGTTCCTAAGATTACAGTGTTTAAACAAACAAATAAACTCTTCAGCTTTATAATATTAGTATCAATATGCAACAAAGACGCAGTACTACCACTGCACTGCCACTTTTACCATCTAAAAACTATAGATCCAAATAAGTTTTTGTCCCAAGATACTGGATGGAGCTTTGTATGTTTTGAAGCAAAAACATCAAATAGAGCCTTATGTACCAAACACCTTTGTTGCATCCACTGCCTCAATTCTTACAGGTTTTTCTTGTTGAGCAAATAACATTATTGAAGCAAATATTTATAGCCTTTGAAGGCATAGTATAAAAATGATTTTAACAAATATTTCAGATCATTCATGGAGTAGACGATGTTCCACAGAGACTGTATACAGCATTCAGGGAAAGGAGACCGGTAAGTTATCATTTAAAAAGTTATTAATAACATTTTATTTCATTATAGCTGTGTTGGTGTGTTCGAGATTTGTGTTTGTTTGCATGCTTTTTCATTTTAATTATTATGGAATTGATTTTGTATGTTTTAGTTCTTTTTTTTAAATACAGGAATCTAATTTTTTTTATATTGTTTTTTTTTATTATAGGTATTATAGTGTACACAAATATTTTAAAATTATCATAAACTCTATTCCCATAACCAAAAATCATATACTTAAACTACTGATTTTTTTTAGTATAATATCGTGTATTTTCTAATATGTTTTATACTAACAAAATTCAATTTATTATTTTAGTTAAAAAAAGTTAGTATTTAATGACACTCCTACTATAAATTTATAAAAATACAATTTTTTCTTTTACCATCCTCTTTTACATGGAATTATTACAGTGCAATAAACCTCATGAACCTTCACTACAAATTTGATCAAATAGCTATGGTACTTTATCAGTATAAATAAAACAACATATAAGCTTTTATAAAAAACTGAAAAATAAAAAAGTTAGAAATATCAATTTTAATATGGATTCTACCTTATTTTAGAATGTTCCTATAATTTAAATAAACATTATGTATGTTCAAATCAATTCCGACGAAAATATAATGAATAATATCTCATGTTAGTATATATATAGTAAATCACGCAAAAGAACTAACTTTTTCGAATATAAATATAACAGATTAGCTAAATATTTTTGTCTGATTATATATGTAAAAGTATGTTATATCATTCGAACTTGATATTTTCACACAAAAGGCGTATAAAATCGTAATTTACCTCAAAACCAATTATTGCCGGTTACGAACCATTGTTTTTTTGGCTTCCCGTCATGCAATGACTGTGATTCACAAGGGGCTGGGTGGAAACATGTTCCAACAAGTTTAAAAGCCCACAAGTACATTTATAAAATTATAAATACATGAAATATAAGTATTATTTTCGATAATGACTATAAATTATCTTAATAATTTATTTGCTATCATACTAATGAGGGCTCATTAACTTTGAAGTGATTTACTAATGTCCCTACTCGTATTTATCTCTAGTTTTCTAATACAAAGAAAGTTAGGTGCATCCATAAAAACATTTTTTTTAAATCTTCTGTTTCCAAGCTAACAAGGTCGTTAATTCATACTAACACAAATTACATTATAATAATTTATAACCTATTTTTTTTTATCAAGTTTTGATATTATTATTGTAAGTAGACTGATATAATTTATTGTAAATATATTATTGGTTGTTATGTAGGTTTGTCCCACAAATTACCAACCTACCGTTGTAAAACATTTTTTTTATGATTAAGCAATAATCATTACTAGTGATCGGGGTAGGTAGTGCCATTCAGCGGGATTCGTCAACCGTGGCATAACGTAGACATACTACCTGATCTCAAAATACCGGGATCTTACGTTTTATCTTCGTCTAATGTCGTCAATATACAATTAGCAAACTTATAAATATTAACTATATACATATACATCCACGCGGGCGAAAGCTAGTATAAGAATAAATATAAATAGTCATATACCTGATGTAAGATTATTAATAGTCAATATAAATATTTGAATAGTCCTACCTAGTTATTTTTTATTTCAACATTGTAATTACATTTCCGGAACAGTCACATACCAACCTATTTCATAATAATTTCACTTGGTGATTCATAACGCAAATACAGGGTAACCGTTACCCTTCGGGTATTCCCCCTTTGGCAACTTTGTCCTGGAATAAACAATAAATAAAGCCATTCAATAACATCCCTATTGTCAAATCCCAAAACATGTCTCAACTTGCGCCTAGATACAGAGTTCAAAAACCTTTCTTTTTTGACATGACCAATTTTAGAAACTGAATGCAATCACGTTCTAACTTGAGATAGTCGTTTGTCATCATTAGAAACTCTTGACTCGTGCAGTCGTTTCTTTGACATTATTCTGTCGTATTAGTTTTATACATTTTTGCAAGGCAAATTACTTTGGCTTAGTTCTAAATGGTCGGAAATAATAGTTTTAAATGTAAGGTATTATTGTGACCTTTATGTAGGATATCTGTATTTTATAATCTGTGATACCTTGTCAACAATCGATAAGATGGGTTCTTGATATTAAATGTTTGCGGTATTATGAGATTAAAACTGCAAAGAAAGCTTATTATTTTTTACAAGCTGTCCCGCGCAACTTCGTCTGCGTAAATTTTCCCCGTTTTTGCAACATTTATCATTGCTGCTCCGCTCCTGTTGGTCGTAGCGTGATGTTATATAGCCTATAGCTTTCCTCGATAAATGGGCTATCCAACAGTAAAATAAAAAAAATCTATTCGGATCGGTAGTTCCTGAGTTTACCGCGCTCAAACAACCTCTTCAGCTTTATAATATTAGTGTAGATTTTTACAGTGGAGCGTCGATTACCCAAAAAGGTTTTCCGAACACCCAATCCACTTACCAATTAGTTCGGATAATCGACGTTATTCTGTATTAAAGAAGTAAACGATATTATGGCCACGGTTATACTAAAATTGATAAACATAAAATGATGAATAAATGAAATGATAATCAAGTCTCTTGCATAGTGCCACAGAGATTAAGGTGGAAACTGATACCGAAATTATAATAATAAAAATAAACTTTTATTGGCAAATACACTTTTACAATAAATTTTTCGGAACCCTCTACTAGTTCTCCTCCTCGTGTACTAGTATTTGACTGTATTACAGGAGACAGTCATCTTTCACATAACTACGGCGTTCTACTATAGCAGTGGTTCTCAAACTTTTTAAATGACGGAACCCTTTTGGGAAGCAAAATACTTGATGGAACCCTACAATAAAACAATTATTTTTATAAGTGTATTCTTTATTAATCAGCATAATAAAAGTACATTGTATCAGTTACTAATTATTATTTACTTCACCACTTGGTAAGGACAATAATAGAAAACATTAAAAAAGAAAAAATCTAACTAGTGGGAGGTATGAAACTGTTTTTTATTTTTCATCAATTGCTTGATATCAGGTTTGATGGAAGAAAGTTGGAGTCTCATATCAGCTTCGGCGTCCAGTCTATTGCGATATTTTGTTTTCGTGGCTGCGTAGGTAGAGAATCCTGTTTCGCACAAATATGTAGTTGGGAACGGGAGAAGAATATCCAGAGCCATTTGGCCAAGCATTGCATATTCATCTTGGATTCTGCACCAAAAATCATTAAGAGGCGTCGTTTTGAACAATGACTCCATACTTGTGTCTGATGACATTTCTAAAAGAGATTCATATATCTCATTTGACATGTTTTCAGGCTTTTCCAAGTTGGGTAAAAAAGGATTATGAATCCAGGAGTTCACTTTAATTTTTGTATTGTGTTCTTCGGGAAAATACTTTTCAAAAGATGCGCACATCGAACTGAGATATTGGACCAATTCTTCAAACACATTATCTTCAAACATTTCTGAGTCGTTTTCGCTAACAAACTCACTGAGTAACGTAAAACTTTCTATTTCTTTCTTACCAATGCAAATGATCCAAAAATCTAATTTTCTTTTAAAAGCAGTTATTTTATTATAGGCCTGAAACACTGTTGTCTGGTTACCTTGCAACGATAAATTTAATTCGTTAAGTTTTTGAAAGATATCCGCCATAAAAGACAATCGGAACAACCAAGTTTTATCATACAAACGGTCCTTCAAATTAAAAGAAGTATCTGCTGAAAGAAACATTTGTAACTCGGCTCTAAGTTCAAATAGCCTTGTTAAAGTTTTTCCCCGAGACAGCCATCGCACTTCTGTATGGAGCAGCAGTGTTTTATGTTTGCTGCCATAATCTTCACACAATAATGAGAACAATCGGGATTGTAGTGGTCGTGATTTGATAAAATGAATTATTTTTACCGCTTCATCCATAACTAATTTTAGATTAGACGGCATTTGCTTCATCGCAAGTGCTTGTCTATGCAGAATACAATGACTGGAACTACAATTAGGCGCTTTATTTTTCATTCGTGACACTGCTCCTGCTGTTTTACCTGTCATCGCCTTGGCCCCATCTGTACAAATGTCAATGCAATTGTTCCAACTGAGATTATGTTCTTCAAAAAATATATTTATTTTATTAAAAATTTCTTCCCCGGTAGTGTTTGTAAGCAGCGATGAACACATAAGCATGTCTTCTTCAAAAGAACTTTTATATGGATATCTCACAATAACCAGCAGGATAGCCAAACCAGCGACATCAGTCGACTCGTCCATTTGCAAAGCGAATCGTGTATTTTGTAGACGTGTAACTAGTTCTTGTTTGACGTAGCTTGCCAGATCATGGATTCGTCGTGAAACAGTATCGTTTGATAGCGGAACAGTAGAAAGATGCTTTGCAGATTTTTCATCAAGCATACATTTTGTTATGTCTAATACACATGGTTTTATTAATTTCTCAGCGATAGTGTGCGCTTCACCTGCTTGTGCAATGCGATAGCTAACTAAATATGATGCCTCCGTGGCCTTTTCGTTGGTAGTTTGTGTTACATGCATCATATTTTTTTGACTTTCTAATAACTGATCTTTTTTGCGAACAAAAAATTCTTTATTCTTGTCTTTAGTCTCGGGGTGTACGGTTTCTAAATGTCGACGCAATTTGGCAGGTGCCATGGAACTATTAGGAAGCAGTTTACTACAGAGCATGCAGAGAGGTGAGCCGTTGGAATCAACAAATCCGAAACTGATATAAGATTCATCATACTTCCTTTTTTTCGTCTTTGAAACCTTCGAGCTTGACGTCGTGGCACTCGTGGCATCATCTTCTGGATCGGTGATTGCTAAATTCTCCGCGCGCATTGCTTTTGAACATTCAGCGTCATTAGAAGATGTTGTTGGAACACGTTTAACACCTTTAAGCCAACGTTCCATTCTTCTTTATTTATAATGTTACAAGTCAGGATAGTGGGGTTTAAATAATGCACAATCGTTACTGCGTATAAGAGACTAAATTTAGAACCTACAGGGAAGAAATGTATAAAACTGAGACAACAGAATACAGCAGGCAGTAAAACAATGAACACTAGTTTCTCGCTAGCGAGCTTGTAAGTAGGTAGTAACTTATCGCTCCGAACGCTAATCATCAACTGACGACGCCAACGCGCGATCGCCGCTTTTATACTTAGTCCTAGACTCGATCTCAAATATTGTCGAAAATCACCTTTGATAAACAAAAAGCAAAAATAAAAACAGAAATTTAAAAATAGCGTTGTAAACAATATCGACTTTATCCTTTGAAGTTAGAGACGAAAGTCGCTTGTTGACAACTATAGCGTCTAATTCAGAGGCGGCTTTTATCAAAGAGACTGAGCGCTTACAAGTATACTACCCGCTCGTTTTAAGTTTGCCGCTGGCGATAGGTATGAGTGTATGACGTTCGAAATTTTTTATTTAATTGTAACAATAAAAATTGTGTACGGTAGATATTTGGGTAAAACTATGACACATTATAAGTTTTGTTGTCACGTGGGGGAGGGTACGCGCATTCCACAGACCGGCAAACTTAGAGCGAACGCGTTGTACAAGTATAAAATTGTTGAGACCAAACTTATAAGATATTGTACCAGCTAATGAAACACAAGCTTATACAAATACAAATAAATAAATAAATAACATTCATAGCGTTTTGTCTCCGCGCGGCCGCGGAGTCCGCACAGCCGCGGAGCGACCAGAGAGAGGTGTTTTGATTTTTTTATTTCTAAATTCTTGCGGAACCCCGACAGAGGTATCACGGAACCCTAGGGTTCCGCGGAACACACTTAGAGTATAGCTGAACAATAGTATAGTAGAACGCCACAAATAAAAAAAAAAAAATAGTGCCTTTGTAAAAATAATCATTATTAGAATTTTTAAGCTATTGCATAGCTTCTATCGCGGGCCTTGAGCGCGGGGACCGAATCCAGAAATTCCGTAACGAAAAAACCTCACGCTCCCCACTCCGACGGGCACAGCGGTGATACTTTTTACTTTTGCCATCTATCAATGAATAGCAGAACTTTTAATGATTTTTTTTTTAATTTAAAAAAAAAACTTTTTTAAAAACTAAAAAAATATTTTTTTTTAATTACATATATACATATCAACCCATAAGATGGCCCACTGCTGGGCACGGGTCTCCCCAGTAGAACCTACTAGTATGTAGATCCTGGGGGTAATTGCCATAATCGCCACGCTTGGCGAGCGGGTTGGCGATCGCAGTAAGGCTTTAAGTACACAGAGGACGCTGCTGCCCGTCCTCCGGGGTGAAATCCCTTAGTCGCCTTGACGACACCCACGGGTAGAGATGGGGTGGTACTATTCTTAAGCCGGCACCACACGGCACAGCCGGCACCACACGGCATTTTTTTAATTGCTTTTTTTAAATTAAAAAAAAAAACTTTTTTTTTAAAGAAAAAAAAATTCAAACATTGTTTTTTTATAATTAAAAAAAAACTTAAAAATATATATATATTTTTTTAATTGCTTAAGTTGATAAAAATACTATGCAATAGCTTTACCGCGGCAGTCCCCGAGTGCCACACATTTTTTTATTATTAAAGTTTTAACTACTTATTGTAACATTTAATAAGTACGGCGTATATTTTACTGATAACAACAAACTAACACATTTTTTTAAGTACATAACCATACCTACCTTGGTAAAAAAATTGCATTATTTGTGAAACAGAATATTTCAACACGAAACGCAAGTTTGAACATGATTTTATGGTGACATGAGTCTGTGAGTCATCTTTTAGCATGTGGGTCGCGATACATCATGGATTTTAATGGTAATTCTCTGGGACATATTTATCTCGACAGCTTAGCTACAGATCGATGATAAAAGAATCTGTATGCGTCTCTGATCTCACTGGACAGGTATACAAACTGAAAACATTCGTATCTGCATTCATTAAGCCGCCAGTCATTTATTACGCAACACGATTTAGGGGGACCTCCCGGTCGACCAAATCTTACTTTTGTTACAAGGGGGTATTCTAATATACATACCTAAGAAAAAACGAATCACGAATCCGCGCGAGTACGGATTTGCAAGAGAAAAAAAAACTTTAAAATAAAACCAAAATCGATTATGTGTTACAAAAATCGTCCCTAAATATTATTTCTTTGAAAAATAAAACAAACCTAAAGTATATTCATTTTTCCTTTAGATTCTCAGGTAGGTAATAAATATTAAACATGCGGCGAGGGGGCAAAAACTGGCCAAAATCATTATATGTAATAAATGAATGGTGCCTGTCGGGTGTCGGATCCGTATAAAATCTAGTGCTGTAGTGGCTGAGCAGTTTATATAGAGATGTTCACACTTACGACAAAAGATGCTTGTCGGATAAGCTCCATTTTTATTTACGGGCCCGACGCCTGACAAGTGGGAACGGGATGTAACAGGTTTCAAAGAATGTAATATCTCTATGGTGGCCTGACCTAATGGTAAGATTCTTGAATGCTGCTTCCGTATTTAAAAATAAAAAAAATGATTCCCAGGTGTAAGTACTTTTGAAATCATCACAAATATGAACAACTATTAACAGTATCACACATTCAACAATCTAAATACAACGCACAACTGAAATGTCTGTGGTATTATAAAAAAAATATTAATCAAAAACAAATAATTTGGCGTCAGTATTCTCCAACACACGCCGAAAGATGTCAGTATGAGAATATTAATATTTTATTACTGGTGATTGTCAGGTCCGTTATGAACCGGTACCCCTGATGGTCTACCCAGGAGCCATGGTTGTCTGTCAGGATCAAGGACCCGAAGACCATAGATGTTGATCCTCATGATCAACATTTAATCTGGATTAAAATGAAAAAATGTACATCTGAATGAAATGAATGATTGTGTATATTTTGATATAAGTGTTTATGTATTACAATTTTCACTCAAGAGAAATTAAGGCTTGGATCCCACTTGGCTACCACGTCGGTCAATTATATCTATTTTTTTATAAAGATAGTGTTTAAATCGATAATATTTGACGTTGATGGTCTATTTATCCATTTCGACGACATTGTTTCTCATATCTATTCTTACAAACATTAACGATAAATTAATATTCCTAAACCAAAACAGTGCTTTTGCTTTTTTTTACACCTAGATATTATGACTACTGGGCATTTTAACAATTGGTCATTATTTCTTTGTAATTTTGACACACTGGTCATTCTGACACTTGGCCAGCTATCACGGAGGTTTAAAAAAAACATCATTTCATATTTTTGATTGCTATTTTATAAAATTCCTGCTTTATTAAATATCACAGCTTACGGAATTGAACATAATTTTAGTAAGAGTACTATAATAATAATAAATATGATATCATGACTGACGCTTTGGGCTCTGTGGGATCAAACCATAACTCTTGACATTCTAACTCAGCGTAGACTGCTACTATACAGGAAAACTTCATATTTCACGTTGAGTCAATCTTTTCTTACAAGGAGCGGGCTATTATTTTAACAACAGTAACTATATTTACAATCTACTTGAATCTTGAAAAGTGGGTAAATGACTCTCAATAGTTACGAGTCGATAAACTTTGCCCATACTATAGATACTGATAAGTGATCTGTAGTGCTTACCATTCAAAATCTAGTGATCTTTCTGTGTTTAATGACTTAAGACAGAAATAAGATAGGTACAAAAAACTCAAAGAAATACATGATCCCATTCAGCTAGCATTGTCTACTCGATTCGCATCGAGTTTTGTCAAAATTGCTTGCACCAATTTTCCGCCCGTCAAAAATTAATATGCATAAGTATTTGCTTTTAAAAAAAACTTTAGCTGCACATTATGCACTGGATTAAAAAAAAAACCCTGTATATGTTGCTGCCTACCCTGAAGGCTAGTATTTTTTTAATAATATGTTTTATTTATTGATCTCGTAGTTAATAGATTAGTATAAAATAGTATTTAGTAATATGTATTAGAAATAGAATACTTAGATATTATATGTCATACATATTTCGAATTAAGGTTAACATTTTATGAGTGAGCATTTTTAGTCGAATTCTTTTTTTTTTAGTGTTGCCAAACACCTGTCATAGACATTATGTAAATTTCACATGTTGACGGTTATTCTATAGAAAAGCTGTAAATTTTGCCATTAACTTAATTTATCATCTTGCATCCACTCCTATTATCATCCACTACACAGCTTAAAATTTACGGTAAAGGGACCACTTCAAACAATAACTGGTGTAATGCAGGGTTGGTAAAAATATAAATAAATATAAAAAATATAATTGAATTTTGCCAACCTGGACAATTGCCTTTTTATCTTTATAGTTTATACTATCAATAGTAGCATGTTTTATATCTAGGTATACAAAACATGCATTGGTGATACTTACACATACATTACCCGAAGTATCTGATAGGTTCTGTGTAAGGTCATGCGGTTTTGCTTATCAAACTGACGCATGTACAATAATTTGTATAAACATTTAATGTTTGCCATTTGTGTGTTTATTTAAAGGCATGATTTTCAAGTCTTGAGTCATTTATGCATCTTTTGAGAAGCAGTTTATTTTTATTACCCAACTTCCACCTGTAAAAGGTTTTTTTTTCGATATACCTATACGCCTGGGTGTAGGTATATGCTTTTTGTCAGATTACGCTTGATTTGGGTCATAGCATGATGTTACATACAACTTACCACAATCAATAGGCTATCTAATAGAAATTATTTGCCTTTCTTTTTCTACATATTTTTTTCGATATACTCCTAGCCTTCCCCCTCTCTTTTTCATATGTAAGTTCCGTTGTTATTGAATATTTCACAAATGACGGTATATTTAAATGTACGGTAAGTGCCACTTTCATCCTAAATCTTATTGCACGTTTTTGCACAATGACAACCCTAATTTGAAATATGTTTTAATTGATTGTATATTAGTTTTAGTCGATTTTTGTTTGTGTTACTTTTGGCTGTGGTAGATGACATTGTGATTTAGGAAATGTTAATAATTTTTATTAGTTATGAGAGATACCTACTTAAAAAAGTTTTTTTTTTTTAATTTTATTATGAAGGAATGTTGGAGAAAATAAATCTTTATATTACCTAGAGTGTTACGTCTTGTCCCGTGTCGTCTAAATGCCCTCAAACTAATCTGTCATACATTTTGGCTTTTAATAAAAAATAAAGACACAACGTGTACTTATCGAATTTCAAAGATCGGAATAACAAGGCTAAATTATTGAAAAAAAAAATTGCCAAAGATAACCAATGCTTTTATTTAACGCTAAAGCCTAAGAAACTTAATTTAGGAATTCAACTCGCAAGTAGTTAAAAAATTAGCAATGCATATGACTTCTAATGTACCTAGAAGCAATGCTGTATTCTAATGTACCATATGCAATGCTACATACAAATTAGTAAGTAAGTGCTTTCGTGGAATTGTCATGAGCAAGACATGTGAGTCGTGCTTTCCTCACACGATTCAACAAGTAATATAGCTGTGTAAATTCACATGCAAAACTGGCGTTTATTTGCACTACAAAACAATGGCATTGCACTGTCGTAAAGTGTGGTATAAGCCTAGTTTGTGTTCAGCGTTCTCAAGGTCTTGCATCGTACCTATAGTGCTACTAATTAGCACTTAAGCGTCTAAACTACACTTGTGAATGTTTGTATAAGACTAGTTTTATCATGACTAAGATCCAGGCAATGATAAAAAGGAGATATGTTAGATAAGATAATATCTAAATGGAATCCACACTATGAATACCATGTATTGTATCTGGATAAACGTCTGGGGTTATTGTTGACTTGCCACATTATCGATTTGCCACAGAAAAAGTATGTGTAAACTCGGCACACTTTTACTTTATCGTAGTAAAATATTTTATTGCATAGTTATCTTGCCACACTTGTTTGCTTTCCGTCAGGCATGAAGCAAGCCCAATAATAATTTTAAAAAAAGTTGCCTGAATGGTCTAACAATCTCTATATGGTCAAGGAACATTTATAATCACAGAAATATTTTTAACAATTAAACTTATATCCAATTCAAAACTCACAAATTGTTTATAATTGCATAGCGAAGTTTAAAAGAATAAAAAATGCTATAAAAAGTTACCTGAATGGTCTAAAACAGTTGGCAGGTTGGCTAAAAAATCCCATAATCATCACAGATAGATCAATAACCAATACCAAAGCCACTATTGCAAAGCTTTTTTCACTTATCAGAATGAAATAGAAATATTGTGAGAGACAAGACATCTAATTATTATATGAATACTTAATTATAGTACCCAAACAAGTCTCGAGGTCTGGGGCGTTTTTGTTTTAAGACTTTGTGACTGCTGTGCAAAATATTTTATCTTGAGACCCGATCGGTTTTTGAACACATTTTGACAGCTGTTGATTGGAAAGTTTTTATATACTTTTCAGTTCAGAAACAGTGCGTTAGTCAAGTAGGTATAAACTATGAAATTCTTAGCTTATATTATTAATGATAATATTACTATTAAGTATACTTAACGATATCAACGCGATTGTTATAATTTTCTCCATTATTCTTCAAGTCATGTCATATAAAGGCAAGAACTACTTACCCTCTTATCGTAATCTTTGACAGTACTGTTCCATTATAAATGTTTGCCATTATCTAAAAAAATATGATAAAATTAAAGAATAAACTTAACACGTTTGAGCCTAGTCACGCACCTAACATTTCTATAATCACATTTTGCATTTTTATCACAGCCATATCAGCATGTTTGTCGTTTAAGTAGATTAAGCTATATACCTATGTAAGAAAATTGGCTATAAAAAAATAAAAAAAGCAATGGACACAAATACAAAAAAAAGAAAGATTGGTGATCAAAAAGCAGTTAAAAAAAAGTGAACGAAAAATGGAACAAAAAGACTGAACTGATTCGAATATTAAAAAAAAATAACAATACGGGCCGAAAAGAGTATCGCCGTTCCATTTATGAAAAAAGTAATAAGAATTTGAACAAAGAAAACAAGTGAAAAGACAGAACTGATTCCAAATTCGAATGACAAAAAAAAAGAAAAACATGCAGAAAAAAGTAAAAAAAAGTATATCAACTAAACTACCATAGACATTTGAAGAAAAGAATAGTAATAGTTTTCAGTAGAGTGTTTATATTATTAACTGCGTGTGAAGACAATGGTCCTAGTAAGTTGTGGAAATGGCCGCAAACTGACTTATCACCATTCTCACAGCTCGCATTAACGCATAGTGCAAAAAAACGAGTTTTATGCAGTTTAATATTTGACACTAGCAGAAATAGGGTGAAAAATCGTCCATCAAGTCTCAAATAAGAAGAAACAAATGGTTCGAGGGTGTGGTGTTACAGTGTGGTGTAACAGTGGTATGTGTTGTAGATTATGCCCGCGACACGAGCGACACGGAGCTGCCGGCCAGCGGCGACAGCGACGCAGAAAGCGACGTCGAGTACGAGCCTGTCTCGGAGCCCGAGGAGGACGCGCCTGTTGATGATGATACCTCCGCGCAGAGCGATGTTAGTATAACTTTATACAAGGTTTAAAACAATCCTTATCCGACCCGAAAGGGCTGTGTGTTACCTTATCTGTTAAAAATGTTTAAAAAAAAAATAGAAAAAAAATTATATCGTCGAAATATTTTTTTTATTGAATATTTAAATTTGTGATTAAAGTACTCAATTTCGACGGCATGTGTAAATTTTCAAGATTTTTTTAACAACATTGTTTGCATAAAGCCTCTTTACATCTTTTCCGCTTCTATTGGTAAAAGAATATTCAAAATCTTGGGGGTTATTTCTTTATTCATAATAATTATTTTAGTAACAGCATTTTAATAATCGAATGTTTTGTCTTCTTCTATTTTATTTTAAAAATGGAATGGAATAAAATACATAAAACAATCGCTAGTTAGTAGTAGCGATTCACAGATCCAGGGTGGGTGGTGGGCTCCCTTCCTAATAATCTACTTAAGATAGATGTCCGCCATGGTCTAATTCAATCAGTTATATTGAGATCAACCAACTTTTTTTTTAAATACGACTCCCGCAGTAGGGACATACAAGACACAAAGTACATCCAGATTCGGAACAACAATTTGTGGATCACACAAAGTGGTGTCCCGTGTGGGAATCGAACCCGCAAACGCAAGAGGTCGTCCTCTCGCGTAGCAGTCGGACACACACCCACCGCGCCACAGAGGAGAATTGCCGGGCCGTTTCTAAACCTCTAGCAGTAGACCGTTTTTTGAGAAAAAGTTAAGTAAATGCTCAATCAACATGTTCTCTTTTATCAATATTTCCAACATTTACATTCCAGAACGACATAATAACAACGAAAGTAATAGAAGTATCGGTGGGGGACGACGGCGAGCTCCAGTTCGCGGACTCTGAGCGCACCGACACGTACGTGAGCGACAGCGAAAACGATCTGTACGACTACGGGAACTGCGCGCAGTGCCGCGCACAGAACAACAACCCGCTCTACCGATACTGCCAGAAGTGCTTCCAGGTATTTGAACCGTTGGAGTTATATTAGTTATATTTCGGGACTTAATCGCGTGAATTATTTAAAGGTACGAACCTTTTTATTTACCCGACGTTTCGATCGAATTGCACCGATCGTGGTCACGGGTCGACTGATGGCAGCTTAGCGATGTCTCCGTGAGGCGCGGGGTTTTTCAACTACCCTCGCCTGGTCTTGATAATTTGTACTGTCGGTACTTCTACACACTACACTTACAACGTCTTTACACTGAGGCGCGGTGTCTTTACGGCTATTACATTTGTTGATAACAGGGTTCCAAGATGGTGAGAGCCGGTATCCATCTTCTCGGTTGAAGTTCTTATACTTCTTGATCTCAACCGCCTCGCGTACTATCCTGGAATAATAGTGGCGATCGGTGGAAAGTACCTGTGGCTTATGCAATTCTATCCAGTGATTTGGTCCTGATGCCAACAAATGCTCAGCGATAGCAGACTTGTAAAATTGACGGTTTTTTACAGCAGCGATATGTTCCTTGACCCTGTCTGCGATTGTCCGTTGGAGTTATGTTTTGTAGTCCTGCCCAGGCTTCGCACGGGTGTCATATCGTAGTTTTTATACCTTGATTTACATTATTGCAATTTTCGTAAGGATCTCTAATTTTATGACAATAAAATATAGCCAATGTTACTCCCCGATAATGTAGCTTTATAACAGTGATTTTTTTTTTATATCGATCCAGAAGTTTATTTGTTACGTACAAAATTACAAATCATTCCTCTCTTTTTAGTGCTAAACTGTATGCCATAAAAAATAACTCTGTGTGCATAACTACACTAATTAATAAAGCTGAAGAGTTTGTTTGTTTGAACGCGGTAATCTCAGGTACTACTGGTCTGAATTGAAAAAATATTTTTCTGTTGGATAGCCCATTTATTGAGGAAGGCTATAGGCTATATAACATCACGCTACGACCAATAGGAGCGGAGCAACAATGAAAAATGTTGCAAAACCGGGGAAAATTGACGCATACGAAGTTGCGCGGGACAGCTAGTTTTTAAATAAAAATCACTCACTGTCAATCTGAATTGAAGTATTCAATAAACAATTGAAGTATTCGGGGTATATCACATCACACATATGGAGCCCTAATTTCCATGCTGTATTTGACTTATGAAGATATAGTTAGCTGTGTGCTATAGCTACAAATGTTAATAGATCACAACTGTAAAGAGTAGGCCTCATCGGGAACAAAGCGAAAGGAATCTGACTTCGTTTTGCTTGACTTATGTAGCAATCTCATGATACTTGGAACTGCCACCTAACTTCATTTTGTTTTTGATGTAATAACGTCTTATAAATCGATAACCGGTTTTATTACAATTTCATCAATGTTTTCTTATGACATTATCACGTAAAATTATCGTACGTAAACCGAGTTTTTTAACAAATTTTAATTTTATTATGTACTAGCTGTCCCGCGCAACTTCGTATGCGTAAATTTTCCCCGTTTTTGCAACATTTCACGTCGCTACTCCGCTCCTATTAGTCGTAGCGCGATGTTATATAGCCTATAGCCTTCCTCGATAAATGGGCTATCCAACAAAAAAATATTTTTTCAAATCGGACCAGTAGATCCTGAGATTAGCGCGTTTAAACAAACAATCAAACAAACAAACTCTTCCGCTTTATAATATTAGTATAGATGTACCTATGTAATTTCACGTTTTCAAACAATCATTAACTTGATTTTATAGCCCGTTCTCACTTGTCGTGTCGGATCCAATTCGCAACACGCGACAATTTAAACAGCTTTCAACAACTCAACATCAGTTAAACGTCACACCCGTTACAAAACAGGTGTTCTAGTGAATGTTCTGCCACTAGAACACCCATTTTTAATGGATGTGACGAAGTAAAGGTTTTTGAAGTTTGAAGTTCATCGTGTCTTTGCATACTTTCGTTTACACCAACATTGATCACGCTCTTGAATATCATAATCGTGAGGTATATTTCGTGACTTGCGAGTTTGTAAATGACGCTTATAGCCAGTGAACCGTGGTAAAGTAGAATGTTATTAACACTCGATAAATGTTGGTGTACAACTACAACAGTCTAATGAATACGTGGCAACATAGGCTAATAAAGATTCTGGAAACTAAAAACAAAGACGTAAGATAAATAGTCGAATACTGGTTTTTTCTCTAGTATTTTCTCTCGAACCAAAACGTTAAACAACTTTGGCAAGAAAGCAGTGATGGTGAAAAACGACTTGATTGATTTATTTTTATAATGTGGATTAAAAATATAATTATTAATCTTTTCACCACTAGGGGCGTATCAAATAAAAACGTGCTCACGACGCCAACGACGGTATGACACGTCAAAAATAGTACATTTTTACATAACGTGGCGTCATTTTTACATAACTTAAATCCGTTTTCCCCACACAGATTTTAGTTATTGACGTGGCGGTCAAAAAGTTAACTTGCATGACCAAACGTATCTACTTCCTCACAGCATCTTTCTAAATCTCATTAAGCATTTTTCTATAGGTACGAGTTATCTGCACCTACTGTCCCATTTATAAAACCCACCTTGTATAACACAATTACCAACCCTTCCAGGTACGTAAGAAGTTCTTTCCACCGAGACCGAAACGCAAAAAGAACAAAAAGATGACGATAAAAAGGGACCAGGACACTATAGACGAAATACCACGCACATTCTCTCAGGACTCCGGCGTCAATTCGGCGATGAGCCAGGACTCCCAAGAAAACCCTGGAGAGGGTACTTCAATAAAAAGTGAAAATTCTGTAAGTAGGTGTAAAAAACGTCGCGCGGATTACATCGAACGCGAATCGAAACGTAAGCGAATATCTCACACCGATTCCGATACAGATCTAAGTTCGGATGATTCCAAATCCGATGTTAAACCCTTAGAAAAAACTATCAGTGATCCAGGTATTTCAGTTGATGACGTAGATGTCAAAATAACTAAAAAGGTAATAGCCAATACGTTAATTGAGACAATGAATGCTAAAGATTTGTGTGTTATATGCATATCGGAGCCTAAATCCGGTGTGTTTGTCCATGGAAGGATAGCACATATATGTTGCTGTTATAAATGTGCAGTTAAAGTTTGGGCTAAAGCGAAGAGGTGTCCCGTTTGTAACTGCAAAGTTAGTAATGTATTGAAAGCTGTAGTTATGTGATTTGAATGATACCTTACAATTGGTTACTTAGGGTTGTCAACCAAGATTCGGCTAGAAATTATTTAATTTCAAAAATTGTTGTCAAGTTGTCACTAATATATTCCTTTAAAAGTTCCCGACAAAATAATTATAATATTGTGGTAGATATGGATCTTAAAACCTCTTATAAGTTACAACAAAAGCTTGTAAAAAAATGAAACCTGTCTTAAAAGACATGGGAAATAGATGATTGTGTTTATATGTAAAATCAATTTTGCTTAAACCAATTAATATTTCATTGATCGATATGATAGCAATCAAACCTTGTAGGAATACGGTATAATGTATGTGCCAAAACTTCCACCATATTTTTTGTGTCAACTTTGAACACATTAAAAATCTTAATATTGGTCTTAGAATCATCCCATCATGTTTGACAACCCTAAACCATATTTTTTTATATTATTTAGGATATTTCAAAACAAAAAAAACAAGTAGCAACACTGAATCTGCATAGCTTCTAAAATATAGTGTAAGCTTATGATCATGATAGGAAACAAAGTATAATTCCCCTGTCTTTACTCGACTACGACGAAGCAGAAAGGAGGATTATGATTCACATTTATAATTTGATAACTTAGTGCAGACAAGCTGGTGTTTCACTTTTTATTTAATAATTTAATGTACAATTTTACACACATATTATTACAATGTTGTTCACAATACACATAAATCAATCAAACATTACGGAGAACATCACTATGTGTGTAATATAAAAACCAATGGTCGTATTCGTAATCGAATGGTTATGGGTTCCAATCCCACCCCTTACACTACCAATTTGAGTCCACCACTAACACAAAAATTTGCTTTAAGCTGGGGGCGTTAACTATTATTTCCAAATAATAGTTAACATCCCCAGCTTAAAGCAAATGTTTGTGGTAATATGTTATATACTGTTAGCAATTTTTAAAAAGAACTGTCCACCTATTTCTATCAATCAAAATTAATATAATGACTATTTAATAATTGTAATAAATTTGTATTCTTAATCACACAAAATTAAAGATCTCTTTGATTTTTTTGTGTTTCAAAAATATTTACTTATCTATATATTAGAATACTTCATAATCACTTGTTACTCAATAAAAAGTGAAGCACCAGTGTTTCTAATAAGTTGAATATTGGGGGTTTGGGAGGAATTAATTAAAAAACCACAACATTACCCAGTATCCTTAGAACATAGACTCAGTAAAAAATGATATTTTTATGCCACAAATGTTTATTACTCATGAAGTTTTTTTTAAAAAACCTATTTAAAATTGATATCAAACTTTTGGAATTTAGTTTTATTTTTGTTTTGACTTGAATTCACAGCAATCAATAGTTAAATGCTATAAAAATATATATGGCGTCGAATGGCTCAAAGGCCTTTATTTATCACGCATAATCTTTACTTACATAAGCCAATTATGCTCATATCTCTGAACTAAATACAGTAATGAAATATTTACTATTTCCACTAAAGTAAAATAAAGTAACAATCATCTTACTATAACAATTTTTCTTCCATTACGATTAAATGACACATCATCTAACTTTGAATGTCCTAGTATGACATTTGTGGCATTAATAGCATTTGTTTTCGTCAGTTCTAATATTCATTTAATTCAAAATATTTGGTAAAAATATCATAACAGTAATAACTATTATCCAGCATATTTAACCTGGGTTTAAAATTACTAGTCTTCAACGCGTGAATTAGTTTTAAGTCAACATTTATGAGTTAGATATTAATGAATGGTGATAGGTAAGCAAGAAATTTTTATTAGAGATCGGAATGATTTGAATTAAGGGCCTACTAAGCAATATTGCTTCAAACTTAACATGCAGAGATTGAGATGGGCAGCAGTTCATATGTTTTATTCAAGCTTGTCTTATATTGCCATGTTCCTTTATTAAAAATATCAATATAATTTATGTTCACTTGAAAATGAAGCGATATTTACGCGGTATTTTTCTGGAATAGTTTGAAAAAAATTATACGTTTTTCTTCAGTTTTATAAAACGCTATAAGCCTTTAAAATTTTAATTTATTCAAGCAGTGGTCGAATAGATTATCAGTTTATTCAGAATGATTTTCCTAGATAGTAAACATTTACATATTATATCATGGCTTTTGGAAATTACATTGGAAAATAGCAATTAAAATATTGTAAACTAATGTAAGTTAATGCCTACATGATAGTAAATTTTATGCTCTAGGCAAAGTGCTTAGTGGGTCCATGTAGTATGTCAGAAGAAAAAAAAACCGCAATTAATTAGTTATTAATAAAACAATCTTTTCTATTTTCCTTATTTAAATATTGATATAAACACTTTGTTTTCAATGTAATATCTAGCCGGGAAATATTGTGATAACAATCTATATTAGATATCTTTAGTAAGTTTGTTTTGTGTACTAAGATAAAACTTAAATAATGCTCTCTCATAAGACAGTTATTTTAACTAAACGCAGCAAAATTTTCGTCAGACATCTTAACGTCAGGTTAACACACGCGTCAACACAGACATCCGAAATGAAACTAACATTCAGAATACTGGACTCGAAATTGCGTTGATTCGAAGATCACGAAGTTTCATCGGATTAGTTTACAAACATTACGTGACAAACGTGAATCTAGGGCTATTTACTTGACCGATCTTAAAACAATTGGGTTTCGATGTGCGAATAACTAGAAAAAACATTATGAATTATGATGAAAATGAAGAGAGGTCAGTGGCAATGTGGTGACTGAACAAATCGGAAGATAGCGAACTTAAACAACGTTACTACTATCGGCCATACATAGGTGAATGTTTTCCAACGTTACTACTATCGGCCATATTTAGGTGACTGTTTTCCAACGTTACTACTATCGTCCATAGATAGGTGACTGTTTTCCAACGTTACTTCTATCGTCCATATATATGTGACTGTTTTCCAACGTTACTACTATCGGCCATATTTAGGTGACTGTTTTCCAACGTTACTACTATCGTCCATAGATATGTGACTGTTTTCCAACGTGACTTCTATCGTCATAGATATATGACTGTTTTCCAACGTTACTACACCTCGTGCCTTAAGAGCACATTAAGCCGTTATTACCACCTGACCTTGCCAGTTGTCCTAGATCGGTCCGTGTCCGTCCCATCGAAGTATGAGAGTAAGTGAATAGAGAGTGCACTTGTGCGTCTAGGTTGGAAGTCGTGATCAAAACCTGTACTGCATCGATACAAGCAATAACTGTTGATTTGAGACACATTATTTTCGTTTTAATTTTGTTATTAGAATAATTGAAATACATGGTAATCTATTTTTACAGAAAATAAAATAGTGAATAGGTAACCATGAACCACCGAGAAGAGTTAATATATTTGAGTTAAAAAAAATATAGATTTTAGGGCTCTTTGGCATAAAAAATTAACGAATAACGTAACGCCAAAAAAAACTTATATCGGATGTGTACATTTACTTTTTTTCTTAATATTTAAGTTCAAGTAGGATTTAGGTAAATAAAAGTTGGTATTAAATTAGTGTCTTAAATGTCGAAAACTTTGTATACAGGGTGCTGATATAGTCAGTCAAATCCTTGCAGGAGGGTGATCAGACCATGATACTGAATCGAAACTTCAGATACCTTGATTTTTTTTTCATAAAAATGTTAATCAAAATTCAAATCCGAAGATACGCGCTCCACTCCTACCCGCGACTCTTTAGATGTTAATAAACCGGGGAAGTGCACAATGTAGGGTTCCGTAGCTACCCTACACAATAATGCGGTATAAGAAGCGGGTTTTCTGTTGTATTTGTTTCATACTCTACGAAAATTTTGTTACTTCTCACTTGGTTGGCTGTTACTGGTAAACTTGTAAAGCCTACCTAACTGTGATAACACATCTCCCAAAACAAACACAACGGGCAGGGGGGCACTTGATTATAACAAAAAAATCCACTTTAAAAAAAATGGATCCCTAAATCAAAAAAATATAAAAGGTCTATGCAACGACATCCCTCACGATAGGGTAACTAAGAAAAAAAAATCACACCTCCACTTTACACGTGCAGATAAATTGAAAAAAAAAAAAAATACAATATTTTATTCCACCAATTTGTCGGCGTAACATTACAGCTTCCTAGTACTAAGGGTCTTTGTGCTAAAGCGCGGACTTACATACAGACGGACTGACAGAACTATAAGGGTTCCGTTTTGTCATTTAAATAAATATAATGGCTACGGAACTCTAAGAAATAACAACTCTTTTCGTTCGGTAAAGTACAAGGACACACATTGAAGTGCGGTAACCGTTGTCGCGGGTTGAACCGCGAATCTTTGGATTCGACTTTTTTTTTAATTTTAATTAACATTTTTACGAAAAAAAGGCTTTTCTTTTTTTCTTTTCCTTACATCGGTTCGCTATTAGCGTCGGATCACCCCCTGCAAGGATTCGACTGACTAAATCGCCACCCTTATAATTTTTTTCGACTTATTTTAAACCAAACTCTCAAAAGAGGTGTTATGAATATGACGTAGTTGTCCGTGTTTCTACGACAACGTACCCCTAAACAGATGGATTTAAATGCTTTTTGTTATACTTTCTCCCGGTTTAATATTCCTATCACTAGGGAGTAGGGACTTTATTTGTTGGGTGTTTTATTTTTATTTATTCTCATATTTGACGATGTTTAATTTAAGTAGGTTTTCAAATAATTAATGAATACACATGACACTTACATCTATAATTAATTTCTAAGTGGCTTCATTACAAAAGTGGCATAAACCCCTTATTTTGTTCATTTTCGTTTGTTCGAAATTCAAAGCCACTGTTTTTTAAATTGTCATTTATTATAATGTTTTTTTTTACGAACATATCATCTATTGTTATACTTTCTGTCGTATTGTATATTTATATCGGTTTAATTTAAAGTTTTTTTTTAATATCGCGTAATCGGTATAATGTAAAGCCACATAACGATTCTAAACAAAAAAGAATACACTATACACATATTTACGCAAATTAGTGTGAGGCATATATTTCATTAAAATCTTTTTTGTATATAACCCAAATAGGTGTATATTCATAGATACTATTATTATCATAAGGACTATGTTTTTATAATGTAACAGCTCCTATAATAGCTTTGTAAGCAAGTTTTACAAGTTGTAACATTATAATAATATTTAAACGGTGTTAATAGACATTCCAACTTGGTAATGTCTAAATTGGAGTCGACCAATAACGTTCGCTTATTAAACGATATGCGAACCTCATTGGCTGATTTCATTTGTTGGATGATATCAAGCTGGATTGCCTTGTAGCACTTTAGGGTACTGAAAGTCTATTTTAAAATAATTATTAGAAAGGGAACATACTTAGCCTGGACACAAAATCCTAAGGATTCAAATCCACGGTGTTATTTTCCTTTGTTGTAATTATTTTTCACTGCACTTTCGTTAAATAACGCTTATATAAAAATCAGAAATCTCGTAATTAGGGGTATGTAATATCTTTAATAAGGAGTTTTCCTGATTTCGACGAGTTATAAAAGCTATTTTAGTTCTGTTCTTAGATCATTATATATTTTATGCTCATTAAACACTTCAATTCTGCTTAGTACCTAACCCACCATCTATCCTACCGCACAGAGGATATATACATGTTTATTTTATTTTAAAAGAGATTTATTTCAATAAAAATAGTAGTAATAATTGTATATTGTAAAAAAGTAATAGTTAACGATCTCGGAATTCGTCTAGATATTTCTAATGTATGTACAAACTATTTAAAAAAAAAACAATTAAAAAAAAAGAAAGAAAATACGATAAAAAATTAAATAAAGCATTTTTCTTTTCAGGAATGTTGACTTTTATTTACTAATATTAAGTTTTATAGATACCGGTAACAGTTGTGAGCACAAATAGCACAGATAGATTTATTGACACGTTAGACAAGCATTGATTGACAAGGTAAGCGTCAAAAATCTTGTGCGTATGTATGATAAAGTTACATTACAATCAAAATGGTCGCGCTGACTTCAAAAAGGTGGCGGAAAATTAAATTTTTGAAACTTACATGCCTGCTACTACAACAGTGTTTTTAAAAATTAAATAAGGTATAATGCTACAATCATACCATACCATTTATCTACGCTGTTGCGACTTTAGATTTATTTACAGCTTACAATTAGATACTTTGAATTAAAAAATTGTATATACTATGGGTCTTAATCGCGTGAATAATTTAAGGTACGTTTCGACCGTATTGCAACGGCCGTGGTCAGACTACCCGGCCTGCCTGTACTGCACGGCCGGTATGTGTACAAATCGCGAAAGTTTATCAACATTTATAGACACTTTCAAGTTTTTCCTATAAAATTATTCCTCTTAGTCGTTCGTTAGTCTCTTCCACCCTTCTAGTGCAACGGTATCTTAAATTTAAACTGTCCAATGATGTTTGTGCTCACGACTCGTACTTTACAAGCTTTAAGGTTGCTAAAACTTGTGAAAATTACTGTACTTCAAATGGTAAAATGACCATGTATCGAATTCTCATTGTGTTGTCAGTACAAAAATGAGAAAAAATACATGGCATAAACCGTACGACACTATATTTGTTGCACCTACTTTGTAAAAAGATGCCGGCGGCTGTTTGAACCCCTTCGGAGTTGAAGGTGCAAAATAACTTGAATGACTAAAAAATATTTGAACTTTTTATTCGTTCAGGTTCAGAATATCCAATTCCCATAATGTCCAACGGTCTCTAAATATCCAATTACTAGAAGGTTCAATTCCAACGAACAGAATGTCGGATTCCCTAAATGTCCAAAATTTTATGTGACGGTTGAAATCAACAATCAAAACCTTAACGAACATAATATATATTTCAACATTTTCCGTACTAATAATTTCTGTAACAAATCAATACAGTCTTATATTTTTATGAATAGTACATGAAACAAAATTATTTGGACATTTAGGGAATGGAACATTCTGGTTATTGTACTTTGTGGTAATTTGACATTTCGGGAATTGGAAGTTTCGAAACCGTTGGAAATTCTGAACCTGAACGCTTTTATTATCTAATACAAGACTATAAGAATAATAAATAATAAAAAAATCTTTATTCACTTAAGAAGCAAAATACTACACTTGTGAAAAGTCGATTCTACATTTACATGTAATGCCTGTTCGCAAACAATAGCCACTCTGTTCATATTGCCAATGTTTACAATGTTTCTTTGTTAAGGTGCTGCCACCCTTATATTATACACCATATTAGAGGACTGATGCAAAAACAAGAGATAAAAAAAATAATAATTAATAAGTATTAATTATTAAAAAGTTGAAACATGAGATAAAATAAAATCAGCCTTAGTGGGTACAACATAGGGCCATCTACTTACAACAAGGGTAAAAACGATATATTGGCCAAAATAAAAATAAATTAATATTTTGTTAAATAATTCGTTACCAGTACATGCGGTAACGAATTATTAAATATAAAATATTAATTCTGATATCAAAAGAAATAAAAGAATGGCCTTGGCAAAAGTTTATCAAGCAGAAACTACATGGGTGTAACCAGGCAGGGCCTGATCTAGCCATTTAGCCGCTCCGGGCAAATAAATTTTCGCCGTCTTTTACACTATTACATTTTGCCACAGAACATTGATACCTACTAGAGTTCAACCCTCAAATCCCCCACGCATTATAGATGTTAGCATGGGCGTACTCAGCTTTTGACCCGGGGGCAACCAGATTTTTTTGATTTGGTCCCCTTTTTAAGTTTGCGCGCCAAGCGTCAGGATGAATACTGTTAGAAACGTTTTTTTACTTATGTTACACCACTTACAGCTTGACAGGAGGGGAGGGTAGACCCCTCTACCAATGAGCTAAGTCGGATCCCGAAGAAATAGGATTTTAAAAGTGACATTTACACTCGCCAGCTTGTAGTATATCAAGTCAGCGCAATGACTGGAGTCGAGCTGGCGAGCGCAGCGCGACCTTTAGCCTTAGAACAAGCTAGGGACCGCAGCCCAATCTTAAAAGTTACTACGTGATGGGGGACTCAGCGTCGTCTCACAAATCACTGCGCAAAGTAGAAGCTACTGCACCAGCTGACGAATTAGCGTGAACTAAGAAGCTATTATTGAACGAGCTGTGGGCCGCAGCGTGATCTAAAAGTCACTGCACAAGGGGTCAGCGCCGCTTAAATGTCACTAAGCAAGCAAAGCCTTTCGTCCACATTTGTAAACTTAACTTTCGTAACCAGCTAGAAAGTTTTTTTTTCGTTAGATGATCTGCAATCAGTTGCCAGATTATATTCAGATAAGTTGATAGAACATAATGATATTTACAAGGCAGCCCTCAAATCCCCACGCACTACTGCAAGACATACTTACTGTCCTGTTTCAATTAGGTACCTACGTGGTTCCGTTTCAGCCTTATAACCACGTTGGCATTGTCAAGTATATCAAAGAAGCAAATGGCCACTGTGGTAACTCACGTATTTCGTTGTTCCTTGTAAAGCATTTGCAATGTCCTTCAGTAGGGTGTCCGTTATGCTAGCGTACACCAGAGATATATCGAGTTGGTTACTATGCCATTAAACTCTGCGTAAATACTGCCTAATTAGTGTAAAAATAAAAAAAACTCTGCCTCTTTAGTTTAGGAAATAAACACCATTTTCACTGGGTACGCTGGCGTCACGATCAAGCTAGCGTACCCATGGCCGTACTCGAAAACGGCTAATTGTTAAGCAACAGAGTTTACATACAAAAACTCTGCTCTAATACTGCCCCCCCTATACTAAATTTCATAACGATTGCTCTTGTAGGAACAGAGATATTGAACAAGACTTTTCAATGACATTCGGAGCTGGCGTTATGGCAGCGTACACATAATAGTTCTTAAAGAAAGGGAACTTTTCTTTTAATAAATGCTATATGTAAAAATAGTGCGTGAAATTCTGACTCTAATAGTGTAAATACTTTATGCGAATTCGCAGTGGAATAATCAAAAAATCTATGTTAAGTTCTAGGAACAAATGTATTGACGTACAGTCACGAACAAAATGAATTATTAGTGAAATTATAAACAGAGATATAGCGTTATTTTCTAATTTAAGTTAGCATGATGTGTTTTGACATAAATAAAATTTAAATGATTACTGTAACTCCGCATTGCAGTGTTCGAAAACAGTGGCCCCTCAAAGACACTACAAGGGCAGGCGCGCGCGCCGGAATTCCCTTGCGCTACTACCCCTCCAAGGACACTCGGCCGCCCGCTACGACGAGAGCGACACGTTCGCGATAATAATATTGTCATCCCCGTAGAATTATAATACGAAAACAGTGTTGTGTATATGTACCAAATAGTTGTGTAATAAGTAATATTATATCAGTGCGAAGACTCTCTTATTACATTACCTATTTATGTGCTTGACTGTAAAAAGATGGTTTGCGTGGAATTGAACATTTTCAAATGCTAATGTGAAATAGGCAATACTTTCTCCCTCGCGCTTGCACGTCTTATTGGCATGGCAGCTCTCATAGTCGGGGGGTTGGGGGTTTTCTTTACTAAGACGACAACAATATCATTGCCGTTCACGGACTATATATAGTCGGACCGTGATGTGTTTAGAATTATAGCAGTCAATTTATTAGGTTAGTTTACAAATTATTATTTTATGAATTATGTCGCGGTTCATTTTATTCAAAAAGATTTATAAAATCTTACTTGTCATTTTGATATCCTGACTTTGGTGATGTTAACTTAACATTTTACTTTGTATGGGTTAGGTTTTAGATTACCTACCCGTATTGGTTTGATTTAGATGGATTAGATATACGGCATACTTAATGTGAAATATTACTTAATATGTCTTCTTATCTTCACCTAATGTGTAAGTACATAATTCTTAAGTCAACTTATAATTTTATTACTATTGCCTTAAAAACATTTGAACGTGTACAATAAATTGATACAATATTATTTTTGTACAAATATATAAAGTATTGTATCTGTACCACATACTACTTAGTTTTAGACAGATTTTAATAGATGTAATTATAAAATAGTTTAGTAAATATGCGACACCATTTATAAAAGTTTTCGGACATTATGCACAAATTCTATTATTGAATTAAGATAGGTTATTATTATGGTCTCTTAGTTTTCACATTTTGGTCGGCAATATTGGTAAGTTTAATATTTATAGACTTTTAAATCTCTTTGACTCATATAAAGATAGGTAACTCAATTTTTGAATCATGTAGAATGCACTACTGAAAGCTAATATGCTGCTCAAGAGAGAAAAACAAGTTGGTAATTTTATTTGTTATCAGTAAACCGGTTCCTCTGAGCAAAGGGCGGACCAATTCGCGCGCTTGTCTTTCATGTGTGCAAGAGTGAGACAGAAAACTATACTATATTATTGTTAGGCAGATTACCGATGTGTGCCATATTTTAGCAAAAATCTCAACTAGTACTTAATACGTTATAACTCAATGTCTGTCGCTCAATTATTACTAACATTACATTTTACGAGTTGTGTTTACCGAGTAGGTACCTATAACTATTTTGCAAATAAAGCATATTATAAATAGTTTGTTATCTTGCAATTAGAACATTAATTGTTAACTTGAGATTGTTCAAATTAAAATGAAATAATTTCATACATTTCCTTTTTTTGTAGCAGGTTTTATAAATTATTAGCCACGTAGGTACCGGCTTCGCGCGGGCACATTTTATACATGTTCATCCCCAGATGGGTATCAATGTATATCTATATTAAATGTATAGATTCTTCGTAAACCACATAAGTCCACCGTCCCTGATCCAGAAGTTGCATAAAATCTACTAATGCTATTTAAAAATAATAAATCTAAAATACAATTTTATTTTACTCATTTCAGGTCCAAGACAACAACTGCAGCGATAACCCACGACCATGACATTATCGTAAACTGGACAGTACCTTGGGTCATGATGAAACTTGTCAAAGCACTTTTGAGCATATCTGTACCTGTACTGTGAATAGAAACAAACAGGGTCTTTTTAATCATTCCACTGCAAATTCGCATAAAGTATTTACACTATTAGAGTCAGAATTTCACGCACTATTTTTACATATAGCATTTATTAAAAGAAAAGTTCCCTTTCTATAAGAACTATTATGTGTACGCTGCCATAACGCCAGCTCCGAATGTCATTGAAAAGTCTTGTTCAATATCTTTGTTCCTACAAGAGCAATCGTTATGAAATTTAGTATAGGGGGGGCAGTATTAGAGCAGAGTTTTTGTATGTAAACTCTGTTGCTTAACAATTAGCCGTTTTCGAGTACGGCCATGGGTACGCTAGCTTGATCGTGACGCCAGCGTACCCAGTGAAAATGGTGTTTATTTCCTAAACTAAAGAGGCAGAGTTTTTTTTATTTTTACACTAATTAGGCAGTATTTACGCAGAGTTTAATGGCATAGTAACCAACTCGATATAGCTCTGGTGTACGCTAGCATAACGGACACTTCAGTAGGTATGTTATTTTGTACCCTCTGTAAGCATGCGACATTACTCTTGCTGGCAACTCCCCATAGCTGAATGCTATGTGTCAATAAGGGTATCGGAATAGAGTTGTAAATTAAAAGTAAAGTACCTAACAGTTGTAAAGAGACAGCAACGAGTGCCTGAGACTTGTCCATTAGCCAAAACAGACTTCTAAACGTATGATTGACTTGATAGGTATCTTTTGACTTAACTGGTTTTTTCCAGCGTCTATCCAAATGAAAACCAAGAGATATTGTCCTTTATGTCAAACTCTTCTAACTAAAAGGACTGTTGTACCTACATTCAAAAACACAGAGCAGATTTTTTGTTTTCGAGACATTACCAGATAGAATGATACACACGGTCACAGATAATATAATACTATACTAGACACGGTGTACCTGTTTGATGGTCGAGTGCACCTTGCGGAAGCCAAATTGTTGGTTCGGGATAGTTTCGAGTTCATTCGTTACTACATTAAGTCTTTAGAGAAAAACTCTTTTCTATAGCTTAGACAGAACTGGAGTAAGACTTATGGGTCGGTATGAGTAGCATTCATGTAGCGATTTAAGTACAATCTTTATGTACCGTTACGATCTCAGATATCTTCCATAAGTTTGGGAAGGTTTGGTTGAAGTTCCTTAGTAGCTTTTTGAGTATTTGACTTAATTACCTCTCGAATACTCAAAGAGCTACCAGCTACGGAGATGAATCGTTCAACACCAGCTACGAAAATGGACTCTTAAACTTGCGATAAACCCTGTGCACGCGGTGAGTTTTAAGTTTGGCGATGAGCGCTACGCCTTACTTCTCGTACTCTGACTTTTTTGAGATCACGCTGCGGCTCCAACTCGCTGACTGGTTGCACAGCTCATGCAAGACTGAGTGAGTTGACGAGCACAGCGTGAACTTTTAAATAACCGAGCGAGCTGGTTGCCGCCGCGCGATTTTAAACCACTGTGGGCACAGAGAAGCGCAGCGTGCATCTATTTAGAATCCACTACGTGAGTTGATGGCCGCAGCAACATTTTAAAAGTCAAGCAAGCGAAAGCAAGTCAACAGGGTGCAACCCGAACCTAACACGCGCTGGTGAGCAGCGTGAAGTTTTGAACTACTGAGCAGATTGGGGGTCTCAGAGCGATTGTGTCACTGTCCATAAAATGAACGAAGAATTGGGCGAACTGGAGTCATAGTGCTGTCTAAAAGTCTGTGCGACGAAAAAGGCACAGTTTCCGACGTTGTTACGTCGACGTTGTTGCAGGCACAGTGTGAACTTAAAAGCCACTGCGCGAGTAGAGGGAGGATCAGGAGCAAGAGGCAGCAGAGCTGATGAAGATAGCAAGAACTTAGAAGCAGATGAGCGAGCAGAGGCCGTGCAGCCGTTGCGCAGTCTTAAAATTCACTGCGTGAGGAGAGGGACAAAGCGCGAATTTAAAACCTACAACTCGGACTTAGAAATTAAGTCTAATTAAGTTTGGACAATGACTTTTAGCCCAAAAATAGAAGCCACGGCGCAAGCAGAGGGCTGCAGCGCGATCTTAAAATTCCCCACACGAACAGAGGACCGTAACGTAAACTTAAAACTCACAGCGCGAGCTGAGGGACACAGTGTGATCTTAAGAGTCATTGAAGAATCTTCGACGATTGTTCACGAACGGGCGACACAGAGGAAATCGCGCAAGTGGGGGTAGCCAAAACGCTATCGCAGGGGTTTTTGTATTTTTTGGTGCTGCCCATGCGCGCTACTGTAACCACTGCGCGAATGGGCAGCACAAAAGATACAAAAATCCAACAAAAGGTAAGTACAAAGGTAGGCCCCAGGTAGATAAGAAAGTGTCTTTCTTTCTTTCAAAAAAAACTTAAGGCTGAAATCTTCTTGCAGCGCGTTTGACAACTTGCCCCTCCGCCCTCCTAGGCCCGAACTTGCCTAGCAATCGCGCAATGTCGTCAAAGTTCATAGTAGATACTTGAGATACTAGATATCTGCGTGAGACAATCATAACTCACGCAATAGATTTTATAAGAGGGGCAAATTTTTGGGCCAGTTGTAAAAAAAGATTGAATCGGGGCTACAGTGCCCTTCCTTTTCTGTATTTTGTACCCACATTTAGTTAATAACAATATTTTACCTGACCTTAACTTAGTTGTAGCAGGTTTCAATTTTATCGACAACATTTGATACTTACAGTTGGATCAACGTAACTAGGCCGGACTGAAGTAGGCGACAAGTGGTTGCGCAGATGCATTTTTTGGAAGTAAATGGTGACAGGAAGCGGGGGGCGGGGGCGGTAACTAAACCAAGAGAAATAGATACGAAGCACTACATTGTCATAATTACTAGTATAGTATTATATTATCTGTGGTATTACTAACTCATGTTTTTTGTGACTATTTTCGTAAAGAAATTGTTTTTCAAAGTTTCTTTAGTATTTACTATAACTGTTCTAATTTTAAACTTTTATGAACTCATTTAAATAGTGTTTTTATATTGTTCAATTAAAATGTTGTTAGTATTTTTAATCGATTAAACTGAATTAATCGTTTTCGTTAGTAATTTTAGGGTCGCATCTCTATGACATGCGCGAAAGAGATAAAAACCTAACTTCAATCCGGTCAAGTTACGTTGATCGTACTGTACCTATGTAGGTACTTAGTGTGTAGGGCAAATAAGCAGGTTGTCTGTTGACCTCCTGAACATGGACTAGCTCTTGCTCCACATCAAGGATCTCAAGAAAAACGGATATCAGGTGTACCGAAGAATGAAGCATATCCCAAAAAAAAAGAAAAGAAGAGGGTTTCAAACTATCCGTGACGTGGAATCCAGTGATTTCTAAAACACAACCTCGTATTTGTTCGCAGTCGGTTAACATGGACAAAATTAGTGTAGTGTGCAGTGACCCTAACTTTTCGAGAAATAAAAAAGTGAGGGTAGATGAACATTCATCGGCCTGACGGAGTCTCAATCGCTGCGACAGTCCGCTTGTGACCACGGCCGGTACAACCTAGTCGAAACGTCAAGCAATTTTAAGGTAAACAATGCGCTTTAATTCCCATATAATAAATAGTTATATTTATTGTGCACTTTAACTGTTCCTAAAGAAGTATTTATTACGAACTATTCCCAGTAGTTCCATGACGGAACGTGAAAATAAATAATGACAGGTCCGTTTGCCGACATTTTCACAACTCCGAGACAAAGACAATGTCCATGTTTGTCACAGTTTCTTGTATAACTTAGGTTAGACAGAAAACTGTGACAAGCTGTCATTTAATTGCGGCATTCAAACCCTGCCAAGTTAAAGGAGGTGGCTGTCAAGTTGGTTAACTTGACAGCCATCTACCCCTCACATCACAACTAGACATTTGATAAACCTACTACTGAAGTTATTCACAACCAGATGAAGGGGACTTCATGAACTTGGGGGTTCCTTAAAATAAAAGGTATTTCGTGGCTGTTCCGGGTGTGTTATGTTAATGTAAAAAGTTTGAGAACCCCTTGAGTGCTTTTGTGCCATAACAGCTTATCGCTTGCACTTATGAATCAGTAGGTTCCCGCTAACTATTAATCATTGTCAATTGATTAGGTGTTTACTAGTACCTAAGTACAACGTATTTGATATCTAAGTGGTGAAATATAATAAGTGGATACTTATATAGACGGCGTGTTCTTTTCGGTTTATAGGTGTATTTGTTGTAAATGTATTTACGAAATTACCAAAAATCTATTATCTATGAAATTTAATAAAAAATAACTCTTTCAGTTTCAATGTTATCAATTAACTTGATAACATCATAGAGCTGTGAACGAAACGCCTAAAACCCTAAGCGGATTCAGGGAGGGCACGGGTGCATATGACACCCACTGGATATCCCTCCCTCCCCCCAACGGTTGTTTTGTGTACCGAATTTTTTGTATTGAATTTCTTTGCCCATTGGCCTCTTGTGCCATTTGAAGTTCAACCCCAGGATCGATTTTCGTTTGATTCCTGGGTCTAAACTCCAAATTTTTCTATCAAAATGCAACTATTGTATTAATAAATTAAATGGCAAGAAATACCTTTAGTGACATAGTTCGGGCACAGATACTATACTAGTTCGGGTTAGATGGTTCGGCGTTCGCGCTCCGGAAAAGCTATTGGAAGTCTCGGGTTCGATGTCTGGGACTGACTTCGTTTTTTTTTATCAAAATGCATTTATTGTACTAAGAATAAAATCTTGACAAACATTTTTTTTGGTGAGTTTAAAAAATCATTTTCAATATTTTATTCTATATTCTTCCCATAAAGGTAAAGTGTGGATGTGATTTTTTTTTCTCACCTACCCCATCTTGTGGGATATTAGATAGGTCTTTTAAAAACGCTTCGGAGTTGTGAAGATTATTTTTGGATTTAGGGATGCGTTTGTGAAATATTAAGCTTAGTGCTAGTTATTAAATTTTTGTTAGAGTCAAGTGTCCCTCCCCCCTGCCAGCTAAATGGTTGATGTTGGGTATGTGAAAAAAATCGCGGTAGTAGTTTAAATAGTGAAATTAATAGGAAAACGATCACAGCTAAGTTTATTTTACAAGTTTACGAGTACCTAACAAGTAACAACTGATCAAATTAGAAGTTACAAAATTTTCGTAGAAATTCCACTGAAAATTGAATTTGAATTTGTAAGTACTAAAAAAACAACAGCATTATTCGGATGAGGGGTCTACGGAACCCTACATTTTATTCCCGGCCCTACATTTTTTTACAGCCCGGTTTTATTCTATTTACGACACGCAATTACTTGATGGGAGTTATATTATATATCTTAATAACGTCGGTTAAACATAGATCCTAGTATAAACATTGATCCATAAATGCAAAGAAAGGTTGAGCAACAGAGACAAAGTATATCTTAGTAGAAAAAAACAATTCTTCACTCCTCCAAACAAAAAAATATCACTACACAACACAAACTACTTAGTTATATGTGCAGATAATATCCGTTTAAGTATGACGTGTTAGTATTTCAAGACCTTCCGAAGAGGTGATAAGACAGATATGGTTATCGCTTATACTTTCTCACCAAACACTACTGAGCCACTACCGCCTTCACCCTACTTAAGATGGATTTCCGCCATGTAAATCATATGACGCTTGATTCAATCAGTTATCTAAAGAAGCTTTGTTACGTATAAGAAATAATAATAATGGCGTCCTGATCGATTTCGTTTACATCGGCCAATTTCATCATCATCAGAGACTAGCTAACAACATTACAACTACGGGCTTAGTCGCATAAATTAGGTAGGTTGTATGCCCAGACATAAGTTAATTTACCTCGCTCTCATAGTCCTGTGGAATGGAAATCCGACACGATCGAAGAGAGATTAGATGCAAGACCGACACGGCTTAACTTCTCCGAGACACGGAAGGATGTGACATTTTTCGAAAACGGTCACCCATCTTTGAACCAACAGTGGTAACGTTGCTTAATCTCTTGATCTACTTGGTGACCACTGAGTCACTGACACCTCTTTGGTACCTACCTGTATCTGCAGTTACGAGATACCTAAATAAAAATAGATAGGTACCTATTCGTACGAATGTAAGTAGACAGCAACAATAATAAACTGGTGCTACCCTACCTGCATTGTATGTAATACGTGTGTGGATAAAGGTTTCGATATTGGTCGAAGTCAACGTTTTAATGAGTCACATGTTTTATCACAAAGAAATAGTAGGTAGTCACAAGGTGACTCTTTGTTATTTAAGTATTTTTTATCCTGAGTTAAACATATTAATCAGGAGGCCTACTCTATTTCAATGAAAACGAAGTTTCGATCAAAAATGAGGTGGTGATATACAGAGCCAGGAACATCTATTTAATCCACTCGTTCCTGAAAACCGTCCATGGGTTCGAACTACTTGTGCTTATCCAACAATTAATTTGAATACTCCCCGTAATCTGAAGAAATTTAAGTAAACGAAAATTCATGAATTTCGTTATAAAGAAAGCGAGTAGGCCTGCAGGTATGTATGTAGAGGTGCATAGAATTGTAAGAGAAATGGAAAGAAAACTTCATCATCATCATCAGCCTGTATCAGTGCACTGCTGGACAAAGGCCTCTCCTAATTTCCACCACAACTTTCGGTCCTCTGTATTCCGCATCCAGTCCAGGATGGACTGGATGAAGTGACCTTCTTTAGATCGTCGATCCATCTGGCTGGGGGCCGTTCTACCTTTTGTTTATCGAGTCGCGGTCTCCACTCTGAGACTCGTTTGCTCGATCGGCCATGAGCCCTTTGGCAAATATGGCAAGCCCATTGCCTCTTCAACGTGCTTAACCTGCGAGCTATGGTGGCAACTTTAATTCTTTGACGGATGACCTCATTTTATCCTTCAAAGAAGTCCCAAGCATAGTTCGTTCCATAGCCCACTGTGTAACTTTAAATTTGTGGATTAGGCCAACCGTAACCGTCTCGGCAACGTAGGTCATAACAGGTAGGACGGACTGGTTAAATGCCTTGGTCTTTGGGCATTGCGGAAAACCCGACAAAGTTTGCTAAACGACTTCTTACTCAAAGTCCCTTCTTTGTCCAGTCCAATCAAGTGTCTTGAAGACATTTTCGAGAGCGTTGGTGAACAGTTTCGGGGATATGACGTCCTCCTGTCTTACACGTCGACGCAGCTCTATCGGATTTGTCTTGTAGTCTTGAATCTGGACGGTCATGGCGGCGCGGCGGTGTCATACTTGCAAGCATCTCAGCACCTTGATGTATCGCCATCGCCAGTATGCGACATCGTTGCAGAGCGTCCAGAACTCCCAAGTTTCGATGGAGTCGAAGGCGTTCGCTCGTAGTCCAGAAAAGCCATAGATACACAGCGGCTGATTATACTCTACAAATGATTTAAAATAGGATAAAAGAGAGACAGTTGATTATCTTTAAAACGGCTGAACGATTTTTTATCAAACAACGAAAAAGCCATTCCGATCACACTAGCTTTATTATAATAAAAAAACCGAGCAAGAGCATGTCGGACCATGCTCAGTGTAGGGTTCCGCAGCCTTGAATAATTGCATCATCAGCAGAAGAGCGTATGTTCATGGCACTTACAATCTTTTAACTCAATAGGAATAACTCAATGACGGTACTTATATCTGATCATGTCCGAAATAATTTTGGTTTAAAGTAAGTAGGTATTTAATAAGCGCTAAGTATAAATACATTTAAGTGGCTAAGTAATGTATGATAAGTATGTACCTAAGCTGTAAGCATCTGAAGCATTTTGATTACACATGACATTTTATTTAATTAAAAGAAGGCGAAGCATAACATTCACATATTGGTACCTAAATATATCACCATGAATTACGCAAGTCGCAGGCACATTTACCTGTCCTCACAAACGAACTAAGCATTTTTGACAACTTCTCTTTGACAATTAGTAAACTTAGAGTAAACAAATCCTCGGAAATTAGAGTATTTTTAACTGAATTAATATGGAATAATTTCTAAGTTCCGGACAAATACCTAATGTAATTTTAACAACATAAATATGTTAAAATCTGACCAAAAATAGGTATTCTTAATGAAACAAGTCTTTAGTAAGTTGTACATACGTCAATAAAATTTTAGAAAAATACAAGAGTTACTATGACAACATGTTGTTACGTGCTGAAACTGGTTACATGCTGAACCAAAGAAATCGATTAACTTCAAATATTCGATAAAGTTAAAATAAAAATATAATAAAGAAAAGTTTTAATATTTGTAAAATACACGGAGAGAAAAGATTGTTATGTGTGTTATAATTTTGTATACTTTTATTGTCAAGTACAACACTATTATTATTTAAAGAGTTCTATTTTGAAAATTTAAAATACCTTTTTAATCGATAATTGTTTTTCTATTGTTTGTATTCTTGATGATAAATTTCAGCGATTTGTACACGTTGTGAAATGATATATTCTACGGGTCATAATCACGTGAATAATTTAAGGTAAAATACCTTGTTTCGACCGTATTATATATAACGGCCGTGGTCACGGGTAGACAGTCTACCCGTGACCACGGCCGTGTCTAAAACCGTTATTTTTTAGGATTGTAGATAGCTATATACAGTTGGATCAACGTAACTAGGCCGGACTGAAGTAGGCGACAAGTGGTTGCGCAGATGCATTTTTTGGAAGTAAATGGTGACAGGAAGCGGGGGCGGGGGCGGTTACTAAGAGGATTAGAGATGCGATTACGCATTACATTGTCATAATTAGTATTACTAATTCATGTTTTTTTGTGATTATTTTGGTAAAGAAATTGTTTTTCAAAGTTTCTTTATTATTTACTGTAACTGTTCTAAATTTAAACTTTTATGAACTCATTTAAATAGTGTTTTTATATTGTTGAATTAAAATGTTGTTAGTATTTTTAATCGATTAATCGTTTTCGTAAGTAATTTTAGGGTCGCATCTCTATGACATGCGCGAAAGTGATAAAAACCTAACTTCAATCCGGTCAAGATACGTTGATCGTACTGTAGAACAAACCAGCGAAAAAGCCAGTATCTTTTATATTTTAACAATAAAAAAAAATTAATTAAGGGAATAACCATTTGTTTATTACTTCTTAAGAAACTGTTTGCTTTGTCCTTGTAAACCTTATCTTCTATAAATATATTTTCTAGAATTTATTAAATTAAGAATTACAAATTCTCACAATTTAGAATGGATTTGTCTGATTATTCAGTTCCTATGGTTATTGAATGATTTGGTCACATCCTTAGCAACCTTGATGATGAATTGTCAAAAATGTAAACTTTCAGCTACTTATAAATTTGAGATAAGTAATAATAATAATAATATCTTGGGACAACTCACACAAAGCTATCTGATCCCAAACTAAGCAGAGCTTGCACTATGTAAACCAGACAACCGTAAACATACTTATATATTTCTAAATACATACATATTATAGATAAATAACACCCAGACACAGAATAAACCATCGTGCTCATCACACAAAGTTTTATCCTGGGTGGGGATCGAACCCACGACCTCTTGCGTAGCAGTCGGATACACTCCCACCGCGCCACAGAGGCAGTCTATGTAGAGAAGTATAGGTAGGTAGGTATAAAAGTCTTGTGAGTCCGCGACTGCGTCGTCAGTACCTACCTAGGTACTCGTCTACAAATTCCAGACCGGAATTCCTCACCGGACGCAGCCGCCACAGACACTTCGATTTTAGGACTGACTGCGTGCTTTTGAAGGTTTACTATCTATCTGTCTACTTAACATAGGTAGGTACAGTCTGTTTTAGAGGCCAATGCCACAACGTGACAAGCACCTTAATGTAAATTATGTCTGATTGGTTCCTATGATAAGAATCGCATACGCATAAGTACTTAGGTAGGAAAGTGTGTGAGCGGATGTTTGTTGTTATTTTACGCAAAAGCTGAACTATACTTTAAGTTAGCACATAGGCTATACAATACAATACAAATCAAACATACCTACCTACGTAGGTAAATACTTAAATAAAAGAAATAAAATAGTATTGCAATACAAAAGCTATATTTTTTAGGGTTCCGTAGCCAAAGTGGCAAAACTAATCCCTTATAGTTTCGCCACAGTATAAATAAAGTATGTTTCTCTCTGTCTGTCCGTCTGTCCCCAGTAAATATTTTAAGCTGTGGAGTCTTAGTAATAGGGTCCCGTGTTCACCTTTTGGCTACGGAACCCTAAAACTCATGTGCAATTTATGTATTGTGTTTAGGTACATTTAGGTAATTATAGCAACCATCTTTAGACTTAGTTTAATTAACTCAGGAGCAAAGAACTTTAAAACTAATTAGTCATATTTCACCGTTTGTTGATTTGTTCAAAAATTATTAATTTAAGTTTTTATAGTTATTTACTAAGTAACTAAGTAAATAACTATAAAAACTTTATTCATTATATTTTAATAAATTCTCGATTTAAATGAGATCATGATTCATGATCATGACATATCTCTGCAGTCATCTTTTTATTTTGTCCTGCGACTAAATAAAATAAGAAAATCATGTAGGACCATGCTCAGTGTAGGGTTCCGCAGCCTTGAACAATTGCATCAGCAGAAGAGCGTATGTTCATGGCACTTACGCCCTTTTTGTTGAAAAACGCAGTTTTTTGGCAATAACTCAATGACAGTCGGTAAATAATACCGATCATTTACGAAATTTAAAGTTTGTGATTTTTTCCATATTTTTTGGTCACTCGGTTCAAAAGTTAAGGTGGTGGGCACGATTTATTCAATTTTCGATCAAATTGATTATTTCCAAAAATATTCACTCAAAAAAGTTTATTAGAAACCTTAAAACGTTTTTGAAAGACCTGTCGAATGATGTGCCACCTTTTCACCAAATTTCATCAATATTCATTGAGTAGGTAGTCTTTCAATAAAATGGCTGTGACATACGGACAGACAGACAAACGGACATGACAAAACTATAAGGGAATTAACGCGCATTGTTTACCTTAAAATTGCTTGACGTTTCGACCAGGTTGCACCGGCCGTGGTCACAAGCGGACTGCTAATAAACAAAAAATCCAGTCCGCTTGTGACCACGGCCGGTGCAACCTGGTCGAAACGTCAAGCAATTAAACAATGCGCGTTAATTCCCGTATAATAAATAGTTATAATCATGCAACGCGAAAGTTTAAATGTTAGTAAAACTATAAGGGTTCCTTTTTTGCCATTTTAGCTAAGGAACCCTAAAAACTGTTTGGTTTTATTAAAGTAGCGAGCATTAGGTAGGGGAGACCGAGGAGGGTTGTGACAATTTTTACTTAAAAGAACATATTAATAACTGAATCAAGAAACATACCTTAATTAAGAACTATAAAATGTAGCTCAACCTTTACTCTTTTAAACAGTCACCAAAGTCAATTAGGGTTTCTGACGACGACGAAACGACTCCCTTTTTTTTTTTTTTTTTTTTTTTTTTATGGCCGTAAAAAATGCCTAACGCACACCTCCAGCACCCGGGGCAGACGCTGGAGGTAGTGTGGGACCTGCCCCCACTAAAAAATCGGCCGTGTACCTACTCGCCGCCATCACGGATAGGCCGCCAGGACTTGTTATATCTTCGGCGACCCACCCAGCGGCATAGCCCCATCGGGCATTCCTGCTCCTGCGGCGTCCTGGGTACACACAGAACGCCGCCATCGCGAAAGGCCGCGAGCGTGGGAAACTTCCCCGTCCATCACGCCCACAGCCCCACCAAGCGACGTCACGCGCGACTGCGCCTCGACGTCACTCGGTTCGCCGGCGACGGGGCAGACTAGCCCCGCCGCCTCCCCCCACGAGATGAATTTCCCGCAGAAGGTTGCGACCGCGTCCTGGACCCCCTACCGCGCAACGCATCCGGTACCCCTATCACTGACGACAGGGGCGAGGAGCGAGCATGGCTAAGGAGTCCGTTAGGTGGAGGGTGTAGGGGCATGGGAAGGCGCCTCCTCCCCACCCTCCTCCATCTGAACCGGAGCCTGGGCGCGAGGAGCTCGGCCCGTCCCCGCGGGCGGCTTTGCGGCCTTGGGAGGCTTACAGCCCGCCCTCCCCATCATGTGGGTGGCGGGCTGGTTGCCCGCCGCACACACGGGGCAGTGGGGAGCGGCGGAACACGCCGCTGCCGTATGGCCCGGTTGACCGCAGCGGAAACAGAGTCCGCTGCAGTCAAAGCCACTGGTGCATTGCGGGCGAAGATGCCCTGCGCCCATGCACCGGTAGCATCTCGCGGGCCTCGCCTCGAGGATAGTGATCCTCGCGGCAGAGAAACCCACGAGGAGCCGGCCCGCCTCTGCTAACATTTTGGCCGCGGCTACCGGGCAACGCGCCCACGCCGCACCAACTCCGCCGGGGCCGGGACGAATTGCACCTACCCTCACGGTTCCGGGAGAGCACTGAGTCTTCAGCTCAATTGCCTCCCGGACAGCCTCGGATGTGACTGAGTCGTCCAGGCCGGAGACGCGCAACTCCGCGCACTTCATCGGCCTGGCGACCCTTACACCATCCTCTCCTCCTGCTAGACGCCTCAGCGTCTCCGCTACGAAATCGGCCTTCTTGGCGCCCTCCGTACCCGAAACCTCGAGGAGTCGGGCCCCGGTCTGTGAGCGGCGGCAGCTCACTTCCACACCCCCAGCTGCCAAAAGAGCCGCCCTTGCCCCACTGAAAAGACTGGCGTACGTGACGCCTCTGCTTTCCGCCTCCGGCGACACCGTCACTAGGACGGCGGCCGTTTTCGGCGTAGACAGTTTCGGCTTTCGCCTAGCCTTTTCTATTGCCGGGGCAACCTCTTGTACATGAGCAGCAGGAGTGGCCTTCTTCTTCTGCCGGCGCCGCGATTTCCTACTCTCCGCAGTGCGCCATTCCTCATTAGAGGGGGCAAAGGCGGAGGCAGACGCTGGCACCGGGGGACAGACCTGGGCCGTTGGGACGCTTGAAGCGCCCGCTACGGCAGCACGGGGTGGTCCTCTCGGCGAACGCTGCGGAGGATTTGAAACTTCACCCCGCAGCCGTGCACCTCGGTCTAATGTCCCGGCGCGTCCCCCTGTACGGGGTGGTGGCACCGGAGGTGCATTTTGTGGCCCCTGAGAGGGGGCCTTCGGCTTGGGCGCCGCGAGCGGTGGCCGACAGCTCGGTTCCGGGGGCAGGTGCGCCTTGACACCTTCAAGACGCGCGTCAATAAGACCCCCGATAAGGAGTGAGAGCTGCCTCATCTGCGTCTCCGTAAAGGAGTCGACAGATGGGCCCTCTCCCCTATGAGCCGGGACAGAACCGGCCGGCACAGCGCTGATTAAGGAGGCCGGGGCAAAACCGGCTCTAGCCGAACCAAAATCGACACGCAATTGTGCTAATTCCGCTCGGAGCGCCTTCAGCTCTTCCTCGAGACGGGTGTTGTCAGCCCTCAACCTCTGAGTTTCCGCCTCATGTGCGGTGGAGCGCTCAAATAGCGCCTC
Organism: Herminia tarsipennalis; assembly: GCA_945859575.2. Taxonomy (NCBI): domain Eukaryota; kingdom Metazoa; phylum Arthropoda; class Insecta; order Lepidoptera; family Erebidae; genus Herminia; species Herminia tarsipennalis. Next base: position 1,157,480 of record OX243843.2, on the reverse strand, counting down.
CACCACTTCCTTCAATACTGAGGCGGACCCTTTCAGGCCCTTGGCGAAGGTGCCTTTGAGGTTCCTGCTTTTCTGAGCCACATTTGCGATAACCGCCACGGAGGTGGTCGCCGAGCGCATGAGCTCTTCCATGGTTTTCGGGGAACTAACCCCTCCCGACGGGCAGAGCCCACCCAACAGCTGCTCGACCCGCTCCTCAGCAGCTATTTCCCCCTCCGTGCGGCCTCTATTATAGCTCTCCCGCCTGGAAAAGACGCCAGCTGTTACAGCGCCTGGCGTGGTATTGGCGGCCGTCACTGCAGGGGGTGTCTTCGGGCGAGCGAACCTCGCCACAGTCCCCCCTCTTTGAGAAGAATGAACCTTCCTGGGTGCCTCGAGGTCGACCTCAGGAAGGTTTCCGTCACCTCCGGGAGATGCGCCGCGCTTTTGTTGTTGAGCGCGGCGTTGCTCAGCTGGCAGGGTTTTTGGACCCATCAACAAATCCATATCGCTAGCTGAGCTTAGCGATGAATCGGAGCCGAACCGGCCCGAGCGCAGCAGGCTATCCAGTGACCCAGACGTCACCGAAGCTCTGGAACCGCTCAAAGGGCCGGCCTCCGCCACTTCTCGGGGCAAACTGCCCCCACTCCTTGCTGCGTCCTCTCCTTCTCTTTCAGCAACCACATCTTTCGCGAGCCTTGGGCTCCTCCTCCTATTGAATATATTTTTTAATTTTGCGTCATCCATATTAGATCCCACGAGTATGGGGGAAATAAACGTCCACCCGGGCAGTGCCCCCTGTACCCGGGTGAGCGTAAGTTTGTATCCCAACTGGGGGGTCCGCAGGTGCCCCAGCTGGGGGTAGCGCTTGGAACCGAACATCCCATCGGCCATGCATCCTCTGGTCACGCTCCGCAACACAGGATTCGGGGATTTTTTATAAAGGTTGTCATCCTCGCGGCCCAGGCGACCAAGCCAAGACCCTCGCCCCCGCTCGGAGCCGTGAGACGTGGCCACGACACTCCTAATCGGGATTACGAGATTCCGACGGTGGCAGAAAGAAGATCTCCCCGCCCGCTCGACGGCAGGGTGAGTGCACGTCAAGCCCGTCCTCCGGGCAGCCCAGGAATGGGCCACCCCCTACTCTGCCAGAACATTAGCCGTGTGACGGTGGTTTCGCGAAAAGCCGCAAATCCACCGGCACACGTTGCCCAGGGTGCACCACGAGGAGGTTTTCCGGCACTTAGCACCCCGACGAAACGACTCCCTGTCACAACTCTTCTAACACCGAGGTAAGTTGTGTCCCACCGCGCCACAGAGGCAGTCAAAACCCAAAGGTTGGCTGGTAGAGAATACTTTTAGCATTAAGTCCGCCTTTATACATTATTTTTGTGCATAAAGTAAATCAATAAATAAAAAGCATGTGAAATGAGCTGACCAGAAAAATTTAAATTATTAATAATAATTTAAATTTTTAATAATAATTAACTAAGAGAGTTGTAACAGCTTGTCACAACTCGCTAAAAACCGTTATCTGGTCCGAAGAATAATATGTTATTTCGAAACAAGATGCACACACAGCAAGACAATGCCACGCTTTGAAACATAAGTAATCAAAAACTACAAATATAAGAAAAAATAGCTTAAGCACGTGAATGTAATATGTCACGTTCGAAATATAATGAAAATTTCTATAATAAAAAAATCGGGGCTCCGAAACCAAAATGGCAAAACGGAAACCTTATAGTTTCGCCATGTCCGTCCGTCCGTCCGCAGCTTAGCTCAGAGACTGTAAGTGCTAGAAGGCTGTAATTTTGATGAATACACACATTACCTACTTACGCCGACAAAGTTAAAGAATAAAATTTTGAAAAACATTTTTTCACCTCCCCAATATGTAAAGTGGGGAATGTGATTTTTATTCTGACTCTAGAGTCAAGTGTCGTCGTCGTCCCTGCCAACTGCTTAATTACGGTAGTAGAAAGTATTAAAAAAAACACGGTAGTAGTATTTAAAGTGAAATAAAAATTAAAACTATCACAGCTCAGTAGGCTTTACAAAGTTATGAGTAAAAGCTGATCAAATGAGAAGTAACAATATTTACATATAAATTCCATTGAAAATTTTTAATAAGTTAGGTAAAACGTTGTAGTATGAAACTAAAACAACAGAAAACCCACTTCTTAAGCCGCATTGTTCGGATGGGAGGTGGAGGGGGGGCTACGAAACCCTACATTGTGCGTTATCCGACATGCACTTGCCCAGTTTTCTTTTTTTATCCAGAAGTCGCTCTCAAGTCACCGCTTGCCGTGCGCCTCTGAAGCGTACTGCGTCAGGCTAATTCTTGGAAATGATAATTTTTTCGGAGTTTAAATAAACCTCTAAAATATATATCACCAAGCTTATTATTTTTATAACATATTTTATACAATAATACACCTGTTAAATGTCATAACTTTCGAGAAATCGTCTTTGTCACAACTCTCCTCGGTCTCCCCTACTACTGACCCCCCTCGCGCCTGATAGATGATTCACGGACTCGCGGTTCGCGGTGTAGTGACGAAGCTGACATCGTTACTTACTTTAAAAGTCATTGCTTTAAAATGTACCGACTTATTACAAGCAGATCCTTATGTAGGCTTTGTACCTACTAACTAATAGGTAACTAACTAACATAAGCTATGTGCACTTGATTGTATTCGTCATTTGAATGTCCTGTTATTAATTTACTTCGGTTGTATAGATTATACCTACTCTCTTTATTTTGTGGTTGCAGGGCGGTGCCTGCCCTCCTACAGCTTTAAGTAAATAGGTAGGTAGGTAGGCACGGGGGCACGTGCCCCCCAAACGGTTGTGTACTGAATTTCTAGTATAGTAATGAATTTGTTTGCACCCAAATTTCCATTAAGCGTGCAACCTCAAACTCAACCCCGTCGTAAGCATGTCAATTCCCGCACTGTCATTTGCCTCCCGTGCCCTCCCCCCCAGAATCAAATCCTCAATCCACCCCTGATTTTAATTTCTCAGCTAAATCATGTTCTATATTGATAACTATTCTACAAGGTAATTTCTCTAAATTTATTAATTAGGGGCCTATATATTATTTAGGGAGCGTTAAACTATATAAACGTCACATTAGGTATTATCCTGTAGGTACTTTTATTAATATACTTACCTAATATATTAACAGGTAAATAACATATTATTATTCGTAGGTAAATGCTAAGACAGTGACCTGGTTAAGTGAGACCTCAAGGGACCTGCAAATTTGTCTCACATAAAGAGGTATTCCACTTACCCAGTGTCTCAGATATCCAGGTATAAATAAATATCTGTCTCATTTACAGAGGGTCCCAATATAAGAGGTCAAAATACAGGTGATTTTAGTTATAGAGGTGCGATTATTAAATAAAATAACACAATATAATAACAGTTCGTTAGCCAATCGTAGAAAATGGTCGATCGGAAGAAAAGCTTTGATGACCCAAGCTTTTTAATATTTTGGTAATTCACAGACAAAATTTTAACAAATTTGAAACCATAAGGAGTTTTAGATTTTTCGAATAATAGGTAATATATTATATTCGTAAACTTTCGCGATTTGTACACATTATAGAATACGTCGGGCAATAAACAAAGGTATTTAGCCTTATAATAAAATATTTACGCGATTAAGGTCCGTAGCTTATATAGGATAGGCAGCTTTTCAGTTCCTGACATGTTAGCACCCAGAAGTATTGTAACGCGCTCTTTACTAAAGTTTTCCGCCATGACAGGATGACATCCGATGATAGTAAAACAAAAGTAAAACTGAAGGTCATTGAGGCCCAAAATTAGTTAAGTGCGGAATTTGCGGGTAGAGATGTTATCTCAGTTACAGAGGTTAATGCATATAAAATTCACTCGCTGCCTCAGTTATACTATGACGACAAAATCGAAAGAACGAATCTATACATACCTACTAATATTATAATGCTGAAGAGTTTGTTTGTTTGTTTGAACGTGGTAATCTCAGGAACTACTGGTCCGAATCAAAAAAAACTTTTTCTGTTGGGTAGCCTATTTATCGAGGAAAGCTATAGGCTATATAACATCACGCTTCGACCAATAGGAGCGGAGCAACAATGAGAAATGTTGCAATAAAGGGGAAAATTTATGCAGACGCAGTTGCGCGGGACAGCTAGTAGGTAATAAAGGTATTTACCTAGGTAGGTAAATACCTACATATCTATTTGTTTTGTAAAGACAATGGCTCAGTAGGTACTACCTACCTATCTGCCCAAACATTTAAATTCTTTATCTTGTCTACCTTTAATCCGATTGTTTCGTACTTACAATAATTATTTACATACAGCGTCATCAGTTCACAATGTTTCCCTCACTTTATTGTTTTTAAATGCGATAGGCTTCGAGCAATGAATCATCGCTACATTCGCTACAATAAAAATGTTATTTAAAGTTGGTTGCGGCACACACCGCGAGCCCGCCACCCCCGTCGAACGGCTGCCCGCGCTACTTCGTCTGTCTTGCCTCAGTCGGATTTTAACGTTGCTACTCAGTGCACGACAAACACCTTTCTTTTTACTCATCAAACAACACTTGGTAAGTCATGAATTGAATTTATTTTTTAATATTTCAGCACAAAATTGGATTGTTTACCTAACCATGCTCACAAAGTACCTACAACTTACAATTCAGATTTTAATTTAATTTTTTAAATTAAAAACGATTTGTACGTAGTCACTCCCTCAGGAACCGGTGATCGGATGTATACGTAGTATAGCGGTTCGCGAACTCATTGAACAGCAATTCCTTTTTTATACTGAAGTGCTAATAGGATTCGAATTTGGAATTAAATTTTTGTTTAACGGACTGCTTGTACAAAGAATGGGAGCGGTTGTATGACTTCATACTTTTATCGTATGTTCGTTTATTAAGCTGTTTGTAAGCATACTACGTGGATCGGAATTATCGTTCGATTATTGTCTCTGCATGCATTCAACGTGTAATGAAACCGATATTGCATTCCTTTTGTGGTGTATGAGTTATATTTTTTGTTCGATACTTCTATGGTACCTATATGATTTATAAATCATTATATTTTCCTACCTACTTCCTTTAATCTATAATACCAACCACATTTGTACTCAATAATGAATAGGCTGTATAGCAATTTCCTTGTAGTCTTCGTGCTTGTGATATTAATAACTTGTTGACATTTTAACCCTAAAATGCTTTAGTTATTTCCGGAGATAAATTACAGAGAGACTGTGACGTTAAGCTCATTGTGCCTTCTGACAAAAGATCTTGAATTTCGAAGGGTTCAATTTAAAAGGGTAGCGGTTCAAAATTAATCACTGTATTACAATAAAAAAAAGACAAAGAAATGACTCATATTAAACAGACACTGCATAGTGAATCATCGAACACAATTTTCTAGATTGAAAAAAATCTTTGTGAAGTCGAATTAACCGTTCCGTTACGGTTCTTTTACCATCATGCGATATATTATGTTAATACATACAATTAGTCGGGTGCGCTTCCCAGATAGGTAAAGTCGTTGACTTGTTGACCGAAAATGTTTTTTAATTAACCAAGATTGAGTTATTTACCTCATAATATTTCGTGATATAAACCGCTATTTCATTAAAAGATGTAAGTACGTAGATATCATGAGTTAGATACCTACTTAGCGTAGGCGCTTACAGTCGTTAATATAAGGCTTGAAGCGTTTATGGGTGCCTTTAAGCTTAACAGTACTCATTGATGTGGTGCTAATGAACCCTAAGTTTTGTATCAGCCGTCAACTATTTATAGAAATCTGACTAATGCCGAACACATGTCATGCATGCTTGACACAGCCGGTATCTACTGCCCGTTGATGTTTTGAATATTAAGACTCACATAAAAAAATAACTTCGAAATTCAAATCTGGCTGTCATGATTTTGAAATTTATTCGATTTTTCTTAGTGATGTAGATACCTATTAACTAAATCTATTTAGTAATTAAAAAAATGAATAAGTAGTACAAAATAAAATGAGCAAATAAAAAGGTTTTTTTAAATAATAAATTCGCGGTAGTCATAAAGCACACAGTAGGTAGGTAATTACAAAGAGTTTAAACCGGTTCGTGACAGTGTTGAGACTTTCGCCTTTCGCCGCTTTCACGCATCATAGATTTATTGAACAATATAATCGTTCACGAAATCTATAATTAGCACACACGCCACCAATAATCATCACGTAACTGTTTTGTCATATTTTTTTGGGAATAAGTGTTTTGAAGTATGAAGTTGTAAACTTAATAGAGTAGGTACGCATCATTATTTCCTATTCCTGAATTACAAGCAACATACAATATTCCATTTCATTAATTTTATAATTTTCCTGTTGACGAGTTTCAAAACTGAAATTCTAACGTATTATATGAATCATATCTCTATTGTGTGGTAGAAGTAGCAGCTTGATGGAAACATTTCCTCGACAGTTGCTACATAAGCTTTATGTACCACTATGTAGTAGGTATATTGTTGTGTTGGTTGGTAATGAAATCTGTTCAGACAGGACACTGGCTTGTGTGCGACAAGGACGGGAATACGCAGACGTATTTGCGAGAAAGAGGCGAAATAACTTCCCGAATACGTGAATCGATTGCCCGGAGACCAAACGACGCGTCGCACCCCTAATGCCTAGTTGTTAGGGTTGTCTGCGAGGGGGTTTATCGAATTAGTACTTAATTGTACAAGGGAGGGAAGGAAAGTTTCTGAATGTTGTATTTTTACTCTCCCTCACATAATTTTTAGGCAATCTTTTGTTTTCGAACTTGTAATTCTTGCTAAGTTATGATATACTTTTAATGACAAAGGGATACAGTAAGGACAATGGTTGGCAGTTTATAATGCCAAAATTTATTCAAATTAAGTGAGCTATAGCTATGGTGTTCAGAGGGTGGCAACCATTCGATCCCCCGCCATTCTATCTATATACTGTGAAGCCCTAGGTACCCTATGTTGGTTTATAGATCAATAAACGGCGAGGGGAACCACACACAGCCAGAATACAGCCGCAGTGCCCACCCAGGAATAATAAAAAATAACGCTATTTTCTTAAGCGGAGACGCAAACTGAATAATGCATTTCTAATGCATATTCTATTTTGTGGATCTAAATTTTCATAAATAAATTGTTTAGCTTAGATAATAATTATTACAGTTTTTTGCTAGTCTACTAATTAGATTCAACGTTAAGAGATTCTTAATTAGTGTTGTGCTTGTGTATACTGAAAAATTTAGAACGTACTAAAAAAGTGGCGCATCGACTTTGGCATGGTATCCCCAGCCAGCCGTGCGATGCTCACACTTGAAAATCTCTTAATTGCCAATGCCTGGCTCCGGACTTGACGCTCCATAAAATTTGAGACGTATCTTTGATACACGTAACTCTCTAGCTTAGATGAGGTCGATGACACGCGCCACATTTGAAATTTTAGTAGATTTTTATGTGCATGCACTAATTAGTAAGTCATTATGACAGATTATAGCAGAATTTATTTAAGATATGTTTTTTTGAATCACAAATTATTATATTTTATTTTATTATGTTTACTTTTATTAATAATTTAAAGTGCAACATTATATCAATTGATGATTAGATAATGTCAAAACGATGTTATATTTTGATACCGTCAAAAAGTTATATAATAATATTTACGTTATTGAAAAGTTGTGTTTATTTTATGCATTTCTTATCGCTATCATTTACACCAGACAGGTACTAAATTGGATTATGTCAAGATAACAAATTTACATCTAATTTAGTAATACATCATTGACACTCCTCATTTAATTTAGTCGAGTTCTTCGTAAAGAATGCGAGCTGCATTTATATTTGGCATTAGACAAATATTTATACTGTGACTTTGTCCTTGGCATATTGAGGGGCGCCATTAGACGCCCTTGCCCTCTGCGTAAGGGTACGATCGCCGGAGGGGAGACTAACAAATATAAATTATAGCTATCTAGAAACACCCACATTAAAAAGAGTGATGTAAAACTTTTATACCCTGTATGCATTATAGTTATAAATGAGACATTCAGATTTATGACGTATCTTGGACTTGTCTTGGCTTTAGTAATAAAGTAAGTACCTACATATTTAAATCTTTAAGTTTTTTAGGTTAATCGGGAGGCTAACCTTGATAATTTTCCGTCTTCTCTGTCTGCATTAAAAATATGAATTACTACTTTCTTACAAATGCTGTACGTCGTCGGAAACAAAGTAATTAAATGCTAAAACTTAGCTTAACTACTGTAACTAAATGAGAAGTAAATTTAAATTGAAAGCCGCTGCTTATTTAGCTCTCCGCTTATAGTAGAAAAGACAGGAATTTATGTTGAGAGCTTCGATATAATGACGGCGATCAATCGTGGCTTAGTCGATTTCAATAACTTATGGAAAAATATCAATTACTTGAATAATTCTAACGTTAACTTCTCATAGGTCGTAAAAGTAAAAACTTTCTCATTTTGTTCGTAGTTATCTCACCATGCCATCTATATTATGATCCTGCTTTTATCTAACCTTAATCCATGTATGTATGTTAAACATTTTGTGGAAACGACAAGCTAAACAAGTTTAACATTGAGATATCGATCATAAGCTGTAATTTTACTTAAATTATTTCCTACAAAATATTTCCAGAAATTAGAGTTCACACACAAAAAGGGCAATAGTCAACCTAGCAAATTGAAGAAAACATTTAGGATAAAAGCCAAATATAAATCGCGGTAACATTTGAGCCGGGCGTTGTAGTTTAGTAATATTTCACGGCCTTAGAGACCTGCGCGTAAGCCGTAGTAGTACTATCACAAGACTGGTTTAAGTTTATTAACTGAACAAAACGTGGAACACCTTGGCATATACACAGGTATAACGAAAGTACCAACTGGTTAAAGGATTCACGAAGTAAATTCCGAGAATGCCGTTGGATGCAATCATACAATGGTCTATATCGATTTTTTGAGTCGATTACGCTTATGCAATGTTCTTAATTAAATTGCAAAATGAAATAAGTAACTTAATTAAAGTCTACAATTCGCTTGTTATTACAACTCTTTTTCATTTTAAAATTATCTATCATGACTTCATGACTCTGCAAAAATATTTATTTGCTATGTTATGCATTAGCTGCACATAAATGAGTTTGCTATTTATCGCTAGTTGCTGTAAACGGGTTTCGCTATCGATGCGGCTGTAGTGACAGAGCAATATCTCTTCGTCTTCCGTTACTCCTAATCCCGTTTATAAGAGTTACTAAAGCTGTTTGCACTATTTCTTTGATTAGAGAATAACGGATGTTTTCTTTAAGGAACTCAAGGATATAAGTACATCTGTCTGTCGAGCGTACTATAGTTATCATGTGTAGAGCTGGAGAGATGTATTATAGTTTATAGTAGTAGGTATGTGGCATGACATACCACTAACCACAACCAGATCCTCGAACTCAAATATGATGTATAATGTAATGGTGGCAGCACGTTACACGTTTATAAACAAAAATACATTGTAAACATTGGCAATTTGAAAAAAAAATTGGTCGCGTGTTTTTACTGCCTCGTTCTTTTCTCCGACTTTACCTATTGTTTGCGAACAGGCATTACATGTACATGTAGAATCGACTTTCACAAGTGTAGTATATTGCTTCCTAAGACAGTAAAAATTTTGATTTGATTTAATGACTGTTTTCAAATATGAGGCTACAGCAAAATACCTAACTATATTAAATGTAATTCAATTAGGTAAATAATAAGTAATATGTTTTTAAAGAGTTGGATGTATGAATAAATTGTTCAGTTGTGTAAATACCTAACATTACGATTATTACATATTTTTGCTACGTCTAGAAACAAAGTTGGCGCGCTTTTGATTGAAACTTCTAAAACAGCTGTAAAATGTAAGACGTTTCCAGCCAATCGTTAGTTTCCAGTTGTTTCGTGAATTTGTGTTGATGCACAAATATAATTTTGTTTAGAGCAACGAACTGTGTTGGCGGTTGTATTATTGACGGTGGTACACTTTGGAATAGAATTTGAGCAGAGCGAAGAGACGAATTATCAAATTTTAGAGGTGCCTGTTTTCCGCCATCTTTAGTCATTGTCTAGAAAAAGATTATTAGACAAATTTTAACATTAGATAGGTAGTGCCATTTTATTTATTATTAAAGTGAAAGTAGTATAAGTAGGTAGGTATCGGAATCAGGAAAGGTTATTTTACTAGTCTTCTTCATCTTCTAATCGTTGTTTTTTAATGTTCACATTTCACAGTTAATTAACGATTAAAAACAATTATTACAAAATATTATTGTGCAATAACAATTATATTATTATAATTATCTTTACATACCTATTTAGTATTTCTTTTTATTAAAAAATAAAAATGACAGTTGACATTATTTATGACTTCTAGGAAGGAGAATCGGTGAGCGTTACAGGGTTAAGTGTTTTAATATAAAACATAGGTTTTTTTTTCATTTAAAATAAAGTTTTAAGGTTTTATGCTTATTTTAAAACCTGCTGTTGAGTATTCCAGAAGGTCAATGACCTAACAAGGACGATATCGTAGAGTTTTTATTTGCATTATCGGAACGGATTTGGGCAGCGAATGTTTGCATTTCACATTCCACAGTTGTATTCATTCACAGTAACCATTTGTGAAACATTATATCAGATTTATGTAGCATTTTTAAACTCTGATATAATACATACATGTAAAAAAAAATATAAAACTAGGTAGCTAAATAAAAGTTAACGCACTTAATATTAGTATGAAGTAAAATTTCTTGACTAAGACACATATTATGTCCTTTTTTATAGGCATTTTGGATTGTAACCTATACAAAAATCATAAAAAGCATACCGATTAAACTAGCTTTCTACATAAAACCCCGTCCAAATGCGTCCGTTAAGGAGCTACGGTGCCACGAACAGACACAAATACCTAGTACACATTTTCAAACATAAAGCAAATCATGTTTGCAGTATAATGAAAGTCATAAAATTAACACATCTATTTTCTTACGACTGTGATATAACATTAGTTTAAAATACAAAAGACAAAAGGCTTATAGACTGACGATGGAAACACTTTATCGAACATAGAACAGGTTATTTTTATTGTAGGTATTTGTTGATATTTAAATTATTCTTATTTAATAAATAAAATAATATCTAATACTTTGTTAATAAAATTATACATTTCACACTTTTAAACGGCTAACTAGTGATCAGCGTAGGTAGTGCCATTTGGTATCAGTGACCTCAAAGGTTATGTTAACATGGACTTACTCCGGGATTCCGGGATTTGTAAAAATCACAAAAGTTTAAAAACAATGTGGGAATCGCAACTAGTATGAACACTTTTAAGGTACGAGTTTATTAATTTTAGTGGTAACATTAGATGAAAGCTAATCTTAACATTTCAGGATTTTTAAGATGAGGTGGTACCGTGGCATAACGTGGACAATGGATATAGGTAGGTACCTATATCCATTGTCCACGTTATGCCACGGTTGACGAATCTCACGAAATGGCACTACCTGATTAGTATCATAACACCAGCAATTTAGTCTTAACTGGAGGGATTGAAATTAAGTTCATAAAAAAAAATCCAATTTTGCTTATAATTTCTGTCAGATTTTATCAGTGTGTATAACTGACCAAAAAAGTTATTATTTATCAATTTTATACACCTTGACGTTTAGACCAGGACTACGATATCCCTTTCAATTAAAAAGTACCTAAATATTGACTGCAAAGCGTGAAAGAGAGAAAAAACAAAGTAGCGTTGTCTCTTTCGAGAGACTGGAAAATTTTGTGAGGTTATGCCGCAGTCCAGGTCTATACGTCAATGGTATTTAATGATAATTTGTTTTTATTTGGAGTTTTGCCGACTTCAGTCTATTTTCAGTTACACGCTGGATAAATCTGTAGACGGAAATAGAAATGGTATGACCGTGAAAATTGGGGAAACAGATGTATATGTTTGTCATTTTGTGTTTTCGTGATAATTTTTCCATTCTCTTTAAAATGAAACGTTTTAAGTAGGAGAAACTTTCGCAACATAAATATCTTAATTTAGATTTTTAGCATAGATTTAGCTTACTCCAGCTAAGACAATGCATATGATTAGAAGATTATCTGCTTAGCTAAGCACCTAATAAGTCAAAATAACTAAAATAAGTATTATTTTTGCAATTTCTTTTTAACCTAGTAACGAACATGAGACTTACTTAAACATAACAAGCGTGAAGCGTGAATTCTCAGTTAAACATCGGTGTTTGACGTCTCATGCCACGCGGTTCATTAGACCCCCTTTTTATATATCTACCCTTTAGGGTTGTAACTTTAGTACGCCACATCAATTCAGGGTATTATGACTAGGGTTGGCTGTAAAATGTTTACTTTTGCCCTCTAAAACGATTTACATGAAAACCGTGCCAAGTGACGCACATCTAAATGAATATTTACAGAAAAGTACAAACTTTTTAGGCATTTTTACCATTTTGTTTCATTATTTTATTTTTAAATTTTAGAACGATATATGAGCTAAACTATCCTACGAGCTTAATGATTTTATCGAACTGGAAAATGAAGCGTTTTAAGTAGGAGAAACTCCACTACTTACACCTACTTATTTAGATTTTTAGCATAGATTTAGCTTACTCCAGCTAAGACAATGCATATGATTAGAAGATTATCTGCTTAGCTAAGCACCTAATAAGTTAAATAACTAACTGAAATAAGTATTATTCTCGCCGTTTCTTTTTTGACCTAGTTACGAACATTAAAAGAGTCAGTTATCTGTTTTGTATTTTTTAAATCAAATAGCCTATGAGGTTTGTGTCTTTTGTATCGCTACGTAACTAACTACGCGAAATCTTGGGATTTTTTTATCAGGAAATTGCAACATTTACTATTTGTGGATAACTTATTATCACCGGGATATACGTAACGCGCGTAAGTTAACGCAAGTTAATCTATTTGCACTGAACAAAATAGATAGCACTTTATATCTACGTTTATCTAGATATAGATATAACAAAATTACCGGTTATGTAGGTAGGACCTACTTAACCCACTCCTAACACAAGCCTTTGAGCTTAGCTGGAGGGGTTAACAAGATTGCTAGTAATGTGGGACTCAATCCCACATTGCTAGTTACCTTAAGAAAAAAAACCAGAGATTTTGCCGCGTAATTTGATTCTTGTCAATAAAACCTAAGACATAAAACTACATTCATGCATTTGTTAGGCCTTTTTATTATTTAGGGACATTTACTATTGATAGAGGATTCGCCAGCTACATTGAAGCAGATGCTCTGAGATAATACTTAAAGATTTTGAAGCCATTACCCCTACACCAGAAACTAAAGATTTTTTCAGTCTGTACACAAATCTTCTACAATCTATACGCAAACCATTTCCACATTTAAAAAAAAATGACTCCCCTTTGGCGGCAAACTAGCGAGCGAGCACTCACAGGTGACAGTAGCCAGACTCAATTTTAAGATCAAAACAAATGACCAGACGGTATTGAGTAGATATCTAGGTAAATAAAAAACGACAAGACACGTCGAAATTTATTTTATACCAAATTTCACGTAGATGTGACAATGTTTTTCTTAAAATATTTATTTTTGAGTTGATGGCAATCTAGATGATTTTCCAGCCAATTTCTGCCACTGCACAAAGACTCAATTGAAAAAACGCAGAGCTGTGAAAATTATGACAGCACTCTTTGCCGCTATTTTCACAAATTCCTAAATCATTTTAATGTTTTTGTATATTCTCTATGGTTAAACTTCAAACTCCGAATCGTAAAAAGTTTTTACTACATTGAATGACTCGTCTATCAAAGAATTAGTTTGCCCTGATTCCCATATAGTCACTGCCGTAAGTGGAAAGTGTTGTGCCTTGTATGGCAGTTCTAGATCCAAGGCTAGCTGCTATAGACTACAGATGTCACGACTTTATCGTGAAGACAGAACATTGGTATTTATAGCTGCAAGGCATTAGGCACAAGGTCATTCCGTGGCTTTAGAATATCTCTAGGTGAACAGATGATCCCTTATTGATAGCATCTGTGCAATGGAGGTTGAAATTGCCTGCATTGTAAGTCATCTGCCCTTATTTGTAATAGAATGGCTGCTTTGCATCGCCTACGCTTGCTTCTGTAAAACGATTTAGAGATTTGTCGAGTTTTAATGAGTGTTCGATCTTCTCAATTAATGAGTTTGAACTTTCGAAAGTAAAGTCCTGCGCAGTCCCAAAATTTTCGAGGAGTTTGGCAATGATTTTTTACTTTTTGGAATGGTAAAATAAAAATATTTTGGCCGTGAGTCAGGGAAATTGCAACCGTTGCTTTGTATCGCGTCAGAGATTATCGTTTTAGAAAATTGTTATTAAAATTGCGGAAGTCTAAAAGATTAAACATAGGCTCGTAGGTAATAAAATAAAACAATGAATGATGACGATGTGCTGAAGTAGTATTTATTTTACCTTGTTTTGACAAAATTTGTTTAATGTCACGTCGAGACAATTACTTTAAACGTATTGCAATCTAATCAACTGTGGTAATTGCCAGTTCATTAGTATTCTTGTCTGTAGTGGCAGGATGGAAGTCTGTAATTCTAATTACTTATTGAGTAGGTAGTCACCTTGCTCCATTACTATTACGACTGAGTAAATATTGAAAACTTGCGGAAATTTTACCAGGAAGCAGTTCTATCCCAAAGGTTGAGATGCCGTTGGGTATTTTAATCACATCAGTGGTTATGGCAATGGTTTCTCGGAAGCCATTTGCTTAGACTCGCTTTGACTCTAAGAAAAGGTTTTTAATTAGTTCGAAGATTGTTTTGTATCTGGATAGAGGCCGGGGTGTAATGCCTGAAAGTAGTTGCGATCTCTGCCTGTTGACTATATGCCTTAGTGGAGAGGACTTAATGCCATCTGGTTCATACATACTACTATAAGTTAATAAAAAGATCGTATTACATGTCATCAATTGAAAAATAAATAGCTGTTGTAAAAACAATAAAACCGGGCAAGAGCATGTTGGACCATGCTCAGTGTAGGATTCCATAGCCATTATTACATTTTTTTTTTTAAGAAACCTTACAATGTTTTTAAAAGACCCGTCGTATGATGTGCCACACGTTGATATTTATTTTTATTAATTAACTATCAAATTAAGTAGCGGCTTCTACAAGACACTTCAGCACATAATTTCATCAATATTCATTGTGTAGTCTTTGAGTAAAACATGTGACATACGGACGGACTGACAGACGAAACGATAATACGGTATGTGTCGAGGCCAGCGATCTGCTTACGGTGTAATTTTAATAAGTTTAAACTTTCTACGGTGCTGGCCTCGTCGCGAGACGTGCATCGCATGACTCACCGGTTCACTGTACGCTCCCCATGTATCGCCATTTGCCACCAACTCGACAATAATATCTCTACTCTTACGTGTTACTCAACCAATTCTTAATTTTGCCACGGAGACGGTACATGCGTTTGGGGTAAGAGGTGTATGCGTGTGTGTCCGTATGTGTGTCTGTTAATAATTTAAAATTTAATAATAAATTTTCTCGGAAACGGCTGGGCTAATTTGAAAACCGTTTTTTGCGTTGTATTAGTTCTCATTCCCGAGCATGTTCTTAGCTAAGTTTTAATGTTCTAAACGGCTAGGAAACGCTCATTACTCATTTTTCTTCAAAATGGTTATAATTTTTTTTCTCGGAGATGGCTAGGAAGATTTGGAAACGGTTTTTTGCTTTTTAAAAGTCCAATTCCTGAGCATGTTCTAGTTAAGTTTCAATGTTACAGACCGCCAGGGGGCGCTACAGTACACGCGTTTGTTTCTGAGGTTATTTACCTCCTGTTAGTCGGGGGGTTTGAAAATTGTATTTGATTCTTTTTTACGCCCGTCGTGGCTGTTTCATAATTATTATATATATTTTGTTTTTGCATAACAATGATTGCGTGTAACGCATCACGACAACAATTTAAAGATTACAAAATTGTTTAAATAATATTTATTACAATCGTATAGCAAGTTACAGCATAACTTACAGCGAGACATAATTCTTATATATCTGTACTTGCGCCATCTTGATACTTTTTTTCCATTTGACAATTAAAAACAACACATTTTGGTTGACATTATGAAAACTGTGACCATATGGCGCGCATGCGTTGTTGTATTTTTTATGGCCAGGCATTACGAGTTTAAGTACTCGTTCTTGTAAGTTCTGTACCATATATGGTTTTGGAAAGGCGCCATGACACGCACCGTTAAGCTGGTTAATCTACAATAGTACACTGATTTTATTTCTACACAGATGGTCTCTGTCAAAAATCGGTGCCTCTATGCCTATTGTCAAAACAGTGGTGACATATTTTTTTTAAAGCTCATTGTATTTTTTTTTCGCAGACTGTTGTGCGTGACATGGCTCGTCACGTTTTCGATACAAAAAAGAAATGCAATGTAGATGAGATCCTAATGATTTTGGTACTATAAAGGGTAGGCATGAGAGACGAGGGGTGTAAGGCCGGCGGCGGCGCGCCGACTTTTTGGGGTCGGCGCGGCGGCGAAATTGGCGGCGTGACCTTTGAGCTTGACCTTTTCTCACATAATCATATTTAATAAAGCTTATATGTTTTATCGATCAGGGTTATTTTGGTTAGAATTAAAAAAAATACATACTTTATAAAAAAAACAAGGGTCTCACTGCAAGTAAAATATTTTGGAAGTACGGAGATCGGTCGGTAGTTGGATACAAGTTCTTTATTTCTGAATCTAAATATAGAAATAACCACTACCTTTGAGGAAAAGTCCTTTCAGAAAGGATTTAATTGCTTTATTGTAACAGCCAGCAGCACAGCTATCCAGCTAAATAATTCAAGCTACCTTGTGTTCGTCAGTCTCAAGTTCTTAATTTACTCAAAAAGTTAAAAATTAATTATAACAGAGATGTTTTACAAGAATGTTTTATTTGAGTAAAATTAGCTAACTCAAATATTTAAGCTATTTTCCCTGTTTGGTACACCCTGTATAGAGTGAATCAATGATGACGCATCGTACATAGGTAGTTTATTTATCGTGGATGTTAGAATGGTAAGATGGCGTGACCAGAATGAGACATAGTGACGTCATCCGTTTTCGACATGAGTAAGTTGTCCTTATTTCGTTAATTCTCGGTATAAGAGAGTCGGCACAAAATTGGGTATGATTCAAGTATTATTTGGATACCTCAATCTGTTTAACTGTCTGTACATTTTTGTATAGACAAAAATTACAGAAAAATACACTAGGAAATTTTCATGCCTTTCGGAAATTAAATAAAACCAAACTCCTTGCGCAGTCGGGTAAAAAAAAGTTTGAATTAGTGGCACCACGTTATTAAACTAGTGACCTTATATCAAAGCAACTTCTTACCAATAGATGTAAAGTGGAACGCTTGTTTCCCATCTTAGTGGCAAATCGCGGATCTAGGCGCACATAGTACCTAACTAAAATCCTAAGATTACAGTTTAAGAAAAAAAGGATTAATAGTCTGGTTTAAATAAGCACATCATGCTCTGATTAGCACCAGCAAACGCGATATGCGATACGTTATAAAGTTATAAGTACCATGTAAATAGGAACGAATGAAGAGACTTAGATGGCATTTATAAAACGTTGCTAATTTGTTGTCCTGTATAGTTGTGATAATGATGGTAAACTGTGCTGTGGTCGTTTTCACAGCTTCGCATTAAGCTCATTAAATAAGAGCTGTAAGATCGAAACATCAGTTGGAGAGATCTGTGACACTGGCAGAAATTAAATTTTGATTGACATAAACTCAAAAACTCAAGTTTTTAGAATGTTTATCGAATCCCCGTGGGAGGGGATTACACCACGACACTTTACCGAAATCAATGAAAAAATAGTACCGTAATGGTTTTTATAAACCTGTTGTTAGTACAATGACGGTAGTTTAACAACTTTATAAAAAAGGTAGAAACTATTAAACGTCGGGCAAAAAACAAGGTATTTTACCTTAAATTATTCACGCGATTAAGACCCGTAATATATATATATATATTTTCATAACTATTTTTTATTGATTTTGATAATGTTGTGATGTGATCCCCTCCCGCGGGGATCCAACTGGCTAAATCAGCATCCAATATAAATAAACAGCAGGCTGCATGTACCTACTTAATAATTAGGTATGCCACAAGTGTTGTGTATCTACCTTATTAGGATACAAACGGTAATTGGATATTTTCGTACTTGTGGTAGGTACTTGTTTTATTAGGATTATGAAATTAAAACCAGTTTCTCTGGTTATAGATACGATATAAGATGACAGAAGTGGAAACAAAATAACAAACTTTACTTACCTACATAATTTTAAGACAACAAACGCTATTTACTAATTAATAAGTAGGTACCTATACCAAGTTGTTACTTAGTCCTCGTAAAAGGGAGTCGCGTATTATAATGAAATACATTTTCCGGTGCCCGGAAATATGTATTCAAATTTCAACTGACTCAACTCAATTTAGGGTTGCCAATTAGTGTTGTTTAAATTTACAATTTTATAGTACCTACCTACCTAAATATATTATAACTTGTAAATAAGTGCTAGTTTATTTTTAACGGACAATCCCAGGGCTGGCGAAACAAAGCAGCAAATTAAAGCAATTGATGGGGCGATATACTTGGCCAAGGTCCGCCGGAGGTGAAGGGAACTATTCCGTAAGGGACACCCTCATCTCCGGCAATGAACCTACAAGACGTAACAGCGTGTGATTTTTTAGTCGGTTCGAGTCCGACATACCCACCTGTCGGACCCTCGACGGGTTGGGATCCGTGAGGATTTTAACACGCGTAAAAAAAAGGCTGATGTGGGCTAGCAAAGAGAATTTAACACGGCAAATGCGCTTGCCACACAGTAAAAAGTGTAATACAAATAATCTTTCGCATTGCAAACTTCAGTCAAGATATATATGAAGCGACGGAAAACTACGTCTAAGTCTATTTAATCATGTATTTTAATTGAACCTTCAAAATATATATTAACTGGATGTTTATTTTCAAAATAATCTATTCATTTATGTAAAAAGAAATGGTGCCACGACGCATCCGATGTCAGTTATCAGCTGTTGAACCTTGAAAAAGCTGACAGCCATGGATAAATAAAGATTGTAACGCCGCTAGGTCGATTGATTATATTGCAGAACCATTTAAATTGTTCATCTGATGGATGGTAACTTTATTTTCATTTAATTTTGTTTGATATGTCAAATACTTAAACACATTTTGATAAGTTATGTTTTCTTCGTTTATTCTATATACAACGTTATTCTTGGTATAGTGCAAACCTGAAAGTAGTTTGTACAGAATCAGTAACACAACCCACGAGGGTAGTTTTTTGGACCATGTTATATTTTTCGATTAATTAATTAATCAATCATTAATTAATTTATTAATCATTCTAACAGTGGAAATCCTGTTCACAATGTGACAGATGACAATGTAATTTTTCAATAAAACCATGGATAACGTACGTACTATGAGACGCAATGAGCACGATAGCGCAAAGAAAGCAAGACAACTTGAATGGCTTATAGTTATAAGTTATAACTACATATTATACAACTTTTCAATATTTTCATTTTTTTTTTAAATGATTTCTTGATGTAAAAATCTTGTTGGGGTATCTATCTGTTTGAACCTTGTGTATGTATAAGGCTATGTGTCAATTGATATATTATTCTTTGTTATTATATTGTTTATTTCGCTAAACTTGTAAAAGAAATCTTCGGAAGCTTTGTTTTTCTTTGGAACTTCTGGAACTTAAGTGTCGAAACCCACATCTCACGTCAAAGTTAGTTTGTGAACAAGTCGTGCCTTCCGTTCAAACTTTTGGAAATAATCTATTTTAGTTTAGTTGTGTAAACAAAAGGGATGTTGTTTAGAAGACTACAATTTTGGCAGCAATATTTCTTTTAAGCTAAGATGCTTATGTTTAGGTTCTCGTCGGCAGTATAATGGATTTTTTTTTTGATGATTGGAAACGGGAGTGGTTACTAAACAAAAACGTCGACTGCCTCTGTGGCGCGGTGGGAGTGTGTCCGACTGCTACGCAAGAGGTCGTGGGTTCGATTCCCACACGGGACACCACTTTGTGTGATCCACAAATTGTTGTTCCGAGTCTGGGTGTAATTTGTGTCCGTGACTTGTATGTTTGTAAAGTCCCCCGTGACACAGGGCTTGTACCCTACTGCGGGAGTTGTCATTTAAAAAAAAAAAAAAAAAAAAATTACTTAGTATTACTAACTCATGTTTTTTGTGATTATTTTCGTAAAGAAATAGTTTTTCAAACTTTCTTTAGTATTTACTTTTATAAACTTGTTTAAGTAGTATTTTTTATATTGTTGAATTAAAATTTTGTAAGTATTTTTAAACGATTAATATTATAATTAATTGTTTTCGTAAGTAATTTTAGGGTCACATCTCTATG
Organism: Herminia tarsipennalis; assembly: GCA_945859575.2. Lineage (NCBI taxonomy): Eukaryota > Metazoa > Arthropoda > Insecta > Lepidoptera > Erebidae > Herminia > Herminia tarsipennalis. Next base: position 1,136,927 of record OX243843.2, on the reverse strand, counting down.
ACATTCGCGAAAGTGTTTTGAACCTAAATTCAATCCGTTTAAATTTTTAAATATTTCACGCGATTAAGTCCCAAGTAACGAAGCCACGTGCTGCAGAACTATTGCCAATTTATTTAATAAAATATAAGATCAGTGTTTTTCGGTCTTCAGTTAGTCACACGTGAATTATTATTTAATATCCAGGATTGTCTTTTGGGGGGTGCCTGAACCAGATGGGGCCGTTGTTGCACCACTCACACGAATCGAATGGGTGATTAATAAATGATTTTGGGAGGCTGAAGCCCCCTAGCCCCCTCCCGCCTGGATCCGCCACTGCCGTAACACATTAGTTAAATGATTTAATTAGGTAGGTATATGATCTACGGGCTATTTATCTTAATATGTCAATCATTAATGCCTCATAATGTATCAGAAATTGGTATGTTATAATAATACAATTAATTAATAATACATTGACATTTCTGGATCATTCTATCGGAAAATATTCATTTGTAACAATAGCCGTTATCCTTATATTTGTAGTGCTTGTCCTCGTAGTGCTCGTCCATTGTAATAAATAAATAAGTACAGGGTATGTTTTAACTGGTTAATTATTATGGTTCCCTTTGTTAATCACAAAGGTACTTAATAAATATTTTAAACAAAAATTATTTCGGTCACGAAAATATATATATTACGGGTCTTAATCGCGTGAATAATTTAAGGTAAAATACCTTGTTTATTGCCGGACTACGAGTCTACCCGTGACCACGGCCGTTGCAATACGGTCTGTGAGTTAACTGTGAGTGAAAAATAATGAGAACACACAACTCTATAAAATTACTGTATTTTTTTAAGTAAACTATCTGTATTGTATTGTGAATTTAATTTAATATGGATTTTACCTGAAAAAAAAAGGAATTTATAATAATTTATTATTTTTCTTAGATAGGTATAACATTATAGGCTTAATGGTTTACATTACAATCTTTATAGGTACCTATTATGTATACTTTTTAACCATCCACATGTGCCTCAATCAAACATCCTGATGAAACAAAAGATTGTTTCTGTTCCCTTGTTCACAGGATGTTCTAGTTTAGTATACAAAGCATGTTCTCGATAACAATGACCTGATGTTTTAATATGCGACAAGCGTATCCCTCAAACAGCCAATATCCATTGGGGATGCAAACTCAGTAAAAAAATAAAAGAACCATAGACTAGCTAGACTTTTTTAATTACGAGTTTATTCGATCATTCCTTCATTTAAGTCTGCTTCAAACTACGAAATGTATTATGAATTATGAAGCTCATTGAGGAAATAATAAATGTTTTGAAATTACTAGTACATATATGTATTGAAGGATATCTTTACGCACATACTATAGTATCTACACAATATGGACAAGGAAGTAGTCTATAACCTAACTATACATAATACTCACATACCTACATAAATTGAACTATTTTGAACTTTAATATTATAAATTGCTACCTACTCGTTGCAGTAGTCGCCAAAACATTTAAATCAGTAGATTTATTAGACTACGAAAACAAAATGATTTAAACGCATCACGTCTCGATCCACGAGAGAGTAAAACCAGTAAAACAAGCTATCAATTGGACTGTACAAAAATGGTTTCCTACTGCAAGTATATTTTTATTTTTTTAAAGAAACAAACTAATAGAACGCCTTTCTCTATGTTTGCAACGTGTTGGTTTAATAAACAGTTATCTTAACAATACCTGTGGTACGCATAATCTTGTTGGCTATACAGTTAGGTCAGAAACGATTTGTAGGTAGGTGATTGAAGAGGTCGCGGACAACCGTGGCTAAACGTTGCACTTTGTGAGAGAAAACAACAGATAATACTTCCTATCATCTACTTGGGTTAAAATTAGTGAGGCTTTTTGTTAACAAGTAAAACTAATACCACAGAATAAGTAATAGTACTACGTACTAATATTGTCCAAGAAGAAAGCCCATGTTACACAATACACAATGTAGCAACCCATATGTTTGTTACTAATTTAAGAATGTATAAATATCTACGTGTTTTTTTTTCACCCAGGATAAAACTTTGTGTGATGAGCACGATGGTTTATTCTGTGTCTGGGTGTTATTTATCTATAATATGTATGTATTTAGAAATATACAAGTATGTTTATCAGTTGTCTGGTTTCCATAGTACAAGCTCTGCTTAGTTTGGGATCAGATAGCGTTGTGTGAGTTGTCCCTAGATATTATTATATTATTATATAACAGTAAAATTACACATACAGAGATTACCGCGTTCAAACAAACAAACTCTTTAGCTTTATAATATGTATTAGTAAAGATTTAAAAAATGAATGAATTACAATGACTTTTACAAGTGAATTTTCTTGTCTAATGACTTATTGACATGTACCTAGCCTATGTAGTTTTTTTTAAAGTACCTACGATAACTATCAATGTGTGATTGAGGTCCTACATTACTAGCAATCCTGTTAACCCTCCAGCTAGGCTCGATGACTTGTGTTAGGAGTGGGTTCACGTCGGTAGTATAATGGGTAGGATTCGAACCAACGACCTCGCGACACCTCTAGATAACAATAAAAAAATAAAATGAATGAAGAGAATACGTAACCATTTGTTTATTTTATACATTTCATAGAATGTAACTAATTCTATATAATTATAAATTATCCCAATTTAAAATCGATTTGTCGGAAAATTCGGTTCTTTTGGTTATTTAATGATTTAGTCACATCCTTAGCAACATTGATGATGAATTGTCGAAAATGTAAACTTTCAGCGGGACTACTACAGTCATGTAGACCTAACACTTGTTTAAAAAGAAAAGGAAAAGTCTATCGTTGTTTTAACATTCTTTCCGCTGTAACTCATACGACGATACACTTAATAACCAAACTTATAAGTCGATCGACGAGCACTCCTATATATTGTATAGTAGGTATGTGAACATGGGCATGAATCGATTGTCTTGTAAATACGGCTGAATGAACATGCGACGTTTGCTTCACTTACCTTTATTATTATGTCTATGGAATGATTGGAATGTCTGGTACCTTCATCTAGCTACGTTTTTAAACGTGTAGGTGCTTGTGAAAGTTAACACCCACACATTTGAGATGAAAAGATTTTCACTCCACATGTAAAGATTGCTATTTTGTTTTATTTTAATTAAAAGTAAATACTTTGACTCATAAAACGGCAAAAAAGTATGCCTGGTACGCAGATTTATGGCAGAATGAGCAAAGGTTTCAAAATGTAGGCGGGAAAGTAAACACCACATTCAGATTTAAATGCGTAAGTTTCTGTTTTTATATTTAGCCACTTGTTATGTTATATCAAAGCATTTCTTACAAATTAACCAAATTTTTCGCGTCTTTTCTCTTTTTCGCTGTCGTCGAAAAACGTCTGCTATATTCTTACATATTTAGAACGGAATTCAATTTATCCCATTGATTTCTTGAGGGAGTAAATCGTGATAACAGCGCTTCTTTAAAGTAAAGACGAGCGATGTAAATTACTTGTCACGAAACCGTGTGCCTTGTCTTGCCCAGTAGGTAAGGCATGCAGTCCATAGACAATATCTAAGTGTTTTTCAACAAAGGAATGACAAGGTCGTGTTATTAATTAACTATGTACGAAGAAGTAGGTAACATTGAATACTTAAGATTATATTCTACAAAATTTTGTTTTTCATTCCATTTTCAAAATAGAATAGAAGAAGACGAAACATTGGCTAGTTAAAATTGCTGTTACTTTCGGAAATGTGAAATAAATGCCCTTGATAATGAAAAAGTCCCACAATCTGGGGTAATTGTAAATAATTATATCTGGTATCCCGTAAATGCATTGTTACGTTACTAAATTAAAATATACTTACCTTGAGTTAGGATGAGCGTTATTCTCGTCGGCGCGCATATCTGCGCTTGGTGCCGCCTTAGGTGGGGCTGCGGGCGGGCGTACGGGGTAATCTGCCCCGCCCGCGGCCTTCCGTGGAGGCGCGGCGCCCTGTGTGTATCCAGGGGCCGCGTAGGTGTGAAATGCCCGGAACGCAACAACATCGCGTCCGGGCATTGCCACTGGGCGGGCCGCCGACGGTATAACGAATTCCGGCGGCCCGTTCGCAAAGGTGGCGAGCGATACACGGCGGGTTTTTTAGTGGGTGCAAACCCCACACTACCTCCATCATCTTCCCCGGATGGTGGGGGTGTTCGTCAGGAATTTTTCCCGCCGAACAAAAAAAAAAAAAAAAAAAAAAAAAAAAAAAAAAAAAAAAAAAAAAAAAAAAAAAAAAAGGATGAGCGTTATTCTAGATTCTAGATCCAAACGTTGGACGAGTGGCGTTGGGGTCAAAAAGCCGGTGTAACAGGTGTTCTTTCACGAAACATTAAATACTCATTTTGAAAAATTCATAGTTCCTCTGCTTGGTTATATGCACATCGGTCATACGATTAAAAAGCTATACGCTGACAGGGACAGAAACATATATCGTTGTTCTCTGTCTTTGATACTACAGCGTGTATTTTGTTGTCTCACTCACATGATGTTATTATTTGGATGTCAAGTCCAAAGATACTTGGTCCTAGGTAGGTAGCCATATAGATTGGCTGTTACCATTTTTTTTTAATCTCGACGTTTATTTTTAACGTGTTTCGTATTGTATTTTACAGATAAATCAATAAAATGGCCTGCTCAGTCGACGCCCCCTCCTTGAAGGACCTGCCCAAGGTAGCCACAGACCTGAAGAGCCAGCTGGAAGGTTTCAACCAGAGCTGCTTACGTGACGTAGATACCAACGAGAAGATAGTACTGCCCTCGGCAGAAGGTGCGTAACAACTATTAAAGTCCCAAACCTGAACATCCCATAACGCAATTTCACTTTACTTTTTACTTGAAGTCTCAGCAAGTTCGACTCAGCGCGATAACCAATCAAGAAAAAAACCTGACAGGTTATCTCGATTAATATCGTTAACTTATTATCAGTCTGTCAGTCATAACATTTCCGGATTTTTCTTTCTGAGGGTAATGTTTTTAGAGCGTATGTTTCTATTTGGTACGTATTTTTTTGTCGCACTCGCTTGACAGATTTCCTCATGATGTAGGTATGTATTGCCATAATTCTACTCCCATACATAGAGAGATTTTTTTTTTCTGATGAGCTTTAGGGTGAATGTCAAGTGAACGATTGGCAACATCATATGCAGTCTCGTATCACCAACTTTTAGGCCGGTGGCCATTTGATTCTGACTGAATGGAACTGTAAACGGGGCTAACTAAATGGTAGAGTATGAACCTCAAAATAAAATGATACGTAGGTAGTTAAATTGTGAGACAGTTGGTGATGAATATTTATTACTGCAGTTCTGGAAACTAACAAAAATCAAGAAGTAAAATTCCGAATGCCTGAGCTAACACCATCATTTGTATTAATTATTTTGTCCTGATGGTTCAATAACTTTAATAATATTTAAAAGAAAGAAATAGTAAAGACTACATCGGTTCATAAGTTGTCATCATCATCAGCATCATCGTCAGCCCGTATCAGTCCACTGCTGGTCATAGGTCTCTCCCAATTTTCGCCACAACATCCGGTACTCTGCCTTCGACATCCGGTCCATCTCAACGACCTTCTTTAGGTCGTTGATCCACCTGGCTGGTTGTTTTTTAAATCGCAGTTGATTTTATACACACTTAGACTAGACTAAGTTTTGTTCTTTCCTTAAAAGACAAGTTTCCTGAACTCCTTTCTTATATTTTGTAGAAGTGTATCTTTCATTAAATTTGTCTACAAAGAATTGAAGTTCTAGGTTGATGGGTTGGACTAAGCGTTCATGAGTTAATGAATAAGTCTGGACTCTCATTTTTTATGTAAAATTATATCATGCTCACGATAATGTCGGAAAATCATCTACTAACAATTATTTCTAAAACGCAAAGAACAAAAAAAGTCTCGATTAATACCGGTCGATTCTTTTTAGTCCTATTTTTTAAATGAAATTTAGGTCGTGGCGACACAATACCTGTCTACAAATTAGTCACAGATCAATAGAATTCTGTGAATGAGTTAAATTCTATGAGTATGTTTATCCTTTGTTCTACAAAGGATAAACATACTTATCTACCACTTAGATTGTATCGCTATTCAGGAGGGACTAATAGCACTTATCCTAATGATGGCTCCTAATGTAAACAGCAATCAGCTTCCAAAGTGCTGGTTATGGGCGTTGGCATAGATACAGGATCATTATCCCGTATCTATGCTAACGCCCATTGACAACGAACCATTCCTAAGATATTTTTTTATGCTGTATAAAGAGGAGAGCAATTTGGAAAATATAAGTTTGAGCAAATCCGTTGCTTGGCCGAATGAAGAGTAGTGGTAGAGGATGTCTCCTCTTTGAATTATGTCCTGTATACCTTTTTAATATATTAATCAAGAAGGTTTTATATTACTTGTACCTACATAATTGTTGTTTAACTAGGTATGTTACAATATGGTAGGGTAGATTGCGATTAAATTAGGTACTTATAGATGCTCAGTATTATGTGCTCATAACGAATAATGAATTTGACCACAAATTACTGTTACACGTTGTATAATAAGAATGACTTATTATAATTATAAAATCATGTAGAAAGCTAGACTTAGGTTACCTAAGAGCTGAAAGGTCAAAATAAAATTACGTAAATATGAAGATGTTTAATGAATTTGTTTACATAATGGAAACTTCCTAAATAAATCAATTACACTCATAAGTACCTACTTGATAAAACACAAAAAAATATGTCATACAAATCTTAAGACCTATATTATCTTAAACACAATAACACTTGTTTAATAAAAACTTAATATGAGTAAATAAGATAGGTTGATAACCTTATCTAACAAATGTACTCAATCAATTAAATCTGGTTTGGTATATTTCATTTCCGTTGTAGAGTTCATTAGTATATTCACACCTAACAGGTTTTTAGTTATGAATCTTCATTTTAAAATGTTGATATCATCCAAATTGTAACGTAACACAAGGTATAAAATCAATACCAGACCCCTATTTCGTATTTTAAATCCTAGCAACACAGTTACCCAAATAATTCATATTACATAGGGGACTACGGTCCACCCCCTCGTTGAATTGGCAAGAGTGCGTCTTTCAATCACGAATATGTATTAGTTTCATTGTAGTAGACAGTAGCACTGTTTTATTACTATGAGTAATGTAATGGGCCGACATTTGTCCAGTTGTACATCATCTTTATTTTTAGAGGACAATGAGTTCTGTACTGCGCGTTAAAACGTCCTTTGGTTGGGTTCCATTGCCATCAATATATAAAATAGTACCTTACTAACTTTTAAATATTTTTGAATGTAAACATTCGAATTTCAAAAACGTTTTCAAGTTCAAATTTATTTTTAAACCGCATAAGTGCCAAAGAAGATATGACATGGGCGATAATAACTAAACCAAATATTGCTAATCTCAAACTTTACCGATATTTCTCAAGAAGGAAACTTCAAATGATTTATCAAAGACGTGAACAATAATATTATCATCAGACTACTTATTGACACATTGATTACACGCCTTTGACTCATCGATAACAGAATAACAAAGAATTTCGATTTCACAACAGACGTAGCGCAAGAAAAGCAACACAACGCGCTACTACAAGGCGTTGAACAATTTCAGACATCCTCCCTCAGGAAAACGGAGACGGTGGAAAAAATCGTGCTACCGAATGCACTAGGTATTTTCTGTGGGTGGAATAACGCGCCACTAATAAATACGAGTTGCAACCTTAGATTTGTGGCTGCTTTTGCTCATCGCATTCCTTCTAATTTTAACTAGGGAACTAAACCAAGCGACAATACTGATGCCAATAATAAGATGTTTATTACATATTGCAGTTTCATCTAATTCCTACTAATAAAATAATAATGCATGTTTTTTTTTCTAGACGTTGTGAGAGTGCGCCAAATAAATTCGAATTTCAAACTTTTTTTGACATTTTGATTATGTTTTGCAGATGTTGCCACTGAAAAAACTCAAAAGTCCCTGTTCGATGGCATTGAAAAGTTTGACGCTGCCAGTTTAAAGCACACAGAAACCCAGGAAAAGAACCCCCTTCCTGACAAAGATGGTATGAGGAAAACTGTTACTACTGGCATCTAATGCATGTATATTGGCGACACTAGTACACAATAAACTTAATATAGTATTTTTGTAGCTTGACCATGAAAATCACTAATACTTGTATTTCAAGTGGTGATATTCCGTTAAATATTCCAAACTTGATAAAGCAAGACCAAATTTGCCTTAATATCGCTGCAATTTTCCAGAAAAAATGTTTCTGAAAATATGTGTTTTCCTGGTCAAGTGGTTTGCAAGTTTAAATTACATAAATTGTAACACTATGCGCTTATCAGCAATAAAAACCTCGATATCCCATAATATAAATAAATTAATGCAGTTTTAATGACTGATTTGCTTATTCTGTTTTCTTTGAATAAATAAAGATCTGACACGCTTTTAATTCCAAGCACTTAGGTATTGCGTCGTCAACTATGTAGCATGTAGGTAAATGTTGCCATATTTGCAGATTTACTTGTGATATTATAACCAAAGCTTTTTTTATTTATTTATTATTTTTTGCCTTGCACGTATTTGCTTTGCATCAGTTGTGGCGGCAGAGAAGCAGCACCAGAATCTATTGGATGGCGTTGAGCACTTCGACAAGACTCAAATGAAGCACACAGAGACTGAAGAAAAGAACCCATTACCGCCTATTGAAGGTTTATAGCCCGCTTTGTATTTATTACACGCAGCGTTTTTTTTTACTTTTAATACCTGCACCCGCTGTTTATTTATTGAAGCATTACGCTTGCAAACACTGAATTTATTCGCCGTCATTGGGTTCGAGTCCCAATTTACCTAATAAATTGGGGCGTACAAGAGTAAGGATAATATAAATTGGGTCCATCAGCCCATCAAAGGGTGATTGGTTTACCTCTTGAGCCGTATATGGGGCTAATGACGTTAGTGGACGGAAGGGTAGAGGGTATCCATTACCCAAAGGGACTTAACCCCTCAATTGAATATAGTACATTTCAATATATTGCAAATACATTCTATAGGTAAGCTACGAAATGTTTAGTCCACACGAATAACACCATAAACTACGTTTTGACAGTGAAAATATACGCAACAATAAGTATTGGATACTTGTATTTTTTTTTTCATTACCTGTATCATAAAAAGACCTGTACCTAAAAATAAATTGAGCATTTATTATGCTAATGCTACTTTAATGTTTATAAAATTGAGCGCTGACTAATGCAGTTGTACAATTCCACAGCTATCGAAGCCGAGAAAGAAAAGAACAAGTTCTTGAACGGCATCGAGAACTTCGATCCTACCAAGCTGAAGCACACAGAAACTTGCGAAAAGAACCCCCTGCCTACCAAGGACATAATTGAACAGGAAAAGACGGCCTGAACGAGCCTCTCAATATCCACCAGCAACTATATTTCGCTAGTATCGCTCGTATTTTAACTCGATGTAAGTTAGGCCGTTTGCGCTGTCCGTTTTAAACGTAAATCTCATTTAAAACATCGCCAACAATGTCGAAGTAGACTTAGAATGGACTTTGTAAACTGGTCCTTATCATTAGTTATAGGAACCAAATTTTCTATGTCACTTTTTAACGGTATATGTATATTAAATAAGTGTATTTTACGAGCATTTTATAATTTAATTTATATTGAAGGAATAATTAAATATGAATGTCCAGTACTGATTTATTTAAGTTGGGAACACACTGCACTCCATATAATTCTATTGTTTAACTTATACTTCCTCTGTGCTTGTGTTCTCATTTAGTTGAGCTAAGTTATGTGCTGTTATGAATTATGTATCGCGTTTGTGATGCTCTGGTCAATAAATTAGGAGTGTAGTTACCAAACGTCATTTGGATCGAAATTTCATTTTTTTAACTTTATTTCTGCGTTGATATAGTATTTTTGCATTGTATTGTATTAACCTAGAAATACGTTAAGAATTATCAAATGTAGTACTGTAATAATATCACTTGCTCAACCAGTATGGTATAGGTATTCAGCCTGAAATAAAATTAAAAGCAATAGATTGTTTAAGTGATCATGTCCGTGAACATTATAAATTTTATATCGTCATATACAATCAATAATAAAAGTAATAAAACATTTTCCATTTTTTATAACAATGCTGTCGATGCCAATAAACCATTTTTACCGAAGTTTTGTACGTTTTACAGACGGTGCTTTTTATAAATATAGATTTTAAAAACATTTGTTTTATTTTTACTCTCCCGTACCTAAATAGTTAATAAATATCTATCATCAATCTAATCTTCTAAATGTGATGGTTGTTTCCACATTCAATGTGCAATGCTTTAGAGAGTAGGTACATACATTCTTTGGCTATAAGTGTAATTGGTAATGGACAATTTTGCCTGTTCCCGTTCTATAAAATTTTACCAAAGGCTCTCTAACCCGAAATACCCGATTTCTAAATAGGCTGGTAACACCATGACCTTGACAGTCAAGGTTCTTTTTATAAGTTTGGTCGTTTTGAATGTTTTCATGAAAATCTTTTGAATTTGATCAAATATATGCAAGTGCAAATTGAAAAAGAACAGCAAATAGCCAATTGACAGTAAAATGGCACATATTTACGATTGAGGTTATCAAGTGGCTACCAAATCAACCAATAAATTAAAAATCAATATAGCTTGCATCTCTTTTTAATTATTTTTGCGTGTAATAGCTAGTCTATGACATTCTCTATGGCTTGATTATTACGTTCCGTTACAAACGACACAAAGTAGATAGTTGGGCATTATTATGAAACAGATAGATGCAAAATGTCAGTGTAAAAGAAAGAGATAGGAATACATGCTTCTAGTATGGTAACAATTTCGCAAAATGCCGTCTTGTAAATTTTGATTTGATATTCGCTTCCCGCCGGCTCTTGACGGTTTGCTTTTGGCACGTGCAATTTTCAATATAATTTCGTAAAATACAGCTTCGCACATACAAAAACAGTTCAACACTGATGCTGACAGTTTGGGAATATTGTTTAGGTGAGTGTTTTAATTATATTTTAGCGTCATACGTACGATTTATTGTTTGCACGTGTTGTTTAGCGTAGACAGCAAAACAACCATTTGCATTCGCCAGACGATATAGCTACGATATGGTTATTTGGAGACCCTAACCGTTTTATTACTTTGTTATAAATGCATAGGGGCGTGAATTGCGCTGGTTTGTTATTAAATTGCGGCGGATGTGAAGATCGGAGCGACAGCGTCATTTGTTTTTGTTTACCTGCAGATTGTTAGCAGTGTACAATGTCGCCTTCCCCGATTCGTTGTCGCGGGCCGTGGAAGATACACAAGCGTACATCAGAGCCGGACAGGTGGCTGGATGAAATGGGATTTTTCCGTAAACATACAGCCAGAGACTCTAGCTGCCTGTTCCGCGCCGTCTCTGAGAACATGTATAACACTCAGAGATATTATCACAAAGTCCGCCAGGACTGCGTTCTCTTCATGGCCACTCAGAAGCATCTCTTCGAAGGGGTAGGATCTGTCTTATATATTTATACATGTAAATATTTGTTTAAATCGGATAAAATTTTAACATGAATACTTTTGTTTTGTAGTCATTGAATTGTCCATTTGAAAATTATCTCAAAGAGATGTCAAACCCATCAGAATGGGGCGGTCTAATTGAAATATCGGCCATGAGCCATCTCTATAGGTAAGAAAATTTGATATGAGTTTTAAACTACCCACTGTTTATTTTTATTAACTAACATCTTTTGTTTATGCTGTGCCTAACACAAGATTAAAACAATTATAAAATTTTGTTAACCACTTCATTGCATTAAATAATATTAGTTTTCTTGCAAAAATTAAATTAATACATACAAATTTTCATTTTTTATATAACTAATCCATTTGCTTGCTGTGTCATTTAACCTTTAATGGTCTATCCGCATATGTCTGGGCTGTAATCAAGATGTAGAAGGACCATGCTCCATCAGTGGCTAAAACTATGCATGCATGCATACATTTTATATGAACTTGTTCACACATGTCCGGGTACAGAACTGGTGATGGAGTATCTATCCATTCCATTGAGGAATGGCATGGTCCATCCACATCCCAAGACCAAGATGTGTGTGGATAGAGTTTAATAGCCAAACTTGTGTTAGGCATGAGTGCATAAAACCTAAAATTTATCATCACCACTTGCAGACGTGACTTTGTCATATTTGAAGCGAACAAGGGTCCACAGACCAAAATATGCAACGGTTATGGAGACCCTATATACCTGTTTTACTCGCCTGACACTAAACACTTTGACGTGGTTTATACTAAAGATTTTATTAACACATCATCCTATTGTCAATGTAAGTTTATTTGTTCAGTGAACACTTTCTTTAATTTTAACTACACTAGGTAGTTTGACACTTAGAGTTTTTGAAAAAAATACAATCAACTTTTTAACCTTATTTGGAGATTGTTTGAAAATCAAATTTTGTTGGTTTTATCATTTATATATGAGTCTGTCTTCAAAACACGTGACAACTCCCTTTGCATCATGACTGGCCTATTTTTTGGGAACCATTTTTATCTGTTATAAATAAATTCACTTCACTATAGTAAAGAATACTGTTAACTAGTGCAATAGATATTACAATAGTGGAAACCAGTACCACAATTCAAATTGTATTTATATGTTGATTTATTTTTTGTTTGTTATGAATTTATAGTCCTATAAATATTTTTTCTTTATTAACATAAATATTTCTAATCATAGAAAATTATAATGTCAGCTAAAACATGCAGTCTGTGTTACACATAGGAATTGTATTCCTAAATACTTTTCGAGTAACAACGCAGTTTACAAAATTTTGTTGGCTTCCTTAGACAACAAAGTTATAAGTAGCCATTAGAACATTCAATGAGGAAAATTTAATTTGATGTCAATACAAAAAGACTTTAGGCCCACAAATGTTAGGAAAGGGAGCTTTGATTTTCCTCAACAAAATTATTAAAATTATTAACACTGGTAAGGATGGATACTGCTAAATTATTACTGAATTGTGTATATATACTTGTAACTCAATTGTGTATGTATAGTTCTATATTCTCTGGGCAATAATACTTTCTCAGCCCTTTCGCTATCGTATTTACACGACTGTGCGACGCATAGGAATGATTATGTGTGAGAATGTGTTTGTTCCTTTGTGGAACTACATAGGGCAAGCGCGGGGTCTGATTTTGATGATTCATATGTCATTCGATTCATATTAATCCTGCGAGTGTCACTAAAGACATCACAGCATTCAAAATTCAAAATGGCGACAGCCAGACACCATATTTTAATAGAGAAAAAAATAGAAGTCTACCAACATTTTAAAATCATGATGAGGTTTCTTAAATCACTTGAAGTGACCGTTTAGGATATATATCAAGTTAAAGTTTGTTACATTTTTTTTTGCGATTCAGGAATGCCTCCGGGGTTATCTTGTTTCTATATTTTTTTTAAGCAGGCGGGTTTTTTTTGATTATTTTCCAAAGATAGGATGTTGTCAGCGCCTGCCCTAGGAGATCAAATTTTGGCGCCCCAAAATTGGTCAAAAGTGAGTCGCACTTACGTCGTGGTGCAGATAATTTAACCCGATAGGTACCGCCTAAGTACCTCGTCGCAATTTATTTTCCGTGCGGGCCAATTGCTGTACTGATACAGATAATGGTCCACTTTGTTAAGCCGACATTTCACGGAATATTCCTATAACATGCAAGGTATACCCCTGTACCCCTGGTCATTGGCATACCCAAAGGGAAGAGGGACCAATCAAGACTATAGAAAAAAGTAAAAATTTAAGTCTCCACGCGCGCTGTTCGGTGTTCGCAATTTTGCACTCCTGGCCTCTCTCAAGCGAATCTGACTCGGAGACCTGTGTTTTTATTAGCTTTTACACCTGTTCTGTTGGCCTCCTGAAAATTATCCTGGGTATGTCTATATCTCTGGTGTTAGAAGCCCTATAAACTAGGGAAACCGCTTATTATTAGCGCACTCGTTTACACTATAAAAATAAGCTCTAAATAAGACAAACACGAAAAAAAAAAAAAAATATTTTCCCTATTAAAACTCTATATTCTAAAATCTACATGTAAATATTGTATTTGTAGCTCTAGTATACGAAATACTTTATGATGGCGTATATCAACTCAAAGATTTATCTTATGCTGTGGACAAAATGCTGCATGACAAAGTTCCTTCAAACCACATTGAATACTTCATGTCTGAGAATGTGGAACGCCGTAAAAAACAGAAAGAACGAGCCAAGATATTTATTGAGGCCGCTGATGATGACAAAGATAGGAATAATAACGCTTTGGCTTTAAAATGCAAGCACCATACGGAAGATTTGGAACGTGCGAGCCTACTGAAAGAATCTCTCAGCATTTTTATCTTTAATAGAAGCCTAATTCAGCTCGAGAATGTATGCATGAATTGTTTGAATGTGAACAGCGCTAAAGACCTATTAGATAACGGAATAACACCGTTTCCTTACAAAGTGGCCAAAGCTTTAGACCCCGATATTTACAGGAATATAGAATTTGATGTTTGGAATGAGTTAAGACGAGGTATTGTGCTGTTTCGCCAACTTTCGACAATGATTTACGGACTAGTGCAGGCAGAAACCCTTAACAAACACGTTTTTATTTTAATCAATCCGGTTTTAGCGACCTTTTAAGCTTCGTGTTAATTTTTCAATCGATTTGAAGGCTTCATTTTTAACCTTTATAAAGCTTCTAGAAGATTCCACGTTCTTTATTAATATTATTTAATATAGTGCTTTGGAAAGTTGAATGTGTCGATGCCACCCAGAAGTTGCTTGTTTCGGCGTTTCCGTTCCTGTTCTGGTCCCGAAAGGCATGGTTTTAATATATAATTACGTCTGCAGAAATACGTTACGGTGCTAGATATTCGGATGGGATGACTCTTCAAGTGGGAGTGAAGTGCTTATGCAAGTTACAGCCAGAACAAAGTATTCCATACCACTGCCATATCCAGGAAATGAGACCGGAGGGAGGTCCTTGCCTAGTTTTCATCGAGGAGTTAGGCGAGAAACGTATAGTGAACTATGAGCAGTTGGAACCGCTACCACTTGATGAAATTCGACCTTGGGCCCCGCCTTATCGATACTCCCGCGCTCATTCACAGTTCCTGACCCTTAGCCAAATGTTGCAGCAAATAGGTGGTGTTATTATTTCAATTTCATTTTCTTCTCAAGTTTTTTCGAATGTCTTTGACTTTTATTATTTAGTTTCTATTGTAACTTTATACATGTTACACCCCCACATAACCATACTCACCTCATTTTCCACGGCCAGGCAATATCACGAGAAAGCAAGGCCTGAGCAAGGCAAGAAAGTCAAGGGGAAGTCCCGAAGAGAAGGCCCCCGAGAAATCACTCAAACCGAAAATGTCTTGGACGGAGGAGACCGACCTCTCGTATCAAAACAATGATTACACATACCAACATATGGACTTTGTTAATTTTGAACCGATCCCTGTTAGTTTTGTAGTTAGAGAACTATAGACCGTATAGTTGTAGGTTTTGGGTGTATTTTTAAGCATATCACTTAACTTTTTGGGGAACTGAAGTGGGGAAGTCCCAAAATATGTTCTACATAATTTTTATTATCGAATATTTGCCAACATGGAAACGCATTGTGCTTTTTAGATCTCTATTCTCTATACGGCAATATTTTTTTAATTGAACCTGTATTGCTTTAAATAATCATTTACCTGTTACCTATTGCTTAAGATTCATTTACCTTTTATCCAATAGATTTAATTTAGTGTAAATAAAGTTACTGCGCCATAATTTCTAAGTATAAATACCTACTTTGTAAACATTATAAGAATAAGTTCCATTCATAAAGCAATGTTTCTTTTGTCGCGTGACCTATTTTTGTGTGAGGTGCTTACAAACATGCCCAATGTGCGCCATATCGTAGCTATTATAGAGTTAACATTCAGTAAAACGTAGTATGCGTTTAGTTATAGTTGTGTAGTTATTAGATGGTGTATAAGACTAATTAGTAATAATAACTAATAGTTTAATTATTTATTGTTTTAGTTATTGACCGGCGACATTTATTGTACAGGATGTATCTAATCGACCTAATTTTGAAATGAGGTAGTCATGTTTCAATAAGGATAATGTTTTTTTTTTCGAGGATAATATTTGTATTTATTTCTTTGTTGCTTGAACGTTACATTTATATAATTATTTGAGATCATTTTGTTCAACAATGTGGCAAAATTGGGATTCAATTTTGTACCAAATCTCTAATCATTGCATTTATAAATTGCCTGTCAGTAACTAATATTACTTTAGAGATAGTCTGAAGTAGTATTACAAAATACCTTAGTACAGAAAACGCTCGATCAACGCACATATAGCCATCGCTCACACGGAATTTCGGAACGCCTTCCTAACAAAGTGGTCTGTAATTACGTGTACAATGATCCGTAAACGATGTCATAATATGGGCTTTGCTCAAGTTAGGTAAGTATTAAGGTTATGTTAGTACTCGCGGTATTTTGTGGTGATGATGGTGTGTTCCATTTGCAGGTTGAAGTTGAAGCTCTCCCCCTGATGGTGGACTGTCGGCCGGGCGCGGGCGCCCCGCCCCACGAACTGGCTCACACGCAGCCCAACGGTGGAGCCCCCAATGATAACCATCATAACCAGGTTAGTTAACGCATATACGGTGATAAGCTGTCCCGCGTAAATTTTCCCCGTTTTTGCAACATATTTCATCTCTATAAATGGGCTATCAATCAGTAAAATAATTTTTCAATTCGGACCGTTCCTGGGATTATCGCGTTTAAACAAACAAACTCTTCAGCTTTTGTAATATAAGTATAGATTAGTCTTTATTTTAGTATCGGTTGAAAAAACGACTTTACGTAGGACCGATTAATTTTATTGGACAGCTTCATTTGTTTTTGTCACACTGACTTTTTGTGTGACATCTGAGTATTAATTACTAAACTTTTATTCTCTTTGACAAAAATGGAGCACCAAATTTTGTGACCACACATACACCTAAATTTGACAGAATTTAAATAATTACTAGCTATCCCCTGCAACTTCGTCTGCGTAAATTTTTCCCGTTTTTGCAACATTTCTCAATGCTGCTCCGTTCCTATTGGTCGTAGCATGATGTTATACAGCCTATAGCCTTCCTCGATAAATGGGCTATCCAACAGTGAAAGAATTTTTCAATTCGGACCAGTAGTTTTCCTGAGATTACCGCGTTCAAACAAACAAACAAATTCTTCAGCTTTATAATCTATACTTTAATAATATAGATTACTTCCCCTCACTTCCTTCCTGAAATTATTCTTAGATATGCCCGTGCCACACAGTGAAGGGGTCAACTGTCCTCTATTTTTCGTTCACTTCACACAAATTATATATTTGTACGTATGATTTGTGGGGTATAAAAAATAATAACCTTAAAAATACTCAACTTTGATTTTTTTCCCTTTCGGGGAATTAAGAATTATGACTACACAGTGTTTCACTCTATTATTTGAAATAGAAGACAATAGATCCGTGGAATAACAAAGGCTTGGCTTGGCTTTGGCACTGTTCTGTTCTCCTTATCCTTATTGCTCCTATTGTTCTTATTGCTCCTATTGTCCTTGCCCTATTGTCGACGACATTCTCCGAAGCATATTTCAAGCAAAAACAACAATAAAATTTAATTAAAGTTTAGTTACATTACTGTAAAGTTTCTCTAGCTTACACCAGGGTGTATATTGTTCCAGCAGGCCGGTGGGAGCGGTGACATGGCACATGGAATGGCCTCGCCCGCCTCGGTGCGAGCCTCCACCCCGGCCACTACTAACACGCTCACTACTTATACCAGTAAGTGTTATCGTAGTGTAATAATTATATAGTGGTGTAACTCGAGCCCTCGGCAGAGGAACGATGCCTGCGACGTAGCAGGTAGTGGGTACCAAAAAATAAGGAGAGTACAGAAGTCAGACTCGTGTATGAATCACAATTTACATACATACACTAGCTGAACCGCGCAACTTCGTCTGCATACATTTTCCCCGTTTTTGCAACATTTTTAATTACTGCTCCGCTCCTATTGGTTGTAGCGTGATGTTATATAGCCTATAATCTTCCTCGATAAATGGGCTATCCAACAGTAAAATAATTGTTCAATTCGGACCAGTAGTTCCCGAGTTTATTGCTTTCAAACAAACTCTCAAGCTTTATAATATTAGTATAGATTTGGAGGTCTCACTAGGGTTGTCAACTCTGGCCTACGCAAGAAGTTGTGTGCGATGCAGAAAAATAAAATATTCGTGGTGTTGCCATTTGTAGGTTTTTTTTTGTTTTGGTGGTGAGGTGGTGGAAGTGAACCATAAGCACCACTACCATAAACATCACCACCACTGTAACCAGCAAGTTCAAATGTATATACCATCCATATTCATAATAAATGTGGCAAAAAGCCTAGTTAACCCGATCCTTTTTAGAACGTCAATAGCGGAAGGCCTAAAATATTATCGATAAGACAAACATTGAAAACCATCGCCCAATTTAAAAATGTCTATTTTCTAAAATGTTCGAGCGACTGGTATACTGGAGTCTATTCAGCATTCAAACAACACAAATTTTGGCCAATCGTTCGACCACTACAAACCTGATTTTATTGTACGATTATATAACAAAGGCTATGGAACAATATGCGCAGGTAAACGTATTGTTTACTGACTTAGCAAATCCCAGGAAGAGGTCGGTTTGTTTTTTTTTTTATTTTAGTGGCTAGCGTCACAATTCACGTATTTAAAGTAGTGCAGTTGCAGTTCGGTTGCGGTTGAGTTTAGATTTAAACGACCATTTTCGTGTTCTTGTAACTTTGGGATCGATCTTAAAAACGTTTGCTAGGAGAGGTCTCACACCAGTAGTATAATTATAAGTAAGAACCCGTGACCTCACTATTGCGAATTTATGCAAAGGACATTGAACGGTCGGTTCTGGACTATATGCTGACATAAGGAAGTACTTCCAAATGCTTACTTCCATTAAGGTATGTTTATAAAAAAAATCAATTAAATAATTTTATTGTGGATCATAGGTAGTTATAAAAAATAGGTGTTCCTAATTAAATAATTTTTAACGGACGTGTACGTTGATTTTTTTATTCAGAAATTCATTATTTAAATTTATTCAAGACATATTCTGTTTGTCAAAAAACGATTTCAAGGCGAAAATCTCGCGAATTGTGTCATGTAACCGGCAATAGATAACAAATAATAATAATAACTCGGGATTGTAATTTATTGAATTTTAAAAGATCTGTGTCCTCCTTAAAGTATTTGTTGTTATCTTCTATAATATAAAAATGAATCGCAAAATGTGTTGGTAAGCGCATAACTCAACAACGCCTGGACCAATTTGGCCAATTATTTTTTTTAAATGTTCATATCAACCCATATGATGTCCCACTGCTGGGCACGGGTCTCCCCAGTAGAATCTACTGGTATGTAGATCCTGGGGGTAATTGCCGTAATCGCCACGCTTGGCGAGCTGGTTGGCGATCGCAGTAAGGCTTTAAGTATGCAGAGGACGCTGCTGCCCGTCCTCCGGTGTGTAATCACTTAGTCGCCTTGATGCCACCCACGGGAAGAGATGGGGTGGTACTATTCTTAAGCTGATACCACACGGCAAATTTAAATGTTCGTTGAAGTTTAAAGATGGTTTTTACGGCGAGAAAAATTCGAATAATTGCCGGAAAATCCCTAAAAACAGCCCTTTGCTTTTTCCCATACAAACGTTTTCTAACTAAAACGTAGAGTCAATTTGAACTTTATTGCTATTGTATAAAGTTCATATTAAATTACTAGCACTCACTGTTGTTTAAACAATGTAGGTATGTTCCTAACGTCAAAGAGTCAATTTGCACTTTATTACCGCTGTGCAACGTTCAAATTCAATCATATCTATCAAAACAGTGTGCGTTGGAGCACAGAATACATCGTTGGAGGATTTAATGTCGCGTTCCGAAACTCAACAATTTGGCCAATTCTTTTTTTTAAATGTTCGTTGAAGTTCAAAGATGGTTTTTACGGCGGCAAAATTACAGAAACCATGATTAAGCGAACGAGCTATATTGGCTGCAAAAAACATAGATGTAAATGAATTAAATTTAAAAATTCAAAAACGAATTACAGGTGAATCGAGGATATATAAATAAATCAGTTGATTCGGCTACTAACCAAGATGATGTAGTGAACTATCCACCAGAATTTTTAAACTCGCTGGATTTGCCAGGATTGCCACCTCACAATCTTCAATTAAAGGTTGATCGGTAGTTATAAAGTTGCGAAATATCAACCAACCGCGTCTTTGCAACGGCACAAGGTTAGCGATAAAAAAATTACTCAACAACGTGATAGAAGCAATTATACAGAAAGTATAAAGGAGAAGACGTACATAAAGACTACTATTTGGTGCCATGAAATAGTAGTCTTTATGTTTTATTCGGCACCAACTTTAAAATGTTTAATTTGTTTTTGTTATTCTAGGTATATTATTTTTTGCTTTTTAGTTGCCTTGTATTTATTTTTGAAGTCGGTCCAGCCGTCTTTGCGTAATCGGTGAACAAACATACAAAAAAAAAAAGAAAAGAAAAAAAATACAGGCGAATTGAGAACCTCCTCCTTTTTGAAGTCGGTTGATAAATGAGAAGACGTTCTCATACCGCGCATCCCAATGATTCCGACTGATGTGCCGTTTGACTTTAAACGACTACAGTTTCCAGTTCGGCTTGCTTTTGCTGGGCAAATTAAGTGTTTGTGTGGTATTCATCTGTAAAATCCATGTTTCTCACATGGTCAATTGTATGTTGCCTGTTCCCGTGTTGGAAAACCATGAGATTTGTTTGTCTATGTGCCAGGTAATCAAACAAAAAACATCGTATATCACAAAGCACTACAATGAAAATAAAACTCATTTTTGTTAATAATTATGATTCACATGATTAACAATAAAGCGATTACTTATTTTGAAATGCTTATATTTTTTTTTTTCTGTTTTCCGTACCACATAATTATTTTTCAAACTAATTCATTTAATTTAATTCGTTTTCATTTATTGTAGGTACATGATTTTTATTTATTCTAATTTTAATTTTATTTTATTTGATTTTACTCGATTTAATTTGTTTTACTTTGATTTAAATTGTTTTAAACTGTTTTAATTTTATATAATTTGTTTTCATTTTATTTAATTTCTTTTAATTTTATATCATTTGATTTCTTGTTTTTAATTTTATTTTATTTGATTAAGGTAATTGGTTTAAATTTATATTTTACTAGCTGTCCCGCGCAACTTCGTATGCGTAAATTTTCCCCGTTATAGCATCATTTCTCGTCGCTGCTTCGCTCCTATTAGTCGTAGCGCAATGTTATATAGCCTATAGCCTTCCTCGATAAATGGGCTATCTAACAAAAGGATTAAAGATTTTTTCAAATCGGACCAGTAGTTCCTGAGATTAGCGCGTTTAAACAAACAAACAAACAAACTCCTCCGCTTTATAATATTAGTATAGATTTGTGTTGTCAGTATTTAATTTTATTTGCAAACCTAATTATATTTAGGTCATCTAAAGTGATTCATAATGTTCACCTGTAATGCATGTTGTGAAATTCTGTAATTAGCTTAGAGACTGTAAATGTAATCAGTTCAAGCTGCTTGCATAATATCTTTTTAATTACCTAATGTTTTCGATTTATAAAAAGCTGTAGAATTTCCGAATAAATAAATAAATAAAGACTAGCTGTCCCGCGCAACTTCGTCTGCGTAAATTTTCCCCGTTTTTACAACATTTCTCATTGCTGCTCCGCTCCTATTGATCGTAGCTTGATGTTATATAGCCTATAGCCTTCCTCGATAAATGGGTTATCCAACAGTAAAATAAATTTTCAATTCGGATCAGTAGTTTCTGAGATTACCGCGTTCAAACAAACAAACTCTTCAGCTTTATAATATTAGTATAAATTAATCATTAAATTATTCATTTTTAGCCATTTTATAAATAAAAGTTGATTGCAGATTCAGACATTGATGTCAGATTCTGAATTAATTAAATTGTCATTTGTGAACAGTACCGTGCTATCATCAACAAATAGTGTGATGTCGTTATTTACTACCGAAGCTATCATTTAAATTCACAAAGAAAAATAAAGGACCCAAAATGCTTCCTTGTAAAAAAAAGTCTTCTGTTTGGTTTTTAAGTGATGGTTTTAGATAATTATTAAAATTTTGGCCTTGCCCAGACCTAGCCTGACTAAGAGCTCGTGGATTTGTATTACAAAGGGAAAAAAAGAAGAAAGGGCGGGGTGCACGCGACTCGGCCGTCTGTGGAAAGAATCGGGAGATACACGTTAGTTTGTGATCTACAGAACACCACCACCAACTCCACGTGAGGTAAGTGCAACATCATTTAACTGCAGTCAAAATGAATAATAGCATATAATACAGCAATAACAATAGACAGTCCTGACAATGTTAATTGACATTGTCAGGACTGTCTATGTAATTATTATCCTTTTCGCTGTCCAAGGCTGTAAATGGGCGGCGATGATACGGTTAGAATGAATAAATCTTTAAGTGTATCTATGAAGGGTATATATATAAATCATATGTCCTTGTAATTGTTGTTAAATAAGCTATATTTAATGATATCAATAAAAAAACATTTGCTAATACTTTTTTAACATATGTTATGGTTTTTTTAATTGTTTTCAGATATCATTCGATAACATCGAATATATCTGCCATGATTGTTGGACAAGAACTAGCAGAGGAAGGCTCACGATTCCTGCAGTGGAAGATATGCCTGCTGTGGAAGATATAGCTACTGTGGAAGATATAGCTGCTGTGGAAGATATAGCTGCTGTGGAAGATATATCTGCTGTGGAAGATAAGATATACCTGCTGTCGAAGATGCACCTGCAGTTGAAGTTGCGCCTGCTCTTGAAGATCCACCAGCAGTGGAAAATCCAACGTTTATCTTCCTAGAAATTACTGCCGAGCCCCGAACACATCAGCTACTTGTAAGGTGCCAGGAACATTTAAAAGACAACTCCTGGGATGATCTTTTTAAGCCACCTTTTTAATTTGCATCACCAACAAGTCTTCGAAATGTTGGAATTGTTAAAATTACCCAGTAGTCACATTATAGATTTCGTAAATCTTAATCAGCCACGTGATGCAGAATTATTCCATTAAGCTACAAACGCTTGAAATAATTATAGGTCATAACAATGTAATAATATCAATGTAAGTAATTCATTAGTTAACGTCAAGTAGTTAACTAAGTATTCTTAATGTAAATCAATGTTGAATTTCAAAAGACATAAAATAATTGTTTGTAATAAATAAAGTGACTAATTATTTTTTTTCTCTATTACTTTTACACTTTAGTAAATGTCGGTCCCATCGTACCTTAATATACATATTAACTAAAACGTAAAAAATATGATGGAACATTCCAACATCGTGTACATTTTTAAGTAACTCGTACAAAAGATCCTCCCACGTAGATTGAAATCTAGCAATTTCGGATAATAAGTGTGTGACATCTTCCAGAATTCCACAAGTATCACAATTCGGTGAGTTCATTTTCATAAATAAGAAACCAAATTTGTTGAGCGGCATGTGTCCAGATCTCAACCTGTGTGTGATCATGACAAGTTTCCTGCTAAGCTTAGTGTTGCAGAACCACGTTAAATGAGGAGGCTAAGATACTATAGCCTATACTATATCCCCTTATCTTTCGACCTTAATTAAAATATTCTTTTCAAAATTCATAGTATTTATTTTTAAATTTAGGCAGGGTCCATATAATTAGTTTTAATATTTAATTCTGTTCCGCTTGTACTTCCCAATTTTGCAACCCGGTCAGCCTTTACCTTTTATGCCAATGCGTGATGGAACCCACTGCAGTTTCAGATTAATCCCGTTATTAGTTAGGCTTTGTATTTTAGTAAGAATAACTTGTGCTATCGGTGTACCTCTGCAGAGGTTTAATTGTTTAAAATAACTGCTGCATTAATTAGTAAAACGTGCCATTGGATGTCATATTTTACTAATAAATATCTGAACAAAACATGTTTTTTTTTTTTCAAACTCCGCGGGTAGATTGTGATGAGCTTAGGTTTACAAGCTAGTCTTAGCCTAAGGTACATAAATGCACTATGTGTTCATACTGGGCAACACTTAGCCCAACTCCCATACAAAGATGGTCAATGTGTGTGTGGAAAATTGTAAAATCAGGAGAATGTTTCCTTAGAGTATTATTTTGTAATTTGAAATATTTAGAGACTTTCCCTTGAGGACATAGCCCACCATACATATGGTATTAATACATTTATGGTATTACTAGCTTTCGCCCGCGGCTCCGCCCGTGTGGATGTCGGTTATCGCGATAAAAACTATCCTATGTCCTTCCCCGGGACTCAAACTATCTCCATACCAAATTTCATCTAAATCGGTTTAGCTGTTTGAGAGTGAAAGCGTAACAGACAGACAGACAGACAGACAGACAGAGTTACTTTCACATTTATAATATTAGTATGGATTGTATAATTTACATAAACTTTTGTACTCTTTCTCTCTGTTACTTTTATATCTTTACATCAATAGTTGTTAAAATATATAGGGATAGGTAATTGTATATTTCCTATAATAGTAACAGAGTTTAAAAATAAGGACAAGTATTATCTATGTATATCTCTATACATTTATACTAATATTACAAACAAGAAATTTTTGTATGTAACAAATAAACTTGACCGATTTCAAAAATTCTTTCACCATAGGGAAGCTACATACAATTCGAGCATTGTAGGTTTAGTAGGTTATCGCTTTAAGCAATTTCCTACTTCATATGAAACTCTTACTTTTAATCAGATCCCTATCAACAGCACTCGCACATCATTTTAATTCACGTAAAATGTTAACTTATGTGAATTAAAATTTGTGAGAACTTATATAAATTTTCTAGAAAAAGTAACAATTTTTTTTGTATTTCAACTTGTCTTAATAGAGTAGCGTCTTTGTAATTATTTTTCAAATTTTCTTTAGTATTTACTGTAACTGTTCTAACTCATTTTTAAAGTATTTTTATATTGTTTAATTAAAATTTTGATAGTATTTTTAATCGATTAAACATAATTAATCTATGACATGCCCGAAAGTGATAACTTCAATCCGGTCGAGTTACGTTGATCCAACTATAGTTATGTAGAATGTCCCCGAAACGATCATTAGTCATTCATTAGTGATGAGTGATAACTTTGTTGTTATCAAAAACCCTCTAGCGATATCGCTGATTGTATTTACGTATTCCCCAGACGCTATGAACCCGGTGGGCAACATGGGCGGTGTGGGCAACATGGGGGGGCAGTACGGCGCGTACTGCGGCAAGTCGGTCGTGTGGATGGGCGCCGTCCCGCCGCACGTGCCGCCGCCGCCGCACGGAGTTAACCCGCACGTGTACAAGAGCGTGCAGGCCAACGGCGCTGATCTGCCTATGAATGGTACGTTTTACTTTATTTTTACCCGATTGCCGAGGAGGGTTATGTGTTTGACGTGTTTGTTACATACAAACACTTTGTGGCACCATAAAGACTAAATGCAGGGGCCGATTTTGATGATTCATTCATAGTCACTTCCTAAATTTTCATTTATTACTTGCTAGTCAAACTGAATGGCAATATCACTAGAGGCAAAAGAAATATCTGTAGAGGTTCTACAAATTAAATTGCTAGCTACTTTAATTCTTGTCGCTTCTGTACTGTTAATATAGTATCAGTCCTGTATGACCAATTAGTATGATGTGCGTTGAAGTCGTCTACTTTTAAACATTTTTCTGTAAAAATATTAAACACAGTCCCAAAAAACGGCCATGTTTTGGACAGTAAATTAAAATTAAATTATTTATGCACGAACAATTAATAATATTCAGGAAAAAAAAACCTTTAATTAATCAAGTTATGCGAATTTTGGATAACTTTTACAGATTTTTGAATAACAACTACTACCCCACCTTATCCATTGCCTCTATCCACCCGTAAAATATTATAATGACTAATATTAATATTGCACTCAATTGAGAGCCATGTCTCACAAATAAGTATTATATGGCTTCTCCTGTAATAATAATAATAATTCGTGGAGTCAGCGGTCATTGTGCCGATAGTTGTTTCTGCCCATGGACTAATCGCCAAGAGCCTCGACAAACACCTGCAGAGGCTCACGTTAGGTAGCTGGGTCAAGGGCCAGATGCAAAAGGCTGTAATACTTGACACGGCACGCATCGTGAGGCGGTTCCTCTCCCTGGAGCCCTAACCACCGGTAGCTTGGTCCCTGTACCCGTGTACCTGGTGGGACACTATTTTTTATATTTTTAAATTTATATGTTTTGTTATGTATTTAAAAATGTAAAAAATAAGATATAGAAATAAATAATGGGAATAATAATAATTCAAATTTAACTACTTTTGGTTTTAAGCTCTGTGCGTTCCACTGTACAATGTTAAGATATTATGATTTTGTGTCTTATCCAGTATTAAACAGTAAAAATATATTGTTCCAAATATAATGATCACTCAATACCTACATTAGCAGCATAATAACTTAACTTTAACCTCAATTTTATAGCTTGAAAAACTGTTTTCATGCGTCTTTTCATTTCCGTAATATTGCACCTATCAACGTTTTCTTTGCTTCATCATCTTCCTGATTCACCTGTTTCATTTTGATTTCTTGATTCATGTATGGTCTCTTTACTCATATGTATACCCTTAGCCCTTACGTACATATTTTTCAGTGTTTTTTAGAGGTTGATTTTTAACATTTTCCTCTGCTATTTTTTGAATTAAACTCCTCCCTTCTACACTCACTTTCATTAATTTCTTTTTGACCAATATCTTCTGTTAATAATACATCTTTGTATGTCTGTTTATTAAACTAACTGGGATTATTCCTCTTTGCTCAACACGGTAATATTATTTGGAATTGTTATATTCCCATCATTCAAATGTTTCTAAAGCCTTCTTATCAAGAAGATTTTTCTTATCTTAGAAAGCTGTCATTCATTTTTCAAAAGTAATATTATTATACCTTATAATGTAGGGTATATAGATAAAATATATCAAAAACGATGAAGCCCTCTCGCTAAACGTGCGCTCGGCTCACTGTCTCTGCCGGAACTGTAGCTATAGATGCAAGAAAATCTGTCTGGCTTGATCTGAATCTTGATTAATTTTTGGATATTTTAGTCAGCACATAAACTAATCGCCTTTTATTTTCAAGCTTGAACCGTAACTCAAATATGTTCATTTCGTAAAACCAGGTTAATGATTATTAGAAAACGTCTAATTAATATATACTAAAAAAATAATAAAATTATGATTGTTTGAAAAAAATAAAATAAAATGAGGTTAGACAGCAGTTCCAAGTGTAAAGCTCATGAGAAGAAGTTTGTTTGTCCTTTGTGAAATAGTATTAGTCATCATTTTCGTATTATTTTAAATTGTATTGACGGTGTAATATAAATGACATAATTAACATACCCACAACTTTATAAAGACAGTGTTAATAAACTGTGATGTCTGTTGCAGACATCCCGACGCTGCGCTACTACTTCAACCTGGGCGTGGAGTGCATGTGGGCGGCGTACGGCCCCCCCCCTCCGCACCAGCCGCCGAGACACTACTCCCCCAGGGATCTGGCACAGGTAAAAATAACAATTATACAAAAAAGATACAGTATTTTTTTTTAAAGACGACTGCCGCATTAGGGTGGGTACAAGCAAACATGAAAATACAAGTCACGGACACAAAGTATACCCAGATTCGGAACAATAATTTGTGGATCACACAAAGTGGTGTCCCGTGTGGGAATCGAACCCACGACCTCTTGTGTAGCAGTCGAACAAACTCCCACCGCACTACAAGTATTAAAGTAAGAATAGGGTTTTTTTTTCGGGATATGAGATCGGTTACGTACACGTAAGGAAGATTCAGGAAATGTTAGATCAGTTTAAATATAAAAGTATATTGAAGGAGAAAATCATTCCATATTCTAACGATAATTTACCAATTAATTGGATATTTCAACATGATAACGATCCTAAACAAACATCAAATAGCGTTAAAGCATTTTTAAGATATAATTAAGCGTCAGTGTAAGAGTGCCCTGAAAATTGTCCCGACTTAAAACCAAAAGATATATTGTGGCATTTGTAAAGAAAACATACATCACGCTACGATCAATAGGAGCCGAGCAGCAATGAGAAATGTTGCAAAAACGGGGAAAATTGACGCAGACGAAGTTGCGCGGGACAGCTAGTTAGATATAAAAGAGCATACCTGTGAAGGCGCGAGCGCGGCAACGATGGGCACG
The DNA here is from genome assembly GCA_945859575.2 of Herminia tarsipennalis. Lineage (NCBI taxonomy): Eukaryota > Metazoa > Arthropoda > Insecta > Lepidoptera > Erebidae > Herminia > Herminia tarsipennalis. Next base: position 1,108,358 of record OX243843.2, on the reverse strand, counting down.
GCGAGTCGCGGATTGAGAAAACATATCACTAACTTACACAGTTTTTGAGGCATTCGTGGAAGTTTGACAATATTCATGTGGAAATGAGTGATAAATGTATAAAATCAGTGCTACGTTCGTTGTAGAAGTGTAATCGACAAGAGATGCTTTCTAATATTTTTAAAGTTGTATAATTTATAATTAATTATTGTTTTGTTAACTTTGTTACCATATAAAATAATATTATTGACGTGATAACGTCATATAAATCGATGACAGGGTGCACGTACGAAAAAGCGTCTAAAAAAAGTCACGGATATACGGTGGTACCCCCCCCCCTCCCCCCAAATATTCCGACAAGCTATTGTGTCGTAATAAATAAAAAATATTTTTCTACTGTTAAGGCATTTAATGTGTAACTATTTATTTTGCCATGATCTAAAAAGACTAATATGATTTGACAGTGATAACTAGGATTATGTTAGTTAGATTAGTTATAGATTATGAGTGAAGTACAATAAATGACCGTCTGTTGCCTACAGGACATGCAGCAGATCTCCCTGCACGAGCGCGCGGAACAGAACCACAAGCACAAGCCGCCGCCCGGCGACAAGCCGCCGCTGTCTCAAGGCAAAGGCAACGGCCAGAGACCTCTGCTGGGACCTAGGTTTGTACATTTTATCTATACATACAATATAATCACTTGTCCTGACTGACTCACTCACTGATTTATCAACGCAGAGCCAAAACCGCTAGGGTTGCAAACCTGAAATTTTGGCAGTTACGGCAGCCTAATGGTTAAACAAAATTTATCGTTTTCGTATGTTATGTTAGGAACGCATCTCCATTATATGTTTCAAAGTGTTGTTGAAACTTCAAGGCGGCCAAGTCATATTGCGACTACTTTATTTCCTATTAAATATACACTAAGTACACTATTAGCAAGCAGCGCGGTTGACGTCATAGCCTCGCCGTCTTATCCCGTCTGTGGCGTACATAGCACTGTAAATGATTCCACTGACAGGGATGCGCGAGAGATGCCACAAAATTATCGTGTGTAGTGATTTGCACTTATTTACTCATGAGTTTTTCACTAGTTTTATTTTATAATTTGCCCACTTGCTCGTCATATAGTATTGTTTTCCTTCCCCATCACTAGCTGACGGCTATGTACGTCTATGGATGTTCTTAAATTGGAGTTTTAACCATTACTGAGTAGTGGCTAATTGTTATGTATCTTTGTGTAATCTTTAAATGACATCGATCCCGCTGTTTATGCGCTTAGATGTTTTGAACAACGCAAAACGTATTTTAATGCTGTTTTCAGCAATAGATAGAGTGATTCAAGAGGAAGGTTTGTATGTATAATACATCATCCCTCTGGTACGATGTCCACGCGTACGAAGACGCGGCTATCCGCTAATAATATAATAAATATGTCTAAGGTATAATAATAGGAAAAAGAAACACGACAAACATATTTTTTATGTTTATTTTAAACTATAAAAATGTGGTATTTTCGACGTGCTGTGCCGTCGGTGGCGTCGTAAGCACGTTTTTATTTGACGTCTAAACACATCACTGGCGGTCAAAACACATTTCACATCGTGTGTGTATAGTCTGCCTCTGCATAAATAAATTGTGGTGTGTGATGTACTTGTGTCTGTATATTTATGAATTTGAATCTGAATCTTTTGAAACTGGGATTCCCAAGAGAACCCTTATCCAAAATAAATTGTTACCTCTGACCCCCAAAGCAAAAAAAAACTTATCTACTTGTTGAGTTTAAAGTACTACAATGATAGTTCCTACTAAAATATTAGTTATTCTCATTACAAGTATAAATTGTAAATACAATAATTGCATTTTTGAAAGAGAGAAAAATTTGAAGTCCAGACCCAGGAATCGAACCCGAGACTTCCGTATGTCAAACCGGGGCCAGAATCAAACCATCTAGCCGGTAGCTAAAGAGTGAGGCGTGGGCGACGGCCCAACGATTAGAAAAAAGAATAGAAAAATTTGGGGTCTAGTAACATAGTCCAGATAGGTGGTTCGCTTCCGGGCCCGGTTTCGCATACGGAAGTCTCGGGTCCGATTCCTGAGCCTGGACTTAAAAAAAAAAAAATCTCTATCGTTCAAAAATGCAATTATTGTATTTATAAAGTAATTGGCAATAAATGCCTATAAAAATTACTATAAGTATAAATTGTGTTACGTGTGCCACACAGTATCTGGAAAGTTTCAAATAAGAACTTGTGTTAATTATTATTGATCTATTTTTAGACCTCGTCGACCCCCAAAATCAATTTTCGTTTGGGAATCCCTATTTAAAAAAAAATGTGACCCACAAACAAAGAAATTGTGTGATAAATTTAATTAGATGTATAGTAATATTACAGTAACGGTATAATATGTAATTCATACTGGTCGTATGGTTCCTCCTGCAGAAATGTAGGGCTGTGCACCCAATAATTAATTAGAATATGTTCGTTTTATGATTCCCTTCATTTTACGAAGTTATCAACACCAGGGTGGTGTTGATAACTTCGTAAAATGAAGGGAACCATTTCCCTAGAAATAGAGCACTATAATGTTATTGTTCCTCCATATTTATAGTTTTAATATCTTAAATAATGTACCTAAATGTATTTTTTATTTCTCTTTGAGAAGTGATGGTCTTTTTCAAAATGACACAGTTTTAATGAAATACTTTGATTTATGTTTTACTCTATTCTTTGATTTATGTTTTTGACCCTATAAAACAAATATCTTTGAAATTTATGTGGAACTGTGATTCTTGTAAGTAAAACCGTGCAAGTAAATGTCAGGCCACGCACAATGTTGGGTTCCGTAGCTACTCAGCACAATCATACGGTATAGAAAGTGGGTTTTCTATTGTTTTTGTACTGTATACTACTAACAACGTTGTATAAGTATTTTTCAATGGAATTCGTACCAACATTTTGTTGCTTCTCATTTGGTCTGTTGTTACTCGTAAACTTGTAAACAATACCTAGCTGTAATAGTTTTCCTTTTAATTTCGTTATACATACTACTACCCTGACTTTTTCCACATCTGTCCTAAAACAACCACTTAGATGGCAAGGGGGCGGGCACTTGACCCCAATAAAAATTTGCGCTTGGAGCCTTAATATTTCACAAACTGATTCCGATTTTATTGCATTCAGTCTTATTCGAAACTGTGTCAATAATCTTAACATCTGATTGTTTTAAACTTAATGTTTAAAATTCTTATGCCAAAAATATTTTCTACCACTTTGTCGTATATTCATGCTAAACTACAGCTTTCTACTAAGGGTCTCTGAGCTAACCTGGGGACACAGACGGACGGACGGACATGGCGAAACTATAAGGGTTCCGTTTTGCCATTTTGGCTACGGAACCCGAGAAAGTAGCCTAGTTTGTCTTAGCCCTACCCAGGGTACTGACTACCCGAAGACAAATTTAACGAAATCAGCCCAGTGCTTCAGTTTCTCATTTTTTTAAGATTAAACGATCTTCAAAAGTTTTTGTTTTTTTGTAGTGATATAATTTTTTTTATTTAAAATTTATGTTATCTTCCGCGCTGCATGCCATTTCAAATATTATTTACAATTAGGTGAGCTGGAAGAAGAATCGTCAAGCATGCAACATTTTTATCTAAATCCTTTTTATATTTGATTTGAAACCCTTTTGTTCTCCTTAAATCCTCTTAATTTAGTTGTTTTCGTGACAGGTTTAAGCGCGGTGGCAACAACCAGGACGGCAACCAGAATTCGAACCACAACCAGAATAAACACAACAATAATATGGGGAACAAGGGACCCAACAACCGGTCAGTATAACAGTTTTGGTTGTCTGTATCAACCATTTTGAGATTCGGTTTTGAGTATCGCGATGGCTAAATAATGTATGGTTTTGGTTACGATTTGAATAGACCATCACTTCTCAAAATAAATAGGTGTAATCATAAATATTTTTATCATATAAACAATAAGCTTCAATGGACAAATTTTTAATTTTACAACAAAACTAAATTACTCATTAGTCTTAAGACTATGCCGAAATGGATGTTAAATGTTTAATATATAGTTGCTTAGCAACCATTCCATCTTTAACACTGTTCAATGACAATGTTCCTATTAACAATGTAACGTTTCACAACTAGAAAAAATATTTGGACAAATCAGTTTGACCAAATAGTTTGACCAACTGGAAGAACGGTCCATTTCGACTTTAGTACAGATTGTAATTTCAAAGAGGAGCCCTCGATTCTAGTTGAATTTAATCAATTATAGACCAGGGTCGATAATTTTTGAAACCAAAGAAAATCATATTAGTATGAAACCTATTGGAAAAGGAAGAGGACATAACAAAAGTGAAAGGAAAAATAATTTACGGGCGATCTGAGGTCGGGAACTGGAAGGGGGTTTTAGGGGTACAAAACGGTTTATCTCCATTGGATCCTATGGAAAAAAGATAAATGGCAAATATGTAGGTACTTTTTAAATAGAGCCAAAACTTTTGTATTTATACTTTTTTCACAAAACCTCAAAATGTATGTGTTGGTTTTTATTCTTATCTTTTGCAAAAAGGTTTGGTGTTTCACGAAATAAGGTGAAAACTTACCCTTTTTATGTCACAAACACTGTATTAAAAAAAAAAAATTAAATATGTATTTTTTCTTCTTATTTTGACTAACATAAAAAAAAACACTAATTTTCAATCAAAAATTCTCACGTCATAATATCTGCTTTTTTTTAAATAACAGTGGCCATTTTGTTCGTTGAAATCTGTACTTTCTAATAATGTAAAAATAATACACACACTGTGGTAAATTTTCTCAGAAAATGCAAGTAAAGACGAATAACTCGAACCAAAAATATTTATTATTATATATACGATTTAGTTGGATATTTTGCTATGATGATTTAGGTACCTAATTAAATACCCTTTGTACCTAACTAAATTCCTTTTGATCGCACAAAAAATCGTATGAACTTGAAAGCGTAGCTAACGGCACACTAATCAAAATTGTTATGTTGTCAAAATGACCCGACATAGCCCGCTTGACATGTAACGTGATCACAGCAACAAAAATGAAAGGAAAAATAATTTACGGGCGATCGAGAAGTTGGAGATAAACCGTTTTTTACCCTTAAAACTGGGGTGAGTTTTAAGGGTAAAAAACGGTTTATCTCCAACTTCCCGATCGCCCGTAAATTATTTTTCCTTTCATTTTTGTTATATTCTCTTCCTTTTTCAATGGGTTTCATCCTACTATGATTTTTTTTACTTTTTTCCATTTTTAAAGGCTCTAAGTCTTTTAGGTCAATTTACGTTATAGAAATTACCTACTATGACTTCAGCCAACTATTCGATGACTAGCCGGTGACTAGTCAGCAAATCTCTAACAATAAGTTTTTTTTTGTGTACATATAAATATAAAAAATAATTAACGTTTTTTTTTAATTTAATGTTTAATGGTGATCTATGGATGTAATAAATCTATTATCTTGTCATATAATTTATCGACTTGAATTTTATAATATACGAGATTGAGTTGCAATGCGACGCGTCTGTAACATAATATATGCGGTTATAAAACATGTATATTAAATCCCTGTCCGAGCTATTAATGTGTTTAGGTATCATGGCCCAATCCATAGACTTAATTCAACAACATAATCACCATTATGTTGTTGAATTATAGTAAAATAATTCAATAACACATACGATTGGCTAGTACTCAACATTGATATAACATAAATAAAAAAAACATAAATCTATATAATAATATTTAATTAAGTAATGTTTTATGTTTATTTGAGTGGTAACTGTAGGTTCTCCGGACTCCGGTTAGGTGTGTTTTGGCAGTCAGGATCCCATCGTAATTACATCGCAATAGCGGCCGGCGAATCTTCAGAAACGTTTTTAGTTACTTGTGAGCCAGTCTGTTACTTTTGGCTGCCAAACCACAGAATAAATAGTACAAGTAGCCTACTACCTCGGATCAAATACTACTAGATATGTACCTAACCTATGTTTTTCTCACTTCAACATTTGGTGTTGCTAGAAAAAAGTCATTACCTGTTATTTAGGGTAATTTTGTCATATGATCAATTGGGTCAAATATGAGACGTCAATGATTTCAGCGTGCCGAAGGCAGCCCGGTGGAGCGATTGATATACTTATTACTTGTGTACCTAACCAATATGAATTAATTGCATAATGGGTAAAATACCACTCACTGCTATTAACTACGATTTTTATTTTTCCAACTTAAGTGTAAAATGCGAAACTAAGTTTTCAGAAATGTCATAAAAGGACTATGTAATTGTAATATAGTACTTATAGTAGACAGTGGCTTACACTACTTCGACTAACAATCGGAACCAGTTCTAACGAACGGCTGGCAGCTAAAGTCATTCTGTCGGCTTGCGCAAACACTTTTATAAAAATCATTAAATTTTTCAAAATTACATAAAAAAATATATATATATTTCTGAATTAAAAGGGAACTTAAAAGAAAAAACAGGTTTATTAACATTGCCAAATATTTAAACTATAGCTCAGTTTTTGAAGTGCATGTGTTTACTGTTTAATCTTAGATAAAAGTTCCCGTGATCGGTTCATTCATTTATAAGCTCAAGAAATTCCAGTAAGTGAGACCTCCTAATTTCCCATACAGGTACAAGAACAAAGAAAAATATTGTCAATTAACTAACTATAATGTAATCCTAATCCTAATGCGCCTGCGCTCTCCCTCCGTCTTAGGAATTTTCGATTAGGTATGGGATCCTGATGCGAGTTAAACATTTTTTACCCATCTCAAAAGTACATAACTGATGCAAATAGGTACTGATATTCTAGGCCTACAATTAAAAATGAATAGAAAAAAACATATAGATCTCAATATGTCCGGTTATATGCTAGAATTTATTTTGTCGATAAAATTATTGATAAGGATTAGTCAAAGCCCTAGTGTAAAAAACATACAAAATAATATTTTTCCTAAAAACACTATTTCTAATGAATGAAATACTATATTATCCCTAATAAGGTAAAGTTTAAGATTTCATTATATGAATTTCGTATTAACTATGACGGTTTTCATATACATTTCTTCGAAATAAACATATAAGATCTACTAAGCCAATGACAACTCACCTGTGAAATGAATAATTCTCTGGATTATTTCGATTGGTAACGTCACAATCTATAACAGACCATGTAACCATGGTTTGAGATGTGATATTTTTGTAACATAACTACGATTAACTTATATAAACACAAATTCTGTTAGAGTTCAGTAAAAGCAAGACGGCTTGGGAAGGCCTGTCATTCAAAATAGGTCACAATGCTATTGTTTGTTTTCTCTCTCTTACTTGTAGCACTGTCATAAAGAAGTATCCTCTTGCTTGCACACTATGTACGTCTATATGTTAGCATATCTTAAGACTGGGGTCCAATCCGATTTAGTTTTTTTTTTTTTTTCAAATTTAATGATGAAACGAACAAGACCGTCAATATCGTCATAAAATGTTTATTTTTCCACCGTCACATGATGGTAGAAAAATAAACATTTTATGACGATATTGGGTACTAAAATTGTGAATTTTCGTGACAGATAATATATTCTTTTGTATTATTTTTAGCAGTGGAAACAATGAAGCTGATTATATTGATATGTTTCAGCCGCAACTCTCACGGCGACGGTCGCGGCGGGCACGCGGGCTACGGCGGCCCGGCCGAGGGCGAGTGCGTGCTCGAGCAGCCGCTACTGACGCTGCCCTTCATCCCCTACCCGCCGCCCATGTACCCCATACAGTACTACCCGCTGGAGACTGAGCCAGGTATGTAATCGCTGTGTTACCTGCGTCTTGTTCATTTATGCTAAGTGTACTTATACAAAATGCCTTAGGTTAGGGGTCGTCCATTAACCACGTGAGGCGGGGGGGACATCGAAAAACTCACGAAATATCAGGGGTGTACGGTGTAGTGAAATACTTATCAAGTTTATTTTTTCCTGAACAAACTAATGAAACAGCACTAATTGGACTTAAGTACCTAATAATCGTGGCTGCCTATTTCTGATTGATATACCTATAGCAGAAGCTATACTAGCGGTCTTTGACGACGAGGTCCCAGGCTCGAATCTGATGTCTGAATATGTTCGTTTTGTATTTTTTTAAATTGTCTTTTCCTTTTTTAATATTTTTCTCAATGTTATAGTTATTTTTTCGACCGTAGGTAACTTGTAATCATTTTTTTATATTAAAAATTATAAATATGCACCTTGGTAAGATAGGTATTGCATGCACTGCTGAGAGTAACGAATTAATCGTAGTACAAATGAAAATTAAAAAGTCTTCTACATTTTCTAGAATTTATGTGTTCGTTGCTAAAAAAGTTGTATACGTATAAAAAACATGTAGCGCCATCTTTGAAGTCAAATTGTTTACCATGATCAATTAATACCTTATTTTTGTGAAAATTTATTAGGGTATAGGCTTTGCGATCACGGATTCGTTTCTTGCTGAGTGCCAACATTGTCCTATTAATTATGGTATTAATGTTCTAAAACCATCTTGCATATATTATATTAATAAAAAACATTAAGTATTAGAAGAAACTTCACTGGTTTTGAAAGTAGATAGCGTTGTATTCCATAATGTTCTTCTACAAACAAACTCTTCAGCTTTATAATATAAGTATAGATTAAGTAGGTATAACGTTGTAAGTATGAAACAAAAACAACAGAAAACCCACTTCTTAAGCCGCTCACCAAACTAACTATCTAAAACACAGTAACATATCAACCCATATGATGTCCCACTGCTGGGCACGGGTCTCCCCAGTAGAACTTACTAGTATGTAGATCCTGGGGGTAATTGCCATAATTGCCACGCTTGGCGAGCGGGTTGGCGATCGCAGTAAGGTTTTAAGTACGCAGAGGACGCTGCTGCCCGTCCTCCAGTGTGACATCCCTTAGTCGCCTTGACGACACCCACGGGAAGAGATGGGGTGGTACTATTCTACACACACATTCTAAAACACAGTAAACGAATACCTAAACCGCCTTATTCCAAAAGCTGGACTAAACCTGGTTTGACGAAAATCCTAGTTTAAACCATGGATCTACGAAAATCTTTATTACAAAACGAGGTTCATCGCTTAATCGATGATCTTCTTTGGTCTATATATTAGTCTTTCGATCACCCTAGTTTAACTATGGTAATAACCTTAAAATGTCAAAAATTTTGACATTTTAAGGTTATTTTATTTACAATTTTGCGTATTTTAGTTTCAATTATTAATGACGAATAATGCGTGTTTAGTGACTTTAAATTATTAACTAACTAAATATGGTGTGGCAACAAAATAAACGCAAAAATCGAGTGAAATGCGATGTGTGACCAAAGATTTAATAATACATGTTTATTATTGTTTTTCAAAACATTTATCACAGCTTGGAATTGAGAGAGAAGATTTAATATACAGAACTCAGAGATGTCCTAAAATTAAAGTGGTCTGTGCAATGTTTGGGTCAACCAGACTCGACGTGAAGTGTACCTACGCAGTGTGGAAAGTTGAAAATCAACACAGATTATTTTTGTTCGACAATAGTATCATTAACTAGTGCTCTATGTAAAACAATCTGATGCATTCCACTTATAATATGTCACATTATTTATATTGAAGTTGGAAAATCACATTTGAAATGTCTGATAGGTGGTCTGGAGTAGTGCGGCAAAAACCAATGTTGAATTTACTCAAAATGCACAAAACAAAGTAATAGAAACATCATTATGACAAAATTTCTTACCTAAAACTTACTACTGAACTATACATATTATAGTGGAACTAAATAAACATTGATCAATTTAAAATTTAGTTGGTAAAGTGTAACCATGGGTATACCTATCACTAGAAACAGATGTAAACTTAGGTTATAGGTAGGTACCAAGAACTGAATATTATGTTTATAAGAGCTCAGCTAGTTATACATTGCTACAATGTTCCTTTAAACATAGTAAACACTAAACAGAGAGTACAGATTAGTTACAGGTTATTGAAATTGTGATGTAATAACTATTATGCACTACTTAACAGTTTAGATAATTATATTTAAGATTCTCTGATAGATGAACTATGTTCTTAGGGAGAATAAATGGTATCTAATAAATAATGATTCTATGTATAATGTACCTAAAACTTACTAGTGAACTATAAGGTGGATCTAAATATAGAATTATCAATTTTATTATATAAATATATTATTGATCACTGTTTATATAATAAACAAAAAATGCATACAATTTAAAATTTATTGTAAAATAAATAACTAAACTAATATCATAAAGCTGAAGAGTTTGTTTGAACGCGGTAATCTCATGAACGACTAATTCTTTTGAACTTTTTACTGTTGGATAGCCCATTTGTCGAGGAAGTCTATATAATATCACTCTACAACCAATAGGAAAAATAGGGAAAATTTATGCAGACTAAAATGTGCGGGAAAGCTAGTTATGTATAAAGAAATAGGGATATAAACTCAATATTCCATTTCAAACATAGTTTGAACAGGGAGTACAGATTGGTTACAGATTATTGAAATTGTTAACATCCATTTTGTTGTCAAATGGAATAACTAATAAGTGCTACCTAACAGTTTAGATAATAATATTTATGATTCTCATGAAAATGTACTCTGTTCTTAGGAAGAATAAATGGTATCTAATAAATAATGATTCTATGTAGTTATTTGAGAATTTCATTTCATAGCAAGCTCACTGATACTAAATAATAAATATATTCATAAAATTTGTTTCAATTGTTTGTTGTGCTTCAGCCGAAGCTTCAGTACCTATATTGAATCTAGGCATACTTTCCCCCAATACATTCAGAACAACGAGTGCAACAAAGAAAACAGAGTATATTAAAAATGCATTATCTTATTGAGTAAGTATCCTTAAACTATTGAACGTAATTAACTCCTAATTTAATTACGATTAAATTTTGACAATTTTTGACTTTGAACAAGTCTGCTTACTCAGCATTCAGTCTAGGGTGAATTTTTTGTTTCGTAAGAGGTACCTTGCCGTGCCAACTACCTACCCTTGATCCCTGGTCGCTTATAATTGACGTTTTCCCCGGAAAATAGTGGAAAAACCTTCAAAAATTCCCTAATTTTTCGGTTTTTTGAAGATTTTTTGAAAATTTTCTACGAACACTGATCCCGTTCTAAACGTCATCCTGTAGCACTCGGCGAGACGCATCTCTGGACACCTCGTTTGTTATCCTCCGCCACCTGGAAATCAAAAAATTCATATACCTACTTGTTTGTTTCCTTTAAAATCCACCTATACCCTAACAAAACATTGAATTTTAGTTATAATTTTTAAGGTTTTTTGAATTTTATTTAGGTTTTTTGTTCTATAGGTATTGATATTAGGGTCGTTTTGTATTCCGGGAGCTAGCGCGCACCCCGTGCTAACAAATTTTCGACATTTTTTGAATATTTTTTGACTTTTTAATTTAATTACGATTAAATTTTGACAATTTTTGACTTTGAACAAGTCTGCTTACTCAGCATTCAGTCTAGGGTGAATTTTTTGTTTCGTAAGAGGTACCTTGCCGTGCCAACTACCTACCCTTGATCCCTGGTCGCTTATAATTGACGTTTTCCCCGGAAAATAGTGGAAAAACCTTCAAAAATTCCCTAATTTTTCGGTTTTTTGAAGATTTTTTGAAAATTTTCTACGAACACTGATCCCGTTCTAAACGTCATCCTGTAGCACTCGGCGAGACGCATCTCTGGACACCTCGTTTGTTATCCTCCGCCACCTGGAAATCAAAAAATTGCCCCCCCACCCTCCCAGTTGTCGCTTAGGTATATCACCTCGGCTCAGTACACCCATACATTTTGGAGTTCACAAATTTTTTGAAAATTTTTCTTTTTTTGACCTTTGTTGCTTTTATTAGCCTATTAGAACAATATATATTATAAACATATTATACATTTACAACTTCTACAAATATTTTAGTTTTAAGACTGGGTTTATTGACCCACTTTTATCTTCTTGTTTTAACAAATTAGCTTATTAAGACAGTTACATTATAAATACATTATAAAATTTTTACAACTTTTACAAAAATACTTTAGTTTTAAGACTGGGTTTATTGACCCACAATTGCTTTATTAATTTCTACTGACTTTAATTACAACCATGTACCGCACACCGGCTCAAGTGAAAAACCAAGACAGGGAACTTAGACCTATGGACACACCTGCGTCCCCATCAGACAAAGGCAGGGAAGGACCTTCACTTACGACAAGGCCACAGAATGTCCGGAAGTCCATCGAAACCATCGAGAAGGCAGCTGCAATATCAGGGAAAGGGCACCCTCAACAACAAAAAGGGATAGCCCTACAAAATACAAAGATAGCCGCTATGGGCAAAACACATTCTTTGATTACTAAACCCGCTAATCAAGCAAGCAGCACTTCACCAGGAACGAAAAATACCTCACCAAAAACGCCAGAGAATACAGCAAAACCAGTGTTAAAATCAGCAACTGTTACGAAGGGCAAAATAATCCAACCTTTAGTAAGCCCAGTTAGAACACCAGGTGAGGCTAAAAGAACATACCCAAACAGAGCAGCCGAAGCCACTGCAGTATACGAAAAAGGCCTGGAAAACTTGAACCTGTTTAAAAACCTCCGAAAGGATATTAAACAGGAAATCAAGAAGACCTTGGACAGGCTCTACCAACTTGCGATATCGGCTCCTGTAGCAAGGAAACTGGAGGAAGATCTGGAAATGGACATAAGATGCGGTACAGATACTGAAGAAACTCCAACAGAGAAAGAAGAGACGCCTATCGGAAACAAAAACGAAGACCAAATCCTAATAAAACTAGAGGAAAATAACAAACTTCTTATTGAAAACGGACTAAGGATGAAGGAACTGAAATCTATTATGGAAGGACAAAAGGGAACACTAGAGAGGACCACTTACGCACATGTGGCGACTGCTAAGCCTGCGGCCAGACTAATGATTGAGCCAAGGGCATTGCACTCAGTAGTCGTCACATCGGAAAATGATATGGAAACTGGAGAGGAAGTGTTGGAAAAGATCAGGAAAGCTGTTGATGCGAAGGAAGGCTGGATAAAAGTGGAGAAAGTAAGAAAAGCAAAGGACAGGAAAATAATTGTGGGGTGTGAAACGGAAGAAGAAAGGAGGAAGTTGAGAGAAAGGCTGGAAAAAGCAGGAGCCCACCTCGTTGTCGAAGAGGTGAAAAACAAGGACCCGCTTCTGGTTCTAAAGGACGTTCTTTCAATACACAGTGATGATGATGTATTGAAGGCCCTCTGGAACCAGAACCGGGGCGTTTTCCATGGCCTCGACAACGAGAAGGACAGGATTAAGGTCAAGTTCAGAAAGAGAACCAGGAATCCACATGCTGGTCATATAGTCCTGGAAGTTTCCCCCCACAATATGGATACGAGCAACACAGGCAGGGAAACTACGAGTGGATCTCCAGCATGTATACGTAGAAGACCAGTCCCCGCTCGTCCAATGCTCCAGGTGCTTGGCATATGGACATGGCCGTAGGTTTTGCAAAGATCCTGAGGATCTTTGCAGTCACTGCAGCGGACCGCACCTCCGCATGGCATGCCCGGGCGTTGCAGCTGGAGAGCCACCCGAGTGCATTAACTGTAAGAAGTCAAAACTGGAAACTAGCACGCACAACGCGTTTAGCAGGGAGTGCCCAGTGCGCAGGAAATGGGACAGCATAGCAAGGGCCTCGATATCATACTGCTAACGTTGTCCCAGAGCATTTTTTCAGGTACGAAAACATAGCGATAGACTGCAAAACCGTGAATGAACCACATCATAATAAGTATGACAGGCTTCCATTCACGGACAACGCAGCAAAGACGCATTACCTGAAAAAAGCGCCTAGAAGTACAGTTAAGTCATCGTTAATGCACAAACAGCATAACCCGGAAACCATAGATTCAGTTCTGTTCCTCCAAAAAGACACAAAAAATATTTTAAAAGACTTAAATACAGGAAACAATAAAAATAGATTAAGGAAAGGTATGAATCTGTATATGTTAAAGTATATTATTAAAAATCCATACAAATTGTAAGATAAAAGAAAGAAAATAAAAGTATGTAAAATAAGAAGACAGGTAAACATAGATAGAAAAAGTAAAGTAAACATAAATAGGTAAATTATATAAACAGCTAAATATAGATATAAATGTAAAGATAGCTAAATACAATAAGAAGTTAAAATGGTCAGTCCCGACCTAAATAAAAAACAAAATCCCAACCTCTATAAAAATCGAAAAAGGCAGACACAGGCTCCGATTATGTTGGAGGAATCTATGATTAAATTTAAAAAAAAAAAAAAAAAAAAAAAAAAAAAAAAAAAAAAAACTATTGAACGAATTTTCATCCAACCATGCTAAGAACTGTTCCAATGAAACTAGCTTTGTAATAAAAACTCGCATCCAACTCCTATAAGTGTTTGGGCGCTATAATTACTCAGATTAAACTTATAACATCCATAATAATGTCGTGAGTTAATAAAATTTAGGTTATCATCATTTGTTTACATTTTTAGTACTACTGACAGCTATATATGTAACGTTCCGATCCTGACAGAATCTATTTTATTATTCGTAAATTGCAGGCCGAGGACTTTTATGCCAGGTTTATATTTTGAAAATTACGTAGTCCTGGCGAATAATTTAGCTAATAGAACGTCTAAATATTTTTTTCTCAATGAAAACTATACTTTCAAATTATATTGGCTTAAAACGGAACGTTATTTTTGAATGATAAGAAAAATGAATAAACTAAATTGATTATAATCTGTGGCTGATTGCAAGATCCTTTGGTATCAGCTGGTCCACGGATTATCTATGCTTTGTAATAAGACCAATAGTACAGTACTAAATCCTGGACTTGAAAGTCTTGGCCTAAACCTTGATTTAGTCTTCTCTTTGTAATAAGGCGGAAAGAGTCTGGATTTAGTACATATTATTTATTTTCACAAAGCTTATGTGTTTTGAAGCCATCAATATGTATATGACGATTTTCCGCTGCTGAATCATATCGCGGCTCACCTGACAAGACTGTTTCCAACATATTTACACAGAAGTTATTTCGTAACATGAACTACCTTAATTTAGACCCGACTTTCACCCGTGACCAAATCGGTTAGCAAACCACCCTAAAGGGTTACACCACACATTACCATATCGCCGGCAAATATAAACCTGTTCATCGCAACACAACATAGACTAACAGGTTTCTTTAAATGTTTGGACTGACGGCAAAACCAACCTATAGTGCGTGCGCTCGCCGCCGCGCAGTGGAATAATCTTTGACTTGATATGTAGCAGAAGCACCGAAAGTCGAAAAACCAGAATCTAATATGCATTATACGATATAGAAATTTCATTATAAGCCAATTATCTCTTCGTGGTAACATAATATACCATTCGAAAGTTGAAGTTTTGATGACATGACGCGATCTTGTGTGACTGCTAGTGTGTAGACCTAAGGCCGACGGTCAATAATCGCTATAGGGTGACAGAATGCCGGCGGACTGGTAATGTGTAGGAAGGACCCTCTCAAGTTCTTTGTTAGAAATATGAAATCACCATATTTGTTCCAGGCATGATGGGCATGATGGGCGGCATGGGATACGTGGGATACGACGAAGGGGTAGAGTTCGGCGTGCAGCCGTACTACCCGCCCGCGCCGCACTACGCGCCGCACCACCACGCGCCGCACGCCCCGCACGCGCAGCACGCCCCACACGCGCAGCACGCACCACACGCCCCGCACCACCAGCCGCCGCACACGCACCACATTGAACACAAGTAAATGCGAGTGACACTGTTACGTGATAGATGTATACCGATTTTTGTAGCTTTATATGTGTAATAGTGTGTTTTGTGAACGTCCTTAGGTTGAAGTCAATACATTTGCCAAAATTATTGTGTCTAAAGTATGCCGTTTTTAACATCATTGTCAAATGGATTAGTAATGCTATACTACTAGTAGTACTCTTTGCTTTTGTGTTTATAGGTACTCTTAGTAAAACCAGTTGCCGGCAATTGTGATCAAGTTTACAGCTATACAATTTATAAAGTACATTACTATATTGTCTGCTAATTCAATAAGCTAGTTTTTTTTTTTTATCAGAGATAATAGAATATTATCGGTACTTAAGCGTTAACTTATGCGTGAAATATTTAAAGGT
This sequence comes from Herminia tarsipennalis, assembly GCA_945859575.2. Taxonomy (NCBI): domain Eukaryota; kingdom Metazoa; phylum Arthropoda; class Insecta; order Lepidoptera; family Erebidae; genus Herminia; species Herminia tarsipennalis. The sequence continues at coordinate 1,092,086 of OX243843.2, read as the reverse complement.
ACGAACGCAGTCGACCCGTGACCACGATCTGTGCAATTCTATCGAAATATCGGGTAAATTAAATACTGTTAACGCGATTAAGTCCCGATAATATTTTAATATGTGTAAACATCGCGAAAGTTTAAAAACAATTAAATTTACTTTTTCCTGGTTTCTGGTACCTTTATCAAATCAATCAAGAATGTACTGCCAAATCTATTGTTCTAATGACAACACAACATAATATTGTTCTTTTTTAGTGTTTCAAAAGTCTTCATACTTTAGTTGCTGGAATAATTTAGTTGACAGCATTTAGTATTTAAATATTTCAAAATAAAATGAACTATATAATAATAAATACTGACTGAATACCCATGGACGTCCACATTTTAGTAGCTTCACGATATTAGTCGATATTATGAGTTGTTACGAACTTTTGCAATTCAGTTTTTTTAATGTTAGCTAAGTACGATAAAAGCAAGTTTTTTTTTCGTTCGCCATCTGTTAGTTTGAACGGGAAACATGTACGTTAGTCAATAAGAACGTATGAGCTATATTTAAAAAGAAACTGCCATTTATTTTTACAAACGCGACTAGTCCATTGTTATCGCGTTTGTTTAAATGGTCGTCTTATTATTTTAACACATTGAATGCTGTATTGGCAAATACAAAAATGTTCGCGGTTAATAAATATTTGGATTGCTGTAACAACCTCGAATAATCGACTAAAATCATTCATTTGCAATACTGAATAGTATTTTATTACTTACAAATTGTTGTTGTACTTCGATGTAAGTTTCAGAAACTGTTCCATATTAATTATGGTACAGACATCAGCTTAGACAGTTTATCCATATTTTTTTCTTCGTTTATAATCGGTACATCTCGAAAGCATCGATAAATAATATCAAGTCAATCAAGATATAAGAAACTTGTGTAAAGACCTTAATATTCATAAACTTTGAAACAGTGTTTTATTTATAATTTTTTCTTCTTTTTTACTCTTACAGTAAGTAAAAGAGACAATAGGTTTTTATATAAAATACTGTTATTAAGGGTTTATGAATACAGGTCAATATTGGTCTAAATATATGTAAAATGGTCTTAATGAACGTCGATGTCCATATATTGCTTACGCATACCACTTTCAAATTATAATGTTAAACAAAAATCTTAAAATTTCATAAGGCAGCTTGTTTTTAGACCATTAATTTGATTTTTCTGTATTCCATGCGTGTTACTTATGAATATAATAACTGAAACTGCAAAAAAAGATGGTCGAGCGAAATTTTAGGAATGATTTTCTTATTTTTATGCTTCAAACCAAAAATAAACAGCATTTTTGCGCATTTGAAAGTGGTAAATTTTGATATAAAAAACGCTTATTATTGAATTTTCAACAATATTTGTTGTAAAATTCAAATAATAAATGGTAAAAAATTCTTGTCAACTGTTCTCATAGACTCAACGTTTTATTTTGTATACATATAATTTATTTACCTACAATATTGTATATGTATACTAATGGGAACTTATACAACTTAATATACACTGATTCTTCATAAAATTACACTAACATACCTTATTTTAAGTTAACACAACCTACAGAATTTATTTATCTATGGATGTATATAACAGAGTCAGTATCAAGGTATATTAAGTTTTTTGTTAAAAAAAAAATACATCGGCTGAAAGTCACTCTATTTTGACAGAACCAGGAAATAGTTCATGTTAAAATTGATGGTTTCTGCCGATGGAAAGTCACTATTGGGCTTAGGCTCTCTGACGATTAGTGACTAGTAGCACAACGACAAAGCTCATCGAAGAATTGTATACGAGACGCGGGATCCCGCTAAAAGGCTTGTAGTAGTCTGCAGGAATGATTCTGTGCTGTCCCTAGAGAGTGGCCCTCCTCACAGAAACATGCGTCAATTATTTAACAATAATCCCCAGTCAATTTAACGTTAATTTCAGTATTTATTGTAAATTAAGTTATCCTGTAAGGAAGAGCTAGCGACTGGAGGGGCGCATCTAACGCGGCTAGGCACGGCACAGCGTCACCAGTTTGTTATTTATTACGATAGAGGCGAATATGTGTGACAATTGTTGTCTCAAAATTTTGTAAATTTGTGTTTTAAAACTGTACTTAAGAGGAGAATGGGAAGGTAATGGACGCCAGTGAGATTCGGAATGTCAGAGCGCAGGTCGCGTTCGATATGAACGACAAAATGAACCTTGAATTTTTTAAATCCTTAAATAAAAACATTCCTTGTAAACGCGCACCTTCTGTGATCAATTTTGACTGATACCTTTGCCCGTTTTTCTATAACATTTCTAAATAATATTACGATAACTAGTATCCCTTTTCGAAATTTTTAATCCCTAAGTGTTCATTGGTGCTGCGAAATTGTCGAGGTTGACAGGGTTTTATGAAATATTTTTGTATGTACGCCATTATACATACATACATACAATTTTGCGTAGTTCTTAGGCGCTGTGTATCATTCCTTAATGTAAGGTGAAACTGTACATTTTAAGCCAAGTAATGTAGTTTTACGTCGCAAATTTAAGTTTCTTGTCTTTAGTTAAGTAGATCGCTGATCCATTACACATGACTGAAAACCACAGCTTCTCTATTGTAAGTAGAAAGAGTAGGGATGTTTCTTTATAATAACTTTGACAGTCAGAAAGGTCATGACAAACGTCCCTACTCTATTGAGCAGTACAATATACAGATAGCTGGCTATCTCAAATTCTCGAAACAAAAATTTCGATTATTTTTTAATGATAAATATCTGCTTGACACATCTGTTGAAATTTATTTTCGTGTGTAGTGATTAGTCGATTTTGGCTTATTTATAGTTTAGTTTAGAAATAAGTAGTTACGGTTTCACAAGCCTAAGCTATAGGCTCGCACTACGAGTAGGTTTACGTTTTAATGCCCAGATCTCAGGCTCGCAATGCAAACGCAGACATTTTGAATCTCCCACTAACAAATTTCAGCACATAAGTATTAAACAAAGTGACGCGTGGACACGCCAATATCCTACATTGATCTCATAAAACTCATTTATAAGGAAAACTTTGGTGCTTGGGTAGTCGTATATTTTTTTCTCTATGTATGTGAAATTAACAAAAGTAATGGAAAATGAGAAGTGTTATTACCGAACATTTTATAGACTGTCATTTCGAAAATGATATATATTTATTTTTATTGAGAAAACAACAGGTTTATTTATTTATTTTTTTCATTTAAAGGACTCAGCTAGTCTCTCGGCATTTACTATCGTTAGTTGTGCATTTGTTGCATTTATTACAGAGGCTCGAGGCTTGAGAACGACCGTAGGAACCAGAAACGTGTATCTCCTTATATGGAGAGAGATCGCCGGTAGAATGTATGTACGCTGTATTGAAACTGTCCCCTTATAACGCTACGTTTTGTAGGACGAACGTGTTTGATTCGGAACTGTTGGTACTATCGCGGTGTAAACGTCCCGCCAAAATTTGACATACAAGTATTTTTGGAATGTTTATATTAATATTTGGCTGTGATTCGGATGTAATCTCAGACTGGAGAGGATGGTGGTAGCACACTTTGTATGACAAAATATAGGTATAGCTTCATGTCCGTAGCACAGTGTAACAAGGTATATTCGATGTCTAGTATCTGTGGATTTGTTTATTTTGATCTATAAATCAATAAGGTAGCATTTTTGACTTGTGAAATCCGCCCATGATTTTTGATCCATGTAATTTACTATTCCTGCTTACATATTATATGTATATCATAAAATTATATATATATATAATCGTAACAAAGTCGTGATTGTTTGTACAGAGTTGTTAAAATTAATGAAAAATACAAAAAAAAAATATCAAGTGTACTCCTGTATGTGTGTTCTATGTAAAGTCATTTTTGGTGTTTCAGTATTAGTTTTAAATCACTAGGAGTTAGAATTTTATGTTAGTCGTTAATTAATGTTTACGTAACTATAGTTTAGCATTACTTTATTTTAAGTATACCGTCAGTTACTTTGTATTGTCGTCAGTTCGCTTGGCGTTAAGTATATATTTTTTGTTCTCACCGTAGTTGTAGTTTGTTTGTGCCAACTTTGATGTATTTTATGTAAATTGGCAGTGGCCGACATTGTATCTCAGTGACTGCCACAGAACAAAATTCTCGTTGTCATATCAATGTCAATAACTGTGTTGTGAATATACTATATGGATAGATGTACGTCTCTGCTGTATGGTTGTACAGAGCTCAAAGTTAGCGTTATGTCCGCCTTTGGGATGTTATTTGTCGTTCTTTTTCCAAATTCCATCAAATAAAAGTCAACTGATTTTCTATTTGTGTTTTTTTTCATATCCTTTTTAATTATTTAATTAACATAATGTCCCTATTATTTCCCTATAATATTAACATAATGCCAGAAGCTGGTATACATTTTATATCTATCCTGCTTACGCGCAGTGGTGCCAACATTGAAAAGCTAAAGGACACCATCTTGATGACCTAAAAAAATAGGCTAATTTTCAACTAGTCAAAACAACAACTCTTAAGAAAACAAACAAAACGCAGGAAGATTTCATACAAATACCGGCCTATGATGTACCTAACTATTTTTAATTTTGCATGAGATGGGCACGAGAGGCAAATAGCAGTGCTGCATCTAACTCTGTAGGACCGAGTCTAGCTCGGTGGGAGTGTCCGACTGCTATGCAAGAGGTCGTGGGTTCGATTCCCACACGGGACACCACTTTGTGTGATCCACAAATTGTTGTTCCGAGTCTGGGTGTAGTTTGTGTCCGTGACTTGTATGTTGGTAAAGGCCCCCGCGACACGGCTTGTGCCACCCTACTCCGGGAGTCGTCTTTAAAAAAAAAAAAAAAAAGTTTTACTAACTCATGTTCACGAAGGGGCGGGGGTGCATTTTTCGTTTAACCTACCCGACAGTGGTCAAGCGTGATGTGCACGACAGGAGGCTGAGTGCCCAAATAAAAACTGTTCAGGGGAGGGGGGGGGGGGGGATAAACAACAAAACTGGTAAAGAAGTTGGAGCTGGTTGTGGTTGTAATTTGTTATCATACGAGCTGATGTAAATGTGTCAGTTGTTTAGTTTGTATTTATTTAATTTTTAATCTATAAGACGGTGCAACATATGACATACCCTTGACATTCACTGTCATTTACGTCGCAAAAGAATGAGGGTAGTTGATCATTCTTGCGGAACCTCACATGTGAACGTGATGGCGGGGTAGCCATCTTGTGGGCAGTTCGCCGACGAGGGCCGTTTACGCACCACGTGCCCGACGAATCGTTAATTTCCGACGCGATCATTTTATCTTTTCATAAAGTGATATGTGGAATCAAATAATAGTATTATTTCGTTTATCAAATTATCTGTGGTGAAATTAAGATTTTAATTTAATTATTAGTGGTAAAATCAAAACCTAGTGACCTCCCGGTATACGTGAACGATGGCAAGCTATTACCTGCGTCATCCTGAGCCTAAATCAGAAGTGGGATGAAATACCCCTGTAAGCCGGACGGAAGCGCGTGTTCATTTAAAGGTAGTTGGTGAAAAAAGAAAAAAAAAGTTGCTTGTCGCGTGTGATATTCGTGTATTGTGTGGATGTGCTAGACGTTATTCTACCTTCATTTTGGCCGTTTTGTGTCGACGGATCGGGTATATCCGGTTTCGTCGCGGATCTCTGGTATGTGAGTTGTCCTAAGGGATTGTTCATGGACACAGGTGAGTCTTTCTTGTTTTAATAACATTTTGAGGCCGAGTACTGTCTCATGCGAGAAAAAGTAGCCACTGAACTATGCAGTAAACGAGTAAATAAGTGTCGCTAGTAAGCGTAGCGAAAATGTTCAAATCTTATCCGTATAGTGTTGTGTGTAATGCGTCGTTTTATATTTTATCTCGCGTGTGAAGTCCCGTTACATTAAATAATTGTGGGGCGCAAGTAAGGGTTATTTAATTTCGCGATTGAGCCCAGTAGATGCAGTAGTTCATTCAAACAATGTTCGTGAAACAGTTAAATTCAATTAATTTTCGGTTTTCTTTGCATTTGGTGCATAGCGTCATGTGACGTGACGAGTGGCTAGTTGGAAATTCTCTTTCGTTTAAATTTAGTAGTGAGCATTTATGCTGAGTATTTATACTGTTCAAGCTGTCCTTATGACTACCATATTACGAGTATTATGCCAATCAACCGTTAATAGTAGCTATGGTGAACATTTTAACTTGTGTTAATATTGATAACGTCGAAAATCTTCAACACGAGATAGTGATTGGACGTCAAATTTTATTCAATGGCTTTTGAACCGTTAGCGCCGTAACTAGTTATTTTTTTCTGTGCTCGACAGTAGGTACCTATTGGAATTAGAGGTGTTGCCAAAAACCTAATAAATAAGTGTGTTCTGAGTAATAAATTCATATTTAAAACATCGAAAATAAGCAACAATTATTAAATCTTTCGACAAAAGCACTAAAACGCTTCTGTGCAAACTACATTTGAAGACGTATTATTGGAGATGTTGGCTGGAGGTATTCCTCAAGGGAGCATTCTGGGACCGTTGCTGTTCTTAGTTTATGTGAATAATCTTCCAAAAATAATAAACCAAAATGTGTAGTGTATGCCGATGATGCAACAATTTTTATTTATAATGATAATTTAAATGACACACTTAAATTTACTTTCCGTATGCACTTTGTAATGAAATAAAAGATTATATAGAGTTAAAGAGCTATAATAAAAGAATAAAGACTATGATAGATAATAGAAAACTAGTTTACAATATAAGTAGGAGAAAACACAGGGGTAAGAACATAAGCCTAATTAAAAAATAAGTACAATGTACCTGAGAATTTACAATAGCTAATATAGAAAAGAGGCAGAGCTTAAAAAGTTATTAAGTGAGGATGCAGGAATGCACTTCGGAGTGTAGTGCCGAGTCGCAGAAGTCCACTTCAAAGCGCAGTGCCGAGTTGCAGGAGTACACTTCAGAGCGCAGTGCCAAGTTGCAGGAATGCCCTTCAGTGTGCAGGACCGAGTTGCACAGGAAAGGACTTCAGAGTGCAGTGCCGAGTTGCACAGGAATGCCCTTCAGAGTGCGGAGCCGAGTTGCAGGAATGCACTTCAGGGTGTAGTGCCGAGTTGCAGGAATTCACTTCTTAAAATGTACTCTCGGAGAACTGTCGCTTCACTCCTCTTTCTTCTGATTTTTCTTCATAAAGAAATCTCTCTAAAAGCATTCAAAATTTTAAAGCGTTTCCTAATTCAAATTTAGGATTTACTTAGGAAAATCCTAAATTTTAATTAACAAACGCTTTAAAATTTTAACAAACAAAAATAAAACAAAAAACCCACTTCTTAAGCCCCAGTATTCGGATGGGGGACTACTTGACCCTACATTGTGAGTCGACATGCAATCGGGGATCAATTGGGATCTATAAGAACACACGATGCTATGCTTACCTACTACCTAATTTTATTAAAATCCACCTTAAACATCTCGCGATTTAGTCACTCATATTTCTTTTTTTTTTTTCAAGGTAATTAGCAATGTGAGATTGAGTCTCACATTACTAGCAATCTTGTTAACCCCTCCAGCTAAGCTCAAAGGCTTGTGTTAGGAGTGGGTTCACGTCGGTAGTGTAATGGGTAGGATTCGAACTCGCGACCTCACGATTGCGAGACCGATACCTTAGCCATTAGGCTACCGCCGCTTTAATACAATGAATAAAAAACAAATAAATAAATATACATGAATTAAAAAACAAACAAAATTTTCGATGTAATTGAATTTTGCAACGTAATGAAATCAAAGTTTGTAGCCATGGGTTGCTTTGTATGCCATGCCATGCCATACTATCTAGAGCTGGAAAATGACCACACTACTATTACACTTTGTTGGAAAATCTGCAAGTGTTACATACCGTCGCGATTTATGAACCTGTTCAAATCATCAGGATGTCACAAGCAAAAATATCATACACTTATTTAACCAACAATATTCATTATGTTACATAAAAGTACCAGTATCACTTGATTATTAAAACTTATTAATGTTAAGGTTTAGAGCGATTTTTTTAAAAAGCTATCAATGCCTTGATAGATTTTTTTATTATTTTATTCCTCTCGCTTGAACTAACTGCAAATATTTTTCTTTTTTTTTTTATTACATGTTTAGGAGATAATTATGGGTATGTACGCCGGCCAGAGAGATGAAGGAAACCATGGTGTACAAAAACTCATTTAATTAATTTAAATATGTATAAGAAATTACATGAATATAGGTATGTTTAGACTCGGATAATGGTGGACAGATTTGGACGGTTTGGGCCCTTTCACGATTGGGCCCGCTAATAGAAGCCTCAACGATTAGCGATAGTACATCTCATAAGATGAAAATGTGTTAGCGAGAAATCTGTGTCATCGCGGAGTGGAGAGATCGAAGACGACACAACAATAAGTATATCCTAAAATCCTAGAAAGAAACCGTTCTTATTATCAGCGGAATCAAGTAAAATATCCTAAATTGCAAAGAAAACCGGTGGGGATTGCAGGAGGGTAGGGGGTGTGACTCTTCCGTTCCCCCTTCCCCAGGCACTGCCATATGGTACTTAGGGGCACACAATAGATGGGGCTAATCGTTGCGAACATTTTTCTAGAGTATGTTTATTCTGCGGTGTGGACGCACTGCTGCGCACGCACACTTAGATATATATGAGTGTGTGCGTCAAGTATGAAGCTTTACATCTGTACGTGTATAATCTGTGCCCGTAGCAATTGCTTCTCGAGCTATATTTATCGTTAATCCGGCCCTGAGCCCTTATTTATCAAATACGTATTTATAAATCACACAAAGTTAAGTCCCATATCCGCATACAGCAACTGCCATTCAGAAATACAGGGTGTAATCGTTAAGTGTGTCCAGGCGATTATTCCGTAACTATTACAGATATCAAAAAACTTTAAACTGATATCGAAAGTACGTTACCTAATGAGTTAAATGACATCAATAACTTTTTAAAAATCAAACGAGAGGTATCTAACATTTTGACATTAAACACTCCCATACATTTAGTATGAGATTAGTAGAAAGGTTTTAGTTTCCTTATTTTAAAAGAATATTTTAGCTTAGTATTGATATTAAAGGAAACTGGTTATTAACCTAACAGAGTAATAAAACTATATTTTAATTGAATAATATTTATTTCTTAGTAAGTACTAAATTTTGTATTCAAAGCAGATGTTCGAAGTGACGTCCTTGTTGTGCGATACAATGACGAGCTCTACTTACAGTTTCTAAATGAACTTTCCTTAACATTTGCGGAGTAATTAAAGCAATTGCACGACGTACACGATTCTGTAACTCTTCTAGGCTGTGCATTCTCTCAGCGTACACTTTGTCTTTGATAAAACCCCATAGGAAGAAATCACAAGGCGTGAGATCCGGGGATCTGGCAGGCCAAGGGGTTGCACTGTTGCACAATCGCCTGGACACACTTAACGATTACACCCGGTATAGACAATACGAGTTTTTCCGTTAAACTAGCTGCACTTTGACCCCAGAATGTCCCTTCACTCCCAGGCCCGTGACACTGAAGGTGGCCCCACAGGGTGGAGTCTGCTCCTCCTCACGGTTGAGGGCGCCCGTCGTCACGTACATCACATCCAGGTCTCGGCCTCCAAAAGTCACTGAAGTTACTTGAAGGGCGGGGATCGGGATCCTTCGGAGAAGTACTCCCGTGCGAGGGTCTATGTTCAGTACCTGAGGGTCAAAAATATATATATCTAGCTATCCTGCGACTTCATTCGCGTGGAAGTTGGAATAAAGTGATTATAGTTGGTAAAACATACTTATATACTACATAAATACTGCCTCTGTGGCGCGTTGGGAGTTACGCAAGAGGTCGTGGGTTCGATCCCCACCCAGGATAGAACTTTGTGTGATGAGCACCATGGTTTATTCTGTGTCTGGGTGTAATTTATCTATAATACATATGTATGTATTTAGAAATATATAAGTATCTATGTTTATCAGTTGTCTGGTTGCCATAGTACCTACAAGCTCTGCTTAGTTAGGGATCAGATGACATTGTGTGAGTTGTCCCAAGATATTATTATTATTATTATAAATAATGTTTACCTTCAGAGCAGTTTTATGTAAAATCTTAAAAGGGGTTGTCCAAAAATCACGTGAGGCTCGAAAGAGGAGGGGGAAATAATAATAATAAAAATTATTTATTCACTTAGGAAGCAAAATACTACACTTGTGAAAAGTCGATTCTACATTTACTGGTAATGCCTGTTCGCAAACAATAGGTAAAGCCCGAGAAAAGAACAGGCAATAAAAACTCGTGGCCACTCTTTTCAAATTGCCAATGTTTACAATGTTTCTCTGTTTATAAACTGTATATGCAGGTAAGGTGCTGCCACCATTATATTATACACCATATTAGAGGACTGATGCAAAAAAAGAGGTCAATAATATTAGAAGAGTACACGAGATCGGATACATCAGCCTCAATGGGCACAACATAGTAGGAGCATCCACTTACGATGTAAAAACTTTGTGCTTAAATATTGGCCAATTTACTGCTACTTAATGAATAAGTATACATGTTTTTCAAAGGAAAGAAAAGAATGGCCGTAATTTATCACGCAGAATCTTTACTTACAAAAGTAAATCGTTTTCTTAACTAGTACCTAAGTAACATTATCAAACTGTGACAACAAAAATCTGCGGAAGATCACGATAGATCACCAGGGGTTGGAGGGATATAGTGAGAAATCACGTGTATTTTTTCGAATCGTTTTTCCGCAGACTTGGGTTATTGCCAGCTTGTTATACCTACAGCCTATAGCCTTCCGCGATAAATGGACTATCCAACAGTAAAATAATTTTTCAATTCGAACTCGTAGATCCTGAGATTATCGCGTTCAAACAAACAAATAAACTATTTAGCTTTATAATATTAGAAGATACAATATAGATAGATAAATAAATAAATACTAGTAAGTATCTTGTGAAAACTCACACACGGGCAACTATCCCAAACCAAGCAGATCCTATATGCTGTGGCAGCCAACTGATAAATATATCTACTGATTTAAATATTATATTTCTAAACACAAGACATACCTACATATTACTTAACGACAAATTATACCCAGACACGGAATAACAACTTGCCTGTGAGCCACCGAAGTTGGCGATCCAGACGTTACCGTCAGTGTCGATGGTCATTCCGTCGAGGACACCTCCCACGCCGTGATCCTTGCACTCGAACACCAACCTCGGGTTCGCTGTGAAATCAAAGTACTTTATTCACTTACAAGATGCAGCTTCTACGTACGTCTAACAAAATTTGGAATACCTATTTAAAATGAATTTCTGCTTTTAATACCAAGTTCGTAAAAGGACCAGTAATACAAGAATTTGTGATAAAAACTCATGGCCACCCTTTTCAAAAATCAATTATTGTAATATTAAAAGCTACTTTCAAGTTAAATAATCGCCAAATAGGTACTCAAACTATAATAATAATAATAATAAAACCCCTCGGGGCTAGTCATTGTCTCCCTATATGAGATTAACGCAACACTCTGAGGGCATAGTAGCAGCTCTTGAAATCCTTATGACACCAATAAAAAATGTCTCATGAGGGTGAAATAAGAGTACACAAACCGCAGGGCAGCTTTGTGGCGAGCTGAATGTGCGTGGCGACACTGCAGTCCCGATGCCTCAGAGAGTCGGTCAGGGCCTCGTCTCCCGCTTGCCTTCACTGGCTGGCGGGAGTGGAACACCAAGAGCGCCCGCAGGACTCTCAACTCGGGCTTGCCTTAACCGGCCGGCCAGAGGGAGGTCGCCAGAGCTTGTATGCTCGGGGGTGGAAGTGTCATTTTCAAGGGCATAACTACGGGGAAACCCGCTCACGGGCCTTCTTCGTGATGGTGAAACCGGCGCCGCACCGCTCGACACCCCAAGCTGCTCACACCCATGTTGCTCCCTGTCGCCTGTTTGGCTGTATGCCTGTGGCGGCCAGAAGGGGGCCCATCCAGTGAGTGGCGAGTCACCGCCTGCCCATTTGTCCGTGTGTTTTACCATGTGTTTGCAGGGCAGGTGCCATAGTCCTTCAATAGTACCAGTTAACCATTCCACTAACACATCACCTCCATAACCCAGTCTCTTAGCTACCACTTTTTGACAATAGTTTTTACACTAACCGGGGAATGTCGTTGGGTACATTTATATAGTGTATACAACGATATTCGCCGGTTTGTGTCACATAGCCTTTAGATTAAAGTGTCTAACGGGCCTCTACGTGTTGGCTTCGGCCCCACGCACGCCTCCCAAATGACCGGGACTCCATAGTCCCGTGATATGGAAACGACATACATAATAATAATAATAATAATAATTTTTGCAGATTTTTGTGTGGGGGAACACACCGAAGGTAGGTTTTATCATTTCGTTATGATATCTACTTTTGGCGGGGTAGGGGCTTGGACCTGTGGAGGACAAGATCCGTCTTTCGACACAAAGGGAGCATCCTCTGACCAGGCGATGTGATGGTGCCTGACGGGCCGCGGCCCAACAGTCAACTTTGGGAATTGTGAAATGTTTTACAATATTCCCATGAAAAAGAAAATAATGAATTTTATTTAAACGAAAATTGTGCCAACCCTAATATCCTAAATCACGAGAATTAGAAAAAAAATGTTTTTCAGATAAATTTTGTAACACGATACAAACTTGATTAGCGCGATTCTGATTTGAACCGATCTAGTGATATATACATATATAGATATGGGGACCACCACAAATCCAAACCCATAAATTCCCTTCCTCTCCTGGATGAGGTGAAGAGTGCCGCAGCGCCGGCTTCAATAGCGTCTATCACCGGCCTTATATCGCCAGTGCCTTGAACACTTACAGATATTCCCCGTTTTCTCATCATAGTCGTATCTTCTAAGACCGAACTGAAACGAGTCTATATAGTAGAAGGCTTTCTCTTTTAAGTCCCAGGCGAGTCCGTTGGACATGTCGATGTTGGCTGCCAACATGTTCATGGCGCCGGTCGAGTCGATGCGGTATAAAGAACCTTTGTTTGTGTAGAATTTGCCCGGTTCATATTCCTCACCCATTGTACCTGGAAACCATGGAAAATTTACTGCTATTTTTGAGCTCTTTTTGAGTTACTCGGAAATATTACTGGAAGCGTCCTACTTGTATACATATTTATGTATAATTTGTAACATTGATAATTGTTGTATAGGTGCGGGTGAGTGAAACAACGGTTCGCTTGACACTCGTTTCTTTAATGACAGAGAAAAGGATATGTGGGCGGGGCGCAGCCCGCTAGACTCTGTTGAGTGCAATATACCTATATACACATATGTAACATCCCTCCCTCTTTATATAACACTTACAATCTAAAAAAACTGTTTATAATTAACGCGAGGACGGTTGCGTCTATTTAACACTGATCGCGTTGGGAAAGGCAAGTTTTCTAAGGCAGTGGCAACACTTTGTGATTCACATTCCTTGGCATCTGACGACTCGTTCGCGGCAACAGCTGACTCCTCTGCAGCTGACACGGACTCGTCTGCAGCAACCGCATACTCGGTCCCAGCTCCCGCGGCAGGAGATCCGGATAGGGCCGGAGCAGGGGACGGGGTTGTGCCGCTGCTCGCCGTCTGCTCCTCCTCCTCCGCGTTAGACACTACCCGCGTTGACGGGTTGTCTGTGCACGTTTGCTGTGCAGGTGTAGCAGCCACCTCTATGTCGTCTTCGTCTATGTCCGACAGAGGGGTCTCATTCAGATAATATGTTTTCATCTGATTTTTGTGGCGCATCACATAGGCTCCCAGTTCCGGAACGTAAACTTTGTATACTACCTTGCCTTCTCTGCCGGTTATAGTTCCCTTAACCCAACAATAGTGTTTTTTATTTAAATATTTTTTAATCAGCACTTCTTCGTTTATGTTAAAGTCTTTTTGATTTTTTCCACCATAATGTTTACGCTGTAACAATTGTTTATTTACTACCGTGGTACGAATGTCCGATGAGGAAGGCGATGGAGTCGGTTTCAAGAGATCTAGCCTACATCTAAGCTGCCGGCCATACAGCAGTTGAGCCGGTGATCGTTCGGTTGTACTGTGAGTCGAGTTACGATAATCGAATAAAAACTTGTTTATTCTTACATCTAAATTTTTCCGATCGGGGCAAGATAATATTATACTTTTGATCCCTTTTTTGACTATCTTTACGGAGCTTTCAACCTGACCGTTACTGCTAGGGTGATATACGGGAGAAAAAATATGGCGTATGCCGTTAGTTTTACAAAAAGACAGATTTTTTTTCAGATTATTCAAATTACAAATATCCCCGATTAAATATTGTACTATCGCAAACGACAACATTTTAGACAATCTGGCTGAGGAATTCCCTTCTGTGTTTTCTGAGAAAATTGGGCGGTTCTCAAAATATAAGATTAGGTTGTCGCTAAGACCCGACGCCAAACCAATTTTTCGTAAAGCGCGGCCGGTAGCATTTGCACTACGAAACAAAATTGATAATGAGTTAGATCGCTTATTGTCGTTAGGCATAATAACACCCGTTCAGTATTCCGATTACGCTTCTCCTATAGTCCCAGTTCTGAAAAAGAATGGAGAAATCAGAATCTGCGCGGATTACTCAGCGACTATCAACAAACAACTCGTTATTGAAAAATATCCATTGCCGACTGTAGATGATTTATTTACAAAATTGCATGGCGGGCAACAATTCACAAAGTTGGATTTGTCGAGTGCTTATAACCAATTTGTACTTACTGAAGATGATGAAACACAAATGTTTACTTGTATAAATACGCATAGAGGTCTTTTTAAGTATACACGTTTAGTATTCGGGTTATCTAGTGCTCCCGCCATTTTCCAAAAGGCGATGCAAGGAATAGTATCGGGTTTGGATGGTGTACTTTGTCTGATGGACGATTTATTGATTACTGGTAATAATAGCACGGAACACTTAGTTAGATTAAAAGCAGTATTAAAAAGGTTAGATGATGCTGGCTTAACTTTGAGAAAAGATAAATGCGTATTTTTTCAAAATGAAGTTAACTATTTAGGTCACACAATTGACAAGAATGGTGTCCGGAAATCTCCCGATAAAATTAGGGCAATTCGTGACGCTCCTATGCCAACAAACATAAACCAATTACAGTCTTTTTTAGGATTGGTTAATTATTATAGGAATTTCGTGCCTCGAGCCTCGTCAATCCTCAATCCATTGTATCAATTATTGAATAAAAATACTAAATGGTTTTGGACGGATGCTCAACAACATGCATTTAATGAGATTAAACGTCACCTGACGTCAGACAATGTTTTAGCTCATTATAATCAGCACGCAACCGTTATATTGACGGTCGATGCGTCACCTTATGGTCTCGGCGCGGTGTTATCGCAAATAGACAGGGACGGACTCGAGAGACCTGTGTCGTTCGCGTCGCGATCGTTAGTATCGGCTGAGAAACGGTATTCTCAAATCCAAAAAGAAGCGACCGCTATAATATTTGGAGTTAAACGTTATCACCAATATTTGTATGGTAGGGAGGATCCGTTTATATTAAGAACTGACCACAAGCCCCTATTATCTATATTTGGGTCACATAAGGGAATTCCGGAAGTGACAGCGAATAGATTACAGCGATATGCAATATTTTTAGCAGCATATAATTACAAAATTACGTATGTAAAAAGCGCTGATAACGTCGCAGACTTTCTGTCTCGATCTATCGCAAACCCGGACAGTTCGAGTACGGGCCTGCAAGATGACGATCACATCAGCGAAGACCGCGCAGCGTACGTTAATTTTATTATAGATGGCGATCTACCTGTCACGCTGGCCCAACTACGCGAAGCCACTGACCGCGACGTAACTTTACAAAAAGTCGTGAAATATGTACAATTTGGCTGGCCGCGTAAAGTTAACGATTTAGACCTGAAACCGTATTATCAATGTAAAACACAGTTGTCTCTGGAGGACGGATGCCTCATGCGGGGTCACAAAATTGTAATCCCGAAAGAATTACGCCGAAAAATAGTTACCGAATTACATAGTTCGCACTTCGGTATAGTGAAAATGAAGTCTGAGGCGCGGGCGAGATTGTGGTTCCCGGGAATCGACGCGGCGCTCGAGAGCGAGGCACGCGCCTGTGGCGTGTGCGCACAGCTGCGCCCCGCGCCGCCGCGCGCCCCGCTCGCGCCCTGGCCTTATCCGCCGCATGCATTCTATAGAATACACATCGATTTCTTAGGACCTTTGTATGATCGCATGTACCTTATAGTCGTCGATGCTTTTTCTAAATGGGTAGAATGCTTCTCGATGAGGTCCACCATTTCGTCCGATGCAGTAATAGAGCGATTGTATGACCTAATGTCTCGAATGGGCGTACCGGCGATCATCGTTAGTGATAATGGAACATCTTTTACCTCCCATAGATTCGAGGAGTTTTGTAAAACTAACGGCATACGCCATATTTTTTCTCCCGTATATCACCCTAGCAGTAACGGTCAGGTTGAAAGCTCCGTAAAGATAGTCAAAAAAGGGATCAAAAGTATAATATTATCTTGCCCCGATCGGAAAAATTTAGATGTAAGAATAAACAAGTTTTTATTCGATTATCGTAACTCGACTCACAGTACAACCGAACGATCACCGGCTCAACTGCTGCTAGTCGATTCGCTAAGCGTCACATCAAAGATGTCTACAACGACGAGCTCACCGATGCTGCAACCTAGACATCACGGATGTAAGCATCGATGTCAGAAACCAAATTCGTAATTATCCAAATGCTCGTCGACGATGTCTCGGTTGTGATAACGCACGGATGTTGTCTAGGATGTTACGGTGTTGCAATATTTCAAATTTCATATAATTTTATTTATAATCGAGAATCTCGACTGACGAATTTTAGAGTTTGTATTAGATTTTAATTGAATTTAAATACCCAATGGTTAACTATAAAGTGTGGGGTATTTAATAGATAGTGCACAATTTATTAGTTTAATTGTTTAGGACATGTGAAAATAATAAAGTAATATTTTTTGACGTGAACACTAAGCAAATGTCAATTGGTCCCTTTTTAGTACTGTTGCCAGATTGGATAGATTCCCTGCAAATTTGGGCAGGTTTTTCGGCCATGGGGGGGAAAATCGAATAGTAATATTCTTTATTAAGCTGTTTTAGTAGCATATTTTAGCTTAGAAACCATTAAAATGCACCTATCCCCCGTCGCACGAGCGATCCACTCTTGACTAGTGTTGCTTGATGGTATTTTTCACAAGAAACTAATTTTTGGGGGGAATTTTGATAAATCTTGGGGGAAAATTCACATAGTCGTTTGGCCACACTGCTTGTCAGCATTTATTTTATAAATATGTCAACTATTCACAATTTTATTTTACATTCCTTTGTTTTGTTTGTTTAAAGTTTATACTATTTTAAATCTAAATGATCAAATATTTCTTCGAATAAGCATAACTCCATAGTATTTACGCTACGCTGTTATGGAGAGTTAGGATAATAACCTAACCTATAAATGGATAAAATTCTAGTACCAAATAATAATGGTCTAATTCTGTCGAAGGTAAGTTGATTTCATTATTAGAAGACGTTTATTATTATGATAAGTTAAGATGTTATAGTAGCCAACCCTATAACTATGCTATTAAGAAATTGACAAACAGGATAATCAATTTGCAGAGCATGACTAATGCTCATGCGCAACAGGCAGTCATGTTTACTTTATAAAAGAATTGAAAGAAATGTAGAAACTTGAACTCACTAAGTTTGTCTTATGCATTTATCTGTTGTCTATGTATAGGTGTAATTCTTACATTATGATGAGTTGTAATGGTGGTAATAATAACATGTTTTTTTTTTACTTGCAGTGATGGATATAAAAAGATAACATAGTGTTATAGAAGATATTGTGAATGCAGTACCTACTTAAAATCAAAGCCAGAACAAAAAACTGTGAACCATTGTTAACAGTGCACAATCAAGAGGCTAAGTGTGGTATTGAGGGCCCATTGAAATAAACAAACATGCACTGTGAAATTGTTATGTATCTATTACCGGTGTTAAGTTTTACTGTGTTTTGTACAGCAATTAATCCAATCTCCTCACTGATGTGAAGCGGTACAGTGATCTTATTAAATTACTATTTAAGCTGTGAGTATTAATTCGGTGGTAGACGGCTCAAAGAAATACTTTGTCTTCATAAAAAAATATATTAATTGTATTTGTGTTTAAATAAATATTTTTTTTTATTGACTTGTTTTATTGGTTATAACTACTAATATCAGTCAGGTACAAAGGTGGTGTACTACAGCCAAGTGTTGTTGGACATGGGTTGAAATTTTGCTAGAATTTGTAAGAACTTGGTAATTCATGAACACCATTATTGTTTGAATAGGCAATATCTTGAGTGAGAGCAACTGTTTTAAGTCTAATTAGCTTTTCCTGGTTGCTGTTGCTAGTTTTTACTCTGTAATAATATAAATTAATTTCTTTCTTTATTTAATGTTCTTACAAGTAACTTTTTATTTGTGAAATATTTTTAAATATAATAAAAGCAATAACTATATATAAACCAACATAAATGTCATGAATTATTATATTTCATGTTTTGTTGTTATTGTATTTCATGACTTATTGTTTAGTTTCTGCTTGACTAGGGTATTCTAGCTAAGTCATTAGGTAGGATAAGTACCTACCTACTTACATTAAATTGTATTGAGTACCAGTTATATTTACTTAATGGTTTACTTAAGATTTTGTGATGTTCAGTATAGTGTTTCATTTAATGCATTCTCTATATAATTTATCTTTTGCCAATGTAGCTGTAATAAATCTTTTTTCAGATAACCTATAATGTAGATGCCTAGATTCCTACTTTATGTTATTTTTCTCGTTTAATGTTTGAAAATGTAAGCTGTGATGTGAATAATCCCATTGAATTTATACATAATATGCATAGATTCTCCTCATACAAGAAATTATATATATCACTAGATTTCGCCCGCGGCTCCGCCCGCGTGGATGTCGGTTAGAGCGATAAAAATATATTTCCTATGTCCTTCCCCGGGACTCAAACTATCCAAATTTTATCTAAATCGGTTTAGCTGTTTCAGCGTGTAAGCGCAACAGACACAGATAGACGGAGTTACTTTTACATCTGTGGCGCGGTGGGAATGTCTCCGACTGCTACGCAAGAGGTCGTGGGTTCGATTCCTACCCAGGATAAAACTTTGTGTGATGAGCACGATGGTTTATTCTGTGTCTGGGTGTTATTTATCTATAATATGTATGTATTTAGAAATATATAAGTATGTTTATCAGTTGTCTGGTTGCCATAGTACTCTGCTTAGTTTGGGATCAGATGACGTTGTGTGAGTTGTCCCAAGATATTATTATAATTATTCATAATATTAGTATGGATATAATTCATTTCACTTATCCTGACTGCCTGATTTCATCAACGCAGAGCTTAAACCGCTAGGGTTACAAACGTGAAATTTTGGCAGTTGATGCCTTTTATTATCTTGTTGACTCTGTCCCTTTAAGGGACAAATTTTTAGAAATCCTATAATGAAAAAATCAAATAGGGTATATTAGTAAAATAGGGATTACAGGTTTGTGTTAGATCGGTGAAATTTCGTATTTAGCTTTTCCGTTTAAATTAATGTACACGTGTTTTAGCGTTTTTGGAAAATCAAACTCTAAGGGAGTAAACTAGGTGTTACAAGTATGCGTGAAACTCCGTCAGTTTTTAAGGTGTGATCTGTGAAATTTCGCACTTGGATTTTGGGTTTGAAATAAAGAAATACGTATTTCAGCGTTTTTGAAAAATCAACCCTTAAGGGGGTAAAATAGTGGTTACAAGTTTGTATGAAACTCCGTCAGGATTGAAGTAAAATCTATTAAATTTCGTATATGGCTTTTTTATTTAAAATAAAGTGAGGCGTGTTGCAACGTTTTAGGAAAATCAATTCCTAAAGGGGTAAAATAGGTGTAGCAGGGTTGTATGAAACTCCGTCAGTTTTAAATTCAGATGTGTAAAATTTTCTTTTTAGCTTTTACATTTAAAATAAAAAAATACTAAATTCAGCGTTTTTGGAAAATCAACCCCTAAGGGGGTAGACTAGGGATTGCAAGATTGTATGAAACTCCGTCAATTAGATCGGTGAAATTTCCTATTTAGCTTTTTCATTAGATAAAATAGGGGTTGGAAGTCTATATGAAACTCCGTCAGTTTGAAATAAGGTCTATGAAAATTGGTGTTCGTCTGTATTGAAAATTAGTTTTTGGTTGTAAATAAAGAAACACGTATTTTAGCGTTTTGATCGAAAGCGAAAATCAACCCATAACGGGGTAAACCGTGTAAAAGCGGGGGAACCCGCGGGCGACAGCTAGTCTTTATATGTGTCACATACATAGTAACATAACTCATCTATACTTCCTACTAATATTATAAAGCCGAATGTTTGTGAGTGTGGATGTGTGGATGTTTGTTCCTCTTTCACGCAAAAAGTAATAAATGGATTTTAATGAAACTTTACAATAATTTAGCTTATACATTAGAATAATACATAGGCTATAATTTATAAAGATATTGTGTAAATTGTCCAAAATATAACGATAAGTGTCAAGTAAGTAGGAAAAAAATCTACAATCGGCGACATGTTTTGGCGTGCGCCGCAAATATCGTTGAAGTTTCACATATATATTGTATCAACGATATGTTTATCATAAATAGTCCTACAATAAAGTCCGCGACAGCATATGTCTATCTCATATGTGGAAGCAATTATCGTCAAAATAGTGAACCATAATTATTATTTCTAACACATATTTCTTAGTAACAAATTGGTTTAGTACATATTTCTTAGTAACAAAGTGTTGCCACTGCCTTAGAAAACTTGCCTTTCCCATCCTCGTCGCCACTGTTGTATAGGTGCGGGTGAGTGAAACAACGGTTCGCTTGACACTCGTTTCTTTAATGACAGAGAAAAGGATATGTGGGCGGGGCGCAGCCCGCTAGACTCTGTTGAGTGCAATATACCTATATACACATATGTAACAATAATTTAAAAATATAAAAAATATTAACGTCTTCGAAAATAAATTACATACAAATTATCTAAAAAACAAAAAATACAATACAACAATTAAAAATAAATAAACATTTTGAACTTGGTGCCTACTGAAGTAGTTTTTT
This sequence comes from Herminia tarsipennalis, assembly GCA_945859575.2. Taxonomy (NCBI): domain Eukaryota; kingdom Metazoa; phylum Arthropoda; class Insecta; order Lepidoptera; family Erebidae; genus Herminia; species Herminia tarsipennalis. The sequence goes on along the minus strand of OX243843.2, from coordinate 1,070,796 downwards.
ATGTTTTGTTTGGCTCTTTTTTGTTTATTATGTTTTAAGTGCTAATGCATAATTATAATTATTTATTTTTTGCAAAAATAGATAAATACCTATTTCAAAAGATACCTTGACGACCTGTCACGGAGCACGGATTATACTTAGGAGTATTAAATTATAATCAACGTACCAGCGAACAGTCGTCCCATTGGATCAGCTTTGGCATCATTGAACCTGTTCTGAAGTATGACCTGGTCCAATTCACACACAGTGCTGATGAACTCAGCGCTGTTATCTGTTCCGTCCCAGTAGATCTTGCCGATCTTACGGTTCAGCCCTGCTACGAAGTGATGGCGCATCCCTTGTATTGGTATTACAAATGAGACCCAGCTGTCTGAAAAGTATTTATTTCGTTAGGACTAATGATAAAATCAAATTAAAATACTCGTCTGGTATGTGTCGTATTTTATTAGTGACAGGATTTTTGAATGAGGTGAGTTTTTAGATTTTTAGGGCTCCGTACCTCTAAAGGAAAAAATTGAACCCTTATAGGATCACGTGGTTGTCCATCTGTCCATCCGTATGTCTGCCAAGAATCTTTAACTCTGGAACACGTGGATACCTCCACGTGCTCCAGAGATAAAGAGTCTCGATCGAGTTGAAATTAAAACCATATACCACAAAATATGTAGAGTACAGAAGTCAGACTCATGTATGTACCACGATTTTTATACCTACACTCGGCGGTCGCGCTAGGGCTGTCAACTCTGGTCTATGCAAAAAATTGTGTGCGATGCAGAGAAATAAATCATTTGTAGGTTTTATTTGCGATGGTTGTGGTGGTGGTGGTGGTGATGGTAATGCTGGTGGTGGTGATAGTGGTGGGGATTTGACGTACACATATAATCTGTACGTATTACTAGTATAGTATTATATTATCTGTGGTACGTATGTAATCTGTGTAGTTATCTACTCAAGTTTTCAGTCCCTTGAAGTTGAGAAAAAATCAAACTTCTAAGTAAACGTAAAAAAATATAGGACCGTTTATGCCGCAAAAAACGTTTATTTCCAGACTCGATTCCTGAACTATTTAAAATGTTTATGACATAAAGTACACCCAGACTCAGAAAAACATCTTGTGGATCACACAAGTCAACAAGTCGCAAGAGGTCGTATCATTGGCGTATAATGGGAGGGGGAGATTTGGGGGTTAAAACACCCGAAATTTCAAAAAGGTTGGCCGGTGTTTAGTCTGTTGTACCATCTAAACCCTCCCCCCCCCCCCCCCACCGAAATTACGGAAACTGCTTCTCGATTCTGGGTACACCCGTGGGTCGTATGAAAGATGGTGGCTGAATTCTAGTTCAAAAACAAAAAACAAAGGAAGTATCCAGTGTTTTTAACGAACGATACATGGTAAAATCATACCCAATTTCGCCTTGGTATGTATGCCAGTGTCGGGCACATACTTATTGATGGAGTGGTCGAATGGACTGACGAAGTACAGGGCCTGCTCGTCGTGGTCCCAGTGCGGACCTTCGCCGAGCGTGACCGGCTCAGTCACTGCCTCCACTACTGGTGACATCTGGAAACTAAATTCTCGGCTAGGTAAATTTACTTATAACATCATTATTTTACCAGCAATTTTTTTTTTAAGAACTATAGGCCCAAAGTCGAACAGTGGATTAACTGCTGTTTTGTGTGCGAGTGTTGTGTAAGATTTACTGCTAAGTTATATTAGGGAGAAATTATTTGGATACTTTAGTATTTATTTTATATTTATCGTGAAATAATTTTACGATTATCGTTAAATTATTTCACGAAAATCGTGAAATGACTTACACCATTTCGGTACATTTTCATCCGACTTTAAACAGGATGAGGTTTTCAATTCGACTGTAATTCATTCTTAGTGTTTGTTTTTAAGCTATTGCATAGCTTCTATTGCGGGCCTTGAGCGTGGAGACCGAATCCAGAAATTCCGTAACGAAAATAACCTAACACCCCCCACTCCGACCGGCACAGCGGTGATACTTTTTAGTTTTGCCATCTATCGATGAATAGCAGAACTTTTAATGACTTTTTTATAAATTTTTTTAATAATTTTTTAATTTTCTTTAAAAAAAAAATTTTTTTAAAGAAAATAAAATTAAAAACATTGTTTTTTTATAATTTAAAAAAAAAACTTTTTTAAAAATTAAAAAAAAATATTTTTTTTAATTTAAATAAAAATGTTTAAAGATAAAAAAAAATAAATGCATTGTTTTTTTATAATTAAAAAAAAAACTTTTTAAATTTTTTTTTTTTTTTAATTGCTTAAGTTGATAAAAATGCTATGCAATAGCTTTACCGCGGCAGTCCCCGAGTGCCACACTTTTTTATTTTTTTAATTTATTATTGAATCATAAAAACATACAATTTACAATAATCATAGCACCAATAAACCTCTAAGGTTTGTCCTTAAGCTACGCAAGACGGATCTCAATATACAATTGTTGACGAACCTAAGTATACATTTTGATTTACTCAACGAGTATTTTTATATCAATATCGACCGTATTGCAAAGGCCGTGGTCACGGGTAGACTGAGTCTACCGTGACAAGGCCGTTGTAATACGGTTGAAACGTCGGGCAACAAACAAAGGTATTCAGCCTTAAAATAAAATATTTACGCGATTATGACCCGTAGCTTTTAAAATTCAATAATGTGTACAATTTTTATTTTCTTTTTTTACGAAAGTTTACGAACATACTATATATTATTTCACAATATAAATAATGTGACAATATCAATAATTCATACATCACTAAGAATATTTCTCGAAGTTATCTAAAATATGTTTTTTTGAAAACAGCTATATAATTATTTTTTGTTATTTTATTTCGAAAATCAGAGGGTAGTTGATCAAACGGGGAACCATGTAGCGAGTAAGTAGTTCTTTCTCCAAACGTTTATGTCAACTCACACCGTACTCAACTTGTTTTGAACAACGCGGCAGTGTAGGTGTAAATTTTTGTGAATAACGTGGAATAAAAAAAGAATGTTCTTATAATAAATTTAATTTTTGAAGGTGAATTGGTAACGTTGCAATGTTTAAAAGGGCCTAATTCATTATCTTTGTATTGTAATTTGAATTTTGGGGATACTATTTTCTTCAGTATTCATAACTGAAGTGTATAAATTTTATTAAGGTGTGTGTTATAGGTACGACCATAACTGCTGAGGCAATATTGAACATGTGAGTATGTGACTCCGCCATTGAGTTGTAAGTATAACTTCAGCCTAACCTTATATGGTAATACTTAATCTTATATGTAGTCTGCTTAGTATGGTGATTTTTGCTAGGAAGTGTCTCAATTTGTTACAGACTTGTTCAATATAAGTTTATCATCAATATGAAGTCCAAGATATTCATGCGATTCAGTTAATATAATAACAGGGCAACAACAAACAAGGTATTTGTGTTCATGAGCTTTTAAATCATTGGTTAGCGACTGTTTAAGGTAGGGCGACTTGATGAGCATGTGCTTATGCATGTCCATTGTCAAGACATCATTCATTTAGTACATTAAAGTCGGACTGCAGTAGTTTAAATGCTTTATTTTGGTCTTTGTCGGCTATCAATATGCATGCATCAGCAAACTGATAATACGTGCAATGGTTTAGAATCATGTCATTCATGTGATTAAGGGTGTCAAACGCGCAGGAAAAATCTATAAATAGGGCTAGCACGTGTCTTTTATTATTCATAATGTTCATTGAATTGATCAGTGAAGTTAGACAGTAGTACCTTTGCCACGTTGGAATCCAAACTGATTTCTGTATATGGTCACTATGGAAGCAGCATGGTCACTATAGAAGTTGTAAATTTGTTATCTGATGTCTCGAAGACGGTGGAACGATTTGGAAAAATATTTTTGTGTTTGAAACGGTATACTTACTTCCAGATTGGTCAGAAATCGAGGGAACTCTTCAAATATTAAAGGCACACCTATAGTAATTTGGGTATATTTTGTTGTAATTCATGCATTTACTCTTATAGCACCATTGAGTGAAGACCACAGACCAGCGGAACTATTTAATAATAAATATTGCGGGTTGCGATCTGAGTACTGTGTTCGATCCCTTATACTGCGCCTCCGTCAAATCATGTAAAGGAACTGATAGTCTAGTATCAGGTGAACTAATAAAAAATGAATGGCATTGTATCGCAAAACGCAATATTTTGTAGAAAAATAAGCAGTTTGGATTATGCTATTGTAACATATAACAATTACAAACTAACAACATACTAAAAAGTAAGAAATAAAAAACTTTTTGCAAAGTACCAAAAACAGACTTCAAAAATAAATTAACCAAGGCAAATAAAGTTGGTGCCTAAAACATAAAGCTACATTTCAAATCAAATCAAATCAAATCAAATATTCTTTATTGTGTCCATAGGTTAAAAGATGTTACAGTAATGGTCAATACATTTATGTTCAGCTATGTCCAGCCGTTTAGGCATACAATATTAAATTTACACAAATTACAATATAACATTGGCATTTAGTTAAATTATATAATTACATTTATTAGAGAATATCATATATTTCGAAAGATTAAATTAAATTATTATTGTTAGGTTATGTCTCTTGCATGCAATGTCTTATCACAAAAAAAATCCCTCAGCGTATAGTAACATTTTTCCACTAATAAATCACTAAGTTTCTTTTTGAATATTTTTATTTCTATAATTGTTCTAATTGAGTTTGGAATGTTACTATAAATGCGTGGGGCAGTGCAGAAAACGCTTTCATGAAATAAGTGGGTCTTGCTCGGTACTATATGTAGTTTATCCTTATGTCTAGCACGGGTACGATGTTCAAAGAGGTGAATATTAGATTTAACAAAGACTGCGCATTCGTAGATAAATAAAGATGGCAGTGATAAAATTTTTATGCTTTTGAAGAATGGTTGGCAAGACTCTGTTTGTTTTAAATTACACATTGACCTGATGCAACGTTTCTGGGCTATAAATGCGCGTTCCTTATCGGTTGAGTTACCCCAAAAGATAATGCCATACCTTAGGGTTGAGCCAACATATCCATGATAAGCTGCTACCAAGGCAGATTGACTTGTAACTTTTGTTAGTCTATATAATGCGTATGAAAATTGACTAAGCTTGGTGCATAAATGATTAATATGAACTTTCCAGTTTAATCTGCTGTCAATATAAAGTCCCAAGAATTTTGTATCTGTAGTTATGTCTATTTTCTGCTCTAAGTATGTAATTTTAAGTGTATTTATGTCTATAGGTCTTTGTTTAAAGTACATTATTTTGGTTTTGTCAAGATTTATAACTAAGTTATTTTTACTAAGCCATGCGATTATTGCGGTAAGTGAATTATTAATGTCAGATTCTATATTAAATAAAATGTCATTTGTGTATAATATTGTACTGTCATCTGCAAATAATGTCATATCATGTTTGATTACTGAAGGCATGTCATTAATATAAATTAAAAAGAAAAGGGGCCCCAAGACACTGCCCTGTGGGACGCCATATTTGACAGTTCTTGTATTAGATAAGTATGTTCTCACGGTTTTAGTAAGAGAATCCAATTTTTGTATCTCTGTTATATGGTGTCTATTAGCTAAGTAGGATTTTATTAAACTGTGTACATTGCCCCTTACCCCATAAGCATACAATTTGTCTAAGAGAATTGTATGATCTACACGATCAAATGCCTTCGACATATCCATATAAAGCGCTATAGCCGGTAAACCTTTGTCCATATTCAACATGACCTTATGTAAGGCGTTATACACAGCTATATTGATTGATTTATCTTTCCTAAAGCCGTACTGATTAGATACAAATACACTATTTTTTTCAAAAAAGCTATATAAACATTTGTAAATTAATCTTTCGAAGACTTTTGCAAATATTGTTATTAATGCTATGGGCCTATAGTCACTGACTTGTGCCTTATCGCCTTTTTTAAATATAGGTTTAATTATAGATAACTTAAGCTTATCTGGAAAGCAACCTTTATCGATACAAATATTAACAATATGACTCAAAGGGCATGAAATAATATTTGCCACATCCTTTACTACATTGGTTACTACTCCATCATAGCCAGTACTGCTTGTATTTTTTAACTCTTTAATAGTTTTTAATATGTCATTAGGTGTCGTTAAATTCATAAAAATAGAATTAGTAATAAATGTCAAATTATTCGATTTCAAATTATTATAACATGTAACTACATCGGGTTTGTCATTTGTAACAATGTCAGCAAAGAAATTATTGAATATGTTAGCGATATCCTCAGGTTTATGAACTAGTTTGTCCTGTTGCCGTGTGGTACCGGCTAAAGAATAGTACCACCCCATCTCTTCCCGTGGGTGTCGTCAAGGCGACTAAGGGATGTCACATCGGAGGACGGGCAGCAGCGTCCTCTGCGTACTTAAAGTCCTACTGCGATCGCCAACCCGCTCGCCAAGCGTGGCGATTATGGCAATTACCCCCAGGATCTACATACTAGTAGGTTCTACTGGGGAGACCCGTGCCCAGCAGTGGGCCATCATATGGGTTGATATGTATATGTATGTTGTCCTGATGTTGCAGTTGGTGAATACCTTAAGCAGGATATTGACTTTTTATCTGGTTAATTACTTTCCATGTGGCCTTTGATTTATTAACTGCGGTATTAATATAATGAGCATTTTGACTTTTCTTGGTGAGTTTAATTATGCGTTTATACCTGTGTGCGTAGACTTTATATTTATTTTTGTTTTCTGTGGTACGATTTTTACGATATTTCCATAATAGCTCTCTTTTACGGTTGCTACATATTTTAATACCTTTTGATACCCACCTGGGTTTTACTTTTGCTGTTACTTTTACTCGAATAAGAGGAAAACAAAGGTCATAGATTAATTTAAATGTATTATGAAAATTATTGTAGGCCATATTTGGATCAGTGCATGCGTGGACTTCATCAAATGTAAGATTTTCCAAATGCTTCATGAAAAGCTTTCTGTTACATTGAGTGAAACTTCTTTTATAAACATACCAATAATTTAAGATACAAGACTTTTTGACCGGGATTTTTAAGATTTGAGCTGTATGGTCTGACAATGCTAGCTCAATAATATCACCTTTACATCCTCTCACATTATGGGCCATATTATCAATGCACGTGTTAGTGCTGATGCGTGTCGGTTGATTAAATTGTAGATTCATATTATGGCCTAACAATAGTTCAGTAAAATCAATAGCGAGTTTAGTTTGTTTAAGCAGGTCAATGTTAAAATCACTACTGATTACAATTTTTTTATTATTATGTGTGCTAAGTTTGTTTAAAATAACCTTTAACGTAAATAAGAATGTATTTATGGCATCTGCTGAGCAGTTAGGTGGTCTGTAAATACATAAGATATACATTTGTTGTTCCAATATTTCAATGGCACAGCATTCTATAATATCTATTACGGATAATTTGTTTATGTCAGATAGCAGTCTAAACTGAATATTATTTCTAATTAGTATACAAGAACCGCCATGTCTACTAGTCCTCATGCAATATGATACTAATTTATAATTTGGTATAGTGAGGTAGATATTATCACCTTCAATCATATTATGTTCAGTTATGCATATGATGTCAACTAATTTGTCCTTCAAATACAATTCCTCTATGCATACACTTAGCGTATCCGACTTATTAAGTAGTCCATTTATATTTTGATGCATAATAGTAAAAGAACTAATTACGAAATAAACTATTTTGGTCTAAATTATTGTCTAGTGTTGTAGTAATAGATTTATTTGTTTCTGAGGCATCTATATTGTTTTTCATGTATTGTGTTATGTAACAAGTATGTAGCATATTCAGTTCTAGTATAAGGTCTATTAAATCTAAAACAATACGCTTTAAACCGTGGTGATTCAAAGCTCCATTACGTTGACTGAACATGGTATAATCGTAAGAGAGATTGAGATTTGAGTCCAGAAGATACGCATAGTTATGCCAAACATTATCAATATAAAGGAGATTATTAAATGCCTCTACTCTGCTATTGTACATAAGATTAGAAGAACAATTAAATTTAAAAGTTGGTAGACAAATAATTAGTATGACTTAATGTAATTAGTTGCTCGCGTATGAGCTTGACAAGTTCTACATAATTGTATGTTCTCTTAAAATCTTCTTCGCCTATATTAACTATACAATAATCTGATTTTGTGAAATCACGAACTTTAGCATCTATCTTTTCAAGTACATATTTTAATGAACAGTTAGGTTTTCTGATATGACATATTTCATAGCTGCTTAAACAAGTAGTATCCATAATTTTAAATATTCTGTTGGATGTTTCACTACTTAAAATACAAATTTTTGGTTTTTTAGGTAAAATATTATAAAAACTAGTTGCTGGATTAGAGAGTGTCCTGTTTGATGAGGAGTCCTGAGAGCATCTTTCGTGATTAGATACTTCTGTGTTCAGAGGGTCGGTAGTGGTACTTGCAGTTAGTTTAGGTTGAAATGCTGGCAATCTCTTAGATACACTGTTTTGAGTCTGCTTCGATTTATTCTGCCTATTTTTTGTTTTAGGTGTCATAAGGCTTTCTTTATACATCTTCTTAAAAGTATCCCTAGAAGTCAGTAACTCTTCTAATTTTTTACGTAGGTCCCTGTTTTCTAATGAGAGTTTATCAATTTCTGCATGTGCACTTTCTAACATTGCTTGTTTTATAGCTAAATCATTTTCTAATTTTAATAATTCTTCAGGTGCCACCGAGCGTGACGATTCACCCATACTTGTGGTAGTTTTATTTATATTCGAATCTACAGAATCTTGTGATGAATGACTGTGGAGAGATTCATATGACAATGTTCTAGCCAGTTTCTTTCGTTGGGTGATATTGTTATTATTTGGTGTGGTCATGTTTTGTTTATTTTGTAGAATTGGTGGGTAATATGGAGTTACGCCTTGTGATACGGATATTTGTGTGAACTCACAAATATCTCGCAGAATAAACTCGTACTAATTTAAATGAGTACAAATAATTCTCAAAAAGACATTCTCGCTGTCAGGATTCGAACTCGATGCTCTTTAAGTACGACGTGACGCACTGCGCCAATCCTTTGCTTGAAATGTTATTCGAAATAGTCAAGTGTATGGTACAGCAATGGTTTCGTAGCAAATGACGTAGTGTGTGTGTGAAGTGAACGTGATTAGCACTTTTGTTTGAATTCAAAATGCAACTGACACAATATCTATTTTTCACTTTACACTTTTTCACTTGGTTTTTGGTAATGTTTTATGATAGAGAAGTGTTTTAATTTACGAATATATTATTATCACTGTGTTTTTATGAGCACTTATTCATTATTTGAAAAAAATAAACACTGTTCTTTAGGATGTTATTTATTTCACTATAGACATAATATTTTGCAGAGATAACATTTGCACTTGGTAATCGTACTGTAATAATTCGATTTTAATAACTATGAACGACTTTACTCGTGTTTTAATATTTTTAAGCATTTAAAATACACAGAGCCGATGTGAATGTTGGCACTAGCGCCATCTATACTGGCACCAACTTCAAAATGTTTAATTATTTTTTGTTGTACCTATATTATTTTTTGGTTTTTAGTTACCATATAAGACGTAAATAAGCATGATTATTATGAAATAATTTATTTGATTTTAATCAACTGTTCAAATCTTGATTACGGTAACGAAAAATAGAAGTGAAGTATCATTGAATTACTACGAAACATTGAATCACTAACATAATAAATAATTTAATTCAACATATATACTTAATTAACTTACATTATCTACACTGCTACACAACAGGCACACCGTCAGTCCCAGAGACAACTAAACAAGTTATATTTTATCATATTTTTATACTTTATTGCACTTATAGATACAGATAACAGAGTTTAAGATATCGTATTGTAACTTGTAAGTATAGGTACTTCAAACGAATGATAGCATGACACTCGATAATAAGGTAGGTATTTTTGTAAATAAGTACTTACCTAATTGTTATCAACATATACATATTTATTATTAGGTATGTTATTTAATGTGAACAGAACACCCTATTCCCAATTGGGCCTTGCAGAGGAGTGAACCTCGTTAACATGATTTATTGATTACTAACCGAAGTTGCAGTGCTGCTCACTTTCCCCCTATAGACATTAGAGTGATGATAAAAGTAGTCTAAATTACTCCTTACATCATCAGCTGTAGAGTGTAGAGCATACTGCAATGAAAAAGCAAAACAATATTTAGGAGCATCTAAAGGTGCCATCAATAATAACAAGGATTAGCTGGTGGAATGAAGAAGTGAGAGAAAAACTGGAAACTAAGAAAACACTCTTTAAACTATGGCAACAGACAAAAGACGATGCTGCCCACCAGGCTTATAAAAATTGCTAAGAAAATTGCAAAACGAGCTATCGCACAGGCCAAAGTAACCGCCAGAGTTGGTTACCATGCTAAACTTGAAAATGCTTCAAATGATATTGAAGTCTTTAAGTTCGCAAAACGCAAACACCAAAGCAAGTCATTTCTGATAAATTTGTTTGTGGCAGTATCCCTACTGCCACAAATAAATTTATCAGAAATGAACAAGGGAAAGAGACGCTGGAAAGAATACTACACAAAATTGCTAAAAGAGGTATTCGCTAGTGAGGCACTACAAGATATCCCTGCTACAGAAGGCCCTATCCCAAGCATAAGGCCTGAAGAGATGGCTCTGGCAATCAAACGAATGGCAAATACCAAAGCCTCTGGTCCTGACGATATCCCTGCTGAATTCTGGAAGCGATAGCAGATATTTACCGGCGTACTGTTTCTGACGAAACTTTTTACCAAGTTTTTGTTTGATGGAATTCCCGACAAATGGCAAAAGAGCTCTGGATAAAAACATAGGTGATATAAGACTCTGCGGCAACGACAGAGCTATAAAACTAATTTCACCAATAATATGGAAAAGAGTCATCAACAAAAGGCTACTTGAAATAACTGGCGTCACTGAAAACCAATGCGGTTTCGTTGCCAGTAGATCCACAACTGATGCCATACATTCGGTCAGAACTGTGATGGAAAAGTACAGAGATAACAAAACAGAACTGCACATGATATTCATCGACCTAGAAAAAGCCTTCGACCGGGTACCGAGAGAATTAATTTGGCACGCTCTAAGAGCCCAGAGTGTCCCCGAGCATTACATAATGACTGTCAAAGATATGTACCACCAAGTATCAACCAAAGTGCTAAATCCGGCCGGAACAGCTGATGAATTTGATATTAAGTTTGGTGTGCACCAAGGTTATGCACTCAGCCCTTTTCTAATAATGGTAATGAACCATCTCACTTCAAATCTGCAACGAGCGCCGCCATGGGATATCCTATATGCGGACGACGTCGTCATCATCAATAAAGATAAAAACAAACTACTGCAGATTTTAGAAAAGTGCAGGAAAGTTCTGGAAACATTAGATCTGCGAATAAGCAGAGAGAAGATGGAGTACATGCACTGCAACTTTAGTGGCGTCAGCAGCAAACACACCATCTGTCTGCAGAACACCCAGCTAATAGAAGTGGATCATTTCAAGTACCAGGTCAGTCATCAGTAAATATGGGTCAATAGATACTACAGTGTCTATGAATATTTGACAGATAATATAATTACTCCATGATGACATTTCTAAATAAATAACCTAGTGATTGTCTTTATTTTATTGATCTCCCTTAATTTTTCATTTTATTATTGTTTTATTCTGTATTGCTATGTGTTTGTTGTTTGTATTTTTATTAATGTTAATTTTCGTTATTGGTTTCACATTGGATTTTTTTTATTGAAATATGATTTTATTTAAATTGATTGCATTATATTTGAATAAACTAGTCGAGAATAATTATGTGATAGGTGATTTTTTTGACAAATTTTTTTTGTAAAATAGTTGGTAAATGAGTGGAAACAATAGATTACTCAAATTCAAAGTTTAACTGTTTTATATTAAAAAAAATATGTTGATTGTTCTTTGCATGCTCTAGAGCAAAATATGGCGAAACTATTTTTAAAATATTACTAAAGATTCTATGTGCCATACCTATGTTTAGGCAAATAAATGAATTATTATAATTATAAACAACAGGTGAGCCCTCTGCGGTGGTTTAAGACGATCATTCGACCACATGGCCAGAAAAGTGCTAGATATCGAAATAAAACCCCGAGGACGAGCAAATCCCTGAATTGTATGGATGTCCGTAGTAAATAAGAACCTCTATGAAGCCCAAGGCAACAAAGAAACGTTCCAGGACCGATCGGCCTGGAGACGCATCATACGGAGGTCCGACCCTAAATAACATAGGCCAGGCAAATAATATTTTTTTAGGTGTGTTAGTACCATAGTATCATAATTTCGCTTACAATCCTTTATTAGCATATAACACCCCCCCCCCCCCCTACTTACTCTTACCAGCGCGTATTGAGTTTGGGGGTATTTTTACAAACGATGAAGACCGTTGAAAAAATGTCCATTAAAAATATATATTTTATATATTATTTTTGATATTGTAATTGATATTTATTATCTATCCAATCAAAACCTTATCTTATTGCAAGTATAAACGATTAAATATGTACCTACTTAGAATTTGTAACAAAATTATGTAATAAAATTATCCTAAACTGGGAATTTTATTACAAATTGAAAAATTTCTTTATATTAAATTTTGCTAATCTGTATCCTACATCAAACTAAACTAGCAAAAAGTAGAGCTTTAGGAGGGCTCGCGAGGTTTTCTACCGAGTAATATGTTTTAAGACAGTTGTTTAAAGGGAATTAGCTTTATGCCGCATTTTTTTTAATGTGTATAAAATAATATTTCTCTAATAAACTCTTTATTTATTTATTTTTAAAAACATTTCCAATACCCCTCCGGGTTTCCCAATGCGGTATTTTAGGCTACATAGATTTAGTAGGTACATAATAATTATATCTAATTGAATATATATTATTTATTAATATTTGACTCCATACATATTAGAGCAATTTCTGTAAATTTCAACAGGTTACAGAGATAAATATCTACGTGAGTATAAAACAAAACGCGCAATTTAAATCGCGAAATGCATGATTTAAATGAAAATGTTATAGCAGTATGTCTGAGCGAGCATTTTATGGTTAGAAATGAAGAAAAATACATAAATATACATAATTTTTACCTTGGCTCTATTTATTCAAGACAAGATCAACGACGTGGAGGCACGTGTATTTTGTGTAGAATGGGGTACGAAAGTACTGAACTAGATATGTTAAAAGAATTTGCTCTAGATAAACATTTTGAAGTTTGCGGTGTTGAAATAAAACTGTTAAATGTAATTATTATATCTATTTATAGAACTCCAAATTCAGATGTTAAAATTTTCTTTAATTCTCTTACCGATATTTTGTCAAAGCTTCAACACAAAAAATGTAAAATAGTTATTTGCGGCGATTTTAATATCGATTTACTATTGTCAGATAAAATTAGTACTACATATAAAGAGTTATTACTAAATTTTGGATTGCAATATCATATACATGAACCAACTAGACTTAATAAATGTATAGATAATATAATCAGCAATATAAATAATGCTACTGGTAAAACTTATAATTTATGTCTGTCCGACCATAACACAGCTCAAGTACTCACATTTGAACAGACAAAATCTAATAAAATAGGTAATGATCGCTACTTAATAACAATAAATGATCTAAATAAAGATAATGTCAAAAAATTCGTTAAACATATAAGCTGTCTAAGTTTTAGTGAAATTTATCGAACATCAAATGCTAATGAAGCCTTTGATAAGTTCCATGATTTACTGACTTTATTGTATAAACTTTGTTTCCCTTGTATCAGAATAAAAAATAAACATAATAGTAATAAACCGAAATGGATAACTCGTGGTATAAAAAATAGTTGTAATACTAAACGATCATTACGATATAAATATTACTTAAATAGAAACTGTGAAAATAAGAATAAGTATAAAGTGTATTCACAACTATTGCGAAGGTGTATGAATAACCTGCAAGTCTTATGTAACCAAAGACATATTGCATCTTCTCAAAATAAAGCAAAAGCTACGTGGGATGTCGTAAGACGTAACACAGGTAACGAACCGCCTAAGGATTACATTACAACAATTATTGACAATGGAATAACACTAACAACTGGGTCTGACATTGCTAATAAATTTAATGAACACTTTGTTAATATGGCTAATAATAATTTTACAATTCTTAATGATAATATTTCTGACAGGCTAACTATAACACCAAACGATAAAAGTATTTTTATTGAACCAACCGATGCTTCTGAGATACATCGTATAATAATGGCATTAAAAAATACAAAATCGGCTGGTTATGATAATATCACAACAGAACTCATTAAGAATATATCTCAATATATATCAGTGCCACTAGCATATATTATTAACTTATCTTTAGAGCAGGGATGTTTTCCAGACAATTTAAAGCTTTCTTTGATAAAGCCACTGCACAAAAAAGGGTTGAAATCAGATGTTGATAATTACCGGCCTATTGCTATAACTCCGGTAATATCAAAAATTTTTGAAAGAGTCATGTACAGGCGAGTTTTGCACTTTTTAAATAAATATAATATTCTTGCTGAACAACAATGCGGGTTTAGGCAAAATAAATCAACTAGTTTGGCGATATTTTCATTAGTTAAAGCAGTTATTACCAATATTAATAATAAAATGCCCACATGTGCATTATTTTTAGATTTAAGTAAGGCTTTTGACCGTGTTGATCACATCAAACTTTTAGAAAAAATGGAAATTTACGGCATCAGGGGACCAGCAAAAGAATGGTTTCATTCATACCTAGTTGATAGAAAACAAATAACAAGGGTGGCAAGGTTCAATAAATTGCATAATAGCCTAGAAAGTTTTGATTCCGAAGCTAGAACGAATCACTGTGGAGTACCCCAAGGTAGTATTTTGGGGCCACTACTGTTCCTTCTCTTTATAAATGACTTGCCACAGTCAATTAAACATCAAAGTGTATTGTTCGCCGATGACACTACAATTATTATTAAGTGCAATAATATGCAAAATTATGAAATTGAAATTAATGAAACTTTAAATAATGTAATAAAATGGTTAAATATAAATAAATTAAAAATTAATACTTCCAAAACTAGCGTACTTCATTTCAAAACATTCAAAAGTAAACCTGTGCACGTTAATGTAAAATATAATAAAGTTGCTTTAGAACAAGTACGTAATATAAAGTTCCTCGGCGTAACTCTTGATGAGCATTTCACATGAAAGAATCACATTGCAATAATTGCAAAAAGAATCAATCAGTTCGTATTTGCCTTAAAAAAGGTTAAAAATATTACATCCAGGCATACTTCTATAACAGTTTATCACGCATACGTCTGCTCAGTAATCCGTTACGGCATAGTCGTGTGGGGTAACTCTTCTGAAATAGAGAGAATCTTTCTTGCACAAAAGAAGTGTATTCGTGCTATGTTTGATATGCAGTGGTCCGATTCATGCAGGCCTATCTTCAAAGTGCATAATCTTCTCACAGTCCCCTGTATTTATATTTACGAAGTAGCCAGGTTTTTAAGAACTAATCCTACACTATTTGAGCGTAAGGATAATCAAAATAAGAGAATAGTTACACATCTAGATTACGAAATGCCTATTCCTAGGTTAGAAGTCTTTCGACGGAGCTGCGTTTATATGGCTCCCCTAATTTATAATTCTTTGCCTAAAGTTATTACCCAACTACCATTTAAAAAGTTTTCTCTAGAATTAAAGAAATGGTTGCTAAAAGAATGCTGATGAGTTTTAAAAAAAATATCCTTGTAAGTTTTACAGGCATTGATGAATGAAATAAAAGTGTATAGATTACGTAAGTGTATAAAGATGTTTAATGTTGGAATGCAGATTTTGTTCTATTGCATGCTTATACTGCCAAATATGTGAAACTTCTATTTTTATAAGACCTCTGTACCTACCATATTTGATGCAATAAAGAAATTATTATTATTATTATTATTATAAAAAATTCAAAATTCATATTCTTTATTTACATAAGATGCAAAACAACTCTTGTGATACGTCGGTATTCTACATGTACATGTAATGTCAAGTTCGCAAACAATAGGTAAAGCCGGAGAAAAGAACCTGTCAATAAAAACTGGCGGCCACTCTTTTCAAATTGCCAATT
Organism: Herminia tarsipennalis; assembly: GCA_945859575.2. Taxonomy (NCBI): domain Eukaryota; kingdom Metazoa; phylum Arthropoda; class Insecta; order Lepidoptera; family Erebidae; genus Herminia; species Herminia tarsipennalis. The sequence continues at coordinate 1,054,536 of OX243843.2, read as the reverse complement.
TTACAATGTTTGAATGTTTATAAACTTGATATGGGGGTAAGGTGCTGCGACTAATATATACACCATGTTATAAGGACTGATGCAAATTGTATTATCAAAAAGTTGAAATATGAGATAAATCAAAATCAGCCTTAGTCTTAGCTCTTAGCCAATATAGGCCAATATTTCAAAGACTTTACTATTAGCTGGTAAGATAGAAATAGGTCTAAAATTACAAGGGTCGCTTTCTGAACCGGCTTTGAACAAAGGGATTACTTTACTGTGTTTCATTAAATCAGGAAACACGCCGGTATCAACACATCGATTAAATATTGTAGCTAAATGTGTTGCTATTTTAATTATAATGCAATTAATTAATTTAACAGAAATACCTCATGCCTTATGATGACCTCATAAGTCTGCTGTCTTTTTGCAATTAATTGACAAAAATATTTTTATTATGTCATTGGGGTTTATAAAATTGAAACTAAATGGTACACTACAGTCTTTCACACTGCTTCTTACAAGTGATTGGGCTTTAGGCGGACATGAATTTAAGGAGCTGGTTGTATTTATAGGTATTTCAGCAAAGAAATTATTAAATGTTTGCACTAGATCTAAATTGTTAGTTACAATTTTATTACCAACACTTAATTCAAAATTATGATCACGTGGCTTGGCCCGCCCAGCTTCAGCATTGATTATGTTCCAAGTGGCTTTAATTGTATTCTCTGCTTGTTTAATATTTCTACTTAAATGTAAAGACTTGGCAGCAGCACAAGTCTTCATAAATATTTTAGAATAATTTTTAACATAATGAACAAACTTAGGGTCAAAATTAAATTGCTTCATACCATACAATTAATACAACTAAGCTCTACTTATTTTTATGCCAATTGTTGCCCAATCGCAAAAGCTAATTTTTCGATTTTTATAAAAAGTCTTGGTTGTGAAAATATTAAGTTTTGTGAAAATATTAATAAAATAAATTAATTAGTCGTATGGCTAGCGACAATATATCTCAGCAAATTAGTTCTCGTGACTGGGACGCCAAGCGTGAGGGGTAGTCAGCGCGCACTTACGTAACCATCGGAGCCGCACAGCTTCAGTTCCATCTTAAAATATATAAAACAAATTTAATAATAAATAAATATGTTTTATTTATCTTCTCTATTCTAATCGTGTACGCATCTGTACCAAACAAAAATGTCATAATAAGATGCCAATTTAGGTATGTAGTTTGCTGTGCCGCGTAGCCGCTTTTTAGCATCATTTTAATTTAGCCGGTTAATCTCTGTATAGAGGATATGGTGAGTTTTTTTAGTGATAATATGTAAACGGAAGCATATTTTCAGCTGAAATTTTGCATACATGCAAAATTTCAGCTAAAAATATGTTTCCGTTTTATGGTAAAAATACTATTCATTTAACCGATAAATCGTTGATAAGAAGTTAACTTTAAGTTCAAAATAACTTATTCGTTAAAAATCATAAATGAGTTGAAGTAGGTTTATGAAGTGAGATTAACAAAAACCATCATTGGGTTTCTAGATCTTCTAGTTTAAAAACTAGAAGTAAATTTCCTTTCTAAAAATGTGTCTCATAGCTAGTAAACGGTGTAACTATACAGAAAAGAAACAAGTCCAGTAAAGAGCATAAATTACCACATATTCGTGTTAAAAATATACAATATTTCACTAAGTCATCATATCAACCTATATGATGGCCCACTGCTGGGCACGGGTCTCCCCAGTAGAACCTACTAGTATCTAGATCCTGGGGGTAATTGCCATAATCGCCACGCTTGGCGAGCGGGTTGGCGATCGCAGTAAGACTTTAAGTACGCAGAGGACGCTGCTACCCGTCCTCCGGTGTGAAATCCCTTAGTCGCCTTGACGACACCCACGGGAAGAGATGGGGTGGTACTATTCTTAAGCCGGTACCACACGGCCAATTTCACTAAGTACTTTGAGAGATAAGCTAGGAGATAAGTTACTCCAGGCAAAAACTCAAATAACATGAAAACCATACGATGCACAAATTTCAAATTTCCTACCTATTCTATTTTCAGAAAGGTGCATTGCGAAAAAAAACTATAAAAAAATGTAAATCTCATCTAAATCTATTTTTATTGAAAACCACTGGATGCACAAATTTCAAAGGTTGCGCACATTTCAACGGCATGCTGTACAAAAAATATGTATCATTCATATCCAGAAAAGAGACAACATTCTGCTGGGGTAACGTACATTCCTTTGATGTTCCTCCACGCTTCGGATCGCCGGCACACGCTAAGGATCGATCGTCGGCGTTTGCTAATCAATCCACACAGGACCAACAAACTCAATCGTTGGCGTTTATTGGTCGTTCGCGTGTGCCGGCTATCTGAAGCGTAACGCGAATTTAAACTATCTCATTTTAACCTTACTAATGACGCTGATTAGAAGCGGCCTTTGACAGGTATTGTCCACATAGTAGCGTTGTCTAGAAAGTTGTCAATTTTGTGATGCTATGGCGCAGTCCAGGTCAATACGTCAATGGGTCAGCACACACCACACCTAATAAACTTGCACTGCAGCATCGATAGTAATTTATACAAATTGTTTGATCTGTTGGTCTAGTGGTTAATGACTGACTGCTAAGCTGGAGGTAGTGGGTTCGATCCCCACCCAGCATAAAAATCTGTGTGATGAGCGCAATGGTTTATTCTAAGTATATATTTAGAAATATATAAGTATGTTTATCAGTTATTCGGTTGCCTTAATACAGGCTCCTCTTAAGCTTGGGATCAGATGATGTTGTGTGAGTTGTATAAGATATTAAATAGATTAAGTTGTTTTTTCATTGACAACATTATAAAAATATGGCAATAACATAGGAATGAAATGTCAAACGTGTTACTATAACCCTACCAATTCGTGATCAACTTTCTTGTAAGCATAGTTCATACAAACACACAATTCTTAATTTGTTAGTATAATAGCTAGTAGCTGTCAGTAACAAATAAATGGCTGTGGAGGTTAGTGTTCGTCTATCGTTATTATTTTTGTTATAGTTTATTTACGAAAATGCCTTACTGGTACTATGACAAGAAAGATCTGCAAAACACACCGTCGTTCCGTGATGGCATATCCAATGAAACCGAAAACCGGTATAGAAAGGAGGGCGCGAGGTTCATCATCGATACTGGCTCGAAGATGGACCTAGGTTATAACACAGTCGCGACTGGCGTTGTTTATTTTCACCGCTTCTATATGTTCCACTCGTTCAGAACATTCCCGAGGTACATAACTGCATGTTGTTGCCTGTTTTTGGCTGGTAAAGTAGAAGAGACGCCTAAGAAATGCAAAGATATAATAAAAGTAGCGAAGTCGTTGTTGACTGAACACAAGTTTGCGACGTTTGGTGAAGACCCTAAGGAGGAGGTGATGACGCTGGAGCGCATTCTGCTGCAGACCATCAAGTTTGACCTGCAGGTGGAGCACCCGTACGGCTACCTGTTGAAGTACGCCAAGTGCTTGAAAGGAGATAAAGGAAAGCTGCAAAAGATGGTGCAGATGGCGTGGACGTTTGTTAACGACAGGTAAGTCATACATTTAATTCCTTAAACTATGTATAGAACAACACAGTTACTTGTTAAGGACAAAGATTTGTATAGTAACCTGAAACTCTCAATATTGAGCTACAATACATTAGCCAATAGGCTAAAGGCACTTCATGTACTATTACTGCAATATAATGTTGTTTTAAATTATCAAGACTACATGGATACATGATAACACTTTTAATTGGCTGTAAACTTATATTGTTACAATATCAAGGATAAAATTTGAAACTTTTTGTCAAATGTGTCCTTATGATTGAACTACATTGTTATAGTGTAAGCCCGTCCCTCACACTCCATACAACCACCCATGCAGAATATCCTACACTACTACATAAAACAAAACATGTGTACATGCACCACAGGGCTGTCGTCATTACCATGCTCACTCCACAGCTAGTGGTATAAATTGTATTGCCTAAAGTACTTTACCCAAACATTGACCAGATTCTATCATGGCCCACTATCCTCACCTTCACCTTCTATCAAAAAAAAAAGTTATAGCCATTGAAATTAAAAGGTTTGAATGGGTATTGATGGGGTGGTCTTTTGAAATAAAAACAAAATGCAGTTGTCTGTAACTGTTTTTTTAGTTACTTAAAAATTAGATTTCACATATGAAGAAAACATACTAAGTACAATAATTGCATTTTGAAAGGTAGAAAAATTTGAAATCCAGACTCAGGAATCAAACCCGAGACTTCCATAACCAAACCGGGGCCAGAAGCGAACCACTGGCTACGGAAGTCTCGGGTTTGATTCCTGAGTCTGGATTTCAAATTTTTCTACCTTTCAAAATGCAATTATTGTATTTGTAAAGTCTTTGGCAAGAAATGCCTATAAAAATTACTTCAACATACTAAGTGATAGAAGGCCGCTATTTATTTATTAATATGATTTTGGCCACTTTTTGATTCTCAACATCCTATGTAAGAATAAAAATCATTCTATAGCAAATAAAGAAATAATAAAAAGAAAAACTTTTTTTAAACAACCTTTTATGTTAGAGCATTTAAGAAATAAAATAATCTTTAAATTAAAATAAATTCATCAATTTGCTACATTGTACTGTTCCTTTTTTAGTTTAAGAGTTACTATGGCAACCTTCCTACTTCATCATCAGATCAGGTATATAATAATGCGTAGTCATTTTTTATTAAAATATATATATTACGGGTCTTAATCGCATGAATAATTTAAGGTGAAATACCTTGTTTATTGCCCGACGTTTCGACCGTATTGCAACGGCCGTGGTCACGGGTAGACTGTATTTTACCTTAAATTATTCACGCGATTAAGACCTGTAACATATATATTTTAATAATGTGTACAAATCGCGAATGTTTATCAACATTTATAGTCATTTTTTGAACCAAATTTGAACTTAATCAAACATTGAGATGTGGTACTTTCAGCTTGCTTCAAAGATTTTTTTGTATTGGCAATGTTTTAGATTAGCTTTCTGCTACAACTATTAGAAATCCCAGAATACCTGTAATTTTACACAAAAATCAACCAAAATTATTATTTTCTCTAAAATTATAAAAGATTTTTACTTTTACTCAACTTTCACTATCATGGTGAAAAAGGTATAGACGCTACTGTGGCAAGTTTTTGAAAAATTCATGCAACTGCCCAAGATTTATACTCTAGGAAAACTAGCCACCAAAAAAATATACGCATACCAATTCTGAATAAGAACCAAATTTCGTATATTGTTAGTGTTGATAGTAAACATTTTTACTATGTACTCTTAATAGGATTTTGTTTTTGAAAAAGTTGAAGAAGTCCAGGGTGCATCACTTGTGAGATTTCTGATTGAATGTAAATTCCATGTTTATTTTTTATAGTAATTAAAAAATAAAAAAATTATATCACTAGTGTAACTAAGAGTCACTTCTCCAATTTTTCACTTATAGTGATAGCATAATAATTAACATTGAATTCTTGCTATTATTCCAGTTTATGCACAACTTTATGTCTACAATGGGAGCCAGAGGTTATAGCAGTAGCTCTCATGTTCCTAGCAGGAAAACTCAGCAAGTTTGAGGTGTTAGATTGGAATGGACGAGTGCCAAAACATAATGCATGGTGGGACATGTTTGTTGAAGATATTACTACGGAGCTGCTTGAGGATATTTGCCATCAGGTAATTATATGGCTAACAAAGTTTCTTTTGAAATTAAATTCCTATTGTCAGCATTTCTAATGAGACAGTTTTCCATTTTCTGCTTCTATTACCCTATTTTATGGCCATCTGTTCTTCTCTAGTTTGGCAAAATTAAGCACAATTGAAATCTATACTAATATTATAAAGCTGAAGAGTTTGTTTGTTTGAACACACTAATCTCAGCAACTATTGGTCCGAATTGAAAAATTATTTTACTGTTGGATACCCCATTTATCGAGGAAGACTATACGGAGTAGAGTAGCAATGAAAAATGTTGCAAAACCGGGGAAAATTGACTCGCACGAAGTTGCGCGGGTCAGCTAGTGTACATATAAATAAAACCGGGCAAGCGCATGTCGGGCCGCCCCTACATTGACGCACAATGTAGGGTTCCGTAGTCCGCCCCCCCCATCCGAATAATGTAGCTTAAGAAGTGGGTTACCTGTTCTTTTTGTTTCAATATGTACTTAATACTATTTTTCCATGGAATTTGTACAAAAATTTTGTTACTTCTCATTTGATCAGTTGTTACTCATAAACTTGTAAAACCTACTTAGCTGTGATAGATTTACTATATATACTATTACCGTGATTTTTTTCACATACCCAACATCAACCTGGCACAACATCAGCTTTAGCTAGCAGAGGGGGGGGGGGGGGGGGGACACTTGTCGCTAACAAAGATTTGCACATTAAAGCTTAATATTTTACAAACGGATCCCTAAATCTAGAAACCGTCTACCCAACCTCTAAACGTTTTTAAAAGACTAACTATCTAATGATAACCCACATGATGGGGTAGGTGAAAAAAAATCACACCCCCACTTTATTATTTCACTTTATACTTAATAATAAGTGTATCCATGCAAAATTATAACAGTCTTTGAGCAAAGCAGCGGACGGACGGACATGGCGAAACTATAAGGGTTCCGTTTTGCCATTTTAGCTACGGCAGTAATGGCAACTAATATACAGGGTGTATTTTTGAAACGGGTCAGTAAGGGCAAGTACCTTAACCGTTGCAGTTACAGCAAAACGTTCTTAGAAGACCTTCCCTAACTTTTTGACATACTTTGAACTGCATTCACAGATTTTGTAAAAAACTTACAGTTGGCAAAAAAAATGCAAAAAGTCCAAAAAATTTTTTTTTATGCCAATCGATTCTATTTCATGTGGGGATCAAAAAACTCTATGAAACCATTTTAGCTTTCAGTACTAGAAAAGACAGAAATCGCCAAAAACGTTTCCCATACATTTCGGCAACAGAAACAAATTTCTACGATGGTCGAACTTTTTGTTATGGCCAGGAAGTGGGTAGAATTGACTGTAAAGTAAATAAAAATAATTTTTACCTTCAAATTTCGAATTTCATTCGAAAATCTGTGTGTCAGCTGAGAAACTTCGTATGAGTTATTATTAATTAAGGATTTTCGCTAAAATGTCTTCTAATCGTGAAAAAATTGACTTATTAGAAGCGTATTTTGTCAATAATCGAAATGCGGGAGCTGCATTAGTGTGGTACCGCAATAAGTATCCGTTGCGACATGTGCCAACAAGAAAGGTTATTAGAAATCTTTTGAAAAACCTGGAATTGCAGGGTTCTTTCAAAAGAAAGCGGCAGCCTCGTGTGGACATGGACACGGAGATTGCGGTTCTGACTTATGTCGAAGCATATCCAGAGGTATCGTCCAGGCATGTCGCCTTTGAAGTAGGTGTATCCCACTCCCTTGTGATAAAGATATGGAAGAAATACGGCTACAAGTGCTATCGATATGGGCGCATAGTTCAAGTGTTACATCCGGGTGATGATGTTCGAAGGCTTACTTTTTGCAGGTGGCTAAGAGGAAAAATAAGCAGAGATCATGAATTTTTAAATTACATACTGTGGTCAGACGAAACGAATTTTTCCAATAACGGTATGTACAACAGAAAAAATCACCACTATTGGTCCAAAGAAAATCCACTAAGAGTTACGGCAAGTCATAATCAGGTTCGCTTCTCATTCAACTGTTGGTGTGGTATAATGTCCAATCGAGTTATAATGGTGGAATTTTATGAAGGGAAACTGAATTCTGCCATGTATAATGAAGTCATTTTACACCATCTTGAAAACGAGATGGACGAATGGCCCCTGTCGGAATTGCGAAAAGTTCATTTTCAACAAGATGGTGCTCCGCCACATAACAGTCACCTTTCACGTTCCAATTTGAGCCGCCTATTCGGTACACAGTGGATAGGTACACATGGTCCAACACAGTGGCCACCTCGTAGCCCCGATCTAACACCACTTGATTTTTTTTTATGGGGCTTCGTGAAAAACGAGGTGTATAAGACGACGTACGCCAGTGTTCAAGAGCTCAAGGATGCATTAATGACCATTTTACGTAATATTCATCCCAGAACATTATTAGCCGCCATTCGTTCAGTGCAAAAAAGGATAGACTTATGTATTCGTGAAAATGGAAATCATTTTGAGCAATTTATTTCATAAACCAATTTCTAAAATGTTTAAATGATTTTTTTTATTTAAAAAAGTTTAAAATTTTACCTGTCCTATGAGTTTCGAGTTGATTTATCATATTTCCGTAGGAAATGTATGGGAAACGTTTTTGGAGATTTCTGTCTTTTCTAGTACTGAAAGCTAAAATGGTTTCATAGAGTTTTTTGATCCCCACATAAAATAGAATCGATTGGCATAAAAAAAATTTTTTTGGACTTTTTGCATTTTTTTTGCCAACTGTAAGTTTTTTACAAAATCTGTGAATGCAGTTCAAAGTATGTCAAAAAGTTAGGGAAGGTCTTCTAAGAACGTTTTGCTGTAACTGCAACGGTTAAGGTACTTGCCCTTACTGACCCGTTTCAAAAATACACCCTGTATATATTAATTTTTTTATTACGACCTTCCATTAATTTCACCTAAAACAGCTAGTCAATCAGTTGTTAAAGTTTTAATGAATTTACATACTATACACATATCTTTAATTTCCAGGTGTTAGATCTCTACTCGCCACAGCCACAATCCTCAGGAGGTGACTCGCCCCCTTTAACAGTAACGAGCAAACAGTCAAAAAACGAGAAGAAGCCCCCCTGCATTACACCGCCAACTTCTTCATCTCCTGTCGCCGTTATCGGTAGCAAACCTGTCGTCACTCCCATCAAGAACGGCTCGGATTTGAAAATAGAACCACCAAAGATGGAACCTCTGCGGTACAGCTACCCGCCGTACAGCGGGCTGCCTCCGTACCCTCCAGTGTATTCAGCACCTCCACCATCCATACCTCCGCCGCCGAGGTTACCCATGACGTCAGGGCCTCCTCCCGGGCTGGTGTACACGGAGCCTCCTCCGGCTCCTCCCTCGAGATTCCCTCCCGTCAATGTTCCTCCGCCAAACTACTTTCCTCCACTCCCCGGCCGGGGCCCACCTCCCCCCGGGCCGCCGCCTCGCCCCTACTATCCGCCGCCGTAATATAAGTTAGGATATTGTATAATTTTTTACCGAAATATAATGATAGACTGTACTTTCATTTGTTTTATTAAAGAAAAACCTATTTTGATTTTCGTCTCGCCACAAGTCAATCTAATTATTATTGCACTTCACATTCAATATTATATTAATTATAGTCGTCAAGTAATTTGAACAATGCCTATTTTAAATTTCAGATTGATGGAAAAACCCATTTTAAATTTCGTATCGCCACAAATGATTTCATATTATAATCGTTTAATAATTTTAAGAGTGTCCACTTTCAACTTTAGATAGATGGTAAATGATCACATTTGGCAACAGAAGTCGTTATTTCCTTCTTTTAAATCATCATATCATATAAATGTTTAATTATACACGTGTCATAGGCTACAGGACAGCTAATTTAAAACAGCATTGTTTAATATTACAAAGCTGAAGAATTTGTTTGAACGCGGTAATCTCAGGAACTACAAATCCGAATTACTTAATAAATTATTTAACTGTTGGATAGCCCATTTATCGAGGAAGGCTATATAACATCACGCTACGTTCAATAGGAGCGGAGCAGCAATGAAAAATGTTACAAAAACAGGGAGAAATTACGCAGACGAAGTTGCGCGGGTCAGCTAGTCTATATTAATATTATAAAGCTGAAGAGTTGTTTGGCTGAACGTGATAATCTCAGGAACTACTGGTTCGAATTTAAAAAATATTTTTTGTGTTAGATAGCCCACGAAGGGAAAGGAAGGTTATAGGCTAAATAACATCACGTTCTATAAAAAAGTACTTCTTTTTTATAGATGTAGGTACTAACCAGGGATGTTACGGAGCTTCGACTCTGACTCCGAAAGGTCGGAACTTCCGATTGATTTTATACCTCCGACTCCGACTTCGGCTTCGATACTTTTGAATCGGAGGTAGGTACCTAGCGTGCGGCGACCGCTCCTTTAATGCTAATTTATATACCTATAATAAAAGTACCTATAAAAAAAAATTGTCACGGATTCTCTATGATTTCGGGCAATTAGTTCCCGCGGACTCGAGCCCCGCCGGAACTAAGTTTTCCTTCACGCATTTTATATAATTAACTGAATAATGTTTCTTTTTTTATCTCATTATCTTAAGACTTATCATATTTGTCTTCGCCCACCACCTCCGACTCCGACTTCGGTTCCGATAAAACTCCCTCCCGACCCGTCCACCCACTGGACTTTCCCACCAGTGGGTGGACGGGTAATTTACGAGTACCCTTCCACCCACCACGCTAGCGTGAACAGAAATAAGAATCTATAATAGTTATCGATTATGTTAAAATTAAAAAGAAAATTACTAACATTTAAACTAGTGTGAACCAAAATAATATAAGAACCTAGTTGCTGTCGATTTATTTAAAATTAAATATTCAAATAACTAAGATATGTTGTTGGATATGAACCAAGCTATTAATTAACGAATCTTTTCTAAAAACAGGCCAATGCTTATGTCTCCACTAATTAGTTGCATTTGCGCATTCAGGATTTGGTCATCGCGAATTTTATAATAAGACTTTCTTGTAAAGGGTCTTTCAACAAAGACGGGTCGATGTTAAAATTGAATAAAACTAGATGTGTGTGAGATATTAACGAAATTTATTTTTTATTTGAAAGGCCCGTTTATGCCATTATGCATGAAATATGACATCGTTCAAATGTCCGCCGCGGCTTCGCATGGTGGCACAAATCCGAGAGGTCCAATTTTTAATGACTCTGCTGCATAGATCCGGCTGAATCTGAGCGATGGCCTGCGTTATGTTGGCTTTCAGGGCAACGGTCGAATGTGGTTTATTGGCATAGACCTGCGACTTCAGAAAACCCCACAAGAAAAAGTCTAGCGGAGTCAAATCACACGATCTTGGTGGCCAATTCACGTCACCTCTGCGAGAGATAACCCTACCCGCAAACCGTTCATGCAGAATGTCGATTGTGTCGTTCGCTGTGTGGCAAGTAGCGCCATCTTGCTGGAACCACATGTCATTCACGTCCATATTGTTCAATTTAAGCCAAAAGAAATTGTTTATCATTGATCTGTAGCGCTCACCGTTGACGGTGCTGGCCTCGCCAACTTCGTTTTCGAAGAAGTACCGACCAATGACGCCGCCAGACCAAAATCCGCACCAAACAGTTACTTTTTGTGGATGCATTGCTATCTGGTGAACCTCATGTGGGTTGTGGTCATCCCATATACGGCAATTTTGCTTATTAACAAAACCATTCATCCAAAAATGTGCCTCGTCGCTAAAGATTATTTTTTGGCCAAAATCGGGGTCCTCTTCCAAGCGTTCCGACGCCCATTCAGCGAACACAAAAGTTAAAGTTTTATCATTTGCACATGCTGCTCAACCGTGTAACTTGCCATGGTGATTTGGCATCAGTGACTGAATAAGAAAAAACAGATTTGACAGATGCCGCCAAATCAAAATGGCCGCCACAGATTATTAATATCGACCCGCTCTATTTGAAAGACCCTTTATTTGTTAATGTGGTATTAGTTTTATAAAAAATTGTATGCAGTAATTTTTCTATAGTTACATAGTTTTTGTTTATTATTTTATTAAGGTTAGCATTGTAGCTCTCACAAATATTATTAGTTCGGTGTTTTCTATTATAAATGCACCACTCTTCAATATTTTTTTCTTTTAAATTAAAAATATTTAAAGTATCTGATGAACCTTTTGACATTATCGCTTTCCACGTCATTGTATTCTTCATTAATGTATTCCCATCCTTCGCTTATCATGTTTTGTGGCAATAGAAGAAGAGCGCAACATAAGCTCACTAATCGACGGAAAACTTTGTTTTTTAAATTTAAGTTTTTAGATTTTCGCCAAAGATTCTGGGTGTAGTGATAATAACACCGAAATATTTTTAAGTCTGGGAAATAATACAAGATTATTTGTGATGGCCAACTCAAAATCGGCATGAACAGTTTTTGGCTTGAATTCCGGACCGGTGGTTGTTATGAGGTCAAATAATGTTTTATACACGCTCTCGGTTTTGCTGGGTAGTAGCGCATACATCAATGGTATTACTTTTGTTTCTGTGGTGCTACTCCCAACATCACCATGTATATGTATCAATTGATAAAACGGGGTTGGGCACGATTGGAAAGTTCCATCAACAAAAAAATCTTCTATATTACCAATTTTCATTAAATTGTCTGTTTTTCTTCTTCCATCTTCTAATTCCATCGTCTGGGTGGTGACATAAGCATTGGCCTGTTTTTAGAAAAGATTCGTTAATTAATAGCTTGGTTCATATCCAACAACATATCTTAGTTATTTGAATATTTAATTTTAAATAAATCGACAGCAACTAGGTTCTTGTATTATTTTGGTTCACACTAGTTTAAATGTTAGTAATTTTCTTTTTAATTTTAACTTAATCGATAACTAGATTCTTATTTCTGTTCACACTAGCGTGGTGGGTGGTAGGGTACTCGTGAATTACCCGTCCACCCACTGGTGGGAAAGTCCAGTGGGTGGACGGGTCGGGAGGGATAAAACTACCTCCGTAACGTCCCTAGTACTAACGGACACCCGCGACTTCGTACGCGTGGATTCTGTTTCCGTGGGATGATGTATTATCTATTGCTGAAAACTGCATTATAATCCGTTGCGACACACTTACAAGGGTTTGGCATTTTTCTTACCATCAACATATAAAAATATATAAGTATTTTTATACTTTATGTAGTAAGCAACTTTTGACGGCGACTTGAGGCAACAACGCGAATTTTCGGTATCTACACACATTTTAATTTGTAATAAATGTAGAATATACCTATGTATGCTGTTAGTGTTAGGTGTATTCGACATTCGCCAAATTCGGTGGCGTATCTCCGATTTTTTACTTGATTCGGACATACGTACATTGGTGAATGTTAACATTCACAGTGGCATTATGGTGAATCTTAGATGCTATGATATTTACAGTACTTATAGATAACTATACAATTAAACTAAAATAGTTTTTACATTGTAAGTGAATGCGCCCACTATGTTGTATACATTGAGGTTGATATATTTAATCTTATGTATTCTTCTTTTAATATATTTTACCTATCTCTTGTTTTTGCATCAGTACTCTCATATGGTGTATAATATAATGGTGGCAGCACCTTAACTGCATACCTATACAGTTTATAAACAAAGAAACATTAAACATTGCCAATTTGAAGAGTGGCTGCGAGTTTTTATTGCTTCCTTCTTTTCTCCGACTGTACCTATTGTTTGCGAACAGGCATTACATGTAGAGTCGATCAAAAGATCGACTCTCTTACATTTTTGGCTGCATACATAGCTGCTTTTAGAAACATTGGTTCTAGACGGCGATATATTGAAGACAAGTAGTGTTGTCCAAAAAACATTTATTCACTTAGGAGGCAAAATACTTCTCTTGTAAAAACAAGAGTAGTATTTTGCCTCCTAAGTGAATAAATGTTTTTTATTATTATTATTAATTTGATGTTTGTGGCGGGGAGATCACAGTTCTAACTTGATCTAATCTAACCGAATCGATTTCCTTTTTTTCATCTATTTCATCCTAGGTCAAATGCTTGAACGTAGTACCACTTTACTAAGAACATAACGTTTTGATATCAATTTAGAAATCATAATTTGGTCTATTATTTTGCTCATAATCAACATTCACCAAGTCGTCGTGGGAATACCTATTACTAAGTAGGTAGTAGATAACCTTATTTGATATGCACTAAACTATAGATATATTTTTGCCACTATTAATGGACAACACTACCTGTTTTCAATACATCGCCGTCTCGAACCGATGTTTCTAAAACCAGCTATGTATGCAGCCAACAATGTATATTTTATTTTGATGGACTCATTAGTTAAAGGTTCTCGGTCAACTGAAACGCGACCAATCGTGTCATATCGTAACTTTTTATACCTTGAGTTACATTATTGTAATTTTCGTAGAGATCTCTAATTTTTTGACAATAAAACTCCCCGATAATGTAGCTTTCTAATGGTGAAAAAAATTTTTAAAATCGGTCCAGTAGTTTCGGAGCCCAATGCAAATAAACAATCAAATCTTTCCTCTTTATAATATTAGTATAAACAAAGTGACAAGTGACTAGTGTCATAATTATTTTACGGTCGCAATTGTGACGACACTTATCGTTTACGTCTGTTTAGAATCAGTTGAAATTCAAAGTAAAAATTATGAATGAAAATCATCAAATATCGAGAAAAGACATGGGTCTCCTTATTTTTGATCTAGCTGTAAGTCGAAAAAATGAAATTTTGTCACTGATTCGTGGATAAACCAAAGAAAATTTCAGATCCTTTAGAATTGTTTTGTAAGTGCCTACTCACTTAAGTCCACTCTCTTGTGTGAGGCAGACGAAGTTGCGAGGGTCAGCTATCTGTGTATTTAAGAGGCATGACAGGAAAGCGCGATTGACTGGAATATCGACACGCCCTTCACACAGACCCTTGAATGGCTTGGGTAGAAATTTGGTACACAGATAATGGTTGTTATGATGGCAGTTTATACTTTACGCGGGCGGACGCTAGTTATAAATAATTGTGAACGTTATAAGACCTTTGTCGTTGAAAAATAAAAGATTCATAACATTTCTTAGTAATTTTATTGTCAGTTTCTAGTCTGATTATTGCTCGCTCTACAACGCTAGTTCGGCACTCGAATGCCAACACCAAACGAAACAATTCACAAAAAATATCAATACTGAAATCATGTAAAAAATACTGAAATATAAAATAAGATTTTTAGGAAATTAGTCATAAATTCATCACAAAACACAAACACTTTTAAAACCATTAGTGACTAAATGTAAAACTTATTTTGATAAGAAATAATTTGTGCATATAAACAAGTAGTGAAAGCGAATATACAATAAAACGTTAACTAATATTAATATGGAGTTGCCGTTCGACTAGACAATACGTTACATTCTTGCGTGAACACATTACCGCGCCTAGGTACTTCGCACTCACGTGCATCGACAATTACATTACACTTCATGGAGTTCAAAGAGCACAATACTGGTGGATATTTATACATTCATTAGAAATATAATACTTACATAACATTTTAAATGTGTCTAAAAAACCAAAAGTTCAACAGCATCTAACAGCAGCAAAAATCCTACAGCTTTTTTTTAAATTGAATGAAATGCAAGAATCTATATATTGATATTAATAGAAGTTGGGCCCATTTAGACCTTTCTTTTTAACAGTAAAAGAAGTTGGTTCTAGGGGAACAACATTTGACTCAACCAGCCAAGTGTGAGTCACTCGCATCACGGGTGGGTGGGCGATTGCATTTGATTCACCCCCGAAAGTGGGGGACAATTGCAGAACACACCAGTCAACATTGTGATTGCCCCCTGTTGCCCCGCCCCCTTGGATTTGCACCTGTATCTATTGTAGGGCCGATTTCAACATTAAATTCAAATCATATTTGACAGTTCATCACAATTTTACAATGGCGGGAACACGATATTATTATTTTCTTCAAAGTTACAAGTGAACAAAAACATTTTAGTTAAAATACTACTTATAGAAGTCAATTTTACAGTTTACCTTCACTAATAAACCAATTTAAACATAAATTAACAATATTTGCTATAAAAAAACTGCTAAAACCGCTTATTTACAAAAACAAATAATTACCAGGCCAACAGGATTTTTTATTGTATTTGATTTTCAATAAAACTCAATTAATATAACAATACGTTGAAGTACTTAGATACATTAACTGAATTTAATTCACTGACGTTAGATGACCGCATCGATTCATTCAATTTAACCCATATTCTTTTTTTTAAGCATGTCACCTCACTATAAAGCTAAACTGACAAATGGAAAATGTGATTTATTATATTGGCCCTACTTTAAAGTGTTTATGCGCATTGTCGATACAAGCAGGGGCATTTCAAATAAAAGTTTATAATATACAGTAAAGACGGCACCGATATATCAACTTAGCTCTCGTATACAGAAACATTTGTTGCACAATACCAACTGTGTAACGGCAATATGAACAAATTGACAGATTAGATAACGGAACAAATATAAATAGCGCGATGTTCCATTGAATGAACTAAATGAAGATTGACAAGAAAACCTGTATTTAACTCCGGACACAAAATTACAGTAGGATTATCGTAACTTGACCGGATTGAAGTTGGCGAAAATCGGTTGCGCAGATGCATTTTTTAGTGGTCAATGGTGACAGGAAGCGGGGGTAACTAAACCAAGTCTTATTTAGTATTATTAATTCATGCTTTTTGTGATTTTTTTCGTAAAGAAATAGTTTTTCAATTGTTCTTCTTTAGTATTTACTGTAACTGTTCTAAATTTAAACTTTTATAAACTCAAATAATTATACAGTATTCTAATATTATTGAATTAAAATTTTGCTAGAATTTTTAATCGATTAAACATAATTAATCGTCGTAAGTAATTTTAGGGTCGCATCTCTATGACATGCGCGAAAGTGATAAGAACCTAACTTCAATCCGGTCAAGTTACATTGATCCAACTGTAGAAGGGTTGCACTTGTAAATTTGTAGCAAGTACCATAGCTTCAAAACAGAAGTTCACGACTATGTCTGATAAATATCTGTATCTGTCGTTTTGAAGACCATCATTAATGTGCACGTATCGTCTTTCTATTTCTAGTTTTGGACGGCAATATTGTTCAACGAATGTTTCCGAACACAGCATCGAACCCGGTACACAATCATGGTACAAAACGTAGTAAATTAGAAGGTACGACATTGACATCAGATCGTCGATAATCTCTCACTTAAGGCACATTACACTTGATACTTACATCTAGACGAGGCAGGGTACCGTGGCAGTTAGTTTGTAGAATACACAATTGTGCGGTATCGTGTCTCTCTACAAAGTGGTTAGGCTTAGTTCCTCTAAAAATATTTACAAAGCATATGAGTAAAGACCTTTGATTTGACTGATCAGTATTTGGTTCGTCAAGTTTCATCTAAGCTAAACCAATACGTGTATAGGTGTACCAGAATCTGGTGAAAAATGACGAAATTATAATTTAAAGATGGTAACACAAGGATAAGATAAGTAGGTCCTGAACCTACTAGGGCGAACAAGTATTGATTGTTGTATTTTTACATTAAATTAGTTTATAATATAACGGTTCATTAAGAATTTCTGCTTTAATGGAACTAAGTATCATCACTGGTCGAACAAAATAAATATTCAGTACAGCTTTTTGAATAATAAAAATTCAAACACAACAAACTTTCTTCTTCTTCCCCTTCCTATACACTTTTGGCGGTTAGAAATCAGCTCGACATATGGCCGCATTTTTATTATGTAAATTTAAAATATCAAAAAGTATTAAAGATCAAAATTATCAAGCATTCTTCGATCGACTTTCGCAAGCTTTGCCAAACAACCCCTTCAGTACCAAAATTGTGAATGGGAATAGGTTAAAATAAATGCTGTTAGTGAGGACTCTTACAAATCCCTCACAAATATGCCCTCCCTCACTATCTTTTTAAAATAAGCAGTAAAGACCTAAAAAGATCCTCATCTCTAATGATAAGGAATATTATTGCACAAAAGCACAGAAAAAGATGGCACAAAACCAGATCTCCAGAAGACCAAAGAGTGCTAAATTTGTCAAAAGATCTTAAATGCACTACAACGAGTCACGCACTAGTAATCACCTCAGCCAAATAACCAGTGGCCAAAACACTGACTTCTCACTGTGGGAAGTTACTAAGAATATAAAGAGACCAATAACACAGATCCCTCCAATAAGAGAAGAAAATGGAACTGGGGCTGTAAGTAACGAGCAGAATGCGTTGAGATTTGCTCGCCACTTGGAAAGTAAATTTCAACCTCATATTGAAAATTAGAACACAAGTACCGATTAGAGGCAGTGCCGAAATTAAGCTTGTAACGCCTAAAGAAGTCTTAAAAGAGATAATCTCAAATATAAACCCAAATAAAGCTCCGGGGTATGACTTGATCACAGGATAAATCCTACGACACCTAACCCATAAAGCTGTGGTAAAACTTACCACTTGTCGTGTGGTACCGGCTTAAGAATAGTACCACCCCATCTCTTCCCGTGGGTGTCGTCAAGGCGACTAAGGGATGTCACACTGGAGGACGGGCAGCAGCGTCCTCTGCGTACTTAAAACCTTACTGCGATCGCCAACCCGCTCGCCAAGCGTGGCGATTATGGCAATTACCCCCAGGATCTACATACTAGTAAGTTCTACTGGGGAGACCCGTGCCCAGCAGTGGGACATCATATGGGTTGATATGTAAAACTTACCATCTTAGTAAATGCTTCTTTTCGACTGAAGTAACCTTACCAGTGAAAAGTAGCAGAAGTCATTATGATAGCAAAACCTGGAAAACCTCCACAGGAACCATCTTTTTAAAGACCGATTTCTTTACTAACCATATTGTCAAAACTATTTGAAAAGCTGTTGTTGACGTCTAAAACCCATAATAGAAAATATATGGCTTATTCCTGATCATCAGTTTGGCTTCAGTGAAAAACACTCCACCGTTGATCAGGTACATCAAATTAAAAATATAATAGAGAATAAAAAATATTATAGAGAAAGCTCTAGAAGATAAAAAAGTTTGCTTAATTATTTTTCTTGATGTGGCGTAAGCTTTCGATAAAGTGTGGCCCGAAGGCTTAGTACATAAATTAAAAACAATGTTACCACACCAGTATGCTACTATCTTAGAATCATCCATATCGAATAGAGCGTTTCGAATACGACAAAAGGATGCATATTCTAAAACTATGGAAATAAAAGCTGGAATACCACAAGGTAGTGTCTTAGGTCCGGTCCTGGGCATGTTATACGCCTGCGATATTCGAGAGCTCGAACAAAATGCTATTGCAACCTTTGCTGACGATACAGCCATCATAGCAGTAGGAAATACCCACAAAGAATCAGTAGAAAAGGTTATAGTAGCCCTCAACCAAGTCTTAGAGTGGACGACAAAATGGAGAATAAAACTTCGTGAGAGTAAGTCAGTTCACGTTGACTTCACAAATAAAAAAGGTCAATAGTCTCCGGTGATTATAAATGACCAACCGATACCCTACTCGAATATTCATAAGAAACTGTGAAAGAAATTTTAAAAACTCCACCGAGACGTTAAAATGGATAACATAGAAACAGTTATACAAAAATTTGCTGAAGCACATCAAAGCAGACTTCATCATCACACGAACGTCGAGGCAATCCAGCTCCTCAACACCACGGAGTTAAAAATAAATTGAAACGGATGAAGCCGTTTGAATGAGTGTAGTGTAACAGTGACATATTAAATGTGCTGCGTAAAATAACACTTAAACAAAGTAGATAACAGAGACAAGTAAGTAAGATGACTGTTATTAGACATATTCTTAGATTTAAGTCCTTTATAGCAATTTAAGTCATAATTAAATTACTCATTAGTCTTTAGGCTAGATTGAAATCCATATGAAGTATCCTATTACTATATACTTTATTATATTAAACAAAGGTCATAATCGCAGTAGGAGTCACGGTCAGTTAACGTACAACAAGTATAAAAATATATTTTTTTTAATATCGTTTCCAGTGATTCTTGTACACCTATACGTTACATATTTGAGACACGCTTTGACAGTGTGTTTCAAGATTCAAATTATAAATAGGAGAAAATGCTTGGCATTTTGAATTCTGAATAAACAATTTTTAATAGTAACTTTCAGTGCTTGCGTGCTATGAATACTTAACAATATTCTGAATTTTCATGCTTTGATATCTAAATGATATTAAATACAAGTTAAAACGTCATGGCTTTAAGAGATATTTGTCTTCAAAATCAGTACCTAATTTAGATGTTATAAAGGAACTGTTGTGATATATTTACTTTACAAACAGATATAATAAAAATATTATTTGTGTATATTTGTGACAATTATGTAATTTCGTAAGTCATTTTTCACTATCATTTAAATAATATTTAGAAATATTCGCTCAAATATATTATTTAACGATCATATACTAATCTAATCGCTTTTGCGCAGTATTTATTACATTGTATCATCAAATGAACGGCAAGTAAATAAGCGAAAGTGTGATAAAAAAAAACTGTTTTTGGGGACAATTTTGGTATTTCGATCATGTATAGATCATCCCGAGTACTAATCGCACCATTTCTTATTTTCTTGTGATTAAAAAAATATTCGTGTATAATCTATGTTACAAAATATAGGTACTTTTTAATTGTTTTACATATTTAAACATTTTTTTATTGTAAAGAGTTATATTTAATTTATTCATAGATAGTTTATTAATATTATTCTTCAGATTTCATCAATAACAGCACAACGATTTCGATACCCCGCCTCGAAAGTTTTAATACTTCTCATTTTACACATAAATTCATAAAAACAGTACATCTCTAAGTGTATATCATATAAAAAATCATTCAACAATCACAAAATCTCGGTATCTATAAAAACACTTTCTATACAAAATAATGATTAAAAAAGTTAAATAAATACATAATATACAAAATCACTAGATAATTAAAGGTGGAACATATTATCATCTCAGTCCGCAATCGTTAAATCTCAATAATTTATAGATCTATGATCCAGTCGATCGTTTAACTTATATCTACATTATAGTATTATATCACCTGTACAGAGAAACCTGAGGACACGTCACAGGAGGACCTGGTTGAGGAACCTTAATTGGTGAAAAGTCAAAAGGCATGGGGTCTCAATTTTTTGTTTGAGTAAAGAATACTTTTCGGTGATCTTGAGCACTTTAATCTCTTCCCGGAATTCATCACCACCACCACTACTGCTATCATTCAACTTTTAATGCCATAAAAAATGTTATCAAAACAAAATTAATATAACTTAAAAGACAATCTTTTCAGTTAATAAGTATTATATATTAGTAATAGTTAGTTCTACACAATAAAAAACGAACAATTTTTCAAAGGTTTCGCTGTACAGATATGAGTTGATATAAAACTTTTGACATAATATATTACAAATATAAACCTTATAGTCAAATTACTATATAATTTGGATAAGATCAAATCGTCGTGGCTGAGCAAATTAGCTGGCACTTCTTTGAACAGAATTTTAGATTTTATTTCATTAATATATGTTTAAAGCCATTAAGGCCTCATAATATTCAGTTAATTTGTGATATGGTATTTGTCGGGACAATTATAAAATTGTGCTGCGGTGTTTACATCATATTGATTTTTAAGGCCATTTTAAATGATTAACTAACTCGAAAAGTCTACAAATAGCCCATAAAAATCACCAGACAACATTTAAAGTGATTGATTCACAGGTTTCAAAGACGCCTAACATTTCGAAACTTGTATACAGGACGATTTTTAATATACTAATATACTAATACCTCCCGCTGATAGCTTCTTTATATAACACTAAATAACTTTGTAATATCAGTTTTGGAAAATATTTAAGAAATTAACCTATAATATAACCACTTGATTTTGGAGTTATGACCTTAAACACCTACAGACTATTTTACTGGAGTAAAATCATTGTTTATTGTGAGGTTTAGGCCCTAAACCTGACAAAGAAACATCGATTTTACTCCAGGGTTTCTCAGATGTGTGGTAAATGGTTGTGTGACAAAAGTTGGTTTTTTTTTCAACACAATTATATTACCAAGTTATTTGGCATAATGTAAAGAAGCTAGGAGCGGGAGATTATTACTATATTAAAAATCACCCTGTGTATCACTAGCTGCCCACCCCGGCTTTGCACGAGTGATATTTTACGTTGCTATTTAAAAAAAATCTCTCTACATAACAAAACAGAATTATCCCATTTGATGCAGTCGTTCTTATGTACATGCATTTCGGCGATTCATTTATATACAACGTATAACAGAAAGGTGTGGTCGTATTTCAACGGCAGATAATGTATGTTGTCAGTATTGCACCTACCATGGTGCCATACCCGATAGTATTATTATTTATTACATAGTTATAACATTCTTTTTGTAAAATTTCAGTAGCGAAAAGCGCACGGTATAAGTATTATGCCTCCCATGGTGCAAAATTCGATTGGAATATTATGGCCTAGAACTTTTTAAGTCATACTTTTTTAATTGATAACTTTTTCACTCATAAATAAACAAATAAAAAATAATAAATAAAATTGTAGGTTATACCAATTTGATAAAATTAGGTATATGCGTAATTTTAAATGTATGGATAAAAAAAATCGTCTCAATCGTCCCTTGAATATGAGCACACCTTTCTGTTACAAGTTGTATAAATAGATTACATATAATACAAATATATCTTTCAAAAAGGCACTTTTCTTTAATTCATAGCTTAAAAATAAATAAATACTTAAAGTTATCAATATCGTTTCGCAATAACTTTAATATCTTTTATCGTTTTCGGTTAATGAAAGCAAATTCAAACAAATTTATAAATAAAAATAATTTGTATGCTATTCACATACAAATTATTTTTAAAGAAATTGTTATAAATAGTGTTGATAGATGCCCCTAAACTCGTACATACGATTCATTTTCATTTTCAACAAACTTCGCAACCTAAAAATGTTTTTCAAATTTTTCGCTTACATGTTTTCATCCATTTGTGTTCGAAATATTAACTTGGAAATTGCCATATTGATCGTCCGCGAACGATACAAGCTATTTTATTCCTTATATGCACCCCAAAAGGATTATATTACTATCCTGCTGCATCTACTTCGTGACTTTTTAGTTTTATACTTTAATCAATGTGTTTAAGGACATCTAACAACACTAGGTATATATTTATGTATTAACAAACCTTATTACTGGATTCATTAATATTCGTTTCTTTCTGATTGCATGCCAGCTTCTCGGTAAATTAAATAAGTCTTGATTGTTTCAAGTATTGTAGCAGTAGTTGATGTAGAAATTTATATTGGTGGACGTTCTGTATCAAGTTGGCTCTCTGTTGGTGTAGCGTGCTAATTGTTCGTGGGATGTCTAGCTCCTGGAAATATTATATTATAAATTATATGATTTGTATTCATCGTGATGACGGTCGATACTTGGGAATTCAAAGATTTATAAAGTAGGTATTTTTATATTATATATTCTATACAATTGAATAATAGGTATGAAGGTAAATGTTTAAAATGATTTAAACCAATATCATAGTTTGGGTGCGAGAGTGGCGCCCTGTTGCACTCCCTGATACCAGTTTATATGTTAAAGTAAATGTAATCAATTGACGATTATGTATAATAGCTAGTTATTATGAATAATAACTAAGTGGTGTACACAATGTGATAAATTAATCACCGTATCTAGTATTATTCAGAATTGGTAATAGGTTATTCTACTCTGTTTAAAACAATATTTTAAAATGGTTTCTCTAATAAAAAGCTAAAAAAAAGTTAAAAAGTTTTCCTGCTATAAAATTACATTAAAATTTAAAAAATATATATTGTCGCTAGAACGCTGTCTGCCATGTTTATAACGTCATATCAGCAGAGACGAACCAGATTGGGTTAGTCGGCGTCAAATTATTATTTAAAATCATTATTTATATTCCGAGAATACTAGATGACGTCACTTTCTAAGCGCATTTTTTACGCTGAGACAGGAGTGACAGATGACAACGAATTGGGTTTTGCCTACATTACGTCACACGATGGCGGCTCGTGTTAGGTTAGGTCACGTGATATAAAGATCAAAAATATTATTTTATTAATTTAATAAAACAATCGTGCTAATTTATGACTCGAAACCAGAATATCTGGGTTTATTTCTACATCATTTTTTTTTATCGAATTTTATAATTTATTGTTCACTATCAAAAGTACCCTATTAAAGTTAGTCAAATATGTTTTCTTGATTTCCCTGTATTAAACGGATTTTATGTTTTTTTGACTTATTTATTATATTATTTTGGTCACGAATTGACGAGACGTCAGAAGCTGTGCTCGCCTCCGCAGCCCCGGTCGTCTCCTTGTTAAAGCGGGTGGAGGCTGTATTCCCTTCGTGTGCCCGGTTTTAAAAAAGCATCCTCGCGCCTGCCGTCTGTAGCACACCAGCTCAGCGACTGTTATTCATACAGTGTTGCTCGTGGCGTGGTGTTTGTACCCTTTTTTTAGGGTTCCGTAGTAAACAAGGAATTTTTACTTTAGTACTAGAAAGTTCCAATTTGTCACGGATATACTTATTGATCACGCCGATAAAATGGTAATGGGAGTGCTGGTAGAACTTGAACATTTATTACATACTGTTTTTATTGGTATATTTTAATATTGGTGATTGGTACTATTTTTCGATCTTACTGACATTATAATAGAAAAATATGAAATAATAAATCACAAATAAAAAAAACAAAATCAAAAATAAAAAAGGGAAAAAATAATCGCGTCCGATTTCATTTGACCTATAATAACATTGTAGACGGTGGCGAAATTTACCATCGTATTCAAAATGATATTAAAGCAGTTTTTAGCTCTCCCGCCTTCTTACGAATTTTCGATCAGGTCACATGTCTTGACGCGAGTTTAACATTTTTTACCCATCCTAAGAAGTGCACAACGCCGCTAAAGAAGTTTTCATTTGAAAAAAAAAAACTGATAGTACCTCCCCTACACGTAAAGTGGGGACATCATATTTTTTCACACTTAGTCCATCGTGTAGGATAAGCTATTAAAAGAAATGGGGGTTGTAGAGACAGTTTTTCGATTTCCATTTAGGCATCGGATTATATTCCTTTGGTTCGTGAATGATCTTTTTTCTTTCTTTTCTTTTTGATTTCTTTATTGATGTAATAATATTACATAGAAAATGGCAAGTAGATCTTCTTTTACACGTGTAAAACATTGTATTCTGCAGGCTATGTGCCTATATACATTGAAACATAATGTTGCACCGAAGACAGGCAGGTACCTGGTTGTTGTCGAGACAGTCGCGCAGCACGTCGGCGGCGAGCGCGGCGCCGGCGCGGCCCGCGCCCGCGCCGCAGCTCAGCAGCAGCGGGCCCGCGCCCAGCGCGCCCACCGCCTCCGCCTCGCCCGCCACGCGCAGGCTGTTCATCTCCGACAGGAACGCTACGGACGACCCATGGCATGTGCTCACTCCCATCAACGATAAAACTTTGTTTGATGACCGCGGTGGTTTATTCTGTGTGTTTATCTATAACTAGCTTATGCCCGCGTGGATGCCAGATTGTTACCAAAATATTTCAACGACAATTCATACTAACTTTGCAACCCCGTTTTACCCCCTTAGGGGGTGAATTTTCAAAAATCCTCTCTTAGTGCTCTCCTACGTTATAAAAGGAACCCGTGTGAAAAAATTTCAAGTTTCTAACACTTATAGTTTAGGCCTAGCGTTGATGTCAGTCAGTCAGCTTCTCCTTTTATATATATAGGTATTTAGAAATATATCAATATGTTTATCAGTTATCTGGTCTCCATAGTACAAGCTCCACTTAATTTGGGACCAGATAGCGTTGTGTAAGTTGTCCCAAGACATTACTATTATATATGTGACCTTTTCAATCGTAAACCATATAACACAAAATATATCACAAAGTAGACTTCACAAGCGACAACGCGGCCGATATCGTTGCAGATGGCGAGATGAGTTAGACTTCTGCAAAAATGATTGGCCTAATATTGCTGACTACTGAAGGAGAGAGATGGAGAAAGGGTAGAGGCCTTGCCCCCAATGATCCGATACAAGCTAGTAATAATAACAAGTGCTATAGGTTTTCAAAAGCTTCAGATACCCAATCCACTAGCACTTCATCTTCGTAAACCAATCAACTTTGTTACCACATTTTTTACCAATAGTTTTACACTTGTCGTCGAGTACATTATATTAAAATTCTTCGTCCTGACTGACTGGCTAACTAACTAATGGATCAATGCACAGCCTAAACAGCTGATCTTAGAGACGTAAGCATCCAATAAGGGATTTTTGGAAATTCATCCCCAAAGGAGGTAAAATAGTGGTTCTAAGTTTGTATGAAACTCAGTCAGTTTTGAAGTTACATCGGTAAAATTTCGTATTTAGCTTTGTCGTTTAAAATAATGAAACACTTGTTTTAGCGTTTTTGGAAAATTAACCCCTTACGAGAGTAAACTAGGGGTTGCTTGTATGTGTGAAACTCCATCGCAAGATAGTGTGAAACTCCGTCAGTTTTAAAGTTAGGTCTGTGAAATTTCGCACTTGGATTGAAGCGTTTTTGGAAAATCAACGTCTATGGGGGTAAAATAGGGGTGGCAAGTTTGTATGAAACTCCACCAGTATTGAAGTTAGATTTATGAAATTTCGTATTTCAAGTTTCTAACCCTTATAGTTTGGCTTTTTGGTTAAAAATAAAGAAAAACGTGTTTCTGTGTTTTGATACAAAGTGAAAACCAACAAAAATAGTAAAATAATCAACGCGGGCGACAGCTAGTAGTGTTTATAGCGGTAATAGCCGGTTGGTGTCACATAGCTTTTAGATTTAAGTGTCTAACGAGTCTCTACGTGTTGGCTTCGGCCCCACGCACGCCTCCCAAATGACCGGAACTCCATAATCCCGTAATATGGAAACGACATACATAATAATAAAAATATTCAGTAATATACGAGGGTCGGTCAAAAAGTTCGCGGAATCGGGGTGTTGGCGGGGGGTGGGGGTAATTTTTTTAACCTGCACGAATTGCGGGACTACTTAGGAGTATAAATACCAAGTTTCATAAAAATCGGGTCATTATTCATTGAGGTATCATCGATCAAACAAGTAAATCCGGAAGACTACTGCAAGAATGGAGAAAATCGAGTTTCGTGCTGTCATCAAATTCCTTACCAAGCAAGGAAAACCTCCTCAAACCATTTTAGAAGAGATGTCTTCCGTGTATGGGGACTCTTGTCCTGGTAAAACCATGGTTTACAAGTGGCACAACCTCTTCAAACAAGGCAGAGACTCACTAGAAGACGACCCCAGAGCAGGACGGCCTATTGAAGTGACCACTGCAGAAAATGTCGATAATCTTGAAAAATTAATATTGGAAGATGCACGTTTAAAGAAGAAACAACTCGCAGAAATGATTGGAGTATCAGATACAACTATTTTGAATATGCTACACAACAATCTTGGCATGTCAAAGGTGTGTGCAAGGTGGGTGCCGAGAATGCTCACGCCACATCAGAAGCAACGACGAGTTGCATGTTGTCGAGAGTTTTTGGACCTCTGTGCTGACGACAAAGAAGCAATTTTGAACAGCATTGTGACTGGAGATGAAACTTGGGTTCACCATTATGAGCCTGAATCAAAACAGGAGTCCATGCAGTGGCACAAAAAGGGTACACCACCTCCCAAGAAATTCAAAGTGTCCCAATCGGCTGGAAAACTCATGGCGACGATTTTCTGGGATACAGAAGGAATTTTGTTAATAGATTACAAGGAAAAGGGTGTCAATATAACCGGACAATACTACGCTGCTCTGCTAGAACGCTTGCGAGATGCTGTGAAGGAGAAGAGACGGGGAAAATTGACCAAAACGGTGCTGCTTTTGCACGACAACGCTCCCGTGCACAAAGCACAAGTTGCGATGGCTGCCATACAAAAAGTAGGCTTCCAAATATTGGAACATCCTCCTTACAGTCCAGACTTAGCCCCCAGCGATTATTATTTATTCCCAAAAATGAAAAAAGAACTCCATGGAAAGAAATTTTCTTCTGATGATGAGGTGAAGAATGCAATTTCAGCCTATTTTGACGACAAAGACAAAACATTTTTTTTTGATGGTATAAATAAATTAATCGAACGATCTGAGAAGTGTATTAGGGTTAAGGGAGAATATATTGAGAAAGAAAAATAATTTTGATTTTTATTTTGCCTTTTTTAGCCCCCATTCCGCGAACTTATTTACCTCCCCTCGTACAAAAGATATATAATGCAATAGCCAAATGACTCACCCAAGAAGTCATCGACATCATCAGGCACGGTCTTATTGTTGGGCCACTTGGCGTAGTGCACGTGCCACACGTCGCGTGCGCGCGCGCCCGAGCGCACGCGCACGCGCACCGACGCGCCCCACGACGTGCGGGACGACGTGCCGCATGACACTTGGAACTGGAATGGTACACACATATTGAGCTTGTAATCTGATTTATAACGATGTTAATGAAAAACTTTTTGACCTATATAGTGTTACTACAATGACTGGAAAAAACGCTACTACTAATCGTAATGTGTCTGTAAATAGTGGCAATAAAAGACCAGCTGTCGCCTCTCCATCGCCACCTCAAACTCTATGCGTTAAAAACGAGATTAGTTTGAATATTGAAGACATAATCAAAGCCGAATTCAGTGATATGCTATAGCAAATTAATAAAAACATTGTAAGCACAATTAGTAAACAATTGGAACCTATAAAAAATGAAATGGAATATATATAATCTATCTGAAAACACAGAGTTAGCAATACAATCTTCTATTGTATGTGTTGAGATACACATAATTTGAGAGGAAGGGATTTTTTTTTTTTAATTTAAAAAAAAGTCATTAAAAGTTCTGCTATTCATCGATAGATGGCAAAACTAAAAAGTATCACCGCTGTGCCCGTCGGAGCGGGAGGTTTTTTCGTTACGGAATTTCTGGATTCGGTCCCCGCGCTCAAGGCCCGCGATAGAAGCTATGCAATAGCTTAATAAAACTTGAAAGAGAATAAACTTGGAACTGACATCGAGACTTTGTGATTCAAAAAAGAAACCTTAAAAGAATATACACTTGAAATTAAAAAAAAAATAAAGTTGAAACTGCAATGTGCGAGTCATAATCGGGTAATATCGGCGGAAAGAGAAAAAAGCGATGATAAGCCATACCTTGCCATAGTCGGTGGTGGTGTTGTCGGGCGGCAGGTAGTGCGGCGGCTGCGCGCCCACGCGCGCCAGCAGCGCCGCGCCCACCTGCCACGCGCAGTGCCACAGCAGCGCGCACGCGCCGCCGCACGCGCACGCGCCCGCGCCGCGCGCGCCCGCCCGCCCCTCGCCCACCTTCGCTATCACGTAGAACCGCTGCGTGCTGCCCACCGTCATCTATCGACACCGAATAGCCGCTCGTTGTACCTAACGGTCTAACTATAACTTACGCGTTGCATTATGACCGTGTCAGCTTGTGACCACGTCAAGCATAAGGTAAAATACTTACCTAGTTTAAACATGTTTACTCTCGAGTTTTTTTTTTTTTAAATATAACTAGCAATGCGGGATTTACGTCCCACATTACTAGCAATCTTGTTAACCCCTCCAGCTAAGCTCAATGGCTTGTGTTAGGAGTGGATTCACGTTGGTAGTATAATGGGTAGGATTCGAACCTGCGACCTCACGATTGCGAGACCGATGCCTTAGCCATTAAACTACTAACATGATATTACAACAATTACCAACATATTACTTTAATTATCTTCAATAGAATTAATAACAATAAATAAATTAAAAAAGCAAGTAATTCGCAGTGTGCTGCAAATTTCGTTTCTGACTTCTTCGATGCCTTTGACTGAGTCGGCCATAAAGTATTAAACATAAAATTAAATCAATACGGCATAAAAACATAACCGATGTTTTATGCCGTATTGATTTAATTTATATGTGTCAAATTTTAATAACAAATTTTAAGAAATTAAAATTTTAACGGCCATCAAAATCTATAAGCAGGGCAAAGGTTCTACAGGGCTGTAATCTAGGTCCATTATTATTTCTTACTCCTTATTATGATGATCTCACAACCATATTTAAAAAGAATAACAATGAAAGAGACAGTATATTCACATACGTCATTTAATTGTTTATTGAAATCAAACATAAACAGTTGTTCATATGTAAATGTTTTTTTTTATTCTAAAATTGTAAAGGTACGCTTTTAACGCTGTAATAACTTATGTCTAACGTAACTAGTTACTTGAGAAATGAATAAGAAGTAATTGCATATTCATGAATATTGAAAAGTTGCGGAAACAACCTTTTACTAGAAATATGCTTGAAATTAGGAAGAATCTTTGAAAACTTACGAACTTACGATGCTTACATCGTAAGTTTGAAATCAAAGGAAGCATTAAATTATTTATTTTAAATTAAAATATTCTTTGTAACTTTTAATCACTGGAACTTCACATCCAATACAAGATTTTGGCTATGTCCGCACATACAAAAGCATCAAAATAATCATACTACATGACCGATTATATTTTTTTATCCCCCCTCCCTTCTAGTTTTAACGCAGTAATTCATATATTTGGTTTTAAATAGTTTTTTGCTGACAGAAAATTAAAAAAAATAATAATATTTTTTATATATGTATATTATTTGTCTTTGTTAATACAGGGCTTAGCGCGTGACGCCAAAAGTGTGCACATACCTACATTTACCAGTGAAAAAAATATTAAGTAAAAACCGGGCAAGAGCATGTCGGACCACGCGCATACTAAGGTTCCGCAGCTGCTATTACAAATAAATGCACAACATTTTATGGAAAAAAAAACTATTACAATAATTGCACCAGCAGAAGAGCGTATGTAAAGTATTTAAAAGCTGCCTTTGCGATTTTTACGGTTCAAAAGTCAAGGTCAATCTATACAACTTTCGGAGCGATTATATCTAAAAATATTTACTTCATCAAAAAACTTCATTTAGAAATCTTAAAATGTTTTTAAAAGACCTGTCGAATAATGTGCCACACATTGATGTTTGCTAAATTTTTTTTTTGGTTCTGTTACATGTATGTGGAGTGCCTTCCCTGAAATTTATTTTTATTATTTAGCTATTAAATTAAGTAGTGGCTACAAGACACCTTTTCACCAAATTTCATCAATATTCATTATGAGACAGACAAACGGACATGACGAAACTATAAGGGTTCTGTTTTTGGCTACGGAACCCTGAAAACCGGTCACGTAGTATGGGTACGTTCCCTTATCATTATCATCCATCTATAACATACATGAGATAAAATTTTGTTTATTTTCAAAACAGCTGAATCGAATTTTGGAGAAACATACTATCAAAGAACAATCGCAAACTAATCACATTAAAATCGATTCACCTGTTTAAGAGTTAAAATGCCATAAACAAAAACAAACGCTTCAAACCTATATTACAGTGCTAATTTAAAAACTCACAGTGATATGCGACGCGTTGATATACCCGTGAGGGTTGCTAGGGCTCGGATGCAGTCTGACCCGGTTGTCTTCGTACGGCAAGTGGTCGGATGAGTACCCGTTGAGCGCGGAGTGCTGAGGCAGCAGCGCCGTGCGGAACTCGCCGCCCGTCTCGCGACCCTTGGGGATCTGCTCGAACGCGAACGACAGCTGCTCGTCTGTCATTTTGCGTTCGAGGATTTGGCACTGTGGGAAGAAACAGATGGTACTTAAACTTACATCGGTAGTATGGTTGACTATGGCATTAAGTCACAACCTGTAAAGATGGCTACTGACGATACGTCCGTTTAGAAGCCTTCTGAATGGATGTACGCAAAATTAAACCATACTTATTTGGACGTACTCAGGAAGGTTATACTAAAGATTGCTGTCAGCGCTATAAATTTGTTTCAGAAGAAGTAAAGAGAACAAATTTGTCATTTTGCGAGAGACCGTCTTTCTCTATCGTGATTATGGTAACCAAAGACAATGAAAAGAGAAGGTGGGTCTCTTTCTAAGCAAGACGAAGGATAAACCATGGACACAATTACTATAAGCTTCTTGATTTGCCCACTCATTAATAATAAGGATGCTTTCCAAATGGCGTGGTCGTGCCGTGATATACGTCCATTTGGACGGGGCGAATGTCGAAAAAACATAGCTTTTTGTCATTCACGACAAGTTTTTGACAGATGCCGTTTTGATTGATGTATTTGCTAGAAGTTTTAAATAAATAAATATTGACACAGTTATGACTGTGATTTTTAGCGTAACGTTCAACGAGACAGGAAATATTACTGCAAATAAGCTTTGATCTATTATTGTTTTAATTAAGTATTAGTAAAAATTTAAGTAGGTAGATGGTTCTTCAAGATAGGGAATCATGTACAAATCGCGAAAGTTATAGGGATAGTAACTTGTCAGTGATAATCCAGGTGTTGTTGGCGAGCATTAGCCCTAGCTAATACAATATTTAAGGTTTGTTAAGTCCATTTGTGGTATCTACATTTTATTTCTATTAATTAAAAACTGGCATTAAAGAATAATCCTTGTGTGGAGGAGGATTTCTACATTAGGCATTTAGACACACATTTACACATTAAGTAAATCAAATCTCGATAGTCGAATCCACAGTATTTCAGCTTGCAGTCTCTGATTGAATTTCTGCAAAACGCACGCTCATCAATACTGACTTGAAAGTGTTAACTACTTACGTATTTCCAGCCCATACAAACAAGTAGTCTTTTATATTAATATGTATAAAAATCATAAAATATATATATTACATCAATATACTCAGGTTTCCTCAACTTATTGCACTTAGATAAAAAATATTTTCTCTTCCGTGCGAACATCGTATACGGGACGAACACTGAAACTGAGCAGTGTGGTGATTTGATACAATATCGCTATTTATAGTTACGATATAACTATTACGATACTTAGTATAATTTTGTACTCGATATATTTTAACTGATATTTCAAGTATATCATAAATTCGTCCCTATAAATCTGCTTACTTTATTGACTGTATTTTACCGACCTTGTACGAAATTAAATTATTATATACTAGCTTTCGTACACGGCTGCGCCCTACTGGATGTCAGTTATTGTGATAGACACTATGTCCATGGCCGGGACTCAAATTATCTCACCTAATTTCATCGAAATTGTTTAAGCTGTTTAAACGTGAAAATGTATAAATGTACAAAGTTACTTTCACATTTATAATTTTTGTTTTTATTATTACTCTAGATTAATTATTTCGCAATAGAATAACTATTCCAGAGAACTTTTACATCGTGACACTCATGACAGGCAGCCAAACGCAAAGCGAGCTGAGATGGCAGTCAATTTTCATTGACTTTTGGATCTAAATGCAATGGACACTATATCTTAGTGGTCTTTCCATTAAGTAATGCTACTTATAGTTAATGTTACACTTTACCTTTGCGTAGATACTGTAGTACCAAGTACTAAGGCGTATTATATAGATACATATACGATACGATATCGATAAAATAACAGTGATCTGGTGAATTGCGTCATAATAATAATTGATGACATTAGTCTCATTGTTGGTACGTTATTGTATATGCCAGATGCGCAATCGGCTCATGTTGATAAACAAATTATCTGTATTCGTCTATTTAGGGTTGTCAAATTTACTATGATGGGCTTTATTTTTTGGCAATGAGAATATTTTTATTTCACCACCGTCACTATTCAATATATTTTTATAAGACTTTGAACAACGCGCCCTGGACCTAGAAGTTAATATGACCTCGCAGTCAAATATTTATTGTTTTGATAAATTGTAAAAGACAATGCTAAAAAGCCGGGCAAGAGCATATCGAATCAAGCTCAGTGTAGGGTTCCGGAGCCTAATGAAAAATGTTGCATAAACGGTGAAAATTTACGTAAACGGAGTTGCGCGTGTCGGCTAGTCACTAATAAACACGAAGGTTTTGACGCATTTGTAGACATTTGTGACGCATTGTTTGAGTTAAGCAACTTCTGCGACGTTCGTTGTAGCCTTAGCCGTTGTTACCCTAATCTTAGCTGATATTGACAACAGAAGCTTTCCAACCAAATATTAAACGTTATTTTATTTTTAAAGTTGTACAATTTCACTACACTAATTACTGTTTAATTAACTTTGTTGTAACCATATAAAATAATATTTTTGTGTTTCTAATTAGTTGTCCACTGTAATAGACAGTCTCGTTCATTTTATTATTTTCAACTTTTTTTTTTATAAAACGATCCCGCAGTAGTGTACAAGCCCTGTGTCGCGGTGGACTTTACAAACATACAGGTCACGGACACAAATTACACCTAGACTCGGAACAAATATTTGTGAACAGTCAGATACACTCCCACCATACTACCGAGGCAGTCAAACTGTTGTATGATATCGTCAAAATGAACATAATGCGCTTCAAATAGATTGGTACGTTTTAGATAAAAAGGCATTAGCCCTCTACGACATGTTAAAAAAAACCCATACTAGGTGTTTCTAAGTGTGTGTCCACCACTGCATATACAGGATGGACCAAACCCCAATGCTCCCTGAAGGGAAAGTACCTTCAATATTTAAGCTAGAAACATTTTCCGAAAGTCACTTGCCAGAGTCGGAAATCAAACCCGTCAGCTGTAAAAAAAAACACCCTGTACTTTTATGATACCGATCAAAAGGGTCAACAATAAACAAATAGAACAAATTTCTCTAAAAAACTTGCATCTAAAATCAAAAAAAATAAGGAATTAGTCAAAGTTAATAGTAGTTTAGGCTAGTTTTTCACGGCGTCTTTATTGTATTACTAGTTAGCACAAATCAGCAGTAGCCAGGCACTAGTCTGTGCTCTGTAACTTTTAAGTTAATGATATTAAATTAGTGATTTAAATTGTAGATAAGAAAATTGGTTTTTATCACATTCGCGCATGTCATAGAGATGCGACCCTAAAATTACTTACGAAAACGATTAATCGATTAAAAATACTAACAACATATTAATTCAACAATATAAAAACACTATTTAAATGAGTTCATAAAATTTTAAATTTAGAACAGTCACAGTAAATAATAAAGAAACTTTGAAAAACAAATTCTTTACCAAAATATTCACAAAAAAACATGAATTATAATCAGCTCGGCGAACCTTGATCCCTATGACAGTTCATACTAGTGACGGGTCGTGTCGATATATCGCAACTTTTTATAGGCAAAGGCGTGACTTGCATTCAGCCACATCGATAAACATGTTTTTAAAATATAATCTACATTACTATAATTATAATGCTTGTTATATTTACAAGTATCCGTGTATTTGTATATGGGGTTGCCAATATTCCGATGCAGAGGTAACATGGTCGGACTGTATAATTTTAATGTGAATTGAAATTTTAGTTATAGCAACACTATCTGATCTGTCACTACGCTAGTACTGTCAGTTCGCTACGCCAGTACGAGTCTTGTATGCGCCACGTGTTTTGTTGTGTCATCGGAATCCTTTGTTTGTTACTATTGTTGTTTTCTGTTTTTGTTATTGTTGCTGTTTTGTTTTTGTTGGTGTTTCAAAATGCCGAAAAGACTGAGAAAAACTGTACTCAACAGTGAAACGCGGGAGTTTGTTGTACGCTTGCGTGACTATTTTGCTCGCGAACTACAAAATGGCGGACCTTTGTTGCCACTTGACAACGTACGCGACCGTGTTGCTGATGCTTTGGGAATTGGCAAAGCTACTGTTTCCCGAATTACAAAGGAGAAGTTCGGCGAATCGTCGATGGAGGAGAACAAACTATCAACTCCAAAGAAGAAAAAACATAATAGGGCACGACCCGTAACTAACCCCGATGATTTCGACATGGCAGCGATACGAAACCATATTTACGGCTATTATTTTCGAGGTGAACTGCCGACTTGCACAAAATTATTAGCGTCGCTGAAATCGGTTGATTTATTTAAAGGTGGATTCACTTCTCTCAGACAGGTTATAAAAAAATGTGGATTTCGTTATGGGAAGTGTGACAAAAGAAAAGTGATAATGGAGCGGAAGGACATTGGATTGATGAGGTGTGATTTTCTACGACAAATAAAAAATATCGAGAACTGGGACAAGGTGGTTTATCTAGACGAAACGTGGCTCAACGCCAATCACTCAGTCTCCAAAACATGGACAGACGACACAGAGAAATCCTGTACCAAAGCACCAGAAGGCAAGGGCCAGCGTTTGATTACCTGCCACGCTGGCACAGCCAAAGGTTTTGTACCTAACTGCTTGTGGGCCTTCAAATCCGTGAAAACAAGTGATTATCACGAAGAGATGAATTTTGAGAATTTCAAGAAATGGTTCACAAAACTATTAGACAATTTAAACGAGCCCCACTACATTTTAATGGACAACGCCCCATACCACTCTGTGCAAATTAATAAAGCGCCTACCGCGAACAACAATAAAGGCGAAATAATAGAGTGGCTGCAAAACAATGGTGTGGCAGCTAATACTCAAATGCTGAAAAAGGAATTAGTTAGATTGTTGAACCTTCATAAACAGCAAACAAAGAAGAAATATTTCTTGGATGAGATGGCAAAATCAAAAGGGCACACCGTGATTCGGCTACCGCCCTACCACTGCCAATATAATGCAATCGAAATGATATGGGCGCAGATCAAAGGTGGGTTGATTTGTATTTATTTTAACATGTTTTTATTTAGGTCACTGGTGACTGTCTAGTCGGCTAGTACTATTTAAAGTAAATGTACTTACCCCGATCTCGCTCTTTGACTTTGCATCATTTTCAATCTAAACCATTATTGTTTCAGGTTGTGCAGCCAGGCTTAACACCACTCCGCCATTCACAGCTAATAAAATGCTTACGTTGCTACAAGAGGCATGTAGTCAAGTGACTCCGGACAATTGGAGGAAAGTGGTTGAAAAGACGAAAAAACTATGCTTAGATGATTGGAATCGAGACGTGCGATACGACAATATAGTAGACCAGCCGTTTTTAATAAACATAGGAGAAAGCAGCTGCAGTTCGGATTCCGAGTCTGAGACGCAATCGGTGACATCATAGTCAGATTCAGATTAATGTATATTAAAAAATCATAAATAAACCGCTTTTGTTTTATTTGAGTAGGTATATACAATAAATTTGTTAAATCTCCTTTATTTTATTATCGCAAACAACTTAAATGATTATAAATCTGACACTAAGAGCGTAGGTACTCTATTGATGTATTTTGTACACTCGTTTCCATTTTCGATATTTGTTTATCGATACTTTTCCGCACTAGTCGATATCTTCCAAACGGAGTAACTTTTGCAGGACGTCAACGTAAAGTCTGATTGAGATAATTTCTTGTAAGTGTTAATAATTATTATAATTCTAACGGGATATTATTGTAATTGCATATATCTGCCTAAAATTAATAAATATCATTTTTAGACACCGCCAATTCGATTATAATATAACGGTGACGCTACTACAAGGTTGTGTCGTGGGAATAACTGTCAGTGTCATAGGGATCAAGGTTCGCCGAGACTATTATAGTAATACTATTTATGACAATGTAATGCGTAATCGCATCTCTAATCTTCTTGGTTTAGTTACCGCCCCGCCCCCCGCTTCCTGTCACCATTTACTTCCAAAAAATGCATCTGCGCAACCACTTGTCGCCTACTTCAGTCCGGCCTAGTTACGTTGATCCTACTGTACGTATGTGTGCGTGAGACCACAAAATCTCAACAACTTTTGTTTGTGTGCGTGACGTCCCTCAACGGGAATTCTTTAGTTTTGAATGCTCAAAGCGTTTAGTTCGGAGGTGATAGTTTGAGAATAGTGTACAGTGAATTGTACTGTGATTTTGTGTACATTGTTAAAGTGATTTGTGTTAACTAGCAATACAATAAAGACGTCATTGCGGAAGTTGTAATTTTTTTCGAAACTACTGTCATACATTTGACATTCGACGGGTTCTATTCCCGACTCTGGCAAGTTACTTTTATAAAATTTCCAATTTCACTGTTTGCTTTGAGTAAAATTTGGTAACTCAATTATTTAGGGTTTGGTTCACCATGTACAGCTAGTTAGATAATAATAATAATAATAATAATATCTTGGGACAACTCACACAACGCTATTTGATCCCAAACTAAGCAGAGCTTGTACTATGGAAACCAGACAACTGATAAACATACTTATATATTTCTAAATACATACATCTTATAGATAAATAACACCCAGACACAGAATAAACCATCGTGCTCATCATACAAAGTTTTATCCTGGGTGGGGATCGAACCCTCTTGCGTAGCAGTCGGATACACTCCCACCGCGCCACAGAGGACCTATGTGAATTTTACCTCAGGCGCTTATAATATGGTAGTATCTCATATCATCTCATATCTCTTATGTTTTAAGTAATGAAATGGTCTCTTTGGTGATGCTGGGCGGCAGCGGGCCGGCGCGCGCGAGCCCAGTCGACCAGCGGTTCTTGTGCGGCGCGGACGTGTTGCTAGCTAGTAACGTTAGATACACAGTCTCACCATGGTCTCCTTGGTGATGCTGGGCGGCAGCGGGCCGGTCGACCGGCGGTGCTTGTGCGGCGCGGGCGTGTTGCTAGCTAGTAACGTTAGATACACAGTCTCACCATGGTCTCCTTGGTGATGCTGGGCGGCAGCGGGCCGGTCGACCGGCGGTGCTTGTGCGGCGCGGGCGTGTTGCTAGCTAGTAACG
This sequence comes from Herminia tarsipennalis, assembly GCA_945859575.2. NCBI lineage: Eukaryota > Metazoa > Arthropoda > Insecta > Lepidoptera > Erebidae > Herminia > Herminia tarsipennalis. Next base: position 1,015,855 of record OX243843.2, on the reverse strand, counting down.
TTAGATACACAGTCTCACCATGGTCTCCTTGGTGATGCTGGGCGGCAGCGGGCCGGTCGACCGGCGGTGCTTGTGCGGCGCGGGCGTGTTGCTAGCTAGTAACGTTAGATACACAGTCTCACCATGGTCTCCTTGGTGATGCTGGGCGGCAGCGGGCCGGTCGACCGGCGGTGCTTGTGCGGCGCGGGCGTGTTGCTAGCTAGTAACGTTAGATACACAGTCTCACCATGGTCTCCTTGGTGATGCTGGGCGGCAGCGGGCCGGTCGACCGGCGGTGCTTGTGCGGCGCGGGCGTGTTGCTAGCTAGTAACGTTAGATACACAGTCTCACCATGGTCTCCTTGGTGATGCTGGGCGGCAGCGGGCCGGTCGACCGGCGGTGCCTGTGCGGCGCGGGCGTGTTGCTAGCTAGTAACGTTAGATACACAGTCTCACCATGGTCTCCTTGGTGATGCTGGGCGGCAGCGGGCCGGTCGACCGGCGGTGCTTGTGCGGCGCGGGCGTGTTGCTAGCTAGTAACGTTAGATACACAGTCTCACCATGGTCTCCTTGGTGATGCTGGGCGGCAGCGGGCCGGTCGACCGGCGGTGCTTGTGCGGCGCGGGCGTGTTGCTAGCTAGTAATGTTAGATACACAGTCTCACCATGGTCTCCTTGGTGATGCTGGGCGGCAGCGGGCCGGTCGACCGGCGGTGCTTGTGCGGCGCGGACGTGTTGCTAGCTAATAACGTTAGATACACAGTCTCACCATGGTCTCCTTGGTGATGCTGGGCGGCAGCGGGCCGGTCGACCGGCGGTGCTTGTGCGGCGCGGACGTGTTGCTAGCTAGTAACGTTAGATACACAGTTTCACCATGGTCTCCTTGGTGATGCTGGGCGGCAGCGGGCCGGCGCGCGCTAGCCCGGTCGACCAGCGGTGCTTGTGCGGCGCGGGCGTGTTGCTAGCTAGTAACGTTAGATACACAGTCTCACCATGGTCTCCTTGGTGATGCTGGGCGGCAGGGGGCCGGTCGACCGGCGGTGCTTGTGCGGCGCGGGCGTGTTGCTAGCTAGTAACGTTAGATACACAGTCTCACCATGGTCTCCTTGGTGATGCTGGGCGGCAGCGGGGCGGTCGACCGGCGGTGCTTGTGCGGCGCGGGCGTGTTGCTAGCTAGTAACGTTAGATACACAGTCTCACCATGGTCTCCTTGGTGATGCTGGGCGGCAGCGGGCCGGTCGACCGGCGGTGCTTGTGCGGCGCGGGCGTGTTGCTAGCTAGTAACGTTAGATACACAGTCTCACCATGGTCTCCTTGGTGATGCTGGGCGGCAGCGGGCCGGTCGACCGGCGGTGCTTGTGCGGCGCGGACGTGTTGCTAGCTAGTAACGTTAGATACACAGTCTCACCATGGTCTCCTTGGTGATGCTGGGCGGCAGCGGGCCGGCGCGCGCGAGCCCGGTCGACCAGCGGTGCTTGTGCGGCGCGGGCGTGTTGCTAGCTAGTAACGTTAGATACACAGTCTCACCATGGTCTCCTTGGTGATGCTGGGCGGCAGCGGGCCGGTCGACCGGCGGTGCTTGTGCGGCGCGGGCGTGTTGCTAGCTAGTAACGTTAGATACACAGTCTCACCATGGTCTCCTTGGTGATGCTGGGCGGCAGCGGGCCGGTCGACCGGCGGTGCTTGTGCGGCGCGGACGTGTTGCTAGCTAGTAACGTTAGATACACAGTCTCACCATGGTCTCCTTGGTGATGCTGGGCGGCAGCGGGCCGGCGCGCGCGAGCCCGGTCGACCAGCGGTGCATGTGCGGCGCGGGCGTGTTGCTAGCTAGTAACGTTAGATACACAGTCTCACCATGGTCTCCTTGGTGATGCTGGGCGGCAGCGGGCCGGTCGACCGGCGGTGCTTGTGCGGCGCGGGCGTGTTGCTAGCTAGTAACGTTAGATACACAGTCTCACCATGGTCTCCTTGGTGATGCTGGGCGGCAGCGGGCCGGTCGACCGGCGGTGCCTGTGCGGCGCGGGCGTGTTGCTAGCTAGTAACGTTAGATACACAGTCTCACCATGGTCTCCTTGGTGATGCTGGGCGGCAGCGGGCCGGTCGACCGGCGGTGCTTGTGCGGCGCGGGCGTGTTGCTAGCTAGTAACGTTAGATACACAGTCTCACCATGGTCTCCTTGGTGATGCTGGGCGGCAGCGGGCCGGTCGACCGGCGGTGCTTGTGCGGCGCGGGCGTGTTGCTAGCTAGTAACGTTAGATACACAGTCTCACCATGGTCTCCTTGGTGATGCTGGGCGGCAGCGGGCCGGTCGACCGGCGGTGCTTGTGCGGCGCGGACGTGTTGCTAGCTAGTAACGTTAGATACACAGTCTCACCATGGTCTCCTTGGTGATGCTGGGCGGCAGCGGGCCGGTCGACCGGCGGTGCTTGTGCGGCGCGGACGTGTTGCTAGCTAGTAACGTTAGATACACAGTTTCACCATGGTCTCCTTGGTGATGCTGGGCGGCAGCGGGCCGGCGCGCGCTAGCCCGGTCGACCAGCGGTGCTTGTGCGGCGCGGGCGTGTTGCTAGCTAGTAACGTTAGATACACAGTCTCACCATGGTCTCCTTGGTGATGCTGGGCGGCAGGGGGCCGGTCGACCGGCGGTGCTTGTGCGGCGCGGGCGTGTTGCTAGCTAGTAACGTTAGATACACAGTCTCACCATGGTCTCCTTGGTGATGCTGGGCGGCAGCGGGCCGGTCGACCGGCGGTGCTTGTGCGGCGCGGGCGTGTTGCTAGCTAGTAACGTTAGATACACAGTCTCACCATGGTCTCCTTGGTGATGCTGGGCGGCAGCGGGGCGGTCGACCGGCGGTGCTTGTGCGGCGCGGGCGTGTTGCTAGCTAGTAACGTTAGATACACAGTCTCACCATGGTCTCCTTGGTGATGCTGGGCGGCAGCGGGCCGGTCGACCGGCGGTGCTTGTGCGGCGCGGGCGTGTTGCTAGCTAGTAACGTTAGATACACAGTCTCACCATGGTCTCCTTGGTGATGCTGGGCGGCAGCGGGCCGGTCGACCGGCGGTGCTTGTGCGGCGCGGACGTGTTGCTAGCTAGTAACGTTAGATACACAGTCTCACCATGGTCTCCTTGGTGATGCTGGGCGGCAGCGGGCCGGTCGACCGGCGGTGCTTGTGCGGCGCGGGCGTGTTGCTAGCTAGTAACGTTAGATACACAGTCTCACCATGGTCTCCTTGGTGATGCTGGGCGGCAGCGGGCCGGTCGACCGGCGGTGCTTGTGCGGCGCGGGCGTGTTGCTAGCTAGTAACGTTAGATACACAGTCTCACCATGGTCTCTATGGCAGTCGCCATAGTATATTCCTATACCAAATAATGAAACACCAGTACGTGTTTAGATTGCACTTCCTAATTGTCTATTTTATTATTTATAAATTACGCAATCTACACGTACTGCTAAGAGGCGCTGAATAAACCAATCGCCCTCCTATTATAATATTACTTCCTATATTTTTACGTGTATAAATACTTAGGTTTAAGATTTATTAAGCTAGTCAATTAAGTCAAGTCAATATAATCTACAACCCTTCATCTCGCTCACAATAAATATAGCAATACGCTACACTATATCAATTTGAAAAATCCAAAGGTACTGTGGAAGAACTTAAAGTCGAGAGTGATTCCATCTAAACTCTCTGAAATTCCAACTCACTTAAGTGACCCAAATACAATTAATCAGCATTTTTCAACAGTCCCTGGCAATCCATGTACTGTGTTATCACAATTAACGTTTTTTGAGTATAATAGGTATACCTGTAGTAAATTTTCGCTACAGCCTGTTGAGCCAATGGATATACTTAAGATACTGGAAGGGCTAAGGTCCAACGCCTTAGGGATCGATGAGGTGTCATTGAATATGGCGAACATGGTGATCACTCATACGCTAGATGTGCTAACGTCAATAGTCAATAAGTCCATATTATCTATTAAGTTTCCCACCTTGTGGAAGACAGCTATAGTAAGACCTATACCTAAAAGTGAAGAGGTAACAAGTGCGAAAGATCTAAGACCAATAAGCCTTTTACCATGCGTATCAAAGATTCTTGAGAAGGTCGTTGGCACTCCAACGACCTTCTCCTTCTCCTATCTCAATAAGGGCAATATTTTAAAAATGAAATACCGGAGGGAATTACACCTTGCCACCCTACTGTTTGGTGTCATCAATACAAAGAAGCCAACATATCTCTACATGAAATTAAAATGGAAAAATGAAAATAGAAATTACTGTGCAAGTCTCAGTGTGTGTTAGTCTCAGAAAAATTACCACAGTTTTGGACCGACTCACCAAGACTATGGTTCGCCCAGTTCGAGGCAATTATGGCACCTCAAAAACAGGGGGAAGAGTACAAATATAACATGGTAATAGCAAAATTACCAAAAGAAGTCATACACCAGGTTAGTGATATACTGACAAGCCCTCCAGCGGAAAAACAATATACCACTATCAAGGACCGACTGATAAGCTGTTACGAAGAAAGCGAGCATCGACGATTTCACAAACTCCTCTCAGAAATGGACCTCGGAGATCAGAAACCGTCTCAATTGTTAAGACAAATGAAGGAAGCAGGCTGCGGCAAGATCAATGAAGATACAATTCGCCTACTGTGGTTTCGACAACTCCCAGCAGAAATTACGTCAATCATAGCAGTATCCGAAGAGTTAGGATTAGATAAATTATGCGACCTCGCCGATAAAATCCACGAAAACATGCGATATAATAGAAGTACGTCACGATCGGCGACCGCAGAAATTAATTTAATAACAAGCCTGACGTCACAGATTGCAGCTATGCGAATTGAAATTGATGAGTTGCAAAACGGTCGCTCACGCCGACCTTTGCAACGCGGCAGATTCCATTCACGTAACAATTCGCATACACGGTCAAGGTCTAAAAATAGAATGGCGAGTAATGGACTTTGTTTTTATCACAGACGTTTCAAACAAAAAGCGTATAAATGTACGCAACCATGTTCATGGAACAACAAAAACAACCAGCATTCGGAAAACTAGAACTAGCACAGAATGCGACGGGTCTCTGTGCAATTCACCCATCAAACCGTCTAACTATAACTGACTCTAACAGTGGTTATAGATTCTTAGTCGATACGGGTGCTAACATATCTGTTATAAACCGCACAGACAAGAATAGCGGAGCCTGCGAATACAAATTGTTCGCTGTCAATGGGAGCTCTATCAACACATATGGTGAACGCACCTTAATGCTGAACCTAGGACTACGTCGAAGTTTTAAATGGACATTTACCATTGCCGACGTTAACATGCCAATTTTGGGAGCTGATTTTCTTGAACATTATCAATTATTAGTCGATATACACGGACAAAAATTAATTGATAAAAACACAGGCCTTAAGACGCCCGCAAGATTATTGAAAGCAAATATTGCAACAATCCGATCGATAAACTCTTCTCTACCAGAACCGATAAAGTGCTTGTTAGAGAAATATGAAGGTATCACTAAGCCTAGATCGATGAACCAACCTCCCAAACATCAGGTGCAGCATCAAATCATTACAAAGGGTTTTCCAGTAGCTACTCGAGCTCGTCCGCTACCTCCTGACAAATACAGGATTGCTAAACAGGAATTCCAAAACATGATGGATATGGGAATTTGCAGACCGTCAAGCAGCCAATGGGCATCGCCACTTCATCTGGTCAAGAAAAAGAATGGCGAATGGAGTGCGTGCGGAGATTACCGAGCACTGAACAAAATAACAGTACCGGATAGGTACCCTTTACCCAGACTACTCGACTTTACATACATAGCAAGCGGAAAAGCGATATTCAGTAAAATTGATATAAAAAAAGCATTTCACGCGCTGAACGTAGCTGAACCCGAAAAAACGGCAATTATAACCCCGTTCGGACTCTTTGAGTTCACAAGAATGCCATTCGGACTACGAAACGCTGCACAGTCCTTCCAGAAATTTATGGACTCCATATTTCGCGACTTAGATTACGTATATATTTACGTGGACGATATTTTTGTGGCAGATTGTAAAAATAATATTAAATTACATTACGAACACTTAGAAGAAGTATTCAAGCGCTTACACGAAAACGGCATAACAATAAACACAGATAAATGCGAATTTGCCAAAGCAGAGATTGATTTCCTTGGTTATCATGTAACGAGCCAAGGATTGACGCCTACTACGGACAAAATTCAAGCAATAAACGATTACCCTAAACCACAAACGGTGATGGAATTACGACGTTTTTTGGGTATGATTAACTTCTACCGAAGTAGTATGCCTCTCGCAGCGAAACATCAGGCGCCATTAAATAAATACTTGCATAATTCCAAGAAAAAAGACAAGACTGTTATACAATGGAATACTGAAGCTAACCACGCGTTTGAATGCTGCAAACAGGACATTCGTCAAATAACTACATTGGCATATCCTGATAGCAACGCCCAAATCGCTGTAATGACTGATGCTAGTCTGAAATGCGTAGGCGCTGTACTACAGCAGCGAAGAAACGCAAAATGGGAACCAATAGCGTTCTTTTCAAAATCACTAAGTGAAGCCCAAACGAAATACTCTACATACGATAGAGAGTTACTCGGTATCTACATGGCTATAAAACATTTCAGAAGATTAATTGAGGGACGAGAATTTACTGTCTACACGGATCATAAGCCATTGATTCATGCTTTCGTTAAGAAGCCATCATTGGATGACACCCCTAGACGAATAAGATATTTGGATTATACTCGTATATCACAGTTTTGTACAGATATTCAACACATAAGCGGCCACATGAATGTTGTAGCTGACGCTTTATCCCGAGTTATCGAAACGATATCCCTACCTTCTGCAATTGATTGGCACGAGGTAGGACAATGGCAACGCAAGGATAACGAGCTGGAACGTTTGCAAGCCAATAAATCGTTAAATATCAAATTGATTCATTTCCGAGATAAGAATATCAAGATTTTCTGTGATACATCAACAGGAAAGCAACGCCCATTTATACCCCTCAAATTTAGGAAAACTATTTTCGAGAGTTTTCACAACTTAAGCCATCCTGGAAAGAACACTACAAGAAAACTAATTTCAGCAAACTACATATGGGAAAATATGAACAAAGATATCAATGAGATGACAGAGAAATGTTTACAATGTCAACGAGCGAAGATACATCGTCATACAATATCACCTCTAGGTAAATTCATGCCGACAGGAAGATTTGCTCATCTCCATATCGATTTAGTAGGACCTTTACCTACGTCGCAAAATAAGCGTTATCTATTAACAATGATAGATCGCTGTACTTCATGGCCAGAGGCTTTTCCCATAGCCGATATAACTGCAGAAACTATATCTAGGATGGTATATGAAGGATGGATAGCCCGATTTGGATGCCCTGAATACATTACCACAGACCAGGGACGCCAGTTTGAATCTGAAATATTCAAAAGTTTGGCTAAACTCATGGGTATCATGAAAATTCGAACCACACCATACCATCCACAGTCAAACTCAAAGGTAGAACGACTGCACAGGACTTTGAAAACAGCATTAATAGCAAGAGGAAATACAACGAATTGGACAAAAGAACTTGCAACTGTTTTACTCGGTATCCGTACCAGTCTACGGCAAGATACCGGATACTCTGCAGCTGAACTAGTCCTCGGTACAACAATAAGACTACCTGGAGCATTTTTCGGAACAAGCGATCACTCGACATACGCCGATTTTGTGAAAGAAATTAAAGAAAACATAAAAAAAGCAACCTCCGTTTCACATAGGCAGAGTACGAACGATAAGATATTTGTGCATCCACACTTATCAGTATGCACACATGTTTTCTTACGTTGCGATCGTTTACGGCCAAGTCTTACACCTCCGTATGATGGACCTTATCTCGTTATTAGTCGTAATGATAAGGTTTTCACGATCTGGATAAACGGACGACAGAGCTCCGTGTCAATCGATCGTCTCAAACCAGCTTTTATGATAAACGACAACGAGATAAGAGATCAAAATTGCACGATTAGAAATAACATAGAAGATAAAAAATTAGAAGATAAGAACTGCCCGAATAAAACACGTTCCGGACGAATCTCCCGACCAACGGTGAGATTCCAATCGTAGTATATAAAGACATGCAAAACCACAGTCATTCATTCGAGTTACAAGACTTCCAACTACAATGGGTTCTACAAGCAGTCACGAGAAAGAGCAGGTGAATATGGGGCAGAACAACGCCGCGATCCCAGAGGAGATTACAAAACTCCATTCAAAGCTATCTGGGGACCTACAAGACCTCCGCACGTGGATCATGGTGGCCATATTCACCGCAGTTGTAATAATACTAATACTCAGTATATACTTTATCTACCGAGCAATCGGAGCAAAAATAGAGAAGAACCTGTTGCGAATCGTCAGGGACTCGAATCCTGCTTAAGACTGTCGGAAATAGATATAATTAATAAGATATTTCAATTTTTTTGTACAATTGTCAACTTATAATTTTTACAATTTTTAAATGTATAATTTTTACAAATGTATATTTTTTTTTACAAAAGGGGGAATATCTATGGCAGTCGCCATAGTATATTCCTATACCAAATAATGAAACACCAGTACGTGTTTAGATTGCACTTCCTAATTGTCTATTTTATTATTTATAAATTACGCAATCTACACGTACTGCTAAGAGGCGCTGAATAAACAAACCGCCCTCCTATTATAATATTACTTCCTATATTTTTACGTGTATAAATACTTAGGTTTAAGATTTATTAAGCTAGTCAATTAAGTCAAGTCAATATAATCTACAACCCTTCATCTCGCTCACAATAAATATAGCAATACGCTATAGTCTCCTTGGTGATGCTGGGCGGCAGCGGGCCGGTCGACCGGCGGTGCTTGTGCGGCGCGGGCGTGTTGCTAGCTAGTAACGTTAGATACACAGTCTCACCATGGTCTCCTTGGTGATGCTGGGCGGCAGCGGGCCGGTCGACCAGCGGTGCTTGTGCGGCGCGGGCGTGTTGCTAGCTAGTAACGTTAGATACACAGTCTCACCATGGTCTCCTTGGTGATGCTGGGCGGCAGCGGGCCGGTCGACCGGCGGTGCTTGTGCGGCGCGGGCGTGTTGCTAGCTAGTAACGTTAGATACACAGTCTCACCATGGTCTCCTTGGTGATGCTGGGCGGCAGCGGGCCGGTCGACCGGCGGTGCTTGTGCGGCGCGGGCGTGTTGCTAGCTAGTAACGTTAGATACACAGTCTCACCATGGTCTCCTTGGTGATGCTGGGCGGCAGCGGGCCGGACGACCGGCGGTGCTTGTGCGGCGCGGGCGTGTTGCTAGCTAGTAACGTTAGATACACAGTCTCACCATGGTCTCCTTGGTGATGCTGGGCGGCAGCGGGCCGGTCGACCAGCGGTGCTTGTGCGGCGCGGGCGTGTTGCTAGCTAGTAACGTTAGATACACAGTCTCACCATGGTCTCCTTGGTGATGCTGGGCGGCAGCGGGCCGGCGCGCGCGAGCCCGGTCGACCAGCGGTGCTTGTGCGGCGCGGGCGCGGGCCGCGCGCGGCCCAGCGTGGCGGCGCGCGGCTCCTTGTTGCCGCGCCCCATCCACACGCCCCAGCGACGACGCTTCTTCTCTTTGGATGACACACTCGTCTTGCTTGTTTCTGTCTCCGTTGAACTGGATACATAAACCATTATTATTATACTACGAGAGATAGGTGAACACAGAATTTAGAAAAAAAAACACAAACATTACACAAAAATTATTAGCTGTTTTCGCTGTTGTTCACCTTGTCAAAAGAATATCTATACCAGCTTACATAGCGTCATTAATCCTGAACATCATGAATTTATAAAACGGCGTTTCACTGTCACCAAACTATTGATATACCGTGAACAGGTAGACACGGTGTATACTGATTTCTGTAAGACGTTTGACGAGGTCTACCACAAAATGTTTCTAAAAAAATGCATTTTAATGGTGTCCACAAAAAAACTATTAAGATGGTTTGCATTTTACATGCACAACAGAACACAAACAGTTGTGATAAATGGCTTTGCAACTGATAACAAGGTAGTCTCATCTGGTTACCGCAAGGTTCAATTTTGGGTCCATTATGATTTGTGTTATACATCTTCCATTGCTAGTTTTTTTTTTAAAGATAACTAGCAATGTGAGATTTTTGGTCCCACATTACTAGCAATCCTGTTAACCGCTCCAGCTAAGCCCAATGGCTTGTGTTAGGAGTGGGTTCACGTCGGTAGTATAATGGGTAGGATTCGAACCCGCGTCCTCACGATTGCGAGACCAATGCCTTAGCCATTAGGCTACCGCCGCTTATAAATGACATCAATTTCTGCTTTAAATTCAATTCAAGTAGGAAGGAGGATGCTTGAAATTAAAACTGACGCCAAATCGTTGCAAGCGAGAGTTTGAACAGATCGAGACGCCAGCGAGGTTAAAATAATTGATGGATGACCGTTTACGAAAAAAGTTACACCCACTCCGAGCCTCAGAAACATGTTAAGTCTAGCCTAATCTCTGGATTTCAGTTTCATCGAACTGTGAAAATAAGGAAATAAAGTATACTTGTGTCTATAACTCGCCTTCAAACACCAATATGCTGATAGGAGTGTACCAGTTGGGTCAAGATATTTTAATAAAAAAAAAAACTAAACAAAAAATTTACGAGGTGTATGTCATTTAAGTCTTTTTTTATTATAAAAATCTGTTTGTCATTACATAATCACTAAGGTAACATAAGTACAATTTTGTCTAACTAGTTTGTAGTTACGTTATGATTTATTAAATAAATTGCAACGCTGCACGTGGTATGCAAAATACTATCTTCAGTTGAGTAATCGACGCGTGAAAGCGTAACAAACAAACACTTTGTTGTTTCTAATAGATTTAGTACTTCCACTACGATTAAAGTAGTGTACGGTTATGTTAAATATCACAAATTTTTACCTTACAGTATACTAGTAGGCTCTATTAAAACATTTTTTTTTTGATAGACGTAAAAATTAGAATGAGAAAAAATATTATTTTGTTTTTTAGTTTCGAAAATATTAAGTTGATTAAGTAGGTGCGTGCGAAGCGGGGTCGTTAACCGCTGTGACGTTGCGCGCTCCACTCACTCAAGGCGCGCTCGAATCCTTAACGGAGTGTATTACTTTGACTTTTTGACTTTATAGACCAGGTACAACGAATAACTAACGTTATCGAAATACCAATTGGAAATAAAGGGATCTGCTCTACCCTATTCTTAGATGTAGCACAAGCTTTCGATAAGGTGTGGCATGAAGGCCTGATATATAAAGTTAAGCGAAATTTACCTAATGATTAGATTATTAGAGTAAGTTATTTAGAGCAAGACAGGAGGTTGCCTACTTAGAGCTTAAGATAACAAATGTCGGGATGCCACAAGGTAGCGTACTAGGCCCAATGACATACCTGAACTGCAAAAAAACATTATTGCTATCGGATCGAACAAAAAGGAAGCAAGAGATAAAGTACAACTAAACCTAAATCAGTTTCTTGACAGAACCCAGAAATGGAAAATAAAATTAAATGTGACCAAATCTAGATGTATTCACTATTATATATTACTAACAAAAAAAAGGCGATTATCACCGAATTTTCAGAAATGGTCTACTTAAGGTTCACCTTAAAAAGAAAAGACAGGAGGTAGATTTGCGTTATAAAACTACTTGGAATACATGATAAAATGTTATCATACCAGCAGATTCTCCTGCCAATATGGACATACGGAATGCAACTTTGGGCTGTACTAAACCAAGTAATATAGCTGTCATTCAGCGATTTTAAAATAAAGTATTATCGCACATTGTCTTGTGACTTCATCACAACATAAATTTCGGGGCACTCCAGTTAAATGGGCACACGGACTTAGTGCGAAGACTATAAAAAGACTAAACTGTTTGAGTTACTGTAGTTATAGTGAACTAGTGAACAAATAAAAGTGAAAGTGCTTTAAATAAAAAACATGAACCAAATGTTTAATGTTTGGTAGCACATTTATCGAGAAAGGCTATAGGCCATATAACATCCCGCTACTGCCAATAGGAGCGAAGCTGCAAAATGAAAAATGTTGAAAAAACGGGGAAAATTTACGCGGACGAAGTTGCGCTGGTCAGCTAATGCAAGAATAAAGGGGGTCAGAGCAGGTATGAAAGGAGAGGGAGGGGGGCGCTTGACACTAACTATAAAACTGGAATTATACCGGCTAGAGAGGGAATCCCTGCCCTTGGTACGTCTTAGAGCATGACATGAGGAAACATTATCACAGCATCATCTAACCACGTTCTGCCTAACTTCAAAGGTAAAAATGAAAAAAAAAAAAACATTCTTCGGTGATCAGCGCGTTCAAACAACACGCACACTAGTGAGCTCTCGGAATAGCAGTTTACGCATACAAATCGGACCCGCTTTGTTTAAGTAACGTATAACTATTAGTGGCCCTTCTCGAGTTCATACTGAGTTTTGTCAACTATTTATAAACACATAATATGCATATTTGTGTCCGTGACTTGTATGTTTGTAAAGTCCCCCGCGACACAGGGCTTGTACCCTAATGCGGTAGTCGTCTTTAAAAAAAATAAAATATATAGTACATATAAACCATCCAAAATAAATTATCCGAATCGTAGTAAAAATCGCATCAAAATCTGTTGCCTAGTTTAGACTTAGAAGATAGGAACAGACAGTAGGCAATAACTTGATTTTATACTAAATATAATTGTAAAAATTTTACTCACCTATTAACCACAGAGATAGTTGCATCAGCAGACGCGGTGCTGTCATTATTCACCATAATAGAAGTCACATTATCACCCTTATTGACTGCACTGATTGTGTTATTATTCGATACCCTGTGCGTTGATAGGCTCTGGTAAGGTGTCTCATCATAATCTTTGTCATCATGCAACGATAATCTATCTATAGATAACGCTACATTTTCAAATTCAGCCTCCCTGTTAACGGATCGAGATGACACTGTCAATTCCTTTGGTACACTCGTCTCCCGAACACCTTTAATGATTTGAGCATTGACGTAATGACTATCAGAATGGTCCACTTTGACCGGCACATAATTAGGAGACAAATACTTATTAATCGTTGGATGACTGCTATTTCTTTCATTTAATCTTGCTATTTCATCTGTTGTTGTCAAACTCTGAGCTCGGTCCCTCATTGTGATTTTTCCCTCACTCTGCCACGGTAAAGGCACGTTTTCATATATAGGTTCTGATTCTCCTATCTTTATTTGCTGTGATTGTGGTAACACTACATGCCTTTGATATGGGATCCTCGACATAGGCATTGAGTACATTATATTTCCTCGTTCGTCATAAACTTTTTGGATATTATCTGATATGTGATGTGGATCTATTATTATATGAGGTTTTGGATCTAGAACCGATGCTAGGTTATTATACGTCCCATGTGTCCCTGGCATGATATTAGGTCTGTAATTGATATGACTAGGGTTGATATATCCTAAGTATTGTCTGTTTAGGGCCGTTCTAGTTGATACTAAATCAGGACTTGAGCCGGAGACATGTGAATTGATGTATCCTCGATGGTAGTTCAAAGCTTGACTTGCAACGGCAAGGTCTGGTGTTGAATTTGAGGCTAAGCCATTTGATGGGTACGGAGGAGGTGGTTTGTATACATTCACATAATGTAGCTGGTTGATATCTGTTTGTACGTTAGGATTGACAGCAAATGGGTAATTTCCCATAAATTTAAGTCCATATGGGTAGTCTTCTGTAGTGACTGGTTGCGTGTGCCTTGTGACGTCAGGGTAGTGTATTCGGTGGATGTCAGGGTGTGAGCCATAGACCAGTGGTTTCGTGGTGGTGTTCACCATTGGTGTGTGGTGATGGTTTTGGTATCGGAGTTGTGCTTCTGTTCTTTGCTGCTGGTATTTCTGTTGGATAGCTGTTTCGTAGTCCGGGGCTGGTCGGTATGATGGTAGGAGTGCTCTGCAAATTGAATGTTTACTGTTATTTTAATTAAAACTTGATAACAAGTTAGGTCGTACCGGACGGGACTTAGGCCTTAGGTAGACACTAGTGCGCAAATTATGAATTTGTAAACTTTTCGTAATTTGTACTTGTTTTAAATCTATAAGGGTGGTCCATCACCGCGAGCATTCGCCTGTAATGTAACGTTACAGATCCGAGCATTACCTACACGAGGAGAACCAAGCATTCTTGCGCAACCTGCAATGTTATAGATTCGAGCGTTACATCGGTGAGGGAGGAGAAAAAGCAGTACAGTGCGCAAAATGTAATAATACAGTCTGTAATCTATACTAATATTATAAAGCGGAAGAGTTTGTTTGTTTGCTTTGTTTGTTTGTTTGTTTGTTTAAACGCGCTAATCTCAGGAACTACTGGTCCGATTTGAAAAAATCTTTTATTGTTGGATTGCCTATTTATCGAGGAAAGCTATAGGCTATATAACATCGCGCTACAACTAATAGGGGCGGAGTAGCGACGTGAAATGTTGCAAAAACGGGGGAAATTTACGCATACGAAGTTGCGCGGGACAGCTAGTACTTTAATAAAACTTGTAACATCAATGAAAAAAATAATTGATCGCTTCGAAAATCGAACCATATGTTTTTGTTACAGTCAGTCAGGAAGGCCATATTGTAACGTAATGCTCGCAATCGAATCATAAATATCACATTTCAGGCGTATGTTCGTCTGCTCGTAATGCTCGAAATCGATTCAGTATATTAGGGTGGTCCCTCACCGTGAGCATTCACCTGTAATGTAGTGTTACAGATTCGAGCTTTACGTCAGTGAAGGAAGAGAACCAAGCATTAATTATTATGTAATGCTCGAATCAAATAAATACAATCGATTTTCGTTTTTTTTTAATAGCAACTTTTTTTTTCAAAAGAGATTGACCTGATGTTTTGTCTTCCTGATTTTTATTTATGGTATAAACGGTTATGAAACTCTAGTTACGTATACACCAAATAATAAACATTCGGATAATTTCCTAAGGTACCTGTTCTGCAATAAAGGTTGAGGGGGCTGGTGATGATGCTGCTCAGCCAGCTCCAGACAGCTGGTGGAGTAAGCCCGGTGTGCCGGGGTCAGAGGTTCGAGTCTTGACACGCTGCCCAGCTCCCTGGCGTCCAACTCCTCGCGGCTATCTGATAAACCGTGGTCCTGGAGACAAAGACACGGGCCTTAGGGTTTTGTTTAGACTTTAGAATACACAGGTTAGGAATACTACTATGGTCGCTCTACAGCTGATGCTGGTGTTGAGCTTTAAAAACATATGCAATGCCTGGAAGGCATCACGAGATGCTTTAGGTATATTCTGTGATTTATCCAAGGCATTTGACTGCGTTCTGCATGATACAATGATCAGGTAATTACACCATTACGGCATTTAAAACACAGCTCTGAATCTTACTTCCTTTTTAAGTAATAGAATTCAGAATGTTGATGTTAATGGTAAACGTTCCCCGGGTCTGTAGTTAAAATGGGAGTTCCACAGGGTTCCATCGTCAGCCCATTTTTATTTTTAATTTATATAAATACCTTACTACATTCAGTAAATAATAATCATGGGATAGTCCTGTTTGCGGATGATACATCGCTCTTGTTTCGATTAAAACACTAGCAAACAAACGTCGAAGATGTCAACATGGCTATCTCTAAGGTGGCTCACCGGTTTAATAGTAACAATTTACTCTTAAATGAAAGCAAGACTAAATGTATCTTATTTATAACACCTAACTTGAAGCCAGTAAGCAATACTCTAGATTCTAAGCTTTAATGGAGCCCACATATAAATAAATTGTCTAATAGACTCAGTTCTGCAATATACGCAGTCAGAAAAAATCGCCAGTTAACGGACATTTTTTTTTTCTTTATTAATGATAATTTGCAATGTAGGATTTCGGGTCCCATTTTACTAGCAATCTTGTTAACCTGAGCTAAGCTCATTAACTTGTGTTCGGAAAGGATTCACATCGGTAGTATAATGGGAAGGATTCGAAACCGCGACCCCTACAGTGCAAGTCTGATGCCTTAGAAATTAGGCTACCGCCGCTTTTTTTAGTTACTTTCATAGTGTGATGTCGTACGGTATTCTACTGTGAAGCAGAATAATTTTAACAGTAGACACTCACTTAGGAAGAAATTCAAGAAATTTAAAATTATGACTGGTACAAGTCAATATCTATGAAAATCTTATGTTTTAAACATTGATACTTTTTTTTAAAAGAGTGATATACATATATATATATATATATATATAAACTGTTGTACTAGCGTCTAGGTTACAATAAATTAATAAGTCATTTCGAGGATAAAATTCCAAGCGATATTCAAAAATTAAGTATCAATAAATTTAAGAGTTACATTAAGATATAACTTTATGTTAAAATTTACTATTCAATAGTCGATTATATGGAGACAATAACGCTGGGTGTTGAACTGCTTTCTCTCACAGGCTATTTATAAGTATGTACATAGAATTAGATGCTGTGATTGTTGTATATGTTTTAATAGTTACCTGTTTTAAATGTAGTATTACTACCCGACTGCGCGAGAAGGAGGGTTATGTTTTTACTGTGTATGTATGTATATTTCTTTGGCACGCCCTAAAGCCTAAACGGCTTGATGGATTTTAGCTTGAGAAGTGTTGTTAGATTCGTCACGTTGTGAGATAAGAGGGATACTATTAGCGTAATTTTGATGCCAATATATAGGATTTTTTTTTTTTAAACTCAAATTAAAAAAAAATAATGTACGACAACTATCAGCGATTTAGGCTGGGCGTTGATTCATCAGTCCGCGAGTCAGTCAGTCAGGGCAAAGAATTTTATATTTGATTAATCATTGATTAGGTTTTACGAAATAAAGATATTTGCAGTTAACGGTGTCTGCTTTAAGACTTTCAATTATTATCATTTCACTTGTTATGATGCGTTTCCACCGGCTTTGTGGCGAGGAGCGAACCGTGAATTGACAAATATCAAACAGGGTTCCAAATAATCCTGGGTACGATTTCGAGCACTGCGATTGATGGCTCAGCTCCACTCCGCGTCAGTGGGGACCCCCCCTTATCCACGACTGAATCGTGGTTCACGTTGATGTCATCGTAAAAAAAGTAGTTTATGTCTTTCTCTAGACTTCAAGCTACTTTCATGTCAAATTTTCATTTCCGATACATCGGTGGTAATGCCCGAGAGTAATACCGTTAAAAGGAAATAATTCAACTTCAAGACTCGGTGGAACAGCGGGGTGCATACGACTGTTGTGCAGGCCTCAATTTATTCACACAGGATATAGCTTTGGGAGATCCAGAAACGTTGCTTCCGAGTCTTGATAGCGTCAATAAATTGTATGTTTGGAAGTTCCCGCGACAAAGAGGTAACCAGCTTATGCCCTAGTGTTATACATTACTTTATTCTCTAACAGTGATCACCGCTCCAATGAAAAACCACATTCACCCTCACTCACCGTAAAGACGTATTAACGACGCAACTAATTGACTAATCTAAGATCACTACTGCTCAACGATCGACAAGCAATAATTAAGCAATCTCACTTAAACTATTTGTGTAAAAACTATACACTTTCACATGCCAACACTATGGATAATTAACTAAATAATCAATACTCTACTATATTCACAAGTGGAAGTTCTAATGTTACACACTAGTGATGTACCGACTGTTACTTTTGTGATTTTTTAAACATTTTTTATGGTAATGTATACATACGAGTATTAAAAGTATAAAGTAAAAAAAATGTCTCAGGCGGGATTAAACCCGCGATCTTAGGGGCACCGCCCTTATGCCGTTAACTACTTCCGGCACGAAGACGCGACGATTGTCATAGAATCGTATAATATAAATATAATATCTTGGGACAATTCACACAACGCTATCTAATCTCAAAATAAGCAGAGCTTGTAATATGGAAACCAGACCAACTGATAAACAAACTTATAAATTTCTATGTACATACATATTATAGATAAATAACACCCAGACACAGAATAAACCATCGTGCTCATCACACAAAGTTTTATTCTGAGTTGGAATCGAACCCACGACCTCCGGTTTAGCAGTCAGGTTCACTAACCACTCAACCAACAGGCCAGTCCAAACCTTGAATATGGTGGATAAATCGGATGTTCTCAGGAGTATCTTAGTGTCGGAGTTTGTTAATGCTTTAAGGACGGTACCCCTAAGGTCGCGGGTTCAAATCCCGCCTGAGACGATTTTTTCATTATATAACGACTTGTCGGGAAAATCTACTATCCGGACATATTTAAAGTCATTGATTAGTCGGCAAAAAACCGACTAATTTAAGTTTATCCTTATTTCTATGCTTAAAATAAATTAATTCAAATTTAATCGTAACCTTGATTATTGTTTTATTATTGTTTCAAAAGTCTAATTACTATTCCTTTTGTTAATAAATATACCTTAAGGATTTCTTGACGTTTCGACTGTTGACTGATCACAAGATGGCTCAACTTATGACCAGACGCGGATACAAGCGAGGGGAGGACCCCACACCCGCAGAGTAATGAATTTTGAAGTCTTCGCCATGCATCTGGTTCAGGATGCCCTCGCACGAGCACGCGCGAATCACAACTTCCGTTTCGGCGTCGATCAACGGCGTTGACCGATTAATCGCCATATTGCAACCGACTAGTCGTCAGTCGGCTAGTCGGCCCATCACTATTAGATACACATGCGCGCGCGCAGCCGATCTTATCTCACAAATTAGTCGAGCATTCACGCTGCAGTAGTTTTGGTTCCGTATTTCGATTGCGTGAGTTTCTTAAATTTCCAAGTTATTAATCACTTTGATTTAAAGCATGTTTTGTTTTATTTAGTAGTTGTATCATTACTTTCGGATTTATTCTATTATACGTATATAAAAATGCCAAGTGCATGTTAGATTCGAGCGCAACGCAACAAATGTTGTTCCGCATACCGCTGTAAATTATTATGTTTACGGGGTTCTTCTTCTTATCGCAAGCCAGGTCGTTTTTTCAGGATTCCGTAACCAAAATGGCAAAACGGAACCCTTATAGTTTCGCCATGTCCATCCGTCCGTCCGACCGCACCTTTGCTCAGAGACTGTTAGTGCTAGGAGGTAGTAATTTTGCATGGATACACAAATTACTTACGCCGACAAAGTGAAAAATTTTAGGGTATATGTAGTGGTGATTTTTTCTTCTTACCTCGTGTGGGGTATCATTAGATAGGTTTTTTAAAAACGTTTAGGGGTTGGAAAGACTATTTTTACATTTAGGGATCCGTTTGTAAAATATTAAGCTATGAAGAAAGTGGCCGTGTGGTGCCGGCTTAAGAATAGTACCACCCCATCTCTTCTCGTGGGTGTCGTCAAGGCGACTAAGGGATTTCACTCCGGAGGACGGGCAGCAGCGTCCTCTGCGTACTTAAAGCCTTACTGCGATCGCCAACCCGCTCGCCAAGCGTGGCGATTATGGCAATTACCCCCAGGATCTACATACCAGTAGGTTCTACTGGGGAGACCCGTGCCCAGCAGTGGGCCATCATATGGGTTGATATGTATGTATGTAAGCTATGAAGTGCAAATTTTTGTTAGAGTCAAGTGTCAACCATTTATGGTTGATATTGGGCACGTGAAAAAAATCACGACAGTAGTATATATAGTGTAATTAAAAGGTAAATTATCACAGCTAAGTAGACTTTACAAGTTTACGAGTAACAGCTGATCAAATGAGATGTAACAAAATTTTCGTACAAATTCCATCAAAAAATATTATTAATAATAAAATAGGTGATTGTTTACTCCAAGTTTAGTCATTGTCGAAAAGAAGTTGTCAAAAATGTATAGTTTATTTGTCAGTTCTATAATATAGATAATGATCATCATCAATGCCATCATCAACAATACATAACATCATCATAAATAATAATAAATTTGTGACCGAGACTGCATAATATAAAAATAAAAACAACTATGGTATAGAAATAAATATAACTTTAACCAATTCGCCATTTCAAGCAAAAAGTGAATATAAAAAACTTTTTTACAAAAAAATATTACCGACTTTTAGAAAAATAAATACAAGGCACTAAAAAGCAAAAAATGATAGGTATCTACCTAGAATAAAAAATATTATTTTGTAAAAAGTTTTTTATTTCTCACTTTTTAGTGGATGGGTTTGTAATTCACTTAAGTTACAATAGCCAACTGCTCAAATCCCTTTACAAAATATTGCTTGCCCCGATGCAGGGCCGTTAACTGTTCAGGAGTTCACTATCAGCTCTATTACATTGTGTAATAGTAGTATGACGAAAATAAAATGGTACTCATTATCATATTAAGGTAATTGAATAGCAAACCGTGAAATATTGAATGGGTCCGCTCGTCATTTTTGCTCTTTATCATCAGTCCTACTTCACCAATTGGTGCTTTTTGAGAGTACATGCACGAATCACTATGAAGTGTACCTAAATCACTGTAGGTGTGCCTTTAATATTTGAAGAGTTCCCTCGATTTCTCCAGGATCCCATCATCAGATCGTGATCTGATGACAATGGGACCAACTTGGAAGTATACCCTTTTAAACACAAAAATAATTTTTCAAATCAGTCCAGTCGTCTTTGCGTAATCGGTGAACAAACATACAAAAAAAAAGAAGAATGGTGAATCTTTTTCAATAACTACATTTTTCGTTACGACGACAGACCTAGCGCAGAGCAAGGGAAAGCGGAGAGAGGGCTGCCGCCGCCGGGCCCGACACCCGACAAGTGGGAAACCCGACACGATTTAATACGGACGACCGCTTTTGGCAAAACGTTTGTTGTCGGAGACGACAAAAAATCGTGTCGTTGTAAGTGTGAACAGCTCCATACAAAATGTTCTGCCACTAGACCGACACAAGACAAATGGAAACGGGCGCTAAACCATAGACCGTAGACAGTATCAGTTATTCTTGCATATGTTAACAAATCACTGTGTACTGTAGCAAGTGTAATTACGAGGCGAATGAGACTGACGAACTTGATGTCTCAAATGAGGAGCGCAGTGCGCTGTGCCAAACAACGACTTGGGTATCCCTGATACTGTTATGCGCTAGCGCACGCGAGGATCCAGAACTTTGTTCAGGGACGACAACATGTGACCCAATCGACCAGTGCGAGTTTTTCGCATGATTCAACACCGGTGCCACCGTTGAGGGGGTAGGGTAAGGGAGGCAATTGCCTGTAAAAACACACCGGTATAGTGGCAAAATTCTCAGAATTCCCAAAAATCTTTCAATCGTGTCTAGGGGGCAATTAATATAATAATAATAATAATATCTTGGGACAACTCAAACATCGCTATCTGATTCCAAACTAAGCAAAGCTTGTACTATGGCAACCAGGCTACCGATAAACATACTTATATATTTCTAAATACAGACATAATTTTAATAAATTACACCCAGACACACAATAAACCATTGTGCTCATCACACGAAGTTTTATCCTGGGTGGGGATTGAACCCACGACCTCCGGCTTAGCAGTCAGGGTCACTAACCACTAGACCAACAGGCCAGTCAAATAAATTCAATTGTTCCTGCTCCCCTTTCCTTGGATCCGCACCTGGGCTAGTGTGACGTATACCATCAGGCTCACGACCTGCACCTATATTCATTTAGTGGTATAAAAAAGGTGCTATAAGAACTGCCTACCTGAAACTTGGGCCTGTGTTCATCTCTGGGAGCCTCGCTGAGCGCGCTCTGATGCTTCATATAGAAGGTGTGTTGTTGAACGCAGGACCACCACACATATTTGCCGTCCTCGGGGCTTGTTAGAACGAAGGACGCCGACCCTGTCTGCTTCTGGCACTCGATACTGAAGGTACGCTTGTGGTTGATCACGTTGGTTATGTCCATCCACCTGGAGATCACACATGATGGTTATATGTTTTGAAGGGAGAAACAAGTACAGGGGGGTTTGACGCTGAGTAATCGAGGATTTTGGTTAAGGGGAGGAGTCGTTCCACGTTAACCTACGGGCATAAAACGGTTTTGTCTATACTTAAACATTAAGCTCTTTAAACAAATGTTATAAAGCTGAAGTGTTTGTTTGGTTGACCGCGCTAATCTCAGGAACTACTGGTTTAAATTGGAAAATTCTTCAAATATTCACGCTACTACCAATAAGGACATGTAAACCTGTTAACCAGATAAAAAAAAAACCCGTTAACCGTCGATTTTGAGACCCAGTTTTATTCTAATTAGAAAACCGGATTTTTACTCTTACACTTAACTCACACAAAAACATCTTTTTTTTTTAGTCAAAAATTACAAAACAATAATAAATAAATATTACAATATAAATGGTATTTCTGTTTCATATGTCACATGTATTGTATATCTACAGTATTTCTTGCGCTTTCATTTGACGATACATTGTTTTAAGTTACAGTAAACTAAGCACTTCGCGTACGTTGCGTTCTTTTTTTTTAACTTTGAATGTATTTTTTTTAAATATATTTATAGGTAAGCAACCGCATCCAATTCACCCCAATCACCTAAAGAGGGTGTTTAGCTCGTCAAAGGGCTTTTAGGCTTTGACTGACATCCGAAATGTCTTCGGTGTAGTAGCGCGTGAGTGGGGCTCTGTGGTCATCAACGCTACGTCACATCGGTTTTTTCATTCGTGTAAAGCTCTCGATCTCTTGGAGTATATGGAACCTTGAGGTGACGGTTTTGCCATCCATAGTGTTTCATTTCATCAGATAGAGTCTAGCAAGTAGACCCTATCTGATGAAATTAAACACTTTTACGAATTGTTATGCAAATACTTTTACGAATTATTTATTGTTAATTTTGTATGTTAGTTTCATTTAGTATGTTATAGTTATTGACCTCAAAATATTGTGTTCAAAGAATCCGATTTAAAAATTAGAATATATTATTTCTGAAAAACCCGTAAAAACCGGTATAACCGGTTTTCAGGAATGAAAACCGAAAATCCCGGTTTTCTAGAACTATCCGATTTTTGCATACTACCAATAGGAACGGAGCATCAATGAATTGGTGTAGGCGAAGTTGCGTGGGTCAGCTAGTCTTCATATGAAATTTAATCACAATAAATCCATATTCTAAATACATATTACTACACCAGAAAATAAATACAGGTACCCTATGTACCTAATTTACGACTGCCTCGTGGCACAGTGGAAATGTGTAGATACGATTACTGAACAAGAGTTCGCGGGTAGCGGGTACGATTCCAACCCGGGACGGCACTTTGTGTGATTCCAAAATTGTTATTGAGTCTGTCTGTTTTTGCGTAAGCTAATTGTATGTTTCAAAGCACCCCGCGACGTAGGGGTAAAAAAGACTGGAGTTAGCTAGTTCGTTAGTCTTACTACATGAATAACCTGGTTTCATTATAGATGCTTCGTAATGTAATGAAAGATTTGAAGAAAAAAAGTGAATTCTATAATATCACGGACCGGATAACACAAGAAGAATGTATTTAACAAACAAGTCGCACGATTGATCGCGATATCGCGTGAGACAAATTTCCATTCAATTTGCTGCGTTTAGCCGCCGCCGTCAGTGCCATTTCATTGATTCTCCGAACTACATACATATTGATGTGAGATAATTGTCGAATACTGACAAATAGATACAACTTTCTAATATAAACATATGAGTAATCCTCCCCTGTTTAAGTTTTTTTGTCTATCAAATTGTAGACAACGTCATCGTTTATGACTTACGAGTAGGCAAGAAATAATAACAATTAATATATTGGAACAACTCACACAACGCTATCTGATCCCAAACTAAGCAGAGCTTGTACTATGGAAACCAGACAACCGATAAATATACTTATATATTTCTAAACTAGTTTTCGGCCGCGGCCCCGCCCGCGTTAATATCGGTAATCGCGATAAAAACTCCTATGTCCTTCCCCGGGACTCAAACTATCTCTATACCAAATTTCATCTAAATCGGTTTAGCTGTTTGAGAGTGAAGCGTAACAGACAGACAGCCAGACGAGAGTTACTTTCACATTTATAATATTAGTATGGATACAAACATATTATAGATAAATAACACACAGAATAAACCATCGTGCTCAATACACAAAGTTTTATCCTGGGTGGGGCACAGAGGCAGTCAAAAAGAAAATTAAGGTTTAGATATTTACGCGTGGGCGTTCCCAGAGGGAGGTGGGGGGGGGGGGGAGTAATCGTAAAAAGGTAGATAAACAGTACACATTTGGCCGGTGTTTGGACAATAGTACCACGTAAAAACCCCCCGGAAAAATTATCCAGGGTACGCCCACGTATTTACGCAAATCGCCCACGAATTCGCCCTTTGATGGTGTTATTCGCCTCTAAGCCAATCAGTACTTAATGCTTATTGCTTTCCATACAATACGTATGAATTATCCACAAGGGATAAAATTCAGTCAACGAATAGACGAATGGTGCAACAATAGAACCTAAAACCTACAAAAAAATATCGGCTATATATACTGTACATCCTTGACGTCCCGTATAGGGATGACGTTTGAAAGATGACACATCTTGAAATAGATGTGCCATTTTGAGTGTACTGTGTCACAGTATCTTGTATTTTTTGTAAAGTCATTCGCGAGTCGCGATACGGGAATTATACCCAATCGCAGGAATAGTCGTTTTCAAACATAAAACTCAAAACAATAAACTCAATATTTGGCAATTGCCTCAAACAAGTGGTCCTAGTTCTAAATAAATCTAACTGAACAAAACAAATCTCTTGTCTAGCATGTGAATTAGTTGCTAACAATCTGTTACACGGCACAACTAGATATATCCGCTTATAAACTGCTATTACTCAGTGTCAAAGCAACGCAAACCGCGTTGTACAAGCTCCTTTTTACCCGACTGCGCAGGAGGGTTATGTGTTTAACGCGTATGTATGTACTCTTCCAATGTTCCTATATCCCCTCATAACCCCTAAACGGTTCAACAGATTTGAATTAATAAAGCGTCTTTAGGTCCACCTCGATGACGAGACTGTCACTTGGTACATAAAATTCTTAAAAGTCCCCTCGAGTGGGGTATGAAATCAAAGGCAATTAAAAAGCAAGTTCGAAAATATATATGATCCTTATGTTAAAAAGTTTTGAGTGAAAATTAATTGAAAAAGCAACGTTATAATGATACAAAGAGTGATTAAATCGCCTTTCAATGACTAAAAAGTACTGAATAAAAAAATAACTTTAAAAATTAAAAAAAATCCACCTGCAAAAACACGGAAACAATACCCTTTAAATTTAATATCATGCAGTCAAATTTGATATCAGTCTGTTGAACTTACTTCGACTGCATGATATTGAATTTAAAAGGTATCCTGTTTTTCAGGCAGTTTCTTTTTGTTTTTAATTGTAAACAAACCAAAGAAAAAAAAAACACTAATCGACTGATCGATGATATTCAAAACAAGCCTAAGAACTTTCTTAATTTCTTTATGTCAAATTATTGACGTTTCTTGTTATTGCTCGGCTCCCTCGAGTCGTAGCGTGATGTTATAAAGATTATAACACTCTACAATAAACGAGCTATTTATGAATATTGAAACATCCAAATAGGACTGATAATTTTAGAGTTACGCGCGTAAAAATAACTAACAACGTCTTTGGCTTTATAATATAAAGATTAAAGACAGGGTCAACGGTTCACGTGTTTCAAAACTATTTACAGTATGTATAATATTAACTGGTGCAGTTTCTTATTGTATTTCAGTACAGATCCATTTGGCGCAGTCCCAAAAATGTCAAGGAAATTGAAAATATATTTATTACTGTTTTAATTACTCGGTGTATAACTTTAGGGATTAATTAGAATGGAATTGGGACAATGTCGACGTTTAGATCAATAATGACTATGATCTTTTACAACTACATATTTCTATTATGTCATCTAAATGGTTACATATAAAAGAGAACCCCGACTGATTAATATATCAACGCAAGGTGAAACCACTGAACGGACCGGGTTAAAATTTTGCACAAAAATAATTGTTATGTTATGACGTATCATCTATACTAATATTATAAAGCTCAAGAGTTTGTTTGTTTAAGCGCGGTAATCTCAGGAACTATTTTCTATTGGGTAGCCTATATATCGAGGAAGGCTATAGGCTGTATAACATCACGCTACGATCAACAGGAGCGGAGCAGCAATGAAAAATGTTACAAAAGCGGGGAAAATTGACGTATACGAAGTTGCTCGGGTCAAATAGTCTGCTATAAACGGATTTTTGGAAATTGAACCCTTAAAGGAGAAAAGCGGGATTTGCAAATTTAACGCTGGCGAAGCCGCGGTTATAACCTAGTTTCTAACTAATAATCACGAATTAGCTTTCAAAAGAATACGTGAAGCGTGAATTGAGTAGAAGTGTTTTGGTTACTTCAAGAATTTGATACATAACGATTGGATCTGAATCAGAGTGTACCTCTTCTGCGCCAATGCTTTTAATATTAACAGTTCCCTGACACAGGTGTTGCTCGATGATTAAAAAAAAACTTCTTAATTTTGATGCTTACTTTCGCAACATGGTCCATAGTCCACGGGGCAAAAACCCATAAGGCACCTGTACCACCAACGGCGACAAAGCGAGTAGCGATTTTATCGATCATCAAGAAACGTACATGTGTAGATCTCGTGTAAACAAAATAAATACAAATATTAACGTGATCTCTTTTGTACACGTGGACGGGATCTACAGAAATCTACAGAATACATCTACTGTACGTTTCTTGAGCGATAAATCGCTACTCGCTTATCGTTGTTGGTGGGACAGGTGCCTAATGATCGAACCCCGTGACAATATAAAATTACATAAAAGACGTTACCTATAAAAGTGAGGTGTTTCACTCGTATCAGTGAGGACCCTGATGCCGGTGAGCGAGATGGCGATTGTGACTTCACTGGAGTTGAGCTGGTCTTTGGCACTAAACATCTCTTGTCCGTAGCCGCGGAGCTGCTGGCAGGTTGTGATGAAGCCTTCTTCAGCTTGAGCCTGGTGACAAAATCGTTTGGATTAGGAACTTAGATAAAATTAAAGTAAAATATGGTGACAAAACCGTTTGGAGTAAAATATAAAAAATACTGAAACACGCTTTTATTCAAGACAAGCACGGAAAATACCTATACTTAATAAAGATTACACAAATTTTATGAACCGTGTAGGAATGTAACCCATTGCCTTGGTATTCGCACTCCGACTGGGCCACTGAGGCAGATGAATTACCTATGGAGCAGCCATTCATTGAATAATAATAAAAACATCTTTGGCACAACTCACACAACGTCATCTGATCCCAAACTAAGCAGAGCTTGTACTATGGTAACCAGGCAACTGAGGGGTGGGGTTTAGGCAAAAATTTACTCTAAAAAATAGTATTTGGAGTAGCCGCGGACTAAAATCGATGGCAAAATGCTGTTAATTTTAACGATAAGATTTCATAAGATTCTTAGTTTAAAGAACGTTGCGTTGTCGACCGCATTGTTAATGCAAGGCATAACTGTTTTATGAACTTCAGGACAATGAAATACAAATCGAAACTCTTGTCGATATTGAGGTTCTAACTTGTCTTATCTTAAACATAACCTTACCGTTTTGGCTTTGTCGCATACTCGTATTAAAGTTTTGATTATATACGAATGTATAATGGCGTGAGAGGGTAAGAAAATAAGTTCAATTCCATCAACAGTTACATAGCTTAGGTACATATCAGCATAATTATAAAGATCTTAACTTCTAAAGACATTGCGTAAATTTACCAAAATAATGATATCGATCGAAGCTGTAGCTATACAATATATAATATTAGGATTGCTTGTTTGTTTTTAATGAATAATCACAGAAATTACAGGGTCGATTTTGATGAAATTTGGTATAGAGGTAATTTAAAGTTTAGGGAAAGACATAGGCAACATTTTAAACCACATACATGCGTTCAGAGCTGCCGGGAACACTAGTTGTATACCTTTAAGTATTTCATTGAGATTTTCCTGTAGTGTAACAATGTATGTGTACTCCATTTAGATCGCTATCAGCGTAATGAGACAGCGCTATATTTTTAAAAGGCATTACTTCAAGTGCTCACCTCCTTATCAAAAACATAATGATTACATATGTAGATAACGTTCCTCGTTTAAAATGTATTTTTCTTTGATATATATTTTTCTAGCGCAGTCTAGTGATTAAACTATTTGCAAAGTATGTTAGGCAAGATTTTGTATTATCTAAATAACTTTAGTGGCTATGCTTGTAGTTTCTTTAAAGGATACAATTCACAATGAGGTCATCGCACTTCCAGAACCAAAATTACCGACATAGCTCGTAGGTTATTCACGCTGAAGTGGCTATGGGCTGACTATGGTCGGTAAAGGAATGACGGCCGCAGGAGCTAACGGTATACATAAATAAAATAGGACGATCCCAAGCCAGATGGACCGACGACCTAAAGAAAGTCGTTCATCATCAGCCTATTGCAGTTCACTGCTGGACATAGGCCTCACCAATTGCACGCCACTTTGTTCTATCTTCAGCTCTATTTTTGTTCTACATTCTCGCATCCAGCTCCTGCCAGCCGTTTTGCGTAAATCCTTAAAAAGAAAGAATCTGGAATAGACTGGATACGGAAGGCGGCAAACTGGGTGTTGTGGCGTACATTAGGGCAAGCCTATGCAGTGGACTAATACAGGCTGATGATGATAGGTGACCAACAAGTGTAAAAAATCTGTATCGTGAAGTATCTGGCGGGCTTTTTGGTAAAAATAATCAAAATCGTATGATTGTAATAGTAATATATTATCTTGGGGCAACTCACACAAAGTCGTCTGATCCCAAACTAAGTAGAGCTTGTACTATGGCAATCAGACACAACATGCCCATATATTTCTAAATACATACATAACATAGATAAATCACACACAGGACTCAGACCTAGAATGAACCAACGTGCTCATCATACAAAACTTTATCCTGGGTAGGGATCTAACACACGACCACCGGGATTCAAATACTTTTTGGGTTCTTGAGCCCTTTAGCCCCTTCCTTCTCCCTGGATCTGCCAGTGACCTGCGCTGACCCCCCCTGTTTGTATTGAGGGTTAAAAACAACTGTTTTAACCATCCTGCGTAACTACGCAGGAGTTACACCATTGATCGTCAGGGTGTAACACGCGCGGAACCGTTTTTACGCTAACGTCTCTAAACTACGGTAACTATTACATCGGCTCCACACGTTGGTCCCAACGCCACTCTTCCAACGTGTAGATGTAGATTAAGGCTCTTCCCAACGTTGGCTCCAATGCCTTTTCCAGATCCACACGTTGGACGAGTGGCGTTGAGACCTTGGGGCCAATGTGTGGAGCTGGTGTTAATTGTCAGACAGATCATAGATACGCTTTTTTGCTATAGTTGTACAGAAAAAAAAAACAAAAATATCCATCAAAATGTTATGAATTCAACACAACAAGTACGTCGTCACGTCCAATACCGTCTCAAATCGATTGTACCGCTACGAGAATTCCATACTACCGACTGTGCTATAGAAGTGCCTAACCTTTTGATTATATTAGCTCATCATAGAACACAAATTGTACAGAAGGTGGACCTGCAGACGTGTCACGCTAGAGGCACGCACGTTCATAGACATCGTCCACATACAAGGAATTGCAGTTTGTTCGCAAGGCGTCTGGAGATTTCGTGTCTATGGAGACCGCGACTCGGTAAATCATGTTCCAGACGGTTGGAAACAAGGTGACCTTGTTGGCTTCCAACAGTGTATGTAATTTGGTTTACAAAATCTGTCTACACTGTTGGAAACCAGCAAGGTCACCTTGGCGGAAAGCCTTGTTTCCAACCGTCTAGAAGACGCTTAAACATAAAGCCGGACCCATAGCTAGATGGATAAAGAAAAAAAAGGTCGCTGGGATGAATTAAATGTAAAAGGCGGGGGACCAGGTGTTCTGCCGTAAATTAGGAGGCAGGTCCAGCAGTGGACCGATACAGGCTGATTGATTGAGCGAATGTCTATGTGTAAGTTTATCGAATGCGTGCTTATGAAGGTTATCTTCTGTTACCTCGATATTCTACGATATTAGCGAACACGGTTACACTCGGCTTATACATCACTACGCATTGCCATTGTTGGACGTGATACTTGTACTAATACTTATTTTATTGTTCTAATATACGCTTATAAAGCGGACACTTGGTTCATTCGTTTTAGGTGATTGTGGTACAGTTTATATTGTTGCGGTGAGTGTGGCATTATAGGAATATTTGTTAACAGGCTGCGATACGCTTTATAACAAACTAGCTGCTAGCTGGCTTCGCACGCGTGTCATGTCTATTTTTTTATATAGTTGAGTTACATTATTTAAATTTTCGTACGGATCTCTAATTTTTTTGACAGCAAAATATAGACTATGTTACTTTCCGATAATGTAGCTTTCTAATGGTAAAATAATTTTTCAAATCAGTAGAGTAGTTTTAAAGCCTATTCAATGCAAACAAACAATCAAATCAAAATACTGTTTTATATAGTAGGTATAGTACGAGTATATATGAGCTTTTATATCATTAATAGGTATATTGCAAATTTTCGCGATTTTTACACATATTAGAATATCGAAACGTCGGGTAAATAAAAGGCTCGAACCTTTAAATATTTCATGCGGATTAAGTCCGGATAATATTCTAATATTTTATATTATTTTCTTTAATTTTAAATGCGGTTAAAATAAAATATTATGTGAATAAAGAGTTTCCCGCCAAGTTCTTTTCTAAGGTTGCGTTTCCTAAAGAGGTGAGGTAATAAGGCTTGTTTCATGTTATGTAAACAAAAAAAATCCGAAAGTCTAATTATTAAATAAACCTGACATTTTAACTGCCAACAGTTATGTCCCGATTAAATTTTATATTAAATTCAATTAAAAATATAAAAATAAGTGATTTGACGAGAAAAAAAACAGTGACGTCATTGTTTTAGATCTCCTTATAAAATCTGCGTTTTAACATTTCTTAAAGAGTTGTTGTTTTGACATTGGGATTTGATCACATTGACACAGCCCTTGTATCGCGTCTGAGATTAAAAAGATAAGAAGAATTAAACAAACATCATCACCGGCAATAGTACTTATAATTCAATTCACATCAGATTACATGGTTGTTATATCTCGTTGTGCCGGCTTTTACATCTCATTAATCTGATTTGTTAAATGAATGTAATTGCATGTACCTACAATTGTGAGAATTTGTTGTAACAACACTAACAACATTCATAATAGGCAGTAATGTCTTCAGCGAATGTGTTTCTTGTGGGAAAGAGCACCACAGGCTGGAATTGAAAAAAAACCGGGCAAGAGCATGTCGGACCATGCTCAGTGTAGGGTTCCGCAGCCTTGAATAAATGCATCAGCAGAAGAGCGTGGTTCATGGCACTTACGCTCTTTTGTTGAGAAAAGCAGTTTTTGTATGTAAAAAAATATCATGTCAAAAAAACTAAATTTATTTCGGATTTAAATACGGTAGGGATGCTATATAAAGTGGGGATGTGATCCTACCTACCATGGCGTTAGATATATATATATATATATATATATATATATATATATATATATATCAACCCATATGATGGCCCACTGCTGGGCACGGGTCTCCCCAGTAGAACCTACTAGTATGTAGATCCTGGGGGTAATTGCCATAATCGCCACGCTTGGCGAGCGGGTTGGCGATCGCAGTAAGGCTTTTTAAATACGCAGAGGACGCTGCTGCCCGTCCTCCGGGGTGAAATCCCTTAGTCGCCTTGACGACACCCACGGGTAGAGATGGGGTGGTACTATTCTTAAGCCGGCACCACACGGCACCACATGGCGTTAGATAGGTCTTTTAAAAACGATTAGGGGATGGGAAGACCATTTTTAGATTTAGGGATCCGTTTGTGAAATATTAAGATTTAAAGTGCATTTTTTTGTTAGAGTCAAGTGTCACCAAATGGTCGATGTTGGGTATGTGAAAAATTCACGGTAGTAGTATATAATATATGTATAGTGAAATTAAAAGGAAAACTATCACAGGTAAGAAGGCTTTACAAGTTTACAAGTAACAGCTGAAATGAGAAGTAAAAAATTTCCTACAAATTCTATTGAAAATTATTATTAAGTAGGTATAGCATTGTAAGTATGAAACAAGAAGTCGGTTGAAAACTACAGACAACCCACTTCATAAGCCGCATTATTCGGATGGAGGGTGGGAGGTGACTACGGAACCCTGCATTGTGCGTGGGCCGACATGCACTTGCTCGGTTTTTAAAACACATCACTGCTCCGCTTATCTCATCGACGCTTTGATGGAGACCCGGCCTAAGCGTGGATTTGTGAATAAATTACATATTATAGCAAAAAGCTGTTATAAGATTATATTGTGCTGGTGTTTGTTGTTTGAATTCTTCGAGCTCAGAAGTAACATTTTTAAATGACGGGTTTTTTATACCTACTATAAAATTTTACAATAAAGCTTTTCGTACGTCTCAATAGGGGTGTTATTTTTTTATTAAATCGAATAATCAAAAAACACAACATGTGTTTTATTTATCATTTTCATTCACGACATAGGTAGATTTGTAGGTGATTATTTCAAGGATAGGGCCGAGTTGCAATACTGTAGTAGATAATATTACCGTGCGCCCGATGCAAACTGGTGTGTGTTATATGGTTGATGTGTTTCTGGGGGCACGGCTTCGCCCCCGCCAAGTCGAGCAAAAAAGCGGTACAGCCGTACCATACATCATACATCTTGTAAAAAAAAACAACAGTTCTTCTACCGTAAAAAGTTGTGAGATTCACGTAATACAAAGTTGGTTAATTTATTCAGGCCCTACTTAAGGGACCTTTTGTCTTAAGTGAGCCCTATATAAGGGACCTTCTGTCTTAACTGTCCGACTGCTACGCAAGAGGTCGTGGGTTACTATAACAAATTGTTGTAATATACAAATTGTTGTTTCGAGTCTCGGTGTACTTTGTGTCCGTGACACAAGTCACGGACACAAAGTACACTGAGACTAAGAATATAAATTCTTAGTCTGTAAATTCCCCCGCGATACAGGGCTTGAGCACCTGTCCAATCAACGGCGAGAAAAAGAGTAGCGAGTAGCGATTTATTGCTCAAGAAACGTACATACTTATACGTAGATCGCGTGTAAACAAAAGAGATACAGATATTAATAGTTGATCGCTGACGGTTTACCCACTGTCGGCGAGTACCTGGTCTATACTGCATCTCTTTTATTTACTCGGACGGTATCTACAAAATACATCTGCTGTACGTTTCTTGAGCGATAAATCGCTACTCGCTTCTCGCTCATCGTCGTTGGTGGGACAGGTGCCTAATACCCTCCTGGGGGAGTCGTTTTTAAAAAAAAAACATTGACGCAGCAATCGAACTAAACAATCTTATTTAATATAATATGTGGTACTTACTTGTGAAATACATTGTGTTTTTATGCGATGGCCAAGTCAATCTATTATATGGTATGATATGGTCACTATAAGATGTTAGGTTAGCTGATTATGTAAAAACTTAGACAAAAGGTCCCTTGGAAAGAATATACAAAAATACATAAGCAAATCCCTCCAGCAAAACCCTAAACATTCAAAATCAACCCAACAAGCAAAATCAACCAAAGAAAGAAATTATTTAAAATAAGTTGGAACATTTACAACAAATTGACAACTATAAAAAAAAAGTTATAGTTATGTAGCTATTAAGCATTAATGAATCTCAATGAACTTAGTATTGTGCCTCCAATAGCATGATATTATATATGTAGGCGAT
Organism: Herminia tarsipennalis; assembly: GCA_945859575.2. Classification (NCBI taxonomy): domain Eukaryota; kingdom Metazoa; phylum Arthropoda; class Insecta; order Lepidoptera; family Erebidae; genus Herminia; species Herminia tarsipennalis. Next base: position 981,903 of record OX243843.2, on the reverse strand, counting down.
CTTGTTTGCATATTTCTTGTGCAATTTTTTTAAATTACATTTTAGTGGTTGTAAGATGTATGCAATTAACTTTTATCAAAGCTATTGCCAAGTATTGAAAAATGAAAAAACAATGTTGCTAATTGACTTTTTAGTTTTATTGTTTTAGTATAACATAATCATGAAAGGCATACAATGAGTCCTTTAATTTGATACCCATATTGCAGTATTAGAAAAAAACTATTTTTTTTCACACCTCTTGTTTTTGACATCTCAAACATCACTAAGGACACTTGGGCGGTCAAGATGAATATAATGATGTCTTAATTATATGAGATAATAACGACTATTACATACATACATACATTTATACTAATATAGAGCTTCAGCTCTATATTAGTATAGATGTATGTATGTTCCTGAGATTATTGCAGTCAAACAAACAAACTTTTCAAGTTTGTTTGTTTGAATGCAATAATCTCAGGAACTACTGGGCCGAATTGAAAAAATATTTTACTGTTGGATAGCCCATTTATCGAGGAAGGCATATGCTATATAAGATGATGCTACAACCAATAGGAGCTGAGCAGCGATGAAAATGTTGCAAAAGTGTAAGTTATGCAGAGAAAGTTAGCAAGCAGCTTTGCAGTTGTGTAAAAATAATGGAGTCCTTCGAACAGGTTACAAACTCACCAAGTTTCTTTCGAAAACTAATTACCTACTATAATTAGTTTTCATTTTACTATCTTATTAGTAAACATAAATCACACATATTTACAGCTAAAATGAATATTATATTGAACAAAAAATATGTAAAGTTAGATATCTTGTCTGACATACTTATTTTTTATGTTTTGATTTATATTTAACAGCCTATGTAGTGGAAACGGAATGTCCACTATCTAGACTTTCTAGAGATTTCACTGAATATTTATTATTGTTTGTTAATTAATAATTTATTTTAAAGCATTATAGTGAAATGATCTTCCTATTTAACAATAGTCAAGGAATTTAACCATTCTTGACTCTTGTACATACTTGTTATGTGACACTTAGATTAAAAAAATATAGAAATGATATTTTATGAATTAGTACAGATAAATTATCATGATTATTTTGTACCTGCACAAAAGTTAGTTGTGTAAGTGTTATTAAACCACAATCTGGCACATCTGATCTCACATAATGCATTAACAGTAAAATATTTATACATTCTTTAGTTCCAGTTATCAGAGAAACAAGCTTGTGTTACAAGTTTTATTAGTGGATTAGATATGGTTCAATAAATTTTATGTATTCAAATAATGTTAAGGCCACACTGTAATATTTGGATTGTGAGAATGTTTATAAATAAGAACATAAAGTGGAATGAGTAAATACTATTTTTGGAACGTAACAACTTGATCCAATTGAAATAATGTGAGTTATATTGAGTTTTATGTAATGGATTGTGGGTACTGGACAGAAGACAATGGGTAAAAACTAAGTACTTGGAGGACAAGGGATACATATAAGACTATGTTGAGTACTACTACTAAATGACTTGTCAACATAAAACCCCCAGTCAGGTCAACAGGTGAATTAAAGAAGGTTATTGGCAATGATTGGATTTTATTACCTATTATAGAAGAGTATTAAGTATGTATACTGTATTTTTTTTTTGAAACATTTAGCCAAAAAATATGATATTTATTATAAACTCACCTGTGACATATTGTGCAGAGCCATATGATGTTGGATAACAGCTTCCGTCAGCCACTCCAACCTGCCAGTCTCAGCCAAAGTACTACCATCAATGAGCTGCCCACCATCCAACATTTGCTTCGGAAATGTTAACAGATTCTTTAAATACTCCACCGTGTGCCTCTCTCTATCATGGTTCCCATACTCCGCCTGTCTACTGTATGACGCCAGCACTACTGCTTGCTGACAATCACAAATTATCCGTCCTTCTATCAAATCATTCTTCAGTTGCAAGAAGTAATGGTACCTTGTCACTTCATCAGTGATCAGGCTAGTGCCAGAGATCACGTAGTACATGACACGAAGGTACAGTTGGTGCGATGACGCATGCTTCTCCAGTTGACGCTTCAGAGGCCGCTCGAGCTGTACCCAGCGCGGCTGTTGACTTCTGTTAACATATCGAAGCCCGAAGAATTCTGACTGGTTGATCGCCTGCCTCTGACACACATTCTCGAGACACTCCTGTCCTGTACTGTCCACGGACAGCGTACAGTCCGCGACACCACCATCTAACAGCTCAACACTTATCACAAACAAACTCTTTGACGCTACATTGTACTGCCGCGTTTTCTTCAACTTCAGCTTGAAAGGCATCTTCCTAAGCTACCCGCCGCCGATTCGCAATAACATCACATAGGAAACAAACGTTAGGTTACGTTTATGGTGAAGGAATGTAGGAAACGAGGCATCCGTTACGCGCGCCACATATTTATTAATATTTCACATCGAATTCGCGACGTAATATCGGTCACTTGAACTAATTTATGTTACGGTGGCGATGACGTAGATGTATCGGTGGAAGGCAATTAAATTTGTCGAGTAAACACATATATATTGTGAAAATAAGAAATTCACGTTCACAACAATAAAGCCATCGAGAGAGTGACAAGTAGTGACAAGCTGACAAGTCGGATGACATTTGCTGTATGGTGTTGTTGCAAGTTGGATTAAAATTACTACTATTTTTGGTAAGATCGCGGAGTTTATTTTTATAAACTAAAAAAGGTTTGTTTTGTTTTGTTGCACTTTGGGATACAGTAAGTTTATTATTCACTTACATGGGCGTACCATTAACGTAGAGACGACGCCATCCCTTTAAATTAAAAAGTAAATATTTACTACAAAGCGTTACAGAGTGAAAAAACTTGTCCGCCATTGACAGGTATTGTCCACACAGTAACGTTGTCTCTTTCTAAAGAGTCAATTTTGTGAGCATAAAGTACAGTTCAGGTCTATACGTCAATGGGGCGTACCCAGCTTTTGAACAAGGGACAACCGGATTTTTTTGCTCTGGGTTCTTATATTCAGTTTGCGCGCCAAGATTGTTAGAACTGTTTTTTACTTATATTACACCAGTCACAGCCGGCAAAAGAGTGGGGGGGAGAGGGGGGATGGGAGACTCCTTCCGGATGAGCTGAGTCCGGTCCGGAAGAGAAGAGCGACATTTACGCTCGCCAGCTCGGAGCATATCATGACTTGCCCCGCGTGACTTCAGAAGCCATTGAACAAGCTAGGGACTGCAGTGCAATATTAAAAGTTTTGCACGATCGGGGACTACGCGTGGTCTGACAAATCACTGCAAAAACAACTGCACAAATAGAAGGCCCTATAGCGAATTTGGAACTCATGCACGAGCTGGCGAGCGCCACATGAATTTAGAAGCCAGTTGAGCGAGCTGGCCCCAGCGTAACCTTATTAGTGCATGAATAAGGGCCTAATAACCTCAAATTATTTTATCCTTCCTGGACGCGAGTTGGGCCCACGCTTGCGCCATCTAGCCGCAATAAGAAAAGCCGTGATAGTTCTAGTAAACAACAATGGCTAGATGAGGCAAACAAGAGCTAAACTCGCGTTCAGGAAGTATAAAAGAGTTTGATGGTCTGGACCTCAAATATTTCTTTCTATCTTTTGAAAATGCAATTATTGTATAAACTTAAAACTGCGAGCAGAGGGCTTAAAGCGAATTTAGAAGTAACTGCACAAGTTAGTTACCCAGGTCAATCTTAAAAGTCACTCCATAAGCAAAGAGGTGCATCGTGAATTTAGAAGCACTGCGCTGCGCTAGCCATAGCATAGTGTGAATTTAAACAACATCGAACGAGCTATGGACCGCAGCACGATCTTAATAGTCACTTTGCAAGCAGTGGGGCGTAGCATGAAGGTAGAATTCACTAAATGAGTAGACGAGCACAGCGTGAACTTATAAGCAACCGAACGAGCTGGATGCCGCATTGCGATCAAATGTCACTACGACGGAGAGGAGGGCAGCGTGTATTTAGAATCCATAACGTAAGTTCGTTAACAAACTAAATGTGCAAACGAGGCGCAGCCCGAACCTAAAAGTAACTGCGTGCGCGTAGCGCAGACTTTCAAACTATTGAGTAAGCTAAGGGTCGCAGTACAATCTTAAAAGTTACTGCGCGATGGTGGACTCTAGCTAGGGGTCTCGAGGTCTCAGGGTCGGGGTTTTAAAAGTTACTGCGCTAACAGAGAGATGCAGCGTGAACTTAAAAGTCCCTGAGCGCAATGGCGAGCACAGCGCAATCTTTCGAACCATTGAGTGTGCCACATTGGCTAAAAACGAACAAAGAAGCCATTGAGCGAGTTTGAACCACAGCGCTGTCTTAGAAGTCAATGCGCGACGAAAAGAACACTGTGCTGACGGGCACAGTGTAAGCTTAGAGGCCACTGCGCGAGTAGGGGCCCCAACGCAACCTTTAAAGTCGTTGCTCAGACAAAAGTAAACCCCCTGAGCGGTCAGGATAAGCCGACATACATATGCTTTGTTGATTTCACCAAAGCGTTCGATCCGGTGAAATGGCTAACGTTGTGGAAAACATTACTGGACATGGGCACACACCTCGTTCACCTGCTCAGGGAGCTCTACGAAGGAAGAACGGCTTCAGTATACCCAAATGACCTTCTCTTAAACAGTTTCCACCCCAGTGCGGGCGTACGGCAGGAATGCATAATATCACCTCTTCTGTTTAACGTCTACACCGAACGTGTAACGAACGAATCACTCTTGAAGGCTGGACAGATGGTATTGCGGTTGTTGGATACAAAATTGCGAACTTGCAATACGCAGATGACACCACATAAATTGCGAGTAATGTGGACCTAATGGAAGAAAAGGTAAGATGCAAAATTTTATTTACGAATATTTTATGATTAAAATATTAAATATAAATCAAGAGCCGTATTGTTTTTATTTAATTTAATATTATTATTTTTAAGAATAATTGCTGATTAAAGTAACTTTAAACGGAACCAAAACTGGTCCTACAGGGAAAAGTGGAGAGAACCAGATCACGTGACAGGGCACCTATGCGCTGGACTGACCAAGTCAAATCCGCAATAAGAAGTTTTGCCTGCGCCAGACAGTCTGCCAACAGGGAGAGATAGAACAAAGGATCGCAATGTAAACTTAGAAGTCACGGCGCGAGTTGAAAGATACAGCATGAACTTAAAAGTTTGAGCCAAAACGCAGGGGCGGGTGGCGTGAGTTAAGGAACCCCAATCTCCTAAAGTGCATTTCAGCAAGCAAAATCAATAGAACATTCGACGTCAACTCAGCACTTTATCTAGGACATGCGTCACTTCTTAAAAGTGCCGCATTAGCAACTAATTAGTATATAAGATGGTCATTTTTGTAAGATAAATCAATTACTGTTACGCTGTAAGTCTGTCCAAATAAATTTTTTTTTTTTTAACTCTTCCGAAGTCGGTCTTTTAATTCGTGCAACTGTAACCACTGCTGAAATAGGTGGCCTAAAAGGTACAAAAAGACTGATCTCCCGCTATGGATTTTTAAGAGGGGGCAAATTTTTGGGCCAGCTAGAAAAAAATGTAGAATCGGGGCTACGGCACCCTTTCTTTTCTGTATTTCACACCCGCATTAAGTTATAACAATATTTTACCTGACTTTAACTAAGTTGTTGACCCATCAAATTTATACTTATTAATTTGATCGACAATTTTTGGTATGTACCTACTTAGACTTCCAAGTTCCAGGGGGAGGCGGGGCAGCATACTCCCTGGGTACGCCTATGAGAATAGTTATATATTTAGGACATATTAGTCATATTACACATCGCCACCTCACCACCTACCTAAGCATCCTCCTAAGCTCAAAGAGCATGTAAAAACAGCTTGTACTATTAGGTATAGATTCTAGGCAACTGATAAACGTACCTACTTTACTTACTCGTACATAAATAAGTACTCTAGCTTCCGTCCGCGGCTTCGTCCGCGTTCATTTTGAACTGCCATTTACCCTTTTAAAGATTTGCTTTAGGCTTTGTAGCCCTACAGCATAACAACAATCTGTGTACCAAATTTACACCTTATCCATTCAGGAGTGTGAGCTGTGTGTTGATATATCAGTCAATCACAGTTTCCTCCTATGCCTCATAAATACATAGATAGCTGATCCTCGCAACTTCGTCCACGTCACATGAGAGGGCTAGGGAGAATGGGGGCCCCCAAACAATTATGGGGGTACCCAGCTATTGACCCAGGCAACCAGTTTTTTTTTTTACTTTAGTCCCTATTTACAATTTGGCGCCAAGCGCAAAGGACTCGACTAGAGCTATGATTTTTAGAACTGTTTTTTACATAAATTACAACAGTCACAGCTCAGGCAGGAGGGGGAGGGGGAGGAAGAAGAGAGCTGAGATGAGCCGAGTCCGATCCAGAGAAGAAGAGCATTTGAAAAGTGATATTTACACTTAGAGGTAGCACGCAGCATAAAAGTGAGTCAAGACACAGATAATATAATACTATACTAGTACAAGCTGTCTGTTTAATATTTTGCGGTTTTTGTGTATTATTTTGCAGCCTAAAAGTTTCAGCTCAATAGCAATACATCCGAAAGATGTACAAAAATATCCAGTAAATAAATAATCAGTAAGTAAATATCCAGTGACGACACTGGATTTTTGTAAATAGGTATTCAAGACAAATTAAATGGGCTCAAACTCGACCATCTCGAATTGAAATTTTGTTTACCGTTGATAGCCCATTTATCGAGAAAGGCTATAGGATAACATGACGCTATGACAAATAGAAGCGGAGCGGCAATGAAAAATGTTGCAAAACGAGAAAAGTTGCGTGGGTCAGCTATTCATAATACCTTATCAACGATATCACTACATATTATAACAAAGTCGCTTTCTCTGTCCCTATATTCCTATATGTATATGCTTAAATCTTTAAAACTAAGTACTCAACGGATTTTTATGCAGTTTTAATAGATTGTTTTTTTTTTCACATCTCTATAAACGACCATTTAAAGCTTAATATTTTACAAGCACGTAAGTATACAACGTGTAAGTGAATCCTTGTCCAACCCAAAAAGGGCGTTAAGGTATTCTAGAGTGATTGAAGAGGAAGGTTACATATATGTATAATAACATCCATTAAATAGTGGAGAAATAAGGAGCGGAGCAGCAATAAGAAATGTTGTAAAAACGGGGAAAATTTACGCAGACTAAGTTGCGCGGGTCAGCTAGTTTTAACTATAAATGTTGATAACTTTCGCGATTTGTACACATTATGAAAATATATATTACGGGTCTTAATCGCGTGAATAGTTAAGGTAAAATACCTTGTTTATTGCCCGACGTTTCGACCGTATTGCAACGGCCGTGGTCACGGGTAGACTAGTCAGCAGTCAGCTCGCCTCCGTGAAGCGCGGGTTTCGGAAACTACCCTCGCTTGATTTTTATCACTTATTATTACAGGAATGTTTTGTCTTTTTCTATATTTTTAAAAAATAGAACGAAATTTTAACCAGATCCGCGTGATTGTATACAAAAAAATTACCTATCCATACATCTAAACTTTCGCTTTTATATTATTTGTAGTATAGACGTTCTGTGTACAATACAATACAAGACGATATTGATTACAGAATGTAGAAACTGAATTAAGTTGTTACTCACTTTTAATCTTAGAATAGGTATCAAAAAAATAAAAAACAAACGAAAAAAAAAAATCATTAAAAAAACTATAATTTATCATCTAAAATAGTTCTTTATACACAATTTAACATGATTTTAAAACGACGTAAAGTAACCCACAACCATCAATTAGCCTTTAACATCACGCTGTTGACCGTTGCGCTTGTTGCTTGCTCGTGCTTTCTATTTTTATCCAGTCCTTTGGTTCTTTTAGCACAGCCATGAGCTTTTCTTCAGGAGAATTTCTTTTGGGCTCATGCATATACTCCCATTTCTGTAAAGTAAAACATATAATTTAAGCGGTAACTTTGCAACGAAGTCGAAATATTGGTAAACACAAATTTTTAGAGGGCTACTAGTCTGGTTAACAAGTGCTTTTTAGTTAGTTATACTTTCGCCATGTACGTTCGTTCGTCCGTCCGTCCGTCCGCAGCTTAGCTCAGAAACTGTTGTTACTCAGAAGGCTGATATTTTGCATGAATATTACTTATGCCAACAAAACGAAAAAATGAAATTTTGAAAAAAAAAATCTATTTTAGGGTTCCGGGATAAAAAAAAATATCACATCCCTACTTTACATATAGGGGATATGTAAAGTAGGGATGTGATATTTTTTTTATCACCTACCCCATCGTATGGGGTATCGTTAGATAGTCTTTTAACGTTTAGTAGTTGTAAATACCATTTTTCGATTTAGTGATCCGCTTGTGAAATATTAAGCTTTAAAGTGCAATTTTTGTCTCTAGGGAACCCTACATTGTGCGTGGCCCAACATGACGGTTTTTTTTTACATTTTTTAGAAAATTTACTCTTCTTTATGAATCTTCTTTCAAATTTGAAAAATCTGAGTTGATTTGCAAGAAAACCAAACTTCTTTTTTATTTTTTAGTTATTTGTCTGTAATTTCTGCAATTTTTGCGAGAGGAATTTGATTATGATCAAATATCATCTACATTCTATTCCGTATCGAATGACACCTCATTCATAGTTTTCGGAGACTGCTGAAGAAAGTTAAAAAAAAAAGCAGTTGTTAACCAGACTATACGAATTAGAGTACCGGGTGAAAGTAAAGAGCTTTCTAAGGCGGTGTTTACTTACGGCATTAAGAGGCAGGGACATTAGAATTGACTCGTATCTCGCTTGAGGTGTGTGAAGCCCGAATTTAGTCCCTCTGTCGTACATGAGGTTAAATTCGACATAGCGTCCGCGACGAAGCAATTGCCATTGTCGCTCATAGTACCCATAGCCGTCATCTTTATGTTTTTGAACTGAAATAAGAACAATCGGGTTAGTATTTGCAGAAAACAGAACAGAAACTTGTAAAAAAAACGTTATTTCTAATTTTTATGTCTTACCGATTGGTAAATAACTTGGTATAACGGCTTCAGCACATGACGTGATAAAGTTGAATGCTGATTTTTGATCAGGCGTGTCGATGTCATCAAAGAATATGCCTCCGATTCCTCGACGTTCACCACGGTGAGGAATTGTAAAGTAATCGTCGCACCATTTCTTAAACCTGAAACCACATTAATATTTACTATTACAATAGAAGTATTCATTCAATGTTGCCAGTAAAACAAGAGTAGTAGCTTTAGTAATTTTATTGTGATTTATAACTTTATAATACAATCAAGTCGAAAATCTCAACCATCTGCGCTTCGCGGATGATTTGATTTTGTTCTCAGAGAACGCAGGAACTCTGGGACTAATGTTGAAGCAACTATCCGATGAAAGTGTTAAGGCCGGCTTGACAATGAACCTAACTAAAACCAAAATTATGACGAATTCCAAACAAGTTACCAACGAACAAATAACAGTAAATAATGAACAAATAGAATATGTAAATGAATATATATATTTGGGCCAACTTATATCTACAGATGATTGCATGAATAAAGAAATAGAACGAAGAATAACTAATACATGGGAGCGGTTTTGGTCTCTCAGGGAAATAATGAAGGATAAAGATATGCCAATGAAGTGAAAAAAGAAAGTATATGAAATATGCATAATGCCATGCTTACTATACGGATGCCAGACATGGGCGTTAACAGAACTACAAGAAAGTAAATTAAAAGTCTGCCAAAATGCGATAGAAAGGAGTATTTTAGGTATAAAAAGAAGAGATAGAGTGAAATTACAAGATATCAAAAAGAAAACAAAATTTAAAAATGTACACACAACCTACAGGTCGCTTAAATGGCGCTGGACGGGACATATGTTAAGAGAAAGAAAAGAAAAATGGACTAAGTTAGTAACCGAATGGTATCCAAGAGATTGCAAAAGAAATAGAGGCAGACAAACCAAAAGATGGGAAGACGACTTTTTAAGAAAATAGTTGGTCCGATATGGACCCGTTTAGCAAGAGACAGAAATGCGTGGAAATCTTTAGAGGAGGCCTTTGTCGACAGACAAGCTGTAGAAACACAAACATCCAGTTGCCGATTATTAAAATACGAATCGATTAAATAGAATTAAATTAAGTTTTAGCAAGTAGGCATATAACAATTGTAAGAAAAGTAACAGCAATAAAGGCTATTTTATTTATTTATTTATTAATACAATCAAGAATGTTAAACTTACCTAGCATAATATGACTTGTCATGTTCATCACAGGCATTTTTCAACGTCATATGGAAATACACAGCGTCTTCCTCGTTCAGGTAATATGGTGTTAAGTCGGTGCCGCCGCCAAACCACCACTGTACACCTAAAATTATATATATAAAAAAAACATTTACAAGCTAGCATTTTAGAAGTACATAGTTACAATTTACAATTGGAATGTATGTAGAAGACTGTTTTAGCATTAAAAATGTGGCATTTTTATGAGATATAAAATAATGTCATGATTATTCAAAAATTTAATTACAGGTGGTGGCAATCAAATGAAATATAGAAATGATGCAACGCAAGCTGTAAGCTACGAAAACAGGGCACAGGAACCGGTTCTGAGGGTCTGAAAAAGAACCGGTTCTAAAATAGCAAAACCCGGTATTTTGGTTCTAAAGACAAATTGGTTAAAATTTACATGCCCATTGATTTTTAAATCTTTTGCCTTCTTGCTAGAAATCAAATTTGCCGCTCTGGGCATTCGTCCGGCTTGCCCTGTCCTAGATCGCGCAATTAATAATAGATCTATCAAACGTCAAGGACTGTCATCTTTAATCTTGGCGTTAACTGTAAAGCCACATCTATTCTAAATCCTGTCAGTTGTTCGCAAAAGATCGTATTTGATAACCTGCCCTGATGATGGTAAGCAGTTACTACGGCGTAGCTACAGGTACTCACCATCTTTGTCCTGTACTTCGAAGTACCTATAGTTGAAGTGAATAGTGGGCACCATGGGATTACGTGGATGGATCACAGCGCTCACGCCAGCTGCGAAGAATGGCAGCTCTTCGTTTTGCAGCTTTTTGCCCCTGTTGAACGAATCATAAGGTTTAATCTGTTTCAGAACTGGATAAAACCCGGGAACTGTGACGAAAGTCCTAGTCCAATTTGCCATTTTAATTAATATTTTTTTTTGTATCTGCGATCAGTATAAAACTATAGGCAGATGTCTTTTGAGCATCTATTCTTGTCTAAGTGTGTCCTCCAGCGAGGGCATCAACTCATAGTGGACATATGGAGCGGCGGCGGCGGTCAGAAAAAATATTGTATTAACATAAAATCTTTCCCTTTGAGGTTCTTATGGTATGACTGTGTTGTTAGCTTAGAAGCTAATTCTCCAACCAATCTTTTTTAATTTTATATTTAATTAACTATTTATATTTAAGAGTTCCATTTGAGTCAAGACAAGCTACTGTTTCTGATTATAATTATCGTTGTAAATCGCATGCAGCCGTGTTTTGTTTCTTGAATTATTTTTACAACTCTATTTGAATTTAATAAGAATCCATCGTAAAATTGCTCAAGCAGTGCTCCACTTGCACTGAGCTTACCCCAAAGCTAGGTTCAGATGATGTCCGTTTTACAAGTTCAAAGATATACAGGGTTATTGGTAACTCGACGCATTCCTTGCAGGAAGGTCTTAGTAGGGTTTAAATGAAACAAACTAGGCCACCAAATGTTCTACGGAAATTCAGTAGATTTTGAGTTAATGCTATTATCTAATCTTCTGAAAATCCCAAATTAAATCAATTAAAGCTCATTTAAAAAAAACGTTGTAGTAAGAAACTTATGTCGTTCTCATAGCTGGCATAAACCATGGCATATTTTTTTGAGGTAGGCGCAATATATTTTCACTGCTCTGCAGTGTAGGAACCTAAAACAGATCCGTAGATGTACTGGCGATTCCAGATGGGGGGCCCAACTCCCTCAAAAGTCTATCAATCCGCCCATGTACTTGTGATTTCTAATTGTTATCTAATCAAGGGAAAACACGAGTACATGGGTAAACTTACACACAGGGCACATCCACAGAGGGCTCAGAAACGAACCAAAACTATGATTTCCTTGGCCCTTCACCCCCAAACAAAATCATGGATCTGCCACTGAAATGTCTATCATTTAATAGTAAGCAGTAAGGACCTCCTTTCAATAAAGCAAGCGAAACCACGAGAAATTATTTACATATTTACACAATAGCATTTGCAATTTTAATATCCTGCTCTTTTCTTCTTTACACTACACCAAATAACTTCGTAGTTCGTTTCAAAAATTATATTTTTTGAATAAAAATACAAACGCACCTACATATATCACACATCTGAGAGACCTCGGAGTAAAATAGATGTTTCATTATCAGGTTTAGAGCCTTAACCTCACAATAAATAACGATTTTACTCCAGTAAAATAGTCTGTAGGTGGTTAAGGGTTAATATCTACACTAATATTGTAAAGCTGAAGAGTTTGTTTGTCTGTACGCGGTAATCTCAGAAACTAGTGATTCGAATTGAAAAATCTTTCACTGTTGGATAACCCATTTATCGAGGAAGGCTATAGGCTATTTAACATCACACTACGACCAATAGGAGAGTTGCAAAAACGAGGAAAATTTACGCAGATGAAGTTGCGCGGGACAACTAGTATTAAATATTTTACAACGTTATTTAGTGTTATGTAAAGAAGCCACGAGTGGGAACTTATTAGTGATATTACTTGTTTTAAGCATTAATCTTATCAATTGATACACATCTAGCTATTTCATTTATGGATTAAATTGATAAATGATTATTAGTCAGTCAGTTTATTACAAACAAGCGGGTTTAGCCCAGTTGCAATAAGGGAGTTGAGTTTGCTTAGCAACTGCTTATTCTATTCAGATACCACTTGTGGGCACAAGAGTAGTATGGTGTAGGTACCCTCCTGGTGCCCAGCAACTTTGTTTGACAACAATATTGATCTAATAATAATAATAGCCTTTGTTGGATAGCGCATTTATCAAGGAAGGCTATAGGCTATATAACATCACGCTGCGACCAATAGGAGCGGAGCAGTAATGATAAATGTTGCAAAAACGGGAAAAATTTACGCAGACGAAGTTGCGCGGGACAGCTAGTAAAATGGTTGGTAATATAATAGGTAGGTTTCGAATCCGCGACCTCACGATTGTAAGACCGATGCCTTAGCCATTAGGCTACGGCCGGTTTATAGCTAGATCCGTCAATCAAGACTGAATTTGAAGATCCACCTCTATACGTGGGCGGCGCCATCGAGTTATTGCACTGGGATGTCTTTATAAGTCCGTACTTATAAAGACATCCCAGTGCAATAACTCGATAATAGTAAAATTCAATTTACTGTTTTTTTACTGTTTTTGATGTATAATGTATGTCTTTTAGGGTTTCGTAGTTTCGTCATGTCCGTCTGTCTGTATATCACAGGCATTTTACTCAAAGACTACACAATGAATATTAATTAAATTTGGTAAAAAAGTGTCTTGTAGTAACCGCTACTTAGTTGATAACTAAAATAATAAAAATAAATATTTTTAGGGAAGCACTCTATACATGCCGTGCCGTTGCCGTGTGGTGCCGGCTTAAGAATAGTACCACCCCATCTCTACCCGTGGGTGTCGTCAAGGCGACTAAGGGATTTCACCCCGGAGGACGGGCAGCAGCGTCCTCTGCGTATTTAAAGCCTTACTGCGATCGCCAACCCGCTCGCCAAGCGTGGCGATTATGGCAATTACCCCCAGGATCTACATACTAGTAGGTTCTACTGGGGAGACCCGTGCCCAGCAGTGGGCCATCATATGGGTTGATATGTATGTATGTATGTACTCTATACATGTAGCAGATTTTTCATCATGTACAGAGTGTTCCCCACAAGACACCTTTTCACCTATGAGTAAATTCGTCGACTAACCTCGTAATTTTATCAATATTCACTGTGTAGTCTTGGAGTCCTAAACGAACGTACACTTTAGCAGGTCATCTAAAAATATCCTTTTTAAACATCATCGCGATCATTCTTCTAGGACGATCCCGATTTGATTCAATACCCTAGAAGAAGTCAACTTGTATTCCTAATTGGAATCTTATTGGTTGACATTTCTATCTTACTGAAAACTAACAAGAATGAGAACCTAATTCACGTTATCGGGGATGAAACCCGCTTTAAAATATAATGTGAAAAGTGACAGAGCTTCTATACGGTTGACTTTAATTGCAGGACTTTCTAAGCGTTTTTTAACTACTTCTATCCTTCTTAAAATACATCTGTGCAGCTCATTTAGAAATTCTTTAGTAGCAACCATTATCAACGAACCTGGTCCTCATTTGCTGCACTGCAGCAGGTGGCAAGGTCCCCGATACCACGGAGATGTTGACTCCCGCCTTTTCAAACACCCGTCCGTCTTGCAGCACGCACGAGATGCCGCCCCCACCGCTTGGCCGCAACCAACGGTCTACTTTAAACTTTGCATCCTGGAAGAAAGAAGACCACGATAATTTCTACTATTTATCATAATCATGTTCGATGGATCAGCAACAGCTTTAAAGATGGTTTATATTACGTTTAGTTCATTGACGCAGAGCCTAAGCCGTTGGGGCTACAAAAATGAAATTTTGCCAGTTGATGCCTTTGATGTAGTAGACATCCACTAAGAACCGATTTTTGGAAATTCGTCCCTTAAGGGGGTGAAATTGGAGTTGCCAGTTTGGTATCTATATTATTATATATTATAAAGATTGGTATTGTTTTTAGTAAAAAATTAAGAAACATGTGTATCAGTGTTTTTCAAAATCAATCTCTAAGAAGGTAATATTTTACCTTCTTAAGGATTGGTTGGAAAAAGTTCAAGTTTGTATGGAACACCAATGGTTTTGAAATTAGATCTGTGAAATTTCGTACTGGGCTTTCTGGTTTAAAATATAGAAACACGTATTTCAGCTTTTTTGGAAACTCAAACCCTAAGGGGGTAAAATAGGGATTGCAACTTTATATGTAACTCCATCAGTTTTGAAGTTGATCTGTGAAATTTTGTATTTCACTTTGTGGCTGTAACAATACAAAAGAAAATGAACCCTTAAGTTTAAATAGTAAAGTCATTAGTCACGAGGGTGAAGCCGCGGGCGATTGCTAGTATGCAATAATAATGTGGTCAGAGTGACATAAGTTGGCGTTGCTGGTTATTTAAAGCAAAGGGGTTTAAGTGCTGTAACATAAAAACAACGAGTTTTTTTTATGTGGAGGTAGTAGGTACCTATTAGCAAATAGAGTCTCACCCCCCCCCCCTTCTTTAATGGTTTTGAGTCCGAGTTAAACTTTCAGAGAATATGCTTGCAAGCAAGTTTAGCTTTCTATTTATAACTGAATATCTAAAAGTAAACTCTGTTTTATAAATGATTAACAATGTTATTTAATATTTCCATCTGACCAATGGAGTTGTTTGTATGTCAATGGAGTTTGACAGAAAAGGTACATCCATAGGCATACTCAGAGGGGAGATTTGGGGGCACACACCTGCCTCAAAATGGTTTAATGTTAGTTTTATTGCTAGGTTGACCCTAGCACTCATTTAAATAAATAGCTGGAATAATCCTCCTCAATTTGTATTAAATAATTCTGGGTACAACTATGGTTCAATTATATTGGAAAATAAACAAAACTTCAACATAATTGGGTACTTGACTACAGTAAAAGTAATTATTTTATACTAATCAGATAATAGTAGATTTTAAAATGCTCTGAAAATATGTGTTCTTTTACAATTTAACATGTTTTTGAATTTAAAGCATGGTAATGAACACTAAAAGTATTGATTTGACCTTTCCTAATGATTTGATTATTCCTTATACATTTGTATAGAGCTTGTTATTTTGACATTTCATAAAAAGAGACTGATTTGACTTGACAGTCAAAATCCCTATTGGTCAAATAAATTGGTTGCACCAGTTCAAATCTTATTGTTTCTTATTGGGATAGGTAATCACATTCTAATAGCGAAAAATTAATGTTCTCCTATACACATGCACTTGGCCTGCATAGCAGGATAAAGCACATCATATACCCTCACTCAGATAGGCCCATATCTTAGTAATTTTATAAGGAATAGTGACAGATGAAAGGGCAATGTTTCAAAATGTTTTCAAACACAAGCAGTAGGTAGCCTTGAAAGAGTGTGATCATAGATTAAATGTAATAAAAATAAACATGGTGCATACCGGAGACATAATGAACTCATCTTTGTCAAAATCATACTCGTCTGGTGTTTTGTCATCGTCCCAAGCCTACAAGAAAATAATTTGGTATATAATACAAGTGATATAACAAAGTTATTATCCCTTGTATTTCGAACTATAATGCTACAATAATATCAAGAATTGTGCTATGTGTGACTTTTAGCACTCTCTACATAGAGCAAACTCTAAGTGTAATAATTGATTTCAAACTTATTTGTAAAATACTTCATATTTCCTCATACCTCATCTTCTTCTTTTTCCAGAGCCCTACAGAATTCCGCCTGTATCCTCATGATAAGCAGTTCCATCTGAACTTTCATATCATCCTGGTTTGCCTGAAGTGTATCTAATGGTGTAATAGGTGCTGCCATGTAGTCCTTAAACTGTATAATTTCCTTCATCTCTGCCTTATTTTTTTTATGATGGCTGTATGCCATGTAGCCAGTGCCTATAAGTGCTGCACAGTATATTCTGAAAAATCAAATTTGTTTTGTCTTTGACATGTAAAGCATTTTTTCAATAAAAATTGTAACTTATTGTGGCAGATACTTGATGTTCACATGTATTCAAGATCAATAACTACTTCAGTTATCTATGTTGAGAACAAGCGCGTTATTTACAATAATGATGAGTCAATGTTCAACGTCACGTACGCCAATTTCACTTCCAATGAATGGCTAGATTTTATTCACTAGTTATTGCATAACTATTGTTTATTATTATTTTAGGGTATTCAACCCAGATAATACAAGTACATAAACTTTTATTATCGTAAATAAAAGTGTTTTTGTAAATACACGGTCGTTACATCAACAACGCAGGTACCTGAATGGTCTATCCCTGATCTTTTTGTAGCTCCCCACGTAACTCATAGTCTTCAAACTCCTTACAATTACTTTGAAAGACATTTTCCGTTTCTGTAAATAATCACAATAAATCTAGAAATACTTTCACAAAATGTTAGACTGACAGTGCACACGCCGGGTTTGACATGACAATGTTGATTTGACAGAGGTGATATGTCACGCGATGTTGTCGCGATATGCGCGCCGCCCGACGGTGGCATGCGGAACTATTTGGTTATCAGCTGTGAAATTTTTGTTCCGCAAGACGTGCCTTCATGCGCAATATGTGTTCATCTCTTTCCAGAGCGGGGCCGGGCGCATCGATCGGTCGCGTCGCGCTCTTTCCGGCCAGTTCTCTGGTTTGGTTATAAACTGTTTGCAGTCCGCGGCAGCCTCGCTGACAGCGTGTCGCTATTTCGCCAGTGCGCGTGTGTAGCCGCTGTCCCGGCTATCGATCCGTCAGAGGAGCCGCATTGCCGTACATTCCGGAGGCGGTGCCTCGCCTAGTTTTCGTCGATCGTCGACGTGACGGGCGCGTGGCGGCGTCGGCGGCGGCCCCGGGCGGCCTGCGCACTAGCGGCGACGTGTAGCGCGGGAGCGACCGACCTTCCTTCCGCCAAAACCGGCTCGCTGTCCGCGGCGGACGGCTGTGATGTAGCCGCGGCCGGCGCGAGCGGCCTTCGGACAAAGGACCCGCTTCTCGTTTATTCGCGATGAAGAAGTTCACGTTCAAGGGGGTGCTGGACGGGTTCCGCAGCTCGGTGCAGGCGGCGCCGCGCGGGACCGAGCAGGAGATCCAGGAGACCCTGCGCCCCGACCACTTCCAAATCAAAAAGGTGAGTGGTTTTATCGCGCGGCGAGGCCCAAGGTCCCGCAGATAATGGCGATGAGCGGCACGCGAGCAGCGGTGCTCTGCGGGGACCAGGGGAGAGGGGCAACTACGCTACGCTCCACTGCCGGTGGCGTATTTATAAAAGCATCTGACAAGTCACCTGTGCGACGGCCGACGGCTCTCGCGTGCAGCCTCTGTTGTGTAAACTGTACGCGCGTCGCACGCTGACGACACCCACGGACTTCGATGTGCTTATCAAAACATTAGCCAAATGTCACTGCAGTGTACAGCCACATCGCCGACGAAACGACTTTGTTGATGTTTCTGTAGCGTGGAGCGTTCCACGCGTGGTATGCTATCTCAACCTTCTCATATGCACTGAAATTCTTAATCTGGAATCTACGGCATTAATTCGTGATTGAAGTTACTTTGCTTACGTCAGTGTAACCTTGACCATCTATTCTGTTAGCATTATTACGAGTGTAATCTGCTTATTCAGCCTGCGGGCAGCCTTAAACCTTGGAAAACCATTAGCCGTTTTTAATAATATGTACGCACAAATTGTCTAGGTTGATATTATTTTTCGTTATATTACTGTACAGTGGAGCACCTGTAGGCGTCACAATAGCGATCATATTATTGAACTGATAACAGATTAGATAAAGGCTGCATATAATAATACCTTTGCCCTTTGAATAGCCTTCTTTGTGAGTAGTTTTCTATGAAATTTGCAAGTCACAAAATCAGAGGTCCGTTGATTAATATCACAAATGTTATGAATTTAACCGAGCTAATAGATTTCTTTATAACGATAATCGTTAAATGGATAAGGAATTATCGTTATACTAGGATTAATATAAGTAATGATATCCGATGATGATTCTATTGCACAAAAACTGTTTTACTGGAATATTTATGAAATGAAAAATGTTTCCAAATTTCCTGTGAACTAAATTAGTAGTTTATACATTACCTATTAACCATAGATATTATTTGGGGTTACAAGTTTTCGGTAAAATGAAGCAGGCAATAAAATAAAGTAATAATCAACAATCGTTGAAAGAATAACGTTACACAAGAATTTATTTTGCAAAATATTTGTTAAAATCGAGAAAAACATCTTCTGCCAAAGGTACCTAATGCTATAATGATCGATAGTTCAAAACAAAGTAAACGACACGGCACAAACAACTTTACGCCGACATTTACATTTTTCCCCCAACTTTTTCTCATTGTAAAAAGTTCATTCTAACAACCATCTGGGTACTTGTGCGAGGTCTCCTGCGAAAGTAGGTAAGTAAAATGAACGGCCGAAGTCCTACATAGTAAATTACATCGCCGCCGTAAGAGATGGAAAACAAACATTTATTATTATCGTTTTCCATTCAAACTTTTGGAGTTTTAACAGCAGAAAGCTTTTAAAATATTCATTTCTTGGAATTGGTGAGCGCTAATTTGAGGATTCGGGTGGTTTTATTCGTAGTATTTGAAATACGACGGAGTGAGTTAATATCTCCCCGCAACAATTGTTGAGATTCAGGGCATTTTTTTCTAAAGTTTGAATTAGTCCGCAAATTATTTCAGGGTTGTATTTAGCTTGTTTGCTCAGCACATTTACTGAATGTGTCCTTTTTCACTATTGTTTAAACTTTAAAGTTTTCTTAGTAATCCACAAGTCTTTTGAAATTCGGAAGGGGCGACAATTTGACTGAAACTGGTGATTCACCGAATGATAACGCGCGAATTAATCATCAATCACCTGCAATCATTTTATCAATAACTAGCTGACCCGCGCAACTTCGTCTGCGTAAATTTTCCCCGTTTTTGCAACATTTTTCAATTCCTGAGATTATCGCGTTCAAACAAACGAACGAACTCTTCAGCTTTGTAATATAAGTATAGATATAAATGTGTTGCAATTTTAGACAAGACCAATTTATGATTTAGTAAGCTTCCCAACCCTTATTATCATGATGTATTATTGTGTATATGTATTTACTTAGTATCGTGCCAGTGTTTAGAAGTATTTATAAACGGAAAACAATGTCTTTCCTTTTTCGTGTATTTATTTTTAATACGATTATGATGTAAGCAAACATGACTAACACTGTGGGATATTTACAATCCAGCTGTGACTCTGTGACTCATAAAGTAGTGCAATTTATGGCTAAATTAATATAACTGGTTTTAGAACGATAATATTTTATTATATTCTTTGATCTATAGCTATTCGAACAAAACATTTCTGATACTTGTCTCGCAAAATGCCTTTATAAATATCCGTACTAGAATTTGGTTACACAAACACTTTGAATCAAAAACAAATAAAGATGCCTATTCAGAGGCGTGTGTAAATTATTGTTTAATGAATACTAATTAATATCGAAGTGACAACACAAAAGATTTTGAATATGTTGCGACGGATTATCATGAAACATAGGTATCTAATAACCATCCTGGTTAAACATTCTTTCTAGTAAAAAAAATGTGTTGATTTGGAAGTTTTTATGCCCAAAGGCGACAAACTTTAACTATTTAAACACTTCGGTTTTGTTACGGATAAGCAAATAGGTAGGTAGAAGTTTTCGCTATCTAATCAAACAAAAACCTGTTTCCTAGACTTCAATATAGACATTATCTATATTGAAGTAATTTTTATAGGCATTTCTTGCCAAAGACTTTACAAATACAACTACGGGGCCTAACCCGTAAGCATTAAGAGATAGAAGAATTTGATATCTAGTAACATAGTTCAGATAGGTGGTTCGCTTCTGGCCCCGGTTTGGCTACGGAAGTCTCGGGTTCGATTCCTGAGTCTGGATTCAAATTTTTCTATCTTTCAAAAATGCAATTAATCTATACTAATATTATAAAGCCAAAAAGTTTGTTTGAACGCGAGAATCTCTGGAACTACAGGTTCGAATTGATAAATTATTTATGTGTTGGATGGCCCGTTTATCGAGGAAGGCTATAGGCTATATAACATCACACTACGACCAATAGGGGAAGAGCAGCAATGAATAATGTTGCAAAAACGGGGAAAATGGACGCATATGAAGTTGCGCGGGTCAGCTAGTAACAAATAATATTAAGCCCGTGTGTGGTTGCACCGTGCATCGTATTGCCAATATGTAGTAAATTTAGTTCGATAACAATTTTCCGTGTATCGCAGTTATCGGTAGGCTGCATGGCGCTGATATCATAGCCTATGTGTCTTTATGAATACAACCTTTTATATGGATAGGATAACAACGGAAAAATCAATGAACTGGATGTGGATAAGATATTTTTGCGAGTAACTTGTATAGTGTGTAACGAGTATTGTAGTTATTTGTAGTGTATTTGTAGTAGTTGACAACTTTTTTATTTGTCCATCCATGGTGATTTTGACCAGGATTACATTCTTGCTCGTTGTGCGCTCTGGATGCGCGTTGCAATAGGAAAGCAAAGCGCCAACATTTGGACGAATCGCGATCATCGGCGCAGATTCCTTTGATATAATCGACACGCTTCGGCCAATTCCCAACGCTCGTCCCACCAATTGTTAAACGATGGCGCCAGTGCTATTTTCCAGATCCACACGTTAAAAAAAATATCACAGTAAATGCTTGAAACTAGTATTCAGATGCGTAGTGATGTACCGTCTGTGTTCCATTATCTTCGCGTGTGCTCTGAGTAAAGTAATTACAATTACTCAGGGAATTGGATTTGTCCATTGTTATCTCCGAGCTATGTTAGTGATTCATTTAATTAGAACAGATGAGCAGACATACTTCGTTACTTTCATGGTATCATCGTTTAATGTGTATTTTGATTACAAATATGTTTGTCGTAGTTATGTTATTTGAATAAAGATAATTAATAGTTATTTTACGAGCTTAGAATGTGCACAATATTATACACATAATGTGTAATTATTTATTTCTAGAAGGTAAAATATCCTTCCTCAACATCTATTATTAAATTATTAAGTTAAACGCTCGTGTAACAAACAATGTGATATTCATTTGAGTTTATTTTTTCCTTATTGATAAATAAAGACTTAATAAAAAATATGACAGACTATCTTTATGATTTTTGCGTAGTCATCGGACAATGAAGATCAAAAGCGCATTAAAGTCTACTCAGCGTTCTGAAGCTCCTTTATCTTAAAAACGGCTTAAGTTGTCGCTCTTTATCACTTTCTTGGCTATAAATTGAGAGTTTTAACTGAAAATTTAATATTCGTTATAGGTTTTTTTTTATAACGATGTGGAATATTACGACGGCTAGGCCGCAGGTGTACCTACAATTCATGCGATTTGCGAACACAGTATAAAAACTTCTATAACTCTAAAAAATATAGAGGTCTTGTTTAATGTACTTATTATTAAGGCCGTAATAAAATATACCTAGTATTTTTACTATTCTTGTTTTATTGTGTTCATAAAGCAGACTGTTGTCGAACTTCTACAACGAGTCACGCCTAACTACATAAAGTCTAGTGCTTACGCTACACAAACTGAATTAATTCACTAACTTATTTGAATTTAAAATTTTAAGTTTCACAATATTTCAAGCGCCCGTTTGATTTTATTTTTCTTCGCCATTAAATGATTAATTCATCTGTTGAATGCAGTTAGCACAATTGTCGTGATAAAAGATATAATATCAACAAAAAGCACCACTCACGTGTATGACGATATTGACCGGAAATATTAGTACGTCTTTGTCGATAAATATTTATCATATGATACACATTCGTCTCGATAAGTCACTGATATTTTTGTACAAGTATTTGTCTTGTGGCCGTCGTAAATCACTATTGATGGTAATTTACGATTGCTTGATTATGATGGAGTTCGTACGATTTGTTCCATGAAGTACTATTATTCGTTTTCCAGGAACAGTTATCAAGTTTCACTGTGTTCTATTCTTAATAGCTCATAAAACGCCAACATCGTTTTATGAGCTATCTGAATCTGATCTGAAAAATATAAAGTAAAATACTTTTATGATTTCTATTAGGTATCTCAAAGGCTTTTACGTTTTAATTAAGTATTATCATTAGCTAGAAGATAAAGTTTTTAAGTAGTTTTGATTAAAAAAGGTAGATCAAGATTAAAATGTTTTTTATTACTTTCAGAGCGTAATTGCGTGAGTACAATGATGACAGTAGATACGTAAAAATATATTCAACTAGCTGACCGGCGCAACTTCGTTGGCGTAAATTTTCACCGTTTTTGAAACTTTATTCATTGCTGCTCTACTCCTATTAGCCGTAGCGTGATTGTATTTAGGCTATAGCCTTACTCGATAAATGGGCTATCCAGCAGTAAGACAGTAGTTTTTCAATTCGGACCAGTAGTTCCTGAGATTGTCGCGTTCAAACCTAACTCTTCAGCTTAATATTATTAGTATAGATAAAGCTCTTTCATCCAATTAACGTTCGTTTGAATTGGTTAGTTATACGGAGGAAATATTTAATTTTCATTTACTTTAAATTAATTCCAATATTAATTAATTTTAAAGTGAAATTTATTATGTAAATCTGTGTATTATTATTAGATTATTAGATGGAAATTTTGTAAGAACGGTGGAATTAATATTTGTTGTTTTAATACAGCGTGAATTAGATAGAAAATTTTACTTAGGTTTTGTTTATTATTCCAGAGAAACGATTAAACATTTTCACTTTAAATCCAGATACTAAATTAACAAAACTGGTTTTGTCTTTATTATTAAAAGTACGAACATTATCTGTATCACGGAGCAATTTTACTTAATTAAAACAGTTACGCGATTCGGAACTGTTATTTTATTAAATCACATATCGCTGCGCTAGTCACGAATTAACGAGCCCACCGTGACGTCACTAATGATTCATTCTTATTTCGAACGGTATAAAGCGACCATTATGAAATGCTCTACTATATTAATTCGTTTATGGGTGATTTCGCACGTCTTACACAATCGGGGTACGTTTTTTGTCGAAGAGACTTGAAAATTATGAATTTCAGTACCTACTTAACTTATGTCAACGTAAATGTAAAAAAAAGTCGGTCAAAAACAAATCCAAACGAAATTCGGATTTGAAACGGTGCGGTAGGTACATTATTTACTTCTTGTTTTTTGTTAATAAGATAACTAGCAATGTGGAATTGTGGTCCCGCATTACTAGCAATCCTGTTAACCCCTCCAGCTAAGCTCAATGGCTTGTGCGAAGATTCGAACCCGCGACCTCACGATTGCAAATCCGATGCCTTAGCCATTAGGCTACCGCCGCTTATAACAATATTTTATTACGCCACCATATTGAAAGATCATAAATTCTATCTTTCATGTCATTAAAAGTTTCACTCTAAGTATTTTATGTTTTACGAATATAAATAAAAAGGTAAGTTAATGGAGATATTGAGCAAGAAATGTTTATAAAACTTCTTTATTGATTTGGTACTTTATTGAAATAGGTATTTAATTAGTAAAAATGTTCTAAAGATTCGATATCATAGACAATAAAAATAATACGAGAAAGTAATACTACGAAATATATTTTTAAATAAGTCGGTTGATAATTACAAAGTACTAGCTCGTGCAACTTCGTAACGTACCTTTCTCGTAAGCTATCCAACAGTAAAATATTTTTTCAATTCGGACCAGTAGAGTCTGAGATTATCGCATTTAAACAAACAAACTCTTCAGCTTTATAATATTAGCTATGGATGGGTATTTATTTTCAAAAAATATTATGAGTAATAATAAGCATCATTAGATATAATAAATATAAGTTATAATTGTGCAATATAGAATAAATACCTATAATTGTACGAGTTAAATGCTGATTCTGATGCTGGGCACGTATCTTTAAGGTCGCCTGCATTGTACAAAGCGCTGACAATAATGCGGTTGAATAATATAATTAAAACAGGATCCGATTTATAGCTGGACCGTGCCTAGTCGAGTAGGCAACTCGACTTTTTAATAATCGAGATACGAGACGATTTGCGAGATCAAATACGATCTCTTTTAATAAAACTCTTTAGATAGCATTTTGCTATTCGTCTCGAGTATTCATTTGGTGAGAATTAAGATGAAAATATCTTATTGGTTTTAGAAAAGTAGCAGTCTGATATCATGCGGAAATAATAGGTATATTCTACTCATTTCAGTGCCAAGTATTGGTTGCATACTTTAACGGCACAAAGAGTCTATAATTTGATTTTTGCGCGTCTTTCATGTATTTTCACATGTCAAATGCGCAGCTGTGGAAATGATGCTCAGCTCATTTTGTTGCCATTTTCACAACTGGATAAAACAAATTGTGGATCAGGCATGTCATTTTGAATTGGGATTTCTTCGGACTGCTGTGCAACAGTTATATGGTATCTACCCGAAGCTACTGTTGCCAAAATAGCTATGGGTCCTTGTCCTCCCGCTGATCGTTGTCAATCAAATAAACTCACTTGTGATTTTAACAGTCTCGTCACACGCTGACTTGTCAAAGGTTTGACAGTGGCTCACGCCCCGCTTCATTAAACTCACAACTAATAGATTTATGTTGATGTTGAGATAATCACAGTAATTATATCGGTTGAGTTTACTCGTATTCTCTAACTAAAGTATCGGGCGGTGGGTGAAATACAGTTCAAGTAGCAATGCCGTAGCCCGTAGGTCATTTTATTTTATTATAGCTGACCCGCGGAACTTCGTATGCATAAATTTTCCCGTTTTTGCAACATTTTTTATTGCTGCTCTGCCCCTATTGGTCGTAGCGTGATGTTATATAGCCTATAGCCTTCCTCGATAAATGGGCTGATTAGTAAGACTCTAGGCAAGTAATCTGAAAAAGGAATTCTTAAATTAGGCACTTCCTAAATTAAAGCAGATAGGCACCTACCTAGCGACTCTACTCAGATGAGACTTATAATTGTGTCCTGACCACACAATTGGAATTGTTATGTTTTTATGCTATTTTTTTTTAAGACGATTAACTGGGTACAAAACTTCTCAAGTGACAACCCCGTGCGGACTTCGCAGCTCGTTCATAAATCTGGGCGCGAAATTTCAGGGTTCGCCCGCGGTTATAAGTATCAATTTAGCTTGCAGGCCAGAGCTACCCTCTGGCGAGTCTAGGTATAGTATAGGTATATTTTTGTATCGGATTACCTCTAAAAATTTTAAACCTTCGCCTCTGATATATATACCCTACCTGGATTCTATATCTAGACCTATAACTTGACTAAATATTAAGCAAACCCAATAGTTTAATGCCTAAGTTAATAACAGCTTACATGTTATGTTAAACTAGTTAAAGTACTGAAGTTTACATAATATGAACTAGGTTATCTGAATAACGTAGGATAACTTAGTACCTATGTAAGATCGATACATGTCATATCTCTTGTAAGTATCTCTAGTAACTAGACCGTTCAAGTGTTCCAACAAGTTAGAATGTGTGAAAGTTTGGAGCGCTACCGCCGTTCTAAAGTTACCCTACCTTATCCCATATTCTTCGGTTTAAAATGTGAATTCGCATCACTAAAATTCATTCACAATAGCGCCTTTTTTATTCATAGACAATCGTTACGCTTCAGTTCAGTGATTTGTGTTCTGTGGAACAACATTAATGGCGGTTATAAAAATCGGGGGTTTGATGTATTATGTTTTACTTGCTTATTTTTAACGTATCTCGTAAGGAAAAATGCTGAAAGGACACTAAACAATCAACAATATAACTGGGTATCCACCGTTCTTCTACATTCCCTTACCTAGCAGCATTTATGTGGGGCGACATGTCAGTTATATTATAGTCGCCTTATCAAAACTCAACTTACAAATAGAGAAAGAACTCCGGTTTGCCATTAGGTAAACTACGCACTTTGAAAAGCTGACATACCAAAACCTAAATCAAACGTTAAACAAATACGAGAGCGAGCTCGACATTTATTCAGGGGAGTAATATCAACTTGTACCTACTATGTTATCTGCTCATCCTTCTTTTCTGGATACGAAGGAACCGACGAAAACAGCCTCCGCAAATACAATTGAGTTGTCAGATATTTCTTCGACCTACATTATTGCCAGCCGTGAAATAAGCGGGAGAGAGACAACGTGTTAAGTTTGTAGTGGTGTCCCTTTTTATCTTGAGGCAAGAAAATTTTGATGCGTCCAAATGGATTGCGGCGGCTGTGCGTTTTCGATTTGCTATTTGGTAGCAGTGGATTATTCGATGTTGCTATTTATTGTTTCGGTGTGTGCGTGGTTTGGAGGGATATGGCTGAGTCTGCAGGTTTATCTGGCCCTTTCGAAACTTTCGTGGCTTCCAGAACAACTGAGGTTTAAATGTTGGTAACCTTTGCAACTTGATCTAGGTCCGACGTCAATGACGTAGGTATAGAGCTGGACTGCGCCATGACCTCACAAAATTGACCACTCTCTAGAAAGAAACAACGCTTGTGGACAATATCTGTCAAGAGACAGAGCCGCACGAGTTTTACTCTCTTTCACGCCTTGCAGTCAATACTTTTTAATTGAAAGAGATGGCGCGGTCTATGTCAATGGGTCCGACCTAGGTTGTTCTAGTAATTAAAAGGACCATAAAGAAAACACTTACCGTATCTTACAGGCGAGAAAATAAAACTAAGAGATAGGTACTGTTTATGATTTGACAAAGACAAAACATTCGCCAGTTAGAATAAATAACGTGGTCGGACAATGCCTTATCCGATAGCCTGTCAAAAATACTATTGGCAGTTATCGGTAATGCTACTATACAACAAAGTTACGAGTAATTAAGTAAAAATGGTAGTAAACGAGCACTTTAGTTGACCAACGTTTAACAAACATGTGTGTCAATAAAACTAAGTATTATGACGTCATAAATGATACCATACATTAGGAATACGCCGTAACTGTTAGGGAAATAAGGAGATTAATCAAATGCTAATGGACATAAGAGATTTTCTTTGAAACGCTATTCATGAAATTGCTTTTGATACAGCTTGGTTATCGACCTTTTGCAACGGGTTTTCAAAACAATCTTTAGTAAATAATCTCTGATTGATAGATAGTATAGATTGGGACCTGTCCCACCAACGACGATGAGCGAGAAGCGAGTAGCGATTTATTGCTCAAGAAACGCACAGCAGATATATTTTGTAGATACCGTCCATGTAAACAAAAGAGATGCAGTATAGAGCAAGTACTCGCCGGCTGTGTCAGCGATTAACTATTATATATCTCATCTAACTACTATATATCTGTATCTCTTTTGTTTACACGGGATCTACATAAGTATGTACGTGTCTTGAGCGATAAAATCGCTACTCGCTACTCTTTTTTACTCGCCGTTAGTCGGAAAGGTGCCTAAAAGACGTATAAAAATCCATGTCGGAATATAGATGAACGCTTAGTTCACAACTTCACAATCACAATTAGACGTAAGTACTTATTCAGAAAGCAGCAACCTTTTTTCTATTCTATCTAGCCGTTCATTGAAGCTTCTCCCACGCGGTTACTACCCAAATTTTGACCTCAATTTCCCCCTTACGTGTGTAATTTCCAAAATTTCTTACCTGACGACTCCGATCTACCTACATATAAATTGCCATGTCATCTACTTCATGTGGTTTTCGAGATTCCTTGTGAGTAGTGTCTTTCGCTTTTAAATACTGGCACTTCTTCGTGGTGTTGCCTGTTTTAAGTTTAATTTTACAATAACTGACAACACGAATTGTGTGCCTTATTTCAACCAGTCCGTTCCGTGGTTTGAACTTGCGTTGGTATATCAGGCAGTCAGTTTTCTTTTAAATACAGGTAATAAATAAATTCTAGTATAGTCATTTTATAGGCATTTTTTGCCACTCTATTAATATAATAATTGTATTTTTAAAGATAGACAAATTTGAAGTCCAGACCCAGGAATCGAAACTTCCCTATGCCAAACCGGGGCCGGAATCGAACTATCCATCGGGACTATGTTACTAGACCTCCATTTTTTCTATCCTTTCCAGCACACGAGTTGAGCAAAGACAATGCAATTAGATTAAATAGATTATATTTATATTTACGTACCTACCCCTTTTATCTTTCCCTTCGTAATTTACGCTATGATATAAAAGCTGACATACATTCAAAGCAGTATGTAGATCAAGGACGGCTAGAAACTGGTCTAGGAGAAACTAGACCAATTTCTGTTTGTTGGCACTCTTCCACAATAAAATGCACTAGTAAATTCAGGATATATCGGCCTTCTCTTGCGTAGAGATGTTAACTAAATCGTTTTCCTTTTGTATTTAACCGATTTCAAAAAAAGAGGAGGTTCTCTTCGACTATATTTTTTGTTTGTTACCTGATTACTCAAGGACTAAGGGTATACTTCCAGATTGGTCCCATTGTCATTAAAGCTGGGATTTGATAATGGGATTTCGAAAAATGTAGAGAACTCAATAATAAGTATTTTTATTTACCCGAATACTCGAAGGCGGCTAGACCGATTTGAGAAAATATTTTTGTGTTTGAAAGGGTATACTTCCAGTATGGTCACATTGTTATAAAGTTAGGATCTGATAATGGGATCTTGGAGAAATCGAAGAAACTCTTAAAATACCCAAATTACTATAGGTGTGCCTTTAATATGCACACCTATAGTAATTTGGGTATATTTTGTTGCTATTCATGCATTTACTCTCAAAAAGCACCGTTTAGTGAAGTAAAACTGATGATGAAGACCATGTCCAGCAAAACCACTCAGTAACAAATATCAGAGACAAACAAAAGAGTTGAATACCAAAACCAGCATTTTATTTCCGAGTTGATGACAATCTAGATATTTTTTTTGATAATTAATCACTTTAACAGCACAAATAGTCGGTCTTACGGATTTCGTACGTAGGTATGTCACGTATTTTCACACTGTGAAAAGGATAATAATTCATTTTTGCCGCCATTTTAACAATTCAACAAAACCTCCACTTACGAGTAGAAGATGTCGCAATGTTTATTGTCGGTTGGTAAACAATAACAACTGGTGCATTATTTCCATTCACTTACATGTATGTGACTTGGAGTTATGCCAGATAACTTAATAGAAATAGCAACAGCATCTCCAAGGACTAACTAATTGAAGATCACTTACTTGTGACATTTGGAAACTTTGCCAAAAAAGAACAAATGCAATGCTGGTTGTTCTTACTTGGAATTATCTTCGGCGTCGCTGAAAATATTTTTGGAGACGTCGTCGCTGTCTATCCAACTAAAAACTGCATTATATTTATGCTTATTTTAAACAGTATTAAAAACCAAAATTAATTTGATTTTATATAAAGTGTGTCCAAGAACTCTGATGCAACTAAATTTTGTGTCATCACCTGTAAATTTTGTATCTTCACTTAAGCATGAATAGTAGCATGAGTAATTATTTTGAGCACGGGATGAAAGAGTTATTTTTGCATTTTTCTTAAATGTATAAAAAGAAAGATTAGCAATGTGGGTTGCAGCTGAATAGCAGAAAGGGTTGGCTCTTCAGATCCTGTTCACTCTTCCAGCTAAGCTATTTTATTTACGGACCTAATATTTATTGCTCAAGGTTTTCACTTTCACATGCTTTAAAAAGAAAAAGCATCCTATATACCTTTTCAGCGGTCTTAACCTTTACAAATCTTTTTAACTACATCGTTTACAAGCGAGGACGACAAGCAACTATCTGTGAATAGTACTTAGCCGCTGCTCTTTCCTTTGTTGTCAAGTACCCTAGTAACAAAATGCAAGAGGCGAATGTCAAAGGGCCGAGAGTTAAATGTAAGGGTCCTCGACCGAAGCACCTGTCTCATTACCCTTGTATTTGTGACGCCGGTGACCTCTCAGAGTGCTCCGATGTCGGTTGGTGAAATGGAATGAGGAAGCAGGCATGTTGTGAATTTATGCAGCTGTGTTTTATGTATTAATGTCTGGATCTGGCATAATTTCTCTGGATACTAAATTTGACTGAATTATAAATAGTTCAATTTTGTTAGCTTGGATGAAGCTGATGATTGCTGAAA
This sequence comes from Herminia tarsipennalis, assembly GCA_945859575.2. NCBI lineage: Eukaryota > Metazoa > Arthropoda > Insecta > Lepidoptera > Erebidae > Herminia > Herminia tarsipennalis. Next base: position 950,889 of record OX243843.2, on the reverse strand, counting down.
CTGCGAGCCTAATTTCGTTACAAATCGATATGGAAGTAACTTGGAACTTAGGAGGACGAGTGTTCACGAAGACAGCCGCAGGCAATTGCTTTAGTTTCAGCTGGAGTGGTGATGTTGCCGTATTTACCATTTTGTGCTGAAGGCTGTAGCAGTAGTAGCAAGATTTTGATGACTTGTCTGAATAAAAATAGAAAATGATTCAAAATGATTTTGGACTTTAAAAATGATTTTGGGAAAGCCTTATTGAGGAAAAATAACTAAAAACCTATCTCCTGTTTACGTAATCTGTCACTTCACCGCATCAGATTAAAATTCGTCGTCCATAATTATATCATTAACCCTCGCACGATCAATTAGGTACTACACTTTATGACTAAACGAGGTACCTATACGTAGTCTAGCAGACTCCCGTCAAACACGACGTGGCAGGATTAGGTAAATCCAACACGACAATTGTGTCGGCTAATTAAATACCTCGTGTATTCTTGATTATTTCGGTTACAATTGACACAGCGAGGGGTTACTTTGACTTGCTAAGATGTTTATATACTGCATTTAAGTTTAGTTTACTAGAAGGTAACGAGGTCGGCTTTTGCCCCTATTAGTCGAAAACGTAGTCTATGATGTAGAAATAACTATAAGTTTCTTCTAAATCTGTTTAGTAGTATTGAGTGAAAGAATAATTCTATCCTTACAATCTTTCGCGTTTATAATTTTAGTAGGATGAGTTAATTTAATTAAACACAATCTGACACTACACCACAACGCTGACAAGACCGTACGTATGATTTTTCTATGCGAAATTGTTCTGTCTTGTCAAACACCAACCACATAATTACGCATGACTGTAGTAATCCGCCCCTAATCTCCCGCACTTGTTCAATAAATAATAAATAAAACTAGTAGCGTTAGGTATCAAGGAGTAATAATTGACATTTAAAGAAAGTATCTTCAATTTAACTAATAAAGTACGTAAGCTGATATTTGTTTTTAAAAAGCTACGACAAATTGCAGAGTACTTTTCGATTAAACGGATATATCATCAGGCTTTGGGGCACTAACGACGATTATTTGTTGCCATCCTGTGTGTGCAGTCTTGCCCATCGGCCTAGCATCTGACAGTTCCACCGGTCACTCAATGCCCTCAGCATGCTGTGGAAGCTGTCGCATGCACATCTCTTACGAATATTCGCATAAAAAACCAAAAACTCTCGCGTCGGCAAACAACCGCGTCCGCGTCCGCGTCCCACAAGCATTGTTATATTACGTAGGAAATTATTTAGCACTTAAAGAACTATAGGACTTTATGTCTTGTAATCATTCGTTTCATAATGCAATTTGTTATAGACCAGTGCATATCCCATTAGTTTAATTGTCGTATTTGCTAACTTACTATTACAACTAGCCTGTATTGTCCCATTGGTGGGACAAGGTGGAGCCTTGTCCCACCAGTGGGACCTTACCTGTTACCTACTCTCACTTCTCTTTAGTATGAGACCAATAATTTTGAAAGGAGTTTAACAACGCGAGATTTACCGCGTTGTTGCTTGCTATTTTATAGGGTTGATTTTTTCGTTGTTCTTAACAAAGAACAATAAAAAGGTCCTAAGTTACTTTATAATTTAATGTAACCGTTATCAAGTTGTGCATTTGTCTAATACAAACATAGTACTAAGTAACAGTGAGTGTACCACCGTTTTTCATCGCGTGTGGCGGCGTAGTGCCCCACTTCGCTTATGTTAATAGGCTTTCAGATAGCGAAGCAGAAAGTACAAGTTTATGCAGCTAGGTTGCGTTTGCAGCTTGTAATTAACAACTGAACTAAAAATTGTACTTTAAAGCCATTTTTGGGTGATACATTCTGGAAAAGGTATACCACTAAGTTATTAGTAACAACCAAAATCTATGCACCATAAAATCTGCTTACAAAATGCCAGATTTATTTTTAAATACAGTTTCGTGACTTCCTAAGTCATAAATAAACTTTGATTTGTATTTCACTTTCGTACATGTAGTACGTAGTAGTTTTACATTATTAATTTTAAAATAAATGCTTTTAAAATTTTGTGGATTCAGGGTACAGAATGTTCTTCTTCAAGAAACGACTTGAGTGTTACGTCTGTGTGTATTGAACCTACATCTATAATTATATCATATGCGCGAAAGTGCTGCAATCACGCTACAATGAGTAATCGGATCCGAATGACATTTGGCACAAAGATAGATTAAAGTCTAAAATATCACATAGGGTGGGTACCTACTTTTTATCCCGAAAAAATGTCCCCATTGGATAAATTTGTTTATCACAATTTTCCTCCATTAGTCCTCCCTTAGTCGAACATTGAAACTCGAAACAAAATGATATAGCTGGACTAAAACTAATAACAGGAAGTGTCCAAAGCTAGAATGCCATATCACTAAATCTAAGATGATATATCACAATCCCAAGTATCATTAAACAGCAAGATCTCACTTCATCCCCGCTGTCCGCACGTAATTCCACTAAATCTTCTTCAACTGTGATTTCAACATCTATTTTCAAACAGTCATTTTTCCCGAGCTGTCAGACGTGGTCTTAGATTGAATACGGTCTTTGGGAGCGCGACCCTACACCGGTAGGGTTATCATATTTTAGCTTTAAAGTATGGACAAATTATGCGTTTTTCCTGGAAAATTGTAGTCACGTTGGAATGGAAATTGGAGCTATTTGTTGTCCAGTTTGTTTACATACCTATCTGGATTTCATTTAGTTAAATTGCTACGATCGAAATTGGATTTTATTGTGAATATTCTGGCGACAAAAAATGTAAAACAATCCTTTGCTCTATTTAGACGAACTAGACCATTTCTGCGAAATATGATTAGAAAAAGAATAGATAACTGGCTCTGAAGTTTCTAGGAATATGTTTGGTCAGCCGTCTATCAATTTTATTACGGCAATGTGGCATAACTCAATCAATATGCGTGATCATCGGTTCTTCAAAGGTCAGAGCCAGCTTCACTAGGTGTTGTATGGAATACGATCTATAGCCTAAAAGCTTGTATGATTTGGTAACTCTAGCCGTGACGTCAGATATCAAATGAAGCGGGCCGGGATTACGGCCTCAACCTTTTTATACAGACATACAAATGTATTTTATATAGTTCTACAAGATTTGAGGAACGTTTTCAGTGTTCCTAGAAATCAGTTGGGGTTATAAACATGAGAATTTATGACATGATATATTCATGTCGTTGAAGTTGAGAATGATGAATTTGTGTATGAGTTATTTTGTATGCTAAAATATCTATCAGTGTAATCAATATAATTCACATACTTTTCCAAGAAAACTTAATTTTGAAGCTGGTGCCTAAAACATAAAACTACATTTCCTGACACCAACTTCAAAATGTTTAATTATTTTTTGTTGTTGTAGGTACCTACATTACTTTTTGGCCACATTACTAGCAATCCTGTTAACCCCTCCAGCTAAGCTCTATGACTTGTGTTAGGAGTGGGTTCACGTCGGTAGTATAATGGTCAGGATTCGAACCCTTTAGGCTACCGCCGCTTCATATATAATGTACTTATATAAGTAAAAAAACAGTTATAATTTATCTGTATTAATTTAAATGACTCTTACTTCATACTAATGTACTACCTTATGTGCGCAAGGGGTCGTTTTCGACCCACTGAAGAAAAACTACTTTAAGAACAGAAAACTGCAAAATTCTTGTGACCCACCCTTGATTATGGTCTTTATTAATAAAATATATATGGGATAAGGATGACAAACACGTGTGAATATGGAGCACTACTATACTGCCCATAAAGTAATTTCTCAAAAATCAAAGCTTCCAACGAATAACGAAGTCCCTCCTTTTCCCTCCCACATCTGACACGAAGTTTTTAATTTCCCTCACATATGTTAAATTTCCGTACAAATATGAGCTAGTTCCGTTGACGAGGCCACAATCACTTCATAACATAATATATTTTACAAACGGCTCGTGTAGTTTGTAGTTTGAAAGTTGTTAAATATATTTAAAAAAAACCATGATGCAACTAAATAGACGAGCAGGGCGTGCGCCTGATGGTAATCGTCACGCTAGCCCATAACAGTTTCAGTGACACCCAAATCCTTGTTCGGCAAAGATCTAAATGTCGCCACACCGCGCTCCTCATTTGAGACATTAGTTCGTAAATCTCATTAGCCCAGTAATTGATCCATAAGTAAATGTTTTTTTTTTGGGCACAGCGATTAAGTTCAGGATGTAACTTAAAATAAAAGTTAGTACAACACGAACAATGTAAACACAGGATTATGAAAAAAGTTCAAATTTACGTTATGATATAATTTAGTTTATGTATAACATTTCTTTGTAAATGTTATGTGTAAATTAAGTTATATATAATTCAAGGAATGATTTCACGTTATTTATTATTTTTGAGACTATTCTCCAAAAGTCTGTTCTCATTTCTTTCCTGTTCGATGACCATCTTTCCTCCTTCGACCTTCACCAGTGAAACGTTTTTAGATTCTAACAAATTATGCTTTAGGTTTATACAGGCATGGGTTAGGCAGAAAGATGGGTTTCTAGATGACAGTATAAACCTAAAGCATAATTTGTCAGAATCCAAAAACGTTTCATTCTCGGGGTAGCGGGGAGCTAGTTAGGAGTAGCTTAGTAAGAATTTTTAGTTTTTTCAATGCAGAAGTCGAAATATTGAGTATTTTCAGGATGAAAAACTTTTATACGGGAGAACATCTATTCAAATATCAATTAGAATGATCGTTGGGCTTAAATCACACTAATATTATAAAGGTGAAAGTTTGTGAGTATGTGAGTGTGTATGTTTGTTACTTCTTCACGTCTAAACGGCTGGAGCGATTTTAATGAAATTTGGTATGGAGTTAGCTGACACCCTGGATGAACACATAGGCTAATAAACCGCGGGTAACAGCGCAGGTCACAACTAGTTGATAATAAATGCTTGTTTAAATTACTTTTTGTGAAGGTAGTCGCATGCTACAACTTACCCCGTTCTTGGGGCAAGTTGAAAACTGGCGTGGGGCAAATAATAACAACCATCGTATTTGTATGATTTTTAGAAAAGTACGAGTATTACTTAAACCTGCCTAACGTATTTTATTAGTAGTAACGTACGTATTTATTATTAGTGAAGTAGTGTTTATTTATCAACATTTGTAGATGTTTCTTGATCTTGTCGTTTGGTATACATAGTGGTATGGTATTTAGTCTTTTAAACAAAATAACTACATTTTTATAAACAGTAAAATTAATTTTCAATAGCATAACATCTTTTTAAAAGTTCAATCTATTCTATTCTGTCAGAACTGCTGTAGTCTCTTCATATATCAAATCAAACAGAACCACTCTTATTTCTGAATTTGATTCATCCTACTATTTTAACAGACTTCAATGTCTGGTTTTGTTGTAATGTTGATGGCTTTTCAGTCGATTTTCTTATTCTGAATCTAGTAGGTGATAAAAAAAATACCACTTTGTCGGTATAAGTAATATGTATAGCCATGCCAAATTGCAGCTTTCTCGTGCTCGGGTTTCTGAGCTAACCTCAAGACATTGATTAAGAGCATGATTTGACTTTGGTAACTAAAGATTCCGCGTGACGAATAAAGACTATTCTTTTCATATCAGAATTAATATTTTATATTTTATCATTTGTTTCCAGTTAAGTACTTAATTTGACCAATATTTAAACACATATAGTTTTTACCTTTGTTGTAAGTAGACGCTCCTATGTTGTACCCACTGAGGCTGACTTTATTTTATCTCATGTTCTAATGTAACTTTTATCAATATAATTTGCATCAGTCCTCTGACATAGTGTAAGATATATTAATGGCAGCACCTTATCCGCATATCAAATTTTATAAACATTCAAACGTTCTAAAAAATGCCGATTTGAAAAGAGTATACAATATGGCCGTATTGTATAATATCTTATTAATTGACACCATTGGCGCTTGCAGATCTTATTCTTAGGGCGTGATTTTGTGGACGAGAATTAGTTAACCTATTTCTAAAGCGCCACCCTTCTCATGACCTCTGACTCCTATTATGGCCTACCCCAACAAACTCCATCAATCTTAACCAAATCCCAGTAGTGGCTAGTTATACTCAGTCAGTAGCAAGTTGGCAGAGCTCACGTACCCGATGCTGTGATGCTGGCATGGTGTCAAGAGCGCAGATGACCCGGCCTTCAACTCCCGCCGACTTACTTACTCTTTCAACGCCGTATTTTGGAGAGAAAGGGATGGACATAGTTTTGGCTGGTGTCCTGATCGGTCAAGTATGACAAGTATTATTTTTAAAGTCTGACATTTTTCTTTCGAATTTAATTTTCGTTTGTTCGAGTTTGACTCATTTGAACAAAGACCTCTGAAACTGAATTTTTTTTTTCAAGCGAGTAAGCTTCGTTCTTTGGAAAGCTTTTATACTAACTGCTTTGTGATTAACAAGCGTTACCACGATTCATATAATTAAAGATTTTAATTTCGAAACAACCGTTAACATTCGAACACTATTTTTTTTTTACTAGCGATCTTGTTAACTCCTCCAGCTATGCTCAAAGGCTTGTGTTAGGAGTGGGTTCACGTCGGTAGTATAATGGGCAAGATCCGAACCCGCGACCTTACGATTGCGAGACCAATGCCTTAGCCATTAGGCTAATCTTTAGAGTCAGCAATAATATCTGGGAAGAACTAGCAATACTACTGGACACAGGTGGCAGCTCATAGGCCTATGCCGCTCATGGGGAGCATAGCGACCGAACTTTCACCTTCAGTTTTGGCTTCGGCCAAAATCTGAATTCCTAGCTTTAAGAAAGGATATAAAGCTTGACCAAGTTTCATATAAATTAATTTACTTAGAAGTAATTTCGAAGTGTGATCTGGTCTGACTTTGATTTCCTCCTCCTAAGATGAAGGCTGGATCGTTTCGGCAATTGAATGTACATTTTGCTGTCTTTAGAAATACCTTAAGATGGAAACAGGCATTTAATATTTTTAGTACTGGTCTATACAACTACGACATAGCCTGCCTCGGTGCCTACCACTAAAAGACCGTAGCCATATTAGCAGTATAAAATGTCGAGTGGTCTATTTCAGTCTAAACTCAACGATACTTACGTTGTTTATATTCAATCTAACTTATAGATAACTTGATATCTTGAGTTAATCTTTTTCCAACTTAGTGACATAGCTATAAGTTTTAGCTCTTAAAACTATTAGTGACGTATCGTGATATCGATCGATTCCAACTTGAGCTTAACTTAGACATTTGCTGTGTTATCTCTCGTATCTTGTGTGAAGTCATTGGAAAAAACCACCTCGGATTTCTTAATCATACTTAAGTTTAAGTAGTGCTCTAACGTGATTCTGTCGCTACTATTTACCTTAGCGCGACGGTATGATTATAGGACCGATTATAACATTGAAACAATCAAAAACCTCTCGTTGTATCAGTGCGTTAATATCTGTAATCAAATACATAATGTTTCATTGTTTTCGACAAAAACCAAAATTGTTTCGGTTGTCCGTCAGATCTACTAAAGAATCCTCCCTATGCCTTGCCTTGGTAGATCTGACGAACATAGTCTTTTCACCACCTAAACATCGATCCTATTCTAGGTACAAACCACCATCAGCATGATCTCAGCTATGAGAATTTTACGTCATTGCGTGACTGTTTGCGGAAGACAATAACCCATTTTGTATATCGACAACCAAGTTAATGTTGCGAAATATCCTCGTTGTTATCGTAAAAGTATGGTTTCCTTGATGTGTATTGTGTAATATTTATCTATACATAATATTATAAAGCTAAGGAGTTTGTTTGTTTGGTTAAACGCGATAATCCTAGGAGCTACTGGTTCGAATTGAAAAATCTTTTAGTGTTAGATAGCCCATTAGGCCATTAGCTACGACCAATAGGAGTTGAGCATCAATGAAAAATGTTACAGAACCGGGGGAAAATTGCAGACGAAGTTACGCGTGCCGACTAGTTATGATAAATCTATACTAACATTATAAAGCTGAAGTGTTGTTTATGTGTTTGAACGCGGTAATCTCAGGAACTACTGCTCCGAATTGAAATTTTCTTTTTCTGTTAGAGCTATAGGCTATATAACATCATGCTACGACCTATAGGATCCGAGCAGCAATGAAAAATGTTGCAGAACCGGGGAAAAATTGACGCAGACGAAGTTACGCGTGCCGGCAAGATAATGATAAATATGATAACAGGGCATTATGTCTGTCAAGGCCTCTCTGGAATGAGTCGAGGTAAATCTGATTGATCTCAAGTCAGGTCAGTTTGGAGAAAAGTGGTTACCATTGATACCACGAGTTTTACTGGTCAAATTAAGAGGTAAAGGGTTTGGAGAGAAGGGATGTTAATCCGTTTGGGCGTTAAGATGACACAGAGAGATAGACAGGCGTAAAACATAACCCACCTTCTTGTATCCAGGGATTAAACAGGGTTATAACCAATGTATGTATTGGTTATAACCCTGTATTTATGATGAATATGCAAGTATCCAAGGGTATAGGCACAAAATGCTGGATACTGCTGTTGTCCATTTTATTGTTTTCGGTTCGGTATCTTTGACATCAAACGTGAGGTATGTTTGTTGTCAACATTTATTAGGTAACTAGCTGACCCGCGCAACTTTGTCTACGTAAATTTTCCCCGTTTTAGCAACATTTCTTATTGCTGCTCCGCTCCTTATTTCTCCACTATTTAATGGATGTTATTATACATATAAACCTTCCTCTTCAATCACTCTATCTATTTAAAAAAACTGCATCAAAATCCGTTGCGTAGTTTTAAACATTTAGGCATACATAGGGATATAGGGACAGAGAAAGCGACTTTGTTTTATACTATGTAGTGATATTGATTTTAAAAATGGTAACTGTACTTTTAATGAACTTACAGAGTAAATATACAGTAATCTAATTAAATAATAATTATTATATTTCTAATGTCGGCATTTGATTGCATTCCAACATGTTATACTGTACTGTTTTGATAACAGTTATCGGTATGTCGTTCCGGTTACTGGATTTTATGTGTTATATTGTAAATATGTACAACTTACAAGGTGACATAATATATTATGCATCAAAAAAGTACAGTAGGATCAACGTAACTTGACCGGATTGAAGTTGGCGAAAAGTGGTTGCGGTTGCGCAGATGCATTTTTTAATAGTAAATGGTGACAGGAAGCGGTGGGCGGGGGCGGTAACTAAACCAAGAGAATTAGAGATGCGATTACGCATTACATTGTCTTATTTAGTACTAACTCATGTTTTTTGTGTTTTTTTTTTGTTAGAAATTGAACGAACTCTTATATATAGTATATTTAAATTGTTGAATTAAAATCGATTAAATATAATTAATCGTTTTCGTAAGTAATTTTAGGGTCGCATAACTATGACATGCGCGAAAGTGATTAGCACCTAACTGCAATCCGGTCAAGTTACGTTGATCCAACTGTATAGTGTGACTAATTCTATCTACATAATTGACTGCCTAGTCAATGAGGTTTTTAAAAATGCCATTGTCCCTAGTCTTTATTGTCAAAATGATACGTTCTGTACAAATTTGTATGAAATATAACACTATGCCATCGTAAGTTTCTCTCGTCAAATCCGTTTGTAATATGAATAATGCAAATTAGTAGGTACACTGTTAAGGATAACATTTTTGAAACCAAAGTTCAAAAGTAAGTTGCTAATTACAAGCTTCTGCAAAGGGTTTCCTTTGACACACAATATCTACCCTCGGAGAATTCACAAAAAAACTAATTCATTTCTACACAATACAATAAAAAACATTGTCTAAAAAATCAATGACCTACCTCTGCTATCGTAACGTACAGCCTCCTTTAAGGCAATAAATCCTGGTGTCGCCAGCAATAAATAAAAAAACAAAACAAAGTTGGCAAGCTACACGCTAGATAACAAGTAGGGAAATTGTTCCTAACGGTGTAAATATGTGTGTCCTTGACTCGACACGTTTGGAACACCTCCAAGTGACATGTTGCGTAAACCATGGACTATTTTACAAGGGTTTTTTTTACGCAAGGTCTCGGTCGGTCAATGAACTTGTAGATTGGGACAATTGGAGCGTTATGGTATTTCTCTTTTGAGGTTATTTTTGTGTTTGTATGTTGAATTTCAAACTATAAAAGGGATGGGCGTTTTTATGTGGGTTTTTTCCCCACTTTCTGTAATGCAGGTCTTTAGGTACATAACTATAAATATAGAGAAAATAATATTGCACAATTTAGATGGATTAACCGCTTAAACAGAGAGAAGAAATTTGAAATGAATAACTTCCTCACATTGATTTGCTGTGGATATATCTTTTTATACGAGATTTTGACACCCATACAAATGAGAGAGACAGATTGATATAAATGTGAAATATTTGTAACTTTAATATGGTACATAAACTTAGCCGCCATTCGCACGGGCGTAATTTTAAGGCGCGTTATAAATGCGCTTAAATATAACAAATGCATTCCCAATTACACGTTCACACGGCAGTGATTTTAAAGTGCGACGTAATTTTATCGCGCAGTGTTGTATTTTTAATGCCGAGCGTTAGATCAATATGTGGAATAAAAAGTACAGACAGCTGTGTATCTACCTCACTCTTTAAGGTTACATATATTAACACTGCCATGCCTTTATATATATACTAGCTTTCGCCCGCGGCTCCGCCCGCGTAGATGTCGGTTATCGCGATAAAAACTATCCTATGTTTACTATCTCCATACCAAATTTCATCTAAATCGGTTCAGTAGTTTGAGCGTGAAAGCGTAACAGACAGACAGACAGAGTTACTTTCACATTTATAATATTAGTATGGATGAAGTAGTAATGTTTGTTAAAATAATCTTAACTTAAATGACACACTAAACAATACAAGGAATTGTTATAAAATTCGACATAGATAACATAAAAAAAGCAACATACGATAAAAACTTCTTAGGAATGGCACCAAAAACCTATACTAATATTATAAAGCTGAAGAGTTTGTTTGTTTGAACGCGGTAATCTCTGGAACTATTGGTCCGAATTGAAAAATTATTTTAACTGTCGGATAGCCCATTTATCGAGGAAAGCTATATAAAATTACGCTACGACCAATAGGAGCGGAGCAGCAATGAGAAATGTTGCAAAAACGGGGAAAATTTACGCAGACAAAGTTGCGCGGGACAGCTATAATAAATTACCTAAATATATCTAGGAAAATAGTGATATAAATTTGTTTAAGAATAATGTAATTAATCTTTTACTAAATAAGGCATACTACACTGTTAAGGCTTATGTGTCGGATAATAATATCAGCATATAATATTGTTTAATTTGAACCTTATTTTAATTATTTATTAATTTAATCTATTGAAATATTGTAAATTGTAATAATTCCAATTCATTTCAAAAATTTTAGTATATTCAATTCTGACATTCTTAGATAAATGTAAATCAGCTAATTTTGTATACCATATTGGTAGGACATAGTGCACTATACCATGTAACTGATACCATCTGTAACTTACCTATGATCCACAAATAAATAAATTAATGAATGGAAATAGATCATATGGAACTACATCTCATCTCATACAAAACTATACTTAATAGTGACAAATAAACTTGTTGTGTTTTAAGAGGAAGTGTATTTCTCACCATACATATTAAAACACAGGAGATATAATAAATACTTTATTATTAGGTAAGGATACCTAGAACATAATTGAAAGTAATTGATATTAAGCTGGAATTGTCATGGTTAGCTTCGCGTTGACGAGATGTCCAACTTTATGTCAACGACAAATTAATATACCTAGTACTGAAAAAAAAAACAGATCTTAAACATAACAAACTCACCTTTGCCGTTAAAAACTATTGACCTAGTGACCCATACATCAACAGAGGCCGCGGTTAGTTTACAAACTGCAAATAAATTTGTGTGCTATACAACGCTTTGTGATCGCTAACCTGCGGCAGCAACCAACATATTGCAGTGGACCGACAACGCCCTTCACTCTCTCTATGTCTTTGACATCATTTAAATTCTCGTCTACAATGCGTCCAAGGTATTTAAACTGTGTCACCCTATTTAGTGATACCTACACCGTTTAGATACACCGGGGGTACAGTATCAGGTTTATTACCTACTTGAAACACAATGAGCTCACGTTATACAACAGCCCATGTGACGTCGCGTATCTCTCGCATACACCAAGCAGTTGCCTTAAACGGTCAATTGAGGGACTCTGCAACACCATATCATCCGCATAACAAATACTATACTTTATTATTTTATCATCAATAGAGTATCCGATCCCAGTGCTACTGTATTTCCTCGATCAGCTGGTTGACATTAGCAACAGTGTACTTGACTATCTGACCTGGTTAATTTAGTGGGTATTACATAAGTAAATTGATTAAACCGTAAGGTATAAATATTTCACGTAGCTTCGTTCGACCACAAGATGTTATAGTTAACCAGGTCAAATGCCTTAGAAAGGTCTAGAAATGCTGATTATCCCGGTGTGTTCATGTCCGTATAGTATCTACCTGACGGTGTGCTTGAGTGCCAGAATAGCGGTTTCTGTTGATAAGCCAGCCCTAAAGCCGAATTGTGCATCGTGTGTATTGAGTTGTGCAGCTATCCGTCTCTCATTCACACCATTAAGCATCTTTGCAGTTATAGTTGCCAATGAAATAGTCCTATTTATGTCTGCCTTCCTTGTCTGTCTTGCCTTTGACTATAGGCACAACTATCGTCCTCATCAAACTTCATGAACAGACCTTACTATATCTTTACTTTCTTACTGTGATGTATGACTGCTAATAAGTTTGTTTATTTTGTTGCGATATTACGTTTGTGTGGTCTGTTTGTTAATTAAATGTAGACATAGTTGTGTTTCAAGGTGGTTTTAATAGTCTTGTAGTTAGGTAGGAGGTTGGGTACATATAAAAAATGAAATAAATAGAATAGTGTCTACCGACATTATTCATTCATAAGAAACGATAAAGTTTTTAATATTTTATGAACCATTTGTTCTTTGTATGTTAGCTTAAATTAAGCCCCTATTAAAAAAGCATTTATTCATTGTTAGTACGAGTATAAAATGAAAATACAAAAACAACGTGTTCAATCAAATTACAATTTTGTTGTGGAATAAACCCAAATATTTGTAACAAATTCGTTAGATCATCAAATTATTGCCTAAGTACAATTGTAAGAAAAGCATTAATGGAATTAAGAATCGCTAAGTTTCTCTTGTCGTATCGGTTCGAAAGATATTGACAGAACCAATAAATCCTTGCTCAGACAGAATTCACAATTTCCTATTTAAATTTGACTTGCAAATTGACAAAATTTCTTCAGCGCGTATTTTGCCAGCCAGCATTTATTTGGCATACTGGGATGAGATCAAGATGAGACCTATATCTAAAGTTGTCATTTAACTTTTGTCAATATTAAAATTAAATCAGTCTTTTCAAAAACCTCAAGTTCCAAGTCACAATTAGAGTTTTTCAGGAATCAATAAAAACTGTTTCATGCACAAACGAGTAATAAAGGACTTTTTAAATGTTTCATTTAGTATTTCACAGTTTATTAATATATGTAATAAAATATAATTGAAAAATCTGTTCTTGACTTGTGTTGCTTTAACAAGAAATAATTTAACCAAAACTGGGAATTTAACCAAAAATGGTATATAATTTAACTAAAACTCGCTGCTTATTATTGACACTTATATTAAAAACAACTTTTTAATATTTCACATGTATTAATTTGTCATGTCTTAATATCTTTAAGGTACATAATCATATTTTACATCATTTTCATCTATATTATCTTCAACATTTGCAGTTGGCCTGCTAAAGGTGCTGTTATAAAATGACATATGCTCTTCCAGAATGCTATTCTGAACTTGATTTAAATTATGAAAAAAAGGGAGACTGATTGACATATCAACGCAGGGCCTAAACTATAAGGGTTAGAAACTTGAAATTTTGCACACGGGTTCCTTTTATAACGTAAGGGAGCACTAAGAAAGAATTTTTGGAAAATAACCCACTAATGGGTGAATTTGCCAACATTTACCCCGTTAGGGGTAAATTCCCCCTGGGAGGTAAACCGGAGGTACAAAGTTAGTATGAAACTTTGTCGATAAAATATTTTGATAACAATACATACACGCGGGCGTAGCCGCGGACATAAGCTAGTCAGAACATAAGCGATTACCAACCCCATATGTATTTTACGTAGTCACCGAACTTTGTGGCTTGTTACAAGATAAGCAGTCAACAAGACTACAATGTTCAACATAACATTAACATAATATACATGTACTTTTATGTAATTTCTTCAATATGTTGTAAAAATCTTCGTTGTCAGAGTTCGCGACCTTTGTCCTAATCCTGAAGCCCCCCCGGGGCACACGAGTAGAATTGACAATTTGCCCTTTTGTACCAACAATGTTATTGTAACAAATCAAATGGTTTGACCTTCATGTGCAGACCGCAATTGTTTGTGAATACTATTTACAGGCAAAATAAATTGATATCGGGTTCTGTCAATTTTTCTTTCGATGGTCGGTTTTGAATGTACCTTTATGTTTTTTATTTGAATGCTGCTTGCATGCAGCTTTATTTGATGGAAATTCGTTCAGCTATTTCTAAGATAATCAGTTTTTTTGTATAATTTCAATTCACAAGATTATCAAAAATCCACAAATGTTCTGTCATCGGTTGTGTGTTTTTGTTTTGCTGACAGGCGGTACGGTATGTATCAAAGTCAACTCGCAACTCAAAAGACTTTGTTAATAATGTCATCGTCGAGTATAGCGTTCCTTAAATATGAGACGAAAATTCTACCTTTGTATGTTCTACTATCAATATAATTTGTTCTGAATTATACTGGAATATCCAGACATCTGGAATAACAATTCAATCGAACATTATTATCCCTTTATCTTATTTTATTTTATACCCACATTGTAAATGATTTAATGCTTCAATTTGTATTGTATGTGTACTCTTTGCCGAAATCAATACCGTTATCTTTTTTTCTTTGAATTACGAAGGTTAAGTAAGTCAACCCTGCGAAATAACAAGACTTATATTAGATACCCTTTTTGATAAAAAACGAAGGTAATTTACCCAATTTTCTCGAAATAAACGAATGATTTATTCGTTATATTTGTATCCTTTCGAACCGTTGTTAAGGCTTTGAATCAAATTAATCAAGCCTTTCGATAACTGTCCTGTTTTGTTTCAGGTAAGCCACCGAGCCAGTAATCTGGGCTGCCAATGATTTATAGTGAGTACTGTAATCTTATTTAATGTTTTGATGCCTCGGAAGGGCGTGGAAATCCTCAGTCATTTGAAAAGGGATCGCTTTGCGGTTTTCGGGTGCTATTCATTCAATTTTTGCTAACACTATGTGGGTGTTGAAGGATCGATTACAAGTTTAGTTAAAGTTTCTTAATGGAAGGTTGCAAATCTAATCTATGGTTTGTGTTTAAGTATTGATGGGTAAATTTTACATACCCTAATGTAAAATATATCAAAAGAATCTTTAAGTTGTTGTACTTTTTGAACATCTTCTAATTTAGTTTATACGCTCATCACATTGGCAGTAGCAATGCGTCCTGATGTTTAAAACGCTTTTATTGTTTGTAGATGATAATTCGCCCGCTTTTACAGATTTTACCCCGTTAAGGGTTGATTTTCAGTTTCGATATTTAATAAACAAAAGATACGGAGTTTTACATAATTTTGATTTGATCTAACTTCAATACGGAGTTTCATACTATCTTGCGACGGAGTTTCACACAAATTCACAACCCCTAGTTTATCCCAATAGCGCCAAATACGAATATACGATTTCATAGATCTAACTTCAATACTGACGGAGTTTCATACAAACTTGCAGCCCCTATTTTACCCTTTTTAGGGTTGATTTTCTTAAAACAATGAAATACGTGTTTCTTTATTTTAAACTAAAAATAACTAACTTTACTAACCTAACTTTAAAAACTGACGGAGTTTCCCACTACACACGTTTATGCGTATTATTTTAAACGAAAACCCTAAATACGAATTATTATTTCACCGATCTATCTTCAAAACTGATGGAGTTTAATACAAAGTTTCAATCCCTATTTTACCCCTTAGGGGATACATTTTCAAAAATACTTTTTTAGTGGGTGCCTACAACATAAAAGACATCAACTGCCAAAATTTCACGCTTGTAACCCTAGCGGTTTAGGCTCTGCGTTAATGAACCAGTCAGTCAGGACAAGTGATTATATATGTATAGATATAAGAACAGGGTTATCACAAGCTGTATTTATTTTTTACTTTAGAAAGAGATCCACATAACAGTGAATATTTTTTTTAAATCAAGACCAACTAGACTCTTTTTACTCAAACTCATTCTTGTAAAGTTTACACTAGTTATTTCAAATTTTCAAAGCCCCAGGGCAAAATTACAAGACGCAAGGGTCTCATCGAGGGTAACTTTGCCAACTATTTTCTTGTTACAGGTTTAATTAGGGATGCCCTGTCATTATTTTATACGTGTCGTAGGACCGCTAGTTAGGGTGATATAACGACTTAATTTGAACCTTGATAACACTGTTTGTTGAGGAAAAGACAAGACTGTTTTGTCCTGTATGTACTCGTGTTGTTGTGCCCCGAGTTCATTTATATTTATGTATTTAATATCTAACGAAGTCAGAAGTAAGATAGATCCTTTGCTTTGCAGTTTAACGGCGGAACATTACATTAGAAAATCGTAGGTACATATGATCATACTACACTAATAGCAAACTTATAAAAAATGTACATGGTCTTTGCCTGTTAACAGAGTAAGTATTAAATTGCATGGTTTACTTACCTACTCGAGTAGAAAACAATTTTAAATTGAAGATACTAAAGAAATATATGTATAAAATTGTTTAGTATCGTTATCTGTTGTAATTAAAGAGACTGACCCAAACATTGGATTATTCAATTGCTTCCCGGAATTTTACACCAACAATAATGTAAAAAGATTATATATTTACAAAACGTACACAAAGCCTATCGCGTGTCGATAAAAATAACTAAAAGTACCGATTATTTAGTAATTAATCGTTAATTATGGTCGTTAATCGTCGCCATTACGATATTTAGTATGTTATAGTTCACTAACTTAATACAGGTCGGAGAGTTAATCAGTTTATCAATAGTTTACTGATTGTTATTATTAGTTTAATTATAAAAACCGGGCAAAAGCATGTCGGACCATGCTTAGTGTAGGGTTCCGCAGCCTTCAATATTTGTATCAGCAGAAAAGCGTATGCTCATGGCACTTACGCCCCTTTTGTTGAGAAACGCAGTTTTTCGGCAATAACTCAATGACGGTATAACCGGTCATGTTCAAAATAATTTTAGTTTAAAGTATTTATTAAGCGCTACCTTTGTGAATGTTTTCAAATTTTTTGTGGTCACACGTTAAGGGGTTCAAAAGCTAAGGGGGGAGGGGAGCTCCATTTTTGCACCTTTCGGAGCGATTATTTCCAAAAATATTCACTCAATCAAAAAAGCTTATTAGAAACCTTAACATGTTTTTGAAACACCTGTCGAATGAAAAAAAATATTTAGCTTTTGTTACATTTATAGAGAACCCCCCCTAAAAATAATTATTTGTATTATTTAGCTATTAAACTAAGTAGCAGCTACTACAAGACACCTTTTCACAAATTTTAATCGAACGGACAGACAGACAGATGGACATGACAAAACTATAAGGGTTCCGTTTTTACCATTTTGGCTACGGAACCCTAAAAAGTTAATATTTACTGGTGGCAATGACCAACAATCTGAGATATATTGTTTCGTAGCCTCTAAATAAGCTTAGCTACGAGAATAAATCTATTACAAAAATAATTTATACTTGGGAAAGAAGAAATATATTTATTGTAATTATCAAAAAATTACGAAAGAAACATTTCGGGATTTTTTACAAAAATGTATTGTATGTAGTAATGTAATGTACTTTCCGATATTACATAGCCGTTAAGGTAATCAAAAAACATTTTTACTTCTTACCCTAGCCAAATTAATAGCGTTTTCTATAATAAATACCTTGCGTACAATTCTTTCGAATGAAATTCTATAACTTATACTTACTTATTGATAACGATACTATATGATAATTACAGAGTTATTACACTCAATAAACACCAGGCCAATAAATATTATGCCACCAAACATAAACCACCATGCACCTCCCATGAATCCACTCATACAAACCCATAAGCACCCTTCATACGTACTGTCTTCATTCGTTTAATATAAGACCTTTGTAAATAAGTGTTCCATTCGACTCCCATCTCCCCCCTCTACTCCCACGTTCGGTGCAGTAATTGTTTCTACTGGACGCGAGGCATCAACGGAATACTAATGCTATACGAGCTCAGAACTGTCGAACGGAAAATTATTTTCATTTCAGAATTTTCTTTTTATTTTACTAAAAGATTTTGTTTTTAGTACGTGTTTGCTTTGCCATCGATTTTTCTGGCTGTTGTTGTGTTTATTTGCGAAGCGAAAATAATAACTATAACGAACAGCTCCTGTTTCAATTTACTAATGATACATTTTTTTCATTGAAATTTTCATACAATCGAAATATCCAATTAGATATCCGAAGATTGATTACACAAATAGAACTCCCATTTTGTATCGAAGTAACTACGAGTATCTACTATGACACGTGCTGTACTGTATGGGTGCTATTTTTTGCCATTTCCAATGCATTTAAAAAAAATTAAGTACTTAAAGATTTCAATTCCAAATAAATTCTTGATTATCCTGTTTCCTGTGCGTCATTTAACATAATTCGAACATAAACATCTCCAATTACAATACTAAAAACCCATTCCAACATATTTCCATTTGCCTGTAATTTATTTGCAACATAAAATAAAATTTGCTGTTCTCTCACGAAGGGTCCTATATATCAGTACTGCGGGCAACAGGGTCAGTAGGGCAACAGTGGTACTCAGTGATTTATCAATGTATGAACAATATTGGGTCTGGGGTAATGGGCAATGCGTAAGACCGATATGGGTCGACGAAGCATTCAAGTGGAAGTAATTCAATCGTTGGTAAAAGACCTAGTAAAATATCTTCTTTTCATATTCAGCAGAGAAAATGAATTATGTAGCACTAGTGAAGCGCCGCGGCTACATATGGTATTTTCCCCACTTTGTATGAACGTATACCTTTCGTGAGACAGTCTTTGATATCTGATTAAAAAACCATAAGTACCTACAACAAAATTTGTTGCATAGTTCTTATTAATATTGGCGAATAAAATCCAATCAATCAAATCGTTTATTTGCTAAAATGTTTTATTAATTCAGCACATTTACCATTTTATTGCATGCAAACATTGAGTGGCACGAGCGTCTGTCATTGGTGATTAAAACAGACAATATCGATGACTTAAC
Source organism: Herminia tarsipennalis (assembly GCA_945859575.2). Taxonomy (NCBI): domain Eukaryota; kingdom Metazoa; phylum Arthropoda; class Insecta; order Lepidoptera; family Erebidae; genus Herminia; species Herminia tarsipennalis. The sequence goes on along the minus strand of OX243843.2, from coordinate 931,328 downwards.
GTGTTCTATAAGACGTCGTACGAAGATCCTACATCTATGGATTAGATCCAATATTAGTAACATACGAGTAGCCTGATCTCTTTACTTTCTTGAAATTCCGCATTATAATAAAAAACCCTTTACACAGCAGACAATGATAGCACTACCATTAATATACCTCCGAGGTATTCAAACCTACGAAAATATTACAGAAATTTGCACTTAATAGAGACTGCGGATTATTTCTTTGAAGTAAAGTTGACTCAGCATATTCTTATCATTAGGTACAGGCCGAAATTTGCTTAATATAGCCTAAGGCTTCATTTACGGCGACGCGGGGCGTCGTGCGTCGCGTGTGGCGTGGCGTCTCGCTTTGGACGGTTTTTCTGTTTACGGTGAGGCGGCGCGTGAAGAGGCACTTAATATCGCACGCGTAAACACAAACATATGGCAATAAACGATGTTGTTTATAGAGACGGGAAGCGTGGCGGTGCGCGCGGCGAATTCTCAAGCATGTAGCAAAGCACGCGGTGGGCATCAACTACGTTGTACCCTATTAAGGCTGATTTTAGATTATATCATATTCCAACTTTTTAATTATATAATTTGCATCAGTCCTTTAATATGGTGTATAGTATATTAGTGGCAGCACCTTACCCCCATATCAAGTTTATAAACATTCAAACATTGTAAACTTGGCAATTTGAAAAGAGTGGCCGCGAGTTTTTATTGACAGGTTCTTTTCTCCGGCTTTACCTATTGTTTGCGAAAATGGCATTACATTACATGTAGAATCCCGACGTATCACAAGTGTTGTTAAAGAGTTTTGAATTTATGCCGCAAAAAACGCTCCATTTCAAACAAATTCGTGTACAATCGATTCTCCGTAAACGCACAACGCCATATGTTTGAAATCAGTGCGGGTCGCGCCGCCCAACGCCACGCGCGACTCTCCGCGTCTCCGTAAATGAGGCCTTATACTTCCCCTCTTAGTAAGTTCTTCGTAGTGTTCATATATTTCTTGTTGATATTGCAGAATTTCTCGGTAGAGATTCTTATTAAATGGGAAAAATCTTATGTACTTACCAAGCTTTCACTCTTTTAAGGGTGGTTAGGTTTATATAGTCAAACCTCTACTTTTATAAAATGGCTGTATCAGTACACTAAAGACATCTAAAAAAACTAATGTAGATCTGAATCCGAGACTATGTTTTATTTATTTTCATCTCAGTCTGTTTGTTGGACCGGAGTTGAAGCAAAACTCCGTGAATACATTTTTATTAAAGCTAATGTTTTTAACTTATATACTGCTACAAGTTTCATCAACATCAGTGATCTATAACGGCAAATCATGCCTGATCTCCGTTTTTCTACCAGCACCACACAATGAAGAGTTCAAGTAGAATGGACGTCCAAATATACGAGTGTATGAGTAGAAATATTACATCGTATTGGTTCATTCTTTCTTTTTCATTCTATTTTTGTTAGAACATAATACCTACCACATACGCACAGTGGATTCAAAAATGACCATAAAATCCTTAAGCCCTTAGTGAGTATTACGAGATTAGCTGCGTTCGGGGTCAGTAGGGCACCGTTGGCAGAGGGATATTTATCCCCTGCTCATGGCATGGATATGGCGTGCCAAGGTAATGAGCCGTGGTGAAGAGATGAGCTGTTATTTGCACAAAGGATTGTGGGGTGTTAACTCAAATTAATTTGGCAAATATAATATTGTAATTTTATTCAATTTCAGGGTAATAAATTATGGGTTTTGTTTATCTGTTTGTAATATATCTATATAATCTAGCTTTATATTAAATACTTACGGAATTTCTGGCAACATTATGAACTCCTACGGGCAGTAACATAAAACAGTTTTTTCGCTGTTCGACTAAAGCATTGTAATCAAATTCAAATCCAACGACCTATAAAACAGATGACAACGTTTGATGTTCCCGACGTATTCGGCGCATCAACATAACGTCGTATCTAAATCGTCGCTTGCGTCAATTAAGTAGTAGATTAAAGAAAGTGCGTGATTGTCGTTCAGAAATGGCGTTGTGTCATCGATCGACCTCGTCGTGTGACCTCGTTCTAAACGCGTTTACATTCGACGTGGCGACGACGTCTATACACGTCGTATCGTTGCCGCGACGGCCATAGACGATTCGAGAGATCGTATGAACAATAACGTGCATTGGGATAGGGTTTTTTTTTATAGCGTATTAGATTTTCCCATCTCCTGTGGCGTCGTTTTCCCTTTTATGGGATTAAACTATGTTTGTCTTGTCTATGTTTAGCTATGCACACATGTTGAATGAATTATAATTTGTTATTTCGAGCATAAAGTACCCTCGTTACTGTTGTCGGTACCCATCTCACTCAAATAGTGATTTAATGATTTATAATTAATGTAACTATTAATGTCGTTGAATATAAATGCTCATTTGACAGTAATTCAATTTTAGTTCCAAATGTAAACCCATTATTCGTGTATTGCTAAAGTTAGTTGAATTTATGTTAAATGTTTTTGGATCGCATTTAAACCAGTATTAGCATTTGTCCTTGCATAACTCCAAATTATTTTTTTGCAATAGTTTTAAACTTACTGTTTATTTGTTTTCAAATTCTAAATGAGTTTGATGGAGTTATTTTATAAACACAGTTTCAACGTTTATGCGCTATTATTATTAGCACTATTCTTTACAATAATTAAAATTCTTTTCTAGAAAATGTAGGTTCAACGTTTATGCGCTATGATTATAAGCACTATTCTTTACAATAATTAAAATTATTTTCTAGAAAATGTAGAGTAGCTAATGTTAATGTGAGGTAATGTTTATCATACATAAGTTTAAAGTGCTTTGCTAGAACGTTAGCTATTTAGAGGCATTAGCGTAGATGTGGATTAAAATTACAATATCATTATTTTTGACGACATGGAAAGAGGAAACATGGAGTTTTATGGAGGTATAATGATCTCATTAAATATGTAAGAAAATTTCACGAAAATGTCTAGTATGCTAACATGTCCTTTAGTGGAGATTTTAGATTTCATTTATGTGTAAACGATGTGTACTACAACTGCGGGCTAGATTAATATCAAGAGTTCTAACTCTTTGAATCGTCAAATAATTGAAAACTATTTTCAATTATTTGACGTTTGCTGTTTAATATGACTGCGTAACAATCGAAATTAGTGCACTACAAAGTATGGGGCAGCAATACAAATCGCAATAAATTTTGTCCAGCCTTCATCAAGCTGTATCTACCAGACGCTGTAAATCTACGGTCCAAGGTCACTTCCTACATAAAATGAGCGGCCACGGTGATTGGTGACACACTGACACTCACACCATATCTCACTACATTGGACTATATTGTGTTCGTGCACGACACACATTACAAGTTCGCGTGTAGGGAGCATGACGTCAATAACTCAGATGATATCATTCACTTGTTTAAATAACCCCTACTCTCCTCCCTAAGCAAGATGGTGATGGCTGTTGGGTTTTATTGGATGCAGTCATTATTGTGACTCATTCATGCGACATAACAGCTGTCTTTAAACTTTAATATCAGTAGGTGTATAATAAAATAATTTCTTCAAAGAATTCTCTAAGCACTGCTAAAGTATTTGCGCACTCGCTCGACTCTCAAAGGAATTACGAAACATATAAGAACAAGCGTCGTAACTCTTAAAGGAATTATCATACGTGTTCTGCCTTTAAGGTGAATTAAAGTGAAATTTTCACAAGTTCGTATGTTTAAATTTGAACGTTGGAGTTAAAAGTTGTCTTCACGAATCACTGAACACGTCTCTGAAACAAAGTTACCTGTGTAGATACATGAATGTGCGACATAATGAGTTTTGTGTCACAATTTTATGTTAATTTATTTATCTGACGTCAACAGCTTGTCTTACGTATCCATGGATTATTTAGTATTATCATTTAATTTATGTACTTCTCTTGAAATATATTTTTTTATATTTTGAAAGTGAAGTTGACACATAAAAGTAAAAAGCCTATTGAGTCATTAACGCTCGGCTTCATATTCAGCTGTAAAATCTCTTGTTTTATGAACTCATAACATTGTTATACAAAAAATATCAATGACTCATAACAATATATTTGTCAGTCGATGTTTTAGAAACAGGATGTCTCAAATATTTATTATATTTGAGACATCCGGTTTCTAAAACATCGACTTCAGTAACTTTACTTTACTTTACTTCCACTCCCAGTACACGTGTACCGTATGCTGTTCATTGTATCTACGTATAATGTCGTAATTTAATACCTTTCCTTAAATGTAAAATATATTTTTATTTCTTAGTTTAAATGGTAACTGTTTAATGTTATAATTACAGTCCTCGCCTCGGGTCGTAGAAAATATAATTTGATTGTTGGACGTGTAATGACGTCGTCGCAGTTTGGGTGTATGAACTGTGTTCGATGTCCTTTGTCACGTTCGCCGCAGTGCGCCGGGGAACGGAGGATACCGTCACTGATTGATTTAGCTCACTGCATCCCCAGGTAGGGTAGTTCAGGTAATTCACGTGTGAAAAGTAGAATCGGTTGTCTACAAATGTATTTAACATTTCATTTCTATCTTTGCTCGCTAATAGTTATTTATAGTCATTCCAACTTTTGCTTGCCCCTCTCTGAAGATGCTCCCACAATGTAATTAAGTATATACCGCTAGAGAATGTTGCATAACATTTTTTTTAACAAATTGTAATAAAAGTTTTAAATTGTTAGTGATGTTATAACCTACCTGTAACTTCGTTACATGTAGGCTACGTTTGTAACAAAACGTTATACATAGTTGTATAACATTTTGTTACATAAAGAATTACAACGTATAACTTTTGTTGTATAACATCATCCGAGCGACAGCGCGACTTTAGCGTGACGGCGCGCGAAGGAGGTTGCTTGCGCGTTTCATTTGCAGTGTATCTACTTTGTCACATACACAGCTCTAGTCAGTTAATTTGACGCATTGGTGAACAATCACTATCAAAGGCAGAGAGAGAAGAGCTTTCTCTAAAGGCAGATCCAAACTGATTGTTACAGAATGTTATACGGTGTTAAACAACGAGTTGAACCAGTGTGGGAGCGTTTATAACATATAACTTTCTTCATGTTGTAGCAAAATGTTACACATGGTTATAAAATGTTATCGTGCTACACAATGTTTTATAACGTTATATTACTGCTATGTGGGAGCACCTTATGAGAGGTGTATGTCGATGCCCCCATGAGAGTATCCAAACTTACGAAATAAATACTCTTAATATGTTATCATAACTACAGTACATTTAATTAAATAGTACCGTTATAATATGCTTGTGTTAATTTTTTCAAATATGTAGATAAATTATTTTTTTTATTATAGTTGTAATGAATTAAAGTCAATTCATGTTAATTACTAGTTACTTTGAATATTAAACCAAACTTTTGGCAGATTCGAATTCTTATTAAATGCTGTTATGCTTCCTTGGTTTGCGTGTTCAAAACTTGTCTAATTTTAATGCGATTTTTTCCACAGTATTATAGCGAAATTGGATGAATGGATGGAGTTAGAAATTATACATTTTTTTTACAACATGATATCGACACTTCGTCTGAATTGTACCAGCCGTGGTCACGACGCCTATGACTTGAAATATCGATAAATATAAAAGGTAAATGACCTACATATTACCATGCAAACTTTGATAATATCTTACAACATATGCATAACTTTATGCAAAGTTTTTAATGTTTCTCCATTCCACTATATCAACTTAAAATACCGTTACTTTTTAATTTAGTATGCTAACCATAAACTACTATTTTTTATTTCTTTCATTAATAATGCATGCTTAGAAAAACTTCAGAAATAAACGTCAAGATAGAGAACCGTAAAGTCGTATTATGTATTTTTTTAAGCTTAAGCCGCTGCCATTTTTTATTTTTTTTATTCATAAAAGTAATGGTATTTAACTATAATGTTTAATAAACTAGGCATTAGTTATAGCGCTAAGTTTTAATCCAAATATATACCTATGTATATATTGTGTGCTGGTAAATACAGCTAATATGGCATGCGGTTTCGGGTGGCTTTATAATAATAGATTTACCTTATCAACTTGGACTTCAATAAAAATGCGTAGGATTACAAAATAATAAACGGATTTATTAGAACTATTACAAACGTCCGCACTGTTCGACACGCGACTACAATGTGTCAGCCATCTTTGTATTCCCTCTCTATGTCAGAGCATTGACGTAGAGACCAAGACTGCGCCATAACCTCACAAAATTGACCACTCTCTAGAAAGAGACAACGCTATTTTGTGGACAATACCTGTCAAAGGCCGCACGAGTTTTTTTCTCTTTCACTCTCTGCAGTCAATATTTACTTTTTATTTGAAAGGGATGGCACAGTTCTGGTATAAACCTACGTCAATGTGTCGGAGTGAAATCCGCATGACAAAATGTCAACATCATTTGATGTCGCTATCGACATTTACCTACATTTTGAATGTCAACCGTCCAAATCAAATCTCAATAACTTTTTTATTTTAAGATTGAGTTAAATTCAAATAAAAATAGAATGAATCATATTAAATAACGGATTAGAACAATGTTGGATCTAACACATGAACATAAAATAGATAGATGAATCTTTAATTAAAAACCGTGACGCCACCTGTTTGATAAAATTAGTCAGACTGATAGATCTATGTGTTGAGTTTGAAGTCCAATATTCCCCGATGGTTACTACACATAAATTCTGTCCCAGACTGTTATTTACAATAGTTCATGGTGCACACAAGCTTATTTAACTGCTATTGACGACATGACAACCAACCACAAATCCACTGCTCTGATTTATAAACACGGACCGTTGTACTGCCTGCACAGTGTGAGGGTAATGTGTCCATTATGTTAATGTGGTCGCTAATAGCCCAGCCGAAGTAACCCGAGCATTGCCGACAGTGGCCGATGTTTAGGGTCAACTAATATGAACTTAGCGGCATTTCAGCAATAGATTGATTAACTTTGAATTTATTTTTTGTGTACCAGATGATAGTCATACATAATAAAAACCGGTCAATTGTATATCGGGCCATCCGCAATGTAGGGTTCTGTAGCTGTCTAGCACAATAATGCGGTATAAGAAGTGGGTTTTCTGTTGTTTTTGTTGCACACTAATACTTGTCAATGGAATTGTTACGAAAATTTTGTTACTTGGTCTGCTGATACTCGTAAACTTGTAAAGCTTACTTAGCTGTTATAGTTTTCCTAAAATAACCATTTAGCTGGCAGGGAGGGGTACGCTTCCTGCCAGCTGCTAACAAAACAATTTAAGGCTTAATATTTCACAAACGGATTCCTAAATCAAAAAATGACATTTAGCAGATCGTCTTAATAGTTGATTGACCCATAAGCGAAACGTTTATTCTTTTTTCTTAAACCATCGAAGAATTAGGTATACAAATCAGTCTAGCCATACATTGCTTAATATGAAAAATAAAGATAAATCATACTTATGAAAACACGAGCCGTATGGTAGTAAATATATTGTTATCAATGGATCTATCAGGCAGCCCATTAGCCGGACTTTCTGGCGCCGAAACAATGTTATTAGTCGATATCCCTCGGGAACAGATTCCATTCGTGCCCACAGTACTCTCTCCTCACCCACAATATATTGCTAACTTTCCTGTATCGTGTATCAATAGATTATGTTTTATTATGGTGTCTTATAATAACTAAGCATGGGTACTTTGGGGTGATATGTACCTAAGGTTTATATAATATCTGTTATGTTTATAAATCGTTTATTGATTTCGAATAATTCGTTGCTTCGGTTTGTTATTTTGAATATAATGATGATTAAAGTAGGTAATACTTCTTTTGCTGTATTTAGCTACTTTCTTTTTTTTTTTAAAACGGCTTACGCAGTAGGGTAAAGCCCGGTCTCGCGGGGACTTTACAAACAAACAAGTCACAGACACAAAGCACACCCAGACTCGAAATAACAATTTGTGGATCACACAAAGTGGTGTCCCGTGTGGGAATCTAACCCACGACCTATAGCGTAGCAGTCGGACACACTCCCACCGCGCCACAGAGGTAGTCTTTGAATAATACATTGTAATAAAAATACTGTAAAATTCTAATGAAGTGTAAGGTTTCTTACCCTTTCAAACTTAGCGTTACATTTAGGTACTAAATCTTATCACAATATTAGATAAAGCAAATAAAATACTAAATTTATTATTTCGAAAAGTTATTCCATTAGGTAACTTTATAAGCTGCGAATAATATCTAATATTCGAAGATAAATAAAGTACCGAAATAATATCTGATATCTGTAAACAAAAGATTGTCAACAAGTGTTTATTTTATGTTCGTCTCGGCGAGATCGCGCCGACAGATATAACTAAACTTATTTACCTTATTTCGGGTCATTGCTTGCGATGTTGTGTCTAGCGAAGAATGAACATAGACACAGTCAGATATAGAGAACAGACATTCACCTACAGTAACAATAGGTTGAATGAATTCGCTTTAGTACACAATTGCAGTCGTAACTTTTAAAGTTAATAAATACATCCGACAGGAACTGATGCGGTCAAAGATGCCACGGGTGTAGAACGCGGTTTTAGTCCAGTCTATCCCCATATCGCGGACTATAATTCATGCTGTAAATGCATGCATAAATCTCCTAAATCCTTTACTTAGATATCTACCTACCACGTTTGGTCTCCTTTTGACTTTTTTTATTAGGGTTCCGTGCTAAAATGGCTAAATGTACCCCTTATAGTTTCACCATGTCCTTCCGTCTGTCCCCAGGTTAGCAGAGCTGTAATTAGACATGACACAGATATAAGTTGCGCCGACAAAGTAATAAAAAAAACTTGAAAATATTTTATCTTGAAAAAGTACAGGTAATTTGACGCACGCGTAATAGTTGTTCAAGATGGCCCAGTGTACTCTTTGGTATCAGATTTAACTACATAGGTTAATGTTCCCGCAGGGAGAACGGGCAATCCTTTTAATAAAGTATTAGGTTGATTGCTCTAGAATGTGACTTAATGAGTTTTCTGTACACTTTAGTTGTCTCTGGAATATGTTTTGGTGAAGGACAGTATTATTTAGTTAGTGATTTTGGATTTGAATAAGCGTCATGTTCGAGCTATTTACAATTTTTTCCCGCGACGGCCATGGAGATGTTATGGTTTGGGGTAAGATGTTAATGTGTGTGTGTATGTGTGTGTGTGTCTGTTACCATTTTTCTCGTGAACGGCTGAACCGATTTGGAAACTGTTTTTTGCATTGTATAAGTATCATTCTCGAGCATGTTCTTAGCTAAGTTTTAATGTTTAACATCACCAGGGGCGCTACAGTGCTGATGTTTCTGATTTTTTTTTCAGAGATGGCTAGATAGATTTGTAAACACTTTTTTTTGCTCTGTATAAGTCATATTCCTGAGCATGTTTTAGCGTTAAAGACCTCCAGGAGGTGCTACAGTACACGCGTTTGTTTGTCCAAAACGGTCAAATTAATATTTTTCTTATTAAAATTTATTTCTTATTAAAAACAGATTACTTATATATTAGTTTCGTTACACATAATAAGTAATAGTTGGTACTGGTTGCTGTTGTTGTTACTGGATAAAATATGTGTACCTATTATTTATATAACTAATTTTACCTTATCTTTAGCTAGGTATCGAAAATACATATTATTTTAACGTATTGCATGCAATAACATGTAGTTTTAAAATAAATAAAAAACACGTCTAAAACCTTACAAATCTGTTTATTTATTTGAACGGTTTTGTAACTTGGGTATCTATTACTGGAAATACGAATAGCTTCGTGAAGTAAGAATAATAAGTAGAAATCTAGAAAGTAAAGTATTAAGCCATATTGACATAATCTCGCTCGTCTTGATGACATTTAAAAGATGCGTCGACGTTTCTCTCGTAATATCTTTTTCTTTTAAAGATTTGTCTAGTACCTATAAGATTTATCTTACGTAAAAAGGATTTTTGTTGAAGCGTTTATGAGAAATGTTGGTGTTAGACTTAGAAAAATAGACAAGTAAGAATATTAAGACTGAAGTTATTCAAAGTTAGTACTATTTATGCTCCTTGGCAATGATTTATAATGTTTTTTCCAACGTGTTATACGTGTCTTATAAATAACAGTCTTATTGAAGGAAAGTTTCGCAAACATTAAAAGTATTGACAAACATTAAAGTAGGTGTCAGAATAGAATGTGTTCAAATTCAGACAGTCTGCGAATACTCATGTCTTAATTAATTGACTTTCAATAGCTCTAAGTCTAAAGATTTAATCTATACTAATATTATAAAGCTGTAGAGTTTGTTTGTTTGTTTGAACGGGATAATCTCAGAAACTACTGGTCCAAATTGAAAAAAATATTTTACGGTTGGATAGCCCATTTATCGAGGAAGGCTATAGGCTATATAACATCCCGCTACGACCAATAGGAGCTGAGTAGCAATGAGAAATGTTGCAAAAACGGGAAACATTTACGCAGACGAAGTTGCGTGGGAGAGCCAGTTTTAAAGATAAAGTAAAAACAAAAGTGGTCGCAATGTTTCTAAGCTATTGATGTGTGTTAAATTACCAATGAGATCGGTAAGCTATAAAAATGAAGTGATTTTATTGGTAGACTAGCTGACCCGTACCACTTCGTCTGCGTAATTTTTTCCAGTTTTTGCAACATTTTTCATTGCTGCTCGGCTCCTTTTGGTCGTAGCGTGATGTTTATAGCCTATAACTTTCCTCAATAAATGGGCTATCCAACAGTAAAATATTTTTTTCAATTCGGACCAGCAGTTTTTGAGATTATCGCGTTCAAACAAACAAACTCTTCAGCTTTATAATATTAGTATAGATTTTTATGTTTAAAGTTGTTGTACCTACTTGTGTCCAATATCCGCGTTTTAGCAGTAGGTAAGTTGCCTAGCTTATAGTTGATAGAAATTCTAGATGTAGGCCCAAGGCGTATTCTCTACAAGTTTTTTCAATTAGTAAAGTATTTCAGCATAAAACGTCCTAATTAAATACTTTTCATATAAAATACTTGCGTTTTTTACGATTATTTACTTGCGTTCGTATTGACTTAGGCATTCGTTTATGTCACAGAGTTGAGATAGTAATAAACTCTTCGCAAAAGGTACTCTAGTCGTAAATATAATAAAATGGCGGCTTGAAACTGAAGTGACGAGAAATACTTAGAAAAGTTCTATATAAACACAAATTAAGCTTAATTGATAGTAAGAAACGGCTAAATCGCTTTAGTGATTAAGTGACATTTTAAAGTGACAGGATACAGTGAACATTAGCACCAGGAACACCAACTATATTGGACTTAAAATCTAATTTGATGAATCCCTTTAGCTGTAATTTAGAATCTCATATATCTGCCTTCTGTCCATCAATTATAATAATAATAACATCTTGGAACAACTCACACAACGCCATCTAATCCCAAACTTAGCAGAGTTGTGTACTATGGCAACCAGGCAACTGATGAACATACTTAGGTATACATTTCTAAATACATACATATTATAGATATTACACCCAGACAGAATAAACCATCGTGCTCATCACACAAACTTTTATCCTGAGTAAGGATCTAACCCACGACCTCCGGCTTAGTAGTCAGGGTCATTAACCACTAGGCCAACAGGCCGGTTAGTCAATCAATGTCTGTAAGGTTCGATTTGTTCTCTACTAAGCCTTTTAAACAAAAATTTCCCAGATTTTCTCGATATTTGGGGAGAAATATAAAACCGTCGACTATCTTCTCTCGTCCTGTATTTTCCCTCCTCCTATTAAAGTGCAGTAGACACGTGCGTGCCAAGGCATGATAAGAGACGTCTTGCACATAAAATGACATACTACCATACAAGTGTATATGTAGTCAGCTCGCCGCTCCGCCGCCGGGAAATTGAAAGGTTTACGATCGTGTACAAGCGCCTTAAGGACCGAGATTCGGTTTCATTACACGCCCTCGTAAATTCCACGAAATTATAACGGTTATTGTGTGTGCTTCGGATGTCGTTTGAAGGATGTTTGACCTACACAGCTTTGTGTAGTGGTTTTGTGGTGGACTAGTGGAGGGATGCGGAGAGATGAGCAGGCAGGAGATTTCTTGAAAGAAAACATAACGAAAGAATCGGGATGTCTAATCTGTAAATCTCACTAATCTGCAGTGAGACCGCATTGTGGTTTACGGTCCGAGCCCGCTCTCAGAGAGACGTGAGACGATGTAGTAGCGGCCCTGTATATCTTGCAAACCCCTGTTCCAAGATAGGGGTTTGCAAGATATACAGGGCCGCGCCGTAAACTGCTCTTGTTCCCTTCTTTTGAGTAACAAATGCGTTATTAACGTCAGTGGAATTACCCCACAATACCAGAAGGCCTATTCACGTATTTAAAGCAGTACAGTTGCAGTGTAGTGGCAGTTAAGTTTCGATTAAAACGGCCATTTACGTATTTATGTAACTTTGGGATCGATCTCAAAAACGCTTGCGCACCGTACTAGAATTGCTTGCGTTATTGCGCTCTCGAGACGCATACTTGACGCAAGCGTATTTGAGATTGGTCCCAAAGTTACAAGAATACAAAAATGGCCGTTTTAATCGAAACTTAACTGCAACTGCACTGCTTTAAATACGTGAATTAACCCCCAGACCATGATCCAACACTGACCCTACATAACAGAACCGTCTTCTGGTATATGTAATATCGTACCGGAGCCATGATATGCGCTTCGGTATTATTGTATTGCCACAGAAGATACATTTGTACACCAATCTAAGCCCAATCGGACGTCGGGAAGGGGATCTAATTTAGTTTCCAAGATTCGTGCCGAACATACAAACATTGCAAGTTTAAAAATAAGGCGTGGTCTTAAATAAATACCTACCGACCTACTGACTGACCAACATAAAGGCCATTCTTTTCTTCCTTTTGATATCAGAATTAATAGTTTATATTTAATCATTGGTTACAAGTACTTTGGCCAACATTTAAGCACATATAGTTTTTACCTTTGGTGTAAGTAGATGCTCCTACTATATTGTACCCACAAAGGCTGATTTTGGTTTATCTCATGTTTCACTTTTTGATAATACAATTTGCATCAGTCCTTTAACAGTGTATAGTATATTAGTCGCAGCACTTTACCGTCATATCAAGTTTATAAACATTCAAACATTGTAAAATTGGCAATTTGAAAAGAGTGGCCGCGAGTTTTTATTGCCAGATTCTATTCTCCGGCTTGACCTATTGTTTCCGATCTTGGCATTAATGTAGATGTAGAATCCCGATGTATCACAAGAGTTGCTTTTGCATCCTAAGTGATAAAATATATTTTTTTTGACCGACTAGTCGGTTGCAAAAAGCCCGATTAGTGGGCCGGACCGCAGTGTAATAACTTGATGTTAATTTCCCTGTAGTTAACAGTAAGTTCCATCTTATTAGATAAACGATAGGATACTAATATTGTGTCTTTAAATCAATGATTGAAATCTCGTCAATTACAAGCCTGCATCAATGTAATAATACAGCAATATAAGCGACAATCCGTTCCATAAGCTTATTACAAGTACTCCAATATATATTTATTAAGCTCGTAGTCAAGGCAAAATGTTGGGAGGCTTTGTTGTGTGAATTTCAAAGGGATTACATGTGGAGCAAACCGGATTAGGTTTGCTTTGTGACGAAATACGTAAGTGTGTGACAAGCGAGCTGGGATGAATGTCACAATATCTATTTATGAAAAAAACACTTATTTATGGAACTGCTCTTCAATTCCTTATAACGAATAATAACAGCTATGTCATTGTGTATGCTATTTACTTTATTGTTACGGTAGCTATCGTATATTGATGCAACCAATTAGTATATACCCAAGTATCTATCTACATTGAAAAAGCAGCTAAGTGTGTTTGTTGGGTAAGAAGTAGTATTATTTAAACATACTACCAGATTAATGGCTCAATACATTTTGAATTGTATTGCTAGTACACTTACACTGTATACGTTAATTGCGCAATATTCTCCATCAACTTTACTTGTATGTATTAAAAGTATTTTCATAAGAAACATACGGTAAACCCAACGTATGAAAACAGGCTTTGTTACCATCAGTGCATATGTAATAATAGTTACCTACTACTGTGCAATTTAACAAATTGTGAAAATGTGTATATATTGTATTACTTAATGTGATGAGAAATAAATTATTATTATTATCATTATTTTTTCATCTGTTAACTATTTGTTATAATTGTTGCTTATGCTACCGCTTCGCTGGTATATCGGAACTACGACTAGCGCAGATAGAGAAAGTCGCCAATCTGTTATAAGCTATTGCTTCTCACTAATCTATCATAAGCCATAACGGCAGTTTCACATTAAAACAGTAAAAGTATCGCTAAATTTGAGTAGTTCGCGCGATAAAGATAAATGCCGGAACACAGTGGCGGGGCGCGGCACCCGACCGACTTGAACCTTAATCAGGTCAAACACTAACTAAATCACTAAGTTTTTCAACACTTTGCATTGCCTGAGTGTAGTTTTCATAATGACTGTGTTCGGTATTTGATGGTGATTTTTTTTATAACAAAAATAATAAACCAAGAGCTAACAGCAAATTGATAAAATATTCAAATTCGTCGGCCTACCCTAAGGCTTTTGAGGTTCAAAATACTCCCCTTTTGTTAAATGTGGTGGAATCCTTCGGGGCTGACTCGCACTTGTTCGTTTTATTGTTAGAGTCCAGTGAACACCACCGTTACCTTACAACTGCCCCCTACCTCTCCTGGGTACTCCTATGCCAACTATCGGTGAACACGGGATGAAATAAATACCAGGTATAGACGTAACTTCATTATCACCTCATAGCACAGTGGTTCCGTGCCTCATGGTGCTTCCGATGTCAGCTCGTAACTAGCATACTTTTCTTAAGGGTATCTTAAAGGTGAGAGGTATGTTAAGGGTTCCTTTATGAAAGTATATCATCGTTTTCGACCACATAACTATCGCCGTGGGAGTTTTTTGAACTCTGTGACAAACGTTAACATAAAAATAATGGTTTTGATAGGAGTATAAAACAGATCGGATAGAGACGTGTCTTCGGAACAGGTTCAATTATCCGTTTAGTAGATATTGGACTTATTCGCGAAAGGACCTGTAGTCGTTTATGGACTTATTCGCGATATGCCTCATTCTGAAAATGTCCTATTCGTGAAATAACCTATTCTACTTTGGGCTCAGTTGCAGAAAGACTTATTCTTTAAAAGACCTATTCATTAACAATGTACACTACACTAATTAAACGCATGAAAGTAACTCTGTCTTTCTGTTTGAGAGAGTTTAAGTCCCGGGGACATAGTTAAATAATTTTTAATCGCGAAAACCAACACCGCGGGTAGAGTGGCAGTCAAAAAGGTATCTAGTAATATGATAAATGCAGAAGTGACTCCGTATATTCTCTCTGTTTCTTACTCTGGCACTGCCTATGACTTCGCTCGCGTGTATGTCGGTTATAGTGGTAAAAGGTATCCTTTGTCACTCGCAAGCCAGGAGTGAGAACGTAACAGACATATTTATAAGCTTTACCAAAAACATATTTGTTCTCCGTATCTGTTTTAAAATCGCCATCCGTCCGGTGTCGAGGCCCAGGGCTGGTCTCAGAGGAACTGCGGCACGATATATAGTCTCGGCGTGTCCTTGATTCAGGGCTGTCACAAACACTATGGGTCATGTTAATAATTTGTTGGAAAGACAAAAATAATTATGAAATCTATCTCTGTTTTGCAAAATAGGGTTGGCAATTTTCAAATCATTGGTTTTAACTGTTCGCCTGGTAGAATTGTTCGTTGTCGCCGTGTAGCAGGATAATGTGTGCACATTAAAAAACGCCCATAAGTAGAATCCTCTGCGTACTTTAAACCTTTCTGCGATCGCCAACCCGCTCGCGTGGCGATTATGACATTTACTTCCAGGATCAAATATAAGTAGGTTTTACTGGGAAGTGGCCCAGCAGTGAGACACCATATAGTTTGATATGATATATGCCTATGATATTCTACGAAAAAATACTTTAATTCAATAAAGCTTAGAACAATACTGATTAAACTAGAGTTAGTATAAAAACTGAATACAAATCAGTAAATCTGTTTAGTCATCACGACGTTTAGACTGACATCATGACTGCCCTTCATTTGCGTCGGTGGCTAAATACTAAAAACTATTGAATCATTAAATTCATTCATTCGAACTAGTGAAGATATTCTGGAAACAAGACAAAACTAGCATGTAGCTAGTTTTTGTTATTGAAATATGTCTAAATTGTAGTGGATATTTCTCTAAATATAATATAAATGTTATTAGATTTAGTTTCGTAGAGCGTGTACAACAGTCCCTAGAGGCAGTGCGGTATAAAATATGATCTGTGCGTGCCACGTCCGAGCTAGGGTTGCCACTCGCCTCTGCTATCGTCGACTAACATACACGCTGCGGTTTCAAAATTAAGCGTAGTTTAAAATTAGTGCGATGAAATATGTCTGAATTTATTTTTTAGCTTGTTTCATGATTTTGTTCGTTAATGTCCCTGGACATTGATAACGAGTAAAGTAATTTTAAAATGATTTCAGTATGCATTGGTGATGTAGCAAATATTTTTTATATTGTATGACTAACGTTTTTAAAATAGTTTTTAAAATTTTAAAGTTAGGTGATAATAACTTTTACGATATATACTTTTTAATTTGAGAGTATTGTTGAAAACAAACAATGAATGTGTAAATATTAATTTAATAATAAAAATAAATATGAATTTGTAAATATTTAATGTAAATTAACTGAAACAGTTTAGCAGGTACTTAAATATTTACAAACACCGTTTAGCTATAAATTCTCGAATACTTTGTTATTTGGTACTATAATTGCTAAATATTATAAGCTTTCAGATGATTTTCCTCTGTACATTTAAATTGTAACTAGATAAAATTAGCATGAATTGCTTTAAACATTACAAAAAAGTAATTAGAATAAATTAAAACTAAGTATCAATTACTTAGTTTTAATTTATTCTCGAATAATAAAATTAATATTAAAATCTTACGTTACAATTTAAAACAAACTATTACTATTATTAACAATTAGAGATACATATCTAACTCATTAGGCACTGAACATCAGATATACATAATTATACTTATTAATAGTTGCTGATTGTTCACACTGCCGCTGCCGCATGCCGGTGAGAACTCGCGCTATACTGTATCTCTATTGTTAACACGGTACCTATATCTATTGTACGTTTTTTTACTGTCACCCATGAACGTCATAGGCTCTGAAGTTACAAATGCAACTACATAAAACAAATCCAATTATTTATTTTTGATACACAGAATAGGTTATAGAATTTTATAAGCTACGGGTCTTAATCGCGTAAATATTTTATTTTAGGCTAAATACCTTTATTTTATTGCCCGATGTTTCGACTGTATTGCAACGGCCGTGGTTACGAGTAGACTGGTTCAGCTTAGCGTCACCTCCGTGAAGCGTGGGTTTCAAAAACTAGGTACAATAAAAACAAAAAATAAAGTAGGTACAGAATTTTTATAATCTAATTCTGTACGTACTTTATTTTTTGTTGAAATAATATGGAAACTCACTTGAATTTTCGATACTCTTAAAAGACCGTATGGCCTCGCATAAATAATGATCGAGCGATATCGTGACAGCCCTAAAACAGAGGCCTGCCTCACGGGAGATCTACATAATGTCCTATGAAATATCCATATCTTAGATAATTTGGTTAAATTGTTGGTATCGGTGACGTCAATGGATACCCATTGACGTCACCGATACCAACAATTTAAACTTTATATAAGTATGATTAGATTATTCGGGAGCATTCCTCCCCACTTTGATATGTGTTTACATCATTACTTGCATTAACAAAACCTCGAATATCTCATTATATTTCAAAATGGTTGTACAGATTGTCATAATGTAATATGTGACAATCCGTACAACAATTTTAAAGTTCAGAACTATTGCAATGAAACCAGACTTATAGTAAAAAAAAAAACTTAAAATAACTCCTTCCATTTTCACGTTGAAACGATTCAAACAAACTGATTGTGGTTTAAAAATAACGTATGGCCTTTTTTATTTTAATTCAGTTCTGTTTGTTAGATAGCGTGCAATTTTCTAATTAAAACAATTTGCAGTAGTTTACATAATTGTGTAGATAGGTACTGCGCAAAAGTATAGCGCTACAGCTGCTACACAAATGCGGCTCGCCTACGCGTTACGGTGAAATTGATCTAATTATTAATCTTGGTTTTGCTAATCTGGTGGTGGTTAAAATATTTTCGCACTTGAATTTGTGCCATAAACTGGGAATATTATGTGTAATATTCCCAGTTTATGGCACAATATATGTGTAAAGAATATAACCTTATTTAATGGGCTTATTGCGAGAAATGATGTTATGCAAAATTACCACTGTCAGGTTTAGAGATTTTTTTTTCTAAAAATGTTAGAGATCCATGACACAAACGTTATGCCATCTTGGTCGTACCTCCTGTGCCTGATCTTCAGTTGTGTCGAACTCCAGCCCAATCTGATTGGTGACGAACGTAAAAGAATAGAATGAGTTGTGAAAGTGGCGTTGCAAACTGAGCTGTCATCATTTTCACAGCTCCGCTTAACAATTTCGTGGAAAACTCGTAAGACCGAGTCATTGTAGGTAAAATGTACAATAAATATTTGATACGGGCACAATTAGACTAGCTAGATTGCTATTAAGTCAAGATTAGCTAGATTACCATTAACTCAAAAATTAAATGAGAATAAATTTAAAATGAAGCTCAATAATTGAAGCAAATTAGTTGGCTAAAGAACTTTTTTGAAATATTTGAGTGTCACAACTTTAAACATCGCGCAGAAAGAACCGACAGAATGGAACTACATAGTTAACATATGTATCTCGAACTAAGTACGAATTTAATTATATTAATTCGTCTATGCACAAGAAGTTCTATCTATTGTTTCCATTGACAACGAATGGATTAAAATGTGGTTAACTCTCATCTAGTTTATGAAATTTTCGTTCGGAGTTCGTATTTTGTTTTTCGTGGAATTAGAGTACCGGCTCTAGTCTTTTATTACAAATTGGTGTAAAACCAATGACACATTTCCATCGTCATTAAATATTCATAAATCATTTCGCCATTACAAAATCGAATTCATTTTTGGTTGTATTAATCATTGTCATAACACAGTTTCCGTACTGATCCCGCTAATTGCGCCGCGACAACTATCTGGTCTGCGGTCCAAAGGGTCCATTCAAACTGTTTTCTCATCTTACTTTTAATAATTCGAAGACCTAGAGGTCCCGGCGAATTTCATACCATATCATTATTTTTTTTTTATATTGTTGTACTCCAACTTTTTTTTATCTGAATAATATTTACCAAATTCTCTGGGTAGTTCTCGGACCCAGATTTGGTGTTCATTAAGTATAGTTATAGGGTAATATAGGCTTATGATTTAAAGAGATTTTTCAACAATGATTAATAACAATTAGTACAACACCGCTTTCAACATCGATTGTAGATATCTAAACGGGGCCAAAAATGATTTTGAAGATGTCTCGAAAACAATAAGTATAAGTTAATCCTTAAAGCAACAAACAGCCAATTTAGATATTCCGTAACATTAAACAAATGTAACGCTCCGCTACCCACCTACAACTTGTATGACTAACATTCGCAAGTAGCATTCCACAGTTCGTACGTTTGTAAGGGCTGCGAATTCCTACGGGTCAGCCCTTTGTGGCGTCAAGGGGAGGCCGGCGACACATGAATTTACATAATGAAGCTAAATTGTGTGAAAATGACGACAAACGACGCCCACGCGTGGTACTCTCATGTTAATGTCTGTTTATGCCGCCCTTTGAATTTATTTACATGGATTTTTCTCGTACATTCAGAGTTAAGTACACGTAGTATATGTTGACTATACTGTCAACGTAATAATTCATATGACAGATCACTTTTTCAAAAGGTCTCTTTGAGGCATTGACCTTTTGAAAAAGCATTGAAATCATGTTGTGTTTCTATGAAGCAACTCGTATTTCTGTTTGTAAGAAAATATGTTTGAGTAGAGTCTATTTGTTATTCTTCTATTACTTAACTAACTCTCACCTATTTTTGTAATTCAACCACCAACTATAGATTAGTGATATCCGATAGTAAAATAATATTGAGATTTGTGAGACGTATGCTTTGTTTAAGAGTTGCTAATTAATGCTGTACGTATTTCTTTAAAACTGACGCTAAAACTCTCTATGCCGCGACTAGTGAAATATGAAACTGAATCTATCTATTATGTCTCCTTGTAGGTAGGTACTTTTATGTTAGCAAGCAGCCCGTCTACCTATTTGCCACTTTGCAATGTGAAGGAAGTAATCGTGTAAACATTTAGCTTCAGTTAGCGCACAAGTAGGCTTTGTTGCTAATTGTCTAATCGTTGTTTTGCGCCGTGACTAGTGACTCACCCGTGCACTGAACTCATAGAGGTGAGTGCTAAGGTCGAACGTATTGAGTTTCTTAACCTAGTATTAACTAAGTGGAAGTTGGCCTATTTGGTTTAGGTATGTTTCGATACGACACGTCTCGGTCTCACACTGACTTCCCTGCGATTTTTATAAATATAATATATCTACAAGTTGTACCTTCCCCAAAAAACTCTAATTTAAAAGTCTATCTTTGCTGCTGTTTAAGAATCGTAGCGATTTTATTTTCGCAACTTTGTAAGACTAGAAAGCATTATAGATTTACGATGAATTTTACATTTGTGACATGGTTTGTGAAATGGATATTACATTTGTTTCACTATTCGATTGCATATTTGAGGATTTTAGTTTATAAAACGTTGTCCTAGCTTATAAAACATAGGACTGAGTCAGTGAAATTTATATTCAGTGACATGCTTGAATTTTTTTTCCCTTGAAGGCGTTATTTTTCTTAATAATAGTTATAAAAACTGTTTTCTGATTATGTTCACAATGCAATAAAAAATATGTGCAGAAAAAGCTATAGTCAATGAGAAAAACATGGCAATAAACACTTATCATTAGTATAATGTTGTTAATAATATATAATGTCAGTATAATGGTTTCCTGCATAAGGAAAATGTTCAAAGTACTAGAAATAAAAAAAAAACACAATTTTGTAAAATACTTTTTAGGTTATTAAATTAAATAAAAACAAAGTGCGGGCTAGACTTTAACTGGCAATAAAGGCAGCAGTTTTAGTGTGTGTGTGTGTGTGTGCATACGGGTCCTTATTTCTCGATACAAAATTGGTAATATTTGATTGAATTATTGGCTTTCGATCACGTTTGATGAATGAATGAGTGACGAGTATCGACAGGTGCGAATTAATATCGATGCAATATAGGGGATGCAGTCCCCCTGAGGGAGAGTGTTGGGGAACGAATGGTCAATTGTTTGGAGCATAAGGGATATTATATTTAATGAAAAATATCGGTAAAGGAAGCGTTAATGGACCGACAATTTAAAGACATGTGACATTCATGAATACAGTGGACCTCTGTGGTGCATGCGCATGTAGCCCCCACCACGTTTATTCTTAGTAATGGGGACTTTATAAGACTACATGAGGTCACTCATAATCATAAGTTCTATAACAAAGCTTAATATTTCAATTAAATAATCTTATCATAAACAGAACGCTTAAATGAAAAGTTTTGTATCTTTCTTGTTTTATTTTGTAATGTTTATTTAGTGATGTACTTGCTGTGGCTATATAATTGAACATTTTCGATATCACTCACACATATTTACCTAGAACAATTACACTAAACGATGACACTCTGTATAAACTTTGCAAACTTGTTAAAACTAACTAAATAAACTAAAATAGAAACAAACCGGATAAATAGAAAAGTTCATTTTATTGTGATGAGTTTAGAAACAACGAAGGTTTTATCATTTAACGGTTTTACGATTCTACCCAAAAGGTGTAGGAAGTTGAACGCGTATTTGTACGAATGTGCTTTAATAGTACTTTATATACTGTAGGTAGGGGAGAAGTGCCGTGAAGGAGGCAGGTTTTGAAAGAGCCACTTGCATTATTCCGGTACTTAAGGAACGGATTCGGTTGGCGACTTTTTTTTTTAAGTGGGAACACTGATTTCCCGCCTCCCACAAACATTTGACAGTTCATCGAAACCAACGGACGCCGATACATCGGATCAAAGTTTTTGGCACTAAAAAGTATTTTGCTTAGTTTATGTTGTTTTTTGGCATTTTGTTGTAAACACGTATCAATAATGTTGCCTAAAAGAAAATAAATTGAGCAGGGGAGATGAATTGAAGTTGATTTGTTCGTTCAGCAATGCAGCAGCGTGACGGAAGTGCCATGAAGATACACTCTTTTGCTGGTGCACTTTTTCAGTTCGTATTTTTCATCTATAGTGCATTTCGTAGAAACATTTGCGGAACCCTACACTCAGCATGGTCTGATATGCTTTTGCCCGGTTTTTACTGAAAGTACATATGGTACTTAAAACAAAAACGCAGTTTTTACCTTTTTCTCTATCTACCTGTCTGTTCGTTCCGGCTAATCTCCGAAACGGCTGGACGGGTTTTGACGGGTCGTTTCAATGTAAGGAGTAACTAAGGCTATTTATCATAACGCTAAAAAGCTGAAGCTGAAACGCTGAAGTCACGGGCACAGCTAGTTTTAAATAATTTTGGATATATTTGCAACAACTCTCGCAACACAGAATTTCAATATATACGTAAAAAATACATAAAAAGACTTTGCAACAACTCAGAACGATGATAGCTTGCCTTAAAACGAACCTCGTTTCGGATTTATGATGTGTCATGATGAAAGTTTCAAATGGATGCATTTATGGGGTAACGCGGCACATTTCAGATCCACTTCCATCGTGGAAGGAACAATGAACACATTAAGAATGTTTATGGCGTATCTGGGTGTATGCTTTTATGGTGAATTGTGCTTGTATTACTGCGCATTCTGAAATTTTATAACACGCTGTATATTTAGAAACAAAAAATAAGCTAATGTCTGCACATTAAAAACTCCAACGTTTGAGATAAAAACCTGTTTCAAATAACAACCCACAACGGACTTTTCCCCACTTTCTTTAATCCAGCAGAAATTCTAAACGATAGCGAGGAACGTATCCCAATCCTTATAATTATTTAGACGAGAATGGTTGCCGAGACGAATTTTAACCAGGATTTTTTCATAATAAAACAATAATAATAATATCTTGGGACAACTCACACAACGCTATCTGATTCCAAGCTAAGAAGAGCTTGTACTACTGGAAACCAGACAACTGTGAGTCAATTCACGTATTTGAAGCAAGTGCAGTTGCAGTTAAGTTTCGATTAAAACATCCATTTTTGTATTCTTGTAACTTTGGGATCGATCTCAAATACGCTTGCGTCAAGTATGCGTCTCGAGAGCGCAATAACGACATTATAATACGGTGCGTGCAAGCGTTTTTGAGATTGATCCCAAAGTTATAAGAGTACGAAAATGGCCGTTGTAATCGAAACTTAACTGCGACTGCACTGCAACTGTACTGCTTTGAATACGTGAATTGGCCTCCAGATAAACATAATTAAATATTTCTAAATACATGCACATTGTAGATAAATAACACCCAGACACAGAATAAACCATCGTGCTCATCACACAAAGTTTTATCCTTGGTGGGGATCGAACCCGGCTTAGCAGGCAAGGTCACTAACCACTAGACCAACAGGCCAGCCAATAAAAACGATTCGTTCATAACACCTATACATCCTACAGCCACTCGTTGCTGAGTTGGGCTACCTTTACATTTCACACCTAAATAAATGTCATCCATTGCAAGCCGGCGGATTTTTCAGTTTCGTCTATTCTAGCTGAGTACATTAAAATTGTGCAAACAATGAACAAGGCACTCGCTGTCAGTGGGGCCTAGCCCGAGCAATTAGATTTACTCAAAGCGGAAATAGGAGTACCGAGGAGGCAATTATGTTCCCTCCCAGTGCATCGCAATTCTTGCCGACAAGAAAAGGATAAGTTTTTATTTTTTGTCTTTTTCTATTTTTGTTTACCGTATTCATGCAGCTTGTTGGATTGTTTTCAATTTACTTTGTTATATTTTTCTCTTTTGTTATCCTTTTGTGTAGCAATTAGTTGAGTTATTTTGTTTGAACATGAGCGCTGTGAGATGTTATGTATGGATATTTCTATTTAATTTAACCCAGCTGAAATCTGCTAATGTTTGCACACGTTGTTTTGATTGCAGTTATTTTAATTAGAAACAAAAAAGCTTGCTTCAATCAGATTTCTTTTTTGGGATGGTTGTCGAACGTAGGTTCAGCTGTTTTTGTAATGTGCACACATCATTTGTAACGTTACATCTATATCTATACTAATATATAAAGCGGAAGAGTTTTTGTTTGTTTAAACGCGCTAATCTCAGGAACTGCTGGTCCGATTTAAAAAAATATTTTTTTGTTGGATAGCCCATTTATCGAGGAAGGCTATAGGCCATATAACATCATGCTACGACTAATAGGAGCGGAGAAGCGACGAGAAATGTTGCAAAAACGGGGAAAATTTACGCATACGAAGTTGCGCGGGACAGTTATTTTATTCTACTGAAAGTGAATATAAGTTTAGTACATCATCAGACATTTGTTACGAAAACTAACTTTAACGAAGAGGAAGGACCGATAAGTCTCCCTAATCGCCATTATTTTTTCTTGGTTTGTTGTTTTGAGACCCAAGTGAGATGTCAGACCGTGCGTGCCTGTTGCTGTATGGTGCGTGGTCGCGCGTGGTAATTTCGACGTCCGATGCGAGGATACCTTTTAATTATTCGCAATCTAGGCCTATTTGCAGTTAATTTCTGTCAGTATCATGTACTTTACTTTCACAAATATCTGCACTCGTTGAAACGCGGAATTAAGGAAATGATGACAGTTTTGTTTACCTCCGTTTTCGAAGCTGATGAGGCTTACCGCGATATAGCAACGACAAAGTTATCATTCTTTTTATCGATAATTGATCGTACTATGAGTTCACCCCTTTCCTATCATTTCTCTAACACTTTGTCTGTTAGTTCAGACGATGTCCTGAACTGTAGCTGAATATATTTACAAATACGGCGAATTAGCAATATGCAAAGTATTCGTGTGGCATCTCTCTATTATTGAACCTCGCCGTCGACAGTTACGTTACAGTAAGTAGGCAGTCTGGCACTGACATTGAGCCGGCTTAGCATTACGAATGGCCTAGGGAAGCCCTAGTAGGTACTTAATCGTTCATGATCGCTCACCTTGTTCCTCTACGTACATTTTCATATTAGCTCTTAAACGGGACTTTTACAAAACCAATCAATCGTGACCTCTTGTTTATATTATGAACTTGAGTAATGGAGAGGTCAATTTCTATCTCAGAACCATACTAAAGTACTCTTTATTAGATATATTTCGGGACTTAATTATAATAATAATATTATATACGAAGCTTTTATTTACCCGACGTTTCGATCGAATTGCACCGATCGTGGTCACGGGTCGACTGTAATAATTCACGCGATTTAAAAACAATAACAATACTCTTTGTAAAGAGGGTTGTTATATGTTTAGTATTGTATCTTAATCGGTGGACGGTTTGGAACGGATGTTCTTTAGAAAGCCTAATTAATAGAGGTTCTTCTTAGGATTTTTGCTAAAAATCTACTAATTCATTCTGTAGATAAATGCTATATTTGGTTTTTTTTTTGTTACAGGTAAATAACTAAAGACCTACAAGATATGAAGATTAATATCTACAGTTCATATAAGTACGCGAAAGGAAAAGGGCTAAGTAGTGAACTTGTAAAAAAACTTAACTTAAATTTTATGTAAGTTCGTGTAAACTCTATCACAAATTAAATTTTCCACCTAAATATACGTTGAATTTAACTTTGATGTACTAAAATGTTCTATCTAAATATAATCTAAATCATGTGAACTCAAACGTTTATGTAGTAACTCTCTTTGAGAGATTTTCTAGCAACCAAACAGCAATCAATATCAGATTATTTACAAATTACATCTTCAAAGTAATGCCTAATAGCCATAAAGACAATCTTTATTTACTAACATTTAAACTTTCGCGTTGCATGATTATAACTATTTATTAGTCCGCTTGTGACCACGGCCGGTGCAACCTGGTCGAAACGTCAAGCAAATTTTATGGTAAACAATGCGCGTTAATTCCCGTATAATAAGTAGTTATAATCTTTATTTATTTATTAGGAAATCCCACATTTTTTTTTTAATAGTGGAAACATTAATTCTAGCATAATATTAATCAGCTTGTGCTAAATGCATTTACAAACACTAAGCCAATGAAGGAATTCCACAACATTGAGCACAGATGAACGTAAAATACATTTCACATTTCACTAATAAAATTAAAATAAGTAAAATAAAAACAACATTAAAAAAAATAACCTCAAAACATTAAACAATTGAAACAAGTTAAATTAAAGAAAATTATATAAATAACATTAAAACATTAAACAATTAATTAAATTAAGTAGGTAAACCAATAATGTGATTGTTAATAATAATATAATATAATAATATCTTGGGACAACTCACACAACGCTATCTGATCCCAAACTAAGCAGATAGCTTGTACTATGGAAACTAGACAACCGATAAACATACTTATATATTTCTAAATACAAACATAAATAACAGCATAATAGATAAATAACACCCAGACACAGAACAAACCATCGTGCTCATCATACAAACTTTTATCCTGGGTGGGGATCGAATCCGCGGTGAGAGTGTCCGACTGCTACGCAAGAGGTCGTCTTGCGTAGCAGTCTGACACTCTCACCGCGCCACAGAGGCAGTAATAATAGATAATATAATAATTGATTAAAATATCATGAATTAAAAAATAAATCTTGAAGTTTTAAAGACAAAAGGGTAATTAGATTTCAGTTATTCATTGATGACTGGCCATTACGAGGCGTGCGGTGCGATGACGCACCGGCTCAGATCTTTCTGGATGCTCTTACGGGTTGGCGTGATGTGGCATCAGCCCTGCGACATGTTCCGTCTCTTACTTAGTCTTAGAAAATAAAATTATTACCCATCCAAATAAATTTATTTCTTTCTTTCTTTTCTTTCTTTCATCCACGAACTGCCCTCGACCTGACTGAACGATCACTTTAATCTTAACTCTTTAATCTCAATTCATCTAAATGCCGATTCTTTTTTTATTATTCCCTCTGGCAGTATTTACCGTCTCCCAGTCGGCGCGACTACGCGCGACATTGACAAACGATCCGACATACAATTTGTCTGCCTGGCTCCGCCCGTCGCCCGATAACGTTTGCTAATGAACTCGTTATGTCATTCATTATACCTCTGCCTCTGTTGGTACGTGTATCTGTGGAGATAGAGAGGAAAGAACATTGGTTAAAATGTTGTTTAACTTTTAAATGGTTACTTTACGAAAGAAGTCGGTTGAAACTTACAAATCTTTGAATCATCCCAGTTGCTGATCTACATTAGATCTAATAATCACTACTCAATGTTTAATCTATACTCTGACCATTACATTAAAGTGCTATAATTTTACTAAGTATGGTCAACTTCAGATGAAGATTAAATAGCGATTGGTAAGTAAGTTTAAAACTTTAGTTATTGATCATGTCGTTGTACTATAAATAAAATTCTTGTACTCAAGCTTTGAATAAGTCCTTGTCGAATTTTAGCACATATTTAATGGTCGTATTTATGCCATTCGATGATTGAAAAAGTGGTCCAAGCAGTTTCACCGACAGTCTTTTGTTTCGTGCGCTTTCCTAATTGATCAACAGAGTCATTTGTACAAAGACAAAAGTCGTAGGAAATCAGAATGGAAGACAAAAAGCTTTCAATAATTGCTATCAAAGCGTATTGGTTACAAAATGGAAACTCGAAACACCGTTTCGCTTCTTCGTTGAACACTGAAAATTAAAAAAAACAAAGCAACCATTTTCTTCAATTTTATCCCTCTTTTAAAAACGGCAGCGATTTTCTTTGGTTTAATTTTGCTGCGGTTTGTATATTGAACGCCTGGACGATTTTATTCCCATTTTTTATTGAATGTGATAACTTGTGGTTAAGTTGCCATCAGGCGTTATTTAAGTTTAATAAAATCATTTTAGTTGACTAGTACCTAAATATACCGAAATAATGTTCGTAAATTATACCTTGTTCCCTGTGACAGTTGTCACTGAGGTTATTGGTGTCAAGTTTCATATTTTTTGTCATTAAACATGTACGAGCATTTAAGAAAATATTGGAGAAAATGGATGATAATACATACTAATAGAAGGTTCAATTAACTGAAATCTCGGTCAAAAACTAGTTTATTTACACATATATTAATTCCGTAATTATGTAAGTATTGTAAACATTAAAAAATGAAGGGCTTTGTTTGTTTCACTTGTAAACGCTTATCAGTTTGACGTCAAGACTTATCGCTAGCTTACAGCTTTTAGATTGTCCTATAAAATGTATAACGTATGTTTTAATACCAAGTACAAGTAAAACTATGCACGAGTAATGAAAAATCCCTACTTGATTGATCATAAATGATTAACTTCAGAAAATAAAAAAGCTTTAAAAACGACGCGATTGAGACGCCATCTGAGTTGTAACGGATGAGATGGATTTATATTACTGGTAGGTAAATCTGTAGTTTTATCATAAAAATAATAAGTAGGTACTACAAGATTTTCGCATTGCGATATAACTTTTATATTACTGGAATGTTATAAAGCATGTAGCCTTAAGCCTTTTTCCACCCTACCAAAGAAAACATGTAGATATTTCTCAGTTTACCAAATTTGACAAACCTACTTCTCAAACTTTGCACGAAGACGAGAAGGGTATGAATTTATAGTACTCATGCACTTACGATATAGTTATCGTAATGTTATGAACACTGGTATAGTCATCACTCAGTTTCACAATCAGTTAATAATTCGCTTTTGTTATAGCTTACTTCTAAATACCGTGAATTCATATTAGGTATCGGAGCAGTAAGCGATCGAATCGCAATAACCTTGAACAATATTTCATGTAACAACTCAGATTAAAAGCTTTCAAACCTGGAATAATGAAGGCGACATAAATTGTGCTTACTTGCTAAACGTAACGTTGGTTAATAATTTAGTATGTTAGTTTAGTAACAGGCGCTGGGCGTGGTCCTAGTTACTTGGGCGGATCATCACAATATTTGGATAGATTGTTAGTTTAGAACGATTGGAACTAGGTGTAACTTGTACTGCTGTTCTGATTAGTTTTCATTTACTTAAGTCTGAAGCTTAGGAATAGTTCTGCAAAGGTTAAAGCAATAAATAAGGCATTTAATTACTTTTTATCGAATAAAAATGTGACAGATTAATCTATAATCTATAATAAGTGAAGCAAACGATAATTGCGCTGACGGAGGAGTATGAAATTTCGCACTTATAGTTTATCTGGATGACCGAGCTTTGCTCAGTATTTTTTTTTAAACGACGATTTCTAAAAATATAATAGCTAGATCGATTTATCGCCCCCGAAATCCCCTGCATACTAAATTTCATGAAAATCGTTGAGCCGTTACCGAGATTTAGATTATATACAAATCATATACAAGAATTGCTTGTTTAAAGGTAATATACATATATGAGATATAGAAGGAGTAAGGAATGTTAATATATGGTCGAATTTCGACCGCTGGGCGACCACTACTTTTAATAAAAGGCGTCGTTTTATATCAAAACAAAAGCAATCAAAAAATTAAACAAAGCAATTACACCCCTTTCACAAAGCATAGCTTTTCATAACATTTATGTCATTGCATTTTTTCCCCTCCGATTAGAATAAACTGAGTTTTGCTCGACAAATATTGAGCAATAAATTGTTTTTAACAAAAGCTTATAGAAACACGCCACGTTGTTGGATATTAGGTATTAGCCGTCTGTAAGCTCGGAGCGGAAGATTTATCTCGCTTGATATTGCAATATCCTGAATTAATATCCAGATGAATGATAAAGATATTTTCACCGGGATTTCAACAGGATCGCAGCGTCTTTTGGACGAATTTTCTGAATTACGCTTCTCATTTAGGACGGGAAAAATAAGCGAGCAACGATCTGTGCGGTTCTTCGTTGTGAGTTTGCCACGTAATAATAATAATAAAAATCATTTATTCACTTAGGA
Organism: Herminia tarsipennalis; assembly: GCA_945859575.2. NCBI lineage: Eukaryota > Metazoa > Arthropoda > Insecta > Lepidoptera > Erebidae > Herminia > Herminia tarsipennalis. Next base: position 900,952 of record OX243843.2, on the reverse strand, counting down.
AGCAAAATACTACACTTGTGAAAAGTCGATTCTACATTTACTGGTAATGCCTGTTCGCAAACAATAGGTAAAGCCCGAGAAAAGAACAGGCAATAAAAACTCGTGGCCACTCTTTTCAAATTGCCAATGTTTACAATGTTTCTCTGTTTATAAACTGTATATGCAGGTAAGGTGCTGCCACCATTATATTATACACCATATATTAGAGGACTGATGCAAAAAAAGAGGTCATTAATATTAGAAGAGTACACGAGATCGGATACATCGGCCTCAATGGGCACAACATAGTAGGAGCATCCACTTACGATGTAAAAACTTTATGTGCTTAAATATTGGCCAATTTACTGCTACTTAATGAATAAGTATACATGTTTTTCAAAGGAAAGAAAAGAATGGCCGTAATTTATCACGCAGAATCTTTACTTACAAAAGTAAATCGTTTTCTTAACTAGTACCTAAGTAACATTATCAAACTGTGACAACAATATTCACCTAGTAAAATGCAATAAACTATACAACCCAATACATTAATAGGGAGCAACGAACTACATCCATTTATCTTTATCAGTTAAATAATCATCGATTGAATAGTAAGCTCTTTGTATAAGATGTCTCTTGACTACATTCTTAAATTTATTTACTGGTAGACTCGATATGCTGACTGGGATTTTATTGAAAAATTTAACACCTAGTCCCATGAATGAGTTATGAGTTTTATGAAGCCTATGATATCGACCTACCAATTTGTGCTTATTTCTTGTATTCACAGAGTGAATATCACTATTTTTGTTATATAAATGTAAGTTTTGCTTTACAAACATAACGTTTGCATATATATATTGTGATGCAACTGTCAAAATGCCTATCTCTTTAAACTTTTCTCTAAGGGAAACTCGTGCTCTTAGTTGATATATCGCACGCACTGCACGTTTTTGAAGAATAAAAATAGTTTGTATATCAGCCGCCTTGCCCCAAAGCAATATGCCGTAGGACATGACGCTGTAAAAATAACCAAAATATACTAGTCGAGCTGTTTCTACGTTCGTAAGCTGTCTAACTTTGCTGACAGCATACGCTGCAGAACTGAGTTTTCCTGCGAGACATGATATTTGGGTGCCCCACTGTAACCTATTGTCTAATGTAATTCCCAAAAAAACTGTCGAGTCGACAAAGCTAATCACCTCATTATTTAAAATTATACTCGTATTAGTACTTTTCACATTTGGCAAACTAAACTTAATACATTTAGTTTTTTTGGGATTTAGAGTAGGTTGTTCGTTGTAAACCAATCTTGAACTAGTGCGAGTGTTCTATTTATTTTCTCAAAATTTTCTAGTTTACGATCGATTTAAAAAATTAGAGAAGTGTCATCAGCAAATAGAATGATGTCACAAAAGTTATTAACATAAAATGGTAAATCATTAATATATACCAAAAATAAGAAGGGACCGAGTATTGATCCCTGAGGCACGCCCATACTAATTGGAGATCCAGACGACCTTACTCCTCCTATATCAACATATTGAATTCTTTCACTTAGGTAAGAGGCAAGTAGATCCAGCGCTGTACCTTTAATACCGTAATGCCTAAGTTTCAGGAGAAGTGTCCTATGCGCCACACAATCAAAAGCTTTAGAAAGATCACAGAACACTCCAATGGCATCCTGTTAATCTTCCCAGGCACTAAAAATATGTTTCAGTAGCTTAGTACCTGCATCAATTGTAGAGCGACCCTTTGTAAAACCAAATTGATCGGGATGCAGTAGATTATTAAAATTAAAGTGTGATTCTAACTGCATAAGTATAGCCTTTTCAAAAATTTTACTAATAGCTGGCAAGATGGATATTGGTCTAAAATTACTAGGGTCATTCTTTGATCCGGATTTAAATAATGGTATTACTTTACTATGTTTCATCAGATCAGGAAACATTCCGGTATCAACACATTGATTAAAAATTATAGATAACTGTGGCGCTATGCCAGTAATTATACTGTGAATTAATTTTACTGAAATACCCCATAAATCAGCAGTTTTTTTTAAATTGAGTGACTTGAATATTTTAATTATTTCACTGGGGTATATATATTTAAAAGCAAATGGTACATTGCATTGATCCACATTATCTCTCAAGAGTGATTCGGCTTTATCTGGGCAAGCGTTCAAGGAGCTGGTTGTGGTTAGTGGTATGTCAGCAAAGAAATCATTGAAAGTTTGTGCTAGGTCTAAATTATCAGTAACAGTCTTATTGTTAATTCATAATTCAAAGCTTTTATCCCGAGGCTTTGCCTGTCCGCTTTCCGAATTAATAATATTCCAAGTGGCTTTTATTTTATTATCAGATTTTTTAATATTTCTACTAATAAGTAAAGCTTTGGCACATGCACAAGCTTTTTTAAAAGTTTTTGAATAGTTTCTCACATACTGAATAAAGTTTTGATCAAAATTAAATTGTTTCATACCATATAACTCGTATAACTTAGCTCTACTTTTATAAATGCCGGTAGTTGCCCAATCACAAAAGCTAAGTTTAGAATTCTTATAAAAAGTTTTTGATTTAAATATATTATTGTATTCACTTTTGATTATATTAAACACTGAGGAGTAAAGATAGTTCGGATCAGAGTGGCTAAAATCTATACTGGTAATATAGTGACATCGATGAATAGTGGTAGCTATGCTGGCCACTAGTCATTGCTGATTTACCGAATGCGGTCGCGAAACTCGCTATCATCTAAAACTTGTCAACTACTCAAGTGTGTTACAGATAGTTGTGCACTCTCTATGCATTCATTCTCACCGAATGACGACTTAACTTGCTCTGCAAAGCACAGAGGAAGAATACTAGGTACTAGACTTGACGATTGGCTATTAACCGGTACTTGACAACCAAATTTACATTAACTCATTTAAGTTAGAATTAAATCAGAACGAAACAATTTATCAATTATTATTAAACAGCGTAGATATTACTATTGAAATATTATCCGCTAATATTGATGACATCAATACAAATCGTTCAAGTGTTATTGCTGCAAATATCGATGTCCAGGTCATAGGGGCGACAGCGTTGACAAATGGCTGGAATTGCCGATATATTGTGACCGTAATTGATAGTTGTTGACAGGTGAAATTCTGACTAATTGTATTATTAATTGTGAGGTCTCGTTTTGTTTTGATTTAGATCCTTTATCGTTTATAAATTACAAGTTGTAATTGCGATAAAAATCTCCTGAGAGGTCCTATGTCATTCCCCAAGTTGGAATCAAATCTATATACAAAATCGTTTGAGGGATGGGTTTATACAGATATACTTTTGAATATTATAATATTTGTATAGAATTACGGATATTCTTAGTTTTCAATATCACAAGTCGGTATTCTGTAATTCCAGTTCTTCTTCGTGTTTAATATTTTCTCTTTATCAACTTTAAATCATGCATTTATTCTCAGCAGAGAAAGAATTATTCTGTGAACTCGTAATAAGTATAGGTTTCCCGACATAATTGGATTATTTCGGGAGCAAACATACTAAGAAAACTCTTATTTATTATGCTCATTATACGGTGAAAAGTTGTAAGTATTATATGTAAGGAAAAATTGTATTATATATTTTGTACGTATTCGAACGAATAAAGGAAAATTATATCAACAATTTCTCGCCGAGAATCGTCCCACAGTATTTCGAATCATCCAGCTAACAAGACCCCTGTGTATTGCTATCTTTGAAAAGATTTTCTTTTTCATGAGAGCTCTATTTCCTGGTTTTGCTAGTTAACCGTTTGCCTGTCAATAGTAACGTCAGTATTTGTCAATTTTTATTCTTGCTTTGGCTTATATAAGTCCTTTTCGGTCTCTTTACCACTTGTATGTGTATAAACGGTCCCTCAGTCGAGAATATTCTTAAAATAAAACGGGTAAATCCGGCCATTCATTTATATTTGCAAACGTTTATGTAGCTACGAGTATAAGCACGGTTGAATAGACGTTATCCCTATTTCCTTATACATCGAACACAATAAGTAATATTTTTCTTTTCAAACGATATTCTGAGAGAGAATCTATAACATTTCATCCACATTGATGACAAGTCACTTTGTCAGGGCAACTCTCCCCGCAGTTAATATTACTTAGATTGCTTTCGACAAGTTTTATTCTCAGTAACAAGATGTAGTAAGAAATATATATAACTACAACTTGTTGGACGAACTTCTTCGGTTTGGCAATAAAATTCGTTTGAAGTAAAAACTATGTTTAAGTAGAGGGCGTTACTGTGTCGTGGTATAAAGTTACCCGAATGCTGGGCTGTTTATAGACGGCTCGTACTCTTTGGTTGTAAAACGTCATGCATTTTTAAGTCATAAAACTTGGGGCTCTATCTTATACATTGTAGCGCAGAATTTAAGTTATGCAGCTACTTTGTGAAATAGTTTTCTGAGCTTCTCGCGGACGTGCCTGCTACATTTACTGATGTTTGGTATTTTTATTGGGTTTTTAGGACTATATAAATATATTTCAACTGTTATGTACGAGTAATGGTTTTGTATTCATACTAAAAAAAAAACCGTGTAAAATAATTTGTGTTTGGTTTTTTTTTATAATAAATGGGTTTGCTCTTGGCTTCGATTATGCCTGATGGAAAGAATTGATGAGGCCTACGATGGAAGGACCTGGTATTATTAATTTGAAACACTGACGCCGGCAAGGAGTTCCACACTTTAGCTGTTCGCTTATCAACTATAGAAGCGTACTGCTTTGTGCGACAGGTGGGTATAGCCACAACGTGCGGATGATAGCCCGCAGTGCGCCTAAATGTCCTAAGATGGAAAGAAGACGGTAGGATCAGTGCATGGAGTTCTTGTGAACTCTCTTCGTGGTACAATCTGTAGAACACCGACAAGCAGGTCAAGATACGCCGATGTGCCTCATTCGTTTGTTGACAGCAAAATTTAGAATTAGCTGATTTCGTTCATTTTTTGCTACTACTACTGTGCAAACCTAGAGAAACTTAATCATTGATTACTAATCAAGCAACAACTGTAACCGCTGGGTCTAGCTAGAAATTTCAAACTACAATTTTCTAAAATATAGAAACTCTTTTAAAATATAGAACTTACCAACATTTTTTTTTTCGAAATATACCGAGTAATTTCGACTATAATAACTAATGCAGTATTGAAACTTAACTCAAAGAATATGTACTTTTACAACTCATTTCACTTTCAGTTTAAGTTGCAGACAGATTTATTTGTCGAATCGGTTCGTTCATCGCTTATATACTTCAGACATTTGTCGAGTCTGCAATTAAACCAAATTATTGGCAATCCTTGTGATTGTTTGCAATTCGATTTAAAGTAAACTTGAGGCTTGAGATGAGAGTAACGCTGACCGGAGTTATATCTATCGTTAAAACTTTAAAGTTTAAGCTTACTATTTGTAGCCTAATAAGGGAGCGCGCCGTGTGTTAGCGGTTTAGGAATAATACCAGGCGACTAAGGGATGTCACACCGGAGGAGGTAGCAGCGTCCTCTACGTACTTTAAAGTCTTACTGCCATCCATGCGTGCCATCACCAACCCGCTCGCCAAGTGTGGCGATTATGGCAAATACCCCAGATAAGGATTTATAATAAGTATGTTCTACTGGGGTTGATATAAGTATAAGGCAGCGCGTTCTGTAAACTATATATTTCCTTTATGTTTTGTTTACATATCCGCCATAATATCACTAGTCGTCATAATAGTTTAAATCTAAATGTGGACAAATGTGCAATAATGTCGTACACCCGCGCCCGCTCTCCTATTTTAGGCAGCTATCTCATTGACAACACTATGCTATCTCGCGTAACCGCTATAAAAGATCTTGGCACTTGGTTTGACAACTAATTGACCTTCCAGGACAATCTTACCAAAATGTGCAACAAATCAAGGAAAAACCTTGGATTTGTATTAAGGCAATCTAAATATTTTCATAATCAATTAACACCTTCCATCCTTTACAATTCATATGTCCGAAGCACCCTAGAAACTAATTCAATAATATGGAACCCTCATCACACTACACATATCAATCAAATAGAAAAAACTCAAAAATCATTTTTAAGATATCTATTCAAAAAAATATATTTCTACTACCCTTACTTGTACCCCACCCTATACATCGCAGGGATGGTGGACTACCGCATGCTTGCGGTGCGACGTAACGTCACACTTGTTACGTACTTCTTCCGTCTGGTTAGCGGACGCGCGTACAACCCGACACTGCTCGCGCAGGTAGGCCTCCGTGTGCCGCGCCCGGGCGCAGGGCGTGCGCGGCAGCGCCTATTCGCGATACCAGCTGCGCGCACCAACCTAGCTCTTCACGCGCCACTAGCACGAGCACTCCGATACATTAATGATATCTTCAACTTCGACAATACATTAGACATCTTTATCTCCACGGAAACGAAATTCACTCATACAGCTGATCGTTATCTTGAATCGCTTACTATTACCTCTAGTATAAGTTAGTTATAGATATAATATTGAACCAAATAATAATTATAATGAATAGAATACATATAAATATATATAAGTAATATTGTGCTATGCATAGTTTATAGTATAAATATAATTGTTAAATATTATGTTCTTCCACTATTACGTTTGGTCTAGCTGTAAGTAATATGTGATATTAGTATATAAATAAATAAATAAATAAATAAATCACAACACTAGCTGTCCCGCGCAACTTCGCTTGCGTCAATTTCCCCGTTTTTGCAACATTATTCATTGCTGCTCCGCTCCTATTGGCCGCAACGTGATGTTATATAGCCAATAGCCTTCCTCGATAAATGAGCTATCCAACAGTAAAATATTTTTTGAATTTGGATCAGTAGTTCCTGAGATTACCGCGTTCAAATTAACTAACGAACAAACAAACTATTCAGCTTTATAATATTAGTATAGATTGTATATGACCTCTATTACTTATTTTCTTATACGGTAAAAAGAATATTTTCAAAGGGTAGAATAAACAGATAAATGTCATGTTGCCCCTTTGAGTATAAAACTTGAAAGGCATCATAAATATCTTTACGGATCATAAATATGAAAGCTCTACCTTTAGGTGGGTAGGTACAGTCAATGCAACAACATATTAAGACATCAACGTTCCTATTCAATAAACCCGGCTTTCAAAATAAATACCATCACTCCTACAATCGATTCAAATGCATCGACACCTCACATGACGAAATCCGTCAAGCCGTATAGCCCACATGGGTACATAAATTACATAGATATATACGCTCAAAAAACTATTCCTTCTGGCACAGTCGGGTAAAAAGCACACCTCTCATGCTGTCATAATATCGAAGGATCCTACGCTTAACAGACAGACGTTAGACGCCCCGCTGTACGCTCCGCTACCAACAGTCCTAAGCTTCACAGTTGCGATGCTCTTGTACAAGTCGTCCGATAGAAAAGTTTAGCTAATGTTTAAAGTTGTTCAGTTTGTATTTAACGGCGGACTTGATGTTTATCGTTAGTTTGTTTGTTGCCAGTTTCTGATGAGGTAACTCATAATGGACCGTTTGAAGTTAGGATGTTCAGTACTTTCGTGTGTCAATTTAAAAAGTTTTGTCGTATGTGGTGATAACGTGTCTAATGATATATAATCTCGCGTTATACAATATTGTTCGTTGTCTTTTATGGAATAGCAGTTTTGAGTACGATTGAAGTATAGGATAATAATATAAAACGCACCATAGTTTACATAGGGTGTGTTTTATATTATTACACTATAAATGAAAGTGCTAATAATGGATGCATAGACGATCAGGGGGTCAATTCACGTATTTCAAGCAGTGCAGTTGCATTCTTGTAACTTTGGGATCGATCTTAAAAACGCTTGCGCACCGTACTAGAATGTCGTTATTGCGCTCTCGAGACGCATACATGACGCAAGCGTATTTGAGATCGATCCCAAAGTTACAAGAATACAAAAATAAACCTAAACTGAACTGCAACTGAACTGCTTTAAATACGTGAACTGACCCGCTGATTCGGTTGTGTTACCGTTTACAGCGAAGTAATGGCGGCCGCGTTCATTGTTTATGTGGTTATTGTTTCATGGTTGATGAGAACGAACGAAGTCCATAGGTTAATTGAAAATTTCGAACAGTACATGTAGGGGCGGTTGGACATCCAAAATCGTCGCTACGATCCGATTTCGGTACATAAATGAGGAGGGGATTTTTACCGAAAAATCCGTTACAGTCGAGTCGTGTGAAAATACTCGCTGGTGTACAGTGAGTACAGATTTCCAGGATTCTGGAGAGGAGGACATGTTTGTGTCCTTTATGATATGTTTCATCACCGGAGTGATGATAAAACAAATCGGTGAAGAATCTCTATCAAAATTTCATAGATACTGTGTCAACCTGCAACGTAGGTACACAGCTGATAAGTACGAAGGTAAAAAGTTAATGACTGCCGCGGTGGCGCGGTGGGAGTGTGTACGACTGCAGGCCGTGTGCTCAATTCCCCCACGGGACACCGCTTTGTGTGATCCACAAATTGTTGTTCCAAGTCTGGTTGTACAAGTCATTTGTTTTTTATATTTTTATACTACGAAATGAAGAGCCAAGCATGTCGTGTCGCCTGATATAAGCGTTAGTAGCCCATGACAGTATCAGTGACACCCAAATCCTTGTTCGGCAAAGATCTAAATGTCGCCACACCGCGCTCCTCTTTTGAGCCATTAGTTCATAATCTTAAGTCTCATTTGCCCAGTAATTTATCTTGCTACAGTGCCCTACAACCGAAACACGGTGATGTGTTGACACTGTTGTGGTACCCACCAAGACGGAAAATCATAGAAATATTCTTGGCTCGAATTGAGTTTTGCTAATAGGATGTAGGCTTTATGTAGGAGGCTATTTATAATAAAATTTCTTATAATATTTATTCAAAATATTTCTAGTAGTATTTATGAAATGTATATCTGAAATGTAGTCTAACCAGTGAAGAATTCATATCAGACTCGCATAACTATTAGTCTGTCACTATAACTCTGTACCAGATGCCGTCAGTAGCCGATTAAAGTCCTGTACGCCAAACGCTAAGGAATCCAGCTGACTGACGAAAGGGTATTTCATTACTCCACTAATGTGACACAAAAAAATCAGCCTTTATAAAGTACTTGCGTTTTTAGGCAGCTACATTTTGGACTATAAAAACCTGTAAGAGTTTGTGTGTTTCTGAAATCGAGTGATCAAGTTAGAGATTCAGAGGCGTACTGCGCAGTTCGTTTCGTTTATATTTTTGTTTCGCAATTTTACAATTACGGGAACGTATATGGTAGTATACCGATGGGGTAAATGTGTTAGGTTGCTAATGACAGCCGTGTCGGTCGACGTACGCACGCGACACGCACATTACCCGCACATTACCTGCAGAGAACTGACCTTGATTTGTGTTTTAAACATTTACAGGTTAAAACTGTGTCGGTATTTCTAGGAGTAGCTAACAGAAAGGTTTGTGGTGTTAATATTAATTAGTGGGTTTATTACTATCATGATTTTATGTTTTTGGATTGTAGTCACTGAGTTTGCCAAGCCTTACACTCAACATAGATCATCTATACTAATATTATAAAGCTGAAGAGTTTGTTTACCGTTTGGTCCGAATTGAAAAATACTTTTACTGTTGGATAGTCCATTTATCGAGGAAGGTTATAGGCTATATAACATCACGCTACGACAAATAGGAGCGGAGCAGCAATGAGAAATGTTGCAAAACGGGGAAAATTTACGCATACAAAGTTGCGCGGGACAGCCAGTAAGTAACTGATATAAGAATCCTCTAAGCTCTAGAATTAAGAGCCGATGCATGATCTAGCTGCATGATCTAACAATATGTAGGTTCGTGTGAAGGAGTCTTTTATATATTGCTACATTGGTTGTTTTAGATAAGTATAAATTGACTTTTTCTCATGGCTTCTCTCTTTATAAATGGGAATTTGAAATATAGGAAATTTGAAAAAGAAAACAATTTAACCTACAACTATATGTGGTTTTGATTCAATTTGGGTATATCAATTCATCTTTACCCGACTGTTGTATGATATTGAAGAGACGATTTAAAAACTAGTGGTCTGCCAGAATTTAATACTGAATGTCAGCAAATAAAGAATCGAAAGAGGTAGTATTTTACAGCCTCTAATAGCCCGTGGATGCCAACCCAATACGATAGGCGTTCCACCAGTTAAAATTGACTGAGTCAATAAAATGCAGGAGCTACGCCAATACACGATGTAGCCAATAGACGCTGTTCAGTAACGAAGTTTTGGGTTGCAGGTAATACTAGCTGCCCGATCTAACAAGTAAAATACGAAAGTATTGTGTAGGGTTACCTGTGTTGAAAATGTTAGGCTTTTTGAGAACCGTTTTATTGGTACAGTAGTATTTTATTACAGTTTAAAGCTATAAACCAAACCTCGTAGGTTGTGAATGTATGCCGTATAGGCAATTACTAGATGACATTGTTCAATTATTAAGATAGTATGAACTAATGATTTCACGAGTCCCTAGTGTAAATAATTATAATAGTCCATAGTTCTTCAAGGCACGCTGCCTTGAAGACTAGAGTAGAGCTTCCGAGGCGATTGATTTCTTTCAGATTGCTGTCTCATCGGAAATAACAGTGCAGGAATAGAAAGTGCATCTATGCACAATTGAGGATATCAGTGAGTTCTTTCAATTCACTTGAAATTTCACAAGCATACAGCTTTTACGTCAAAAAATGAACTAGTTTTTGTTTCGAATTCGTTCGTTTGAAGTTACGACAATTTTTGTTTCCGAATTATTAAAATAATTTCGTTGGCCACGTCTAGCCCGCGTGACGTCACATCGCTGTCCGCCTCTCAACGGCCCGCTCTCGCCATACAATGTCACTCCCTTGTTGATATCAGATGTTACTAATTTTCGACCAAAATAATTGAAGTCTTACGTGAATCGTTGTCTTTTATGTTATAGACATCCATTAAGAATTTTTGGAAATTTGTCCCAGGAGGGGGTAAAATAGGGGTTGCAAGTTTGTATGAAACACTGTCAGTTTTGAATTTAGATGTGTGAAATTTCGTATTTGACTTTTTAGTTTAAAATAAAGAAACACGTTTCAGTGATTTCGAAAAATCAACCTTCTAAAGGTTAAATAGGGGTTGCAAGTTTGAATGAAACTTCGGCAGTTTTGAAGTTAAAGTTGTTAAAAATAAATCATACACTTACGTATGATTTTTTTTACAGTTAGGAGTTTTATTGATTTGATTTTTAAAAATAAAAAATAGTGATTCAAGAGCACAATAAATCTCTTGTGTACTTCACTAGTCTCTGATGCAATTGGCTACCAATTCGGTTAGGAAAAGAAAAGTAATTTAAGTGGTTATTCAAGGTAGAAATACGTTTGCGTTACCCAATGTAAGGGGTTGACGGAATTGATTGATCCGCAGTACGATGACCTTTTATAATATTTTCTATTATTATTGAAACGTAACCTTTTCACGCGTCAACGAGCACGACGGTTCCGGTCTGTAACAATAGGGTTACTGTGACCAAGCAAATAAAGTTAAGCTAGCCCAAGAATGACTTGAGACTTTTAAAAAAAAAACTAAAATTTTTCGTTATTGTTAAATGGGTTTATACCATTAAAGTTGGAAATAAATGTCCACATATTCCGCTTGAGGGTTATAAAGTTCACGAGTCATATTTCTACCAAAAAAATAAAAGTATAATATTGATAAAAATTGTCAACCCTAGCTCAAAAAGTAGGTTACCGCTACTATCATACCAAATTTATGTTTGCAGTAGTGTTTGTCCACAACAATTTATGTACATTCATTGCCTGTTGGGTTCGGGGAATACATTGTCATGCATGCAGTACATAAGCAATGAATAGGGTACGTTTTAAAATTGACAGTTTATTGGTTTGTTTATTGTATTTATATTGCGGGGGAGGTGGCGCATAACAGTTTGAATGAATATTATTATTGTTTTATAGATTTTGTTTCGTTTTCGAATATTGATTTATTATAAGCTCAATAATTTACAAGTTTTAAAGTAATTCATAAACTGTAACTTTATGTATTTGGTGGTAAAAAACAGCAACTTTAATACAAGTTATTACGATAACTTAGCAAGAGTGTGCCGTTTACAGCTGGGATTTAATCCATACTATAATATTTTAATGTGAAAGTAACTCTGTCTGTCAGTCTATCTGTTACGCTTTTACGCTCGAACAGCTAAACCGATTTAGATGAAATTTAGTATGGGGATAGTTTGAGTCTCGGGGAAGGGCATAGGATACTTTTTATCGCGATAACCGACATCCACGCGGGCGGAGCCGCGGGCGAAAGCTAGTATTAGATATAAAATAAAACAATGTCCATTTATACTCGTATGTAAACCTGTTTCTAAGCAATACATTACTATTATTGTTTAAATTCGTTATATTAAGCGAATTATCGAACAAACAAAACTTTTACCAAGTAAGTAACCGAAGGGACAGAAGGAAAGCTGACACAGCTGCACTTGATCCAAACCAGATCGGTCCATTTGTTCCGAAAATGTGTCCATATTTAGTAGCGGTGAACACTGTCTATGTGTGCGTTTAATTAAATAAATTGGTACATATAAAGCTGTCCTTCTGTACTTCTACAGTTTTGTGTTGTTAAGCTTTTCGCCCCACCCGATGCCTCGTAAAATTACAAACAGGTATTTTAATTACCCATATTCTCTATTTACGAGGTTACGAGACAAATTCAAGTCACTGTTTTGTACTTAACGAGAGGCTTTAACCCCCACGGGGAATACTAATTAAACAACTAACAGTAACACTAAAAACCGCATACATGTTCACGTAATGAACTCATAAATCCAGTTGTTCATTATTTATTTAAGTATGTATTAAATTAAGTAGGTACATACTAACCAATTTGACTAAACTAATTCATTCTTCTGCGTAAATTTTCCCCGTTTTTGCAACATTTCTCATTGCTGCTCCGCTCCTACTGGTCGTAGCGTGATGTTATATAGCCTATAGCCTTCCTCGATAAATGGGCTACCCAACAGAAAAAGATTTTTTCAAATCGGACCAGTACCATACGAAGTTGCGCGGGTCAGCTAGTGTAATATAAGATTCTTCTCTGTGTGTGTGTATGTGAATAATCTCCTTCTAAACGGTTGGACCGATTTGGATGACATTTTTGTATGTGGGAGAATGGTTTAGATTCACATTTGAACCCGATTCACAAAAGAAAGGCGGTACGAAGTGCGTCGGGACAGCTATTCCATTAAGTAATAATTAATTTATCAAAGAAGTCTGTTAATGTAAATTAATATATATCAGTAAAATATTAATTAAATCTCACAGGTCATTGAAATCCATGCCAGCTTCACGACTGGTAATTAACGACCTCATAAAACGAAGTCGAACATACCCCGAGGTAAGCCATAAATTTAATCACTTCACATCAGACGAAGGATTAGAAGGAGCAAAAAGCCCTCAAAAAAAAATCTTGCACTTTTTCGCTAAAACCTGCCGGACGGGATTAACTCCCAGCGTACGGTAGCTAAATGTGAAATATGTGTAAGCCGAAGGCGGACAAGTAGCGAGGGAGCGAGTGAGTCGGCCATCAGTTAGCCAATCACAGCGAGGCCTTTGAAAATCGAAAATCATTTAGGTTTTATTTTGCTTTAGTTCGCTTGATGTTTCAATCAGGGTTTAAATGGAGTAAATGGAGAGGCGTGGTCTTAGAGACATTGATTTTGTTACGGATTGGAAGATATGGTGTTTTTGGATTGTATCATCTTATAATAAACTAAGGAAAATAATGCCTAATGCTTTTATACTATAAATTGCGTAAAACTAGTCTATTTATTTACACATAGTATAAGCAAAAAGATAGAGAGAAAGTATGATTGTCCCGTTTTCGATTCTAATTTAAAGAAGACTTAAAAATTGCCTCAAAATTAGCTGTTATACATTTTTTCTTCAAAGCCAAGAGATAAAAAAGTCATGTCTGTAACTTCCAAACTTCAGCACTTTCCCGCGGTCCCCAGTTACATCGGATCTTCCCGGCCCGTAATTGACGTTATAAACCGCTGGCCGGACCAAGATACCTTATTTCAATCCTATACAGAGTAATGTTGGTAACGAGTTTATCTCGTCGGACCAACTCCCCAAGTTTTACGGGACCACTTTCTTGGCCCACTTTTACGAAAATGCTCGTCTTAATTTAACGTAAAATATGTTCCTTCTACACTTAAATAAGGAGAACGGTATTTCATACGGTAGGAAAGATAGTATCAGTGAAAAATATTGTTGGGTGTTTTTCAGAGTCTTGTTCCTATTACGTGGGTTTTCGTGTGACTTCACGTGCAATTTTAGATTAGGGGAATTCATTGCCTATGCTGTTTATCGCGTCCTTGCTATCATTATAAACTAGCAGTTGTTTTTGATCATTATAACATAAACTTACGGGAAAATAGAGAATATAATATTGTTATCGGTGACTTTCTTCAACCCAAAAATAGGCAAGAAACTATCCAAGACATAAACACTTTCCATAGGTCGTTGAGTGACTTTCAGTATATTTTGTCGGTCAATTTAGTTGTCCGTTTTCCTTATTATTCTCCCCATATTATGTTTTAGAAGTTCTCAAAGGTATCCTTATCGTTTCTTCCAATAACTTACGAAGCGCTAACAGTGTTTTGCCGGCCCTTAGTATTATCGGGTCGGGTTTCAATTAACGGCAATATCATGCTTTTATAAGTTTCAGGGAGTGTTAATTGGAGCAAGTATTTCTTTAGAAGTAATTAACAGTTTTTGTAGAAGAACGTTTTGCTTGGAATATAATTGATATTAAAGTCGTTTGCGAAAATAGTTTCTTGATATTTCACATCGTTGGTAGGTACTAGAGCTGCCTTTGAGAGAACTTTGTTGATATTGGATTATTCAAGCTTAAATACAATTCATATTAAAGAGCTGATTAAGGCCGTTTGTAGATATAATTACGTTTCTATATTTTGAGTAACAATTTCAGCCAGTTTCGAAGTTATATGTAAGGTCAAACAATTTTAAAATTAAATACGCAACGAAATACAATTTAATTCTAATTTTAGTTCTCTTAAATGTTAGCCATTTTTGTAGAAATTCATTAACGACTGAATAAATTCTCAAAGGGATCTTCGCCACAAAGGGGTTAAAGCGATTAAATCAAATATTTATTTTATCAAATTAACTTATTAATAGTATGGGTCAAACACATTTCCGTGCCTCAATTTGTGTTGCTCACCACACCAACAGTATCTCATATTCATAATCGCCAATTTTGGGGGTAAAACAACATGATCATTGAAGTAATTTTTATAGGCATTTCTTGCCAAAGACTTTACAAATACAATAATTGCATTTTTGAAAGATAGAAAAATTTGAATCCAGACTCAGGAATCGAACCCGAGACTTCCGTAGCCAAACCGGGGCCAGAAGCGAACCACCTATCTGGACTATGTTACTAGATATCAAATTCTTCTATCTCTTAATGCTTTTACGGGTTAGGCCCCCGTAGTGCCATCTAGTCGGAAGTTAAAGAACTATCACGGCTTTTGTTATTGCTTCGTTACAGAGAGCATTTTAACAAATTATGATGACGCAGGCCGAATATTGAAGTAATTTTTATAGGCATTTCTTGCCAAAGACTTTACAAATACAATAATTGCATTTTTGAAAGATAGAAAAATTTGAATCCAGACTCAGGAATCGAACCCGAGACTTCCGTAGCCAAACCGGGGCCAGAAGCGAACCACCTATCTGGAATAAGTTACTAGATATCAAATTCTTCTATCTCTTAATGCTTTTACGGGTTAGGCCCCCGTAGTGCCATCTAGTCGGAAGTTAAAGAACTATCACGGCTTTTGTTATTGCTTCGTTACAGAGAGCATTTTAACAAATTATGATGACGCAGGCCGAATATTGAAGTAATTTTTATAGGCATTTCTTGCCAAAGACTTTACAAATACAATAATTGCATTTTTGAAAGATAGAAAAATTTGAATCCAGACTCAGGAATCGAACCCGAGACTTCCGTAGCCAAACCGGGGCCAGAAGCGAACCACCTATCTGGACTATGTTACTAGATATCAAATTCTTCTATCTCTTAATGCTTTTACGGGTTAGGCCCCCGTAGTGCCATCTAGTCGGAAGTTAAAGAACTATCACGGCTTTTGTTATTGCTTCGTTACAGAGAGCATTTTAACAAATTATGATGACGCAGGCCGAATATTGAAGTAATTTTTATAGGCATTTCTTGCCAAAGACTTTACAAATACAATAATTGCATTTTTGAAAGATAGAAAAATTTGAATCCAGACTCAGGAATCGAACCCGAGACTTCCGTAGCCAAACCGGGGCCAGAAGCGAACCACCTATCTGGACTATGTTACTAGATATCAAATTCTTCTATCTCTTAATGCTTTTACGGGTTAGGCCCCCGTAGTGCCATCTAGTCGGAAGTTAAAGAACTATCACGGCTTTTGTTATTGCTTCGTTACAGAGAGCATTTTAACAAATTATGATGACGCAGGCCGAATATTGAAGTAATTTTTATAGGCATTTCTTGCCAAAGACTTTACAAATACAATAATTGCATTTTTGAAAGATAGAAAAATTTGAATCCAGACTCAGGAATCGAACCCGAGACTAGACGAGATAGGTGGTTCGCTTCTGGCCCCGGTTTGGCTACGGAAGTCTCGGGTTCGATTCCTGAGTCTGGATTCAAATTTTTCTATCTTTCAAAAATGCAATTATTGAACATGATCATTCTTCCCCTTTTTGAATTTTGTGACAGGAAAGGAACTTCTAAAAACCTGTTCTTACTAGTGGAGCGCCGACGATATAAGATAAGATTTATACCTCGGAATCCAGGGTCAGTCAATGAACCTTAATAAAAACTTTTGAAATGTGTTTTTAAGAGTGAATAGAAGAATGATAAAAAAATGTGCGATCTCAATTTTTTTTGTATATAAAATTTCTTTGTCCTGACTCACTGACGGATGCATTAACGCACAGCATAAACCGCTGATCGTAGAGATGTGAAATTTTCAGGTATTCTTTGTTTTGTTTTGAATTGTAGGCATTCGAAAAGAAGGGGTTTTTGAAAATTTATCCCCTAAGGGGGTATTTGGAGTTTCATACCAACTTAAAACCACTATTTTACCCCCCTTCGTTTCATTCTTCAAATGTATTATAAGTCCGGATCTATATCTAATATTTTGAGATAGTCAGTGCCTGAATAAGTAAGTCAGTTATAGCTTTTTAAAGATTATAATCCTAAACATGATACATCGTAACTCGACAAAAACAAATTTAATAACTTAGTAGTACTACGGCTAATATTCATTCATGAGTTTATTTTTATGTTGGTATTTTATTTTTAAAACTTTTGCTACGTATATTTAGGTGATTAAACGCTGTCAAAGCAAAAGATTCCTTTGAGGATTACTTTGTAACATATTCTTGACATAAAATTCTTAAAGTAAATGATTTTTAAGGAAACTCGACTGGGTATCGGACGGCCTTATACTTGTTGGAAACTTAAGGTCGATACTAGTACCTCATGTCCCATAGGAATTTGTTACCCATACTAAATATACCTACTCGTAGTGACTTCGTTGAAAGTAATTTTTCCTGTTTTTAGATTTCTGGTTCAAGGTAAAGCTGCTATTAAATTGAGGACACGGATGAGGTTTTTGTAAATTGAGAGTATGTATTTATTGACTTTGGTAAATCGTTTATTAGAATATTAAATGCAAGTAAGAATTGAACTCATGCTTGCAACGTCATCTGGGGATTGCACTGAGGTATGTTTCTTCTTGTTTTCTTTCTTCTTTTTGAAAGATAACTAGCAATGTGGAATTGTTGTCCCACATTACTAGCAATCCTGTTAACCCCTCCAGCAAAACTCAATGGCTTGGGTTCAATGGAGTGGGTTCACGTCTGTAGTGTAATGGATAGGATTCGAACCCGCGTCCTCACGATTGCGAGATCTCACAATTGCCTTAGCCACCGCCGCTTGTCAGATTCCCATTACAGAATAAATAGTTGTGTGATAAGCACGATAGTTTTTTTCTCATAACTTGAACTAGGTTTTTAAACTTAAACAGCATCAGGCATGTTCTACAAAATAACCGTAGCTTTCTAGCTTGGCTAGTTATTTTCCCATAAAATGAAGTCTCTTATTTAGTGAGAAAAAGTCATTAAGCCTAATGCTCTATGGTCGCAGCGTCCCACCAACGTCGGAGGGTTAATTACCGGCACTATCCCGCAGCCAACGGGTTAACTTTACACCTACGGTGTTGACGTTTTAGCGGTTAGGTTTAGTAAGACCTAGACTTCAATGAGGCGTAGGTTTGATTTTATTGTGAAGTTAAAAAGAAACTTTGATTTTATTGTTGAATGTTGTGTATACGAGGTTACGGCTCGGTTCATTTTGCACTAGCGGACGCCTCCCGGTTTCACCCGGGTAGTTCCCGTTCCCGTGGGAATACACGGATAAAAAATAGCTTATCTCACCCGGGGTTAGTGTAGCTTCACAACGATGAAAGAATTTTTCAAATCCGTCCAGTAGTTTCGGAGCCTATTCAATACAAACAAACAATCAAATCCTACCTCTTTTTAATATTAGTATAGATTTATAGTTGTGTTTCCACTAAGTGAAAGAGAGTTATAAATAATTGGAAACTAATCCCTCCGTATTTTTTTCTTTTAGACAGTTTATACTACTGTAAAGTATAATCTGTGACATTGGTTGTTTTAGAAGTGATAACTTCTTATCGGCGTTGTGCACTTTTTTTGGAATGGGTAAAAAATGTTAAACTCGCGTCAGGACACGTGACCTGATCGAAAATTCGAAGACGGAGGGAGAATAGACCGCCGGTGCAGCGTTAAAGAGGAAGTAATATCCCCCTCTCTTTGTACCGCCTGCTCCTGCTATTTATGTTTGTGTACGATAGCGCAATAGATGAATATTGTATTTAACTACATAAATTATAGTGCTTTTATACTTATAAATAAAGCAGTTCGTGCGAAATTATTCCCTAGCCATTCCAAAATATTCAAAAATGCACATCGTTAATGTTCAAGTTTTCACTTCTGCAGGCACTCCCGAAGTGCAACCCGTTGTTTTTTTTTTAAAGATGACTAGCAATGTGAGATTGTGGGTCCCACATTACCAGCAATCTTGTTAACCCCTCCAGCTAAATTGCTTTTCTTAGGAGTGGGTTCACGTCGATAGTATTATCGGTAGGATTCGACCCGCGATCTTACGATTGCGAGTCTGATGTCTTAGCCAAAAGGCCACCGCGTAGAAAATATAAACAGTTTATAGAGAAAAAAAGTATTTAACATTTTTTGCTTTATCCTATGCTTATGTTATTCTTCGGAGATTCAAGAAAGCTAAGATAATGTTCATAGATATGATAACCGAAACATAAATTTCACCGTGATGTTTATTATTTTGTTTGTAAGTACATGTTCGAGGCGGAGGATACACGAAATTTCTCCGGGGACTTACAGTTCACGTAATAACCTAGAATGAGATCAAATACGTTTCGTTTCTATTGTTCTCTAGTTTCTTTCTTGTCATTATGAGAGAGGTAATAAGAGATACCGGTGTCTCACGATGAGACTGTATTCTAAAAGGTAGGTTAAAAACAAGGGTTAATGTTTTTAAAGTCAACAGTGGGTATAGTCTTGTTCTAAGCAAAAGACACCACCTTTCACTCCATGTCTCTTAAGACATGGAGTGAAAGGTGGTGTCTTTTGCTTTTTTTTATTAAAAAGATAACTATCAATGTGGGATTATGGGTTTTCACATTGCTAGCAATCCCTTTAATCCCTATAACTAAGCTAAATTTCTTGTTTTATAATATGGACGCATATTAGCCCAGTGCAAGCGTAAATAAGGTTGAGTTGTCATCAACTTAAAAACAGAAAGAATAATTAGAAGGGCATTATTAGTAAGAGATTATCCGATCTCCGATTCGTCGACGATATAGATTTTTATATTACATACATTATAATATAAAAACGTATGGTATCTATTCCTTACTACATGTTGTCGAATATTTACTTACTAATTTCGAAGACGAAGCGCGAAGTATACAACCCCCCTCCCAGGTTCCCATAATTATAAATGATAGATTTTTATCGATGTGAGAAGGTTACGCTTTTTTTGTCTAGCTCTTCGGCCCGCAAAAATGATCGATAAAGAACTACTTTCTAAAAAAGTTATTTATTTTTAAAATATCTCCACGAATACAAAAACGATACATAACTTTGAGTCGCTGTAGCTAGAATACTCAAAAATAATCTCTGATAAGTTATTATATTGTGTTCAATTATAATTTAACACAATATATAGAAAATTAAACAATAATTATTAAAGCCTTGATCATACATAACTGGAAAAACCTCTTTCATTTATTTAATTTACCACCTGTAGGTAGTATAAAAGATTTATTAATACAAGTCCTGTATTTCGGTCGCGTGTTTCCTTTTAATCTAGGAGATTTAAAAGGGACCAAGAGACCTATTCAAATTTCAGACTTAAAAGTACCCAAACATCTTGTTTTACAAAGTAGATCCGATTAAAATTTGCCGCTTTTAACGAAGGCTGAATAAGTTTCAACGTTACTAAGTACTGGTTTACAAAAGCCCTTTACCCGCAAATTGCAGTTTTTTTTAATTAATACTTAAAAGTGTTTAGTATTGATTTGTTCTTTTTGGTACTTGTTACTAAGAACCGGCGCCCATAAAACGCATTACCGCATCGTCAAAAACTAGATTGATTTCATTTTTTTTTATTTTTATTTTCATTATTTCATAACATTTAGTATAAAATAGCAATCCAAAAACCACTAAAGGGTTTGTCCGGAATGCTTTACAATCTGTAGTTACAATATGCCAAGCAACATAAAATACGAGACTTATATCTATGTACATAATACAAATTAGTTGGGTATTGAGATACATTAATACTATATAATATTAGATAATTAAATTTTAGTGGTAAATCAATGAGTTCGATTGTAAGTTTTACTAACGACGTAGGTAATTGTGTGACATATTAACATTTCTTCAGGGGTCCTTATTCATTATCTTTTTTTCGTTTTTGCGGCAAGCCCACGCGTCTAACTGTCAAAATCTTGTCATAATGGTAAACAACGACCTGCGCTTAGAAATGCATCGCGCATGCGCGCGGACATCTTTGAGTGCACCGCGAATGCCCCAGTTTGCGCAGGCTTTCCACGGAAACGAAAAAAAAACATAGTAAATAAGGACCGTGGTCGTGATGTACGGTCGGCCAAAAATATGGTCTATCACCTTACGGTTGAAATTCATTTGCACATCATAAAGAACAAGGTTGATTTTCCCTTGCAATAATGTTTTAACAGTTACTAATTTCAACCCTAACTCTATTTTGTTTACAAAGGAATCTTTGTCAAAACTGGTTGACCACTTTACTGGCCGACCGTACTTTGTGTTCGCTAATTAAGTATATGTTTGTAAAGCCCCTTGGGCTTGTACCTTACTACGGAAGTTATCCTTTTAAAAAAAAAAAGATCGCACAATGTGGGGCCCGCATAATAATGCGGTATAACCAACCGCAAACTAACAGAATACTCACTTCTTATAAGAAGTGAGTTTTCTGTTGTAATTTGATATTTTCCTTCATATTAAAAAAAAATAGAACAGTTTTAAATTCCTAAGTATTTATCACTTTCCCCACTAAAAGTTCTCTTCAAATATAGTTGTCTTATATTGAACATCCGGATCTCTTTGACTTGCACTTATAGCGGACGACGTGAGTAAATAAGTGCACTCCTCGTGCTCCGGACATACGGACATCCGGCAAGATCGGACGTCGTCCCACTAATGTACTTCTACTATTTCATTTAATCTCTAGAACTTGTTCTTTTACAAAAATCGAGCTGTTTTTTATCTCCAGTTTTGTGTTGCTTTTGATATTACGAAAAACATCCAAAAAGTGGCTACATATTTGTAAAGTTTGAGCGTGTTTTGCTCGTGATGTCATTCCCGTTCAGTCTCATGTATGTTGCTTTCAAAAAATGTACTAAAACGAGTGTCAATTACACCGAATATGCTACAAACAAGAACAGTAAACTTACCGTGAAACATAATGTTCAAAGTTACGGAGAGTTTTTTCAAGTAATTCCTACTATGAAACCTTTAATCTCAAAATCGTTAAAAACAAAAACATATAGGATTTCCTTAATGGTATTTCGACTAGACAAGAGTCATCTGATTCAATAATTCTAGCAATAGTTATGGCGTAAAACTTGCACATAAGCACTTATGAACCGAGCTAACGTCCCCGAAGCTAGTCGTAATACCAGCGTCTAGAGGAAAATCGCTGGCATATCTACCGACCAACCAGCAGAGCAACAAGAACTATTTCTCTTTGTCAAGTTTAACTTAGATGAAGATTCCTGATTTATGGTCGTCGAGATCAGCGAAGATGTGATGGATCGTTCGCTTTGCACTAGTTAGATTATAAAATATGCTCGAATTGTTTCAACAAAGTGTAACGGTACATACATAACTTTGTATCAAATTATTAAGTTTTGCAGCATGCAGTTTGTTCTTTATACTAAGGATTTTACGTCGCTTGTATCTTTATCAAAATTTTATTATACACTAGCGGACGCCTCGCGGTTTCACCCGCGTAGTTCCCGTTCCCGTGAGAATACAAGGATAAAAAATAGCCTATGTCACCCAGGATTACTGTAGCTTCACAACGATGAAAGAATTTTTCAAATCCGTCCAGTAGTTTCGGAGCCTATTCAATACAAACAAACAATCAAACAACCTCAACCAAACCTCAAAATATTAGTATAGATATACTAGCTGACCCGTGTAACTGTGTATGCGTTTAGTAATTTTCGCCGTTTTTGCATCATTTTTCATTGCTGCTGCGCTCCTATTGTTCATAGAGGTTGGAAATCGTGATCTGATCGAGGTAGCGAATCGCAATTGATACACATCTTAATTCGTCTCAGCCATTACAATCATGTTCAATCTAGATCGAGATCCCGTGATCGTCATCAGTGGTTTCGATACAGATTGACTGTGCAACGTGTTGGATTGACGGATCGCGACATGTGACAACTAGCTTAATCAAGATATATAAATCTACTAGTTGTGCCCCGCGGTGTTACCCGCGGTTTATTAGCCTATTTGCTAATCCAGGGTGTCAGCTAACTCCATACCAAATTTTATTAAAATCGTTTCAGCCGTTTAGACGTAACAAACGTACACACATACACGTAACAAACATACACACTCACATACTCACAAACTTTCGCATTTATAATATTAGTGTGATTGCGATCGGCGATGATTAGTCACGACCTAGATAGATTAATTAAACTAACAATATTTTCATATCACAGTTGCTAATTAAAACTGAAACTTTATCATTTTATATATTTTTTGTTAATAAGCATTTGGTTCCGGTAGATGGCGATGTACTAATGAAGACTAATTAACTCGTAGGATATGTTTGACGTCCGCTTTTTACTGTAATGTGAATAAATAAACATTACAATGTGCTTTTCTTTATGCTCTCGGATGCACTTTTTAATTAACGTATTCCATGTATGCTTTATTATTTTCTTTTCAGAATTTGTATCAGAAACAATTTGAAATGTAATGTATTTAACTGTACTCAATGAAGCTTCATTTCAATTATAGTACACGAATGATATTTGTCTTTATATATTAATACAATTGAAAATATTTAATACAAAGTTTTGTCCATTACAGTGTCATGTAACTTGAAACGAATATTATCCATTACCATTCCGTAAGTAAATATAATCATTTCAAGGTCTGAAATCATAATGAAAGGCTAACTTGTATAGCTATTCGTTTTCTTAGCGTTTCGACAGCAATCAAAACTATGTTCATATTTTTGCAGTCTACAAAGAGTCCACCAGCTAAAGAGCTGTAGTAGCTCCTGTATAGCTTGGAATATTTGATTGACTTGGTAATTTGCATCTTGAAACCATGTTTTATATTTAAGTTTTTATAATTTGTAAAATTAGACGCAGTAGGTATATAACTATTTTGTGCCTGCAGCTTACCAAAATGTCTTTATCATTTTCCAAAATCTTTATTCTGTTAAGAACCATATCACTTTTTCTACTATCCTCTTTCAAAGTTAGCAGACGTTATTCAGCGTTGTGGTCTAGACATGCACCATCTAATCTGAGCGAACTTGGACAAAGTTGGGTGACAAAAAACGATATTGGTTGTCGTCCCGTCCGTAATTTCTCCTTAGTTTCTGGGAAGATAGCAGATTGGTCCGCTTCCACGTATATTTTCTTTCCTTTAAATTAGAATGCTAATAGCCTATTTTTTCTTAATTTCAGGTAATTAATTAGATCGAATATCTACTACCTACGTGGTTTATCCGATACTCTGATGCAGACTAATTAACTGGTATTAAAGCAGTTACCGGATTGCAGCTCACTGGTGAGTAGAGAGTTTCAATGCAATATTCGGAAGCAAATATTAATGCGTCATTGCTATATTTGCTGTTGAGTATTTTGTTTGATGTTTTATGAGTACGTGTTTGCATAGACACTTATGTGTGTAATGTAATCATGGTCTATAAAAGCGTAAACGCATTGACTGTCATATTAGTAGGTAATTATCGAAACTAATAAAAAAATAAATTATAAAAATAAAAAAACCCGAGCACAAAAAAGATGGAAACAAGATCCCTACATAATTATGTATATAATTTTATGCAGTCGGAGGCATTCATGAATCTCGATAAACTTAGTAAAGTGACTAAAAGATACGCGCGAAAAACATAACCCTTCTTTACAGTCGGGTAAAAACTTAGCAATCATAGTTTGTTTGTTAAATTATTATTAACTATAAAATCAATGTACTACACTTCTAACAAAGTCTTATTTTACTAACGGTTAACCCAAGTGAGCCCGTTTAGTTGTTTACGGGAATCGTGCATTTTCTGTACCTAATATATTTAACTTAGGTATGTCACTCTCGGGCCCATAAACTATGTTCTACCCAAAGATAATAACATCAATTCGTCTAATGCTGTGTGAAAGGAGGACATACAACAAAACAATAAAGCCACATGCTGGCTAACGCACAGACCACTATTTCATCGTAGAGGTCAACTTTTGTGATGCAAGTATGAACGGCATGCGCCACGCAAGTTGACCTACGCGATGTTTTTACCGGGACGCGAGAAAATAGAATTAGGACTAATACATCTAATGATAAATAATGTTATGTCACAACATACTTCAATATATTAAAACAAGCATAGATTATGAACTTAAAGAAACATAAGGGAGGAAACTGAAAAACGTTATTTTTTGCTGTGGTTAATCTATACTAATATTATAAAGCTAAAGGGTTTGTTTGTTTGTTTAAACGCGGTAATCTCAGGAACTACTGATACGAATTGAAAAAATATTTTAGAAAGGCTATAGGCTATATAATATCACGCTACGACCAATAGGAGCGGCAATGAAAAATGTTGCAAAAAACGGGGAAAATTTACGCAGACGAAGTTGCGCGGGACAGCTAGTATAATATATTGACAGGCTTGTCAACCCAGAATTTAAGAAGCTAACAGCTCTGTTAAAAGTATTGTTATACTAGCTGTCCCGCGCAACTACGTATGCGTAATTTCTCCCCGTTTTTGAAACATTTCTCGTCGCTTCTCTTATTAGTCGTAGCGCGATGTTATATAGCCTATAGCCTTCCTCGATAAATGGGCTATCCAACAAAAGAATTCTTCAAATCGGACCAGTAGATCCTGAGATTAGCGCGTTTAAACAAACAAACAAACAAACAATCAAACAAACAAACTCTTCCGCTTTATAATATTAGTATAGATTAACAGTAGTTTTCTGTGTGAATTGAAATGTCATTTAACCCTCTCTTCTATGTAAAAATGTTATGAAAGTTCGTTATAGGCGTAACAAATTAAGTATTCGCGTCGGTTTATCGAGTACGAACCACCACTTATAAAAACCCTTGGACCAAACTTGGGTGTAATATTCAGACCTCTGCATGCCTTGTTACGCTTTCTAAGGAAACATACAGCTATGAATGTTGCACGGTCCCTCGAATATGTATTAAGAAAGACATAAAGATGTTATTTTATTCCACTAAATGAAGAAAAGAAAGATGTATGTATAAAGAAATATGACCGGGTGTCACGCCTCTATTTTATATTAAAATTCTTCACAATAGTCTAATTAACTTTTCTGTATCGCTGGCATTTGTTGCTTATAATAATATCTTGGGACAACTCACACAACGCAATATGATCCCAAACTAAGCAGAGCTTGTACTATGGTAACCAGACAACTGATAAACATACTTATATATTTCTAAATACATACATATTATAGATAAATAATACCCAGACACAGAATAAACCATCTTGCTACGAAAGTAATATAAACAGTACACTTATAGATATAACTAACTAGCTTTTAGCAACTAACCGAATAATTAATATAAATAAAACTAAAATTATGCAATTTCACCAAAGGACCCGAAATCCTATAGTAAATATTAGTTTAAATTACTTAGAAATAGGAGAAGTAACTGTTACCAAGTTCTTAGGTCTCCATGTTGACGGTCACCATAACTAGAAAGCGCACATAGAAAATCTTCCCATATGACTAAATAAGTCAGCTTATACACTATTCCATTTATCTAAAAGTGACATCACTTTTCAATTTGATTATGTTACACATATAGATGTCATAAAAGCTTTTAATTCTATTAATGTTAAGAAGACTACCGACCTCTGGAGTAACTCAGTTGTGATTACTAAGTCTATAATTTCTTTTATCGCGCAGGACTTGGCTTTTATATTTAATAAATGTATAGATTGTGGTGTATTTCCTGATTTAATGAAATATAGTAAAGTAATACCATTGTATAAATCGGGTAGTATGTCTGACCCCACTAATTTTAGACCCATATCAGTACTACCAACATTTAGTAAAATCTTTGAAAAAATAATATATGATCAGATGCAGAACTTCTTTTACAAAAATAAATTATTACACTTTAAACAATTTGGTTTCACTAGGGGTCGCTCTACAACCGATGCTGGTGTGGAGCTTTTAAAACATATTTTTGACGCCTGGGAGGAATCGCAAGATGCTTTAGGCGTCTTCTGTGATTTATCCAAGGCATTTGACTGTGTTCTGCATGAAACATTAATCAGGAAATTGCAACATTATGGTATTAAAAACACAGCTCTGAATCTTCTTACGTCCTATCTGAGTAACAGGATTCAGAAAGTTGATGTTAATGGTAAACGCTCCCCGGGGTCTGTGGTCAAAATGGGAGTCCCACAGGGTTCTATTCTCGGGCCGTTGTTGTTTTTAATTTACATAAATGACTTACCATATTTAGTAAATAATAATCATGAGATAGTCCTGTTTGCAGATGATACATCACTCTTATTTAAATTAAAACGCCAGCAAAAAGACTTTGAAGATGTAAATATGGCTATCTCAAAAGTGGTTAACTGGTTTGATGTTAACAATTTACTCTTAAACGAGGGCAAGACTAAATGTATTCGATTTATAACACCTAACGTGAAACCAGTAAAAACCACTATAAAAATAAAAGAAGATGAGTTGAACCCTGTAGAGACCACAAAGTTTTTAGGAATTACTTTAGATTCTAAGCTTCAGTGGGGCCCACATATAAGTGAATTGTCTAATAGACTCAGTTCTGCAGCGTACGCAGTTAGAAAAATTCGTCAGCTAACAGACGTTGAAACAGCGCGATTAGTTTATTTTAGTTACTTTCATAGTTTAATGTCGTACGGTATTCTACTGTGGGGGAATGCTGCCGACATTCAAACCATTTTTGTTCTGCAGAAGAGGGCTATTCGATCAATTTACGATCTTAGTAGTAGACACTCACTTAGAGAAAAAATTAAGGAAATCAATATCATGACTGTTGCATGTCAGTATATCTATGAAAACCTTATATATGTTCACAAAAATATTGATAGTTTCTGTAAGAAATGTGATATACATAATATTAACACGCGGAACAAACATAAACTTGTTGTACCAGCGTCAAGGTTACAAAAAGTAAACAAATCATTTCGGGGCCAATGTATACGTTTCTACAATAAAATCCCTAGCGATATTCAGAAATTGAGTCGTAATAAATTTAAGTGTACCATTAAGAAAAAATTGTGTATGAAAAGTTACTACTCAATAATTGATTATATGGAAGACAAAAACGCTTGGGATTGAACTGCTTTCTCTCACAGGCTATTAAAATGTACTTTAAGATTATATGTTTAGATACATATTTACTTTGTAAGAAGTGAAGTATTGTGTTTGCTGAATACGTTTATATATACTCATTTTAGAGTTACAAATAGTATTATTATTTAGTTATCCTTATTTTATAAACGATTACACTCACCAAACACAATGGTTCATTCAGTAAAATTTATTTTTGTAAGGAAAAACTTGATGATTTTAAAAGAGTGGCACATGAGTTTCTTGGCAGCTTCTTCTCATGAGCTTTACACTTGGAACTGCCACCTAACCTCATTTTGTTTTTTTTTTCAAACATTAACTTTTTATTATAATTTAATTCAAACAATTTTATACATTTTTTAGTATGTTTTAATTTGACGTTTTCAAATAATCATTAACCTGATTTTACGAAATAAAGATATTTGACTTTGACTTTGACTTTGACTAAAAAAGTTAACAGTCATGTACTACTACTATAGTATCTACCTATCATGGTTTAGTTTAAGAGTAGTAAAAGATCAGTTCATAGCACAAAACAGACGGTCTTGTGCTATGAAGTGATCTCTTGGGGCGAATGCGCTTTTGGAGGATTCTACAAAAGCGCTAAACGGTACCAGCATTATATATATTTGAAGTATAATTTAAATCAGTTTGAAAAATAAAACCAGCACACGAAATGTTCAAATACACAGCCAGTATATAAACAAATAAAAGTGCCGTGTGGTGCCGGCTTAAGAATAGTACCACCCCATCTCTTATCGTGGGTGTCGTCAAGGCGACTAAGGGATTTCACTCCGGAGGACGGGCAGCAGCGTCCTCTGCGTACTTAAAGCCTTACTGCGATCGCCAACCCGCTCGCCAAGCGTGGCGATTATGGCAATTACCCCCAGGATCTACATACCAGTAGGTTCTACTGGGGAGACCCGTGCCCAGCAGTGGGCCATCATATGGGTTGATATGTATATAAACAAATTATGTAATTAACAATGTCAGAGAGCGCTAATTAAAAACAGTATTCTAGGTATGGGACCACGCATTTATAAGCAGCTTCGCCCGCGTAGATGTTTTTTACTTTCGATCAAAACAACGTGTTTCTTTATTTTAAATGAAAAAACGAAATTTCCTGGATCTAACTTATATACTGACGGAGTTTCACACAAACTCGCAACCCCTAGTTTACCCCTAGTTTAGTTTTAGGGGTTGATTTTCCAAAAACGCTGAAACAAGTTTACTTTATTTTAAACGAAAAGGTAAATACACAATTTCAAAACTGATGGAGTTTCATACAAACTTGTAAACCCTATTTTACCCCCTAAGAGGAGGACTTTCTAAAAAACTTTTCTTCTTACAACATAAAAGGCATGAACTGCCATAATTTTAGGTTTGTAACCGCAGCAGTCAGTCAGGACATGTGATTATATATATGTATAGAAAACCGAACTCAATAAAAATACAAAGAATAAATCAATTTAAACATCAATTAAATTTACTCTTAGTTCACAAATACTATTACACTATGGATGAATTCCTAAAACTATTGAAATCAACAACGTCTGACATTGCTTATATAAATTTCGATTCTGGCTTAACTGCAATTTAAAATTTATTAATTACTGTAATGTAATTGGAATCTTATTTTATTGCTGTCCCGCGCAACTAACAACAACCGTTTTTGCAACATTTATCATTGCTGCTTCGCTCCTATTGGTCGTAGCTCCGCTCCTATTGGTGATGTTATATAGCCTATAGCCTTCCTCGATAAATGTGCTATCCAACAGTGAAATATTTTTTCAATTCGGATCAGTAGTTCCTGAGATTACGGCGTTCAAACAAACAAACTCTTCCGCTGTATAATATTAGTATAGATTATCTTATGTTGCTATCCTCAGTATGTATACCTACTGTATTTGTACCCCAGTTGGCATGGCATAGCGAACCCATGAAATGTTGTCAACTGAATCTATATATATACAAATGAATAAATTATTTGTTTTGATTTGTATCTATTAATTAATTACTTACTAGGAATTAATAAATTGTTTCTTAGCGATGCATAAGTTTTTTTCTGTAATTTTTCACTATTCTTTTCATAAATATAATATTCATTTATGAGGTATTCTCAGTCTCACTCCCCTATGAGAGATCATAGCGCGTCGGTCGCATTTACATAACCGTATGTTTCCACCCCGAGGTGGACTTTTTAACGAGCTGATGAAATATTAAAGCTAGCTGAGCTCACGAATAACGTGGAAGGTATCAAGTAGAATATTCTCCTTGCACGAGACTGAATGTTTCACACAAAGCTTGCGGTGACTCAACGAAGATGCCATATTATAAGTTAACTGCGAAATTATTAAAACATCTCTTTAATTTATTATTCTCGTGTCCTTTTGGGTGGACGTGACGGGGGTTACATGGTCTTTTGATGGAGTTTACAGGACGGGTATGGGCGACAATGTTACATATCAAAACCAACATTTTAAGCAAACACAAACTATGTATTTATTAAAGCTAATATATTGCAGTGCCGTGCCGAGCGACAACGCTACACGACCGCCTTGCAAATTGCTTTCGTAACTGCAAACATTCAAAAGTATACTGAAGTTTACAGTTTCAGTTTCAAATCACAAAATGTATTTCGAATAAAATTGGGCCATTTGTCGCCTTCAATCCGCTGCCAAGGTAATCGGAAACGTTCCTACGACGACATTAAGGAAAAACTTTTCGAATATTCTTGAGAGAGTTTGGTAGAATTACGCGGAGGAGGACAGGGAACATTGGTATCAATTGCCAGTTTGCCAGTGCAGATTTTTCCTGCCAGGTTAAAGTTATCGGTTACCAATCACCCTGGCATTACATCTATCAATAAATACAGTTCACTGTCAGACAGCTGGTGATGTAGTTACTCACGCTAACGTATATGTAGGGAGTGAGCAGCATTGCAACTTTACTTAGAAAGCTAGTTAATAATAAATCTTCTAAACGGATTGCTTCTCTTAAAACCTGTGTCAAAGATACGCATCGTTTTAATGGAGTAAATATATTTCAATTACTAAACACCTATTTTCGTAAAGCCTTTCTTGTGGATTTAAATTCATGTTAAATAGTCCCTATTGGGTCTCTATGATTATATCTTGGGTATTAAGAGTAGGGGCATGTACCAATCTTATTT
Source organism: Herminia tarsipennalis (assembly GCA_945859575.2). Classification (NCBI taxonomy): domain Eukaryota; kingdom Metazoa; phylum Arthropoda; class Insecta; order Lepidoptera; family Erebidae; genus Herminia; species Herminia tarsipennalis. The sequence goes on along the minus strand of OX243843.2, from coordinate 869,372 downwards.
AACAGATAATAGTAATTGTTTTGCAGCTCGGTCTTTGTCTTTGAATATACTTAGGTTACATTAATTTATGTTAGTGAGATAGGTGGGAGTTAATACTTTATTGTTGAACTTGGATTTACTGTTAGTGTTAAACTTCCTTGAATGCAGTCTGTCAAAACAGCTAGCTATCGGTCGCATATTCGAACGTCATTTAGTTTTAGGTCGTCGTTTACTCTTATGTTGGACAGTTAAGATAATTTAAGCACAAATCAAAGTATCGTTTGGGTTTTGTAGTATGAATTTTCTTTAGTAGTCCATGTTTGCTTTTAAACATTTTTGACGTGATAACGTCTTATAAATCGATGACAGGGTGCACGTACGAAAGTGTCAAAAAAAGTGACGTTATTGATTGGTTGTAAAAAACGCAAATGGCGATATGCCATCAATGTTTTCTTATGACATTATCACGTAAATTATCGCCCGTAAACTGACTTAACAGACAACCATTTTTGTTTTATTATATTACTTAGCAAGTCCTAATCACATATCGTATATATACTGTAACTGCTTTGAAGCTTTAATTTAGTACTATACTGAAAACGTAACTCAAACATTTCGTTTTTCGCCACATACATAAATGATATCTGAGCTGCTGAAGTATTCCTTTTTGCGAAGTCTATCGTCATGAATAAGAAAAGTATATCTATTTATTATAAACGCAAAGAAAAGTTTATTTGTCAGTGTTTTAAATTTGTAAACTGATTTGTATAGCATTGTTCAATGTTATACTTCGAGTTCTTTCAATGTGCGCTCGAGAAAGTGCCTGCCGAACAAAGTGGTCGAAGTATTGAATGAAGTACGAGAAAGATTACCTCTGGACTTGAGTCTTACTTAATTAAGTGAATATTTAAAGGTTTAATCTGTTTCTCTTATGGTCTGTATCAGTTTATGGCCTATAACTTTATCAACATACATTTGAATCACATTTCTTAAAAAGGCATATTGGTCACCAATAGTTTTTATTTCCTGAAGGCTTTTTATTGAAAGATTAATTTGTGGCAGTCATCTCTCAGGATTTAAATAATAGGTACAGATGTATAGAGCCTACTGTAATGCAAATGTGCCCAACTTCTTAAAATATTTTTTTTTTCTTTTTTTAAAAAGACGACTCCCGCAGTAGGGTACAAGCCCTGTGTCGCGGGGGACTTTACAAACATACAAGTCACGGACACAGAGTACACCCAGACTCGGAAAAACAATTTGTGGATCACACAAACTGGTGTCCCGTGTGGGAATTGAACCCACGACCTCTTGCGTAGCAGTCAGACACACTCCCAGCGCGTCACAGAGGCAGTCATTTTGTCTTTGACGGCTTTACTGCTGCTGGTGTAACGTTATCGCAACATACAAAAATTCACGATGATCCTAGCCGGACATATAGAAAGCCTAAAGTGCGTGCAAACAGAAAAAAAATACTACTTATTTTAATACTATTAGCTATAAATACGTTCTCAATATTCAGGTCTCGCGGCAGACGTTAGTCTGGCAAAACGCGTAGAAACAATACTGCCGTGCCAACTGTTACCAGCGACTGACGTGACGCCGTGCCATGTGCAACTTGGAAACAAATAGACTGTTAACCTATAGCTGTTCTATGTCTACTTTAATATCTTGGTAATTTGTATTAACTTGACTAGCTTTGTTCGCGCAACGCTCGCATTCAAAGTGACATTCAACGGGCACGAACACGAGCGTGAGCTTTTGAATGTGCGTGAATATGCTGCTCGGCTGTTTGTTAACAGTTTTTTTTTGTTGCTTACCACGCGTCTGGACGCACCATTAGAGCTCAAGATTCCTAAAATTATTTCTTAGCCCTCACCTACGTTACAAAAAAAAACATCTCTGAAAGCTTCCTAGCTGCTAGGGCTTGCGGTAGATATTGATGAGCGAATCAGTAAATCAGCACTTTTTATATAATCATATTATATTTAGAGGGTCACCATTGACCGTATACGTATATTTTTATATCATATACTAGCGGACGCCTCGCGGTTTCACCCGCATAGTTTAGTTTTGTGGGAATACAGGGATAAAAAAAAGCCTATAATACTCGGGGATAGTGTAGCTTCAAAATCCGTCCAGTAGTTTCGGAGCCTATTCAATACAAACAAACAATCATAATATTAGTATAGATATAATATCTTGGAACAACTCACACAACGCTATTTGATCCCAAACTAAGCAGAGCTTGTACTATGGAAACCAGACAACTGATAAACATACTTATATATTTCTAAATACATACATATTAACACCCAGACACAGAATAAACCATCGTGCTCATCACATAGAGTCTTATCGGGTGGGGATCGAATCCACGACCTCTTGCGTAGCTGTCGGACACATTCCCACCGCGCCACAGAGGCAGTCATGCTATAAAAGCTTGTCTTTATGGGGTGAAAGTGTACAATACACATACCCGTGTACAATACAATATACAATACCCATGATGTCCCACTGCTGGGCACAGGTCTCCCATGTAGAACATACTTATGATAGAGGTAATTGACATAATCGCCACGCTTGGCGAGCGGGTTGGCGATCGCAGTAAGGCTTTAAAATACGAAAAATAGGTTAGATTGACATAAGTTAGACTCATACGCCTAACAGCTGTGATTTCTGTGTACACACGTTACTGGTTAAATGATAATAATTAGCAGTTCCACATCAGAAAATAAAATTGCGAATTAATTAAACCTCTCTAAAAATGTAATCTATTTAAAACCTCGTTAAATAGTTACTCAGTAAGTTAAAACTAATACGTTTAACAAGGAGCAATTTCCGTCTGTGGGGAGAGCAAATAGAACTGTTGGATTTGTGTTTAATTCCGTTTATAATGGCGATGGCGCCTGCGTCAAGTGATAGGGTTGGCACTTTGGCGGACAAATTTAATGGTAATCTAATTTATGATCGATACTGCTAATTTTTTGATTGCTCGGAGGTAAGGGTAGCTTTTAATAATTTTGTAATTAAGCAGGTATATTTATGGAAAACTTAATAAGCTGGGGATCAATTTATATTTGTATTTAATGTGTTTTGAGCTAGTTTATTTGAGAGGAGGTGAAATAGTCCCTTTTTCTCAGTGTTACAGCGTTGTATTTCTGTGTTATGTTGTACACCAAGGAATTTTAATACCTAGGAAAGGCTAAATGATAGCTTGCTGATCCGTAGGCAAATTGAGTAAGCTACTCAATTACAAAATATTTTATTCATAGACTCACACTTATGATAAGTCATTGATCGAACAAAGTTTGTGAGTCAAAATGAGTCAAACCTCTCTTGGTAATCTATCTATAGGTGTATATCATTCTTTGTTAAGAATTAGCATTGCCATCCAACGTGGCAATGCTGCCAGCCTTCTGGGAACGTTACCTGTTGACATCGATGGGGAGGAATTCTTTGACGCCTAAACGGTTTTGCCTCCCTTTTTTTTATTTTAATTCTGTAAATATCTTATCTCTCGTATAATTGGTTAGATGTATTAAAACTGTGTATAAATTAGTATAGATAAATTCTTTGTCCTGATAGACTGACTGATGGATCAGCGCACGGTCTAAACCGTTAATAGTAGAGACGTACGCGGGCGACCTCCGTCTCTCAATTTTTGAGTCCCGGGGAAGGACATAGGATATTTTTTATGGCAATAACCGATAACCACGCAGGTGGAGCTGTGAGCGAAAGCTCACGATAAATAAATGCTAATTATCTTAAAAACAAAGCTTCAACCCTGTTAGCCAAGTTAATGAAAACCTTTTAACGCGATAGTTTAGCCGACAGCCGACCGTCGACGCGCCGGACCGTCGTCGGCGACCGATGGAGATCGTAATGATTGAATACTTATACCGTACCAGAAGAGGTAGGTATAAGGATTCATTGAAACTTAACATTAATTGAACTGTAGATTATTCTCTTTTATTACCTCTTCAAAATGTTTCGTATTCTGAGATAAGCAATATTTCTCTGCTCCTTACCATAAATACTATTACTTATTCTGTGCCATAAGGTACTTACATCGTCCCAGTCGAGCTACTCAATCTGAATGAAGCAGCTGCCCCACCGTTCTCAAAATTGATTAAATCCGTCCATTAATATATTCATTAATAACATTAACCCTTAACAATTTAACATTACGATGTAGTGGTCAACTGGTTAATTTATCGCTACTGTTCACCCTTGGCCCATTAACTGGCGATACTAACGATAATCACTTTTGTAACGATCGTCTTTAGCCTGTCGCAGTGAACATAACCCTCTGCCGCGTGAATATTTGATACAGGTATCAACAGGTTATATTACTCACCTCCGATATGATTGAGTTGTTCGAGGGAGCCTATTTAATTCATGTTGGAATGTGATATAGCATTTTGAGTCAGGTCTCTCTTACACGGTGATATGATCTAAAGATAATTGTATTTCTATTTTTAAGAAACGTTGTGACTTTGTCGTTCGCTATCGATAATTGATTTCATGTCCTATCAGGTTTTAGATTCAGTATTGTTATTATAAGTATGTATGATGAGGTTTGATTTAGAAAAATGTTCGAGTGAAAGTTAAAAATAACGTGTGTAACGTGTGTATGAGAGTTAAAAATAGTGTATAAGGAATCTATAACCTAACGGTCCGTTTTCACTTAAACACTATTGTAATTTTTTATGTTGAAGTTGAGAACATTTTAAGAGCAAATAAAATCAGCAATTTGTGTGATTTTACTGACATCATCGTCTGTAACGAATTCGTGTTGCGAACATTTTCTTCGGTGGAGATCTTACTCCCCCCCCAACTTCTCCCAATATCTCTCTAAAATATCAAATGTATCTCCGCCATAAGGACAGAAACTACATTTGATTTCGTTTTCCATCCAGCGGGACCATTTTTAGGGTTCCGTAGCCAAAATGACAAAAACAACGACGAAACCGTAGCCAAAATGACAAAAACGGAACCCTTACAGGGTTCCGTTTTTGTCATTTTGGCTACGGTTTCGTCATGTCTGTCTGTCACAGGCATTTTACTCAAAGACTACTGAATGAATCTTGATGAAATCAGGTGAAACGGTGTCTTGTAGGAGCCGCTACTTAGTTTGATAGCTAAATAATCATTCGACAGGTTTTCAAAAACATTTTGACGTTTCTAATAAAGTTTTTTGATTGAGTGAATGTTTTTGGAAATAATCTTGTGTCTCCTGTTAACTTTTGAACCTTGTAACCAAGGCGGAGGTATATTTAATATTTCAGTTAAATTCATTTAGAGAAGTACATTGAAGAACCTAATTAAACTAATTAAACCCCGTTTTGTTGCTATGGCAGCAGCTAGATAAAAGCACGCGCTTCCATCTACTATATTTCATTACACGACATAAATTCTCCTTAAATGTATATTATGATTAATTTACAGCATTAATTTAAAGTAATCTACAGCGAAAATTCTTATGTAAATTGGCCTCCACTTGGCCAGGTAATAATTTTAAGGCGAGAGTCGAGAAAAAAATAATTTAATTACAATCTGCAAACAGTCGAGGCTTCGTCAAATACCCTCAAATATAAATTGAGAAAATTTAATTAGATGGCAAAAATAATTGATCAAAATGAGATACATTTCGTTTTTAATACGCTTTTATTTTAGCTTCTTACGTATGTTACGAAATCTTTCAACGTGTTTTTCACCCACTCCAAAACGTCGGATTTAATTGAAACTTTGCACACACTTACCATGGACCGATGACAATACAATCCGATCTGATGAAAATTCATCTCCTAAGGGGGTAAAATAGTGGCTAGCTAAAATAGTGATTGCCAGGTTTGGAGTTAGATATGTGAAATTTCATATTTGGCTTATTAGTTTAAAATGAAGAAAACATGTTTCGGTGTTTTTGATAAATCAACCCCTAAAGGGGTAAAATAGGGGTTGCAAGTTTTTATAAAACTCCGTTAGTTTTATCTGTGAAATTTCCTATTTGCCTTTCTAGTTTAAAACAAAAATAGCGTGGTGTTATTATATATCAATATCGTCACAAGCACCCCCCCCCCCCGCATTTGTACGTAAACTGTTTTTTTTTATTTATTACTTTATTTACAAAGGCGTGTTTTTTAGTTTTTTAAACTATTATTTTTATGACAGAGACATGACTTGTATTGTCATTAAAAAATATGGGTTGACTTGCAAATTTCCTCCGTTTCTCGTCGACAAATAAATCTATCAAAACCTATATTTTATAATCATAAAAGATTTTTAATATTACATAGATTTTCTTTTAATTAATTTTTCCTCAATTCACGTTTGGCTAATACTACGTTAAATATTATTGGAAAAGACAACCATTGGTCGCATCGTCCAACCGTTTTAGCTCCATGGCATATTTTATAGACAAATTGTCCATATAAACGCGAAACAGACTACAGACTATTTAGCGGATATGTGATTTGAAAATTTACCGTCTAGTTTAGAACATTTTACTTACAGGAAAAGGATTTAGGCGGGCGTTAGTAGCAGCTTTATATGTCTGTACTCAACACAAAGGATTGTGGTTCGTTTGTAATAATTTTGGTTCAAATTCTAGAGTAATAACCGACCGAATGTGAAGGTATTGTTCAGAGAATAATGCACGTGGGGTACGTATGTCGTTTGAAATTAGCTGGATTATGGAGTAGCGTGTTTGATGGAAACACAATGTGAGTGGTTGAACAAAGAGATATACCTAATAGGGTGTTTGTAGAAGTTGGTAGTTTTGAATATAAAGCCGTTAGTCGTTAGTTTCATGCATTCCAGTGATGTTAGGTTTAGTTTTTATATCTATTAATATAAAAGGAGTAGCTGACTGACTGACATATCAACGCAGGGCCTAAACTATAAGGGTTGAGAGCACTAAAAAGGGATTTTTGAAAATTAACCTCCTAAGGGGGTAAAACAGGGGTAGAAAGTTAGCGTTAGAAATATTTTGGTAACAATCTGGCATCCACGCGGGCGAAGTCGCGGGCATAAGCTAGTATATCATATATCATCTAATGTTTTTGTAACCCCCGTAGCCCTTAACAAAACCGTGCTGTTAGGGTAGTTTCTATTTTTTTTTTGCAAATATATACAGAGTTTAGATATAGGTCTATAATTTTTTATGTTCGACCGATCTCCGCTCTTAAGAAAAGGCGGATTTCGAGACAGTTGCCACTGTATCGTATTTTTATGGTTCTTTTAAAAATGATGCACAACGGCATAATCAGGTTGTCAAGACACAATAAAATATGGGGTTTAGTATATGAGACAGTGCCTTTATTGGCGCGATGGGAGTGTGTCCGACTGCTATGCAAGAAGTCGTGGGTTCGATTCACACACCAGACACCACTTTGTGCGAACCACAAATTGTAGTTCCGAGTCTGGGTGTACTTTGTATCCGTGACTTGTATGTTTGTAAAGTCCCCCGCGACACAGGGCTTGTACTCTACTGCGGGAGTCGTCTTCTTTACAAAAAAAAGTGTTGTTTTTTTTAACTTATCTGGCTTACCTCGATAACGCTTATACTAACACTACTCAAACATTGTTGATTAAGAGCTGGATTTTGTTTTGGTTCTGGTGGAAGGAAGACTGGAAATATTGTACAATCAAATTTCATTACAGATGTGAAGCTTTGATAAGTGATTTAGTGAACGAACAAAATTTGCGAGAGTTATCTACCAGCGAGTCCTCCACTTTTTTAATGTACACCTGAAAACATTCCTCCTATGGCAGTCATTCATATATATTTCTAAATACATGTTTTAAATAAAATACGCCTAAAAGATTTATCCTGACCTGTTGGTCTAGTGGTAAATATATAAATGACCCTGACTGCTAAGCCGGATTTCGTGCGTTCGATCCCCACCCAGGATAAAACTTTGTGTGATGAGCACGATAGTTTATTCTGTATCTGGGTGTAATATCTGTAATATGTATGTATTTAGAAATATATAAGTATGTTTATCAGTTGTCTGGTTACCATAGTACAAGCTCTGCATGGTTTGGGATCAGAGGACGTGTGAGTTGTCGCAAGATATAGGTATATTATTATTATAATAGGTGGGAAATGAATCCACGATCTCTGGCTTAGCAGTCAGGGTCACTTACCACTAGATGACTAAACCAACAGGCCAGTCAAAAATTATGTCCGTGATTTGTAAGTTTGTAAAGTCCTCGGCTTGCAGAAACCGAGTATCAATGTCACCATGATAAATAAATGGTATACATCTATAATCACAGTAGCGTCAGATACAGATGCGATATAAAATGCATTCACTGCTGAACAAGCCGCCACCACGTTTGTATCAAAGCAGATGCACATCAAAGGAAATGCCGATTGTGTTCACAACACGGCTATAGGCACGGTGTGGGATGTAACTGCGCGGTAGAGAAGGGAGGTATTTGTTTGGGGGGATATATGTCAGTTATTTATAGGTGGTCGTCATCTAACAATAATTATATGTACTGTTTTCTTCTCTTCTTTCAATTTATCAATAGATGATGACTGATGGCTTTAGTCCGCGTTACTTTTTTGAATCACTGTTAACTTTCGATGTCTACTTCATTGTAATTGCGTGCCAAATGTCAATCCAATCCATTCAGTGGTTTGAGCACTTGAGCAGTGCGTTGATAGATCAGTTAGTAACGGTTTTTTTACTTCTGATGCAAGCATTTCCTACGGCTTGGATACAGGTAGCCGCACCGAGATAGGGATGGGTATGAGCTGTAATCCAACCATTTTTGGAGAGAACCAAGAACACTTCGCTTTTCCTGAGTTTTGAATTTCCCGTTTTTAGGCTGACTTAATGTGGTCATAGTTTCATCGTTCTTTGAATATTCCCTACCGAAGAAATTTCTCGAAACACCGTACTTATATGTAAAACTCGGTAGGTAACTATTTATTTATCTCTGTTAACTTTACTATTTTCTTTTAATTAAATGACAAAATGTTTCTAAGCGGAGTCGTATCGCCATTTTAATTTAATCTGACTCCGCCAATATCTTTTAATTAAAACAAACACAGAAGTTTTCACTTGGTATCATTAGCAGGGTTCGAACTTATTTGCCCTAGTATCGACACCAAAGTAAGTTAATTAGATGAGGCAAGCCTCGGCATGCGCTCGCCTCGCTCCATGGCATATGTCGGGTTTGTTTTTACTAGTCTTGCCAGTTATATTTGACCCCTTCTGTTTGAAAAGTGACGTAAAATGTTACAAATGAAGCCGCAATAATTGGAATTGGCCTTTTTATAAAAAAATGTACACTTGAGTGACTTTTTACTATAGAAAACTAATTTTTAAATTTTAGAAAGCAGTTCACTATATATTTAGTTCATTCGAAAAAAAATAACCTGACTCTACACCGAACGCTAAGTTAAACTTCTTTACTTCACTAATGTAACGTAATATCAAAACATCAGCCTTTATATAATCATCCCCTAATGGATATATTGGATAACTAAATAGAATACAACTGCGGGCTAGTGTTTACTTACAAATTATTAATAGTTTGTCTAGTTGATCACGCTATGAATCTGCTACTATCTATACTAATATTATAAAGCTGAAGAGTTTGTTTGTTTAACGCGATAATCCTCAGATACTACTGATCCGAATTGAAAAAAATTTTCACTGTTGGATAGCTATAGATATATTTATCGAGGAAGGCTATAGGCTATAAAACATCACGCTACGATCAATAGGAGCGGAGCAGCAATGAAAAATGTTGCAAAAACGGGGAAAATTGACGCAAATGAAGTTGCGCGGGACAGCTATAACTAATTAGGTTGCTGCTAGCTATGTCTTTACTTTGTTGGTTAACGAACCACCTCGTTAGATGTTCCCCAACTTGATTCGGACAGTCTGAATGGATAGTTCAGTTGAGACGCTCTTGACCTTTGATTGTGTCAAGAATAATAAACAGGCGTTCAACTTGTTGTTTATGATAATAATTCGAGTTTATTTAAGAAAGATGAAGGTCTTCGTAATAGTAAAAATATTTTCCTAACCAATCTTGGTCCAGGTTACAGATCTCTACGCATGAGATGTTTTAGCGTACACAACAGGATAGTAGGAGAGTAATACTTTCGGACTTGAAATAGTAAAATCTTTTGATTTCTTACATAAAAACTGTTTGTAAAAAACACAGGGCAAGAGGATGTCGGACCATAGCAGCTATCACTACAAAGAAATGCACTACATATTATAAAAAAATATGGTCTGAAAAAATGCGTATCATCATGGCCCTGGCGTCCTTTTGTTGAGAAGCGCAGTTTTTTCGGCAATTACTCAAAGACTGTATATCTGATCATGTTGCAAATAAATTTATTTGAAAGTATTTATTAGGCGGTACTACGTTACCTGAATCTATGAGCGTTACCTTTGTAATATTTTTCATATATTTTGGTCAAACGGTATAAAAGATAAACAATTTTTGCAATTTTCGGAGTGAATATTTATATTATCAATCCCCAATCTCACGTCCCGTCTGGACGTGAGATTAATTTCAGAATTTCGGGAATTTTCAGTTTAGACGGAGTTTCATACAAACTTACTACCCCTGTTTTACCCTCTTAGGAGTTGATTTTCCAAAAACGCTGAAACACGCGTTTCTCCATTTTAAACCAAAAAACCAAATACTACAGATCGCAGATCTAACTTGAAAACTGAAGGATTTTCAAACAAACTTGTAACCCTCAACCCTTTAGAGGATACATTTCTAAAAATCTTCGAAATTTCAAGTCTCTACGATCAGCGGTTTAGGCTGTGCGTTGTCCACCAGTCAGTCAGTCAGTCAGGACAAAGAATTTTATATATTTAGATTTTATTAGTCTGCGATAAACTTGAACCTTGATGAAGTAAAATAATAATTTATCAAAGTAAAAAGTTACAAGGGTGTGTTCTGTGTTACAAATCCTTTGGAGGCAAAAGTTGTAACACCGCCTAAATCCACTACTTAAAGTCAAAATAACTAAACTCTGTTAGTTAGACCTGAACTAAACTTACCCATTATAAACTCCCCATACTCATCCGATGAGTTGATGTGCAACTAAGTTCGAATATTAACTACGTATTATGTTGCAGTTTGAGATAACAACTCCCTGCACCGAAACAGGTATTGTAACATATATCTACCACATATTGTAACACTAAAATATGCATGATTGTTCATAATATTTACATAAAACGTAATAAACAATACCTGTATAAAGTGAGACGACGTTGTTTGTAAACAAATTGGACTTGAAAATAATATGAAGGTAGGTATGTACTAATCAGTGAACAGATAATATTTATTTTTGTTATATTTTGTGGCTCTTTAAAAACTGCTTCTACGGTATATTACTTAAAGTTGAACTGGCACAAAATAGTGACAATTTTAAATTTAATAATAGGCTAGTTTCCAATTAGTCTAAATAACAACTCTTTAATAAATGTCTAAATGCAGATTTTAATTGTAATATTTTAATAATAATCGCTCTTTTTATGTTCCCATTGCTGAAATACATGAATCTTCTCTAAGAGAGGATACGGACCGTAATCTCTTCATTTTTATGATTTCATTCATTTTTATCTAAGATAGCTGTCCCGCGCAACTTTGACTGCTTAAATTTTCCCCGTTTTTGCAACATTTCTCAATGCTGCTCCGCTCCTATTGGTGGTAGCGTGATGTTATAAAGGCTATAGCCTTCCTCGACAAATGGTCTATGCTACAGTGAAATAATTCAATTCGGATCAATAGTTCCTGAGATTTCAAACAAACAAACACAAACAAACAAACACAAACAAACAACCTCTTTAGCTTTATAATATTAGTATAGATTTAGCTAATTACACAAATCACGTGCTTACATTAATTGTATAAAATTCCTTGCATATGCAGTTACCTATCTTCTATCAATCAATATACATATTCAAAGTCTAGATATGCGGTGATAAAACTTCTCACTGTACGTTGAACTTGTACGTTCTAGTTTTATCAACATTCTGAAACCGCACCTGAATTAGTTACAGAAGTTAGTGTAGCGCAAGAGAACGGTTACCGACCGACTTTGAATGTTTAACTGATATCCCTTACACGAATAACAGGAGTAACTTTCATCTCTTTTAGCATACTACTCGTAGAATAGAATAGCGACTTCTCCACTTTCTATAATGTAATGTGTATCCCGGCAGGTCATTATTAACTGATGATTTCGACAATATATTTTAAGGGTTCATACCAATCTATAGGGTACAATGACTGCCTACCATTAAGCGGTCTGTACGCCGTACGGTTACCATCTCAACAAACATAACATTTTTACGGATGCCAAAATTCTTCAACCACAAACCATTTTAAAATTACCTCGTATAAAAAACTCCAATAAAATTCTTCCTCAATTCGCTCTTAAGTACAAAAGAACACCCGGTGTGATACCGCAACTTACCAATGATATACGACAGACGATAGAAATGTAGCTATTCAATGCGGGGCGAAATTTATCGCTCAGGGGGTGAATATGCGATGATAGATACCGAGGTTTGGTTTCGAGGAAATAAAAGAATATTTATATGAATATAGGTGGGAGCATGTTTATTGTAATGCTCGAACTTGGGTTATTCGGTGGATGATTTCGTATCCGGATATTCGATGGAAATTACGTTAACCTCCTGATAGAAGAGAGAGGAAAATGGTCGGATAAATGTGGGGCTTCTGAGCGTATGCCACTGATTTAGATAGCGATACGGACTATTTATAGGTACTTATTTTACCTGAGCAATAATGTCACTTTGATTGCAACGCTCCGGCATCGCCTTGCCACTCGGCGGCCTCTCGTTTAAAATGCGGCGTCCACTGGTGGGCCACTGGTGTCAACGATGTCGCGTGGTCCACGAATTTCCAGGTAGTTTGTCAGCGATAGGCACTATGGTCCTCACTTTCACACTCACCGATTTTTTTGATCAAGTGAATATTTTTGGAAATAATTTTCGTATGTTCAAAACAATTACTAAGGTAACGCTTATTAAATACTTGCAACTAAAATTATTTTCAACATAATCGGATATACCGTTTTTGAGTTATTGCCGAAAAAGTGCGCTTTGCACATTACGTATACGCTCTTTTGCTTGTGCACTTTTTAGATCGTATTTTTCATATGTTGTGCATTAGTAGTAACAGCTGGGGAACCCTACACTGAGCTTGGTACGACATGCTCATGCCCGGATTTTCTTTTTATTTTTTTTCAATCAATAAAAAAACTAAATACAAATGCCAACACATTGAAATTGTCATCTGTACTCTCGGTTTTCTGTGGTACTAATCACACGCGAGCAGCGCGCGGTTACGTCGTAGTAATAGTATTCTTTGGCGCGCACAACTCAGGGCCCGCGCGTTGTCAGCGAGCGGTCACCCCGCGGCAAGCATGTGAACTTCTTTTGTTCTGTGATGCGAACAGCGGGTTGTCATCGAGTGGTCCACTCACGAGCGAGGCGATCCGGTGCCGATATGGAGTTGATGTAGTGAGCGTAATCTATACAAACCCATACAAAGAATACTAACCGCTCGAGGCGAAGCGGTGCTGGGCCGGTACTGGGGTGTGGCGGTCAGCGATGACCTTAATCAGTTTTGTATACCTTCAGCAAGGTGACAGACTCTTTAGCGTGTTTCATTTGAGTTTTGTGATAGCCCTATCTAAGAAAATCTCATTAACTACTACAAAATAAATGAAAAAGTAGTTGTAAATAAATCACGTCTCAATCTAGGAGACGACGTATTCCCTTAATATTGGGCTGTTTGCAACTGATGGCCTATACATCACCCAGAGAATTAAGATGTCCACGTTCGATCAATCACTCGGCATAACCTGTAATTGACTGTCTTCTTTCTTTTATTTGACCAAAATCAAGAACACAACTTTGTTACTTTCAAGGATTTTGACGTGAATACGTCTTTAAAATTGCTTCTATAGTAGGGCTAGTTAAAAAAATCAATGATAACAAAATCTGTTTAACATACTGTTTGGTGTTGCAGTTTCGTATAAGTATATCATCTCCTATAGCTAAAGGATCAAATAATATATTGCGCCATGTGAGGACTGTGTTACATCAACATCTGGATATCCACTTAATATCACTTTTGATTCGAAAAAACTACAACGTTCGTTTAGGTTTCAAATGTCAGCTTTCGTCAAAATCTATCGATTTTTTACAAAACATTACTTTCAGATAGTGACAGTGAATATATATTTTTTAAATAAATAAAAAATGATGTCAAACAGTCTAATCCAAATTCAGAGATCGTATACGGTTGGAAAGGGTTTTTCAAGAGCAATCGAATGGTACCTACCAATAAAACACCTTAGGACCAGAATCAACGATGTATTTGCGTACAACACACAGTGTCCATGACACAGCAACATCCATTTTTTTTATGTAATTTATGTAATACTAGCAATTTACTTGAAATAAAGAAATAATAGCTTTAAATTGGCACTTAGTGTGTTTGTAGAGAAATAATAAGGTAGCATACTTGCTTTTTCGCGTGTAAATACGGAGTTAGCTTTGGATGCTCGTGTCCCTTCGGCCGTCTATAGAACCAGAGCTTCGGAACTGGTTCCGACCGAGGCTTTTAATTCACTTGTATGAAACTGTTTCCAACCGAGGCTTTTTATTTACTTTTACGTATCTGGACAAACTATTAACACGCGTGTCTATGGTATATTCTCCGTGGGGAAGAGTCTTTCTAATAATTAGCATGTCAGGGTAAGGTAGCATGTTTTGGTAGTTAACGTAAATATGAGGATACTTTTAGTTACTTAGCAAAGTTAAAAAAAACATGAGGGTGAGTCATGTATTTTTCTTTTTATTTCCACTTTTTTTTTGTATTGTTGTAAAAGCCCCGATTGGAACCATTTTCGTACAAATACATTAAAAGCCTCAATCGGAACTAGTTCCTAAGCTCTGGTTCTTTAGACGGCTAAAGGGAGATGATGATGAGCTTCTTGATTACAAGTTTTAGGAACATCAAGTATAAAATGACATGTGAGACACGTTACTTACTTCATAAGTACCTACACCATGTACGAAACTCTAAAATAAAAAAATATAGTAAACATATAAGCGCACGTTAAATGTGGCACGTCCATAATCGCACTTAGTGTTCAATTTGACCGATCGTTTCTCTGTAAAAAAATAGCAAACTGCTAATGGAATAGTCTCACTAATGAAAGGGGAATGATATTTGATCTTGAGAAACGCCAGTAGGTTTCATAAGTCCAACTGTCTTGCGGGTAGTCGTAAAAAATAAAACGGTGTCAAAAGTAACACCTAAATAGGGAAGTAGTAGTGATTACGTCACCTAAGGCTTTATTTTATTACCTAAAAGCTGCGTTATCACTGATATATTTTATTTGTAACGTTTCGCAATGCGGACTTTGCCCCTTCACTATTCGTCGCTTTAGGGAACCTACGTGCGTACATTTGTTATTTTGTTTGATTTCCGCTTTTAGAATTCACAACATTTATTTGTTGTCAAATTTCCCAATCAAGAGGCACATCGTACTAACCAGGTATGTTAGTTACGTATTCGGTATTAGGTACTACATAGTATGTTACGTTAGCAATTAGTTCAATGTTGGTTTTTGGATACGTTACCCATACTGATACACTATCCATCCTATATTAAAATCTTAGCAGAGGAAATGTTAGTTCATTGAATTTTTAGAACCAATTCAAGCTACAAATATTATAACCCGGCATTTGCAGCAGGGTGACTTTGAAATCAGGTGATAAATTGATAGGGGAGATGTAGTACCTATAATACATTCCTTTTACATTGATATTATGAGTTATGTATTCGATATGTACTATTATTGTAATTGCGTGATTCTATATCGATTCTAAAGAAGTTTATGAAATAAAAAAAATCTTTGTATGTTTGTCCAATTATTTATCCAAGTGACCATCTTTTTCTTATTAATTCATATTTATTCCAACTTAGGGAACAGTGTAAGATTTTTACGTAAAAACTAAAAATTATAAAATAAAAAGTAATTTAAAAAAATTAACAGACTTCAAAGTTAACTAAAAATAATAAAATAATACTTTTACACACGCACATACACGAAATTAACCTACATTAGCAGCTTCCGCTCGTTGTAGCAAAGCGCTGCACATCCCGCAGCGCCGGAAAAAATGCGATTCTTAAGATCTGGGCGATAAAGTTTGACCAACACAAACTTAACAGTTCATCATCATCGTCATCGTCCGTCATTATCAACTCATGATCGATATTTTCCAAAGATCAATTACCTATTGTGAATAATAGTTATTTAAAATCATTAATTTGCCATATTTACAACGCGGCTTAATAATATACTACTTCTGTTATTTTTTTCAACAACCATTAAGCAGACCGCCCCCCCCCCCTGTCTGCTAAATGGTTGTTGAAATACTTGATTCTAACAAAAATTAAGCACTTTAAGGCTTAATATTTCACAAACGGATACCTAAATCGAAAAATGGTGTGAACAGGCCCGCAATATTTTTGTAAAACCTATTTAACGATACCCCACACGATGGGGTAGACGAGAAAAAAATCACCATTTTACATGTAGGTACACGAAATATATATTTTTTTAGATTTTATGTTACGACTAACTAGGCGTAACTGATATATATATATATCCATGCCAAATCACAGCTTTCTAGTAATAAGGGTTTCTGAGCTAACCTGGGGATGGACGGACAGACAGAGCGAAACTACAAGAGTTCCTTTTCTACTACGGAACCCTAAAAATGGGTAAAGTCGGCTCACAGGGGATAAACCCGGCGAAAAGTCAGAAAAGAGGTTACTCTTGTGATTTTTGTGACAGATATATTCGGTGTAAGTATTAATTGTTATTTTACCATTTTGCGGTTATCTGTTCATAAAACCTCGCGGTGTACCTCCCAGTGTTAATCAGATTATATTTCGAATTTATTTTCACTTGAAAACCTTTTATTTATCGCCTCGCCATTCTGTAATGCGAGGTTTACGTCATATTTGTGGCGAATATTTCATACTTATAGTTATCTGGTACGACAGAACTTTGAATATAAAGTTGTTATATGGTTTCCGTTCTGTTCGTCCTTTTGTGAATAAACTACTCTGTCAAAAAAGTACTGGGAAACGATCAATAATACACAAATTTATGTTGTCGCCTCCAAAGTATGCTATTTCAGAAACGATACACTTACGCCAACGAAAACTCTAACCATCAAAACATTTAAAAACGCTTTTGCCGGATTTAAGTTCAGTTTTCGCCACGTATTCTCCTTTGTCTTCTACTAAATAAAAACTAGTCCCACGGAGTGGTAATTTGAGTTTAAGAAGAAGAAAGAAGTCTGCTGGAGCCATAACTGGTGAATAAGGTGTGAATAACAAAACCATAACAAAGTCCCAGTTTCTAAAGAAATGTTAATAATGTGAGATAGAGAAGGAAGATGATCAAGTATAGTTATAAACATGCGACGCCTCGTACCATCGTTACCAAAAGCTTTGATTTAATGGAATTAATTATCTTTTTCATATTCCCCTGTTTGCCGATTCCTAGAGTCCCTAGGGACCGCTAGGTGTTCTTGAAAAAAGAAGAATCAATATTTTTTAGAATATGTGCGAATTATCTGATTGCACTGATTATTTGTAGTTTTGTAAAGTAGTCATTGCGGTTTTACACAGTCCTGATTTAGCTCCCTGTGATTTAGTTCCCTATAATCACGGATTTTTTTTTCGTGTCCCGGGATCAAAATTGGCAAAAGGGTTTTAATGGTTGGTTTAGGCGAATAGAACTTTGTAAAGAAACTGTGGTTTCGATTTTCGATTCGAAAAAATTAAAAATAAATATTGTTAATATCTTGTATAGTTTTTTCTTGTGTCAAAACTTAAGTTACTTACCTACGTATGGGAACATACCCTTTGATCGTGAGGACTATACAACCTTTTACAAAAATACAAACAACCTACATAACACAACCTCCTTATTCTAGCTTCACATAATCATAAACAGTAGCGTTGAGCACTATCAAAAAGTTACGCTTTTATTCGTCTAGCTTCCCACCCTGCAAATGAATGATATCGTCGCACGATATCAATTAATTTTTGAGGAATTAAGTTCCAAAAATTAAGTTTGGTTAAGTTGTTTGTCGGTGTAATGCTGATGTTCACTGAATTTAAGACGTGTTCAGTTAACTTTTAATAAATCTTGAATTATAAAGATCTTTTTTTTTCAGCGTGCGTAAAATACGAAGACTATTACAAATACACTTTCTATTTAGACTGCCTCTGTGGCGCGGTGGGAGTGTGTCCGACTGCTACGCATGAGGTCGTGGGTTCGATCCCCACCCAGGATAAAACTTTGTGTGATGAGCACGATGGTTTATTCTGTGTCTGGGTGTAATATATCTATAATATGTATGTATTTAGAAATATATAAGTATATTTATCAGTTGTCTGGTCACCATAGTACAAGCTCTGCTTAGTTTGGAATCAGATGACACCTCTAACACCTCTTTGAGGCGCGCGTGGAACACTAGCGCGCCGTTGACCCGGGCCTAGTCCTAAGTTGGACGGCAAGCTAACCACCCACTGCTCGTCGTCCTCAGGCCTGCGCCTAGGGTGGCCGGATGTCGTCCCTTGTCACGCGTTCCGCCGTCTCCTTTTGCATCATCACCTCCTCGCAAACTCGCCAAAAAGACGCCATGCTCTTGCCCGGTTTTTTTGTCATTTAATGCTCCGTCCGCATAATATTTACAATCACAATACTAAGTATCATGTTCGTATGTTGTTTCCCATGATACCGTATCTCTCCTTGTCAATTCTTTGTTAAAATTCATTCCGACATTAGTCGTTAATAGAGAACAGACAAACAAACATGTTTGATTTTATAAACTAGTTAAGATTAACGTATTTTATTTTCTTTAGATTTTAATTAGGTATTTTCTTCTATGAAACGCAAATCCCTTTCGCCGAGTTTTGTATTTATTTGTTATTTTGGTTACTTTCTATCGTAGTAACTTATAAACATAGACAAAAAAAAATATTTTTTAAATGTGTAGTCTAGGAAGCTTGGACCAGGAAACCTACATACTGCCAATATGGAAAAGATTATAATTTAACATGGTGACAGATATGACCTAGTTTCCAAAACTTTAAACGAGAATAACTTTAATTCCAGACCTTATCCAAAGGTAACCCGGAAGACATGTTCAGAAATTCATCCTCAATATTTTTTTAAATTCATAACCGCACCAAAAAAACGCGATAAAAAATATAAAGCGGAAGCAGAAGCAAACCCAACGTTTACTAAGACTAATTTCGTTAGTAATTATTATAAAATGCACGCCAAAACTAGCACTGGTTAGTGTTAATCGTACTTTAAAACAAAGTAAACACTACAGAGCAAAATTTAAATCAGTTTAAACGAATAATTGAGAAGGTTAAATACAATCCATTAGATAGCGGGATAACAAACGAGTAGCTACCCCCACTTTGTGAATGTAAGCTGTGGGTACCTACCTTCATTAATTGTCTGAGCGAAAACATACGGGCCTGAGTATCAGCCGGACCGCTAGGTAAGCAAATCGCGGACATTATGGAGGTATAATAACTGTTTTATGGTATTGCCGTTTCACGGGTAAATCGACCGTTGTGCATAGTTGATTATTTATCTATAATATGTATGCATTTAGAAATATATAAGTATGTTTATCAGTTGTCTGGTTTCCATAGTACAAGCTCTGCTGAGGTTGGGATCAGATAGCATTGTGCGAGTTGTCCCAAGATATTATTATAATTAGTCCTTTCATTCTTTGAAAACCAATTCATTTAATTACTTAATTAGAAATAGCGACATCATCCGATTTAATTAAATTCACGTGTCGTGGGTTTTTTAAATG
The DNA here is from genome assembly GCA_945859575.2 of Herminia tarsipennalis. Classification (NCBI taxonomy): domain Eukaryota; kingdom Metazoa; phylum Arthropoda; class Insecta; order Lepidoptera; family Erebidae; genus Herminia; species Herminia tarsipennalis. The sequence continues at coordinate 849,435 of OX243843.2, read as the reverse complement.
TTAACTTACATTACTTCACTAGCTGTACCCGTAGCTCCGCCCGCGTTATGTTGTTTTTTATAGCATACCAACTGTCCCGCGCAACTTCGTCTGCGTAAATTTTCCCTGTTTTTGCAACATTTCTCATTGCTACTCCGCTTCTATTGGTCGTAGCGTGATGTTATATAGCTTTCCTCGATTAATGGGCTATCCAACAGTGAAATATTTTTTTAATTCTGATCAGTAGTTCCTGAGATTACCGCGTTCAAACAAACAGACTCTTCAGCTTTATAATATTAACATAGAAATGCCATTCTGATCTATAAAGTACGTTACTGTAAAGTTTCATCAAAATGCTTTCAGTAGAAGATAATGCGTAAAAAAAACAACAACACCATCCATCCTCACAAAATTTTGTATTTATAATATTTGTATACAACGTAAGTTATTAGGCGAAAGTTTATATTTTAGCTCAGATTGCAGAGGAAAGTCCCAGACAGCTTTGTATACGATTTTTTGGCATTATATCCAGTAAGTTAGCAGATGATAAAGATCTCGCTTGTGCCATAACAAAGCGTGGATTATAATCACAAGTAATAAATGAATGGAGGTAAATTAATGGATAATTGTAGTGTAGCTGCGAACAGTTTGTTCGTAATTGTGTCTCTTAATTAATGGCGACAGGTTAATGAATAGGTTTCGTTTATAATTTACACTGATTAGATCTTAGTTACTTCTTAGTTGTAATTACTTGTTTGCTCAGTATAGGGTTCCGCATCTATCACTACCTAGAAATGCACTACCTACTTAAGAAAAACTATATGAAAATGAGCAATTATTAATTATCTTCATGGCTGTTTTTCGGCAATAACTCAAAGACGGTAAATCCAATCACGTTAAAAATAATTTTAGTTGAAAGTATTTATCAAGTTTTATTGTCCATGCAGTTTGAAAAATAAAGGGGGACAACAATGTTTGCTACTTGCGAAGCGGTTATTTCCAAAAAGGTCCACTTAAACAAAAAAGTTTTTTAGAAACCTTAATTTTTGTTTAGAAGAACTAGGTATCGAATTAAGTGCCACACGAATGTTGGCAAAAAAAAACGGAGTGCCCACTTTACAAATATTTATTTTTATTATATAACTATTGAACTATGTAGCGGCCCTTATAATATACGTATACTCCAAATTTCATTCATATACGTTGTGTAGTTTTTGAGTAAAATGCCTGTGACATACAGTCAGACGAACAGACTGACGGACGGACATGACGAAACTATAAGGGTTCTGTTTTGCCATTCTGGCTACGGAACCCCAACAGACGATTCTATTTGGCTTTCTCCAAATAACGGCATTGACTAATGGCGTACGCGTAGTTTATGATAATATTGTTTGATATAATCACTTTAAAACACTTTCATGGTCTAAGCTTATCTTCTTCAGTTGTCTGGTTGCGACAAGCTCTGCTTAGTTTGGGATCAGATAGCGTTGTGTGAGTTGTCCCAAGATATTATATTATTATTATTTTATATCAGATAAATTTCAATTCATAAATAAAACTGACACTTAAAAAAATATTTCAACAAACATCCCTATGACAGATATACCCCTGCATCGCTACCGCTCGTTATAGAGCCCCGTGTGTTTCCAGATGCACTCGAGATGCAATTTATTACATCTGAAGTGGTTCTCGTTACAGGCCATCCGGACGACCTTAGTTCCTATTATTTCAGGCCAGGACTTGCCTGGCGGCCATTATTCTGGCCTGGCTGCGTCCTGCCACACTGCGCCACTTTACTGATTGTTTGTTCGTACCTGCAGGTAAATTAAGTGCTTCTTTAATAGTTTTGTTAGTTAAATGGAATTTTGTTTATGTCTATGTGGCGTTTAGTTTAAGCAGGTTTTGGATTCGATGGCATTATTAATGTGTTTTTAAACCCTGATTTATAAGAGAGTGTTATTTGTTTGCGTTTTCAGCTGTCTGTTCCTCTATGATGTCTTAAAACTGGATTGAAATGGATAGTTCTTGACTTCTCTATTTATTAAAATTCTCATTAAATGTGTTTAATATTTGACTGCCTCAGTGGCGCGTCGAGTGGCTAGTCGTGGGTATCCCCACACGGGGCACCACTTTGTGTGATCCACAAATTGTTGTTCTGCGTCTAGGTGTATTTGTGTCCGTGACTTGTATGTTTAAAAAGTCCCCCGTAACACAGGGATGGTACAATAATACCGAAGTCGCCTTTAAAAAAAAATATAAACTCGTATGACTCATATCGGAAGGTTACTTGGTAGTTTTATTTTTACGGCTACGTTTTAAAACTCTTATAACGATGAAACGTTATTCAATGTTACCCAACAGAATACAAAAACTGTTCTAGGAAATTCGTGGTTATCTACAAAGACTATCAGTTTTATCTGCATATATATTGGAACAATAGGAGTGTACAATACGCCCGCACAGCGCGCGTCACTCTACGAGCCGCACCGCTCCGCCACGCTTCGTTCCGCGCCGCGCAGGAGACGCGGGTAACAATGTCATTGTACACATAACGCTCGCTCCGTAAAAGTGATGAAATGTAGCGATATCTGATAAAATTTAATTCATAATGTGCCTATCATTCGTAACAAAATGTACTTACACAGCTCGCGATTTGGAAGGGAAAAAAAATATGTTTATAGAAATCCGAACTTCAGATTATTATTTACTCACAACTTCTGTTCATTTGGAATACCCTGTTGTGTGATGATATATATTAAAAATTATCCTTTGTCCTATGTAAAATTTCAATTTGGATTGCTTGACCAATGATTATCATGAACCCTGTGATTTACTTTACATATTAACCACTTAAATGATAGTACTTTTATACTGATAAAAAAAATGAAAAACTTGTTTTCACTTTTGCCGGCACTCCCGGAACGCAACCCGTTTTTTTATACAACGAAATGAAGAGACGAACAGGTCGTACTCCTGATGGTAAGCGTCACGCGCGCGTCGCCCATAACATCATCAGTGCCACCCAAATCCTTGTTTGGCAAAGATCTGAATATCACCGCATCTCCTTGTATCATCCTCACTTGTGACATTAGTTCGTAAATTTCGTTTGCCCAGTAATTACACTTGCTACAGTGCCCTTCAACCGAAACACAGTGATGCGTTAACATTACTATTTCACGGAAGAATAACTGATATTGTTGTGGGACCTACCATCGGCCTATGTCTTAGACTAGACCACTCGTATAAATAAAATATTTCTGTAAAACGCTTTTCTCTCATCACTCGACGTCATTGTTTTGTTGTTTGTTTAGGGTAACAGGTCCTCCACCTGCCAGCTAAATGGTTGATTTTGGAAATGTAAAAAGAGTAACAGTATAAATAATGAAAATAAAAGGAAAACTATTACAACTATGTAGGCGTTACAAGGTTACAAGTAACAGCAGACCAAGTAAGGATTTTTCATGGAAATTCCATTGAAAATTAATTATATAATGTCGTTGTTAGTAGTAGACAACAAAAACAACAGTAAACCCACTTCTTATACTGCGTTATACATTGGGCAAGGCCCGAAATGCCTTTGCCAGGTTTTGTTGTTGCTTCTCGTGGAGTAGAAAATATACCGCAGTTTAATCTGTGACCTAATTCGCAAGAATATGCTTTAAACGGTTACCGTTACAATGCAGCTGGTGGGCACCTTTTAAATTTAAGTTTTGTGTTCACGTGCGGTGGGTAGAGAGAATGAAAACAATGCTGTGGTATTTTTTAGGGTTCCGTACTTTAAAAGGAAAAAATGGAACCCTTAAAGGATCATTTTGTTGTCCGTCCATCCGTCCGTCTGACTGTCAAGACCCTTATTTGGTAATGCGTGGAAGTCTAAAGTTGAAATAAAAACCATATACTCAGGTCTTCGAAAGATAATAATCGATGTAAACTGAGTGTTCAACAAATAAACTTTATAATGTTTGTGGAAAGACCTTGCCGTTTTCAAAGAACAGAGCGGAGGCAGGAGAATATTCCAGCAACTGGAGGCAGTGTATTCGGAGGCTCTTGTCATATACTTATTATTATAAGCTCTTGATCAAGATAATTTCTTAAAAAGGAATATTGGTTTGTTTGTTCCTATCACACCAAACACTAAAGTGGCCAGATGGAGCTTACACCTCGAGAACATATTCATCAAACCCCCGATTTGAGGAAAGAAGAAACATTTGAACGGGGTGGCACATTGAAACAGAAACATTTTGAACACGTTGAAGCCTCTCTGTCTGGCTAAGCAAGCAAGTACCATAAACAGTGTGGGCATAATTCAGCTTGGATAATATCAGCGATTCACAGAGCATTATGCGCACATCGACGCTGATATATGTCAGGATTCTGTACATGAGCTTGATCCGATGGAAGCAGTTCCTCACGTTGGTATGCTTTTGGTATATGTTATATTGTTATATCATATTACTTTATATCGTAACACATTGGGAATCCACTATACCGACAGCAGGATATATAGTGTTGTATTTACAGCTTTTAAACATAACTAGCTGTCCCGCGCAACTACATCTGCGTTAATTTTCCCCTGTTTTTGCAACATTTCTCATTGCTGCTTTTCTCCTATTGATCATAGCGTGATGTTATATAGCCTATAGCCTTCCTCGATAAATGGGCTATCCAACAAAACAAGATTGTTTTTAAATCGGACCAGTAGTTTTTGAGATTAGCGCGTTTAAACAAACAAACTCTTCCGCTTTATAATATTAGTATAGATAATATGGTAGGCAAGAAGATACGAGTTGTTAATAGTGACAAATAAATTTGTTGGCGTTCTTAATTGGCAAGACAGGTTTCAAATAAAGTGTTAAAAATGTTATTCATATAATCACTGCCAATATTTTTTGTGGAAACGTACCTTAAAGTACCTTTTTTTACATATTTTAGTTGACGGGTAATCAAAGTTTACAAGCATCATCTCAGTTATCTACACCTGAAACTTTACTAGCCGTTTATCAATACGATATCTATTTTATATTCTAAAATAAAAGTGGAATACGGCGTCTAGAATACTCGTATTTTATGTTGCGCAAACACTAAAAAACATTTATCTACCATAAAAGTATTTTGTCTATAAAATTTTTATAATCGAAACGCGTACGTCTTCTATCCTTTAAGTTTTATCATAAAAGTCGAACGGTGAAAAGAAACGGTTGAAGCAGTCAGTAAAGTGTAAAATTCGAAGTTAATTGGAGTTGGTAAGTTTGATTAAAACGCTCTTTATGAAGTACTTTTTGAATTAAATTTATAAAAGTTAAAAGACATCGTTTCACAGAAGAGCTGCTAATATTATAACTTGAGGAGCCATCTACAGAGCCGTCTTTTAACGATATTTATTAATATTTTTTTATAAAGGACATACTTACTACACGAGGTTACCAGTATTCGTTGAGCCCCCATAGAGATTATTCCATTTTAGGCACTGATTTTAAAGCACCTACGTTTTGAGCTCTTAAGGTACTCCTCTTAAAGTACCTTTAAGAGTCATATGTTAGGCGTTCAAAAGTGGAATACGATCTATTTTTAGACGTCTAAAGAAATAAAACCGACATTATGATCGTCTTGTTTCCAAATGAAATAAGTTTAGTTTGAAAGTGTTTTTCAATACTATATAGTTACTCGAAAATACAGACAATGTATATTACTTATAAATGATTAAACATAGCTTGAAGATTAGGAAACTGAGACTTATTTAATCTTTTTTCTTCTACCCATAGTTGACTCATAAGGGGCTGTAGTAGGGTTACAAATTTGTATAGAACTCCATCAGTTTTGAGGTTAGATCTGTGAAATTTTGTATTTGGCTTTGTGGCTGTAAATAAGGAAATACGTGTTTTAATGTTTTGAACGTAAGTGATAAATTAACCCTTCAAGGGGTAAAATCAACTTCGCGGGCGAAGCCGCGGGCGGCAGCTAATTTATATTAATATTATAAAGCTGAAAATTGTTTTATTGTTTGAACGCGGCGATCTCAGGAACTACTGGTCCGAATTGAAAATTTCTTTCACTGTTGGATAGTCCATTTATCGGGGGCGTCTATAGGCTATAACATCACGCTAAGACCAATAGGAGCGGAGCAGTCATGAAAAATGTTGCAAAAACGGGGAAAATGTACCCATACGAAGTTGCGCAGAACAGCTAGTAATATATAAAGGTATGTTTGCCTTCAAAACAAATTATAACTTCGTCTAAAATACATATATTGAATTAAAAGTTGTAAAAGTTGCATTATGCAGTGACAGCTTAGTGGTTACTTTGTTCATTCATTATACATATGCGCGTCCGCGGTGAGACTTGTTAAACCTTGTGTACCAAACTTAAATAAAATATTTACACCGAGCTTCAGCTCAAAAACACGCACTACTTTTGTTGCCACACTTTATAACAATCATAACAGGTATGAAATAAGGTTCAATTTAAGTTGGAATTTATGTTTTTACTTAAAAGTTTCTTACCTGCCTCTGCGGATTAAAGAAAAGTATGTGTAGACTTATCCCCCAACTAAGTATAAAGTTTGTGAACTGTTGACAAACGATTCTAACCTCAATTCTATTCGGGATGCATTTTAATCTGTTCTTGTTTTGTTTGCAGGTACTGTTAGCGTCGTCAAGTAGCAGGTTTGTTGGTCGCATCACGTACGACTTCGGCGCCTAATCGCGGCGCGGGCGCTGCTCCAAGTAATTGGAACTTTTATACGTCGTAAAGCCCTGTATTAGGTTTGAAACAGGATTCCCGAGATCCCTAACGTTGGCTTTTGATGGCCAAATAAGTTTGGGAAACTCGACGAACTTCGAAACTACTATAAATAGGTGTCGATAGGTATCTAAAAACCCTCTGTGGGAGCGTAATTTGTAAGGACTTAGGTGAGATAGAACATTTGTTTTTGTGCCTCCGAATGTCGCTTCGTGCGGTGTTATACAACCAGCTTTTTTCGCTGATTCTTCTCGTTTTAGATTTGTTTTTTGTTCGAGTTGAAATCGAGTTTCGTCTGAAACTTCCCAAAGCGTCTCTTTGTGACTTATTTGACTTTTAGGGAACATTTATTGGCGAAAGCTTATTGAAATTACAGTTTGGAGAACTCAAATTTAATGAGGTTTGCGTTTATTATTCATCATTCCGTTCGTTATAGAAATTAATTGAGTTTCGTAGAACCACGTCTAAATCATTAGCTGTATTGAAAAAGTTTAAAGTTAATTGAATTCTTGCAGAGAATATATTTTCAACAATATTTATATTTGAAAGCGTTAAATTAGATACCGATTTATAATCGATAAGGTAGGTCATTTCGGTGTTTTTTATCGTGTAACTTCGTCATTGTTTTAAAATGGATTAATATGACAAAATTAAACCCGATTTTCATTTTGTTATAAGCATCAAATACCTCCCTATAATAAAGTCTCATTTTAACTATCTAACTCAAATGTCGTAGAAAAGTGCCCTGTTTGCAATATCTCTTATTACTACAGAATCGGCTGACGTAGCTAAAACCGTTCCGTCCTGACATCGATGTTCGATGTGCGCCGTCCGGCGGCACAATGCAGCCGTGCCTCGACCCGGATCTGCTTATATCGGTCACTGTCCGCAGCCGGACACCGTCTATATCAGTCGATAAATCTTCAACTTAAAACGTTTACGATGCAGCGCAGTGAATTGTCGATTTAAGATGCAAACTTGTGGACCATGTCCGTTGAGAAATGCTACTGTTTTCTTTTTGATGTATTATTCTTGATGCAGAATTGATAAGTTATTACAGCGTAATAGTTTGTTAATATCGATATAAACAATTAGGATGTACTCGACGAAGTTGTTTGCACTTATTGGCAACGTATTACAAAACGTTTTGTGATTTTTTGTCGATCTCTCAATCTCATTCTAACAAAATATGTATTCTTAGTTGCAAAAAGTCTCCTCCAGTTCTTCCAATCGAAAGTTCTTCTGTTTTGAAGGGAGGAAATGTCAAACTCAAGGTACATCGGGGCCTACCTGAAACCTGAGTCGAGGAATTGTTACAGTGTAAAACTTCTTAGAATTATGGCTGCTTGGTTTCAGCCAATCGATATCAATCAAATGACTGGTAAATATTTCTAACATCCCGGTATCCTAAAGGTTCTGAATCTTTCAAACTATGAGCCATCGAATAAGTCATTCGCAAACAAACATATTAATTTAAATCCAGCCGATAAACTCTAAGATAAATGTTCCACGATCAACATTACCGTGGAACATGTCCGGAACACTTTGCTGACGTCACACGATGCGCCTTAATTTCCCCTCCTTTGTGTTTTATCTCATGTACGATCTGTTCAGATGTTCCGTATGCGGTCTTCAGTACCTAGTTGTTCCGCAAGTAGTTCAGGTTCTGTGAGTTATCTTATTGAGACATCAATTGATTTAATATGTGTATATGTATATTTGTAAATTGTTTACATATGCAACTAAAAAGAGTAAAATCCTTGGAAATAAATCGAAGATAACATTGAACAGAATTAGTATAAGTAATTAAATGAAAATTAAAAGAAAACGTAATTATATCTTTAAAGCGATTTTTATTTTCTTAAATGAGTGAGTGAAGTACTCACTCATACTTATATAACGAAAACTAACGAATTAGGCACTAGCCTACGAAAACTATTTCGAAACTTAAAAATTACTAATAGGAAAACTGACGAGCTTAACAAAGAGACTCATTAAAGAATAGCCCAAATATTATAGCTATTATTTTAAATCTTGGTTGTTTTAAACGCTTGTCAAATAATCTAATGGCGAATAAATAAGTAAAAGAGTGAAATTAATTAATGTATGAAATATAATTATATTTCATACATTAATTAATTTTACTCTTATTCGCCATAACACTACTGTTTATCTCAATAAGACTACTCTAAAAAGGTAAATTAAATCAGAATCTTTATTTGTACGAAAAGTGATACAGAAAGGTGTTACTAAGATTTGGTTCATCACAATTCACCAAATCTTTTTTGGTGATTAAAACATTAAATTTAAATTTAAATCTTAACTAATTAGACAAAATATACTAAAAAAATTAAATAAAATAGATATAGTAGTACAATTATTATTTAGATACTTACATGAATTAGAAATGATGATAATTTTTGATAATAATTTGTGCATATTGATACAATTGATCATTATGCACAAATCTGAATCTAAAAAGAAAAGATAAGATTCGTTTCTTTAATATTTCAAGCGGTTAAGTCTCGACTTATATATATAACTTATAGTTTCGTCATGTTCATCTGTCTGTCTGTCTGTCTGTCGGTCCGTCCGTATGTCACAGTAATTTTACTATAAGACTACACAATGAAAAGGTATCTTGTAGTAGCCGCTACTTAGTTTAATAGCTAAATAATAAAAATAAATATTTTTAGGAGGGGCAACTCCATACAAGTAACAGAAGCTGTTTTTTTTGAGCATACATCAACGTGTGGAATTTCATTCGACAGGTCTTTTAAAAACATTTTAAGGTTTCTATTTTTTTTATTAAGTAAATATTTTTGTAAATAATCGCTCTGAAATACACAAATGCTTCACAAATGCTTTATACTAAAATTAAGTTATTGCCGAAAAACTGCGTTTCTCAACAAAAGGGCGTAAGTGCCATACCATCAAATCCGATTTTTTATACGTCAACGGCTCCGAAACCCTACACTGAGCATGGTCCGACATGCTCTTGCCCAGTTTTATTTCTCTTTTCCCAAAACCTAGAGCTCATAGTCCACAGTCACGTATGTAACAACAGCTATTTAAGCTGAGAAGCTATTAAGCTTTCGTGTTTGCACTCCATCGCTTTTTTATATCTTTTAGGATATTATCTAGTTAGTTCGTTTATGTGGGAAAGTTACCCCGAACTAGGTTATGCGCCAATTTACTACCAAGACTTTCTAGTTCACTTTAGCTTATGACTCAGTGTGAATCACCAGAGTTGGTACCTGTAATGTTGTAATTATATACCGATCAATCTCTTTATATATTACTTACATTGTAAATTGACATATTTGTCTCTTTTGTTCTTAATAAGGTTTAAAGTATTAAGTAGGAATATTTGTATTTAATATATTAAGTGTATAATTATTAATTTTTATGTAATTCTACTAAACTAAGAAAAATATAAATAGGGATAACACTTATTCAAGAAAAAAAGACCACAATCGACTAATAATATTAAGCATATATTCTACTGCAAATGCTGCTTATTTTTCGGGTCGATTTGTAGGGGAAACTCAATATTTAATATTACCAAAGCTATAGTCCATAATTATATTTGATTAGCAACCATATCACTGAATAATATATCATTCAGTATAATCTGCATTTCCCCCGTTGTAAGCACTAAAATCATTAGAGATTTATGTAATCGAATTAATAATTCATTTCAGGGAAATATTTTAGAGCCAACATTATCGAAACATCAGTACTATACAGGGTGTCCCAAAACTATGCCACACGGAGGGAAAGTACCTTAAAAATTGTAGATAAAAAAAATTACTTAAAGAAGACTTCAATTTGATTTTAGAAATAATTCGAACTGCATTAATTTTTTTAAATAATCGCCTGTATCAAATGAGAATAGAATCAGCTTAATGTGAAAATGCACCATATTTTTATATACTACGTTTTTTAGAAAAAAAATATCTTTCGATTGGTATCAAAAATACAGGACGTTTCTTTTTTCATATTTTGCGGGTTCGATTCCCAGCCCAGACAGGCAATTATTTAAAAACCTTTGAATGCATTTGGAATTATTTTTGAAATCAAATAGGAGTGAATGAGTTCTTTCAGTGAAATGTATAGTTTTATATACCATGTTTATATTTTAATGATAATAACAGCCATTGAAATACTAACTATAAAGTGATAGCGTTAAGAAATTTAAAATTCATCATTTTTAAATCCTTGCTGTGCCTTTAAAATCAAACTGCGAAATATGTTAGCATTTATATATCCCACAGATAATAAAATAAGTACAACAGCGCTTGAATATTCATGAAACGGCGAGTTCCTGCCAGTGTTGCCACTTGCCAGGACAAATATTAGCTTAGCTTACCTTCTGGTGATATTTCTAGTCGTTTTCGTTACTTTTTTTCTGTTAAACACCGCTGTTTAATATTTAATGTTTGCTATGCGTTCACAATTTTCGAGTCGACTACAGATTTTCAGTGAAATTTCCCAGCGGTATGTCGGTGATTAAAATTTTATGTGTTTAAAAGTGCACTGAAGTTGTTTTGGTTTATGAGAACTAAGATTTAACTTGTCGACGTAAGAAGTTTGCTCTATGGATTATTTATGAATTTAAAACGTTCGCGTTGCATGATGTGATGAATTAAATTACAAATACGACGTGTGACAGAAATGTGTTGTAATTTTTTTACAGCGGACAGTATTATGGCATGGGATCTGCAATTTCCGTAGTGCCATATTCGATTGCATTAGGATGTAGGCCTTTTTGATGAGTATTTCTATTTTATAACTATTTAATCCATACTTCCATACTATACTATATCCATACTATAATATTTTAAATGTGAATGTAACTCTGTCTGTCTGTTCCGAATCCGATTTAGATGAAATTTGGTATGGAGATAGTTTGAGTCCCGGGGAAGGACATAGGATAGTTTTTATCGCGATAACCGGCATCCACGTGTGCGGAGCCGCGGGTGAAAGCTAGTTAATAAATAAACGAGTGAAAACAATATCACACAGTTATGGGGTGTTTTGGATTTACATAGAATCATATCTCATTTTAGAAGTTTAAAACAATGTTGACTGACCTGTTGGTCTAGTGGTTAGTGATCCTGACTGCTAAGCCGGAGGTCATGGGTTCGATCTCCACCCAGGATAAATCTTTGTGTTATGAGCACGATGTAATATGTATGTATTTAGAAATACTCGTATATAAGTATATTTATCAGTTGTCTGGTTTCCATAGTACTAGCTCTGCTTAGTTTGGGATCAGATGGCGTTGTGTGAGTTGTCCCAAGATATTTTAGGTATTTATGTGTTACTTCAATTAATATTTATGACATCGTTGCCAGTGTGGCAAGTTAACAAATACGGATAAATCTAAGCTGTCAGATTGTCAAATATTTTCTTTAGCGATTGTAATTCGTCTTGTCTGTCAAAGTTCTAGCAAGTTTCAGTATACAAGAAATTTACGATATAGGGCGTGACCTGACACTGTTTGGTGCTTGTTTCTTTGCATTTTTGTTTTCTCCTTAAAAATTAACTAAAGTTAGGATTACGTATATTATTATACTAGTTGTGCCCCGCGGTATTACCCGCGGTTTATTAGCCTATGTGTTAATCCAGGGTGTCAGCTAACTCCATACCAAATTATATTAAAATCGCTCCAGCCGTTTAGACGTGAAGAAGTAACAAACATACACACTCACATACTCACAAACTTTCGCCTTTATAATATTAGTGTGATTAGTGTGATTACATATATTATTAAATTTATTATGAACTAGTAGGTCCCTCTGGAGTACGAGTGGTGGCTCAAGCGGTGTTTCTTTAATTTCCTATAACTACTACTGTAGTAGTAGTAGTATTCGATAATTTTATGTGTTTGTAAAGTTCCTTGCGGCTCAGAATAATAATAAAAATATCTTGGGACAACTCACACAATGCTATCTGATCCCAAACTATGCAGAGCTTGTACTATGGAAACCAGACAACTGATAAACATACTTATTTATTTATAAAAACATACATATTATAGATAAAAAACACCCAGACACAGAAGAAACCATCGTGCTCATCACACAAAGTTTTATCCTGGGTGGGGATCGAACCCACGACCTCTTGCGTAGCAGTCGGATACACTCCCACCGCGCCAAAGAGGCAGTCTAAATAATAGTTCGAGAATTGTCTTTTTCTACAAAATAATATCATATCAGTCTTCATAGTTTCAAAGCTGTAATTACATAGGAAACATGACACCTTTTTACAACGATAATGTTTCACAACAAGTGAACATATTATTCAGTTCCGTGAAACATTAAATAAAATATAAAGTTGGGTCACAGAGCGTGTTATCATGTCGTTCTGTAATCGTTGGTCGGTCGTGTCGTCTGTCATTATGTTCATTGTAAATAGATAATGGATTTTATCGGGCGGGTTGTGTTCAAACGTACATTAATATGCAGTTTATATATTGAGGGTGGTTATTTTGTGTGTGTATTTTGCATTGAAAAAAACTTTCGCACTCAGATGTAAGATTTGTATCGCTAAATATTACAATACAAATTACAATTTCTATCAAATATTATGTGGGATACAAACTTAGTACTGCTTGTAGAGCTGTCGTTACTAACTGCGCATTAAGGAACGTAGAGTACTAAAATATTAATTCAAATGAAATAAGCTAAATATTGTTATTGTTATGATGTCAAAACAAGATGAATGAAATTTACTGCCAACGTAGCACGTCTACGAAAAGACTACGTCGTAGGAAGTCCCGTAGCACACCTGCTACGATTGTATTTTATACAGTATGTATAAAGTTTTATATTGTGTGGGTAGTCTGAAGGTGTTGAGGTCACAGCCTCCAGGGTCGATGACCTCTTGTATTACGAGTATGATCGTTGTGGACTCAAATATGTATGAAATTTCAACCGAAATTTTACATGTATTACACTAGTCTACAGCCAAAATGCAACCGAGTGGCTACTAGTGTTTTGTATATTATTTAATATATACTTAATACTAATTTATAATTAAAAATTGCATGACACGTAAATTTATTGAAATAATTGAACTGTTTTATTTTAAAAGTACTGCGAAATTTCGCTGTTTTATTGCTACAAATCGATATATAATTGAATCTATAATATAAAAACAAGGTAATTATTTTTTTTGTAACAACCGTATATTATTGTTTTTGTAACAATTGTCTATCAATATGAATAGTTACCGGTGTAGTATAATTTTGTGGTAAAAGTAACAAATTAATCACTTGTACCGATGATTATTAATAATATAATGTAAGTATCCATAGATGTAATAAATTAGTTATATTCAATGCGTTTTTTGTATCTTATATAGTGTTTTTGTTACGAATTAATAATGATTATTGAATGTTGAGAATGATTGTTGATGATTATTGGTAATGAAAATTATAATTAAACTGTCAAGTTCGCATTAGTCAAAATTGTTATCGCCCAAATCTTAAAATCGCATCTTCTTCGGCGCTGCGAGAAGTGCAGCCTCTTTGTCCTTGCGTAACAAAACGTCAGCACTTATGTTTTAATAAAACACCCTCGGGGTGTCACAAACAAGTACCACGTGAAGTCGGGGGGGGGGACTAATTCGGTTCTGTACTTTTTTGACTTAGGTTTATGTCAGGTATGTAAACCACGATTCCTCAATTGTCTCCTGTTCTGAGGCTGCTCCATAAGTACACTGTATGTCATTAGACTCATTATTGCATTAATTACTATAATCATATTTTTATCAGTAGTAATTGATAGTTAAAATAAGCATATATTAATAATGATTAGATTACAAAAAATACTTCTAGTAATTAATGAAAAAATACTCTATTAATATTATTTGATAAAAAAAAAATACAACACAATTAATTATCCCGGTTTTTTATATAAAACAATATTTTTTCCGGTTTTCAACTAACTAGGTACAAATTAACGAGTTGTGACAATTAGTTTAAAAGCGAAAGCTTAGTGATTAGAGATAAGTTATCAGTACGTATGTGACCGATAGAGTTGTAAAGGGCGGTTGTGTTGCGATGTCAAGCAGTTAACGTCCGCCGGTCGAGACTGATGGGTGGCTGATAATATAGGTATTTATATTTATTACTGTATTTTAAAACATCCTTTTTTTTCTATTTATAATATGGTACAAAAAACGTTTCTTTGGTGAATTTCATACTTTTGACTAGCGTCGAGTCAAACATCGCAAGATGGTAACTGTCCTAATTTTCTCATTTTCAATATTATCAATTTTACTGTCACAATACAGTCGTTATTATGAACCTACTTGCTTCATTAATAAAAGAAATATTTTTCATCCAACATCCTGTATAAATTAACATTTAAATTGCGACTAACTTTGAATATAAGTATAACAGTGACACTTTTCTTTAGAAAGTGTCAATTTGCTTAAGTTATTTTCGTTTTATCTGTAAAATGAGTTCCAGAAAAGAATTTGTTCCTAACAAAAAGGTTTCAAACAAAGGACAATTTAAAAACAGCTATATTTTAATGTAACGAAGCGTAGAGTTAAGGCTTGTTAGAGATAACGGTGTGCTCTGACCTGAAGCCTCCAATGCCAATAATTATAGATGTTCAACGTAATGTTTAAAAATACATCTTTAGAAACTCGATGTATAACAATCAATGTAATGGACTTTTTCCATTTAATTCATTGGCACTTTTTGTTGATTAAAATCATTTGAATATTTTCAAATTTAAACGATTTTCGTTTTGCTGTATAAATCGTTATTAATAGAACTCTAAAGTATAACTACAGTTCTTTTTATTATTAAATAGCGTATCTAATTAAAAAAGAATTTTAAATTCGCTTTAGCAAAATCCCATTTCGGGATCGCCCTAACCGGGATCATGTTACAAGTGGCGAAATTTCGGAATACAATCTGTGTCGGCTAAAGAGGTTTAATTTAGGCTTTGTTGCCACTTTGTCGGGTAACATGATACGCACTTTCGCTCGAAGAATACCCGAAATGCCCTCGTTAAAGCCTGTATTTTTGTTTTGAAACGCCACCGCCGCCCACTTTGGGACGAAAATTTTATAAAATTTCCTCCACAAGTAATTAACCGTCTGCGACTAATTACATTTTCTTTATTGCTGTGACTGGATAAAAGATTGTGCTTGCTTATAATAAATTTAATGTTGTTGTAACAAATAAAAAGTAAATTAGAAGTTGTATCTGACTTGGTAAATAATTTAGATTTATGATATCGTCTTTTTTGTTACTTTCCATTGCTTTAACTGATATTGTTGTTTTACTCGACAATGTGAAAATATCGAAACAAAGTAATAAAAAAACTGTTCTAACATAATTATACAATATTGTCAATAATCCGGCTAATACTCGTACATATACGATATGGAAAAATGTTCATTATAATCAAATTATAAATATTCATTACTGTACACCAATTAGAGGACAATAACAAATTTTTTATTGTCCATTTCAAGTCAATTAACAGCTAGGCTATAGCTAGGCGGTCTTATCGCATTCTGCGATTTCTTCCAGACCGAATTATTGCTGTAGCTATAGTTGTCCCACCCATCCTGTAAAAGGCAAAAGTGAATCTCTGTGGCGCGGAGGGAGTGTGTCCGACTGCTACGCAAACGACCTTTTGCGTAGCAGTCGGACACACTCCCTCCGGGTTCGATTCTCACACGGGTCACCACTTTGTATGATCCACAAATTGTTGTTCGGAGTCTGGGTGTACTTTGGGTCCTTGACTTGTATGTTTGTTAAATCTTCCGCGACAGGGCTAGCCTAATGCAGGAGACGTCTTTTAAAAAAAAAACTTTAATTTTCACGTCCCTCAGTGCTGAACAGCAATAATATTTGACTTAAATTACCCCGCCATATTTACCTTCAAACTTTATATTTAAATTGCTTAACTACTATCAACCTTTTTCAGCAATACTGCCATCTACAAAAATGGCTGGGTCCTTTAAGTGTAATCACTATAAATGCATTTTGAAGCACTTCAAGTGCTCAATAGTTAAACAAACCGCACTTAAATAATCAATGATTATTTTGTGCGGATAGCTTTAGCCATTGAAACATTATTCCCATACATATTGGCTATAGGTATCGTCCGAATCCACCGTCACTAGAGACGAGCACCACTCGACTCTCGACACGAGTATCGGCGAATATTCACTGTGTATTGGGCCGTTTTAATATCATTGGTTTTTTGGAAACTTGATGTTCTTGAAAACGTTTGTATAGAATGTTAGTATTGTCAATAGTTTGTTAGTTAAAAGTTTACATCTATACTAATATAATAAAGCTGTATAGTTTGTGTTTGTTTGAACGCGATAATCTCAGGAACTACTGCGTCAAATTGAAAAAATATTTTTCTGTTGGATATCCCATCAATTGAGGAAGGCTTAGGCTATGTAACATCACGCTACGACTAATAGGAGCGGAGCAGCATTGAAAAATGTTGCCAAAACGGGGAACATTGACGCGCACGGAGTTGCGCGGGTCAGCTAGTTACTATATATAGGGATCATGAGTGATATTCAGGACATGGTAACTACTTACAATTATATGGGTTGTAAATGATCAAAATACCATGTTTACTTAAAAAAAATGTTATTCTTATGAACGTCGTGAGACAGCATTTGACAAAGTATTTTTTTTTCTTTATTTATTGAAGAGGGTTTGGTTATATGGTGATTATGTGGCCCTCATTTGTAGTAGTCATAAGTTTCACAACTGTTAATTATTATTATAGTTTAACTATCATAGGGTGACAGTGCTATTAACAAAACAATTTTTTACTAATATGTACAGCATTTTGGTTTCTTACGACAAGGGGGCAGCCAAAATACTGTTACATTTCCCAACCTCATAATTTAATTTAAGTAGTAGTAATTTAATTTAGGTGTTATCTGTCTGTTTTGTAGTACTGTCCTTTGAAGTTCGTTCCGGACACACTATGATATGCATCTTCTACTGTGTTACATGTTAAACAATTCGGTGACTCAACTTTTCGCATTAGAAATGCAAACTTGTTCAATAGAATGAGTCCTGAACGAAGCCTCAGGGTCATGACCATATCAAATCTGCTCATATTGGCGTGATCGATCCAAGGGAATCTCGGGATGTTAGGCTGGATGGTCTTGTACCAGATGCCTTTGGTTAATGAACAACATGACAAAGAACTTGGTAATAAAAAATCACGGCCACTTTTTTATTCAATTATGTCAGCAAGATGCTGTAACCATAACACCACAGACCTAACCTTTGGAGCTGTTTTATAGTTATAATTTGTAACGGTACAATATAAAAGTATTCCGTTTTCGTATACCTATTTTCCGCAACTTTATTTACTTTGATGAATCATTAACAAACATTTTATAAAAGTACTTTCATATTCTCTAAGGCCTTCTATTAAGCCACAAGTGAAGTCAAATACCGGCAAGTCTCTATTTTTTGTACTTCGCACAAAAATAACTTGTACAAATGCTCAAAATATTTTTCAGTTCACCCATCGTTTAACTCTCGGTTCAATAGCTATTGACTCCTGTATAATTGGCGTGGAGCAACATGGCCTCCAACGTTGCAAAAGAGATGGATTTTTGTTGCCAATTTCACGTTTGATATTTTTAAATTGAACTATTTGTGAAGCTTGATCGAGCTTGTTGGGAATTGAAAATGTTCTTTATAAAACAGAATATTATATTATATGATCGATTCGATTGTAGTGTTAATCAAGGATAGTCTTTTTAGCACGAGATTGATTTATTCGCAGTTTTGTTGTTGGCATATTTACAAAATGTGATTAAAGTATGAAAAGCGTTAACTCTTTGTTGTTTAGTTGTACTGACTCTAGTCACTATTCGTCTGACGCAGAAGTATTACGATGTTTTCATTAGCCAATGTTTTTCATCTGTATATTTTATTCAGTCTTCAAGAAATTTTATTTATGATATTGTTACTGATAGAATTAAGTAACTAACAATAGAAACACAAAGTTCCATAGACACGTGCCATAAATTCACAATATTATACATCCATACGTCTTGAAATCCTCAAGCCAGAGCGATCAAGTCTCGATATCAAAACATATGGCTCCTAGAGGTGTCATCGTTTCAGCAATCGAACCCTCCGAGCCTCGGGGCTTTACCAATAACATAATTGTGTTCAGATCTCTCTCGCATACCTGATACATTACACGTGTTTTGTATACGTCACTATCTGCGCTTCTGCGCTGGGGTATCGACAGTAACTTATGGATACATGTAGGTTCACTGTTTAAACTTTTGTTTTATGTTCGGACCTGTAACAATTAAATTGGAATAATTGAATTGAGACAATAAAATACAATTCAAAAATCTGAATTTGGTGCCAAAACAGTATAATTTTTTACCCGACTGCTCTAAAAAATATTGTTTTTTGGCATCTATTTCTTTAATACGCCTAACAGCCCTTTACAGATTGACAGATTTCGATATGTGTGGTGTCGTTGGTTTTGACTCAATTGTGGCAGTGACATAGGCTATAATGTACGATTTTTATTTTCCTTACAATTGTTTAATAATGTGGATTTATTTTGGCGCGAATGTTCTAAACCTCTTAAAATTCAATCTAATAGATTAAAATATTATTAGAGCCATCTATTAATCTTTTCATTATAAATACAATTCATTAATTTTTCATATTACAATATAAAATTATATTAAAGAATACATTTTCTTTTTATTTCATTATTTAAGGAGCTCTTTTTAAGGCCTTTACTCAAGATAAAACTAATAGATATCTAAAGCAATCGGAAAAACGAGTCCAAAAAATACATACCTTCTATGTTTTTGATAGTGTAAGTAATAACATACATAAGCATATATATTTGTATACTATTGTGTCCCAAGATCATTATCCTTATCACGTCCACTTCTGCTTCAAAATGGGCTGTTGATTTTTGCCTCGGGCAAATCGAAACCCATTTATGTATTGGAGTATTGTAAGGCCTCGAATTTGTTCTCTCGGAACGTTCTTGTAAATTGTGATTCTAGGACATGTTTGAATCCGGGGAGATCTATAAATAGTACCTGGGCATTTGTGCTCCAATAGTGTACCTGCTCGCTTACATTTTTTTTAAATTTATGTTAGCTGCAAAGAAATCCGAGGTATTTTATAAAATGTCTTCAAAATCTTTTTTCATTTGCCTGAAAAACTGCTGCCTCGAACCTACCTACTGCTTGGTACCTACCTACTTCGAAGTCCGATAACTATTGAGAACACTTTTTTCGTTTGTACAATAAGTTTTCGAAACTAAAGTTGTAATAACTCTGTTGTTGTTAGTGTCTTTAGACATCTAATACTACTTTTGTGAAAAATGTTTACGGGAGTAACTCTTACATTCGGTTGAGTTTCATCTCGTCGTGTACGTGTTTCCAGCCTTAGCCATATGTTTGGGATCGTTTGGAAACAGCCGTGTGTTCCAAGGCACTCAGTAAATTGTGCCAATTGTTCCCTTGTTTCACACCGAGAGTATCGCCAGCTGTGTCTAATGCCGCCCTGACGTTTTTATCGTCGCGTTGCTACCTCGAGCCCTGTAAATGTTTGTTACAAATAAATTAACCTCACTGAAATAAAAGGATTTTGTTCATATTATAATTTAAGACCCTCGAGGGGGTCGTATTACTCTTGCTATAGAAGAGTTATAAATTCAGAAGAGTATGTTACTTTTTGGCGTTGACGGCGCTTGAATTACGCCATTTTAAGAATAATTGAAAGCATTGCTTTTGGGATGTTTGAGGACATATTTTAAGCACATTCAGAGATGGACCATGAATAGATGGTATACCTAGTAATTTTATTTAGGACCCTCGTCACTTAGTTCAGTAGGAAATAAGTCAGATAATACCTATACCTAAACTAAATCATTAAAAGTTTTTCTTTCTGTGTAGTTAAGCACCTGAATAATGACTTTTATGCCTCCCATCTACAGAAACAAAATATCCCATTGCATTAAATAGATTTAAAAAAAAAACATACATTATTCAAGTAATTTAGTACTGATTGCATAACATATATATTTCGAGACTTGTCTTAATTTTATATGATCGTTAGAAAGTTTGTTCCTTGTTTTACGTCTTTGTGACTAAAACATAGTCAATAAACTTCCTATGTGATGCTGTAAGCTGATCTTATTCGGTAGGCTTTGTTCCAATAAGTCTCGTACAAATCTCGTTGTGCCAAATCGTGCAAGCCAAATAACTTGGAACTGTTTCAAATAACTGTATTTTCACCTAACTTTTTGACGACGCGAAGTAAGAACAGAGAAAAATAAACTAAGGTATTTGTTTTTCAAATTGTTTATCGGGTTTCGCGTAAAAGCGATCCTCTTTCTTTTATACGAGTAGGGGCCAATTTTGCATGTAAGGGTAAATATTTACCTTTAATGCTGTGTCGAAATATATATTTTTGTGTGTATATGGTGTATATTTTTCACACATTGCAAGCCGAAACTGGTTATCAGTTTCTAAAACGTATTATACAGTCGCTGAAATGTTACTCACGTAGAATAAAATTAAATTTAGCCAAGCACGGCAATGTGACATAACTCTGGTAATGTGACATAACTCTTGCTACTGCTAAACATGTTACGAGTAAGATTTCGTTGAATTCAAAGTGATTTCAATCTAACAGTTCAACGGTTATTGACATTTTTTTTTGATAACTTCTTTATTTTATTTTGTAAATAAATGAATCGAAACCATTCCATATTTTACTAGAAAAAAGAACAATTCTAATCAACAAAGAAGTCCGATCTCATGGTGGTCGTAACGAATTTTTGTTTAGCTCTTAGTTTAATCAGTATTGAGTATCAATCTGTTTGTAATTTACTTAAGTATATTAACATACCTAAACAAGTACTTGGGTAGGCAGGTGTAGTGTGCGAGCCGCATTGCGGCTATTTCTGACGCCTTAGGTTTTTACCGATAATTTACAAATTGCCTCAGCGCGTACCGCGGTTTCATTTCCGTATTATAGTCTATATTCTTTTCCTTCCTGCCTGTAGCTAGCAGTTATGTGTAAGTAGATGAACATTTGCCCGTTGATTTAGTGGTTTATGATTCTGACTGCTAAGTCAGAGGTTTTGATTCTTATCCAATATAGATGTTTGTGTGCTTAACACGATTGTTTATTTTTTATATCAATGTGATTTATCTAAAATACGTAGGTATTAGAATTTTTTTTTAAAGTAGCTACGTTGCCTTAATACAGATTCTGCCTAGTTTGCCTTAGGATAATGTAATTATTATTAATTTTATAGACTCACAAAGTACTAATTTCGAATCCCCCGTCATCGAGGACTAATCTAAACGGTTGCTAATCAACTATACCCACAAGTGCCTCCTTTATTCAGCCACTGTTAAAGCCCTTATCATTTAAAACGATTACTACTAACGAAATGAGTTAAATTCTCTGCGACCAGGCGACTGCTGCATTGAACAATAACTCAAAACACTTTCCTCTATGCTATAAGCAATAAATCTAATAAAAATCCAGTAGCATGATAAATCGCGCCAGCACTGGCGGCGAGCCAACTCGCGCCAGTAACTACTGCGGCTCATAACCGCGCCGAGGTGCAATAAAACCTAGCTCGCCCAGCCACGCTATGACGGTTACACACTATCTGAATAACTGGCAGCTATAGAACGTACAGCCAGTTGACAAAAGTCACTCAATACTGACACATTTTTGAAATTCTTGCGCTCTAATGGTCTTCTAACCGATTTTTACGTCACGGTGTCCAAAATCAATAAATACTTTGATTATAATGCATAATGTATCGAAAATATCAATCCTTTCTGTGGACTGAGATTGGTACGTTGCTTAACCTAACAAATCTCTTGATCTTTTGCCGCTGCGGGCGTTACTGAGTTATAAACCCTCTATCTATCACTTATATGACTGCTGTGTATCGTCAATTATTGCCGAATGGTACCATCTTAAGAATAGTGCATCTCCTACCGTGGGGGTCGTCAAGGCCACTAAGGGATTTCACATCGGAGGAGGTAGCAGCGTCCTCTGCGTACTTTAAAGCCTTACTGCGATCGCCAATCCGCTCGCCAAGCGTGGCGTTCATGGCAATTTCCCTCAGGATCCATATGTAGGTTCTACTGGGGAGTCCTGTGCTCAGCAGTGGGACATCATATGGGTTGATATCATGTAATATTATTAGAGCTCAGCAACTTCTTTGTTTTATTTTCACAGTTTAATACATTTATCATTATTCATATCAGATATTCGAGTCAATCAATTTGCAGTTACTTCCGTTTGCCAACTGTACCTATACAAAATATAGAGGATCCGTATTACGACTCGCATTTTTACGACCATCGGTCACTGACCTATCCCTTAAAAATAAAGCTAAGGAAATATTTCTTTCTCATTATTTGCCAAGTATCCACATACATTCGTTCGGCACTTTGTTGAAGATTAACGAGGATACACACAAACTTAAATTACTATATTTGATATAGTAATTTAAGTTTTACAGCTCAAACCAGAAAGTGTAAGCTTCTCATTTTTTTTGTAAATAAAGTCAAGGAGTTATAGCCAAGGAGCCAAGGAGTGTAAATAAAGTTAGTTTAAACCCTATTTAGGTTTTTCATCGAGATTAAAATCTAGTCTATAGACTAATAAGTAATTTTGTTGCTACTTAAACTGCTAGGGTGAATATAAAGAGTGTACCTGTATCTCAGTAAATGGTACCACAAAAGTGCATACGTTGTCGGATAGTGTTAGGGCTCTTTCAAGCTCGCCCTGATTATCAAAACTTGGCAAAGCACGTGCTGACCGTTGACTTTGTAGATATAATCTTCTAAAATTACGCTAAGCTTGCGCTATGACCAATAATTTTAACGGTCAGCAAAAGCTTTGTTAATATTTTCTTTAAATTTGACTTCTGCTCAGGTTGAGCTAAGCCAAAATAAGCTTTATAGATTTTAGCCCTAGGGGTCTGTGTTCCGAGAGGTTATGTCCGTGAACCATCGCATCGTTCACGGACATGGAACGGTCGGTGCTCAGCGTCGGTCTATGTTTGCGTTACTCGAAACAAGTACATAAAAGCTTTCCTTTGGTGAGGTGCTGAGCTGCGTCCTGCTACTACTAGCGTACCTGGACCGAACTATTACTAGCGCAATTATTGCTTTACGACATCAAATAAACGACCCTGGTCCACACTCGACGACTTTAACTCCCCAGAGGAGCATAAAAATGAACAATTTTTATGTCCTTTTTTCTTTTTTTTATGTGCGAATGGCCAACCGGTTATGTCTTCATCATACGGTCTGAATGACAAATGCGATGGTAATTTTGATGCGACTATTATCTTTGCCTTGGAGAGCATAGTTCTATGCCGTCACTAGGGGTTTTGTAGATATTTGAGTTTAGTGAATGATAAAACTATTTACTTACATAAATGACATGCTGTTCCGCGCAAGTTCGTCTGCGTAAAATTTTCCGTTTTTGCAACATTTCTTATTGCTGCTCCGCTCCTATTGGTCGTAGCATGATGTTATATAGCTTATAACCGCGTTCAAACAAACAAACTCTTCAGCTTTATAATATTAGTATAGATGTGAGTTGGCAATTAGAAGGTGATTTAAGATTATTTAAGATTAGAAGGTGGCGCTCTGGACTTGGTGATTTTGGTATAGATTGACATCCTGATTGTTATAGTAGTCTAGTTGACCTAGGTAATAAATTATTCTGGAATTATTAAAAAACCTACATTCTTACTCAAGTAATGTAGTCGCCAGGTTAGTCAATAAAAATCACAAATGTAGGAAACTTAAGCATATAATTTTGGCGTGGGTTACAATATATATAGCCCTCATAATTTAATATTTAGAAACCCTTATGCTAAGCCCATAAGCTCTTAAATTAAATCCACAATATCATACTTTATACCCATAGTAAGGATGGAATGGCGCTTCGAATAACTTAACAATAGTAATAAAATTTACACACGTGATATATGTAATGTAATAGTAACTGAAATTTATACACCAATTTGTTTGTAATGGCTCGTTAAATGTATTCTTTAGAGTTTAAGCGTAATGAGAATGTTTGTAATGACTCTAATGAAAATGTGGGATTTTGGGTCCCACACTCAATGGTTTGTGTTAGGAGTGGGTTTACGTCGGTAGGGTTCGAACCCGCTACCTCACGATTGTGAGTGCGATGCCTCAGCCATTAGACTACCTCCGCTTTTTTAGATATAATATAATAGCTTATAGCATATACTACATAGCACAAAAATGTCGCTCATCATACATTATCATGAAAATGTTCACACTATACACTATGGCTTGCCATACCTACGCTATGAAATTGAGCGATACCAAGAAGTACTATACCTATCTATTTGTATAGTGTGGTGTGTATATATATTGTTACAGCATTGTTTGCCAGAGTATTCAGACATTTTGAGAATTTGACGATATAGTTGGACTTTTTGCTACGTGAACATTTTGCTAATTAGGCTTACTGCTCATTAGACGTGTTGGATGTTGGATATTTAGCTATTTAGATCTTTTGATCAGAAGGGCAAAAAACACAATGTCTAGCAACGAAAGAAACTTCTATACGATAAGCCTGGTTCACAATAGGATTATAGGATGCCTTATCCGCTTTCAAGCCAAAGGTCATTTTAGGTATTTATTTACGTACATTAATTACTTTAAATATTTCCAATTTCTTTTTTTAGATCAAAAATGTAATTTACAAATGGAAACATGTGAGCATTCGCAAGATGTAATAATATTTATTTTCAAAATCCATACCAGCAACTCAAAGACTGAGCACAGCCGCTATGCTATTTATTATCATGATACTGATATTCCTTCAGACGGAAATTGTTTCTTCTTTTCTGTCTTATATAGTAGTCGTATGAATTTATCAACTACACCTATATAAATTTGGTGACAGCTACTTGCGTCATCTGTTTCGTTTGTTCGTCATTAGTCAATTTAGCAAAACGTCAACATTTTATTTCTGTAGGAGATACGCAATCGGTACTCTTCGCATATAGTCCACTTAGCAAACGGTCCACTTCTCAAATGGTCAACTTCGCTTATGGTCCACATACGAACTCTGAAAAACCTTAATTTGAAATAAGACATTTTTTAGATGTAAGGTACTTATGTTCTTCCAATTTTTTTTAAGGCATTAGTTGAATATCAACCCAAAAAAGATAAGCAAAAGGAACTACGTTCCAACCGGGTGTACGACACCACTTTCTTTTTTACCTTAGCATGAATTCTTTTGGAAAGTCCAGATGTTTCTCAGCCGCTTAGGTAAAACAATCCTAGACGCTATTTCTTCCGTCACAAAAACTAGATTTACTAGCAGCACATTTTGTTTTCTTATAAGATAAGAACACATATTGTGTACCCGCGTACGATGTAATGGATCCCAGTTTGTGAGATATCTATCTGAATATTACATAGCTTGTTTTATTTGGGCCTGGCCCGCAGGTGAAAACGTTAAGGTTATGACAATGTATTTTTTTTTATTTTTGTGTTTGCTAGAAATGAGGGCTGTAGACTATTTATAGTTTCATCTCTTTCAAGTATGTAAAACGGTTGTTTTGAGAGCAAAAACGGTTGCGCTACTTAAATAAAATCGGCTGCTTTCCTGTTAAAACTCACTGAATGCATGTCATGCATTCGATGCCGGATTTATCGGGTAGGCCCGGACAAAAAAAGCTGTTACCGAAATTTTGCACAAAAACTGAATTAAATTTTAACTTAGTAGAAAATATTGGGCCGTGTAGTTAATCATTGTACAATGTAATTTATTGAGAAGTACCCTATTTTCTCATTAAATGACATTGTACAATGTTTTATTAAAACTGAAGATAACCAGACCAGAATTATAAAGTTATAGCTTTATCATAGCTTAATATGATTCATATTAACAACTAAATTAAAACATTAGATTGAAGTCAAATATATAAAACGTGTCAAAAATAATTCAAAAATCTATGTAACTTCGCTTCGAAGCAATTCCATTATGTCATATGCACCATTACCTATCATATTTAAATATCAGCAGCTCTTTTAAAATACAAAAAGTCGCGACTACTGTTTCATAAACTGTCATCCACACGAACGTAATATACTCGTAATTTTATCTGCACTTGTCACTATTATAGGTACCTATACTATAAAATACACGTGCGATTCAACTACACCGTATCGCGTAGAATAAAAAGTTTGAAGGACGAATATACCCCCAGGTCCAGTGATATGAAGTGGTCTTTGATTTCAACAGTGTAGCTTTGGGTGGGGTCAAATTGTTCCCAGAGGGTTTTCGTGATGGAAACGAGACATGTGCGGCGATTGATTGCGCGCCCGCGGCTGATACAGTTGTTGATAACGATTGATATATATTTGTCGATTTATTTAGTTTATAAATGGCATGTTGTCGATTGTTTAAGATAAATCGTAACACCTGGCAGTTTACTTTAAACTATTGTTGAATTATTCAAGGTGATAGATGTGTGTTGTGTTTTCAAATGTGGAACTGTGTTAATGTGGTGTTGAATTATGACTTCATTCAATGAACATTATCTCTATGTTTCTCGTTCGAACCTGTGGCGTCTGTATTACGTGTGCTGGAAATACTAAGCTACCGTCGGTTATCAATTTGAACTTGTATCGGTTTATTACTTTATTCTCGTTTCATGTCAACAGAGCGACGTAGTTTTTGCATACAGTTATTTTTTTTATTCTTTTATAATATGCGGTGATAATGTAAATAAACACTTTAGATACAAAGTAAATTGAAAACATAAGATCACTGGAACAACTATTAAGACTTTCCACATTGTCACTGTAACTGAATGTTATCGTTCTGAAAGTACCCAACATAAAAGGTGCTATTGTATTCACAGACAGAGATACCACACATAAAAGCCTATATATCAGAAACAGCCTTTAGTTCTATCGCAGACAAAAAGATACTATGAATATACTTATCATTTGAGAATAATAAACCATACATTTGGTATATTCAACAGTGTAGTGAAGGCGAACAAAAAGTAGTGTTAACTGTCGACAGGACCCCGGTGATCGATGTGTCAGATTATATCCAGCTGATTGATCACCCTCATTGTGTGTACGGCTACTAGTTGCGTGAAGGATATTGGCTACTTTAGGCAACTTTTATTTATTTATTGGTGATTTAGGGTTCTTCAGGTGAAGAGAATAACAAAGATCACTTTTTGTGTTATTGCTGATATTGTAACGGTTATTTCATTAGTATAATAGTTATAATACTTTATTATAAGTTATCAAAACGATAGCGATTGTTTTTTTAACTTAGAATAAATTATCCGACTAACTATATAATGACCTTAACAGTCACCTTTCAACGATGTTGCAGTCAAATTAATCTGTCAAGCGGCCCCTGGTCGGTCACTGAGACCCTGCTCGTAGTGGAACGGCTTACGGATAAGTGGGACGTAATGACCCGGCACTCCCGAGCACTGTTGAATGGAATTGTGGTGCGAATTGTTTTGATCTTTTGACCCGTTTTATTTTTTCACGCACTTCAAATATTAAATTGATCATTTCATAACTTGGAGATACTACTACTACTATAGAGACTACTATAGAGGAGATACTTCTTCAAAATTGGCGTTTTGTGGCAAAGCTTTGTATAAAACCGGTAAGAGCCTCAAAATTCATGGCACTTTTGACCTTGTGGCCGTAAGAAAATGATCCCTTAGATACAATATAGCGCTTCACGTTTTCGTCATTAGCTCAGACGACCTAATGACGAAAACCTGCATTAATTGCACATGGAAATGGATTAGCGCCACAGGAACAACTTTAAAAAAATATTAACTTCTAAAATATTTATTTGAATCGGGGATTGCGTTCTCATCTTATGCCACATTTATTCCAAATACATCAAAAAAAGAGAAGATATATTTTCTAATCACCTATTAAACTCATTAATAAGACTGTTCGGACGGACGGAATTCTACCATTTCTATAAACGACAGTCACCACAACCTTTAGCGAACTTGAGAACCATTTCACTATGAATGAGAGCAAAGCCTATACAACTAATTCCCAGTAACATAGAATACAGACGCCTACAAGTAAATAACTGCGAGTGTAGGGGTAGGGGAGGGGGTCGGTTTTCGGACAGGAAACGGACGAGGCACGGTTCCGGGAGGCCTAGTTGCCTTTGTAATAATGTATGTACCGCCGTGACGAACACGGCGTGTCTCGTTCACTCGCCGTGCTCGCTGTTCATTGCGGTGCGAACTGATTGTGATGGATGTTCCAGTGAGCCTGGACGGTATTGGGTGACTGGGTTTTGTTTTTGTTAAACTGGGATGTGTGTGATATATTTTAGATGAGTAGGCATTTTTGGGTTTGTTTTTCATACTTTAGGAGAAAACTTAGCCAATATTAGAAGATAGGTTTTTACCATCTGTTTATTTGTCTTACTAAAAAGTTTACTGGACACAAAAGAATATTCTTCCCCGTCTATAAATCCGCCATCATACATCATTCATGTACTCATGCTTTTTTAAATTTGTTTCTTTTTGCTTTTAACCGTATACCTTCAACTACTGACGTGCGGTCTTACAGTCCGCTGATGTTTTTAAATCTGCTTGATTTTACTGTTCCCGTCCATCCCGTGATTTATACGTTTTAGTACCTTCAAATTTAATTCCACTAGCATCCTTGCCGTCGTTCGACGTGTCGGCTGACTCAATTCTGCTGAAAAATATCGATCTAAAGTGTAACCGCGGTCTGTGTGTACGTAACTCTTTTTACTATTATTTATTTTAATATTTTATTTTAAAATACTGATTTTACGTAAAAATGCCAAATTGTAGTCCATAGCAACCGAAGCAGAGAAATATAGGATCTTCTTCACAATATATGGTAACTAGATGCATGTCTTATTGAAGTGTGAGATTCTGATCCTCATTTAGATTGATAGTAGGTCAAAGTGAGGTGGATGAAGTTGGTGAAGACTATTTACCACAGCCAAACGACCATGAAGCTAACAGTAATAAAGAGGAATAGATTTGGACGAAGATTCTATCGAGTACTCTAGGAGACAGTATGGATATTTTACAATTTTACTGTCTTGGTAGTTTATCAGAAAATGACGTTAATACTGACGTGGTAGATTGGTAGACACCTAACCACTGCAAAAAGCAATATACACCAGCCACAAGCACTTGTGGCTCACTAGCCGGCGTACACACATGAATTATGAAGGTACTGAATGCACGAGTATCCTATCTTTAAAAATAACAATCAAGTTTTTGTGATATACGGTGTCCAGTGGACTACCACGAAAGCCAAAACTTTATATTTTGTTCGTGACAAAAGCCGCGGAAGCCCACACTTAGCGGGTTCGTTACTGTGCCAAGTTGTGGGAAATTTGCCTAATTTACCTTTGGCATCTTGCCAGGAATCGAACCGGTGTACCAAATCTGTTTGCTGATATTGGCAGGAGTTGTGTTTTTTATTGTTTTAATTTTGCTAAGTGTTGGAATATGCTGTTAAGTAAATATATAAGCATTTTCTGTAACGGATAAAAGGTAGAATGACATTACCTTTTTTATTTTTCAAAGTAGATACGATTCAGGGATTGTGATCACCTTGGTTTGGTTAATTATGTGACTATGTTATAGTGGTACCTACATATACATAGTACATATATAAACACGTGTGCGACCGTCCAGCTGTGTGCTCCAACGTTCCAGATAATTGAGTCGACTACGTAGTAACGTGCCGAGGGCCTGCAGCTACCCGATGTTATTGCTGGACGCAAACGGGACGCTCTGTCCAATGTAATTACTACAGGTTTGCATTTCTGTGTAATCTTTTTATGTAATTTATTGTGCGAGGGAGCTGGGTTTCAACGCAGTCGAGAACTTCGCACGATTTTTTGTAAAGTTTCTATAACATTCATTTTCAATTCCCTGCCTTATGTTTGGGTAAAGAATATTCCCTTTTTCCACTGATTTAGCTTTTTCCACTGATTTAGCTTTTTTACCTTCCGCCGTTCCCGCAAAGGGGTAAAAAAGCGAAAAAAGGTGACTTTTAAAGTATCATTCAGCTCTTTATTCACTTGGGATGCAAAACAACACTTGTGATACGTCGGGATTCTACCTAATGTAATGCCAAGTTCGCAAACAATAGGTAAAGCCGGAAAATTGAGTCGTCATGACGACTCAATAATATAAGCCACGTGAGTTTCATGATGTAATGATTGCAGCACCTTACTGGTATAACTGTGTATGTGTGTATATATATTAATTGGCATTTTAAAGAAGTGGCCATGAGTTTTTATTACCAAGTTCTTTTCTCACAGCTTCACTCTTGCGAACTTGGCATTAATGTTGAATCATTCTATTCCAAATTTTGTTTGACGTTCATAAGGGTTGCATTCTATAAACTAAGTGAATCAAGCAGTTTTGACTTTGACTTTGCTATATTTCAAGTTAGGCAGCTAAAGTTGTATAGTACATATTTGGAATTGGATTAAGATAATTAGAAACAAATAATATAATTGGACACTCAATTAATCATCATATCAGAATAAATATTCCCTTTTGATTACGCACAAATTAAATGCAATACAATAAGAGAATAGAGTACCTACACAAATCTGTGACTGTGTAATACAATTACATGAGTACTTTAGGTACATCTGGGGCGTTTTGGCATGGTGCTGGATTGTTTGGCAAAGCTGAAAACATATAATTACCGTAATACTGAATAAGTGGTTCCACATTTGTTTTGGCAGCCAACCAAAATAGTGAGACTCTTGGGCTTAATCGTAAAGTGTCCGGTGTTGGTGTCATTTGTACTCAGCCTATTGTCATCTTGTTGTACGAAATGATGTATATTTCTTCTAGAACGACCCAGATGTTACTGTTTCACCAATCTTAGAATTTTCGATATCACATTTGAATGTGAGTTTACAATGGTCGTTCAACTCAATATCATACAACTAAGTGTATTTAATTTATGTTTCTAATTGTCTTTAGTCAATCCTGCCATACATTGCGATTTCGAATACCGTCTAAAACTTATCCAGTGCTGTTTATAACTTAGTAAGAGCTTTATACAAGTCCTGTTCCGAATTTACCTTAAACACATTATGAGCACAATAGACCGCAGAACGTACTAGTTGTAACTGTGCAGAGCGACAAAACTATACTAAACTGAGCTAACGGTCCTAGCCACAGGTTACGACTTTGTTGGGCTCTGTTCCATGTATCAGCGGATAGCGAGTTGAATTATTTATAGACTTATATTTTCTTGGATAGACATAATGATTACTGCAATTCATTTAGTTCAATGTACTAAATTGGTCCAATTATTGCATTTTATGTTAATAATACCTTAATTTGCAATATTTTTTTGTTTTTTTCTTATATATTATCTACTGCTTAGAGTATGGCTTACGTTGCCATTTCGAGCAAATAACTGAAATAATGCTTTTTGTCGATTACTGCATTCTTCGTTATGACAGCAGAGCTGGCAATCGCCATCCTCGTCTAACGCATGTTGTAGAGCGATAACTCTTTCTCTCTAAACTAACTTTAATCGCTGGCAACTCCGACTGCGGGCACTTTTGCATAGGCAGAGCTAGTTTATCATGTCCAGATAATAATAGCAGAATAATATACGCTATGAACGTAACAACGTAACAAAATGTTACCCGCTAACACCTGGTTGCGAAGGGGTTGCGGGCAAGTGTGCAAAGCCACCTATCGCTTTTCAAGTTATCTACGTCTGTATCTATGAAGTAGAGTTCATTGTATTAAAAATTGAGATTTGTGTTCGCCAAGTAGATTACTATTAATTTAATTAAAATAGTAGCGGGCTACGGCCCCTTTTATGAATGTATATAAACACGTGATTTTATTGAAATACTCGATAAACGAAGCAAATCTGCAGCCGTATCTCAGTCTACTAATTATAGTAAGTCAACTAATAATAACGTGTTCTCAAACCAATAGATTATTTAGCTTTTCTGTTAATCATATATTCACAACTTGAGTACGTAAATGTTTATTTGATATTTCTAGACGATGTTTTCGATGAACGTCGTCTGAGTATAAGATAAGATAATTTTATTAAAGGTGCAAATTACAAGAAAATAGATAAATGAACCCGCTTTACGTACTCAGTGAGACAAAGCCTTACAATTATGTTCTGTGACAGGTAGTACCCAGCCTACCCTACAAACCTACCCTAATTAAATGTTAGCGAATTACTACGAATTCTGGAAGCGATTAACTCGACGAAGGGGTGGCACGTACCAAATTGTTTATAATTAAATTGTGAAGTTACGTGATTTATTTACAACGACAAAACGTGGCGTCGACTGAAGCTAATTATAGAGTTGAACAAGTTTATTATTGTCTATTTGGTGCATAGGATCATTTATATAGAAACTTGACAGGATTCATTGAAATGGTTCTGAGGTATTCGTGTCTAGAAATTAGCTTAATTTTGTGTCAAAGTCAAATCGTATCTGCCTACAATAAACAGAAGTCTGTTTTTCTATTTAAAAATAGTTTGTTGATAAAGGAATCGTGTTGAATAATATTCTTCGTAAAGTCAGTTTTTGACAAGTTGTTATAATGTGCAGATAAAAGACTGCGCTTGCGTAATAATCCAGAAACCTATTTTCAAGATCTTTTTTCTCTTTATTATTCAGTTCAGACTATTTTTAATGTCTATTGCAATATCAGGTAATATTTTCTGACCTCGTCCGTAATACTAATAATAAGATCAAGCGCTTAATACAGAACGCAGTAGGTACTTCTGGACACGGCTCGCATAGTGAGGAGGTTCCTTTCTTTGGAAGCGTAACCACCGGTAGCATAGTCCCTGTACCCGATGCCGGTGGGACACTATTTTTTATATTTTTAAATATATTTAATTTTAGTTGTAAAAGAATGAAATTTATATGTATTTAGTTTTAATAAAGAGAATAATAATAATACCATTTATTTCAAGAATCAATGGCCCATAGAGATAAATACATTAAGTGTTAATAAATACAACTTAAACTATGTTAGTACGCTTCACTTGCACGTGCACTAGGTCTTTGTGCGTGCTTGTGGCACTTGTCCGCGGAAGCGACGCAAAAACCACACCCTCCGGCCGGAAGTCTTCCTCCATAATCAAAACAGTTAAACCTTAAATGTTTTTAAAATATCTG
This sequence comes from Herminia tarsipennalis, assembly GCA_945859575.2. Classification (NCBI taxonomy): domain Eukaryota; kingdom Metazoa; phylum Arthropoda; class Insecta; order Lepidoptera; family Erebidae; genus Herminia; species Herminia tarsipennalis. The sequence goes on along the minus strand of OX243843.2, from coordinate 815,423 downwards.
TCGAATTATATTTAGCTTCTGATATATGTGTAGAGTGCCCCCCCCCTCCCCCAAATATTTATTTTAATTATTTAGCTATCTAACTAAGTAGCGGTTACTACAAGATACCTTTTCACCAAATTCAATCAATATTGATTGGATTGATGTCTTTGAGTAAAATGCCAGTGACATACAGACGAACAGACAGACGGACATGACGAAACTATAAGGGTTCCGTTTTTGCCATTTCGGCTACAGAACCATAAAAATGAAAGTTTTGACTTGTTCATTCAATCATCAACGCCCAGTTTAAGCCCCTGTATGTAGAGCAGAGATTATGGGATAAATCGTGCTCTAAGAAAATAAATGCGAGCAAAGCCGCAGACATAAACTCGAACCTGAAAAATTCAACACCAAAATCGACAGTATAGAGCGTACATCATGTTACCACATTCCTGACGTTGTTATAAATCTACACCACGCTTCAATATGTTACCTGAGATTTTATTTAAAAACAAAACCAAATAAAATATTCACGCTAAAAACGTTCATTGGACGCATACTCGTATACGCACGCCGCTTATGTAGCAGTAACACGGGTAATTAAGGATTTCTCGCGAGTGACCGCAAACAGGCCCCACCCACGCCACCATTTTTATTTTTTGTCCGCTTATACTTTTCGTTTACATTTTTAAGAAGGCCCTGGAATAAAGATAAGCTTTGTGTTTAGTTGATGGTTCGTTTATTATTTTTGGTGTTCTGTCTAAAGTTTTGTTTGGAGTTTTAACACGGAGTGATGTTTTGCGGCCGAGTTTATATTTAGGAATGGATGAATTTCGGCTTAAAGTTTTTATGGCATTTTTAACTAGTTCATTGTTTTTAAACGATTATGAAAAAAGGGAAGGTTCACAATTGAAATGTGTTCTTCTGTTTGTTCGTATTTTACTATTTAAGAGATGGTCCAATTAATTAACACTAAATCTGAATGCTCCTCTGAGAAACTGGAACTCGTGTTTACTTACTCATTACTCATAATCTACTTGTAAATTTTATTGGTTGATTCAATGATTTCTATGTCATATTATACATTTAGCTAATACCAAACTTCATCGACTAAGTTTGTTAATTACTGATTCATGATTATCACGTAGCAATAAATAATTATCTGACATGAGTTAGCGAAGCCATGCGTACGGATGCCAACTCATCTAATTGCACACAGCGCGTAATTGCCAAGAAATTATAGCTCTTAATTCATTCGGAATAGAGTTGTGATTACCGTGAGAGCTTTGGTTAATAATTTGGATTTACTAGAGGTCGTGTTCATACATGTTTGCAATTATATCGTACAAGCAATTAACTCTGTAACTTTGACACTAGAAATTGCTTTCGAATGGTATTAGTGAAACTCGATTGCAAACGTAGATATCAACATTTGATTATGAATAACATAGTGTTCCACAGTTTTGGTCCCTAACATGTCCTAACTAACTTTCTTTTATCTGAGTCTTGTTGAATTGAAATTTGAAAATTTTGCCGAAAACATCAAAGTGAAAAATTAATGGACTTAGGTTTCTTGTTTATTTAATACAATCAAGTCAGAAATAATGAAACAGAACATTTTGGATTTTAAAGTTAATTATCATCTCATCTTATTCTCAACGTAGCGATGAACGACGAACATGACGAACTTATGTCCGAAGCCAAATGTAAAGCCGATTTATTAATTCACATTAATCGCGTGGGTAAATCTAACAATTACATAAAGGTTGCTTTCACGCTATGACCCTATTTACTTCCACGGGTAAACTAAAACAAAAAAAATAATAAGCAGAAAGTTTTGTAACTAGCGAGTTGGAAGTTGCACCGCAGCATGCATACACCGCGCTCTCGACAATTCCATTACAAGTTGTATGCGCCGTTCTAATGCGAGTTGCAGACAAAGTAACAACTCGGGTCTTTATTGCTTTTCAACGTTCTAGACCTAAAGGGACATTTGTTTCTCTGTCTGTATGTCTTTCTAATCTGAGGCTTTATTCGGCATATTGCGAAATTATATATATTTTTTTAATATTGTCATACAATTTCATCACATGATGTGCTAATTAAATACGACTAATCAAAAATAAAAACTTAAGACGCTCTCTTATACAAAAATACATATTGTTGTACCATCTGCTTTTTGACCTTTCGCTATATGTAAAAATTGAACTTTCAAATTTAAACCTTTACAACAAAAAATAACTCAATTCAAAATTTATTATTCACTTACAACACATGTGATACGTCGGGATTCTACATGTAAGCACATCTAATGCCAGATACAATTTCAACGTGAAACTAAACTGTTATAGTTTAGTTTTACGTTGAAATTGTATCTAGCAGCAGCAGCAGCTAGCAGGTAATAAAAACCGGTCAATTCCAAGTCGGGCTTTTGTCCGACTTGGACTGCCAAAAAACCGCGTTTCTCAACAAAATGGCGTAAGTGTCATGAAAATACGCTCTTCCGCTGATGCAATGTTCGAGGTTGCGGAACCCTACACTGAGCATGGTCCGACATGCTCTTGCCCGGTTTTTTTCTCTCAGAACCCTTATTACTCGTGTCCGCCCTCCACTTACTTATAGTATTAAAACTAGAAGTACTAAGTACACACATTCAAAGTTAGGGTATCATAAAGCAGATAGAATGGAGAAAAGCAACATCTAAATGTGGTCTATTTCTTGAGCGCAGGCACATACGAGAAATAAAATTAAAAGGCATCGACGTAAAAGGTTTTTGCATTAGCTTTATTTCTTGGTTTCTATTACATGGACTGCTGAATAACCTCATGGCTAGTATTTTTCATGAATTTTCATTTCATAGCTAAAACGTGCCCCGATAAAATATCTCCAGTCTAACTTATAGAATTGACAACAAGATTCAATATAATGTATTATTAGCTAATGCTAAATCAAGTTAACACATATGAAACTATTAGTGAAAAATATACTAACAGTTTATACAATGTTACTAAAGGAGTCCAAACATTTTTAAATCCTTTGATTACACTAACTGAATACGCAAGAATTTTTACTTTTACTATTAAACGTTTCCAACTCATAGATTGTACAGATAAATTTTAAGATTTTTCGTAATTCAAGTTTTTACTGTAACAACGCTTACCCGATACGATTCCCATAAAAGCAATGATGACCACGTCTCAAAGCAATAACATGTAGATAAGCACCGTGGCTATATCGGAATATTAATTTAATAGCACATAACGGTATTTAATGGCGGTAGGAACACGACGTAAATCAACCTTCACGCTATTGCGAGCGAGATGGGACACGTCGCTTTAATGTTGTCATGTCTATTTGCTGTCTCTCTTCCTCTGCTGACATTCTGGTTACAGGAGAAAAGAAAGTTAAACTGGTCAAGAATTAGTGAACAAATTAACATCTATTTTGAGTCATTAAAGAGGTATTAACTGTCCATATTAACAAGTAACTATATTATTCTAGGGTAGTGCTCAGAAAACCTCTTTGCTAGCGGGATTTCGGATAATTTTTTGCCAGCTTAAGACCTCGACTCTGCCCGTGTAGATGCCGATTATTGCGACCATCTAGGTACTTAATTTTTCTAATGTGTGCCACGAATAGTGAAACGATTGTTTTTTGTTTTTTTATCAAAGACGACTCCCGCTGTAGGGTACTAGCCCTGTGTCGCGGGGGACTTTACAAACATACAAGTCACAGACACAAAGTACACCCAGACTCGGAACAACATTTTGTGGATAACACATAATGGTAACCCGTGTGGGAATCGAACCCACGACCTCTTGCGTAGCAGTCGGACACACTCCCACCGCGCTACAGAGGCAATTTTATCTTATTTACCGTTATACTTAACTGGCTTTGATAAAACTTGTAGCAGTATTTAATTCAGGATATTATTTTTAAAACTGCAAGAAACTAATGAAATCTATTTATGTAGTTAAGCCAACCCCGAACAAACAAACAGACATGAATGTAAACCATAGTTTCAGATTTTAAATCCAATAATTTATCAATTGTCACAATTGTATTAGCCATTGCTTGTTTTTAAATCGATTAAAGTATAAAAACAATAAAGGGTGCAATATTGTATTAAATAATTCTCTCATTTAGGTCGCGTATCGATTGTATCGTAAGGGATTAGAGGGTTACATGAATATTTATTACACGCCGAGGGGCATTCACCGCTATTTGCCTGTAATCTGTATTTTCAAGCGCATGTTATTTGGGACATAGATGAAGAAATTCAAAACAAATGAATCGTTCGTATTGACAGTTAATGTACCACAGTTTCAAATGTTGCTTCATATCGTTGTTTATATTATTAACTAGCTGTCCCGCGCAACTTTGTATGCGTAAATTTTCCCCGTTTTTGCAACATTTCTCATTGCTGCTCCGGATTGGTCCTAGCGTGATATTATATAGCCTTCCTCGATAAATGGGCTATCCAACAGTGAAAGAATTTTTCAATTCGGATCAGTAGTTTCTTTGGATTACCGCATTCAAACAAACAAACATACTCTTCAGCTTTTTAATATTAGCTTGTTATAATTATTTATCTTTTTATGTACAAAGTTTTATATCGAAAATACTTGCATCATTGCTAAAATAATGAATTTTTAGGTGTTGAGGAGTTAGATGTGTTAGGTACTGGCTAAAGAGTGGGGGAGAAATACGGATGTCAGTACCTACCTATAAAATGAATAAACACCATAACGGTTTTATCACGTAGGCACCTTTGTATTTTTCGCAGCTCGGTATTAGATTCACAATTTATTAATTTTCATACCTACTTAACCTTATAATGTTTTTCGTCGCCCGTTTTAATACTACACGTATTTTAATTCTTTTTATATTTTGTACAATCAGGGATTGGTTAAATATGAAATTGCTTTAAAAAAACACTTGTTTGATTTTAATATGTTTCGTTTACAAAGCCTTATCGTTATAAAACGCTAGGATGAAATATTTACGTTCAAATTTTAATAAAAAAATATGGTTACCAAACCAAACCTTTGTTATTTTAATAACTGAATTGTAAATATAATTTAATTGTCTATTTACACAGATAAATAACCGTTTAATTAAGTTTGTTATCATTTTAAAAGCGCTTTTTCATAAACGATGTTTGTTAACGTTATTTATTCAGCCTCGGTTGTGAAAAGTTGACGGTCAATGACTTGTCTGTGGGAGCAAACAACTTACAAATTAGCACGTTAAAGTTTTAATATCTGCTATAAAGTAGTACTGTTTGAAGCTTTAAAAGCTTTTAGAGCGGTTTTGATCCTTCAAAAATATACAATGGTTACTACTTCTGCCCCTGACTGCTGGGATTCAGGTCTTCGTAATCAGTTAATACGCCTTACAGGATTTATCTTTAGGGTAATGTTTAAAAGTTAGCGTTGCTTTGTCAGTAGTGTGATGCTAAACATGTCTGAAAAAAACGTTACATACAAAGTACGTTGCTACGCTTTTTAATGCGCGTTAAGTACGGACTCTTCTTGAAGAAGGCGTTAGGTAGCACGGACGCTGGGCATCTATAGCATACGTAGAGCGCGTTTTCACAGAGGCACAGTACTCGAAATATTCCTGATTATGATTTCGAGCACTGTGATTGCTCAATTGACAATCTGTCTCTGTGGAAACGCACCCGTACCGTCTTGAACTTCCACGTTTAACCTCATATCCCATTGCCATGTTAACTTGTCACAGATAATACCTAAATTGCTTTGTTTCGCCATATGAGATTAACAGGTATCTAACTGTCTCCGCAAAAATTATATTTTCACGGTGACATATCACACATTTTTGTGACAAATTCGTTCATGATAAGTACATGTTCTCCGGTGAAACGCCACATTTATGTTTTATATGACAGCGATGTCGCTCCGTACGAATTGGTGTTACAAACAATTTATGAACTTTGTTTTTAGGTTTTTTATGTTTTAAATACAGTTTGGTTGACGAACGTGTTTCAATCAAACAAACTGTTTGCAAAAAGTAATTTCGTATACGAAAGAGTAACTTTTATAATCCATAGTCGTATGTATTAGCTTTTAGTTATTATAGCTGTTGTTTATGGTTTGTTTTTATTTGTAAGTAAAGATAAATATAGGGTTAACGTTTTATGAAAATCTCATGAATATGTTAGTACATACTCGGAATTAGACAATTGATTTTGAACAGTGTTTTGGTTTAAAGTTGTATTGTAACAATCTTTTGTACTTGAAGCTTTTATTTCTGTGTACATACAAAGCTACAAAAAGTAGGCAACTTGAATAAAAACCGAGTAAGAGCATGTCGGACATTGCTCAGTGTAGGGTTCCGTAGCCTTGAATATTTGCATCAGCAGAAGAGTGTATGTTCATGGCACTACGCCCTTTTGTTGAGAAACGCAGTTTTTCGGCAATATGTTAATGACGGTATATCCGATCATGTCCGAAATAATTTTAGTTTAAAGTATTTATTAAGCGCTACCTTTGTGATTTGTTTTATATTTTTTGGTCACACAATTCAAAAGATAAATGGAGGGGGGGGACACAGGGACACAATTTTCGGAGCAATTATTTCAAAAAAATATTCACTTGATCATAAAAGTTGAATGTTTTTGAAAAACCTGTCGAATGATGTACCAAACGTTGATGTTTGCTGAAGAAAAAAACGTTGTAACATACGGACGAACAGACAGACAAACAGACAGACAGACGAACATGACGAAACTATAAGCGGAACCCTAAAAATGCCCGAAAGTTAGTACTGGCTCTTAACTTTCAGGCAAATTTTTTATCTATGAAAGACACAACAAACACGTATAATTGAAATCTGATCTAAGTATATCCTAATGTGAAGCCGCTACTGCTAATATTTTCTACAAACACATGCTTATAAAAAGAATGAAGGGCAAGCAGAGACGTAGTTCATCGTCACAAAGGGATATTTACATTACTCCGGCGGTTATCGGGACAAAGGCTTCGGTTTCCTCCCTCCGACGGAAGCGGCACTCGATCGCTAACACATTCAGTGCCATTTCAGTTCCAATTTATACCCGTGACGACAGATTTTTTGTTTGTTTGTTTAATATTGTTGTGTCATATAGAGGGGTAGGATAAATATGCTGGTGATTGCATGGTAGGGCGTTTTTGTTGTACGGGGTTTTCCTGTTCGTGTGTGATGGAAAAATCATATGGTATTACGGTTATTTGTTTTAGGGCTGAATGTTTAATGTATGACGTAAAGTGTTCTGTGAGAAATGAAATGATTTGGTAGATATAATATACTAGCTGTCCCGCGCAACTTCGTCTGCGTAAATTTTCCCCGTTTTTGCAACATTTCTCATTGCTGCTCCGCTCCCATTGGTCGTAGCCTATGATGGTATACAGCCTTCCTCGATAAATGGGCTATCCAACAGTGAAAGATTTTTTTAATTCGGACCAGCAGTTTCTGAGATTACCGCGTTCAAACAAACAAACTCTTCAGCTTTATAATATTTGTTGCAAGAGGTTGTGTTCCATTCTCAAATGGACTAGAACTTTTTGCAATCTAAAAATATTTGTTTTAAGCTTTGGCGTACTTTGCGACACGTTGCTTAAAATGCCTACTGTAGAAGTTATCTTAGATAGTTTTAGATTAGAACTGTTTTGGTTTATAACATCTATATTTTCCATCTATGTTTGAAATATTTAAGTTTCTTCGCTGTAGAGCATTTCCAAGTCTAAAATCGTATTCAATAGCTTCCCAGAAACCTATACTCATGTGAGCCCATGAACAGATCATTATCAGATAAATGCTTAAACAATCCCTTACTTAAAGTAAGACCCTTCTCATCCTGATCTCACAAAGGGGATAAAACACAGATTTTTTATTCTAGTTGACAGTCTAGCCTTCTAGCGATCTAATCCGATCCGGATCGAAAAGCCGGTTATGATAACGCGTGGGATTTAAATGTCTTCCGAAATCTCTTTCGGAAATTTTCGTAAGTACGAGTATGTGTAGGTATGTGTGGAAGACTCCCAATGTTTTATATCGATTTCATAGCGTATCTATTCTAATATTATAAAGCTGAAGTATTTGTTTGTTTGAACGCGATAATCTCAGGAACTACTGGTCCGAATTGAAAAAATATTTTATTGTTAGATAGGCCATTTATCAAGAAAGTCTAAAGGCTATATAACATCACGCTACGATCAATAGGAGCGGAGCAGCCATGAAAAATGTTGTAAAACGCGGAAAACTTACGCAGATGAAGTTCGTTGTGCGAAGTTGGGTATATATAAATGGTAACATGGTATGAGATTATTCTATATTGGGGAGCTTTTTGAACTTATATAAGGTCACATGTAAGGGGGAGTAGGTAGTTAGGTTAGCCATGAACGGTACTGTTACCTACTAGCCTCTATTACTATATTATAAAATGTCATTAAATACATCTTAATATTGCACGAATGAAATTTGGTTATAATAGTGACTTTTGCTTCCAGTCTCTCACATAGGTGTTAACAAAACCAAGTGGTATGGTGATTTTCTTAATTTTCTCTGCATTTATATTACAACTTAATTTTAAGTTATTGAAACACAATTTGTTTAACTGTAGCTTTTTATAGCTCAATGTCATTACTTTGTCCTTATACGTAAAAATATATTAATTAAGTAAAATTATTTTCTTAGAGGCGTATGGCAATTTAACTCGTTTATTTTACAAAATATCCAATAATATTATTATAGGTTTTTCTTTCCGTTTTCAAACCAAAATGTAAAGTTAGTGATATTATTTTGAAGATGTTGATAGATGTTGGCACAAAGCCAGCTCGGAGATACGGCTATAAACAAGTTTGTGTGGACTAGATTATGCGGAATAATTGCTGTTTATAATGGTTTTGTGGCCAGGGGATGGGATAATGTAGCTTCGAATTTATATGCACCAGTAATCAGGAATTTCAAAACCTATCGGGGGAGCATTGGCGACTTGTGAATGTTACCCTTGTAGGCCTACTTTCTTCCCAAAACCACTTACGAGTATGTTGAGTCTAATTTTCGTGAACAAGTTGTTTGAATTTATATATCTTTTTTACATACAGACTAGCTTTCGCCCGCGGCTCCGCCCGCGTGGATTTCGTAAAAAATATTATAATATATTAATATAATAAAAAGTATCCTATGTTACTTCTAATACCTCCAAGAATATGTGTACAAAGTTTCATGATGATCGGTTGAGTAGTTTTCTCGTGAAAGCGTAACAAACAAACTTATATTCACATTTATATATTAGTAGGGATAACTAGCAATGTCGGATTGTAGGTCTCATATTACGAGCTATTCTGTTAAGTCCTCTCAGGTAAGCTCAATCACGTTGATATCGCGACCTCACGATTGCGAGTCCAATGCCTTAGCCAATAGACTACCGCCATTTGTTAGCTCTTGACTTGATCAACTCTTTTAATTTATTTTCAATTGGTTCAATCATAGTAGGCCTTCTGGTGCTACGTTAGCTATTACTGTAACATATAACGCTTCAATAGAATATGTTTACCATCTTAATGGTATAAAAATACTGTAACGCCTACAAAATCCATCGAATCCCTTCTCCCACACAAAAAGATAAAGAGATTTACACATCCTTACAGATGGTAGGTACATTATATAGAAACCATCAAATCGTCCGTCGTTTTAAGGTTTGATCGAGGACTATATCTCACGTGGAGTGTATCAAATATCTGCGTGAGTGTGGGTCATTCACATGTAAATATGGCGCCGGCGACGTCACGATGTTTACGTCATCATGAAACCTTTTGAATAGATGATTTTAGGCTTACTACACTAAAGATTTTTATACAACATTGGCTAAAAACTTGATTTTTAATGGCTAGGTACAGAAATAGTGCAGAGCGAACGTTATGTAAAGTAAGCAATGTGTCATTAGAAAACGGTTGTATAGATTTTGAAAAAAAACCTTTGGTATGTAGTTTTGCAAAGGCAATTTTTTTAATTAAAATTCTTTGTGAATCTTGTTTTCTTACTATAAGTAGATCATCCAATTTCGCCACAGCTAGTAAACTCAGTCTGCGTCACATTTCATCATACTTTTAACTTGAAACATACCAGATTCATCACAAATATAGAACGCCATTCATTTTAGATGAGAGACACAGCATCACTGATTGGAGTCCTCTGTACGGTTGTATTTCAGTTCGTTGGTCCATGAGATGAAAAATTGCATCTACAGTTTCATCTCAATTTAAACAAACTGCAATTTTGTGCTTTGTATGCTATTCAGTTGGCATTTTTTCTGCAAATTCAAAATTCTTTATTGAGTTATTAATTAAAAAGATATATGTCATAATAATGGAATATATGGAAAGAAACTCTATTTACACTGGACAGGTTACCGCCGATAACAGTAAGACTTCCATTTCACGATAAGTTGACAAAATCGAATGGAAGTCTATTGTTGTGCAACAAGGATAACAACAAGGGCCATTTGTGATAAGTGACAAAAAAAATTACAGGACAGTAATTCGATTCGGCGTTTGACTGGTTTCTGTCAATTTGTATGGGGTAGTTCAGCGTTGGACGTACTAAAGAGGTCGGTGTCTCCGTTGCTAAAATTTGACCATGCCTTTCTGTTACATGTTGTACAATAAGTAAACCTATCTGTTATACTATATTACGGAGTTTCATTATGTGACAATTTTAAGAATTTTGGGGTTATTAGAACGTAGATATACTCGACAAAATAAAAATTTAAAAAGAAGATATTTGTTTGAATGGACAATGAAAAAAGGCGCGAAACTCGAAGATGCTTCTCCGGAGTCTTTCATTTTGTAATTATTATTCACTGTTACGCACTTTTATTACTTTATACTTTTTAAGAAATAACCAATAAACCAATAACCAAATAACTGCATAGCTCAACAAGCCCCGTCTCTGCGCCCTCACCGTTATCTTCCGAACTTCATTCGCAACTTTACCAACAAGGACACAAATTAAACTTCTAAAATTACAAAAACTGCTCGTAGATTACACTTTGTTTAAGTTAGGTATGTTACAAATATATACTGGTTGAATTAATCACGACATCACATAATTTCAAAATCATGTCAACAACAGTGTGTATCAACAGAAACGTATTAAACAGACCGATATTTTGAAATTAATATGACTTCCGGTCAAATAATATTATTTGACCAATCACAACGCGCCGCTGCTGCCGCAAACTTCGTGTAGGTTCGAACAAAATGGTAATTTGCTTTAAAATAGGGTTTTTTGTCAATTATCGGCCATGAAGCGTATTGAATAATTATTTTGCTTTTAGTTTTAAGTGACCATCATAGAATTACGTAAATATCAAAAGGGGGGGGGGTGCAGGGGGACCATTGGTTTGCTACATTTTAATAACGAAGGATTGTGTTTACGTCAGTATTGTAAGTAATTGTGGTAAAATAATAGATCGGCTGCGTATAGAGTCAATTCAAGGGAAAGGAAGGTTGCATTTCGTTGTATGACCAGGGGAAATAACAGATTAAAATATATATATTAACGTTACACGAGTGGAGGAGGGTTAAGTTGTATGTATGTTAATATACTTAATACTTTAATTGACTTATTTAACTGCGTACAAATATTATGTAATCCGCCTTATGTGCATTTCAACATTACCATGCACTTGAATGTACTTATAAAAAAGACAGTGGTTTATGCATTCGCTTTTGAGAATACGTCAGAAAGTCAGTAGGTACTTACGTGACATATGACACTTGAAAGAGAATTTGGGAAGAGTTCGAGGTTAAGGTGTGAGCGATAACGTTTATGTTGCATTATGTGTTGCAAAAAAACTGTGCACGGTTTAATGTCACTGAATCATTATCATCATAATGAATCGTCTGTGTTGGGTAACAAACACAGACGATTCATTATGATTTAGGTCTTTAAGTAGTAAAACAATGAAGATATTCGAATTGCATATTACATTTTACTAGTTTATTTGTCCTATTAGTATAATAGTGGCACCTGTTTATACAGTTTATAAAGAACTTGCGGCCCGCTCCGGCTTCGCACGGGTATAAAATATATGGATGTTTTATACATATAAACCTTCCTTTTCAATCACTCTATCTATTAAAATAACCCGCATCAAAATGCGTTGCGTAGTTTTAAAGATTTAAGCATACATAGGGATATATGGACAGAGAAAGCGACTTTGTTTTATACTATGTAGTGAAGAAACATTGTAAACGGTGGCAATTTGAAAAGAGTGGCCGCGAGTTTTTATTGCCTGTTTTTTACTCAGGCTTTACCTATTACACTTAGACAGGATATCAAGTGACAAAAGTTTTAAAAAGTCATTTCTTTATAAAAAAAACATTTTCACACTTGTTTTAATTACTAAAAAAGGTTGCATTCTACAACACTCCCCTTAATCAAAACTCGGGTAAACTTAATTTAACAAGCCCATTGATGACATAAATTTATTATGTAATATCCGTCCCAACGGTTTTGTTAGCATTCATTATTCATTAGATCTAAGGTACACTAAATTAATAAGATTTTAAGATGACCTTTTCCCTAATAAAGTGATATTTCTAATCAATGTGCTTGGTTCTGCTGTGATGAACTTTATTCTTAAAAAACTGGATTTCAAGAGCCTGAGCAATTGACTACAAGTATAAATAACAATAGAATCCTGTTTTATATGACTCAATGAATCTTTGCAAAAACAAAGCCTCTTTTGCGGCATCCGGCATACTCTGTCTCCGCGGATGATAAAGCAACGTTTTCAACGTCAAAAAGTTTTCTTGATACCCACGAAATAGGTCCAGTTTGAAATGATTTTGACCGTACTCACGCCGTGGTTGCGAATATACCTAAATGTGCACACTGTACTAATCCCAAAAGATTTATTTCTTTGACAAAATAAATATAGCTGAAGTGTTTTACTTCTAAGAAAAGTTTTTTTTCTAATTTCACCCTTCAAGATGACTTTACAATATCTACTAGAGCGAAGCTTTAAGCAAAGGCGAAGCTTTAAACAAAAGCTAGTTAGGAGCAATTCTTTTAATTACTTCACTGCTAGTTTTTTTTTTTATCAAAGCAAAAGAAAAGTATCACAGTACCACACACTACAGTGAAATACAAGTTACTTGATTCTGTGGCCGGATGACCTTTGATGCTTGCCAAAGCTCGTCCGGGCTTTGCTGTATGGCTGTACATATGTACTTTTATCAGAAGACCAAGTATTGTGCCCCCATTCGCATTGTTCTGCCCGTTCAGTAATTTAGTTACTGAACTAATACTTAGTTGTTAGAATCCAAGACAAAGTGTGTGTGTTGACCTGATGTGCATCAACAAGCTACAATAAGTTTACCAAAAATCTCTGTTTTTTTAAACTTTGACAAAGTCAAGTCCTCTCGGGTGCAGATAGGAGTCACGGTCACAGTGCACACAGGACAACATGTAAAATAGGCTTTCTTTTGTATTGCACACTGCACAAGCAAGTTTGAGTTATATATATATAACTAGCTGTGCCCGCGACTTCGTTCGCGTGGAAGTTGGGTTTATATTAAGGTAGTTTATGTTACAATTTAACTTCTGTGTAAAACATATTGGAAACATGCTCCACAATGCTCTGTGGCATCTATGAATATTAGGGCCTAGATCTAATCAGGGCCCGACCTATGGCAAGGCAAGCCAAGCAAATGCCCAGTGCGGCAAAATGAAGGGCGACAAAGTTTATGGCGCCAGACGGTTAGAAGACAAATTATAATAGTATTTTACCAAAATGATTTGCATCACATCAAATATTACTATTATCGGTTTCGGGTTAAATGAAGCCCGAAACCGCCCAAGTACTCGCGCGAAATAGGGCTAGTGTGAGATAAGTTTTTAAAAAAATATCCTGTTTTTAAAACATTGCATTCCCGCGGTACTGTGATGCGTGTTCAAACAAACAGACAATATTCAAACGTTTCTAAAAGATATACTGAATTAGTATATCTTTTAGAAACGTTTAGTTTAAATACTAAACTTATTTCTTTATAATGTCTACATTGGGGAATTAAAAAATAGGTGTGTCAACCTGTCGTAGCCGAGGATAGAACAAAGTGGCGTGCAATTAGAGAGGCCTATGTCCAGCTGTGGACTGCGATAGGCTGATGATGATGATGATGATGAACCTGTCGTTAATTAAGATCATCATAAATTCATATCCCTCTACGTAAGAATTTCAGATTTATTTTTTAAATCAATTTACCTGATTCTGTTTCATTTGTATTTATACGCCATCTATTTTCAAAACTGGATAAGTTTATTTTAATACTTGATGACTTTAAATTAAATTATACTTAAACTATCATGCATATTAAACGCAGGTAAGCAAGGTATATAACCTAAAATTATTCACGCGATTAAGACCCGTAATATATATATATATATATATTCATAATAGCTGTGCCCGCGACTTCGTTCGCGTGAAAGTCGGGTTTAAATTAAGGTAGTTTAGGTAACGAAATAACTTCTGTGTAAATATGTTGGAAACAGTCCTGTTGACTAAATACTTACCTACTAAATAAAAATCGATCTGTTCTATTCTTTTAGATAGTTAGTTTGGTGTGCGGTTTAAGAAGTGGGTTTTCTGTTGTTTTTGTTTTATTCTTTCAACGTTATACCTACTTATTACCTAATAATTTTTAATAGAATTTGTACGAAAATGTTGTTACTTCTCATGTGATCGTAAACTTGTAAAGCCTAAGTACTTAACTGTGATAGTTTTCTTTATAATTTTAGTGTTTATACTACTACCCTGAATTTTTTCACATACCCAATATCAACCATTTAGCTGGCAGGGGGACACTTGACTCTAACAAAAATGTTCACTATAAAGCCTAATATTATACACAAAGGAATCCTTAAATCTAAAAATAGTCTTCACAAACCCTAAACGCTTTTTAAAAGACCTATCTAATGATACCACACACGATGGGGTAGGTAGGTGAGAAAAAAATCACATCCCCACTTTACATATAAGAGAGGTACCCTTAAAAAAATAATGATTTTCAAGATTTTGTTCTTTCACTTTATCGGCGTTAGTAATTTATTCATGCAAAAGTTGCAACCTTCTAGCACTAACAGTCTCTGAGCTAAGTTGCGGACGGACGGACATAAGGGAACTATAAGGGTTCTGTTTTGCCATTTTGGCTAAAAATGGGGTGTATTTCATATAATGTTACAACGCAATACTAATAATAAAACTGCTGTAACACTTTAGTAAGCAAACACAGAGCGTGTCATGTGTGTCATGCCCGCGAAAATGTCAGATATCCCTAAAGGTACGGTTGACAAACAACGACCCCCCCTCCTCCCGTCACCCGAACTACTCACACTTGACCGATGTTGAGCCATTCATTATCGTTGAATTGATGAACACGTAATCTCCAACCATAACCCCAAAACATGATGCACCTGTGTGATGCGTACTCAAACAAACGGACATACAGACAAACATTTCTAAAAATCATGGCAATGTGTTTCTTTTAAAACTTCTTTTACTAAGTATAGAACGTTATTGAATACAACGCCATCTACTTTCAAGAATTTTGCCACTCAGCATCTCAAGCACCTATACCCTAGTAAATGTTCTCACAATTATTATGGAATTATTTGATCACGGTGAACAATTTGATTTCATAGATGGCGCTACATGTTTTTTTTTTACGTGTGTAATGTCTTTTTTTTAGACGAACACATCATTTCTGGAAAATGTCGAATACTTTTTAATTATAATGTAATATTGTTTTTCATTTCTACTACGATTAATTAATTACTCTCAGCAGTGCATGCAATACCTATAATTAACTTACCTACGTGCATAATTTACTTGATTTTTAATATAAAAAAATAATAACCAAAGTAAATAAGTTACTTACGGTCGAAAAAATAACTAAAACATTGAGAAAAATATTAAAAAAGGATAAAGACAATTTAAAAAAATTCAAAAAGAACATAATCAGACATCGGATTCGAGCCCGGGACTTCGTCGGCAAAGTCTGCTAGCATAGCTTCGAGGCTATACTATTCGCTACATGCCACGTCAAAATAACTGTTCTTATGAAACTTAACAATGTTGTGTTTAGCTCCTTTTAGTTTTAGCGTGAAGTTATGTATTCCATGGGTTACAATTATAGATAATGTCTAATTGTGGAAAATTTTGTGATAAACCATTATGGTGCGACAAAAAATACGTTGCTACTCGTTCCCCATAGACGTTAGCGTAATGATTCATAGTGTAAATAATGTCCTATAGTATTTACTATAAAACTGCAAATTTTCATAAAGATCCGTCTAGTAGTTACTGTTTTATAACGAAAAATAGCTACAGACATTATCCCTTACTGCTTAGCTCCTATGGGAAAAAGCGTGATAATTTATAGCCTAAATGTTAATCTGCATCTATTAGATTGCACGTGCAAAATTTCAACCGAATCTGTGCGGTAGTTTTTGCGTGATGCGTGTTCAAACAAACAGACAGACAGACAGACAGACAGACAGACAGACAGACAGACATTTCTAAAAATGCAGCAAAGTGTTTGAATACTCTTTTCGAACATTTCCTAATATTTTTTTTCACTAAGTTCGGCCATGTACGGACACGTGAAATTTACAGTTTTATTATATGTATAGATAATAATATAATATCTTGGGACAACTCACACAACGCTATCTGTACCCAAACTAAGCAGAGCTTGTACTTTGGCAACCAGACAACTGATATACTTACTTATATATTTCTAAATACATACATATTATAGATAAATAACAACCAGACACAGAATAAACCATCGTGCTTATCACACAAAGTATTATCCTGGGTGGGGATCGAAACCACGACCTCTTGCGTAGCAGTCGGATACACTCCCACCGCGCCACAGAGGCAGTCAGTTGTGTCCCGATCACCACGAAAGCGTGTTTTTGTTGCTCTGAGAGCGAAGTCTAATTGAAAAATAACTGTTTTGCTGTTACCATTTATCATAATACAAATAATATTAACGTTTCAGCAACAAAATATGGAGTTATGAAATATTCTTATTTGTATACTTGAACAACGTCAGACTTCATGAATATGGTAATGAAGAAAGTTGTAGCAACTCATAACTACTACCAACTATGATTAATTCATGTATTTTATCAAGTTGTCTGCTTCACTCGCTGAAAGACATGTTACTTCTACACTTTGTTTAAATTCTAGACATCTTATTAACTATAACTTATTGCGGTCGTAGAACTGATGACGAAGAAATAAGAATACATTTTTAACAAGCTTTGTATTGTGTTTTTCTGTGTGTAACTATTCTGTTTAATAATGTAAGGTTTATCGAACACGTCACATAATCAGTGTTCGTTGTTTTATCGGAAAGAATGGAACGTATGCAATCAGGTACACCGAAGCAGTTGTGCCAACCAACAAAAACAAATTGGTTAATCTTAAAACGGTCCGATAAATCGGGCCTCTTATATTCGGTCGTATATTAGCACGAGAATGAAATCTGTCAATCTGGACACAACGGACGAAGTGGCCGAAAACTACATAGTTTTCACCCAGTTCGTGTCTTCCTAATTGCTTGGTAAAATTTAACATGCATATTAGGAGCCTATGACAATACTTTCGTTTCTATAAAAATCTAATTCTCTCTAACTAAAATCTTTAATTTATGTAAATGATAGGCCCTATTTAGGTTTCTCATTGAGATTACAATCAAGTCTATAGACTATTAAGTAATTTTGCTGTAACTTAAACTGCTAGGGTGAATATTTTATAATGTTAAGAATGTGTCCATTTTCACTCTGTTCGTGTTTTTAAAACGAAATTCTAGCTCTATTGATGACTTTATACTATATTTTACCAAAACTAAGCAGTTCATAAAAATATTTCTACAATTTTTAACTGCTATAAATCACCTTTACCGCGTTTTTCCGTATTCTTAAAACCCAAATACCCGTGAAATACACTCGTAAAAATACAATCAGTTCTGCACAAAACGCGACAATTGCTACGAGTATTATAATCGGTCGGGTAGTCCCAGCCACTATCATAGTTTATATAAAGTGCGCCGGGATCCCCACTCCCATATATATCATCCTGCCCTATCACTTTCAGGAAATATAACGTCGTGTTTTGAAGTTAAATAAGTTTGGCGTGGTCAGATAGCGGTTTCCCCGAGGGTATCTGTATGAATGGTAAGTGGTTTTTATATGGTAAGGAGAAGGGATATCTGAGAGAGTTGATATCTTAATAATGCTGCGGTAGAATTTACCCTTTCTTTCGCCAGAATTGTATTATGATACAAAGAAAGTTATGAATA
Organism: Herminia tarsipennalis; assembly: GCA_945859575.2. NCBI lineage: Eukaryota > Metazoa > Arthropoda > Insecta > Lepidoptera > Erebidae > Herminia > Herminia tarsipennalis. The sequence goes on along the minus strand of OX243843.2, from coordinate 797,061 downwards.
TAGGGATCCGGTAGGAGGGATAAAACGACTGCTGTTTGCTTGCTGCAAGAGGTTTTGCGTTTGATTCCCACACTGGTTTGGGAGATCAGGGTCAGCTGTTGATTTCGATTCTTCGTGTACCTACTTTAATTCAAGTCCCCATGACATGCATGTACATTAGTGCAGTTATTGTAGAATATAATAGAAAGATTTTTATTCAGTACACAGAAGATACATAGACATTATTATAGTTTAACAGGGAAAGTCATGCAGAAGATAAACAAAAACAAAAAATAAAACAGGATAAAAATAAAAATAACAATAGACAAAAAAGAAAACAGACACAAATAAGACCAATTAATAACAGGGAAGAAATAATTAAACAGAAAAGAATACACAGTCAAACATAACAATTTAACATTAACCGCGTACCATGTGTTACAAAGTTATTGTTTTTAAACTTTCGCGATGTTTATACTTAATAGATATATTTCGGGACTTAATCGAATTGCACCGATCGTGGCCACGGGTCGACTCAAAAGTCGACACGATCTTTTCTTCGATCTTTAATTCGATCGAAACGTCAGGTAAATAAAAGGTTCGTGCCTTTAAATAATTAACGCGATTAAGTCCCGAAATATATCTAATATGTCACAAAGTTGTCTTATTGAAGGATAATTTTAATGAATTAATTTTGTCACTTTGCTTGAAAGCCTTTATGCATCTTGTCAATTTAAAATCCAATGTTTCTATCGCTTGAATTTATATATTTCACAGCATTTATACAACAATATTGTATGTTCATTTCTCACCTTACAAATAGAACAAAATAACAAAAGCTCACGTCTCCTCTGAGCCGCCGGATCACAGCTGTCCGGCTGCCCGTGTATCCGGCGGCCGGTGCACGGCTCAACACTTGTTACCGGCTGACAGCCGGACACGGTGCAAATGCAACTGTCTTGTTGTTGTACACTTCGTAGAGGATACTACGTAATTCCACAGAGGAAAGCTTTCATCTTGAAGTTTGTTTGATAATTACTGGACCATTGAATGATTGCATTTGGAAGAAAACATGACAATAATAATAATATCTTGGGACAACTCACACAACGCTATCTGATCCCAAACTAAGCAGAGCTTGTACTATGGAAACCAAACAACTGATAAACATACTTATATATTTCTATGAACTCTGTAATCGCTTGGAAGGTCTGCCCAAAGATAAACATTCCACTTTTTTTACTTCATTCAGGTTTAAAAGACAAACAATATCTTTAATACCTTCGTACTATTTACATAGTTCATGACCGAGACATATTGAGGGCAGGCACCGCGTCCTTGCCACGAAGCCTTATCTCCGAGGATTAATTAAAACTTTTTCGTACAGTCTTATTGTTCGTGGTCCACATTGAGTCGCCGGCCGGTGGTCTCAATGGTTTTCTTTGTCTCTTTCGTGTATTGGGATATTTTGTTATTAAAACAACTTAATCCAAGGCGATAAGAATTGTAAGACCTCCTACAATACGCAATATTTGGAGGACCCGGAATAGAGAAAGTCCTTTGTACCGAAAATGACTCTTTGACCCATATTTTTATTATAGCCAATTTTACGCAACTACGCAGTAGATAATAGGGTATTTGACTAAAGTCAAATCAGCCTCTTTTTAAGAAACGTCAAAGACGATTCACCCCGTACAAATTTGTATGAAATGCTAGCATATGACGTCACGTTTTTTATGGTCATTACTTTTAGTGCTTCTTTTTATAATTAGAAATAAGCAAACACGTTAAATTATAGATGAACATATTTTTCAAAACACTTATTGACATATTTTTACATAGTTAGTATAAAATATTTTATTTTGATTGCAGTCAAATACCCAATTGTGGTACCACAGTGTGATATTTTTAATTTTTCTATGTATTTGACAAAGGAAATACTATTTTCCTTACTCTCTTCGGTCAATAATTGATCACGGTCTCTTCATTAAATATTTAAGACAGTGGTGAGACAGTAATCGATTGCAATTAACTAAATAAGTTAATTATAGACCTCACCACCTTATTCAAGGACGGTAAGACCTTGAGTGTAATAACAGCCAATGAAACTTATATTCATTGATATCATATTTTAGTTAAACGATCGTGCGACAGCTACTTAGAGCGCTAATTGCCTATTCGTAATGCCTTATTTAGTTCAGAACCTTTTACGGTAAATATAACCCGGCTAAATGAAGGTGTACCTTCCTAGTAAGAAGGCGTTTACCGGATATAAGGCTGCCTAATCCAGACGGATGAGGTCCCGCCCGTATTTATATTAAAACTGTTTGAGATAGCGTTATTAAGTGAGCCTAGAATAATTATTTTCCACTTGGACGGCGTTTTATTAAACTAAAGTATCCTTTGTGAATAAATCTTTCAGGTAACGTAATTGGTTTTTAAATGGTTTTGTTTTTTATTATCATATTAAAAGACCTGCGCGGTGGTCTAAGGCTGTATATGTATATGGAAAAATGGTATATAAAATGAAAGTCCAGATTTTTTCATTCTTTTCATTTATACTAATACATTTGAACCTAAAGCTAAAATTTTGCAGAGGTTTCTTTTATAATGTCTACCACGGATAAAACAAAAATCTGGGCATATTGAATTTCTAAAACATTCGCAAGTTAAAATGCTGTTACTAAAGGGGCAATCGATATTATTTTTTTTAATTTATAGGTATGCAAATGACTCCATTCCACCTGATGTTAGGTGGAAATAGAGTCTTAACGCTAGGACAGTACATCACTATGTGCAACACTGACTGTCCTTACCTTGCTCACCTGCAAGGTGCTTCTTCACGCCTCTTTTGAAAGACCCCAATAAATTATTTTAAGTTTGAGCTTAATTCAATTAACTGAAACCGTCATGAACCTACCAAGTAACATTAACTTGGCATTATACCTAGTAGTAGATTAGTTCAATACTAACAAACAAGCTATTACCTCGTACATTAATATGTAAAGGTGATTGCTACAACACCCACGGGGATACTTCTCCTAGAATTTAAATTGGATATTCAAATAGCTTTGTTTAGTGAAGAAACAGTTAATTTAGTTCGTATCTATGAAAGTTTGCTAGCACTCGTATAGTCTGTAATCGACTAACAAGTCTTTGTAGCAGGTAACTTCATTTTGTTCTTTAGTTGGGAAAGTTTTGTACTTCGTTATTCATTCTACTTATATTTTTCTATTTTGGAGTTTGTATTTATTTTAATGTAAATAAGTTTTTGTGAATTAAATCTAAGTTAATACCTAAGTTTGTACTACAAAGGCGGAAATATACATGCCTGCAACTGACACACGATGTGTATTTCTGCCATATGAGATTTAGAAATAGAAACTTTTCGATGAATTTAGGCGACCTCGTTTTATTTTTATACACGTGTTTATCCAAATGTGTAATAACATATAAAATACCATATATCTTAGTAATACCCTGACAAATGAACTAACAACAAGTCCTTATCCCAAGTACCTACCAATCACAATAAACAAGAGCGCTACTCAGCCCTCGTAACTGTAACATCATAAAATCTCAAAGCCGTCCATCTCGTTAACAGTCCTTAATTAAACAAGCATGACGTGAACGTCATTCCGTCATGCTCGAACTCTTACAGAACATGAATAATCAACTGAATGAATAATTCAAGTGCTTCGAATACTCTTGGATGTGACTCTTAAGACGTCAGTTTTTGTGGACAATATTTTTTGCTTTATTATATTTCGTTGAATCTGGATTCGTTCCCTGGCTAGGGGTTCAATCAAAATGTTAATCGGAAACGATACTGTGTTTTTAAGAAAGAATTTCAATTTAGAATCACTCTAGGTTTATTTTTTGTCAAAATGTTATCGATGTCTTGTTGAATTGATTAAGATATAGATACTTGTCTATTTCTAAGAAGAAGACGCGTATAGAAATATACCAATATATCATTTTAAGACGATATACAAATAGTGATGATAAATGGGCTTAGTCGCATAATGTCTCTTTCGCAAAATGTATCTTTGTAACTTAGAATACAATACAACATTTTAAAGAAGGAAAGGGAAATAGAAAAACATTACTTTCACCGTTTTTTTGTCTTATTTTGATCAATAATAATAATACTAATATTCAAATTCGATTCAAAAAGTGGTATTTAATAAAATGTTCACAATTGCCTTATAAGCTCACTAAACCGCCGGACGTTCATGAAGCCGTCGTATTTTCCCATTGAGTGCTGCTCGGCCACCGCATGCAATGATTAATGGCTTTTTATCGAATGCAACATTTTAACTCTCTTTATACCAAATTCGACATATTAGATATATTTCGGGATTAAATCACGTGAATTATTTAAAGGTACGAACCTTTTATTTACGATTAAGTCCCGAAATATATGTAATATGTGTACCTATAAACCGCGAAAGTTTAACAACAATAGGATTCGATACTTGATTTTTGAACATTTCTTAAATAATAGATTTATACATTTGGTTAATATATTGTTTAAAAAGACGACTCCCACAGCCGGGTACAAGCCTTGTGTCGCGGGGGACACAAACATACAAGTCACGGACACAAAGTACACCCAGACTTGGAACAATAATTTGTGGATCACACAAAGTGGTGTACCGTGTGGGAATCAATCCCACGACTTCTTGCGTAGCAGTCGGACACTCCCACCGCGCCACAAAGGCAGTCATGAAAAAAAAAAATGGCTCATTCGGGACTTAAGACAGGTTCCTTAGAGGACACAGTAGATAGTGTGATTGTCTTAAATCCGTAGCATGTCAAATTCAACTACTTTTACTTCTGGAACCCCTATGTTCTAGAATCCTAAATCATAGCTAATTTTCCCTTCATATTCAACATGCTACATAAGTATTTACCATAGGGATTGCTTGACATTTCGACCGGATTGCACCGACCCTAGTCATAGCTGACTGACAGCTCGTGTTGAATTCTAAATATAGCACACTTTGTAGTATAACTTTCACCAAAGAAACGTTCTACTGTTTTACGAAGATATTTGTAATTTAAAAATAAAATACCTGTTCTTGGTTTTTTGTTTTAAACTTATGTTGTCGTGGTCACATTAAAAAAATAAATCCGTATGTCTAAAAAAAAAATTAAAAGTTATTTCCCAATTAAAAAATCGGATTTTGTACCATACCGCTATACTTGTGCTGAACACTACTGCTAAACTTTAATAAAAATATTATGCTATAATATTGAAATTTGGCACGGATTTGGCACTATAGTGGATGTAATACTTATGCTCGTATGTATGTAATATCCGTATGTAATATGCTGAAATTTAATCACGCCTTTCTGTTATACCTTTTATAACTGTTTTTAGAGTACCATCATCACCCTGCCTTTATTTCGTCAACTCCTGCGATCATCTTCGATTCCAGTTATTAATACAAAATTCTCTATGATATTAGCAGATAGCTAAGCTCATAGCGAGTTTGGTAATAATCCCCAGCGGTTTTACTTATTTGTTTCCTACAAGTGGTCTTTTGTCATTTTTTATCCCTTTCTCTATTGTGTTTATAGAGGGAGAGAGGGCTGTCGCTGATACCTGTCTTAGTGCGATTCAGAGCGTCTTGTGTCAGTCTTTGAGTCGCACTGAAACAACTATTGTCGATATCGCTTTTTCTACTGGGCAGTCGGATTCATTATTGTAAGTATTGTTTTGAACTTTCTTGTTCTTTTGTTATTTCATAAAGATATTTTCTTTTTTCTTTTAATTTTTTGTAAACATAACACAATTATTTTTTTTGTTTTATTATGCCTAATCACATGGGAATTTTGTTAACAAATACTCAATCTATATTACATAAAGCAACATTAACACCAATTCATTACTTACCACCTCACATAAAGAAGACTTAAACATTTTAAATCTGTTTTTTTTTTCTTTTTTTTAATCCCTGTTTTTTTCCCGGTTTTATCTAAAGGTATGACGAAGTAAAGCGAGGTTCAGTGAGAGCCTTGCGTGTGCTCTTATAGGTAGTGTGGCTGTTTATCTATCATAAGACACACGCGGCTCTTGCTGTCCCTCTCATTCATCACTGCAGAGAAGAGGATGGAAAATTCAATATTGAAGAAGTTTGTAGCTTTATGTTAAACGATAATTGTGTTGAAAAGGAGCTCGAAAGTTGAATCTTGATTCTAATAAATATTTTATGAACTTGTGTGTCTCGATTACAACTATTCGATATAATCTACTTTTCTAATATTTTTAGTAAGATTTTACATATATTTGACCTGTTAGTCTAGTGGTTAGTGACACTGACTGCTAAGCCGGAGGTCGTGGGTTCGATCCCCACCCAGGATAAAACTTTGTGTGATGAGCACGATGGTTTATTCTGTGTCTGAGTGTTATTTATCAATAATATGTATGTATTTAGAAATATATAAGTATGTTTAGCAGTTGACTGGTTGCCATAGTACAAGCTCTGCTTAGTTTGGTATCAGATGACGTTGTGTGAGTTATTCCAAGATATGAAGATATTAGGAAACCGTCAATAAGAATATTATCGGGACTTAATCGCGTGAAATATTTAAAGGTTTCGTACCTTTAAATATTTAGGGCGAATAATATTCTAATATGTGTAAACATCGCGAAAGTAAACAATTAAACCGTCAATGTTACGTTAAAATAAAAGTGTAGACTCTCAATAATAACAATTAATTATGTATAAATTCATGGAGATATTATGTAAAAAAAATAGCTATAGAAATTTGTTTTATCTTGACTTGACCTGTTTTTCCTATTGACCGTAAAGTTTTGTAAACAAGGGTAATGAGATGTAAATAAACAACTTTCAATTTGTTTACTTCTTTTATTTTGTTTTGAGAATTGTTGTTTATTTTTAACAGACTCATAACATATTATAGGCTTTTATTTAACTTGCAATGTGTTCGGCACGAATTTTGAAAGCTAAATTAGAACCACTTCCCGGTATCCGGTTGTTCTTAAATTTGGTGTACATATGTATCTTTGGTGATAATACAATAATATAAAAACACCACGGTTGTCCTGATGATGGTGTCGGAAGACGGCTATAGGAACACCTTAACTAAATAAGATACCCCTTCGCGTTAGGGTTCATTTGTTTTGTCTCAGTGAGCACTTGCATGATATCTAGGGTCTGATGATGAAGTCGGAAGGTGGCCATAAGAACTTCTAAATTAAACAAGATACACACATCGAGTTTGAGCACAATTAGTTCGTCTTTAGGAGTACTTTTTTTAACATCAAACCTACACTTATAAGATTGTTTATTATGTATGTATTTTTTTACATCTAACTTGTTTATACATTCATAATTATATGGCTGACTGACGACCACTGACACCAATAGTACTAAGTGCGTTGACAGCAATTCCAAACGTCGAATGGAAAGATCATCCTGTGTACATTTTTGACACTTGTTCTTGTTACACAAGAGTCTAATTTCATTTGATTTTGACAAAATTACAGTCTTCAAATGTCAAAATCAAATGAAGGTCTTGTTGTTGTCGATGGTAGTCTGACCGGCGTACTAGTACTACATAGAGGTCAGTGCTGACGACCGAATACTCAAACTCCACTCAATTTTAATACGCCGTTAACTCTCTGGCTGTCACTATCACTTAAAGTTTAATAGTACCGACAGAAATACTTTGAGCGCGACTCATAGTTAAGTATCGTTTGAGCATTCAAAGGTTGTTCAATCCAAGTACTTTAAATGTTACTACTCGTATGTTTATTTAGCAACTTGAAGTATAAAAACCTAAACCTTATTGGTGTCGAATTCATGATTTACCGATTAGGTCTAAAAATCTAGTAGATCCATTTTTTTCATACCACGACGATGACAAGACAGGCCTTTGATTGGTGCACATTTTTTAAAAGATTTCATCCTTTAAACCTTTGAAGCATGTCAAGCTGTCGTCGGCGCCTAATCTCTATAAGAGTAAGGGAACAGAGAATGGACTTGTGTTTCCGCACAGATTTTTGTACTGCTAGCTATAGCTCGCGCTTTGCCTGTAAGAACTTAGCAATAGTTTCCTAAAACCCTTTATCATCTCTTGTCTACACCATAAAATAAACCTCTCTACCTAATTTCAGCTTCTAGGTTTGAAGAATGAATGACAATATTTCTTGCGTAGTCTTCGTTAAAATTGGTCTTCGACGACATTATAATATTATGTGCTCAGCTTATACAAATTAAACAAGCTAAAATATGTGTCTGGCCTTAATAACCTTTTCACACGTCTATGTTAGCTCGTATTATCTCCATAACGATTGAATATAACAGTTGAAAATGGTGAATATTTTGTTCTGTATTACATTTTCATTGAAGCAGGTTGTGCCGACATAACGAACCCTGTAAGAGGATTACAGAGTGTAAGCACTCAAAAGGGAACGGAGCACAAATTACTGTTTCATATTTATTCATTTACAAACGGTGTATTTTCGGAAGCGGTGTCGCTCTGCTCAAAATTTCCAGCGCTTTAGCTCGAATATTGCGAATGGGATTGGATATTGCAATATAATTAATATCGTTCGTTTAATATAAAACATATAAGAAAAACTACGTTAATATCCAGTATGGCGCTATTATCACAGAGAAGCAATGACGTCACATTACCCCTTAGCAATTGTTATAAGTGTTATACAGTGTTCTAAATTTTAATTGCTAAATTGTTATTGGTTTCTGTCAATTTTTGTTTCTTTGCATTCATTACAACAACGTAATAAACAGTGTAATCTAAACTAGATTACACTGTTTATTACGTTTTATTGTTAAAGAGTTTTTATTAATTTCGCGAAAAAAAGGCAAGCATCCGTATCGAAAAGAATATTCGCCCTAAGGTTTTATGCTCTTTTCTCTAGTGGCAACCATATTTTTTAGCAAGCAACGACAGAATTATTCTTTAGGTGTTTTTCCAACCTCTTGTGACTATAATTTGCTACCTGGCTGACCTAAATGGATGAGTAATGTTTTTCGTGAGTATGTAAAAGTTTAAGTTAGTAAGTCATCTGAACTTATTTAGAAGAATAAAAAAATTGGAAGGCTATTTTTGTTGTGTTATAATACTCAAAACGTTGTACTGTTTTAGAAATTTGATTAAAATTTCGATTTTTGTGCATGTAAAATGCAGTGTAAAGTTTCTTTTAAAAATAATGGCTGTGAAGAGTCTATCCTTGCATGATTGCAAGCAACTAAAAAAAATAGGCGTTTTGAAATACATAGAAGTGTTCATTTTTTTTTACTGTAGGGCTTTTGTGAAAAGAGGGGACTACCTATCCGGTTTTACCCTGCACAACATTACATTGTAATAATTTGAATCCTATTTGTATTAGAAACCGATTTACAACAAAGGCAAACTAAATGTATAGGTTGGTGAATATGAGAATTTAGAGGTACGTTATAGTTATTGAATATGTGACATTTGAAGCGGAAATATTCCTTTGATACTACTGCCGTATTGTCTCCAATAATTATGAGAATTACCTATTGATATGTTTCAAAGGTGGATATTGTGTTCGGATACAATTTTGCTTTGAACGTATTACTGTAGTGTAGCTGTCGTCATGTGAAGAGGGCGTTTACCTACGGGCGGGCTGACAACGTAACTATCTTATGTATAAAATTGTTATTTTGTTGTATTTGAATGAAATTAACCCAAAAAAACCTAACACTAAATGAAACTTAAATATATCCAACAAATTGGGGCTCCTGGGCATGGTTCCACAGATACTGGCAACATTTCTTCGCTGTATAGCAATGCTGATGCGTTGTGCGAGAAAGCTACCAGCTCTACGGTCAACAGTGGAGTCGACCAAATGTACCTACTCGCTATATGTACTTCGCACCGTTGCCTATGTGGCAGTGAAGTCGACCAGCTAAGGGAGTCGGCCGCTTTTCTAGAATGAATACTCTATAATCCGTCGGGTTCTTGCCTCGGTGAACGTACCAGCTTTGGAACCTGCCGGCTTAGCCAGGGACGATGGCAAGAGACCTGACGGGATAATGCTGATTCCTTAGAGTTTGGGAAGGGTGCTTGTGTGCGATGCCACGTGCGTTGACACACTTGCTCCTTCTCACCTCCACGGAACCAGCGTTAAAGCTGTGGCGGCAGCTAAAGCAGCCGAAAATCTCAAAACCCAAAACTATAGGGGTCTCGGTAACCAATATATATTTGTACCATTTGGCGTCGAGACCCTTGGCCCGTGGGGTTCCAGTGCACAAAAGTTATATAAAGATTTTTCCAATTGGTTGACTTCACATACAAAAATAAACTACTTAGATGTCAAAATAACTGTTGCTTTTACTGTTTCTGTATATTTACCACAAAACAACGGGCAATAATAAAATCAATGATCATTTAGTATCTTATAATTCTTAGAAATAAATATTTGTCTATAATAATAAATAAATTGTCCATCGATCTTCGATATATTCGAACGTTTTCGAGGCTTTAAGGGTAGTTGGGTTCTTCACTCAGTAAAGTTCGCGTCTAGTTTGAAGGTATGACATTTTCGTCAATCATAATTAACATCGCTAAAATAAATGAACGTATTTTCCTCTCCATTGCGTTAACAAAATACCAGCAGCATTATCTTCATTTTACGAACGTATTAATCACTCGGTAGAGGGAGGTACGAGTTCATCTGCCGCCGCAAATTGCCGCTCGTATTGAAATCCACCGGTGATAATACAGGTAGAGGATTTAGTCTGGATTTGCAGTTGAACCTGATTTCTAGTTTTAGTGCGGCTTCTCATTTGTGGTTTTAGACCCGGCATTTGATTATAATGTGATGATACCCTCCTTTGCGTAGCGCAGTTGGGTTAAATTAAACGGTATTTTTCCTGACGTAGTACGTTCTTGGAACAAAAGTATAAAAGTTCCTGCGAGAGTACGGTCATTTTATATTAGGTCCTCTGTATACACAGATAAATTAAGACAACAATCTTGAAAAAATTCCGTACTCTGGTGTTTTCAACAATGCCACTTAGTAAGGCGACAAAGTTTGTCTACCACAATACGGCTAAAAAGGAGACTTTACCTTTAAATAGTGTTAGTAACATTCGGCGTTTAAACATGGGGTAAACCATCCAATAATTCGCACTTTAAGAACCAATTATATTGGCACTTTTAAGTATAAATGTAGGTGACATTTATTCTTAAAAGTGCCAATATAAAGTTGTCTCTAAATTCCTATATTGATTATTGGTACTACTTAAGTTTTTAATTCATAATGAACTTGATAAATCAAAATGATTTCCTTGTTTCTTCAAACTAAACCGTTACCGTAAAAAGAATTATTATAATAGTATGTAGCACTTTCCGGTCTATAAACTAATTATCTACGGTTAAAACATTTACAGCAATATGTAATTGTCTGCAAACGTATACAGAAATAGGTCTTTGACTCAGTGAAGTGAGCGCGGCCTTCATTTGATAAGTGGTTTGACCTTTTTGCATTGGACAAGTGTTGTTATCAAACAACGCGATGAGTATTCCTTTGTGGCTGGCAGCACTCGTCGCGGACCATAGTGTCACTGTTGATGTCTTTTTAATGACATTTCAGTTTTGGTAGCACTGTTGGTGCAATAGTCTCATCACGCGTCATACCACGATCACGTCAGAGTTATAATCATAACACTTCATATTTTGTAAAAGAGTTTCAGCAGTTAACATTAGGCCATTGTAACTTAGATGAAATACAAACCAACCACTAAAAAGTGACAAATAAAAACTTATTTACAAAAAATATAACCGACTTCAAATTTAAATGAAAGGCAACTTTATGGGATAAAATATTATACAACAATAAAAAATAAACATTTTGAAGTTGGTGCCAAATAAAACATAAAAACTACTGTTTTAACCTCAACTGTTGGAGAGTGTCAGACAGTCTGTTGGATGTTTAGAACACTCATTTTTAATAGGCCTCACTCGCTCCTCGGATTTCATACAAATTCATATTCAGATGAAACCAACCAACTCGCCCCCTATTGTAAGAAGGGTAAAAGTACGGCCAGCAACAATAAGTTCTCGAGTGTTGACTATAAATAAATTATTGCTTAATTTATATTTTCGTGAAGTCATGTGAACAAGTGTGTGGCGTTTCATAAAATAGCTTTATACTTAATTACCTACTAATGTTGCTTTACATGCAGGTCTCTTGCAGGCATGTCAGTCAAAATAGCCATTTTTGTAATTTCTCTTCTTGTTGTAACTATGTCCGGCTCCTAGTAATATATTACGTCTTCTTTGTGATTGAATATTCGTTAGACTCGAAAAACCACTCGAACTGCTTTATTTCTGACATTGTTCTATATATAACATTTAAATATTATCTATAGGAAGTTCTAAAATTATTGTATTTAGTCTACTTAATGTTTAATTTATTTTTAAACCTTTTTTTAACATATTTTTTTTTTTAAAGATGACTATCAATGTGGGATGTGGTCCAACATTACTAGCAATCCTGTTAACCCCTCCAGTTAAGCTCTATGGCTTGTGTTAGGAGTGGATTCACGTCGGTAATATAATGGCCAGGATTCGAACCCACGACCTCACGATTGCGAGACCGATGCCTTAGCCATTAAGCTACCGCCGGTTTGTATGATAAAATGATTTTATTTAAAAAAAAATCCTAGTCCCACCCATCACAATCCGCCTACAGGGAAACTCTTCTAGGCGACGGCTTCTTTATTGGTTTTACTCGCCGCCTGCGAATTCAGGTGGGTTTCTGCGCCATAATCTTATGTTGAAGTCATCATTTGTCAGAGAATCTTAACAAAGTGTTTTAAAAAGCGGCGTCATTTAGACAACGACTGACAAATCTGTTTATTGTCAACAGTACCATAAATTAGAAAGAGAAAGTATTATACTGCTGTCTTTGTTTTTGGGCTCATTATTCTCCGACAGTTTTTTTTTTGCTTAAACTCCCGGGGAAACTTAGGTTGCAATATCTGCTTTACGTACACTCATCCCGCGTTGAGGAGCGAGGATTTTAATAGACGGGACGAGATCGGAGGAGCGAGCGGGGCGTACACCCACTCATTTATATCAATTTAACAAACTCACAATACTTAGGCAATGTATAAATGTTTAAACGGAATCTTTGTTATAAATGTTGATAAACTTTCGCGATTTCTACACATTATAAAATTATATATACTACGGGTCTTAATCGCGTGAATAATTTAAGGTAAAATACCTTGTTTATTGCCCAACGTTTCGACCGTATTGCAACGGCCGTGGCGCGGCCGTCTACCCGTGACCACGGCCGTTGCAATACGGTTTTTTAATGAATCTTTTTTGTCAAACAATTCTAAAAAAAAAAAAATATTAATTTAAAAATAAATAATCTAAAAAAAAGTAGGTAGTTTGATTTAAAAAAAATCATGTGATAAGTCGCTACTGTATTCTAACTCCTCAAAATATCCCAGCGACACAAATCCTGCAACTCATATTTAAACAAATATTTGAGGGAAAAGCATTAAAAGCTCATATCTTACAGTACAAATACGAATAATATTAGTTTTCCTAAGTGCGCGCTGCGGCCTGCGGGCTGCGGGCGGCACTCACGATTACGTTCGGAATAAAATGCACTTTACTGAATATTCTCAGCGCTCACATTTTATAAATACTGATATATAATTTAGTTCGCTGACCACCTAATAATATACATAATAGTCATATACAACTTAATATATTCGGTAAGTAACTTAGCGTTCGTAGTTTTAATGTTTGTAAAGTCCTCTGGGAACTATTCTAGGAAGGATGGATGTGTCTACTTTTATAAAATCTTCTAATAGATATTAGATATATTTCGGGACTTAATCGCGTGAATTATTTAAAGGTACGAACCTTTTATTTACTCGACGTTTCGATCGAATTGCACCAATCGTGGTCACGGGTCGACAGTCGACCCGTGACGAAATATATCTAATATGTATAAAAATCGCGAAAGTTTAAAAACAATAATCTTCTAATAGGATTAGTTGACTACCTCCGATATTAATACTGCGAAATGTGTGTCTACTGCCCAAGAGGTCATGAGTTCTATTCCTACATGGGATACCGCTTTATGTGTGTGTCCACAATTTTTGTTGCGGGTCTGAGTGGTATCTGAAGTGATGGTGGAGTCAGTTAGCTGGATTTTTTGTATATTAAAGAGGATTTGTGTACCTAGTTAGTGTAAGATTAGAAAACAGCATATAGCGCAACAACACGAGTTTCAAGGATATCATTATATGACAGTGACTTCACAGAAGAGCGCGACCAGTGGTGAGGAGTTATTACTGACGGCCTCAAAATCCACGACAGTTCATGGTGGTAGGACACCTTACAACTTTACTTGTCAGCGCTGTGGTCGCTATTGGATCGGTCTTTTTAGCTACCAGCAGAAATGCTGTGACTCCTGTAACGCTATTTTAATCATTTGATCAGAATGGTGTAGGCCAATTACGTGTAGGTAGCAATCTTGATCCGTTTTGAGCCCTCCTTCTTTTTTAAGTATACCTATTAGATATATTTCGGGACTTAATTTGCGTGAATTATTTAAAGGTACGAACCTTTTATTTTCAACTACCCTCGCCTGGTCTTGATAATTTTGATAATTTGTACTATCGGTACTTCTACACACTACACTTACAACGTCTTTACACTGAGGCGCGGTGTCGTTACGGCTACGATTGCATTTGTTGATAACTGGGTTCCAAGATGGTGAGAGCCGGTATCCATCTTCTCGGTTGAAGTTCTTATACTTCTTGATCTTAACCGCCTCGCGTACTATCCTGGAATAATAGTGGCGATCGGTGTAAAGTACCTGTGGCTTATGCAATTCTATCCAGTGATTTGGTCCTGATTCCAACAAATGCTCAGCGATAGCAGACTTGTAAACTTGACGGTTTTTTACAGCAACGATATGTTCCTTGACCCTGTCTGCGATTGTCCTTTTGGTCTGTCCGATATAGGAACTACCGCAACTGCAATCCACCTTGTACACGCCAGGTGTTTGGAGCGGAATAACATCCTTTGCCGTTCGTAAAAGCTTCGAAACCTTGGAGTGCGGACTATATACAGTCTTAATGGAGTAATTCTTCAATACTGTTCCAATTTTTACCACATTTCCAACAAAATAAATTCAATTGAAACGCCCAGCGTAGTTCTAAATACTAACAAATAACGTATTGTTCGTTGCCAGCCAACAGTTCACGTATTAATATAAGGCGGCATAGATGAAAGTAAACGATAAGCTAGCGTTTAATAACAGCACCTGAAAAATGTTATCGTAGGTATGTTTCAAGGTCTGTATATTTTCTAAATACATATTATCCATAGTTTTTTGTTATATATATGTTGCTATTCCATTGATAAAATCTATTTATGTAATTATATAAAAGAAGAAGCTGACTGACTGATATCAACGCAGGGCCTAAACTATAAGGGTGAGAAACTTGAAATTTTGCACAAGGGTTCCTTTTATAACGCAGGGGAGCACTAAGAAAGGATTTTTGAAAACTCACCCCCTAAGGGGATAAAACGGGGGTGCAAAGTTAGTATGAAACTTTGCCGTTAAAATATTTTGGTAACAAGTTAAGCTAGTTAAATATATTTCTAAAAATATTTATCGGCCGCTTGGACCAGCTTTCTAATAAAAAAAATACAAATATGTCCATTCTTTTGGCCTTTACGAAACCCTGTGGTTTGTATATTTAACTTGATTCTCTGTATAAACAAGTTAAATTTATAACAGCCCTGTGTTTACCCCAGGGATTCAAAATAAAAAAAAACAAAAAGACAATTTTTACAATACGAGTACATTTTTATTTGTACAGATTTCATGAACATACATAAATACCGATCAATGCGCCATTTTATATCGAACTAAGTTCAAAACTTACGAGTCTGCATCTCCACACAACTGCAAAACGACGTTAAAACGCTAACAAATGCGATGAGTTTAGTTGTCTCGCGGTGTAGTCCCGCGTTCCCGGGACGCTCGCCTATTTGTTCAGTTCCCGGGGTCGTCGCTGCACCGAGCGCAAACTATTTGCTTATTGAATAGCCTTACTATAAGCCACCTTGAACACGCTGCTTTAGAATTAAAGATAGCGGAAAACAGTACCTACCCACTAGGATTTCTGGGAAGATATCATTTTTTTTTTTATAATAGTAAAGAAAGGGAGACCTGTCAATGCCAGCAAGCTAAGCAAACTTTATTATAGAGTTGTATGCGCAAACATAAGTATCTACTCTCTATTTCCTCGCCATAGTCTGATGGGATGGGAATCTGATACGAGCAACGTCTATTTTCAGAACTCGTATACTGTGACATTTTAAAAAAAAAAATATTACTTCTCATTTGATCAGCTGTTACTCGTAAACTTGTAAAGTTTTCCTTTTAATTTCGCTATATATACTACTACCATGTTTTTTTCCACATGCTTTACATCGACCATTTAGCTGGCAGGGGGGGGGGGCACTTGATTTCATCAAAAATTTGCACTTTAAAGCATAATATTTTACAAACGGATCCCTAAATCTAAAAATCGTCTTCCCAACCCCTACGTTTTTAAAATACCTATTTAATGATACCCCACACGATGAGGTATGCAAGTCGACAATGATAACCCTTGAAAGAGCTCAGAGGATGATTTCAAACGTAAGTGTCTCAAAACCACGATTGTTTCTCACTACTGAACTCCACGAAGAAACCCAAGTTTTGTCAGTACGTCAACTGTTCTTCTTAGATAGTCTAACTTACCCGGAGAGGAGAAAACGTATAGCATGCAGGAGAAATTATGCGATCTGTGAGCCAACCGCTGTAAACACATATTTTGCGCAAACGTTTTATTCTTTCAGTGGAGGTCGATTATTCAATAAATTAAACAAAGTCCAATCCATAGCAAACTGCGGTAAAAGAGAATGCAAAAATTTTCTAGAAAAGTTACTAACTAATTTAAATTATATAGCAACTGAAAAAGTTCTAGAGATACTCCCGCAGTAGGGTACAAGCCCTGTGTTACGGGGGACTTTACAAACATACAAGTCACGGACACAAAGTACACCCAGACCTGGAACAACAATTTGTGGATCACACAAAGTGGTGCCCCGTATGGGAATCGTACCCACGACCTCTTGCGTAGCAGTCGGACACACTCCCACCGCGCCATAGAGGCAGTCAAAATAAATACAGGCTTAGGCTTAGTTTAAGCTCCAGATGTCCCACAAACTGCAAAACTTTGTATGTCCATTATGTCCATAATTTGTGGACATAAAATAAACTTATTATTCCTCTTTATTATAGTGGTAATATACAGTTACTCCTGTATATTTACGGTCAGGTTAAGCAACTTTGCCTCTGCTATAACACTGTATACCGTTAGGCTATTACATCGGAGTTTGTGACCGTCTATGACACTGGATATGGGCAATCAAAACCCTCGTTTACTACATTTACATGTGTAGGTACTTTTTAACTAAAAGCAATTTGAAACGGGTACTGTAATGACCAAGTAATTATCCCGTCCTGAAATCTGCGGAACTCACAGATTTACTCAGCTTTGAGTAATCCGGCTGGCGTTTATGATGAATCTATTTATTTGTGTGTGTGCTTAGTGGTATTCTCTTTTTTTTTATTGAACTTTGCTTTGCGGCTGTTGACCTCTTTATAGGTAGTCTTTGCAGCCCTGGACCGGGGAATAGTGACAAGAGAGGATGGATAGCCGTTTCAAGAAGTGAACTACATACATTTTGAAATCACTCTAAGATATCTATACTAATATTATAAAGCGGAAGAGTTTGTTTGTTTAAACGCGCTAATCTCAGGAACTACTGGTCCGATTTGAAACATTTTTTTGTTGGATAGCCCATTTATCGAGGAAGGCTATAGACTACGGCTATATAACATCTAGGCTAGGCTACGACTAATAGGAGCAGAGTAGCGACGAGAAATGTTGCAAAAACTGGGAAAATTTACGCATACTATATAGTATAATGTATTGTTAAACATAATTCAGTTTTACAAATACAATAATTGCATTTTTGAAAGATAGAAATTTTTTTTTTTTTTTTTTTTTTTTTAATCCAGACTCAGGAATCGAACCCGAGACTTCCGTAGCCAAACCGGGGCCAGAAGCGAACCACCTATCTGGACTATGTTACTAGATATCAAATTCTTCTATCTCTTAATGCTTTTACGGGTTAGGCCCCCGTAGCGCCATCTAGTCGGAAGTTAAAGAACTATCACGGCTTTTGTTATTGCTTCGTTACAGAAAGCATTTTAACAAATTATGATGACGCAGGCCGAATATTGAAGTAATTTTTATAGGCATTTCTTGCCAAAGACTTTACAAATACAATAATTGCATTTTTGAAAGATAGAAAAATTTGAATCCAGACTCAGGAAACGAACCCGAGACTTCCGTAGCCAAACCGGGGCCAGAAGCGAACCACCTATCTGGACTATGTTACTAGATATCAAATTCTTCTATCTCTTAATGCTTTTACGGGTTAGGCCCCCGTAGCGCCATCTAGTCGGAAGTTAAAGAACTATCACGGCTTTTGTTATTGCTTCGTTACAGAAAGCATTTTAACAAATTATGATGACGCAGGCCGAAAATTAAAAAAAATATTTCTATCTTTCAAAAATGCAATTATTGTATTTGTAAAGTCTTTGGCAAGAAATGCCTGTAAAAATTACTTCAATAATTCAGTTTTTTATAATCATTTGCCTATAACATGTAACATAATAAACAAGACCATTGAAATGTACTATCATATTAGGTTAGGTAACGTATACTAAAGCCCTATTTTCTTGTGCCTCGAAATTAAATAACAACTTATGTTTCTACATTTGTAAATTTACCAAGAAACAGCACTGCTATCGACCTGTGCTCATTAAACTCAAAATCTGGACTCGATGGAATTTAAAATAAAAATAACTTTTGCAATAGGGAATGATCTATACTATAACTATCTGCTACAAAATTATCTTGGTAGATTATATACACAAATACACGAGTTAATCATCTATTAACACTGAATATATAATAACTGTTTGCTGTTCAATATTATTAATACCAAATGCAAACTGATATCCAGAGACTGTTATTACATTTCGCCTAAAATCGAACGTTCAATAAACGTATATACGTCATCTAGCACACACATACACGCTCGCCAACATGGCCGCTATATAAACACTCGGATTTATAAGCGTGTGTATGTGCGTGAGCTATTGATATTGAATTTCGTTCAACAAATGATCAAACCATTTCGCTACACAGCTTTATTTCCAATTATACGTACATAAGCCGTGCTGAGTCCGTTTCGCTCACAGCTTCACTGTGAGCGAAACGGACTCAGCACAGGTTTTGCTTAACCCGTGGTAAAACTTTGAACGTTATGGTAAACAAAACTTGTAAACCAACATTGGCAAAATGTGCGTTTAGCGCTAATCATCTGAACCGGTAACAGTAATAAATTTACCTTATCGAGGTTTTCTCCAGCAAAGATTATAACTATAATAAAGTTGTTTCGATAGCCGACTCCATATGAGAGCGGAATTAGTTTTACACACAAAGTTAATGTTTCTTGGTGGAAGGTAAGGAAGCTATTATCTAATTATTTGTGCCTACTACAGACCGCTCGGCTGATTCCTTTGACGAAAAATGTTGACTACAATTCACGGTAAAATGGACTTCGTTAGATCTCCTCTTTTTTTCGGTTAATGTCTTTCACGCCGCATTTTCTGCAACTTCTTTCATAAGGAATTTCTTTAAAATTTATTTAAGTCAATTTCAATTCATTTATTCAATAAACAATTATAAAAATAATAATAACAAAATAATCGTAGTAAAAAAAAACACATAAAAGTCAAACATAGAATTCGTTTAAGATATGATTAAAAATTAAAATTCTAAGTAGTAGTAGTTAAAAAAAAAGTTATTTCTCGCTCGCAGTGTAGCCTCGGGTTTAACCGCGTATGCCGTAGGGTTGTATTACTAATATGTGGCTGTATCTGTACCAGTATACTAACATCACGTTATGTACTTAATTACAAATTTTGATAATTATATATCATACTGGTGATAGAACACCGTTAGTTGAGTCGGTGAATTTGAATAGACCTAAAGTAAAGTAGCAGCTCTACTATGAATTACAGCGAGATGCCTTTCACGTTATACGTGTAGGCTAGGTTATTGGTGGATGAATTATGCAGCGGTTAAAACAACGACCGCGAACCAAAATGTTACCCATTTAGTCCTCACGCCTCTTTGTGTAAGTTCACAACTATAGAGCACTTGTTACGTTCGGTGTTGCAGATCCACAGGTAGCGGTAATCACATAAAAATAAATTGTTCAATATTTGCAAAATTGCGACACAGGGATTAATTCCTAAGGCTAGAGTAATCTTAGGCCTAAGGCAAAAATATATTCCTGACAGTAAGAAAATTAAAAATACTATATGTTCAGCTGTAGTTCTGTACCTAAGAGTACTATTACTTAAAGATATAGTTACCGGTACGGTCATTGACACAAATAGCAGTATTGGGATAAACTCACAAATGAATAATACGTTGTACTCCGAACAGTCTTGAGTTTTGAGTGACGAACCAATCACGCAATGGATCAACATGCAGCACTACTATCAAATGCAAAACCTTAACATTTCTGGTCACCGCTTGCACCTACCGGATACTATTTATGGTTTCCGGTAGGTGCAAGCTGTGAAATACTGAAGATATACTGACTAGCTGTCCCGCGCAACTTCGTCTGCGTAAATTTTCCCCGTTTTACAACATTTTTCAGTGCTGCTCCGCTCCTATTGGTCATAGCGTGACGTTATATAGCCTATAGCCTTTCTCGATTAATGGGCTATCCAACAGTGAAAGAATTTTTCAATTCGGATCAGTAGTTTCTGTGATTACCGCGTTCAAACAAACAAACAAGCTCTTCAGCTTTATAATATAAGTATAGATGAGCTTATTATTCAAAAACTTTCAATACGACAAACGTAAACACGTAATATGTATTCCACCATGTCACCCGTCAGGTGCACGTACAACTCGACATGTATCGACATGTGCAATGTGCATGTCGTGTGCGCGATCGTAATCTACAAAGCTTACATAGCTCTGTGTTAAAAGTTTATGTTACTCGTACATGTCAAACTGAAATACGTGGAGTGAGCACGAGCTGAAATTGTTAGTTGCTTTTACAAAGATTACTTCGATTTCAATTATGAACTGACTGACTGCGTCTGTGGCGCGGTGGGAGTGCGTCCGACTGCTACGCACGAGGTCGTGGGTTCGATTCCCACACGGAACACGACTTTTTCTATAATCCACAAATTATTGTTCCGAGTACTTTGTGTGGTTTAATACTTTGTGTCCGTGACTTGTATGTATGTATAGTCCCCCGCAACACAGGGCTTGTACCCTAATGAGGGAGTCGTCTTTTTTAGAAAGAAAAAAAGATCTGACGTAATTTTGAAGGCATATGCGTAGGGTTCGCTGTGAGCACTTTTCTAACACTTTCATTTTTTTAATCTATAGTTTATTTGACCGCCCTTATCTCTAAAGATACTACCGTTTGGAGTGGTAGTAGATAAAAGCTGGGGAATATAGGCTTTATTTAACGCTATTCGATCCACGGTGGCGATGCCGCTGGTTAATTATTTTATTTTCCATCCCACTATTATACGTACTCGATAAGTTTCGAGGCGGCAAGAAAAAACTATACTAGATATTAACAATATTTATATTTTTTTTTTTCGAAGTACTCTCCTTCACTCTCTATGCAAAGATCCATTTGCCTAAACCAACTATTGAAATACTTTTGCCAGTCTTGATCCGATAGGTTCGAAATTGCGACTTCGTAGGCAGCCACAACCTCTTCGGTACGCGAAGAAAAAAATCCCTTTAATTTTTTTTTCATTATCGGGAACAAAAATAAATCATATGGAGCTAAATCAGGATTATATATATGGTTGATGAGTCAAAGTCCCACACCGGATTCCTGAAGAAATGCCTTTGTTCTGAGGGACGTATGCGACGAAGCTTTGTCGTGATGCAGCATGATTCCCCGAAGCCCAGTCCTACGACCTTCTCTCTCGCAAAGCTTGGAAAACTTTCAGCTGTGCTACTGTTCTATTCCATTCCGAGTTAATAAATCTATGATTTTCCAACATTTCTTGTTTTTGGATTATATTGATAAATCCACGTTTCGTCGCCTGTGATGATTTCCGAAACATGTCTTGACGTTCCGTTTTCAAATCGTAGACGCAGTTCGTGGCACCAATCCACACGGGCTTGTTTTTCTTTGTCTAAGAGTAAACGCGCGATCCAACGAAAACAAAGCTTCCTCACTCCAAGATACCGATGCAAAATAATGTTAACGCTCCCCGAACTAACGCCAAAAATCTTCGCGATGTCCGAGTAAGAAATTCGTGGGTCTTCTCGCACCATCATTTCAGTAGTCCACACATTTTTTTGTAGGCGACCACTTCTATGGACATCTTCAAGGTTTGTTTTACCCCTTTTAAATTCACTGAACCATCTAAAAACTATTGCTCAAGATTGGGCAGACTCATCTAACGCTGATTGTAATCGTTGAAGGCCAAGTTTTTCAAACCAAATTTAAAATCGTAAAATATCATAGCACGCAAATGTTAGAAAAACGCGGGAACCGTCGTAATAAAACGACTGAAACATTATTATTTTTTACCTGGCTAAATGCGTTTTATTTTTAAATAATTTTCTTTTTAAAAATATTTAGAACAGATGCCTTCCAATTTCAAATTACGAGCATCTCAAAACTTATCGAGTGACCTACGTATATTTAACTTTTGAACTCAACGTTACTTTTTTTTCGTGGCATATCTACTGATCCTTACGTCATACTATTTTCAAAACATTAAATTACTCTATTCGAAAGCATTTGTATTCACCGTAAAAAGCTTTTATCCACTAAAAATTAGTTTAAATAAGTATAACGAGTCTTTCTTCCAAATTCTCACAATAAAAGTAACAAATAAATGTTGTTCGTATTACAATTTCCCCTCATATTTTCTACTTTGTATTTAGTTAATCTTTCTTAGTTGGTGTGTCGCTAATCCGCGGAGAGCTGCGAACAGATGGTAATCATGCGATGCATAATAAAAATGTCCTCCAACATTGTGGTCGTCTTTGTACTGTCCATTTTGTGACATAATTTGTTTGCAAGTAAATACGGAACTGTGGTTTGTTTGAGGATTATTTTTGTAGTTTGTACTGTGCAGCACATAAAAATACTTTAATTATTATGAGCATGGTAATGCATTCAGAGAACATGGACAACTCTTTTAAAGGCCTACAAGTATAGATCGAGTCCATCGGTCCATGGATGGGTCACCGTTTCCGACAAATCTCACACCTTCGTGCCTCGGAAAGCACGTTAAGCCTTCGGTCTTGCGCCTAATCTTTTTCAGTTCGTGCATACTTGTGCACCATAATTTCTCTGCATAAAGATAGTTAAAAGTTTTTGTTAACACAGTGAAATGTTACCAAAAATGTAGAGTAAATAATCATATAATGTCAAGATGGAGCTTTCCCTTAGTAAACATACAAAAATATGAAGATTTTAACACTCGTTGAATGAAAGGTTTTTTTTTTTCAAGAAAAAGTGTTGCCTAGTGTTATTTTTTTTCTCGTTTATGTGAGAAAAATGTTACGAATAGTAGTAAAAGTGCTGTTTATAATAAAGTAGGGATTAAACCCAGTACCTACTGTTTTTATTCCTATGATTAACAAATTACAAAAACTATTTTATTATTAACATAAAAGCTCGTCTATACCATAATAATAATAAGTTTTTTATTGATCATTATAAATATTGTAGTACATTGGTTGGATACATAGTTTTAAAGTTGGAGATATTTATTTTTCTACAATATAACAGCTCTGCACTCCTAACTAGGTTACGGAGTAACCTGTATGAAGGAGTTACAGTTCCGATCCCTCGTGTATTACATACGTTGGTGATAAAAGGTTTATGTATTTGTGTTTTATATTTACCGGTACAATATTATAATGAAAGTAATGACAGAAATTGCTCTAATATGTATTGAGTCAAATTTAAATATATTTAATTAGATATAATTATTATGTACCTACTAAATCTATGTAGCTTATAATACCGCATTGGGAACCTGTAATGAAATTGTAAATGTTTAAAAAAAATATATATCTATGACTACATACTTAATATCAAAATTAATATCAAAATTTACAAAAAAAAATATAAATATATAATAAAATAATTACAATATAACTACACACATCAAAAGTGTCTAGGGATCAAGCATTTTTATGCGGATTTCTTGAGATTGAGATGTGGCTTTGTAATAAATTTATGATTTTTTAAATTTATATGGATCCTTTTTGGTGCATTTCATAATTTGAATCAGGAACTGTGAATCAAATTCGAGTAAAAGATGAAAATCAGCTGTCAATATTTTCCCTATAAAAACATACAACGCATTGAAGACATTATTAGTGCTACTGTTTCCCTACTACTGATTAAAACCAACGTTATTATGGAGCGGCGACGTCATTTAAGCAGGGAAGAAATGCTCAGAGCCGTGGGAATGATAGAAGCTGGTTCCCGGCAACGTACTGTGGCTTTAGCTCTGAATACAAGTCAGAGTGTTATCAGTCGACTTTGGACACGTTACCGAAGCGCTGGTACCATGGCTGAGCGCCATGGAGGACGGTATCGCTGCACCACACGGAGACAAGACCGATACATTCAAATCTTAACTCGAAGAGGTCCAACAATAACCGCCATGATGTTAGCCGTGAGGCTTCATCACTCTTCAGGGAACTTAATTAGCGACCAAACAGTCAGAAACCGCTTGCATGAAGTGAACCTTCATTCCCGAAGACCGCTACGGGTACCACCTATAGCAATGCACAATCGTAGGATTCGATATCAATGGGCTCTTGAACACAGAAATTGGGCAGAAGAACAATGGCGTTTCGTGTGCTTTTCTGATGAGTCTCGTTTTGGTATGAGACCGGATACAAGACGTATACGACACTGGAGAACCCCTGGACGCCAACAGCGATTAAAATCCTGCCAGGAAGTCCATCCTTATAGTGGTGGAACCATCATGGTATGGGCGGGTATTTGGATCGGCGGAAGAACTGAGTTGATTTGGATCAGAGGCAACCTCAACGCTCAAATTTATGCTGAGACGATTGTATCAGACGTCATCGTTCCTCTACAAGTGCAAATCGGTCCCTTATTTCAGTTAATGCATGATAATGCACGACCGCACACCGCAAGAGTTGTAAGACAGACTCTCGCCGCAGCTAACATCAATGTCCTGCCCTGGCCTGCTCAGTCGCCAGACTTGAACCCGATTGAGCATGCATGGGATATGCTACAGAGAAGAGCTCTGCCGAATATGGAGGGTATCCAGTCGCAAGAAGACCTTTTTTTGTTGTTGCAACGAACATGGGCGGCCATTCCACAGCGTGATTTGGATGAACTCATTTTGAGTATGCCAAACCGATGTTCTTGTGTTGTTAGTGTTCGCGGTAGAAACACGTATTATTAATTGTTTAAGTTACCCAATAAAATTTTAAAGAAAACTGTTATTTCAGTCTTTTTTTCGAACTTTAATGTTAGTGGTTCAAATGTCAAAAATCCCTTTATTAGGAAAATGGCAAATTTCTTTATTAATGCAAAGGTGACTTGGTTTATCGTTACTGTGACAAACGAAAACACTTTATTTGATGAATCCTTAAAGAAATAAAAAAAAAAAATCAATCAGGAGAAAAGTTATTGCAAAAATATATGTTGATCCCTAGACACTTTTGATGTGTGTATTTTAACGGACTGCTTTATAATCGTTTTCGAAAAGTGAATGTGATTTTCCTCCAGATTATCTAAAGATACATTGTATACAAGAGAAAAAATCACTTTACTTAATATATATACATAATAATCATGCTTAGGGTTTTTAACACAATATTAATAAAATGAAACAGATGACCAAATAAAATATAATTTAAACTAAGATACCACAAAGCAAAATATATTTGACGCTAATTTAATATTCCATTTAATTTTGTAAATATTAGATTACAATAGACTTAATATAATGGAATTTAACCTTTACAAAATTTAATATCAGATTTATTTGACGAAATAGTAGGATATTTTACTGTATTGGCAACAATAGAAATGGTGCGCTAGAATAACTATGGCTAACTAACTATGTCATGTCACTATTTTTTCAGCTCCCAGTGTAAAATATATTTGAAATACGTGATAACTAGACAAAAACGAGACTTTGTGATTCAAAGAAGAAAACTTGAAATAAAATAAACTTGAAACTGGCGTATGCACCGAATGTGCGAGCTATAAATCCCTACCGATTAATATCGGAGGGAAAAGGAAAACAAAGATCTAATTAGACAATGATAGTTCGATTACCGTGCCTCAAATATCGCACCTTTAAACATATTACTTACGCCGACAAAGTGGTAAAATATAGTCTTAAATAAAAAACTAATAAGTTTGTGAAATATTAAGTTCGAAAGTGCAAATTTGTGTTAGAATCAAGTGTACCTAGCACGATCGCGTTTATTTCCATGTCATGCAAGGCAAAAATTTGGTTGACAACACGAGGAAGACGATTTTATTTAGTATGTAATATTACCTACATTAGGTAGGTAATATATAATTATCAGACATCTCATTTAGGTCACACAGTCCCTCCCCGCCCACTTGTCACTCTTGTGCCACACAAAGAACGTTACGACGTAATGTGCTTCACATAGCTAGTTTTATTTCATCTTGTCTTACAATGGAACGTTAATTAGGGGGTAAAGCCGGCGCCACACTGCCGCCCACGACGCTCTTTGTCCGCTCATATACTCGTACAAAAGACACGTTATCTATGTACATACCTAGCTCTTGCTTTGTCAGGATTATGTTCGGTGACGCTTTGTGGAATTGCGTAATTATAATGAAGATAATATGATTGTGTTCTGTTATGTTAGAGTATGCAGTGTGTCCTTTATAAAGGGCAGGCTTATTTTTTATAAACAATGTTTGCCTTAATAGTCCTGGAGGGGAGCGCCAAAAAGTGCAAGTACTTTATAAAGAATGTTTTTTTTTAATATAACGTCACTTAAGTGGAGTAAAGAAATAGCCTGCGGTCAGTCAGCAGGATGTAAGGTTTACGATCGTCAGTCACCTGAATCCTGTACCCGGACTCGCCAGTCACGCGTTAAAATTGTAAAAAAATCGGTACATCGTGCAACTACTTTCTAAAAGCTGATAATATAGGTGCAGAATATTGTATTATTCACAAATAATATAGTCAGTCAGTATATTTCTGCAACAGATGCCGTCAGTAGCCAATTAGAGGTTGCGCCGATGACAGGTTGCCTCATATAATAAATTTCGCATGTGAAGGATGTAAACATGCACTAAATTGTGCTTACATCAGACTGTTTACATACCTTATGTCATTATTCTGAATCAATTTACTATATTAATTTTCAAGTTTTATAAAGTAGTTGCAAGTTTTTGTACAAATTTAAAGTCGTTTCGGCGCCAAACGCTAAGGAATCCAGCTGACTGGCCGCAGGCTATTTTCTACTTCACCTAAGTGACGTGATATTGAAAAATCAGCCTTTATAAATACTTGCACTTTTGGCGCTCCTCTCCAGGACTATAATCTTTTATATTAACTTTATATTTAGGACATTATAATTTATAGAGTAGGTACATAGCGATTTTTTTTTTATTTCTTGACAATGCCAATAAACATTGATGAAATTGTGTAACGTAGAATATAATAAATGAGATATGTAATCGGTACAAAGCAAATAAACAACCACAATATTTCTGCAGACGACTCCATTTTTTTATCCAAAGGTTGGATAGCATGGCTTTGAATATTAAAATTCTACTTTGTGGAGGAAATTATTATGTTTCATGAGCGCTGTTTTGGCAACATTGATTTTTTTTGTGGCGTCTAAAGTGAACTCTCTAAGCCTCTACATTTTGTTTGAAAAATATGCTGTCGGCATCTCCGCCGACAACAAAATAACAAAGCAGCGTTTATTGAATAAATGAGATTGTAAAGTAACGATTTACGCTGTCAAAGTGCGGTGGCGTTTGAGTTTAGATATGAAAATATGTTTACCATTTTTTATCACCTTATTTTACCAGAATTATAATAGCCTATGACCCTCAGTTTTTAGTGCAGTCAAAATTATTGTAGTCTTTGTTTATTACATGATCGCTAAAGCATGTCAGAACACACAAAATAGATGTCAGAACACACCTGTCGAGGAGCCAAAACAACTATAATAATATGTTCAACGGTTTTTGGGTGGTTATCCAGAAACGTTTGAAGTAACTGATCATTTCTTGTTTGTTGTGCAACGAATACAGTTTTTTCTTTCCACTTACATTTTAACATCATTAATCACATAAACAGAAACTCCAAGATTATATAGCCTCGGTCGCAAGTAGAAAATCCGGTAACCGATAGCCAAAGTCGCAAAGAAATATACACAAGATCTCACAGCACATAACGCGACACAGAGTAGATATGGTTGGGTTTATAATTTTTATAAAATCATAACTTTTAACTGACAGTTTATTTATTTTTTTGTCTTGTACACAAAATTACTCTCCATTTAGTAAACTACAAGTCACCATAATAATTTCTAATAAATTTTTCCATTAATAATTTCCTCGACAAAGTAGAATTTTAATATTCAAAGCCATGCTATCCAACCTTTGGATAAAAAA
This sequence comes from Herminia tarsipennalis, assembly GCA_945859575.2. Lineage (NCBI taxonomy): Eukaryota > Metazoa > Arthropoda > Insecta > Lepidoptera > Erebidae > Herminia > Herminia tarsipennalis. Next base: position 768,210 of record OX243843.2, on the reverse strand, counting down.
ATGGAGTCGTCTGCAGAAATATTGTGGTTGTTTATTTGCTTTGTACCGATTACATATCTCATTTATTATATTCTACGTTACACAATTTCATCAATGTTTATTGGCATTGTCTTCCCGTGACCACGGCCGTTGCAATACGGTCGAAACGTCGGGCAATAAACAAGGTATTTTACCTTAAATTATTCACGCGATTAAGACCCGTAATATATATATTTTAATAATGTGTACAAATCGCGAAAGTTTATCAACATTTAAGTCACCAAAGGTCTCGTTGGTGATGGAAATTTGGAACAATTTAGTTTATTATCATTTCGGGCTCGATATATTTCCTTTATTTATGAAATTGTGTTTGATTTTCCTCTATCCTATTAACTAATTATTAAAAGCAAAACACTTGATAGATAAGACGCTGTTCTTAGAAACTGTTAATTCTATTTTTTCTATCATTGAAGCTCAACCCTTTTGGTTAAACTTCAATAATAGAAAAAAAAATGAATCCTAAATGCTTTGCAAAGATTAATGAATACCGTTGATGAATTATTCACCTTTCACATTTTTTCTGCAACTTACTTTTTAACACCCACAATATTAACAACTACTACAACGAGTTTGAACAATGGACGTTAATTAAATCTGACAGCTACCTAGATTTCAATTATTCTGAAATTTCAACAATTTACACGTGCAGAATGTTACTGAATTTCGCAGACTTTGTAGATACATTTTGGGTCGACAATGTATCGGTTCAGCGGAGCGCAGCGGTCGTCATGGCAACGCGCGACAATTACTCTCGTCAGCCTCGCGTAAATTTAATATTCGGCAATCTAGCCGCATGACGCGTCGCCGCGCGGTCCCGTGTGTAGCGACGCCTTTAAAACTAATTAACTGTTTAATGAATTATTTTGTTTTTTATTTTGTGTTTAATGTAGATTTTTTAATTTTATTTAACGTAAGATAAATGAAACTTGTGAAACCAGTTTTTACCAGAATTTACGTTCGTTACTATTAAGAATTTCCATTAGGTACTAATGTTTATTCAATCAAATATAACAACTTATTTTTTCATTTTTGTTACAGGTATTGTTTGATACAAAGCTACTGATCCTAATCTGTAAGTACGTGCAATGGTGTTGTTGCCACTTTTAATGTCACCCATAAGGTCCTAGAAAATGTTGTCAGAGAAACATACGCAGTTCAAAACAAGTTTTTGTTGACACAATTGAACCGTTGAGCCGATCGTCAAAGGCACCTCATGTTCACGTTTGATCACGCACAGTACAGTTGTGCTGGGATTTACAAGTGAATGACGGTTGTACGTTTATTTTTTATTAAAAACAAAACTCCCTGAAATCCCTGTGTTGAAAGCTTTACAAATATTCAAATCACGAACACCAATATACATATAGACCGACTTCCCGCTGGATACAACAGAATGTTTGACGCAAGTTATTGTAGTAGATGTTTGTAGATATATACTTCTATTTAAACGGAGATGAGCAACGTTCAAAATTATTTATAGAATATATGTAATAGTTAGTTAAATTATAATATTTGAAGGTACAATTCCGCGAAGAGAGTGGAGAAGCGGACGATAATACAACAAGAAATAGTGTATACAGCAGAATAAGTTAAATCGAAACTGTTCATCATTCTTACAACAAGTCACTTCGTTCTATCAGATTATTTTCAAATAATTGTCGGCTTTTTCTTTGACGTTGCTTGCATTGAAGCGCTAATAAACAATCGTCATTGTATTTTAATTCAGATTGACAGACCGCACTCAAAAAGAGAGACCTGCAAGAAAGAAAATTAGTGTCAGGTAATGTTACCAAGTCGAGCGGTAGGCACCTCCGGACCCTTGACTTGCAATATTCCTCTTCCACGAAGTTTCATTTCGTGGAAGCGGAATAGTGAAACTTCGTGGAAGCAGGTTTCAAGTCTCTCTTTTTGAGTGCGGTCTATTAATCTATTCCGATTGTTGTATAAAGGACATTCCCTTACTACTTCAATCGTGGCTATTTACAGAACGAAGGTGGGTGGTAGGATCCCTCCCTTGTAATCATTAACTTGGTAAAATAGATAGTCAAAGTATATAAGTGCTTTTTCATAATGATTACGAATATATATTTATACTTAGGCTGTCTCACGATTCGTTGCTATCTATACTTAGCCCAAAATGAGATTACCTAACGCGCAATATAACAGACAGACGTCGAGGTGTCGCTCACGTGACACGCGCGGCTGTCGCGCGTTTGTCAAGGTAATTGTATAAGCTCAGCGAGCTGGAACTGACCTGTCTACCTAGCTTCGTATTAGATGCTAAATTAGGTAACGTATCTGCTCAATACTCACTCACAGCTATCGACTCATCTTGTTTGTAAGGCACATATCTACCCATGTGGCTATTACGAGTATATGACATTATTACATCTAAACGTGTGACGGGAAAATCTAATAGGGTGCCGTTCTACGACATTAATCTCTCCGCCGCCACCGATCCACGTCTGGAGCTGTCGAATTTGTCCTTCATATTGTACGATTTAAGACCATATTATGTATTCATTCTCAAAATCTCCTTTATTACTTATATTATAAGCCTACATTCAGGTGACGAGCCTTTGACGCTCGTTTACAATTTCATACTATTTAACTTATAATATGCGTTACCATGTGAATGCCTGGAATAATATAGAAGAAGTTGTAAATGCTCGCTATCTTTATGCGTTCTCAACGTCTCTCATACATTCATAATAATTGTCAAACAAACAATAATATAGCTATTGAAATTTGAATTGTCGTTACTAATTTAATGGTTATAACACGACTAAATCTAAAACTATATCTTTACTAATATTATAATGCTGAAGAATTCGTTTGTATGAATTCGATTATCTCAGGAACTACTGATTCGAATTAAATTATTTTAGTGTTGGATAGCCCATTTATCAAGGAAGGATTATAGGCTATATAACATCGCACTATGAACATTAGGAGTGGAGTATCAATAAAAAATGTTGCAAAAACGGGGAAAATTGACGCAGACGAAGTTGCGCAAGGGGTCAATTCACGTATGTAAAGTTGTTTTTTGATCGATCCCAAAGTTACAAGAATACAAAAATGGCCGTTCTAATCGAAACTTAACTGCAACTGAACTGCACTGCTTTAAATACGTGAATTGACCCGCAGGTCAGCTAGTCTGATATAAAACATAAATACAATTTTCATTAGATCTTCTTCTTATTATACCTTTGGGATTTTATTCGACGCAATAAAATAAAAGCGATCTTATTGCAAACGGGCAATTTTTATGAGTAATTGATTAATAACATGGCGTTTCAAGATAATAATCTAGTGTTTTGTAGAAATACTACGGAAACCTAACAAGAGACGTACCTACGCATACTTGCAAGTTTTGTCTTGTGGTAACCGTCTACATTGTAAACCGTGATAAGACATTTTTCTTTTTTGTTACATACATTGTTTATTATTAATTAATAAGGTGTTTTTTTCCCGCACTAGGCTATACTGTGTACTCTGTGTTGCTGGGAACTTTGGGAACTTAACATACAAATAACAGTACAAAGTACAATACAAACACATTTGGATCAAACATTCTTGAATCTCACACAGCTCTGTCCCATCATCAAACCTGTAACCTTTTACAGTTTTACGCACGCATACTTATTGCACCACCGAAGCAAATATACCAAATCAAACGCTTTTGTTTTCTTATTAAATTAGCTGCCAGTAGGTAGTATAACAAATTATTAGGCGCCGGTATATTGTTCAGTCGACGCAGCAAAAAGAGATTAATAACGAACTATTTAGCGGCTAACCACTCCACATAAGTTGAGCTGATATTGAGCCGCTCTGTGTACGAGCAATCAAGTCGAGCCAACTATGTGCGTCGAGGTTAACTTTGTTACACAGTGTTTGAGCAAACATACCGACTGGTGGGCTTTTGGGTTGTTTGATTATACATGGTTAATTGTAAAATTACTCTGCTATATCGTCGTATCCGAAGAGACAGGGCACCGATGTGATTGCACGAGTTAACAAGATTGCTAGTAGTTTTCAGAAAATATATAAATTTGAACGTTTCTGAAGACGAATTAATGTATGTATGTATATATAATTAGATACATATATGTGTGTTACTCTTATACGGTAAAGCTTTTAGAAGTATGCATAAATATCACTTATATTTGGAGTAATATCTGATATGATATACTTATGTCATATTCGACTTAGTTTAGTAGGATATACACGAGTGTACTCGTATTAAACTACTCAACGTCTGCTCGTTAAAAGTTTACTTCTATTCGTTTTATGCTTAAATAATTATAAAGTTATAGTTATTACTCTATGAGATAGCTCAACAATTTAATAGCCCCGCGTTTCTTTTTGAAAAGTCGTAAAACAAAAGTTATAAAATGAAGTCTAAGTAAACCATCCTCTTACACGTTTAAATCATTTATATTTCAGTATAATTGCTGACCATTAATTAAATATTATAAATTATAATAAACCATTCACAAATACTCACTCGGTCTGTGAATTATTAATCGAATTATTCAATTTGCGCACCGAACTACATGTTATACAACAAAACCCTCAAATATTTAATTCGTTAACCGAAACATGTTCAATATATTTTATATTTTTGAAACCGAATCGCAACCGCAACTTATTTATTGAAGCATATTAAAGTGGTACATTTACAACGTGAACTGTCATATTGATTAATTATTTTCACCAGGCATTCAAAAATTGCACGCCACTTTGTTCTATCTTCGTCTTCTCGCATCCAGCTCCTGCCAGCCGTTTTGCGTAAATCATCATTCCACCTGGCTCGAGGGCATGCAATTGGAGAGGCCTATGTCCAGCAGTAGACTGCGATAGGCTGTTAATGATGACGATGTTAATTCAAAAATTGTTATTCGTTTTCTTTTAAGAAAAGACGACCACATGAGGGTACCTGTGTCGCGTAGGACTTTATAAACATTCAATTCACGGACACAAAGCACACCCAGACTCGGAACAACAAATTGTGGATCACGCAAAGTGGTGTCCTGTGTGGGAATCGAACCCACGACCTCTTGCGTAGCAGTCGGACATACTCCTACCGCGCCACAGAGGCCTATTGGCTTATGCCCGCGAATTCGCGTGCGTGGAGGCCCGTTAATGCGGTCATTTCATTTGACCACTCTACAGTATGGCGTGTTTAGTAAAATGGAGATCTACCTGAAATAGTCATGGTACCAACAAAGTATATGGGATTGTAGCATTTTTAACCTTCCTCAAAAATATTTGGAAAAATGTCGAACCAGCAGTTCTCAGGTTATTAACAAGACAGTTGGCATGATTTATTACCGCACAAACACTTTATACATTTGACACATTAGGCACGTACTATCTATCCATACACTCTTTACGTAATGTTTGTCAAACTAATGAAATGACATAATACTCTTTCTACATGCATTACTTTTACTTTAAACCTTACATATGTTTCGGCATCCACAAACACGTAACAACTAAAAAAACATCAAACCTCTCATCTCATCGAATCTTGTAACATCGAAAAAGTGGATCTAATTTTTCACAACATTTTTTTTTAAAGAATGACGCTTTAAACGGTGGCGTGTGAATGCAGCATTAGTATTTACTTTCCCCATTTTGACTTCGTACAGACCCATAAACCAACCGGATCCGCACAGACCCATAAACCAACTGTTATCTTGTTGTTTGGTTGAACGCGATAATCTCAGGAACTACTGGTCCAAATTGAAAAAATCTTACTGTTGGATAGCCTATTTATCCAAGAAGGCTATAGGCTATATACCATCACGCTACGACCAATAGGAGCGATGCAGCAATGAAAAATGTTTGTAACATTTTTACAAAACGGGGAAAATTTACGCAGATGAAGTTGCGCGGGCCAGCTACTCATAAATAAAAATGCTCTCTGATCTACAAGACGGTTGAAATAACATGTTTAGGAAACCACCTATCTATACTTATAGTTATAACTTGCCAAATATCTATCTAGATCCAATTATTATATAGACGAAAATACAAATGTCAAAAGATACATTTTACCTACGTTCGTAGAGCATCAGTAGCAGTCTACGTGACATGTGCTACGATATCCGATGTGCTACGTGTGCGATTGTGCTACGACTTCATTCTGATTGCGCTACTGTACTAGTATTAAGTTTTCGATAAAATATCAAAGTAATATTTATATTTGGTTGTATATTTGTTACTCTTTTTCGCTTAAACTACTCAATAGATGTTGATATTTTTTTACGGTAATACACACATCAAAAGTGTCTAGGGATCAACATATATTTTTGCAATAACTTTTCTCCTGATTGATTTTTTTTTTTTTATTTCTTTAAGGATTCATCAAATAAAGTGTTTTCGTTTGTCACAGTAACGATAAACCAAGTCACCTTTGCATTAATAAAGAAATTTGCCATTTTCCTAATAAAGGGATTTTTGACATTTGAACCACTAACATTAAAGTTCGAAAAAAAGACTGAAATAACAGTTTTCTTTAAAATTTTATTGGGTAACCTAAACAATTAATAATCCGTGTTTCTACCGCGAACACTAACAACACAAGAACATCGGTTTGGCATACTCAAAATGAGTTCATCCAAATCACGCTGTGGAATGGCCGCCCATGTTCGTTGCAACAACAAAAAAAGGTCTTCTTGCGACTGGATACCCTCCATATTCGGCAGAGCTCTTCTCTGTAGCATATCCCATGCATGCTCAATCGGGTTCAAGTCTGGCGACTGAGCAGGCCAGGGCAGGACATTGATGTTAGCTGCGGCGAGAGTCTGTCTTACAACTCTTGCGGTGTGCGGTCGTGCATTATCATGCATTAACTGAAATAAGGGACCGATTTGCACTTGTAGAGGAACGATGACGTCTGATACAATCGTCTCAGCATAAATTTAAGCGTTGAGGTTGCCTCTGATCCAAATCAACTCAGTTCTTCCGCCGATCCAAATACCCGCCCATACCATGATGGTTCCACCACTATAAGGATGGACTTCCTGGCAGGATTTTAATCGCTGTTGGCGTCCAGGGGTTCTCCAGTGTCGTATACGTCTTGTATCCGGTCTCATACCAAAACGAGACTCATCAGAAAAGCACACGAAACGCCATTGTTCTTCTGCCCAATTTCTGTGTTCAAGAGCCCATTGATATCGAATCCTACGATTGTGCATTGCTATAGGTGGTACCCGTAGCGGTCTTCGGGAATGAAGGTTCACTTCATGCAAGCGGTTTCTGACTGTTTGGTCGCTAATTAAGTTCCCTGAAGAGTGATGAAGCCTCACGGCTAACATCATGGCGGTTATTGTTGGACCTCTTCGAGTTAAGATTTGAATGTATCGGTCTTGTCTCCGTGTGGTGCAGCGATACCGTCCTCCATGGCGCTCAGCCACGGTACCAGTGCTTCGGTAACGTGTCCAAAGTCGACTGATAACACTCTGACTTGTATTCAGAGCTAAAGCCACAGTACGTTGCCGGGAACCAGCTTCTATCATTCCCACGGCTTTGAGCATTTCTTCCCTGCTTAAATGACGTCGCCGCTCCATAATAACGTTGGTTTTAATCAGTAGTAGGGAAACAGTAGCACTAATAATGTCTTCAATGCGTTGTATGTTTTTATAGGGAAAATATTGACAGCTGATTTTCATCTTTTAATCGAATTTGATTCACAGTTCCTGATTCAAATTATGAAATGCACCAAAAAGGATCCATATAAATTTATAAAATCATAAATTTATTACAAAGCCACATCTCAATCTCAAGAAATCCGCATAAAAATGCTTGATCCCTAGACACTTTTGATGTGTGTACATCAAAATAACAGATAGACTATAGATATTGTATTGTACCTGCACCTGGGGGCCTAGACAAAGTCACATTCGAAAAACGATGAAATTGAAATATGTCACGTGGTCAATCTAAATCGATACGTAGATAAGCTGCACTATTGACAGTAACTTCGTTATTTTTTTTTATTTGATTGATCAATAATCTAGCGAACGGTGAGACCATGTAGAAAACGTAATAAAATGGCAAAATTTATTTTTTAAGAATTTGACGTTTGCGGTGGAGACCATAGACATTTTTTTATTTTTTTGCGATCGATCGTTTGGAATCGACCTCTTGTAGGCCTTATCGAATTTGCTACGGAATGAATGTACCTTGTCTAAGCCCCCTGGTCGAAACAAACACATAGGTGTTTGACAAATACGTCGTCGGTATTGCGGACAAGTGTCGCACCCACGTCTGCGGAGGGCTTACCTGTGAGACCCATCTGTCAGGGACATACCCACGCACGGTGGTCCGCGATACCTACTGTTGATTGATTGTACGTTGGTGAGGTTTTAAATGGATTGGTTCTTTTCAGTGTTGCAGAAAGTTTAAAATATTTTGATTGATTTATTGACTTTTGCGTTGGTGGATAAAAGCTTTTTGCCAAATTTCAAGCTACTTCGATATCATATTCCTTCGAAATTAGCTTAGTTCTTTAACAGTGATAAACAGACGTTATTGTTGTTGGTCGTTCCCACATTTATATTAGGTGTTATCGCTGCAATTTCAATGGTCATCACCCGAAGTAAATATGAAATACAAAAAGGGAAAAACAGTTTCATTCAAATTAGTTTACCAATACTCGTTATTAGCAGCTTCACTCTTTACATTACCCTTTTATAATAAACTAGCTAACGCGCGCAACTTCGTCTGCGTAAATTTTCCTCGTTTTTGTAACATTTTTCATTGCGCTCCGCTCCTATTGGTTGTAGCGTGATGTTATATAGCCTATAGCATTCCTCGATGAATGGGCTATCCAAGAGTAAAATATTTTTTCAATTTGTTCCAGTAGTTCCTGAGATTATCGCTTTTAAACAAACAAACAAAACTCTTCAGCTTTATAATCTAATATATAAAATTCTCTTGTCACAGTTTTCGTTGCCATACTCCTCCGAAACGGCTTGACCGATTTTGATGAAATTTTGTGTGCATATTGGATAGGTCTGAGAATCGGACAACATCTATTTTTCATCCCCCTAAGAGTTTGTTTGTTTGTTTGAACGCGATAATCTCAGGAACTACTGGGCCGCATTGAAAAAATATTTTATTGTTGGATAGCCCATTTATCGAGGAAGGCTATAGGTTATAACATCACGCTACGACCAATAGGAGCGGAGCAGCAATGAAAAATGTTGTAAAAAAAAAAGGGAAAATTTACGCAGACGAAGTTGCGCGGGTCAGCTAGTATTAGTATAAACAAGGGATAAATCGTCAATTGTTTGGTCCCTTGTCTAAAACCTAAGCTTAAATGTTCGATATACGAGAGCCTGTCAAAACTTATTGAACTAAAAAAAAACAATTTTCACTGGCCAATTACTTGAAGCCTACAAAAGGACTGTAAATTTGTTGGCTAGAAAGTTTGATAGTCGTCTGGACGAGGGTCCCGGGGCCCTAAATACTTATTAGTGATGAACAAACTGACGGCGGGTGTGCCCAGGCTTGCTGACCTCTATTGATCGCTTTTGTTTTCAATAACCCCTATTTAGAGTACCTAGAGCCTTCCAGGGAAGCGTGTTAAGAAAAGCGGCTGTATTCTCGAATCATGACTTCGGTTTTGCATAAATTATAATTCATCTACTAGTGATCTACCCCAGCTATCTACATGTTATAGTATAATAACCATGTGTTAGGTACCACATTTTTCTGTCACAAGTTCTGAGAACTCAGAATTAATTTAATTGTGACGGCCGGTGCAACTTTAGAAGCATACGTCTTAAACGTGAATAGGTTAGTTTCCTAAGTAAACAAAAACCTTAATTAGGAAGGCTATAGAATATATATAACATTACGCTACGACCAATAGTGGCGGAGCATCTGAATGATAAATGTTGCAAAAACGGGGAAAAAATACGCATACGAAGTTACGCGGGTCAGCTAGTCGTATCATAAAAACAACAGATTTGACTGTAAAAAAACCAGGCAAGTGCATGTCGGGCCACGCACAATGTAGAGTTCCGTAGTCCCTCCCCACCCCCATCTATCCAAACAATGTGGCTTAAGAAGAGGGTTTACTGTGGTTTTTGTTTCATACTTACAACGTTATACCTACATATTTAATAATAATTTTCAATGGCATTTGTACAAAAAAATTGTTACTTCTTATTTAATCAGCTATTACTCGTAAACTTGTAAAGCCTACACAGCTGTCATAATTTTCCTTTTAATTTCACTATATATACTACTGCCGTGATTTTCACATACCCAACGTGGGTAGTCCTTGTCTCAAACAAAAATTTGCACTTAAAGCTTAATATTTCACAAACGGATCCCTAAATTAAGAAAATGGTCTTTACAACCCCTAAACGTTTTTAAGAGACTTATCTAATTATACCACACACGATGGGGTAGGTAAGAAAATAACCACATCCCCACACTTTACATATAGGAGAGTACCCACAAAACAATCTTGTTTATGATTTTATTTTTTCACTTTGTCGGCGTAAGTAATATGTGAATCCGTGCAAAATTACAGCCTTATAGCACTAACAGTCTATAAGCTAAGCTGGGGACAGACGGTCATGGCAAAACTTTCCGTTTTGCCATTTTTGCTACGAAACCCCAAAAAATTTGATGTCATGTCTCTGTATGAAGTCCTAAAGAGTAGTTGTTTTGACGAGTAGGAAACTAGTCTATTTGCTATTTCTAGTGTCGTTATTTTATTGGTCATGAAGCCATGAACTTCCATTCATTGGGGCATATTATTTTAGTAAAAGAGTTTACAATTTGTAGAATACCAAAACAATTTGTAGAATAACTAAAAGAGTTTACAATTTGTAGAATACCAAAACAGATATTATAATGAATCTTACAAAACATCTGGTTCCATGTAAATTAAGGAATTACATGAAACCAGATGTTTAAGGAAAATAATGTGATTTCACTTACAAATCTTGTGAATTCATAACATCAGTATCAAGAGAGATATGTTCCAATAAATTACGCTATGACGTAATCGCGGTGAAGTCACTATTTCCCGACAATTTGTCGCCTACGACGTGTCATGATTCGCGTGATATATTTGCTTCACGTTTTTCTTATAAAACGTTGTTCAAGCTTTTTCCATTTTCACCCTTGTAAATTTTAAAAATATATAGACGTACATATGTGAGGGTACATATGGAATTCGTGTCCGTAGTGAGTACTGACCGAATAGAGAGATCTGTTAGGTCCACGAATGGGTGATCCTTTTATAAAATACCCCTTTTTTTCGGAGAGCAGGTTAAGCCATTTGATCCTGTATCGAATTATCTCTCCGGTCTTATCATATGGTCATCCTATTGGACTATGGAAGTTAGGGTGTTTCTGCGCACACTTGGGCACTATACTTGTAATATAATTATCTTATATCTTTAAACGAGCAATTCTTGTTTATAATAATAATATTCATTTAGTATGCAGGTGGTTTCGGGGGCGATAAATCGATCTAGCTAAGGTTTCATTTTTAGAAAACGTCGTTTAAAAAAAAACCGAGCATCCGAAATGGATCCACTGTTATCCAGGTACTAATAACTCCTAGAAATCGACTCGATTAGAAAATCATTATTATTGTTAAAGATCGTATGTAGCGAAACCATAACACGTCAAATATAACGAAATCTTTAGATTCTAATATTATAAAGAGGTAATAACATGTCACAACTTATGATAGCGGGCAGGTATCGCTCGTCGACAGAGCACTTTTGGTTAGTAACAACTCTCCTCCGTGTAAGAGTTGAATTGCATCTGAAATGGACCAAGTTTGAATATCCAGGGGGCAATTTAAACTTTCGCAACTATATTGACAATAATATAAGTTTCGAAGTAGATGTGGCTTTTTACGAGAGAAAACTAGAAAGTTAAGATATACGACTTGGTGTAAATAAGTGCGCTTATAAGCGATACAATGCAAATTTAAAATATTTTACCTTGTCGTGACAATTATTTATCTATTAATACATATATTTACGGAGTTGTAAGGAATTTGGACGATGGAAAATGGTTGAAAATGGAATTGAAAGCTTCTGTTACGTAAGTGCATACATAACATATACTTTAAGTGCCCAATTATGCATGTAATCGGTCGTGTTGTATTTCCATCCTATCAGACTATGACAGTAAGAGAATACACAGTGAACTATTGTTTGAGCACACTTCTCTGTTCAAGCAAACAGTTAGGAAGACATCACATACGCATGTTTATGTACATCAAGTTAATATCTTGGGGCAACTCACACAACGTCATCTGATCGCACACATTACAATTTTAAGACGACTGGCCTGTTGGTCTAGTGGTTAATGACCCTGACTGCTTAGCCCGAGGTCGTGGATTCGATTCCCACCCAGGATAAAAGTTTGTGTGAAAAGCACGATGATTTATTCTGTGCCTGGGTGTTATTTATCTTTAATATGTATGTATGTAGAAATGTATAAGAATGTTTATCGGTTGTCTGGTTATCATAGTACAAGCTCTGTTTAGTTTGAGATCAGATAACGTTGTGTGAGTTGTCCCAAGATATTATTATTATAATTACATGTTAAAATACTAAACATAAGTTTTTTTTAATCATTACAAAATTACCGTCAGAAATCTTTTAAGAGGTTATGAATGATTACGTGCACACAACACTATATAACCAACAAAGCCTCTATCATTCTTCAGAAAGCACTTAACAATATATGTATGAGCTAAGATTTATATAATGTCCTAAATATATGTTTACATTTGTAAAGTATCGAGTGAATGTGTCTAGACGGAGGACTAGAGGCTGAATCGATGTTATAACTTAAGAAGCTGCCGTGACGAGTGCGGGCGTTGATGGATGGCGACCCTCCTGCTCGATTCAGAACGACGAATGACTATTACATTGTCATGCTACTTTCACTTGATGGGACAATGGGTTCTCTATGTCACTGGCACTTTTGAACAAACTGCCTCCTAATTTCCGTATTTATCAGCCTATCTTGCAGAACCGCTATGAATCCAATGTGCCTATATTTCATTTCTGTGACATACAATTTTTACTAGAAGTCAGGATACCTGATTCGATATTTATATTTTTTACATTTGGCACGTATTTTCAAGATAACTCCCTCAACCAGGATAAAGTAATACACTTTACGACTGATATCAAAAAAGAAAGATTTAGGTACTTTACATGAATTGTCCTTTTAGTTATATAATAGTCTGCCCGTGACCACGGACGTTGTAATATTCACGCGATTAAGACCTATACTACGGTATATATTTTTATAATGTGTACAAATCGCGAAAGTTCATCAATATTTATTACCCTACTACTTTGAGTATGAAGTCGTTCGAGTTTGACAAAAATGTAAATCACGGACCTTACTAATCAAAACCATAAATAAAAATTCAGCATCGAACATCTTGGTAACGAAATCTGTTCAATAAACAATAACAAAGCAAACCCATTTCAATGAAATATCGGTGAAATATAAAAAACAAAGAGCCACAATACAAACTTACAAACGCCCCGTCCATTACCCTGTCATCGCTTCGACGTGGTTGGAACACGTCGACGCGTCCCGTTCGCTCCACAACAATACGCAGCTCGGTCTCGATAGCGTCCAGTGTCCCGCTGCCGGGACAATAGCGTGAAAAGAGCAACCAACACTAGATGTTACTGTCACGATAGCAGTTGTATTGTAAGTGTCGTGTTTAATGGTAAATAGACGTAGAAAATGTGGAGCGCACTTGTTAAGAGTTTTATGATCTGTTTCATTGTCTTAGTTTATGTTATGGCTAAATTTATTGACGTTTATTTGATGTAATGTATTATAGGCGTATGTTGTATAACTAGTGTTAGCCCAACTACAGTGGATGTATCTGCACACATTATACGTTGCGTTACATATTATAACTAAAATAGAATATAATTTTTATGCAGTTTTCTCGGGTCCATTGGTCTTAGAGGTTTCCACATGATCTTAGTCAGACCCTCAAAAGGCTCCAGATTTATATTGAAGTAGAGAGAGCGGTATTGGTTTATAGTATACTAGCTATCAGATTAAAATGTTTTTAATAGAAACGGGCTATTTTTTCTGGCAAGAAATCTATAATATTCGAAACTACGTTTAAAAGGCTTGTGATAAACATTATCATTATGTTGTCATTGCAAGACTGATGGCAGTCAATAGCAGATTGTGTGGGAAATTGATCAGTATTTTTTGGAAATATTGTACCTATTGATAAAGTATTACGTATGGTATTAAAGGACGGTTGCAGATGACAAGTTATTACAAGCAGTTTCCTCTTCGACGGTAAAAGTAATCTTTTTTGGGATGACACGGCCCTTCTCCTTTTTGAGGTTAGATAGGAAATATGAAGATGAAATATTATGTCAACTTCTTTTACAAGGTGGAAAAAAATTGGTTGTGCATCAAGAAATGATTGGCATTATAACATTCAGACAAATATAAATTGTGTGGGTGGGTAATGGACTAAAAGTTATTTAATTTCATCATAAAGAAGATATGAACGCAAAAGTTGTAGAATCATAGGGTTTAGTTAAGCAAAAACTACTATTGAAATGCAAGTGCTATAATTGCTTACTAGTAAAGAAAATATGGAGCCTTAATTATTACAAAACACTTCATATTGTTATTGACCTCTACTAACTAAGTTTAATAGAATGGCTCCGATTTGCTGAAGCGTTTTCCAAACCACAATGATTCAAAACAATGGGGCATTGAAACAATACGTAAATTCAATTTCAAAATTTCCCGTTCAGAGTCAAAGATCTTTTCAAAAGATACAACAACAAAACATTAATTCCAAAGAGTATATGAAGTTATCGAGAAAGTACCACGTTTTGCGTTGTATCAAACGTCCCACAAAGTTTTCATTAGTAAGTCGCCCAGAACTGCGGAGTATTTGCGGTTCTCTTTGCTAATAAATTCGTCGTTTTATCAAGAATCTAAGAGGTTTACCTCTGTTGAAACTTGTCACTTGTTAATAACTTATTTCTTAGTGATATTCGGTCGCATTTTCTTTAGATGATTTTCAAAGTAGCTTTGTAAGAAATGAATCAACGTAGATATTCTTACATCACAGAGTGGTCGTTACTTTATTAATGACTACATTGTCGTGTACAGCTTCTTCTAGGCCCTCTTTTTCCTAGGTTAGTGTTTAACTCTGTCACAAATCTATTTTGAAATTGTTTAAGAGAAAAATGTTTTATAAGAATACTAAATGTTTTAAAGTTACTAAACAAACATATATTTAGAGCCTTTTAATAACCTAAAGACAGTTTTAATAAATACATTTCGTATTTGCCGTTGAAACGCTAAGTCACGTGACAAATCAAAGGCGTGACGTAATGTAGTCTTAATGTATACAATACGCGAGAGATTCGTTTTTGACGTGATTTATAAGATAAATCGAATACCGGATGCACTCCGAAAAAGTGTCTAAAAAGTCACGTTATTGATTGGTTGCTAAGCAACAGCGAATGGCGATTGCAGCAATATAACATGCGGTACAATTGGAACTAAAGTTATTGACTGGTTGCTAAGCAACGCGAATGACGATATGTCATCCATGTTTTCATAAGACTATCACGTAAATTTGTCGTCCGTAAACCGACTTTACAAACAACCATTTTTTTATTCAAGACGAACAGTCCCGGCGAACTTTATACCGCCACGTATTATTTTTTTTGACGTGATAACGTCTTATAAAGCGATGGCTGGGTGCACGCACGAAAAAGTGTCACAGTCACGTTTCGCTGCGGATAGGCTGATGTACAATACATCAGCCTATCCGCAGCCATCGGGCGTGTCCGGATCCACTAAAGTTGTCACACGCATGGTTGTTATGTTCTGGCGATTTCAGCGACATGCGATACAATTGGAAATTTGAAAAATATAAAATAGCTGTAACAGGCATGGTTGCTAAGCAACAGCGATTTTTTTATTACAAAAGTACCACTAGATTTAAAAAAAAATGTTGTATATATATTCATATACAATTTTATTGGAGTAAAATCATCTTTTAGTTAGACTATTCTGTTTTATATTTTTTCTACTTTTAACCACAGAAATGTTTTTGATAATTATAAACCTTGAAGCTGAAACCTTAACACTGTAATCATAATCATATAACATCATTTGATTAACAATCTGTAGCATGAATTCCTCAAAGACGATCTTGAAATCTCTGAGTCACGTCTTATTAACAGAATTTGAACTCTGTCTTTGTCTTACTCATAGACAATTAGCATTCACAAAGCGAGAGCCATTAATCAACAGCATTTGTACAGACTGCTATCGCTTAACTCGTTGCTTTAATTAATAGTCAACGCGTGAACATTAGCTAGTGATAAAGGAGCGCTGTTGCTGCCTAAAAGTTGTTCAGTAAAACTACATCATAATAAACATAAAACAACTGCCACAAAACATTATCCATAATCTCTGTGTTGTCTTCCCTGTTTTGTTTGTCCCCTCTCCGATGAGGGCGCCACTAATAACTCTCCAAACAACTCGACTGAGTGGAACAGTCAACAGGTCCTCTAAGAGATCTTCTAGTTCTAGTGGTTTAACGATTTTGGTGTTAAACTTTTATACTTTTACAGTTTTAAGCTGTGTAATTATACTGAGCTCTTAATTTAAGTTTATTAATTGGCTGAATTCCGCGGTTTTATTTACTTTATATCCGGATTTTATATGTCTGCAATTTTTACGTTTTAATACGAAAATATTACTGCTCATAATTTTGAGACTTCTTAAAACTTTCGGTCGTGTTCAGCATTCAATTTTCATAAGATAATTGCATCAATACGGTATATACCGTTAACGGTTAAAAATCTTGTTCCACAATAAAGCCAACGGACTTCAGAAAGTTGATGTTAATGGTTAACGCTCTTCAGTGTCTATGATCAAGATAGGAGTCCCACAGGGTAGTATTTTCGGACCATTATGCAAATGACTCACTACGAATAGTAATTGCGAGATAGTCATTTTTGCATAGTTCTTTTTTAGATTAAAGTGTCAGCACAGCTATCGTTGTAGAAAAATGAAGTTGGTAGGACGAGTGTATTAAAAACGTGACACGAACTGACTTCCACCGCCACCACAGCGCGCTGCAACACACAGGTGTCGATACTCTAATGTCTCCCACGTCTAACTCCATTAATCACTCGCGCTTCCCACTAGACGTCATCAATAAACATCACATTTCATCCATAAGCTATATTTTATACACTTGCGACAATTTAAAAGCATACGAGAAAAGTAACATCGATTTTACTCCAGGGTCTATCAGATGTGTGGTTAATGGTTGACTGACAAAAGCTGGTAGTAGGTGGTAAAGGGTTAATTTGTATTGTTTTATTTAAAAAAATATTTTACTAAGTTAAAGGTGTTATGTAAAAATGTCGATGATAACCTTCACTCGGTGTTGCCCTATTATTATTATTAATATGTATTTATAAAATAAATATTTCATACTGTTTTATATTTGATTTAATAACCTTAGGAAAGAAGATCATTATAAACATTTTAATACATTAATTGATTGTTTTAGTAACCGTTTTCTACCCGTCAGTACAAAAAACGCACTTAATAGTGGTATGAAATGATAATTAAAAAAATATTTCGGTGTTTCAGACCGCGGAACGAATCGCCCAGTTAAAAAAACTAATTAACTGATTCGTACCGCATTCGCACCGTGCCGTGGGACGAACAGCTCGTGACACGAAACGATGCATTACCCTAATTATGTACATTTCGATACTATATAAGTCCATGATTAATTCCTTATATCAAATTAACACAATGTTAACTTAATTGTTGCAGGTAATTCACCGTCTACGACACAACAATGCCTTCGCCATTTAAATTAAGCTGTGAGTACACAAGGCACTCTGTTTCAATTAAAATTACAGCAGAATACATACATGTCATACATACGGCTAATTTCTCACATCACATTCAGAAACATGTAGAATTGAAAACATTCACGAAACAGATATCTTATGCAAAGTAGATAAGTACGAAGAGCTATGTAGGCACTCCAAAGAAATATAAGTCATTAGTCTGTGGAATAAAGTGCGCTTTAACTTGCACGTTCTGTTACTCGTGTTGTTACATGCAAACACTTTGTATCTCTTTGTTTTAGAAGGTTTCGCATTGTAAGGGTTTGTGCCACGTTTGTCTGTGGTTATTGCGGACAAATTTAGATTTGAGAGTTCATGTGTGTTTTGTAATGGTTTTTGTGGTACATTTTATGAAATGTTATCTCAAGAGTTGTATTCTATGTCACGCGCGTAAAATGGCCTCGATTGTTACTCTATATTACCAAATACTTGTTGATTTAACTAACTGTAACTGCATGACCAAGTTTCGTTAGATAAAATTTTTAAACGACGTTTTCTAAAAATATAACAAGGGGGCTTACACAAGGTACATTTCGATAACACCGTACTAATCGCTCGCAAAAAAATAAAAAAATGTCTATGGTTTCCACCGCAAACGTTAAATTCTATACTATAATTATTTTCTAATAACGAGTCGAGAGAACGAATCGCTATTCGAATGTGCCGTCCTCGGGACCCCCTGCGTACTAAATTTCATGAAAATCTTTGAAGCCGTTGCTGATATTCAGATTATATATATATATATATATATATAAATATATACAGAATTTGCTCGTTTAATTTAATAAACATTAAGAATATGTATATTCAAATGTCAAGAAACACATTAGTATGTGTTGAAGGTAACAACATTATGTTACCTGCTCCATTTAGAAATTGTTGATCAATTTGTACGCATTACGGGTGTCTTCGCCACGATATTTTTATTATTCTCGTAAGGCGAGATTTACTGCGATTACTAAGTAATAGCGCCTTTGAATATTATACGCGGAGGTTATTTTTACTTTATTTCTTTTTCTAAGGAATAATATTTTCCCGAGAGATATATGTTTGTCGTAAACTTGTAACATCTCGACAATCTCAAGTTTTGTTTCTGCTTTGTTCTGTGAAAAGGTTAAGGTTTGAGGGCTTTTAACGTATTCTTTCAAATTCTGAAGTCCATATGTACAAAAGACAAACACTTATAGACAAACATTGGACTTTAATTGCAGGTAAAAACACACAATCTTTTTTTTTTCTTAAGAAAACAAGTAAGGGCTTTACATAGACAATCAAGTTCTGATTTTCAATTAACCTGCTCCTTTTTAGAAGTTGGTTAATATAAGAATAAACTAACTGATCAAACTCGAGGCTTATTATACTATGTTGGTTTATTGGGCTAAAGTAAAGGAAAGAACTGCAGCAGGGTGCGCATCAAATTAATCACAAAGTGGACGTCGCACTCCTCGGCGCTTGCGTTGGCTCCTGAAGCCACATATACAGTACATTATAAAAAATGAACAATTTGTAAAATGTTTATCATTATAGTGTTTTAATTGTAATTAACTTCTGTAAAGTTGTGGTGCAACAAATAAATGCTTCTTTTCTTTTATTTACAATTGATTATTACTTGTTCACGTTGTTACTTGTTGCTTTTTTTAAGGCAAAGGCACAAAAAAAGCCAGTATTACTAATGAAGTAAATTAATATTTTTGTGTTTTGTTACAAATAAATGGTTGTAATTTATGATCAAAATTAATAAAATAAAAGAATTAAATGTTTATTTATTATATTTTATCTCCTAAAGTTAATTTTATTCATAAAATGTTAACCACTTTTCTGACGTAAAAACTATTTGCTAAGATTAAAAAAAAGTACCGTTCGTTTTAGACGGAGCATCTTGATAAACCGTGCGAACTACCTTATTAAAAAGAAACTCGTGCGTTTTACATTACAATGACGCACAAGTGCATAATGAGATACATTACGATATTGAAATTGGTGAAATAAGAGCCCCTTTACGAGAAAATGTGTTATAAAAAGCCTATTACAATTCAAATGATGCAGGCCCCTGATCGAGCAACACCCGAAGCCGCTGGCTAGAGATTTTTTTTTAAAGGAGCTTCATATAAACTAAATAAGTAGGCGAAGCCGTTAGCGTATGCCTGTAGATGTAAAAAATATGATGTATGAACATATATGTTTGGATAACGAGGTACAAGGTTCCAATTTCATGTATACCATAAGGTAGGTAATGGATATTTCATACCTTGTACTTATTTATTTTGCAGATTTTTTCAAAAACCTGCTCGTATTAGAGGCTTAGCAGGCAAATTACATGTTGTAAGCGTATGTTTAGTAACGTGTTTTTGAAATGGGCTGGGTTTTTTGTTTATGAGCGCCGTAATTGTATGACAATTAGTGATTAGGGGTTGGTAAGTGTATTTTTACAGGTTCTATTAACTTTACACGTAATGTGCATGTACGTGTACAACCATGTACTGGGTCATGCTAATGAGATTTACTCCCCATTATTATGCTTCTAATAATTCGAAAATTCTCAATAAAAGACGTAACAAGCTCTCGTAACAGTAGTATAATACACATTAAAAGCTTACATTATAACCAAACCAAAAGAAACCACACACGTTCAATAAGCCTTGTTACGAAATACATTTAATCAAAACACAATACACCTAAGTTATTTTAAGAACAACACAAGAACTGGTCCCGAGGGTTCCATTCTGACTGCAAAATAAACTTAATTCATAGATATTGTAGTTGGAGCTCGAGGGCACGTCGAAGGTCGCACAAGGTTAACTCATACAAACTGTATGACTGGCACCTGTTACGTACATACAACATATCTATACCTTACTTAAGGGACAGCTGTTTCAAAATTGCATTGTGTGCTACTTCGCGAAGTAGCTGTTAGTTCTTCATAAGATCAATTAAACATGTTGTACCTGCCTTTAATAAAAGTATTTTAAATTGATTTGATTTATTTATTTAGGTACTTATTTAAAAATATGGTATGTTTACAGCTACACTTGTTTAAAGAAAATAGTAAAGTTGACTGACAGCCAATTACAAATCTGCACTTCTTAAAACACAAAAAAACTGTGAACATGTATTGTGTAATACTATTAATCGTGTGAATTATCCTGCCTAAGTTAGGTGGAAGGCGTTTTTGATATTCTCTATTATTCTTAGTTGCAAAAAATTAAAGTATATGTTTTTTAACAAACCAAATTTTGTCTTTCTAATAACTTTGTTCGACAAAGTAAAGCGTGATAAACTTCAGTCACATTAGGGGTTGAACAATGAAATGGAAGACAGGAAGCTGAAAATTTGTACAAAACTTTTTATTTGTATTCTAAATGTTACCTAAGTCACAATAAATATTATGTACATTTAAGACATAATATTTTCAAAATTTTACGATGGTGCTATATATTTTCAGTCATTAATCTATTGACCTTCCGGTTACTATCCTTTTCAAAGTCTCTTCATATGTGTGTCATCCCCAAAGTATGGAAATCGACCTATAAACACCTGCACATAAAAACGGTATTAAAACTGAAGTAATTAATTACAGGCCAATATCCAAATTATGTATCATAGCCAAGATTTTTTAAAGGATTATATTATAAACAAATATACTCTGCTCTTAAGAACCTTATTAATCGATATTTTTTAGGAGGAAGGTCTACTTTTACGAATCTCATGCTACTCAATGACTTCATCACTCACGCTATGGTCAATGGCAAGTAGGTGGACGTCATCTACACCAACTAGGTATAGCAGGGCATTTGACCGTATTGATCATGAATGCGTGAGATGTGGGTATATTAGATATATTTCGGGACCTAATTGCGTGAATTATTTAAAGGTACGAACCTTTTATTTACCAGACGTTCGATCGAAACGTCGGGTTATTAGAAAGATTTTGTGGATGTATCTTGATTTTTGCAAAAAACATCAAATGTCATTGTGCAGACAGATATAGAATTTGTGGACAACTAGCAATGAGCCGTAAACATTTTAGAGGCACCAATCTACGGGCCTTCTCAGATATCTTTTAGAAATTCGAACTGGTCGGCTTGTGTTTGACGGCGCCAAACTTCTTACCTTGATTACATCCATTTACGACCATAAGACAAACGCTGCTAGTTGTGAAAAGGAATTCTCCAATTTGGAACCAGATATATTTGGAACAACAATCCGTAATGCCGTAAAACGAGCATAAATGTGCATTAACTTAGGACTCAGGAGGTTGTCATTTGACCGATATTATTTTTTCAACGTCGTCATCTATTTTATATCTACAAATAAATATTTTTATTATAAACAAAATGGTAGCCAAATTCACATTATGCCATTACTGTCCTACCATCCTGTATCTAATATTATTTAGATTTCACAAAACCCGCGAGGGAGGCGGTTGGCGTTCGTCATGAATCGTGTAATGAATTATCACGTTGAGAGAAACGTTATGAATATTAGACTCGAAAGAAATAAGCCGCTAGGTCCGCCCCCTGACCTTTTCAACTAAGTTAAACATACGCGCGTTTTTAAATGTAATATGATGTTTTACCTCAAATGTGGAGGTACTTAAACAGGTATATACGCATTTTATATTAATGAGTGGTGAGAGCTTAAATTTTAACTTAAAGAGGACCAATTTAGGTTTTTAGGGGTTGTTAAATAAAGGTAGACTTTCGTTGGATGCTAAAGTTTTACGAATTCCCAATAAAGGTTACGAGAGCGGTTAAAATTTTGCGTTGTTGTCTATTTTTATTTGGATTTTAAACTGTTATGAATGTTATTTTGCTTATTAGTTTGCTAAAATCTTGCTCGGGCTATTTTCATCTATTTTCATCTATTTTCGTCTTATACTTTCAAAATAATGGTTACGCTTCAAAAAATGACAAACATTGGTTTAAGCCTAGCCCGTAAAGCAATAAATGGTTTGTCATGGCCGTGTCTCGGGTTGCCAGGTCTTTAAACCTAATAGCCGGGCAGACCTGCCAGTTTAGCCGGACATTTGGGTAAATAATTTTGTTTCTCAGTATTATTAGCTAAGTACGACAAAACCGCTCTTCTGCCAATGCTCGGCGCTTGTTGGTTTGCCAAATGTAAAAAGCCGGACAAGACGGACACCGTTTATTTTGGCCAGACATTCAATCAAAAAGCCTGACTATGTCCGGCTTTATCCGGACGCCTGGCAACGCTAGTCGTGTCGCAAGTCAAATACAGTGTAACATGGCATCATATGGATGTATACGCACTTGCAATGTGTGATTAGCGCGGTAATAAAATCTAGAACCAATATGACTGGGTGCGGTGGGAATTTCGAATCGTGAAAATAAAATCCACGTGTAATGAAATCTTGATTTTACAGTTCTAACTAGATCTTAGCGAGCTTAACTTAGATTACTTATAAAAATAATAAAAAATAGTCTTAACGCTCTCCCTGCTACATCAAATGTTGTTTCGTTTTAAATCAATAAGGATTCCACTAACACAGGAAATTGCTACATCTAAAGTAATCCCTTAGATAATATATTAAATCTCGTCGGCTTCCAGTAGTAAACAACGTTACCCGCCGCGGTCGCACGGCGACGTCCATATTTTACAAAGGCGACTAATTTTCTGCCATCTGCCACGCTGGTGAAACGACTCAAGTCCTCTAAACTTTTTGTAGAAACACAAGAACGCTTTAAAAATGAAAAAAACGTTGCAATATTCTACAGTTTAATTAGTAAACGTCCAGTACTCGTGTAAGTTTAAGTGTGCGATTGCTCGATAAAGTAAATCCAACGCTTAAATCTATTTTGTAGTAGTCTCTGAGAATTTTGTTTGTAAATGTCAAAGTACTTTATTCACTTAGGTTACAAAATTCAACGCTTATGAACATCAGCCAAAATTTGGAATAAAATGATTCAAATTCAATAAAAAGAGTTTTCAAGAAAAGAACTTGGCAATAAAAACTACCAAGATGGCAAATAAGCTTACGGGTCATTTGACGGCAAGCAGTTACCATAGCTCATAGATGGATAGTTTTAGCTAATTCTCTCCTGAAAGAAAGAAAAAGAAATCCATGCTAAAGCTTTCATACTCTATATTAATTATATACTTCTTGAACCACCATATGATATATATGTCGAAGCGTGGCCTAGCGGCTCAATATTCAAATTAACATTAAGGTAAATGGTAATCGATCATATGAACGCGGATACCTCGAGCAAGGTAAAGTCCGCCAACTGTTCTAATCATTTCGATTACACAAATGCCACTGCATCACTGTCCCTATCCTATACCTAACAACACTAACACTTTGTACACACGACTATAAAAATAGCGACGTCTATCAGAAGACGTGTCCGGTCGAGTAAGATTGCCGAATTATACTCACTGCCCCACCACCGGCACCTCAAATGCAGACGTCAAACTAAAGTCACGCCATCATGGCGGCCATGTTTAAAATGAGTCAGTAGACTTCCTATTTAATCAAAACAGATACTAGATCAACGGAAACCAATTAGCGTTTTAATGATTATCCGACATATTTATTTATCAGTATTTGTATCTAATCTATATTTCTTCGAGACGTAATATTTGCCGGGCATTCCCTTCAATTGCACCCCACACACGAGACACAGGAAAATGCTTACGTTCCATATTTTTACCGAAGCGATATTGTTTGTACGGCTCATTAACTGTGAATAAGACTCACTCGCATAGACAGACAGATCACTCACGAACCATTTATCTTTATTTTATACAACAATAATATCACTGGGAATCGTGTTTGCCTTTGTGTAGTTAGTTTGCTGTATTATACATCTCCATTTTCAGAACTCAAGTGCAATGGTCGCAAAAGGAGGTATATATGCGGGCTAGTTATAAACTGTGACAAACATACTTATTCAAAATTATTATTTTTTTATTGCCAAATATTACTATTGAATCTACTCGATCCAAGCGGAAGGCAAAAAGTAGTTAATTTACAAACGTTCTCGTGTTGTATATACAATTGTATATTTCTTCGCAACTAGGGACTATGTGCTATACCTAGATAATAATACCTTATAATAATACCTAAATAATAATACCTTGGGACATCTCACACGACGGCAGCTGATCCCAAACTAAGCAGAGCTTGTACTATGGTAACCAGACAACTGATAAACATACTTATATATTTCTAAATACATACATTTTATAGATAAATTACACCCAGACACAGAATAAACCACCGTGCTCATCACACAAAGTTTTATCCTGGGTGGGGATCGAACCCACGACCTCCGGCTTAGCAGTCAGAGTTACTAACCACTAGCCCAACAGGCCAGTAATAAACTCTTCCTCTTAATTACTTGATGAATTTTAATGCAAAAGGATCTCGAATGAATTATACCAATTAGTCTTAGCTTTAGCATAAATGGACGGTACTTAAATAATAACGAATTCCATACTTGCTTCAAGTTTTGATGTGAAATTTGTTACTCCATTTAGTATTCATTAGTTCGTAAGCAATTACGAATTCAGCATGTATTTAGCTTAAAATTAGTGAAATTTATCTAACGTAAGAGCGTTTGTGTTGCTCGTTAATTTATAATAGCAAGCTTCTGCTTACAATTGAGCAAACAAAGTTGATTATCCTCACTCAAGACGTAGTCTATTCAAATTACTTTAAAAAGTGCCCTAAAGTGATTCTATCATACCAACGCGCATAATAATAATAAAAAAAAATGATTTATTCACTTAGCAAGCAAAATGCTACATTTGTGAAAATTCGATTCTACATTTACTTGTATTGCCTGTTCGCAAACAATAGGTAAAGCCCGAAAAAAGAACAACCAAAAACTGATGCAAAAAAAGAGGTCAAAATATAAGAAGGAGAGTACACGAGATTGATTACTCCTTTAAGTAATAACTCCTCTGTTTAAGGTCGAAAGTCAAAGCTTATGATGAATATCAATTCTTTTTATCTTAACTAGGCTTTTAGAAAGTAGCCTTAAAACATTTAAGAACTTCAACAATTTTAACAACAATTTTGGCAAAATTCCAATGTTTTATAACTTTCAGAATATTCATTCATTTTCAATTATCGCTTTCTACAAGCCTTGTTTATGATAAAACGAATTGTTTATTAGTTACAAGCTTTGACTTACGACCTTATACAGAGGAGTAATCACTTATGCGAGTTTGTGTGGTAGAATCATCGACTAGGGTGCCCTTAATAATAAAATCCGTCTTCCGTGTCAGTGCTAGGGTGCTATGGGGTACTATGCGACAGACATGCAGAAAACGATCTTGAAGGCAAACTTATGACAGCCTTCTTTCATATTCTAAAATTTGTATAAATTCGAACATTTTTTTCAACTCGCAATACCTCCTTAAGGTATGGTTACCGATCACACGATCTTATTTACGCATTTCTTTTTTTTAATTATGGCAAAGCGCGGTTTTTACTTTTTTATACCTTCAGTTACATTATTGTAATTTTCGTAGGGTTTCCATTTTTTTTGACAGTAAAATATAGCCTATGTTACTCCCCGATAATGTAGCTTTCTAAAGATGAAAGAATTTTTAAAATCGGTCAGTACTTTTTAAGTTTATTCTTTACATACAAAAATACAAATCTTTCCTCTATATAATATTAGTGTATATTGTCATATTTTTAGTTCTTAAACATTAAAGTGTGTCATGGCACATATTAGTCATTCAATGGCAACACAGCAACCTGCCAGAGTTACTCTGTCTAACAGATACTCTCGAATTTACAAAGAAATAAAACCCTCCTGAAAAATGACCGGTGGCCGCTCATTTAACAACCAGCCGGGGAAACAAAGGAGATTGTGCCTCTTGATAAATGTGTGGCGGGGGTGCTACTGACGGGAGATGAGCGAAAAATGACCGAGCGGAACGGCGTCTTAGCTTAGATTTAGAAAGGGTATAACGAGTCGCTGACTTCTCCGTCACAAATATATACGGGCACTTGTCCCAATTGCCATTGCCATTCTTATTTATGTGCAACGCGTTCATGATTAAACATTTCAATCACTAGCACATACAGGGTGTAATTGTTAAGTGTGTACAGGTGATTATTCCATAAATAAATGAGATATCAAAAAATCCTGAAGGTAATTGCCATAATCGCCATGCTTGGAGAGCAGGTTGGCGATCGTAGTAAAGCTTTAAAGTACGCAAAGGACGCTGCTGCCCGTCCTCCGGTGTAAAATCCCTTACTATTACACCCTGTATATCTAGTTTAACGTCTGCATTTCTCTAACTTTATATACTGTCTCTTCAACATGACTGTAGTAGCTTTTATCCTTATCTTTAATCATATCGAATCGACTTTTACTCAGATTTATTTATACTCGTCTTATTAACTATCCTTTGTTCCTGGAAGTGTTATTACAAAGTTTAATATAGCTAGTCAAATGGGGTTCGTATAGAGCTCTCTCCGCTTGCAGTGAAAGCTAACCTTTTGTGTCGCTTCGCTGAGTGAAAAATTGTTCACGCCTACGCCTACTCCTACTTTGGGCTCGCCTTGTACCGGCCCTCTTAAGGAGGGAGCTTGAAGGCTCCCACGTGGGCTTTTCGAGTACTCCGCCCTTTATTTATGGGGTTTGATGACTTGCTTGTTGTAAAACATTCTCTGATGTGTTTAAGGGAAATGTGTTCGTGATTTGCTTGTATTATGTATGGCGGTTAGGATTTTATTGCAATATATTTAAACGCCTGAAGGAGTCACTTTAGAATAAGGACCCTTTAAAAACTTCAGTAGGTAAGCTCATTCTAGTACATAATTTCTCTTTTACGGTACTTTACGGAACTTGTATGTGTGTTATCAGTTCGACGAAAATAAAAAAAAAAATGGTGAGCAACAGAACGACAGCGAGCACAGACAAAGACGTCTTACGCTTCTGTTTGTTTGTGCTCTTAATTCATGCAATTCAGCTAAATTAGGAACGGCTTTCGATTCGGTTTTCACTTTAAAGATGAAAAAAGTGTATTCTAGGTGTATAAATTGCAGCGAAATCCGTGCGAAGCCGGGGCGGGTCGCTAGTGTATAATATTCTAGGAATGCACAATAAAAGTTGTTTACCTATATTTCTATTTTAACACTCTCATCTTAGTAGGTATTCACGTTCTATCATAAAACCTGTATCACTTGTTTTTCCAACGTAAAACACATGTAAATATTTAAGCAGAATATCTCTGTGTTGAATAAAGCCGACTATTTTGCCAAAGCCTGAACAGTGCCCATTGAAAATTCTTAAAGGTATAAGACCAATGTTTGAAGTGATATGTCTAAATGAATGTCGAACGTGAGGTACGGCTGCAATCAAAATTATAGCATTCCCTACTTCCAACGCAGCCTTTTGAATTGATAGCGCTGTGAGAGTGCGTGTGACTGCCCTGTAAGAATTTGTGAGAGTCTGCGATTCCCACTCGGGGCACCGTTGGATGTCCTCCACAAATGTTGTTCCAAATCCGGGTGTATTTTGTGTAGATAGTGTATGCTTCTAAAAGTCCGCGCGACATAGAGACTTTCCGCTACTGACTAAACTATAACAAGTTCTGTGGAGAGATGCGACGTAACACCTGTACTCGCCACTTGGCGCTTGTCACGTCTCGTCGCACTTGTACACCTACATAGGACACCCCGTAATATATATGTATATTACTGAAGAGAGATGGAATAGATGCCCATGTGCTTACGAACAAACGGACCTCATGTTTTAGGATCACAAAGGTTGACACAGCTGGGACAACTCGACCGGCTAGTGTCGCTACGATTGTTTATTGAAGAAAGCTAGACGCCTTTAGTTGGGATAACTAAAGTATATTTATTCACTCTTGCTCACTACACCTACAAATTACAGAATAAATATTGGTGAGTTGGCTTCAATTGCTTAGTATTTAAATCTTATAACGATACTAAAAGAACTCGTATCGGATTTGACACTTGTTTTTTTTTTTACTACTATGCCATGTCTGTTTTGAAACTTCTTTGGTAATCCCTACGACACTGATGACCGGGTTTACATACAGCGAACTAACCTTGTTATTACCCGACTGCGCGACGCAAAGGAGAGTTATGTGTTTATCAGTCTATGTATGCATGTTCATTAATGGCACTATATAGAC
Source organism: Herminia tarsipennalis (assembly GCA_945859575.2). Taxonomy (NCBI): domain Eukaryota; kingdom Metazoa; phylum Arthropoda; class Insecta; order Lepidoptera; family Erebidae; genus Herminia; species Herminia tarsipennalis. The sequence goes on along the minus strand of OX243843.2, from coordinate 739,066 downwards.
CAAACACGTGGACTGATTTTGATGATTCTTACGTCAATCGATTCGTAATAATCTTGCGAATGTCACTAAAGACATGACAGCAATCAAAATTAAAAATGGCGACAGTCAGACGCCATAATGTGATAGAGAAAAAAATAAAGTCAATGAACTATATCATGCGGAATATCCATTGACGTATTGACCAGGACTGCGCCATCCCTATCAATTAAAAAGTAAATATTGACTAAATCGAAATCAAGCATTCGGAGGCATTCATGAATCCCAGTGAACCTTTAGTAAGACATTGGCAAAATAGTCTTGGTGCCGCAGTAGGTAACGGCTTAGGGCCGGTACCCCTAAGGTCGAGCCCTATTATTATGTAATACCCTGTTATTCTCAAGTCTACTTATATCTAAGGTCCGCGAAATCACTATCTAATTCAGGCACTTTAATAAACAGATCGACCAACAAAACCCTTGACATTCATTAACAATGCCTTCAGATAACAATGACGTTATTTCCTCCCTTAATTGTCAGTTAATTTTACTTGTTGTACCTATCTTCATACTTCGGAATACGGTCTATTTTAATAGGTTTAATTTTCATCAATTAATTAGCGACAGAATTAAATCATCTTAGACCTTAATTCATCGCAGTATGGTTCATAATCTATTGACTTAAATCGAGGAGCTCAATCATTGCTCCCAGGCTCAAGTCAGCGATCAGTTTTCTCCAAACGTTTGATGGTATTAAAACTTTGTTGTCAAGTATTTCAGCTGCTTTGAAATAAAGCATTTAGTTGTTTTCAGGTGTTTTGTTTTGTTTCAGTCGCGATAGAATATTATAGTAAAGTTTTTAATGAGTATAATGCTGGTCTGTAATTTATGTTGCGAGTTTTGGGAGGATTACAATCTTGGAAATGTAAATTATTTAATAAAACGACGCCATCTTTTGTGTACTTAGCGACTTGTGCCCTTTGCCTGTCCATTTAAGATTTTCAATTTGTTTGTAAGAATCATCAAACCGTGACCACGGCTGTTGCAATACGTATGTAATGTCGGGAAATAAGTCTAAGGTTTTTAGATTTACCGTAATATATATCTACGATTAAGATCCGTAGTATATAAATTTGTATTATTATGGGAATATAAAAAAGCATTAGGCTCAACTTAAGTTAAGCTGGGAACAATTATTTCAATGTTTAGCGTAATATGCTTTGTAAAGTTGAACTACGCACGCTCTATAGATGTCTTACACAGTAACTTTGCAACTCTACGCTTTGCAAAATCAAATACACACATAACCAAACAAATTAATGTGTTTATTTTAAAGATAACTAATAATGTGGGAGTATGGGTCCCACATTACTAGCAATCCTGTTAACCCCTCCAGCTAAACTAAGATGCGTGTGTTAGGAGTGGGTTCACGTCGGTAGTGTAATAGGTAGGATTCAAACCCACGACCTTACGATTGCGAGTCCGATGCTTTAACTATTAGGCTACCGCAATACGGTCTAAAACCTATTTAGTGGGTCGTAACAAAGCGATACAATCATAATGAAAGAATGCCACGCTCAGCGAATCATATTAAAGTATTGTTTTAAACCATTGAGAGTTAATGAACAAGTACGTGGTTAATGATGTGGGTACAGCCGCACCCGCCCGCCTCCTGGCCGCGGCCGCAATGTATACAACGAGATAGAAATAACGAAGCTCACTCTATTGTCGTACCAAATGAATCGAAAGAATAGAAAACTAATGAAATACGATTGAAAAGTGAATGGGGTGTAGCAAATAGAGCAAAATGAAAGGCTGTTAGCGGATGACGGCGACGGGCCGCACGAGCGCCGCTCTCGCTCCGCACCCGTCGACCGGACGCTCCACTACTCTAATGTAGGCCACTGAGCTGTCCATTATTCCATTTAAAGATATTGTGCCGATTGTTTTTCAGACGTCAAGAATATTGAGTTCTGAGTAAAATATTTCTGACTTGATTTCCTTCCACTTGAGAAGGTTTTGTTCTGTAATAATTGCGCTTCTAAACTACAAAATAATTTACATTTTTGACTGTCAGTTGTTTGAGAGTAGTTTAATAAGTTGTGGCAGGCGTTTGTCGGTAGTTTACGTGCTTTGTGAGGTAAAGTGCGGCCCGAGGCGAGGCGCGAGGTGCTAGATGGGTGAGAGGCGCTCACGTCACATAAACCTGTTAATAAAGTTAGACGCAGGAACCACCGACCTAGAGCTTTACCTTTTGTGGGTATGATTATAACTTGTTAAACATTTTAGAGAGTTACTTACTACAGTGAAAGTCAAGGTATAATAAAAGGAAGGTCTCTCAATAATACTTTTTCTTTTCTTCTTCAGTTGTAAGAGTACTGTGATGTATACTGCCGAGGTCTCATGCAAATACATCATACTTTTATGTATGAAACGTCGTTTATGTTTATTAGAATAGAATAGAAGGAAATAAAAGAGAGTCTGACCCCCGTATTTATAAACGAGTAATAGCAGTTACTTAAGTAAAAGTAATTACTCAAGTAACAGTTTCTATTTTATAGTCAAGAAAATGAGTGAAGTAAGAAACGTCAAACGTTAGAATACTTAGCCAAGCAATAGTCACCGATATCGTTAGTTGAGTAATAGCTTTAATTAAGAATTTTATGGAGAGGTTATTTTTCTTAACAGATATTTTAAAAATATGTATGGTTTGAAAAATAAAAACAATTTATTTGGCGCTATGCCAGTCAGTGGGTAAATAATACAATAATAATAATAATAATATAACATTTATTTTAGTCATCTTTGGCCCACAGAAATCTATACCTTGCCGACTAACATACTTGTCAGTATAATACAATAAGTGACGTGCTAGTAAAAGTAAATACAACTTAAAACCACTATGTATTAAAATATATCTCTATATCAGTAGGTACGCTTCACTCCCTCATAAGTACCATGCGTCGCGACTCCAGAATTTGCACCCTCGTCTTGTAGCGGAACTTCTGGTCGTGCCGGCGCGAGATTTACACCGGCGTGTTCGGCGCCGCGGCGCACACAGTTCCCTTAGCTTAGCTTTGCCGCAGCAGTTCTTGATGGTTGGCTGTCGGCGCTTCTTTCCTTGCCCCGTCACAAAACCATCTTTTGTATCTTCTTTACCTCTGTTCGTTGTACTATCCGGGTAATGCTTGACAGGGGCTTCTAGCTGCACTGACAAAATCTATTGATTGTGGTACTTGAGATTTCACCGGGACAAGCAATGCAGTCGACACAACGGGGTGTCTGACCCCGGCCTTAGGCTTGCGGGCTTTCAACCATTATAAAATACACCATTGCTACTTAAATTATAGTGCCCGTATTTAACCAACAAAACTTCCTTTATATAAAACAGTAAAACACAGGTGATGTCTTCAGTGATTAACATTTCATTTCAAATAAATTATTTAAAATATTGTTATAACAATAACTTTTATAATTAATTATCTCTCTTAAATTCGAGAATCTATATATCAATAAATATAAATTATTATTAGTGATATTTCTAGGGCGACGTCAAGCGAGTTTAATGACGCTTAATTAAAAATAAGTTCTTCAAAAATACTTTATATACGTGTGACGGACTATTTCATTTGGTAGCATTACTATTCAATTATGTTGCATTTCGTTACATTCAGAAAACTAAAATTGAAGAATATCGATAAAATCAAAATTTGGTCTGATTAATTTCTGTATTATTAATTTTTAAAGTTTTAAAATTTTTAGCTATTTTAGCTTGTCGTAATATATTTTTGGCTCTCTATTTTGCAACTTTAATAAAATCTTGTTTATGTAAAGGAACGTTTTTCGCGACTCACCGGTTGCTAAGCATTAAGTAATACTTTGTTAGTTTGCTCAAGGAAGTAAGGAATATTACTCGTCTATAAAACAGGTTTTTCTAAGTAATTACTTTAAGAACTAGCCGTGTCTCAATGAAGTAATGGCTAAGTAATAAGTAATGACTCGTTTATAAATACGGGTGTAAGACTTAATAAATTGTATTCGTCTTTGGGAAAATGAATGACCTATACAAATTCCTGAGAAACAGACCCGGTACCAGCTCGTCAAAGAGCTGCGTCAACCTGACAGTACCTATAAATGAGCGTACGTGAAGGGTCCGTGAGTCAGTAGTTATCATGTTCAGGTCTGTACATGGATGACCACTTTCTAAACATGTTACTCTTTATGCTTTAGAGAATACCTTAGTTCCGCACCTGATCGCTGTCTGGTCGTGTTTTCAGTTCTATCTTTGGTAATGAGTTTACGCACGTATTTGTGCGGTACGTCTCCTACATTGAATCATCTCTCGCTAGATCTTTATGAGCACGTACATGTAAACGTTGCAGTACCCACACGTAAAATATGTCACAAAAAAAATACTGTTTCCCCGAATTCAAAAAGCATTTTTATAATATTTCTGTGGATGTTTCCTATAAAGTGGCAGTGAGCAACAGCTGAGTGTGGCCTGTCGGTCCTTTGTCGTGCTTGTCAAAGGGCGGCGTTGTTTCCCGTCAACCCTCGCGCGCCGCCACCTCGAGCCTCACCCTCGCGGGCCACGGCCACTCGCACAATTTATTAGACAACATTTTTATTTCGTATTTTAAATAACACTTACAGGATACTTATTGAGTTTTTGATGCTGTAGTGATAAATAGTATGCTCTTAAGTTTATATATTTACAATTCAGATTTATATATTTACAATTTCAGACTTTTAACTATTGAATAAGAAAGCAAATGCAATATTTCTTCGTCGTTACACTCTTGGCAGAGTGGTCGAGATCGTCTTGTCAGGCTGTTCCTCTCTTACTGCGGTCATTCTTGTTCTGCCTTCAGGAGGTAAATAATATTAGATTAGGCGCTTTATGGTGTCTGGTTATGCGCTTACTTGATCTGAACTGTCTATACTATTAATTAAGTTTAACTTAAATAAAGATTATATTTATTTATTTGTACGGAGGAATGCAAAACTACATTGTTCCACATTTTCCATTAATAAACAGTACCTCATGAATCCTTCTGCACTCAACAACTGATTTAAACAAATGTTTCTCAATCCGTATCATTGTTTTCCATCAAACCGCACACAGCGTGCTCTCCTAATGCTTCCCCATAAAACACAGAGTGGATTCTCTGTGTTGAACAGAGGTGTCGTTAATCACCCAGGGGGAACGTGGCACGGGTGAATCGTCGCTGGGTACGGTGCGTCTGTAAGAAAGGGTTAAATATTATAAGGTGTTTGTATTAATTGTAAATTGTCTGTTAAGCGATAGGCATTAGTTATATGTATGGAGTGATTATAGTTATATTATGTACCTAATTAATTATACCTATATACAGGATGATTTTAAATAATATTAAAAATTACCCTGTATATAGTTTTAACTATAACCTCCCGCTCTTTACGTAACACCAATTAGCTTCGTAATAAATTACCAACTAACCCTTCACCACTTTTTTTGAATTCCTCTGTGGCGCGGTGGGAGTGTATCCGACTGCTACGCAAGAGGTCGTGGGTTCGATACCTACCCAGAATAAAACTTTGAGTGATGAGCACGATACTTTATTCTGTGTCTGGGTGTTATTTATGTCTGGTTTCCATAGTACAAGCTCTGCTTAGTTTGGGATCAGATAGCTTTGTGTGAGTTGTCCCAAGATGTTATTATTATTATTTTTGTTACCCACCACCTACTATTGTCACAAAACCATTCACCACACATCTGAGGATCTGACAATAAATAACTATTTTACTCCTATAAAATAGTCTGTAGATGGTTAAGGTCATAACTCCAAAAACAAGTGGTAGGTAAATATGGGTAATATATTAAATATTCTCCAAAACTGATATTTGGTGTTATGTAAAGAATCCGTGAGCGGGCTGTTATTTTTATTTTATTTAGTTACAAATCATCCTGTTTAAGCAATGTGGGATTACGAGTCCCACATTACGTACTAGCAATCCTGTTCACCCCTCCAGCTAAGCTCAATGGCTTTTATTAGGAGTGGGTTCATGTCGGTAGTATAATGGCTAGGATACAAACGCGCGCTCTCACGATTGCGAGTCCGATGCCTCAGCCAGTTGAGTTATAAATCTATTTACTTCATCCATCTCTCTCACTCTCGCTTTTGCGCTAGAGAAGGTTTCGGTGCTATTGAGTTTTTGCGTCAATTATCCCCATTTTTGCAACATTTTTCATTAATGCTCTACTCCTATAGTTCCGTGATGTTATTTAACCAATAACCTTCCTCGATAAATTTCCAAAGTTTATGTTCACGATGTCGCCACTTCAGCCTAGTTTACACCTAATACATAAGTAGGTAAACCAGTTCGTAACTCGGAGAGAAACACACCAAAATTATACATTGAAAACTGCAAATTATAAAAAACAAAATTGATATATTCCACTTAGGCATACCTTAATCGAAACGTATCGTGACTCAAGTCGCTCAAAGTGCTTCGTCAACGAGACAGCGATCAATTTCCGCTCCGCGCCAGTCAGATCGCTTCGCAAGATAAATATCACGACAAATTAGCCGATATGAGTTCCCCTGATTTACTGGAGCGATAGTTTCTGCCTCGAAACAGCTTATATTGAAGATATTGATAAACGACTCAGTGCTGAGAACGTCCTGTTGACAGACGTGCTTCTGACTTCAAACGATGAGCGCTTTATTGAGTTTCTTGTTCAGTTTTTAGTATAAACTTGTTGCTTAATTTGCTGTGTAGTTGTTGGCTAATTGAAATATATTTAGGCTGCTCACATTATAATTATTATTTGGCATTATAATAAATTCGGAGGTCGGGCAGCAGCGTCCTCTGCGTACTTAAAACCTTACTGCGATCGCCAACCCGCTCGCCAAGCGTGGCGATTATGGCAATTACCCCCAGGATCTACATACTAGTAAGTTCTACTGGGGAGACCCGTGCCCAGCAGTGGGACATCATATGGGTTGATATGTATGTATGTATGTATAATAAATTTGGAAAAAACAAAGTCTTGTTAGATGAATATGTCATGCCGAGACCAATTTATGTCGAAGGGTCGACCTATATATATATACTGCACTCGAAATTGTCCACAAGTACATCTATTTTGATAAGTATAAGTAATCCAGCTTGGTGGAACAAACTTCGAGAAAGAAGTCGACAGAATGATCCAATTGGATTGGGCAGCGTTTAGCAAACTTTGTCGAGTTTTTGTGTCTGAAGACCAAGGTATTTAACCGGTGCGTCCTGCCTGTTATGACCTACGGTGCCGAGATGTGGACTCTTACGGTTGGGCTAGTCCACAAATTAAAAGTTGCGCAGAGGGCTATGGAGCGAGCTATCTTTAGGGCTTCTTTGGTTGTTGTGTCGAAAATTAGGAGAAGCCTATTTTCAGCAGTGGATCGATACGGCCTGATTGATGATGATGATTAAAATCGATGTGTTTTTGGATATTTCCGGTCATTTTTACAGTTGCAATAATTATTAGATAGTATTGAATTGTCACAGTGGCTATTCCTTCACAGCAAGGAACTGCCGAACATAAGTAAATGGTCACGAAACTATGATAAAAGATAATGATATAATTATTATTAACGCCACATCTGAAATATGAGATCAGTTCTGTGCAGTTTTAAGGCTTTACCGCGTTATTCATTCGCTTGGAAATTCTCTATACAATTTTTCCACATTTTAAATTTATAGTAGATGTATTTTAAGCGCTTCTGTCCCGTTTATATTAAGATTAGTTAGCAAGAAAGGATATATTACTATCCGAGGAGATTGCACTGCAAGATAATCTAGACGAGAACCCTGGGGTATTACCGTTGTTTTTCTTTTATTTTTATAAGAATATATTTCTTTTTATTTTGCAATTCGTAATTACTCAGTCCTCGGTAAAGAATATTTCTAAAGCATCAGCTGAAACTCTCAAGCGGCGCAAATATGTGTATCTAGCTGGAGATTACATATTTGAGCCGTTAGGGGTTGAGACGCTGGGACCGTGGGGTCCAAGTGCCCGACTTGTTTTTAAGGACATCTCCAAGCGGCTTATCAGTTCTTCACGTGACCAGAGGGCTAGATTTTTCTTTGCACAAAGAATAAGCATTGTCTTTCTATGTGGCAATGCTGCCAGCCTTCTGAGTACGTTACCAGTCGCCGCTAATGGATGTCGATGGGGGAGAATATTTCGAAGCGTAGACAGGTCTGACATTTTTAATAACTTTATGTTTCTGTAACTATAGCTATAAAATATAGACTAAGTTTTTTATTTATTTTTATGTATTTTGTAAATACGTAGTTAGCAAAAATTTGTTAATTGTAAATAACGTAGAGTTGTAAATTCAAATTCGATATATTTATTTCCTAATCTTATAAAACTTTGCTCTAGATTAAGACACCAGATCTATACAGGGTGATTTGTAATATGCTAATAACCTCCCGCTCGTAGCTTCTTTACATAACACTAAACGAATTAGTAATATCAGTTTTGGGAAATATTTAATATTTTAACCCTTAATCACCTACCACTTGTTTTTGGAGTTATGACCTTAACCACCTACAGACTATTTTACTGAAGTAAAATCGTTTGTTTATTGTGAGGTTTAGTCCCTAAAGCTGACAAAGTAACATCGATTTTACTCCGGAGTCTCTCAGATGGGTGGTAAATGGTTGTGTGACAAAAGTAGGTAGTTGTAAAGGGTTAATTTGTAGTTTTTAAAAACTATATTAGTATTTTTTTTGGTGTAATGTAAACAAGCCAAGAGCGGGAGGTTATTAGTATATTAAAAATCATCATCATCATCAACATAAACTTTAAAAAAATTACATACAGGAATTAATATTTTTTTAAGTTTATGATCGTAAAAATATTTCCCTCGCCTCCACTTGCCTCCACTCGCCTCCACTCCCCTGTATACCAAGTTTTGCTATAAAATGTCACCTTCATCTCGTCGAGTGCATTACTGAAAAGTTTCACCAATACTCCTTTACTAGTTTTACGTAAAAAGTAACATCCGTCCTCATAAATACGCGTTTATAATATTTGCAAGATGACAAATATTATACGTACCTACTTTTAGCACATCCATCTTTAATATCGTCGTTGAGAACACCAGGCAATATTACAATTTTTAGAAAATTGGCATCGCTCTCACACTGTAAATTCAATTGAATCGAATGTATTGTGGAATGTTCAGTAAGAGAAAGATGTGGCACGAAATAAGCCGGTGTTGCATATTTCATGACACGGTAACGTTCGGTGTGAGTGGCGGACGCAAAAGGAACGAAATTTTCTGTGTGAATTACGTCATTTCTTATCTGATTTTTCCTTTACCGATTCCGTAAAAATAAAAAATAAGTGTGTTATGTTTATTTAGAAAATGTGGATAATTTTGTGATGTTACTTATGATGTGGTAATATATTAGACGCAATGAAAAAAAAACGCAGATGTATTATAGCGCGATTAATTTTGACAGTCGGTTTTTGTGTTTTCTTTTATACTTAATAATAATTATGTGGTTATTGGTTTTGATTTAGATGGAGCCTGTAGAAATTATTATAACCCACTATGGTTATTGGTTACCCATTTAAGAAGAGCAATCGTTATGTATTTTTGTTTGTTGGTTTAATTATAGAAACACTAGACATCAATGGTTTTATTTAATTCACTAGCCTTTATTAGTAGTCTGTATATTGTACACCAATCATAATATCAGTAATATAACCACTAAGCGCCATCTAGTGCTTAATATGCGTAGTAAGTAAACAAATTATTATTAATTGAAATATTGTGGTTGTGTGATAGGACTCGGACATATGTATAGAGGTGATTTTCGTAATAATTTATAGTGAGGTTAGAGATATCTGCCTCTGACTATCTGATGTTTTTTTAATTAAACTCACTTCTTACTAGAGCGCCTCTCTGACAAAGAAATGTGTAATATTACATATGTAATATCATGCTGTCAGAGGTACAATACTAAGTTCATCGAGATTCACTAATGCCTTAGATGTATTAAAATAGTAAGCAGAAATGCTGTATTTCTTGAAAGAGGAGAAGCCAAATGTTTTCACTGAAATGAGATAACATGGTCGACTTGCAGTTTTTTTTTTTTTGTTGCTACAGTTGCTCTTCGTTGAGAAAGGAGGATGTACGCAAGTATGATTTAGGCAAGTTTCCTCTAAATATGGTTAATATAAGAGGGGAAACACGTTTAGTTCGTCCCCAGAATACTAGAGAAACGTTTAAAACGTAGTATTAGATTATTCATTATATATCTGAATCGTAGTAGCTCTGCTATATCTGAATCACGAAATCAAATCGTTTACTGGTACTCTAATAAAACGTTTAAGCTTTATAGAAAGTCTTTGACTCGTCCAAATCGAGCACAAAGTTATTCAGGTACATTAGAGTCACGTCGACAACTCAACAAGAACGCTACGAGAGAAAATGAAACATCGATCGGTATTCAATTACGACGATCGACAAAAAGAGAAGCGATATTCCGAAGCAAAGTTGAAAAAAAATAAAATTCAAAATGTATTTAACAGATCGCCGAGATTGTTGCCGCGCGATGTAATTTTGAAATTCCATCATTGGCACGTCGGCAATGCACGCTGAGCCTTATTCCGCTGCACTATGTTTCAATCAGTAAGATACGGCGCGCATTCTCGATCGACGAACTTTTCAACAATGTGCTGTTAGCTGTGTGCATACAAAGCTTTGAATTTAAAAGGGATAAGGAAATATTACTCAACATTGTTTGAATTGTCTTGACTTTTTGTTTGCAACATAGATTCAAAAAATAATTATAGAGGCATAATAGTTGTATAGTACGGCTACATCATTATTATTATTTTTATTTGACGTTATAACGTCTTATAAATCGATGACCGGCACGCACGATAAAGTGTCACGTTTCGTCCAGTTGTTATAGGCTGAAGTATAGGCCTATCAGCGAATGGCGATTGCAGCGACATGCGATACAATTGGAACTAAATGTTTTCTTATAACGTTATCACCTAAAATTATCGTCCGTAAACCGACTTTACAGACAACCATTTTTTTTTAAAAGACGTCTTCCGTAGTAGTGTACAAGCCCTGTGTCGCGGGGGACTTTACAAAAATACAAGGACACTGCATTGTGTCCTTGTATTTCCACCCAGACTCGTAACAACAATTTATAGATCACACAAAGTGGTGTCCCATGTGGGCATCGAACTCACAACCTCTTACATAGCAGTCGGACACACTCCCAACGCGCTACAGAGGCAGTCCAAATTATTATAATGTTCTCACTACATTAATGATGTAGCTGTACAATAATACTTTACATTCATATGAAAGACTTTGAAGTACATTACGTTCTGCTCATAATTTTTATTATTATTACCTATTTATTTTAAAAAACGACTCCCGCTGTAGGGTACAAGCCCTGTGTCGCGGGGGACTTTACAAACATACAAGTCACGGACATAAATTACACCCAGACTCTGAACAACAATTTGTGGATCACACAAAGGGGTGTCCCGTGTGGGAATCGAACCCACGACCTCTTACGGTAGCAGTCGGATACACTCCCACCGCGCCACGGAGGCAGTCATAAGGCTTTTTACTTAAATATGATTCATCATTTTATCCGGTTAATAATAGAATCTAGGGAAAGATATGAAAATAATGTTAAATAACTAACTACTAATTATGCCGCTAAGCTAAACGTTTGCAGAAACAGGATTTTCTGTAATTAGGCACAAACGTTGATGATGTGGGGTAACGCGGGTAGTTTTATTTAGCCCACCCCTTCCCTGCTACCACACGCCCACATAAATGTGGATTAAGAAAAGGATGTCTCAAAGGGTCCGGATCAAAGGGACTTTAAATGTTTGCCCTAACTTTGTTTGTTTTATTTAGGACACACTTCGCCGGACTTGGCCGTCTTTTGCCGATTTGTTTTCAAGACTATTACTGAGTTCCTGAATATTTATGTAATGCCCACCAATTAGATGGAAACTTTGATTAAAAAAACATCGTTATTTTAAACAAAAAACTCTCCCAGACAAGTTACCAACTTTACTCCTTTCAGAAAAGTTAATTGAAATTCTGTTTTATTTTATTTTTAACCGATTTCAAAAAGGAGGAAGCTTTATGTTCATTTGTATGTATGTTTTTTTATGTTTGTTCACCGATTACGTGTAGACGGCTGAACCGTTTTGAAAAATTATCTTTGTGTTTAATTTAATAGGGTATACTTCCAAGTCGGCCTCATTGTTATCAGATCACGATCTGGCGCTGAGATCCTGGAGAAATCGAGGGAACTCTTCAAATATTTAAAGCACACCTATGTAGGGTGTAGGGTTTGTAGAGAACTTATGACTAGGATTCACGCAGAACACGATACGTTATGATGAGAATTAGATAATCACGCAGAACGCTATATATACATTGTGGTCTGCGAGGCCTCTAACTTGCACGTCTATTTAAAACCTAAAAATATATCAAAATCGGTAGGGCTTTCAGCAAGATAAAGCAAACAAGGCTAGAAAAACAAAGCTTGTTTAATGTCTACGTACTGCATTACATATTATAAACAAGTTGTCTTTTAACAAGTTTATAAGATACGTACCTACATACTTGAGCACAAAATTCATGTTGTGAACCAATACCAAATACTTACAATTGCTGTGAAAATTCGTCGTTACCAACCTTGCATAATTTATTAAATGGTAAATAAGATAAGAGAATAGTCAAAATAAATATTATGTAGTTTTTCAATAGTAGATATCTAAGTAAAAATTTTGCTTTCTACAATTTCAGTTATTTATTTAATATCATTAATATAAATACAAATCTATTGCCACTATATAAAGGTTAAATCTTTTTATAAATCAATTGCACATCACTTTTCTGCGGGGGTTTACTAATGTTTGTCATAATTTAAAATGCCATAATTTCACATGCCATACCGGTATTTGCCATAATTTCATTAGAAATAACGCTTCAGTTGCCATAATCGTGAAATGACATAAAATGACTTTCACTTATTCCATTGGTCATAATCGATCAAGTGTCATAATAATTTAAATCCATAAATGTATTTGCTATAATTTTCGTTTTCAATAATACCATTTTCCATAACTTTTATTTACCATAATATAAATAAAGATAATATAGTATAAGCGCCTGCAATTTTTATGTTAATGAGTAAGTTAATATATTGAACCAGAAAAAAAGAAACCTAGAATATACACAAAAAAAAACGAAAGAATAAACAATATCATAATAAATAAAAATAATTACAGTGAAGAAGAGTTTTTGAGAGCTTTGGCCTCCAACTTAAATTTAAAATAATGTTACTTTCAGAATTTTTTTTTTATTACTTATCTATACTTGAATTATGTTGATTAATAAATGATTATACGACACAGATTTTTTATTTACAATTAAACCTGAAACTAAACCTCATATGGCGCCTACTTACTAAACTCGACGGAGCCCCGCTTCGCGGGGCTCCTACTTTTGGGTGGTTTAAAAAAAAAACCTAACACGAAGACTAAGGCGGGAGCTCCGCTTCGCTTCGCTCCCGCCTTAGTCTTCTAACCTAACCTATCCGAGTCGGATTGCTCTGAGTCGGGGTGTTAAAGATAATTAATTTCGACCTAACAATATTATGTATTATTTTCATAATTATATCAAATTTTGATTATGTCAAGAGTCGATTATGAGACGTGTTACTTATGGAAACTAATTATTATGATATATGTTGCTATGGAAAGTCATTTTATGGCAAATAAAAGTTATTACTGTTGAGTTGTTAAGGCAAACGTTATTAGTATAAATGATAATAGTGCAAGTAAATATTATGATCGGGGACGATTATGGCAAACAATATTAGTGCAAATTAATTTATGGCAAACGAGAGAATACCTTCTGCGGGTGATATGTTTGATGATTATTTAAACACACATCTTGATCTTTTTGGTTATTTTCAATAGTTAGCGTTCCTGCTTCGTCTTGCGTAATATTTCATGGCCTAGGTGCAATAAAAACAGCATGTTTATTTTTGCCGGGTTCGATTCCCATTGCGTGGGGCAAGTGACTTTTAAAAATCTTTAACTCCAGTTCTTTATAGTTTTAAATATAAAAGAATGTTTCCTTTGAGTAAAATTTTGCTCACTAAAATATTTAGGGTACTTTCCATTCAGGGTGCATTTGTTTAGTCCATCATGTATCCACTCTACGAACGTGTTTGCATAATATGGTGATGCGACGATAGGTTTTTTTGATTTAAATATTCTAACAAAATATTAAACTAACATGGAGATATTACGACTTAAAGTTAGTAGTAATCAGTAAACACATAATTCTAATAATAGATATTACTTATAAATATGTATAAGTGTTCAGTAAAAATAAAACGTATAGGATCTCTTCATACAACCTTTAATTCCCATATTTTTTATAATTATTATGTTATTTGTGTGCTAATCCTAGCTTTCACACCAAATTTCAACTTTCTATGACTTCTGGAAGTACTCTAACGGTTTTGCTTATTATCAGTCAGTGAGTCAGTAACGAAATCTGGGTGTTTTAAATATTAGTAATTTAAAAGTATAAGTATATCTTTGAAACTTGGCATATTTATTATTAAATATGCCAGTAGATATAGGGCTTGAAAGTTTATACAGTACTTATGTACTGTATCGACTTTCAAGCACTCCAGACAAAAATTATAAGGGTATAAAAATACGATGAAACGGTAGGTAGTGCCCTGCTCTTTCGCTGTCTTGTCTTAGCGGGGGCACTACCGTGCCCCTTGATTTTGTAAAAGCAAATGAGCAGTTGACATTATGCTATTGTGACTTAGATAAATTACAAACCAACCCAATTAGTTTGTAATTTTCTTAAACAATGTTTATTTTATACATTTTAGCAGACGGAAAATGGATTAATGGATCATCAGCCACTGAAAAATAGCTAGAAAGTACTGATCGAGTCGGAGTGAAATAGAAACAAAGCATTACATTTATTAAGTGCTATTTATTTGGCGTAGAACAGATTTTAGCAATAAGTGAGGCTTTACATTCTGATCATGTTGTCGGTGCTCATCAGCATGACGTCCTTGTAGGACCACCTGACGAGCTTGTCGCGGTTTAGGTACGTGAAGTCGTCGTGCTTCATCACCATGTCGGACATGTCAACGTCTTTGCTGATGTTGGCCATGTCCATGTCCTTCCTGTACACGAAGATGTCTAAGAACTTCATGTTATGTGTGAAGAAGCGAGTGACGTCGATCCTTCTGTCGAAGGGGAAGCCGAGCGGCATGGTGTCGAAGCAAATGCTCCAGCGGCAGTTCTTGCGATCCTTCATGATGGTCATGTCGACAGTCGGCAAGAGCATGCCCGTCTTGACGGGGGTGACGATGACGAACATTTGCAGAGGTAGACCACCAGTGCGACCAAGAGGCAAAAGAAGCCTGTGCGGGAAACCGACGCGGGTTTTGTACCACCAGCTCTCAACATCAACGTTCTTGTAAACAGTTCCGGTATTTCCAATGGTGCGGTCAAGGATGCGGCGGGTCCAGGGCCTCTGCTCGATGACGCCGTGCATCTCGACGGAGTCGCGTACAATAGTGTTCTTTCCAGTCTCCAGTTTGTACAGGAATGAGTCGATTTCCACCATGTCCAGGCGTTTGTCGTCAACCGAGAGGATACGGCCCATGCAATCGTACTTGGGACCGATGAAGATGCGAACAACGCAGTCGACGGTCTTGTCGGAGGTGACATCAACGGACACCTTGAAAGCGTGGTGGTTGAGGCGGCGGGTGCGGGCCACGAACGTAAAGTCGGAGCGCTTCTTCTTCATCTCGGCCTCATCAAGGTACACAGCATTGGTGATGTCCATGTCGTAGTCATCCATGAAGGTGACGAGTTTGTCGGTAGTGATCTTGTCGATCTTGACACCGTGGAAGTCGAGTTCTTCGCGAGTGTATATGGGCAGCATCTTCTTGAACAAGACAAAGGTGTCGGTAACACGCTTCATCATCATCCAGAAGACAGGGTCTCGCAGGCAGGTGGTGTACATGTCTAGAGCGGTGGGCACGTAGGTGTACCTATTATAAACAAATAACACAAAGATTTCATTTTTAACATGTTCAGTTGGGTAACAATAATTCTACATTGTAAGAATCTCATACAAACTTACTTGTCAACATTGTACAGGCTGTAGGTGAGCATCTTCCTCATCAAATGCATCAAATGGATCATCTTGGCGTCATCGTTGTACAGACGCATGCCACCGAGCAGTAGTCTTGCCAGGTTCTCAACATCCTCAGGCTTCCTAAGGCTGATCACAGTACCGTCACGCTGTAATAATATATTTTTTTAAGAAAAAGTTGCATGAGATGAAATCACTTCAGCTTAAGGTCATTACTCCAATACTTAGCGGCGGTAGCTTAATGGCTAAGGCATCGGTCTCGCAATCGTGAGGTCGCTGGTTCGAATCCTACCCATTATACTACCGACGTGAACCCACTCCTAACACAAGCCTTTGAGCTTAGCTGGAGGGGTTAACCAAATTGCTGGTAATGTGGGGCTCAATCCCACATTGCTAGTTATGTTATAAAAAATAAACTTACTCGTTCGATTTTGCCAGTCATGATTCCGTCGCGGAGCATCCTCTCAACATCATCCAACCTTTTCTTGAGCATGACGTTCTTATTGGTGAGCAGCACCATGTTGTTTCCACGAACGGGCATCTCATCTCCCGTGGGCAGGCGGATCTTGGGCCAGTAGCCGGTCTTCAAAGGCTCATTCCACATGATGCTCTTAATGTCGCACATTCCGCGACCCAAACGCTCTAGCCTCATTCTAGCCAGCAGCTGCAGGTTGGCGTAAGCCATAACTTCACCACGGCGCTCCTTATTCAGGTTATACAGATCATCGGTCATCCAATAGGGGTAGCTCATATGCAGGTAGTACATGTAAGTATTAAGATCGATATCTTCAGTGAAATAGTTGATGCGGTCGAATTCGGTCATTGTATGACGGACTCCCTTGCGCCAGTCAATCACGACCAGATTCTTATCGGTCACCTTGATGCCGTAGTAGTCCATGATGACGGGGTCGTTGTACGCCTTGGTCATTTTCATCATGAGGGTCTTTTCAATAATGTTGCTGTCTACAAAGAAGTAGGGGTAGATCTCGTAGGGTGCAGGCAGAACGATGCCTCTGCAGTCGGTCCTGTGGAACACGGCAACTGTGAGGGCATACACGAACATGCCTGGGTTGATGCGCTCCCTAAGCCAGCAGCAAGTTCTGATGAACACGTCAAAGTCCTTGGCGAAGTACAAGATCTTGAAGACCTTGACAGCCTGTTCGATGTGCAGAGTGTTGCTGTGAACGAACACCTCGCCACGGGGTAGCATACCCATCTTGAAGGTTTCGATAAATCTCTTCACGACATCGACTTTCTGTAAACATAATGAACGATTTCTTAAAAAAACGAATTTAAGCCATACTAAAATACATCGTTTAAAATCAATTACGTTAACGACCTCAGCATAACAAATGATACTCACCAGGTATTTGTCCATGTTCTCTTCGATGACCCACTCCCGGGCGACCTCGCGAATGTCCTCGTACATGGTCGGCTGCAAGATGTGGTTCAACAGCTTCATGATGCACAACTCCTTCATCTTGATGTCCATCGTTACTGTTAAACAAATGGAGATTAAGCATTTTGAAGCCACTTTATCCCATACTTTTACAATTATGACTGAAACGGATTTCGATATAGCTTAGCTTAGTACTCTGGATTAAAAGCACGCTGAAACTGAAAGGCCAGGTGAGTTCAAAAATTTACCAAGTTTGGAAAGATACTCAAACAATATACAGACAGGTGGAATGCATTGTTCTATTATTTACTAATCTTATTTCTATCATTTAATAATCATAAAAAAAAAATCGTGGACTTTAAATTTGCTCGCTATAATAAATCCTTCAGAAAAAATACGTTATAACGACAGTTTATTGGTCAGATAGATTAAGTCTCATCTGCCTCGTGAAGTCAGTTATTCGTAACACACAGAAATAAAATGCTCGAGGAGAGACTCACCCATGTTTTCCTTGCCGATGACGGTGGCGGTGTACGTGTCATCCTTGACGACGTTGGCCGAAGCCAGCGCCAGCGCAGCTATGAGTACCAGGACCCTCATGTTGGACACTTCCAGAGAACTGTGCTGTTGTCTGCGTCGCCGCCAGCTTTTATACCCGTCGGCGCCGCACTATCGCACCATTTATTTTATCAATTGTTTTTTTTATAAAAGGTGTGCCAGATAACCCGGCGCACCGATGCAATCTCGGGGGTGGAAAGTTACTTAGGGATGCGCTCTTTTATTTTATTTCTATTCTATACTTAAATGTTTTTTATTTATATTTTATGTACTTCTCGAAAATAGGCCTGTCATCACTAGCAGTTTATATAAAACCGGGCAAGATCATGTCGGACCATGCTCAGTGTAGGGTTCCGTAACCTCGAATAAATGCATCAGCAGAAGAGCGTATGTTTATGGAACTTACGCCTTTTTGTTGAGCTACGCAGTTTTTCAGCAATAACTCAATGACGGTATATCCGATCATGTCCGAAATAACTTTAAATTATTTGTTAAGCGTAGCGTAGCGGTTAGTTTAAATTATGGTTAACCTTTGTGATTATTTTCATAGTTATTGGTCACAGGGCTCCAAAGTTAAGGGGGGGGGGGAACACAATGTTTGCAATTTCGGAGCGGTTATTTCTAAAAATATTCACTCAATCAAAAAAGTTTATTTGAAACCTTAAAATGTTTTTAAATGACCTGACAGATGTAACGCTGATGTTTGCTTAAAAAAATCTGTTACATGTAAAGCCCCCCTCAAAATATTTAAAATTCACTGAGCAGTCTTTGAGTAAAATGCCTGTGACATACGGACGGACAGGCGGACAGACAAACAGACGGACATGACGAAACTATAAAGGTTCCGCTTTTGCCATTTTGGCTACAGAACCTTAAAAATGGAGGTATTTACTTCCATTTTTATATAGCGCTAGAGATGACAGACCGACTAGTCATCTTCGAAAAATCAACGAAAAAGCGACTACCTTTTTATTTTCATGTGTAATTTTCTGTTCAGTTCTATTGTCTTACCCTGTCATTTCAAAACGTAAGCCTTGAACAGTTCTTTGATCAAAGAAGTCCGCATAATTGTCTCTTGGCAACGAGGCACTTAGACTGTGTCGTATCGAAGCCTCTAGAGAGGCCAGAAGTGTTGGGACTCTTGTACACATACATACAAGTGAATATGTATAACTTAAAGGAACCACTTTCGTGCCGAAATGAAGCCACATTAATATTAAACTAGCTTCGATCCGCGATCTGCGCATCAAACTCGCGAGTGAGTTATTTATAACGTTTATTCAAATCAGCCGGTCGCTACTGGATTAGTACTCTGAAGCTTTCACCGTCAGCTTTACATAAATATTCATCGAACACACTATTCTTCCTTTATCAGAAATCTGTGGTTTATGGTGTGTCACAGATCTTCGTAAAATTCCCTACTACGCTTATTTAGATTTATCGTTACGAAGTGATATTTGAGTACCTAAAAGATTAACGACGTACATCACAACTCTAGTTAATGCAGACACCCTCATGATCACTCTTCGCAGAATCCGGCGAAGAGTTTTGGCTATCTACGTGCCTGATGACAAACGTTTATTAGGTACGCAGATTGCCTAAACGTATTTCGCAGTATTCACAAGTCGACAGAAACATAACTTGATAGAATCAAGCGGACCTCCGCTTGATTCTGTCAAGTTATGTTTCTGTCGACTCTGATTGATTAAATCATTAGTAATATCTTACGTGATATCACATACTTTACTATAGTAATCTTTATTCATTTCCTTAATACATGAATGGTAATCAGTTGGCGTTGTAAACATGTGGTTCGTTGAGTTAGAAGCGGCACTATGTAATGTATGAACTCGTACGTCTACACGGCTATAAATCTGCTCCACTCGACTAATCTACTGCGGCCGGCGTCTGATATGTGGCTTGTACTGACATATGCACTTACTGCTGTCTCCTAAGTATCAATATTTCTCGATCATTTAGCACAAACAATCATAAACCATTCCGTCACAAACACACGTCAAAATTTCCGCGTGTGACAGTACCGTAGAGTTTCGCGGCGCATCAACGCAACTTTTCTATGTTTGTACTTAGACGGTCAGCTAGTCAACCTTGATCCCGATGTATTATTTAAATAAATGACGAATAACTGTGAGGAATAACAGTACAGTACAGCTGGATCGCGATTTTGATTGGTTGCCTTCAAGCCACCTTATAAACAAAATAGCTGACAATTTTGTAGTGTTTAGACATCGACCTAACAGAGACAAAGATGGCTTAATAGTCATGGTCACTAATTACCAGACCAACAGGCCAGTCAAGCTGCAAAGCAATACGTCGTCGGTACCAGATCGTAAAGTGACACGACAATGGGCTCGTTTACTGACAGTTAGTAACAAGTTATCTCCGGGTGACAACATGCAAACTTTTATCTGTTTACGTATGTGTTGTGTGAGGCTCGTCGAACATCGAACTTATATTTTATAGTACCGATCATAAACAAGGTGTCGTGCGAAATATGTGATATATCAGTATGTTGCGCGATATCAGGGTACACTACAGTGTCCCCCTCAAGACGAGACAGCGAAAGCGCTAGGCACTACCTTTCTCGAAGCGTGTTGTCCTATTTTGTAATCCTATAGATTTTATCTGGATAGTGCTAGAAAGTCCAAATTCTCGGGCTATGATAACAATACAGTACTTATTAAACATGCCAAGCAATAAATTATAATTTTTTAAAATACCTAGATTTCGTCCCTGACTAACTGACTGATAATAAGCAAAACGGTTAGGGTACTTCCAGAAGTCATAGAAAGAGCTGAAATTTGGTGTGAAAGGTAGGATTAGCACACAAATAACATAATAATTAAGAAATATGTACATTTCACCCCCTATACCTTAAAATATGGTATGGTATCAGTGTTCTGTGGAAATGACCTTGAGGGGCACGTCTCACCTACCAACAGAAAACTGGCAAATAAACAGCAATAAATAATTCTACACTAGTACTGAAAACACAATTATTCTTAAAGGCAATTTTGTCTTATTATTATGATATCACTGACTTGTGATTTCAACAGGACGGTGCAGTGCCACAAGTAACACAGCTAACGAAACAATAACAATAAATTTATTGCAAAGCAATTTTCCTGATCGTATAATTTCACAAAATTCAGCTGTTAAGTGGCCGGCCCGATCATTTGATTTAACACCGCTAGATTATTTGTTGTAGAGCTATGTTAAAGACAAATTCTATGCGGAGCCCGTCGACGATTATTTAAACAGATCCGTCATTTTGCCAGAAAGTGATTAAAAATTTTGATGAAAGACATTTTGTCCGATATCATTTTTCATTTAAAATTACCAAACCTTACTCTCTCTCTAAAACAATTATAAAAATTGTCATAATTTTCATCAAAATTCTTGGTTTTGTTTTGTTTTAAAAACTAAGTTCTTGTTGAAAAACCCTGTACATAGTGGAATACCGCTATGTGCTCGGGCCAAAGATCACTGTTTTTATGATGTTCTCTTTAATCCCAACTTACTGTAGATATTTTAACATGAAGCTCTAGCTCCATACCATAACTTAACATGCCTTCTAAGGCATGTTAAGTTATGAATATGGGCAACCTAATCGAGAATATATAACTATCGAAAAATAAACAAAATAAGCCTAGCTATGTTTCCACTATATGAACACAGGCACAGGCTTCCTCTTTGAATACTCATACTTCCTTCGCTATGTTTTCCTTTACCGAGTTTTGAACATTGATAATAATGAAAGAAAATAGACAATTAGCGCGCTCGTGTGTTAACGCTTTGAGCTCTTGACCTTCACCTCTTAAGTCGAAGGCTGTTGAAACTGAACGAAAAGAATTTGAGAATGAAAATATTGGGCTTGGACAACTTCATAAAAGTATCAGTCGATGACGATACTCACCTTAAAAAAACAATGATATCACGCAATGTCATAATGTTATCTCTTATTCAATATCGCCCGCCGATTTTAGAAAGTTTAAACATCGGGATAGGTCAGAACAACCAAAACAAATGATAATTCGCTACATTGTTACACTTGAAGTAGGTGTAGTTATCATTTAAATACCTATAATTTATCTACACTAATATTATAAAGAAGAAAGATTTGTATTTTTGTATGTAACGAGTAAACTTAAGAACTACTGGACTGATTTTAAAAATAATTTCACCATTAGAAAGCTACATTATCGGCGAGTACCATAGCCTATATTTTTTTGCCAAAAAATTAGAGATCCCTACGAAAATTACAATAAAAATAACTCAAGGTATAAAAAACAACGATATGATACCCGTGCGAAGACGGGTATCATATGTTGTATGAGTTACAAAGTTTCTTCACCTTACAGTCGACAGCTAGGAAATCTTTTTGAAACTGTATCTTTGCTAATGAGTAGGAATATCTTACCATTCCAGGAAGAAGAAGACATTCAGGGAAGTAGACATTCGACAGTAAAAATATATATTTATATAATATAATATCTATAATATCTTGGGACAACTCACACAACGCTATCTGATCCCAAACTAAGCAGAGCTTGTACTATGCAAATCAGACAACTGATAAACATACTTATATATTTCTAAATACATACATATTATAGATAAATTACACCCAGACACAGAATAAACCGTGCTCATCACACAAAGGTTTTATCCTGGGTGGGGATCGAACCCACGACCTCTTGTGTAGCAGTCGGATACACTCCCACCGCGCCACAGAGGCAGTCAATACGAAACAGACCGAGATGACGTTTAGGGATTAAGACGTAATGGACCTTAGGGGTAACTGACCACACTGTACACACATAATATATATAATCTCCTCCAATTTTACTGCTAATTAAAATTATTAACAACTAGATTATGCTTTAGCGTCGCCCGCGTGATGTCCGTCATTGCGGCCATTCTACTGCAAGAGAGCTGTGACTTATTGTAGCAAACGATTACAGTATGTAGATCTATGGGCTGGTGCATACCTAGTCTAGCCATAAATATTGTTACGAAGAAAAAACATTTTTTTTTATTGCAAATAATATTTATTACTTTTACAGTGTGTTAGTTTAATACATAAATAAAAAACAATTCAAAATATAAAAAGCTTATTCGAAGTGGTCTCCATTGGCTGCAACACAGTCCTTTAAACGTTGAGGCCAGTTATCAATAGAAGCACGCACTCTTTCCATGGGAAAATTCTTCACTGCCAATCGTATGGATTGTTTTAGGGACTCCAAATTATCATGGCGTTTAGAGCAAGCCATACTCTCTAAAACTGACCATAAATCATAATCCAGCGGATTAAGATCGGGACTAGACGACGGCCAGTCTTCAGCTCTGATGAAGTCCGAAACGTTCACTTCCAACCAAGACTGCGTGGACCGAGCTTTATGACCCGGCGCTGAGTCTTGTTTGAAGGACCATACTTGGTTATTGAACATGGTGTTGTTAAGGGGTTTAACTACCTTCTCAAGAATGGTATCTTGATACACTTGTGCCGATGTTTTGATACCTTTTTCACAAAAATATGGCTCAGTCACTCCTTCATAGCTAACACCCCACCAAACCATCACTGAAGTCGGATAATGCCCACGTTGCACTCTGCCGACTAATTAGGAAGCTTCCTTAGAGCTTTGAGCATAAATACGGTCATTTTGTTTGTTAAAATGTTGCTAAACTGTAAAGATTTTCTCATCCGTAAACAAAATTTTTCTGTGACCTCCCTTTGCGTACCGCTTCAGTAGTTGCTTCCATTTTACCACCCTATTCTTTTTTAAATTATCAGTTAAAAAATGACCAGTGCGTCTCTTATAGGCTGCAAGTCCTAAGTCATCTTTTAAAATGCGTGACATGGTTCTGGGTGCTATCTTCATCTCCCGAGATAAAATCTTTTGCTTTCGGACAGGATTTCTTCGAATTCTTTCCCTTACTGCTTTGACCACCATTTTCGTACGAACACTACGTGGACGGCCAGATCTTTTTCTGTCACAAACAGAGAAGGTCTCATTGTACCTATTAATAGCCCGGTACACAAACATTTGACTAATACCAAGCGTATGGAGAGTTTTAAAAATTACATTCTGCTCCATACCAACTTTGTGTAATGCAATCACAGCGATTCGGTTTTCTTTATCACCCCACTCCATTTTAATATAGCAAAATATTGTACAATGTATTGGCGCCAAAATTAGAAAATACAATGAACAATCGTATAAAAATGACAGATTCCAAATTCAAATGTAATATCTTTCTTATTTTTAATTGTAACAGTATTTATGGCCAGACTAGGTATATAAATCTCAAGAGATCGAAGTATGTATTGCATAATTAGATACCTCTGCATAATTTTATTAAAGTATAAATCAAATTTAAGTCAATACTCGTAGAGCTTCGTACTGAAGACATACACAAACATTTGAGCCCGATATTTGTTCAAAAATTGCTGAGTATAAGATTTAGGATTCTGTCCATTCTAGTAACTATAATAGTCTCGGCGAACCTTGATCCCTATGACACTGACAGTTATTCCCACGACACAACCTTGTAGTAGCGTCACCGTTATATTATAATCGAATTGGCGGTGTCTAAAAATGATATTTATTAATTTTAGGCAGATATATGCAATTACAATAATATCCCGTTAGAATTATAATAATTATTAACACTTACAAGAAATTATCTCAATCAGACTTTACGTTGACGTCCTGCAAAAGTTACTCCGTTTGGAAGATATCGACTAGTGCGGAAAAGTATCGATAAACAAATATCGAAAATGGAAACGAGTGTACAAAATACATCAATAGAGTACCTACGCTCTTAGTGTCAGATTTATAATCATTTAAGTTGTTTGCGATAATAAAATAAAGGAGATTTAACAAATTTATTGTATATACCTACTCAAATAAAACAAAAGCGGTTTATTTATGATTTTTTAATATACATTAATCTGAATCTGACAATGATGTCACCGATTGCATCTCAGACTCGGAATCCGAACTGCAGCTGCTTTCTTCTATGTTTATTAAAAACGGCTGGTCTACTATATTGTCGTATCGCACGTCTCGATTCCAATCATCTAAGCATAGTTTTTTCGTCTTTTCAACCACTTTCCTCCAATTGTCCGGAGTCACTTGACTACATGCCTCTTGTAGCAACGTAAGCATTTTATTAGCTGTGAATGGCGGAGTGGTGTTAAGCCTGGCTGCACAACCTGAAACAATAATGGTTTAGATTGAAAATGATGCAAAGTCAAAGAGCGAGATCGGGGTAAGTACATTTACTTTAAATAGTACTAGCCGACTAGACAGTCACCAGTGACCTAAATAAAAACATGTTAAAATAAATACAAATCAACCCACCTTTGATCTGCGCCCATATCATTTCGATTGCATTATATTGGCAGTGGTAGGGCGGTAGCCGAATCACGGTGTGCCCTTTTGATTTTGCCATCTCATCCAAGAAATATTTCTTCTTTGTTTGCTGTTTATGAAGGTTCAACAATCTAACTAATTCCTTTTTCAGCATTTGAGTATTAGCTGCCACACCATTGTTTTGCAGCCACTCTATTATTTCGCCTTTATTGTTGTTCGCGGTAGGCGCTTTATTAATTTGCACAGAGTGGTATGGGGCGTTGTCCATTAAAATGTAGTGGGGCTCGTTTAAATTGTCTAATAGTTTTGTGAACCATTTCTTGAAATTCTCAAAATTCATCTCTTCGTGATAATCACTTGTTTTCACGGATTTGAAGGCCCACAAGCAGTTAGGTACAAAACCTTTGGCTGTGCCAGCGTGGCAGATAATCAAACGCTGGCCCTTGCCTTCTGGTGCTTTGGTACAGGATTTCTCTGTGTCGTCTGTCCATGTTTTGGAGACTGAGTGATTGGCGTTGAGCCACGTTTCGTCCAGATAAACCACCTTGTCCCAGTTCTCGATGTTTTTTATTTGTCGTAGAAAATCACACCTCATCAATCCAATGTCCTTCCGCTCCATTATCACTTTTCTTTTGTCACACTTCCCATAACGAAATCCACATTTTTTTATAACCTGTCTGAGAGAAGTGAATCCACCTTTAAATAAATCAACCGATTTCAGCGACGCTAATAATTTTGTGCAAGTCGGCAGTTCACCTCGAAAATAATAGCCGTAAATATGGTTTCGGTGCGGGTGAGTGAAACAACGGTTCGCTTGACACTCGTTTCTTTAATGACAGAGAAAAGGATATGTGGGCGGGGCGCAGCCCGCTAGACTCTGTTGAGTGCAATATACCTATATACACATATGTAACATCCCTCCCTCTTTATATAACACTTACAATCTAAAAAAACTGTTTATAATTAACGCGAGGACGGTTGCGTCTATTTAACACTGATCGCGTTGGGAAAGGCAAGTTTTCTAAGGCAGTGGCAACACTTTGTGATTCACATTCCTTGGCATCTGACGACTCGTTCGCGGCAACAGCTGACTCCTCTGCAGCTGACACGGACTCGTCTGCAGCAACCGCATACTCGGTCCCAGCTCCCGCGGCAGGAGATCCGGATAGGGCCGGAGCAGGGGACGG
Organism: Herminia tarsipennalis; assembly: GCA_945859575.2. Classification (NCBI taxonomy): domain Eukaryota; kingdom Metazoa; phylum Arthropoda; class Insecta; order Lepidoptera; family Erebidae; genus Herminia; species Herminia tarsipennalis. Next base: position 712,312 of record OX243843.2, on the reverse strand, counting down.
GGTTGTGCCGCTGCTCGCCGTCTGCTCCTCCTCCTCCGCGTTAGACACTACCCGCGTTGACGGGTTGTCTGTGCACGTTTGCTGTGCAGGTGTAGCAGCCACCTCTATGTCGTCTTCGTCTATGTCCGACAGAGGGGTCTCATTCAGATAATATGTTTTCATCTGATTTTTGTGGCGCATCACATAGGCTCCCAGTTCCGGAACGTAAACTTTGTATACTACCTTGCCTTCTCTGCCGGTTATAGTTCCCTTAACCCAACAATAGTGTTTTTTATTTAAATATTTTTTAATCAGCACTTCTTCGTTTATGTTAAAGTCTTTTTGATTTTTTCCACCATAATGTTTACGCTGTAACAATTGTTTATTTACTACCGTGGTACGAATGTCCGATGAGGAAGGCGATGGAGTCGGTTTCAAGAGATCTAGCCTACATCTAAGCTGCCGGCCATACAGCAGTTGAGCCGGTGATCGTTCGGTTGTACTGTGAGTCGAGTTACGATAATCGAATAAAAACTTGTTTATTCTTACATCTAAATTTTTCCGATCGGGGCAAGATAATATTATACTTTTGATCCCTTTTTTGACTATCTTTACGGAGCTTTCAACCTGACCGTTACTGCTAGGGTGATATACGGGAGAAAAAATATGGCGTATGCCGTTAGTTTTACAAAACTCCTCGAATCTATGGGAGGTAAAAGATGTTCCATTATCACTAACGATGATCGCCGGTACGCCCATTCGAGACATTAGGTCATACAATCGCTCTATTACTGCATCGGACGAAATGGTGGACCTCATCGAGAAGCATTCTACCCATTTAGAAAAAGCATCGACGACTATAAGGTACATGCGATCATACAAAGGTCCTAAGAAATCGATGTGTATTCTATAGAATGCATGCGGCGGATAAGGCCAGGGCGCGAGCGGGGCGCGCGGCGGCGCGGGGCGCAGCTGTGCGCACACGCCACAGGCGCGTGCCTCGCTCTCGAGCGCCGCGTCGATTCCCGGGAACCACAATCTCGCCCGCGCCTCAGACTTCATTTTCACTATACCGAAGTGCGAACTATGTAATTCGGTAACTATTTTTCGGCGTAATTCTTTCGGGATTACAATTTTGTGACCCCGCATGAGGCATCCGTCCTCCAGAGACAACTGTGTTTTACATTGATAATACGGTTTCAGGTCTAAATCGTTAACTTTACGCGGCCAGCCAAATTGTACATATTTCACGACTTTTTGTAAAGTTACGTCGCGGTCAGTGGCTTCGCGTAGTTGGGCCAGCGTGACAGGTAGATCGCCATCTATAATAAAATTAACGTACGCTGCGCGGTCTTCGCTGATGTGATCGTCATCTTGCAGGCCCGTACTCGAACTGTCCGGGTTTGCGATAGATCGAGACAGAAAGTCTGCGACGTTATCAGCGCTTTTTACATACGTAATTTTGTAATTATATGCTGCTAAAAATATTGCATATCGCTGTAATCTATTCGCTGTCACTTCCGGAATTCCCTTATGTGACCCAAATATAGATAATAGGGGCTTGTGGTCAGTTCTTAATATAAACGGATCCTCCCTACCATACAAATATTGGTGATAACGTTTAACTCCAAATATTATAGCGGTCGCTTCTTTTTGGATTTGAGAATACCGTTTCTCAGCCGCTACTAACGATCGCGACGCGAACGACACAGGTCTCTCGAGTCCGTCCCTGTCTATTTGCGATAACACCGCGCCGAGACCATAAGGTGACGCATCGACCGTCAATATAACGGTTGCGTGCTGATTATAATGAGCTAAAACATTGTCTGACGTCAGGTGACGTTTAATCTCATTAAATGCATGTTGTTGAGCATCCGTCCAAAACCATTTAGTATTTTTATTCAATAATTGATACAATGGATTGAGGATTGACGAGGCTCGAGGCACGAAATTCCTATAATAATTAACCAATCCTAAAAAAGACTGTAATTGGTTTATGTTTGTTGGCATAGGAGCGTCACGAATTGCCCTAATTTTATCGGGAGATTTCCGGACACCATTCTTGTCAATTGTGTGACCTAAATAGTTAACTTCATTTTGAAAAAATACGCATTTATCTTTTCTCAAAGTTAAGCCAGCATCATCTAACCTTTTTAATACTGCTTTTAATCTAACTAAGTGTTCCGTGCTATTATTACCAGTAATCAATAAATCGTCCATCAGACAAAGTACACCATCCAAACCCGATACTATTCCTTGCATCGCCTTTTGGAAAATGGCGGGAGCACTAGATAACCCGAATACTAAACGTGTATACTTAAAAAGACCTCTATGCGTATTTATACAAGTAAACATTTGTGTTTCATCATCTTCAGTAAGTACAAATTGGTTATAAGCACTCGACAAATCCAACTTTGTGAATTGTTGCCCGCCATGCAATTTTGTAAATAAATCATCTACAGTCGGCAATGGATATTTTTCAATAACGAGTTGTTTGTTGATAGTCGCTGAGTAATCCGCGCAGATTCTGATTTCTCCATTCTTTTTCAGAACTGGGACTATAGGAGAAGCGTAATCGGAATACTGAACGGGTGTTATTATGCCTAACGACAATAAGCGATCTAACTCATTATCAATTTTGTTTCGTAGTGCAAATGCTACCGGCCGCGCTTTACGAAAAATTGGTTTGGCGTCGGGTCTTAGCGACAACCTAATCTTATATTTTGAGAACCGCCCAATTTTCTCAGAAAACACAGAAGGGAATTCCTCAGCCAGATTGTCTAAAATGTTGTCGTTTGCGATAGTACAATATTTAATCGGGGATATTTGTAATTTGAATAATCTGAAAAAATCTCTGCCCAATAACGAGGGCCCGCCATTACGCACAACGTAAACATTGAGTGTGTGTGTGTGACCTACGTAGGTCACCGGTACTCGAATGACGCCTAATGTTATAATTTTACCGCCAGCATAACTTTTTAAAGTTTTTGTAGCACGGAGTAAGGGAACATTCGGAAAATGATCGTAATACGTCTTGTCCGATATAGCAGTAACGGCCGCCCCACTGTCAACTTCAAAAAGCAAATTCAACCCGTTAATTTGAATACGCTCGGACATTGGCTTCGTATCTGACTCACACCTAATATGATTAATGACTTTACCTCTTTCGTCGCCTTCCTCCTCGGAACTCGCCCCGACGTATTTCACCGTTCGCGATGCCTTATTAGAACACATACGCCTTATATGACCTTTACGACCGCACTTGCGACAACTAAAGTCCTTAAAACGACACTCGACCGTTTTATGGTTTTTAAACCCGCACACCGCACATCTGGATTCTCTGTCCGTCTGCTTGTCGGCAATTTTGAAGACTGCGCTGTCGGACGCCGCCACCGCTGTAGGACCGCCCGCTGCGGCCGCACGCGCACAGCGCACGCTTTCCGCTAAATCCACTGCCTTCGCCAACGTTAGCTCCTTGACGTCTTTTGTGAAAAGTTTGTCGCGCTCGGGTCCTTTCGTCATTCCCATGACAAAACGATCTAGCAACGACTCCTCCAAATTCGCAAATCCACAGTGAGCCGCTAACCCACGCAGCCGGACCGCCCATTGCGTGTGACTTTCATTTGACCTCTGCGTCGCCGCGTAAAATGTTGAACGCTCGGCAAAACCATGACGCTTCGGCGTAAAATGCTTGTCCAACGCATCAAGGATACTTTCAAACTCCTCTTCCTCTAATTTTTTTGGAAGCACGAGGTCGCTGGCAAGCTTGTATGTCGAGTCGCTGAGTGCCGTAAGCAAAATCGCCCTGCGTTTCACACCCGCCTTGTCTGTTTCTGCGCCCGTTAGGTCGTTAGCGATGTACCACTGCTTGAGGCGGTTCTTGAAGGAATCCCAATCTTGCGATTCATGATCAAATGCATTCAAAATCCCGAAGTACGTAGCCGCCATGTTTGTTCGTGTTTTCTAGAATCCTCGTCGCCACTGTTGTATAGGTGCGGGTGAGTGAAACAACGGTTCGCTTGACACTCGTTTCTTTAATGACAGAGAAAAGGATATGTGGGCGGGGCGCAGCCCGCTAGACTCTGTTGAGTGCAATATACCTATATACACATATGTAACAGTATCGCTGCCATGTCGAAATCATCGGGGTTAGTTACTGGTCGTGCCCTATTATGTTTTTTCTTCTTTGGAGTTGATAGTTTGTTCTCCTCCATCGACGATTCGCCGAACTTCTCCTTTGTAATTCGGGAAACGGTAGCTTTGCCAATTCCCAAAGCATCAGCAACACGGTCGCGTACGTTGTCAAGTGGCAACAAAGGTCCGCCATTTTGTAGTTCGCGAGCAAAATAGTCACGCAAGCGTACAACAAACTCCCGCGTTTCACTGTTGAGTACAGTTTTTCTCAGTCTTTTCGGCATTTTGAAACACCAACAAAAACAAAACAGCAACAATAACAAAAACAGAAAACAACAATAGTAACAAACAAAGGATTCCGATGACACAACAAAACACGTGGTGCATACAAGACTCGTACTGGCGTAGCGAACTGACAGTACTAGCGTAGTGACAGATCAGATAGTGTTGCTATAACTAAAATTTTAATTCACATTAAAATTATACAGTCCGACCATGTTACCTCTGCATCGGAATATTGGCAACCCCATATACTAATACACGGATACTTGTAAATATAACAAGCATTATAATTATAGTAATGTAGATTATATTTTAAAAACATGTTTATCGATGTGGCTGAATGCAAGTCACGCCTTTGCCTATAAAAAGTTGCGATATATCGACACGACCCGTCACTAGTATGAACTGTCATAGGGATCAAGGTTCGCCGAGCTGATTATAGTGAGGTAGTTTCAAATTCATGGACGTAATTTGGTCAGAGTGAGTTGTGTAATTATTTAATGTTATAGCGCATGAGACGGCAGTGACCGACGAGTTGACAAGTCGGTCAAATTAGCAACGTTGCATGCTTTAAAGAAGACTGCTTGCCATTGTAATGAAAGTATACCTTGATGGTATAGCAATTCATGATTGTTGAGTTATGTTTCATTTTTTTATCAGGGGTTTGTTTCATCGTCGAATTTTAAATTTTCCATCAATTTAGCCTGTAACGAGTGCCCAGGCCCTAAGGGGCCGATGTTTATCCGACGTGAAAAAGCTTACCCCTTGTTTATTTTAAGATATCCACGTTCAAAATTTTAGCGAAATCCGTTAATCCTTGGAGGCGTGAAGCGTTCAAAATAAAAATATACCAAATTGTTCAAATTGTTACTTTTGTTATTATTGTGGGTAGGCGGCATAATGGCGGCCTCACTCGACCGTTATGGAAATTGGAAATACGAACGTCGAACTTTTGCATTTAGGTGCTCGAATTTCAAATATCTTGTGTCGAACTTTGTTTTTATTTTCTCTTTTAAATTTATGGCGTCTAGTTGTTTCAGTTTCTTATTGTAATAGTGCGGCGTATTTCTATTGGAATTAAAACATTTTTCTTTGTATTATAAACATTTATTTAGTGAAAGGGTAACGGTACATACTTTGGCGTAGCCAATGATATTGACTCTTAAATTTTAAGACAGGTTGAAAACAAATCTTATTATGAAGGCCTACATTTTATCCTTTTGGGTAAATTTCGATCGGTCATTTATTTTTAAATATTTTACATTTTAAAATGTGTTATCATTCATGTAAAATGTATATGTAATCTTGTGTATTAACAATGTATGTTTCCCTTGTCCACAGACATTCCGACACGGATTCCCGTTTTCGCCAACAGCTCTGGCATGGGACCCCATACAGAAATTACTCGCCATCGGCGACAAAGGCGGCAACCTCAGAATGTATCCTTTTTACACCTCATTAATTTGCACTAGGCAGATAGAGATAGATGATTGGTGAGTGCAACTAGTGTTTGTTGTAAGTATACGTGTCGGTCAATTTTTGGTATCATTGTCGTTATCATCTCACGCTTTGCTCTTGCTCGGTGCAATCGGTAAGCAAGTACTACCTCATTAATCTATACTAATATCTGAAGAGTTTGTTTGTTTATTTGAACGGGTTAATCTCAGGACCTACTGATCAGAATTGAAAACTTATTTTACTGTTGGATAGCCCATTTATCATGGAAGGCTATAAAACATCACGCTACAACCAATAGGAGCGGAGCAGCAATGAGAAATGTTGCAAACGCGGGAAAAAATTACGCAGACGAAGTTTCGCGGGACAGCTAGTACTAGATACAAATAATAAATATGGAGGTGGCGGCATGTTCTCGGTAAATGTTGGCAATATAATATTGTAGGCACTGCTAACCTAACGTAGATACCAATTAGTAGGTATCTAAAATTTAAAATAGTCGACGTTGAGTGTGATCAATTTCGAAAAATTTTGTGGTGAAATTTTCTTTTTCTTTATTTTGAATAAGATTATCTCTTCACTTGGCTACAGGCCCTGAGTCGCGTGAGATTTTACACACTTACTATTAACGGACACATAGTAACAACATTCAGACTCACACAAAGTCTCGTCCCGTGTGGGAATCAAAACTCTTTACACTTCAGTCCGAAGCAGTAAACTAAATTGCCAAATAAGATTTTACTGGGAACTTTTCCAAAACATCTATAACATTATTTGGGTAGCTCAACCGGGTTCAGTTACTACTCAAAACAGAAAAGTTACATGTACGAATCGAACAATACGATAAATATTATCCTGCAGCTTTCTGACAACAATGTGTCATATCACAAAGACTATGAAAAATAACTATTAACATAAACAAGAGACAGTTAATGAGACGAGGTGACGCGATCGCCAGGGGCCGGGGTCATCTCACATTTGTCTTTGTTATTTGTCTTTAATTTGTTACTGAGGTAAACATGTGCGAGGTGGCGTGGAGAGAACATTTCACTCGATAACATAATGTACGTTAATTATCAACAACACGTTACTTACCTAAACCTACCAAAAACAACGATTATACTCCTGACTGGATTTACGGGATTGGTCTAGTGGTTAGACACTGACTGGTAAGCTAAAGGTCGCGGGTTCGATTCCCACTTAGGATATTTTTTGCGTGATGAGTAGTAGGTAGTTGTGTGACTAAAATAGGTGCAAGATGGTTAAAGGGATTGTTGCGTTACCAGTGTTTTTTCAGACAGGGTAATCCATTTCGCGAAAATAAACTTTTATGTGATGTTATGATTTGACTGCCTCGGTGGCGTGGTGGGAGTGTGTCTGACTGCTACGCAAGAAGTCGTGGGTTCGATTCCCATACGGGACATCACTTTGTGTGATCCATAAATTGTTGTTCCGAGTCTGGTTGTACTTTGTGTCCGTGACTTGTATGTTTGTAAAGTCCTCCGCGACACAGGCTAGTATCCAACTGCGGAAGTCGTCTTTAAAACAAAAATATCGCCTAATTAGGTATTAATTATTGGTATTTAATTTCTAAAGTTGTGGGGCATATCTCAATGAAGTAAATACATACATTATATAGCAACAGTATTATGCGTTGACAACAGGCATTATCACGAGGTCGCAATACATTGTTGCAAAAATATTTTTTATTTTTTATAAACAAATCCATTTAACCTGTTGACAACTAATAGTATAGATAAAAACCTATTCTATATTTATGCCTTTGATGTTATTGTATTAAATGAACATGTTTCTGACCCCGCAAAGCAACATATGACGCATATACCTCAGGATTTGTTGTAGGAATACGTGATACATGAAAAGGGGTTCATAAATAATGGATGCCTTACGACTTGTTCATTCAGGCAATGCATAGAAAAAGGTTACTGTGTAAACAACACAAGACACAAAGCATGATAGACAAACAATGAATGAAGGAATTAATGAATGAATGAGGAAAAAAAACATGTTATCTACATAACTGCACCCGGGTAGACTTATAGGCACTTTGACTACCCCAGCACCTGAGCGACTACTAGTGAAGTCATTCTACTGTGGTATTCTACTAGGCGGAATTGCCCAATCGAGCTACTCAATTTATGTAAAAAACTTAGAATGTTATCTACCTTATGATATTATTCTCTCACCTTTATATCAACCATCGCGAGACGAGAGCTCTCAGCGATCGAACTCTCTCAGTAAGGTCAGCATAACAGCTTTACGACCTGCCTTTAGTACGGTCAGCCTCATAAATACGTAAACTGGAGAGTTATCGCTAACTTATAAAAAACGTGTTTGCGTTATTTATAAGGTACTGCCGGCAAAAAAAGCGGCCGTTTTTTGTGAGGAAAATCTCGGTATTGAGTTATTCTTAAGGGTATTACAAAGATGGTAATATATTTTATGCGATGTTGCCGACGGATTATTCTAAAGTGTCAGTCTGGAAATTTTGAAGAATCTATATGAGCTGGGTAAAGCTAATGAATTTGGTATAATAGAAAAGAGTGGCCGCGAGTTTTTTTTGTCATGGTCTTTTCTCCAGCTTACCTATTGTTTGCGAACTTAATATCACATGCACATGTAGAATCCCGACGAATTGCAAGAGTTGTTTTGTATCCTAAGTGAATAAAAAAATATGATTGTTTTGTATTTATTTTGATAGTACATTACACCCGGGGGAAGTCGGGGCATGTCGCTAACGTCGCCGGATGATATCACTGCACTCTCAATGTAATAGATCCCACGCCAATACTCCACACTGACATACCTAGCACAAGTTCCTTCGTGCACACAACGTAAGACAGAAACCTTCAAACGTTGAACCCTCCCGATCTCGTCGTATCCGCGCAACGCTTAATTCGTCTGGATACTCGGATGCTTGGTGCTAATCCCCCGCTGACCGCAATTTAGCCCTCCCCGCGCACCACCCACCCCACACCACACCCCTCTCTATTAGAGGGCCATTTGTGAGGGCCGGCTCTCATGTTTCTGCGAAGCTTTTTAGCTCTTGCGTTTTAATTAAATGTTTACAAGGGTTGCATGTGTGTGAGTGTGAATCCGTATGTGTTAATTGTGTATCCAAACTTAAGTTTGTGTGCGTTTGTTTCTTTATATTTTGTGTGTATGTGTGTGTACGTGGGTAGATTGATGTTAACACGTTTCTGGTTGGTGGGCGTTCTAACAATGGGATCCAATGTTTATTTTGAAATTGAATATTATTTTGATGTGGACGGTCAATGTTTTCAATAAATGGGCCGTTCTGATACGATTGTTAAATATTCTGTTTATTTTGCATCTAGTTAAGTGTGCTGTGTCATGTTCTGTTTTATACGTGTATACCTGATCACCCCTACCTCCCCTTATGATAATATGAAAGTAAAATTTATTTTGTTTGTCACCTTTGCTCGAGTAAACCGAAGTGTGCTGCGTATTTTTTAACTCCGTGAATGAAAAAAAGTCAAATGCCCCTGGTTTTGTCTTTTAAAAAACATGTAATAATAATAGTAAAATATCTTGGGACAACTCACACAACGCTGTTTGATCCCAAACTAAGCAAAGCTTGTATTATAGAAACCAAACAAGTGATTAACATACTTATATATTTCTAAATAGGTACATACATATTATAGATAGATAACACTTATCACACAAAAGTTTTATCCCGGTTTGGGATCGAATCCACGACCTCCGGCTTAGCAGTCAGGGTCACTAACTACTAGACCAACAGGCCAGTCAAAGTTAGTCAAGTTAAGCCTTAGACACATCTATATACGGTCCCATCCTAACTTTAACAGGTTTCACTTATCTCGTATTTCGTTCAGTCTATACAAATATTGGTTTATTCCCTCTTAGCCCGCCTCTCGAACCTTCCAACAAGTTACGGTCAATATAGCCTCCTTCACCAAATTTACTGTCTGTGTAACCCAACTACTTGAAGTAAATATACGATAGTTAATATAAATCTGTTGCCTAAATTGAGATAGTTATATGGCCCCAGAAATACCTAAATATGCCTTAATAGATACCTACGGCGGTAGCCTAGTAGTTAAGCCATTCGCGATCGACAGGTCGCAAGTAGAATCCCACTCATTATAATACCGATGTAAAACTACTTCAAACATAAGCAAATTAACTTAGCTGGAGTGGTTAATAATATTGCTAGTAATCTCCAATCAACATATATTATGTAAATCTTTAATAATTTTACTTGCTAACGTCATAAGATTTTTTTTTGACGTGATAACGTCTTATCGTTGACCGGCCTGCACTCACGAAAAAGTGTGATGTAACCGCTAACGTCCGTTCCGCCTGCTAAAGTATAGTGGCCGTCGGGCGCATGCGGATCCACTAAAGCTGTCACAGTCATGGTTGTTTATTACAATGTCATCAATGTATTGGCGATTAAATGTGATACAATTGGAAGTTAAAAAAAAAAAACAAATTAAAAAATCTTATGACGTTATCGCGTTAAATTATCGTCCGCTAACCGACTTTACAGACAACCATTCTTTGTTATTTTTTTTCAATTGTATAGCATGTCGCTGCAATCGCCAAAACATTGACGAGATTGTAATAAACAACCATACCTGCGATAGCTTAAGTTGACCCGGGCGCAACACTTCAGCCTATCAGCAGGCGGAACGGACGTGAGCGGTGATGTCACACTTTTTTGTGAGTGCAGTCATCGATTTATAAGACGTTATCACTTTAAAAAATAAGCATAAGGTTTGGCCGTCAAGTTGTACTGCCAAAGTCAAACTGCTCATTAATGTTCGCTGTGTACATGTAAACCATTGCGGTTTGGAATACGGAAATATTTCATTTATATGATCACCAAACCATTGCTTTCGTTTTCAAATTCCGTATCATCATTATTATGCAGTCCCCATCGCTATTCCCTAACGTATTTTAAACTAACCTTGACACGAACTGATCCCAGATGTAACAAACATTTGAATTATGTAATAAAACCTGTCCTTTCCCTAACTATAAACTCCAATAGCCTATAAAAAATATATGAACGCGACATATCATCAACCCTTACATAGGGGGTGTAATTCGCGTGTCCTATTTCTAGCCCAGAGAGGCCTGCTGTTAATGGTCTAGCCGATTGTCTACCTTTTGTGGTAGTATTAAATTGGCTCGCTATCAAGTAGAGTTGTTGTCTCGCTTGATGTGAAGTCAATCGAAGTTTCATTCGGTGTCAAATCTGTAACAAACTAACTAACCCGGCATACTTCGTACCGCCAATAAAATTTTCTGAACTTAACTATATAAATAAAACAAATTATTTGACAACAAACTTATATCTTATGTCACATTTGTCTAATATTAAAAATACGAAAAAAAAATCTTTATCTAAACTAATAAAAAGAACACGTACAATGTTCAACATTTTATTCTCATACAATTTTACTAATGTATTTTTTTAAATTTTCAGACCTTCCTTTTTAGTTTTATATCTTTCTTTTTTTTTAAGAAAGAACTAGCAATGTGGAATTGTGTTAACCCTCCAGCTAAGCTCAATGGCTTGTGTTAGGAGTTCTTCACGACATTAGTATAATGGGTAGGATTCGAACTCGCAACCTCACCATTGCGGGGCCGATGCCTTAAGCTTTTAAACCTTTCCTGATATACGTCGAAAAGTTATAATAAAAAAAAGAATTATTCAAATCGGTCCAGCCGTTGTCGAGTATTAGCTAGACTGACAAACGACAATTCATTTTCATATGTATATAGAAAGAAGGTGTAGTATTTGTACCACTGGTGCAGACAGAGGGGGGACGGGAGACTAAATGGTACATCCCGCTTCCGAACTACAATGTTATATTATTCAGATTGGTCAAGCCCCACCAAAATAAAATCATCCATCACTGAATCATACGTAGAAAACCTTAAAGGTCATCGCTGACCGCAACACCCCATAACCACCTCAGCACCACCTTGCCTCGAGCGGTTTAATCTGATGCAAAACGTGATGTCTTAGTCGTTTCTCTGACTTCGAATCTAGAAAACGTTGTTTAACAGTTCCTCTATTCTGTATAGTATTTAATTCTGCCAATACGAGCAACATCGGATATCCGCGACACACATTACCCGGGTTTATTTATTTGATACGTGTGCGCAGATAAGTCGCACCTACAGGCGGATATACGGGTAGTATTAACAGGCAGCATCCGAGGGTTAAGGCGCCCTGTGAGAGGACTTAACGCGTCGTAATTGGTTGTACAATAGTTCAATAGGAATTTTGCGTTATTCTATGTATGTACATAATGACGGCCTCTGTGGCGCTGTGAGAGTGTGTCCGACCGCCACGCAAGAGGTCGTGGGTTCGATTCCCATTTGTGTGATCCACAAATTGTTGTTCTGAACCTGGATTTACTTTGTGTCCGACTTGTATGTTTGTAAAATCCCCCGCGGTGTGGCTTAGCCCTCGTAAATCGCATCGCGGCGATTAAAGTATGTAGATTTAAATATTATAGAGGAATCTCCCTCAAACTCCAAGCTACATTAATACCATATTTCATAGAAACCGGCCGAGTATCCTCGGAAATTAGCGTTTTCAAACAAACATTCTACTTTATTATATTGATACGTATTTACAACTATAAATATTAACATGTAGGTTTTACCACTACATCAAGCGCCGTGCATCAAACAATAATAAAAAAAAAACACTTAAGAACAACACCATGCTCTTAGGTTATAGTAAAACAAAAACCACAAATCTTTCTGTAAATTATCACCGTCAACTGCAGTCGCCAGAGTACTTTTTATACCCTTGTTATATAGGTGTCCTCTCAGTTTGGTGCGCGGGGCTAGAGCAGCTCGTTGGATGGGCGCCAAGCTTCACTGGTCCCCGAAGTGCTGTGTGGACGCTGCGCACTACTTGAAAGAAACGCGTGACGTATTTTTCAAATAAAACTTTAGGAATAAAACAGTAGGACCGGTCTACCACAAAATAAAAAGTTTCCAGAAAGTCCGCTCCCGCCGTTCTCGAAAATAACTACCTAAACTGGGCTGACTCCCTTTTTAAGCAGAACATATGTACCTACTTACCAAGTTCAGGATTTTATTACGACAGTAAGATGTCGGTTTTTCCCTAACTTGTCGTTTTCTCCCTAACCCTTTTATCTAGGCACACTACCGTGCGTCTAGATAAAATAAATAATCCAAGTAAAATATTATTTAGGATATAATGAATGAGTTTGTTAGGTTGAATCAAAAATCTCAGGAAGTACTGGTTCGAATTGAAAAATGATTTTATTGTATTGATATTAGTCGTAGTGTGATGTTATATAGCCTATAGCCTTCCTCGATAAATGGGCTATCAAAGAGATTTTTTTTTTTTAAATTAGACTAGAAGTAACTGAGATTATCGCGTTCAAACAAACAAACTCTTCAGCTGTATAATATTAGTATAGATATGAGCTGTAGGAAGATTCGAATGACTAAATAGACATCATAGTTTTCATAGTCGTATTTGTGCTCTAAATTAATGATACCTAATATGCTGTACACATCCTCTGAAACTTCCTCCAGTAACAAATATGTAATTAAATTTCTCGTAAAAAGCTGTGACGAATCTAATCAAGTCTCTTGTTCTGCAAAGGAAAACTGCAGAAAGACAAAACGTTGTTTACGAGCTTAAATTGTAATATTCATAAGTATAACTTGCTCAGGACATATTAATGTTATAAATTAGCGGTGATAGTTATTACATCCAGGAAGCTGGCCAGTCCTGGCGCCACGCCAGCGAACAGCCAGCACTCGAATTACAATATTTATATTCAGATCACAACCTTTTCAACGTTTAGTGCTTTTGAAGACTTAACACCTATTCTCCTGTATGAAGGCCGGTCGCCAACTCAACTCCAATGCGTTGAGTTGGCGACCGAGCAAATGGAAACATAAGCGAGGTTAAACAACGTTATTTTCTTTCGATCCATAGATACATATGTCTCAATGTAACTCAGCCGGAGTGAAGTTAGGTTCATAACACTTTCGCGCATGTCATAGAGATGCGACCCCAAAATTATATACGAAAACGATTACTAACAAAATTTCAATTCAACAATATAAAAAATATTACTTAAACAAGTTCATAAGTTTAAATTTGGAATAGTTACAGTAAAAAAATTACTTAAATAATCACAAAAAACATCAGTTAGTAATTACAAATTATGAGAATATAAAGCGTATTCGCATCTCTAATTCATTGAAGCGGCGGTAGCCTAATGGCTAAGGCATCGATCTCGCAATCGTGAGGTCGCGGGTTCGAATCCTACCCATTATACTACTGACGTGAATCCACTCCCAACACAAACCTTTGAGTTTAGCTGGAGGGGTTAACAAGATTGCTAGGAACGTGAGACTCAATCCCACATTGCTAGTTATCTCTTGGTTTAGTTACCGCCCGCACCCCGCTTCCTGTCACTATTTACTTCCATCTTCAAAATTGCATCTGCGCAACCACTTGTCGCTAAGTTCAATCCGGTCAAGTTACGTTGAGACAACTGTAGGTGATCGTCCCACAGTGAGCACGTTAAGCCATCGGTCTTGCGCATAATATCTCTTCGGACGTGTCGAATGGAACTAAACCATCGGACTATCAAAACAAAGGAATAGTGTTCAGTGCGCCTGCGCATACACTCGTGCACTATAAAATCTCCTGCGTAGTTCAGAGACTAGCTAGTCCCTGATGAGATTTGCAGCCGTAACTGAAATCGATTAGGAGACCATTCATTTTACTATTATATCCTTTCTTCTTTATCTTTATTGTTACAAGTAAGTTCAGTCAGGGTACAATCGGTTTCTAAAACTAACTATAACAAGCTGGCGAGGAAATCGATATAATTCAACTTTTAGAAGTTCATATTTAATTTATAATAATAATATATTGGGACCCACACAACGCTATCTGATCCCAAACTAAGCAGAGCTTGTACTATGGAAACCAGACAACTGATAAACATTCTTAGATATTTCTAAATACGTACATATTATAGATAAATAACACCCAGACACAGAATAAACCATCGTGCTCATCACACATAGTTTTATCCTGGGTGGGGATCGAACCCACGACCTCTTGCGTAGCAGTCGGATACACTCCCACCGCGCCACAGAGGCAGTTTGTTATCATATTTCATAGAACACTCGCCTTTAGGGTAAAGCGAATGATGTGCACGCACACGTTATCGCAAACACAAGGCCTATATGATTACATGTCGATACCAAGTGGCGTCAATAACGATTGCCTGTTTCAATACAATATGAGCTACATAACCACTTGTAGATGTTCTCAACAAGTACGTCTGTCGGCGAGGCAGCACCCGCCGCCGCCGTGCTTCGTTCAATATTTCACTGTTCGGTAAATAACTGCTGATTCTGTGAGTTGTGTTCGTGTGGCTGTTTGTCAACATATTTGTTGTGCCACTTGTAGTCGTTTATCTTTGTTCAGCAGATAACTCTTTATTTTCGTGGTAAATCCTACTTAATGTTATTGTGGAGAGTAATACGAGTAGTCTTGTAGTTAATATTGCTTCAGCAATGCGGAGGTGCAGTTTATAATTTCTAATAGTCATGTTGATATATTATTTAAACAGAATTTGGGTAAATGTTTGTTACATTCTTGCTCATAAACTAAATAAATAATAACTGATCTTAAAGTTTATCATCATGTTTTTCTTGAAGTATGTACTCTGCATACCTATACAGTCGTTCTCAGCTACCCAACTGCGAACTTTCCTTTTTAGGGTTCCGTAGCTAAAGTGTTCTTTCTTCTTGTGCCCTTGCCTTGTGTTGTTAGTTTCGTCATGTCCGTCTGTCTGTACCTCCGTATGTCACAGGCATTTTTGTCCAAGAGTACACAATGAACATTGATAAAAATTGGATACATGTAACAGAAGCTCATTTTTTTCTTAGCAAACATCAACGTGTGGCTCGTCATTCGACAGGTCTTTTAAAAACATTTAAGGTTTCTTATAAACTTTTTTGATTATTTATGAAAATAATGGCTCCGAAAGTTGATGCCCCCCCCCCCCCCCTTTATCTTTTGAACCGTGTGACCAAAAAGTATGAAAAAAATAAGAAGGTAGCGCTTAGCAAATATTTAAATTAAAATTATTTCGCATACCTATGATCAAATATACCGTCATTGAGTTATTGCCAAAAACTGCGTTTCTCATCAAAAGGGCGTAAGTGCAATGAATATACTCTCTTCTACTGGTGCAATTATTCATACGGCGACGGCTCCGGAACCCTGCACTGAGCATGGTCCGACATGCTCTTGCCCGGTTTTTTAGTCTCTCCCGCTATTAATCCTGTACTTGTTCGAAATAAAGAATTTATTAGCAAGTAGGTAAGGTACTCCTAGTTTCCGATGTTCCAACGTTATACTGAATATGAAACTACCTACGTGACTGTAAGGAATTAGGCGCGGAAATATAATAATTTGTCTTAAGTTCCAACCTTCGAGCTATTAGTCAAGTCTAGAAAATGTAGGACATTATTTGATATTATTCACCATGCTAACCATGCTAGTAATGTTACTAAATAGCACTAAATTACTATATAAGATTACTAGATTTGATCTAAATACCATAATACCAAGCGCTACTTACAAAACGGGTACAGTTTTCTTGCCTTGATTTGCATTTTATTAACTGATTTTCGGTCGTGGAGGCCAGTCAATTAAAATTCTTTGTTCACTTAGGATGCAAAACAACTCTTGTGATACGTCGGGATTCTACATGTAGGTACATATAATGTCAAGTTCGCAAACAATAGGTAAAGCCGGAGAAAAGAGCCTGGCAATAAAAACTCGCGGCCACTCTTTTCAAATTGCCAATTTTACAATGTTTGAATGTTTACTAAAAAGACAAATAATATTTTGACTTTTTGTCTAATTATTTTTTGCCTCTGTGGCGCGGTAGGGGTGTATCCGACTGCTGAGAGTTCGTGGGTTCGATTCCCGGGACACCACTTTGTGTGATCCACATATTGTTGTTCCGAGTCTGGGTGTACTTTGTGTCCGTGACTTGTATGTTTGTAAAGTCCTCCGCGACACAAGGCTTGTACACTACTGCGGGTCGCCTTTAAAAAAAAATTCATATATATACATACATATTAAAAAGTTGGAACATGAGATAAACTAAAATCAGCCTTAGTGGGTACAACATGGTACCGGGTACTGTGGTACTGTGCAATAGGTCAACATTAATTGGAGTCAGAATAAATGTCGGTATAATTTTGTAGTAGTTGTGTAGTCTTCAGTCTAATGTGCATAAGCGGATCCAGGGGGGGGGGGGACATGGGGGGTACGTGCCCCCCCCCCGCCCCCGCAGACGGTTCTGTTTAATTTCCATAAAACAACAATTAATTATATAAGCTTTCAATGAAAGCAACCCTCAAGAAAAACAGAACAGTCGTTATCTTGAACGACGCTCATAAATTTAACATTAAGTATAAAAACAATTTTATTACATCATAATTAAAAAACCGCTCGCCCTGTTATCATTATTTTAAAATATTTTCTCATATTTTGGTGAGATTCATTCTTGTTTGACGTGTTGTGAGGCAGTGAGGCTTACCACGGTTTTGCATGATTGCCTCTTTTAATTAAGTCGAGATGTGAGCCTGCGTCTAGTGTACGAATGACTCATTAAAGTCGTAGTATTGCTCGTCAGAGACAGATGCTTCGGTCACAAGAAATGTTGTTTAATTATAGTATGACCATTAGTGCTGTGCACTCCCTGAGGTATGCGCGCGGTGAGACGGGGGGGTTAGAATCGGCTGCTGCGCTGTCAGTGCGCCGTCAACGCTTGTGACGGCAGGTAGTGTTATTTGTATCGGACTGTCTATGTCAGACGCACACGAGATAAATATTCAAAGATGGGTCGTGCGTTATCTCGTGATATGAAGACTGTCATTTTTAAGGTGGCTGAATATTTTAAGAAAAGAAAAGCAGACAAAGAAAACTTTGAATTTAAAAATGACGTGAATATTGCTAAAATCGTTGCGGAGGCTACGGGATACAGCAAAAGAACCGTACATAATGTGATTTCTGCGGGCTATTTATCAATTGAAAATTCAAGCCAATTAAAATTTCAATCGCCAAAAAAACCAAAAGTTCTAAAGAAAAAACACGTTGTGGATGATTTTGACCTTGGAGTTATCAGAAGAAAAATTCATCAGTTTTACGAAGTTGAAAAAAAAATACCAAGTGTCCGTAAGTTACTATCAAGTTTGAGACAGGATGGCATATTGAATTGTGGACGGGAATATTTAAGACAGCTTTTACACAAAATGGGCTACCGTTACAAAAAATGCAAATCAAAGAGACATCTCCTTATAGAGCAGCCTAATATTACAGTGTGGCGGAAAAAATATCTTACACAAATCAGAAATTACAGAACGGAAAACCGAAACATATATTTTCTTGATGAAACATACATCAACGCCAGTCACCATGCCAGCAAATGTTGGCAATCATCGTCAGAACCCGGTATTCATGCTGATATTGGGAAAGGACGGCGACTAGTAATACTCCACGCTGGGTGTCGAAATGGCTTAGTGGATGATACATTGACTATATTCAAATCCGATGCTAGAACCGGTGACTATCATGGAGATATGAGCGGACCTACTTTTTATAAGTGGGTAGATGAAAAGTTAAAAGATAAGTTGCTGCCGAATTCTGTGGTTGTAATGGACAACGCGTCTTACCACAGCGTTCAGATTGAGAAGAAACCAACTATATCAAGCCTCAAAAGTGAAATGCAGAACTGGTTGCTACGCCATAATGTAGAATTTTCAGGAACCATGTCAAAGGCTCAACTGCTACTTCTTATCAAAAATACACAAAAAGAACCCGTGTATAGAATTGACGAACTCCTGAAAGCCAGTGGACACACTGTTCTGCGTTTACCTCCGTACCATCCAGATTTAAATCCAATCGAGTTGGTCTGGGCTGATATTAAAAACAACATAGCCCAAAACTATATTAATTCTTCTCTAGACGAAAAGATAATCTTATTGGATAAATTGTTTTCGGAATTCACGGCGGAAAAATGGCAGAAATGCGACGATCATGTCCAGAAAAATGAAAATGATTACTGGAGTCGCGATAGTAGGTTCGATAATGTTATCGATTCATTCATAATAAATTTGCAAGACTCTGATTCAAGTTCCGGTGGCGAAGAGGAAGATGAAGATGATGACGAAATGGAAGATGAAGTTGAAACAGAATCTATGTCAGAATAACTTTCGTTAGAATATATAATTGTTTGTAAATATAAAAAATGTTTAATAAAACAAGTCCTGTTGTGAATTATAACTTTCAATTCTTATTTATCACCTGCATATTTTTAATAAAATATGAGTATATTTGGGTTACATTTTAATCAACAAAGTAAGTATATATTACAGATAGATAGCCTCCGACCAACGCAACGTCCCGCCACAAGTCTTGCCTTAGAAATGCAAACTGATATCGTAAGATCTGTCCGACATGTATCGACCTCATGTGAACTCATGCACTTTTTTCTTCGCCCCCCACCTCGCCGTGCATACCTCAGGGAGTGCACAGCACTAATGGCCACACTATAACAAAAGTTTTATGTACTCTGCCTGCTTCATACTCAGTATTTTTTCTAATATTTCAATATATTACTGTCCTTACCGAGGGCAGTTATCTAACTGGCTGGTACAAGCAGTTGCTAAGTAGCTCCGGTATCTAAATCATTTCGTGTTTGTTATGCGAGTCAGTTGGTTGGATGTAACCCAGCTCGTTCATGCATGAGACATGTCAGTCCAGAACACATGCAATAAATTTATGAATCTTCTTCCGCTAGTGGCAGTTCGCTTCTGGACATAGAGCTGTTCCAATTCACGCCATAGCAGTCTGTCTGCCGTTCTAAATCTAGTAGATTGATTTGATAGGATTATATAAGTATGTATACGATTATCAGTTGTCTAGTTGCAATAGTAGACCCTCTGCTCAGTATGGGATCAAATAGTGTTGTGTGAGTTATCTGATGTGTAAGTTAAATGTTTCTATATTGTTTCGTTACATAAATCCCGTAAAAAAAATGAAAATATGCCACTAATGAATGACAGAAGTCAGATCTTACTGGAAATCAAGTTTTTTTTGTTATATCATAGGTATGATTTTGGAATCTCATTTCACTACATGACGTTTGTCATTTTTTAAATGATTTGTTATTTGCTACTCAATAGAGCAATTTTTCAACTAAGTTTTTTAACTACTAGCAATGTGGGTCGCACATTACCGTGGCCCAAAATGCTTCCTGTAACCATGGTCGGTGAGTCGCCCTTTAGCAACTTGATTGATAAAGTACCGTGTGTCTAGGTAGAATCCCCGTGATGATCGAACTATTTACTATTAAGTTAGCACGGAACCCTCAGTGCGCAAGTCTCACTCGCACTTGGCCGGTATTTTTACTTAATGCTTTAACAGTTATGACAAAATATGTATTACAAGTTTATAGACGATAAAATCATCATGTAAAAAAGTACTAAGTTTGGTCCCTTCAATTGAAGATGATAGCTAACGCTGTGACTCCTCGAGGTCGAAACTTGCATTTTTTTGCATGACTAGCCAATATTTAAGCAATACAAATTTGAAAAAAAAGTCTACACCACTTTAAAAACCTTTGAAATTTTATTAAAACCCGAAGAAGCCTGTGACATTAATCCACGAGAATAAACGCTCGTCGCACCTACGCGCCTCCGGCGACTTCCGACGTCGCGTCGCTCTTAAGACGATGTCTTTGGTTATTTTTTTTTATTTTACTCCACTTTACCTACCTTTTTAATTTCGTTAAAAGTATACAACGCTTTAGATGCTTACAAATTAAACAGATTCTTTTTTATAAACAAGAATTTCCAATAAAGAAAAGAAATTAAGATGATTTAAGGTTGCGGATTGTAATGGATTGAATCTTGGTTCGCCTAGTTATAACATGTCACGATCCGTCAATCCAACAAGTTACACGTTCAATCTGCATGAAGCACACTGATCACGATCACGGGATTTTGATCTAGATTCAACGTGTAATGGCTGCAAGATTATAAAACTAAACACGAGACTGTCGCAGTAGATAAACCTGTATTGATAGATATAAATATGAAAATAAAGAAAAACAAATCGCTTAGCAAATGCATGCAAAGTGAAATGCCATTCTACGGCGTGTATAGATTGCTCATACAGTAAATTTTCAAACCTGTAATCAATACAGGTTTGAATATTTAATAAATTATGAAATCAGGTGGCTGGTTCATTTAATTTCGCACTAACACGACACAATTTAGAAAATGTGCTAAACTAAACCTATAAAAATGTACATAATTATTCTCAATTTTAAAAGTTACATGACTCTCCAATTTACACGTCTTTGTCAAAAGGAAACTAGCAACGGTAGTTAAAAAAAGTTTCACAACTCGGCGCTGTAATTACACAAGTTTTAAATTTGAATATAATTGCAACACGGAGGTAAGGCTCGTTATGGCTAATAAAAACATTAAGCGATATTTTTTATAAAAAATATGTACTTCAAAACGGTTTTACTGACCTTGTATTATTTATATGTATTATAATGTATTAAATTAAAAAATTATATGTATTATATTATTTAGGTATATGTATTGTATTGTCACATATATACATATATATATATATATATATATATATATATATATATAGGGAATCTTCTTCTATTGTAAGTTGCTCGTTAGTTATTATACTTCCATCAAAAGCTTTTTATAAGATGAAGTCCATGTCCACACTCGAACGAGCTAAACTTTTAATACGATTCATAGGTTACTACAAACTTTTTGATTTATTGCTCAAAAAGAAAATTATACTTTCATAGACTTTGTTCAAAGTTGTTATCCCTTCCTGCTTTAATTAAAAAGTAATTTAACTCGGACCGGTTCGGTTATCTTCATTTAGGACATATTGCCTGATGACAAAATGTTTGTTGCTCACTGAGTTAGAATCTTAATATAATATTTCATCTTTTTATACTTATCAAATCCAATAAAGCATAACTAAGTAGGCCATTATATAGTCGACTAGCTGACCGGGACAACTTCGTCTGCGTAAATTTTCCCCATTTTTGCAACAATTTTCATTGCTACTCCGCTTCTATTGTTCGTAGCTTGATGTTATATAGCCTATAGTCTTTCTCGATAAATGAACTATCCAATAGTAAAATATTTTTTTAATTCTGACAAAAAATCTTTCAAAGCTATCTGATCCCAAACTAAGCAGAGCTTGTACTATGGAAACCAGACAACCGATTAACATACTTATATATTTTTAAATACATACATAATATAGATAAATAACACCCAGACACAGAATAAACCATCGTGCTCATCACACAAAGTTTTATCCTGGGTGGGGATCGAACCCACGACCTCTTGCGTAGCAGTCGGATACACTCCCACCGCGCCACAGAGGCAGTTTTATAATATTAGTATAGATTTCGATAGTTTCTAACATGTAGGGATGGCAATCTTCATTAGTTTGTTATGTAACAGGATAATATTAAGGACATAGTAATGAACATAAAGATACTTGAGGTCATTTTTTCAGATTTCGTTAAACGTCAGTGAAAACCACTTATCAGTGTGTCAAGTGATCATCTTCAGCGTCGATGATCACTTAACTTTTGTGATCGTTTATCGATAAGTAAGCTTAACAGGCTATGGGCCTTTTTCCCCATAGCTATTTATAAAATGAGCCATTTCTGACAACATAAAATTGAATCTGTGTCAGTCCAATGGGAAATTACCCTATTATATAAAAGTGGGGCAGTTTAAAAATATCGAATATCAAAGTCTGTCGAATTTTGATGGAATCGTGCTATTTTACACGTATCTTTTTTAGCAGCTTATTGCTATAAAGCCGGTGCTGATGACTTTTGTAGTGATTTATTGGAAGTGCTCAGATATTTTCTCATCTTTGCCTTAAAAAATAATATATATTAAATATAACTGTGAACGAGATGTTAAAGTAGAAGAAGATATAAAGGAGAGAAAGATACTATTTAGTCTTCATCGAGATTGGCCAATAAAAACGAAAAAAATCAACATTACATCGGTCAAAACCAAACATAAATAATTTTAATTTTTAGAGACACTAGCCTTAACTAGGCTACTAGTCTATGATAAAATGGTTATCTCTAGGTCATACATCTATATTTACTTATTATAACCTACAGATTTGTCATGAGTCTTCAAAAGCCTATAGATTGTAGTATTCCATTGTACAAGTGACATACGTGGACAACTAATGTGACGACGGTATGACAGCAGACGGTCTGGCGACACAGCGCACTGTCGTGTTGGATGTATTCTACGTGCCCAACTGGGTCGCAAGAATCTCGCTATTTTGCTATTTTCTCTTAATAGACATCTCTGACAGTCCTTGTTATAGACGAAAATAGTACCTAATTGGAATAATATACTCGATTTCAACCTTTTGCTAAGGCTCTTTGTATAAGTACAGCAGGGGAAAATTACTATAAATATCAAGGGCCGTATACAAAATATGTTATTTATTTATACTTACTACTAATAAAGTGGCAAACAGGTGTATCTCTCGTCTTGTCTGAGTATACTTGTGCTACCAAATAATACTAATACTAGAAGGATCAATTATTACTTTAAATTTTGAGTTACTTAATGTAGTTACAAAGGATCCGCCCTGGGCCCCTAGACAAATGGCATTCTATTCTATTAGAGTTTACGCAAATCGAATAGAATGACGTCGTTGCGCGAATAAATAAGAAACTCTACAATATGAGATTAGCAGTTGTGCGTGCGCAATGACGTCATTCTGTTCGATTAGCGTACACTTTAATCGAATAGAATGCCATTAGTCTAGGGGCCCAGGCCTCGCACAGATTTATTTCACTGACTATAAATATAAGAAAGAGATAATTAATAGATTATTTTCTCTAAAAAGAGTGAAGAAAACTGTATCAAAATGATTCAAAATCCGCGCTTTTAGGCAAATTAAATGGACGGAAAGCTGCTTACTTTTTTCTAACTACCAGTATCAGGTTCTGATATAATTGAATGGAATTCAATTATATCACACTAACATGTAATCTACCGTTTATCAATAAATGGAGCTCGTCCCCTCTCGTTAGTTCCACAATTTACTTTTACATAGGATCCTTCACCATTCCATTTCTCCTTTATGAAATTACTTTTCGACCTTTTTTCATTATAGTAAATTGGTTAAGGATCAGTTGGACTAAGTGCTTCAGGCTCGTCGCATTTTAAACTTCGGTCCACAGGTGATAGAAGGCTTAAATACACAAGGGTCCTAATCAATACCCAACTTGTGACCTACATATTTCACAGAAATTTGATTAAAATACGTCTATATCGTTCTATTTAAGTTAAAAAAAGTCGTAAATATATATATTTGTTTGATAAATAAATTCATTTATATTACGAAGTACCTGGATGATATGGAGATGTAAGAGAGTTGGCAAGGTTTTAAAAATCTCCTCATTTTGAAGAAAGAGATTCTTTGATCCGTTTTAATCATAGTACTGACAATATGTATGCGACTGCTGTGAAAGAGAGCTTTGTGGATTGTTTCCGAGTCCGGGTGCACTTTGTGTTCATGATTTTGTACATAGAGCACAAGGTGGCGATTAGTTCGTTTGGTTTATGCAGAAGTTTGTCATCATTTTTATTTCTTAATGAAAACTCTCGCTGTAGAAAATAAGCTTTGTTTTGAAGGATGTGCTAATTAGGTAACAGTATGGGAGAAGAAGCATCAAAGAGCCAAATTACTAAAAGAAACAAAATATATACTTTTAATTAAAGAAATGATGATCTTTTTTTTTCAAATTATTATTTATGTATTAAAGTAGGTAATTTCATACCAAAAGCGCACAATAAACATAATAAAAAGCAATGAAATATTTTTAAGAAATGTGTCTTTTGGCTCATTCGTAACATTTCGGTATTAAAAGCGCCACTAAAAGTTGTGTAAGAGCCTGTCTCTATTACAAAGTGTAATTATAAAAATTATGCAATATAATAACAACGGCAAGCGGCGGTAGCCTAATGGCTAAGGCATCGGTCTCGCAATCGTGAGGTCGCGGGTTTGGATCCTACCCATTATACTACCGACGTTAACCCACTCCTAACACAGGCCTTTGATCATAGCTGGAAGGGTTAACAAGATTGCTAGTAATGTGGGACTCGATCCCATATTGCTAGTTATCTTTTTAAATAAAAAATAAAAATCCACTAAATAAAAAATAAACAAAAAGACAACTATAAAAATCCTTTTTAAAAACTAATTACCTTTCTAATTTCTATCAGTAATTTTAAGGAATTCTAACGAAAGCTTTAAATTTAACAAATTTTATAGACATACCTATTTATTAGAGGCGGATTCTTTATCAATAACAATCTCGAAAATAAACAAAATAACAAATAATATATTGTATCAAAAATCACATCGTTATATCGTTAAGAACTTTAAAAAAAATCTTCTTAAAATCTTCTTATGAATGAGCTTGCTCTTTTAATATCAAAAATATTTTTTTGCCGCTCAGTTTTTACGCAGCTGCAGGATAAAACATATGCACAAACGATTTACGATCCTACATGGATCCTGAATTTGCTTACAATTAAATACCAAAAACAACTTAAATGAAGCAAATATATACTTTTTAGTGCCAAAAACTTTGATTCGATGTACCTACCGGCGTCCGTTGGTTTTGGTGAACTGTCAAATGTTTGTGGGAGGCGGGAAATCAATGTTGCCACTTAAAAATGAAATCGCCAACCGAATAATGTATGGAAATAATGCAAGTAGATCTTTCAAAACCTGACTTCTTCATATCTCTTCTACCCTACACTTTTAGCACATAGTTCTAATTATATATATTTACATAATGTGAAAGGCGAAAGCTGATATGTAAGATTCATTATAAGTTAATATCATGAAAGCCTACGCCTCTTAATGTCTTAAAATACCTTCTTTCATTAGTAAATGTCTGATTCTGTAAAGGTCATATATACTTCTACTCAAACCCATTTCTAAATCCTTTTATTTCAAACATATTTCAAAAGCTTAGCGTAACATGAATTGTGGAGATACTTATCACGAATATTCTCAAGTTGTGAATAAAATATGAAAATGGCAGAGCGGCCATTAGTGCTAATTAAAACACATAATTATAAACGAACGCTGTGCTCGAAGCTTAATAGCGGGAGATAACAGCGGCTTCGCGAATGTTGAGTAAGTACTTTACAGGACTATACTTGTAGCAATGATGGGATTTAAAGTATAACCTTAAGTTCAAAATATATCCTACAATTTATGATTTGATCGGCAACAGGGCTCTAAATTCTCTTCATGGACCACTGAACTTACTGAATGCTTTCAGACGGCCTCTTATTACTGTAGTGACAATTACATCTCCAGGGTGTATACCATAATCTTATAAGAAACAGGCTTATCAAGCGTGACGTGTCATAATAAAAGTAAGGGCACTGCTCAATAACTTAAGATTAGTCTTCAAAAGTACCTGCCTCGGCTTCGCACGGGTGTCATATCGTAGTTTTTTATACCTTGAGGTATTACATTATTGCAATTTTCGTAGGGATCTCTATTTTTTTTGACAATAAAATAAGTCTGTGTTACTCCCCGATAATGTAGCTTTCTAATGATGAAAGAATTGTTGAAATCGGTCCAGTAGTTTTTAAGTTTATTCGTTAAAACAGAAATACAAATCTTTCCTCTTTATAATATTAGTGTAGATTAATGTCAGTTGTTGCCCTTTTACATATCTGGATAGCGATGGCTCTGAGCTTCCACTACGTCGTAAATTTGTACGTAGGTACTACACATAGTGTAGACACAAGCAAACAGACGGTCCCGCTGTTTGTTCGGCTCTAATTAAATCCGCGCTTAGGTTGCGTTGCGGCGCGTTTGCGTTGCTGATTACACACCGAGTGCGTTGAGGACGACAGTACCCGTCACATGTACAAACGACGCACCATTATCGAATAGAACTGGAGCCAAATAATATCAGTTATTATCTCTCTACACCCCTTCCCTCATCCTATAATCAAAGTCTATTGAGCGTCAATCGATCGAATTATATGACACAATAAACTATCCTCTGGCTCTGACATGGCTGTTCCTTCGTCAATCAGTCGACAGCATTCATCAGCGGCTGTTATTTTAACACCAATAACACTCTTATTGTTTCTAGTCTCTGGCAATATGAAACACCACATTTTCCCGCTACTGTGTAGCTGTCGTGTACCCGGCTTTACGGATGATATTTTTGATAAATCCCTTTACCGTCTAGTACATTGGAGAAGCTGCGTCCCAAGCACATATTTTCGTAACGTGTGGACGAAACCGTAGCTTTAAGGCCCCCACACTTCACCAGTATGCCTGCAGTCTGTCACCCTATAGGGCCGCCTGTCGTCCTGGATATTGCATGTCGGCAATGGTTAAAAACCGGCTCTGGGACTACACACTAGTAGTCGACAGCCGGCAGTTTCAGAGCGCAAGATTACGCGCCGGCAGTGGCTTGTAAGGTCTTCATACTAGTGGAACGGTTGTCGGCCGGCTACTTGTGCCGGCTAGTGTGTGTTCGATTGTTGCAGACTGGTCTAATAAGCCAGGTCATATGCATCACATCAATGCTAAATTCCTCATAGCTCACAGCTGTCTATTGGTCTGTCTCAAACAAATATTTAACAAGACAAACTTAACTTTGCCGTTGGAAAACTATTGTATTGACTACCTACATAATTTTAACTACTTAACAATAACAATAATGATTATGTTTTGTTTGTTTGTTGATGTCTAATTTACATTAAACCAATTTAAATATTCAACTGACTTTGAATTTAAATATTTACAACCTAATATGTAGGAGAATTTATTAATTATGTGGGAGAATAAATTCCACAAAAATATTTAAAAAAGTTGCCTTTGTTGACATAAGTGATTATAGTAGGTACACAAGTGAACAAAGGACACCACTTACGAGTATGTCTACTCAGTTCAACTAGGTGCAATGATTCCAAGGTGATATGAGGACACTAGTTATGTCCACTATGTTCACCATGTCCACTATTTCACCCAGGTGATATCACCCAGGTGAACAAGGTGGAATAAACCAATTGTGTCTGGTTGCTTGGCAACGAGCTTAATATGAAGCCTTCCCTTCCATCCTTCCCCCTACCTTGCCCCTCGACCGTCCCGTCGCATATTGAAATAAACTGTAACTAGGTACACAAAGGTTTTCCAATGTACCTTTACGAGACGAGCTCGAGTTAAAAAGATACAAATTTTAGGGTAGCTGCGTCACCTACGTGTCGCCGCAACTTCGTTACCGTTTTGTTTGTGTTTCATGTTTCACACGTTGTCTGCCATATTTTAAATGTAATTTTGTCTCTTCGCTTTACTGACTTTAGTTACTGTTGTATTTTATATATAATACATTGTCCTGTGTGTTATATTATTAGAAAATTTACATAGGTATTTGTTATCATTAATATAAAACACTAGCTTGTGCCCGCGGCTTCGCCCGCGTTGATGCCAGATTGTTACCAAAATATTTTCACGGCAAACTTTCATACTAACTTTAAACTTTCGTTTTACCAAATATGTGAATTTTCAAAAATCCTTTCTTAGTGCTCCCCTACGTTATAAAGGAACCCTTGAGCAAAATTTCAAGTTTCTACCTCTTACAGTTTAGGCTTTAGTTCTTATACAAGGTAGGCTCTTGTGGTAATTTGATGTTAAGTTTGATAAGAAAAAAATTATATGATTACCAATTTGCAATATAGGTCAAAACTTTAGTATTCTTTTTAAATATCTGAAAAGTTGTCCAATACGGAGTACTACTCCCTACAAGCCTGTCAAAACAATCACACGATAGATACTGTAGAGGTAGAGAACTACAACATTACAAGTGACGTGACGTCAGTTTCCGTCGTGGCACTAACTCCTCGCCACCTGTACAAGTGCTAACAGTTGGTGACACAACATTGAGTACTGCGGTAGACACAGTTACTTGCTCTCAAGTTGTAACGAACTTGTTGAACATTGCATTGAAATGTTTGTCACACTAACGCTTACCATCAAGGAAGCCGCATTGTTTACCATTTTAGTTATATAAGAATGAATTTTGGATTTAGCTTTGAACAAGAAATAGAGGTTATGTGAAGGGAAAGTCATGCTATGATCGTCTACCTTTGTACGAAGCATCTAATTTGAATTTGGCGATTGATATACAAAAGCATTGTCAAAACCGCCCTAATTTCAGGTAACACTATTGGTACCTACTATTTCTAGTATATTTACGGGAAAAATGTCTAAAATGTTGTTAAGTTTTCCAAATATATTGGCTGATAATATTCTTAGCGACGCACTACAGTCTAGGGCGGCCCGGCGTGGACGCGCACGTGCGCCACGAGTGCTGCGAGGCGGTGCTGCACGCGCGCTTCCTCGTGAACGAGGGCGCGCTCGTCACCGCCACCGCCGACGACCAGATTCACCTCTGGACCTTCAGACAGAAGTCCCCTCAGAGGCTCCACTCACTCAAGTTCCAGAGAGAAAGGTATGTACTTCCACCCCTCAGTTCTTCTCTATTGGGTAGTTTTCCTTTCAATATTAGTTGGAATTTGGATGTCTGAATTCGCAAACGCAACTCAGTTGTAATACTTTGTAAAATCTCACTGTCCCTGTCAGTTAAACTTGAATTGTAGCGACCGAAGTATCGTTGTTTGAATATTACAACAATACTTAACTTTAAAATGGAATTGTAAAACAATTTTGAAGTTGGTATGATTTTTTTTAAATAAATTATCTTTTAGCAGACATGTGCTATATTTGCCAATAGGATCATTGTTTTTTTTTATAGCTTAGCCTAGCTTAGCGATCCTACTGGTTGATTTGACACACAGCAATTATAAACAGTGAATAAACAGTCTAAATACAAAGCGGTTGTGTTTGTAATTCGCCTTACATTTCCATTGTTAATCAGTAATGTTCAAAGTTTCACTACACATCCAAGTTTCAAGTAAAGTTTCTAGATCTAACTTGCACTAGCGTTATCTGGGTCACTAGGCTATTACTTCACTTTTGTTGTATTCACTACCTACACAATGCACTACAAACAATAACTCACTAACAACACCACGCCTACATCTATACAAAGGGTTAAGCTGAAGTCTCTATTTTCGCAAACTATGTAATATAAACGCATTTGAACAAATCACACAGAGCTAGGAATCTATTCCAGTTCTGTCTGATTCGTTCGAGTGAGTTTGACTTGTTGAACTAATGATTTTTTTTAACACAATGCTTATTTACATTCATCCTCGATATTGACAATCATAAATTTCATTTTAATTCCTAAAATGAATTACCATTTACCGAAGACTCCATACTAGATCACTACGTGTAAAGTAGTAGTAGGTAGTTTAGGTCGTACCCGTATAACTTTTAGCCTCCAAGTATTTATACCTTCAGTTTTATAGCTTATCATTAAACAACACGAAAGCCATTAAAAAGTCGTTAAGTTGTATCAATTACGTTGGACAGTTTCATAGGCAGTTCTTAAGAAGTCGCCATCACTTAGTCACCAGTAACAGGCATAGTCTTTCTTCAAAATAACACACCTATAACATGGCACAAATATTTATAAATCTCACAAAGTATTTCCTAGAGTGAAAATCGAACCAGCAACCTCTTTCACAGCTGACATATTTCTCATTCACTTCTCAATTTCTCATTAACACGTCAAAAGAATGGCATGAGCACGTGTAAAAATGGAACACTATAGAGAGAAAGGAGTAATAAATTTTCCTTAAAATTTTTAAAATGGTTACGTTGCAGCGAAGCACGATCCTAAGACAGCTATCAAACTGTCTCCCAGCACAGCTCTCATAAACGAAGCCTAGCGAATGGACTGCGATAGTCGCCATCGCTGGTCGTTTCCTCCGCTCGACTTGTTTCATAGACATTATTCACTGGGAGATATTTTATGACTCCCACCATCCGCGCAACGTGCCCGCTACCATTATTTTTTCAGTTTTAATGTCACCACAGTTGATTACTTACTTTGTGCAATGTTGCTTCTTGATATAAAGAGTTACTTTAATGGTTTGAACTGCAATTTAGTTGAATTATTTGTATAACGCTGAGCATTTAACCCTTACAGTGTTCACTTGTGCTGCAAATATAACTTATTGCTCAATAAAAACAATTTTTAAATGTGAATATAGTTTAAATATCATATTTTAATGTATGGGGAAAATATTTAATATAGTAAAGGCCTAATAACCAATCACGAACATCAACATTTCAGTAGGTGAACCTTTCTTGTGTGATTGAGACAAGACATCCCGCTGCATATGAACCTCACTCTTAGGCACCTGTCCCACCAACAGCGAGAAAGCGAGCAGCGAGTAGCGATTTATCGCTCAAGAAACTAACATACTTATGTAGATCCCTTGTAAACAAAAGAAATACAGATATCAATAGTTGATCGCTGATCGTTCCCACTGCCGACGAATACTCGCTCTATACTGCATCTCTTTTGATTACACGGACGGGATCTACAATATGCATGTATTGTACGTTTCTTGAGCGATAAAATCGCTACTCGCTTCGCGCTCATCGCCGTTGGTGGGACAGGTGCCTTATCCTTGTCTGTCGAAAAAATTAAAGTTAACTGAGCGGGTGAGATCGCTTTTAGAGCAGGTCAGAAGTGCCCTGCCCACACTGTACTTTTTATTATACTGTTGTGTAGTTTAACCAACCCATCTTCAAACGCTAATATGAGAAACAACATTATAATTTATTTATGTTCTTCACTTTAGTTCCTCTATGCCTATGATTTAAAGTCTTTCCTCTTTAGATGATTCTTCTAGACTTTAGATTGCTTGACGTTTCGACCAATCAACGACAACTATGATTACTTTACCTATCCACCGTCGTAAACAGAACATAAAACTCTGAACAGAACAGCTCACAGTAGGGCACTCAACACCATTGCATTTGCATTTTCATCTGCTCGCTGTGCACACGGAGGGTTAATTACTAGAATTAGCATCGCCAACCCGTCGCTGCTGCCTGGGCCTTTTCTTGACACTTGATTGGATGCAACTGTGACACGAATTGTGTCTTAGAACAACGTCAATAGAATCTTTTAGCGAAGTAGATATGGCGGATTCGTTTGAGAGGTCACTCTATCACGAATTTATGCATTCGCCATTTGGATACAATGACTACATGTTAATTCGACCTGTTTTTATGGCTAGTGAAATTTAGTCAAAACGTCGGGAATTTATCTGGTTGGTTTGGCAGTTAGTCTCCGTAATATGTTTAAGTATTATTTCTTAATTATTTATATAAATTCCAAATGTTTTTTTAGTTGCATACATATTGAAGACTGTTTGGTTCCCTTTCCGTAAATTTTCCCGTGCATTAGAAAATACTGAAAATCTCATGCTATGGGTTTCACCCATATTTATATTTTCAATATTTTCTTATAGTAACAATATAACTGATGTTTGGTGTCTGACACATTGTTATCAGACAATTGCTCGATCTCGACAAGATTCTTACTTCTAAAAGTTGTTAGTTCAGGCCAGTATGTGACGCTGATGTACGCTGTACAAAAGGCTCTGTCCACAATACACAACGTGTCACAATCACGCCGAGGTCGCCTCCTCTGTGGACGAGGCTGTGGCTTTCGATTAACTCCGGACCTCGTTTCGGCACATTTCCGCTACAACTTACTTTTTATTCTCGTCCTTTTGAGGCAACTCTTTATAGGTGTAGGTATATGAACTTCTACCATGATAATACTTTTTAAAACCTTACTGTCAAATTTCTATTTTTGGTCCCGTACTATTTAATCAATCAAAATTATCTTTGGCTTTGTTTTTTGGGTTCCATAGCCAAAATGACAAGAACGGACTGTCTGTCTTTCCGCCTATAAGAGTTCTTTTTCACGGAAGAATAACTGACAATGTTATGGTACCAACCTAGACAGGCTATGGCTTAGACCTAGCGCTCGTTGATTTACATAGATCTACTAGGTCCGCGGCACCGCCCGCGTGGGTGCCGGCTACAGTGGCAAGTACTAAGCTACCATGGAGTACTAACTACTATGGAGCCTAAGCTTCTGACCGGTATTTATAATACTTTTAGCAGCTATTGTAGTAATTAAAATCTTTTTACACAAAACTACGTAGTTTTGTGTAAAACAAACAAACAGACATAAAAAAATCATAGATCTAGGTCAGTACTTTAACAGGTCTATAAAACTACATTGCAAAGCAATCAAAATATCGAAACCAGCAATAGTCAGCTTGATATCAATTTAGAACCAAATTAGCTTATTACCGTAAAGACAAACTGTAGAAACGCCATTGAAATAAAACTAGCAATCAATTAACAAAATTAATGCTCAAATCAAAAGGACGTGCTTCTATTTTACAACAGGTTTATGTCGGCGGGAGCAGAGGTCGCTTCACAGGGAGCTCGAGGCATTCATTATACGGTTGTTGCCATGGCAACCAGCCACGTTGTGCCGCTTTGAAACTCAATCTGTCGCCATTGATTGACAGCCACTGTGCTCATACTGCCTTTGAGTAACTAGAGCTTAAATTGTTATTATTTTTGTCTTCCTAGTAGTAATCATTATCGTTGAAAGACTATATATTGAGTAGCGCGTAGAGATCGGAAAATCACCTTGAGGTTTACTTCCCTCTAGTTTATCATAGTATTCTTTGTCATGTAAGTGAGGTAACCTTACATGACAAAGTATAGTATGCTAGACTCAGACCTCATGTCTTAGAGAGAATACGGATATACTAGGCACGATTTCAAGTCAAATGCCTCATTCTTTACTCTCTGATCTCATCACCCTAATGTTGACTAGTACAAAAGTGCCAATACCAATGTACTGCGTGTATTAAGATTAACATAAATAGTTTTCCTTTCTTCTCGATTGTAGCAAAGAAGAACACGGGCCGATTGATGGCGTAGAAGCACCCTAAGACTTGCGCTAACAATACTAAAGGTCAATTCATAGGGAATATATAATTTAATTACAATATAGTACATAATAATAATAATAATACTCTTTATTGTACACTAAATTTAAAAGAACAAAGTGGTATACATTGTATAACTTACATGTAGGTACAATGGGCGGCCTTATCGCTAATAGCGATCTCTTCCAGGCAACCTTTGGATGGATAGAAACAAATTATCTACAAGAAATAAATAGCGGTAGTGTACAGCATGAATAAATAATATAAGTATATTAATACATCTAGCTATATACATATATATATATAAGTATAATAATCTAAACTTATGAAGAAATTAATAGATATATAACAAAAATAATCAATAGATATTTATAGTTTTAAGTACACAGATAATGAGCCTTCAACATCCTTTTAAACGATACCAACGACTGAGCACGTCTAATAGGCAGAGGTAATGCATTCCAAAGTCTTGCTGCCTCAACCGTAAATGATTTGTCATAAAATCGTGTGGAATGCACTGGAATTTCCAATCTCAAATCCTCCGATGACCTCAGGGACTTCGAATGTGTGTCATTCAGGAACTTGAAACGTTCTTTGAGGTACAAGGGAGTGAAAGGATTAAAAAGTATACTGTACAGCAATGAAAGAATGTGAGTATTCCGACGAAGACGAATTGGGAGCCACTTGAGCTCGTTACGGAATTCTGAAACGTGATCATATTTGCGCAAGCCAAATATAAATCTAATACATAAATTTTGGAGACGCTCAAGTCTGTCAAGTTGCTCCTCGGTGAGGTCAAGATAACTGGCATCAGCATAGTCAAGTATAGGTAGAAGAAGAGACTGTGCCAGCGCAATTTTAGTGGTAGTAGGGAGAAAGTTGCGGAGTCTTCGCAAAGACCCTGTAGATGCAAATAACTTACGGCTGACCTCTTGCAGTTGAGGACCCCAAGATAAGGTTTTGTCAATGAGAACGCCCAAGTTCTTTACAGTGTCGCTAATCGTTATAGAGGTACCGTTGAGTGTAACTTGTGGCAATTGGTTCCAATCGATTCGCGAAATCATCCTCGGGCTACCAACTACGATAACCTGAGTCTTCGACGGATTAACCTCCAGACCATGGTGGTTGCTCCATTCACATATACGCTCCAAATCCGTGTTAATAATTGAAAAGGCTAGTGGCAGCTGTCGCAGTGGTGCTTGTGTGTAGATTTGAAGATCATCTGCATAAAGGTGGTAGGATGAAACTAATTGGTTAGAAATAGCATTTATAAAAATTGCGAAGAGAAGAGGAGAAAGAACGCTACCCTGCGGTACACCAACCGTTACATCGCACCAGGAAGAATAAGACTCTTCAATGCGTACCCTTTGTCGGCGTACATATTTCGGTTGCCTAGCAAAGTAACAAAATAACAAAAGCATCTAATTTAGTGGGAGGTACTAACACATAACCTGTCATTATATTGTAACGTAAGTTGTCGCGTGGGTGTGATACACATGACTGATTAATATTTGATTTATTAAATAAATTATATTACAAACGAGCTTGTTGGATACCTACCAGCCTTAATTAAATTAATATCATAAATCAAATTATAAGTGCAGAAAGTTCTGAGAGCCAGGAAGTAGGTAGGTATATATTTGTTTAATCATACAATCAATCGTATTGATTCTAACCTAACTGAAAAGATGGGTAAGAGTTGTTTTCTTGGTTTGAGATTATAAAACAGTCAAAACTTCAAATATGACGTCACAGTACTGTTTTGCCGATCCAGGTCATCTTACTTGTATTTGGGAGAAAAAAAAACATTTATTCAGTGAAGTTAACGCAACGATTAGACAACTCAACTTATGGTGAATCTGGTCAGACACTTCTGCTGTCGAATATTCAAACGTTTATATGTTTTTAGGGTTCCGTAGCCAAAATGGCAAAACGGAACCCTTATAGTTTCGCCATGTCCGTCCATCCGTCTTATCCGTCGCAGCTTAGCTCAGTTAGTGCTAGAAGGCTGTAATTTTGAATGGATACACATATTACTTATGCCGACACCCTTTATATAAAGTGTGATGTTATTTCTCACCTCCATTGTGTGGGGTATCATTAGATAGGTATTTTAAAAACTTTTGAATTTGGAATTGTAAAGACCATTTTGTGCCCCTCCCTGCCAGCTAAATGGTTGATGAATTTTCGTTCAGATTCCATTGAAAAGTACTTATATAACATTGTCAGTTGTATGAAACAAAAACAACAGAACACCCACTTCTTTAGCTGCATTATTCGTATGGTCGTAGTCCACCATCCGAATAATGCAGCTAAAGAAGTGGGTGTTCTGTTGTACGGACCCTACATTGTGCGTTGCCCGACATGCACTTGCCCGGTTTTTTAAAGTTTTGTAACGCCATTAGCGGTCATGCTGTCACTGTCACATAAAGGCGAATATTTGTGACATTTGAACATGACTCAAAGTTACGTATCATTTGAGTTGTCTAGGATTATGAGGGGATAGGTTATTAAATCTTGAACGAGAACAGTGTTAATTGCTGCGTATCAAAACGTCACTCGATATTATTTTAACACTACAACCATTATATTATTTAATAGATACTCGTTAATCCATAATAGGGTCGGCCCACATTTATAACTCATATTTATATAAGACCAGTTTATAAGTATTATTAATACTTGACACGTATGAACAAAGCCTTCTATTGTTAGACGAATATAAAGTTAGTATCTAAATAAATTGTGTTTGGCGTCGCATCGGCATCAAAGGGTTTACGGGAGCCGTTAATGGAATATCGAAAAGCTATTAATATGTTATGGTCGCATGACATTTAGATATTTTGATGGTGCGTCCGAAAACGGAGCGAACTACCTTTCGAAGGACGACGTTTTATATAAAGGGCAGTCTTAGTTTCAGAGCGGGGTTTTGTGGCGGCTATCGTTCGAAAAGTTTGTTCAGCCTGTGAAAGTAAACGTTTTTAAATATGTAAGGATAATAAGGATTATCACAGGAAGAAAATACTATTAGATATGACATGATGTACCAACTGACATTCCAAATTACTGGACCTTTTTATAATAAACTAGCTGACCCGCGCAACTTCGTTTGTACAAATTTTCCCCGATTTTGCAACGTTTCTCATTGCTGCTCCGCTCCTACTGATCGTAGCGTGATGTTATATAGCCTTCCTCGATAAATGGGCTATCCAACAGTAAAACATGTTTTCAATTCGGAATAAGAGGAAAAGACTTCAAATTGGAATTGTTCATAAATGCTGAAGCTATTAATAGTTTACAGTTGATGTATAACTGAACACTGGTTAAAGAGCAATCAGTTCATGTTCAATTTCATTAATCACCAGGTAGGCGGCTCGTTTAGCAAAGAACATGCTTTACATGGTGGTTCATTAATAATAATCAATAGAAATTTTAAATTCAAATAACAAAGTGATATTGTTAACTTCTCTGTTGAACGTAGCATTGAAATAGCCTGTGTAGAGTTGAAGCGGTTTATTGTATTGACTGTGTACAGACCACCTTCAGCATAATATGGTATTTTTGAACATGTTATGGATGAAGTCTTGCATAAGATAACAAATCTTAATAAAAATGTAAAAATATGTGGTGACTTCAATTTTATCTTATAAAAGATTACAATTCTAGTATAACTGTAAGTCGATTTGAGAGTTTCAAAAGCAGAGTCATCTGTAACCCAACACTGTTGAATGAGGACAGTGATCCTAATATTTAAAAGAAACATTCTTTGATATTTTTTACTTAAACATTTAAACAGTTTACACAAAAAATCTTTGCGTGTACTTCTTTAATTATTATTAAAGATAATTATTATTAAAGATGATTAGTATATTATTAAAAGAGACCACAGCGTCCAAACAATAATCCAACGTTTGCAGTACGTAAACTAAAAAATAAAAGAAAACTAAAAATTTAAATATATTGAGTGAACAATAAAATCAACTTAACCTAGATTACTGAATAAATAAAACTATTTAGATATACTTATAACAAAATCAACTGACATCATAGATAACATCTTTTAAAGATCTATAGAATTTTAAAATCGAAACATATTTTATGATTAAAATTCGATTTAACTCCCAAAACGATTTTTTTTATTTATTATGGTAAAAGGGAATGTAAGTTTTAGTAAGTGGGTTACTGTTGGACTATACAATCAGAGAGTAGACACAGATAATATGAGCTCTACGATGAACGACATTATAACTATTGTTATAGTTTCCAAGCCTATGTACGAAATTATGTAAAAGCGTTTAGGCAAGTTTGTAAAATGGCAAAATTTCGCTACCTTAGTTCACAAATTATAGTAGTGATGATAAAATTAAAACAACTTGGAAAATTATTAATAGTGAGACTAGAAGAGTTAAAAGCTACAATAATTACTTTTATCTAAATACAGCGAATAAAACTATCACATCTAATGTAGAAGTAGCCACTGCTTTTGGACAATTCTTAACTGACATTCCGGTCTCCACTACAAAGTCATTAAATTTATCACCTACTGCAGCGAAGTGTATCTTGATTAAAATGTAAATAAATTTGACTATGTGACACATATAGATGTCGTAAAAGCTTTTAATTCTATTGATGTTAAAAAAACTGCCGAGCTCGGGAACAATTTAGTTGTGATTACTAAGTCTATAATCTCTTTCATTGCGCATGACTTAGCTTTTATATGTCATAAGTGTATAAAGTATGGTGTATTTCCTGATTTCAAGAAATCAGATAGTATATCTGACCCCAATAACTTTAGACCTATACTTAGTAAAATCAGATGCAGAACTTTTTTACAAAAATAAATTACTACATTCCAAACAATTCAGTTTTACAAGCGAGCCCTACGCTCGACAACTGATGCTGCTATTGAGTAGACCACAGTAATAGAATTTTATAAGCTACGGGTCTTAATCGCGTAAATATTTTATTTTAAGGCTTTGTTGCTTGTTTTACTGCCCGACGTTTCGACCGTACTGCAACGGCCGTGGTCACGGGTAGATTTCTAGTCTACCTGTGACCACGGCCGTTCTATAATGTGAACAAGTCGCGAAAGCTTACGAACCTATATAGACCACAGTAATCTCACCAACCCCTGTTATCTCACCCCCGTGCACCAAAACAAACGCGCCCAATACACCCCGATTCTATGTAGGATAACAATCAGCTTTGCAGTTCACTGCCTCAGTACCGAGCAGTGGGCACGGCGCGACACAATGTCACGGCCGCACAAAGACTTCGCACGCTGTAGTAGGGCTGTCGACTGTCATCAAACTCGAATATCTTTATTTTATAATACCTAATCTATTATTGTTTGAAAATTTTAATTTAAAAAAAAAATGTTCGTCGGTTCGGCAGTTCGGGTCAGCAGTTTCAAGTTTAGAGTCTATGAGTTATGAATAATATTGATGCAAAATAATGTTTCTTGTTTATTGTTATACCACTAAATGAAGAGACGTGCAGGTCTTGAGCTTAATGTTAAGCATCACGTTAGCCGATAACTGTATCAGTAAAACCCAAATCTTTGTTTGGAATAGATCTCATTGTCACCGCAATACGTCATCCGTCATTTGCCCAGCAATTTCAATAGCTACAGTGCCCTTCAACCGAAACATAGTGATGGGTTAATATCAGTATTTTATGATAGAATAACTGACGCTGTTGTGGTAGGGTAAACCGGGGCACATAGATCCAATTTAGCAATATTGCTTCGTTACTATTATACTATAAAGATTCCGGAATTGATCTAAATACCAATGAGTAGCCTGGTCCTTCCTTTAAACTTAATTACTAAAGATTATGATCATTTTATGATTGTAGTTGATAAAATTAAATAAGTAAAATGAAATTCAAAAGTTTTTTACATTTATCAAGAGAAAATAACAGAACAGTCTCTAATTCTATAATTATCAATCTGTAATTCTAACGACATGCCTTTATTCCGGGCGTCTGTTAATATTTGATAGTATTTTTTAAAATAGCACATACAAGATTTCATTCATTGACTGTATGGGGCTAAAAGGTCCACTTATTACCCCAACTAGCCGCAAGCTCAGTTAATTTATTTTTGCACAAATTTTTTTTGGACTAAAAATTTAAAAATGAAACATTTCAAAAATGTTACTTTAATGATTTTTTTGAGCCGCAAACCTTTACAGCCGAAACGGCTATCTAGAGATCACTAGTTGTCTAGCGGTACGTGCCCCTTCCTCAGGTGCATCTTACGCTGGTACTCGAAATCTCTGATGGACCAATATTTTCGGAAATAGGTACGGTGGATCATTTTACCCGCGGACTTTTAAGCCCCGGTCTACCCAACTAACCAAGACGGCCTATGGCTCAGACCTACAACCTTAATGTTCAATTGTTGTTACGTTCATGTTTATATTATTACGTTCACTGTCGAGCCTGAGCTCGAACAGTGAGATGGTATGGGACATAATACACCACGCAGTACGGTTGACCGATTTTTCTGCTGAAAATCAATTTCCTAAATAAGACTTCTTTTATTTGCAAGATTTGACACATACTCTGTGAGAGTCATCTAAATTTTGCGTCAAAACTTTAGTTAAATTGTAAATGTTTGATTAGAAGAGTAACTTACAGTTATCTTCAAATGTCACTAGTTGCCAACCCTAGCGTACAAGCAAATACCAATTATTAATTGTCTTGGATGTAATATTGTGTTGCACGTGTTGTGAGAACACTGGGTCTTGCGATTGTGTGTCTACGTCTGCGTCTGCGAACGTCTACCAACAGGCGTCTGTTACAATGTCCGGAACGGACGTTTATGGGCGTGTTTAGAGGCAGTGCGATTAGTTTGCAAATGCTTTGTTATTAGAGAAATAATTGTGATCGATCGCTTTGTCAAATTACATGTAAGATTGTTCCTGTAATGAGAAATTGTTGTGAACAATGTCTGTTGTCGGTAAAACAAAGCGTTGTCGGCTAATGGTCTCTGTACATTGAATGTTATTGTGTTCAATCAATATCGTTCCCTATCTATAAAAGTTAATGTGCGTTAAACAACAATTGGAAGACTTGTTTGTGGATATTGTATGTAGTTCTTTGCCCTCGATCTATTGTTGAATTTGTCAATACTTACATTTTTAGGGTTCCGTAACCGAAATGTCAAAAAGGGACCCTATAGTTTCACTCTGTCCGTCCGTCTGTCACGGTTTAGCTCAAAAAACCTTTGCTCGAATATACATATTAGTTACGCCGACGAGTGGTAAATAATCTTAAAAAAAAATTTTTTTCGGGTACCTTCCCTACACGTAAGTGGGATTTTTTTCTCAGCTCGCATATCGTGTGGATACCTAGGTATTTTAAAATATTATAAAGATCCGTTTGTGAAATATTAAGCTTTAAAGTGAAAGTTTTTGTTAGTCAAGTGTCCCTGCCAACAAATTGGTTGTTTATGGAGATCAAGAAAAAAAACAAGGAAGTTGTATATATATAATGAAATCATAAGGAAAACTATCATAGCTAGGTACGCTTTACAAGTTTACATATAACAGCAGACCAAGTGAGAAGTAACGAAACTTTCGTTCAAATTCAATTGAAAATTACATATATAACGTTGCTAGTTGTATGAAACAAAAACAACAGAAAACCCACTTCTTATACCACACTATTGTGCTGGGCAGCTGCGGAACCCTACATTGTGCATGGACCGACATGCACTTGCCCGGTGTTTTGTATTGCTATTGGGTTTGAGCTCAAGTGAAGTTTCTACAATCAATTGTATGAGTCAGTGAACTTTAGCGCAAAGCTAAGCCAATTCTTCATCGAACTAGTCGGAATCTATATGAATCGAATTGCAATTAATGACTTCTTAGGAAGAAAAGCCTTATAAAACTTCGAAAAAAGCTTTATAATGTTCCCACTGCAGGGACCAAGGGCCAAACTAGACAAGACGCCCAGCCTCCTCTGTAGTTTGGCCGTCATCCACCACGCAGGCCCTAAAATGAAAAATTACATTTTGGTCGACACGAATTATAATTCCTCGCCATGTTTTGAACAGAGGCGATAAAATGACTCAAGCATAACAAGCAAGACCCAACTGGGCAATAAACCTGTAACCTACGAATCATAAGACCATTAGCACTGAGCCTCACTGATCACTGCTTCGTATAAAATCCCTTTCCACGTGAGTAAATTTAAACCATACCATTAACCCGCTAATGTTCACGCGTCGACTATCAGTTAGAGTAACGATTTACGCGACGGCAGTGAAGGGGTTACGAACGCTGTTGATTAATGGCTCTCGCTCAGTGAATGCTAATTGTCTATGAGTGAAACAAAGATGGAGTTCAAGTTGGTGACGCTAAGATTTAATGAATACATTAGAAGTACTTATGATACTTATAAAATTACATACATCGTTTGTTCTAAACACTGAATTGCTTATCATCAAGTGTGTTGTATGCTTGCTAGTCACCAAAGATGCCTTGATATCTTACTGAACTAGTAAGTTAAAAAAAAAACATTAAAAATAGCGATCGCGAATCGCCGGAATCGCAATCAAAAGTTAGTTATAGGATTTGATTGCAATAATATTATTAGGCTATAAAAATTAAAAGCGAAGAACACTGAACAGTAGCCGTATGGTTTTAGGTTCTCAAATTAATTTTTTCTTCAATCATATATAAGTACAATCTCCATAAAAAGTGTCACATTAGAATATCGGATATGCGATAATTTGTTAAAAATCCCTCTGGTGAGAAGGTCAGCCGACCCTCAAGTAAATTACCTCGGTGTCGGCGCAGAGCTCGGCGGTGCGGGCGGCGCCGGCGGCGCCGGCGGACCCTCGTCCTGTCAGATACAAACTTTACATATATCTTATGTTATCTCTAGCACCAGTCCGATATAAGAGGTTACGTACACTTTATTTCTTTTGCAGCTTTTAAATGGTGATAATATACCTAATATTCTATTTCTTTAATCCCAATACGTTAATAACAGCATTTTAACTAAGGAACGTTTCGTTCTTTATTTAGTTCGCCGCTCAACGATTTTACGATATAATACGGTGTAATGTTTCAAGATACTTTTTGCAATTTCGCCAGGATCGAATATTAAAAACATAATTACGTCTACACGTCGTACGGCGCAGAGCCTAAACCGCTAGGATTACAACCTAAAGTTTCGGTTGTTGATGCCTTTTACGTTGTAGGAACTACTAAAGTTAGATAGGTGAAATTGTGTATTTAGCTTTTAAAGTAAAGAACACGTGTTTCAGAATTTCTGGAAAATCAACCTCTAAGAGGATAAAATAGCAAGTTTGTATGGAACTCCGTCAATTTTGAAGTAAGATCTTTCCCCATTTTTGCAACATTTTTCATTTCTGCTCCGCTCCTATTGGTCGTAGCGTGATGATATATAGCTTATAGCCTTCGTCGATAAATGGGCTATCCAACAGTAAAAGAATTCGCTGTTGAGATTTTTTCAATTCGGACCAGCAGTTCCTGAGATTATCGCGTTTAAACAAACAAACAAACTCTTCAGCTTTATAATATAAGTATAGATATATAATGATTTTTAAACCATTTAGTTAGCACAAGCGTACAAGCACCTAATGGCACGCATTTGCTTTAGAATGTCACTGCGAGCAACAGGGCAACTGTGCGTTAATTACCGCGAGCAAAAACCTTATAATTTCTTTATTTTAGAGTATCTAATTGTATTTGGCCTAGTGGTTAGTGACCCTGACTGCTAAGCCGGAGGGCGTGTATTATTTCCCCACCCAGGATAAAACATTGTGTGATGAGCGCGATGGCTTATTCTGTGTCTGGGTGTACTATCTATAATATGTATGTATTTAGAAATATTGTATGGTTGTCAGTTGTCTAGTTGGTACAGGCTCTGCTTAGTTTGGGATCAGATGGCGTTGTGTGAGTTGTCCTAAGATATTAAGATATTAATACTAAAATAAGAGGGAGGATAACCGCAGCGGAGCTACCCTAACATACATATAGAGAACACCCTACAATGATTCATAAACAGTCCAATTGATACAGAGAAACCAAAACTAATTACTACCAATATTACACGCCGATATGTAAATAACTATGCAACAGAACAAACAAATAGTAGCTACGACTTTGATTAATAACCACATTGCCGGATATGTTTGTTTATGTAACACAAATATAGAAACCAACACTACATCACATACAACCCTTAGTACACAAATATTACTTGTACATATAAACAATACAGTCACCAACAAAGTACATTCAAACTAATAAACTTACTTCATGGCTTTTAACGCTTCTACTTTGCTCTCGCCTTGACCTGTTTATTTCATATTTAATTTAGTCAAAGGCACTTGATTTTAACGATATTTCTAATTGTAGTTAATTAATGGAAAGTTTAGAGGTCATTTTATTATTAATTAATGGAAGATTTATTTTTAGATTTGAATTACTTTTGTTGTTGATTGTGCTAGGTACTTTAGCATATTATTGCTTCAAATCATTTCTTATATACATGACGCGCAGCAAGCAATTTTGTTATTTGTTAAAAAATGTAGGTTAATATGGACACATTAAATAATGACTTTTATAGGCAAATTTTTGATACCTTGGGTTACATTTTTGTAATTTTCTGTATATGTTACTCGCTGATATTGTAGTTTTGTATTGGTTAAAGAATTGTTAAAATCGGTTTAGCGGTTTAGGCGTAAAAGCGTAAGAAACACACTCACTTTCGATTTTATAATATTAGCTAGGATTAATATAGCTGCCGGCCGCAGCTTCGCCCGCGTGGATGACTTTAGCCCGTTAAAAGTTGATTTTTGCTTTCAAACGCGTATTTCTTTTTCCACAAAGTGTAAAATCATATTTTACCCTCTTATGAGTTTATTTCACAAAAACACCGAAACACGTGTTTCTTTG
This sequence comes from Herminia tarsipennalis, assembly GCA_945859575.2. Lineage (NCBI taxonomy): Eukaryota > Metazoa > Arthropoda > Insecta > Lepidoptera > Erebidae > Herminia > Herminia tarsipennalis. Next base: position 667,364 of record OX243843.2, on the reverse strand, counting down.
TTTTAAACCAAGTTCGATTAATTTTTAAAAATCCCTCCTTATCGGATGTCTTTAATATTTATGGAATACGTCCTCAAAATTTCACGTTTACAATCAGCGGTTTAGGCTGTGCGTTGATCCATCAGTCAGTCAGGACAAAGAATTTTAAATATATTTATATGGATTTTATAACTGACACGTTTTCGGCACTTTGTATTTAAATTAGATAGCCATTAAAAAATATATTTTAGTCATGAATAATTTGGAATCCAAAACAAATGACGTGTAATAGAATTTGAATATAGAACGCAGCTCGTTCTGAATTGTTTATTTAAATGATCAATTTTGCTCAAACTTGAATATCGGCGATCTTGTATTTGAATGTATTCGTGTTAAAATTTACTTTATAGAGATGTGATTTAAAATTGAATTAATTTCGAATAACAATGCAAGAATCTCAGTCTACCCTCATCATTTAACCTCACACTAAGGAGCAGGGCAGACCTGGCGCTGTGCGGTTATAAAAACTGCGTTGATAGCAGTTTGAACTGAACTCTATTTTTTATGGCATACGGTTGAAAATGGCAAGTTTGACAACTTTGAACTACACAAAGCTGAGTTTTGCACTAGCATCCCATTTTCAATCGTAAATCATAAAATTGAAGGTTTATTTTTAATTGTTATCTTCACAGCCTCATCACTGTGCCTTGCCAGGTGGGCTCTAATCCTATAACTTGTACACACGGCGCCCACCGCCCAGTAGGTACGAAGGCACATAGTTGAGGCGTTATCGCTATGTTACAGATCACGCATCAAACTATCACAATCGACAAACGAAATAAAGGGGTGAGTGTGTGTTAGTTTGATGTCGTTGCACCCACACATGCATGCAACCACGGCTTGTTTAGAACACTACTGTGCGCTGAACTACGACTAAAACAGATTTACCCCGCGGTTTGGCTCGCTTTATGTTAAAATCACCAATCAAATTTGGAATCACCGTTACACCTCTGTAGAGGTGGAATTTTTAAAAAATTCGATGACTACGCCGTACTATCTGTGTGCAAAATTTCAACGAAATCCATGGTGGGTTGCAATTTGGCACACATCCAAATCCAATAGTGGTTTTAATTTTATTTATATAAATAATGATAGACATAAATCCATTGTGTTATTGCACGATGTAATCCAGCAATTTTCGGGGTTGTAGCTGTAACGTCATACTAAAATACAAACTAAAGTTTTCCCATTAAAAGTGACGTCCCATTTTTTTTTAGTCTTGTTGGGCGGTTAGAAAACTGTTTTTGTAAATCGTGATTCTTTAACAATATTTTTAACAAATAAAGGTTGAGTTATAAAACCCAAACTTATTAATAGTTAGATATACCTAGTATTTGGTTTTGACATCTATTGGCTACTGGGACAAATTATAATCAGACAAACTATGAGTTTTTTAGCACAAATGCAATGTGGGATTGGGACCCACATTACTAGCAATCTTGTTACCCCCTCCAACTAAGCTTAAAGACTTGTGTCAGAAGTGGGTTCACGTCGGTAGTATAATAGGTAGGATTCGAACCCGCGACCTCACGATTGCGAGACCGATGCCTTAACCATTAGGCTATCGCCGTGTAAAATATCGATCTGTTTTGTCCTTATTGATCTACCTATAACTAGAGACATAGTTCATCAGATAGTGTTCTAAGAAGCCGTTCCCCAGTAATGCTGTATATCTGCACGACTGTTAGACGATGGAGGATGAGCATGACTCTAGTGTGTGGTTGTATTGTAGTAGTTAGCTACCTAACCTATCTAACTTTTTCTAGAGTTTAATCTAGAAAAGATGATGATCTCAGATGTTTATTTCGACTACCGCCAATGGAATTTATTTTTTTCTTTCTGATACAAAAATTAAATACCATTGGTATTAGTATTTGGTATTAGAAAGGAATAGGCCTTTATTTCAGTTTAAAACTATACTTATTTTCAGTTATTTTTAAGAATCTGACATACTGGAGTAGATTGTGTGTCACATATTTTGTACTTATTTATGGTTTTGTAAATTTGATGTTGTATTAGCATTAGCTTGCAACTGCGAGAATATATGTTATCTAATACTGTAGGTTGTTTTATCAACAACTAGGGGTCAACGATATTTAAGGTGTTCATACATTTTTTGTAGTGAAAACATCTTTAGCGGCGTGGTGCACTTTACATGTGTATAAAACTCGCGTCAGGATCACGTGATCCTGATCGAAAATTCGTAAGAATATTATTATACAAAGATAAATTTCACCGCTATCTACAATGTCATAATAGCTCAGGTGGAAAATCAGCCTGGCTAGAAACCAGAAGACCCCGGTCCAAATTTTTTTTTTTTTTTTTTATATATTATGATTTTTGTTTTTTAATTTTTGATTAAATATTTCATATTTTTGATTAATTGTCATGGCGTTTTTAAATTTTTGATTTTTGTTTTTTTAATTTGTGATTTAATAGTTCATGTTTTTTATTTAATTTCAATGTATTATATGCGCAATAGATGAATATTGTATTTAACCACATAAATTATAGTACTTTTATACTGATAAAATAAATTCTTAAAAATGCACAACGTTAATGTTCATGTTTTCACTTCTGCCGGCACTCCCGGAGTGCAACTTGTTTTTTTTTCACCAAATCGTTTAGCCATATCATGTAAGTCGTTTCAACCAGGGTCTGTTCTGGCTGAAAGAAATTTTTTAATGATTATTTACTGATCTTAATGATAATTTCCTAAACATCGCTTAGGAGACACCTTGGTTAAAAAGGCCATAAAAGAAACAACTACGTGTAAACCAAAGCGCTTAGCTGTAAGCGATACAATACAACATTTAGGTGTTATCAGTAAGAAAGATAAAAAGAATCTAAATTTTAACTACAAATAAAGGTCGTTAGGGTCCACAGCCTCCGCAGATAAGCTTTCATAAAGGGGTCAATTAAAAAACGTCCACAACGTAGCTCGGCAGCCATTACGTAGGACGACGCAGTTACCTGGGCAACCAATACTTGCTGATAAACATTTACTGGACAGATAACATTTAATATCCTTTATAAAACCACCTCACTGTTTCAGCTAGCATTGTATGTTTTAAGGTTCATTTTGCTTTGATTTAAAAACTAAGTACAATTAGGCTACATGTATGTAGAGCTACGGGGCTACGAAAGTGCGTAGAACGTAAATGTTTACCTCTACGACGCTCTGAGCGTAGCACTTAAGATGATCTCTACGAGTGTAGGATAAATACTCTTCTATAGTATTTTCTTAAAGAAAACTAGTCAAATATACAAAATAAAAAAGTGACTTTTAACATGAATGTTTATCAGAAAAAATGTATTGTCATTTCTAGCCAATTGCCAAAGACAATTTTTAAAATGTTCTGTCCAGTTCTCTTTTTATAATTATTAGTTAAAACAAACACAAAAAATATATCAACATGAACTACGTTCCAACCCGGTGACCATAAGACACCTCACTCTTTTTTTATTAAAGTACCTACGTAATACGTATGTAAATTACTAGCGGACGCCTCGCGGTTTCACCGGCGTAGTTCCCGTTTCCGTGGGAATACAGGAATAAAAAATATAGCCTATGTCACCCGGGGTTAGTTACGATGAAAGAATTTTTCAAATCCGTCCAGTAGTTTCGGAGCCTATTCAATACAAACAAACAATCAAATCTTCCCTCTTTATAATATTAGTATAGAAAACCTAACATGATGGCGGATAATAAGCTAAGAATTGGTTAAAATAACAACAATAATGAAAATACAGATATTTAAATATTCACATTCATTTAGTTTGAAAGACATTTCAACACAATCTCGTAGCACACACAGCCGCTAAATGTAACCCTCTACGATATGATATAAGCTACGAGATTGCCTTTTACAAAATAATAGCTTCTACATAACGTAGACATCAACGAGATGTAACCAACTATAATTTAACTGATACACGGCGTAGCACTCTACGAATCGTAGCTTTACCCTGAGTCCCTGATATCTACAGAAATGCCTTCATATATTCCAACATAATCCTTAGTTTAAAATTAAAAACATTGAACTGGGCTGTTGGTCTAGTTGTCTAGTGATAAGTAATCCTGACTGCTAAGCCAGAGGTCGTGGGTTCGATCCCCACCCAGAATAAACCTTTGTGTGATGAGCACAATGGTTTATTCTGTGTTTAAGTGTATTATCATGTAGTATTATGTTTGTATTTATAAATATATAAGTATGTTTATCAGTTGTCTGGTTGCCATAGTGCAGGTTCTGCTAAGTTTGGGATGGCGTTGTGTGAGTTGTCGTAACACATTATTTCAAATGAAAAAAACGCTACTTTGTCTCATGAATACATCTGAATGGAATGTCAACGGACCTTAGTTATTATAAACCGATCAAATTTAAAATGACCTCGATACAGAGGTCAGTAATTGTGGTTGTGAACACCTTTTGTTGGTCGCGTATGCATAATTCAACGGGGACAGTTTATGTGAATACTGATATCGCAGTTTTGCATATTAGCGCTTGTTTAACATTTACATTTGAAATGTAAACTATGAGTGTGAAGTAGGGATGTATAGGGGTCTGTTATGTGTAACGATATTTAATGTAAAAATATTTGATACCATCCTACTATCCGATATTCTAAATGTCTGTTTTAAATTTTAAGAAAAATACTGCTAAACTATCAGGAATTAAGAAAAGAAACGAATACTACTTGTACTTATATGTAAACCAGGAGGCATTGTCTCGTAGTCACATACATTTTTTATATTAACAATAATACCTAACAACATATAGTTAATCCAAAAAATTGAAAATGTTGTGGGCCTTCAACTAGTATGAACTGTAATACAGGGTTGTATTATGTATCATTGTGGTATCATGTACAAATCTACGGTCCCTACATGAATCATCAAAACTGATTTTTGGCTCTTTTTGGGAGAGCCTGGCTATCGAAATTTGAATGTGCATTATTTTTTGTAAGAAATGTGCAAGCAGCTCTCAAGAAATTACTAATTGAAATCATAGCAGTGTAAAATTTCAATAATAAATTTCTTAATTCTTCTTCTTCTCGATCATATATAGATATGCACATGCCCAACCGTTAGACATATGCATATCTAACTATATTTCTCAAAAGTGTCACTAAAGCTGAACACACAAATAGCTTGAACACAGCCAGAAGTGGACACCCACTGCAGCCTAGACCCAATTCGTCATCCACTATAGCAGAGCTCAACAAGAGCTGAGAGCTGCCTCAACTAACAATGTTGTGTATCTGCAGGATCACCTGCCTGCACCTGCCGCTGGCGTCCAAGTGGGTGCACGTGGGCACGGAGCGCGGCAACGTGCACGTCGTCAACATCGAGACCTTCACACTCTCCGGCTACGTCATCAACTGGAACAAGGCCATCGAAGTGTGAGTACCATCTTATTTATAATTGCATTACAACTCGCCGGTATTTTTATGCAGGTATCCGATATTTTTTCGTTCACATAGAGACAAACCGGATCTGATTTTTGCAGGATACAGTTTAGTTACGATCTTAAAACCGAATGCACGTGTAAACTCATACATATAAATATATATAAGCATAAGCTTACTGTGCTCGCTTTCGCAGCCTCGGCTTCTCGGGTTCTAAAAAACACCCTCGGGGTGTCACTAATAAGTACCATTTAAAGTCAGGGTGGAATAATTCGGTTTTGTCATAGTTTTGAACTTGATCTACTAATCGTTTCGAATGAAATATACCCATTTTCTTTATTTACCTTAGAATTGCTAAATATTATACATAATAAGTAGGCTATTGATTCGGACCTTATAATCACAATTCCTAAAATGCGTTTTTATTATGCATAGCTCCTAGTATAGACTATATAATCACAAAATTGATAAAATTTGCTGTAACATATATCTAAATATACCACGTCCTCTAGTATTTACCTCGTCGCTCGCCGACCATATTTTTCTATCACATTTTGGTCCGATGAGCTGTGTACTCATTAAGACACATTAACCTCTGTCCTAGTCAACACACACACACATTACACACACAAATTTTGCCCCAAACTTCTTTTCTCTCCCCAAACGTCTGATAGTAATATTAGTTTCCAACAAACCGTCACGCCAACTAATTTCAAGAATTCATTCTGCATGGTTTTACTTATTACTGGAAAACAACATTTAAATTTAATAAGACCTAGTGAAGTAAAATATAATTTTTGTAGATTTTAAGAATAAAAATAATTAGGTACAAAATTACATTTGCAATCATTTCAGCAGTTTCCGAAATTTATTAAAATTAAATAACTACTAGCTATAAATGAAAAAACTTAATGGTTTAGGTAATCGCATAGTATATTGCACACGTATGAGTATGTAGAGATAAGTTAGTCCCCTTTAACGGTGCTGTGTGAACATCAGGTAACACAGGTACTGGTTGCCGTCTCTGCAAAAATCTGCCAAAAACGCGAAGTTTGCAAGCCAGTAATCCCCAGTAATCCTATACAGCAATAAAGAGCAGTAAGGGTAACGAGATAAGCTGCTAAGCGATCGCCTACAAGCTCCACTAATTGCCCTTCGCCCTAATTAATTAGGGGATGTTTACCTCCACCGAGTGTGACCGCGGCAGCAATAACAAGAGCCTGTTGTGGTACATGGATACTTGATTATACCGAACACGTTACGTGCCGGACTTCCTTATTGCTTGTGTTTGGTTGCCTTAGTAGCCTAGCCTCTGTCTTCGAAAATTAAGGAATTAGTACATTTATTCTGTCCGGTTTTGTATCAGATTACATATTTTATTGGTATACTAATATATTATGTGCTTTACGAGTATTATTATTTCATAACACCCCAAAGAACAGCTGAATTTACCCTCTTGGGGGTTAATACTCTCAGGTTGGGAATCCAGGCTCTAGCGAGTAAATGTCAATATGACCTTTGTGTTGGTTTTGTGGTGTGCAAACGTTCTAAAATGTCTATCAATCGCTTATGCGTAAGTTTGTGTAGGTATGTCTTCCTAGAAGCATTCAATGTAGCAGTTCATCCTCGGATGTTCTATAATGCAATTCAACGCATTGGATGTGATTGGATTGTGTGATTGCTACAAGCAAGCAAGTACAGTACTCCCAAATTAATAATGCACATGCAGATCTTCGCTAATTGTCGTATTCCCGGAAACACTCGAATCATGGAATCGTAAGAGCCCTAAACAAGGCATTTGCATTTTGCACCTTGTTTAAAAGAGATAGGAGTCAATATCATGTGTGCACAATCGAAAACAAATCGGGCGTTCGGCAGCTGTCGCCGGTCAGCGAAATGTCTGTCAGTCGTCTTTATATATTGGTAGTGACTGCACGTGTTCTCTATTTGTGGAAATATATAGAGCTGCTATTACACACCCTTCTTGGTAAATATAATTTCAACATTAATTAGCTTATTCAGATTTAAATAGTATATTTTGAAAAAAGGAAAATAAATAACATATTTCACGTTTTTTTAATATTAAAAAAATAAAATACCTACATTAAATACATATTAAGTACTAGAAAAACATTTAAAAAATGAGATTTATTTAAATTAAATAAATAGATAAACATGCATAAAAAATATATACCTAACTCTGCCCATGCCATTTTCTTTCAGACGAATTCTTCCAAAATGGATAAATTTAAACGTGGAAAACCGCTTAATTCACAAGCACGGCAAATGGTATTTAATGTGTACCTTTATTTCTTAAATGAAGCCAATGTTTTCAACAGAGACCATGATGGTTATTTTAAAAAAATTCAAGACCGTGTTACAAAAGCTACAGGAATTTCGCGACGAACTTTGAGTAATATCTTAAACGAAAAAAAACATAATCAATCAAAGAAATTTTCTACACCGAAAAAAGGAAGACCTAAAAGTAGATTTCGGCTGGTACTTGATGATTTCGACTACTGTGTTATTCGTAATATGATATACAATTTTCAATTGACGCTGAAAGAACTCCCAACTGTAAATAATTTAAGAATAAAGTTGATCGAAGCTATTAATTTCAAAGGCTGTGCCGAGACTTTAAGGTTGATCTTGAAAGACATGGGGTTTAGGTTTCTGAAAACTGATAATAACAGACAATTACTTATGGAAAAACATGATATACGCCTAAAAAGGATCAAATATCTCAGAGAAATACAACAGCTGAGGAGTTCTGGTAGAAACATAGTATTTATGGACGAGTCGTATGTGCACACATCACATACTAAGGGTAAAACTTGGCAAGATAGCAACAAAAAAGGTATCAAACAACCCATTTCCAAAGGAGAGCGAATAATTATTGTACACGCAGGCAATGAAAAAGGCTTCGTCCCAGGGGCTCTAATGTTACATAAATGTGTCGACTCAGAAGGTGACTATCATAAAGAAATAAACGCGGAACGTTATCAAACTTGGCTACGCAATCAATTGATTCCCAACTTGCCTCCTAATAGTGTGTTGGTAATAGACAACGCCCCATATCATAATAAGCTGTCTGTGAAACCACCAAACTCAAACACATCTAAACCACAAATGACAGCTTGGTTACAACAACACAACATTCCGCATGACCCAAAGAAACTGAAACCCGATTTGTATAAAATTATACAAAGATACAAAGAAAATTACACAGAATTTGCCATTGACCGTATAATGGAGGAACATGGGCATAAAATTATACGATTGCCACCATATCATCCCGATTTTAACCCTATTGAAAATATTTGGTCCCAAATAAAGCAACACGTGGCCAAGAGAAATATTGCAATGACTGTGACGTCAGTTAAAGATGCTATATTAGAAAAAATCAATAAAATAGGACCAGAAGAATGGAAAAAAGTTTCTGATCATGCGGTTCAATGCGAAGATGAATATAGAAAATTTGAGCCAAGAATCGATAGTTATTCCGATAAACTGATTATTTACACAGGTGATAGCAGTGAGGAAAGTGTAAATGAACAAGAGCATAATGAAACTTCTGATGAATCTGCGATGTCGGGAATAGAGGTCTTCCTCGATTCTGATTAATTTTTTTATAATTGTATTATTTTTCTGGAATGATTAGTGCTGTAAACAAATTTGAACTGAGATTTTGATTATATTTTATGTAAACCTCTATTTGAAAACGTTTTTTTCTCCTTCTAATAAAACCTTATGTTATTTAAACCTTTTCCTCCATAATTACACCAACTTCGGTAAGACACTTGAAAACTAATCACTCCAACAATGATTGTAGCGTTTTCGCTATTTACTTACATGGAATTATCGAATCAAATTTCGTTACAGGTAAATCAAATCTGTTTTAGCACAAAACACATAATATATAAAATTAGGCATAGAGAAATTGCTCTTAACCACTCTATATAAATATCGTCTTTCGACGCTCGGGTAATACGACCGTTGCCGAACAATGACGAAGATTTCCGAAGATTTCTATGCGCATTATTACTTTTGGAGTACTGTACATCGTAGGTTAAATAGAATTTAGTAAGCTTTTTTTTTCAAATAACTCAGTTAAAGGGTATGACTTTTTAGGAGGAAAATGAGTATCAATCTGAGAGCCATATGTGTTGTCGGTTCAATTATACGATATGATAAACGAACTTAAAAAAAAACATAGCGATGCTACTTTTTGAAAACGGTCACATTTTTTGAACCGATTTCATCTCACTACTATTTATATTTGCTTAATGGTAACGAGCTCTCTCATCGCATTATAAAACAAATACAATATGCATTTGAATGTTGCATACAGCACATAAAGCAATTGTAAACACAGAGACGATACCCGTCTCGGTACAGGAGCCGCCGCGGCACATTCACTATCTAGCAGCGAGTGGCGTCGCGCACTCGGCGCCGGTTGTATGTAAATGTGATATCAACACTTTGTTTAGACAAGTAAGTGTTACGATCTAAGCTCCACGGTCCTCGCTCAGCGGAGCTCAGCGGGGGGGGGGGGGGAGGACGCTCGTTCCTATGTATTGCTTTTTGTTATCACATCGTGTTTGTATGTAAATATACTGTGTATACGTGAGGGAGCTACATTGCTTTTGTTATGGTATATGGTTCTCGATCTTGGTTGTACATTGGGCCAGTGGTTTTAATTTCTAAAATATAGGCCGATTAGAGATATTTTACCCAGCTACGGTCGAACTATCTAACTTTCGGTCTTACGCCTGAAAGCCAGTTTAGGTAACAAGAAGAAAAAAAGAAACATGTACTTAATTTTACCATATACAAACTTAATAATGATAATAAAGTTCTGCACAAATAGGTGTCCAGTTCATATTACTTTTACAAACATTTATCTTGATAAGTAACTTGTGACCCACATCGCTAGTAATTTTAAATTAATCTTTAATGGAGCACTTGCAATGTGAATCGTTCTAATCTTTATGCTGCCATAAAAGAAAGGTAGATACTATTAACTTAATTTGCGACGGCAATAAAACCGTCGGACGAGTGCCAAATGTTGAGGGAACCACTAAGAGAGTGCCAAGTTCGAGTGCTGCACGTAAACGAACATTACAGCTTGTTATAGCCCGCGGGCTGTGCGCTGTGACATTTGGCTCGTGGGTACAATCACATTACTTCAAAGCAGAGGCATGATGCAAACAGATATGGTATCTATTGCCTTATTATAAAGTCGAAATTCCTTTCATCAACTTGCCGCGACAGAGCACTAGTCTTCATTACTATTAAGTAAGAGGTGATGCGTCTCATTACATTTCCTTGCATATTGTTTGTTATTTTTGGCAAGTACGTGATTCAACTTCTGTCAAGCTGACTTGGACATCTTAAACAATTATATTTTTGTTTTCATATAATATTCGATATGTTTATGCAACACTAACATTGTTTTTGACGTGATACCATCTTATAAATCAATGACCGGTTGCGCGCACGAAAAAGTGTCACGTTACCGCCTGCTGATAGGCTGAAGTATCAGCTAATGGCGATTGCACCGACATTCGATACAATTGGAACTAAAGCTGTCCCAGACATAGTTGTTTATTACAATGTCATCAATGTTTTCTTATGACATTATCACGTAAAATTATCGTCCGTAAACCGACTTTACAGACAACCATTTTTTATGTTGGAAGTATTTGACCAGCCACAAAACCCGCGACTTCTGTCATATTTTGGACCTTTTGTATAACCTACTTTTGTAGGTATACTTTCTGTATTACCTGTGGTTAAGACACGCCTTTACTACGCTCACCGAACTAAAAAGGGTCACCGTACCGAATCGACCTCTTTAGGACGTTTTTGGGACTTCAGTTCACAATATTCATAGTACAACAGTCAGTTTGAGTGCAATATAAAATCACTTTAGATATAAAAATCCTGCAGCTAATAAAGTACGAAGCTGAATGATTTATTCGATCGTTGCGCAGCTCTTTCTCTGCCTCCTCTCTTTTATAGTTATGGTCGTGACAATGGACGGTTTACGGCGTCATAGTGTACCTAGTGGAGAGGGTGGCGCCATCTCTTGTGGATTTTAAAATGTGGTTTTATGACGTAGTAATGGAGATTGGAGGAGATTACGGCTCGGCTCGTAGTTAGGATCGTGTGCGGCGCGCTAGATAGCTTACTGTACTACGCTGTTATGGTCTAATGTGTAAGGAGCTTGTAATCAACAGTATGTTGTTTGCACCTGAGTACTGAGTGCTTAGAAGTGGTTTTTATTGTATTTTTTGCTAATTCCGTTTTTCACAACTTTCACATAACGCTTATGATGTGTTTAGTAAAATAATGCCTCGTAGTACAACGAGGACTGATATTGCCAAAGCTTTATTACTGTATCGAAATCTAATCATTTATCTTTCCATTTAAACAAACAAAATGTTAAAATTATTCATAAAATGTATATATGTATATATATATGTATGATTTGAATTATTTTACCGGCGTATATGACGTTATAACAACGTCACAGCAAGTTGACGTTTCGTTCGTTAAATATTACCTCATACTTACTAGCTTTAGAGCCAAGGGGTGGATAATATGTACGTTACCAAACCTGGAATTTTTCATAGCGAATCTCTCATACCTACGATTCATGAAGTGGGGACTCACTAAGTCCAGACCGGCCGCTTTGCGAGATCCTCCAGACTGGTACCATATTTAAGGGATTTCAAAAGTGTTTGAACATGTCTGCTATATTGTAATTTAAAAATATTATTATAATTATTGTTGAAAATATTCAACGGCCGACGATTTTTACATTGCTAAGATCCTGGCAGATGGTTTTATAAATTACCTATAAATATGCCTTATAATTTTGAATATATAGTAGATACAAGAAAAGATTTTTTTTATTATTTTTTAACATTTTAAAATTGTCTAGCACGGTCCGTTCCACATGAAAATCGTTTTCTTATTAATAACCATTTATTAAGAATTGTAAGTCGGTGACTGTCAAAAAACACCTTATTTTAGCTGTCACATGTACAAGATAAAACACTTTAAACCTTTTTAATAGTACAGATACTTTCGAAAAAAGTTAATTATATTTATCTGGGGATAGCGCGGTAAGTCTACTCGTATCTATGCGTTTGGCGCCAGCGGCCACGAGCCAACGGCCCTTATCATTTTCGATAAAAATGTTGCTAGAGAAATAAAACAAACTTGTTGAATGGAAAACGTCATTACAATGGGTAAACATTGAACAGATTAAACTGTATTGAATACGAGCTCAACGCTGAGCTAAAATCACAGCAAAAACCAATTCATTAAACAAGGAGACATGGTTGGACACGCATAACATTTAAAACGCCGTTGGCAAATGCGTTTTGGACCGGATTTTTGGTTACTTACAAATTGAATTATTTTGTATCTTGTACTTATTTTTTGCTATAAATTTAACTGTCTGTGTCTTCATAGCGATTCATATTCCAAAAGAATGATGTTCTGAAGATAATCTTTATCAGAAGTCTGAAGGAAGTAAATGCTGATGAAAGCATAGACTATTACTTGTACAAAGTGGTTATGATAATCTATAAGTTACTGAAACCAGCTAGTACGCTCTCAATTTCCACACGAAACACAATTTAATCTACTATTATTGAGTTATCATAATTGATTTCCAGCGCAACACAGTGTACTTATACAGTCGTGTGACTTGATTAAACGAATATAGTTAGTTCGTATAATGTGTGTAATGTAGAATATTAATCATTTTCAAAAGAAGCGGCTTAGGAGAATAACAAACGGTTAGTATCCCTCCAACTTCAGGCACAGATGTCCGTACCAATTAAAGCCGCCAACTAATAACAAATGGTAGAATCCACCCAACTTCAGGCACATATGTCCGTAGGTATACCGGCGTACCAAGTAAAGCCGTCAACTAATCGCTACATACTCTGTCACACATTTGTCTGCGCTTAACAAAAGCTTATCTAATGAACAGATTGGCCACGCACTGAGCTCACTTGACAACGGTTACTGATTACTTCATATATTACTGAAGTTAGCGTCTTTACTTATCTACATGATTAATACTAGGACTAAAGGAGTAAAAGGAGGGCCGGTATTAGAGCAGTATAGTAGGGCCAATATAATAGATACATTTTTTTTATAAAAGGTTGGCTTTTTTATTTATAAAATTTATTTTTTTAATATTTTTAAGCAAGTCACCTTACTATAAAGGCTGACCTCACTATTAAGACTGACAAATCTCAAATGTGATCTATTATATTGGTCCTTCTGTATTTATGTTTTTTTGTAACAAAATGAAAGTGACAGGCAAGATTGTAAAAAGGTTCCATACTCCATAAACAATAGAGGGTTAAGGCTTTCGCTACAAACAAAACCATACATAACAGAACCATATTTAACATTGTATAATTATTTCCATAACTCATTTTCATTAAGTACATCGTAATCATATAGGTAAAGCACCCGACCGACAACAATCAGTAATAAAACCTTTCATTATTACCAGTTACCTACTAACTGTAATACATTCATATTAGTCCATATATATTATAATCCAAGCCCGTATAAAATAGATCGACTATCGTCCAATATCGTTACCGTTAACTGAGGTTAGATTTATATCGGTTTTGAAAGTTACTGGTAATAAGCGGTATTTTCGTGTGTGAAATAGAATTTCATATGTGGGACGATGTTTGTTTTAAAGTGGTGCGGAACTTGGTACCTCTGGAATAGGCAAACTTTAGTAGCACTACGGCATTTTCTAATTACCGACTCCTTTTTTATAATGACATTTTCGTAATTAAATACAAGTCGTAAGTCGAGGGGAACTTTACAAACATACAAATCACGACATGAACGCGTAGCAATCGAACCCACAACCGCTTGCACAATAGTCATACGCACCCCCACTGCTCACTCTATCTGAGAACTTAAAAATGATAAAATGAATTTCGATGACTTTAATAAAGTGCCTCCGACTGTATGATGTTATTTGAAAAGGGATCTTGTTTCCATCTTTTTTGTGAAGGCGAGTTTTTGATTTTTATAAATTAAAGTCAAAGTCAAAATATTTTATTCATTTAGGTTACAAATGTGACGCTTATGAACGTCAGCCAAAATTTGGAATAGAATGATTCTACATTTAATGCCAAGTTCGCAAGAGTAAAGCCTTGAGAAAAGAACTTGGCAATAAAAACTCAGGGCCATTATTTTTTATTTAATACTTTTTAGTGATTGTGGGATTACGATCATGAACATGTGTACTTTTTTTACACCTCTTGTTTTTAACGTCTGACAGTAGTCGTCATGTTTGTTTTTTTTTAACGTCACATATCTAAGAACACTTGACCGCCAAGACAGATCAAACGATATCTTGATTGCTTAAATCCGTCTAGCGGTTTGAAAGTTATGAGGTGATATAACCCTTCCTTACAGCCGGGTAAAAAGCACTTCATGTATTTTGTCAACAGGCTGTCTTGAACTAAGCCGTACCTAAGTATCCCACTTTAAGCTTTAGACAACAGTAGATACAAAGTTATCTACATAACATCGTGCTACTACAGGCTTGTATCACTTGTACCCAGTGCGCAGTGTGAACGTACTCTGTAACACGCCATTTAAGCAATATCGCGACGTGAATACAAACTGTATTAGCTCCAAGTGTTCTCTTTACTCTCGTCTGTGTTCCATAACTGCGCTTTTATTCCTTCTTAAGTGTAAGCTAGAGTTTGAAAAACTACGTCGAGGCGTCCGGTTAGGATTGTAATTTATAAAAAAAAACCTTTTTTTAATACGTAACATAAGGAACTCCGTTGTTTTATCTGTGATCAGTCAGCTTCTCATGTATGCCAGATACACCATTGCTTCACACAAAATATTTAGGTAATCGATTTGTATGAAATTTTGCGTACCATATATTGAATACCATAGACCAAAAAATATTGCAATCCAAGCAAATATAACCATAAAAACATATTTATACTCACTGCAAACTACTCATCTCAAAAATCTATCCATAGTTCCCGCATTGCAATAATAGTAAGAAGTAGGATCAGTTATAAAGTAGAGAGTTCCTAAGCTCGTATTACACTGTAACAAGAAATGAATCAATTGACTTCGAACCAAAGCGAAGCTCTTAAAGCGATTAATATTCCAATCAAGAGGCCCGAGGGACTGGGAGTTGAGACTCCACAGTCTACACGAAACTTAGCAAAGTATTACGGCTTTAAGCGACGACCACTGCTGCATTGTAACCAGATTATAAAGTCGTTTTTTTGGAACGTAGTTCTTTATCGCACGCTATCATTTGTTTGCAGGCTGGGATGCTAGATGATTAACAGTGTAACATTTTGACAGTGTTCAAAAATCTGCTATCTATGTGAAGCTAGAATAAGGAGGTTGTTTGTATTTTTGTAAAAGAGTGTATAGTCCTCACGATCTAAGGGTATGTTCTGGTATGTAATGGAGCACTGTAAGGTGTGAGCTATACTGATTACTGTTTAAAACAGAACGGAACTAAACTCAAGGTACTATCTCTTTTCTCAATCGCTTTACTAAATTTGGACTAAACGTAGATATATTATATTTATGTGAAAATGTTCGTAAGCATTACTGTCATTCCCCTCCGTGTTTCTGAAAACACGTTACGCCGTCGGTCCCGCGTCTCATCTCTCTCCGTTCGTATCGGATTTCCGTCCCATCGGGCTATGAGAAGGAGGAAATAGAGAGTGCACTTATGTCTGCACAAATACACGTGCACTATAGTATCACCTGCGTAGTAACCGCCTTATCCGATATCGGTTAGGAGCGTGGTTAGCATAATTAAAACAAATTGTTTGAAAACACATGTTTAAAACAGTTAGAATTAAAACCGTATTTTTTATTACGTGTTTAAAAACACAGTTTACGTTATAAGTTGTTAAACTTCCAAATGATAACGAAGTAATTCTATTAGATCAAAATCATAGTTCGTCGTAAATCTACAAGAGTGTATCAAGTATTTATGCGTCATCACATCGTGTACCTATTTGCTTAGTAATTGCTTAATAGAGGCAAACTATAAGTGACGTCAGATAACGTCGCGATATAATATTCCAAACATGATCTACTCGTTTTGCATGTCTATATAACGTTGATGTGAATGTTAGCAAAGCTGACTATTTGACGAAAGAGCTAACTCCGTTGGGAGTACTGCCCTACATGCTCCTAAAACTTCGCCTCATCTGCTCATAGTCAAAATGACTGCTAGCATGATAAAATCACATTGAATGTTGTTAAGATCGATCTTATCTTCGCTGTTCCATATACGTAGTATACGTGTTAGAGGCTGGATGACTGACAAAAATGCGAGAAAAAAAATATTTATTTTAATAGAAAATCTAGTTTTGGTTAAAATTATTTAAAAGAGACTCATTGTCAGCTCTCATTTTGTAAAACACAAAACATGAGTCGTCATGAGTTTTTTATACCTTGAGTTACATTATTGTAATTTTCATTTTTTTTTTTCATATAAAATTAACCTATGTTACTTCATAGGTTACGTAAAAGAATTTTTCAAACAGGTCCAGTAGTTTTGGAGCCTATTCAATGCAAACAAACAACCAAATCTATCCTCTTTATAATATTATTATTTACCAATAAACTATATTTCAAAACATCAAGACTCCAAAATAAACTATCAATGTTCGGTGGCACAAAGCGTTGCGTTTAAACTTTTTTAATTCTGCGATGGCTATTTAGTTCTAACTTTAATTATTTGACTACGGGGTAAGTGATTTTATATTGCCTACATATATGCCGATATACATATGTGCATGATTACATTATTGATTTCACAACTATAACAGTCTTATCTATTTTTTTTAATATAACAATAATTTATTCTTGTAAGTGAAGGTACAAAATAAACTTGTCTCAGGTACATTGATAAATAATAAGCAACACAGTATAATATTTGCCTAAACTAGGTTGAAACCTGTGTTTCAGGCGAGAAAGTAAAAATTTGGTATTCACTCATGAGGTTGTCCATTTTGATGTAAAGATCAAATCTTTTATTTATGTAGTCTGCGAAAAGTTTCAGTATTGTCCCTCTTATTCCCAGAGACTCCAATTTGTTTGAGAGAATGGGAATAGAAATAGTGTCAAAAGCTTTCGCAAGGTCAAGAAAGATTCCTAGGGCTTGATTCTCTTTACCGAGCTCTCGTGAAACCTAATCTGTCAAGCTATGAGTCGTGTCGGCTGTAGACAATTTAACTCTAAAACTAGACTGAAGGGGAGAGAAGCTGGTTATTTTCTAGATCATTAACTAATCTAGTATTTTTTTTTTCTAATATTTTTTAAATTGAGGAAAATAGGAATATCACAAGATTTTTGTTTCCAGATTTAAAGATAGGAATGATAACTGACTTCTTTAGGCATTCAGGAAAAATCCCTTTAGCAACGCAAAGTCGTAAAATATATATTAGAGGAGGTACTAAAGTATGTTTTAAAAGTTTAAGGATTTCATTGCTTGAATTGCCCGAGCCACACAGTTATCTTTGAGGCCAGAAATAGTTCGAGCTGCCTCGTGTTCGTTCGTGTCTAATCTGACGAAGGACTTTAGACTAAAGTTGCCAATAGATTGGGGGGGAGAGGTATATCCAAATCTATTATTTTGGTTTTGAATGAGTTCAGCAAGGTTTTTGCCCTAATTTATAAAATAATTATTTACATGGTTAGCGGAGGTTATTGGTGACGAGTTAGTAAGCAGTAAATTCGAATTTGATTCGTGCTGTTTGGAAGTGGAAGTTATGGTTTAATATGTTGCCAAATTTGCTTAATGTTATTACCACCTGTTTGTTTTTAGATTAACCTGAGAACATTTTTGTCGTAATTAGTTTTTAACTTTTTGAGTAGATTATTACAGAATATTCTTAGGAGTATTAAGGTTGTAGGTGTATATAGATTTGCGTTTATCACGTTACAAGTTGTAACGTGAAGTTAGTTTGTACTGAAATCAAAGGTGCTCTCAAAATTGATGTTCAAAGTGGAACACTTCGAAAAATTCGAGACTTGTGTACTTATAAAGTTTTACATATAAGGTATCACGACTACGCTAAAGTATATATTGAATATGTAACACGTGTAGTTGCGGCAGTGGGGCGAGATAGGCGAGTGGGCGACACCGACGCATTGAATTTCATCCAGTCGAGGCAGACGACGTGCGACGACCTGCTCGTAAATGTTTACTATCGCCGAGGTGACTTTGATCTGATATTGTTTCGCGACACCTTCTTGCTACGATCTGCTCAAGGCTATAAGAATTTTAACATAATCTTATTTGTTTTCATTATATTTGTACTTCTAGCGGTAACGCAATAAAAAATAAGAGAAGGCTAAATACGGGAAAAGTGCGAGTCGCGCGCACATCAAGGGTTCCGTAGAAATTAATAGGTACATATTATAAATAGTTCAGGAATCAAGCCTCGTAGTTTTTAAAATAAACGTTCGTATTTTTTTTACGTTACCTTAGGAGTTTGATTTATTTTCACAGCTTCAAGAAACTAAGATAAGCTAAGTATAATAGAGTTTTAATTTCAACTCGATACCTCCACGCGTTCCCGAGATAAAGAACTTGACAAGCTGACGGACGGACGGACAACAAAGTAATCCTGTAAGGGTCCGTTTTTTCGAGTCTCGCGTTTTTAGGGTTCCGTACCCAAATTGGCAATACGGAACCCTTATAGTTTCGTCATGTCCGTCCGTCTGTCTGTCTGTCAAGACCCTTTATCTCGGGAACGCGTGGAGGTATCGAGTTGAAATTAAAACCATATACTCAGTCTGCAGTCTCTTGAAGCTGTCCGTTTGTGACAGGCATTTTACTCAAAAATATATAGTATATAGATGAATTTTTTAATAATATGTGCCTTGTATAAGTTGCTACTTAGTTCGACTGTTAAATAATAAAAATAAATATTTCTTGATGGGGGCACTTATCAGCATCAACATACGACGGGTCTTTTTAAAACATTTAAATGTGTCTAAGAATCGATTTTTGGAAATAATCGCTTCGAAATTTAAGAAAACTGAGCAACCCGACTGGGGAAGTACCTCCACCTTACTGAAGACCGCAGCGTAAAAATAGTAATCGTGTTTCTGCGAATGAGTAAGGTTGCCACACATCTATACTAATATTATGAAGCTGAAGAGTTTGTTTGTCTAAACGCGGTAATCTCAGGAACTACTAGTCCGAAATAGAATTGAAAAAAATTTTTTTTTCTTTCTGTTGGGTAGCCCATTTATTGAGGAAGGCTATAGGCTATATAACTTCACCTACGACTGCAATGGGAGCGGAGCAGCAATGAAAAATGTTGCAAAAACGGGGAAAATTTACGCATACGAAGTTGCGCCGGTCAGCTAGTAAAAAATATAAAAAAAGACATCCGCAGTCAAAATCGAAGATCTTACAAATTATTTAATATCATATCGCACAGTTCAACCGGAACAGTCGCAACGCGGCGTTATTGCCGAACGTAAAATATTATTAAAATATATATATTACGGGTCTTAATCGCGTGAATAATTTAACGAGTCTACCCGTGACCACGGCCGTTGCAATACGGTCGAAACGTCGGGCAATAAACAAGGTATTTTACCTTAAATTATTCACGCGATTAAGACCCGTAATATATATATATTTTAATAATGTGTACAAAACGCGAAAGTTTATGAACGTTAAATAATTATAATTTCCCAATGTATTTGATTCGACCTCAGATTAATTAAAGTTTCGTCAAAAGTGAACTGTTTATATTGTGTGTATTGAGTCTTTTGTCCGGCGGGAAGGTGGTGGGCGCGCGGCTAGTGTGAGGCGGGTACTCAATTACAGAGCTGTCATCAGCACACCTCCAATTTAATGTTTGTATATTAAAGCGGTGGATGGTGGTGGGGTGTGGTGAGGTGTGCCTCGACGTGTGCTTGTAAACTTCGTGCGTTCGTTGCACATTGAAACTTAGGCACAAGTTCAGGCGCTCGTGCAGGCTTACGACACGTAATTACGTGTTAGGTGCTACTTAGCCAACGTAAATATAGACCAATTTGGCCACCGCACTTAATTCATGTATGAGTTTTTATAAATCTGGAGCCTGGAACAACAATTTGTGACTTATTCTGTCACAAAGATTTCATTGTTTACAAAGTCATTTTCTATGCTACTAAGACACAAATAATTCTTAGGGTGGTCCCTCACTCCGCGCATTCACTTGTAATGTAACGTTACAGATTCGATAGTGCGCAAACTGTAATGATACAATTTGTAATATGATTGGATATCAACTTTAAACATTAATGCAAAAATGAAACGAACGCTTCCATAATTGAATTATAAATGTTCAGTTACAGGCGAATGCTCGTCAGTCAGGGAGGCCGTCTTGTAACGTAATCGAAATCTAATTAGTAATGTTACATTACAGGCGAAAGCTCGCGGTGAGGGACAGCCTTTTATAACACCACAACACATTAATACAAAAGCGTCATAACTAAAAATGTCATTTAATATAATGTCGATGTTATATAAATCAATCATGAGGCACCTGTTGTGCCTGGGCGATCGGTGACCGCGCGGGTGGCCGGTCGCGGGTCGTGGCCGCACGACCCCGGCTAAGTTCGACGCGACAACCGATTCAAATAAATAAGTTCCATAGCCATATTCAATAAGTTCTATAGCGTATATTTCCACAAAACGGTACTAGGAGTGAACAGAAGGCAGGGAGCTAATCGTCACACGCTGCCAAGTTTGTGGTGATGAGCTCGATGCACTATGAGCCAACATTAGCTAATCTTGATGCAACATGTGTAGTTATGCATGGGCAGCAACAGCCACCATAGCAACGTCTACAGCATCAACCAGCACATCTTGATTATTGAGGGCGAGGAGTACAAGAAAAAAAATCTAATCAAACAAATATTCACTGAGCGAATGTAGAAATCAAGCTAAATTGTACAATATGGAGTTATTGAGACTTTTAATTTTTTTACAATTAAATTTAATAGTTAACGTTATTTATTGAATTTCCATGATAATTTTATTCAAACAGTCAAACTACTAGGTTTTATATAAAAATAGTACTTATTTTGTTATTCATGTAGAGTTTTTATAGAATTTCCGATTCTTTCAGAATTCATTTTAAGAATTCTCAACTGTTTGGATGAGCCATAATTTTATTTATTGAATATTAAGTCCTTCGTTCGACCAATTTATCTCCAACTTCTAATAGTCTGAAATCACACCTGATATTTGTTAACGATACAACCGGGGCCTCCTATTACACATAATAACAACTCATACATATAAATAAACCTGTATGGCGTTCGGTAGTAAACACTATTATTTTTTTAAAGTTGCTACTTCATCGTAGCTCACTGCTACGACGACGTAGCAATGCTACGATTCTCGATCAATGCTGCGGTCTAATTCACGCAACGATATTTTCAAATTTTTATCCCATCGAGCTATGGGGGTGAGTAATTAGAAAGTGGATTTGTATTTTATTTGTCTGTAATATGATAACTACTTTCAATTTCAAATTATGGAATTTAATTAATTATTTATAGAAATCCCGCTGAAAGTTAACATTTTTGACAATTCATCATCAATGTTGCTAAGGATGCGACTAAACCATTAAATTACCAGAATAACCGAATATTCTATTTTTTTTTGTATAGTATTTTTCTTGTTTATAATATTTTATTTTGAAAATATATACAAAGACTAGGGCAATAGGTAACAGTTACATAGAAAAAAAGAATTAAAATTGAAGAAATACATTTTTCAATCAATTTTAATTTTTTAATACTAAATATCAAAAATTTGTGATGTGTATGTGCAACTGCACTGTAATTATCTATGTACATACATGTCAATAATCGATAAGACGTAATTATGTTCATTTATACAAAACCATGTTTTTTTTTAATATATGTGTTTTATTGTTTGACTGCCTCTGTGGCGCGGTGGGAGTGTATCCGACTGCTACGCAAGAGGTCGTGGGTTCGATCCCCACCCAGGATAAAACTTTGTGTGATGAGCACGATGGTTTATTCTGTGTCTGGGTGTTATTTATCTATAATATGTATGTATTTAGAAATATATAAGTATGTTCATCAGTTGTCTGGTTTCCATAGTACAAGCTCTGCTTAGTTTGGGATCAGATAGCGTTGTGTGAGTTGTCCCTAGGTATTATTATTATTATTATTATTATGTATGTCGTTTCCATATCACGGGACTATGGAGTCCCGGTCATTTGGGAGGCGTGCGTGGGGCCGAAGCCAACACGTAGAGGCCCGTTAGACACTTTAATCTAAAGGCTATGCGACACAAACCGGCGAATATCGTTGTATACACTATATAAATGTACCCAACGACATTCCCCGGTTAGTGTAAAAACTATTGTCAAAAAGTGGTAGCTAAGAAATTGGGTTATGGAGGTGATGTGTTAGTGGAATGGTTAGCTGGTACTATTGAAGAACTATGGCGCCTACCCTGCAACACATGGTAAAAACACACGGACAAATGGACAGGCGGTGACTCGCCACTCACTAGATAGGCCCCCTTCTGGCCGCCACAGGCATACAGCCAAACAGGCGACAGGGAGGAGGGATTATTATTATTATTATTGTATTTAAACTTTCGCGATCGTGGTGCAATTCGATCGGAACCGAAATATATCTATTAAACGTGTTTAATCCCTCCCCCCCCCCCATCCTATCTGCAACGTTAGTTTAAAATCCCTCGTGATGAAAACGAAGTAGCTCAAATTATCTCTGGCCTCAACAGTGTCGCTGACTCGGACAATATTTAAGTACCAGCTCCTCTTAAAAAACCTGTAGTTATCCTGATAAAGAAGGCTGTAGTTATTCCTATCTTTAAATCCGGAAACAAAAATCTTGTTACCAATTACCGACCGATATTCCTACTTCCCTCTATATCAAAATTATTTGGAAGAAATATAAAAACTTGATCAGTTAACCTAGAAAATAACCAGTTGCTATCCCCTTTACTATTTGGTTTTAGAGCTTAACTGTCCGCAGGCGTACATATTATAATGGCTTTGTCATCATTTACTAATATTAAACGCTGATAAGATGAAATATATCCACTTTTCTATGCGCCACTCATACCACAACGACGCTGACACAGATTTATTTCGCACACTATTGCAACAACCCTTTAGAGAACACATGTAATTGTGGTATTATTCACAACACTAGCAACATAAAATGTCTCGGTATTACTATCGATGCCACACTTTCATTACAGTCCATCAAATCTAAGAGGTACCGTTTGACGTTTCATATTTTTCAAACCGAAACAACTTTGTTCATACGTACATTATTCAGTTTCGATAACCTTTTTCATAAAACCATGAATTTAGAAAGATTTTATTATTGTATCTAAAAATGTACAATTCTTAATATCTAAATGTAATTGAAAACTTTCAAACAAAGCAAAATAACACATATTTACACAGTAAATAATTTCTAATAGTTATATTCTTGACCTCATTACAAAGTTACGTAGTTAGGTCACTGCACGTAGTGTTGCGACTCTTCGGATACACTTGTATGCAAAAAAATCGTTTACATATACGAAAAATCGAATGTATTATTTACAAATTACACTTGACAACCAAACAAATATTTTTTCATGTGAATGGGATTTATCTCACATATTACGATTACATAACTAAATAGTTATGTAATCGTAAAATATGAGATAAAACCCATTCACCAAAAATACGTATTTATAAATCAAATATATTTGCTTCTTTAAAAAGTTGTCGAAAGCGATTTGTCGATTTTTGATTTTCGCGCCCAAATAAGTCGGGGTTTCTCGCGCTAACGCTGTCGAAATAGTAAATGGAGTCAGGGATAGTGTTTTTTACATTTATTTTTGTGTATGATAGTATGGGTTTGCATATTACAGAGAAATAAACAAATTTTTAACAAGCACATCCATTGATTTTACAATTACAATTTTTTCTTCTAAGTCTTATTTCTACGTCTAAAACTAATAAAAATAAGGTATGTAGAACCCATTCACAAAAATGTTGTTGCCTGATGTTATAAATTAACGACGTTACTGCGCGACCGCATAATGCACTGAATACACAGATACCCTAAAATAAATTAATTTAATTATTTTTAGGTCAATAGGCAAAATCGCAGGTCCAAGTCTCTACAATTTTTTTTTTCTGGCAACACTGCCAACTACAAGCGCACGCGGTCCGCTCGGTCGGTTCGGCGTCAGCAGTCTCTCGCCATCTTGGAAGCTGACTGTGCGCGTACTTGCTTTCTCGTTTGTGTTTTACAATTTGTGACTTGGCTATTACTTTTCTGGACTGATCATTCTTTATCCGTTTACCTTGGCAATATTTATACTGGACTCCGAACTAAGCAAGTGTTTATTAATAATGTCGAAAAGAGGACGTACTTTGAACAGCCAGGCTCGTGAATTGGTGGTGAAATTACACGAGTATTTTGAGCGTGAATCTCAAAATGGTGGACTTCTACTGCCAGTTACACAAGTTCGGGATCGCGTCGGTGAAGCTCTCGGTATTGGTAGCCGCACCGTTGGCAAAATATTAAGTGAAAAATATGGGCCTTCGGGGAGTGACAGTAACGTACTTCACACACCGAAAAAACGAAAAAGAAATAAACCTGTGACAGGCATCGATGAATTCGATAGTCATGCTATTAGAAACCATATATACGGGTATTTTACAAGAGGCGAATTTCCAACATTGGCAAAGTTATGTGCAACTTTAAAAGATGCCGGGCTGTATAAGGGAAGCATAGAGTCGTTGAGAACGGTAATAACAGGAATTGGCTTCAGATACAAAAAAGTTGACAAACGAAAAATTGTTATGGAGCGACATGACATAATTATGCAGCGACTAACATTCCTGCGCGAAGTTAAACAAATTATAAACTGGGATAATGTAATATTTTTGGACGAAACCTGGCTAAATTCCAACCATTCTGTGCCGAAAACATGGACTGATGATTCTGAAGCTTCGTGCTCGAAGGTGCCGATAGGAAAAGGTGGACGCCTCATAATATGCCATGCTGGGTCAGCGTCTACAGGCTTCGTGGAAAACTCTTTATTAGCTTTCCAATCCAAAAGCACTAAAGAGTATCATGAAGAAATGGACGCAGTAAGGTTCCGAGAGTGGTTCTTAAATTTATTACAGAATATCCCTCCTAACAGCACAATTATAATGGATAATGCCCCATACCACTCTGTGCAAATTGATAAAGCACCTACGTCAGCCAATAAGAAAGCAGATTTGGTGGCATGGCTGCAAAGAAAAGGAGTGGATGCCGACATGTCACTATTAAAAGCTGAATTATTACAGTTAGTGAAATTGCATAAACCACCAAAACCGACATATGTAATTGACCAATTGGCCGAAGAGCACGGGCACAAAGTCATACGACTTCCTCCGTACCATTGCCAATATAATGCCATTGAACTGATTTGGGCCCAAGTTAAAGGTAATATTTTATAATATTATAATAATAACACGAGTACTTCTAACATTTATAATTTAAACAATGGTTTTCGTCTGCTATCAAATAGTTACATTATTGTTTTACAGGTTATGCAGCAAGACACAACACAAAACCACCCTTCAGTGTCAAGAAAATGGAAGGTTTATTAAAGGAAGCATGTGCCCAAGTTACACAGGAAGATTGGAGTAAAGTAGTACAAAAAACAAAGAAAATAATAATGGACGACTTCGAAAGAGACGTACACTTTGATAATGTAATGGACAATCAACTGGTCATTAATTTAAATGACGATGATGACGAAGACGACGATACTAGTACTAGTAGTGAATAAAAAAATATCCTAAACATTTCTTTTATTTAATTATAACAATTGATTTCTTAAAATTCGGATATTATAGTAATCGATCTCTTAAAGTTCGGATATTATAGTAATCGATTTTTTCATCCCATCCCTATCATTCAATTGTCAGAACTGTCAAACGGTACTTCTTAGATTTGACGGACTGTAAGTATCACATTATTATTTTTTTGACTTGAGTCAGAAAACTAACATTTGTTTTATAAACTTCGTACCACGGGTGGTGTTAGGAAATAATATGATG
Organism: Herminia tarsipennalis; assembly: GCA_945859575.2. Classification (NCBI taxonomy): domain Eukaryota; kingdom Metazoa; phylum Arthropoda; class Insecta; order Lepidoptera; family Erebidae; genus Herminia; species Herminia tarsipennalis. The sequence continues at coordinate 640,725 of OX243843.2, read as the reverse complement.
TGTTTTTATTTAAGACTACACTGTCATTTTCCTATAGCAAATAAGCAACACAACTTCGCAAAGAAGACTTAATAACAGCATCGCGCAAGATGGCGCACGCAATAACCGTCACATCTCGAGGCGCACAATTTATGAGCTTTAATAACCGCGGGAGAGCCTCACTGCTACCACTCGTCGCCTTCTGATATATACCTAAGGGTCAATTTCACTGATCGAACTAATTTGACAGTTTTTTTTTCTTGAAACATGCAAATGCCCGTTTTTTTATAACTGATGATGTATAATTGTTATTATTTCAAAGTTATTCACGTTTTATGTAAAATCAAGGTGAATCTAGCCTAGAAATACACAAAACTAAAAATTTATGTACCACGAATTAAATAACAAATTACACGAATGATTTTTCTTTAATACAAATTAAGTCGCGGCAACACTAATGATATCAATAATAATAATAATAATGTCTAATAAAATCTTGGGACAACTCACACAACATCATCTGATCTATGGTATATGGACTAAGCAGAGCTTGTACTATGGTAACCAGACAACTGATAAACATACATATACATATATTGAAGTAATTTTTAAAGGCATTTCTTGCCAATTACTTTACAAATACAATAATTGCATTTTTGGAAGATAGAAAAATTTGATATACAGACTCAGGAATCGAACCCGAGACTTCCGTAGCCAAACCGGGGCCAGAAGCGAACCACCAGAAGTAACATAGTCCAGATAGGTGGTTCGCTTCTGCGTAATAGTAGGTAGTATGGCAAGAATAAAGTGCTACTCAATACCATATTAAACTAACTAAATCGCAAACTGAAATATTGAATAGGTCCGCTCATCATTTGTGGTCTTCATCATCAGTTCCACTTCACCAATTGGTGCTTTTTAAGAGTAAATGCACGAACCGCTATGAAATATACTAAAATCACTGTAGGTTTGCCTTTAATATTTTAAGAGTTCCCTCGATTTCTCCAGGATCCCATCATCAGATCGTCATCTGATGACAATGGGACCAACTTGGAAGTATACCCATTCAAACACAAAAATAATTTTTCAAATCGGTCCAGCCGTCTTTACGTAATCGGTGAACAAACATACAAAAAAAAAAGTACAGTCGAATTGAGAACCTCGTCCTTTTTGAAGTCGGTTGAAAAGTGCGCATTAACATTTATGGTGCATGTAATTTTCAGGGAACTATTAAAGCTTCTTTCGTTGTTTTCCAATATCAATCAGCCTGTATCAGTCCACTGCTGGACGTACGGCTCTTCTCATTTACGCCACAACACCCGGTTCTCTGCCAAAAGTATCAAAGTCATATTGATACTTTTGGCAGAGAACAGGGTTGAGAAAAAAAATCACATAGCTACTCTAAAAATGCTTTTCAAGATTTTATTCTTTCACTTTGTCGACGTAAGTAATATGTGTATTCATGCAAAATTAATTTATGCACTAACAGTCTCTTGAGCAAAGCTGCGGACGGAAGGCATGGCGAAATCAGAAGGGTTCGGAACTATCACGGTCACGGTTTTTGCGGGTGCTCTGAAATCGACCACGACGATAAAAGTTTAATCAAAATCCGTTTAGTTTTGCGTGAAAGATCAAAAACCATCCATCGTCATAAACTCTCGGATTTATAATATTAGTAGAATTTGTATATAATAACTTAGCCACGTGCCACCCCTGCTCCAGCGGCCGTGCTTCGCTCGAGCTCTATTAAATCCATTCAAATGGTTTATTTCGTTTACTTTGAAGCGTGCTCCCGTAGCGGCGGCGTACGCTCGCCAACACTCGCTCGAGCTCGCCTGAACAGCCTCCTACCCTACACTGCAGTAAACGGTTCTATTTATACGTGAAACGCACGATCTGATTAAAACCTCCGGCTTTGATTGAGAATTTACTATTTTTATATTAGGGTTGTCTACCGACATTCATTTCAGGTTTATTTTTTAAATAGTACCTACATAATTGCAAAACGTCTATAGTTTTAGCTAGAGAGCTTGGTTCTTCTCATTTTCACACCGGAGGACGGGTAGCAGCGTCCTCTGCGTACTTTATAGCATTACTGCGATCGCCAACCCGCTCGCTAAGCTTGGCGATTATGGCAATTACCCCTAGGATCTAGTAAGTAGGTTCTACTAGGGAGACCCGTGCCCAGCAGTGGGACAATGATGATGAACCCATATGAATGGGTTGATATATTATTACTTTAAATTCTTTTCTACTTTTCCTAAATAAGTGGCACTTTTTAAGTGTTATAAATATATAAACATCTAGAGTTATTTTAAATTTGATGTTCTGCTAATAACAATATGAAACAAAAGTTGACATTATACCTACGTTAAAGAAACCTTATTTTACGTCCAATCGTGGATGTAAACTCGACGAAGTTTGTTTCCTCGTTAATTCTTTACATTACCAAGTATCGGATACTACAACATAAACAAAAACAAGATTACCTTTTGTTTGACGGCACAGTACAACATCCCCGGAGGCGATATAACACCGTGTTTTACATTGCTATATTTTATGATTACAAATCGTACAACGGGCGTCAACCTCGTTGTCTGTATGTTTTCTACAAACTGGTAGTAAGTCAGCAAGGCTCCTAACGTTTATCATCTCAGGGGGGGCGCCCAGGGGAAAATGATTTATCCTGACAGTTTTTTGTTCTCACGTAGTTTATCTTTGTCCCACTAAGCCGGGGGCTACATTGTTATTCTTGATTTAAATAAATTACAGATTTACGACGTGAATCTAAAATTGTGTCGGCAAATGTAGGAAGTGGCTCCTTTTGTATGGAAGCAGAAAATGGTGGAAATGTTTGTACTAGATGTTTGAATTGTTGATTCAAGTTTTTTTTATATCTCGGTAGATGACAAGCTATGTTATCTAATGCAGCTATTGAAAAATATTTGTTGCGCTTTAATTAAACTTATACTAGGTTTAAGTCTAGGTTATCAACACGCGATAGGACTGAATCTCCACTGAGAATCTCCATAGGAATATTGGTGAATACTGCCTCTGTGGCGCGGTTGGAGTGTGTCCGACTGCTTCTCGAGAGGTCGTGGGTTCGTTTCCCACACTGGACACCACTTTGTGTGATCCACAAATTGTTGTTCTTAGTCTGGGTGTACTTTGTGTCCGTGACTTGTATATAGGTAAAGTCCCCCACGACACAGGGCTTGTACCATAATGCGGGAGTCGTCATTAAAAAAAAATTGAAAAATGCGGTTCCTTCTCGCGTGGTGTTCTTACACTTTTGTAATCTGATATGATGTGTTAGTAATTCAGCCGTGCAAAACGCCAATGTCGTCTGTAAACCATTCTTGAAAATTACACAAGTGGTTTAATGTTGATTAAGAATTTAAGATAAAGTTTGTTACCGCACTGTCCAGGGAAATAAATAACACTTTGTCGCGATGTCAAGGACGCACCTGTACTCTGTATTCATCCCCGGTGAACGTAATCCTAAAACGATAATGGGGGGCGCTATTAGTATTCCCTCCGTCTGCCCGGAGCCGCCGGACGACGGGACTGAACGAAAACGTGATACTAATATATTTGCTTACAGGTTTTATAAACAGATTTTATAAATGGAAAAATTGAATGTACCTATGAAATAATAATTGATGATTTATTGTATTAAAATGTTATTGTTAGTGTTTGCATGCCTAAACTGGTGAAATGTGATGACCCAATGCTCCTATATAACAATAATTGTGTACCACTTTTCTTGTAAATAAAATGATTCTGATTCAAAAGACATCCACGGTCATAATGTCGATTTTTTTTTTAAGGTAATTAGCAATGTGGGTTTGGGTCCCACATTACTAGCAATCTTGTTAACCACACCAACTAAGCTTAAAGAATTGTGTTAGGAGTTCACGTCGGTAGTATACAATGAGTAGGATTTTATCCCGCGATTTCACGATTGCGAGACTGATGCCTAAGCCATTAGGCTACCGCGTTATTTTCATTATATTCATTTTTATTATCGGTTCTGACATATATATGAGTTTATGGACGCTGTACATTTAAATCGTTTTATAATAGGTATTACACGTTGTTTACAAGCTTAATTTTAGAAATCAGAGTTATTAATATCCCAGAATATGGTGATCTACAGATGTTGACAAAAAATTGTGTTAAGGTTTTAGAGTGGTGCAAATATTATTATTAATTGCCTTTAGAGTGGTGCAAATATTTTAGTACTGTGTGTTATTATGTTTGACCGCGCTACTCTCAGTAACTACCAGACCGATTCGAATAATTTTCATTGTGATATAGTTCACTTAAAATATGTTAAATGTGTGTTTTGACAAAAGTTTTATAAAAAAATCTATTAAAAATAGCCGTCTGTATATTGAAGATACTAGGCTAGATCATGTAAACGGATTTGAATAAAGTTTGTAATTAGTTTATAACTTGAAATAAAACAGGTTAAGCCGTGGGTGAATGCTTGTTGCCCGACTGCGCAAGAATGCGAATTTGTATGTACTCGTATGTATATTTCCTTGGCACGGTCTAGAGCCTTAATGGCTTGATGGATTTTAGCTTGAGAAGTATCGTTAGATTCGTCTTAGTTGTTTGAGTGGCACTGTGACTGTGTACATCAAAATTAGAAAAAATAAAATGGTGAATTTTTGGCGCCAAAATAATTTAATTATTAATTTTAAGCAATTGGGCATTTTGTTTTTTTTTGTAATAATAATAAAAGTGATTTATTCACTTAGGAAGCAGAATACTACACTTGTGAGAAGTCGATTCTACATTTACTTGTAATGCCTGAGAAAAGAACAGGCAATAAAAACACGTGACCACTCTTTTCAAATTGCCAATGTTTACAATGTTTCTTTGTTTATAAACTGTTTAAGCAGGTAGGTGCTGCCACCATTATATTATACACCATATTAGAAGACTGATGCAAAAAAAGAGGTCAAAAATATTAGAAAAAGAGTACATGAGATTGGATATATCAGCCTCAATGGGCACAACATAGTAGAAGCATCCACACCATAATCTAGCTTGTTTGAAATAATTGGTATCTGTTCAAACCATATCTGCCGCATATATTAATCAATAAATACACACATCAAAAGTGTCTAGGGATCAACATATATTTTTGCAATAACTTTTCTCCTGATTGATTTTTTTTTTTTATTTCTATAAGGATTCATCAAATAAAGTGTTTTCGTTTGTCACAGTAACGATAAACCAAGTCACCTTTGCATTAATAAAGAAATTTGCCATTTTCCTAATAAAGGGATTTTTGACATTTGAACCACTAACATTAAAGTTCGAAAAAAAGACTGAAATAACAGTTTTCTTTAAAATTTTATTGGGTAACTTAAACAATTAATAATCCGTGTTTCTACCGCGAACACTAACAACACAAGAACATCGGTTTGGCATACTCAAAATGAGTTCATCCAAATCACGCTGTGGAATGGCCGCCCATGTTCGTTGCAACAACAAAAAAAGGTCTTCTTGCGACTGGATACCCTCCATATTCGGCAGAGCTCTTCTCTGTAGCATATCCCATGCATGCTCAATCGGGTTCAAGTCTGGCGACTGAGCAGGCCAGGGCAGGACATTGATGTTAGCTGCGGCGAGAGTCTGTCTTACAACTCTTGCGGTGTGCGGTCGTGCATTATCATGCATTAACTGAAATAAGGGACCGATTTGCACTTGTAGAGGAACGATGACGTCTGATACAATCGTCTCAGCATAAATTTGAGCGTTGAGGTTGCCTCTGATCCAAATCAACTCAGTTCTTCCGCCGATCCAAATACCCGCCCATACCATGATGGTTCCACCACTATAAGGATGGACTTCCTGGCAGGATTTTAATCGCTGTTGGCGTCCAGGGGTTCTCCAGTGTCGTATACGTCTTGTATCCGGTCTCATACCAAAACGAGACTCATCAGAAAAGCACACGAAACGCCATTGTTCTTCTGCCCAATTTCTGTGTTCAAGAGCCCATTGATATCGAATCCTACGATTGTGCATTGCTATAGGTGGTACCCGTAGCGGTCTTCGGGAATGAAGGTTCACTTCATGCAAGCGGTTTCTGACTGTTTGGTCGCTAATTAAGTTCCCTGAAGAGTGATGAAGCCTCACGGCTAACATCATGGCGGTTATTGTTGGACCTCTTCGAGTTAAGATTTGAATGTATCGGTCTTGTCTCCGTGTGGTGCAGCGATACCGTCCTCCATGGCGCTCAGCCACGGTACCAGTGCTTCGGTAACGTGTCCAAAGTCGACTGATAACACTCTGACTTGTATTCAGAGCTAAAGCCACAGTACGTTGCCGGGAACCAGCTTCTATCATTCCCACGGCTCTGAGCATTTCTTCCCTGCTTAAATGACGTCGCCGCTCCATAATAACGTTGGTTTTAATCAGTAGTAGGGAAACAGTAGCACTAATAATGTCTTCAATGCGTTGTATGTTTTTATAGGGAAAATATTGAGAGCTGATTTTCATCTTTTACTCGAATTTGATTCACAGTTCCTGATTCAAATTATGAAATGCACCAAAAAGGATCCATATAAATTCATAAAATCATAAATTTATTACAAAGCCACATCTCAATCTCAAGAAATCCGCATAAAAATGCTTGATCCCTAGACACTTTTGATGTGTGTAGTACGAGGCAATTAATATATATATAATTGCATGCGTTGTCCAAGTAATTCATGCAAATTAGTGAAGCGAATTCGATTATCATAGAATTCGTTATGCTGATTAACTAATTGGTCTATCATTAACCTACTTAGATACAAATACGATTTATATTAGCAGTAGCAAATAAGCTGACGATAACGTTGTGAACTAGATTATTGCGAACATAGATCGAAGTTCCGTTGTCTGATATATATGTATAGACAAGTGTCATAGTGCAAAGTACCACTTGGCCACTTGGCTGTAGTGCCAGTAATATGCTATTCACCGACGTCATACGTCGCTCGTTCACTTCGCGTTATGTCTATCTACAAAATGTTATGAAATATTTTAGATAACTTGATGTAAATTAACATGGCGCACTCAAGTTTGCGTATCTCAGTATGCGAAGTATTTCCACGTTACTCTAAAATTAAATTTACGTGGAGCAACGTAGAAATTTTAATCGTCGGCGTCTAATGCTAGTACCTTTATTACTACAGCGAGCTTACGCTGAGTTTAGGTACCATACGTTTATTTCAATGGTTCCCGCAGCTGCTCGCTACCAAACTGCTCTGAAACAGTAACATCCAACGTTATTGTTCTGAATACGTAACGATCTCTGGTCTTAGATTACATATCGACTGGCCTGTTGGTCTAGTCTGACTGCTAAGCCGGAGGTCGTGGGTTCGATCCCCACCCAGGATAAAACTTTGTGTGATGAGCACGATGGCTAATTCTGTCTGATAAAAATATATAAATATGTTTATCAGTTGTCTGGTTTCCATAGTACAAGCTCTGCTTAGTTTAAGATCAGATAGCGTTGAGTTGTCCCAAGCTATTCGTTATTATCTCGGCTGGTTCTAAGCTAATAGTATCACGGTGTGGCAAACACTGGAGTTAATTGGCGAACTTGTAGCCGGCGCCTTGCCGCCGTCATTATTGTAAACGCTAAATTCACAGACAATAAAGATCGTTATAACAAGCCCCCGGGTCACACCGCGCCAACCCTATTGCTTCGCATCAAGTTCTCGATTCAAATAACGCGCAGTCATTGGCGCGTGGTAACGAACTTCCGCCAATGGCGTTATAGTAACAATTAAAACGCCTAGGGTTGTCGCGCACCCATTGTTAAATTACGCCATACATTTAAAATTACATCACGATTTAACGACATCCGTCTCATGCAGAGGCAGCAGGACAAAGGTAGCGTAAAATTAAATCAAAAAATCTGAAAGTAAATGCTAGAAACGTAAATGAATAGAATCGTTTGTTCGTTGCCTCTTAAAATGATATAAATTATAGAAAGGAAGCGGCGCGAGTGCGCGGGGATGTAATAAAAGAACCTCGCGATGCCTCTTGGAGCAGAAAATTGCTTAACTGCTGTATTGGAATTCGTTATCTTACGCCGAGATTGTAACTTTTTTGTTAGAATATATTGTGACGGGCCACTTTTATTTTACTGCATATTTGCGAACTTTGTTTTAGTAAAATGTTCACGTAAGTTTTGGGGTAGACTTGAACAAGGGGATATTTGTATTAGTCTAGTGACCTGATTCTGTAAATGGTCAGCAATTTTAGTGGAGGCAACGTCATGTGAACTAGTATCATGACGCGGCCGCGCGGCGGAAGCGCATTGTGCCGCGCACTTATCACAATTCATTAATTTCGCCAGAGCAACAGTTGCTGACAGGATGTGCGCGCTGGTTTATGGCCCAGAGAAAATGTTTATGGCTTATTGGAAAATGGGTAAATCACTTCGGGGGGCACTTTATATTTTATTTTTACTTGTTTGCCCTCAACTCGTATGGCTCAAATCGCTACACGACTTAGCGCTAATGCGCTTAACGCCATCAAGCGTAGTAAGGAAAACTGTCCTAAATGGCCACAAAAGTTTTATCCATATTCCCATTTATACTCGACCGCATGCGAGGGGTCCGCAGGTAACAGGCAGTAAAACATATTTGATAAGGAACTTTAGATCCTTTTATAAAGTCGTGGGCTCCAGTATTATAGTTGTTAGTTGAATGTGGAGCGGACGTCCATTAGCATGCGAGCGTCCGCCTGCCATCTGACGGGATGTAAATCCAATATCCGACAGTTTGTACCGACATTACAGCCACACGGCTACTATAAACCAACAACACGCTTTAGGGCTGCTCCGAAAAGAAACCTTAAAAAAATGTCACAATGTCTGCATTACTTTGAATCACCTATTGGGAATAACTACTATAGTTACTCCTTAACCTTTAATGAAAACCTTTTTATCTTCGAGTAGCCTAAAACCTTTCTCAAGCTTCAGGCTACCTTCATACCAAATTTCATTTAAATCAGCTCAGAATCTTTGGAGATTAAAACATGCAAATAAACTCTCGAGTGTATGCCAATGAAGAAATACCTCAAAGTAAATCTTGTAAACAAATATCTGTCTTGAAAACAACATTAGCATCGCTACTAGCTTTAAGTAGGTCCTAACATTTATGCAACTCATCATTGTTTAGCTACTGCATGCATTAGGCAATACTTCATGTAATCCCGAAGTGCATATTATATCTATGTACAAACGCAATAACAAGAATATGAGAAGATGCAGCTTACGCTCAGGCAATGGTTTGATTTGATTTACATTCATGTTTGTGAGATGAACTATTAGGTAAGTGGAAACATCTTGTATGAAACATTATATTGAAGAATTAGTTGAAGTCACAAGGCAAGTTGCAACGCATTAACTTTGAATCTATACTCAGATTGACAGTGTTCCTACATTTTTGTGGAAGGTTTTAGTTATAACTAGCTGTGCTCGCGACTTCGTCCGCCTAAAATTGCAGTGCTGCTCTCTCCCTATCAACGCTAGCGTGATGATAAAAAGTCCTAAGTTAATAGTAATTTAAGAATGCCCTTAATTACTTCTTACATTCTCAGCTGTCTGACAGTAAAAGTCCTGTCAAAATATAACAAAATGTATGCTTTCTTAAGAATTTAGTAAAAAGTAGATTTAGCGTCTACGTAATATATCAGAGCCTCCTTTTCCTTTCCGTTGTTTTACTTGCTTCAGTGAAATCCACTGATGGACGTTCAGGAATTGAAGTCTTTCTTGATGATGATCGTGCTAAATGGTCGATGGATATTTTGAAAGTAAAATACCTAGCTAACCACTCAGAGTTTTTAGTTAGGCAGCGATCGCGGTGCTTCCCAGAACTTCTTAATTCCAATACTTCAATTGTCATTTTAAATTCCCTCACAGATGCTTCCGTGATAGTTTCGAAATCATTTTTCATCGATAATAAATCATATAGCCTATCATACGGTTTTCTTTGGGATGTTTCTGCCATTCATCAAAAAATCAATTTTTTTAAGACTGATAATTCGTTTTCTGAAAAACAGACAATCAAACAAAATTGCAGTCTAGTGCCGATAACGCCAGAGTATGTACATAGCGCGAGGAGGAGGAGGTGTAAATTCATTTAGCACCTTTTGCAAATCAAATTTAGCCCTCTTGATAGGATTTAACGTCTTAAATTCCTTAGCCGGAGGACGCTTTCGGCACCCCCTGACCTATTGCGTCTGCAGCGGCCGCTCTGTTCCCCCGCAGGACGGGCCGGCCCTGTACACAACCACCGCTAATTACGTCGGTTTAACAATTGTGACGCACCAAGCACTGACTATAATGTCAACATCGCCTCAACTTACCATTTCTTTAAAAATCTAACTTTCATTATCCCAAACAACTATTAGCGCCAACAATACCTATTTCTCTCTTAAAATACCTTTTTCCAATTCCCATAAAAGCATTCGCAGTGTTCTCCGAGCGCTCTGTTCCACGCGAACAAATCTACTTCTCACAAATTAGAGTGCGGACTCAAAGCCGACCTCATCCGACGTTGTTCCAATCTCGGCGCTGGGCCGCAGCCGCGCCGGGGGATGGGGAGTGTCGCCTCGACGTCGCAACAAGTGGCGCCGCGACGCCGCCGCGCGACTGCGCGTGTACTTGCAGATGTCGTCTTACGAACAGGCACATTGTGACACACATGTGTTGTATATGTACGCAACTGCATTCATCATTCATTCACTGAACGTTTTCAAACGTAGCATTTAAGCTAATCGTCAGTTAATTTATTATAGGTGCTAAAAACGAATACATTTAGATGGAACATGACGATTACAATTGATCGGGACTGCGTTTTTTGTAGAATTATATTATCTTTCGTTCACAAAACTATAAGGACATACCTTCAAGGTTCACGAAGGACGATTCGGCGAAGTTGAGTCGCGTTAGTTCTATAGGATATTTAGCTATACACCTAAATACATAATATTATAGCCATGGTGACACTGTCTAATTGTAATTTTTGTGTTGTTACAGAACGAGGCCGAACCACCCTGGAGCCGTGGTGGAGATCAGTGATAATCCCCTGGACTCCAGCAAGGTAACATATTAATAACATACACGAACAAGAATAGCATTATTGGCCTCTTATCTTTTGTCAAAAAGAAAATAAAATAATCAAAGCTTTCCTAAGAAAAATAATGGAAGTTTATCACAAGATTTTTTTAATTGCCACCTTCTTATATAAGAACATATGACTGCCGTTTAATTATTTGTTACCCTTTTCAATGCTAATGCATATAAGTACAGCATCCTTTCACACTTTCAGTAATAAATAAATTATAACTTTGATATCAAAAAAAATATACTATACTAATAAAAGAAACAAAGCGTTGTTACTTGTACATTAGAAAGCTGCGCTAATTTTCGATCTATTTGATTTTCGGTTGATTTGATTTTCGATAATATCTGACTGCTAAGCCGGAGGTCGTGGGTTCGATCCCTACCCAGGATAAAACTTGGTGTGATTTATCTACAAGGTTATTTTTGGTATAGTGCAAAGCTCAGACACCCCAACAAGATTTTTACTTCAAGAAGTCATATAAAAAAAGAAAATATTAAAATCGTGGTCATTGCGTCTCGTGGTACATAATCCATGGTTATTATTGAAAAATAAGTGATGATTACATTTCACATCACATTGTGAATAGGATTTGGACTGTTAGAATTATTAATTAATGATTAATTCATTTATTAATTGAAAAATACATTATGATCTAAAAAAAAATCCCATTGGATTGTGTTACTGATTCTAAAGTACCTACTTTCAGGTTTGCACTGAAAGGAGGACTTCCGTCAGCCATAGAAATTTTGTCATTTCTTAAATATTTTAGGGGTAAGAATTTTCTAACGAAAGGTGCAAGGCTGTCGTTGAAATTGACGTTCTATTTCTAAGTACTACCTATGAAAGGACGACGTCGAAAACGTCAAATGTACTTTGGGAGTAGGTACACCGACGGCCGCAATGTCAAATCTCCTTCGACGGACCGAAAGCCTTTCGTGGTAGCTAAGTGTATGATCCGTCAACGAACGACGACTAAAATTAAGTTCCTTCAGTATAAATAATTTGAATTGTGAACAAGCGAGGGTAGTTTGTGAAAAACGCGCTGCTCAAATACAACTGCGTTAACCCAATTAGTCGCTCAATTACCGCAAATTGTCCTATTTGTTGAAGTCATAGTTAAATTTAGGTTAAAAAAAAACTTATAATACCTATAATTGTTAACCTAAACGCGTTCTGCTACGGTGTTTCCGGTAGTCGTCCGGTTACGTGACGGTACCGGACTAGTGTTTTAAATACCGTTCAAAAATACGTGTTATTTAATGACCGTAAGTAAAATAACCGTTATTTAATCGGCACGGATATCATACGTGAACCAACACGCTGTAACAATGCGTGATATAGGTGTGCCAGAATCTGTTAAAAAATGAAGAATTAAGAGACGGTAACACAAGGTTGAGGTAAGCAGATCCTAAACCTACTAGGACGTACAAGTCTTGATCGTTGTATTTTTTCATCCAATCAGATTAATTTTATAAAACGGTTCATTATATATTTCTGCTTCAATAGAACTAAGTATCATCACTGGTCGAACAAAATAAATATTTTGTACAGTAACTCCGGCAGCGTGAGTGTCAGTTTTTGCATTGAATAATAAAAATTCAAACACAACAAACTTCTAAACTTTCTTCTCCTTCTTGTTCCTATACACTTTTGGCGAATAAAAATCAGCTCGACATACTACCGCATTTTTATTAAGTAAATTTAAGGACACATGTTTCAACGAAAATGTATCAAAGGGCATAATCGCTGTAGGAGCCACTGTCACTTAACATTGCCAATTTTTTTTACGTTTCGTTTCTTAAGATTCTGGTACACCTATAACACATATTACTTGGAGCTTAGGTATACGAGTACATCCAATATCTTAACGTATACGGAAGTGTTGTGAGAGTTCCAAGGTATATTATCCGTTTGTGTTACAATTCCAGTTGCTGATAGCATTCGAGACGGGCTTGGTGGTGGTGTGGGACCTGCGCGCGCGCTGCGCGGAGTGGCGCGGCGCGCTGGGCGCGGGCGCGCCGGGCGAGGGCGTGCGCGCCGCCGCCTGGCAGCACGACGGCAAGCTCATGACGGCGCACGTGGACGGCGCGCTCGCCACCTGGTCGTGCGCGCGCGCCAACAGGCCCATCTCACTGTCATACCCTCACGGTAACCATACTTACGTTGTTTTTCTCTACTGCCTCATTGGAATATTAGTAGGACTAGTTTAGTTAGTGACAAATGTACCTAATCATTAATATACATCTGTTATTTTTCTTGATAAATGTAACATACAGTTCATACAAAAATTGTGAATTCTCTGGGCCCTGAACGTCCAGTGTCTTCGTCTGATAGTATATATCCCTGATCGTTTTTACCCCTAGAGCGAGGCTTAAAGGACCACTACAATTTCCTGAACCTTTGATATCTGGGGTATAGTCATAAACTGATCATATTATTTATTAATTATGTTTAAGGAAGGACCAGGCTACTCATTGGTACTTACTTTTCTGCAATCCGTTATAGTTAAATAGTAACGAAACAATATTGCTAAATTTAATCTTTGTGCCCCGGTCTACCCTACCTGTATCACCAAAGCCTAAATGACACCGCTTGTGACCAAACCTTGCAATGATGTGACTCTATGTATATTACTTTCAGCAAAAGCGAACAAAGAAGGCAAATTGGAGCCTTGCAAACCCATCCTTAGACTAGAATGGAAAACGTCGAGAACAGGGTGAGTACCATTTAAAATATTTTACCACTTGAATACCTATACAATTGTTTCAGTGATTGATATTCTATCAATTCGTCTCAAAATCCTGGAGTACTTAGTTGTAACTGACAATGAGTATAGAATTTCATAAAAACAATTTTATAAAAGCAGCCATTGCTCAAAAGCAACTTTTGTAATATTAGAGCGTGAGGAGAGAAAGCGGGAGTCGTCTCCCCTCGCTTCTCGACTCAAACGACGCGTGATTTCAATGCGCTATCTAATATTGAGCCATTTCTAACGAAACCTTTAAATTTCTAATTTAAATTTTTATACATATCATTTTTTTAAATGAAACAAGCATGTGGAATTTAATTTCAAATGAAAAATTTCAGTCAGAGTATCATCGACTTGGACGACGAAGAAGACTGGTTAGAGAAATCCCTTTGCTAGATATTGCTCTTAATATTATTGTGTGTAAAGTGGAGTCTTACTATATGAGAATTTGCTAGGAACATCGCCGTTTAGTACTCATTAGAAATTAATGCATTTTGATCATGGCTTTTAAGTGGCCCAACGTTCAGGTCTCCTTCATCTGTCGTGGAATATCTTGCCATAATTACTACACAAATTACGATATGTATTAAATTAGTCAGGTGGAGATACTGTTGTCTATCATCTTGTGTAAAATTTCCTTATTCATCTTTCATGGGGTAGCTCTGTTTAGTCATTATTAATGGCTGTTAAAATAATGTAGTCGCGCATCGCTGCGTGCCAAGACTCCCTCACCCGTAACTAATGTAAGCAAATAATAAACATTTAAAAAGCGCATTAACTTGTCATCAAGTTGTGGAGCGTCGGCAGTCGGAAGAGATCGAATGACGTCGGCGACGCTCGTTAACTGAAGCTAATGAAATATGCTATGAGTATTGAGCTACAAATGTTATGACGCTATAAATCTCATAGAACACATCCGATTACAGAATTGCTAGCTTTTAAGACAGATATTAGTTCTTGGTGTATAAGTTTAAAATATATATAACTAGGAATGTAAACTAGTTAAAGTTATAGGTATGCTAAAATAGTAAAAACATTATGCTACAAATCATAAACTGGCCATCGGTAAAGTGCGGATACGAAAAACATTAAAGGTGTGATTTTAGCCGAAGCCAAGCTACGTGTCGCCGTGACACAACTGGTTGCTATAAACTTTTTACAGTAGTCTATGGAATCGCACCTTAAGCTAGTACGTATGCACTAGGTATTTGGTATACCTCTTGAGCCGGCTCGTAAACTGTTCCCCAGCGAGAGCCTGGTGATCTTCAGCGGTGGGCTGCCGACCGACAAGGCGGGGCGCACGCATAGCATCACCGTGCTCAACGGCAAGAGCATCACGGTGCTGGAGATGGAGCACAGCGTCGTCGACTTCGTCACGCTCTGCGAGTCGCCGCACACGGC
Source organism: Herminia tarsipennalis (assembly GCA_945859575.2). Lineage (NCBI taxonomy): Eukaryota > Metazoa > Arthropoda > Insecta > Lepidoptera > Erebidae > Herminia > Herminia tarsipennalis. Next base: position 625,452 of record OX243843.2, on the reverse strand, counting down.
CGGTCAGTCACATGCACATACTAACACTTCCTTATACTGTTATACACTCATGCGAAATTAGAACTTAAATTATCTGTGTTTATTAAAAGGCACTTTTTGCGACAAGCTGGAGTAAAGGCCAGTTGAATACCTGGTGTGACGTTTTGTTGCAGACTACCAGGAGCCGTACGCGATAGTGGTGCTTCTGCAGAACGACCTCGTGGTGATCGACCTGCAGTCGCCAGGGTACCCCTGCTTCGAGAACCCCTACCCCATGGATATACACGAGTCGCCCGTCACATGCTGCTCGTACTTCGCAGACTGCCCCTCCGACCTGGCAAGTCTCCCTACTATTTTGAAATCTCAAGTTTTGTTTTTAACTTAAATGTCCATTTTCAGAAAGATGAAGATGTACTTTGTTCTGGGATTGTCTACCAAAGGTATTTGAAGGTTTGTTTAAACTTGAACGAAATGTGGTTTCAGATCCCAGCGTTCTATTCGGTGGGTCGGCAAGGTAACAAGAAGACGACGGGCTTCAGCGAGAAGCTGTGGCCCATCAACGGCGGCGAATGGGAGCCCGCCTCGTGCTCCTACAACGAAATTATATTGACCGGGTACGTACGACGCATGCGTCATAGCGTGCGCATATCACGAAAGTTATACCTATATTATTCTGTGCCTCGTTTCTTACTGTTGTGTTAATTTTTTCAGACACGCAGACGGTAGTGTAAAATTTTGGGACGCAAGTGCGGGGACTTTACAAATTTTGTACAAATTAAAATGTTCTAAAGGTCAGTACCGTCTCCTAATCGGAATGATAATTATTATAATCTAAATAAGAATATAAAGTATATAATCCATGTTGTCAGTATTCGAGCGGCGCGCGAGCGGGTCGTGCTACGAGGAGGAGAGCCCGCTGGCCATCCAGCAGGTGGCGCTGTGCGCCGAGTCGCGGCGCCTGGCCGTGGCGCTGCCGCACGGACACGTGGTGCTGTTCAAGTTCCGCAAGAGCGAGACGCACGGCGAGACGCAGGTGAGTGGCTCGCGGCAGCCGACTATTAAGAATGAACAAAGTGTACCGTAACACACCGCCGCTGTCGCTATTAAATGCCAAGCCGACCCGAGCCAAGCGATGTGACAATTACAAATGTTAGTTCGCATTTCGGCCACGCGCTAAAGATGCTTGTAGCACTGTAGTCGGATGTACGTGTTGCAGGTGATAGAGATCCCGATGATATCGGACTCTCTAGAGGAGGAGGGTTCGCCGGAGGTGGAGGGCGGCCGCTCCATGTCGTTCAGCCGCGCCGGGGACGCCACCGAGGGCGAGAGCAGACGGGTAAGATCGACACTACCGGTATCTTCAGATAAAAATGTTCAAATATTACTTGATAGTTTAATCACACCCAGGTATATTGCAAAAGATTTTTTTTTAACATATTAAAATACTTACCTTACCGAAAGCCTACTGACTATGAGAGTGCATTTCCGTTTACCTTCATTTCTTACCATTTTTTTTTAATATTTATGCAACGATATCTGGTTCAGTGACGAGGTTACTTTATTGATAACGCGCAATTTTGTTTCACTGGGTATCAATTCCACCAGGCAGGAATTAAATGGAGGCTTCCGGTAAGGTAAGTATTTTAATATACATTTTAGTTCAGGGTAAAAGGCAGCTATTAAAATACTTAACCGTTACCGGAAGCCTATTATGAGTTCGTGTTTTCACCTGGTGACGCCACGTAGAATATGCGCCAACGTGACGTATTAAGTAACAGTTGAATAGCTGTCATTTAAGATTTAAATAAGGAAATATATTATTACGCTTGTTATCTCTGACACGATAAAAAGATTAGTACCTATAGATAATAGAATAGTAGGTACTTTATTAAACTTAAAGTAAATTAACTTTGAAATTTGACAAAGTAATTATGTGACATCATCACTTGAGATAAAGCTTGTAGCTTTATATAACGCTAACGAAACGTAAGAAGCGGGTGTGTCTAATGATCACTAAAATGTCAGTGTCCTAAAACAACGTAAGTACCTACTACAATAGCTATAAAGTCATAGTCTAGTTGCACCTATTGATAATAGTAAAATACATTGGACGACTGGAAAATAAATCTTTCTTATAAAATTAAATATATGGAGGAAAAATTCGTCTCTGTCAGACCTTTAAAGTTATACATAACAACCCATATGATGTCCCACTGCTGGGCACGGGTCTCCCCAGTAGAACCTACTTATTAGTTCCTGGGGGTAATTGCCATAATCGCCACGCTTGGCGAGCGGGTTGGCGATCGCAGTAAGGCTTGAAATACGCAGAGGACGCTGCTGCCCGTCCTCCCGTGTGACATCCCTTAGTCGCCTTGACGACACCCACGGGAAGAGATGGGGTGGCACTATTCTTAAGCCGGTGCCACACAGCTTTAAAGTCTTTTAAAGTTATATGTATAGCATAAAAATGCTTTAAAAATTACAAAAAGAATGAGTCTTTTTAGTAATAGTTTGAACATACAAACGAGGTTGAAATTAGTTTATCATTTGTACTAGCAGTTTCCAACCTGAACGATTTTCACTATCACTTTTGGAACCATATTGGGCCCAAAATATAACAATTTCACAGGGTGCAATTGTGTGCGAAGTTAAGTCGCGGACCTACAGAGAGGCGCTCTCTGAACAACGTTAACGTTGTATGATGTGCACTTGAATAGATTTGTATCTAGTGATCTCACACAAGAGCTTCAACCGTTTTTAAACCATTAGAATAATTACTTTACGTTGTGCTATTGTATAACTTAAATACATCAGAGGTCTGATAGTAATATTGTATTTACATGTACATATTTTATTATTTTTCAACACAAATCTAAATATAAATCTAAAAAAAAAATTGCTTATTGAAAACCTGCAGGAATTCTAATAACCGTATTTTTAGTATATTTATACACTATACCATTTTTGTCACGTTTCTAAACTTCATGGTAGGTTTTTAACGTAGACATTATTCAATGTGTTATAATAATAAGATGTTCGGTGGTTAAAAAAAAAAATGAAGAAGAAGAAAAGTTTCTTTATTGCCATTATATTGTTTCATTTTTTATTTTTTTTGTGTTTTCGTGTCTACCTACATGCTTACATACTTCGAAATTTATGAGAATGCTACAATGCTAGTTCCATTGATATTATGTCAAAGAAAAACAACCAGAATGACTTAGGAAGCAAAAACAACATTTGTAATAAATCACTACTCCACATGTATAGGGAATGCCAAGTTCGCAGAGCTATAGATGAAGCAGAATAGTGTATCTGTAGTCCTCTCAGGCTTTGTGGCGCTGAGGGAGCTCGGGCCACAGAACCTCCCGTTAGAGAAAGGTACCTCCCGTTAGAGAATCACTCTCGTTGAGTGATATAGATGTATCCTGGGTCATCTTTATCACCACGCGTTCAATTATTGCCGCTAAGAAGACACGACGGTGTTTGTAAATATCAGTGATAGTGGGTAATTCAATGGCTACATAGCCCTTCGTAAAAAGGCTCTTCAGCAGTAACCCTTTCCATGTTGTTCGTGGTTCACCTTGCACTCCTAGGACCAATGATCGGGGAGCTAGCATGGAACATAAACACTATCACCTTTGCCGGAAGTCTCAGCTGTAGCAGTTTTTGCCTGAGAATGGGAAGGCAGACACTATCATATGGACATGATGTCCAGAAACGCAGCCACAACAGACTCATTTCTGGACTGAGCGTTTCTAATGTCTGTTATTAAGACACTTATACTATCCATAGTGCTAAGACCCTTTCTAAAACCAAATTGACATTTGGGTAACATGTTTCTGGATTCTACAATCCATTCCAGTCTAGTTTTTATTAGGTGTTCTAATAATTTAAGAAGTACTGATGTGAGGGCTATGGGTCTAAATGCATTCGGATCATCTGCATGTTTGCTTGCATAAGTTTAGCACAGATTTTTTTTTTTATTCTTGGGTATAAAGAACACAGTTCTTTACAATTCATTACGATCTAGCCTATAAGGCTAATAAGCAATTTTACTCTAACTTAATTTTAGACGTTTACACTAATTTTATAACTAAGAATAATGTCTGTTGCACTTTCTTAGAGTCTGATAACATGAAAACACTTTGTTCTTGTGTAAATTTAAAGCACTGTCACTTTTATTTGTTCACTATAACTACACTAACTCAAATGGTTTAGTTCTTTTTAGTCTTCGCACTAAATCCGTGTGGTCGGTCAACAGGAATGCCTCGACATTCACGTGGTGACGAAGTCTATGTTCATGTGCTTCAGCACTTTTATGGATAATTTGGTGGACTGTATCTATGTTGAGATCGCGATGAAGATTTGCATTTTTGATATACCAGGGGGCATTGACAATGTCCCTTAGCACTTTATTCTGAAACCGCTGGATAATAGCTATGGTAGTGGGTTTTGTACAGCCCCAGAGTTGGATTCCGTACGTCCATATTGGCATGAGAATCTGCTTATATATTAAAATTTTATTATGTATAGACACACTTGACTTCCTTCCAAGTAGCCAGTACATAGTTTTATAACGCATGTCTAGTTCTTGTCTTTTCTTTTTTACGTGAGCTTTCCATCGAAGCTTAGCGTCAAGTGTCATACCTAGGTATTTCGCTGTATTTGCATATGGAACTTGTAAGCCATTTACATATATTGGATGATAATCCCCCTTTTTGTTGGTGAAGTCAATGTGTATGGATTTTGACTCGTTTAATTTTATTTTCCATTTTTGGGCCCAGTCATGAAAGTGATTTAAAGCTATTTGAACTTTATCTACTGCTTCCTTATAATTAGACCCTGTGGCCATAATAGCGGTGTCGTCCGCAAAGGTTGCAATAGTGTTATTTTTCAGTTCAGGAATGTCATAGGTGTACAACAGGTACAAAATCGGGCCCAACACACTACCTTGTGGCACCCCGGCTTTTATCATTTTAAGCTCTGAGTAAGCATCATCTTGTCTTACTCTAAATGCTCTGTTTGTAATGTAAGATTCTAAGATGTCTGCGAAATCTTTAGGCAAAGTTCGCTTCAATTTATAAATTAGGCCATCATGCCAGACTTTGTCGAAAGCTTGCGCTACATCTAAGAATACGGTAGTACATACCTCTTTACTTTCAAGGGCTTTTTCTATAATATTAGTTATCCTATGTACCTGGTCTATCGTTGAGTGTTTTTCTCTAAATCCAAACTGGTGATTTGGTATAAGGTTTCTCTCGTCGATTATTGGTTTTAATCGTTTTAAAAACAATTTCTCAAATAATTTTGAAAGCACCGGTAACAAGGAGATTGGTCTATAAGATGTTGCTTCATGCTGAGGTTTCCCAGGTTTAGCAATCATAATAACTTCTGCAATCTTCCATGGCTCAGGCACATGTTTTAGCATGAAGGCAGAATTAATGATCTTTGTTAGTTTTACAATGGCTTTACATGGGAGGTACTTTAGAATTTCTCCTGTAATGAGGTCATAGCCTGGAGATTTTTTTGAGCTTATGTTTTGTTGTATTTCTCTGTAAACTTCCTTTGGAGTCACGAGCTTTATTCTCTGACTATGTAACATTTGCATATTCAAAAGAATTTCTGTTTTATCGACGTGTGGTTGGAAAGTTTCCTCTAAATATTGTGCAAATCTTGAAGCTTTTTGGTCATTACTTATAGCCCATTTTCCATTACCGTCTTTAATTGGTGGAATTTGGGTAATAGGTCTTTTTAATCTCTTAGTCACTTTCCATAGAGAATAATCAGTTGAACGATCACTAGTTAGAAGCTGTAGGTTAGAATTTAACGATTCCTCTTGAAAGTATTGAATTTTTCTCTTAAGTTTTTTAGTTAAGTTATTAAGTACAGTTTTATCGTGTGGTGCTCTGGTTTGTTGCCAAATTTTACTTTGTTTTCTTTTCTCAGATAGTAATTCTATGATTTCCTTGGGATAGATGTGTCCCTTGAATTTTCTTCTTAATTGTGGCGTGTTGTTCCACGCACATTGTTGAATTTTTGCCACAAAGTTGTAAACTTCTGTGTCAAGTTGAGTTTGGTCTTTTATTGCAGTTTTAAGATCTATAGAATTATTCAGATCCAGGCAAAAGCTTTTCCAATCTGTCCGACTATTGACTAGAGTCAATGGGCTCTCTCTAAGTAAGATTTTATTACTAAATTTTAATATTATCGATGAGTGATCTGAATTCATGTGATAGCCTTCTTCTATGCATAGGTAATTTGTAGATATATTTTTACATACGAAGAAGTCAATAAGATCGGGTAGTTTGTTATTGTCAGTGGACCAGTTTTTTTTAGTTCAGTTTAGCACAGATGCATTAATAAGTTATTAAATTATGTGTACTCATGTCGGAATTAAATATTTTCTCTGCCTCACGTCTTTCTTTTATGGCTCTTGTGCAATCAGCGTCCAACCATGGGGGAGATGGTATCTTACCTCTAGAGGTATTTTTGGTGGGGAAACACTCATCTGCACTTAACCTAATAGCCTCAGTAAACAGGTTGCAACAGTTCGTCTCATGGTAGTGATCATGGCTATCTACATTTCGGATGTTTAAATTGGGAAATTGTGCAACTTTTTCTTCCAGTGATGAAGATTAGTAAAGGAAAGGGACACTTTTTCTGTGTAATGTTTGCCAAATAAGGAAGTAACTATTGGATAGTGATCACTATCATGGGTCAGATCTGTACATTGCCACTGGGCCGTGGCAACAAAAGGTGAGATCAACACAACTTTTCTGCTGGCTTTGTGTGACCTTGCGAAGTAGAGCATCCAGTAATATATCCACTAAACCTGACCCAAACAAATCACACTTTTCTGAGCCCCATCACTAGTATAGGTCCGCTGAAGCCAGATCATATAGTACGGAGCACAGGGGGATACTTTGCTGAGGTTGAACGATGTATACTGACAAAATTGTCAGGGTCTCAACTTTAGCTGCTACCATACTGATGTTACTAGACAGTAGTCTAGGAGAGGCAGAGGAAGAAATAGAAGGGGAACCTGATTGTTAACCAGGAGGGCAGAGCCTCTATAGCCATCGGGTCTATCACATTGAATTATGTTGTAGTATGGTATGCGAAAGCTGAGGCCTGGAACTAGCCAGGTCTGAGCCATGGAACAAGCCAAGGGCTTGTATTTATTCAGAAGGAATGTGAGGTCATGCTTCTTATGAAACACGCTCCTCACATTCCACTGAAGGAACACCTGTTGGGAGGCCATTTCTATAATTGCGTAATGTTTGAATTAGTTGATGGGCAACGTTGGACGGTGAGTAATAATTAGCTGTAGATAGAACTTGGGGTGGGTTAGGGATTAATAATGTTGTAAGTAGTCTATGGTTAGATCAATAATGGAAGATTCTTCACGAGGGTTGATGAGGGCAGAGCCATTTCGCTGTGAAGATTGGGGAGTATTAATCATAGCTTGATGAGCTGCTTTGTCATATGAGGGGGAGAGCGGGGCATGGGATTTTGTTCGACGAAGATTGTTTTACGGTATGAGTGGGAGGTCTAAGGAGTTTTAAGGGAATCTGCATAACTGCGAGAAGCGGGGGGGACAGTTTTGCTGGCCTCGCTGTATGAGATGACTTCTTTAGCCATGGTGGTTTTAATCGCTCTTTGCCTGGTGTATTCCATGCAAGCCTTACTATTGGCAAAATGAGGTCCAGAACATAATATGCAGAGACCTCACTTTCTGGGATATCGCAGCCAATTCCAGGATGATCATTTCCACATATAAAGCACCGTGGTTTGGACCTGCAGTTGGACTCTACGTGCCCAAACCAACAACATTTGCGGCACTGAATGGTAGGGAACATGTATTGTTCTACTGGGAGTGAGGTATAACAACAAAACACTCTTTTTGGTAAGATCTGCCTTTTTGTTTCCACTCTGTGGAGCCATCCTTAACATGCTTACGATTGATTCGCCTAATCTTTAAGATTTTACCACATCCTGGAGGTACAGTCAAATACTGCATAGCATAGACTTCAGTCATGTCAGTAGGAACTCCCGAGACTACACCCATTCTAGTTACATTAAAAAAAGTAATTGAAGCTGAAAGACATTGTTTCACTAGCAGATTATTTTCTAGGAAGGAGTTTGCACCCTGAGGGGATTTAAACTCAACGGATACACGATTTCTTCCTATTATTTTAACTCCATCTTTTATAATGTTGCTATGTGGTTTTGGTAAAGAAAGAGTGCAAGGTGGTACCGGAATTAGGTCGTGACTCAAAACGAGCAACATGAACAATGAAAGGGCCTGAGTCAGATGTTGCATAGCTGTCCTGGCCACTTGGCTTTTTATTTGTTTTGAAGGACGGTTGGAATCGTCTTGTCCAGGGCGCTTGCGAGAACTGTTGAGAGGAGAAGGAATATTGGTTTCCGAAACACTGCATACCATTTCTGCAAACTGTGTTAGTTTGAAGGTGTTGGATGAGTGGTGGATTTGAGAAAAGCGGCGGGGAAGAAAAGGTCGGGGTCGGTGTGCGGGATCAGGATCAGGAGAAGGGGGATCAGGTGGTTTATTTTCAATCATTTAGAGTGACACTAATCAGTAAATTTCCACTTACCATATCGTGTATTATTACAAACACAAAACAAATAACACAAACAAGACACACAGACGATACCAGTCACAAACGTCAACAAAACACCAAAAGATGCCGAGAATTTCGGAAGGCACGTGTTCTCCTGACGAAAACTGCGAGCGGCGAACATCACGGTAAGTTATTGTTGTTCCGACGAAAAACGAAACGCTAATGAAACAAAATGGCGCATTATCAATAAGGTAACCTCGTCACCCGCCAGATGGCGCCACTGGACTGGAAATCGTTGCTCTATTCGAAAATTCGGAAAGAAATGGACGGAAACGAAATGCACTCTCTTGTTAGGCTTCTGGTAACGGTCAAGTGTTTTAATGTGTAATGAGACTTATGTGAAGTCATTTGTGTACTCGTAATCATCATTAATATGATAACGAATAAATGTTTTTTGATTTATTTAAATGGACGATTTAATAGTCGATCGAAATATATTTTTGACTTATATTTTTCTAAATTTGAACATTTTTATCATTAAACTTTGATACGCTCGAAATAAATGATTCAGTTAAACATTTGTGTTCCGTCAGTCGGGCGTGTGGTCGGGCGGGGGCGCGGGCGCGGCGTGCGCGGTGCGCGTGCGCGGCGCGGACGGCACGGGCGGCGCGCGGCGCGCGGCCGGCTTCCAGCCCGCGCTCGTGGCGCTGCAGCAGGGCGCGCCGCACCCCGTCGCGGCGCTCACCATCAACTCCTCCTACGGCCTGTCAGTACCGCCCGCGCGCTCGCAGCCCGAGCGAGCGCGCGGGCTCACTGACGCGTGCGTGTGCCCGCAGCATGGCGTGGGGCGGCGAGCGCGGCGTGGTGGTGGCGGACATCTCGCGCCGCGTGCTGGTGGCGGCGCTGGCGGCGGCGGCGCTGTACCAGCCGGCGGACGCGTGGCCGCACGCGCGCCTGCAGCGCCACGGCGAGCGCCAGCGCTCGCCCAGCCTCGACCAGGTACGTGCGCGGGGTCTCGTGCGACACAGTACGACACGGTACGACACCGCCGGCGACGTCGGGCGCGAGAGCGCACTCGGACCGCTCCGATCCAGGATCACTCTGCTTTCGAGCATTCCTGGATCGAGAGGATGCATAAAATTAGAATTATTATTTTTAAATAATGTGAATAATTTTGATATAAAAGCCGGTTTAGAAGAAGCACCGTGTGAGCGCTGTCACAGTACAAGTCGAGATAGCGATCGGCATAGTAGCGACCGGCTGCGGTTACTTCACATTATGTTTGATTTGCACTTTTATTTAATTTAGTATGAGTTGCTGGCGGCGGCGCCCCGCCGAACCCCCGACCTACTTATTTTATTTTTCATGATTTTGTAATTATTTAAATACTTTAGCGGTAGCGCCGATCCCGGCTTGTCCCGTAGTGACATCTTGGCATGGCATCGTTAGACATTCTTTACGCTCGGCCTGTCTTTCTCTTCTTCCTATCGCCTACATGCTCACATAGAACATCTTTATGTCGAGTTTTGCAGAGTGTGCCGCTCGCGTAGCGAGCTCGCCCGCTCGCCCACTCGCCCACTCACCCGAGCCGCACTCTAGCTAGGTACCACGCTCCTAGTCGCTATAGCGCCCACAGCGCACGACTCGGGCACGAACCCCACACGGAACGCTCACGAGACGGTCCCGGGAGGCGCTATACCTCATCATTGATATTTTTTCCCATCGCGCGTAAGCTGGAGGAGTCGGGGCGCGGCCCCTCGCCGGCCAGCCCCGAGGCCGCCCCGCCCGGCGCCCCCGACGAGCCCGCGCCCGACGATAAGCCCAAGCCGGACGCGCGCCGCAAGTCCTCCTCCTGGAAGACCTTCAACCTGAAGCGCCAGCTGTCCAAGGTGGATCTCAAGTTCAAGGCGGCCTTCGCGGCGCCCCCCGAGACCGGCGCCAACCCGGAGGAGGCGGCGCCCGAGAGGGGGAACTCGCAGTTCTACTGCGAGGCGCCCGAGAGAGCCGAGCCGGCGGGCGCGGGGGACGCGGCCGAGTCGGGCGACAGCTCGTCGGCGGAGGACGAGGAGCGCGCGGAGCCGCGGCCCGACGTGTACGACCGCATGCACCGCGAGCTGCAGGAGCGCTGGCAGGCGCAGGACGGCGCGCGGCCGGACTGGCTGCCGCTGGCGCCCCCGCGCCGCGCGCGGCCGCGCCCGGCGCCGCGCCGACGCCGCGCTACTACGGGGCAGGGCTCGCTGGCCGGCTCGCTCATGCGCCGCTTCAGTAAGTATTGGTCACGCGCGCCGCACGTCTCATCTCACGACGCTCTCTCGGGTCCCTAGCGCTAGACAGTTACTAGAGTAGATCCTCTCTCCCGGACTGGAATGTTAATGGTTTGCGATTTTTTCATCATCACTGGTACCGTAGCCCCCTTTCGATCGGGACATAGATTTTGACTAGCTAGAGGTGATGGTAGTTAGATTTTATACATTGCGTACTGAGACCGAGCTAAGACGCGTCGCCCCCCCTCCCCCTTCCCCGGTGGGCGTGGACGAGGACGCGACTTGCTTTGTGCTTCTTGTGATATTTGGCTTTTTATTTGATTTTGTTTATAATTATGTATGATATGAGAGTATATTATTTATGTACGATATACGTATGTGAGTAGGCGGCCGTGGCCGCGGCCGCACGGTGTCTCGTACTGTCTCACACGACCGCTATGTAAGTCCGCACGGTGATTCATGTGTATATTTTTTATTCCAAGGAAAAGGACTCCTCCGACGAAGACTCTAACTGCCTTAAATATCTGTTCGCCGACTTCCTCGGTAATTGAAAGTTCGATTAATAGTTGAGATGCATCAGACGTAGGTGATCTCTGTGTTGTGACGTCGAGACGACGGTGCCGACAGTAGCAGTCCTAGCGAGAGGACGGAGCACCGCTTGTAGTGTACGCTCGGTGTAGTGCTAGTGGGTCGTGTTGCAGGGCGCCTCGTGGCGCGCGCGTGCTGCCCCCCGGCCGAGCGGCGCCCCCCACCCGCCCCGAGGTACTCGCTACACGTGCCACAGAGATCACGCTCTAACAAGTACTCGCGTCGATAACAGACGGTGTTTGGGGTCTTCTCTATTGTATGTACTCGTGTGTAACCGGTGGAGGTGTACAGTGTCGCCGGAGGGTCGCCGCTCGCGACCGCACTCGCGCTACTGACCACTATTTGCTTATACTAAACATGTCACTTACCAAGCACACTTTATTCAGCTAGACTTTTTGACCACAATACCTACATAAATGATGTCTGGGATATCATGATAACATGTAATGAGAATAAACGCGTCTTTATGCAAGTAGGTAAGTATTTTGGATCGTTGCCTTCGACCAAGTAGCACACGTCGGGACCGCATGTTGGTCAGTGAAGTGACGTGCCAACTGCGTTTACGAGATGACATTGTTACATACATTTTTTAAAGAAATAAATGTAAAAAACACAGACATCTACCTATAAAATAAAATGTCGGTGGAAACAAACGTCAGAGAACGGATTAATTAATTGAATATCGGTAAAAACAAATGAACATCGAAAAACCAATGCATATCATTAAATAAAAATAAATAAGTATCATACAATGTTTATTATTTGGGTATCGGTGACGGTTGACGAATAAAGTGGTGCATGCAATACTCAGGCTGTCGTTTTTTTCATGTTCCTGATCAAGTTCAGATCAAAAGCGAAAATAACTAGATTGCACCATATCAACGGTTGTAACGATAATTGATCTAAGCAACATTTTTTTAAAGTTCCAGGATGTTCATACATCTGAGAAATATACTTGGGATCCGATGTTTTAATCGCATACGAAACATCGACGCTTAAGTACTTATTACAAAGCCAGTTCTACACATACGGAGTTCAACCAAAATGTTTCAAAGTCTAGAACATAAAGTTTTTAGTATAATTTAATGCATAATAGCTGAAGCGAAAAGAAACTCAAGAAGCTCTTTGAGAAAAAGGAGTAGAAAAGAGGCTAAACGAGACATCTTATTATTGGCAAAAAAGCTTCAAATAATTTAATCAACGCGCGTTATAAAAAATTAAAAATTTGTTTTAGCGATGGCCTAAGATACTTGGAACATCGACTATCACCCAGAGATAACTAGATAAGACAAATTTTGTATTAAATTTCATGATTTATAAACACGCCTATGATAGTTTGCGTTGACAGCCTGCATGGAAAACTGTTTATGGCTATTCTTTTTATTTTTTATAACTCTAAGGCGACCTATCCGACCAACGGCGAATAAGCGGGTAGCGATTTTATCGCTACCCGAAAAAATATATGTAGACCCCGCGTAAAAAAAATATTCACAGATATTCATAGTTGATCGTTGAGTGTTCCCACTGCCTGCCTGCGAGAACTCGCTCTCGCAATCGCAGCGATGACAGCTGTTAGAGATAGATCGCTTAGCGATAGCAACACTCGCTCAGCGACGCGGTCAGAACCCGCAACTCGCCGAGGGAATAGAGATGGGTCGTTGACATGTTTTACGTTAACTAGCCGATTTTGTAATTAGCCGAACTAAGAACTAGAAAATAATTTTCTGTGAGATCAAATAATGAAGTATAAGTAAGTAGGTAATATAAATATAATAATGTGTGAATGAGTTCAAAGTAGAACAATATTTTATCGTAAAATTGCGTGGGGTGCTAGATGACAATTATTGTAAATATTTTATTGGCAGATATTGGTAAAAGTAAAGTCATTACATAGCCTTAGAATATATATACTAGCGTATAGACGTACACACTGTGGAAGTAAGAGGATAGTTGTTTGTGACAGCGATACAAGTAAGAAAGAGAAACCAACACAACACCATTAAAGTTAATTAACTCTGCGAGAATTTGTGTTTCAATTATTTTACAAAAACATCACATCTCAAATCATGGTTCCATGCTTTGTTAGTGATTGTGATCGAAATAATCCAAGGAATTGTTCATTTCACAGGTAAGTTTTGTTGGCTTAGTAGATCATAATTATGTTTATATGAAAACCGTCTTAGTAAATATGAAATTTATATAATTAAATTTACAATTTTCGAATTAAAATTCTCACAAAAACGTTTTGTTCTGTTTTGTAAGTTTTGCGCAGACCTACCGTGCTTGTGTTTATACGGTGGTTCTGCGCCGTTCAATGTTTTGGTCCTGTGATAATCTAGGTTTCTTATCGAATGAATGAACCGCCTCTAACCTTTTTTTAAAACTAATAACGTGTAACGTATGTTTTGGTAGGTTTGCCAACTTATTTATGTTCATGACTACCTCGCAAGGTATATGACCAAGTCAGTCAAATAGGAAACTACGCCGATCTGATAACCGATAAAAATTGGTATCAAAAGAGAAATTTAATTACGAAAATAATCGTATAGGCTTGCATGCTTTGAAGTTATAAAATCCAAAAAATATATAGCTATAAACATTTTTCGATTGGCAAGCAATCATAGTTGAAATAAAATTTTATAAAAAATATGTCTCATTTGTGTTGACTTTCACCCATCTGACAAGGGTGAAAGTCAATGTTTCTCGTCTCCCCTACTATGTGATAGTCTTTTGTTTATTGATATCGATTTTATATAAATACCTAACTTAATTAAATGGACTTAGGTATGGTTTATTATATAGGTATATTACAGTTCTATGGAACTACTAGAAGAGAACAGTCCCAGTAGTCCGCATCGGGAAATATTTTAAAGTACCTAAAAGCTAGAATGTATAATAAAGTTGTCTTCTTCCTAAGTAGTTTTCTGTCGCTGACGACTACATTTGTGTCCAGAATCTATTTATACGCTGACCGCACCATCTCTATTCACCGGAGTGGAGCGCACACAGACACCTGAATAAGGACTCCGTGTTTATTTGTTTCATAGCTTTATCTACTTTTTTCACTTTAAACGATGCAAATGAGCGTAGATGGAGAAGTACCACACGAAGTCGGGACGTTTCCTCACCGGCCGGCGCGTGACGACGACGGGTGCGATTTGGTTCGAGTTAGAGACAAGTGTAAGAGCGCGTTTGTTGCCGTTGCGTGTTATTGCGCTGCCGGGCGGGGCGCGCGGTCCGGCCGGCGCCTGGCATGTGTTGTGTTGTAGATGAACGGGCCCGGCGGCGCGGCGGGCGGCGCGGCGGGCGGCGCGGGGGGCGCCGCGGGGGGCGCGCCGGCGCCGGCAGGGGCGCCCGGCGCGGGGGCGCCCGGCGGCGCGGCGCCGGCGGCGGGGGGCGCGCGCGCGCCGCGCCGCTCGCGCTCGCAAGGTACCCGCAAACTGCACAAGTGCCTGTCCACGGCGTCCGACGTGTACGCCGCGCCCCCCGCGTCGCAACACTCGCTACTGACGACGCGCCAGTATTGCAGTTTTGGTAGTACAGTCACCTTGTAACTCACGGCCTCGTCTGTTTCCGTTCTGAGGCAGTCGCAGTTTCTTCCTCGGTTATGTTCCTTCAGTTCGTTCTGTTCCGTTCTGTGGCGGCGCCGCTTGCGCTCGTCTCTCGACGTTACTCACTGTTATCTATCTGTTTGATTATGTTCATTTAATGTTACGATTTGGTTACTCCACACTCACTAATATACTTCTTTCCATTACTGAATACTCAAACATGTAAAATTGCCGTGCGTCTGATCGTATCTACCGGCAAGAGCGACTTCATCCTGATGCCTATTATGATTGTTTCTAAGTAGATGTAATAACCTCACATGTAACGATGGAGCGAGTCGAGGATACGCTCGGACGCACCGGATATTGTTATTAAGTCGGTGTAGAACCGTCATGATCTCTGTACATGTGGCTGGCTGTGAGAGAGTGTCTGGCTGAGCGCTGAGCCGCGGAGTAGATGCGAACTTGCAACATTATCAGTTGGCCCTTTTTGTTGCTGATCGAAGCATGTGTTGAGTTACTTCCATATTTATTTACTTGAAAAATTTCCAATTTCAGATCGGAATCATTTACTAGGTAATCATTGGACTATTCCTCACATATTTTTAGTTATAATTATGTTACATTTCTAGTTGTTTTATCCGAGTAGTTAACCCTCGTTGTCATTGGCAAGTTCTGACCTAGAATGAGATCGTGATGTTCTGATGTTCTATATGGTGTACGATGTATGTTCTGTCGCCGCGCTCTCGGCGCGCTCACGGCGCGGTGCCGCGCGGCGCTCGGCCGCCGGCCGGCGGCTGGGAGTGAGGCTCGTGACACGCACTACTCGTGGTACAACCGGAGAGAGCCCGCAGCCGGCAGCCGGCGGCCAGCGTCAGCCCCACGCGCACTGGGGTGCCGCGCGGCACCGCCTGCGTCGTGCTTGTAACACATTGTGGTTTTATTTGTCGGTGCAGAACCCACGGTTCCGCAGACATCTTTGGACTACTTACACATAATGCAACCCAATGGTATCCAAACAACATTTGCATCGTTACATTTTATTTCTCTTATCTTATTTCGTATGCGTATAATTTCTGCTTGAGCAGCACTCGTAGCTGTTCCGTTAGAGAACGTGGCTGTGACTGTCTTGTTGTCTCACTCACACTCTTGTCTGCGCACACTCTCAGAGTACTTCAACTCGCATGACATAGTACGAACTACTAAAAGGTGACTTACTACTCAAAACTATTTTATAATCTCTCACTGTACCTACCTACTGTTACGATATATGCGTACGACTATTATATGTTATATGTGCATACTATATACTCAAGCGAGGCTTTCCATATGTACTTATCGTATCGACACGTCTCTGTCTAAGTATCATTTATTCTTGCCTGTATTTTGTTGTCAATATCTTATATTATTCACGAGCGTTCACGTTATCTGTTTATTTGCATTCGCGCGCGTCGCGATGTACCTACATGTCATGTCGCGGAGGTCGCTCGGCGGCCGCCGCGCGCGGCTGTAGGCGCCGCTGTAGTTCGACCCGCCTCTACTTGTTACTTCTATTTTACGCTAAACAGTAAACATGAATGTTGTTTCTTTTCTAGCCCGACCACAAAGCAAAAAGTTTATATGGCTCGTTTTTGGCTGCCTCTATATACCTACGGCTGTCATTGTGTCTATGTATGCTTACGGTATTCTCCTTAACGACAGTGCGTAGCTGCATGTAGCACCGGCTCTCACCGCACAGCGCCCCCGCCGCCTGCCGACCTCGCTCATCTCATCTCACCTGTTGCGTTGCTCTGTACATTTATGTTACTACCTAACTACTAGCCGCTTCTCATTCGCTGTCTTCATCTAGAGCTGTTTATCCTTGTGGACGTTAAACTAAGATAACAATCGTGGATAACCTGATCGGTGTTTGACCGTCCGGTACCTCCAGTGCCGCCCTGTAGCGCCTCACGCGGGGGCGGCCCGCTAACGGTCGTGCAACTAACAAAGTACGGACATGACATACAACAAGTTGTGCAAATAAGCTGAGATCGGACGCGCGCCAGCCTCGTCTCCGCATGCTCTCTCGTTTGTACCTCGTACCTACTTACCTATATCTGAGGCACCTTGTTATGGCACCTACTTACTATTTCAGCTAATTTCACAACAGCACTAACACTGAGCCCGTGAGCTAAGCTAGCTTTAGTCTGCAACTGTATCTACTACCTACTGTAGATTAGTTCACTACACAACGCGCCGGCGGAGCGGGCTGCTTGCGGGGCTACTTACTTCTTCGATACCTACCTTCAGTAGGTATTTAGGTACAAACAAATACAGTGAAACAGATGTGTGGACATAAATTTTAATATATCAAGTCTTAACATGTTTTCTCCAGATTGAACGCTTATAAGTGACATTGTAGATATTTGGATAAACAATATGACAATGTTAACCATGCCGTTTTTAATACCCGATTACTTACGAGTTCAATAAATAATGATGAACCTCAAAGTGAGATCATGCACACGTTTCTGTTTCACGGTAGATATACGTACATAGCTAGTAGCCGCAGCCCGCTCGGCCTGCCCCTCGCCGCGGCCGGCGGCGCGCGTGCCCACGTGCCCCACGTGACCCACGTGACCCACGTGACCCACGTGACCCACGTGGCCCACGTGCCCGCGTGGCGCACGCGCGCCGCCGGCCCGCCCGGCGCGCGGAGAGAGTAACCCGAGTGTGTGTATGTTGCCAACCGGCCGGGTAGACAAGCTGGACAGCTCGTTCTCGCGCTCGCGCTCCAGCTCCATGTCCAGCCTCGAGAACATCTCGCAGGAGGGCATCCAGTGCCTCGCCTTCGCCGATAGCTACACTAAAAAGTCTGGTAAGTTGGCCCTTCACTGTCTCTTCGTTTTTCCCTATTGTTATAATTTCATGAAAACAAATAGGTACAATAATATTACGACAACGTTTTAGACCCGACGAGCCTGGTGCCGACGCTGTGGATAGGCACGACGCAGGGCTCGGTGCTCACGATGATGATCAACCTGCCGGAGGCGGACCTGCGCCACACGCAGCCGGTTGTCGTCTCCACCAGCGGTACGTGCCACCGCCACTTCCACCGACTTTATGTGATATATCACGGATACATTATAACGTGAATTGTGTTGTTGCAGGTGGTCCAATATTTAGGTTAAAGGGTTCAATCCTGACGATGTCGTTTCTCGACTGTAATGGTGCTTTAATACCTTACTCTTACGAAAGTTGGAAAGATGATAGTAAAGAAGTAAGTATTAATTAAATCCACTGTGCATGTACATACTTGTCTCTGTATTGTTTCGTCCATCGGAGTGAGGCACCTCGGCCACTTGCAGGTGAGAGAGCGGCGCGAGCGCACTCCCACGAAGCAAGGCTCGTCCAGCTCGGGCAGCCGCATGTCGCCCACGCCGGGCTCCGACGGCGCCTGCGACCGCCAGTTCGTGGTGGTCGCCTCCGAGAAGCAGGCGCGCGTCGTCGCGCTGCCCAGCCAGAACTGCGTCTACAGGCAACAGATCGTCGATACTGACTTTGTTGTTAAAGCTGAAACTGTTAGTTTGAAAGGTAAACACGGTTTGTCATCTTCAGAGGGAAATAGAATGGCTCCAATCTGACCGTCGTCAGTACAATATGATGTGGAATGCTTCCAGACAGCGTATGTCTAGTGAACTACCTGTCGACGGGTCACCTGGTGGCGTACAGCCTGCCGTCGCTGCGGCCGCTGGTCGACGTGGACTTCCTGCCGCTGTCCGAGCTCAGGTGAGGCCGACGAGCGACCGGCCCGCCCGCCGGTAGCCGGCCGCGGCGCCGGTCGCCGGTCGCCGGCCCGGCGGGCGGCCCGCGCCGATAGACTGACCGGTGACACACAATCACTCTTAGACGATTTCTCTGCACCGACCGAAGGCACTAAATGATAAACGGCTTGTTTTACCTACATAGTACCTTTTGTCATTAGCTTCGCAGTTTTATATCATGTTGAGAATGCTATTGTCGGCGAAGATTTATCATGTTTACGGTTCGCATTCATTACGATCATCCGAGGTTTTAGTTGTTGATCATTCGCTATTTTATCATTTGGGAGCCTCGCGACAGACTTCCTGTACAGTATCGATCGATGTTAGAACGTAGCCTCGCGTGGCGCGGCCCTGGCCCGGCACGCGTGCCGTGCCGTGCCGTGCCTTGCCGTGCCAGGCGAGGACGGTGTCATCTTCTAAGTATTGAGACGTGTACGGCACTTCGCTACTAGACAGAGCCGCGCTGTTTCTCATCACGAAGTAGACAAAATTTTGCAAATCTGTCGAGCACCACCTGTGCTTTGGATATTTGGCACTCTTTCTATTTTAAGTTATGAAGTAAACGATCGGACACCGCCCCGAACACGACACACGCTAGCTCTGCGACCCGACTCTCGCGAGAGAACACCGTTCACTTTCTAACAGTTGAGCTGATTGTCTTGGTGCAACACGTACATATTGTGATGTAAATACACGCCCCGACACTACCGACCGACACGGAATGCGCCACACCCGCGCCCCGCGTTTAGTGCAGCCCCACATGTTACGATAGTGTGTCCCGCATCACTCTCACATCTGTCTAACTTTTCACCTTTAGAACGATGATGGATTAACGACCGGCGCGTGCCTTGTCTTTGTGCCTGGAGGGGCGCCCTCGGTCTGTGGTCGGTCTCGACGTCCGCTCCACGTTGTCAAGTGAATGTTACTGTCCCCTTGTGGGGCCGCGTCGGGACTCAGACCGGGGGCGCCTCCCGAAGGCTCGGCACGCGCCGGAGCGAGTCACGCGCTGACTGGTGTCTGTATTCCTGGTAGCTTCCAGACACAGTCCAAACAGAGGGGTATCGTAGACCCAATGCTGTCCATATGGGGCCAGCAGCTCATTGTAAACGAGGACACCGACCAGTAAGTCGCCGTCCAGATGACTTGCGTTAGCCACGTACCGTCACTTGTCATGTGGAGTCGCTCACTCCAGCCTCTGTTGCATACCTACCTATAGAGATGTTCATGTAACGTTGACCAGTTGCTTCGACCCCATCATCCCCTCGCTCCGCCCACCCCTGGTATGTTTCATTGACGTTTCCACTCTGCCAAGGGCAAATCATTAAACGCTCCAGAAACACGAAGACGTGCGGAAATTGGTGACAAAATTGTGATTTTAAACAAAATTATCGAAACTCAAATTGACACTGTTGTTTGATCCGATTGATTTAATTACGCTTAGATTTATTTTAAATTATTTTCAAAGCTTAAGAATTATTTTGAAATATTAATTTGCGGTTGATATTTTGGCCTCCGACACACGCCGCTAGGTGACACAAAATTCCAAATAAAACGGAGCTCCGCACGAAATGATTTGCCCCGGGAGTGTCCCTGCCCGAGCCCACGCCGCCCGCTTCGTTAGTCCGTGCGATGTGACATGTACCGTGACACACACCACACACGTACAGTGACCACGTGACCACGAGCACTCACACACCTACATCGTTATCAACTTTCTGCGACTGTCCTCTTCCTCGCTGGGCTGTATCTCTGCGCCGTTCAATATTCTTGGTCTCTTCTCGCTTGAAGCATGCCGCTTCTGAATGTAATTTATATCATTTGAATGTTTCCTCTTTAGACGCGATTAGTACTCGTTAGTTCGCTTACATAAATGTTAGACTAAAGTTTGTCCATTAGACTCCGCCGCCGGACCTGAGGATGACAGGTGAGACGTTTCAATTGAATAGAACAATCTATCCCCCGTTTTCTGATCTTCGATCTTGGAACCTTCAACAGCCTCCTTTCTACTTTCTTCTTGGCCTATGACATACAACGCAACATGTACAGTAGTGTGCGCGTGGTGCGTGTGTGTGTGTGTGTGTATAGCGCGCGCGTGCGTGTGTGGTATTGCAGGATAGCCAAGACGTTCTGCTTCAGCAACAGGGGCCACGGCCTGTACCTGGCCTCCGCCACTGAGATACAGAAGTTCACCATCGACTCGGAGTTCTGGTCAGTATAGCATTTGTATGTTTTGTATCTTATGTTGATAGACTACAAAAGTACCTAATCAAACCGAATTAAGCGGCAATTTTCACGGCTAAAAATGAAAAAGTTTTTTTAACATGTCTATTTTGAAAAAAATCTGCAATCGACCGCCACGATATAGGTATACAGGGTGGACCAAAGCAATGCCCCCTGGAGGGAAAGTACCTTAAATATTTGAGCTAGCAAAGTATACTAAAAGGAAACATTCTTTTAATTTTAGAAATAAAAATAACTGCTTTCTAAGATTTTCTAAAGGTCAACTGCCAGAGCCGGGGATCGAACCTGACAATTGTAGAAAATTAACATCCAGTTCTTTTATGTTACCAATCGAAAGACCCAACAATAAAAAAACAAATCTCGATAATAACATTGCATAAAAAGAATAGAACAAGTCAAAGTTAATAGTAGTTAGGTAATAATACCTTTCCGCGTTTTTGAGAGTTCATTGCCGTTTTTATCCAAATGTTCAATGTAAACACATTGCTGCCAACCTGTGAGGTATGATCTCACCCATTGCATATATGCATCTCCTCTAATGCCCACTCTTTATAATTTTTAAGTAATATATCATGTCTCACTTTATCATAGGCTTTGGTCATATCAAGTAAAGAGTCCTATTGCATAGTTTTTGTCTCAAATCTCTTGTGTGTATTTATAAACTGCGAGGTTGGTAAATCGGTTTTTTCAAAAGCCAAATTGGTTAGTGTCTAGAATACAAACTTTTCTAAAGATGGGATCTTCGGTTTGTAATACATTTTTAATATATTTATCGTATATTTTTTCCTGTGGACTCCAAAGAACAGCGTTGTATTCTAATTTACTACGTACATATGCGTTATATAATTGTTTTATTGTTCTGATGTCATTAAAATGTGAAGCAGTTCTTATAATAAAGCCCATAAAATTGTTAGCATATTTACAAATGTACTTAATGTGCTCACGAAAATTCAGATTGGTATCCATAATTAATCCTAGGTCACGCATTGTGGTGACTCGTCCAAATAGTCCACCCGCGAGTACATATACTTTTTATTTATAAAAGACGACTCCCGCGTTAGGGTACAATCCCTGTGTCGCGGGGGACTTTACAAACATACAAGTCACGGACACAAAGTACACCCAGACTCAAAACAACAATTTGTGGATCACACAAAGCGGTGTCCCGTGTGGGAATCGAACCCACGACCTCTTGCGTACCAGTCGGACACACTCCCACCGCGCCACAGAGGCAGTCAATTCAGTTATTGCCCCGCAATAATAGATCTGGATCGAGAGCTATTGCCGGATCTTTTGATTTACCGCCTTTCTTCCTAATGCAATTTTTAGTCGTGACGGGCAGGAAGTTTTTTCTAGTAGTGATTGAATAATAAGCAATGTTAATGGGCTTGTTATTTCTCTTGCACAAGTTTTTATTAAAGTGTATTTTACACAGAATTTAGGACTTTAACATAAAATATTTGTATTATTTCTATTTATTAATAAATAAGTATTCAAAAACGAATGTTCACTTTAAATTTCACGGCGTTCCTCAAATTTTAGATGCAATGTTTATTTGTTCACAGATTTGTTCCTTAAGAGTGAATGAATTTCAATCGGTATATAAAAGCACAGAATATTTATTTTCTACATTTGACGGGTTTGATTCCCGGCTCTGGCAAGTTACTTGTAGGAAATATTTAAATGCAGTTTCAATTCCTCTGTTACTAACAAAAACTAACGTGATTACAGTCAGCAACTGAACGAGATGCTGGGCGAGTTGTTCCTACCGCGGGACATGCCGGAACCGCCCAAGGAGAGCTTCTTCAGAGGACTGTTTGGGGGGGGCGCCAGGCCGCTTGACAGGGAGGAACTATGTGAGTTTGTGATATATGAAAACACCAAGGGAATGAAGTTTCGATTTTGATAAAAAAATTAGAGCATAATTGTATATAAAACCGTCAAGATAGTATTAGCTTATCATTTTTTGTACAGTCATCGAAAGTTTTTTTATTATTTCTTTCTTGGCCCCCAAAAATGATCCCTATGATCAAAATTCAGACTTCTTAAAGGTTTTCCTGTCATCTATAGGTAAAGAACAATCATGGGTATTTTTACAAAACATTACTCTTAATAGCTTCGTAGTTAAGAGAGGGGGGGGGGGATTATTATCATGGTTTTTGCTAAATAATTTTAAAAATAACGATATTAAAATTATAAATGAAAATATATTTGACATTCTTACAATAAGCTTTTTCATTTGTTATGTTACACGATGCAGTTTGTGAATTTTTTTTTTTAATTTCCCCACTAAAACTGGCTCTGAGGTACATTTTTTTTGCGTTGTGCATCCGTGTTTGGGTCACAAAAATACATATGTGTATTAAATTTGAACTCAATAGAAACACGAGTGATCCTTTTTTCCGATTTCTTCTTTTGAGGTACGGAACCCTAAAAATAAATCTTTCATCTCATCACATCTTGAAAATTTAACATTTTATAAAAAAATGGTAAAAAAATCTATCAATACGAAATCATTAAGAAAACGGAGGTAAATAAAATCGTATTTTCTTCTTTCATCATTATTCGTACGTATCGTATACTAATTGTAAAAATCTGTACTGTACCTACAAATTTTGCACTTGTTTGCTGCGAAAACGATGGCAGCTAAGTTTGCCGTCATTTTTATAACTCTTCGCATAACTCTCGCCGAACGACGACCGGACTGAACAGGTAGACGTGTATTTATTGCGTGTGGCAGTCGGCGAGAGCAGCGGCAAGCCGAGCCGCGCGGTGGCCAAGCACATCCCGGGCGGCGGCGCGGCGCTGGAGGCGCTGGGCGCGCGCGCGGGCTCGGCCGCGGGCGACGTGGCGCGCGCGCACCAGCTCGTGGTGGAGCGCGGCGACAAGCTGTCGCAGCTCGAGGACCGCACCGAGCGCATGCACAACCAGGCCGCCGAGTTCTCCTCCTCCGCGCACCAGCTCATGCTCAAGTGCAAGGACAAGAAGTGGTACCAGCTGTGAGCCCGCGGCGGCTAGACCTCGTCCGCCCGGACTCCACGACCTCACCTTCCTTCCTAGGCGTGACTCGATACGAACGAACGCACAAATCGATAGGTACTCTCTCGAACTAGTCGTTTTCGATCAGTAGTGTCCCGCTTCTCGACTACACGCTGAATCGTTCAATTATTTGTGTGCCTATTGCGGCGGCCGGTCGCCGACCCCGACCGCGCTCCGGTCGCCGGCCGCGACCGCGCGCCGGTCGCCTGCGACCGCCGCCGCCCCCCCCCTGTACATACGCCGCTCCGCATTCGTTCACGCGATGTGATAATGTAAATACGACATTCTATCATACTTAACTCTTTTTATACAATGTTACCTACTTAGTAGTCGCGTCGGACGATGACGGTCTTCTGTATCTTCTGTTAAGACTAGTATTTACTGCGAGCACCCGCCGCGGCGCGACCACACGGCAGCAAGCCGGACACAGCTCTGTGTGGTGGCAGTCCGCGGTGTGGTCGCGCCCGGTGACCACGTAGCGTCTGTACCGCTGCGCCTGCGCGGTACGCTGCATTTACGTTACGATACATATTTAATATTATTTTAGTATTCGCGTAACACATGAGATTATTTCAATGTCGCTAAATATTACAATACATGTAGATGTACATTTTATAGATACAAAATGAACTCTAATATAATATGTAGGGATAGTCGACGATGTTGATCTGTATAAAGTGTTAAGTAAATAATATAAAGAAAAAAATATATTATAAAGATTGGAAATTTAAGCATTGGATGACAATAATTTTAGTTACTTCTCACTGGAGATTCCTTTGACACATAACGTGTAGTTTAGTTTCTTTTCGCCTCCCGCCTGAGTTTGTACGTCGAGTGCGACCGCTGACTGGTCGCTCAGTCATCAGTCATCACTGTTACTGTTTGTATATTGACACAAATAAAGCAATACTACGTGTGGGTTACAAACCTAAATAAACCAGACCAATCAATGTCGTGTCGGTGTTGCTAGGTAAATTAAACAAAGTAAATGAAGCGATAACTCTAATACGTGTAAATTAACGATTAAAGCTCCTTGTATATCGCTGTAATATCTAAGTGGCGGCCAGAGACTCTCCGCGGCCGGCTCTTGTATAAATATATATATATTTCTGTAATATATCGCGCTCGCTAGGTGATGTAACGAGCGTGTTATCTGTGTAGACACGTGGTGGTCTTGTAGCGGTAAGGAGTGGCACGAAGCACATGTTTACGTTGTGCCGCGGTGAAGGCGGTCGCGCGAGTCTCGCGCCGCGTGTACGTTAAGTAGTGTAGTGGATCTCGGTGTATCGCATGGCAATAAAGTGTTGTATGTCGTCACCGTCGCCGCCTGACTGCTGTCTGCTTCGCGACCGGCGCCGTCGTCTATTCCTGACTCCTGTGTTCGTTGTCCAGTGTCATGTCATTCGATCGCCTTACGTTAGCTTCTCGTGTAGGTACTGTAGACTTGCTAGTTCAGTTGACGTCCTTGGTTAGTCGTTCCGGTTCCGGCCGCGTGCGGTGTCTGATACCGAACTTTGTACGTTCTCGTGCTGTGTTATATTAAATATTATAATTGTTATGCGATTTGTAATATTATATTCTAATGAGTTTATAATGTAGTTCTGTTGTAGAGCTTGTGACAATTAGCATTAATGTTACGTCTCTGATACAAACGTGTAACTTGTGCTGTTCCAATGTACCTAATATCATGTTTTTAACCAGAATATTTTGTTACATAGTTACCGACAGTTTATTAAACAAATATTTTCATAGTGACGTTTACCGATTAAATCATTGAATCTGTAGATTGTTTATCTAAGTGAATTTTAACAGTTGTGCTGCGTTTCTTTGAAGATTGCTTGCACACACAAGTGCTATATCCGAGGGCATATCAGTGAAATATATCAACCGTGAACCAATATCGCGAGATCTGTCGTATTGTAAGATCATATAGTTTTGAGACGCCGCTTACTGCGTTTTGTACCTACCCAACGCCCCTTAATATAATGTAGATTTTTCATTTTAACATCGGTAAGAAGTATTGTAAGGATTTAAAAGTATTATTTGACCGCATGGCATCATGTGCATAGCGCTCATCGGCCTGTATACAAGTATCGTTGGCCAACTCTTCAGTCTCCTGCGCACTGGCGTGACGTCACGCGGGTGGCGCCGCCATGCGTCTAGTCGTAGTCGTCACGCGCGTTGTCCGCGCAACACAACTATCTTGTATTGTATGTACCTAATATAAATGGACGTTAAGTTTCTCGATTCTATTAATTGTTAATGATAGTAGAAATACGCCCCGTCGCACAGTGGGAGAAATCAGCTTCTGAAATCGTATAACTGTATGCTTTTGTATTCTCCTAATCATTTTGTTGAATTATAAAAAGTTATGAGCAAAAGTATTTTTTTTGGTATGGAGCGTAAGACTTAAATTCGTTTATCTTCGGACTATTCAGAGCTGTACAAGGGATACTCGCGGGGATTATAGAGACCACCATGAGGTACCTTTTGCACTACTCACCTTTTGCGTTGGCTTGCATCGATTCTAATGTCTTCGAAACGCGAAATCCTTCCCCCTGTGCGTCGCGTGCGACTGTTCCATTACAAACGCTGACTATTCATTTGGAAATTATGGGACTAAATTATAAATATAAGTATTTGTAAATAAATAATTTAAAAAATCGAAAATCTTGTGGCAAATTATTACTTGTTATGTGTAACGACGACGTGTAGGTTCATTTCAAATATAATTTTGTATGATTAGAGGAGTCTCTTTTCTAATCGTTCAGGAACGAGGGTTATAAGAAGTATAATAACTATACATATTGTATATAAAGGACGCTGTTGAATTATATTGATTATTTAGTTTGGTAGATGATTATTATAGTCATTATATATAAATAAATTATGAAAATATGAAAATAAAATTATATCAAAGTATTCGTTTGTTTTATTATAAGATCCCAGCCAGTCTACTGATCGGAAACAGCACGGCTCGTAAGTAGAAGAAGAAGGTGAGTGATAAATACAACGTGTTAACACCGCGTATCACTTTGGTATGAAATTTAATAATGTATAGGTACTATTTGTATGAACTTTGAAGCAATACGATATGCCAGGAACGGGCGTGCCGCAACGGTCAGCGTTGCGTTACAAGGCATATAGGACTACTACTATAGAAGGGCAGCGCACAGGTCAACAAGTCCACGCACACACAAATCCCATTATTTCCATTGCGATTTCGCGAGGCGTTTGTCGGGTTCGAATTAAAAGTCGACGTGCATACAGGAACAATTTATTCGTTTAAATGCTTCTTATCAGAATCAGAAGAGTATTTATTTGCAAAGAATGTGGGTAACAAAATAATGATGTAATTGTCAATATACATTGAACATCCAATACATTCTACCAGCATGCAAATTTGTAAAAGCATAAAAAACTTCTTACCAATTAAAAACACAGCGTATTAAAAATAATTGTGAACACTTAGTGAATTAGCTAAACTTCTTATTAAACAGTATTATCGTTCCGAAAATTGTTGACAGTATAATAGCATTTTTAGATTTTTTCTAAAAATGGTAATTATTATTGTGAGGTATCTTGTTATAAATACCCGATCCCATAAGCATAATCCTCTTTTTCAACAATGCTGTTTTTAAGCTACCTGTATGTAATAGATATTTGTATTGGGATCTTAATAGAGTTTGTCTGACATACAATATATAAGATATTATAAAAGAATTATTAATTCTTGATTAGAGATTTTAGTTCGTTTTTACCAATATTGCTACTTCCAAAATTTACAACGATGGAAAGGATAATAGTAATACAAAATTATATAAACCTATTTATTTGATATTTGATTAATTAATTAATAGTCCTTGTTTATTAAATACAAAATAATGTCAGAGAAATAATAATAATAATTTAATTTAATTCATGTCAATGAGATAATGAATTCAATGATTAGTAAACATTATTTTATAGTAATATACCAAATATTAAATACTACAATTTCATCAGTAATGTTTAATTCTACCCCCCTAAATACAAATATAAACCGAACTATACCACGTCCTAACTATTGGGATATCAAACTAGAGTAAAAAAAAAACACCAATCTCACAGATATCCATGCATATACCGATCCCAATGATGCCACAGAAAAACTAATAAATATAATATTAAATACTATAAATAGGCACACAAGACAAATTAAGTTATCAAGGAAACAGACAACTATCAAACCGTGGATTACACCAGGTCTATTAAAATGTATCCGACAAATTGCATCAAAATTATAAACGAGCACCCGATAACATAATATTAAAAATGACATACTCACGCTGTAGAAATTTTTGTAATGCTTTACTTAAAAAACTAAAAATAATACATCAAAAAGAAGAGTTAGACAAATCGAAAAACAACCCTAAAGCCCTTTGGAAACCATCAAAAACATCACGAATAATCAAACCAAAAAAATAGTCTAGTAGATTTTTTAAAAATAAGGAATAACACTGCTTCATCAATAAATCATGAGTGTAATTTCTTTAACGACATAGGAAAAAACATGGCAGATAAAATTTTACAACAACAACAATCACACATGATCCAGTCTCATAATGATGGAAAAAAATAGCTCATCCACCGGTTAACTCTCTGGCAATATTTGAAGTCGATAAAAGTGAGATGGCATACAGATGGCACAGGCTGAGATGGCATACCCACGTCACTGCTTAAGATATGCCGTCATGTGCTGGTACCGCCCACCATTTATATATGCAATCGGTGCATACATACAGGAGTGTTCCCAAACGCTTTCAAGAGAGCTATAATTCACCCAATTTACAAAGGAGGGGGCAGAAACTATGTCACCAATTATAGGCCAATCTCAGTCTTGACTTCATTGTCTAAAATACTGGGAAAAAAAAATCAGCAAAAACCTTCGGAAGTTTTTAGATAAATCCCATCTTATAGCTGACAATCAGTATGGCTTTCGCACTGGAGTCTCAACTGAAGATGCAGTAAATGCCTAGGCATATTCCTAGACTTGTCTGAGGCCTTTGACACGGTTTCTGTTCCCAAACTGATTTAAAATAAGAACCTATGGGAATCCGTGGGATAGCTCTCGACATACTTAAAAACTAAAATCTCACCGACAGCAGGTCAAAATCAATACACACCTAAGTCATGATGAAACTAAAACATACGGCGTCCCCCAAGGCGGTATAGTAGGGCCGTAACTGTTTTAAGCATACATCAACGACCTTTGTTTGATGGAGCTCCCAAATAGCTGGATTATCGCCGATGACACTGTTGTTCTCATTCACGGCAATACCTGGGCAGAAATCAAACTAAAAGCAGAATCAGCTATACGAACAATCATGCAATGGTTTAACACTAATTTGCTAACGCTAAACCTCAGCAAGACAAATTACATTCCTTTCGCAATTCGTAATAATATGAAACCACTGCCATTGTTCAATATAATAGCACACTCCTGCCCTGATTCTGCTTCGTCCTACTCCTGTCCAACTCTGGCCAGGACAGACAGTGTTAAATACCTGGGAGTGTATATTGACAGCGGTTTAAGATTGGACAAGCAACTTGATACACTAACGAGTAGAACAATGCGCCTAATACCGATCTTCAGAATTTTTAGGGAATCTACTGACTATGATACCCTAAAAATGGTATATATCGCGTTATGTCAATCGATAATATAATAGGCTATTGTAAAACTGTATGGGGAGCAGCTTCTAAGATTAACTTCCTGAAGGCAGAGAGAGCTCAAAGAGCCATACTTGAGGTCATGATGAAGAAGCATTATAGATACCCAACGGTGCAACATACGTCACAACACAATACTACTTTTGTTCAACGCCAACACTATGTAATAAGTATCCACATATACAAAAATTACAGAAACAACATAATATGCTAAAAATATACACCTAAACGTATACAGTAACGATAAAGTAACTCTGGCTTTTGCAAAAGGACTATCAATGACTACTAACATATTAAAGTTAGTTTCATTGAAATGTTACATTTTTTGGAGCTTAGCGTGCATTTGTCAGAGGACGCAGTTTTATTTTATAGATCTAGATATTAAGGGGGGTCAATTTTAAAGTTAAATCCAAGTTTATGAGGTTGCAACCCTTGTCCTACGGCCGCCATCTTGGCAAAAGGGCTACTTGCATAGTTATGCCATGTATGTTATTTTATTCTATACTTAAGTATTTGCAGCTGAAGTTTGTTTATTTGTTTGTTTGAAAGCGTAAATCTCAGGAACTACTGGTTCGAATTGCAAAATTATTTTTGTGTGATGCCCAGCCCCGCGTGTGCGGCGGGTAACCAGCCCGTTGATCATATGATTAGGCGAGACGGATGTTGGCCCCCCAAGGCCTCCTACCAACCGCCTGTCGGGTGCAGCCAATCCCAGGCCGGCCTCGACACCTAGGCTTCGGTGCGGATGAAGGAAGGTGAGGACGAGGCGCCTTCCTAGGTCTTTCCACCTTCCACGTAAAGAACTCCTTTGACCGCGCTTGCTCCTCGCCCATCTTTAGTGATTGGGATACCGGATGTGTTGCGCAATATCCTATCAACTAGCTTTCGATAACACTAACCGTTAAAAAGATATTTACGAAAAAATGTTTTTATAAACTTTGGCCTGTAGGTAATAACTTATTTAGCGGCATTCAGATCAATGGAGACTTTTTGACATTTTGTTTAGAACTACAAAAGGAAGGTTCATGCAAAAATCCAGCTTGCCCCTAATTATTCGGAAGTGGAAGTCTTTATTCCTTGGGGTACTTGTAACTTTGGTCAAACGTATCAAACATTCTTTTGCACATAAATTATCATTGAATAAACTCGTAATATAACTTGATATTTTTTTATCGTTGTTGAAGTTAAGAACGTTTTTGTGGTTTGTTATTGTCGGTTGTCTTGAAAATATGCTTCTTTTTTAACATTTGAATATATATGAAGAGCGATGGTTTCGCAAGTATTTTAGTATTAATCCTCCGGTGCCATCCCTCTACACCATTTGTTGTAACAATTAAGAAC
Organism: Herminia tarsipennalis; assembly: GCA_945859575.2. Taxonomy (NCBI): domain Eukaryota; kingdom Metazoa; phylum Arthropoda; class Insecta; order Lepidoptera; family Erebidae; genus Herminia; species Herminia tarsipennalis. The sequence continues at coordinate 594,355 of OX243843.2, read as the reverse complement.
GTCCTTTGTAATTTTGTGGATCCACTGGTTACAAATAATAATTAAAATTCTGGTTTTCCGGGGCACATGTCACATATAGCGAGATAGGTTTCCGGAATCAGAACAAGTGGCAAAAGAGGTAACTGTGTGCACAACTTTATTATTTTGTGATCATCTTCAAGTTCAGTTTTTTACTGGAAAGGTAAATAGATTTTCTTCACTATTTATGACGAAGTGTCATGTATAAAGCAAACAGCTAACAAAATTTCTTTAACGACAACAGTACAATATCTGCCTTTATACAAATCTGTCCTCCTGCTAATCTGGGATTTCGCTATTCCAGGATTGCACATTCTGTTTTTCTTCACCTTCACTACCTAAACTATATATCTACCGTACCTATGTACCTACTGTACCTGTTGATTTTGTGGCTGCGTATTGATATGAAAAATAAATAGAATATGTAATTAAAACACCAAAATCTTGAGCAACTTTTTTAATAAAACTTTAACTATGATATAAATACAATAGAATACATTACGAGCATTTATTATGTGCGGGACCGGGAGGGGGCGGGGGGGGGGCACACTTGTAGTCGTCACACTCGCGCCGCCGTGTTGGTACCGCACGGTAGAACGGTAATCGAGTTCCGAAGATATAGGACCCTTATATCAAAAATATTATTTTTCTTGCTAGAAATTTATACAGAACAATAATTATAATTATTACATTATTTACTTTTTTTTTAAATGTCCACCCTAAAACGTCGCCGACGAATGTTATATGACCTATAAATAATGGTGATAAAATGAAATAATAATTTAAAAAAATCATTCTTTTTTTTCTTCACCCAAAACCGATCGAATGCGAGGGTGGTGCGCGTCAAAAAATAGAGACAAATAGGTAGATCAATCGTATCAGACGATATTTTTATCTGTAATAATGTGTGTATGGGGAAACTCACACATTAATTTTTTTAAAAAAATATTACCGCATCAAAAACACTACAGGTACATAAATATTATTTTTGGAGCTACTGTCTGTAACAGTTTCCAGCAAAATAATATTTTTGACATAAGGGTTCTCGATACATAATGGAACTCGATTTCAGTTCTGTGTGCCGGTCCGTCCGGCGACAGACCGCGAGGTGGGCGCTGTGCCGCGCGGCCGCCCGCCGCGCGCGGCCGCCCGCCGCGCGCGGCCGCCTGCAGTGAGCGTCACACGGAGGACGCTCGCGAACTCGACGGTACCAATCAAAAGTTCACAATATCACAAAATCCTGTACATCGCATAAACCGCGGAGTGCGTCGAGCGACTAACAAGTTGCCATCTCACTCGCGCCTTACAAAACACCAGTAGGTATATTTCGCTACGAAATTTTACTAGTTACCCAAAATGTTCTTTTATTTCATTTAAAAATTATTCACCCGGTGTGTAACGACGCAGACCAAGCGTATCGACACCAGGTAATGAATGTCACATATAAATAGATACGATGAGGACATCGGCAGATCGCTGCGTCGGTCCGCGCTCGGCGAAGGTACAATAGTTCCAATAGTTCGGTAGCGGCCTCATACATTGAATACTTACTTTTACGTAATAATAAGTATTTACAAGAGTCGTGTCGAACCGAAGGCAGATATGAACTCAACAAGTTTAACTACGGCTTACATTAGTTTAAATATAAAATTTGACAATAAGACCCGGGAGCAACAAATTGCACTAATACAAAGTTACGTCTCACGGCACAGCCCGCACCTCATGACGCTAACAAATATAATAGTCATGTTCCAGGCAGACGACACACAATTAACTAAATCAATGAAATATATTACTGAAACATTGCTGCCGATAAAATAAAATTAGCTAACACATAAATACGACAAGGTATTTAATTCTAATTAGGATTTTAGCAGCCATTGTGTTCGAAGAATAATGAAAAATTTACACTTTATTAAATGTTATTTTAAAAGGTTGTCAAGTGACACAAAATGCATCAAATGCAGCCTAAAGGGTCCCACTGACGATGCATCCATCAATCCAAATGACGTGAATATCTGTCAAAAACATAACTTAATCTATTTGAATGAACGTCCAAATGTACATATATCACGCCACGCCATTTGGAAGGCATCCGTATTATTAATAAGTGGGCAAATCAAGAAGCTTATAGTAATTGTGTCTATGGTTTATCCTTTCGTCTCGCTTAGAAGGAGACCCACCTTCTCTTTCTAAGCATAGTGTCGAACCATGGTTACCATAGTCACAAAAAGAGTCAACAAATTCATAGAGTTGACAGCAGTCTTTAGTATAACCTTTTTGCGTTCGTCCAAATGGAAGTATAGACAATGGTGCAATAATTTTGTGTACATCCATTAGGAAAGCTTCCAAATGTACGTCATATCGTCAGTGGCCATATAGACGTAGGTGCAGTAGTCGTCTGCCTAAAACGGTGATGTCGCGAGCGGGAGGCTGTATGTTCGCTGCCCCCGGGTCTCTGACACATACATACATAATAATAGTAAAATTTTTAATTGAAGACAACAAGAATATTGAATCTACTCGCTAAGAATCACAATATTTATATGAACTGGTGTCACTGCGGCGCGACCGCGCACTGCACGTTGCACGTTACACGTTTCACGTTGCACGTTACACGTTGCACGTTACACGTGGCACGTTACACGTTGCACGCTACGACAGCGCGCAGTCGCGCACACAAGCGATCACCGCCCTGACACATAGTGGCCTAGTACAAAATTGTATAGTTAGCACCTTTCGGAGTACGCGTGCAGTCGGGGGCGCCGACTCGCGTCACTATCTGTACACTCGTACATAACTAACAGACGTTACGACAACTCAAGGGTACAAAAATATCGTGTAGTCTAACTATGACGACGACAATACAACTAGTGCATACAAAGTAAATTATCTCTAAGTTTGTTCAATGCGATGAAATCATCTATCGAAAAATCATTTGTACGCTCTCTCACGAAGTAAACGTTACGATATGGACTCGCAATATGTCTGGGATTACGTTGAAATGTGGCCGCACATACGCACCACCCCGATGTAAGTGAAACGAAACGAACACGATCGACGACCAAAACTAATACAATAAATATAATGATCTTCCAAGATTTAGCAACTCGACTTCATTAATAGCAATATATCACATTTGATTTGCCCCGAATCAGATCGACTTTGATTTTATCAGAGTAGAAAAAGTAACAAAATGAGAATCCGTAATATTTGGCACCGATCCTATCCAACGAGATACATAATTTAAAACTGTATTTAACAAGAAAACAGGTTGCGTGGTCACAGAGGGGCTCGCGTCGTGCCTTCCGAATGTCGAAGTCCGCCATGTTGGCAGACAGGGGATGGTGGCGACATTACAGTCTGTGAATGACCAGCCTTAGAAAGGAAACCAAACCAACTAATGCTAATATTGATATATGTGGATATGTCGACAAAACTAGAACTAAGCGTGAACCGAGGAGATCAGCCGCCGCGACCGATATGCTGACGTACCTATATTATGTCACTGAACGTAAACCAACTGTTAAACACTAACAAGTAACTTCAAAGAGAATATACGTCGCTAGAGAATATAAATGTGTGCGACATCTACAATTACGCTAAGATTATGTACGATATATACAGTAAAAGGCTGCAAATTTGTAACGTCGTTTACTACACGCTCTGGTATACAGATAATACCTTCTTAGGGCACACTCGCTGAAGTTACGCCGAAGACATTACACGGAAATTGCATTATAATGACGTTAAAACTAACAAATCTAAGTAAATTATAATTAAGTGAAGCATTCTGCGCGACATCAGCGACTGTGTCCGTAATACTATCAGTTGTATCGCGAAGCTCGTTGACAGTAACTATCACTAAATTGTGATGTAGACGTCCCTCGCTCATAACACGTTCGTTCAGTCATGTGGACGCGCAGACAACTGTCTCTCTGAATTTTGTATTAACAGTTACACGAACGTGACAATGTTTTAATGTAAAATATTTAATAGGGAACATGCAATATTTTTATTTTTATTTTAAAAAAATCAATGCAGAATAGACCACAAGTAAAATAATAACAATATTTTTTGCGAAAAATGCGCTTCAAACTAACAGTTTTAAATCGTGCGCGAAAACGAACCAACAGTTGATGACGTCACACGTGTATCGAGTCTGGTCTGTCACTTATACCCTTGTTTCATAAACGAAGTCCCTTTTGACATAAGATGACCACTCCTCTTTGACAATGAGTAAACAAGTCATCGGAAATTCGAGTTTGTTTTCATGAATGATTACGGAATAATTTCTTAACCCCGCGCAATTAATGTAATTTGAATAACATAATTTAATTAAAACCTGTCCAAAAAAAGAAATTCCTATTAAAACAACTAGTTCAGTAGAGCGTTAGTATAATTTTGCATAAATACGACAGTTGCAGTGACAACTAGCAAGATCGGAAGCTGGATTTAAATTTAAAATTATACTATAATTTTTAATTTAGTATTTATAACTTTTAATTGATAAATACCAAAGTGCTATATATACATACCGCAGTAGTTTAATTTTCCTTTATTTATACACTTGAAACTGGCTACTTTCAACAAAAAAATTGACCTAGCTAGAGTAGAATCTACCTTGAATAACCCAACTTCAATTTTTATTTGGTAAGCACGAAATAATTAATTTACGGAACGAAATAACTTTTACCGCGACTACTGAACAAGTCGTAGATACATTTGTGACGTCACTGGCCGCTGAATGTTGTTTACTTTAATTTAAAAATATTTTTAAAAAATAATATTAAATTTAATATTTTTAAAATTTAATCTTAAAATATTCGTAAATAAAATATTAGCATCTTCCCTATTACTTACTACGGTAATATTTTGTTTATTTAAAGTTACCTTTCCGTTATCAGTCTGTGGTTACAGTTTTTGAAGAATTACATGATAGATCCATGGAGATATGAATTAAACTCTGTGTCACGTAGCAATAGGGACTATAGTCGCGACTCAAAACTAGGAAATACGTGGATATAACACTATAATACAGTTAAGGAATGAAATATATGTGCGCCGGGCGGGACAGCCGGCCTCTAATGCAGATAATATCGAAGTGAAATGAAACCTAACCATGCTGTATATAAAAATGCAAAAAAACTATGTTTTAGAAGTGACTGAGATCAATAATCACCTATTTAATTATTACAAATGCTAACTACAAAGTTATCTAGCACTGGGATGCAAAATGTTGTAAGTATATATTTACACTATTTGTATGCTCCTATAGTTGTATAGGAGTTAAAGTAAATATACCGAATGTCAATTTAATACCATATGCCAGTTATGCATCCTCGTGTCCGTCCGTCCGTCCGTCCGTCCCGCCCGTCGCCGTACTAAACATAATTCAGCTAACAACAGAACGACGCTCGCTGCAATAACCTCTCGTAATAAATTTCACTATAACATCAAGAATTACAATATAAGGGTAAAGCTCGATAATTGCCCAAATTATTCTTAATATATACAATTTACATATCGTTGTGAGACATAATACCTACGCGCACTAACGCCGCGTACATTACAAAATACAAAACGTATATAACACGTAGCAACACCGAGGACAGCGCAACTGCACACAACTAAACGTCACATCATACACTGTCGCCTTACAACAATAAACAATGAACAAAAACAATTTGTCATCGAAACTGGTTCATCATAAGAGATAGGACAGAAGGAATTTTCACATTGGACCCCAAGTTGTCAGGCTATCGGTTTTGGAATTACTTTAGATACGTCGGAGCGGACACACAACAATAACTGGGACTCGATCATAACAATCAGTTAAGTATATGTAGCTATAGTTTTAAATTGTGATAAACAGAAATAATACTAGATTTCATTTTCAACTAACTAATTGCATTGCGAACATATATTTTTTATACAATATTAATTTACACTTGGAACTTAAAACTATGGGAATGACCGAGGTCCTTTAAGCTGATTGGATCTCACAAATATGTATAGAAGTCGTCGTGTCCGCTCAGACGTCCCGCAACACAGAAGTGGCACGTCGCGCACTAGACGTGACCGCGCGAGGTCGCGCGCTAGACGTGACCGCGCGAGGTCGCGCGTTAGACGTGACCGCGCGGGGTCGCGCCACTCAGGTATATCTGGATATATTACACGCTACTGCACGCCGCAATGGATACGTATTTTATTTCAACTCACACTCAAATACAATTATATTTAATAACACATCGTTACACATGTGCATTTTTTTTAGTTGATCCGATTACGATTTCATTAATGGTTATCTAGTTAATAATAAAAATAAAGTGTAATGTTGGAGGACGCACGGCACGCACCGCACAGAAACAGCGCAACGAGTGTACAAAATACGTATTCATTACAACAAAAGAACGCAAGTGATCGAACAAAACTAAACATACAGGAACGTATGATCGGCGAGATCAGCGCGCGCGCCGCGACCATCACCTGTGCTCGGCGGCGGGCGGGCCCTGCGCGGGCTCCGGCGCGGGCCCCCGCGCGGGCCCCCGCGCGGGGGCCGGCGCGGGCGGGCCCCGCGTGGGCTCCGCGGGCGGCAGGTTGGCGTTGACGATGTTGGCGACGGCGGCGGCCGACATGGCGGACATGGCCGTCAGCAGGTTGTTGGCGAGCTCGGCGCTGCGAGCCTCGTCCTGCAGCTTGTCCGCCGACTCGCTCTCCGGTCGTAGCGCGTGTAAGTTCGATTCTAGGTCCGTCGTCGCATCCGAATTCTCTGAAAATGTATAGTTCATATTTAAGATTTTTCGAGTAAATCTAACCCCCTATACGGTCTTACGGCCGGTTTCAATAATCTAACTATCGATGGATTTGGGCACTGGAGGTAGAATTTTGACATATTTTGTATGGAGCTTATGTCAAATATATACCTCTAGTATCCACGACCATCGTTAGTTAGATTATTGAGACCGGCCGTTGAACTGTGCATGTTTTATGTTTTAGCTGATGCTGCGACAATTTATTTTACAACAACTTATCTATCTAATACAAGTAAACGAGCAATTCTTGTTTATACAATAGTTTCATTTTTAGAAGAAGTCGTTTAAAAAAATACCGAGCAAAGCTCGGTTATAATACGTCCCGTGCGGTCACAACAACCGACAGTCAACAATGGTACTATTGTTACTAGACATGGAACAAATCACACATAGCACATATAATGACACGCTTTATCATAAATCACACCTGCTGTGTTCCTTCACGGAGCAAGTATAAAGGACATTAACGCATTTATTTCTAGGCTGGAACCGCGATATAATTATTGCGTGATTTATAACACAATAATGATATCGCGGTTCTATTCTAGATCAATCAAATTCATATCCCGAGGCATGTTGGAAAAATACAAACATGTTATGTTATGTTGTCGCTATTTACACCGAGACTGCGAAGTCCGGGGTTGAAGGGGTCTGTTAAGGAAGATTTTCTTTTAGGGAACTTCGCAGAAAGTTGATTTTATCAAGAAAATGTACACACAAGAGGACGCAGATACTTGAAGGGGAGGAGGTAGGTGGGGCGAATCCGTCCATATACCTACTACCCGAGTCCTCAATTAAAAAAACTGAATGACTTTTTCTTTAAGCGCTCGTATCTCGGAAAGCGTTCCTTTCTATAATAAAAACATAACAAAATCATTGCCCCCCCCCCCTCTGTCACCTCATACTGCACCTAACACCACAAAATCGCAATTTCATATTTTTTCCCACACATTTTCTAGCATCGGTGCAAGTAATATTCGATTAGAGCGCGTTTTATCAAAAAAATAATATACATTTTGAGTCCCTATAAGAAAGCCCACTGTACCGTTTTATCTAGTACAACCGCAACAATTTTTACGCGCAAATATCATATCGCACATGTTTTAAATAGCATCCGTTAGAAAATAACAATACCGTTATTGTTCATAATTAGTTCTTTTCAACAAGTGAATTAGCAAGTATGGCGTAAGAACATTGCGATTGAAAAATCACTGTCCGTAATATATCGCGTGTAATATCACGATGATAGTTCGAGTCGGTTGTCTCAGCAAACTTAATGTTAAAACGCTTTATAGCGAGTTGGCAGCGCCTCTCCGCTGCAGTGTCGCTACCGCGCGGTTCGCCCTTCGCAGTAATAGAAGAGCGCAGTAACAGCTGAGGTAGAGGCGAGGTCTCACCGTCGGTCCGCGCGTCGTACCCCCAGAAGAAGTCGGCGAAGTGCTGTTCGGCGGGCGGCGGGAAGTGCGCCCAGCCCGCGCCCGCGCCCGCGCCCGCGCCCGCTTCCGCCTCCGCCTCCGCCGCGCTCGCGCACTCGCTCGCCGCGCACTCCCACGCTGCCACAAATACTTCATTATACGGACGATCACATTGTGCGGCTGCGACATTTACAAGGAGTTAAAGTATATTTACAACGAAATAGAAAACTATTTTAGTTATGAATACCTGGAGGGGTACATTTTAAACTGTTTTCTGTTTATTTGTTTGTAAGATTTAAATGAAATATATAAATTGTCAGGGAAAAGCGTTTGAAGTGTCATCGCTTGTGACGAAATTGGTCTTACCTTTCCGGATCATTGCACAAAAAAAGAGAGGAGTGCTATTTACCTTTTTTGTATTAACTAATGATATAAAAAACTGGACAGTTAACATTTTAAAATGGTTCCATTTGAAATAAAAAAAATTCACAAATATATTACACACAGCCAGTTTGACTGCCAGCCAGCTTAAAATACACATTACAACCTTTTAAAAGTGGCACCACCTAGTGTTCTCGAAATATAAATAATGATTACGTCGCCTTACAAGCCAGTATTGATGGCATTCCCAATACTGTATTCGACGCCAACTAACACAAATCTGATTTAAAATAATTCGTTATAAACATGGCAGACAGCATTTTCGCGACAATAAAAACATGTATTGCAAATTTTATAGCAGGAAAACGTTTATTTTGTCGAAATAATCATTTTTGTGGCTTTTTATTAAAGAAACCAACATTTTAAACGAATATGTTCAACAGAGTAGAATACCATACCCTATTGTCAAACATCATATTATACCTTTATAATTTAAAAGACGAATTATCAATTAACTAAAGAAATAAAAATACAAGTTGGAAATAATAATAAATATAGAGAATAATTTACTTTAAAGCAATTGCCAAATTATCGAGAGTAATAATAATAATAATATTTATTGTACTAAAAATTTGTATACATTTTACATATCATAACAATTACACAGAAGATTTAAAAAAAAAAAAAACTAGCTGACCCGTTTGTTTGAACGCTATAATCTCAGAAACTACAGTCTAAATTTAAATTTTTTTTCACTGTTAGATAGCCCATTTATCGAGGAAGGCAATAGGCTACATAACATCCCGCTACGACCAATAGGAGCGGAGCAGTAATGAGAAATGTTGCAGAAACGGGAAAAATTAACGCATACGAAGTTGCGCGGGACATATTATATAAATGGTAATTAATATATTTTAAATTATAACTATTTGTTTTTTGTATGCGTCGTGTATTTTCTTTGTTTTTCGCCCATATTTTTGTGAAGCAGTCTCTTTTACCTCCTTCGCTGCCATTCCGGCCGATATTAAAAAAAAATAACTTAATTATTTACATAAAAATGTGCTAGTTATAAAGAAAAGAAAAGTTAAACTTAATATTAAACTAACATTGGGTATTTCCCGCGTGCGTTAATATTAATGGAAAATGCATTATACACCGAATCTTCGTCTGATAATGTTGACAAGACCGCCGATTTCTTTTTATTATAAGATAGCACGTTCCGTGGTCCTACTATTTTGTATTGTTATAAAAATAATTAACAAATATTGTAATCAACAAATCGAAGTTACAAATCGTCTATCGCGGAATCGCCCATAACGAATATCATAAACTGTAACAAATATCATCATATTAATTTTGCATAAAGTAATTCTAAATAGCTCCTTACGTGAGTGTTGGTCGAGTACGTCCCGTACAACGTCTTCGGGAGCGTCGAGATCATTCGCGTCCGTGTCGCCCGAATCCTCCCACATACTGGAAACATACATACATTCATTTTTTTTTTTTTTTTTTTTATTTGTACACATTATAGAATTTTAAAAGCGGGTCTTAATAGCGTAAATATATTATTTTAAGGCTAAATAACTTTGTTTATTGCCCAATGTTTCGACCGTATTGCAACGGCCGTGGTCACGGGTAGACGGACAATAAACAAAGGTATTTAGGCTTAAAATAAAATATTTACGCGATTAAGACCCGTAGCTTATAAAATTCTATAAAATTGCAAATGTTAAAATTTAAAAAGATTAAACATTAAAAAAGTGATGAAAACACAGCATGTAACCTTTTTAATACTAATAATAACGTTAATATTAGCTTATACTATACTAGCAGTATTTTATACATTTATATTGGTATATTTATCAATGCGACTAGTTTTCAATTGGTAAATTAATAAGAGGGTATAAGTGTTATTTCGCTCGCAATACACGCACACGGAAGCGCTCGTGCACGCTTGCGTGTGCGTGCGTGCGTGCGTGTGTGTGTGCGTGCGCGCGCGCGCGCCTGTGTGTGTATGTGTGTGTGTGTGTGTGTGTGTGTGTGTGTGTGTGTGTGTGTGTGTGTGTGTGTGTGTGTGTGTTTGTGTGTATGGATGACAATAAGAACAATTGTTTTGGAGATTAGCTGGTAGCTGGAAATATAGATAAAAAAAAAATATTTTGTGTTTACCTATAGATTTAGCAAAGACCTATTATTATTGCATGTTCGTTTTGTATTAGTAACACGAAATTAAACTTTTGTGTAGTGAAATTAACGCTATCTACATTACAATCAACCAGTTTTATAGTAACTACTTAATACTAACAGATATTTAATACTACATAACTACAACACTAACATACTATTTAATACTAACTAATAAATACTAAATAACACTTACTCAGCATCAAATCTTTGACTAGCCAACTCCAAGAAATTGCTTTTCGCCTTAGTAAACTGAAACAATATCATACAACATTATATTTACTATAACTAATAAAATTAATAGGCCCCGCTCGCCCCTCGGATCTCGCCCCGTCTATCAAAATGACCCACTCACAACGTTTTCAGCGACCGACTCGCCCCTTAACGCGGGGTGAGTGGGAGTTTTATATTTAAAAAAATATTTTGGTGTACAGTGAAAATGTTCGTCACCTTAAAGGTGCTACGGGTTATATGTAATTTAAAGCCAACCGCAACAGCTGTAAACCGCATTTCGTTACTTTGAATATCCTCACGCAACCGTGTATATTCGAAGTCGCACTATTTGTAAGGAAAAATATGCATTTCATTAACTAAGGAGCAATATAAATAATTTCAACATGTGTTTACCTAAGAACAGGACAGCACTATTCAACAACCATTTGCCTAAACATATTTTGAGTGCCAATAATATTAATATATTTAAGAATAAAATCAAAATGTTTTATTGCTAAAATGTTATTACTCAATTAATAAATATTTAACTGGCAAAATATAATCACTTATTCCTAAATATAATGTTATGTATGACAAATGATCAATTTCAATATAAATGTTATTATTTTATTATTATTAAATTCACTTATAATCTTATTTTATTATAATTAGCATTTCTGTTATTTTGAAGATGTGAATGTAAATTGTGATAAGCCCTAGTGCTTGTAATATTATTAATTAATTAATTAAACGATAATAGTAAACCAATCCTGCCTACCGAGAAGATGGAGCATGGTGAAACACAATAACAATGTAACAACTATATTTAAGACCTATGCATCGCAAGAATAAACTTGCAACAATTAAACAGCTTCGATTTGAAGATATTGGTCTTGAAAAAGTACGTATTTTTTATTTTTCGGCGATAGTCGCCCCCCTCCATGACAACTAACTAAAGATATATGATTTGATGTGTGCAACCATAGACATTGACATATAACAGCATTGAAATAACAAATCCGCGAAATGATGTGGTTCCTAGATCCGAGAGCGTGCGTTAAGGCGAGAGGTGCACGTGCATGGCCGTCCTGTCTTTGCTATCACTTGTTGCTGCAAACAATAAACAATTGCTGGAGTCCGTGCACCTCTGCGCCGTTTATGTCAAAATCATAATACTTTATTTACAGATTAAGACTTATTTGCCACAACTGCTAACAAATTTCGCAATATTTTATGTCAATAAATTAACAGTTCAAACGTTAATATTTAAAATATGAGTAAGAAGTATTATAATGACACTATTTATTATATTTTCATTTAATAGTTATCACAATTTATATTTTGTGAATAACGAAGTGAGTGCAAATGTGTTTTATGCAATTTTATAATACTTTTTTGTTTTCCTAGTGTGTAACTGTTAGTTATTCCAAATAAATATGTAATACTTACATTATCACTATCATCGATGCCGAGCCCCTCCGCTATGAAGTCCGGCAAATCGGCCGCTGAACCCACCGCGCCACACATCTGCAAACGTAACAGATACTTCCTATATTTATTGTTTTTGACATAATTGCCTCAAACAACTAGGTGAGGCGACTCCTCATTTTGTTTTTTTTTTTTCAAATTTAAATAGATCTTTAAAAACTTTACTCACATCGCGCTTTACTTAAGCTGTCAGTCCTGCGACTAAATCTATCTCCAGTCGTGTATCTCTGTATTTTTGGACTATGAGAATAGAATGAGTTGACATAGCTAGTTTAAAGAGATTGGTCGCCACCGCCGTGACAAAGATCGGTCGGATCGGAGGAGATCAGCTAATGTAACTGTATCTCAAAGATATTTTATAAATTGCAAAATATACAAATTAAAATGATAATACAATAGTAAAGTGAAGGTACCTCGTTAACATCGTCAGCGTTGATATCGTCGGTGAGGTCGTCTATCGCGCCCGTCGCCGCCATGTCGTTGAACTAAACGAACAATGAAGTAATACTAACGTAATATAATAAGCAACTAATGGAATCAACAATTTACGTAACAAAGTGTTAAATATTTCGCCGGTCTGAGCATCGAGCTCAAAGTTCGGTTTACATTTCCGCAACTGCGAAACTGTCGCAGGAAGTTTTCAGTTTCGTTTCCGCGTCTGCTTCCGCAACTTTTGTAACAAAAGTTTAATCTAAAGAGTGCAGAGTTTTTAGGGCGACCGCGGATAGTGTAAAGATGTCCGAGCCATCTTTACACTATCCGCGGTCGCATCAGTCAAATATATAAAGTACCCGAATAGTAGTCGACCGGTCCCGCATAACATTAATTTCCGTACAAATAATACAATGCGAGCGTCCACTCACGTCATAGTTGGCCGTCAGCGTGTCGGGCATGATCTCCACCTCGTAGAAGTTCTCCGACGGATGGTAGCCGCCCTGCACAGTAAAGCACGATCGTGAGCATACGTGACGGGTGGCGAGGTAAGCGCAGAAGGGCGCTACGCACCAGCGGCGTGTCGTGCTGCTGCAGCAGCGGGCGCAGCTGCAGGCGCAGGAAGGCGCCGGCGCGCTCGGCCAGCGCGGCGGGCAGCGCCAGCGCGTGCGCCAGCAGCTCGGGCGGCGCCAGCGCGCGCGCCGCCTCCGCCAGGCACAGCACCACGTGGCCCATGTACGCCGCGCGCGGGTTGCTGGCGCTCCTGGGGACGGTACGAGTCTATCTCTCATGTTTTGTTCGGGTGCCGGCGACGACGAAAATGCTACATCTTTTAATTATGTATTGCGTTTAGATTGGACTCATTTGATTTTTGAAAAAAAAAACCGGGCGTGAGCATGTGGGACCACGCTCGGTTTAGGATTCCGCAGCTGATTCTTCAAAGAAATGCACTACATATATTTTCATTAATACGAACTACAACGGTGATCCGGGAATCATTTAAAATAAAGATATATTTAAAATGCACTTTTGGCACTCATATACAAAAACTTTTCGAATCGGTTAAATTTGGTTTTAATATGCTTTCTAAGTATAAAATAACCCCATAACTAATAAATTAGTTAAATACAAATTTTATATTTGACTTCGAACATTATATTTAAATACTACCAAAGGTAATCCAATTGAAAACATCTTAAATACATTGTTATTTCTTGTTTTATTACTTTTATTAATATTTATTGGCACATTCTTAACATTAAAGTATTACTATTTTATAGCATTTATATTAAAGAACATGTTACTAGTCCGGCCATAAATACTGTTACATCATTTTTTCGTAATTTGTTTTTTTTTTCATATTTTTACTTACATTGAATTTGGAACGCGTTTATTATTTTTAAAAGATTTTTCGATTTCGCGCCATTTCACATATTTTTCGTGTTCATTATCAAATATGGGTTGGGGTGTTAAAGAAAATAAGATTGTGGTGATCGCCTTGCACAAAGCAGCCGTGCAGCAAATGGAGCCGTCGGTCATATTCCAGACACTTCAAAAGCTTGGTATCAGCCGTATGTTCGTATATTGTACTATCAACAGATACAACAACACATCCTCTGTCGAAGACCATAAAAGATAGAGGCGGCCGCGTGCTGTTAGAACTACAAAAGCTGTTAATACTGATGAAGCCAGAATTCGTCGAAATCCCATTAGGAAGCAAAAAATCTTATCGCGAAAAATGAAGATTCCCACTAGGACTCTGTCGCTTATTACAAAACAAGACCTGAAGCTCGGTGCTTATAGTCGATATACAGGACATGCCCTAAATCAATCTTTACAATTAAAGAGAGTGGATCGATCAAAACGCATTCTCTCGCGATAAGCAGGTGAAGCCGAAGATAGAACAAAGTGGCGTGCAATTGGAGAGGCCTATGTCCAGCAGTGGACTGCGATAGGCTGATGATGAAGCAGGTGAAGGGCACAGAAATATCCTCTTTAGCGATGAAAAAAATTCACTACAATAAGCAAAATGATAAAGTGTACGCTCACAGTTCTACAGAAGTTGCTCAAGTGGTCGGAAAGGCACAGCGTGGTCATCATCTGCGTCAGTGATGGTTTGGTGGGTTGTGTTTTATCAAAGCGTCACAAAGCCACATTTTTCTGAAGAAGGAGTGAAAACTTCAGCCAAAGTGTATCAAGAGAGAGTCTTGGATCATGTTGTGAAACCTTTCAGCAATACACTTTTTAAAAATGTACCGTGGACTTTCCAGCAGGACTCTGCACCTGGTCACAAGGCACTACCCAACCACCCGAACTACCCAAGCCTGGCTTGAAACCAACGTTCCGGAGTTTATAAGAGCTGAAGACTGGCCCTCATCTAGCCCAGACCTCAACCCTTTAGACTACAAATTATGGTCAGTTTTAGAGGACATGGCTTGCTCTAAACGACACGGCGACATTGAGTCTCTTAAAAAATCTCTGGAGCAAGCAGTGGCCAAATTTCCCATGGAAACAGTGCGAAAATTCAAAGATTCGTGGCCAGACAGATTAAAGGCCTGTATAAAAGCCAAAGGTGACCATTTTGAATAGTATATATTTTAATAAATATGTACATATAAGTTTTAGTAATATTACAATAGTTCATTAAAAAAATTGCATTGCAAATTGCAATTGAACTTATGACCGGACTAGGTTTAATAAAAGTCAAAAATTCTTTATTTTGAGTTGTTTTGCATCCTAAGGGATGCAAAACAACTCTTGTGATACGTCGGGATTCTAGATATACATGTAATGCCAAGTTCGCAAACAATAGTTAAAGCCGGAGAAAATAACCCGGCAATAAAAACTAGCAGCCACTCTTTTCAAATTGCCAATTTTACAATGTTTGAATTATGTGTGCCGTGTGGTGCCGGCTTAAGAATAGTACCTCCCCATCTCTTCCCGTGGGTGTCGTCAAGGCGACTAAGGGATGTCACACGGAGGACGGGCAGCAGCGTCCTCTGCGTATGTAAAGCCTTACTGCGATCGCCAACCCGCTCGCCAAGCGTGGCGATTATGGCAATTACCCCCAGGATCTACATACCAGTAGGTTCTACTGGGGAGACCCGTGCCCAGCAGTGGGCCATCATATGGGTTGATATGTATGTAATGTTTGAATGTTTATAAACTTGATATGGAGGTAAGGTGCTGAGACCAATATACTATACACCATGGATTAAAGGACTGATGCAAATTGTATTATCAAAAAGTTGAAATATGAGATAAACCAAAATCAGCCTTAGAGGGTAGGTACAATATAGTAGGAGGACTTACAACAAAGGTAAAAACGATATGTGCTTAAATATTATAGGTATATTTCAATAAATTAAAAAGTTACCACTTTTTGAGACGCTATGTCACATAATGCGCCGCGAGCGGCAAAGTTACGAGGTCGTAAAGTTAAATTTCGAGGCAAAATCGTCGTTGGCAAAACTCGAACATATTTCGATCAATACTGAGATGGTAGGCATAATTGAAATAGTTAAGCAGAAATTACCGAAACCTCGAAAATTCGAACTTCAATTTTGCAATAGGCATCCTATTTTTAATTTTATGTATATTAGAATTCACTAGCTCTATTCAAAGTACATATAAAATTAGTGGTTGGTGTAGTCGAGTGTATGATAAGCACATGCTACAAGCAGGTATTAGGTACCTGTAAAATGACTAGTTTACTAACAGATAAGACTAAGTGTACTCACTTATTGTTCTTGTTCTCTTCAAACACGTCCATAAGTCGCGTGAGCAGATCGCACTCGATCAACAACTGAAATAAAACCGACACGTGTCACAAAATTACCTTCTCTAATATAATACTAACTGTCGCGCGCGACTTCGTACGCATGAAAATGTTGAAGAATAATTGTATAGTTGACTACAGTAAAAGTAAATTATTTTATACTAATCAGGTAATAGTAGATCTTTATGCTCTGAAAATGAGTGTTATTTCACAATTTAAATGTTTGTGAATTTAAAAACATGAACACGAATACTAAGAGTAATGATTTGACTATAGGAACTTATGACGTCATAGGTTGTTATTCCATATACATTTCTATAAAGCTTGTCGTTTTGACATTTCAAAAAAAGAGACTGATTTAACTTGACAGTCAACATCCCTATTGAACAAGTTTATCAAACGGGAACATTTTTCCGGGATAAAAAACTGTTAAAATTAAAGATTGGAAGTAGTTTTATTACTGTTTTAATTGAAAATAATAAGTACCTACAGACACGTTTACTTTGCTGTCACAGAGTAGAAGAAGGATATCAACCACAGACTAAAAATAAGTAGTAAGTGTTAGGGAAGGCGGGTAATTTAAAATTCAATACTCTATCTAAATTAAAGCCTTCCTATAAAGTAAACAATTTACATATTTCAAAACGATTTTCCATTATTTAACACTATTTAATATTTAACATTCCAATGCAACTTCTCATTGAATTAAATTTATCTCTAGACAAAGCTTTGGTGAAAACATCTGCAAATGGGTTGTCTGTGCTGACATAGTTTAAGTTTATGATTTTTTCATTATATTTTTCTTTTACAAAATTATATTTTATATCTATATGTTTGCAATGCTTGTGAAATTCGCTGTTTTTGATAACACTTATTGCACTTTGATTGTCAATGTTCAAACATACAGATTTTTGCTTAAACTCTCCTAAATCACTGAATAATTGCTTTAACCACATAAGTTCTTTAGTGGCAGCACAGGCAGCCATGAACTCGGCCTCAGTTGTGGATAATGCTACACTTTGTTGACGCTGACTGGACCATGTGATAGCAGCTCCACTTTTTATGAATACATATCCGGTCATTGATCGCCTAGTTGTTAAATCATTGGCAAAATCAGCATCCCTGTAGCCTATCAAATCTGTCATTTCAGACTTAGATTGATAACATAGACCAAACTCTTTGGTTTCCTTTAAATATTTGAATATCTTCTTCACTGCATTCCAATGAGACTGATTATAACAATGCAAAAATTGACTCACCAAGCTCACTGCATACATTACATCAGGTCTGCTAACAGTTGCCAGGTGAATTAGTGATCCAACTGCCTCTCTGTATGGTATACTCTTTTCAAGTATGGGGTCACTTTTCTGCAACTTTACATTAGTATCAGCAGGAATACTATTGGAATTGGCATTACTCATGTTGAATTTAGCTAACAGCTTCTCAATATATTTACTTTGATGAATAAAAATGTATTTCTCATTTCTTATAACTTCCATACCAACAAAGTTTGTGAGAGGAAAAGTTTTTATGTCAAAATTTACTTTTAATTCATCTATTACTTCTGTCAAGGAAACTTTTTCTTTTGAAAGAAGTAAGCCATCATCTACATACAGACACAGAAAACATTTCATTCCTTTAACTTGACCCATATAAACACACTGATCAGCTGAACTCTTTACAAAACCAAACTTTTCTAAGACCGAATTAAATTTGGCATTCCAGCACCTGGGGGCTTGTTTTAAACCATACAATGATTTGTTTAGTTTACATATTACATTAGGCTCACATTCTAAACCCTCAGGTACAGCCATAAAAATATCTTCTTTTAAGTCACCATATAAGAAAGCTGTTTTTATATCAAATTGCATAATATTTAAGTTTTGTTCAGCAGCAATTGATAGAAGTGATCGTATGGAATCATACCTGACTGTTGGTGAGAAGGTTTCATCATAGTCAATGCCTCTAGTTTGTGCATACCCTTTTGCACACAAACGAGATTTATAGCGCAGACCCGTTGGCTCCTCTTTTATGCGAAAAACCCACTTACATCCAATGAGTTTAGCATTATTAGGCTTGGTAACCAATGTCCACGTTTGATTCTCACTGTGAGATTGTAATTCTTCTTTTATAGACTCAATCCACTTTTTTGACATTGGTGATGAAATTGCTTCATTGTAGTTCAGGGGTACATTATTTAATACTTCATCATAGCATAAATAACTATTTTCTGAGTTCTCACTTGCTGAGAAAATATTTTTATTTCTTGGTCTTAGGGTAATGTTTGAGCTTCTTGTATCTCTGATTACTCTATCTGGTACATAATCACTTTCATTTGCTGAATTATAGTCTGATTCAGACTCAGGTGTGTTTGTTATGACAGTGTTTGTGGATGTTGACATCTCATCTGAGGAGTCAGAGCAAGTGTTCTTTTCTGGTTCAGTCTCATTTTTGGACTCTGATAATTCCACCGGAACAAAGTTTCTGTTAACAGTTGATTCTAAGAAGACTGCATCTCTGCTCTTGATTATAACACCAGATGTAGGGATAATGAACCGATATCCCTTTGTGGTATCACAGTAACCAATAAAGATGGTCTTACTTGCTTTAGGATCCCATTTCTTGGTTCTCTCCTTAGGTAGGTGGACCATCGATTCACATCCAAATACTCGTAAGTGACTGACATTGGGTTTTACTCCAGACCATATTTCTTCAGGAGTTTTATATTTTAATGATTTGGTTAGAATCCTGTTGATAAGATATGCAGCTGTATGTACAGCTTCTGCCCAGAATTTCTTTGGCAATTTTGCATTAAGCATCATACACTTGGCTTTCTCAACTAATGTCCGGTTCATTCGTTCTGCTAAGCCATTTTGCTGCGGTGTGTATGGTGTCGAAGTCTGGTGTGTAATTCCATTACTAGTTAAGAGATCAAATATATTCTTGTTTAGGTACTCCAGACCATTGTCAGATCGAAGACATTTAATTTTACATTCCAGTTGATTTTCTGCATAGTTTTTGAATTCCTTCAACTTATCTATTACTTCTGACTTTTTCTTTAAGAAGTAAACAAAAACTTTCCTTGAGTAATCATCAATGAATGTCAGAAAATATTTAGCCCCACCAAGAGACCCTGTTTCCATAGGACCACATACATCAGAATGAACTAGTTCAAGTAATTGTGTGGCCCTTGAACCTTTATTTTTGAAGGGCATTCGAGTTTGCTTACCTTCAAGGCATGTTATGCATGTCAAGTTGTCCTTTTTCTTAAATGAATTTACACCTTCAGTATTTTCAGTCATTTTTTCTAGGTCTGAGAAATTTAAATGGCCCATTCGCTGATGCCAGAGGAATGTATCTTTTTCATCAACATCAGATATGTAAGCATGTCCACCATACATGTTCAATCGGTACATATTGTTGATTAAAAGTAGCTGTTGCCACTACTTTATTGATACTGTTCATAATTAAACATCCTTTGCTATCAAATTTGACTTGACCACCATTTCTTATGATTTGACTTTTTTTTTTTTTTTTTTTTTTTTTTTTGACTGACTGATATAAGATTGGTTGCTAGTTCAGGCACATATAAAACATTCTGAAACAATACCTTTTTGGACTTGCCTTTATCATCGCAAACATCCAGGCTTAGATGACCTGAGCTCTTCACAGATAAGCATTTGTCATTGGCAACCTTGATTGTTTTTATGCTTGGATCCATCTGATTTGTCAACAAGTTGTTATGTTTGGTCATATGCATAGAAGCTCCCGAATCTACAAACCATGCATCATTGTTATTGTGAGAGACAATGAATGCAGCAGCATAACTGCTTGAGCTTTCTGCTTTATTTTTCTTTTTAGATTTGCAATCTGTGCTGATATGACCATGCCTGTTACATACAAAACAGCGAGGTCCTTTCCGAAAAGGTTTCTTCTTATTGTCATTCCGAATTGCAAAAGCTGAAGTTGGGCTGTCCATCTTAACATCTTGCAAGATTTTAGATTTGACTGAATCTGCACTTATCTTCAGCCCTGAGCTTTCTAATGCAATTATCATGGGTTGGTAAGTTTCTGGTAAACCGGAGAGAAGTAAGGTACCCAACCACTCATCGTCTACTTTAAACCCAATATTTCTCAATTTATGTGCTGTAGTCATTATTTTGCTCACATAATCTTCTACGTTTTGACAGCTACTGAGTGTCGTAGTACACAGTTCCCGAAGTAATCCAACTCTGCGTGTTAGCCCGGAGTCATCAAATGCTTTGGCCAGATTGTCCCAAACTCTTTTTGCTGTTTCTGCTTCTTGTATATGTACATAGTTTATGGGATCGACGAGAAGTATAATTTTAGACTTAGCTTTGAGATCCTTTTTGGCGTTTACTTCATTGCCGGCATTTTCAATGCAATCCCACAACTCTTCATGCTGTAGATAGGTTTTAACAGCGAATCTCCATGTTGAGTAATTGTCACGGCCTGTTAATTTTTCAATTAATGCCAAAGTATTATTCGAGGACATATTCGCAGGATACAACAATAACTTGTAGATTTTCACACGCGTGTTCTCTTAGAGGTTATGAGTTTTACCAATTTTCGTAATCACTGACAGTTCTGTATATTTCTAAAAGATTTTATATTTATTTGATCACTTAGGCTCTCTGGGCCCATAACCTGTTAAAATTAAAGATTGGAAGTAGTTTTATTAAAAACCTATATGCTATTTATAGACCAGACCGTTATCTCTCTTTCTGCCACATTTCATTCGGATCCGTTTACCCGTTGAGGCGTGATCACTTGATCAGACATCCATCCATACATACAAACTTTGGCATTTATAATATTGGTATAGATAAGAGATTCTAACGCATAAGCTACATAATTGAAAAGTTTCATTGAAATACATATATTCAGTTGTGTTTGCGTGAAAAAGTAACAAACATACATCCATTAACATCTATACATCCATACATCCCCACAAACTTTGACATTTATAATATTAGTAGGGATGTGACTCCCTGATAATGTAGCTTTTAATAGGTGAAATAATTGTTAAAATAAGTTCGGTAGTTTTTGTGTTTCTCCATGACAAACAAACAAACAAACTATAAAGCTGAAATTTAACCTTACACCCGACTACGACAATCAATTTAGAGTGCAACTGTTTTTAAAGCTGCTGTTTGCAATAGTAACGCTATAATTTGGTAAAATGGTTATAGCTATTAAGGGTCTGCTGTATTGTTCGTTACAGTATTCATTCATTTTTAGGGTTCCGTACCCAAAAGGTAAAACGGGACCATATTACTAAGGCTGTATCTCATGAACCGTGATAGTTAGACAGTTGAATTTTTTACAGATGGTGTATTTTGTTGCCGCTATATCAACAGATACTAAAATCAGAATAAAATAAATATTTAAGGGAGGCTCCCATACAGCAAACGTGCGTGTTTTGCTCCTTTTTACCCGATTTGATAACGGCAACAGGTAGACGCTTAAAATATTCACAGAATATTGAATAATAGTATTCACTTATATTTAATCATAAGACAGTTTTATTATTTAAAACAGCTGCTTTATTGCGCAAAATATCGGCAAGCTTGTTGTTGACTTGGAAAATAAAGACTCTAAAACCTCTTTGGGTGTGTACAAATCTGGGGAATGCGCGGCTCGAATGCGAATCGAATGCATTCGCGGCGCCTTCACCAGGTTTGTACTCGCACTTTACTAATGTCCTAGTAAATGTATGACAGAACTTTTCTCACCAATTCTGAGTCATTGGTATACCTTTGTTTTCAATTGGCTGTCTACCCAAATTTCTTAAAAATGCCTATAATTCATCCGGTATTAATTCATTTTTTTTTTATATATAGTTAATTAAAACGGTACATCACCAATTAGATTAATTAATATACTCGTAGAATTAAACACATTCAACAAAAAACATTAAACTATATCAAACATTAAATAACATTTACAAAATATTCAAATACATTAAATTTAATAAAAGAGGACTAAGTGGTTTAATTGACAACTATCGTCCGATTTCGGTGCTTAACACCCTAGACGATTGGTAAACTCTAGACTAATCAAATTCCGCAATTTAAGATTACAATTTAATTTCTCATAGACAATTCGGATTTCAAAAAGATAAGTTTACCTCCGACGTTGTTCAGGCACTAGTCTCTTATATTGTCATATTGTCTCCAATTTAAACAATAAGAAGAAAGTTCTAATTCTAACAATCAACATTTTTTCCATATTTAACGAAAGCATTTGACACTGTCTCCCTCGGCACCCTTCTATGTAAACTGGAAGGAATTGGTGTCAGGGGACCTGTCATTTTTTTATCAAAACTTACTTATCCCATAGAGCACAAATGGTGAAAA
Source organism: Herminia tarsipennalis (assembly GCA_945859575.2). NCBI lineage: Eukaryota > Metazoa > Arthropoda > Insecta > Lepidoptera > Erebidae > Herminia > Herminia tarsipennalis. The sequence continues at coordinate 571,251 of OX243843.2, read as the reverse complement.
TCGGAGACTATATAAGCAATAAAATGCCCAAGGATACTTCCTTGTGGAACACCGTAACGTATGGGTACGTACGTTACGGTGTTCCACAAGGAAGTATCCTTGGGCCTACCATGTTCCTTATTTTCATAAATGTCTTATTTAATCTCGAATTTCCAAATTCAAACATTGTTTCATACGCTGATGACACGGCTATTACCTTTATAGCCAATTCCTGAACTCAGTTTTTAAAAAGGCTTAAAGTGGACTTAACCTGCCATCAAACTGTATTATGCACAAACTTTAAAACATGTATTTCAGCGTTTTTAGAAATACGGCCATAAGTGTTCGTTTGTTGTTAAAAAGGGGGTAAAATAAAGTATTACAATTGTTATTTAATGTATTAACGCCTTTAAATGTGATCTGAAAAAATAATCTTTTAGTATTTATTTATTTACTTTATGTGCAAAATTATGGTGCCATAATGTCAAACTGCATACAAATATCTACAGCGCGAATCGTTTTGAAATTTCATAGAAAGAGACCGACCTGACTTGACAAATCCAAATACTCAATCATTACTTGAATAGGATTTTTGTAATCCATCGGTTATAAGACCGTCATTTGAGCATTATCATCACGTTCCAAGAAGGCGTCATAGTGTCGCAACTCACATGTCTGGCGTACTGCGTGCGGTAGACCGTGTTGGAGAGCGCGTGCTTGACGAGCGCGTACACCTGCGCGTGCAGGAAGTTGTTGTCCGGGTACTCGAAGAACATGTCCACCAGCAGCCCCGGCGTGCCTGGCAACATGACAAGCGGTCAGAGCGGGAGCGCGCGCGCGGGCGGCGGAGGAGCGCGCGCGTACCCAGCGTCAGCATGGTGCCCGCCACCTCGGGCACGTGCGACTGCGCCAGGCGCGCCAGCAGCGCGGCCACGCGCACGCGCGCCAGCCCCACGCGCGCGCCGCCGCGCAGCAGCGCGCGGTGCAGCAGCGGCAGGTGCGGCGCCAGCGCCAGCTCCACCTCGCGCGCCGCCGGCTCCTCCGCCTCGTGCTGCAGCAGCGCCAGCAGCACCTGCGCGCCGTGCACCAGCGCCGCGTCGCGCGCGTGCGGCGGCGACGTGAACACGCCCTGCAGCAGCGCGTGCACGCCGCGCTCCGACTGCAGCGCCGCCAGCACGCTGCGCACCGACTGCAGCCGCGACACGATCACCCAGCCCGTGCGGGGCCTGCGCGCACAAACACCACGTCAACGACCGCCACATCGCAGATACGACGCACGCTCGTCGGAGCCCTGTATACCTGCAGCCGTTGACGATGAGGTCGCAGAGCAGCGCCGCGGCGTTGGCGGAGGCGGCGGCCGCGACGCGCTGCGCGGCCACCTCCGCGCTGCACGCGCGTTCCTCTTCCGCCACCCGGGACTGCTCCTCCGGCTCCGAGCACGGTTTTGATTCTTCGCAACAGAGAAACCACACGGTAAACCGACCATCGTGATGCTGATTTGTCTCAAAATCGATCCAAAGTCCTTAGTCGATTTTGAGACGAATGAATTTCTTACGCGTCATTACAAATCTTAAAAAATCAACGAAATCACGTGAAACCTAAAAGTAAAGCATTCATGGTACATTTTTGTGTAAAACACGAAAAAATCTATTCCATACCTTTATCATCATCAGTATTAGATTCCCCGCTGCCCTTGTCGTCGGTGTGGTTAGTGTCGGGCTTCTCACTGGTCTCGCGCTCGGCCTTCTCGACCGCGTCCTGAGGCGGATCCGTGGGCGAGGGGGCGGTCGACGGAAACACCTCCGGCACGTACGTCCCGCAGATGATCTGGATTAGGCAGTCCAGGAACTGATGCTCTTCTAACCACTACCGACAAACAATCAACTATGAAACTACCATCACTAACACTACGAAAATAACGAACAGAATAGATAGGGGCAAAAGTATTTTCGTATTTTGAATATATTGTTAGTAATCAAACCTCTTTGTTTGTACTGAATGTAATTGGCTGGTTTTAATACCACTAAATGACATTCTGAAGATGCAACAAATAAAAAAAAACTCCTTCCCGCTATTTTTCAAGCAAGCAAAATAAACGTATGTAACGATGAAATTCGAATATTCACTGAGAGAAACTTAATGCAACGTGTTTCCATTTGCGATTCTTTGTTGAAACGTAACAATTCCGACCCATTTCTTAAACCCATATTATGAAATATCGCTATAGTTTTACCAGAAATTAAATTTACTTTTTTGCAACCAACATACCTCCATGACGGTCTTGATGAGGTCGTCGATCCTCATAAGGTATTTGAAGATGTCTGCAATGGCCGAGGTGGACATGTGCCGCAGCAGATTGGGCAGAAAGTCGCGCCGAGACTTAAAGAAGTCCAGCACGCGCAGGCACACTATGTGGTGAAGGCACCAGTCCTGTAGAACAACACCATTTTTTCTGCCAACAGTACTATTGAAAACGATTGGCAGAGCTTGTGGCAAACTCTAATCCTTTAACTATGAAGTAGTGGGTCTGCAATTTTACTAAGAACTCTGTTGCCTTGTATTGTAATAGATTAACAAAATATTCACTCACACAGGGACCGCAGTTGCTATCTGAATTACATACTAAAAGAAACACAAAAGGCCAAAAAATAAGAACAATGTACTCCATGCTGGATTCAAAGTAAAGTCCCTTCTGAGGTTTGTATATTTTGTTGGACACTCTCCTTGTAAAACTATAGACTGCTATTTCTCAAAAGCAAATTTTACATTCCTTTAAAAACTTATAGTGTGTTGATGGGGATGTAAAAATTGATAATCTTTTCTTTTAATTCCTTTAATTGTTTGTTTCTATCCATTGTTTAAGAACTCACCTGTTTAGGGCTCTTTTCCAGCAACATCTCCACAGTTTTACTGAAGTACGAGGCAAGCAGTGGATTGAGCGGTGGATCTTTATTTAAAAAGTCACAGAGTCGGTTCATCTGTACCGCGTCCAACGACAGCCTTTCACTGAGCGTGGACAGGTGGCTGGTGAGCACCTCGCACGCAATGTTGGCGTACCTATACTGTGTTGCCAGCTCTACATTTTTAGGTGGCTCCTCTGTTATCAAAGTTATTAGGTCTGCCAGAATCTCCGGCTTTGTGAGACTGCAATAAAAAGAAATACAACATTTATCTTGTGTATAGTGAATAGAAAAGTGGTTTAACTACTAAGATTTCCATAGCATACATTTCTCCCTACCCACATTTCAGAATTCCCGACGGTTGTTTTGTTTACCGAATTTCTTGTATTGCATTCCTATTTGGACTTGTGCCCCCTCCCAGAACGATGATTTGATGATTTTTTTGATGGGCTCATTTTTAAGACCTGTTCCATAAGTATTTTTTTCCCATAAGTCTAAGAAAGAGAGTAGGCCTACAGCTCTCACTGAGGTTCTTAGATCTTACGTTGCTTAATTTATCAATATATTAATGTACTGTAAGTACTGTACTTTTTTGATAGTAATAAACAATATATTATTATTATTTACTCATTGTTATGAGTACAGTTTTAAAATTACAGTTATATGCTATAATTATGTAGTGTTCCGATCCGAATAATGGCTAAGTGGCCTTTCTGTTTGTATTTGTTTCATATTTACAACGTTATACCTACTTAATGATAATTTTCAATGGAATTTGTACGAAAACGTTTACTATTTGTTACTTCTCATTTGATCAGTTGTTACTCGTAAACTTGTAAAGCCTACTTAGCCGTGATAGTTTTCCTTCTGCACACATTTGTTAAGCAAAGTTTGTATTTTGTCAAATCCTTTCTGTAGCGTAGAGAGACAGACAGATGGACAGTAGACAGAAAAAATAGCAGAAACATTCAGCCTCAATCTTTCAAAAATTATTGATGACAAAGTTAGATCTTTGGTCGAAGAAAACAAAATACTTAAAAATTAACAACAGAAAGAACAACAGAAACTTATCTTCAAATCTTTATGCGGCTGAAGACTACCCGAAAGAAATCCTTTTAAAAAGAAAAGAACTTAAACAAAAAAGAACAAGCTGAAAAAATGGCAAATTGCCGTTAAACGTTAGGACACACAAATTAATAGCAAAAGAAAGAAACATCAGAAAATAAAAGGAAAAGATCTCCATCCAAATCTCCACTTCAAGACGAGCATATCTATATCTATACTATATACTATAATATTATAAAGCGGAAAGATATTTTTGTATGTAACGAATAAACTTAAAAAAATAGTTTTTAGACCGATTTAATAAATTCTTTTACCATTAGAAAGCTGCATTATCAGAAGTAACATAGACTATATTTTATTGTCAAAAAAATTAGAGATCCCTACGAAAATTACAATAATGTAACTCAAGGTATGAAAAATTACGATATGACTCCATAATAGATATTATAAAGAGGAACCATAATAAAGGGGAAAATCCAAAAAACATAATATTTTTCGACGAACCGATTGAGCCTCATACGCTAAATAATGCTTGTCAAACACGGATTTTTTTAAACAAAATACAGTCCTGTCTTGTGTCAACATGCAATAGTGAGAAGCATCAGTTAGTGGAGTAAAAAAAGTTTATCAAAAAAGCGTGGGGTCATATCAATATATAATAAATCAATATCGTCACAAGCAACCCACGCTTTTCTTACGATAAACTGTTTATTTTTCTTAATACGAGTAACTATTTTTTTTTAACCAGAAGATTATTTTTTACTTTTTAGTAAAGCAAATAGCTTCACTAAAAAGTAGTAGTACAAAAGCGTGTTTTTAACTATTATTTATTTTAGTTGGATTTATTTTACCCCCATGGAGGTTGCATTTTCAAAATCGAATTTAATCCTATAAGCTAAATTCGATATTCCACACATCTAACTTCAAAACTGGCGGAGTTTCATATAAACTTACAACCACTATTTTACCCCCTAAGGAGAATTTATAATGAATTTTCAAAAACCCCTTTTTATCGGATTGTATAGTCATATGTAGGTACTTGATAAGTGTGTGGAGTTTCAATTAAATCCGACGTTCTGAAGTGGGTGAAAAACACATTCAAAGATTCGGTTACATACTAACATACGTATGAAGCTATTATAATCGTGTTAAAAATAAAAAACAATCTCTCGAAACAAAACAAAAGTAACAGATGCTCCTCAACATGCTTTAAAGCTATAATTGAGACGGCTGGCCACGTATTAAGATACCAAGATAAAATGTGGACACTTGAAACACCTACAAGGCTAGGACCGATGGCAATAAGATGCACACGGAGAAAGAAGAAACGATGGGCTGACAATATCATGAAGACAGCAGAAAAAAGTGGATGACTGTCGCCCAAGACAAAAAGAGATGGATAATGATGACACTAGCTCAAACCAAAATCCTCCTACGACAGCACTTCAGGCCACACATGTGTTATAGTAACAATAAGCACGCTACAGATTGAATCTGGTATAGTAGAAATGCTCACCACCCCACGTACAGATTGAGCATCATTCAGAAAATACATTGACACCAACAAAATGTTGAATGTCCCGCTAAAAAACTTGGACGATCAACTGGAGCCGCTAACAGCTAGGTACTGTATCTACCAACTACTTACTGTGGAAATTCACAAAAGGCTACAACCGACCTCAAAACGCTAAGGTCTCTCTCAGAACCGAAAGAGGTTGGGCTCAACATGCGAAGAGAAAGCAAATCTATTTACCCAGCACCTATAATATGTCTTCACCATAAACACAGCTATTAACACAGTGCATGAGGATTATGTTGAGAAAATACTACTTTAAGACTTTCAGATGTCGCCACGAACCTTAAAGGTAAGAAAGCTTCCGGATACGACCTCCTCACCAAGGAAATCTTAAAACAATTACAGAGAAAGGCCATAGTGTTACAATACTTTTCAATGCTGTATTGAGACTGCAGTATTTTCCTCTGGCGTGGAAAGTGTCCCAGATCATAATGATACATAAGGTTAGTAAACCACCCAATCAAGTATCATCATACAGACACATAGGCCTGTTCCCGATTCTGTCAAAAGTGTGTGAAAAACTAAATATAAAAGGTGTTATACAAAATTAATTTTAACCTCCCTCATCAATACTACTCACTAATGAAATCGTATCTGGCTGAACGAATATTTCATAAGTCAACGAAGCAGGGAGTAAATGGACCTTTCATGACATTACGGCTAGAGTCCCACAGGGATCAGTATTAGGACCGATACTGTACTCAGTATACACTGCAGACCTACCGCAGGATGATGTGGCTACTGTAGCAACCTTTGCCGACGACACCGCGATACTGGTGAATCACACAGATCCTGCTATGACATCAAATATGCAGCAAGAGAGCCTACACAGGTTTACCACATGCACAGAATAAGTAATAGTACTACGTAAAGAAGGTTCACTCCCTAACAAAAGTCAGGTTTAGGTATAAAAATATACCTAGACCCGCCAGAGTATTAGTTTTAAGATAAATAAGTAGATTAAGCATTACAAACGTACATTTAGCATTATAAACATAAAAACTCCAATTGTCGTGTGTTCGATTTCCACGGGTGTAGATATTCCTTTGTAAACATTATTCTATCCTGTTCCTAATATTATTTCTGGGCAACTAATTAAGGATTTTTATTTTAACTAAGTATTACTAAGTACTTAAGGACCTAAGGAATTAAAAAAGAAAGACCGGCTGCCGCCGCTGCTTTTACACGTGGATGACGCAGTGGAATTGTAAAAAATGTTAGTTCTGGTTCACTATTCGTTTTATTCAGATATCCAAAAGGCAGCAATATCTTTTATACGGATTAAATTGACATTTAGGTTTAAGACATTGCGAATGTCGAAAAATAATAAAGTATATTTTCAAGCATGCGCGAGCGCGACGTGACCTCGACTGTCGTACGAGCCGAGAGACAGCCCACTGCCATTCGCCCCTTCAAGTAGCGCGCTGCCCGAATATACCTAAGCTGCGGAGTGACGCCCCCCTGCCACATGGCTACAAAGTGGCGTATAAAAGCTAGCGACACTAATTCGCTCAAGTCACATTCACACTGAGAAAGAAAGACTGCCCACCAGTTGGTCTCGAAAATGACACATTGCCACACAAAGACAATGTAAAATATTTGGGTCTGCACCTTGACAAACGATTGACGTGGAACAAATAAAAGCAAAGTGACAAGAACTTAATATTCGGTTCAAAAACGTGTTAAATAATATATATAGCCTTTATTTCCTCTTTACATACATATTTAATTCTTATTATTCTAAAAACAAAATAACTTAAGTCTTGAGGGCTCTCTGAGAGAGAAAGGCCTCCTCCATACCCTGCCATTTCTTTCTATATCCTGCCTTGTTCATCCATTCTCTGCCTGCGATTTTTCCAATTCATCTTGCCATCTTTTCATCGGCCTTCTTTTCATATGAAAAATGAAGTTCACGAATATGAACTTGTATCTTACTCTGTCTTTTAAATTTAGGATAAAAAAAAATAGAGCTTGCCAAAGAACAATGTAGACTAGCTACATTGTTCTTTGGCAAGCTCTATTTTTTTGCTGCATGGATTTGGGGTAGTTCCATGTTTGGCATGAGTAACTTAGGTACGGAATAATGCATGTGTCCATCACTATCTTTTTTATTATTAGAGGCAGTTTTGACTTAAATATTTCTTTAAGACACCAATATTTTTTCCACATGGTACATATTATTCTGACTTCGTCTTCGTTTCTAGTTTAATTAAATGATATTTGTTTTCCTAGGTAAATATAATATTCCACATATTCAGGATTTTCATTGCTTACTTTAATTAGAATATGTAATACCATTTGTCATATTTTTTGTTTTTGAGATATTCATTTGCTTGACGTCATTTCTTTCATCTGTTTTAGGTTTTCAGCAAAAAGGATGATGTCATCTGCAAATCTAAGGTTATTTAGATATTTTCCTCCAACAAAAATACCTTTCATAATGTTCTGTAATACAGCTATAAACAGCTTGGGAGATATGGGATTACCTTGTCGTACTCCTTTATTTATTTCGAATTATTGTCCAGTTCAATCTAGTTTAACTCCTCTTTGGCTCTTGTTGTAAATAATTATTAGAATTTCTATATAGGTTTCTGGTACATTACAGTTCCTGAGTACACACCATATAATGTCATAGGATATAGAGTCGAATGCTTTAGTGTAATCAATAAAAGTCAGATATAATGTTTTTTTGCTGCTCAATATATTTTTCAACTATTTCTTCAGCTGTATGGATGTGATCTGTTGTGCTGAACCCTCTACAGAACCCTGCTTGGTTTACTGGTTGGAATTGTTGTATAATTTGTGTTAACTTTGATTCTAAGTAAGGTATGAACAGTTTGTATGTTGTTGATAAAAAATTTATTGCTTGATAGTTGCTGATTTTAGTTGGGTTTCCCTTTTTATATATATAAAAGTGTAATATCACATTTGGTCCAATTTTCAGGTACATTTATTTCTTTCAGTATTTTATTGAAGGTTACATGAGGTGTTTTCCTATTTTTATTGCTTCATTAGGTATTCTATCTAGTCCCTGGCTTTTCTTTTATTCAATTTTTCAATTGCTTTCATGATTTTTGACACTGAACAAGATAACTAGCAACATGGAATTGTGAGTCCCATATTACTAGCTTTTACTATCGCCGCTTCTCTACTGTTTCTGTGTTGATGTTGCTTATTTTATATGTATCTTTGCTATATAAGGTTTTGTAGAAAGCCGTTCGCCATGTCCACAATTTTAGTAGGTGTTAAGTACCGATAATTAACTCCTGACATATAAGGTGATCTTAAAGCCATTGGGGCTATAAAGAATACAGCTATGGGGTAATGCTTGCTCTCCAAACATAAGCATAATACAGCGAATGCAGAATGCTATTTTGCAATCAAATAACTAAACAAGCCTGTAATACATAATGAGTAGATGTCTTACTGGAGCCATGCTCACCTTGCCAACAACTTCAAATCAACAAACCTGCTAAAAGTATTGGAACTGATCGCATATTTCGCAAACAAAAAAAAACTAACACAACTAATCTCTAGTTGTATAAAACTATTGTAACAATCCTAACTTATGCTATAATAATATGTAAAACTTGTCATGGAAGATTATTATTATTATTATAGCTTTTTATTTATCCATACAATTAATAATAGTTACATTCTGAATTATTTATGTATAGTAACAATTATACTATATGGCCCCTATAGGGTAAAAAGCCTCCTCCACCTTTTCCATCTTTGCCTGTTTTCGGCAGTGTTTATCCAGTTTTTTCCAGCTGTTTGTACAATATCATCAACCCATCTTTTCTTTTTTTTTCCTATTCGTCTCTTCCCAGTGGAACCGAGCCATTTTGTTGTTTGTAATGTCCATCTATTGTCCTGAAATCTTGCTATGTGGCCTGCCCACTTCCACTTCAGTATCATGGCATGTTGCAGTGCATCCGTAAATTTAGTTTGACTGCGTATGTCAACATTTCGTGTTTTATCATTCCTTCTTAGTTTGAGGATGTTTCTCTTGAGACAAGATTTTGGTCTTAGTCCTGTTAGTCCAAGAATGTCCAAGTCTGACTTGCATATGTTAGGGAGGGCAACATACATGAGTCCACTATGATCTTCTTAAGACTGTAATTTCCTTTGAAAATTTCTCTGTGCCCAATACTTTTTTCATGTTATGTTAATTCTTTTGTCTACCTCGGGGGGAGGTCATGAATACAAAGCTTAACAAATAAATACATTTTAAAAAACTGCACTCAGCATCCCAATTGGGCAATTTATGGATCATTCAAAGTGGTGTTCCATGTGGGAACCAAACCCAGAACTCTTTGCTCAGCTGGTACTTTGCATCACCAAGGCAAGTATATTGGTCTGTAACATCATCTTTTTACTAAACGGATTTTTTTTGAGACCAGGTCTGGGCACAAAATTGTAATATTGTGCTTAATTAGATGCCTATTACAAATAATATTTACTAATTGCAATGAAGTACAAAACAATTTCTGGCCAATGACTGGCTGTTGGTCTAGTGGTTAGTGACCCTAACTGCTAAGCTATAGATTGTGGGTTTGATCCCCATCCAGGATAAAACTTTGTGTGATGAGCATGATGGTTTATTCTGTGTCTGGGTGTAATTTATCCATAATATGTATGTATTTGGAAATATATAAATATGTTTATCCTTTGTCTAGTTACCATAGTACAAGGTCTGCTTAGTTTGGGATCAGAAACCATTGTGTGAGTTGTCCCTAGATATTATATTATAATTTATAAAATTATAAAACAAACATCATACAAACTGACAATTTAAAAAATAACCTTGAGTATCTTCTTCTTTTGTGTAAGTAGTTAGTAATAATAAGTAGTTTTCAATTTCTTTAAGCATTCATTCAACAAAGGCAAGCTACAATCTCTTCACATCTTACTAAATAATTGAGATAATAAAGAGCTAATACAGCATGTGTCACACATTCCCTTGTCACATTGACTCATCTCATATAACTATATAACAAAGTCAACACTAACCACTTACTATGCAACTATATGTTATGACATCAAGCAAATTATACTCATCCTCACAAATGTTGCCAAATGCTATCAATGTTTATATATAACTAAATATTTAAGTCTTGAAACAAATTATTGATAATAACAAAACTAGCAAAATGACAACCAAACTTTAATGTGACTAAGCAAAAATATGTTTATCTTTGCAACAAAATATTTGTAAGTAAATAAACAAGTTTCAACTGCACACATTCCTCACTGTAATTAAATACTCTATAACGAAATATTATTGTAGATATAGTTCTAAACAAGAATCTAGTAAGAGTGACTTGTCAAGATAACATTGTGTTGAGACATGCTGTGTGACAGAGGTGCATGGACCCAGGGTCGATACTCACAACTGTATGAGAGCCTTGTTGTCCGCCTTGCATTCCTGCAGAATATCATCCGCCTCCAGCACTTGTGATAACGTTACATTCTGAAACAAAAAACCACTCACAATATTTACTATACATCACTGCAACGACCACTTTTATGGCACCCACTACGACCACATGACATCATGCCGGTACCGGAACGTGCTTGCTCATCACAAAAGGCGTCACCACACCGAATTATTATTAAAATTCATCAATTGCACCACTCATAACCATCAATTTTTCATCATAATACGCACCTCCTCTTTTAGAAGAGAATTTAACTCCCTAACGGCGATATAGTTTCCGCTCCAAAACATAGTTTAAATTAATAAGTACAAGAGGTGTTACTATTCTAAATCCATAGAAAACTTATATTATTTTACAATTTTTAGCGTTCCTGAGAATGCAACGATCCGTTTTCTTTTTGACAATAGTCGAAGGTGTTACCAATGTTCGTATAAATGCCAAAATATTTAACGCAACAACTAAACGTACAAGTTTTCTATGCAGTGTGGCCAGATTTAAATTGTACATAATGCCAGTTGCTCGCCTCATTTCTGATAATTTTATTTTGAATAAATGCCAAAATTCTGCTAGTGAAATAAATCAAAATTTGTATTTATATTTAAATGTAAATACAAATAAACCCAACAATATTATTTAAAAATATTTATTAATGAAAAATATTAAATATAACAATTTATATCATGAACGACGTTGATATTTTTATACTTTGCTGTGAGCGTTTTTATAATGTTTTGTTGGCGTAAAATTTAGGCACCCACCTTGTTCTTTTACTGCCTGTTTCATTTTTCTTAATTTTTTTCGGCTGTTAGTTTTTACAAAGTTCATTTGCAAAAATAGGCGCTCATAAGCGGTGTTGGAAATAGGCAAAATCATCATGGTCTTTGTGAATTTTTTAGTTCCACCTTCTTTAAATGAGATAAAGCAGTGGCTATACTCGGAGTCAAATAATTGTAAGTTATACGTCAGATTCGTAAACCAAATTTAGAAATTTACAAACAGTTTTTGAGTACTTAAGTTCAAATGTATAATCCTGCTATTTTTCTGCAAGGATTTTTTATAATTCTTCCAAAAACTGCTATCTTTTCAGATCTGCGACATATTCTTCTAAATTGGGGATCTAAATCTGGTCACACTGTTTCTATGCCTACGATTTAATCTCTTTATTCTGAGGCTTGTTTAATATTTTTCATTTGGCTACAATAATGTTTCGGATGAGTTGTAAAAATGGCGGCAAATTAACATGTCGCTATTTTTACAGCTCCGCGTTTAAAGTGCAGTGTAATATTTACTTGAAAAACATGTTAACTGGACAAGAACGAGACTTTGTGATTGAAAGAAGAAAACTAGAAAGAAATTATACTTGAAACTGGCGTATGCACATAATGTGCGAGCCATAATCTCTACCGATTAATATTGGAGGGAAGAGGAAAAAAAAAATTTTTTTCGGATGCGTGTGGCCATTCATTCGGTTATTATCGGTACCACTCGGATTCAGTCGGTTCGTGCAAACAAAACTACATCGATTATTTCATCGAATGAATTGAGTAATTCATTCGATGAAATAATCTGAAATTTATTCGATGAATGTACATAGTGATTTGACTGCCTCTGTGGCGCGGTGGGAGTGTGTCCGACTGCTACGCAAGAGGTCGTGGGTTCGATTCCCACACGGGACACCACTTTGTGTGATCCACAAATTATTGTCTCGAGTCTAGGTGTACTTTGTGTCCGTGACTTGTATGTTTGTAAAGTCCCACGCGACACAGGGCTTGTACCCTAGTGCGGGAGTCGTCTTTAAAAAAAAAAAAAAAAAAAAAAAATAGTCGCTCTGTTCCCGAGTGGGAACAGAGCGATTAAGTACATTCGAAACAACTGAAAATCCTATTCGAAGGGTAGGATAGGCTCATTCGACCAATACCACTCGAGTAACATTTCGATTGTTTATTCGCGAGGGGAGAGGAGGATTGTTCAGTCGATTATTACCTTGATGATGAACATTTCGGACTCGCCCATCGCTACCCCAATGATTTGTTGATCGAAGGCATAGGAGGTTGTAATAATGGCGTCAAACTAACATGTTACTATTTTTACAGATTCGCGTTTAACGTTTAAATTCACAGAAGAAATATACTCTACCAGTGCAAATTGAAATAAGTCCTATCGGGATAAGAACGAGACTTTGTGATTCAAAGAAGTAAACTAGAAAGAAAATAAACTTGAAACTGGCGAATGCACAGAATGTGCAAGCCATAATCCCTAACGATTAATATCGGCGGGAAGAGAAAAAAACAGGGGCCTTACTCCCAAAATTGATGGGGTGGGAACATTTCGGTCGAAACGAACGCTCGTCAACACCGAACCCAATACCCACCACGAAAGTTGTTCGATGACGATGGACGGATTACGATAATTGTCGATCCAAAGCCAAACGGTCGAATTTAGATCCGAACGTTGTGTTTCGCACTGGATTACTTTAATTGAAAAACAACTTTAGTTTTAATCATGGAGAAGCTTTTCTATTGTAAATATACCGTTACTACTAGTACATTAATATATTATTTGTGCCGTTACGTACTTACATCTAAACAAAGTTATTACCACAAAATTATTAATCGTCCAAATCTATTTTTTTTATAGACATATTAAGTATGGTGTACCCCAGGGAAGCATACTAGTGCCTTTATTGTTTTTGCCTTATATAAAAACAACGAATCATAAATGTATATTATTTGCCGACGGTATATCAATAGAATCAATTGTATTGCTACATCTAACAACAAAAAAAAACATAGCATTGAAGAGCATGAAAGTAATGTAAAAACACAATAGATAAAATTATTGCTTTGACATAATAGTAACCATTTATTATAAAATTTTATATACTACGGGTCTTAATCGCGTGAATAATTTAAGGTAAAATACCTTGTTTATTGCCCGACGTTTCGACCGTATTGCAACGGCCCGTAGTTTAAATAATTTTATAATGTGTATAAATCGCGAAAGTTAAGATAAACATTTATAATTTATAGTAACCATTTAAAAATAAATCTAGAAAAATCTATTTACATTCCATTTTTAAATCTTTGAATAATAAAAATAACCCACACCAAATTTTTAGGCGTAATTATAGACGAACATGTTAATTGGAAAGCACCTACACATAGATACTGTTAGCTATAAAATAAATAAATTTTTGTATGCACTGAAACAAATCAAAAATGTAACTAACAAAACTGCACTCACATCTTACCGCGTCTACATTGAATCCTTTACGCTACGGTCTTATTTTGTGGGCAGCACCGACATGAATAGAGCATTTATTGGGCAAAAAAATGCATCCGTTTGATCAGTCGGACTAAAACCTCATGAAACTTGTCAGCCGGTAAATTTTACATGCTCTTTGGCCGGTAACTATTCAAAAAACTTGGTCTGTGGTTTTGTTACTTTGCCTGCTCTTTGCAAGAACATGTACGTAACTACTACAATTTTGTAACACCATTATTTACCATGTTTAATTACGCAAATAAATGTATAATATTTTTTATATAAAAAAAACTATATTTTCATTTAGTGTCAAGGTTCCTAAAAGGCTGTGATCCATACCTATTACTTTCAAGTTAGTATCAAAGTTAGTATGACAACAGATGACAACCAAATGAAGACTTTGAGAAATGTCAATTCGACGTCAATGAGAGTGAGCACAAGAGCACAACCTACTTTGTACTGATTACCAGTGATTACTTACCTCGTAGAGAGTATATTTGTTCTGTGTTACTTACTCCCTGTATTAAATAACTTACTCTGTGAGCACAGAGAAAGTAATCACACACCAGTAACTGAAAGTCAGTTGAAGATCACAGGACATGAGGACACAGACACAGAGAAAGTAATCACTTGAAGATTTTCAATCAAGCAAGCTAAATAAAAAATTTAAAACAGTAAGTAATTTATTATTTATTGTATATTATTGTTGTTTTAAAACGTAGACATTATTTACCTGTAAAAGGTAAACAGGCTGAGGACAAATATACATGGGGAAAATGTTAACAGACAGTGTAAAATATTTTATTGAATAAACCAGAAAAAAATCACAACCAGAATATGTATTTTTCTTAATTATCAAGTGATTTATATTTAATTAAAATTAGACTGTCATACATAAAGAGAAAACCACTTGAGGAGTTCAAAAAATCAAGGAGGTACATTTTCTAACATGAATTATAATGTATCTTACAGATGTCTAATACAGCGACTGCCGTGCAGATGGAGACGATGCTAGATTTTTTAGCTAGCCACAAGGATCTAGTTCGCGGGATCGTTAATAGAGTGGAGGGGTGGGCGCAAATGACAAGACTGTGGGGCTGTGACAGCCTAGCCGAACAGCTTAACAGCCTTGGGGGTGCTATTAAATTTGCAGCAGTGGAAGAAGGTAACCTACATATTATTGGAATGTATTATTTTGTACATTAGTAACGGCCCTGGCTTTGCATGGAGATTTCTTCCTTTCGGCTGACAATGTCTAGTCCCATATAATGTCTGTTATGCTAGAGTCCAGAATCCTATCCTACATCGACTCCTGTAATATCTAGTGTTGCATAAACTCATAATGCATCCAGAGTATAACAATATCAAATGGCCTATAATGTACCTATTTACCGACTGAAAATAAATTCAAAAAACACAGAAGCCTTCGATTCTCTGCTTCATTTGAATACAAATGAATACTGCCTCTTTACAATGACTTTTTATGTAGAATATATACTTTCCTGGTTCTAACATGGAGAAGTAATAAAGTAACATCAAAATGCAAAATAATACAAAAAATAATGAGTTTATCACTATTAGTTCATTTAAAGTTTTGGTGAGCCCGAAATTCCTAACTACAGAGTGCCAGCTTTTCCACAAGTGATGCTTTTGTTACTAATATTTCTAACTAGCTGTGCCTACAACTTCGCCTGTGTGCTATTGCAGTGCTACAACTCCCTATAGACGTTAGCGTGATGATAAAAGTAGCCTAAGTTACTCCTTACAAAATCCTTCCAGCCGTTTCAGAGATTAGCCAGAACAAACAGATAGACAGACAAAGAAAAACTAAAAAATCCGTTTTTGTTTTATGTACCACTTAAACTTTCTTATTATAGTTTAATTTAATATATTATATACTTTCATAATATAATTTAGTTTCATAGTAGTTTTTTACTAAATGCATATTAGGCATTTATTAAAAACCTGTTATTATTAAACATTACAATTTGTGTACAGTATGTATATTTAATCCCTGTCCGACTCGTTAATGTGTTGTTAGGTATCATGTTCCCATTCAATTTGTAATTTTTTTTAAATTTAATGACAACAAAATTACTTTTTTTTTTCTTGATAAAAGTCATATGGGAAAACATGCAGAAGCGGAAAAGATTGTTTTGATGGTAGAGGCTTTATGCAAACAATGTTGATAAAAAATTATTAAAAATTTACACATTTCGACGAAATTAGGTACTTAAATCGTTAATTTTAATATTCAATAAAAAAAAACATTTTAACAGAATACCTACACACTTAACACACTGCTTCCTTTCGGGTCGGAGAGGTATTAATTTACACCTTGTAGATATGCTTTTATTAAGGTTCCGTAGCCCAAAGGGCAAAAACGGAACCCTTATAGTTTCGTCATATCTGTACGTCTGTCTATCTGTCTGTCTGTCTGTCTGTCCGTCCGTATGTCACAGGCATTTAACCTAAAAAAACTTTTTAGCAATCATCTATGTGTGGTACATCATTCGACAGGTGTTTCGAATATGAAGATTTCTAAGGAATGTTTTGATTAATTCCATATTTTCGGAAATAATCGCCCGGAAAGTTGCGAAAATGGTGTCCTCTTTAACTTTTAAACCGTAAGGCCTAAAAATATGAAAAAAGAGAGAAGAGTTTGTTTGTTTGAACGCGGTAATCTCATGAACTACTGATCCGAATTGAAAAAATCTTTCACTAATGGATAGCCTATTTATCGAGGAAGGCTATATGCTATATAACATCACGTTACGACCAATAGGAGCGGAGTAGCAATGAGAAATGTTGCGAAAACGGGCAAATTTACGCATACAAGTTTCAATTAAAATTATTTTTAACATGATCGAATATACCGTCTTTGATTTATTGCCGAATAACTGTGCTTCTCAACAAAAAGGCGTAGGTGCCGTGAACATACGATCCATTGCTGGTGCACTTTTTCAAATCGTATTTTTTTATATGTAGTGCATTTCTTTGTGGTAACAGCTGCGGAACCCTACACTGAGCGTGGTCCGACATGCTCTTGTACTGTACTTAAACCAAATTTAAACTCTTGTATATGCATTTGATTTGTATAATAATATATTGATATTAAACTAGTTACACTATTTGTAGCCTGCAGTGCAAAGTAGCGCTGAAGAGCTGCTGTCCTCTGTACAACACACATCTCCTGCTCCAGATTCCTCACGGCTGGGCGATCCTTTGGTGGACTGCAAAATATTTTTGATTCAGGTATAGTTTTGTAGATTTGATATGGTTTTTTACAGTACCCTGTATTAGGTATGTAGATTTTATTGATTGGGTGACATAAGTGGAACAAAATTATATATTTCTCTGTTTTTAACTTCACAGTCTTCAGGCAAGAGGTGCCGAGTAACATGCACTCTCCCTTTCCTCTGGTCCACAAACAAGACCTACCAACATGTCAGGTATATTTATTGTAAATTTAATAATAATAATTATATAATAATTATTGATTAAACAAATGGCATAGTGATAGTGGCTGGCCTGTCTTCTGTTACTGCGACGAGTTTTGTGGTTTCAATCACCACAAAGGACAAAAAAGTGTGTAATCTACAAATAGTAGTTCCGAGCCTGGGTAATCTTTGTATCAAATTTCTTGCGACACCAAAATTCTGTTCCGTTTTAAAAATCATAAAAATTGTAACTAATTTTCTCTGTAACCTCACAGCTCTAAGGACAGCCGGCGAAGGCCACATGCGGTGCAGCCAGACCTTTGCAGTCGCGTTCTACGGCTCGAGAACGAGAATAAGGATGTCCTTATGGGCCTCCTTAATTAATTGAAAACTTTAAATTCTAAAAAAATATACGTAAAAAAATATATTAGATAAAATGTAAAAAAAATAAAAATATTAAAAATGTAAACTATTTATTATCTATTCCTCGACCTACAACAAAACAAATATCAAACCTATTTATCATATCCATTTTTAAATAAATGAATGTCTTGGAAAAACAATCTATGAATTTCATATTTTTAGCAAATGTAGGTATTTACCTATTATTTCTGTTGACCAATAATAGTATAAGCTCATTTCGAGCTCTTTGCCTCCCATAAAGCACAGTAAAAATATGTATACAGTACGGAAACTAGGCCCTATTGTTGAAGAGAGTGCTAGGGTTGACACTCTTGAAGTTTATAGTAGTATTGTAGTTATAATATTTTATTATTATTTAATTGGTTCTATAGCTCTCTTCGAATAATTTAGGTTTGTTTTTGGAACGAAGTTTCTTATGGCGCGTTGCAGGGGGCTAGACGGAAAAAATTAAGACCAAAAGTTGTAACGACACTTTTAAGCCGTAGTAGTAGTAGTAGGCGTGCGCGTGTTTCTCTGTCTGTCTCTCTCTCTCTCTCATAAAAAGCAAGCCAGTTATTTTCGTTTCGTCTTTCTATTTCGCATTGAACAGTGTGGCGTCGCGACGATTATATAAAAAAAAAAAATAATAATAAAATTCAATAATTAATCGAAAGGAACTTCGTTCCATCCGTGTGTCCCTTGACACCTCTCAAGTTTTTTTTTTATTATCTAAAATAATTTTGTAATGGAAAATCTCAAAATCTTTAACAGTACCACAGCGATTTTGATAAATTTTAATATGAATATATAACTAGTTATTACTGTTATTCTATTATGAAATAATTATAAAGATTAATTTATATTTATAAAGTGTGCGGTTGGGGGCCCCCAACAGGAGCGAAGTTCCTTCTCACAGCCTATGTTTTTTTTTAAATATTTTGAAGACCATCTTGGATTTACATTTAAACATCACCATAGGTTTCAACATCCTTGAAACCCATGACAATTTTTTTTATTGCAGCCGCCATCTTAAATTTACATTTTGACCTCTATTTCGGCGTTAGCACCCTCGAAATCCATAAAAACGACACCCATGACAAAAAAATGAAAATTTTCGCATCCGCCATCTTAGATATACATTTTGACCTCATTTTTTTTTTTTATTCTTAAAAAGATAACTAGCAATGTGTACTAGCAATCTTGTTAACCCCTCCAGCTAAGCTCAAAGGCTTGTGTTAGGACTGGGTTCACGTCAGTAGTATAATGGGTAGACTTCACTTTCGACTTTAGCACCCAAAACTCTGGAAATGATACCAATAATACAGGACAAAGTGTTTGAAAATACTTGAAGCCGCCATCTTGGTTTTATAAATATTTTCACGTATATTTTCGATCGTCACAGGGACAGGGACTATATGTAGTATTGAAACAAAAACAACAGAAAACTCACTTCTTAAGCCACTTTATTAAGATGGTGGGGGGGGGGGACTACGGAACTCTACATTGTGCGTGATTTTTAATACAATTATTGCATTTTTTAATAAAGTGATTGGCTAGAAATGCCTATAAAATTACTATTATATTTTGGTCACACAGTTCAAAAGGGGAGGGGCTACAATTTATGCAACGTTCGGGGCGATTATTTTTAATAATAATCACTCAATCAAAAAAGTTTATTTGAAACCTTACATGTTTTTGCTTAATTATTTTCAGTTTTTTTTTTATTGTATGGAATGCCTAAAATAATTATTTTTATTATTTAGCTATCAAAGTAAATAGCGGCTACTACAAGACGCCTTTTCATCAATATATTCAATGTGTAGTCTTTGAGTAAAATGCCTGTGACATACGGGCGGACAAATAGACTATACTATAAGGGTTCCATTGCCATTTTGGCTACGGAACCCTGAAAATACCGAGCAAAGCTCGGTCATCCAGGTACTTACTATAATACACAAAGTAGGTAGGTAATTAGTAATGATCGTCACGATCGAGAGAGCGAGGGTGGCGGTCGGCGCAATAAAAGATACAATGACATTGATAGAACGTTTCATTATTGTATAATTGTATAAACAAAGTATCGCACCGTGCGCACGATCTGTGGACACCACATGCATCATCACTTATGTCTAATATCTAGTGATTACTCATTTGCAACAGTAGCATTAGCTTAGATAATGGAACAAATATAGTCAAATCTTTACCTTAGTTGGGCCTA
Source organism: Herminia tarsipennalis (assembly GCA_945859575.2). Taxonomy (NCBI): domain Eukaryota; kingdom Metazoa; phylum Arthropoda; class Insecta; order Lepidoptera; family Erebidae; genus Herminia; species Herminia tarsipennalis. The sequence continues at coordinate 550,963 of OX243843.2, read as the reverse complement.
TAACGCTCACAAGTAACGTGGCTTTCTTTTGGTAAAAACATTTTCAAAATCGGTTCAGTAGATCCAGAGGTTGTTTTTAAGTTAATTTAGTCAGTGGACTATAATTCTAAATTATCTAACTGTTACAAATGAGCCGTAAGCCTCAGGCGCGGATCCAGAATCATGTTCTGGGGGGGGGGCGGGGGAGGTCACTTTGACCCAACACCGGCCAAGTGTGAATAGTTTTGCCCGACAACGCGGACCAAATGTACGGCGAACACTTGAAATTTCATGAGTCCCCCCCCCCCTTCTGCATCTGCGCCTGGTCAGCCTTCATAAGATATGCTTACACCCTACCCACACGAATAGAACAAATAAATAATACTGATTAAAGTACGGCAATTACATTATAAAGATCATTATATTTACATTTGTCACATAATTATAAATTGGTACTTTACATTGGATTTCTTGTTAATTTCGTTCCGTAAACTAAACATATGATAACCTGTAAATATACCACTTATTGTTTACATATTGAGGGTGATGTTTTCTGGGACATTTCGAAGTTCCATTTGCTTCTTAATTTGGAGTGTAAACATTTCAAATAAACACGAATGGTTCTAAGTAATCATCAATAAAAAATACACAGAACATTTGAAATTAATCTGCAAAGTGTTTCGTGTTCCCTGAAATGTTGTCCCAAAATTGTTTCAAAATTTATATTTTTTGTTTAAAAGTCGAGACATCGAATAAGCACACTGTTAACTGCAGACGAAAGCTCACATATAGAGTATAAACACTGCCTTCAATATTGTTCGTAAGTGGAACTTCCGCGAACTGTGCACATACACATGTTGTTTATATTTAAATATCCAAACTATTGGTAACTTTTATATTGTTACTTTATATACATTAGTCATTCTAACCTTAACGAAACATACATTAGTCATTCGTTGACACAAATATTTAAAAATCAAAAAATGTTGGCACATAGAACTACGCCTTCGGCTGTGCATAGAGCAAGAGTTTTGGAACTGGTTCCAATCAATGATTTTTATTTACTTGTATGGGACTGGTTCCGATAAGACTGAGGCATTTTATTTACTTTTACATAACAAAACAAATACAACATAACTTCCAAATTGCATACAAGTAATGTATGCAATTTGCATGCGAATGAGACAGCAAATTTTACCTGCCTGTGCAAGTAGTTAACTAATGTGCTATCTTTATTATTATTATCTTTGCCACGTGTTTGTGCAAGTAGTTAACGGACATTCGACATTATAAGTACATTCGTCGCTATGCTTGCTATGCGTTAGGGTGTTTCTCAAGTCTGCGTGACTTCTAGAACTACTTGCCTATTGAAAAACGGTTTCAGATTTGCTTTGTGATTTAGATTTTTGGTTTACTTGAAACGACAATTTTGTGCCACGAATCCCGGATTTACCTACTCAGTGACTTGCATCTGTGTCTTATTATGTTTAGATTTTTTATACAATGTCATTCAAGTACATCTACAGTGAAATTAGTCTCGAGAAATTTTTGCATATGTAGTGGTGTGTATGTTACTTAGATATTAGAGCGCGTTTCCACTATATCGTTCTGGCCCTTACAAAAATGTTTCAATATCCTAACATTACTATTTAATTTAATACTTATCCCTAGCAACACTCTGATTTTTGTTTTCAATAAAAACAAGTTTTTATTTTAAAGAAAAAGGTTTTGACTTTATTAAAAAAAATATGTCATTCAATTTCACGTCCTTGAGCAAACGACAAGGCGACTACCGTGAAACAATAAAATATCGTGTCGTTCTTTAGATGATAGTAGTTTAGCTATAGGTAAAAAGTTTTGACCATAATAATTACGAAACAAAACAAATAAATAAATCGTCACTTGATAGTGGAAAGTGGAAACACGCACAAAACCAGAATAAACCAGTTTACTCTGTCCGCAGGTGCCACGTGCAGTCTGACGTCAGTCGCTTGATACCGTTAGAACATAAAGCACGCATTTCATTAAAAAATTATAATTATTAGATACGTAGTAGTTTCATTGTGAAATTTTGTATTTGTTGATTGTTGTTATTGTTTGTTATTATTGTTAAAATATTTGTTGAAGTGTTTAATTTCAAGTGTGTAAGTGTTGTAACTTTATATTGATAATTAAAAATGGCTCCAGTGTTAAAACATGGTCGAGGCAAGCCTTTGACTTCTCAAACTAAGGAAGTTTTGTACTGTTTGTACAAATATTTCGAAAATGAGTGTAATAACAACCCGAGCAGTATTATGACCCCCACTCAATTAGTTGCTAAATCAACAGGAATTTCAATAGCATCCGTCAGAAAGGTAGTATCAGAAAGCAAATGTCGTCCTTCAGATCAGGAAGTAACATTTAAATCTCCTAAAAAGAAACCGAATCGTAAACCTACAATAGTAATCGATAACTTTGATCAGCAAGTTATCAGAAGAACAATTCATGACTTCCACATCACAAATAAAGAAGTTCCCACTTTAAAAACTTTGCACTCAAAATTGAAAGAAGATATCGATTATAAAGGTTGTGTCAGCACGTTACGAAAACACGTCATGTCATTAGGTTTTAATTGGAAGCAAACAGAAGATAACCGGAAACTTCTTATGGAAAAACACGAAATTAGATACTTGCGAATTAATTATTTGATGAAAATTGCTGAATATCGTGAACAACGCCGACCAATTGTTTACACCGACGAAACATATATACATACATCACATACCCTCTCGAAATCTTGGTCAGATGGAAGCACTTCAGGTTTGAAGCAACATATATCGAAAGGCAACCGCTTAATCATTGTTCATGCCGGTGGTATCGATGGCTTTATACCAAATGCATTGCTTATGTTTAAAGCCGACCAAAAAAGTGGAGATTACCACAACAATATGAACTATGACAACTATTCAAGGTGGATTCAAACTCAATTAATACCCAACTTACAACCAAATAGTGTTGTTGTTGTTGACAACGCACCATATCATAACTCAATACAAAATCCTGCACCGAATAGTAATTCTAGAAAACAGCAAATGATAGACTGGCTGACATTTCGAAACATTGAGCATTCATCCACGTTGCTTAAGCCTCAATTATATGAACTGATTCTGCAAAACAAGGCGAGATTTATAGAGTACAAGATAGACGAAATATTACGACAGCACGGTCATACTGTGCTGCGTTTACCACCATACCATCCGGAGTTTAATCCTATAGAAAATATATGGGGGATAGTGAAAACATATGTCGCAAAAAAGAATGTCGCAATGAATATGAAGGTTATAATGTCATTAGCTGAAGAAAAAATGAACGCCATAACTGTAGAGGAATGGAGAAAAGTTTGTTTGCATGCTATTGAGGAGGAAAGCAAATATCAGGGTAGAGACGCAGCTTTAGACACAATATCAGAACGAATCATAATTAATTTAAATAATTCATCTGATGAAAGCGAGGATGGGGATGATTGTGATATGCCTGGGGTTGATGAATTATTAGAATAAAACATTTATGGCCGGAGAACACCTAATTCATACACGTCTTCACTGAAGTGAAAACCGGCATTCAATGCTTGTAATGTTTGGAACTGGCTTGTCTGCCTCATACAGTTCCATAGATTACAATGCGGTGGATACACATTTTCACGACCGTATTAGTACGTAGTGCGTATGCGTAGACGTGCACGCATTTGGTGTGCTCCAGCCACAAACGTATATTACCTTTAAAACAATAAAAACTAAAAATAAAATGTTGTTTTTTTTATTTGCTGACCATACACTACTACAAACGCAAAAATTTCTTCAAGCTAATTTACCTGTACCTATACATATATAATAACTTGTCCTGACTGACTGACTGATTCATCAACGCAGAGCCTAAACCGCTAGGGTTACAAACCTAAAATGTTGGCAGTTGATGCCTTTTATGTTGTAGGCATCCACTAAGAAAGGTTTTTTAATCGGAATCAGGTTCCATACAAGTAAATAAAAAGTCTCGATCGGAACCAGTTCCATACAAGTGAAGTAAGCTTCGCTCGAAACCAGTTCCGAAACTCTGGTTCTAAACACTGCCGAAGGGAAAACAACGACATAACATTGTCGCTTTTGGGCGAATGTTTTTAATTTCTAAGCGAAAATTCGATGTGCGAAACGCAACAAAATACAAGTAATATCGAAATATATTTACAAGGAAGTTAGTTTGGCACTAGGGCTTACCCTCTCTAGGTAACTACGATTTCTCTTACTCTAACACTTGGCTATGTACAAAATCTACAGAAAGAATGATTCGTGATAGTAATATGTAATATTTACAAATAGCTTATAATGAACTAACGTTTAGGGCGTATGAGAAAACATTCAGAGAGTGAAAAATTTGATCACTGAATCAGTTTGAACCTAATTTCTACAATAAGCGCGTATGTCGCTTCTATCAAGTAAACCTAGCAATAATGTTGTCTCCTTTTGTTCTTCACTAATAAAAAAAAGCAAGAGATAAGCGGTATTACTTATATCTTGCTCTTTTCTAATGGGTGCTTCATCTGTACTTAAGCCGAAACGGATGTGAAGTGTTTAATAATACAGTTGCTTAGCATCAATTGTAAAACATTTGTTGTAAGTAGATGCTCCTACTATGTTGTACCCACTAAGGCTGATTTTAGTTTATATCAAGTTTATAAACATTCCAACATTGTAAAATTGGCAATTTGAAAAGAATGGCCGCGAGTTTTTATTGCCAGGTGCTTTTCTCCAGCTTTACCTATTGTTTGCGAACTTGGCATTACATGTACAGTAAGAATTTTGAAATATTGAGTAGTTGCTAAGCAACTTTGTTATTAAACATTTCACATCCCTTTCGGCTTCAGTATAGGTAGAACAAATCAACTTTTATATAGTTTTGTTTGTTTGATAGTAACAATATAGATGCTTAGACTAGTTATACACAATCGTTGCCAACGATAGAAGTTACAGTATCGAAAGCTTTTATGACACAAAGAGTGATGTCTGTGCTGTGGTGTGTGTGCTCAATCAAATCGAAAGAATTCTCCACTGGACTGGTTTAGTGATTTGCACCAACAATGCAATGAAATCTCAACACAGTGTTTTTTTTTACTATATAGGTAGTAGATATGCAGCCCGGAATATTAACAATCTGATCTCACAACTCCTACGGTTGGCAAATAATCAAAGTATGAGTCATATAAATGATACGAGACCTGTAACTTAAGCGTACAGTGTGGTGGTGGTGATGGAGCGAGCCGACTACTTCTTCTTGGGTTTCTTGGGGTTCCTCGAGCGCGACTTGGCCTTGCAGAGCGGACAGATGGGCGCGTTGCGGTGGATCTGCTGGTGGCACGACAGGCACGACTTCATTGGCGGGGGCTGCTGTCTGCGCACACCAGGACATATACACTCGACGCTGTCTCTTACTAGGTGACTTTTGGATATTCCTAGTTCAAAATCCACTCTCATAAGAATGTCACAGTCATAAGAACAATTTAAACTTATCAGTTACAGTTTAATGAGAATGTATATTTTATTTGTAATCAAGTAATAAATTAAATCTATCGTGTACTCAATCTTTTTACCTTTTCGTCGTAAGCTTAAGTATAATAAATGACAAAAAAAATAATGTTATAAAACAAAAAATAAACTATAGTTAATATAAAATAAAAAAATAGTCTAACTTTTAAGAATGAATAATGTTGAATATCTACTTATGAAATCATAATATTCAGATGTAAGTGATATAATTAGGAGAAAGTAAATATGTACAGTATTACCATCACATACTTAAAAGATAGACTACTGAGTGAGCCAACAAATTACAAAGTAAAAGAAGTAAGTGCAGGGTGGGTCAGGAAGCACGGTTGGGTGGAGGGAATAGAACCAAAAATAAAACATAATCGAACCTCAGCGAGACGGTAATGAAATCTTGGTCGAGAGCAGACCTGAACGCGGGCGGCGGCGGCGGCGGCTTGCGCGGCGCCGGCGCCGGGAACGCGGCGGCCGCCGGCCGGCCCGGCGCCGCCGCCGGTCCGGGCGGGAAGCGGCTGCCAACACAGTTCATCCTAAGTTAACATTAAACATCTAAATATGCACATCGTTCAAGCCAGGGACGAACACCCTACGGATGTTGAACTAACACAACTTAGCCAGGCACTATACATACATTTATACACTTTGGATATCGACTGTATGAACTAAGAAGTAGTATAGTATTATTCTTGTATATTTTTAGAATTCATAGTTTTACTGGGTACACGTAAAAGTGATCATACTCGGGCGTGATGGGGCTGCCCTCCTCCTCGTGCAGGTCGGGCAGGCGGTCTAGACCGAGGCACTGCCTCCGCAGCAGGTCCACCTCGCTCTTGAGCGGGCGGTAGTCCTCGTGCAGGCGCGACGCGTTCGACAGCTTGCGCGTCATGCTCTCCTCTGTCTGCTTTATCACTGTCTCCATCTGAAGAGTGGATACATCATTAACTATGTATTTATATACATATCAATTTTTTAGATAAGTTTGCTGCAACTCATAAACGGCTTTACCAATCGGAACGTTTTTGTTGTTTTGTTGTCAGAGGTGGTTTAAAAAAGTAGATAAAACCCAAAAATCAAACAAGAGATATTCATATTAATATCAGTTTTAGTAATATCTGACCACAATGGTTAGGAATGTGAAACAATATAAATATACGCAGAGCTGAAGGAGTGGAGCATCTCTGTGATTGTGAGTGTTACAGAGAAAAACAAACAGTATAAAATGTTCCAATTGTTCCAACAATAACCTGCTCCACGCACTGCCCACCATCTATGTAAACAAACACCCACAATTATACCTCACTTATAAATAGCACTCACATCCCAATGCACACTATTCATCTTACAAACAAATTGCCTGGTACATATACGGTAATTAAATAGTATGTATGTTTGTATGTATATGTATAAGTAAGCAAGTTTGTATGTATGTAGTATAAATGTGTGTAGATATATAAATAATAATTTAGTTTTCTCATAATGTTTAGCTAACAAATAGTTTACTGCACCTACTTCCATTTTTATCTCTACATCACCCTAAGATTGACTGTACAATAACTGTGCATACATTTTTTAAATAAATACATACATACACCTTTGTATATAATCATTTTGTATTTTGTACTATTGGTTGTAACTTTTTGAGTATACAATAAAGAATTTGAATTTAAATATACTGAATTTTAAAGCAAAGTATTGTACACTTTCTATTACAGCAATAATAAATCTTCTTTAACTAGCTTTGCCCATGCACATATCGCAACAAAATGTATTATTATATTAGTAGTAATTTGATGATTTTATTAAGCTGTGTTTCTTAGCAGCTTCTTCTCATGAGCTTTATTACACTTGGAACTGCCACCATGTTTTTTTACAAAATTGGTGTTGTCAAATATAATTGATTCAATTTAATTAAATGAAATAAAGATATTTGAGTTTAAAATGTATAAATGTGTGGCTTTTATTTTATGTACAGAAAAAATATTTTGTTGTACTAACTATATATAAAGTAATGAAACAATAAACAAACATACAGCATTGATGTCAGCATGTATCTGACGCAGCTCCTCCACATGGCTCATCTTCTCCTGCTGCAGCAGCTCCATTTCCCGCTTGTACTGCGCCAGGCAGCGCCCCTCCTGGTCTCCGCTGCGCACCTCATTGAGAATGCTGCGCTTTAACCTCTCCAAAGTTATAGTTTTGTTCCTGTAATGTACAATAAACACTGGATCAGTAAACAAATGTCTATCTGTTCATGTCAAAGCTTTAGGTAGTAAGTAAATTCTACTAGATAAACAGTTTGATTTAGGTACGGTTTCATTTTCTACTGAAGGCAGAACTAGCAGAAATCCGAAAGAACATATCTGGTCAATTTATCAAATTATAAACCCCATTGCTTAAGGTCAGGGTGCAGTTTTTGTTATTTGATGTAGGTAATTGAGCAATACAGCAATACGAACGTATTCCTCAATAAATAATTTATTGTAAATAGCCAACAAACATTTCAAACGATGTCAAGTGTTTATTGATCGAGTCCACAGGTGCGAGGCGTTAAGAATAATTTTTGTGAATACACTACATACCTGATCTCTTTCATAGCTTCCAATTTATGATATATTTCGCGTTCGTTTTCAGCGGTCATTTCTTGATAAACTTCCTGTTCTAAAGTATCTATTGACGAAAAATAAACGAAAAGGCTTAAAGCGAATAATCCCGCACATCCGCCACTTTTCACAGAGTATATCAATATTTGTTCTGTGCTTTTCAATGGGTTTTTACTCTATGTCTATGGGCTTTTTATGAGCTTTTGCACAGATTAGTAATATAGCATAGAGCTTTTGCCTGTATGATGCTGCCATTGACGGTGAGAACAGGACTGCGCCATAACCTCAGAAAATTGACCACTTTCTAAAAAGACAACGCCACTTTGTCCTGTCAAAGAAACGGCGGCACGAGATTTTGCCATTGACCACTATCGTATGGACCTGGACGATGCCATCCCTTTCAAATTAAAAAAAATAAAAAATGACTGCAAAGCATGGAAGAAAGAAAAAACTCATGTTAATGTCCACAAAGAAGCGTTGTCTCTTATAGGGCGTCTAAACGGACCATTTTTTACGGCAATTTGTGGCGGCAATGCTGTGGCCGGCAACATGGCAGTACTCTCGCCAATATTGATTTGAAGGTTGCCGGACGATCGCTTTCCGCAATGTTGCCCAGCCAATTTTGTTGTCGTTTCAGTCGCCCTCTATTTTATTATTGCTGGGTTGTGTAGCCCGTTTAGGAGACTGGATCATGCGCCATACAATTGTAGACATATTGCTATTATTGGCCCAGCAATTAGTTGCCAATAGTGCCGCCACAAATTGCCGTAAAAAATGTCTCGTTTAGACGCCCTTTTACTTGAGAGCAGTCTATTTTGGGAGGTAATGCCATTGACATAGCTAGAGACTAGGACAGCGCCATAACCTCACAAAGTTGACCACTCTCTGAGACATGGCTACTTTGTGGATAAACCTGTCAAAGAGACAGGGCCGCGCGAGTTTTTACTCTCTTTCACGCTTTGCAGTCAATATTTACTTTAAAATTGAAAGGGATGGCGCGGTCTAGGTCTATAGGTCAATGAGTCTACAGGTTATCAAAGCACCTCTGATTTAAACTATACAGTGTGCAGCAAAAAATAATTCAGTTTCTAGATTCCTAAAAATTACGGCAATTAAATGCATTTTTTTATTATCAAAGTTGCTTGGCAACCATTGACAAAGGTATTAAAGATTGAATAGTTGCTAAGTAACTAATAACAAATAAACAAAAAAGCAAAACTAACAAATAATTTTACAGGAAGATTATTGAGACCGACCGTCTCAATAATCTATCTATCTATGGAATTGGCTACTAGAATTAGAATTTTGACATATTTTGTATGGAGGTTATGTCAAATAAATAGCTGTAGTAGCCTAATCCATCGATAGATAGATTAATGAGACCGGCCGTTAATAGATATTATCTAGGTATATATTTGGTAAATGAGACTTAAGTAAATATTTGAATAATGTATTTTGTATAACGCCGATTACAATAGATCGCGTATATCAGGGCTGCGAAGTTATCGCGGACACGGGCACGTCGTTACGTCGCAGAATGCGGGCCCGTCGTCGCAGGTGACGGCGCCGACTACGTGCTGTGGGTGAGTGCTACCCGGCTGGCCTTAAAAATTACAAAAAAAAAAACTATTTGTGTTTATAGGCGATATTAAAGGAACGGTTTTTTTTCACATGTTGCATGGAAATATCATTGACGTAGAGACCAGGACTGAGCACTAGCCTATTGACCACTCTCTAAAAAGAGACAACGCTACTTTGTGGACAATGCCTGTCAAAAAAACAGGGCCACACGAATTATCAGACGTTGAAGGAGACCAGACCAGCGCCTCGTCTGCTGTGTGCAGAATGTTGTCTCCTTTCAGAATATAAATGATACAATTTTCAGTGTCATGACATGTTCCAGAACATGTCGTTGAAATGTGCGCAACTTTTTAAATTTGCGTATATCGTCGTTTTTGAGTTGTTCAAGAAAAATAGTTTTTTTTTCGCAATGAACTTTTTGGAATATAAAATAGGTAGGAAGATAGCTTTTAATTTGTACGAAATGTGCATGCAAAAGCTAAATTTGTGCATCGTATGGTTTTATGAGTTTTTGATGGAGTAACGTTTTGCTGAGTTGAAGTAGGTTTATGGAATTTTGTGGGATTATGAGAGTAAATGAGAAACAAAAACCTTAATTGGGTTTTTAGTTCTTCTAGTTTGGAAACTAAAAGCTGATTTCCTTTTTAAAAATGTGTCATTAGCAAAACGGTACTCCAGTAAAAACTCAAATAACAATCAAACATTGTTATTTGAGTTTTTGCTGGAGTACCGTTTTGCTGTACATGCAAAAGTTTAATTTGTGTATCGACACAAATTATGCTTTTGCATGTACATTTCGCACAAATTAAAAGCTATCTTCCTACCTATTTTATATCCCGAAAGGTTCATTGCGAAAAAAAAAATCTGCTGGAGTAACACTACTCCAGCCAGCACATCTATTTTTCTTGAATAACTCAAAAACGACCGGATGAACAAATTTAAAAAGTTGCGCACATTTTATTGGCATGATGCACACGAAAATCTTTATCACTCATTCTTAATTCTGAAACATTCTGCTGGGTTAACGCGCACAAATATTCGTGTCAACATTTTACATTTTCATTTTAGATTAATAGTTTGTAATTTGTGCAAATTGTACGAAGTGAGTCGCTTCACTATGGAATTAAAAAAAAAGAATTGAAAGTAAAATGGCTGCTTGACCATTGATAGCGGCTTGCTGTCAAAATAGTGGAATCATTTTAGTTTATCGCGTACGCAATTGCTTGTATGGAAAGAAAATATATGCATGATTTTAATTTGCAGACCGAATGATTTCGTTAAATCCTAACACAGTTGTATCGGTTAACAAACGGCAGAGGTCATTTACACCTTTGCAACTGGCTTCGTGTCGTGACCAATAAATTTCCATTCGACACTGTTTACTTGTGAGAATGAATGAAGAAGGCAGTGAAGACTCGCCTCCGCGGCCCAAACGCAAGATCAAGAAAGTGATGGTTCTATCTTCAGACTCTAGCTCAGATAGCGACGAAGGCGTCGCGGCGGCGGGGACACGTAGAAAGAGATTGAGGGTGATTGACCAAGCCAATACACGTTAGCACGTATATTACGCGTAATCCAATTGTAATCTGAGTGTATTTCAGGTGCTCAGTGATGAGGAAAGCGACAGCAGCGGCAGTTCGGTAGTGTGCGCGGGCTCTCGCCGCAAGCGCGCGCTACCGAAGCTGCGGGACTCGGATTGTGATAGCGACAGCTCCGGCTGGGCCACGGACCGCTCCAACGAACCCAAGCCCACCTCGACAGCCAAGCCGACCTCGGGATTCGCATCTGACAGTTCAGAAGGCAACTCTGACAAATGCTCAATTTGTCTATTGAGATTCACCAACCAAGAAGTGGGGACACCTCAGAGCTGTGAACACATATTCTGTTTAGATTGTATCATGGAGTGGTCAAAGAATGTCAATACTTGTCCAGTAGACAGAATGACATTTGATTACATTATAGTTAGGGCTTGTGCTGGTGGACGTGTTCTACGCACAGAGCAAGTGAAGGTGGTGGAGCGTAGACCGTCTGTGGAATTGCTTGTCATTGAAGACCTTACTGTGTGTGAGGTAATTTATTTTTTAATTATGTGTCAAATTATTTATAATATAAATGTTGATAAATTTTTGCGATTTTAACAAATTCTAAAAATATATATATCACGGGTCTTAATGGAGTGAATAATTTAAGGTAAAATATCTTGTTTATTGCCCGACGTTTCAACTGTATTGCAACAGCCGTGGTCACAGGTAGACTACTAGAAACAAGGTAATAATAATAAAGCTTATTTTATTCCATTACAAATCTATAGTTAAATACATAATTATGTTAGTTAGGTGTTTGTAGCTTTCTGTTTTTACAATGGATCCCTTTTGGGTGCAAGCCTCCCCCATCTTCTTCCAGTCCTCTCTTTCTGCACCAAGACTCCACCAGTTTCTGCCTGCAATTTCTATTATGTTGTCTACCCACCGTTTCTTTGGTCTTTTCCCTTTTCTTTTTCCCAGTAGGCCAAATCTCTTTGTCGACAAGGTATTTTACCTTAAATATTTTGATCCTCAATTCAGACCCGTAATATATATATTTTCACAATATTTATAATCGCTGGCTGGTAAGAACTGGATGGATACTGCAAAAGACAGACAGCAATTGAAGAAGATGGAGGAGGTTTTTACCCAGATGTGGTCCAAACAGTAAACCATACAATAATAATAAAAATTTAAAAAAATAAAAAAATATATTTGTATGTGTTTATTTGTTGGAATTAATGAGCTTATATTATTATTATTTATAATATGTTAGTTTAGCTATGTATGTTCATATAATTACCATTTCATACCAATTTGTTATGGTTCAATATTCTGTACAATATATTTCAGGTGTGTGGCAGGACAGACAACGAGGAGACGATGCTCCTGTGTGACGGTTGTGACCTGGGCTACCACATGGCATGCCTCACTCCACCCCTCCATGAGGTACTCATACATACATTTATCTATGAAAGTTTACAAAGTTAGACAGATCCATGTATGTTTTATTTTTTATTTAATCCAAAATTGGCCTGTCAACCTGTTGCATTATCTATACATTATTGAGTAATATATATTGTGTGTTGCAGGTACCTATTGACCAGTGGCTCTGTCCCAACTGTGATGACCTGCTGTCAGATGTTGACATACTTTTCTCTGACATGACAGGTATGGACATTGCTCTTGAGGCGAGACACATACCTTTAGGAGCCAGAAGCTCACACTCATCCAGGAATCTCAGCATATCTGAAGAGCCATCCACATCCACTGGACGTAGAGTTAGTCGAGTCAACTCTGATAATGCACCCTCTACATCAAGAGGTTCCACATCATCTCACAGCACTAGAACACGGAATGTGACAACAAGGAGGAAACCTACCACACAGCCCAAGAGACATAAGAGACGAAGAACTAAAACCGTTGTCATTGAGTATGAAGTACAAGAAAATGGTAAATTCCCTGTCACAAAACGAGTTAAACGGAAAATTAAGAAAAGGAAGGTGAGTACTACTGTGTGTCCTTAGTCCTTATGTATGTATTCTAATCACATAAACTAAATGTATGCAGTTACAAATAGTGTGGTCTATATGTCAATGTAATTTTTATTTCATTTAAAATACATCACATTCATCTATAGATCTTTAAAAAAAAAACAAATTGAAGTTATTGCATGTATCCACAAAGGACATTGGGACAAAGACAAAATATACCTCATTTTAACTCAAGACCTCTAGCAATATAAAGCTGAAGTGCATTGTTGTGGCATATGGGAATGTAGAGATATTATACGTTCTAAACTTTTTTGTTTAAAAAAGTTTTTTTTTTCCTTTCATGCTTCTTCATCTGAAATTTTATTTATATTTTATTATAATATCTATTAATTATATTTTTTTAATATATACTGTAAACTCTATTAACAGACTGCCTATATTACGACGTTATTGAGAGTTGTCATTAAATGGTGGAATGAAGAAAGCAATAAAATTCCACGGTTGTAATATGTATTTACTAAGATAAACAAAGATTTTCAGTTACTCGCCATGACCATAGAAAATTTTGTGAGCTTAGTTGCTTTTAATATTAGTTAATAATATTAATATCAACTGTAAAATCAATACATCACCGCAACCTAAAGGCAGAAACATGCTACTGTGTCGCGGAGAGTCGCATTTTGTATGGCTAGAGACACACGCGGACCGCTCGCAGACGATCGCGCCAGAACGGTGGTGGGGGTTCTGGCGCGCCACGACACTCTAGATTAGTGTATTTCTAGCATTGGGAGTCGTGATTAGGTAGCGAGTGGACTCGTGGTTCGTGCGCGCTACATTTTAAATTAACATATTTCGTTTATTTATCACGTCTGATCAATTAATTGACCTCGTGCATCAACGTAGGTTATATATGGTACCTAAAATAAAAATTACAAGATCCAATTAATAAGAAATGCAGCTTGTAATTTTAAATATATATAATATAATAAAACAATATTTTGCATAGGTACAATGCAAAATTTATAAACAAACAACAAATAATATTATTTTCAATTTACGCAACGCATTTGTAAGCGGTTTGTCAGAAATATCTAAAACTTTTAAAAGTAGGTAATGTTAAAAATAATAAAAAAATGTCATCCACATCAAAAAATATTGAAGGTCGTCATAGAAAGGTGCAATCGGTGCATCATTTCGATGGACACTGTACAGAAAAACGTCAGAACGCGTGGCACCACGCGTTATTAGTGTGCACACCCGCTCAGACGCTTTAAAGCGTCGCGACACTCTACAACAATAGTTTGTTTCCGCCTTAACAACAGTCTAGCAACAGAGACAAACATGTGTACGGCAATGTCAACAAACAAAACTACGGATTTTTTAGAATCTTCGGTACCCTCTGATGACGCCGACAGTAGAGGTAAAACAATAAAAAACACGCTAGACTAAAGCAACAAAAAAAATTAAAAAAAAAAAACGGACTTAAAAATAAACTGAAAAATAAAGGTACTAAAATTATTTCGGACATGATCGGATATACCGTCATTGAGGTATTGCGAAAAGCTGCTTTTCTCAACGTTTCGTTTGAATAATTGCATCAGCAGAAGAGCTTCTGCTGATGCAATTATTATTCAAGGCTGCGGAACCCTACATTGAGCATGCTCTTGACTGGTTTTATTTAGTATTAGAGTTATAAATCATGTTATACTTTTTTGAAATGCTTACGATGAGCCTTTTAATGTGATACCCATACCGCAAGTATTCGAATATTTTTTTTACACCTCTTGTTTTTAACATCTCACAGCCGCCATGTTTGTTTTTTTCAAACGTCACATATCTAAGATCAGTCGGACTGGAATAATAATTATATTTTGTAAAGTGTAAAAATCAAAGGTAAAAAAAGTTTCATTTCTCAGTTTTCCCATATGTTACAAAACAAATATTTTGTACTTACGGCAATAAAGTAGGCAATGGTATCTATCAATTTTGTTATATTTCGTTCGTGTCCCCCACTTTTTTATAAACGTGGAATAAAGTTCTCAATACTAATTAACAGATCAATGTCTGCCTCGATTCGATCTCGATACTACATTATATTTTAATTTAAGTAACGTATATACCTTGAAATAAAAAGAAGAAACAGAACTAATTAGTGAATGCCAACGCGTGACCAGACGAGGCGCCGCCAGCCGCGCACGGCGGCGCGGCGCTCGCACGTGCGCGCCAGCGTGCGCGCGCGCCTGCAGGCGGGCGCGCTGCCGGCGGCCGCGCCGGCGCCCGGCCCGCCGCCGGCCACCGCGCGCCGCCTGCGCGCCGGCCTGCCGGTGCTCAGCCTGCTGGCCGGCCACCACCGACTCGAATACTTCTCCGAGGACGACGAGCACGGTGTCTCCGAGTCCGCCAGCACGGCCGTCGCCGTCAGACCTACCTCCAGTATTCTTAGCGCTTACAGACAGGTGTGTTGACGCTTCGCTCGTTATTTGTGCCGGATCCGTTTATGTGTGTGCGTTGACGAGATTTTCGTTTTCCAGGCTCGAAGGAAAATGATATCGATCCCGTCGCCCCCTCACGCCGCGTCGGCCGCCGACGTTCTCTCCTCTATACTCGAGAGCCAAACGTTACTACATTCGAAAAAATCTGTCGTGTCCGTCTCCGTCGACGGCAGTGTTAATATTAAAGTAGAGACTCGGGAAAAAACAAAATTACCTAAAAATAAGTCACAGCAAAAAGAGAAAAAAGAAGAAAAAGTCGATCTATCGAAGGGCGAGGACGCGTCCAAAAAGGTGCCCTCGTATCCCGGTCAATCCCGAGGCGGCGGAGGCTGGGGCGGCGGCTACCGAGGGAACTATCACCGCGAACAGAACGCCAACAACTTCAACAACAGAGGTGGCAACTACGAGAACAACTACGGCGCGGGGGGCTACCAGAATCGTCAGGGCAACAACTCGTTCCACCAACAGAACAATAACATGCGACGCGACGACGGGGACGCCTACGGTAACTATTCGAGGAGACCGCACCAGTATCCGATCGGCGAGGACGCTAACTTCGACCGTAACCGACGGCCGCCCCTGGAACAGAACCGGGCCCCGAACGCGGGCGGGCAGCAGCCGGGCCGCTACGGCCTGGCGTCCGCCTGGCAGCCCTACGTGCCGCCGGCGCCGGGCCCGCGCGCCGACCCGCACCACCGGCACTCGTTCGGCGGCTTCGACAACCCGCTCGACATGAGGGTGGGCCAGCTCCCGAGGCAGAACTCGGTCAACGACGCCGACATGGACTCGTCGGCGGCCAAGCCCTACCGACCGCTGCCGGAACCTCCCGTCTTCAAGTTCGACAAGACGCCCGACGTCGAGAAGTCCGAGGACGAAAGGAGCGACCCCGGGCTGGTCATAGACACGGAGAAGTACGACCCCACCGAGCCCACGAACGACGACGACAGCGGCGAAGAAGAGAGCGCCGCGGCGTCCGGGCCGGCGTCTGGGCCCTCGCCGCCGGCGTCCCGGCCGTCGCCGCCGGCGCCTCGTGCCTCGCCGCCGGCGTCCCGTCCCGCGCCGGCGGCCGAGCAGCACGCCGTGCGCGAGCTGCTGGCGGGGCTCGACACCAGCGACATGAACGTGCCCGCCAACGTGCTGGACAGCGCGGTGCGCGCCGTGCTGCAGGAGCACCGCGGCCTCATCGCGCCCGCGCCCGCGCTCGCGCGCAGCGACGACGACTCGGAGGGCGACTGCCCCAACTTCGCCATATACTCGGCGACCAGCGTGCACATCGCCAACAGCGCGGACGAGCCGGCGCCGCCGCCCGTCGCGCCCGCGGCGCCCGACAGCCTGGAGGACCTGGTGCAGGAGGACGACGAGCCCGAGCCGCTCCCGCCCGCGCACCTCGACCTCGTCACGCTGAAAAAGAAATCTGAGGACGAATTGAAGGAGAAGGTGTCGAAGAGATGCCCCATCACCACCAACCCGCGCAATCCCATTAAGATCAAGCTGAACACGCCGTCGCTGATCAAGAGACAGATGAGCCTCTACGACGAGGAGGAGGAGATGGAGGACGACGCGGAGCCCGACGTCGAGCCGCCCGCCGACGACGCCGCGGTCGCGAGCGGCAGGATCGCCTTCAACAAAGTCACAGAGAAAGCGGAACAAATAGAGGAGATCTCCCACGAAAAGGAGTCCTCACCGGTCGTCGAGGACGAGGAACGAGATACGCTGCGAGACAAATCTAAAGAGACAGATAGTGTGAGTGAATTAGATAAAGTGAGCACGCCCGAACTGGACGAGGCGCCTATGACACCCGCGCCTGCCGAGCGCGCCGCCGACGACGAGCGGGACGACGACGAGCGGGGCGACGACGAGGAGCGGGACGACAACGAGCGGGATGACGACGACGAGCGGGACGACGACAAGGGCGCCACCCCCACTGATAACGACAAGTCTGCCAACGACACACATTCAGAGGACGACAATGATGACTTGTCCGACACCGAGGACAATGAATTACCCCTGAACTCTGAATCGCCAGTGAAAGACTTCGCGGAGCGGACCGACGACTTACTGGAGAAGATGACCGAGTCCATCAGCGAGACCGAGGACGAGCGCAGCTACACGCCCTGCCTCGACGAGAACAAGTCCAAGGACACCTCGCTCGAGACCGAGAAGGAGAAGGGCATCGAGGGGCTCGACACCGAGATGATCTCCGAGGACGAGGGCAACGAGATGTTCAGCGACACCGAGCGCGCCTCGCCCTCCCGCGCGCCCGACGGCGAGGAGGGAGAGATACTCGACAAGAAGAAGGACGCACAGGACGCCAGGAAGAAGAAGAAGAAAGACTCCAAGAAAGAGGGCAAGGACAAAATCAAGGGCAAGGGCAAGAAGAGCGAGATCGCGTTCAAGAAGCTAAGCAAGAGCGGCAAGGAGCGCAACTACCGCGAGCGCGACAAAGACAAGGAGAAGAGCAAGCGCGAGAGACGCGACTCCAGCGAGGGCGGCGAGCGCGAGCGGAACAAGCGGCGTAAAGAGCGGCGCAAGGACCTCGAGCGGTACGACGTGCGCACGCTCGTCAGCGAGAAGCGGCGCCGGCCCAAGGACGCCTTCGGGCGGGACGTGTCGCCGCGCCTCGCCCCGCGCTCGCGCTCTCCCAGCGCCAGCGCCTCGCGCCGGTCCGCCTCGCCGCGCGCCTCGCCCCGCGCCTCGCCGCGCGCCTCGCCGCGCGCCACGCCGCCGCGCGCAGCCTCGCCGCGCGCGCCGCGCCGGCGCCGCCGCTCCGCCGACAAGCGCGTCGAGCCGCGCCGCCGCCGCTCCGCCGAGCGCGCCCGCAAGCGGCGCCGCTCCGCCGACCCGTCCCGCAGCCCGCGACCCAAGCTCGGCAAGCGGAAGAAGCGCGCGCGCTCGGCCCGCTCGGGATCGCGCCGCCGCTCGCCGCGCAGGCGCTCGCCGCGCCGGCGCCGCGTGCGGCGCGCCGAGCGCCAGGCGCTCACACCAGAGCGCGAGCCCGCGCCGCCCGAGCCCGCGCCGGGCCGCTCGCCCGGCACCGTGGACTCGCGCCTGCTGTCGCCGCGCACGCCGCCGCCGGAGCCGTCGCCGTCGCCCGCGCCGCCGTCGCCGCTCGCCCGGCGCCGGCGCG
This sequence comes from Herminia tarsipennalis, assembly GCA_945859575.2. Lineage (NCBI taxonomy): Eukaryota > Metazoa > Arthropoda > Insecta > Lepidoptera > Erebidae > Herminia > Herminia tarsipennalis. Next base: position 532,094 of record OX243843.2, on the reverse strand, counting down.
ACCCGGAGCGCGCCCGCGCCCGGCGCGCGCGGGACGCCGCCGGCCCGTCCAAGGAGGTGTTCACGTCGGGCGACAACATCCTCGTCAGCGTCAGCTTCAAGGAGCAGGAGCGCGCGTCCGGCGACGAGCGGCGCGAGAGGCGGCGCGAGCGGCGCCGGCGCCGGCGCCGGGCCGCCGCGCCCGACGCGGAGGCCGTGGCCGCCAAGCCGGTCGCCATCATCGACCTGGAGCGCTCGCCCTTCCGCGAGCTGACGCCGTCGCCACGCAACGTGATCGTGCTGCTCAGCGACGACGAGGCGCCGCGCGCGGCGGAGGCCAGCGCGCCGGGCCCCGCGGCGCCGGCGGCCGAGGCGCACGCGGCGGTGGGCCCCAAGACGCCGCCGGAGCCCGCGGCGCCGGCCGCGCCCGCGCCCGCCGCGCCGGAGGAGGCCCGCGGCCCGCTCACGCCGCCCGAGCCGCCCGACTCGCCCGACGCGTACGACCCGTACGAGCCGACGCGCTCGGCCTCGGCCTCCCCGCGCTCGGCGCGCGCGGCCTCCCCCCCGCGCGCGCTCATGACGCTGGAGGCGGCACAGAAGACCAACATGTCCGCCGACGACGTCATCGACCGCCGCCCACTCTCGCCCATTGAAAAGGTACTTCCGTTTATTAAAGTGAAACTTTATTACATCGTCTCAAACGTTTTCGTCTGTGTGTTGCATGTCGCGTGACGGTCGGCCGCGGAGTAGGTATTAGTTGAAGATTTAGTCTACTTTTATGATTTCCCATTATCATTCCAATTTTCCAAGTATAAAATTAAGATTGATAAAGCGATACAAAAAACTTTACGATAACGCTGCGGATATCCTTCGTATAAACCCCAAATATTTCTGGGCATATGTTAATGGAATTAAATCAAATAGTAACTCACTTCCAAATCGTATGATTCTAGGGAACAAACAGGTGAATGGAGGTCAGGAGATTTGTGACCTATTCTCGGAACATTTCACTTCCATATATGTTAAGCCGATAGTATCTCATAATACCTCTATACTTATACCTACATATAATACTCAATCGCTCTATAACATTTTTTTGTCCGACTCTGAGATATTAAAGGCTCTTACAAATTTAGACATTAATAAGGGTGGTGAAAAGGACGGGTTTCCACCAATCTTTCTCAAAAAATGTGCTAAATCATTAGTTTTCCCACTTTCTGTTATATATAAGGCCTCTCTACGTTCAGGTATTTTTCCATACAAATGGAAAATTGCGCGCGTTTTACCAATACATAAATCAGAAGATATATCAGAGGTGTCTAACTATCGCCCTATTTCTATTTTATCGTCTTTTGGGAAAGTGTTTGAATCGCTCGTGGTGAAAAGGATCCGGTGGCACATTATATCGCAGCTTCACTCCGCACAACATGGCTTTCTAGATAAGAAGTTTACAACATCAACTTTCATGCTTTTTGCATCTTTTATGCTTTTCTTGTGACATAGCGGATACGTTGGATGTTGGACAGGAGATTCACGCGATATATACCGATTTCAGCAAGGCTTTTGATTTGATTAATCACGATATATTACTATCTAAGTTAATGGGAATGGGAATACATGGGTCGTTGCCATGGTGGTGCGAGTCTTACTTAAAAAAACGGTCACAGATGGTTGTAGTGCAAGGTTTTAGGTCTCAAATCAATGTTATACCGTCCGGAGTACCGCAGGGCTCACATACGGGACCTGCGTTATTTTTAATATTTATTAACGACTTAGCTAATATTATGAAATGTAAATTTAACATGTATACATATCAACCCATATGATGGCCCACTGCTGGGCACGGGTCTCCCCAGTAGAACCTACTAGTATGTAGATCCTGGGGGTAATTGCCATAATCGCCACGCTTGGCGAGCGGGTTGGCGATCGCAGTAAGGCTTTAAGTACGCAGAGGACGCTGCTGCCCGTCCTTCGGAGTGAAATCCCTTAGTCGCCTTGACGACACCCACGGGAAGAGATGGGGTGGTACTATTCTTAAGCCGGCACCACACGGCCATGTATGCAGATGATCTAAAATTCCCGATTCCCGGCTCAGACGGGCAAACGCGGGTCAAATCGTCGTTAAAACGAAAATGAAGTGTTTATTTAGTAAAATGTAGAATATTAAAGTGACTCGCCGCCCTGCGGCTTCGGCAGGTGATGGCGCTGCTGCAGTCGACGCGCGACGCGCCGCCGGACGCGCCGCCGGGCGCCGAGCCGGCGGCCGAGCCGGCGCCGGCGGTCGCGGCCGGGCCGCCGGCGCGCGCGGCCGCGCCGTCGCCGCCGCGCGCGGCGCCGCCCAAGCTGTTCCTGGCCAAGCCGTCGCCCATCAAGTCGGACCCCATCAAGCCGATGCCGGCGGCCAAGATCCGGCCGATGCCGGAGGCGGAGTCCCCGTACTCGCCGGGCTCCAGCGACTTCGGCGACCTGTTCTCGCCGCCGGGCGCGGGCTGCGAGGGCGGCCCGGCGCGGCCCGCGCGCGCGCGCAAGCGCCGGCCCGACGCCGCCAAGGTGCCCGTCAAGCTCAACAGGAAGAAAGGTAGGACATGGCGTCGCGCCTCTCGCTTCCGCATCTCTGCGCTCGCTATCTGGTGCGGAGCGTGATGCGTCTAGCGAAGCGGCGAGTGGTACCGACCGACTCAGACTTCAATTATTTTAATTACATGTAGGAATGTTCTATTTTTAATGCACAAGTCTGATCTTGAATTATCTGACTCTAGACTGACTATATTTTTTATGTATATTACAATATTCTGCACCTATATTCCTATCTAGCTGCCGCCCGCGTGGATAACTTAACCCGGTTAAGGGTTGATTTTCACTTTCGATCAAAATGTAAAATACGTATTTCTTTATTTACAACCAAAATTTTCAATAAAGCCAAACACCAATTTTCACAGACCTTACTTCAAACTGACGAAGTTTCATACAAACTTCAAACCCCTGTTTTACCCCCATAAGGTTTGATTACCCAAAAACACTGAAATGCATGTTTCTTTATTTTAAACCCTGAAGTTAGATTTGTGAAATTTCGTGTTTGGTAAAGCCAAACACGAAATTTCACAAATCTAACTTCATAACGACGGAATTTTACACAGTCTTAGGATGAAGTTTCACAAAACTTGCAACCTCAATTTTATTTTATCCGATCATGTCCAAAATAATTTTAGTTTAAAATATTTTTGGTCACACGGTTAATTAATTAACCTTAATTTTCTTATATTCTATATAATATATAATTATATAATTACGTATATTCACTAATTTAAAAAAAAAATGATGAACCTTATTATATTTTTTTAATTAATGTTTTTAAAATACCTGTCGAATTATGTGCCACGTTGATGTAAGCCGAAAAAAAAACAGCTTCTGTATTAATGTATGGAGTACCCCCCCTAAAAATATTTATTTTTATTATTTAGCTATCAAACTAAGTAGCGGCCACTAGAAGACACCTTTTCACCAAATTTCATCAATATTCATTGAGTCGTCTCTGAGTTAAATGCCTGTGACATACGGACGGACGGACAGACAGACGGACATGACGAAACTATAAGGGTTCCGTTTTTTGCAATTTTGGCCACGGAACCCTAAAATAACAAAACTCACAATGTTTCACACAAACTTGCAACCCCTATTTAACTCCCTAAGGTGTTGATTTTCCTAGTTGACGCTGTGTTTCTTTATTTTATAGCAAAAAGCCAATACGAATACCTAACTTCAATATTTCATAGATCTAACTTCAACACTGACGGAGTTTCATAAAAACTTGCAACCCTTATTTTACCCTCTTAGGGGTTGATTTTCAAAAAACGCACGTGTTTCTTTATTTTATGATCTCAATTTGTGTGTAAAACAAGAGACGCGCACGGACAAGAGCTGCGCGTGCCTCAAGTTACAAATAAGTTACTATTATTGAGACACAGTCAGTAAAATCTTTACTTTAGCCTATGCAATGTCTGAGTTTAGTAGTTATGTATTGCTTATTTTATTCACATTTTGTAATATAAAATCCTTTAACGACGAAGCGTACTTATTGAGTACATAGTTTTTTTTTTAAATAACTCGCAATGCGGATCGCTCATTACTAGCAATCTTATTAACCCCTCCAGCAAAGCTAGATAGGAGCGAGTTCACGTCGGTAGAATAATGGGTAGGATTCGAGCCCGCGACCTCTCGATTGCGAGTCCAATGCTCGTAGTTGTGCGAGGGTCGGTCAGGAACGCTCGGTGGTAACGACGAGCTCGCGTGTTGCAGGTAAGACGCAGGTGGGCGTGAAGATAGACGAAGACAACCTGAAGGTGCTGGACGACCTGCCGAGCTCAGCCGTAGAAATGCAAGTCAAGAGCAAAGTAAGCATTCCGTTTCGAGGCGAGGTTTGTGATACATTCATACCTTTTATTTTTACACAGTTCTAACACTATTCTTACTTCAACATCAGCACTAACACTTTATACTGCTATCACTATGCTATACATCTGTTGAATGCAATAGGATTTACTTTTTTTCTTCAAATATGAAATTCTGGAATTGATTCAAGTACTAGATCAAAACGCATAACCTACTTGCTCATCACTCCGTGCGATTGGAAGTGACTGTACTCCATCAATTACGAAGTTCCTTCTGATTGTTGTCTAACGTAGAGTACTTTAGCATGTACTAATAGCTCGGCGTTCTACCTGTGTGGTAAACGGTTGTCTTTCAACGTCCTACAATAATATTAATGAAGTCACCAAGTACTAAATAATATAAAACGTAGGTGTTACAAAATGCCAGGATAGTGTGTGATAGAAGCTAGAAGATAGTTTGTTAGGATTTGAACTTGCGAATCCTATACCTTTGTCACTGGACGTGTGTCGTGACAGACAAGACAACCCATTGCATTCTTCTTATGTCTCGTCGTCGGGCGATATTTTGCGCCACTTTAAAGTTGACTCACAATAGTTGTCGCTTATCATTTATCATGGACTTGTAGGTTGTTTTAAGATACGGTATTATCTAAGGTACTGGGGACTATCTACAAATTGCGTCATGATATTTAAAATGCAAAAAAGATGTGTTAGGTCTATGTGTAACCTTAAAGCAACAGACAGCTGCGTACCTTATTTCATATCGTTGCACATTGTTACTCTACCATCACTGTATACAAGCGACATTAAATTGAAACACAGCGGTTACCACCTATTTAAACGTTGTTCGCAGCATGATTTAAAAATGTGTTCATAATTGAAAATGAAATGACGAAAATAAAATAAAAATCTTGGTTACAAAATGAATTGTAAAATTCAGTCACTGACCTCAACGACGGAGCGGCAACGTCGTAAACGAGTAGCGATTCTATCGCTCAAGAAACGTACAATAGATGTATTTTGTAGTTCCCGGCCGTGGAAATAAAAGAGATGCCGTATAGAGCGAGTACTCGTCGGCTGTGGGAACGGTCAGCGACGAATTAACGCAAATGACGTGAGCGCAACAGACCGGACTTTCGACACACTGACCTAACAGATATCTTATAGGCATTTCTTGCCAATTACTTAATAAATACAATAACTGCATTTGAAAGAAAAAAATAAAGTTCAGCGAGGGCCCAACTCGTATGCAACAAGGGAAGAGAAATTTCCAGTTTAGTGACGATAGTTCAGGTTAGATGGTTCGGCTTTCGCGCTCCGGTAAAGCGATCGGAAGTCTCGGGTTTGATTCCTGGGTCTTAACTTTATTTTTTTCTTTCAAATGCAGTTATTGTATTTACTCACAGATATCTACATACTAATATATGACGCTGACCTAGTAGTAGGTAATCCAGAGGCTTGTACTGACCTGTGTTTATAGGGATGTCCAAGTGTCCAATAATTATCGATACAATACGAAATGCTTTTATTTAACAAGCCAAAGTGCTACTTCCGGAAAATCTCCTTGTAGTTAAAGCCTTGGTGTTTTAAAAAGATAATCTAAGTTGGTACCTTTATCATTCATAGGGAAAATATTTTTAATTAATTGCCTTGAAAAATGTGCTATTAAGCTAATTGCTTAATAATCACAAAGTACTTAGTTTGCTATGGTTATTAGATATTGACGTCGACGACCTCATTCTTTTTAAGTCTGTTAAACAAAAAAAACAACTAACCCATTAAACTATGCTGTAGGATATCAAATGGTTAAGTCAGCCCTATTCATAACTGAATCCAGTTTATCAATATTTACTTTTATTTATTAATTAATTTATCCTTAGATCAGAGACATCTGTGGATAAATTAATTGCTTACATTAAAGTCGATAATTCATTTTATCAATAAATAGAAATTAGACGACAGGTACGTCTCGCGCTGAATCATACGGCGCTGCGGCTGTATAAACAAAGTGTTAATTATAGAATGCGTCATTTGGCACTCTTTGAAGAGTGTTTCTTTGAGTACATCGCCAATACTATTCGATGATATAGCCTTTTACGTCATCTACATTTTATTTAATTAATTTCTCAGACTGCCTCTGTGGCGCGGTGGGAATGTATAAAACTTTGTGTGATGACCACGATGGTTTATTCTGTGTCTGGGTGTTATTTATCTATAATCATATTATAGATAAATATGTTTATCAGTTGTCTGGTTTCCATAGTACAAGCTCTGCTTAGTTTGGGATCAGATAGCGTTGTGTGAATTGTCCCAAGATATTATTATTATTATTATTTCTGAATGAATTATGGCGGAACCTCGAATATGATGTGTAGGTACGTAGGTAGTCTCTGACCTAACAAATCGCCGCTGTGTATTTTTATGTGATTAAACGAAATTTATCCTTTTCGTATGTTATGTTAGGATCGCATCTCCATCACATGTTCGAAAGTGTTATTGAAATTTCAAGGCGGCTAAGTTATATTGCTGTACCTATTATATATTTCCTACATATATAATAATATTGCACTTCATTAAAGAGATAGTGTCCGGCAACGCGGTGTGGCGTACAAACCGCTGTAAATGATTCTGCGGACAGGGATCCGCGAGAGTTGTTACAAAATTATCGATATGCACTTATTTACTCACGAGTTTTTCACAACATATCGTAGCTTTATTTTAAATTTTGAAAACGTTCGTTTAAAAGTTATTTAATATCGATTCTATAGAATTAATTAATAAATATACTACCCTGAATTTTACACACAAATTTAAAAATGTGCGCAACAATACGGTATTTACACCCATTTTTGAAAAGTGTCTTAATTAAATTCTATAGTGGTAATTAGCCACTAAAAAAACATAAGATATTTATTCAAACGACAAGTGTCATAAAAATGCATTTAAATTTTACATTTTCAAATTTTCAATTTTTGGTATAGTGCAAATCTCGGACACCCCAACTATTTTTACTTCGAGAAATTATAAAAAAAATAAAGATTGAAAACTGCATAGTTATAAGCCATTTAAGTTGTCTCGTGTTCTTCGCGCTATCGTGCTCATTGCGTATCGTAGTAGGTAATCCAGGGTTATTATTGAAAAATAAGTGATGATTACATTTCATATCACATTGTGAACAGGATTTGGACAACCCATATGATGTCCCACTGCTGGGCACGAGTCTCCCCAATATCTACTAATGATCAATAATGGGGGTAATTTTTTTGACTGCCTCTGTAGCGCGGTGCGAGTGTGTCCCGACTGCAACGCAAGAGGTCGTGGGTTCGATTCCCACACTAACACCTCTTTGACTGATCCACTAATTGTTGTTCCGAGTCTGTGTGTACTTTGTGTCCGTGACTTGTATGTTTGTAAAGACCCCCACGACACAGGACTTGTACTCTACTGCGGGAGTGGTTTTTAAAAATAAAATTGCCATAATCGCCACGCTTGGCGATCGCAATAAGGTTTTAAAGTAGGTACTCAGAGGACACTGCTGCCCGTCCTCCGGTATGACATCCCTTAGTCGCCTTGACGGACACCCACGGGAAGAGCCGGGAGATAGGAATACTCACCCATAAATGATCCGAAGATGTAGTTACATTCCATTCGTGACGCACGTTATTTCCGCCGTACAGTGATAACACCGCCTCTTCTGCCAGCGCCCACAACACAAGCATATCACACCGAAAAACTAAATATCTATCGCCAAAATATTCTGAACTACTGCCAAGAGTCGGTTATATAATAAATGTCATAATTAGCAAGAAATGCCTATAAAAATTACTACAATATTCGGCCTGCGACATCATAATTTGATAAAATGCTCTCTGTAACGAAGCTATTGCAAAGGCCGTAATAGTCCTTTAAACTATTGCCTAGATGGCGCAAGCGAGGGCCTGACTCGCGTGCAGGAAGGATAGAAGAATTTGACGTTTAGTAACAGTCCCGGTGAGATGGTTCGATTTCGGTCCCGATTTGGCATACGGGAGTCTCGGGTTCGATTCCTGGTCTGAACATTTTTGAAAGATTGAAAATTACTATAATGTCAAATGTTGAATTCTGTTCAAAAAAGTGAGATTTCGCAATCCCTTCATATTTTGATAATAGTCAATAAAATAATGAATGTTTAAATTATAACAATTTTATAATCGGAGGGATACAAGTATACAGGATGTGCCTGGTTCGTACAAGTGACTTTTAAAAAACTTTCAGGTCTTTTTATTATTAAAAATAAAATATGTTTTCTTTGAATAAAATTTGCATACTCAAATATTTGGGGTAGGTACTTTACCTGCAGGGAACATTGATTTGGTCCATCCTGTATAGGTACTACTTGTATCCCTTGGATAATTATAATAGTAAAAACATACTTTAGACCTTGGTTTCGCTTCACAAAACACGTTTATACTATTTGTTTTAGTGAAAGGAAAGATGTTTTATTATTTGTTATTTTTCGTAATAAAAGGCCAAATAAGTAGGAACTAGTATGTGATTGTTGAGCGGTGCGTGTGACGTTGCAGTTCCTGAAGAAGCTGAACCGCCAGGAGCGCGTGGTGGAGGAGGTGAAGCTGGTGCTGAAGCCGCACTACAACAAGAAGCGCGTCACCAAGGACGAGTACAAGGACATCCTGCGTCGCGCGGTGCCCAAGGTATACACATTACACGCCCTCACGCCCTTGTGCAATACAAGGATATGCACACTTGTCACAATTACCCAAAAACCTACATGAATGCAAAGTAATTGTAAATGCGATCATTTAGATTATATTGCTATGTGGTCCAGACGCTAGCCAAGGTATTTGTGTTGTGAAGTCATAGTCTTGTATCGTATTCAGTAAATAAGAGGATGTTTCGTTGCAGATATGTCACAACAAGTCTGGCGAGATCAACCCGGCGAAGATCCAGTCGCTCGTCGAAGCGTACGTCAAAAAGTTCAGAAAAAAACATAAACTGGGACTAGTGTAGTGGAGCTAAGAGTTATACATAGTGTAGTTATACATAGCGCGAGTGCACTGTGCATCTTGTCGGATCATCAGATGTTCTATCAGAATATTGTAATTATAATTTATGTATGGACGATCTATTTTACTTAAACTTTTATTTAAATAAATAGTATTTAATTATGAAATTAAAACGCAATATTGTTTCCATCGGATCGTACTATTCCTGTAACATATTGTTTTCAGAGTCACAAATAAATATTTTTGACTTTTACACTTTATGTGGATCGATCGATCCAAATTCTAATTATTTTTCCGAACGTTCGTCCCCTTCCAACCGCGAGCACCTGCACCACGATAGCGGAATACTGCATAGATAGAGACTCGTTCGGTCTCTAGAAGGCGAAAAAATTAAAAGTGCACTGGTTATATAAATTGCTATTTATTTCTGAAGTAAAAACATACGAAACATCTAAACAAACACGTGTGACGTCGCGACTCACGGCGCCAGGTCGCGAGGCCCGTCGTCCGTCACGGGATATGCACTAGCGGGCGGCAATATACAAACACCAACGGTACAAAATATATACTCCGGTCCGGTATAATAACAAACTAAAAAAAATAAACTGGACTAATAAAACATTCGATCGCCAAGAACTGATCCAACCCACAGTCTAGATTACAATAAAACGTAGTACTCATACGCGGTTAGACTTAACCTAACCGTATAACTGGTATCGCAATCGGACTCGGCCTGCAAGCTCGCGGGGCGCAGAGTTAGACCGCGGGCGCGAAGCCGAGGCGTTTGTTCTCGACGTCGAACTCCGTGTAGTACTTGCCGATGAACACGTCGCCCAGGATCCACAGCGGGCCGTTGGGCGGCGGGATGTCCAGCCCCATGAAGCCGGACAGGCACACCGTCTTGCCGAACTGCGTCACCTGCGCGCACACCGCGCGTCAGCCTGGCTCAGCGCGCGGCCGCCGACTGCCGCGGGCGCGACAGTGGGCGGCCGTTGCGTTCGTAAAAAAGCAGGAACAATTCCCGTTTCTTTCAATTGCGTTGTTGTTTCAAATTTTATTAGAAAATTTTGTCAGGGAATATTTCAAGTTTTTTTATTAATAAAACCGTAAAAAAAACGGTTGAATGTTTTTATTCAACTGTTGAGGTAGGTGTGGAATTGGGTAGTTGACTACAAGAAAAAAATATTATTTTATACAAATTAGGCTACAATAGGTCTCAAAATGCTTTGAAAATAAGTGTTTTTTTGCACAATTTTAAAAGTAATTTGTAAGTAATTTAAAAGTATAAAAACGACTACTAAAACGACGAGGAACTTATGACGTCACAGGTTGTTATTCCATACACATTTCTATAGAGCTTATCGTTTTGACATTTCATAAAAAGATATTGATTTAACTTGACGGTCAATATCTCCATTATAGGTAGGACCTCTAGTATAGGCAGAGGTGGTGCATATATATTCATCAATACCTTGTTTATTACTATACTAGCTGACCCGCACAACGTCGTATGCATAAATTTTCCCCGTTTTTGCAACATTGCTGCTCCGCTTCTATTGATCGTAGCGTGATGATATATAGCCTATAGCCTTCCTCGATAAATGGGCTACCGAACAGAAAAATGTATTTTTTTAACTCGGTCCAGTGGTTCCTAAGATTACCGCGTTCAAACAGCTTTATAATATTAGTATAGATTATTTGTAAAATCTTCACAAATCTATTGACCATGCATTTCCAAATAAAGGCGATGTCATTGTAACGCGTATAAAAAAATATACAATGCTCGCTATGTAGTCGCACAATTTTAGAGTATGCGCTGTGTCCGCGCGCAATGCAATGTGTGTATTGCGTCTTCTACTTATGTAATCCATTACGGTGCATTTCGCATTACCTCCTATACATCAATAGTGTTGCGCTCGTGTAGATACAGTTGGATCAACGTAACTAGGCCGGACTGAAGTAGGCGACAAGTGGTTGCGCAGATGCATTTTTTAGAAGTAAATGGTCACAGGAAGCGGGGGGCGGGGGCGGTAACTAAACCAAGAGAATTAGAGATGCGATTACGCATTACATTGTCATAATTAATATTACTAACTCATGTTTTTTTGTGATTATTTTCGTTAAGAAATTGTTTTTCAAAGTTTTTTTTAGTATTTACTGTAACTGTTCTAATTTTAAACTTTTATGAACTCGTTTAAATAGTGTTTTTATATTGTTGAATTAAAATGTTAGTACTTTTAATCGTTTAAACATAATTAATCGTTCTCGTTAGTAATTTTAGGATCGCATCTCTATGACATGCTCGAAAGTGATAAAAAACTAACTTTAATCCGGTCAAGTTACGTTGATCGTACTGTAGAATGACTGATTCGTCATCCTATCGTCGGAGGCATTATTGAATTTAATAGATGTATAACTAGTCCGGCCCTAAATACTGTTACATAAAAACTTTTTTTTTTTTTTACATTTTAATTACTTTGAATTTGGAACGCGTTTTTTATTTTTAAAAGTTCTACCAATTTGCGCCATTTCACATATTTTTTCGTGTTCATTATCAAATTACAATATGGATTGAGGAGTTAAAGAAAATAGGATTGCGGTGATCGCCTTCCACAAAGGGGGTATGGAGCCGTCGGTCATATTCCAGACACTTCAAAAGCTTGGTATCAGCCGTATGTTCGTATATCGTACTATCAACAGATACAACAACACTTTCTACGTGGTCATCATCCTGCGTCAGTGATGATTTGATGGGGTGTCTTATCAAACAGTCTCAAAGCTACATTTTTGTAAAAAAGGAGTGAAAACTTCAGTCAAAGTGTATAAAGAGACAGTCTTGGATCGTGTTGTGAATACTCTCAGCAATACACTTTTTAAAAATGTATCGTGGACCAACGTTCCGGATTTTATAAGACCTCAACCCTTTAGACTACAAATTATGGTCAGTTTTAGAGGACATGGCTTGCTCTAAACGACACGGCGATATTGAGTCTCTTAAAAAATCTCTGGACCAAGTAGTAGCGTAATTTCCCATGGAAACAGTGCGTAAATCCATAGATTCATGGCCAGACAGATTAAAGGCCTGTATAAAAGCCAAAGGTGGCCATTTTGAGTAGAATATTGTTTTTATTTGTGGCTGAGACTTTAATAAATATGTACATATGTATAAGCTTTAGTAATATTACATTACTTCATTAAAAAAAACTGCCATTTTTATTTGTAACAGAACTTATGGCTGGACTTGGTATAAATGTGGTTGCCTGCGTAGAAAGAAGAATTAAAAAAGACGTTGAATAACGTGTTTAGTTATGAAAATTCTCATTTAATTTGGATTACATACTAAATGAAAAAGGTATTGTTCGCTATAATAATCGACTTATACTAATGGATTAAATCGACGTTGCGTGTTTCGGAACGTACCTGTCATATGTCATACTTGTCAACAAGGACAATGTGTTTTTTGGTTTTATTAATGGCGAGCGCGCCGATTTTATTGTAATTGGTAAAAATAATATAATTATTGTAAGCTTGGCGGTTGTGGGACGTCTTGGGAAAACCCATCACCCCTGGTATTTGGATTGTTAATTAAGTTTTGTGTATATTTGTGTTGGCGTGAGTTGGAACCATGAAACGCGTATGAACTGTGAAATAGTTTAATAATTTGTATTTATGTGAACTTTAATGGAAGAAACATTGGTGGTCGATTGAGATCGAGTGATTTGCACGGGGAACTGGCCCTTTACAGCAGGGAGTTTGTATAGTATGCATCTTAACTACTCTCTGAGATCTCGGGGGTAGGCAGGGAATATATTATAGCCTTGGTGTCATAACACCCGTCTACGAGCTTGGGTAAGTGGTTTTGATCGTAACCTTATCACCGTATACCTTATCAGGGTGGATCCGTAGTCTACAGGTATTTTGTGAGTGTTTTATTCTGTTAAAAGTTTGGGAACTGCCTTGAAATTTAGGACTAATAAACCCATATATATACCAGTTGAATAAAAACATAAAATGTTTCCGGGCTATTTCGTATTTTTCGGTTCTATTAATAAAAAACTGGAAATATTATCTGACAAAATTTCTGTGAATATTTCCACGCAACATGTGAAAAAAAACAAAAATCATTTCGTGTGACGAAATAAAAAAATAACAAGTCACTCACGCGCAGCACATAGTCGGCGCCTTCGAGCGCGAAGGGCCGGCCGCCGACCGAGAAGGTGACGGGCGGCAGGCTGGGCACGAGCGCGCAGTCCACGGCGTACTGGCCGAAGGCCAGCGGCGTGGCGCCCAGCGCGGCGTTGAGCGCCGCCACCTCCGCCGTGGGGCCGGCGATGAGCGACGTGCCGGTGTCGGCGATGGCGTCGCAGCCGCCGGCGCAGGCGCTGGCGCCGGCCGCGCCGATGGCGTCGACGCGGAACTGCCAGTAGCCGGCGCGCCGCAGCGGCACGTACGTGAAGTTGCCGCGGTAGTGCGCGGGGTCCGACCCGCCCAGGATGATCTCGCCGCCCTGCGCCGCCCCGGGGTCCCTGACGCATTCCACACGGTTCGATTACGTATTCTTGTTATTATTGCATTCGTTATTATTATTAAAAAACCTTTAAAAATACCGTATAAATAATTATACTAGTGCGAAATCGAGGCGAGCGACTGGCTCTGAGGTTCGGGCTCGAAATGTGCGCTGGACGAGATCGCACTTGGTGCACTTCACATGATGTGCGATTATGTATTTCGCATGAGCACCTCTCGAAATGAGCTGTTGTGAAAAAGTAACGCAAGTTCAATGCAAAGGCTTATAAACGACGAAGCGTTGACCGATAAAAAGCTCCACGGCTTACATTTCGTTTGACGTTCTACAGGAGAACGCTCACAAGAACTGCACGCACCGATCCCGCCGTCCTTTCCATCATCGAACATCTAGACTCACTGCAACTACCATAAAACTGTGCGCGCATGTGGAATAACTAAAATGTGGAACTCCCTGCCGACGTCGATATCTCCAATTAATTATAACCCGGATACTTTTAAAACTAGAGTGCAGAAGCATCTTCTGGATGCATTCATTCCATAAGGCATGATCAAAGCCAAGAGCGAGCACATTCATTATTAAAAAAAAAAGTTTATCCACAAGTTAAGATTTTGATACTTGATAAAAAATACTATAGTTCGTAAAATATAGCTTGATACCTGTGACTTTAGAGACTACGTTTAAAAGACTGCTACAATAAATTTGTTGTTGGAAAAGTTTTAATTTTTTAAATATTAATAAGACATTTGTATAGAAATCTAGAACACTTTTTCAAATAGAACTTGTTATCAAGGAGATACTAGTATAAACAAAGGTAATTTAAAATATTTATTATATTTTATTATTTATATTTTTTTGTTAGCTTACTTCGTAAACTCTTTTCGCAGCCTGGTAGGGATGTGTAATCGACTGGCCAGCGAATATCGATAAAATAAATGTACCACAATTTCATTAATATAAATTGTATAAATGATTATATCTAATCGTTTTTTCACAACGAATTCGTATTTTTTTAGTCTTGCAATACCTACTGCTTTCGCATGCAGCGATCAAGCGGGCGCCATCTTTTTTGAGTCAGTACGAGTGCCCACGCCTTGTATACGCTACCGCTACGTGATTAATATTGTTTTGTCGTTATTACTGTTGCTTTGTTAAGTTTTGTTGTTATTTCTAGTTATTTGTTTTTTTTTGCACCACAATGCCGAAAAGAACAAAAAAAACTGTTTTGAATAGCGAAAGTCGCGAGTTTGTGATTCGTTTACGTGAGTATTTTGAGCGCGAGAATCAAAATGGCGGACCGCTACTACCGTTGGAGCAAGTGTGCAATAGAGTTGCTGACGCTCTTGGTATCGGACGAGCTACAGTGTCTCGAATTAGCAAAGAAAAGTATGGAGAATCGTCAAAGGAGATGGTGGCCGAAGATGAGGGAGGTAAAATATTATCGACTCCTAATAAAAAAAGGAAGAGAGTTTCGCCAGTCACCGAAATTGACGACTTTGATGCTGCCGCAATTCGAAATCATATATATGCGTATTACGCACGTGGTGAATTTCCCACGTTAAAAAAAGTATCCGTTTCGCTTAAAGACGCGGATTTATTTAAAGGAAGTCCACCATCGTTGTCCAAAATATTGAAAAAAATCGGCTTTGCTTATAAGAAAAGCGATAAAAGAAAAATTTTAATGGAGCGAACAGACATTGCTTTGACCCGAATTGACTTTTTGCGCAAAGTCAAAAATATAACAGATTGGAATAAAGTGGTTTTTCTTGATGAAACATGGCTCAACGCAAACCACACTGTTTCAAGATCGTGGACAGACGATAAAGCGGAGTCTACCACCAAGGTGCCCGAAGGCAAAGGACAAAGATTAATAATTACTCATGCGGGGACATCGTCTGGTTTTGTGCCCAATTGTTTACTGGCGTTTAAATCAGTAAAAACAACAGAGTACCATGAAGAAATGGATTTTACAAAATTTAAGGAGTGGTTTCTAACTCTTCTAAATAATTTGAGTGAACCACATTTTATTCTGATGGACAACGCTCCGTATCATTCAGTACAAAAAGATAAGGCGCCTACGACAAGCAATCGTAAAATTGAAATTATTACTTGGCTGCAAAACAAAGGAGTAAAAGCCGACAACAGCATGCTCAAGAAAGAATTGCTAAGATTAGTAAGCATTCATAAGCCCCCCACTCCAAGATATATTATAGACGAAATTGCAAAGGAAATGGGCCACACCGTCATCCGTTTACCACCATATCATTGCCATTACAATGCAATAGAACTAATCTGGGCTCAAGTCAAAGGTTCGTATAATCTAAAAAAACATATATAAAAAGCTTACAAAGAATGTAGTAGGTTTTTTGTTTGATCGAATACCTTTTTTTTCTAGGTTACGCTGCCAGACATAATGTAGCACCGCCTTTCACAGCGAACAAAATGTTGACATTACTACATGAAGCTTGTGTACATGTAAATGCTGATGATTGGAAAAAGGTAGTTGAGAAGACAAAAAATGTGATTCAAAAAGATTGGGAGCGCGATATTCAATTTGACAACATATGCGATCAAGAATTAATTATTAATCTACAGGATTGCTCCAGTGATGAATCAGAATTCGACTTGGAAGTTGATCTCGGCTGTACACCATCTGACAATTAAACTTTTAAATACCTTCAAATTCATCTTTCATTTCCTTTTTTCTTTCTTTCAATATCGTTAAAATGTATTTTTTTTAATAAACTCATTCCATATAAATATCGATAAAATACGAAAGACGTCCCATACCTATTACATGTCATTCTGACAAACGTCACAGGTATCAAGCTATATTTTACGAACTATAAGTAAATAACACGACCATAGAAAATATGACGTCAACAAATTAAAAGGAAACAGTTAATTTTTATGTTTTTTTTATATAGAAATAATAATAATAATAATACCGGCTTAACCGGCCGGCCAGAGGGAGGTCGCCAGAGCTTGTATGCTCGGGGGTGGAAGTGTCATTTTCAAGGGCATAACTACGGGGAAACCCGCTCACGGGCCTTCTTCGTGATGGTGCAACCGGCGCCGCACCCATGTTGCTGCCTGTCGCCCGTACGCCTTGTTGGCTGTATGCCTGTGGCGGCCAGAAGGGGGCCCATCTAGTGAGTGGCGAGTCACCGCACCACCATTTGTCCGTGTGTTTTTACCATGTGTTTACAGGGCAGGCGCCATAGTCCTTCAATAGTACCAGCTAACCGTTTCACTAACACATCACCTCCATAACCTAGTTCCTTAGTTACCACTTTTTGACAATAGTTTTTACACTAACCGGAGAATATCGTTGGGTACATTTCTATAGTGTATACAACGATAATCGCCGATTTTTGTCACATAGCCTTTAAATTAAAGTGTCTAACGAGCCTCTACGTGTTGGCTTCGGCTCCACGCACGCCTCCCAAATGACCGGGACTCCATAGTCCCGTGATATGGAAACGACATACATAATAATAACAATAATATCTTGGTACTACTTACACAACGCTATCTGATCCCAAACTAAGCAGAGCTTGTATTATGGAAACCAGACAACTGATAAACATACTTATATATTTCTAAATACATACATATTATAGATAAATAACACCCAGACACAATAAACCATCTTGCTCATCACACAAAGTTTTATCTTGGGTGGGGGGGATCGAACCCACGACCTTTTGCGTAACACTCCCACGGCGCCAATTCAACTTATAGTCAAAATACCATAAATAGTAGTTGTTTGTATTTGATGTAATAGTGTTTTACTGACCTGTTGAGGTAGAAGGAGAAGACGGGCTTGACGAGTCCCTGCGCCACCATGTTGTCAAACACGGGCGTCACGTTGTCCACGGAGATGCTGCACACACACACACACACACACACATTACTGTCGCACTGATGCTGAGCACAGTAGCACAGTGACACGCACGTCGTCACTGTCACTCCGCTCGCGCGCGTAGATGGAGCCGCGCCCAGAGCACGACGTGCGAGCCAAATCAACCTCAATTCATATTTAAAACTAGCTGTGCCGGCGACTTCGCCCACGTGATGTGGCACTGCTGCTCACTCTCTATACACGTTAGCGTGGTGATGTAAGTAGCTTAAGTTACTCTTTACGACATCAGCTGTCAGACAGATAAAAGTCCGGCCGTTACGGAGTTTAACCGGAACAAACAGACAGACAAAAAAATTAAAAACGGTGTTTTAGTTTTAAATACCGTATACTTTCATATACGTTATTTTGACATTACGGACCCTTCAATTTTATTTATCTGTATAGGTATATGAACTTGTATGGACCTGCCATACAAGTTCATATACCTTATAGTCCATATATTTTATTTATTTATTTACACTAAAGAGTGTCATGGCTTCCAGCCCTTTACCCATAAGGCTCCACCCCTAATAAAACAACTTATAGAACGGAAGAAGTGCGTCAAAAAATGCAAGCGTTTTATAAAGGCTAATTTTTTAAACTACGTCACATTAGTGAAGTAAAGAAATACCCTTTCGTCTGTCGGTTGGATTCCTTAGCGTTTGGCGTACAGGACTTTAATCCGCTACTGACGGCATCTGGTACAGAGTTATGCTGACTGCCTGAGGGTAATGTAATTCTGGTCATACTTTTTAACGGTTATACTAAATTGCAATTCATTTTTTTTTATTTATTTAAGGAGCTTAGTCAAAGGCAGACTATGTCGCTCAATTCAAAGATTAGATACCACACGTGCAGAACGAGCAAGATTAAAGAATACAACTTTAACGCGTGACTGACGCACCTGGGTACAAGATTTTCATGACTGACAAACTTAAAACTACTACAAACTACTCCAAGAAAACTAATTTTCGAGTTTTAGAAACCAGTTTTAGGATATATTAACTCATTAAAAAAACAGCCTCTGCGCCAAACGCTAAGGAATCCAGCTGACTGATGAAAGGTTATTTATTTACTCCACTAATGTGACGTAATATCAAAAAATCTGCCTTGATAAAGCACTTGCATTATTGGTGTTCCCCTCCAGGACTATTAGTATAGTGTACTACTGTTACAATGGGCTAATTTCCAACTAGTCAAAACAACACCTCTTAAAGAAATGACAAAACGCATATATGGTGATCACATACGAGTAGCGGTTTCTCGTCAAATCCTTTAATTTTATGATAGATAAAAAATCCAATTTAACACAAAATTTCATCGGGATTTAACTGTTGGCAGTTTACATGTCCGATTTAATTAATCTTTTGGATTTTTTTGTTTACCTAAGTAACTAGCCAATTATAGTGTGGCCATTAGTGCTGTGCACTCCCTGAGGTATGCACGGCGAGGTGGGGGGCGAAGAAAAAAGTGCATGAGTTCACATGAGGTCGATACATGTCGGACAGATCTTACGATATCAGTTTGCATTTCTAAGGCAAGACTTGTGGCGGGACGTTGCGTTGGTCGGAGGCTATCTATCTGTAATATATACTTACTTTGTTGATTAAAATGTAACCCAAATATACTCATATTTTATTAAAAATATGCAGGTGATAAATAAGAATTGAAAGTTATAATTCACAACAGGACTTGTTTTATTAAACATTTTTTATATTTACAAACAATTATATATTCTAACGAAAGTTATTCTGACATAGATTCTGTTTCAACTTCATCTTCCATTTCGTCATCATCTTCATCTTCCTCTTCGCCACCGGAACTTGAATCAGAGTCTTGCAAATTTATTATGAATGAATCGATAACATTATCGAACCTACTATCGCGACTCCAGTAATCATTTTCATTTTTCTGGACATGATCGTCGCATTTCTGCCATTTTTCCGCCGTGAATTCCGAAAACAATTTATCCAATAAGATTATCTTTTCGTCTAGAGAAGAATTAATATAGTTTTGGGCTATGTTGTTTTTAATATCAGCCCAGACCAACTCGATTGGATTTAAATCTGGATGGTACGGAGGTAAACGCAGAACAGTGTGTCCACTGGCTTTCAGGAGTTCGTCAATTCTATACACGGGTTCTTTTTGTGTATTTTTGATAAGAAGTAGCAGTTGAGCCTTTGACATGGTTCCTGAAAATTCTACATTATGGCGTAGCAACCAGTTCTGCATTTCACTTTTGAGGCTTGATATAGTTGGTTTCTTCTCAATCTGAACGCTGTGGTAAGACGCGTTGTCCATTACAACCACAGAATTCGGCAGCAACTTATCTTTTAACTTTTCATCTACCCACTTATAAAAAGTAGGTCCGCTCATATCTCCATGATAGTCACCGGTTCTAGCATCGGATTTGAATATAGTCAATGTATCATCCACTAAGCCATTTCGACACCCAGCGTGGAGTATTACTAGTCGCCGTCCTTTCCCAATATCAGCATGAATACCGGGTTCTGACGATGATTGCCAACATTTGCTGGCATGGTGACTGGCGTTGATGTATGTTTCATCAAGAAAATATATGTTTCGGTTTTCCGTTCTGTAATTTCTGATTTGTGTAAGATATTTTTTCCGCCACACTGTAATATTAGGCTGCTCTATAAGGAGATGTCTCTTTGATTTGCATTTTTTGTAACGGTAGCCCATTTTGTGTAAAAGCTGTCTTAAATATTCCCGTCCACAATTCAATATGCCATCCTGTCTCAAACTTGATAGTAACTTACGGACACTTGGTATTTTTTTTTCAACTTCGTAAAACTGATGAATTTTTCTTCTGATAACTCCAAGGTCAAAATCATCCACAACGTGTTTTTTCTTTAGAACTTTTGGTTTTTTTGGCGATTGAAATTTTAATTGGCTTGAATTTTCAATTGATAAATAGCCCGCAGAAATCACATTATGTACGGTTCTTTTGCTGTATCCCGTAGCCTCCGCAACGATTTTAGCAATATTCACGTCATTTTTAAATTCAAAGCTTTCTTTGTCTGCTTTTCTTTTCTTAAAATATTCAGCCACCTTAAAAATGACAGTCTTCATATCACGAGATAACGCACGACCCATCTTTGAATATTTATCTCGTGTGCGTCTGACATAGACAGTCCGATACAAATAACACTACCTGCCGTCACAAGCGTTGACGGCGCACTGACAGCGCAGCAGCCGATTCTAACCCCCCCGTCTCACCGCGCGCATACCTCAGGGAGTGCACAGCACTAATGGTCATACTATAGTACTAATGCCATTATATTTATTCTTCTTAGGGTTCCGTACCTCAAAAGGAAAAAACGGAACCCTTAATATCACTTTGTTGTCGTTTGTCTGGCTGTCAAGACCTTTTATCTCAGGAATGTGTAGAGGTAACGAGTTGTAATTAAAACCATATACTCGTCTACAGTCCCTTGAAGCTGTGAAAATATAAAACTTCTAAGTTAAAAACTGCGAGACTCGATTCCTAAACTATTTATAATATGTGGGAGAGTCCGATTCGCACTCGTCCGGTTTTTTTAAAAGACATTTCTCATACTAGAGGTGCCATGGGGACTTTACAATCATACAATTATCCGACATATCCAGACTCGGAACAACAAAGTCGTTAATTTCACAAAGTGGTGTCTCATGTGGGGATCAAACCCACCACCTCCTGCACAGCACAGCAGTGCAGTACGCATCACCACTGCATCACTGAGGCAGTCAAGTTAATATTATTCCATGTTTCATGACACTTGGCACTTTTTTTAACGGTCTTATATCTTGTTATGTATTTTTAAGTTCCATTAAGGTCATGGTACCTAGAAAAGAGCACATAAAAACTAGTCAATCAACTCCTAGTGTCGAGAGAGTCATACCTGGGGAAGGCCATGCCCAGGATGCCGTCGAACTTGGCGGCGACGAAGGCGAGGCCGGGCTCCGCCATCGCCTCCGCGAACGTCTGCCCGCGCACCACGATGCCGCCCACCTGCGACACACACCACACTACCGTACACCTCCACTGACACGAGTAATGGCTCAAACGGACTGTTGCAACCTAGCTAATTATATTTCATGTATTTTCTAAAGGTACCTCCCCACCCCCTCTCATTTTCATACATTTTAGGCATTGTGTAGAACGCCATGACATATGTACGAACCTTCTCTGAAATATTTTGATCAAAGGACATTGACTGGTTCTGGGCTACATGCTGCCTAGACATGGATGTACTTCCAAATGGGTCTAGAACTTGCATTAAGTTATTTAAAAAAAAAACGGTCCTTGGGTTTTTCTGTTTTGTATGTTTTAGTGACGATTTTAGGTAACTATTACAAGGTCCTAGCCAAGACCTAGCCTGACTAAAGGGGGTAAACAAGAACTCGTGGATTTGTATTACAGAGGAAAAAAAAAAAGCGGGACGCGCGAAACGCGACTGCCGGTGGACGCTTCGATATTTATTTTTAATATGTTTACATTAAAAATCATTATGTAACTCCATGATTATCAGATTCCACTATACGGGATATTCTCGCTCGGCACGAAAACCGGTTTTGATGTATGCTTACCAGCTATAGTTTTAGTTTAGAGTTAAAACACGATCAAAGTTGTGATTTACCATATATGTAGATACACTGACGGACTTATAAACTGCATCAAAGTAATAGACGACTTTGAAATAAATATTTTAACCAAGTATGCAAACTTTCTATACAGATTTAAATTGAAACCTCTAGATTGGTTCGTGAACTTTAAAACAGCGTAGGATCATATCTTTAAGTTTAAGTTTATGTACTGGAAAGGACCTTAAGACCTTTTTTGAAGAAAAAACAGAAGTTTAAGGAAAAATTGTTTAATTAAAAAATTGGTTTTAACAATAGACACAAACTTTATGCAAGGGTTTATTTGTGTTTTAATAAGGTGTATTACCCCCACGTGCCCTTATTACGGATTCTAATCGGTTCCGCATAGATTTTATAAGGGTTTTTAAAAGATCTTGCGGAATATTGTCCCATTCTTCTGAAAGTGCTGTTAGTGCTGCCACTGGCGAAGGGTTTCTCGCATATACAGCTCTTTTTAAATTGTCCCAAACATGCTCGATGGGATTAAGATCCGGGCTGCGTGCTGGCCAATTCATTGTACGTATCCCAACCTCTTCGCAATAATGTTGAACTTGTGCAGCTGCATGCGGCCGGGCATTATCCTGCATTAAAGTAAAATTTTCGCCTATGAATCCCATGTAAGGCACCACGTGATCTTCTAATATCTCTGTTATGTAGCGATGTGCTGTCAAACCCCCTCTATTACCGTTTTGACGGACCATGTCTATGAACACAAGTTCTGTTCGCCCGTTCATCGATATGCCACCCCAGACCATACATGAACCGCCTCCAAAAGGAACACGCTCCTCAATGCAACTTTGAGCATATCGCTCCCCACGTCGACGATAGACTCTTCTGCGACCATCTGCACCATATAAACATGTCCTACACTCGTCCGTGAACAATACAGAGGCCCACTGCTCTTCTGTCCAATTCAGGTGATGACGCGCAAATCTTAAGCGAGCTTGTCTGTGAGCTGCAGACAACTTTGGACCATTTGCTGGTCTAAAAGGGGTGATAGCCGCTTCCTTTAACCTTCTTCTTATTGTTCGTGCACACACGTTTTTTCCACGCACTTCATTAAGCTCGGTTTTGATGTTAACTGACGTGAGGAAACGATTTCGCAGGGAAGTTGTAACAATAAATCGGTCATCACGACCTGTGGTTGCTCGAGTTCTGCCTGTACCACGTCTCCTCCTGTAAGAACCTGTCTCTACAAACCTTCTATATATTCTACAAACCGTAGACTGGTTTAAATTTAAATTTCTACCAATCGTTCGTTGATCCAAGCCCTCCCGCACCAATGCTACAATTTGTGCCGCTTGTTCGGACGAAGTATCCATATTATGGTTCAAAAACTCTCGATGTGTTAAAAAACTAACCCAACAATTATGCTGGTAACAATAATTCAATTGACCAAACAAAAAAAAATCAATGAGAATTAATTTAAAACTTTGCTATAAATAACACGCAAATCTGATACTACGAGTAAATTTTCTTTTCCCGGCTATATTCATTTGTTTTACCGCAGTTCTATTTTTAAATTTAATTTTTTTTTAAGATTAAGAGCCAGTCTTTCCATATTTATATAATTTAATCTAAAAAGTTTGCATACTTATTATAAAAAAATCCTTTTAGAGTAAACCTGAACTTTGATGCAGTTTATGAGTCCGTCAGTGTATATAGTGATTTATTAAAATTAGGTACATGTGTGCCAATGATTTCGCACTGCAGTTTAACGGCACCCTTAATCCGTTGTACTGTGCGCATTTATGTTTCACCCCATTATCTTTAACGACTCGGCTTTACTTGGACGTTTGCATCTACATCATCCGTTGACCTGGCTTTTAATTTGGACTTTCATAGTGCTATATTTCGTTGTGTCTATTTTCGAAGTGCTGAACAATGACTATCAATCACACCACGGGTATGTTTACTTTGTAACCGTTCTGTGGAAAGATACACGTTAACTCGTGATTTACAGAACAACCATCATCATATCTAACCTAACCTAACCTAACTCCACGTGAGGTAAGTGCAACATCATTAAACTGCAGTCAGCAATTATATCAATAAAAAAACATTTGCTTATTTTTTTTTTCATTATACCTGATTTTTTTTTTTTATTGTTTTCAGAAATAGTTCGATAACATCGTATATATCTGCCATGATTGTTGGACAAGAACTAGGCGAAGAAGGCCTACGCTTCCTGGTTTATTCTCGTTCAGTCAAACCCAGATATGTAACAGTGTGACTCATTAGGAATTAAATTCCTGCTGAGTGATAATGTGACATAATGCAACTGTTTTTTCCAATAATGCACACTAATGTGTAACAGTGTGACTGAACAAGAAAATATATTCCCTCTGAGTTACACTGTTACACAACGACACTTTTCTCGTTGAGTAACACCGTTGCTAAAAAATTACAAGGTAAGTACTACTTTTATGAATCCAAAGGTAGGGTTTCAATTCACACACTTTAACAAAAAATATTTTATTTCATAAAAATAACCAACAATATAACGGACATCTTAACGATCCGTCAACATTTAGCCATGCCTTTCAATGATGTCCAACTCATACGAACACACATAAAGAGTAGACATCATTATCGTCTAAAATCTACCATTGCTACAACAGGACAATAGTGGAATAGAGTGCATAGTAAGAAAATATTGCTGCTTATGTTTCACGACTCGCAGAACGATTGGCAGTTGTGCCCACTTTATATGCCTAGTTTGGTTTTTAGGGTGGGCTAGGCACCAAGACATTATTAGGCGTCCTGCTCTGTGTCTCGATACAATTATAATCGATGATGATTGAGTAAATATTTTTTTGCATTGTGCAGATAGTAACCACTACTAGTATTCTTGTAAACCCCTCTAGTTAAGCTACAATGACAATACAATGTAAACAAATAATGTAATAATGTGATTCATTGTTTAATGTCAAGTAATTTAACTAAGTATTCTTAATGTAAATCAACGTTGAATGTCAAAAGACATAAAATAATTGATTGTAATAAATAAAGTGAGAAGTTTTTTTCTCAAAACTCCTCGGACAGATTTTGATGAGATTTCGTTTACAGGCTAGTGTTAGTTACGTACATAAACGCAATATGGGTTCATTCTGGGCAACACTTAGCCCAACTCCCATACAAAGATGGTCAATGTTCTTTAGTTCTAGATTTTTTTTTCATCTCGTATATCTTACAGGTACTTGCTATCTTTCTTCAACCTTAAAAACACCGAGCGAACAGCGCTCATCCCAGCTAGTATTATTTAAATAGGCACTTCTTGTTAAAATGTATAGTTTTGTTTTTTAAGTTTATCTACATTATATATATAATTTATTCCCGTGTCAAATTGTATTTATAATGCAACGCGTAAGTTTAAAAGTAATATATAGCTAGTATAATTAGCAGGCGAGCGTGAACTCACCGTGACATCGTCCGTGGAAAGGAACCCGGAGAGGCTTCCGGAGCCGTAGTGGATGGCGAACTCGGTCCCGTTGGCGCGGTACGTGTGCGACTTGGTGCTGTCGTACTTGTTGTGCAGCACTGCAACGTCACAGTTATAATAATACCATTTCTTCATCAAACCATACATACAATACAATACCCTATCTTAGGTGCATTTATAAATAACCAATGGCGCCTGAGGATATTTGCCTCAACTCGCTTGTAATCTGTGTTTCAGGCGAGAAAGTAAAAAATATTTAAAATAAATACTTTTTGAGACTAAAACTAATCTTAACCAAAAATAAGAACTGTTATCTCGAAAGATAAATGAATTAACAATTAATTTATTCTAGGCCTAGGCCTATAAAATTAAGAAATCTGTTTGTAAACGTATATTTTGAGGTAGAATTAGACATTCAGACAATATATTTTCGTCTCTTGCTAGTAATGACATTTAGTAGGAATAACTGGCAAACAGTCAGTACCTTACAGCATTTATAGAGTAGGTAAGTGGGAAATAGGAAAGGACGAAAGGTCTTTCAAAAGGCTGTATAACGGTTTTTAGTGCTCCTCCCCATGAAATGATGCAATATTGAATGACGGACTGACACAGACCTATATTTGTAAAATCAGTTTTGAGTTCGCGGTGGTACGTACTTTTTAAAAAACAAACATTAGTTTTCCGACTCTACAGATTTATTGTCACATTTTTTAAATGAAAGGGTGGCATGGATAGTAATACTGAAACATTTTATGTAGCTAGTGTTGTGAATAATAGGACAGTTACATACATGTGTTCTCGAAGGGGTTGTTGCAATAGTGTGACAATAAATCTGTGTCAGCGTCGTTGTGGTATGAGTGGATGTGTGATAAATGGCTATAGTTTAACAACGCGTTGAACGTTGTACTTGTTTTTAAAAGCTCGTTTGAAAAGGTGCTTTTCACCTAAAATGCTTTTATAACAAAACCAATCATCGATTATCAACAATCGTCATTACCCGGGGCCGTTCGGTTTTTTTATATATTTTTTTATAATTATCCATACTAATATTATAAATGTGAAAGTAACTCTGTCTGTCTGTCTGTTACGCTTTCACGCTCAAACCGCTGAACCGATTTAGATGAAATTTGGTATGGAGATAGTTTGAGTCTCGGGGAAGGACATAGAATAGTTTTTATCGCGATAACCGACATCCACGCGGGCGGAGCCGCGGGCGAAAGCTAGTAAATAATAATACAACAATAAACCTTAGTATTTCTTTGTTTGTTACATTTTGTTATGGATATTATTGATCAACTAAATGAAACAACTTACAACTTTAACCATAGACAAAGTTACTAAGGATTTTAGTAAAATATTCTCTGTGGCTATTTCGCATCTATAGTATTTTGACGTTTGAAAAAATGCCGAGCATCTTTGGCCGTTTGGACGATTATTTATATAAGTACATATGTTAAATAACTGTTTTATATATCAATGAACTACTTATTTAATTAGTGTTTGTACGTTTAGGACTGTCTGAAATGATTTTATACTATTGTAGCGACCTATGTCCGCTACCACAAACGCTGTCGCTTATGACGGTCGGACCCCGGCAAGAAATCACGCCACCTTTATCACGTGGCCGTACAACGTGAGGCAGTTGCGGTCGGCCACACCTGCTTCAACAGCGCGGGGCTAAAGTAGGCGGTCGCATGCAGTCCGAACGCAGCGCATCAATATGGCCGTCTATTAATCCTTTTGTTTACGGTCGGCGACCATATTGTGGGCGTCGCTAAAAGGTGTCAGGAGCGAAACTTTATTATTGTTAATTAGCATTATGCAGTTCGGTATAAATATCGCATTCTATGCTTGTCAACACACACTGTTGCTTTTGCCGCGCTTGTGCTAGCTTGTAGTAACCTAATTACAATCTTTAATGTAATTAGGTAGGTACTTGCTTCTTGTATTATAACTTCTCGTAGTCATAATTAATTTAGTTAACTAGTTTCCTGCTTTTATTCACTGTCGCAAATACGCCTTACCTATCTCTCGCCGCAACGCACAAAAATAGCTACGGAAGTCTCGGGTTCGATTCCTGAGTCTGGATTCAAATTTTTCTATCTTTCAAAAATGCAATTATTGTATTTGTAAAAATAGCAGAATTAAACAGGAGCGGTCAAGAATAACTCAACCGCCTCCTATACTATATAATTTACTTACAACACTAAACCAAACACACCCTAAATTTTAACAGTCAAAAATGTTTACTTTCTTGTTTACATTATTTCTATAATGCATTAAATATAATGAAACAAATATTTATGTTATTTCCTTGTACATAAACACAAGATCGTCAGCGATCAAGCCCGTGGGCTATATTATTATTTTTACAGAAACAAACAAAACCATGGAACGAGTCGAGCGACATGTCCACATCCAACGAGAGCAAAAGTGTACTGTAATGCATACATAAAAAAAAACGTTACATGTCAAGCACATAAAAAAGTAAAAAATTAGCGAAAGTTTATCCTTGCGAAGCATTGTTGTGCTTTCAATAAAAGTGACAACTACGTAAATTTTATTTAGTTGATTTTTTTGGACATCTCAGACACGGACATTCAGACTGCCTCTGTGGCGCGGTGGGAGTGTATCCGACTGCTACGCAAGAGGTCGTGGGTTCGATCCCCACCCAGGATAAAACTTTGTGTGATGAGCACGATGGTTTATTCTGTGTCTGGGTGTTAATTATCTATAATATGTATGTATTTAGAAATATATAAGTATGTTTATCAGTTGTCTGGTTTCCATAGTACAAGCTCTGCTTAGTTTGGGATCAGATAGCGTTGTGTGAGTTGTCCAAAGATATTATTATATAGATATTATCTTGTGTTAAAGCTATGTTGTACCGTGTGCGTAAAGAAATAAGGTTCCTCATCATTAGTGATACAAAAATATTAACAAAACATTGTACTTGACCATTTAATGTCAATGTTCGATTGTGCATTATGAACAAGTTAATTCACAGTTACAATCAATTATATATGATCGCGAAATTAATAACGAAAAAATTAGTACTTTTGAGTAAATTTATTAAGAACTATAGGAATAATGGCATTGGTATGCCCATTCTTAATATAATAATAATAATGTTTATTTGGAACTTACAACATTTTATACACAGTACAATAACATGGAAACGATGATACCTGTCGTAGTAAATTACTGTGTTACAGATACCAACGCCCCCTCCCAAGATTAAAAGTGTTTGAAATTACATCTTAAAAACAGTAGTTTAATTATCCTTACAGTTAGTTACTTTAATAGAATAGATTAGAAGACATTAAGTTGATGAACTAAGTGTGATGTGTGTGTGTGTGTGTAAACTTTTGTGAATATTATTTATTTAGCAATTACTTTGTCACAAGATCTTCCGAATCTTCTATATAACAAGCTGTAATATGACAAGCTGTAACTCCTTGCTGGGCTGGACAACATGCATTATCGGCTTTAGTGGCCATACTTTTGGAATTCCCATTCTCTATTATCCAGAGGGCAAACTTGTCTTGTTTTCAGCCAACGTGAGGTACAATGGAAGTGGAATGCATAATTACATACGCTCCAAGCCACTGTCCATTCCTCACTTGTAGCTGAGGCCTGATTGGCATGACATTCTATGCACAGATCCATAATGTGGTTGTCGATATCCCAAGCCTAGAGAACGAAAGCATTCCACTTTTTTACTTCGAATCTCTTTTTCACCCTTACCGCTACTTGAAGAAGCCATTTCGACTTCTTCTTCGGCTATTTATTCGTGCGGAAAAAAGTGTACATTTTAAGTGTTGACGAAATAGGTCGTACTTATTTTTGCCATCTAGTCTCAATGTTATGTTGTACCTTATGATGAACAAAATAATTCATTTTCAATCGTGCAAACTGGCAATAAATGAATATACGTACTAAACGAAATTGATTGTAATTTCAAACGTACTTTTTGTTTTTTATTGAAAAACTTATTTTAAAGTGCTTTCGTTTAAACGCTCAGCTTTGGGTCTGGGTATGCGTGGCGCATAGGAAAGTGGATATACTTCGTCTTATCAGCGTTTTATGTTAGTAAATTATGACAAAGCCGATTATTTATAATATTAAAACTTTGCTGTGTTATTAAACAAATAGCTGTAAATATAATAGCTGTGTTATCACCATATGCCATTATCTTGCCATTCATACCACTAGCTAGCTAGAAACTAGGGCACCATATTTGTTGTAATAATCGGTAGCGTCGCTCGGTCATATGCGTAGGCGCGTCCTAAATCCTCACTGTTCGCTAAATACCTAATTGTGATTTCAACAAAGTGTACTTACTACATCTGCGCTGTGTTGAGTCTCAAATAATTCCCGCATTAATTCTAAATATGTTCTTATCAGGGAGCACAATATTTTGTTCGGCAAGGGTTCCAACTAACAGACGCAATTGTTGTACTCACGGCACGCGATGTTGGTGTAGTGGCACTTCTTGGAGGGCACCCACAGGTTGGAGGAGCCCGTGTCGAACACCACCTTGAACGTCTGCGGCGGGTCACCGATCGAGATCGGCCCGTAGTACTGCGCCTGGAACACACACACGCCACGTGTTACCGACCTTCACTTTGCAACTCCTAATGTAAAAAAAATAATTAACTAGTCTGTTAATTTTTTTTCCCACACTTAGTAGCAAGTTTAAAATATATAAAAAACAAACAGGACTCGGGCACCGAGGGTTTCGTACAAACTTATAGTCATATAAATAATTCGTCCATCGCGAGAACCTATCTCTAACGAACGACACCATATTGAAAGATTCATTGTGAGGATTAGGACTTCTACTTACTTAATCCTTCTTATAGGTTTTCCTGTAATCTTTAAGTAAATAACTAAATATTGTATATTTTTTTCAAAATTTTAGGCTCAGTTGTTTTGTGTATGTTGGAGATAAGGGGGGAGGGGTGATGGTTAGTATTCGATTTAAGATTCTTTGAAGTTTTTTTTTTAAGCTAACTATGTGGAAGGTGGCTACCACAGCAAACCATTAGCTTGTGTTAGGAGCAAACCATTAGCTGGTGTTAGGAGTTCAGGCAAAAAAGTTGTAGGTTAACGTCGGTAGTACAATGGGTAGGGTTCAAACCCGCGATCTCAAGATTACGAGCCCGATGCCTTAACTATTAGGCTACTGCCGCTTTTTCCAAAGCCTTCACTATCTCACCTGGTGTTCTCTGGATTAGTTCTCATCTTATCATGGGAGACGCCAGCAGTCCGTGCGCGTGTATGATATCTATCGAGGTGGCGCGACCTTTTGACCTTGTAACGTAAGTAATAAAGGAGAAGAAATACCGCTTTGTGGTATTCCTTCTCCTCTATTACTTTCTACTAGCAACCCGCCCTCGCTTCGCTTCGTTTTATATGTTTTTTAACTCCAGTCATTTTGTTATCCAGCGCCAAGAATTATCAACTCTGAATACTCATTTTTATCAAAATCGTACGGGTCAATCACCGTACAATAGGTTACACGAGTCGAATGTGTCAGCATTTCGCAATGGCGCATCGTATGACTCGATAATATACATTAAGGTTAATAATTTAATTAGTACGTAATACGTTCCACATCCTACCGGGCGCGTTTCATACTCATCTCGTAATCATAATCATAAATCCTTTATTTGCATAAAATGTGGTATACATATGGATAGTATTAAATAAAATAATTGCTCAAGACACATTTCGCCATAACAAAATAGCATGCAAATTAAAAAAAAATATATATATATGCAGTTTTAAACTTACAATAAAAAAAAACAATATTAAACGTATGAGGCATTCACAAAATTAAATTAAATAAGCCCTTATTAAACTTATTTATCATTTAACTTATAATGCGTTTCTACAGTGATATGAACGAGAGCAGAATTTCTTTAAGAAATCGTTTACTGAATATAAACTCTCATCTATTAACATTTTTTTCAAGGCAGAATTGAAGTTTTGATATGGCAATTCAATAATATTTTCTGGTAAGGAGCTGTAAATGAGAGGTGCCATATAAAAACAGCTTCGTCTAATCATTTCAAGGCGAGGTACTGGCATTTTTAAACTATAATGATTGTGTTTCCTTTTGTTTGTGTTGTCTTGAACTTCGAGTAATTGGATTATTATACAAATTTTGCTACCTCATAAATACACACATCAAAAGTGTCTAGGGATCAAGCATTTTTATGCGGATTTCTTGAGATTGAGATGTGGCTTTGTAATAAATTTATGATTTTATAAATTTATATGGATCCTTTTTGGTGCATTTCATAATTTGAATCAGGAACTGTGAATCAAATTCGAGTAAAAGATGAAAATCAGCTGTCAATATTTTCCCTATAAAAACATACAACGCATTGAAGACATTATTAGTGCTACTGTTTCCCTACTACTGATTAAAACCAACGTTATTATGGAGCGGCGACGTCATTTAAGCAGGGAAGAAATGCTCAGAGCCGTGGGAATGATAGAAGCTGGTTCCCGGCAACGTACTGTGGCTTTAGCTCTGAATACAAGTCAGAGTGTTATCAGTCGACTTTGGACACGTTACCGAAGCACTGGTACCGTGGCTGAGCGCCATGGAGGACGGTATCGCTGCACCACACGGAGACAAGACCGATACATTCAAATCTTAACTCGAAGAGGTCCAACAATAACCGCCATGATGTTAGCCGTGAGGCTTCATCACTCTTCAGGGAACTTAATTAGCGACCAAACAGTCAGAAACCGCTTGCATGAAGTGAACCTTCATTCCCGAAGACCGCTACGGGTACCACCTATAGCAATGCACAATCGTAGGATTCGATATCAATGGGCTCTTGAACACAGAAATTGGGCAGAAGAACAATGGCGTTTCGTGTGCTTTTCTGATCTGTCTCGTTTTGGTATGAGACCGGATACAAGACGTATACGACACTGGAGAACCCCTGGACGCCAACAGCGATTAAAATCCTGCCAGGAAGTCCATCCTTATAGTGGTGGAACCATCATGGTATGGGCGGGTATTTGGATCGGCGGAAGAACTGAGTTGATTTGGATCAGAGGCAACCTCAACGCTCAAATTTATGCTGAGACGATTGTATCAGACGTCATCGTTCCTCTACAAGTGCAAATCGGTCCCTTATTTCAGTTAATGCATGATAATGCACGACCGCACACCGCAAGAGTTGTAAGACAGACTCTCGCCGCAGCTAACATCAATGTCCTGCCCTGGCCTGCTCAGTCGCCAGACTTGAACCCGATTGAGCATGCATGGGATATGCTACAGAGAAGAGCTCTGCCGAATATGGAGGGTATCCAGTCGCAAGAAGACCTTTTTTTGTTGTTGCAACGAACATGGGCGGCCATTCCACAGCGTGATTTGGATGAACTCATTTTGAGTATGCCAAACCGATGTTCTTGTGTTGTTAGTGTTCGCGGTAGAAACACGGATTATTAATTGTTTAAGTTACCCAATAAAATTTTAAAGAAAACTGTTATTTCAGTCTTTTTTTCGAACTTTAATGTTAGTGGTTCAAATGTCAAAAATCCCTTTATTAGGAAAATGGCAAATTTCTTTATTAATGCAAAGGTGACTTGGTTTATCGTTACTGTGACAAACGAAAACACTTTATTTGATGAATCCTTAAAGAAATAAAAAAAAAAAAATCAATCAGGAGAAAAGTTATTGCAAAAATATATGTTGATCCCTAGACACTTTTGATGTGTGTATATATCGACGGAACAGCTAGAATATTTTGAGATTTAAAGATCGGCCTACATGATTCTGACCAGTGCAAATTATAAATTGCACGTAGGCATTTTTTTTTGTTTGTTCTTTTGTTGTTTGTTTGTTAGTTCTGATGAATAACCCCATACGACTATCGAATACCTAAGGACGGAGCAGACGTAAGTATGATAAACCGTTAGTGCTGTTTGAGCTGACATTATTTCTCTAACCTTTTTTAGAGCCAAAACGAACCTATGCTATCAATGTGTTCCTTCCAAGTCAAATGCTCGTCGACTACAATACCCAGGAACTTGGTGCAATGTACTTGCTCAACTATCTGATTATTGTGGACAATGTTTAACTGTCTGGATTTACTATGATGTGTTCTAAAATTGATTACTTTTGTTTTTTCTAAATTTAACTTTAATGAATTTGAATCTAACCATTTAACTATAGATTGTAATGTTTGTTGAATTACATTAATAACGGTAAATTACGGTAATGTCATCTGCAAACAATACGCATTCATATTCGCTGAGAACTTTAGGTAGGTCATTAATATAGATCAAGAAAAGCAAGGGTCCCAAAATACTACCCTGTGGTACACCAGAATAGTTAATTCTAGGGTCTGAATCAAAGTTTTCTAGAATGTTTGTATGACTGTTAAATTTAGTTATTCTAGTGACTTGAGTACTTCTATTCAGATATGATTCAAACCAACTGAGAGCTACGCCCTGTATACCGTATTTTTCTATTTTTTGTAAAAGAATAGATTGATTAACAAAATCGAATGCTTTACTTAAATCAACGAAAAGCGCACTACATGGTATTTTCCTGTTAAGTTTAATCATTATTGATTACATTAATTTGAAAGTTGCTAACCCAATAGACCTCAACTGTCTAAACCCATATTGTTCGTTCACTAGCAACTCATATTTGTTAAAGAAAGTTAGAATTCTTTTAAACATATTTTTATCAAAAATCTTGGAGAATACTGTCGTTAAAGCAATGGGCCGGTAGTTGTTTATATTCGTCCTCAAGCCTACTTTGTGAATCGGTTTAATTACAGACAGTTTAAGACTTTTGGGGAAGCAACCTTGCTGTATAGATAAATTGATTATATAAGCTAATGGTTCTGTTATATATTGTGATATATGTTTTACAAGATGTGTAGAAATATTGTCGTAACCTGATGAAACCGATGATGGAATCGAACCGGGCTTTTGTTATTTTGTATAGGTGGTTCGCTTCT
Organism: Herminia tarsipennalis; assembly: GCA_945859575.2. NCBI lineage: Eukaryota > Metazoa > Arthropoda > Insecta > Lepidoptera > Erebidae > Herminia > Herminia tarsipennalis. The sequence goes on along the minus strand of OX243843.2, from coordinate 497,211 downwards.
GGCCCCGGTTTGGCTACGGAAGTCTCGGGTTCGATTCCTGAGTCTGAACTTCAAATTTTTCTATCTTTCAAAAATGCAATTATTGTATTTGTAAAGTAATTGGCAAGAAATGCCTATAAAAATTACTTCAATATTCGGCCTGCGACATCATAATTTGTTAAAATGCTCTCTGTAACGAAGCAATAACAAAAGCCGTGATAGTTCTTTAACTACCGACTAGATGGCGCTGCGAGGGCTTAACTCGCGAGCATCAAGGTATAGAGAAATTTGAGGTCTTGTAACATAGTCCAGATAGGTGGTTCGCTTCTGGCCCCGGTTTGGCTACGGAAGTCTCGGGTTCGATTCTTGAGTCTGGACTTCAAATTTTTATATCTTTCAAAAATGAAATTGTTGTAACCGCTGAATGAATTTGTTTTTCTTAGTTTCTTTACAGACCCTACACCGTAGTCAAAATGCGTGGTTGGCCGTTTTGTTAGAGTGACGTAGACACTCACAGAAAGTATTGACTAAATAGACGTTAATTTTGTGCCTATAGGTCCTTGGGTAACGGAACAGCCAAGCCACACCTTTTTATTATGGAGTAGGGTTTGTAGAGAACATATGACTAGGATTCACGCAGAACGTTACACGTTATAATAAGAATTAGATAGTATCAGGTTAGGGCGTGTAGAGTTTGGAGCTTGGCTTTCCATATACCGAATCTGATAACTTTTTTAGAGCGTAATTGGGTGAAGATATGTTATCGTGGCGAGTGTATCTCTCATCAGAAATATCTCCTCTTCCATTTATGACTAGATTTAGTCATGTTCCAGGATCACAAGCCGTTTTAGTCTCGTCTCTTGGTTGATTTTTACCAGCTGACAGGCGAGTACATTTGGGTGGTTTATTAGCCTTTTTTTGTAGGTCATATACTTTAAATAAGAAATCGTGTTTGTGGGTCGTTAATACTCCAATGTATTAAATATGCCTGCTTCAAATGAAATAGTGCGCACAGGTGTTATCAGCTTGACATACATTTACGGTACAATAATAGGTATAGGTTTGTACTTCTATATAATACTAGCTGACCCGCGCAACTTCGTCTGCGTAAATTTTCCCCGTTTTTTTAACATTTGTCATTGCTGCTCCGCTCCTATTGGTCGTAGCGTGATGTTGTAGCCTATAGCCTTCCTCGATAAATGGGCTATCCAACAATAAAATATTTTTTCAATGCGGCCCAGTCGTTCCTGAGATTATCGCGTTCAAACAAACAAACAAACTCTTAGGGGAATGAAAAATAGATGTTGTCCGATTCTCAGACCTACCCAATATGCACACAAAATTTCATCAAAATCGGTCGAGCCGTTTCGGAGGAGTTCGATTACGCACCCCGTGACAGGAGAATTTTATATATTAGAAGATATTCTTATTTATATATTGTATTCTATCTTACTTATAGGAATAAATGTAATGTTGAATTTGTACATGTACATTATTGTACATGTAACATAAGGAACTATTATTATTACGTTGACCATGGTGTGTCGTCTTATTTGGCAACTAACCGTGTTGTCGTACCTTGTGAAGAGAGATGTTTATTTGGTGTAGGTATACCTATTTACAGGACTAATTTTGATGACAATATCATAGTTTCTACATCAAAAGAACACAGCGTATTTACAGCGTTAGTTATTTTACAACGTTATTTGACATTTGGCGCGATTCCATTAGTCTTGCAAGCAAGTATGACGTCACTTTTGCGTACAAGTTGCAAATATGTTTTCAAATGTGTACACATTACACGCAGGGTTTACTTGTGTACGTACATAAAATGAAGATGTTTAATAATTGAGTAGCACAGTTCGAAATGTGCAACTAACGTTCGCGCGTTCAATTTGCACTTCACTTGAATAAAAAAATGTACAAGAAAAAACGAAAAATAATAAAACACCAGCTGCATGGCGGTTAGCGCAAGTATTTCCTGTTAAAACGAAGTTTACTTACAAACAGGAGGAAGGAAAGACGTAAGGCACTAAGCACTTGTCCTACTGCCTACGACACGTGAGAAGCGAGTCCAGGAACAAGGACGAGTTCGCGACGAAACGTTTTTCAATCCGGCGCGCCTACTTGTAATATGGTGTTATAATATGATATGGCTGCGACATATTCCGACGCGAGTCGTGAGTGGGTAATTGGGTATAGAATAGACATTATAAGTCCGTGTGCTCGGTTCGTCGGTCGTCTACCGGCTCTACCGGAGTCTAAATCTAAAGTATTATTCGACTACTACTATACTACATACGATTCATGAACTCACCTATTCTTTCCGCCTACTGTCGTCGGTACTCAAGATAGCCATACCTGTATAAAGCGTGTCTCGCAACGAGTGCGGTATTTGCGGACAGTTCATCCCTAACACTGCATTTATAGTCAGTTTCTTAGTTTAAATTGACAACTCCCGGACTAGGGTAAAAGCCTTGTGTCGCGACAAATATACAAAGCTCTGTCATGAGACAGAGCTTTGTATATTTGTGTCTTTGTACAGGGCAAGACGTGGGTTCGATTCCCACTCATGTGGGAATCGAACCCACGTCTTGCCCTGTAGTCACACCTTCGGCTATGCCACCGGCATTCAATATCACTTTTTTGTGTTTATTTTTTTTTATTTTAGCTTTTTATTTCTTTGATTATATAATTATGAATTTAAAAATTACGACATTGCCATTACAATTATTAAGGACCTCTCGAAAGTGCAAGAGCCTCCTCCATTGCCCTCTAGGTTGATCTATTATTTGCTAAAGTTATCTACTATTCGAAATTACAGTTCTGAAGTCATCACTTGTTTTATTGACGTGGAATCATACATCATCAGGTAAATGTTATTTGAGCGAGAATACAGTAAAAGCTAGTCGCTTTCTCGCGAACAGTGGGGACAAGTGCTTACAGGAAAATCATGTTTAGCTTGAGTAAAATTATTAATAACTTATTTGACCGCAAATTTATCAGAGGCGCGTATTGAGCGGGCGCAGCGCAAACAATATCGCGCCAGACAGCCGCCGACACTGAGGTTATCAAACCAGTACTTGTACACTGTCTCAGTTATAAATTCGCATTGAAATCTAAATGTAATTTGTTTCCTAAACAATATTAATTTTATACTAAATTTTCCGCCCAGGTTCGGCCTCCTGAGTTGGATCGTAACGAAAACTTATAATATATAATAGCTTATATTTAACCTTCAAGCTATGCCCAATGCTCATACCGAACACAGAAAAGCGAATAGACAGCAAATTCTTGAGAAATATATCACAACAACAGAAGGAACTAAGAAAGCACTCAAAGAGCTCCGCGAAGCAATCCCTTAGATTCCAAACCTGAAACATGACTGCAATGACATTTTATAGCAGGCTCTACTTCAACCAAGATGCTGTACCTACAAGTGAAGCCTTGAATTATTAAGCACTGAACCTAAAATCTTAACCAGTGAAGTGAAAAAGGCAATCCTAAGTAAAAAATTAGATTAGTAATCAAATACTAAAAGGTACTCTGGAAGCAGTTGTTCCTGTATTAACAAAAATCTACAATGTTATTCTACTGTTGGGATATACTCCAGAGCAGTGGAGGGGCGCACAGAATTCTCATATTTAAGAAAGGCCTCAAGGAACATATTATAGAAAATTACAGGCCAATTAGCTTCATGACCAACATCTACAAGGTGTTCTCCAAGATTATCCTGGATTGAATAAACACTACACAAATCAGCCAATGGAATGGGCTGGCTTCAAAATACACCATATACACACTGCTAAAACAGATAATGGGGAAAGACACAAGACATTTATTCGCTTAAAATATGGTACAGAGGGTGTTAAAATGTAGCAGTTCATCATATTTACCTTTTTAAGGCATGCAAATATTTAACAATTTTATGTTATTACACATTTATAAATTACTTACATCTAGATTGTTAGGTACACAACACATTTTTTAAAGTAGTCCCTGAAACTTATAAACTATTGGGTTTATGAGAGAAATATCCATTTAGTGTATAAAAGCATCTCTCCACCAACCATGTCGTAATTTTATTTTAAATATTTTTGTTGGTAGTTCTCTTATTACTCGAGGAATGTTGTTATATACTTTAATTGTAGTTAGCTATTACAGTGTTACAGTTTTATTACAGTACTAGCGGACGCCTCGCGGTTTCACCCGCGTAGTCCCGTTCCCGTGGGAATACAGGGATAAAAAGTAGCCTATGTCACCCGGAGTTAGTGTAGCTTCACAACAATGAAAGAATGGTTCAAATCCGTCCAGTAGTTTCGGAGCCTATTCAATACAAACAAACAATCAAATCTTTCTTCTTTATAATATTACTATAGATAAAGAATATAACAAAATTTGATTACACCAAAGCTTTTGACAGCATTAGCCATGAAGCCATATGGGAAAGCCTTAACCTTCAAGGAGTCCCTACTTTCTACATAGATATCAACAAAAATATATATACCTCTGCAGTACTATAGAATGTATTCCGAAGACTAGAATGGGACCATTATGGTCTATGCATAGATGGAAGAAGAATGAACCACCTGAGATTTGCTGATGACATTGTTTTGTTCAAGAAAAATCCAGACATGCTACCAAGAATTATTGATGAACTACACACTGAAAGCAAGAAAATTGAACTATTCAAGAACACAAACAAGACAAAACTATTAACTAACTCCGAAAGACGAGAGATAAAAATCATATAGCCAACAGTTGGAGAAGATGGCCAAGAGCTGAAAGAGGTGATAAATTCCATTGAAGATAGTACAGTAATCAAGCAGAAAGTGTTTAACTCTTGCATTTTACCTTGCCTCACTTATGGTTGTGAAACTTGGTCCCTTTCAAAACACCAGAGACATGCTCAAACATTGTCAAAGGGACATGAAAAGAAGTATGATGAGTATCAGGAAACCATACAGAGTAAAAATAAAATCAAAAACCAGAGTAACATATGTGCTTACAAAAATAGACCAACTAAAGTGGAGATAGACCGTGCTTACATCGAAAAGTAACCAGGAAAAGTGGAGTAAAATTGTCACACACTGGTATCCTAGAGATGGGAAAAGAATAAGGGGAAGACAACACACAAGATGGGAACATGAGATAAAATTAGCAGCGGGTCCCAACTAGAGAAGGGCCGCTAAGCACAAAAAATAATGGAAAATGTAAGAGGAGGCCTTTGCCAACAGGCACACTGAACTTAATATTATAAAGCTCAAAGACAGAAAACACAAAGTTCAGGATAAAGGGGCTTATTGTATTGCATTATACTTATTGTTAACTCTAATCTTTATCTCTATGTCTATATTTTAAAATCCAATAACTTATTTGTTGTGCTATTATGTGTATTACTTTCATGGTACTCTTAAGTTTTCAAGAGTTCAGCTCGAGTCAAATATTGTTATATACCTACATAGCACAGTAGTTTCTAAAATTTTCATGATTATAATAATATTATCATTGCTGTTATATGTTGTTGAACTATGAAAGATAATATATACCTAAACAAAGATAAAGTTTGTTGAATGGTAAACAATTGAGTGATAGTGTAGGTAGTGTGATGTACTTACATCCAAGTAGTTGGAGAGTGGCTCGGGGACAGGCCCCTGCACCTGGTACTTGATCCTGAGCACCTGTAGGTCCGTTCCCACCTCCGTGAAGTGCCTTCGCACTGTCTTCATGCGATACAGTGGCACTCTGTTGTTAAAATTACATATCATTTAAAAAAACTAATCATCAAGCATCACCATTAGTGGTAAGAAGAAGTAACTCCTGTATTAGGGTATTGTAGTATATAATTAAACTATCACATGATGACTCCCACATACAGGGTACAAGCCCTGTGTCGCGGGGGACTTTACAAATATACAAGTCACAAACATAAAGTAGACTCAGAACATCAATTTGTGGATCTCACAAAGTGTTGTCCCGTGTGGGAATCGAACCCATGACCTCTTGCGTAGCAGTCGGACACTTCCCGCCGCGCCACAGAGGCAGTGCTAAAACCACTACAACAATGACATAAACAGAAAATATTTAGTATATTTTGTGAAAATATTTTCTGATATCAGTAAGTTATCAGACAGTTATTAAGTAAGTATTGTTTATGAACGCAAAATAAATACTTATCGTGCTTTGATTAACAACTTCGATTTTTGTTGGAATGAAGTTGGTTGACAAAGTCGTAGTTTATTATTATGGTTGAAATAACGGCTTGCTCGAACACCATGTACGCAATCACTTTAATGTGCTAATTCGATACATTCTCTTCTATAATTTTCTACAGAAAATGCCAGCACTTACCTGAGAAAACCGGCCACGCAGGTGGCGGCGAATGCCAGGAAAATTAATAAAAATTTTCCCATTTTTGTTGCAAGTCACGCACGAACTCTGCAACACAAAAAAAAATGAAAATACATTGTGCATGCATGATTAAATAAAAACTTCTAGCTTCTTCAAAATCTTACATACCGTAAGTTATTGGTTTAGCGTTTAATTTATTGATTAGTGATCTTCAAGAAAGAAGACTTAGTCGTCGTATTTGTTCGTCCGTGGCGATAAATTAATTGAATTGCCGGCTCAATTTGACATGACATTCACCAAGGGTGAGTTTTGTTCTGTGGTGCCTGTCAGTGCCTGTGCCACCAAGGGTACATACAGTGTGACCAGATTTAAATTGAATATTAAGCCAGCTGCTGAATTCTGCTAAAGTCTGCTAGTTAAAATGAATGAAGTCCTAATTTGTGTAAAATTAAATTCCTAATTTATATAAAATATTAAAATTTGAGCATTAAAATAAAAACTTTGAGCGTCTTTTATGTTGTTTTTTGTTGGCGTAAAATTAGGCACCCACCTTGTTATTATTCTACCTGTTTAAACAAATTTTAAAATGAAATTTTAAAATTTGTTCTGAATGTCAGTTTATAAAGTTCATTTGCGAAAAAAGACGCTCACAAGCGGTGATGGAAATAGGCAAAATCATCATGGCCTTTGCGAAATCGACATTGTAGGTACTTTTTAGTTCCGTTCTCCTGATTCTAACAGATCCGCCCATAGATTATATACTTGATCCGCCACTGCTTTATCCAATTTATGCTCCTTTTAATCTAAAGGTTCATTTCCGTGCATCGCGGCCGATCGCGAGCCGCGCGCGGCGTACGACATGCGGCTGACGCTCGCGGCCGATGCGACAATATTCTGAGTGCGCGCGCAGCCTACGACAGTCGTCGGCCGCGCGCGTCTGTCGCTTACCTCGGAAACGGCACCATACATTCTCATACTCTGACTATCGTCGCATCGGCCGCGTGCGTCAGACGCTTGTTGTAAGCCGCGCGCGACTCGCGATCGGCCGCGATGCACGTCAGATTCGTAAACCAAATTTGGAATTTTGCAAACACTTTTGACTGTGAAAGCGTTTAATCCTGCTCATTTTTTGCAAGCATTTTATGTAATTCTGCCAAAATCTTTCCAGATCTGCGACTTAATTTGCTAGATCCTAAAAAGGGGATCTAATTCTGCTAAAATCACAGAAATAAGCTATATCTGGTCACACCTAGTTCCGATAACAGTGTGACCAGATTTATATTGAACATTAAACCAGAACAATATGCGAGAATAATTTGTTCTAGAGTATGTCTTAATCTAGAACAAAGTCGCTTTCTCTGTCCCTATATCCCTATGTATGCATAAATCTTTAAAACTACGCAACGGATTTTGATGCGGTTTTTTTTAATAGATAGAGTGATTGAAGAGGAAATATGTTTATTAACATTCATATAATTTATACATGTGCGAAGCCGGAGCGGGCCGCTAGTTTTTAATAAATGCCAAAATTAAAACATTTTAAAAATATTTTAGGTATTCACAAAAATATTTAATCAAAAAATATTTTTGTGAATAAAATATTTATTGAAGAAAAATTAATTATTTAAAAATATTATATAGAACAATTTATATATACCTATTAATTCAAATTTTCTGTGGTGTCCATAATTATAAACAAAACCGTAGAGTTTTGAGCTTCCTAAAACATATTTTTTGTTTGCGTAAAATTTACACACGCACCTTGCTCTTTTACTGTCTGTTTTTAATTTTAAATTTGTTCCGACTGTCAGTAAAATAGGCGCTCACAAGCGCTGTAGGAAATAGGCAAAATCATATGGCTTTTGTGAAATCGGCCAATTGTAGGTACTTTTTAGTCCCATCTTCATTAGATTTAAGTGTCCATTGGCGTGGGGTCAGAACTTCTGATTGTAACAGATCCGCCACTGCTCTATCCCATTTATGCTCCATATACTCGAAGTCAATTACTTACTTGTAAAGTTGTAACTTGTACGTCAGATTCGTAAACCAAATTTGGAAATTTACAAATAGGTTTTAACACTTTTGACCACCTAAGTGAAAATGTAAATGAAAATGAAAATGTTTAATTAGTAAAAATACTTAAAACATCATTGTTATGAGTAGGTACAAAAATACCCAGTAACAAAATTCTTTGAGCATAAAGGTAATGCATGTATGTTTTCGATCTTACACAGTTGAGAGGATAACGAAACTCCGTACACTAGAATAATTCTGTCTCGTAGGGAGCCTTTAAGACCAGTATTAGTACATTGGGGTAATAAACAAAACAGACTGTGTACAAAAGTTAATAAAGTTTACAATGAATTAATAATAAATTAATTATATAATAATAAAAGATAATATATCAGATAAACTGAATTCGTTGAAATTATATTTAAATTAGTGACTGCAAATTCTCTTTTAGGGCTCAGTACTATACCATTCCCTTTAATAGGTTTTTGGTCTTGTCATATGTCCAGTTTAGTAATTCCATAATTAGCTTAGCCTTACGGAAAGTTAAAATATACAGTTTCAGAGTTTTATGATATTTTATTATATGGCTTAGGTGAATCTTTTCGCGAAAATGATTTTGACCGGAGGATGTGGATCATTAAAGACGCGTTTCCCAATCACGGCCTCGTAGTTGCTGGCAGCAACCACCTCTTTGGGACATAAGAGATATGACTTTCTTAATATACAATCTCCTGATGCTGAGAACCTGGCAGATGCGGAAGAGTTCCACAGTTGAATAACGAAAAGGTTTCCTCAGCATCGAGAGCGTGAGTTTCAGATCAGATGGAAGCGCTGATGCAATGGTTTTGTGAAAACAAATGTAAGTGGTTTTGGAAGTATTAAGCGTCAAAAGGTTTTTCTCAAGCCAATGCCATACTTCACTCAGTTCTACTGTTGCTTTTTTCATCAAACCTGTCCACGTTTTATCGTAAAATAAGATAACAGTGTCGTTTGCATAGTTGATTATTTCTGCAGTTTGTTCGCAGGTTGAGGACAACTAAACGAGTTGATATATTAGAAATAACGTTGGACCCAGAATACTTCCTTGTGGCACCCCATAATTCACATCATGTTCATTGCTCAAGTAAGACTCTATCCTAGTACGCTGAGTCTTACCAGTAAGATAACTATGAAACCAATTCAGAGAAATACCACTGATCCCAACAAAGTTCAAGCTTTCTAAGCAGGATCGGAATTTAAACAGTATCAATTTAGCCAGGTCAAGGAAAACACCAAGGCACGCTGATCCTTCGTCTAGATGCTTAACAACTGTGTTGATTAAATGTCCGACGGCATGCTCGATTGACTTACCCCGGCGAAAACCGAACTGCTGGTTAGAAAGAATATTATTAACTTCCAGAAAGCTAACGAGTTGTTTGTGGATATGTAATTATTTCTAATAGTTTACATATAGTGCAGAGTACAAAGATGGGTCTAAAATTGTCAGGATCATTGGTAGCACCCGCCTTGTGAATTGGTACAACAACAGCTGTCCATACGTCTGGAAATATACCCGAGTCTAGACTAAGATCAAAAATGGTCAGGGTTTCTAATATAAAACTTTTTATACGTTTTTTTATGTTTATTATATTCACAATATACTACTTTACTCGTTGTCAGTCAAGAAGAAGTTGTCAAAATAAACTTATTTAAATTGTAGGAGCTACTTATTAAATTTGAAGATTTCCCTCGAATAATCTAGAATCTTACAATGTGACAATGGGACCAACTTGAAAGTATACCATAACAAACCAAAACGGAATTTTCGTTCGTCACAGGCGTCTTCGAGTAATCGAGTAGGTAACATATTATATAAAAATCAAATATTGTGACGAATTGAGAACCTCCTGCCTTTTTTTAAGTCGGTTGATAAATTCATTGGGATGTAAGGGGGCGCATCACCATCTTTCGCTCCAAGCCAACCTCACCTGCACGCGGTACATCCTGCTGTACAACGAACGAGGCTCTGGCGACCGGCTGGTGGCGGTATAACCCTCCCAATTTAAGGCGTAGCTAAAGTTATAAGTCAGTGACGGGCAGCAGTGGCAGCAGCGTCACTGATGCGAGAGCTACGCCCTGCGATCGCCAAACCGCCTGCCTAGCGTGGCGATTATGGGCATTACCCCAAATGCACAAAGCACTAAGGCCACGGCCCCCAGTTCCCGGCAGTCACGCTATTCCTGGACATAGTGGCGTCCACGGTAACGGCGTGGCGGGGGGTGCTAAGAATCTCCGGGCTACGGAAGGCCACCACAACCGACTGACCCTGGCGACGTATAACGGACGCACACTACGGCTAGACTCGCATCTGGCACAACTTGAGGTGGAACTTGGGAAGATTAGGTGGCATATCCTCGGGTTAAGTGAAGTCCGAAAAGAGGGAGAGGACACCATAACCCTCGAGTCAGGCCACCTTCTGTACTTCCGCGAGGGAGACCAAAAATCCCAAGGTGGTGTTGGGTTTCTGGTAAATAAGTCCCTTTCTGACAACGTTGTGGAAATGTCTAGCGTGTCGAACAGGGTAGCGTACCTCATTATCAAGCTCACCGAGAGGTATAGCCTCAAGGTAGTGCAAGTGTACGCACCGACCTCGGCACATCCAGACGACGAAGTGGAGGATATGTTCGATGACATATCGAGGGCCCTCCACTCCACCACTAAGAGCCACTACAACGTTGTTATGGGGGACTTCAACGCTAAAGTGGGAGTACAAAATTGCAGCGAATTGGTAGTAGGATCCCATGGATTTGGAAGCAGAAATCATAGGGGGCAAATGCTAGTCAACTTCCTCGAACGGGACCTCTTCTTGATGAACTCCTTTTTCAAGAAACGGCCCCAAAGGAAGTGGACGTGGCAAAGCCCCGACACTATGACGAAAAACGAGATCGACTTCATCATGACGGACAAAAAGCATATATTCAGAGACGTCACTGTGATCAACAGGTTTAATACCGGTAGTGATCACCGACTTGTCCGAGGCTCTCTGAATATCGACTTCAAGGCGGAACGTGGCCGTCTGATGAGGTCCAGGCTTCGACCTACTTTGCTCCAAACCATGATAGGATCCGAAGCGTTCCAGTCAAACCTGGATAACCGATTTGCTGCCATGGAAACCACAACAGACGTAAACCAGAAGCTCGTAAATGTGGTGCGGATACTCAGGGAAGAAGGTACGAGATTTTGTGATATGCAGCGTAAGGGCAAGAAGTCAAAGCTTTCGGAAAAGACTTTAGGGCTAATGAAGGAACGACGTGAAAACCCACCCGTCACTTCGTCGGAAAAGCGCGCTCTAAACCAAAAGATCAACAGGCTTATACGACACGACCTTCGGTGCTCCAACACTCTTTTGATTAAAAGAGCGATCGAGCAGAACCGGGGGTCAAAAGTGTTCGTACAATCTCTTGGAAGAAGCCACCTGACGAAGTTGACCACAGCAAGTGGAGAAGTCGTTTCTTCGAAGCCGGCAGTCCTCTCCGAAGTGGAAGGCTTCTATGGCCGGTTATACGCTTCGCATGCATCTCGACCTGATCCTGAAAATGAGGGTCCTAGAGCCACTCTAACACGCCACTACACCGAAGACCTTCCAGAAGTCAAGATTGACGAAATCGTGCTGGCTCTTAAACAGCTGAAAAATGGAAAAGCCCCTGGAGAGGATGGCGTTACAACAGAGCTGTTAAAAGCCGGAGGTAAACCCGTACTGAGGGAGCTCCAAGAGCTTTTTAATGCTGTCCTGTTTGAAGGGAGAACTCCGGAGGCGTGGAGTAGAAGTGTAGTCGTCTTGTTCTTCAAAAAAGGAGATAAGACCCGGCTGAAGAACTACCGACCTATTTCTCTTCTAAGTCACGTCTATAAGCTGTTTTCAAGAGTCATCACGAACCGCCTTGCGCGAAGACTTGACGAATTCCAACCACCGGAACAGGCTGGATTTCGGAGCGGATATACCATAGACTACATCCACACAGTGCGGCAGATTATACAAAAGACCCAGGAGTATAATCAGCCCCTGTGTCTAGCATTCGTGGACTATGAGAAGGCCTTTGACTCGATTGAAATCTGGTCCGTTCTGGAGTCTCTGCAGCGATGCCAAGTAGATTGGCGATATATCCAAGTGATGAGATGTCTCTACGAAGCCGCCACCTTGTCCGACCAAGTACAGAATCAGCAAACAAAACCTATACCATTGCATCGAGGAGTGAGGCAAGGGGACGTTATTTCCCCGAAACTGTTCACAAATGCAATGGAGGATATGTTCAAGACGCTGCACTGGAAAGGGCAGGGCATCAACGTCAATGGTGAATACATTTCTCACTTGCGATTTGCAGATGTCATTGTCATCATGGCAGAAACGCTGCGGGACCTGCAACGGATGCTGAATGACCTGGCTGACTCCTCTGTACGCATCGGCCTACGGATGAACTTGGATAAAACCAAGGTCATGTTCAATGAACATGTACTACCGGAACCGACAGCGGTGCACGGCGCCGTTCTCGAAGTTGTTCAAAAATATGTGTACCTCGGGCAGTCATTGCAGTTAGGTAGAAACAACTTCGAGGACGAGGTGAACAGGAGAATTCGGTTGGGTTGGGCAGCGTTTGGTAAGCTACGTCAAGTCTTCTCATCGTCGATCCCACAATGTCTAAAGACTAAAGTCTTTAATCAGTGCGTCCTACCCGTCATGACATACGGAGTCGAAACGTGGACACTGACGGTACGGCTGGTCACAAGTTCAAAGTCGCTCAGCGGGCTATGAAAAGGGCTATGCTCGGAGTTTCTCTTAGGGACAAAATCAGAAATGAGGTGATCCAGCAGAGAACCAAAGTTATCGACATAGCCCACCGGATTAGCAAGCTGAAGTGGCAGTGGGCTGGCCATATTAGCCGAAGAACCGACAACCGTTGGGGTAAACGAGTTCTTGAGTGGAGACCGCGGCTTGGCAAACGTGCTGCGAGTTGGGACCTCGCAGCGCCATCTAGTCGGTAGTTAAAGAACTATCACGGCTTTTGTTATTGCTTCGTTACAGAGAGCATTTTAACAAATTATGATGACGCAGGCCGAATATTGAAGTAATTTTTATAGGCATTTCTTGCCAATTACTTTACAAATACAATAATTGCATTTTTGAAAGATAGAAAAATTTGAAATACAGACTCAGGAATCGAACCCGAGACTTCCGTAGCCAAACCGGGGCCAGAAGCGAACCACCTATCTGGACTATGTTACTAGATCTCAGATTCTTCTATCTCTTAATACTCTTGCAAGAAAGAAGAAAGAGAATAGACTCAGACTCCAGAAGTTCTCTGATGCATCTGGCTCGGCTACCCCCGAGTTGTCGAGGTTCCCTTCCCTGCCTTTAATATCCTGAGAACTTTTGGAGAACTGTGCAACATGAGCAAGAGGGTTACTATACAGTGGATCCCATCTCATATTGGTATCACGGGCAATGAGGTGGCTGACCGAGAAGCCAAACTGGCTCTGAGTGAAGGAGTGTTATACACCTGTACACCTTTATACACTGATCACCTACCATTAATCAAAAAGTCATCTAAAGCACGGTGGCGTGAACTCTTTCGCGAAATATCTCTCACAAAAGGTGTTTGGTACGGGACTCTTCAGAAGAATCCGCCTGGTTGCCCATGCTTCCAAGGAATGAACGAACATAGAGGAATTATTGTTGTATGGTTGAGACTACGTTTGGGGCATATCCCATGCCAAAAGATTCTCCATCTAATCGGAAAGGCAACTTCGCCAAAATGTTTAGAGTGTAACACCATAAACGATGTCTATCACATACTACATAAATCGGCCCGGAATGAGCCCCTCCGACGGGAAGTGATAGGAATAACATATAATGTAGGAGAGTGCAACAGTTTTCTTGCCTATCCATGCTCGGAGATGGCGAAAATGCTTTGCCAACTATAACTTGCACGGGATAGAGGTATTTTTCAGCATACGCTTAGTGATTTAAGTCAAATCTGACAAAGCCCCTTCAAAATATAGATTAAAAAAAACCGTTTTCTTAATTAATACCTAACATTATCAAACATTAAGTAAAATACAATAAACTGTACAATAAAATACATTAATAGGAGCAACGAACTACATCATACATGGATTTGACTACTAGAGGTAGAATTTTGACATATTTTGTATGGAGCTTATGTCAAATATATACCTCTAGTAGCTAAATCCATCGATAGTTAGATTAATGAGACCAGACGTTTCCTTTAAATTTAACTATTTAAACTACTACCGTGATTTTTTTCCACATGACCAACATCAACCATTTAGCTGGCAGGGGGAAGGACACTTGACTCGACAAAAATTTTCACTTTAAAGCTTAATATTTTACAAACTGATGCTTAAAGGGGGCGTTCATAAAATACGTGAGATGTTTAAGGGGGGTAAGGGGGTTGAGTACGCAATTTTTTTTCTTATTGAAACAAAAAAAATATACCATTTAATCCAGATTGTACATGCTTAAGATTTAATCGTTCGATTACGCTTATAATCGTAATACGATTAAGATCATTCACTAATTCGTTTGAAAGAAAATAATTTCATTCATACTTCGACGTTATACATCTACTGACTATCAAACCACCATATTTGTTTTATACCAAATAGCTCAATTTTTTTTTTCTTTTTACAATAAAAATTCAACGCGTTAACGTAAGAAACCCACATTTTGAAAAATCTATCGTGAGATTGGGGGATGGGGGGTTGAATAAAATCTCACGACATCTCACCATACAGAAAATTAAAAAAAAAAAACATCTTACGTAATTTATGGACGCCCCCTAAATCTTAAAATCCTCTTTCCAACCCCTAAACGTTTTTAAAATACCTATCTAATGATACCCCACACGATGGGGTAGGTGAGAAAAAAAAGTCACACCCCTACTTTACTTTTAAACACAAAAATAAAATTCAATATTTTTTTTTTTTTAATTCTTTGACTATGTCGGCGTAAGTAATGTGTATCCATGCAAATTTGCAGCCTCCTAGCCCTAACAGTCTCTGAGCAAAGGTGCGGCGGACATGGCGAAACTATTAGGGTTCTGTTTTGCCATTTTGGCTACGGAACCCTATTGGATTTCTTATGGTAAAATAAAATGCTTTATTATGATTTCAAAATTTATTCATTGTTTTTATTTAATAGTCAAATAACTGGTACGTCTTGTAGACACTGTTGTGTTGTTACACAAAATACAGGACATTAATTATATTGACACAATGACTATACCCTCGGTTGTCGCACCATTAGTCTCAGTGCACTCTACAGCGATGATGCGCGTGATAGGTAAGGGTAGTATAGGTTAGTATTAAGTATTTATGGCTATTTACATAGATAAATAGCCATTAAAATAATTAATTCAGGTAGATATTTGTACCTGTGTAGGTACTGTGGAACGAATGTCTGATGAATATGTTTAGCTTGTCAATAAATCGTCGACATAATGACCACTTTAATAAGGATTCCTAAATACCACTGCAACGTTGTTAGCTGTAGAATAACTGTATTTGTACATTAAAATAACATCATACGTTGAGTTTATGACAGAGTAAATTTATATTCTAAGGAAGTATATGTTGTATTAATATGTCAGTTTCTTATACAACATGTTAATCACTTATAACACATTACAAAGGCGCCAAATAATATGTAAAATGAATTAAAACAACAAATAAGTTTTCACTGATCACAGATGTATTATACTGATTGAAATGTCAAAAAATCTTGTTGTGGTACATTATTTCTCATTATAAAAATGTAATGGGGGTTTGATGGTGGGTTTCAATATTATTATTAAATAACACGATTTAACGTGTTAAATGACTTACTGTTGAAATATAGTGTCAATGTTTGAGATGTACCCACATATTTGTGTGATGTATAAGTGACTGTGTTGCTTTAAAAGAACATACAAATTGTGATTAGGGACTGTCTTATACCATCATCTATGGAGACAGGTACGATCCGATTCAGATTATACTTATTGTTGGTTCTTTTGTGCTATTTTAGTGTATAAATATAGATATTGCAATGTGGTGTGATTTATAATAATAATATTGTCTGGTGTGATACTTATCAGCTGTCCTACAGCGATATGGTCGAACATTGCAATGAATGTTGTGAATTGAATTATGTTAGAAAGTATTTATAAGGTATATTGTAATTGTTATTATAGTTGTAATGTATTTATTTATGACACATGAAATGTTGTCGGCTCTTTTCCTAGTCAATAGGTCCCCTAGAAACCAACATTAGTATTAATACCTAATTATTACTAAATCCTTGATACAACCAAACCAAACAAGTTTAAGAATATATAATACTTGCCATTTATTTCTTGGTATTATTTCCCCCCCTGATTTATTCTATTGCCTACTAAATATCGATACTAAACTGATTGGTAAGGTTAGATTGCAACTGATTGAGTAGATGATTTAAACATCCTGACACAGTAGTAAAGGGTCGTAGTGGTCTACAATGAGTCGTAATACTTGTACGTAGTACCACAAATAAAGCTTATATATTTTACTACAACTCGCTACGGCCCCTACGTAAACTCTAACACGCGCACAACGCAAGGCTACATGTACATGACAGTGAGTGCAACTCGCGACTTGCATGCAATAATATCATCGCTTATAGAAAGACACCTACGTATACGCGGATCTTTAACGCAATGCATTTATGTACATTATGTAAAATTTGAATTCTTAAAACACATGAAAATTATAACAACAGTAAACAATCTTCAACAATTTACAGCAGAATTATTGACAAAATAAAATTCTACATTTAAAATAAAATACAAAACCATTTATAAAACCTAGACCAGCTAAAAACATTAGTTGCGCAGTCCGCGTTATTACAAATATAACAAGTATGCGTAGGTGCCTCCTATAGAAATGGCGAAAGCTGTGCTTCTGAATTAGTACATTACATAATAAAAATATGGAAACATTTAAATATAATAAAAAATACTATCAGAGGTTAAACATGATATTTTTGTAGTAAGGCCGAAATATATTTATAAAAAAATGTAGAAAAATACGTAGCCTCTAGAATTATTCTTATAAATACTATTTCCTCTGTTAACATGCTAATATATTATTATGTAATCTTATTATTCCGTTATTCCTAGTGTCTATATTCACAACTACCATAGTCTAGACAGTGTTCCGCAAACTTTGTGTTTAACATACACCTACCAATTCAAAAAAATTTAGTGGTACACCATAGAACAAAAAAAATGTTTTTTATTCAGTTTCATAGCGAGGCTGATCCATAACATCAACTTAGCGCGAAAGCCCCGACGTATCACAAGTGTTGCTTTGCATCCCAAGTGAATAAAGAATTTTGAAGCTTTCAATTTAGTACGATGACGTTAATATTTAAATTCCTGCTTTGTATTTTTTTTGCGGAGCTTCATTTAAATAAGCGAATATTTCCACATTTTTTTTTTAAAACAGAGATATAAGATTCTAAAAACTTTTGCGTCTCATTTTTTAGGTAGTAAATCCGAGGAAGCACTATTCCGCGGTGCAGTTATCGTACTTCTATATGAATCAAAAGTGGCTAAATACTTGGCCCCATTTCCTGACACACTGCATTAAACAGACTGACTGACTGACAGACGACTTAATATATTTAATTATACAGTTTATGTTATTTTACTTAGGAGAACATTGTTGTCGTCGTTTGATAATTTTACAAGAAAACGATTGTAAGTAAAGATTCTGCGTGATAAATTAAGGCCATTCTTTTATTTCTTTTACAAAGTTTATATTTATTCAATTATCAATAATGTGGTCAATATTTAAGCACATATAGTTTTTACATTGTAAGTGGATGTTGTACTGACTGACTATGATGTTGTATGTACCATTGAGGTTGATATATTTAATATCATGTCTCCTTCTCTTGTTTTTGCATCAGTAATATGGTGTATAATATAATGGTGGCAGCACCTTACCTGCATATACTGTTTATAAACAAAAAAAACCTTGTAAAAATTGGGAAATTATTTTATACTACTCAGGTAATGTTCTTTTTCTGAATTTAAAAGCATGAAAACGAATACTAAAAGTAATGATTTGACGATAGGAATTTATGACGTCATAGGTTGCTATTCCATACACATTTCTTTAAAGCTTGTCGTTTTGACATTTCATAAAAAGAGACTGATTTGACTTGACAGTCAACATCCCTATTGGAAAAGAGTGGCCGCGAGTTTGTACTGCCTCGATCTTTTCTTCGGCTTTACCTATTGTTTACGAGCAGGCATTACATGTACATGTAGAATCGACTTTCTAAAGTGTAGTATTTTGTTTCCTAAATGAGTAAAGAATTTTAGATTTTGTTTTTTTTTGTCAATTTGATGAAATTACAAATCCTTGAAGGACAGACAGCTATTCATCAGGGCGAAGACATTGTCATCTGGGCTTCCGTGTGTAAAAAGCAGGCAAAAATCTGCGCGCCCCTTATGAGATGAAGCGCTTCACTCGTATAACTAAGGAATTAATAAAACTTGCTATTTTTGCACGGCACACTAACTAATGGCCACGGCACACACTTTGCGGAACACTGGTCTACAACAACACTGAAGTTTGGTACAAGTATAGTGAACTATATAATACTGTATTCTTGGACTCAACTCCAACTCACATCACATCCATACACATACATATTTACACAATTATATTAACGCAAAGATCGTCAGTAACATCTAAGGACGGCTGAACATTGTATCACGTGCCATGTTCGTATGAAGCGTGATATCGTTACACGTCGGCTCAGTAGAGTGCACTGGTGTTTCTATATTATGTTAAGCTTATACTAAACTGACGCTTACATACACTAGTACCCTGCGTCCATAACGTGTACCTGGGTGTGGATTACTTTACCTCAATTCATTAACAAATAGATGCGTACAAAACTAATTGTATTATTTGTTTATGATTTTTAAGTTCTTATACTTTTGAACGGTATTTAATAGCAAAGTATTTTTGTTAGATCTATTTACAATTCTTCATATTAACCAAACCGAAATATGTTTTTGACCGGAGACAACGCAATAATTCCTACTTAGTATTTTTTAAATAATGTTAATGGTTCAAAGTGAGCCACACGCATGGTACTTGTACGATGTTCTACATTGTATATCACGTTGTGCGTAGTCAGCGGTTACGCTAACTCGCGCTGATTCAACCTAATCATTATTACATTTATTATATTCAGTTCATGCTCAAACACAAATTCTCATAACCATTAAAACCATACCATATAGATATAGTTACACCAACAACAAATTTGTTGCAATAAACCAACATTGCCCTTAACTCTCTGCTCTGCACGGTAACCATATACCGGACTGACCACTGACCGCACCGTACGGTGTATGGTATCAACAATTATTATACATATTCGTGCGCATATTCACGTGTATATTTATACTAAGTAATATTAATTACCATGTACTTATTGTACTCAATAAAATTGATTTATTTTTGCACACTATTATCTTATAACTATATTTACAAAACATTAATTCATTGCACTTGTATACACAACCGCTTCCGTCGGCCGCTAATATATCTAATAACAATAGTACTACATATACATAATCAATATTTGGATCCATGATGAATATTGTATAGTTAGTGACTTTCATCACTTTACGAGTCACATTATAAACTAGTAGCGAACAAGTAGCGCGTTTATCAGTTTAGAAAGCGGCGGCCGGCCGGTTCGGCGACAGCGGCGCCGAGTTCAGCGATAAAGCCGCCGAGTTCAGCGATAGAGCCGCCGAGTTCAGCGATAGAGCCGCCGAGTTCAGCGATAGAGCCGCCGAGTTCAGCGATAGAGCCGCCGAGTTCAGCGATAGAGCCGCCGAGTTCAGCGATAGAGCCGCCGAGTTCAGCGATAGAGCCGCCGAGTTCAGTGACAGCTTCGCGGCCACAGCGCCGCCGAGTTGAGCGACAGCGGCGCGCCCGCCGCTATCTCCACGGCGCCCGCGTTCGCCTGCAACACGGACATCGGTCGTGCTTACTACCCTCACCACACCTCGCGTCGTACGGGAGAGACAGTAAGGCGGGTACGGTACCAGGAACAGCGTGGCGAGCACGAGGCGCGACACGTCGGCGCGGTGGCGCGCGTGCTCGCGCAGCAGCGCGCGCAGCGGCAGCGGGCGGCGGCGCGCGTCGCGCAGCGCGCGCAGCACGCGGGCGCCCAGCGCGCGCACGTCCAGCGCGCCGCGCGCCTCGGCCGCGGCCGCGCGCCGCAGCACGCTGCACTTCCACGCGTCGGCGTCGTCGCAGGGCTCCAGCTCGGCGCCGGTCACGGAGTCGCCGCCCGAGCTGAGCTCGAAGAAGCCGTCGTCGTCGCTGTCGGGCTCGCCGGCGGGCCAGCCCGGGAAGGCCCCGTCGGGCGGCCGCGTCTCGTCGAGCTCGCCCGCCAGCCGCTCTCTCTCGCTCAGGATGTGACTCTTTCTCTTCCGGACCACGTTCGTGATCCATCTCCTGTCGATGCTGAACTCGCGCGTCTCCTTCAACTTTCGCATTAAATCTGTAAAATTAAAATTGTACAGGCGTGAATAAACGAGAGGAGACTCCGATCGCGAAAAACGACATTTTAAAAATGTTTGAAAAACCCAGACGGAGAACGAAGAAGAAATAAATCGAGCCATTTCAATTTTATTTTTTATTTTAAACTTTTTAGCGATTATTTTTACAAAATATTCTAGATACTTATTCGAGTTGAAAGTGAAACATTTCATTGAACGAAACGATAACAATATCATATAAAAACAATAATAAATAAAATAATAATATCAAGTCTTGACTATATTTTCTTATTGATTTTTTGAGATTCAAGACTTATAGACCCTCTAGTCCCGGGAATAACGAGACTTTATTAAAAAATCTACTAAACCAAGTCTTTTTTTATTCTCGTTACGTAGGAACTTTAGACACAGAAGAACCCAGAGAATATAAATAATTTTTCTTTTTACATTTTGTACCTTATGTAAAAGTATTTCTAATGTATTAAAAAATAAGGTAACATTTGAGGATGGTGTCCTATATGTATATACAAATTACTATGTTACTAGGGATGTCTACCCCGCAGCATTCAAAAACATTATCACATGAATATTGCCTACATAAGTGTAATAAATCAGCGCCTCGTAAAATACTTGGAAATTAATAAACTCCTCTCTCCTGTACAGTTTGGCTTTAGGTCTGGCAAATGCACTAACGACGCAGTTCACGAGCTTGTAAACTGACACAGTCTCTGTCCCCATCCTTATTCAGAAGTTGGAGCGTCTTGGCATAAGAGGTATTCTTCTTAGACTGATGGAAGACTATCTTATTGGTAGAAAACAGCTTGTGAAGATAGAAAATAGATTCAGCAATGAGCGACTGATGACATTGACGTTGATGTACCGCAAGGCAGTATAATTGGCCCAACACTCTTTTTAGTTTACATCAACGAACTTTGCCAGCTCTCACTCCGGAATGGGAATACAATCACCTTCGCAGACGATACGGCTCTTTTCTTTAGTGGAGAGAGTTGGGAGACTGTTTTTCAGGTAGCTCGAGGCTGTTGTACCCAGACTCCGTAAACTTATATTTATATTTAAGAATTTAAGACACTGCAGACCAAAAAAACATTAAAATGATCTACCACGCACTTTGCCAATCCCTTATTGAGTATTGCATCACATCGTGGGGTGGTGCCGCTAAGACCAATATTATTGAGGTTGAGAGAGCGCAGCGTGCTGTTTCTTAAAGTCAGTGCGGGACTTCCTTTCCGACACCCTACCACCGAACTTTATAAAAAATGGGATCTGCTCACAGTCAGGCAAATCTTCATTTTACGTACTGTATTGATAAAGCATTCCCTCTTACAGTATGATGCTAACCTAACTGCAAATAGGCGTCGTAAGGGCAAGGTCTGTCCGACACAGAGATATAGAACTGCTCTCTCCCACAAGTTTTTCTGCTTTCTAGGTCAGTATCTCTACAATAATCTAAATAGCACACTTAATATTTATCCTAAAACTAGTCCGAGCTGTTGTTTTACTTTAAAAAAAATATCTAAAAACCCTAAGTTATCATGCCACTGAATCTCTGCTAACTGTTCCTCACTAAACTTAACTTTAACTTCAAATAACAATATTATATTTACCTACTAATTACGAATATTCACACTTCGTCACCAACTATATTCGCACATCGTCATTATTCTCCATCCCCATCTTTCACACACTCAAACTCTCATCACATACATTACTTTCACTCACTACACTCACATCGTCACTGCTGCAAGCACCGCTAAAGTCGTAACCATAACTTTATGTATTCGTTTAAATTTTCTAACCATTAATCTTTTCTTTATTGTATGTTTGTTTCCCCCATTGTTAAATTATAAAATTACACGGTCCTCCATACAACCATTATTGTATCCGCGGGTGGAGCACTGGTGACCTGTAATACAGGTTATTCTTAACCTACCACAGGCACCAGTCTCTCACAATTTCTGTTACAATTATATTAAAGAATGTGATACTGTATAATTTTATCATAAAGACATTGTGAGAGAAAAATAAAATAAATTATTATTATTATTAAATTGTTTGCAATCTATATTAATATGCATGTACCACCACGCTAAGTCTTTTTCTAGAATAGTTGGCACTTAGTTTGTAACCTTTTATATTTATTTTATATATACCTAGTCTAGCCATAAATATTGTTACGAAGAAAAAACATTTTTTTTTATTGCAAATAATATTTATTACTTTTACAGTGTGTTAGTTTAATACATAAATAAAAAACAATTCAAAATATAAAAAGCTTATTCGAAGTGGTCTCCATTGGCTGCAACACAGTCCTTTAAACGTTGAGGCCAGTTATCAATAGAAGCACGCACTCTTTCCATGGGAAAATTCTTCACTGCCAATCGTATGGATTGTTTTAGGGACTCCAAATTATCATGGCGTTTAGAGCAAGCCATACTCTCTAAAACTGACCATAAATCATAATCCAGCGGATTAAGATCGGGACTAGACGACGGCCAGTCTTCAGCTCTGATGAAGTCCGAAACGTTCACTTCCAACCAAGACTGCGTGGACCGAGCTTTATGACTCGGCGCTGAGTCTTGTTGGAAGGACCATACTTGGTTATTGAACATGGTGTTGTTAAGGGGTTTAACTACCTTCTCAAGAATGGTATCTTGATACACTTGTGCCGATGTTTTGATACCTTTTTCACAAAAATATGGCTCAGTCACTCCTTCATAGCTAACACCCCACCAAACCATCACTGAAGTCGGATAATGCCCACGTTGCACTCTGTCGACTAATTGGGAAGCTTCCTTAGAGCTTTGAGCATAAATACGGTCATTTTGTTTGTTAAAATGTTGCTCAACTGTAAAGATTTTCTCATCCGTAAACAAAATTTTTCTGTGACCTCCCTTTGCGTACCGCTTCAGTAGTTGCTTCGATTTTACCACCCTATTCTTTTTTAAATTATCAGTTAAAAAATGACCAGTGCGTCTCTTATAGGCTGCAAGTCCTAAGTCATCTTTTAAAATGCGTGACATGGTTCTGGGTGCTATCTTCATCTCCCGAGATAAAATCTTTTGCTTTCGGACAGGATTTCTTCGAATTCTTTCCCTTACTGCTTTGACCACCATTTTCGTACGAACACTACGTGGACGGCCAGATCTTTTTCTGTCACAAACAGAGAAGGTCTCATTGTACCTATTAATAGCCCGGTACACAAACATTTGACTAATACCAAGCGTATGGAGAGTTTTAAAAATTACATTCGGCTCCATACCAACTTTGTGTAATGCAATCACAGCGATTCGGTTTTCTTTATCACCCCACTCCATTTTAATATAGCAAAATATTGTACAATGTATTGGCGCCAAAATTAGAAAATACAATGAACAATCGTATAAAAATGACAGATTCCAAATTCAAATGTAATATCTTTCTTATTTTTAATTGTAACAGTATTTATGGCCAGACTAGGTATATCGCTGTTGTAAAAATCCGCCATTATATTTTTTTTATAATAATAATAATAATAAACGTTTATTTGCGTAAAAACATGGTATAAAATGGTGTTACAAAATTGTAGTAGTACGTACATGTTTTCGCTGTAACAATCACAGCATGCAAAAATTTCAGTTTCAATTTCTTAACTTACTCGTAACAAAATATATCATTATTTTCATTTATAAATTCTTTAATGCTATAGAAATTACAATCAGTAAGCCATTTGTAAAGTTTTATCTTAAACAATCTTATGTCTAAATCTTTTAAGGTGCTAGGTATCTTATTAAAGACATGTATGCACATTGCCAAGCAGCTTTTATTATATTTAGTTAGTCTCGGGAAATCTGTGAGTACTAACCTATGTGGGTCTCGTCTGTTCCGAGGGTTTATTTCGTCTGCTGTCTTAAATAATTTCTTATTCTTCTTAACAAACATACATATTTCATAAACATAGAGAGCAGGTAAAGGTAACAGACCAAGTTTCTTGAATACTGGCTGACAAGATTCATCAGGTTTTAGTCCGCAGATCGAACGGATGCATTTTTTTTGGGCAATAAATGCTCTATTCATGTCGGTGCTGTTACCCCACAAAATAAGACCGTAGCGTAATATGGATTCAATGTAGGCGCGGTAAGATGTCAGTGCAGTTTTTAAGTTAGTTACATTTTTAATTTGTTTCAGTGCATACACAAATTTATTTATTTTATTGCTAACAGTATCTACGTGTGCTTTCCAATTAATATGTTCGTCTATTATTACGCCTAAAAATTTTGTCTGGGTTACCTCATTAATTTTATTTATATTGAGTGCGGTGTTATTTTTATTATTAAAAGATTTATTAAAATGAATAAAAACTGACTTTTCTAGATTTATTTTTAAATGGTTACTATCAAGCCAAAGCAATCATTTATCTATTGTGTTATTTACATCACTTTCATGCTCTTTAATGCTATGGTTTTTTTTGTTAGATGTAACAATTATTGATATATCATCGGCAAATAATATACATTTATGATTCGTTGTTTTAGTGATGTCATTTATATAAAGCAAAAACAATAAAGGCCCTAGTACGCTTCCCTGGGGTACACCATGTTTATTATGTCTTGATTCAGACGAGTACGATATTATGTCTTTATTTTCCTTGACTTTATTAATACTGACATATTGCTGTCTATCACTTAAATAGGATGATATCCATTGAGTCACCATTTGTAAAGGTCCCCTTATTCCAATTCCCTTATTCCAATTTAATAAAACACTAAGCTACTTTCCTACAGTTTATTGTTAAAGAAGAAAGTACAAGTGCTTCTTCAGTTAGCTCGAACAAATGAGCATTCCCTGCACCCTACATCACCTTTAATAAAATATATATATTTAACGTAAGCTAAAAGATTGGCTCTTATAATGCTCCTTAGAATACGATTCCCTTTAGCTTCCCTTTTAAAATTGCCTGATATTTAAACCCACAACCAAACTATACCAAGATATACCAGTGCTTACTGTAAGACAACTCTTCGTTCAACACACCATCTTAAGAACACACAGCAAATTAAAGTTTGACCCAGCCTATCTCCAAAAACGAAGAAAAGACAGAATTTGCACCATCAAAAAATGCCGTACAACCCTAGCCAAGCAACACTCATTCTTTCTCAATAGCTATATATACAATAAAGAAAAGTCAATGACTGGTTAAAATTACAAGATTACGACACCACGGAGACTTTGATCAAATCAAGTTAGACCACGCTACCATTGCCACTTACTCTTATAATATACTCTCATCGGAACACATCTTCACTTACCTACACCTACACACCTCTACACCAATAAAACACACCACAAACCTATCATTAACTTAGTAAAATAATTTAACTTAAAAGAATATTGATAATTTAACTTAAATTGTCAATATTCTTTTAAGTTTCACTTATTTTTTTAACAATAGTTGTTTATACTACCGTTTTTTCTGGGCACTAAATAGAAAGAAATGAATACCAAAGTAGTCAGACCGACTAACCACCGCTTAACTCAAAACAGGTAACAACCTAGTTTGAGAATCAGAGGTAAACCTGTCTGTACCCAAAACTAGCCGATGTTGTATTCTGATAATGCTGTACTTAATCTACCAGTCTTTTCTGTTAAAAGTAGCTATTAGCAGTAACACCCTTTTGTATTAGATTAAGTACAAACTTGTAAACTTTAAGTGCTAATAAAGAAATTATTATTATTATATCATAATATTTACCTATAAACATTTATTTAAATTAAATATCAAAATTGTTACACTATAACAATTCACATCTTACAAAAGAAAAAACAAAATTCCCGCGCGATGCACGTAAATGTACACCGTGCGCGGTCCGTAACTACATATATGTACAGGTAAATTAGCTTGGAGAAATTTTTGCGTTTGTAGTAGTGTATGGTCAGCAAATAAAAAAAACAACATTTTATTTTTAGTTTTTATTGTTTTAAAGGTAATATACGTTTGTGGCTGGAGCACACCAAATGCGTGCACGTCTACGCATACGCACTACGTACTAATACGGTCGTGAAAATGTGTATCCACCGCATTGTAATCTATGGAACTGTATGAGGCAGACAAGCCAGTTCCAAACATTACAAGCATTGAATGCCGGTTTTCACTTCAGTGAAGACGTGTATGAATTAGGTGTTCTCCGGCCATAAATGTTTTATTCTAATAATTCATCAACCCCAGGCATATCACAATCATCCCCATCCTCGCTTTCATCAGATGAATTATTTAAATTAATTATGATTCGTTCTGATATTGTGTCTAAAGCTGCGTCTCTACCCTGATATTTGCTTTCCTCCTCAATAGCATGCAAACAAACTTTTCTCCATTCCTCTACAGTTATGGCGTTCATTTTTTCTTCAGCTAATGACATTATAACCTTCATATTCATTGCGACATTCTTTTTTGCGACATATGTTTTCACTATCCCCCATATATTTTCTATAGGATTAAACTCCGGATGGTATGGTGGTAAACGCAGCACAGTATGACCGTGCTGTCGTAATATTTCGTCTATCTTGTACTCTATAAATCTCGCCTTGTTTTGCAGAATCAGTTCATATAATTGAGGCTTAAGCAACGTGGATGAATGCTCAATGTTTCGAAATGTCAGCCAGTCTATCATTTGCTGTTTTCTAGAATTACTATTCGGTGCAGGATTTTGTATTGAGTTATGATATGGTGCGTTGTCAACAACAACAACACTATTTGGTTGTAAGTTGGGTATTAATTGAGTTTGAATCCACCTTGAATAGTTGTCATAGTTCATATTGTTGTGGTAATCTCCACTTTTTTGGTCGGCTTTAAACATAAGCAATGCATTTGGTATAAAGCCATCGATACCACCGGCATGAACAATGATTAAGCGGTTGCCTTTCGATATATGTTGCTTCAAACCTGAAGTGCTTCCATCTGACCAAGATTTCGAGAGGGTATGTGATGTATGTATATATGTTTCGTCGGTGTAAACAATTGGTCGGCGTTGTTCACGATATTCAGCAATTTTCATCAAATAATTAATTCGCAAGTATCTAATTTCGTGTTTTTCCATAAGAAGTTTCCGGTTATCTTCTGTTTGCTTCCAATTAAAACCTAATGACATGACGTGTTTTCGTAACGTGCTGACACAACCTTTATAATCGATATCTTCTTTCAATTTTGAGTGCAAAGTTTTTAAAGTGGGAACTTCTTTATTTGTGATGTGGAAGTCATGAATTGTTCTTCTGATAACTTGCTGATCAAAGTTATCGATTACTATTGTAGGTTTACGATTCGGTTTCTTTTTAGGAGATTTAAATGTTACTTCCTGATCTGAAGGACGACATTTGCTTTCTGATACTACCTTTCTGACGGATGCTATTGAAATTCCTGTTGATTTAGCAACTAATTGAGTGGGGGTCATAATACTGCTCGGGTTGTTATTACACTCATTTTCGAAATATTTGTACAAACAGTACAAAACTTCCTTAGTTTGAGAAGTCAAAGGCTTGCCTCGACCATGTTTTAACACTGGAGCCATTTTGAATTATCAATATAAAGTTACAACACTTACACACTTGAAATTAAACACTTCAACAAATATTTTAACAATAATAACAAACAATAACAACAATCAACAAATACAAAATTTCACAATGAAACTACTACGTATCTAATAATTATAATTTTTTAATGAAATGCGTGCTTTATGTTCTAACGGTATCAAGCGACTGACGTCAGACTGCACGTGGCACCTGCGGACAGAGTAAACTGGTTTATTCTGGTTTTGTGCGTGTTTCCACTTTCCACTATCAAGTGACGATTTATTTATTTGTTTTGTTTCGTAATTATTATGGTCAAAACTTTTTACCTATAGCTAAACTACTATCATCTAAAGAACGACACGATATTTTATTGTTTCACGGTAGTCGCCTTGTCGTTTGCTCAAGGACGTGAAATTGAATGACATATTTTTTTTAATAAAGTCAAAACCTTTTTCTTTAAAATAAAAACTTGTTTTTATTGAAAACAAAAATCAGAGTGTTGCTAGGGATAAGTATTAAATTAAATAGTAATGTTAGGATATTGAAACATTTTTGTAAGGGCCAGAACGATATAGTGGAAACGCGCTCTAATATCTAAGTAACATACACACCACTACATATGCAAAAATTTCTCGAGACTAATTTCACTGTATAATTCTATCTATACAGCAACGGTGACACGCTTCATTTCGGCATGTCGATCTATGTTGCTTTCCCTGTCTTTTCTACTACATGTAATAACATTCTGTCTCGTTCTCGTGCAATTTCGAGCAGCTGATCGCTGGCTGCCGTATGCGCGGTGGTGAGGACAAATTATGTTTCAAAGTAAGCATCTTTCGTGATCGATAGCTTTACTTTTTTATTAAGAGATACCAAAATAAAAAATACGTATTTATTAAAATTTGTCTGACTTTATACTGTCGAAGTTTATGCACCGATTAAAAACTTTTTCTGTATACTGAGATGCAACTGTCTTAATGGCTATCTCTTTAAACTTTTCTATAAGAGAAACTCGTGCACTTAGTTTGTAAATCGCATGCACTGCGCGTTTTGGAAGAATGAAAATGGTTTAAATATCAGCCGTCTTTTTCCCAAAGCAGTATGCCATACGAAATAACCGAAATAAACTGTTACTGTTTTATTTTATTCTTTTATATTTTGTTATTATTATTAATTGAATTATTATTAGTATTCTAAATTATTAGTAGTTAGTATTCAAACACTATGTAAAAATTGGTAATGAATAAATAATTGAATTGATGTTGATCCTTGTGGCACGCCCATTCTCACTGTTGATCCGGAAGACCTTATTCCATTACTATCAACATACTGTATTTACTCGCTAAGATACGAAGCAACAAAATTAAGCACTGTACGGACTGTACCTGTTATGCCGCAATGACTAAGTTTCAGCAGAAGTGATAGTACCCTTCTACTGAAACTTAGTCTTAGGCATCACACAATCAAATGCTTATGAGAGATCGCAGAAAACACCAATGGTGTCCTGTGAGTTTTCCCAGGCACTATATATGTGTTCACTATGCAGTGGATTATTAGATTTAAAATGTGTTTCTAACTGCATTAGTATGGCCTTTTCAAAAATACGCCGGTATCAACACATCGTTGAAATATTGTAGCTAAATGTTGTGCTATTTTAATAATAATGAAATTAATTAATTTATCAGAAATACCCCAAAAATCTGCTGTCTTTTTGCAATGAATTGACTTATACGAGGGGAGGTCCAAAAGTTCGTGGAATGGAGGGGATGGAGTGGGGATAGGGATGCTTGCTTAGTGTCATACTAATTGTGGACTCATCATTAGTATATAAGCTGAGTTTCAGCCTAATTGCGTCATTTGTTTACGAATACTCGCCTGATAAACAAGTCAATCCGGAAGAACATTAAAACTATGGAGAAAATTGAACACCGTGCTGTAATAAAATTCCTTACCAAGCAAGGAAAGACCGCTCAAACCATTTTGAATGAAATGGGAACCGTTTATGGGGACCAGTGCCCTAGTAAATCAATGATTTACAAGTGGCATGGTCTTTTTAAACATGGTCGGGAGTCGATTGAAGACGACCCTCGCTCAGGAAGGCCAGTTGAGGCCACCACATCAAACATCATCGAAAAAGTGGAGAAAATTGTACTGGAAGATACCCGTTTAAAGAAAAAACAGATATCTGCATTAGTTGGAGTATCAGATACCACCATTTTGCGAATCCTACATGACCATCTGGGTATGACAAAAGTCAGTGCAAGATGGGTACCGAGAATGCTCACACCGATTCAGAAGCAGCAACGCGTCGATGCTTCAAAACAATTTTTGGAGTTGTGTGGAGACGAGCCTGCACAGATTTTGGAGCGAATTGTTACCGGAGATGAAACATGGGTTCATCACTTTGAGCCTGAGTCCAAACAAGAGTCCATGCAATGGCACAAAAAGGGGACACCACCGCCAAAGAAGTTCAAAGTGTCGGAGTCGGCTGGAAAGTTGATGGCTACTGTTTTTTGAGATTGTGAAGGGATTCTACTAATTGATTATAAAGAAAAGGGAAGGACCATAACAGGAGAATACTACGCAACGATTCTAGAAAAATTAAAGGAGTCCATCAAGGAAAAACGTCGAGGAAAACTGACCAAAGGTGTTTTGCTTTTGCAAGACAACGCACCGGTTCACAAGAGCAGAGTTGCAATGGCTGCTCTGCACACACATGGCTTCGAATCGCTAGTCCACCCACCCTACAGTCCAGATCTGGCCCCAAGTGATTTTTATTTGTTCCCTAATTTAAAAAAAGACCTAAGGGGAAGGAAATTTTCCGACGACAATGAAGTAAAGGAGGCAATTTTGGCTCATTTTGCGGCAAAAGATAAAAAATATTTTTACGACGGTTTAGAAAAATTAATTCATAGATCTAATAAATGTATTCAACTTCAGGGTGATTATATTGAAAAGGAAAAATAGTTTTGTTGTTTCATTTTATTTCAAACCCTTCCATTCCACGAACTTTTGGACCTCCCCTCGTATGTTCATTATTATGTCATTGGGGTTTATAAACTTAAAACTATATGGAACAGTACACTCTTTTACACTGCTTGTCATAAGTGATTGGGCTTTAGCAGGACATGAATTTAAGGAGGTGGTTGTATTTATAGGTATTTCAGCAAAGATATGATTAAATGTTCAGCAATTAGTGCTTTTTAGGGTTCCGTAGCCAAAATGGCAAAAACGGAACCCTTATAGTTTCGTCATGTTCGGCAGTTTGTCTGTCCGTCCGTACGTCACAGGCATTTTACTCCAAGACTACTAATGAATATTGATGAAACTTAGTGAAAGGGTGTTTTGTAGTTGCCGTTGCTTAGTTTGATAGCTAAATAAAAAAATATATATAATTTTAGGAGGGGCAGCTATATTTAGTAAACGGATTTGAGCAGTTGACATAAGCCTATTGTAACTTAAGTCAATTACAAACCAACCCACTAAAACGTGAGAAAAAAAACTTTTTACAAAAAAATATTACCAATTATTTTTGAAATAAAACAAGGCAACTAAAAAACAAAAAATAAATAAGCATTATGAAGTTGGTGCCAAACAAAACATAAAACGACTATTTCATGGCACCAACTTAAAAATGTTAATTTTTTTTGTTATTTTTTATTATTTTTTTGCTTTTTAGTTGCTTTGTATTTATTTTGAAGTTGGTAGTATTTTGGTCACACGGGTCACTGGGGTCACTTTATGCAAATTTAGAAGCGATTATTTCCAAAAATATTCAATTATTAAAAAAAAATTAGAAACACCAAAAGTGTTTTTATAAGACCTGTCGAATTATGTGTCACACATTTCAAATTTCACAATTAATAGACTGGTAGTTTTAGTAAAGAAATACACTACCATATGAAAAAATACAATACAATCTGAAAAAGTGCACCAGCGAGCGTGAGAAGCGTAGTTTTTCGCCAATAACTCAAAGACGGTACCTATATCCGATCATGTTGAAACTAAGTAGCTAACTTTTCGAGTAAAATGCCTGTGCCTGTGACATACGTACGGGCATGACGAATTATTACTTTTTGCCATTTGGGCTACGGAACCCTTAAAACAAGCTGCGGTTCTATAATAAACCCAAATACTTTCGAAAGTATGTAACAATCTAGAAAGCTTGTAGCGTATCAATAGGTTACAGTGGGGCACCCAAATATCATGTCTCGCGGGAAAACTCAGTTCTGCAGCGTATGCTGTCAGCAAAGTTAGACAGCTTACGAACGTAGAAACAGCTCGACTAGTATATTTTGGTTATTTTCACAGCGTCATGTCCTACGGCATATTGCTTTGGGGCAAGGCGGCTGATATACAAACTATTTTTATTCTTCAAAAACGTGCAGTGCGTGCGATATATCAACAGCACGAGTTTCCCTTAGAGAAAAGTTTAAAGAGATAGGCATTATGACAGTTGCATCACAATATATATATATGCAAATGTTTGTAAAGCAAAACTTACATTTATATAACAAAAATAGTGATATTCACTCTGTGAATACAAGAAATAAGCACAAATTGGTAGGTCAATATCATAGGCTTCATAAAACTCATAACTCATTCATGGGACTAGGTGTTAAATTTTTCAATAAAATCACAGTCAGCATATCGAGTCTACCAGTAAATAAATTTAAGAATGTAGTTAAGAGACATCTATACAAAGAGCTTACTATTCAATCGATGATTATTTAACTGATAAAGATAAATGGATGTAGTTCGTTGCTCCCTATTAATGTATTGGGTTGTATAGTTTATTGCATTTTACTAGGTGAATATTGTTTTCACAGTTTGATAATGTTACTTAGGTACTAGTTAAGAAAACGATTTACTTTTGTAAGTAAAGATTCTGCGTGATAAATTACGGCCATTCTTTTCTTTCCTTTGAAAAACATGTATTCATAAGTAGCAGTAAATTGGCCAATATTTAAGCACATAAAGTTTTTACATCGTAAGTGGATGCTCCTACTATGTGCCCATTGAGGCTGATGTATCCGATCTCGTGTACTCTTCTAATATTATTGACCTCTTTTTTTGCATCAGACCTCTAATATGGTGTATAATATAATGGTGGCAGCACCTTCCTGCATATACAGTTTATAAACAGAGAAACATTGTAAAAACATTGGCAATTTGAAAAGAGTGGCCACGAGTTTTTATTCCCTGTTCTTTTCTCGGGCTTTACCTATTGTTTGCGAACAGGCATTACCAGTAAATGTAGAATCGACTTTTCACAAGTGTAGTATTTTGCTTCCTAAGTGAATAAATGATTTTTATTATTATTTATTATTATTGCCAAATGAAATGTATCTTGTTGTAGAAGTAGTAAAGGTAGGTCAAGCTATTTCAAACTTATTCGCTTAATAGTACAACCAGCAGCGTTACTAGTTAAATCACAGAGATATCCAATATTCCGGAGAAAACATCCAAGTCATTAGTAATTTATCAACGAGTGAAATGGAAGTCTTAACAGCTCTAAAAATAGACTCAAATAAGGGTCAGATAAACTATCCCCATTTATAATTAAAAAATGCTATTTAGGCATGTATATTTCTCTTACTCTGCTATACAAGTATACAACACATCATTACGTAATGGAGCCTTTTCTAAGCAGTGGAAATCAGCACATTTGACACCCATGCATAATCTAAAACTAATGACATAACATTTACTCAAATCAACATAGCTTTGTTACTTGCAAATCAACCACTACTAACTTTACAGAATATTTCTTGACATTTCCAATGCTTTGGATAAAAACATGGAGGTACACGCCATTTACACTGACTTCAAGCTTTTTACCTCGAAGACCATAGTTTGCTTCTGAAGAAACTAATCGTATAAATATCCACGGCTCTTTGCACAAATGGTGTGAATCTTACTTACACAATCGCTCACAGTTAGTTGCACTTTGCGGTTTTAAGTCTTTTACTTTCGATGCGCCTACCGGAGTCCCTCAAGGCCTCCACTTAAGTCCTACTCCTCCTTAATTATTCTTTGACACGATAGAAAGCCGCATTAAATTGTATGTTGACGACTTGAAAGTATATCGAATAATATCAAACGTCAAGACATTCACCACTTCCAAGAAGATTTCAATCGTATTCACTTAAGGTGCCAAAAAAACAATATATCACTAAATGTAAAAAAAATAATAATCCTACATAACAAATTTACTAGAAAGACAACTTGTTAAAAATATACCATCAAAAACTGTGAAGTTACATTAAACACTTCTTTATGTTTTAGGCATCATATCCATAGCTTAGTTTTAAAATCGTCACAGACATCAGGTTTCATCACACGTCAGATGAAAATCTTCAAACAATCCACTCTAACGATAACAAGATATAATTCAACTAGCTGACCCGCGAAACTTCGCCTGCGTAAGTTTTCCCCGTTATTGCAACATTTTTCTTTGCTGCTCAGCGCCTATTGGTCGTAGTGTGATGTTATATAGCCTATAACCTTCCTCGATAAATGGGCTAACCAACAGTAAAATAATTTTTCAATTCGTTCCTGAGACTATCGCGTTCAAACAAACAAACAAATTCTTCAGCTTTATAATATTAGTATAGACTAGCTGTCCCGCGCAACTTCGTATGCGTAAATTTTCTCCATTTTTGCAACATTTCTTGTCGCTGCTCCGCTCCTATTCGTCGTAGCGCAATGTTATATAGCCTTCCTCGATAAATGGGCTATCCAACAAAAAAATAATTTTTCAAATCAGACCAGTAGTTCCTGAGATTAGCGCGTTTAAACAAACAAACAAACTCTTAAGCTTTATAATATTAGTATAGATTATTCGAAGCATCCGGGTCCTTCAAGCCCGCGCTTTTAACTGTCAAAATCTTGACATAATGATATATAAAAAGCTGCGCTTAGAAATGCATCGCGCATGCGCGCGGCCATCTTTGAGCGCACCGCGCATGCGCCAATTTGCGCGGGCTTGCCGCGAAATCGAAAAAAAGCATAGTGAATAAGGACCCAGACTGACAGCCTTCAGATAGTCCAAAAACTATTTCAATGCATGTGACATACACAGATAGTTCGTCGAATCGTTACCATACCGCGTCCATTGCACGGTATGGTAACTTTGCACTGTCTGTATTCATTCATGCTCACGGAAACAAAAAACGGCGACGCATGGATTTACTCACTAGATACTTGTGTATTTTAAAATATCATAGAGCATTAATATTTTGTTCTAATAATATGTCCTAGAAATTCTTGGATACACGCAGGTTAAATTACGCATTTGACTTTTTTAATATTTTTAATGTATATATCTCTATATGCCGTGCCAAAGAAATATACATATATACATACATACACTCGAAAAACATAACCCTCCTTATTACGCAGTCGGGTAAAAAGTAATCGTAGTTAGTAGTTAGATTACTTTTTGCCCAACTCCGAGTACTCATCATAATCATATTTAAATAAGACATGTTTTATGTATCCTTCTTAGAATTGTATTCAGTTTTGCAGACCAAATCAAAAAGAAAAATATCTCACCCTTCCCAAAGACAATTTTGACACTGCCATTAAATATGTCGTCTATTTTGACATTACTGCGCCTCTTCCTGGCCTTCTTGAGGGCGACGGTGACGGCCGTCTCCGCGGTGCGGTCGAGTGGCGGCGGCGAGGGGTCGCGCGGCAGAGGCGAGGCGTCGCGCGGCGGAGGCGAGGGGTCGCGCGGCGCCGCGGCGCAGATGGCGGCCTGCAGCTCCAGCAGCGACAGCGGCCGCAGCGCCGCGCCGCGCGCCGCCGGCCCGCCCTCCAGCTCGTCCACCAGGAGCCCCTCCTGCGCACGAGCGGACCGTGAGCCGTCGCACGACCAGCGGCCACGCGCTCCTCCAAGCTGCCACTATATACTTACGTGCAGACGCCAGGTGACTTGAAAGTCGCCGAGCAGGCCTATGTTCTCCGCGGCGTAGTCCAGCAGCGGCAGGTCGGCGGCCGCGGGCGCGCGCGGCTCCAGCTCGGCGTACATGCGCGGCAGCGTGGGCGGCGGGCGCGGCGCGTCTGCCGCGCGCGCCGCCGCCGCGCACGCCGTCAGCTCGATCTCCGCGAACTCCTCGTGAGCCGACGCCTTGCGACGCCGGCGGGGCGTAGTCGGCGTCTGAACCTCCTCCGACGATGCGCTCGCATTAGCTAGTTCCCTGTTCACATAATGAGGAATTACAATGTTGATATCCGATTAGATTTGTTTCTTTATGACTAACCGACGATGATGACCAAAAAATAAATTAATTATGAATTTGCCGCCTCGGTCGTATGGAAAGAGAGGGAAAATGAAACGTCAAAGTGTACATACTGCGTGCTTTGGAGCAGTGAGTCGCTGACGCTGAGCACGTGCTTGTAGAGGAAGTCGACCTTGCGGCCGTAGATGTTGGCGGACTGCTGCAGCAGCAGCGCGACCTCCGCGAAGTTGGGCGCCACGAGCGCGGCGGCGCAGGGCTCCTGCTCCTGCGCCGCCGCGTCCAGCGCGTGCAGCCCCGCCTCCGTCAGGTACTCCTCCAATAACTGACACGCGGGACAAAATCACATATTACCGTTTGGCGCACAACACAAGTTATACCAGGATTCTATAATGGTTGCTCCATAAATGTCTCGCAAGGAAACTCAGTTCGGCAGCGTATGCTGCCAGCAAAGTCAGACAGCTTACATGTGCAACAAGGCTAGTTTATTTCGGTCATTTCCGCAGCGTCATGTCGTATGGCATACTGCTTTGGGGCAAGGCGGCTGATATTCAATCGATTTTTTATTCTTCAATGGCGTGCAGTGCGTGCGATTTACAAACTAGGTGCACGAGTTTCCCTTAGACGAAAGTTTAAAGAGATAGGTATTATAACAGTTGCATCTCATATTAGATTTATTTCGAGACTTAATCGCGTGAATTATTTAAAGGTTTACCCGACGTTTCGATCGAATTGCACCGATCGTGGTCACGGGTCTACTCGACGTCGGGTAAATAAAAGGTTCGTACCTTTAAAAAATTCACGCGATTAAGTCCCGAAAAATATCTAATAAAATCGCGAAAGTTTTAAAACAGTTGCATCTCAGTATATATTTGAGAACATTATGTTTGTTAAACGCATTTAAATCACAAAAATAGTGACGTTTACTCGGTGAACACGAGAAATAAGCACAAATTAGGGCAATATCAGAGGCTACATAAAACCCATAATTCATTTATGAATCTTTCTGTGAGAGCATTTAACAAGAGCTGGTATACAAGAGACTATTGTAAGTAAATATTCTGTGTGATGAATTAAGGCCTTTCTTTTCTTTCTTTGGATATCAGAAATAATATTTACTTTGGCTAATATTTAAGCACATATAGTTTTTACCTTTGTTGTAAGCTCCTACTATGTTGTACCCACTAAAGCTGATTTTAGTTTATCTCATGTTCCAACTTTTTCATTATAATTTGCATCAGTCCTTTAATATGGTGTATATTAGTGGCAGCACCTTACCTCCATATCAAGTTTATATACATTCAAACATTGTAAAATTGGCAATTTGAAAAGAGTGGCAGCGAGTTTTATTGCCAGGTTCTTTTCTCCGGCTTTACCTATTGTTTGCGAACTTGGCATTACATGTACATATAGAATCCGACGTATCACAAGTGTTGTTTTGCATCCAAAGTGGATAAAGAATTTTGATTGTATATTTTATTTTAAATAAAACAATAATCTTAGTCATCTCCATGTAAAATGGTTTAAAACTTAACATGAAACACAAAATCCCGTAACATGCAAATGTTATAAATATAAATAAATAATACGAGGGTGGATCGAAATATTCGCGGCCTACCACATAAATACTTGACTTATTTTAATGTAACTGACCTCATTCGATTTGTTTACTCTCTGGTTGTCACATTGTAAAATTCTGTCACAATAGCATTATCTGTTTTTAAATTAGACTGAATTTTGTGAGCCTAAGTGCAGCGTTTTTAAAGAATGGAGAAAATTGAGCAACGTGCGGTCATCAAATACCTGTTTAAAAAAAAACTGACTCCAAAAGAGATTCACGAAGATATGTCAACAACATTGGGGGAATCTGCTCCATCGTATACGACTGTGAAAAAGTGGGTTGCAGAATTTAAACGCGGACGAGAGAGTATTGAAGATGACCCTCGCTCCGGCCGGCCTACGACGTCTACGACTGAAGAAAACATTGGGAAAATCTGTGATCTGATATTGGCAGATCGGAGATTGACCATCAGGGAGATTGCTGACACTATTGGCATCTCATATGAACGAACACAAAACATCATAGTCAATGAACTTGGATTTTCTAAGGTTTCTGCGCGGTGGGTCCCCAGATTGCTTTCAGTTGAACAAAAACGAATACGGCTCACGATTTCTCGCGACAGTTTGGAAATGTTTGAGACTGATCCACAAGATTTTTTGGACAGATTTGTTACAATGGATGAAACCTGGGTACACCACTATACCCCAGAGTCAAAACAGCAATCCAAGCAGTGGAAAAAACCTGATGAACCGACTCCAAAAAAAGCCAAAACAATTTTGTCAGCTGGCAAGGTGATGGCGTCAGTTTTTTGGGATGCTAAAGGTGTCATCATGGTGGACTACCTTGCAAAAGGTGAGACTATAAACTCTGCTTATTACTGCACCCTTTTACGTCATTTGCGTGAAACGATCAAAGAGAAAAGGCCAGGACTACTCAGCAAGAAAGTGTTGTTCCATCAGGATAATGCACGCGTTCACACGTCTGTTGAATCAATGGCTCAAATTCGTGATTGTGGCTTTGAATTACTGCCCCATCCCGCCTATTCCCCTGATTTGGCACCTTCGGACTTTCATTTATGAAAATTTTTGACCTCCAAGGTGTTTTTTAAGGTTTGGGACCTTAAAAAACACCTTGGAGGTCAAAAATTTTCATCAAATGAGGAGGTTGAAACCGCGGTGGGTGACTTTTTTGAAGGCCTTGAAGAAACTTTTTTTATGACCGGCATACAGGCGTTGGAAACCAGATGGAAGAAGTGCATTGAGTTAAGTGGAGATTACGTGGAAAAATAAAATTACTTTTGTTTATATTTTATATTGTTTTCTTGCTGAGGCCGCGAACTTTTCAATCCACCCTCGTACTTAAAAAGTATAGGTACTAAATTTGGATATCATTATTAATGTTACTTAAACATTAATTTCAATGTTTAGAAATGATCCTATTAGAAGGTATCATCATTTTTCATCACATCGGAATTTTAATAATTTTCTTTGTGTTGATCCGATTCCAAATTGAATTAAGTGACCAAAAATGATAAATGAATATTTGTTGTTTAGTAAATCTTACAACGTCTTGCATTCAGCTATAGTCTAAAAAACTATTTTTTCAACTCCACCTTAAGGTGAAAAAATATTTCTTTTTTGAAAAAAAAGGTATCACAGTAGAATGTTAATTTAAATTCATGTTGCAACAGACGCAAGTATACATTTGGATAAATTGACCTGACGTCACATCCACACAAAGAAAGAATTATAAGTTTATGTTAATTTGCACTATTTGCATGACAATAATGTATCCTGTTATGGAAAAACTCAAGAAACAACATTTGTTTGAAAAATGGTGCAAATCTTTATCTACTGATTTCTTTGTTCGTACCAAACACTAAAAGAAAAAGTATTAATATTTATGGAGGGAGCCTTCTCTGTTTTTGTTTGTATCTGTACTTTTGACTTTATTCCTACCACATCCAGACCAACATCATTGAGTTGTGAGAGTGCTTGTTATGTTTTATGAAAATATGAGAGTGAATGTCAGGTTAACTTGATGGCTCTTATGGGGCTGGCATAGTCACTAGTGACTGAAGCATCATTAAAACTTCTAGATTAAAAAAATATATCTTACCACATTCAAATAAAGACAAGACAAAATGCCCAATTGAGAGACAAGTAAGTGTGTCTACGTTGCTATAAAAATACACATAATGTTAAAAATGTTAGCCTAGAGATAAGCAGGTTTGTGTACAGAGGCTGGGTCACCGCACACTGTTTGTGCATAGCCATTTCACGTGCCATTACACAGGTTGAATAAACTCTCGTAGTGCTAATGTAGCAGCCATACTCAACCTGCGGCCCGCCGGCCTTTTTCAGTTGGGCCACCTATTTTATATAACTATTTTGAGACTTTTGCGCCCTTTAGAAACACTGACCGCGCTGAGAAGTACTACCGGTAATTTGCCGTAATATATACATTAATTAATTATTAATTATTTAATTTATTTTTGAATATACTCAGACTAGAATTTGCTTAGTACATTCAATCAAGAGTCCATTACTCTGATTGAATATACCTACTGAGCAAATTCTACAAACATTCGGTGGGTCTATGTAACATACGTTTTCTATACTAATATTATAAAGAGGAAAGATTTGATTGTTTGTTTGTATTGAATAGGCTCCGAAACTACTGGACGGATTTGAAAAATTCTTTCATCATTGTGAAGTTACACTAACCCTGGGTGACATAGGCTATTTTTTATCCCTGTATTCCCACGGGTACGGGAACTACGAGGGTGAAACCGCAAGCGTCCGCTTGTCTAAAATAAAAACATTTAAAAAAATTTGATTACAGTTTTTACTAACGCCTAAGGGGGCGTTCATAAAATACGTGAGATGTTTAAGGGGGGGGGGGGGGTAGGGGGGTCGAGTCAAATCTCATCTAATCTTACGTTGGAGAGAGAGGGGGTCTCGGCAAATATCACGCAATTTTTTTTCTGACTTAAACAAAAAAAAAAATACTATTTTGTTCCATTTAATCTAGATTGTACATGCTTAAGATATAATCTTAAGCGTAATCGTAATACGATTAAGATCATTCACTAATTCGGACGAAAAAAAATAATTTCATTCATACTTCGACGATATACACCTACTGACTGTCAAACCACTAGTGATTGTCACAAGACGAGCTAATGAGTTACTGTGCGCTAGCGCCAACGGCTTAGAGTGGCTAAATCAGAACGAAGCTGAAGGAGCAAATGATTTTACTTTTTTATTAACTTATAATTAAACTCTCAACTAAGTGATACCCCTGATGGACCCCTAAATGATTTGAATGGGGGGGGGGAGGGGGCGTAATAACATTTGCGGCCCGCGACATGACTAACACGTATTTGCGGCCCCTTTATAAATAAGGTTGAGTGTGGCTGGCTGTGTTATACTAATTTGATAATAGTAAGTGCCAAAAAGTCGCACATTTTTTCGTTTCGAAGAGCATAAGATGTAGTATAGTCTGGTTATATGAGACAAAAGATGTAGTATAGTCTGGTTATAATTATCTAAAGGTGCATCTTATATACTAACGACTTCGTGTTGATAACAGATAGTGGAAACATTTAATAGATACTGAACGTGCGATAAGGAACATAAGATTGTGATGTAGATTGTAGATACAGCACAAAGATATTGTACTGTAACATTGTGCATTGAAACGTCTGGTTTCACTTGTTTTATAGTTTGCTGGCA
The DNA here is from genome assembly GCA_945859575.2 of Herminia tarsipennalis. Lineage (NCBI taxonomy): Eukaryota > Metazoa > Arthropoda > Insecta > Lepidoptera > Erebidae > Herminia > Herminia tarsipennalis. The sequence continues at coordinate 455,153 of OX243843.2, read as the reverse complement.
TGGCAACTATCTCATTACCAGCTATCCCTTATGGGTTGTTTGTCCCATTTTTATGGTTACTGCTCCACTCGTACTACTGAGATTAGTACAATTAAACAGACAAAAGTAGTATGTAAGTAACAATTGTTGAAGTATATAGATGAGCAAGCTACCACAGTGCACACACACTAAAATAAAAAAGAGGTAAAATGTGTTTATAAGATCATTGCCCTGTGTCTGTAGAACTTTTATCTATTAATGAGCCAATTATTTGGAACTGTTTCTTGGCAATAGAAAATAAAACTGGGAAATTAAATTTAGTTTCCATGTTAATACTTTGTTTAATTTTCCATGTTGTTACTTTAATTATATCGGCAATAGCGGAGCTTCACATCGATCTGGACATCTGCATCCACAATAATCAATGCGAATTTTCATGCAGCAGCAGATGTTGAATGGTGGAGCATTCATTGAGAAAATTCTTATTTTGGACTGATATATATATCTGTAGAGACAGCACGCACTGTAGACACATTCGAGAGCTCAAGTAAAATAAAGAAAAGAAGCTGGGGTATAGTTGTGAATATTCGCTTCCGTATTCGCGGCTACCTGCCGTAAAAAACCGGCATCCGCTTCCACGGATGCGAAAAAGTCTGCATCCCTGATACGTACAACTGCTGTGAAAAACAACATGCTGTACAAAACTTTGTGTAGTCTATAAATATTAGATCAGTACACCATACAGTACAAAGTACACCCTGACTGCAGTCATCAGTCAAGGCTATCATTTTTATATTTTGTGATCAATCATGGAAAATGTCATACTACTTGTTGTATATGACAATTTTATAGATTGTAGGCCTTAACTTGTGGGTCTTACATAATAATTTTATGTGTCCGACTGTGCTTCTGCTTCGGCAAAAAATGCCACCTTTGGCGAAAACTCAGTATTCCATACAATTTTCTAGAGAGTGTGTTGTTTTGACATTTCATTAAAATATACTGATTTACTAGACAGTAGTCATCCCCAATGAATGTGATAGTTATTTTTTAGAAGTAGAGAAGACTTAGCTATATTATATAAATTCCCATCTGTGTATTTAATTGACTAAGTTTATTAAAAAAGTGAGTGTTTATTTTTTGTTAGTTACATAATATGTTTGTTCTAAACGGATACAACAAAACACAGATTTAACTAATGACATACTTTCATAAAAACTTGCAACCCCTATTTTACTCCCTGGGGGATAAATTTCCAAAAATATTTTGTATGCATGTGTTGTTGTCAGGTTTGCAGTTTTTACATAGATATATTAGTCTATCAGGTTCCAAACTGTGAAAATGTGTGCAAATTTCTTAAGTGTACATACCTACATTGCCCATGAATATTTCAAAAACTAAGTCAGATTGCAAAAAAAATATCAAAATCAGATATTGAAAAGATTAAGTAGAAGATGTGAACCAAAACAGGTAAATTTATGTTAGAAGTGGCAGTAGCCTAATGGCTAATGCATCGGTCTCACAATTGTTGAGGTCACTGGTACAAATCCTACCCATTTTACTACCGATGTGAAAACACTCCTAACACAAGCCATTGAACTTAGTTGTGTAGTTATCTTTAAAAAAAAAAATTGGCCTGGGTGGTTGTTACGAGGTACCACTATACCAAGTGGTGTCAAAGGAAAAAAAAAATCTCAAAACCTTGGTAAATGGTATGGAAGTATATTTTTTTAAGTTTTTACTTTACAAAAAATCAAAAATTTTTGAATTGAAATGTTCTTAACCTTTGTTTGAACACTATATGTTATAATTTATTCAGCTGGAACTAAGGTTAACATCAAAAGTTAAGTTGTAATTAGAAGTACACAAACTTAATTGTTTTGTTGTTTGAAAGCAAGAACAAAACAAGTATGTTAGTTACATGTTGTAGTATAGTCCATTACAGATAACATATGGGTTCCTTGATAATAATGATAATAAGTAATCAATTTCTAATAAGAGTATGTTTTGGTTGAACACGGCGCATGCGTAGGACTACTGTATATTTTTGACTTTCCAATAAGATGTTGAAATTGTGAAGGTTTAGATAACGTAAGTGGTAAGTGCGCAAACAGAGTATTGGCGGGCCGGCGCCGCGGCGTGTGTCAAGGACTCACCGTGCTGAGGTCCGTGTCGAAGCTGTGGCGGCCGTCGTTGCTGATAGGCTTCATCAGCTCCGCCACGATTTCCTCTAGCCTCTGAGAGTTCATACTCCACCTTTTCTCTCGCTGGGCCAAAAACTGATCCCTGTAAATAGGGTTCTTGTTTTGATAACATAACTAAAAGTACCTAAACCAGAAAAACACAAGCTCGTAGCTGTTGCTCTACCAGTGGCGCGAAATTTTCTGTCATCGACCTAGTTTCAATTTTGGCAACCTTATTGCGAATTTTTTTTACTTTTGCATAAACTTTAACAATGTTGATTACCTTTGGCTCTCTAACCAGTCGGCGTCCATTTTATATACATAAAATCGTACAAATAGGAAGAACGTAATAACAACGGTGGCCATTTATTTATGTTTTCATGGGAGACTTTCCGTCTCGCTGTCAAAGCGAGCGTGCATTCGCTGTTCGCTCGAACTCCACTTAATATTGTCTATGGCTTACTAAATTTCATTCGTAAAAATCTTTAGTTTCTGAAAAAGAAATCGATGATGATGTTATTTACATTCAGTGAAATTAAAATAAACATAATATTAAATTAATTATTACTAATAAAATTTGAAAGAAAAATCATAATAAAAAAAACCGGACTTGCACATGAAACTACATTTTATTTTCAAACTGGCAATGTATCATTGATAGTCAAAAAGGCATTGAACCGTAGAATTATGTTTTGAAAGTTAAAATTTATAAATAAATACTAACATTACAAATAAGAAATAAATGTGAAATGGTTAAAGATTTATAATTAATATAAAAGTTTTGGTATTATTATTGAATTGTGAATCAATATCGAAAGGAAACCATGGGAATGTCTCGGTGCTATTCGCTGATGAAATGCTTGCTGATCATTTTTAACATTATATTTTTGGTGAGTACTTGTATTTTCCTTTTTAACAATAAAAATAATGCTTACCTTAATGTGTTGTTTCTATATGTTTAAGCAGAGGGCTTTATTATTGTGTGTTTATTTTATAATTTTAATGTTATTTCATTTTGCACCTATGCTGCGTATAATTTGGCGTCCCGCAAAACTTGTTGTTGTTGAATAACAGTCCGGACGTTGACATAAGTCGTAATATTCCCGGTTTAACACAAAACGATTACGAGTAGATTCCAGGCGACTTTAATAAGGCGGTTTATATAAACAAGTAGATGGGTCAACGTAAACAAGGGGCGCAATGTGGTCGGGATGGAATGCAGGTGTGTGAGGTGTGTTGCAGTGCGTGGGCAGCGGCGCGTGCGGGTTCGCGGCGTGGGCGCTGTGGGACGGGCACGGCAGCGCGTCGGCGGCCGGGCTGGCGGGGCTGGCGGCGCTGGCGGCGTGGGGCGGCGCGCTGGCGCTGGGCGCGCTGGCCGGGCTCTGCGGCGCGCTGCGGGGCTCGGCCGCGCTGCTGGCGGCCGCCTTCTCGCTGCTGGCGCTCACGGCCGTGGGGGAGGCGGCCGCCGTGTGGTGGGGCGCCGCGCACCGCCCGCAGCTGCAGCAGGCGCTGCGCGACGGGCTCGAGCACGCCGTGCGCCACGAGTACGGCGTCGTGCACTCGCGCACGCAGCTCTTCGACGTCATACAGCAGGAGGTGGGCTCGCCAACATCATTAAATCATTTCATGACTAGTTTATATTAATTATAATGTGTAGATTAATGGACATACTATGTCAAAAGTGCTAAGTACACATCATGAAAATTGGAGACATAACATCATGGTGCACACAGATTTGCTATTAATGCCCTGTTACTTACAGCACATTAAGTAGAGTATCATCTATTTTTAGATTGCTATTTAAATGATTAAGTAAGCTATTAGAGTCTTGTATTTTTTTTTATGGAATACAGTTTTATTTTGAGTAGACCTTGGTAGGTAATATCAATTTTGGTCTTAGATTGTACAGTCGGTTACGTAAATCACTTTTGGAAACATTCAGACAACAAATCACAAATATTTTTTGATGCAATAGTTGAGATTAGAACAAGTTTTGTTTTAACGGGGCTTCAGTCACTCTAGGTGACTGTGCCAGCCCCATAAGAGCCCTCAAATTAACCTGACATTCATTCTACATTCATACTATATTCTTTCATGCATACATATTTTCATGAAACACAACAAACGCTCACAGCTCTCTGAAGTTGGTCTGGATAATATAATATTAAGTGCCCCATTCTCTCGAGAGGTACACCTGCCATTAATCGATTTCTCAGGGTATGATACCGGTCACATTCCACTAGTATGTGTATAAAGTCTTCCATTTTACCACAGAAATTGCACATACATTGTAATGTTATCATGGTTTATCCAATATTTGTTGGAAAAAGTTGAATCATTTGTTTTTGTTGACTCATGTAGCCGACTGCACAGTTGCAATGTTAGGAGAACCGTCTTCTCTAGCATTTTGTAACAGAATCTGTCATGGCGTGATATGAATAAGCTATTCGTACGGTACGGGACGAAGGTCGTTAACACAATGGAGCTATGCGTGTGCAGCTGGAGTGCTGCGGCGCTACGGGCCCGCGCGACTGGCAGCAGTCGGCGTGGGCGCGCGCGCTGCAGCCGGAGCAGCCGGCCGCCAGCGCGCGCGCGGCCGCGGCGCTGGACCTGTCGGTGGGCGCGCCGGGCGAGCACTACTGGGTGCCGGCGTCGTGCTGCGCGGGCGCGTGCGCGGGCCCGCGGCGCGTGGCGGCGGCGCCGGGCGCCGCGGCGGGGCTGCGCGGCGCGGGCTGCGCGACGCGCGCGCTGGCGGCGCTGGCGCGGCTGGCGCGCGCGCCGCTGGCGCTGGGCGGCGCGCTGCTGGCGCTGCACGCGCTGGCGCTGCCGCTGGCGCTGGCGCTGTGGCTGCGCGCGCACCCGCACCCCTCCTACAAGGCGTAACCGCGTGCGACTCCGGCGCGACACTTAACGTAGAGCTTAACCAAATGTGTGTTAGATGTAAGTCGTGTTCGTTATACCCGCTTTGTTTATCGTACGCGGTGACCCGATCGGACCGAGCGGTGAGCGAGTTTGCCCCTCTCCGATGGTGAGTCGTCGACTTGACCCGTGGATGTAGCAGACAGATTTACTGTAGAGTGGTATCGGTCCCCTTAATCGAATTCCCCATTTTAGCCAGTTGCCGAATGTAATCTGCGATTTAACCATTTTTTTATTCGAAGAGGTTATACTTCTGCAATCCTTCTACAAACTGCTACTGATCCATTTCATACAATGCGAACAGAGTGGGTACTGAATAAAAAAAATCTATTGTATGTACTTATATATGTATATTTAAACATATATAAATACAGTTATATTTAATGAGTACTTAGTGTGTCGTATGCGTGTGAACTAACGCCTCTCTCTGACGGTAACGTACAAATACTCATGATATAGACTTGACGCGATCTCTCCCTGCCATGTACCGTGCACAATACACATTATATACAATATGTGCATGTACATAACACTGATCTTAAAAGACTGGTAAGTTGAGATTGATTTTATTTCTTTTTTAGTTTTTAAGTTATAACTGAGTACAAATATTTAGGAGTTATTCGTTTTATTATTTTCAATGGGTCTATAATAATTAATACCTATTCTTTCGACTGATTTATATAAGTTTAGGCAGTGTTGCGCCGCACAGTGATCAATTTTAGGCTTTTAAGTGTAGAAAAATAGTTTACTGTCTGTATGTCCTCTATACGTTCCGAAACCATTGATCCGATTGTGATGAAACTTTAGCAGAATGTTCTGTGAAAGCACAGCGAAGAGTGGCTGAGTTCAGCTAGTTAATAATATATATTTTTTCTTGATTTATATCTACTTTATTGATTTCATTTCATATCTGCAACTAGAACTTGAATAAAAAATATACATAAAATGATGATAAAGTGGAATGTTTATTTATATTAATCAGTTTGTTCCATTAAGCTGATGACTTCACTTGGTAAAACATATTTATCTGTCTTTAGTTTTAGGGGGTACCGGACGAGACTTAGCCTAATAGGGATCAGATGACATCAAATTTTGAATAAATCTTCGTTACTTTCTTTACGACTCATATTCCTCGTGCTGTGATCGCGATAGAATTGTATTTCCTTATGCCTACACTCTTGTGCATCTTCTCCCAATTGCCTATTGGATAATAAAAAATGTTCTAGTTATCTTTTCCGTGTATCAAAACTTTGTGCTCTGTTGGTGGCATGGGATGCTATTCATATAACCGAACGTAAGGTTCAACTGTTTTTTTGTGTAAGCTTCAAAATGTGCCATATTTATTTTATTTATGAATTTCAATGATGAAGTACACGAGTCACTAATAATAATAAAACAATAAAAATTAATGCTAAAGTAATATGCAAAAAAGGTGTACCAAAACAGGCTGCAATATTTTTTTGAAGTACCGTTATTTTGAGAATATTTAATTATCTACACCTAAAAGTCGAAAATCGATGACTGTGTGCCGGCCGCAGACAATCCCACCGCACACTTTTTATATAAGATTTATATTATTGTACAATGTTGCCATATGTATGATGCATAATTATGTCTGAAGTCGCTCTAGAATTTAATTGTGTTTAGCACTAGTCGTGTGTACTTATAAGGTTTTATGTGTACCTAGAGGAATCTCGTCCCTGCGTGTACAGTGAGGCTACAGTGTACTTATATGTACTTGCAGTTTAAGTTGCATATTTATTGTAAACGATTTGATATGGCGCGAGCCGCGATGTTATGTTTCCTGTTCGTTCCTCGCCTCGCACTACCATTACGAACACTGCCGTGTTAGCGATGCCTTATATTATATTTTTTATGGAATAAACTTACTAAACTGGTAACGTTGAAATTTGTACCTAGTGTATGATTGTATGAAAGTCTGACCGAAGTAATGCGCGAGGCGAGAGCGGCGCGCGCCATCTGGTGCCATAGCGAATACTGTCACAAACTACAAGTTATTTTTAATGCTAATAAATGTGTTATTGTGTAAGTTGGGTTTTATTTTAACGATTGCCTTATTTAATATGTCTTTTTGAGATGTCCGAACTCATACACGTTGTATCTCCAAGTAAATAATGGTTTTAAATAACCTAGTTTCGATAGGAATTAAGTGCAAGTAAAGCCATAAAATAATTCAGAAATGTGTCTGGTGTGTTTTTCGCTAACTTTAAATCAGCATTATTTGTGTTTACTTGTACTAAATTTGTTAAACAGTCCAAATCTCCAAAGTTATTTTATGACAAACTATACTCTGTCCATTATATTATTAGTTTTTTGACAGCTCACGCCCATGAAGTTTCGTATTGTTTACCTTAAATTTTCAAACAAATAGTATTGTACTTCATGGACGGTTACCGCCCACTTAGTGATGTGCTACGCATAACGATCATTACGATTGTGCCACAGATTACAAATAATCGGTAGAAATAAATGCTATGAATAAATGTTATTTCTTCATAATATATTAATAAGGTGTAATTTAAACAGAAAGAAAACAACATTTTTATTTAAATTTATTTTATTAACATGACTCGTCAGTATCTTCATTTGAACTTGATTGGTCCGATGAGGAGTCTTCAGTAATATTTATGATTAGCTCTTGTGTGCATAAATTATCAAATGCAATGTCCCGGTCCCAATCAGACATTATGACTTTCTTAGTTCTCTGCACCACACTCGCCCAGTTTTCGGTCGTCACGTGGGTGCAAGCGTTTTTTAGTAATTGTAACATTTTATTCGCTGTGAATGGGGGGCTTGTATTGCTTCTTGCAGCATGCCCTTTTACTTGTGCCCATATAAGTTCGATAGCGTTGTATTGGCAGTGATAGGGAGGAATCCTAAGGACGATATGGCCATATTCTGCTGCCATTTCATCGATCACATACCGTTTTGGTTTCTTCTTGTTTTTTAATATTTTTAATAATTCTATTTTTAACATGGATTCGTCTACATTTTCTCCTTTATCGCGTAGCCAATTAATAATTTCATGTTTTTTATTAGCTTGTGTTGGCATTTTGTCAATTTGGCGAGAGTGGTAGGGCGCGTTATCAATAAAAATTATTGATGGTTCTTCCAATGATAGAAGCATATTCTTGAACCACTCTTCATACACCTCCGCATTCATTTCCTCGTGGTAATCACCAGATTTCTTTGATTTAAATGTCAGCATTACATCTTTCACAAAACCTTTAGCTGTACCTGCGTGGCAAATGATGAGGCGTTCGCCTTTACCAATAGGTACTGCGGAGGTGGAAGCAGCAGTGTCGTCAGTCCAGGACCGAGATACGGTGTGGTTAGCGTTGAGCCATGTTTCATCCGTAAAGACAACATTTGTCCAATCTTGAATTTTTTTTGCCTCCTTTAAAAAGTCACATCGTGCCAAAACAATATCAGTGCGTTCCAGTAATATTTTTCTTTTATTTGACTTTTTAAATGAAAAGCCAATTATTTTCAAAACTTTGGCCAAAGACGATTTTTCTCCACGAAATAGACCGTTTCTTTTCAAAGAAACAATAAGATTTCTTAAAGTTGGAATTTCTTTTCTCAGATAGTAGTCATATACATGACGGCGAATGGCGTCAGCATCAAAATCGTCAACATTTGTAACAACACGAGGCCGGCGTTTACTTTTAGGTGTAGAAAGCTTGTTATTTTCTAAGCCGCTCTTGCCGTAGGCTTCGGTAGTAATTTTAGTTACACTTGAAAGACTGATACCCAACGCGGCCGCAACTCGGTTTCGCACTTGCGAAATTGGTATAAGCGGACCGCCATTTTGATTTTCTTGCTCAAAGTAATCATGAAGTTTAAGCACTAATTCTCTCGATTGTTTTTTCAACACACGTCCTTTCGGCATTCTCACGACCAATGAACTCTGCGAGAAATAAAACTACTCAACTCGAGGTATCACAAATATTAAAGAAAACTCAGCGAACGTAAATGCGTGTGACTAGCACGGGCGTTTTGTTGCGACTGACAGACCACGTCAAAATGGCGACCGGGCGGACGTTGGTTAATGTTGCAAGTTGACTTATATAATTTTACGAATTTACTATGCAATTTTTACAGTTTCTAATATTTATTTTTATAATAATGAATAAAAACGCAAATACATGGATTTATAAGAAATCTAAGGGAATATTAAATCGAAACGCACGTTTATCGCAATCACTTATTTTGTTTACGTACCTAATTCGAATAATGATATTAGTACAGTCGGAATGGTATCACATTTGAGATACTTTTGTACATCACTAACTTTGTCAATCGTCGAGCTGTCAAAAGAGTATTAATATAATGGACAGACTTATAACTTTGGGAGACACCCTCAACTAAAAAATATTTTTATTCATACATAAACTCATTTTGCTCTAAACATTTTCCAAGGCGTCACTACTACACACTATTATCTGAATTTTGCTATAGAATTCTAACAGGCGCTTTGAAAAATGTAAGTTGTGTATATACTCTTTCGTTCTTATATAGTGTCATACGGATTTGAAACAGAATTTGAACGCAGAAAAGAAACTAAAGCCGTCAACAATTGAATTGAAGAAAAGAAAAGATAAAGATTGTATGTCGTTTGTGTCCTCGCAGTATGATAGTAAGATTTTAAACTAAAAGATCAGCATAATAAACGAATTTAAATGGGAAAACGATCGTCTTCGCTGCGCAGTTGACCTTATCAACACTAAACTACGAGTCCGCTGGTCTATACAGTCCGTACAGACCAGCAGACTCGTAAATTGCAAAGTCGAGATACAAGGAGTGCCTGAGCACAGAAACGAAAACTTACTAACATTATTAAATCAGATGACACAAACTGTTAGATGACACAGATATAGTAAATTTTCATAGAGTTCCGAAACTAAACCAAGAGTCCTGTCCAGCCACCCTCGAGCCGTAGTCGTAAAGTTTGGTCCCCTCGCATACGAGATACGTGCGCAAATTTAACAGAGACAACCCGCAGGATAAACATAACTGTTACACTGACACCTAGGAATCTCTGGGAACAAGCAGGTTCAGGACAATATATGTTGCAGAGCATTTCTCACCTGCTAACAAAAAAACTTCATGCTGCTGCAAGAATCGCTGCCAAAGAGAAGTGTTAGGTACGAGTCTTTCTGGGTGCGTGGCGGGCGTATTATGATGCGGAAAGACATCAACTCGAAATCATTTGTGGGTAACAATACAATTTTAGATACCTTGCAATAATTAATATCATAGTTGTTACTTTTTTATTTTCAAGATTATGCATATCCCAGCCGTTTACTGTATTAAATTCACACTCTCTGTAGGTAAGTAGGTATATTTACAAAATGTGAGGAGTCTTAGGACCAAAACCCAAGATATTTATAAAAAAAAAAGAAATTTGTGGCACTCTGGGACTTCCGCGGTAAAGCTATTGCATATCATTTTTTATCAACTTATGCAATTTTTTTTTTTTCATTTTTCTTCAAATCTTTCTGACGCTGATAATTTGCCCTTTGACGTTCACGATTTCTTTTTCTTTTTAGCTCTTTCAGTTTTTCTTCTCTATAAAACGAAAATAGCTAAATAATAAGTATAAATAATTAGGTATAAATAGTGTAATTACACACCAAAAAAATTATTCATTCAATTACGTATTCGTCCGATTTCGGAGCAGCTCGTCTCGATCCGTGCGAGCTTCGTACAGTCGTACCATATACCTGTATCTATACTTCGATATTATACTAATATTATAAAGAGGAGAGATTTGATTGTTTGTTTGTATTGAATAGGCTCCGAAACTACGGATTTCAAACATTCATTTCATCATTGTGAAGCTACACTAACCCCGGGTGACATAGGCTATTTTTAACCCTGTATTCCCAAAGGAACGGAAACTACGCGGGTGAACCCGCGAGGCGTCCGCTAGTGTACGATAAGCGAACGCTCGGCCGAGCTACATAGTAGGCGGAGTGGGGGGTGTTAGGTTTTATCCGCGATAAAAGCTATGCAATAGCTTAAAAAACGTATGCAATGAGTACGACATTATTGTCTTACTAGAATCATAGTTAAACGAGACAGTATTTGATCATGAGGTAGGTGATGGATAATAGGTAGGTATAACATACATATATCGTAGGGATCATTCAGCTACCAGTTATGCTAATAGAAAAGACGGCGGTGGTATATGTGTGGCAGTATTGAAAAGTATAAATGTAGTGCGTATGACGTCACGGGAATCTAATGGTGAAGGCAGAAATGTGTGTAGGATAAATTCATGTTCAGTTTATGTAGTGCCACCTGTAAATAGAGATTACATTGATTGTTTTTTGGGTAATTTGAATAATGTCCTTGAAAATAATAATAATAATAACTTTTTTATTTCAGACACAGTCCATTTTGTTATACATGATTTTAAATGTTAGTACTTATAACTATGTTACAACTACCGCGCGACGGTTGCATGTAGGCGTATCCAATGTTCCAACATCGGGCTATCCCACCGGTCTGCTACTGTGAGCAATATGCTGTTGGGGCTGTCGCGCACCCTGCGCATGATGGATGCGCACCGTTTGCGCATTATGGCGTAAAAACCATCTATCCGTGCTTCGGCAAACATGCTAGATGCACTACAGTGCCGCGGCAGCCCCATCAACACCCGATACGCGTTATTATATTGAATACGCAGCGCGTTGTATGCCCTCTGCGTGTAGCTGACCCATAGACTGCATGTATAAAATTATTGACAGTATGCCCTAAAAAGCGTCGTCTTCACATATTTTGTACTTTTAGCAAATCTACGGGCCAACATATTGCACCGGACAGCCAACGCTCTACGTTCGCGTTCAATATCTAGGTCATCTTTAAGGTTCTCCGTAACCCAATGACCCAGGTACTTATATTTTGCGACTTGTTTTATACTAGACTCGCACAGTGTAACAGGTGGCAAGATAGGATAGTGCTTAGTGCCGGCCTTAAATATTAACAATTCGCTCTTTTTTGTATTGTATTTGAGCCCATGGACCTCGGCATACCTTTTACATATATTCTGCAGACTTATCATTGCGCTAATCGATGGGGCAGCACTATATCGTCGGCATAACTAATATTATTGACACATATTCCGTCGACATTACAACCTAGATAGGTACCGCTGAGCTCAACGATAAGCTGGTTGATATACAGGCTAAATAGTCTAGGTGACGTTAAACCCCCCTGCCTCACCCCACAATCCATCCTATACCCTTCTGACAGCGAACCCGCCCATCGAACATAGTTCCTCTGATTATTATACCAATATCTAAGCACTGACACAACCTCCTTCGCCACTCTCGTGCCCTCAATCATCTTCTTCCAAAGCAAATCATAAGACACAAGATCAAAGGCCTTGGAGAGATCCAAGAAGCAAGCATTGACAGGCATTTACCTAGACGTATAGTACTGAACAGTTTGCTTGAGAGACAGTATCGCACTTTCAGTGGATAGCCCCGGTTGGAACCCAAACTGAGCATCATTTAAATCGATGCAAGGTGCCATATGTCTATCAAGCAAACCGTCCAGCACCTTTGCCATCACATTGGCCAGTGATATAGGTCTATAATTGGAGAGATTAGATATGTCGCCTGTTTTATCTTTTGCAATTGGTACAACAATAGTTCTCATTAAATCACTGGGCACATAACAATGGCTTAGACGGAGAGAGAAGAACAATGCTAATATTCGGGGCAGGTGTACTCCCGTATGTTGCAGATGCTCGATGCTGAGATGGTCGTGTCCTGGAGATTTACCCCTTACCATCTTATTGATAACAGTGGCAACTTCTTGCTGTGTATAACACTTAGTTTATAGTGTGGCCATTAGTGCTGTGCACTCCCTGAGGTATGCACGGCGAGGTGGGGGGCGAAGAAAAAAGTGCATGAGTTCACATGAGGTCGATACATGTCGGACAGATCTTACGATATCAGTTTGCATTTCTAAGGCAAGACTTGTGGCGGGACGTTGCGTTGGTCGGAGGCTATCTATCTGTAATATATACTTACTTTGTTGATTAAAATGTAACCCAAATATACTCATATTTTATTAAAAATATGCAGGTGATAAATAAGAATTGAAAGTTATAATTCACAACAGGACTTGTTTTATTAAACATTTTTTATATTTACAAACAATTATATATTCTAACGAAAGTTATTCTGACATAGATTCTGTTTCAACTTCATCTTCCATTTCGTCATCATCTTCATCTTCCTCTTCGCCACCGGAACTTGAATCAGAGTCTTGCAAATTTATTATGAATGAATCGATAACATTATCGAACCTACTATCGCGACTCCAGTAATCATTTTCATTTTTCTGGACATGATCGTCGCATTTCTGCCATTTTTCCGCCGTGAATTCCGAAAACAATTTATCCAATAAGATTATCTTTTCGTCTAGAGAAGAATTAATATAGTTTTGGGCTATGTTGTTTTTAATATCAGCCCAGACCAACTCGATTGGATTTAAATCTGGATGGTACGGAGGTAAACGCAGAACAGTGTGTCCACTGGCTTTCAGGAGTTCGTCAATTCTATACACGGGTTCTTTTTGTGTATTTTTGATAAGAAGTAGCAGTTGAGCCTTTGACATGGTTCCTGAAAATTCTACATTATGGCGTAGCAACCAGTTCTGCATTTCACTTTTGAGGCTTGATATAGTTGGTTTCTTCTCAATCTGAACGCTGTGGTAAGACGCGTTGTCCATTACAACCACAGAATTCGGCAGCAACTTATCTTTTAACTTTTCATCTACCCACTTATAAAAAGTAGGTCCGCTCATATCTCCATGATAGTCACCGGTTCTAGCATCGGATTTGAATATAGTCAATGTATCATCCACTAAGCCATTTCGACACCCAGCGTGGAGTATTACTAGTCGCCGTCCTTTCCCAATATCAGCATGAATACCGGGTTCTGACGATGATTGCCAACATTTGCTGGCATGGTGACTGGCGTTGATGTATGTTTCATCAAGAAAATATATGTTTCGGTTTTCCGTTCTGTAATTTCTGATTTGTGTAAGATATTTTTTCCGCCACACTGTAATATTAGGCTGCTCTATAAGGAGATGTCTCTTTGATTTGCATTTTTTGTAACGGTAGCCCATTTTGTGTAAAAGCTGTCTTAAATATTCCCGTCCACAATTCAATATGCCATCCTGTCTCAAACTTGATAGTAACTTACGGACACTTGGTATTTTTTTTTCAACTTCGTAAAACTGATGAATTTTTCTTCTGATAACTCCAAGGTCAAAATCATCCACAACGTGTTTTTTCTTTAGAACTTTTGGTTTTTTTGGCGATTGAAATTTTAATTGGCTTGAATTTTCAATTGATAAATAGCCCGCAGAAATCACATTATGTACGGTTCTTTTGCTGTATCCCGTAGCCTCCGCAACGATTTTAGCAATATTCACGTCATTTTTAAATTCAAAGCTTTCTTTGTCTGCTTTTCTTTTCTTAAAATATTCAGCCACCTTAAAAATGACAGTCTTCATATCACGAGATAACGCACGACCCATCTTTGAATATTTATCTCGTGTGCGTCTGACATAGACAGTCCGATACAAATAACACTACCTGCCGTCACAAGCGTTGACGGCGCACTGACAGCGCAGCAGCCGATTCTAACCCCCCCGTCTCACCGCGCGCATACCTCAGGGAGTGCACAGCACTAATGGTCATACTATAGTGAAGCAGCCCTCAGCATCGATCACCTGTGACATCTGTCTAGGTTGACACTTAATTTTAAAATGTTTTGCAAACAAATTCGCAACAGCGGTAGGTTTGTGTTGACCTGCCGCACTCACGGGTGCACACGGTTCGGGATTCAACTTATTTGTGCTTTTCCAGAATTTTGAAAAGTCTTTTGCACTATGATGACTCGCTCAATGTTCATCTTAATTTGTTCATAATTATTTTGACACCCTTTCAACTTTGTTTTGAAGATTTTTCTTGTACAACACATTCTATTGTAAACAGAGCCTGAATTCGGTTTACCGCATATAACCCAGGTATGAAATGTAGCCCGTGCGTGCCCGTGAGCCTCTTTAACATATGTATTCCATCCTACTACACGCCTAACTCGCCTACCACTAGCCTCTTTGCTGGAACACTGGGCAGCCTGCGAAAATATATTTACAACCTCCTTATACATATTGTCTATATAAAATAAAGTTGCAAAAAACTCTCTGACCTTACATATGTGACCCGTGTATAGGATCTAGTATGTTTACTCGTGTATGCACGTCGTTGCCAAGCAGATACGTAATTGAAATTAAAATCCTAGAAGAAAATCACATATTCAAACAGAATAACCGTATTTTGGACTTAGTTTTCTTAAATTTTACTACATACATTAAGGTCACCCAATCAGTTGACCCACTCACTAAACCTGATATTCATCATCCTGACATATACATTCAAACTCCTAAGGTCAATGATTACCCTGTGTATCTATGTTTGCAAACCCCACATTGCCCCACACCCCACCGTCTTGGCCGGACTGTGGGGTGTTCGTCAAAAATTTTCCCGCCAAACTAAAAAATCCGGGCAAGAGCATGTCGCCTTGAATAATTCCATCTTTTATTGAGAAACGCAGGTTTTCGGCAATAACTCAATGACGGTATATACGATCATGTCCGAAATCATATTAGTTTAAGGGGGCATTACACTGAGAGAATTATTTATTTAGCGCTACGTACACAGCGACACGATCGCCGGCCTCGCTCTTCCGCACACAACCATTACTTCACAGTGCGCAGGAGCGCAGATTAAAATAAAGTAGAATATTCCTTTGTACATATGTTAGATTACGAACGCCATGACAGTGCGCAGGAGCGCAGATTAAAATAAAGTAGAATATTCCTTTGTACATATGTTAGATTACGAACGCCATGACTATGACAATACGAAAATGCCTGTTTTTGTATTTTTCCGCAATTTCAAGATTTATTTGCGGGATCTTATTAAGACAAATCCTTAAATTTCTTTGTTTAATCTACTAGAAAAACTCTTCGACTAGTGATACAATTTGTTTCGTGTCCTAATATTTAGCCCAGTTTCGTGTAATCTATCTACCCTTAAAGTATTTATTAAGCGCACATTAATCACCTTTGTGATTTTTTCGTTCCTTTAACACTGGAGTTTCTGTTTATGATATTAACTATAAATACGTTATGTGAGACTCTACATACTTAGTTGGAAGCGATTTGTGACCTGCAATCACAAAGCACAAGTCACCACACATATCAAGACATTGTGTTAGCCAGGAAACCAATTAAATCGTCATCTGCATGCGCTAATGTTCTGACGCAACTGGCCGGCATGCTGCCTCGCAATCACAACTGATGCAAAAATATGTCGCCATATACGAATCAAACACCGCACTCGACGGTTGTGTAACCATTCCATCATGATTCATCTCATAAAAGCGCACAAGAACTTACCTACATAATAGGTAGGTACCTACCAATACTGCCTAAGTAATATAGGTATATTTGTATCACACATATTATATTATATCCACAGATTTAGAGCAGGTAGTCTAGTCTAAACCTGTGTATCACTTTGTCAAGCTTACAAACTATCCTGATTCATTGAAAGGAAGCGGTTATTATGTGGGCAGCCAACACATGACCGGCTAGGCTAGTAATTGTCTTTCATTGGTTTCTTAAGAGTTGGTAATTGACGGCAGTCGACAACTAGGCCCTCGTCTTTGAGCCGCGCCGGCGCCCCGCGCCATCGCGGCGCGCGGCTCGATGTGCCCTCTGTGACCGATTAACTGGGACCGCAAACGATCGTTTATTGAAAGCAATCAAACGACGAAATGGGACACGATCTGTCGATGACAAAACGCCCACTTAAGAAAAACTATCATGAACCTACCAATCAACTATTATTTAGATTTAGTATTAGGTAGTTGCTCAAAATTGTAAAGGTACCCAACCTAATAATCATTAGGTATACCAGCAGGCTAAGGTAGAACAGCCACAGTAGAAATTGACAATAGATTAGTAAGGTCACCTATGGGATTATCGTCTTTGGGGCAATAGCGCCAATTCCAAGTAAACTAAAATGTACATTAAGTACAACAACTACCTATTACCATCTAGTTTTATCTTTCATACATACACATATTTGTAAAATTATAAATCTACTGTCATTCTAGGATTAAGTTAAAGTCATTGGAAGAAACTAGCATCTAAAATACAGGCTCGCCCTAGTTTGGATGCTAGTATTCATTACTATAGATCTTACATTATTCTGTACTAAATTATATTTAATGTGAAACGTTATTTTAAAGTGCTAGTGACTAAAAACACTGGATGTAACTACTCGTAACATGTAAGTGATTTGTGTGTGAATAAAGTTATTATTATTATCTTTATCAGCTGCTGCGTACGTGGAACTATCAGGAGGAGGCGTGAAGATACTAGCCTGCTTAGCCTATTTGCCTGGAGAAGAGACGGATCCAGCCAAATCTCTAGCCAATATTGTAACTCACAGTCAGAAACAAGAAAAACAACTATTAGTGGGCTGCGACTGCAAGGCCCACCACACAAGTTGGAGAAGCAGTGACATAAACACCAGAGGTGAGATACTGTTTGATTTCTTAATCTCTAGTATCCTTTAAATACATAACAGGGGTGGGACTTGACATGTCAACATAATTATGTCAACAGTTTGCAGCAAGAAGTATTAGATATGACTTTTTGATATATCTATAGAGATCGGAAATCTACCGACTGGAATAGTTATAGGGGGTCTCTTATAGAAGTTATTCAAACAATCGATGGAAACATCAAAACCCTGGATCAGATAGAGTTGACAGTGGGACGGTTGGAGGAAGGCATACAAATGGAATTCCACCAAAACTGTCCACCTAAGAACTCCGTGACCAAAACAACCCAACTATCGGTTAATGCGTCCAAGACGGTTGTGACATTCCTTTCACAAGAAAGAGGATATTGGACATATTAAAACCGCCAACACTTTTTAATGAAAAAGTTGAGTTCTCCAATGAAGTTAAATATTTGATCTACCTACCTGGAGACTAGTCAGTACAAAAAGGGACCTAAAACCTAAGATAACTCTATACACATCTCGTGCTAATAGGACGCATTCAAGTAATTTAATAAACGCGGTAAACAAGAAATCGGTTTGTTGTTGGCCGAGACTCGCTGCCGCGCGCGATGTTGCCTACCAGGTCGCCTAATGTGTTGCTGCGTGAGTGTGATCATCAGATGCAATTAATTGTTTTGAACCGTATGGAGAATGGACAAACTGGCGTTGTCCATTCTCCATACGGTTCAAAACAATTAATTGCAAACAGTGTTTTAAAAGCTTAAAAAAAACATTTTTTAAACTTTTAAAACACTGTGCACTTAAAAATGTATAGATCAAGAGGCCGAGTAGAAACCCGTGTCTATTAATTGTAATTTTTTTTATAAAATCTTGTAAATCACGTTATTTTTCTATGAAAAAAAAAATAAAAAAAGATTGAAAAAGTATTCGTTGAAAATTTTAAATTAATTTAACTAAATAAACTTAACCGAGAGAATGTTAGCCAGTTTTTAACAAAATATTATCGTTAATTTTTTTGTGTGTCGTAGGTATAACCTTGGAGCCTTAATATATTATTAATATAACGGTGAAAAAAATCGTGCAAACAGGAAACCACAGACGTGATTAAAAAAAGGAGCACTACACGTACAAGTGGCAGTCATTGCTTAGTGTCAACGTTAGGTTATTGAAATTGAGTTTTCGTCGTTGAGCATCAGCGTCAGCGGTATGGTGGAGCGCATTTTCTGAGAGCTTTGTTGTTCAATTTGTGTGTTAGTCATTCTTATTTGTCGTAGAGATTAATGCAAACAAGTGGTACCCATTGTCAAAAATAAAACGGGTGATCTATCTGGTGTCTCTAACTATAGGCCGATCTGCCTAGCAACAACTATAGCCAAGGTTCTGGGCAGACTGACAGACACCTGAATAAGCATTTTAGACTGAATGATGAGTGTTACAGTACAATATCTTTGTGCTGTATCTACAATCTACATCACAATCTTATGTTCCTTATCGCACGTTCAGTATCTATTAAATGTTTCTACTATCTGTTATCAACACGAAGTCGTTAGTATATAAGATGCACCTTTGGATAATTATAACCAGACTATACTACATCTTTTGTCTCATTTATACCTAATCATATACTGCCAAGAAGTTTGGCAAAATGAGCAATTTGGTTTCAGATCGGGTCTTTCAACAGAAGGTGAAGGTGCAATCCTGACTCTTAAACAGACAAACACCGTGTACGCATGCTATCTGGACCTTTCCAAGGCTTTTGACCTTGATAAATAAATAAATTAAAAATGATTTATTCACTTAGGAAGCAAAATACTACACTTGTGAAAAGTCGATTCTACATTTACTGGTAATGCCTGTTCGCAAACAATAGGTAAAGCCCGAGAAAAGAACAGGCAATAAATACTCGTGGCCACTCTTTTCAAATTGCCAATGTTAACAATGTTTCTCTGTTTATAAACTGTATATGTAGGTAAGGTGCTGCCACCACTATATTATACACCATATTAGAGTACTGATGCAAAAAAGAGGTCAATAATATTACGAGATCGGATACATCAGCCTCAATGGGCACAACATAGTAGGAGCATCCACTTACGATGTAAAAACTTTATGTGCTTAAATATTGGCCAATTTACTGCTACTTAATGAATAAGTATACAAGTTTTACAAAGGAAAGAAAAGAATGGCCGTAATTTATCACGCAGAATCTTTACTTACAAAAGTAAATCGTTTTCCTAACTAATACCTAAGTAACATCATCAAACTGTGACAACAATATTCACCTAGTAAAATGCAATAAACTATACAACACAATACATTAATAGGGAGCGACGAACTACATCCATTTATCTTTATCAGTTAAATAATCATCGATTGAATAGTAAGCTCTTTGTATAAGATGTCTCTTGGCTACATTCTTAAATTTATTTACTGGTAGACTCGATATGCTGACTGGGATTTTATTGAAAAATTTTACACCTAGTCCCATGAATGAGTTATGAGTTTTATGAAGCCTATGATATTGTCCTACCAATTTGTTCTTATTTCTTGTATTCACAGAGTGAATATCACTATTTTTGTTATATAAATGTAAGTTTTGTTTTACAAACATAACGTTTGCATATAGTTTCCCTTAGAGAAAAGTTTAAAGAGGGAAACTCGTGCTCCTAGTTGATATATCGCACGCACTGCGCGTTTTTGAAGAATAAAAATAGTTTGTATATCAGCCGCCTTGCCCCAAAGCAATATGCCGTAGGACATGACGCTGTGAAAATAACCAAAATATACTAGTCGAGCTGTTTCTACGTTCGTAAGCTGTCTGACTTTACTGACAGCATATGCTGCAGAACTGAGTTTCCCTGCGAGACATGATATTTGGGCGCCCCACTGTAACTTACTATCTAAAGTAATTCCCAAAAAAACCGTTGAATCAACAAAATGAATAACTTCATTGTTTAAAACAAGATTTGGACTGATATTTCTTACATTTGGTAAGCTAAATTTAATACATTTGGTTTTTTTAGAATTTAAAAGCAAGTTATTTGATGTAAACCAGTCAAGAACTAATGCGAGGGACCTGTTTACTTCGTCAGAGTAATCATTTTTACGATTGGTTTTGAATATAAGAGAAGTGTCATCAGCAAATAGAACAATATCGCATAAGTTACTGGTAAAAAATGGCAGATCGTTTATATACACCAAAAATAGAAAAGGACCCAGAATTGATCCTTGTGGCACGCCCATACTCACTGTTGATCCGGACGACCTTATTCCGTTAATTTCTACATACTGCATTCGCTCACTAAGATAAGAAGCAACAAGATTAAGCGCTGTACCCGTAATGCCGTAATGCCTAAGTTTCAGCAGAAGTGTAGTATGCACCACACAATCAAATGCTTTTGAGAGGTCGCAGAAAACACCAATGGCGTCCTGCGAGTTTTCCCAGGCACTATATATGTGTTTTAGTAGTTTAGAGCCTGCATCTACTGTCGAACGACCCTTTGTGAATCCATATTGTTCGCTATGCAGTAGATTATTAGATTTAAAATGTGTTTCTAACTGCATTAGTATAGCCTTTTCAAAGATTTTACTAATAGCTGGTAAGATAGAAATAGGTCTAAAATTACTAGGGTCGCTTTTTGAACCGGCTTTAAACAAAGGGATTACTTTACTGTGTTTCATTAAATCAGGAAACACGCCGGTATCAACACATCGATTAAATATTGCAGCTAAATGTGGTGCTATTTTAATTATAATGCAATTAATTAATTTAACAGAAATACCCCATAAGTCTGCTGTCTTTTTGCAATTAATTGACTTAAATATTTTTATTATGTCATGGGGGTTTATAAAATTGAAACTAAATGGTACAGTACACTCTTTCACACTGGTTCTTACAAGTGATTGGGCTTTAGCCGGACATGAATTTAAGGAGCTGGTTGTATTTATAGGTATTTCAGCAAAGAAATTATTAAATGTTTGCGCTAGATCTAAATTGTTTGTTACAATTTTATTACCAACACATAATTCAAAATTATGATCGCGTGGCTTGGCCCGCCCAGCTTCAGCATTGATTATGTTCCAAGTGGCTTTAATTGTATTCTCTGCTTGTTTAATATTTCTACCTAAATGTAAATACTTGGCAGCAGCACAAGTCTTTTTAAATATTTTGGAATAATTTTTAACATATTGAACAAACTTAGGGTCAAAATTATATTGCTTCATACCATACAATTCATACAACATAGCTCTACTTATTTGTATGCCAGTTGTTGCCCAATCACAAAAACTAATTTTTTGATTTTTATAAAAAGTCTTAGTTGTGAAAATATTATTAAATTCATATTTGATAATGTTAAACAAAGACGCGTAAAGGTAGTTCGGATCATCCTGACTAAAATCTATATTAGCAATACAGACAGAAACATTTGTATTAAATTTGTTTAGGCGGACTGTACTCATTGGCCTACATGTGATCTTGTTTACTTTAGCCACTGTATGAATAGGAAAAGTGACTTTCTGTCCACAGTGATCGGAAGTTAAATCACTCAATATGACATCATTATAATAGCTACAGTTGCAAAAAATATTATCTAAGCATGTGGCAGAATGTGATGTGATCCTTGTTGGTGCACTAAACATATTCTTCAAATTGAATGAGTTAAATAAAGTACATAATCTAATACACATAGGTGACTGTTCAAGTATATTAACGTTGAAATCGCCACAAACTACTACATGCTTTTTACCATAACTAAGAACTTTTAGTACATCCTCCATTATAGTCTCGAATAAATTAAAGTCACTCTGTGGTGGACGGTAGACAATATGCTCCTTTAATTCTACACAAGAGAGTTCTACAGTACGCTCGACAGAACGAGCTACAATATCTTTACGTTCTTTACTATTCACACTATTAGAAACAAAAAACATAGAGCCACCATGTATAGCCTTCTTCCTTAAGAACATGCTTACCATACTATAATGTTCATTATTAAAAATCAGTTCATGATTTTTTAACCAGTGTTCTGTGACACAAAAAATATCAACATGGTGGGTCTTTAAAAATAATTCTATTTCCTGAATCTACACCTACTTTCTCATTGATCCTCACAATTTCCTCTTCACAATCAGAGCGCTCTGTCAATAGCTGCATGTTGTCTTCTTTGCATTTTTTCAACTCAAGCAACGCTAACTTCAGCTTGTTTTCCATATCCCTAGCTGTTGCCTTACGGGTCATGATGTGAGTACTCATAGTCACAGCTGTAGATTAGTCCACTAGACTCCTGTAACACAATAAACAAAGCTAAGTACAAGAAAGAAAAAAGTTTAAACAATAAAAATGAGATGGGGGTAGGTAGAATTTATACAAGATTACAGAATAAATGCAAAGGAAAATTGAAATACAAATTAATTTGACTATAGAATATAAGCAAGATATTAAAATAATAAAAAGATAATAAAGTCTTAAAACAACACAAAAGTGGATTCACAATTCTAGTGGATTTTTAAGTTTTTGGGTATGAGGCAGGTATGTAGTACCTATTTCAAAACTTAGTTAACTATTGAAGACTTACAACGGTTTTAGACCTAAATACTTAGTATTATTATGGTGTTAGTTGCCTAATTGTATAGTAATTTTGTGTGTAATCAAGTGTGTGGGGCCAATTGTTTAGGTCTTCAATTCAGCTTCCACAATTTGTCAAGCAGAAAGAGATACAAACTGGTGCCAGTGAGATAATGACGAAGCTCATGCACAGATGAGACATGTATTTATGTGCTTGTGGAGTATTAGTTAGTATCAAATAAGTAAAATACTCCCCAGGTTTTATGATGAGCTTTTGAAAATTCGTCCGTTGGCGGCAGCGATGATCGGCAAGTTGTTTGTGTTTCTTGTGTCATATAATATATTGTAGGAAAAGTTGCGTAACACTACAGTATCCAGGGAGCTAGTATCTGTATTGGAGCATTATGGTATGACAACTGCAGAAATAATGTAAGAAGATGGGCCGGCACTCTCTTGAATGAGTACCTACAGGGAAAGTGGCATAGGGCAGGGTGGGTTAGCCTCCCATCGCCTATTCAACTTCTACGTAAATGAGCTGATCTGGGAGCTTGGCAGCACCGGGTTTGGGTATCACATTGACGGGGTATGTATTAATAATATTAACTACGCTGATGACATAGTGCTGTAGAGCCCCTCAATCAGGTGAGTGGAGAAATATGCTTTGTATTTGTGAGTAATACTACCAAATACGCTGTGGCCCATTTACCTCCGAATTTTAGTAAGTTCACTGGGATTCATGAATGCCTCCGACTGCATGATTTAAGTTTATCTTGTTTCAATCATTTTTAAGCAGCCGGGTTTTTTGATTTTTAAAATGTTTTTTTTTTAAATTTAAAACTTTATAATGCTTAGTTAAAAGACGTAACGTAACGTAATAAACCGAAAATTTAAGTGAAAATAGTTGATAACAAAAATAAATCGCTTTATATCCTAAACGGTATTATAAGTAAAAAATGATTTGAGAAACCTTATCACGATGATACCCCACATGACACAGTTTGTTGACTTTATTTTTTTCTCTATCACAATATGGCGTCTGGCTGTCGCCATTTTGACGATCACAACAGGTTAATATGAATCGATTGACGTATGAATCATCAAAACCGTTCCACGTGTTAGGTTTATATAGTGCCTCAAAGAAACACACATACATACATACACGTCAAACACATTACCCTCCGCAGTCGGGTAATAATAACCTTTGAAGTTGCCTAGCGTATCATCGGATATCTATGAAAACCTTATAAATGTTCACAAACAATTGATAGTTTCTGTAAGAAATGTGATATCTATACATATCTTCTATATCTATATCTTCTTCTATATATCTATATCTTCTTCTATACATATAATAAAACTGTAAATTTCACGTGTCTGTACATGGCTGAACTTAGTGAAAAAAAATATTAGGAAATGTTCGAAAAGAGTATTCAAACACTTTGCTGCATTTTTAGAAATGTCTGTCTGTCTGTCTGTCTGTTTGTTTGAACACGCATCACGCAAAAACTACCGGACAGATTCGGTTGAAATTTTGCACGTGCAATCTAATAGATGCAGATTAACATTTAGGCTATAAATTATCACGCTTTTTCCCATAGGAGCTAAGCAGTAAGGGATAATGTCTGTAGCTATTTTTTGTTATAAAACAGTAACTACTAGACGGATCTTTATGAAAATTTGCAGTTTTATAGTAAATACTATAGGACATTATTTACACTATGAATCATTACGCTAACGTCTATGGGGAACGAGTAGCAACGTATTTTTTGTCGCACCATAATGGTTTATCACAAAATTTTCCACAATTAGACATTATCATTTTGTTATTGTTATTATCATAATTGTAACCCACGGAATACATAACTTCACGCTAAAACTATAAGGAGCTAAACACAACATTTTTAAGTTTCATAAGAACAGTTATTTTAACTTGATTAGTAGCGAACAGTAGAGCCTCGAAGTTATGCTAGCGGTCTTTGACGACGAAGTTCCGTTCCCGGGCTCGAATCCGATGTCTGATTACGTTCTTTTTGTATTTTTTGAAATTTTCTTTGTCCTTTTTTAATATTTTTCTCAATGTTTTAGTTATTTTTTCTACCGTAAGTAACTTATTTACTTTGGTTATTATTTTTTTATATTAAAAATCAAGTAAATTATGCACCTAGGCAAGTTAATTATAGGTATTGCATGCACTGCTGAGAGTAATGAATTAATCGTAGTAGAAATGAAAAACAATATTACATTATAATTAAAAAGTATTCGACATTTTCCAGAAATGATGTGTTCGTATAAACACACGTAAAAAAAAACATGTAGCGCCATCTATGAAATCAAATTGTTAACCGTGATCAAATAATTCCTTATTTGTGAAAACATTTATTAGGGTATAGGTGCTTGGAAGGATTTGTTTCTTGCTGAGTGGCAACATTCTTGAAAGTAGATGGCGTTGTATTCAATAACGTTCTATACTTAGTAAAATAAGTTTTAAAAAGAAACACATTGCTATGATTTTTAGAAATGTTTGTCTGTCTGTCCGTTTGTTTGACCACGCATCACACAGGTGCATCAAGGATCATGTTTTGGGGTTATGGTTGGAGATCACGTGTTCATCAATTCAACGATAATGAATGGCTCAACATCGGTCAAGTGTGAGTAGTTTGGGTGACGGGAGGAGGGGGGTCGTTGTCTGTCAACCGTACCTTTAGGGATATCTGACATTTTCGCGGGCATGACACACATGACACGCTCTGTGTTTGCTTACTAAAGTGTTACAGCAGTTTTATTATTAGTATTGCGTTGTAACACTATATGAAATACACCCCATTTTTAGCCAAAATGGCAAAACAGAACCCTTATAGTTCCCTTATGTCCGTCCGTCCGCAGCTTAGCTCAGAGACTGTTAGTGAATAAATTACTAACGCCGATAAAGTGAAAGAACAAAATCTTGAAAAACATAATTTTTTTAAGGGTACCTCTCTTTTAAGTAAAGTGGGGATGTGATTTTTTCTCACCTACCTACCCCATCGTGTGTGGTATCATTAGATAGGTCTTTTAAAAAGCGTTTAGGGTTTGTGAAGACTATTTTTAGATTTAAGGATTCCTTTGTGTATAATATTAGGCTTTATGGTGAACATTTTTGTTAGAGTCAAGTGTCCCCCTGCCAGCTAAATGGTTGATGTTGGGTATGTGAAAAAAATCAGGGTAGTAGTATAAATACTAAAATTATAAGGAAAACTATCACAGTTAAGTACTTAGGCTTTACAAGTTTACGATCACATGAGAAGTAGCAACATTTTCGTACAAATTCTATTAAAAATTATTAGGTAATAAGTAGGTACAGTGAAATTAGTCTCGAGAAATTTTTGCATATGTAGTGGTGTGTATGTTACTTAGATATTAGAGCGCGTTTCCACTATATCGTTCTGGCCCTTACAAAAATGTTTCAATATCCTAACATTACTATTTAATTTAATACTTATCCCTAGCAACACTCTGATTTTTGTTTTCAATAAAAACAAGTTTTTATTTTAAAGAAAAAGGTTTTGACTTTATTAAAAAAAATATGTCATTCAATTTCACGTCCTTGAGCAAACGACAAGGCGACTACCGTGAAACAATAAAATATCGTGTCGTTCTTTAGATGATAGTAGTTTAGCTATAGGTAAAAAGTTTTGACCATAATAATTACGAAACAAAACAAATAAATAAATCGTCACTTGATAGTGGAAAGTGGAAACACGCACAAAACCAGAATAAACCAGTTTACTCTGTCCGCAGGTGCCACGTGCAGTCTGACGTCAGTCGCTTGATACCGTTAGAACATAAAGCACGCATTTCATTAAAAAATTATAATTATTAGATACGTAGTAGTTTCATTGTGAAATTTTGTATTTGTTGATTGTTGTTATTGTTTGTTATTATTGTTAAAATATTTGTTGAAGTGTTTAATTTCAAGTGTGTAAGTGTTGTAACTTTATATTGATAATTCAAAATGGCTCCAGTGTTAAAACATGGTCGAGGCAAGCCTTTGACTTCTCAAACTAAGGAAGTTTTGTACTGTTTGTACAAATATTTCGAAAATGAGTGTAATAACAACCCGAGCAGTATTATGACCCCCACTCAATTAGTTGCTAAATCAACAGGAATTTCAATAGCATCCGTCAGAAAGGTAGTATCAGAAAGCAAATGTCGTCCTTCAGATCAGGAAGTAACATTTAAATCTCCTAAAAAGAAACCGAATCGTAAACCTACAATAGTAATCGATAACTTTGATCAGCAAGTTATCAGAAGAACAATTCATGACTTCCACATCACAAATAAAGAAGTTCCCACTTTAAAAACTTTGCACTCAAAATTGAAAGAAGATATCGATTATAAAGGTTGTGTCAGCACGTTACGAAAACACGTCATGTCATTAGGTTTTAATTGGAAGCAAACAGAAGATAACCGGAAACTTCTTATGGAAAAACACGAAATTAGATACTTGCGAATTAATTATTTGATGAAAATTGCTGAATATCGTGAACAACGCCGACCAATTGTTTACACCGACGAAACATATATACATACATCACATACCCTCTCGAAATCTTGGTCAGATGGAAGCACTTCAGGTTTGAAGCAACATATATCGAAAGGCAACCGCTTAATCATTGTTCATGCCGGTGGTATCGATGGCTTTATACCAAATGCATTGCTTATGTTTAAAGCCGACCAAAAAAGTGGAGATTACCACAACAATATGAACTATGACAACTATTCAAGGTGGATTCAAACTCAATGAATACCCAACTTACAACCAAATAGTGTTGTTGTTGTTGACAACGCACCATATCATAACTCAATACAAAATCCTGCACCGAATAGTAATTCTAGAAAACAGCAAATGATAGACTGGCTGACATTTCGAAACATTGAGCATTCATCCACGTTGCTTAAGCCTCAATTATATGAACTGATTCTGCAAAACAAGGCGAGATTTATAGAGTACAAGATAGACGAAATATTACGACAGCACGGTCATACTGTGCTGCGTTTACCACCATACCATCCGGAGTTTAATCCTATAGAAAATATATGGGGGATAGTGAAAACATATGTCGCAAAAAAGAATGTCGCAATGAATATGAAGGTTATAATGTCATTAGCTGAAGAAAAAATGAACGCCATAACTGTAGAGGAATGGAGAAAAGTTTGTTTGCATGCTATTGAGGAGGAAAGCAAATATCAGGGTAGAGACGCAGCTTTAGACACAATATCAGAACGAATCATAATTAATTTAAATAATTCATCTGATGAAAGCGAGGATGGGGATGATTGTGATATGCCAGGGGTTGATGAATTATTAGAATAAAACATTTATGGCCGGAGAACACCTAATTCATACACGTCTTCACTGAAGTGAAAACCGGCATTCAATGCTTGTAATGTTTGGAACTGGCTTGTCTGCCTCATACAGTTCCATAGATTACAATGCGGTGGATACACATTTTCACGACCGTATTAGTACGTAGTGCGTATGCGTAGACGTGCACGCATTTGGTGTGCTCCAGCCACAAACGTATATTACCTTTAAAACAATAAAAACTAAAAATTAAATGTTGTTTTTTTTATTTGCTGACCATACACTACTACAAACGCAAAAATTTCTTCAAGCTAATTTACCTGTATACCGTTGAAAGAATGAAACAAAAACAACAGAAAATCCACTTTTTAAGCCGCACACCAATATTACTATCTAAAAGAATAGAACAGATCGATTTTTATTTAGTAAGTATTTAGTCAACAGGACTGTTTCCAACATTTACACAGAAGTTATTTCGTTACCTAAACTACTTTAATTTAAACCCGACTTTCACGCGAACGAAGTCGCGGGCACAGCTAGTACATAATATTAACACGCGTAACAAACATAAACTTGTTGTACCAGCGTCAAGGTTACAAAAAGTAAACAATTCATTTCGGGGCCAATGTATACGTTTCTACAATAAAATCCCTAGCGATATTCAAAAATTAAGTCGTAATAAATTTAAGTGTTAAGAAAAAAATGTGTATGAAAAGTTACTACCTACTCAATAATTGATTATATGGAAGACAAAAACGCTTGAGATTGAACTGCTTTCTCTCATAGGCTATTAAAATGTACTTTAAGATTATATGTATATATACATATTTACTTTGTAAGAAGTGAAGTATTGTGTTTGCTGAATACGTTTAATATATACTCATTTTAGAGTTACTAATAGTATTATTATTTAGTTATCCTTATTTTATAAACGATTACACTCACCAAACACACTGGTTCATTTAGTAAAATTTATTTTTGTAAAGAAAAACTTGATGATTTTAAAAGAGTGGCACATGAGTTTCTTGGCAGCTTCTTCTCATGAGCTTTACACTTGGAACTGCCACCTAACCTCATTTTGTTTTTTTTTCAAACAATCATAATTTTATAAAATTTTTAGTATGTATTAATTTGACGTTTTCAAATAATCATTAACCTGATTTTACGAAATAAAGATATTTGAGTTTGAGTTTGAGTTTGGACAGCATATTTTATCATTTATATTAAGTTTTATAATACTAACACAAGTTCATAAGTTTCATCTTGTTACTAATAAAATATGGATATGCACTGATCCGAAGTAAAAAGTTTTTATTAATAATATTTTTTTGGTTTTTATTGGGTAAACAAACAATATCACAATAACAAATGGTTTTAATAGTATGATGTTGAAGTTTTGTTGTACCTTTAATACGTAGTAATTACTTTCTCTATGTTTTCTTTTTAAAATGATTAATTAGTACAAAAATGGCGAATCAATAAGAGCAGCGACGAAAGCCATATAGTTGGAGAATGAAAAAATGTATTCAGGTAAAATTAGGGAGCGGATTGGATTGCTATTAGACGTGGTGAAGCCGAATGTCGGCACAACAAATGATGGAAACTCGGCTAGGGCAGCACTTTCGGACAAATATTGTGGCATTTTTAGGTCTACCTTTATGTAAAGTTATCTTAACTCCCAAGAAGGTCCAGTAAAGTCAAAGTCAAAGTTTTTTTCACAGAGAATAATGACACCCGTTTCTTTTTCACTTACCGCTCGTGTACCAACATGAGGGTTGGCGTTCTCATGCCCCTCTTGCGGTCCTCCAGTCGGGGTCTGGATGGACATCCCCCAGCAGTTTGGGTAAGCAAGTAGCGGCTCCATGGGTGCCTCAACCCCGTCCCTCCAGAACAGAAACCACCCCACTGCATGGAGTTTTAGCCCCCCCGTCCCTCCAGGTCGAGGGAGTAGGAGGCGTAGGAGGGACGGGGGACGAGGGGGGCTAAAACTCCATGCTATACATAGCATGAAGTTTTAGCCTAAGTCTAACGAGGATGGACCGCTACCCATCCTACGTGCAACCCTTAATCGAAGAGATTGTAAAAAAAAGGGCAAGTGCATGTCGGGCCACGCACAATGTAGGGTTCCGTAGTCCCCCCCCCATCCGAATAATGTGGCTTAAGAAGTGGGGTGGTTTCTGTTGTTTTGTTTCATACTTACAACGTTGTACCTACTTAATAATAATTTTCAATGGAATTTGTACGAAAATTTTCTTACTTCTCATCAGCTGTTACTCGTAAACTTGTAAAGCCTACTTGGCTGTGATAGGTTTTCTTTTAATTTCACTATACAGGTATATAGTATACTACTACCGTGAATGTTTTCACTTAGCTGGATGTTGGATAGCCCATTTATCGAGGAAGGCTATAGGCTATATAACATCCCGCTACGACCAATAGGAGCAGAGCAGCAATGAGAAATGTTGCAAAAACGGGGAAAATTTACGCAGACGAAGTTGCGCGGGACAGCAAGTCTGTGTTTTCATCATCATCATCATCAGCCTATCGCATTCAACTGCTATACATAGGCCTCTCCAATTGCACGCCACTTTGTTCTATCTTCGGCTTCTCGCATCCAGTTCCTGCCAGCCGTTTTGCGTAAATCATCACTCCACCTGGCCTGAGGGCGTCCTACACTACGTTTGCCGAGCCGCGGTCTCCACTCAAGAACTCGTTTACCCTAACGGTTGTCGGTTCTTCGGCTAATATGGCCAGCCCACTGCCACTTCAGCTTGCTAATCCGGTGGACTATGTCGATAACTTTGGTTTTCTGCTGGATCACCTCATTTATGATTTTGTCCCTAAGAGAAACTCCGAGCATAGCCCTTTCCATAGCCCGCTGAGCGACTTTGAACTTGTGGACCAGCCGTACCGTCAGTGTCCACGTTTCGGCTCCGTATGTCATGATGGGTAGGACGCACTGATTAAAGACTTTAGTCTTTAGACATCGTGGGATCGACGATGAGAAGACTTGACGTAGCTTAC
Organism: Herminia tarsipennalis; assembly: GCA_945859575.2. Taxonomy (NCBI): domain Eukaryota; kingdom Metazoa; phylum Arthropoda; class Insecta; order Lepidoptera; family Erebidae; genus Herminia; species Herminia tarsipennalis. The sequence goes on along the minus strand of OX243843.2, from coordinate 423,489 downwards.
CAAACGCTGGCCAAGCCAACCGAATTCTCCTGTTCACCTCGTCCTCGAAGTTGTTTCTACCTAACTGCAATGACTGCCCGAGGTACACATGTTTTTGAACAACTTCGAGAATGGCGCCGTGCACCGCTGTCGGTTCCGGTAGTACATGTTCATTGAACATGACCTTGGTTTTATCCAAGTTTATACGTAGGCCGATGCGTACAGAGGAGTCAGCCAGGTCATTCAGCATCCGTTGCAGGTCCTGCAGCGTTTCCGCCATAATGACAATGTCATCTGCAAATCGCAAGTGAGAAATGTATTCACCATTGACGTTGATGCCCCTCCCTTTCCAGTGCAGCGTCTTGAACATATCCTCCATTGCATTTGTGAACAGTTTCGAGGAAATAACGTCCCCTTGCCTTACTCCTCGATGCAATGGTATAGGTTTTGTTTGATTCTGTACTTGGACGGACATGGTGGCGGCTTCGTAGAGACATCTCATCACTTGGATATATCGCCAATCTACTTGGCATTGCTGCAGAGACTCCAGAACGGACCAGATTTCAATCGAGTCAAAGGCCTTCTCATAGTCCACGAATGCTAGACACAGGGGCTGATTATACTCCTGGGTCTTATGTATAATCTGCCGCACTGTGTGGATGTGGTCTATGGTGCCATATCCGCTCCGAAATCCAGCCTGTTCCGGTGGTTGGAATTCGGCAAGTCTTCGCGCAAGGCGGTTCGTGATGACTCTTGAAAACTGCTTATAGACGTGGCTTAGAAGAGAAATAGGTCGGTAGTTCTTCAGCCGGGTCTTATCTCCTTTTTTGAAGAACAAGACGACTACACTTCTACTCCACGCCTCCGGAGTTCTCCCTTCAAACAGGACAGCATTAAAGAGCTTTTGCAGCTCCCTCAGTACGGGTTTACCTCCAGCCTTTAACAGCTCTGTTGTAACGCCATCCTCTCCAGGGGCTTTTCCATTTTTTAGCTGTCTAAGAGCCAGCACGATTTCTGTGTTTTATCATATTATAAAGCTGAAGAGTTTATTTATTTGTTTGTTTGACCTATAAATGCAATAAACCCAAGAGGAGATTTTTTTAAGGCGTTTAAAACACTGTGCAGCGTTCAGGGTCCTATGGGTCTATTCACATTCTTTTTTTTTCAATTTTCGCGGCATGCCCGTGGGAACTGTCTAAGTCTTGTGATAGTGGTAAATAGAGAGCTGCGCTTAGAAATGCATCAACGCGCATACGCGGCGGACATGCGTCAGTTCGCACGGGCTTGCCGACAAGCGAAAAAAAAAGACCGTGAATAAGGACCCAGAATGACTGTGATGTACCTAAAAACAGTAATGTTTCAAATGAAGACCAAGAATCTATAGATGACCCAACAAATATCAATATGAAGTTAGATACAACACATTATAACAAAGGTACACGTCATGACGACATAGAAGAAGAGTGGACAGAGTAAGGGTAAAAGGAACTCCATCAGTCATGATAGTATTAGAACCGAGGAACTAAGCATACAGGTTTGCATGTACTCTAAAGAAAAGTCTCCTTTCTAACCTAATGAACCAACACAACGTAAATGGTATAACTAAAGTTAAATATATCAACCCTTTCAAATTGATAATCTCTTTTAGCGATGAATCCTACACAGAAAAAATAATAGCTTGTACCTACTGCATTCAAGGAGTTAAGGTGGCGACGACAAAAAACTCGAGAAGTTGGTATATCATACGGTTTTATAAAGATATAGATTTAGGTATCTGAGGCAGAACTTTTGACCCACATAAAAGCAGATAAAACAGTTGTAATGGCTAAGCGCCTCCACTGAAGACACGAAGATAGGTGGACACCGAGGGAGACGGTGAGAATTGGATTTAAAGGACCGTACGTACCACTAGTGTGTCGCCATATACAAACTCCATTTCTGATTTTGATGATAATTAACCCTTCACAACCTACTACCTATTTTTGTCACACAACTATCTACCACACATCTGTGAGGCCCCGGAGTAAAATCGATGTTTTGTTGTTAGGACCTAAACCTCACAATTAACAATGATTTTACTCCAGTAAAATAGGCGTAGGCAATAACTCCAAAAACCAGTGGTAGGTGATTATTAAAACGCCAAATGTTTTCCGTTGACCTAGTATCTGTTTTGATTAAAAAGCAAGTCTATTGACTCATTTAAACATATTATACAAGATATATTTCGGGACTTAATCGCGTGAATCATTTAAAGACACGAACCTTTTAATTACCCGATGTTTCGATCGAATTGCACCGATCGTTGTCACGGGTCGACTGCTCATTTAAACATGGCCGCCGCAAGTTGGCCTGCCACCAATATAAATTTTGGAAAATACTTAATATGTTGAAGCGTCACTTCAACATATTAAGTATTTTCCAAAATTTATATTACTAGGTTATGTAATTATGTAAAGGAGCCATGACCGGGAAGTTATTAGTATTTTAAAAATCACTCTGTATGTACCCAGTTAGCCAGTGCTCCAAATGTTTGCGTTTTGGCTATTCAATAATAATAATAAAAAAATCTTTAAACCATTATATTATACACCTTATTAGAGGTGAAAAAACAAGAGATGCAAAATATTAAAACTACACGAGATTATATGTATATGTCGGAGGATTATTAAAACTCTAATTGATTTCCGTTGATCTAGTATCTGTTTTGATTAAATAGGAAGTCTATTGACTCATTTTAAACATGGCTGCCATGATGGCGTGACATTCGTTTGTCGTTTACATTTGAAGTGCCGGTGGTGGGGCAGTGAGTCTAATGCGGCAGTCTTAGTCGAGCGGTCGTAGCGACAACGCGTCTACCGATAGACGTTGCTATTTTTATAGTGGTGTGTGCAAAGTGTTAGTATGGTTATAGGGACAGTGATGCAGTGGCTTTTGGGTAATCAAAATGATTAGAACAGTTGGCGTTTTTTACCTTGCTCGAGGTATCCGCGTTCGTATCGATTACCATTTTCCATAATGTTAATTCGAATATTGAGCCGCTAATAGCTCACAAGGCCACCCTGACGCTTCGACATCAGAAGCGTGATACTGGATCCTCTCGAGCAAATATAAAGTAAACCGAAAGAAGGCGCGTGTTCGTAATTGTTAAAAAAAAGTGCTTATAGCATGTGATATTCGTGTGCTGTGTGTTATTACAAACGTTATTCTACGTTAATTTTGGCCTTTCTGTGCCGACGGATCGGGTGTATTCGGTTTCGACGTGGATCTCTGGTATGTGAGTGCACTTTATCATTTTGCTTATTGTAGTTCTCTTCAATCGTGATTTTTTTTTTTCATCGGTAAAGAGGATATTTCTGTGCCCTTCGCCTGCGTTCTCTCTCTTTAATTGTAAAGATTGATTTAGGGCATGTCCTGTATATCGACGATAAGCACCGAGCTTCTGGCTTTAACAGCCTTTGTAGTTCTAACGATCTTTTATGGTCCATAGAGGAAGTGTTGTTGTATCTGTTGATAGTACGATATGACGAAGCGATCACTGCAATCCTATTTTCTTTAACACCCTAATCCATATTGCAATTTGATAATGAATACGATAAAATATGTGAAATGGCGCGAAATCGAAAGAACTTTTAAAAATAATAAACGTGTTCCAAATTCTAAGTAATTAAAAAGTTCAAAATAAAGAAAAGTTTTTGTAATAGTATTTATGGCCGGACTACTTATATAAAATAAAAAATACTTGCTATAATAATTGGAAATAATACTTTGATGAAAACTCAAAATCTAAGGGCATTTGGTATAAAAATATACAGTCGGAGCCATACCTTGGTTCAGCAACATTAGAATAAGTCGAAAATATGTAACAGTTGCACATAGATTGCGTTCAGCGCACATTCCATCTAGGAAGTTATAGAAAAATAAAAAAAAACCCCCTGCACAAAAAAAGATGGAAACGGATCCCCTACATAATTATATAATTTCATGCAGTCGGAGGCACTATACTAAGTTCATCGATATTCATTAACGCCTCCGACTGCATGAAATTATTATTAATATAGTTATATTGGATTTTAGTATTTATTTTATATTCTCTATCTAGCTATTTTTATTTGTGTATTATGTAAGAATAATAAGGAAGTTCTTATTTTACAATTAGGTTACTGCACCTACACATTCCATTTCTACATCACCCTAAGGTAGACTGGCAGAGAATGCTTTTAGCATTAAGTCCACCTTTGTACAACTTTGTGCATAAAGTTTTAAATAAATAAATAAATAAATAAATTATGTAGGGGATCTGTTTGCATCTTTTTATGCAGGCGGGTTTTGTTATTTTTATAATTTATTTTTTACGTGTAGATTCCAACGAAATTGATTATCTATCATGATCCCTAAGAAAGATATATCTTGTGATTCTGTGATATCAATATTTTTATATTTAATTGTAAGTTTATTTTTATTTGGCAATCTATTGTAGAATTGAATGAATTTAGTTTTATCAATATTTACTTTAAGCTTTATTAGAGAATAATAATTCTCTAATCATGAAATAATATCAGCTATGCAACCGTTTATGTCGTCATTATAATTTCTTATTTTGGACTCTGATATTACAACTGCTACATCATTAGCAAAAATAGTAGAGAAATGTTGAATGATCTCAGGTAGATCATTAATGTAAATTAAACATAGTGATGGTCCTAAAATAATACCCTGAAGCACCCCCAATCAGTTTTTTTCAACTTCAAATTTGACATGAATTTCTTCCATTAAATTTGATCATTATTAGTTAGTATATCAACATACTGTTATAGCATTTTTTTCTTGCCAATTACTTTATAAAACAATAATTGCATTTTTGAAAAATAGAAAAAATTTATGCCAGACCCAGGAATCGAACCCGAGACTTCCGTATGCCAAACCGGGGCCGGAATCGAACCACCTACAATTTTTTTATGCTATAATAAAGTACCAGAATTTATAATTTTCTGGGCCTTAGGTGCACACTGTTTTAATAAATTCGAGTATTTATGATATTTTATTGTTGTAATCTGAATTTTGTTTTTATAGTAGCTATAGCGTAATTATTAATGGGAAAACATAGATTAAAGAACATAATTAAAGTTTCATGAAACAGTTGGCAAGCTTTGATAGAATCAGTTTCATTACGGACCTCTTGCCATGATAGGCTCGACCAGGGGCGGATCCAAGATTTGATTCTGGGGGGGGGGGACACGACAGGCAAATGGTAGTGCCATATCTAATATGCTTACAAGGGGGTGGGGTGGGTGCATTTAGTTTCGCCCGACACCAGCCAAGTGTGAGTTGCACGCACGACGGACAAAAAAACGTTCAGGTACAAGAGGCAAATGAGCGAACAAATTCAATACATTATAAGAAATTCGGTACACAATACAGCCGTCTTGGTCACGTCCCCCGTGCTCTCCCCCTGGATCTGCCTATGGGCTCGACAAACATTTCTTAAAGTTATTTATATTACTAGCCGTCCCGCGCAACTTCGTATGCGTAATTTCTCCCCGTTTTTGAAACATTTCTCGTCGCTTCACCGCTCCTATTAGTCGTAGCGCGATGTTATATAGCCTATAGCCTTCCTCGATAAATGGGCTATCCAACAAAAAAAGATTTTTTCAAATCGGACCAGTAGATCCTGAGATCAGCGCGTTTAAACAAACAAACAAACTCTTCCGCTTTATAATATTACTAGCTGTCCCGCGCAACTTCGTATGCGTAATTTCTCCCCGTTTTTAAAACATTTCTCGTCGCTTCTCCGCTCCTATTAGTCGTAGCGCGATGTTATATAGCCTATAGCCTTCCTCGATAAATGGGCTATCCAACAAAAAAAGAATTTTTCAAATCGGACCAGTAGATCCTGAGATTAGCGCGTTTAAACAAACAAACAAACAAACAAACTCTTCCGCTTTATAATATTAGTATAGATAATATTATATAAGTATAGATTAATATGGTTGTCCCGTTTCAACACACAGCTCACACTTTTGAACGGATTGGGTTGAAATTTTATACACAGATAGTTGTTATGATGTAGGCATTCACTACAAATCTGTAAAGGGGTGAAATGGCAGTCGAAATTTAAAGCAGGCGAAGTCGCGGGTGGAAGCTACTATTAGAGAAATCTTTTATTATTGTTTCGTTACAGAGATCCCGTTAAAATATGCCAAGTTAGTTAAAGGTTTAGGTTAGTTAAAAGTTTCGCTAATAACAGAAGTGAATATATAGAATGCGAGGTTAAGCAATGTTACCACTGTCGGTCCATAGATTGGTGACCGTTTTCGAAAAATGTCATACCCCTCCGCCCTCCGTGCCTCGCAGAGGTCGGTCCTGCGTCCAATCGCTCTCCGGTCGTGTCGGATATCCGTCACATCGGACTATGAGAGTGAGGGAATGGAGAGTGCACTTGTGTTTGCGCATACACTTGTGCACTACAATATCTCCTGCGTAGTTAGCTGGTTCTCTGATGAGATTGGCCGCCGTAACCGACATCGGTTAGGTGACCCTTGTAATATATGGTTACGTAACCGACATCGGTTAGGTGACCATTGTAATATATGGTTACGTAACAGACATCGGTTAGGTGACCATTGTAATATATGGTTACGTAACCGACATCGGTTAGGTGACCCTTGTAATATATGGTTACGTAACCGACATCGGTTAGGTGACCCTTGTAATATATGGTTACGTAACCGACATCGGTTAGGTGACCATTGTAATATATGGTTACGTAACAGATCATGGGCGACCTAAATGCCAAAATAGGCCAACCAAGAACAAACGAATATCAAACAATTTTAATATTAAAAATACCTTATAATGTTTAGTACGGCGAAAGAAACCAAAGAGGTCAAAGACTGATTCTTTTTTTTTTTGACTTCTCCCGCATTAGGGTACAATCCCTGTGTCGCGGGGCACTTTACAAACATACAAGTCACGTTCACAAAGTACACCCAGACTCGGAACACCAATTTGTGGATCACACAATGTGGTATCCCGTGTGGGAATCAAACCCACGACCTCGTGCGTAGCAGTCGGACACACTCCCACCGCGCTACAGAGGCAGTCATATTGACTTCGCCCTCGAAAATTAAATTGCAATTCTGAACATTTACAAATACAATAATTGCATTTTTGAAAGATAGAAAAATTTGAATCCAGACTCAGGAATCGAACCCGAGACTTCCGTAGCCAAACCGGGGCCAGAAGCGAACCACCTATCTGGACTATGTTACTAGACATCAAATTCTTCTATCTCTTAATGCTAACGGGTTAGGCCCCCGTAGCGACATCTAGTCGGAAGTTAAAGAACTATCACGGCTTTTGTTGAGTCTGGATTCAAATTTTTCTATCTTTCAAAAATGCAATTATTGTATTTGTAAAGTCTTTGGCAAGAAATGCCTATAAAAATTACTTCAATATTCGGCCTGCGTCATCATAATTTGTTAAAATGCTCTCTGTAACGAAGCAATAACAAAAGCCGTGATAGTTCTTTAACTTCCGACTAGATATCACTACGGGGGCCTAACCCGTTAGCATTAAGAGATAGAAGAATTTGATATCTAGTAACATAGTCCAGATAGGTGGTTCGCTTCTGAACATTTACTTTAAAAACAAACCAAAAAGAAGATGGACGTGGCGCTAGCCTGGCGGAGACTACAAAACATGGTACAAAACGTAGATGTGCTGAATCTCAATCTTCTCTTCAGATCACAGACCAGTCAGGGCAACATTAACTCCAACTAAACAAAAAAATAACCCAATTAAATACAAAACCTACTAAAACTCTATGCTGAAGAGCGAAGAAGAGTCTATTTAAAAAAAGCATCCTATCCCACTTACCAGATAGACTTGGAGAGGTGAGTTCAGTACAAATATGTCATGATAAAATAATAACATATCTATCACCCAAAGTCTTCAATATGTTCAAATACTAAATAAGAACACAAAGGGAAACCATAGGATCTTATCTGATAATACACTTAAACTCATAAAGAGAAGACAAGAACTACAAAAAACCAAGCCCAAAACCAGGTCAACGAAAAACGAAACTTCGGCGTTATATAAATTAATAAGTAAGCTGATAAAGCACGACTATTCAAGATATAGAGAGAATGCTATTAAAAAACATCTACTGCAAACAGGCAGCACCAAAAAGCATTCAAGGAATTACGAACAAAAAAGATATGATAGGGAGTCTCCCTAAGGAGCGATAGGAAAAGATTGTACAATCAAACAGACATTATAAATATAGCCACAAATTTCTATAAAACCCTCTTTAGCGCACAGAATCGCAAGAGCATCATCCTTAACAACACAACTGCCACGGACGTGAACACAAAGGGCTGCAGAGAACCATTAGAAGTGATAGAGGTTATTGATGCAATAAAAAGATTGAAAGATGACAAAAGCCCAGGCTCAGACTGTATTACTAACTAGCTGACCCACGCAACTTCGTCTGCGTTCCCGTTTTTGCAACATTTCTCATTGCTGCTCCGCTCCTATTGGTCGTAGCGTGATGTTATACAGCCAGTAGCCTTCCTCGATAAATGGGGTATCCAACAGTGAAAGTTTTTTTCAATTCAGATCAGTTATTCCTGTGATTACTGCGCTCAAACAAACAAACAAACTCTTCAGCTTTATAATATTAGTATAGATGAAGCCATAAAAACTGCTCATACCTAGCCAGACCACTGACTCAATTGTTCAACCATTTATTAGAGCCATATAAGACACCGACGCAATGGTATCAAAAATTATACTAATTTACAAAAAAGGAGACCCGTGCGACATTGCAAACTACAGTCTTGTACAAGTTATTTTCTTCTATTATAAACCAAAGAATAAGTATCTCACTGAAAGCTGAACAGCCCATAGAACAGCCGGGATTTAGGAAGAGCTTTTCCACAATAGACCATATAAACAAAGATCTCTATATCCATGGACTATAAAAAAGCCTTCGATACAATATCCCATGAGAGTAACTGGTATACACTAAAAAAAGCGAATACATTGAAGTAATCAAAAGTATATATACGAATAACACAGGAAGAGTTAAGCTAGAATAAACCGGCCCTAGATTTCCCATCAAAAGGGGAGTCCGGCAAGGTGATCCAACTTCACCTACACTATTCATCGCTATACTGGAGTCAACAATAAGGAAGCTAAATCGGAAAGATTTGGGCCTGAACATCGATGGTAAACACTTGAGCCATCTCCATTTTGCCGACGACTTGGTACTCCTTTCGGAATCGAGCACATAGTTCCTACTAATAATTCGATTACTGAATATGGCTAGTAGAGAAGTAGGTTTAGTAATGAGCTTGGAAAAAACAATGTTAATGACAAACAGCACGAAAAAAATATTTTACAACAGTTGATAATAAAAACTAAATTTACGGTGAATCGGAAAATCACGTTTATCTAGGAAAACAAATTAGCTTGGATAGAAAAAGTAATGAAATGGAATTGAAAGGCGAATACAACTCACCTGGAACAAATATTGTAGCCTCAAGGAGTTCTTTAAATCAATATGTCAACAAAAATTAAAATCAGAGTCATGAATTCCTGCCTTACATATGCGTGCCAAACCTGGAGATATACTTTCAAAACCAAAAGTAAAATTAACTAACTAACACATGCCAATGCGGTCTTGAGCGCAGTATGCTAAAAATCGACACAAAAATCTAACGCGTATCAAAAGTCACGGACGCTCTAAATTATGCAAAAAAGCTCAAATAGAAATGGGCGGGACACGTAGCGAGACTAAGAGATGACAGATGAACCATAAGAGTCACACCATGGAATGGCCCAGTAGGGAAACGTCAAAAAGGTAGACCGCAAACAAGATGGGAAGACGATATAAGAGAAACGGCCGGTCCACATTGGATGCAGAAAGCACAAGACAAAACCAAATGGAATTCTTTGGAGGAGGCCTTCACCTGAAGAGGGGTTCTTGCAATTAGCAACATTTAAAAAAACTTTTTAGCAAAAATAATAATATAATATAAGTTATATTTCGGGACTTAATCGCGTGAATTATTCAAACGTACGAACCTTTTATTTACCCGACGTAAAATATGGAATCTGTTAAGTGATACTTCCATCTACAAGCCGGTGTCATACAACCCTACCGCGAGAGTTGCCAAACGTGTGCGCAAATTAATCGGGGACCATAAACTTTGTTTACGGATGAAGTGTTCGACCGTCTGTACAAGCCGAGAATTGTGCAGCCTCCTAAACTATATGGCCTGCCAAAGATTCACAAGAAAGACGTACCATTACGCCCGATCGTAAGTCAAATTGATTCTCCTACTTACGATCTAGCGAGATACGTACCTTCAGTACTGCAGCCATTGGTAGGGAAAACTGCATCGTTCGTGAAGGACTCTCGCCATTTTGTGGATATACTCAAGAGCGTACGCTTGGAACCGGACGAGATAATGGTGAGTTTCGATGAGTTCCGATAAGCGATTGCCTTGACGTCATAAAACTAAAACTGAGGGACAGCGGCCTGCCAAAAGAGTACATTGTTCTACTGAGTAACTGTTTAGAGGGTAACTTCTTCCTCTACCGTGGACAGCATTACCTCCAGATCGACGGAGTGGCTATGGGTAGTCCATTAGCACCGGTAATGGCCAACATCTGGATGGAGCATATAGAAGAAGTTGTCGACCTGCACGCGTTTCACGTCAAACTCTGGAAGAGATACGTCGATGACGTATTCTGTATCATGAAGGGCGACAGGGGCACAGTAGAACAATTTGTAAAACATCTAAACTCGATTCACCGTAATATCAAATTCACATTTGAAATGGAGGTAGGTAGGCCGTTGCCTTTTCTTGATGTGAAGGTATTGGCGAGACAAAATGGTACCCTTGGACACGCAGTATACCGAAAATCTACACACACGGATAAGTATTTACATGCTTTATCGCACCACCATCCGCGCCACTTACAGTCCGTTGTAGCTTCTTTAACAAACAGAGCATACGACCTTTGCGACCCCGAACACTTAGAGGGTGAACTTGCACACGTTCGGGAGGTACTAAGAAGCAACGGATACAAGCATAACCTCCGAAAACCAGAGGTAAATGCCGACAGAGTGCCAGCTTTCATGCCATACATCAAAGGAGTTACGGACAAAATTGGAACAGTATTGAAGAGTTACTCCATTAAGACTGTATATAGTCCGCACTCCAAGGTTTCGAAGCTTTCACGAACGGCAAAGGATGTTATTCCGCTCCAAACACCTGGCGTGTACAAGGTGGATTGCAGTTGCGGTAGTTCCTATATCGGACAGACCAAAAGGACAATCGCAGACAGGGTCAAGGAACATATCGCTGCTGTAAAAAACCGTCAAGTTTACAAGTCTGCTATCGCTGAGCATTTGTTGGCATCAGGACCAAATCACTGGATAGAATTGCTTAAGCCACAGGTACTTTCCACCGATCGCCACTATTATTCCAGGATAGTACGCGAGGCGGTTGAGATCAAGATATATATACAGATATAGTATAAGAACTTCAACCGAGAAGATGGATACCGGCTCTCACCATCTTGGAACCCTGTTATCAACAAATGTAATCGTAGCCGTAAAGACACCGCGCCTCAGTGTAAAGACGTTGTAAGTGTAGTGTGTAGAAGTACTGACAGTACAAATTATCAAAATTATCAAGACCAGGCGAGGATAGTTGAAAAACCCCGCGCTTCACGGAGACATCGCTAAGCTGCCATCAGTCGACCCGTGACCACGATCTGTGCAATTCGATCGAAACGTCGGGTAAATAAAAGGTTCGTACCTTTAAATAATTCACGCGATTAAGTCCCGAAATATAACTAGTATGTATAAAAATCGCGAAAGTTTAAAAACAATAATGCAAAAAATAAAATGTATATAATAATGGTGGCAGCACCTTACCTACATAAACAGCCTATATAAGAAAGAAACATTGTAAACATTGACAATTTGAAAAGTGTGGCCACAAGTTTGAGATAGAACGAGGCAATAATGCCTCGTTCTTTTCTCCCGCTTATCTATTGTTTGCCAACAGGCCAACAACACACAAAAAGTATTGCCTTATTACCTATCTTCTTCCTGTAACTAGCTCCCCGCGCAACTTCGTCTGCGTAAATCTCATTGCTGCTCCGCTCTTATTGGTCGTAGCATGATGCTATACAGCATATAGCCCTCCTCAATAAATGGGCTATCCAATAGTGAAAGAATTTTTCAATTCGGATCAGTAGTTCCCGAGATTACCGCGTTCAAACAAACAAACAAACTAATTCTTCAGCTTTATAATATTAGTATAGATTATTATGTGCGTGTGCATGTCACTGAACTCCTCCTAAACAGCTGGACCGATTTTGATGATTTTTTTTGTGTTTTCCAGTGGATTCAAGAATGGTTTAGATTCACAATTGAACCCGATTCACAAAAAAGAGGCGGTAGGTACAAAGTTCACCGGAACAGCTAGTGGTTAGATAAATCTATATTATGGCTAAGCATTGGACTCGCAATCGGTCGCGGGTTCGAATCCTGCCCATTATACTACCGAGGTGAACCCACTCCTAAAACAAGCCTTTGAAATTAGTTAGAGGGGTTATAAGACTGCTGGTAACGTGGAACTCAACCCCACATTGATAGGAATTTAAAAAACGGAAATTTAGATGTATGTTACTCAATCACGCCAGAACTGGTATTGTAATCTGGATGAAATTTGGCACAGAGATAGGTATATAGTATGGAGCTACTTTTTATCCCAAAAAATGTTGCCGTGAGATAATTTTGTTTTTCAAAATTTTCATGCGAACGAAGTCACGGGCAACAGTTAGAACAAAGATAAAGCGTTTTCTTTATGTCAAATTTTAGTACCTAAATATGGCATAAGTAATGTATTTCCCGTGGTGCATTTGCGATAGTGTGTATTATCTTTATTTTTATTTATTTTATCTTTTATCTGCGAGGTTAAGGAACGTTACCACTGTCGGTCCATAGATGGGTGACTTTTTTCGAAATTTGTCACATCCCGCCGCGCCTCGGTGAGCACGTTGAGCCTGATCCTGCACCCAATTTCTCTCTGGTTGTGTAAGATTACTGTCCCATCGGACTATGAGAGTGAGGGAATAGAAAGTGCACTTGTGTCTGCGCACTCACTTAAACACTATAATATCTTCTGCTTCGTGGCTAGTCGCTGTTGAGATTGGCCGCCGTAACCGACATCGGTTAGGAGACTTTAACTGTGCCAAATTTTATACTCCTCCGTCCGCATTACTTTCGCATAATACTCCTATAGATTACAGAGAACCCTTTAAGAAAATATAGACACTATTGTAGTCAATTTAGAGTTACATTTCGGTTCAACTTTAGCTAAATAAAGAAAAAGAGTTCTTCAAAATAGGCAGAAAAGATTCACCTTGTAATAAATGTTCTCAACTAAGTAAAGGACTCGGGGTATAAGGCATGCGATTCTTTGTATTAGTGTCCTGAAAAAGTCACTAGTACAAAGAATCGCATGCCTGACAACAACTTTGATTTTTAATATACTAATTACTTATCGCTCGTGGCATAAAACGAAATAACTTTGTAATATCAGTTTTGGAAAATATATAATAAATTAACCCTTAATCACCTACCACTTGTTTTGAGTTGCGACCTTAACCACCTACAGACTATTTTACTGAAGTAAAATCATTGTTTTTGTAAAGTTTACTCCAGGGTATATTTTTTTTCAAAATTATATTACGAAGTTATTTGGTGTAATGTAAAGAAGCCAAGAGCGGGAGGTTATTAGTATATTAAAAATCATCCTGTAAAGCGACACGTTCCGCGGCGAGCGCGCGGCGTTATGATGACGTTTCTCTAGCGCTAAGCCACTCATCGCATCGCCGCTATAACATCGCCGTGTATAAAAATAGGTGACACGACGATACTATCGCCGCGATTCTCTTGCCCGTGGAGACGGTCTCTTACTATCTAGTTAGTATATGACAATGACATTTAACTGTAATGTTATAGTAATAATAAAAGAGTATGTAAGAACTGTAATTTCTTGATTCAGCGTATTCAAAGATTGGTAACGACGAATTTTCACAGCAATTGTAAATCGTTCAATCAAGACATTTTTTGTGCTTCAAGTATGTAGGTACGTAACGTCTAGATAACTGTTTATAATAATATATATAATGCAGTACGTAGACATTAAACAAGCTTTGTTTTTCTAGTCTTCTTTGATTTGTCTTGGTGAATATTCTTTTTAGGGTTCCATAGCTGAAATGGCAAAAACGGAACCCTTATAGTTTCGTCATATCCGTTTGTCTGTCTGTCCGTCCGTATGTCACAGGCATTTTACTCAAAAACTACTCAATGAATATTGATGAAATGTTTTAAAAAGATCTCTTGGGGGCACTCCATACATATAACAGAAGCTGAAAAAAAATATTTTCACCAAACATCAACGTGTGGTACATCAGGTCTTTCAAAAACATATTGAAAAAACATATATTTTATTTATTTTATCCTTTTTTGATCACCCCCTCTTACCTTGTGTTGAACGATGGGCCCAAAAATTATGAAATAAATCACAAAAGTAGCGCTTAATAAATATTTTAAACTAAAATTATTTCAGACATGATCGGATATACCGTCATTGAGTTACGGCCGAAAAACTGTGTTTCTCAACAAAAGGGCGTAAGTGCCATGAACATACGCTCTTGACTACGGTGCACCGTAGTCAAAATGTTTGGCTTGACTGTGGTGTAGGGTTTGCAGAGAACTTATGAATATGACTAGGATTCTGTGTGTCTATACGTTATGATGTGAATTAGGTAGAGAGTATTAGATTAGGGCGTGTAGAGTTAGGATTGTGGCTTTCCATAAGATCTGATAACTTTTTTAGAGTGGTACTAATATGTACGTACTCGTCTAGGCGTCAATTAATATAAAAATGTTTTCGGTGGTATTATGTATTTGTGTTTAATATCAAGGGGCACGGTAGTGGCCAAATTCAAGCAAAAAGATTAAATTTTTACTTATCAATTAAGTAGTCCTAATATTGGTAATGTCCTCTCCTTCTAAGATAATTATATAGCAAATGTGACCAATATTCTTGTATTTATTCTATATTTATAATTAATTAATGTTAAATTAATGATTAGGTATAGTTGTTGTTTTATGAAAAAAGTCGCACATCGAATTTATCAAATGAATTATCAATTACATGTACCCTATAAATGAAATTGAACTAAAAATTAGTTTCTATGTTTCGTTCGTGTACATACGTTCTTGTTGATTATGTGTTATTTATATTATATCAACATTTTGTAAATATTGTCGTTACAACCTGAACCCAATGGAAGAATTCCTCAGCCTTCCCTAAGATTGGTAGTAAGAACAAGCTTTACAAATTGTAATATCTGAGAATTATATAACGTTCTATGTCATATTAGAAATAAATTTAGCTAGCAAGCTATATTTTGTTTCGCTTCTAATTTATTGTATACAACCATACCTATTTTAAATAAGATGTAGGATGAATGTTTTCTGATCCCAACAACACTAAATGGGAGTTCTCAGCCAATTATTTCACCTACTAGTTTGTTGGCGTAGTTTATGTGATTGCTACATAAGTATTGGATCCAGTTTCCAATTAAAGCAGCACATACTCTCAAACTTTGTGCAGCAGACGGCAATTGAATAATGTGTGGAACCTAATGTGGGTTCTAAAACACAGTTGACGAAGCGATCGTACTTCATAATTTTTTTTAGGCATAGCTTTATACATATGCAAATAATAAATATAAAAATTAGCATTTTAAAAAAGTGGCCATGAGTTTTTATGACAAAGTTCTTTTCACGGCTTTACTCTTGCGACTTGGCATTAAATGTAGAATCATTCTAATTATTATTTTGTCTGGCGCTCATAAGCGTTGCATTTTTTAACCTAAGTGAATAAAGTACTTGCAATCAAGTTTTTTTCGAAGTTCTTTCAATCATACATAGCTCATATCACACATGTCGTGTTTTTTTAAATGATATGTTATTCGCTAATCAGTAGATGAATTTGGCTTCGTGTAACTTCGTGTAAGGTTTATGTAATACGTCATTGGTGTCGCCGCTTTGCAATCTGCTTCACGTGTGTCTAGAAAGATTCCCATGATGATCGAACTATTTACGTACCTATAAGTTGGTACGGAGCCCTCGATGCGCGAGTTCCACTCGCACTTGGCCGGTTTTTTTAATGAGCAGTTCCGCTGGTCTTCACCTGTCTTCATAATCATCGTTCCTCTTCTCCTATTGGTGTTTTTTGCACCTTAAATCGTCTGTAACAGACGAAAGTGCCTACATACATATCTAAATTAATAAACATGTGACCAATAAAATGTTGATTTAATTTTATAACTGGTATCCGTAATATCCGGAGTTTTTAGGCTGTATCTGAATTACCTATCTAAATTCTTATAAATATTGTTATTTTTTGTATAGTGCAAAACTCAGACACCCCAACAAGATTTTTACTTCAAGAAAGCTTAGAAAAAAAAGAAAATGAAAATATTGAAAACTTGCAGAGTTAAAAGCCCTTCAAGTTGTCTTGTGTTCTTAGCGCTATCGTGCTCATTGCGTCTTGTAGTACGTAATCCGAAGTTTGTTATTATTGAAAATAACTGATGATTACATTTCACATCACATTATGAACAGGATTCGGACTGTTAGAATTATTAATGAATTGATTAAAAAAATTAACATGGTCCAAAAATTACCCTATTGGATTGTGTTACTGATTCTGAGCAAATTACTTTCAGGTTTGCATTATACCAAGAATAATGTATAGTTCTGGGGGACGGGTCGGAGTGAGGAATCCTGGTCGGGCGCTGCGGCCGCACCCGCGCCCGGCCGCGGCCGCCTCGCGCTCGGCTCCGGCGGCGGCGGCAGTGCCTTACGAGGCGCGACCGCGAGCACGTGTGTCGCGCGCCGCGTCCCCGACATGCAGTGCAGTGCACGATCGAGCTTGTGCAGCACGCGCTGACTCGAACCACCGCGACTCGATGCTCGCGATCGCGTGACGCCCGCTCAACACTCCTTCCTTGTCAGCCGCCGACGCTCCGCTGCACCATGGGGTGCGCCAGGGGACTCTGTACCGCTGAGAAGATATTCATTTTCATCAACATCGCGTTTGCGGTCAGTGCTTTTTATTATTTTATTTCATAGAGAGCTTTTTTATAATAGGAATCAGTAGGAAACTGACTAAAACTGAAATTGCTGAAATACCTACCCAAATTGAACAATTTTCCCGCTCTTCTTGTATATACATATGTAGGTAGGTAAATAATAATAACAATATAAATATTACAACTTACCATCTACCTACTCGACTAAAAGCCTCACAAGGCACTTACAACATAAATAAATTGTTTCAACTGTGGGTACACTTGCCTCAAACAAACGGAACTGCTAAGTTTGTAAAACAATATTTCAAAATTCCTTCCAAAGAATAAGACCGGTTCCGATGTGGAAGTGTGTGTGACCACGATGCACGGTGCACGATGCACGATGCACCCGTCTCCTTTAACAGTAAAAAATGCGCGTTGTAAACAAAGCCTGCCCCTCGCTCGTCTCCGCGCTCCACGCGGCCCGCGGCACGATACGCGCGCCAGAGATCTGACGGTCGACACTTTGTCCCATTTCCGTTTTACCTGCCCAAATGTTCCATAAATCGTAGTGGCTATGATTGTTGTGTTCATAGATGGTTGCTTATCATTATTAATAAATAATAACGTAGGGTAGACATTTTGCACTTTTTTAAAGGACTTACTGAATGGCAGCTATGAAAAATGAAGTTTGTTTTTTACTAACGTAATCTTAAACTATCCTACAGAATTAATATTGTAGATATTAAACTTTTACCCACTTACTAGGTATGCTGACGATATTGTCAACAAACATAGCCTATACCCTTCTTCTTGCGCAGTCAGTTAAATAGCACAATCATAAATTCATAACATCATTGCCTTGTTTAATTTAAAATAATATATTATTATTAATATATTATTGTTATACCTACTGCTTTTAAGTTCCGTTTCGCCATGTCCGTCCGTCCGTTCGTCCGCAGTTTGCTCAGTGATTGTTACTGATAGGAGGCTGTAATTTTGCATGGATACACATATTACTTAAGCCGACAAAGTGAAAGAATAAAATTTGGGGTACTTCCCCTATATGTAAAGTGGGGGTGTGATTTTTCTTTCTCACCTACCCCATCGTGTTTGGTATCATTAGATAGGTATTTTAAAAACGTTTAGGAGTTGGGAAGACGATTTTTAGATTGAGGAATCCTTTTGTAAAATATTAAGCTTTAAAGTGGAAATTTTTGTTAGAGTCAAGTGTCCCACCCCCCCTTACCAGCTAAATGATTGATATTGGGTATGTGAAAAAATTCACGGTAGTAGTATATATAGTTAAATTTAAAGAAAAACTATCACAGCTAAGTAGGCTTTACAAGTTTACAGCTGATCAAATGAAAAGTAACAAAATTTTCGTACAAATTCCTTTAAAAAATATTATTAAGTAGATATAACGGTGTAAGTATTAAACAACAGAAAACCCACTTTTTAAGCCACATTATTCGGATGGGGGGAGGGGGACGGACTACGGAATCCTACGTTATGTGTGGCCCGACATGCACTTGCCCGGTTTTTTATTATTACTGAATGATCAATTGTAGAGGGGGCGTCACTACTACGTCTTAATAAGTACTAATGGACAAAATTAAAACCGCATGAAAAAGCAAACAGCAGCATTGTATATTTTAAAATTGTCTGATTGATGACTGGAGTTACTGGCCTAATTTTAATATTGAAATTTAGTATAATGTCGTTTCCGCGGTCAAAAGCTTGTACCAAATAGGTTAAGAAATAAAGTAAATCTACCTATTGGGAGACAGAGAGTACGGCGTACGGCGTATGTTAATAAACGAGCAAGATGCTCGAAGCGTGATGGCTATCTGTAGTGGCGCCTGGAGGGTGCTCTCCTCTCCACTCGAGTAGAGCCGCGGGTCCAGTGCGTCAACGCAGCGTTAGCCGTACCAGTAGTAGTACCAGTTGCCATGGGCAGTTATTGCCACCTATTACAGATGTTTGCACATTTTAGGAACGGTCTGACGACGGCAAACCCCCCGAGTTTATCCGACTCAAGGTTTAAGGAAAACCACATAGATATTCCAATAGCTATATTGTTTACGCAAAACTGCAACAATTACGTTTAATTTTGTAATTATAATTTGGTAGTAGGTAGGATATGACTATGATATTTGGCATCATAGCATTTTAATATTCGTCCAGTCATTCTATTTCACTATTGACAACTTTCAATAAGTAGGTATATTTCGAGGAACAATGTGTTTAGGTGTTGTGATGACTAACTCTGCGTTGTTTTAGTCCACAAACTTGTGTGACTGGTTATTGCATGGGGATTAGGTATTTCCTAACACGTAGTACCTATAGTATCCAAGAAATGAGTATTGTAATGGGTTATTTTAATTTGATAAGTTGAATACCTAAGTATCCAAGAAATAAGTATTGTAATGGGTAATTAGAATTTTGAACTTTCGGACCCGCTATCCTGTTTTTTGAAGCTGAAATTAAAAATGAAGAAAGAAACAATATATATAATAAACTAGCTGTCCCGCGCAACTTCGTATGCGTAAATTTTCCCCGTTTTTGGCTCCTATTAGTCGTAGCGTGATGTTATATAGCCTATAGCCTTCCTCGAGAAATGGGCTATCCAACAAAAAAAGATTTTTTCAAATCGGACCAGTAGTTCCTGAGATTAGCGCGTTTAAACAAACAAACAAACAAACAAACTCTTCCGCTTTATAATATTAGTATAGATATGGCAATTATCGCGAAAAACTAACCCATGTGCTCAAACTGTACCAAATTTAATGATTATGATATCAGAGGTCAAGGCGTGTTAACTAAAGTGAAAGACAGACTTAGGATACGTCCATTAATTACGTGAGGCGTTTGGGGAAGGGGGGTTAAGCCGAATCTCATTATAACTCACGTGGAGAAGAGAGTCTTGGCAAATCTTACATAATAATTTAAAATGACCAGAGCGGCTAAAATGAAGGGCGGCAAAATGAAGAGCGCGAGGCGCATTTACCCCCCGCTCGCGCGAGGTACCTACTTTAGCTGACCAGTGTTAACAAAAGTGAAATCTCACGTAAGATTAAATAGGGGGAAAAGGGGTCAAGCCAAATCTCATGCTCACTAGCGGGATGGGGGGGGGGGGGGATCAAAAACAACTTACGTAATTTATGGACGCCCCCTTATACATTTATAATTAGGTTTTATATGATGGGTAGACGAGGGTTTGCAGGCACTAGAAGCTTGTGGGTACAAGCTTATTTAGATAAAGTTCCTATCTATAACTACAATAACCTAAGTCTAACAATGTGGGCCATTGTGGGTAATTTTCTTTATAAGTTTCCAAAGTTCCACTCGATCGTTTATTTCCACCGCGTTCTGTCCTATTTACGTAAATAAACGAATTGTTTCCAGTCAGCTCAGTCCGGCCAGGTGCAGGTGCTTCGTGTCGGTGATGTCGTCATAGATTCAACCAATATCGGCAGACATTAATAGCTCTTAAGTGCCGGCGCCGTTACCTTGCTATGAGTCCAAAGTGTTATGTATACTGATGTATTTATTTACATCATATATTAGTTTGAGATTACGCACGCTGTATTGTATGCATGGCATTCGACCTGGTACGCTTAATATAATACCTAACGTTGGAGGTTGATGCCCGATGACATTATTTCAATAACACCTAGTTATCTGTCTAACTGCTCGGTCGCCTCGCCCACTAGTTAAACATTTCTTCGCGTTTACATAGGTACTATACAGTGCACTTTTCAAATATTCACACCAATTTAGCCTTAGTACCGTATATGTAGTTATGAAAATTCGGTTTAATTAGAACGAATTAAAAAAATGTTTAAACCTCACGGTTTATCCCATTACATCATTTAGGAGCTTTGATGATTTGAAATATTGCATTTGTTAAGCGGCTTATGTAGCTGTCCGACCCCATTATAAATATGTTCGCTTGCTTGGTTATTTGTACGCATTCCAGAAGATTACCATGAAACTGGTGAGTTGACACCGCTTTGTGTTATGGAGATATTTCCCAGTAGTAGATAGGTACTAGGTACCTACTTAGATAGATAGGTTTACTATATTTCAAGTAATGCACGCATGTTTAGTTATTCGGTGTGAGAACCAAACTATTGTGGAGCTTTGAACTTTTAGCTAACCGTTGCCGTTGTTCACGGGTACGGTACGGAGCACGGCATCGCAGGCCAGCTCGTGTGCCTGCCGAAGGTTCGGAGTTCGGAGGTTCTGTGTCGATGATACATTAAGTATACACTTGCGTCGCTCGAGCCAAGAGCGAGTGTCTCGAGTCGAGTCTGAGCTTCCGAACGAGAGTAGGTAGATACCTAGGTATTATTTGTTAGCCAGTCAGTGGGCTAATCCCCTTGGGCCGTCCTTTCCCGAATAAATACCCTTCGGCATAAATAACTATTCGTATTTATTCTACACAATATAACCTTTTACGATACAACATTATTATGTGATTATTAGATCGTAAATTGTAGACCGCGGTCCCGCACCAAATTGGGTCAATCCCCAGACACAACAGATAAAAAGTTGATTATCAGTTAAATTACTGAACGGGATTTCGTCAAACATTGCTAACAATAATCCACATTTAAAAGGTTTAGCTTTGTAATAAAAAGAATCCCATTGAAATCCGTCTATCTGATTGGGCGCTGCGATACGAATAGATAGACCCACGTCAATCTTGTTCAACCCCTCTCGTTTTCTCATATTGTACAATTGTACCAAACCTACATATTTGTTTTATTATTTATCACTCGTCATAAATCATCTCGGTGAAATTGTAAAACAAAACACGTTTGTAATTTAGCTGTAGAACTCAGAAGCTTGTTGTTTATTCATTGTTCTGTGTACATGTGACGTTGCTTTGTGCGCACGAGCCAACTGCCGTCAGGTCAAAGTTGAAGTTTAAAGAGGTTTTACTAATGCTTAGTTTTTTTTTCAAAAATGACATCAATGCTTTAACTTCGAGCCGTTGTTGTTATTAAAACGAAGAGAATCTTTACACGTTACGTATTTAGTAATGAACAAGGAGCGTCAACCCTTGAACCCTGCAACTGCAGTTCAATGACCCGTATGTTCCTTGATCACGATGATTACTCCTTGTCGCAGCCATCTCGGCTCCTGCCTCCTTGTACTGTCGGTACCCACATGTCTTAGTGTAGTAGGTAGTTTGCCAGAATACCTAGCGAGGTTAATATTTTGTGTTATTAGTCGACCTCAGCCGGATTTTCTTCAAGTGTCTAGAATAGTTCGCGTTTAGCAAGCAAAATCATTACAAACAGAAGTTTTTTGTCAGAATCAACTGCCTACTGACACAAGAAGCGTTTCCTCAACAGCTCGGGTATCGTCTTAGAGCAATAATAGCAATTTATTGATCTGAGGGTGTCGTCTATAACCGGCCCGTAGAGAGTTCGAGACATAAATGTGTCAGTAGTGTTGTCAACCGCACTAATAACCTATAACCGAATGGCTGAGACTGGAGGGTTTCATCTCAATACACTACCTAGAAGTCGCGTTAAAATACCTTTTTTTTTTGTTCGGGGGGAGAAATAAAAATGTTCTGATTTAACAGACAAAGACGTGTTGCTAGTTAATTTCCCTAGGTAGGTATAAGTTTGTTCGTCACAGCTGCTACGATGGCTACGAGGTTAGGCCGGCAAATTAGCTGTGTGATATTCCGACACACGTAACGTACGTAATATAATATTTGCTAATATCTAAATGGTACTGCGTCATTAACAGATACTGTTACCTGCCTGCTTTATGTAGAATATGACGAACATACAGCCCAGCTTTGCAATGCCTTACTTTTAATAGATTTAACCCGTCTAAATGTTTGACATTGTGACGTGGGTAGCGCAAGCTAAGGGAATGCGAGCGATGCGGTGTCTGTGCGTCTGTATGAAGGACGACGACGCGCGCGGCCCGACGCACGGTGGTCGAGCGAGCGCGGCAGGTCACGGGCGGCCTGACCCCGCTTCATTGAACATTATTTGTTCAATACTTGATTATTTACCTCTCGATACAGCGGCCTTGATGGACAATCAACTTGTTTGTCTGACTGCTTAGCACCAAAGTCCAATATTTGTTGGTCGAAGCAAGCCAGCCTCCCATCCCGACGCTGCGTGCCAAACAGCCACTCTCCCATCACAAAACTTTAACACAAACGCGATTTGCTTTTGTGTTTTACCTATTTGATTTTATGTACCTATTAAAATGAATGAAACTGCAACTTTTACTATACATGTATCAGTGTGCTATGTGATTTATAATATATTTACCTTATTTCAAGTAGGTAATTAATGAATCACATGATTCATTCATTACATATCTATATATAATATTTATATGAGTTATGAATTTATGACTATGACACTTGTAATTTTGCATATAATATGTCGTATTGGTCTACTTGTAATTTTGCAGAACTCCGTAATACCTTAATCTCTACATTAATTATTTATTTATTTCTCTTTGCTTAACCACAGATAATATAATACTATACTAGTACAGATACCTCATCCCATACAAAGAAATGCGATCGTCCTAACTCGGGCTCGTTCTCGGGCTCGTTCTCGGGCTCGTTTACGGAGACGCTAGATGGCATTAGCAGTGGTGCATAGCAAGCGACATCTAGTGATTCAGGCTACAGCTGATTGATTTTAATGGCCCTCCTTACTAAAGTCGCCAAAAGATGGCGGTAAAAACATCGAGGGATGAAAATTGAGGCCGCCGCTTGGTTTGTTCTAGGTCGTGCGTTTACTTGGAAATAAAGTTGGTTGCTATTTGCTACTACGCGGTCATCGGCCGTGCTTAGGTCCGTATTAATAGATGAAGCTCAGATTCGTTCTAAAGAACGATATCATCTGAGTTCCCTTCTAAGTGCGGTTAGCGTCTTGGGATCGGCACTAATTAATAAACATGTATTGATAGTTTATATCGCGCCCGTACAAATAACGCAGAAAATCGCCTTAAATGACGTCATTCGAGTGCAGACCTCAAAAATATTGTAATTTGACCCTAATAGGCGACGACACTAGATAATTACATTAAACGAATTTGTTAGTGCTAAAGTACTAGTATAGTATTATAATAACTGTGGCTAAAGTAACTCGTCGTCGGTGTACACCTCAAAGTTGAACCTACTTCTATTATGATAGAATGTTTGCGTAAGTTAAGTAACTTTACCACAGTCGATGCATAGATGGGTGACCCTTGTCTAAAATGTTATACTTACATCAATCATCTTTTTGGTCTTGGTTTATTGTCAGAGATTTTTTTTTATACTTATTTAAATGTAATCGTGAAAAGATTATGCATAATTTCACAAAATCCACAATTTAGGATTAAAATTGACATAATCAACGACGATAGTATAGTATTATATTATCTGTGACGATATCAATGGCAAAAATATTATTTTTTTGCCATAATATTTCTGTATTAAGACTTATCTATTGAATAGAACGGAGTCTCGAACTCGTGTTCAAGGTCGATCTTACGTTTGAGATCGTTTTAATAATACGGGCCTTGAGAGTGTAACTGTCAGAGTCCTTAAATAATTTTATTGTAAATATTCATTAACGACCACATCGGGAGTAGGTAGGTATTTAACTCTTTTTTTAACCCTCGACAAAAATAACGAGTGTTATAAATTGAAAGCGTGTATCTGCTTAATGATGTATCTGTGTGTCTGTCTGTAGCAACGTAGCTTCCAAACGGATGAACCGATTTTGATTTAGTTTTTTTGATTGAAAGTTGACTTGATCGAGTGTTCTTAGCTAAAATTTATGAAAATCGGGATTTTTTACTTCATTTCAGTTACTTACTTACCTAAGGACGAGGAACCCTTCTTAAGATTTCCTCGTCGTTCCGGTTTGTTAAGATCTTTGTGTCAAAACTTTACCGCCTATATATTACGAACTGTAAGGCGCAGACCCATCTTGTTTCTACTTAAACGTCTTGTTTTGATGAGATCTACGTGATCGCGGGGTCAAAACTTTGAACGCCTATATCTCACGAACTATAAGTCGTAGACCCACCATGTTTGTATTCAAACTTGATGTTTTGATGAGATCTATGTGATCACGGGGTCAAAACTTTAAATGCTTATATCTTACGAACTATGGGGCGCAGACCCATCCTGTTTGTACTGAAACTTCTTGTTTTGACGAGATCTACGTGATGGCGGGGTCAAAACTTTGAACGCCTATATCTCACGAACTATAGGTCGTAGACCCACCATGTTTGTACTTAAACTTAATGTTTTGATGAGATCTATGTGATCACGGGGTCAAAACTTTAAACGCTTATATCTTACGAACTATGGGGCGCAGACCCATCTTGTTTGTACTGAAACTTCTTGTTTTGACGAGATCTACGTGATGGCGGGGTCAAAACTTTGAACGCCTATATCTCACGAACTATAGGTCGTAGACCCACCATGTTTGTACTTAAACTTAATGTTTTGATGAGATCTATGTGATCACGGGGTCAAAACTTTAAACGCTTATATCTTACGAACTATGGGGCGCAGACCCATCTTGTTTCTATTTAAACTTCTTGTTTTGACGAGATCTACGTGATGGCGGGGTCAAAACTTTGAACGCCTATATCTCACGAACTATAGGTCGTAGACCCACCATGTTTGTATTTAAACTTAATGTTTTGATGAGATCTATGTGATCACGGGGTCAAAACTTTAAATGCTTATATCTTACGAACTATGGGACGCAGACCCATCTTGTTTCTACTTAAACTTCTTGTTTTGATGAGATCTATGTGATCACGGGGTCAAAACTTTAAACGGCTATATTTTACGAACTATGGGGCCCAGACCCATCTTGTTTCTTCTTAAACCTCTTGTTTTGACGAGATCTACGTGATCGCTGGGTCAAAACTTTGAACGCCTATACCTCACGAACTATAAGTCGTAGACTCACCATGTTTGTACTCAAACTTGATGTTTTGATGAGATCTATGTGATCACGGGGTCAAAACTTCAAACGCCTACATCTTATGAACTATGGGGCGTAGACACACCTTGTTTGTATTCTAACTTCTTGTTTTGACGAGATCTATGTGATCGCGGGGTCAAAACTTAGAACGCCTGTATCACACGAACTATAAGTCGTAATCCCATCTTGTTTGTACTCAAACTTCTTATTTTGATGAGATCTATGTGATCACGGTGTCAAAACTTTAAACGCCTACATCTTACTAACTATGGGGCGCAGACCCACCTTGTTTGTGTTTAAACTTCTTGTTTTGACAAGATCTACGAGATAGCAGGGCCAAAACTTTGAACGCCTATTTCACACAAACTATAGGTTATTTGTACCAACCAACCAAACCAACCTTATTTGTACTCAAACTCGTTTGAACGAGTAACAAAGTGTGAGAGAGAATCAAAGTAGATCTGCGCCCCATAGTTCGTGTGATAAAGGCGTTCAAAGTTTTAACCCCATAGTCACATAGATCTCATCAATCAAAACAAGAAGTTTGAGTACAAACATGGTGGGTCTATAGTTTGTGTGATATAGGAGTTCAAAGTTTTGACCCTGTGATCACATTGATCTTGTAGAAACCAGAAATTTGAGAACAAAAAGGTAGGTAGGTCTGCGCCCCATACTTCGTAAGATATACACGTTTAATAAATAAAAAAATAAAGTCGGAGGCACTTTATTAAGTTTGTCGAGATTCATTAATGCCTCCGACTGCATGAAATTGTATAATTATGTAGGGGATCTTGTTTCCATCTTTTTTGTGCAGGCGGGTTTTTTTATTTTTATAATTTATTTTTTTATTTAATACTTTTTAGTTGTTGTAGGACGTAACCGATGTAGCAACTTACTTTTATCACAGCTATTGTCAAGTATTGAAAATTGAAAAAACAATGGTTGCTAACTAACTTTTTTAGTATTACAGTCATAATCATGTTATACCTTTTTGAAATGCTTAAGATGAGCTCTTTAATTTGATACCCATATTACAGTATTCGAAACATTTTTTTTTTCACACCTCTTTGTTTTGACATCTCATAACCGCCATGTTTGTTTTTTAAAAACGTCATCTATCTAAGAACACTTGAATAATTATTACGAATCTAACGACGTGTGAATTGTATAAATCCGTTCAGTGGATTGTGAGATATCAGGTAATAAAGAATATTACATACATACATACAAGATACGCTCGAAAAACATAACCCTTCTTTACAGTCGGGTGAAAATGACACAACTCAACATTATTTTGTCCCCGTGATCCCGTGTCGAAGCACCGTACTGCACGTCTCGCGGGGCCTCTTTGATGCATTGATTTGTAAATATCGAATATAAAAAAATAATAAAAGTTAATACATTGGTCAGCTTTGATGCAAGTATTTTTCGATTTTTCGCATTGATGTCCTTTTTTTATAAATTTGCGCATAACTCGGAAACGAACCACACTGTTGGACCGAAAATGGCATAAACTCGTAGGTTGGGTAGATTGCTATCAACTCAAATATAAAAAACAATATAGTCTAGTCCCATTTTATTTAGTATATTTACGTATTTACTATTTGTAAGATAACCTTGACCGATCCGAAAGTTAGTTCCTCGGGTAAACAATACTATAGTATTATATTATCTGTGACAATACGAAAAATAATAAAAAAATAATGTCTATTCAAACAACATTATTACTTAACAATCACGTTTCTCATTCAAAAAGAAACAAATTTTAAGTTGTGTCGTATAACCGTTAGGGTAGTGTAGCAACGCGTCGGCGTTACCAGGTTTGAGCGCCCGACCGCCCGACTGGCCCTACCGACATAAAATAACGACACAACAGAAGGCATGCTTCATACAATGCATGCTTTACGTACTTTAGACTGCATAGACATCGTTCACGGGCATTGCTTTGGAATATTATTATATAATTGGCTAACCGTGCATTCGTCTAAGTTATTTTCGGTTACTTTGTAATATAGGTATGGCATTCAATATAAATTAATTCATTATTAGCTTTAGCAACCATATCTAAAACAAACTACAAAAAGGTGTGTTTTACTTATTGTATAACCCAAAGTTTATTGACTTAGCGCGGGCGGTCGCGCTAACTGTGCGCGTCTACTGTACTGTAGGTATAAATAATGAAATACATTATTATGAGCTAACTTTCTCTATTCTTGGCATTTTGTGACATCGGTCGGTACATTTGATCGGAAGCCGGCGTCTTTGAAAAGACCGCTGGTACGTACCTATTTATAACCTGACCTTTATTATTATTTTTAAAATGCATATTTATTTCAAATAATTTTTTTCGTTCGCAAAAACATGGACTTTGGTTTTGGTAATTTGAAGAAGGATTTGACGCAGGATCAATGTGTCAATGAATCATAAAATTTGAGTGGGACAAGGCGCAGGATCGACGAGTAGTCTTGTCCCTAGTTATAGCCCAATAGAAGTTAATGGAGTCATAGGGCAGAAACCCATCAAAACCGACACCACCGACGAGCGACTAGGCGTAAGACCAACGAGTCAGTCTTGAGTCTTTGTTTAGTAGTTGGTTGACTTTAATTTTTTTCTTTATCACAATATGGCGTCTGGCTGTCGCCATTTTGAGTTTCGATTGCTGTCATGTCTTTACAAGATTAATACGAATCGATCGACGTATGAATCATCAAAATTGATCAAAATCACATACATACATACATACACGTCAAACACATTACCCTCCGTAGTCGAGTAAAAAGACACATTCAATAGCGGGTCCTGCCTAAGGCGTTGAGGGGAAGTGTATGATTATGTACTTATTAACCCCCTCCCTCCCCCCTCGCCACATCGCGTGATCTAACTCACTCTTGGCCGGTGTTACCCCCTCCCCCCAGAACATGATGGGCAATGGAACAGGAGTCTAGTTCTTTTATGGGGTTTAAAAGCCTCCAATTCATTTATCTCTAGTTGTAATTTACTACAACTTCATGTCACTCTTACTTCTCGTCGAAAAATAAGTAAAATATATCAACAAAATGTAGGTATGGTCAGAATCGGAATTCCCAAATAGTGCCATCTATTGTTAGATTGAACCAGTTTAATGTTTAAGTTGTGCCTATCATAACGTAGTACAAATAAATTGCCGCTAGAGTTATGACTTTATTTGCTAACTTTGTAAAGTTATGGAAATTTGATTTAGGAACCTATTATTTTACAACCCCTTGTATAGCTTAATAATAAAAAAAAAAAAATAATACACATTTTTAGTACCTATCTTCTGATATTCCCAGTTTTAAAAAACTTCAATATCAAATCGATACTTATAACGCCATCTGTTGATATTTATTTGACCTACATTTCTGTTTCTTCGTGATAAGACCCCGTGGCTTAACTAAGACAATTTGTATAATTATTTTATTAGTAGGTAGTTAACTTAAAATATAATAATTGTATTGATCTATGATGTACAGACGCACACATCACTCATGTTGCTGACCGCTAAGTTAACACGAGATATCGTAATGCTGCGTACACACAGGTCCAATGAACGCCAACGAATGAGTTCGTTGGTCCTGTGTGGACGGATTACACCGGGCCAACGAACGCCAACGAAGGATATTCAGCGTTTACTAGCGCACGCTCGTTGGCCTTCGAATGATGCGTACACATCGGCCCAACGAACGCCAACTAAGTATATCCAGCGTCCGCTCCGCACGCTCGGAGGTGGTGACGAGTAGAGTTGAATGCTGACTTATTAAAGCGAGGTATCCATTGTTTATAATAAAACAACCATAAATAATCTAAATTTAAATTAATTCGATTTTTTTTATATCAAAATTTTGTAAATTCAGATTTTAAGTCAACGGAAATCACTTAGCGATTTAATAGTTCTGCGACATATATATCATCTCTATGTTTAAAAACTATTTTAAATGGCAAAAAACTTCTAAGCATACTAATATTATAAATGTGAAAGTAACTCTGTCTGTCTGTTACGCTTTCACACTCAAACAGCTAAACCGTATGGATATAGTTTAAGTCCCGGGGAAGGACATAGGATAGTTTTTATCGCAATAACCGACATCCACGCGGTTGGAGCCGCGGGGAATCTAGCCAACGCTGAATATCATTCGTTGGCTTTCGTTGGGCCGGCGCGGGCGGGCGTGTACGCAGCATGAGTCGCACGTCTCTCACTGCCCGCTGTCCGACGACCAGTTTATGTGCCGTTATTAACCAGTCAAGTCCAGGGTTCGATATGAACGGAACCTGTTTCACGTTTTGTACTCTCATCTCTTCGACGATCGATTCAACGATCTTGGTTAAACTCTAAACACGTTTCCATTGAAGACTGCTTCAATAACAAAACATATTTTTAATCTATACTAATTTTATAAAGCTGAAGAGTTTGTTTGTTTGTTTGAACGCGATAGTCTCAGGAACGAATTGAAAAATTATTTTACTGTTGGATAGCCCATTTATCGAGGATAGAATAGGCTATATAACATCACGCTACGACCAATAAGAGCGGAGCAACAATAAAGAATGTTGCAAAATCGGGGAAAATTAACGCATACGTAGTTGCGCGGGTCAGCTAGTGATTATATATAATGTTAGAACCTTCTTTACCTTGTCCTCGTATAATTACATTAGGAAATATAAAATTAAATGTTTTGTCTCGATACCTAAGATCAACGAATACCTACCAAGCTGCTATACTTAAGTACCTAAGTACTCACTTTGTTACAAGTCTTTCTAAGAAAAATGTTACAGTCCGGTTTTTTCTAACAATTAATTTGCTTGATTGAATACAAAGGTCCAGTTTTTATAATATTAGATAAGTAGGTGTTTACTTAAGTGCTTTTGCAACATGCCGTGTCAGTAGGCAGGTACTATCACGTGAAGCTTGCAGGGCGCGCGGCGCGTCTACAGTGCTACTAACAGTATCTATCGGTCGGGGCTATGTAGTACTTATAGGCACAGGTTATTTAGGTGAACAAGTTTGCTGCATTCGTAATGAATTTATCCGAGATCGGCACCGCAGCTGGGCCCTGGCCGGCCGCGGCGGCTGGCGACCGATAGCGTATACCTACCATTGGCTAAGCCCCTGTTAAGTACTCGTGCCGGTATGTGTGCTTCGCTCTCCGCCACACGGCACACCTCCACCTGTCTACTAACAGCAGTCACTCGACGAATCTATGATTAGGCTTTGTTCATCTAAAAATAGACGACTTAGATTTCTTGTTTAGTGCTAAACAATTTGAGACAAGAAACTTGGAGTGCCGATCTCGTGATCCCGATGTAGAAATAGTACCTACATCATTTGTTTAGAATTAGTTGTAAAGGAATGTGCCTATTGGTAATAGTGGTCACGTGTCCGCGAGTGCTCACTTGTTAAACATTAGTAACATTACTTCGCGCACACGTGGACATAGATTACCTATTAAGTTCATAGTCGCACGGACTCGGACGGATTGACCTAAGTCAGACTGAGACCGTGCACCGTCTGCTGATCTCGTTTAGAGATCAGGTGGCCCCACAGGGACGTGGGTAAGAATGAAAATTATCTGATTTGTTGGTGAACAATCTTTTCACTTTTAATAATACCTAAGTAAGTAATTCCTTAAGCCAACTCAAACCATAACACTATGTGCTTGAGGAAAACGCAGAGAATAGTTGGAAAACAGATGACTCGCCGTTCTGTGAGCTATTTACGTGCATGTCGGCAATGTGTGGGCATAGGTAGTGCGGCAGTCGGCTAGCTTTGTAGCAGTCACTAACAAATTGTGTTTATAATAGCCATCAAGTATGTTATTGATTGGCCCTGTTTCGCAGAACGTCACGACTCATATGGCGAGCCGAACTGGCGAACTATGAAATACCTACGAGATAAGCGCAGGTCGATGCCGGGCGAGACTCTGAAAGAATTTACACTCTTTCTTTACTAATATTGTAGCTATGGATGGATGGTAATCTCTAAAACCAGTAGACTCGTTCGCTGTTTCATCCCACGATTCTTTCGGCCCATGGGACGAATCACACAGTTCCATTTTTTTTTGATTCTGCAATTCGTCGTATTGCTAATTCTTATGAAATCTGTTTCTTTTAGTAGGTACAGTTATAATCTTAGGTAAAGCGTAACAGGTTCAATAAAACAAATTTTAGTAAAAAATATGTTTTGATTAAATTAAAATCTAGTATGACGCAGTATAACTTACATTATGCTTCTTACTAAACAATAAAACAGTACATTGGTGTTAAATCATAGTAATTATGACAAAATCAAACGAAAAACATCTATTTGATAAAAAAAATTGTCATATGAAAAGTATGTATTTATGTACGTATACTTTCTTAGATTGAGATGGACATTTGAATACACCATACTATATTGTACCCGTTATCAACAAATCCAGGAAGATAAATATATTATATATAAAGTCGTGCAATTTAGTTATGGTTTTTGTCTCGTGTTTTTGTCTTTTGTTTGGCGGCTGGCAGCCAATTATATTTACCGAACAGAACCCAGTAAATCATGAAATATAATGTTATACTTATATCTGAAATGAAATGACTTACTCACTCGTGGTAAATCCGCTATGTCACTAACTTTGTAAAATAATGCTATTTATGTAGCACCGACTGAGTGACTGTACGTATAGTCGTACATGGTAGGTAGAATATAGGTATTCGATAGTGTACAGTCATTCACGAACGATAGCAACAAAACATTATTTACTGAAGTACCTAACTCTCCAACAATAATGTGGCTGATAACTTTGGCTAAGGACTTGTGCAAGTGCATTATGTTACACGGCAGAGTGTATTTGAAGTAGGTACCTGGTGTGGGTGACAGAGTTGTTTACAATCGCATGTAGCGTCCGCTCGACAGGTGGCAGGTGGCAACACGCCTGCGCAGCGCGTCATCAAGTAAAATGTAAACCGATACAATATTGGATATTTTACAGAGAGATTGATGGCGCATGACATCACGCTCGACAACCTTTGTTCATCGCCTAGCCGACGCTCTTGCGGCCTGCCTTTGTGCCTAAGTGCCTACATTACCTGCCTATAGGTACTCGGACCTACTGATACATCGTCTAAATAGTTGCAGTTAACTAGCTTATCAAATAGTCACGGCGCTAACAGACGAGATAATAGTTACAAGAAACCAAATTCTCTGATGTTAATGTAAATTGTTCCTAAATGTAGTCTAGTTTGAATATTAAAGATGAAATATAATATATTTTATAAATATATATATTTGTAAAATATAATAAAATGCAGAAAAAGTGAAAATATAGTCAAATCGTCTGTTAGCGACTCAGCTAGTTAGCGGCAATTATTTTATTTTTAAACATATTCCAATAAAACAATTATAATTTATTCAAAAATATTAAAACTTTACTCTTTTTATAAAATTTAATAATAAAACAATCGCAGTTAACAGAAATGATCTTTGTAGTGTATTTTTCTGAATTTTATTTATTTAATTAAAAATAATCAACTTCAGCCTGTAGGAAAAGTACCCTAAATATTTGAGTTAGCTAATTTTACTCAAAGAATACACTTTTTTTTTAATAAAAATAATTGCATTTAAAGAGTTTCTAAAAGTCACTGACAGGCCCGGGATTTGAACCCGCTAAATGTTGAAAATAATCATCCTGTGATTTTATGATACCAAACGAAAGGGTCAATCTTAAGGAACAAATCTCTTTAAGTAATATTGCATCTAAAATTTAAAGAAGGCATGAAATTTAACAATAAAATTTACAAATGTACTGAAACAAGGGCAAGACGAAGCAGAAACACTAACTATTGGAAATAGTCAAATAGATCGAGTTGTATCTTTACACTTTTACAATGCTACACCCTCAATTGTAACAGTCTTGTATGAACTATTAAGATCATACTAAACAAACTAACTGCTGTATTCGCGGTTAGAGACTGCGTGGTAAACCTACGTTTTTTAAAATTATACATTTCGTTTACCACTCGATTTTATATATGAAAATAGTAAAATACATATGTATAAATAATGACGAAAACTTAACTGTTGTACTAATTAAACATCTAACTTGTGTGTACAACATGAAATCTATATCTATACTTCTACACTAATATTATAAAGCTGAAGAGTTTGTGGGTTTGGTTGAACGGGATAATCTCAGAAACTACTGGTTCGAATTGAAAAATTCTTTTACTGTTAGATAGCTCATTTATCGAGATAGGAGGAGCGTTGAATATTAAACACTACACATAACTATACGCCACTAAGTCAAACGCGTACTGAGTAATTTTTCTTCTGCTCTGGGATAAACCATTTGTTTTAAACTGTTTAAATTCTTGTTTAATAACTATTTATTTTGTATGTATGTTATTACTAGAAATACTATTATCTTTATTTAAGAAACTTATACAGTCAAATGGTCGCTAATAGGAGGTGGTCGCGCAACATCATCTACAAGTAACTAGAAGGTGTCGAGTTATAAGTTGTAGCACGCGACATTTAAGTTATTTATTTACCTGAGCTATGATTGCGGCGCGATGGGAACTTGACCCACTTGGAGCTTGTAAGACATTTCAGTGAAGGCTTCTAGCGATTGTGTGCTAATCGAACATCCGAACTGAAGCGACAACCTCGCATACATTATACCGCGTTATTGAGCTGACCACTTGGCGCCCGGTGCGTGGCATCTCAGCTCATCTCTTCAAGGTCACGCTGCTGCACGCTGCCCACGGAGAGACGAGCCACCGCGCTGGCACATCCCTACTTTGCTTACTGGAGGTCGAACAAATATACCTAGTTATGTACGTACATTACACCACCGTGACAGTAACGGCATTGACCCTATGATGACTGAACTTGAACTAAAACTCTATTATTATCTTTATTATTGTTATTGTGACAACTTCAACAAATTGAAAAAAATAAAAGAAGCTTATAGGCAGTAGTTACCTACTAGTATCGAGCTCGTAAGAGAAGCTCCCAAGAAGAGGGACCAGTGCCACTCTTATCAAACTGGGTGTGACATTTTGGCTTTTCTCTTTAAGCAACGAGGTGACCTAGGGGTTTTTAGGACAGTAGCAAGGTTAGGGCTACAGTTGTTAGGTGATTTGCATCCAAGAACATGCAGAAGCAATCGTCACTCAAGGAGGTGCCGGCAAAGAACTAGATGCCTTGTAAAGTTGTAACTTGTCACAGGGTCATGGGCTGACGGCGCGGTGACGCGAGCGGTACCTTGCGCCTTGTACACGCGATCGTGTGGCGATCATTGGGTGAAGTTCAGATAAGATAACAACTTTTATTTGTCTGAAGGGGTTTCTAAACGAGCAATGTTTGCAATATGTAGCTGCAATACAGTTACAGGCCGGCTACAGTACAAGCAATACTACTAGGTTCTAAGCAACATTGCTCTAAGGTCCCGGCCATATAAGTAATCATGTTTGGTATGTCTACGTATGGCCGATATTGTTTTGAGGATGCCGGATCGCTGAGCGATCGATTTTACTGCAATATTGGCAGACCAGTTTTGTCAAGTTGCTGTGAGTGACTTCGTGATTTATTGCTGTATTCTGTGCTTTGTTATTATTGCAACACATTGCCCAGCGATATATTGCTCGGCCTTCAATTTCAGGAAATTATTTAATGATGGCTGGACAATTAGTGGCCAATAGTGCAGCCACAAATTGTAGTAACACGTGGCCCGTTTTTAGAAGCCCCTTTAAATATATCTGCATCACGTCACCAGCACCACCGGACAACAGACGACGGAAGTCGGGTGTTATAAAACCGATCAGACATGTTTGTCGTATAATGTTTTTTGTACTTAAAATTAAATGTCGATGTAATTAAGTCCACTTAAATTGAGTGATACATGTTTATTTTTCATACATTACAAACAATAAATCTTATAGGGTTACCAAGAGTTCGTAAATGTTAGGATATTATTTTTGTTGGTTGACATTTTTTTATTTTATTTTTCATTCATAGTATATTTTTACATAAGTAATGTGTAATATGCAGGTATATAAAGATAATAAAACCGTCAAGGGCAAGTCTGTCTCACGCCACAGCTATCTACAGACATAAACAAGAAAATTGAACGAAAATATTGACGCTAATTGGATTCTTTAAATTATTCGTCATTATATACTTACTTCTTTGTTCCCTATTTTGTGTTTGGTACAGTAGATTATTGAGATGCCAGGTGTATTGCACTGTGATCCATGGTGTAGGGCACTATGGCCGGATCCAGGATTTCATTCTGGGGGAGGGGGGAGAGTCACAAAAGGCAAATGGGCAAAGAAATACAATACAAGAAATTCTATACATAAAACAACCGTGGGGGGGCGTCCCCCCCTTCCCCAATGGTGGCGTGCGCCCTCAGTGGTCAGTAGATCGACGTGGGCGTGTGTTCGATGTCGCTGTTCGTTCAACGACGCAAACGTTTGATCTAATTTTAGGGTTCCGTATCCAAAGGGTAAAACGGGACCCTATTACTAAGACGTCGCTGTCCGCCTGTCCGCCTGTCACCAGGCTGTATCTCATGAACCGTGATAGGTAGACAGTTAACATTTTCAGAGATGACGTATATCTGTTACTGCTTTAACAACAAATACAAAAAAAAAACAGAATAAAATAAATATTTAATGGGACTTCCATATAAAATATGTGATTTTTGTCGTTTTTTGCTTGATATTATAATATAGGCTGTATCTCAGGAACCGTGAATGCTTGACAGTTGACATTTTGACATATGATGTATATCTGTTGCTGCTCTAACAACAAATACTGAAAACAGAATAAAATAAATATTTAAGGAAAAAACAAACAAAAAAAATTAATAAAAACGACCAAAAAAAAATCACGTCTGCTGTATACAGCAGACGTGATTTTTTTTGGAAATAAATAATTAAATTAAAATCAAATTATATATAAGGGCTCCCTTACAGACAACAGATATGATTTTTTTGCCGTTTTTATAGATTATGGTACGGGTCCTTTCGTGCGCCAGTCCGACTCGCACTCGTCAAATAATTCGCGTCAGTCCTCTAACGTGGTATATATCCGATCTCGTGTTCTTCTAATATTAATGACCTCTTTTTTTGCATCAGTCCTCTAATATATGGTGTATAATATAATGGTGGCAGCACCTTACCTGCATAAACAGTTTATAAACAGAGAAACATTGTAAACATTGGCAATTTGAAAAGAGTGGCCACGAGTTTTTATTGCCTGTTCTTTTCTCGGGCTTTACCTATTGTTTGCGAACAGGCATTACCAGTAAATGTAGAATCGACTTTTCACAAGTGTAGTATTTTGCTTCCTAAGTGAATAAATGATTTTTATTATTATTATTATAATAAACTAGTGGCAGCACCTTACCCTGCTATCAAGTGTATAAACATACAAACATTGTAAGAATTGGCAAAGAGTGGCCGCGAGTTTTATTGCCTCGTTCTTTTCTCCGGCTTTACCTATTGTTTGCGAACTTGGCATTACATGTACATGTAGAACCCGACGTATCACAGGACACCATATTGCTGCCAGTGGAACAACATTGTCGTTTTCATTGAAAGCAATAACCAAATAAAATTGTCTGCAATTCGTCACCCACGCTTATTTGACCACCTCGTTTGACCGTTCAAAATAACCCAACGATAAACGTTTAGGTTTATCTGACGCCGACATCTCAACCTGAATCATATCATATCTAACATTTATGAGCCGAATTGTCCAACAATAGCTACCTATTGAAACTCCTAAACGGCTGTCGATTGTCCGACCAATTGATGCTGTTGATTGGTTTCACAACACAGCCCGAGCGCAGCTGCTTGCACATGCAACTAGCTGGGATGGTACTGTTGTATTGTAGGGTGTAGTTACCTACACCCTACAATAATATTGGTGTAACCACATGGTTACATAGTCTAGTTACGCTCACTGTTAAACTTATATTTATAGTCCAGTTTCGCCCACAGAAACACACTGTAATCAAAGTTCAATTGCACAGAGATTTAGACAATTCTTATTCACTTTGGCCTAACCTTTGGTTCTCCCGTTTTGTGAGCTAATTGACTGGCCTGTTGGTCTAGTGGTTAGTGACCATCTCTACTAAACTGGAGGTCGTGGGTTCGATCCCTACCCAGAATAAAACTGTGTGATGAGCACAATGGCTTCTATCTAAATCTATGCCACACGGAGGAAAAGTACCTTAAATATGATATAGAACCTTTTATTGAAAGAAGACTTAATTTTAATTTTAAAAATAATTCGAACGGCATTCAAAGATTTTTAAATAATCGCCTGTCCGGACCGGAGATGAAACATCCATCATTAGGATTATTTTATTCTAACAAACAAAATATCTTAAATGGAAGGAAAACCATAAAATTTTACATTTAAGTTAAAGTAATTACACCGAACTGCAACTTACAACAAAAACTTAACAGATAAAAATGTTCTATAATACAAGCTCTGCTTAGTTTAGGATCAGATGTCGTTGTGTGTGTGAGTTGTCCCAAGATATTATTATTAATTGAATTGCTGACGTTGGATCCTAAGTAATTAAACAGTTGTAAAAAAACAAAACTACCAGTATACTAATGAGTGATGACATTGGCTGCTTGAGATACCTAGTTTTAATTATGTAGTGAATGATTACACGAGACGGAAATTATATATAGGTACCTATCTAATTACATAATATTGTATGCTCGCGTGAAGTAAATTTACATTTAGATGGAGGATGCGGGACGACCATATCTCGGCAACCTTAGGGGCAACCACGCTTTAATTACCTAATCAATGTTTTGGAGAGAGAGAACTCTTTCACTAAAACGGCTATTACACTACCCTGAATCAGGGCCCTAAATCGAGCTGGCCTTGAAAATTTGTTGGAGAATTAGGGCCTTAACTCTTATTATACCTCTCTTTTTAAGGATTTAAGGTCCCTGATTCAGTGTAGTGTAATAAGCGCATTATGCATGCCTTACACAAAAAAATACACGCAATCATTAGTTGAAGCTCATTGCGTAGACTTTAAATTGAGTTCATATACTTATTACTCTTTTAACACTCAATGTAAACTTAGGATTACGATAATTGACTGTTAAATCCGAACTACAAGGGAACGGTAAATTCAAGTACCTATACATAATGTAGAACTGTAGTGGTGTCGTGTGCGCATGTTAATGATTAGGTCGTCTGAGTGTGTTGTCCTGCTGCTGGCTGGGATCGCGGTCATCGCCACCAACCACTCTGTGAAGGCTCGGCCGGGCCGTGATCTTCGTATTGTGTCGTGTAATCGTGTTACATTGTGAACAATAATACCAAGTCGACTAAACTGTGCCAATGCCGACGCGCGTCACACTCTCGTTTTGTATCTTTTGGACACATCTATCTATCTAGAATTGTAGATGCTCGATTCTGGTCATTATGTGCTAGTACCTAGTACTACAAAGTGTTGAGCAAAATGATTCATTCTTTGTTTAGAAGCTAGAGGTATATTATGAGAAGTATTGGAATCTTTTGTTCCTTATTATGTTCATGCAAACGTGTTTCTATTTCTTGGTTTACCTAACTTACCCGCAGTAATGAAGTACGGTAACGGTACACATGCCACTTTTTACCTGGAGATAATTTACTAACCAAAATACTTTGTATAGCTTTTAAAATATAACTAGTCCGAATTGAAAAAATATTTTACTGTTAGATAGCCCATTTATCGAGGAATATAGGCTATATAACATAACGCTACGACCAATAGGAGCGGAGCAGCAATGAAAAATGTTGCAAAAACGGGAAAAATTTACGCAGACAGTAAGTTGCGCGGGTCAACTAGTATATAATATGAAAATAAATATTTTATGTTCGGTCCAATCAGAGCACATATACTTACATAGGTAACTCGATTTTCGAAATACTCTCCTTCTTTCTCTACGCAAAATGTAATTCGTCTAAACCAACTATTAGAATACTTTCGGCAATGCTACAGTTACATACCACTCCGAGTGAACAGATCTATGATTTTTCTATAGTTTTCGCGTTAGGTTTTGGCGGCGTACATAAGGTCACTAACAGCAACATTCGGCACCCATGACCGTGTTAACGTTGGCACTTGTAATTCGTTCGGTATCTTATTCACTAGAAAATATTGTTCTAAACGTTCCGCGTACAATCGCTAATGGTCACTGAGCACTTTGAACTCGACGATCGACATTTTTTATTATTATTATTTTGCAATCACTGACTACGTAGTCTACACGCGCAAGAATCGGTTTTCGTCTCCAATGAAGAATATCGGTTTAACCTGTCTGGTTACCAGGAATTAAAGAAAATATCAATATATCGAATATAGGTTTAATGGCCAACTGGTTGACACAATTATAAATTCTAAAGCAAGAAATAACTACCCACTATTTACAAATGTAATAAATATTTATATAGGCTATGCATGTAGAACTATACGTATACATGTAGTATTGTGTCAGGGATGAATAAGAGCGCGCGATTGTGCGTGAGTGTGTCAGGGTCACCGGGAGCGCGGTCGGGGCGGCGGCATGCCGCGGGTGAACGCCCGCCGCTCCTTGCGCCGAGACCGAGATACGTTACGTGCGACGCTCTTTACTTCGTGGTGCGAGCGTGCGAGCGTGCGGGCGTGCGAGCGCTCTGCCCGTCGGCGACACTGTCCCACCTCGCCATCCGACCTGCTTCCTGTACTACACTCTCACACCTATGTGTTAGCGCTTAGCAGCAAGTGCAGTCCCACTGTGCGACACCTTACCCCTATCAACCACCTAAAACACCGCGCATCGGTCTGGTATTACTCACTTCATCAGGCCGGTTTGGACGCTTCATCTTGTGAAAGTATCCAATTTGTACAATTTAGCAACGGTCACGGTTCAAAGGGTCGTTCACTAAGCCGCGTGACGTCACGAGCCACGAGCCGCGAGTATCGTATGATTCTGTGGAGTATTGAGCGATGCGACGACCTCCACGACGACACGATTTCGACAAATTTACGTGATAACTTCGTACTCTACATTGTTCTCTTATGAGCAGAACAGCTAACTCTACACTTACACAAATAACAATCGAACGTGATTACTTTGGTGTTAGATCAGGATGTAGGTATTTGCAGTGTTACGTACCTACTTGGAGCAGTTTGTAAATAGGTTGATAAGGTTTATATTTATGGGGACAAAGTTCATAACTGCTACAAATGCATTCCCAAGTACACGTTCACACGACAGCGATTTTAAAACGCGACGTAATTTAATCGCGCAGTGTTGTATTTCCAACGCCAGGCGTTGCAAATAGATCATATGAAACTTCTTAATGATTCTTGACGCACACGAGCGTAAAAAAACCGCCAGCGTTGTATTGAGTGCGTCTGCCGCGCCGTGGGCAGGACGGAGTGACAACTCCTTTTTAATTTGGTTGAACGAGCGGGGGCTACAAAAGTGTGGCCACATGCACCATATTACTCTAATTAGTGGATTATTTCATGATTTAATTCTAATTAAACTGTAATTTGATATTATAATTCTTAAAGAACATATAAGTTTTTAG
The DNA here is from genome assembly GCA_945859575.2 of Herminia tarsipennalis. Classification (NCBI taxonomy): domain Eukaryota; kingdom Metazoa; phylum Arthropoda; class Insecta; order Lepidoptera; family Erebidae; genus Herminia; species Herminia tarsipennalis. The sequence goes on along the minus strand of OX243843.2, from coordinate 381,750 downwards.
TATAAATGCTACATTTTGCGTTTTTATCATAAAGAAACGTATAAAAAGTTAGTAAACATACGTTTTAATAAACTTATGTACATTATTGATGTCAATAATGTATCCAATTTACAGTCATGTGACTAGCGCCGGAAATTATTAAAAGTCCAAATTAATTAAAAACCGGGCAAATGCATGTTGAACCACGCACAATGTAGGGTTTCGTAGTCTCCCCCCCCCCTCCTGTAGCTTAAGAAGTTGGTTTTCTGTTGTTTTTTGTTTTATACTTAAAAATCACGGTAGTAGTATGTAAAGTGAAACTAAAAGGAAAACTATCGCAGGCTACAAGTTTACGAGTCAAATGGAAACTATTTATTTAAAAAAAATGAGTACTATTAAAATTATTATTGAGTAGGTTTATACTACTTACTTAATAATCATTTTCAATGGAATTTGTAATGGAACTACAGCTGGTATTGCGTATTATTTTATAATTGAAAGTGAATTGCAAAAGTCGTTTGTGAAGTATTAGTGCTGTGGGGCTGTGCGCAAAAATGTTAAACTGATAAATGTGACTCATCAGAATAAATCGTTTAATATATGTACAAAATGTTTTTCATTCAATCTAAAGTGGATTTACATTAGTAAGAAACTTAGTTACAAATGGTAACAAAAGTGCAAATTATTAAGGTTCTTGAAGTAATTTTTATAGGCATTTATTGCCAATTATTTTACAAATTCAATAATTGCATTTTTTAAAGGCAGAACATTTTTTTAAAGATAAAAAATGCAATTATTGTATTTGTAAAGTAATTGGCAAGAAATACCTATAAAACTTACTTCAATATTCGGCCTGCGACATCATAATTTGTTAAAAATGCTCTCTGTAACGAAGCAATAACAAAAGCCGTGATAGTTCTTTAACTACCGACTAGATGGCGCATGCGAGGGCCCAACTCGCGAGCATCAAGGTATTAAAAAAATTGAGGTTTAGTAACATAGTCCAGATAGGTGGTTCGCTTCTGGCCCCGGTTTGGCTACGGAAGTCTCGGGTTCGATTCCTGGGTATGGACACCAATTTTTCTATCTTTAAAAAATGCAATTATTGTATTTATTAAGTTTCTTGCTATTTAAACCATTTGCTATAAAATAACCTAAATTCTAAAGAAAACAGGCGTGGAAAACTGCAGGGCAAGGAGGAGGTGACTCCCCCCCCCCCCTCCCCAAGGCACTGCCTTACCATAGCGAAAACATTTTTCTATTAACATTCTTCTCATATATTTGTTCACACTTTGCTTGCTATTACAAATTTATTTGCAGTTGCTAAACTAACAGCGGCCTATGTTGGTGTATGGGGACAGTAATATACCAACTGCAAATAAATTTGTAAACATTTTTGGCATTTGTATACTTGTATTCATTTTTGGCATTTGTACATTTGTATATTTGTATTCTAAGTTAATTTCTAGGTTGATTTCTAAGTTAATTTTAGTTACTAGAATTAGATACTAACATAGTCTTTAAGTCAATGTATTTACTAACAAAATATGGACCACAGTCTGAAATAAATGTATTTTATTTATTTATTTATTTATACAAAGTTATTTGTAGTTGAGGTTGCCTTAGAAGGAGTTTCATATATACTTGCAACTCCTATATTACCCCTTAGGGGCCGAATTTTTGAAAATACTTTCTTAGTGGATGCTGTTGATCTCTGCGTCGTTGAATCAGTCAGTCAGTCAGGACAAGTTTGTAGCGGTTTGTTGTTAAAAGTGAAGTGGTTAGGGCGAAATACTAAATTTAGTTGTAACCATTTCCACGTCTTCCCGAGGCGAGACGACACGATACTGGAAAAAAGCGTTCGTATCAACAATCACATCGATACGCCGACGCCGGATTTTTAACACGCGTAAAAAAAACGTTCGTGCGAATGAGGTCTGAGGGCCGAAGGCGTCCATAAATCAAATGATGTCAGTTATAAATCTGAGCTCGTCCCAGGTAATTGTAGACGCGTGGCGAACGCGCGCATTGCACCGCCCCCCCCCCGACCTCCGGCCACAGCGCGCGGCGCTCGAACGGCTCGATACAGACATCAATTTAGCAGGCCATCACTTACGTAATAATATTTGACAAATTAGTAGCCAGCCCGATCTGCAATAGTCTGGTATTCGCATTTTATGTATTCAATTTAAACGTGTTAAATATGTGTTAATTAAAACAATTAGCACCCACAACCTTAATTAAAATAGAATCGGTTATGTACGTATAAATACTTAAATGTACTAAATAGCAATCAATATAAATATTATTTTAAATGCACGTCCCTTTTAAAATAATATTAACATGTATGAATCAAATCTTACTCACAAAATATCAGATCCACTCGCATTATGAATCTACGAAATTTCATCAAAATTGGACCAGTCGTTTTAGAGATTAATTCATACAAACAAAAACTCTAACATTGACTAGAGCAAGGATTCCCAAATTATTTTGGGCCAATTTATACACAGGGGCGGCTTTGAAGTCTTGGCCGCTCCAGGCCCCAGGTCATGTAGTAAACACCAGCCGGCCCACCAGGGGTTCTTAAACTTTTAACATCCTGACGGAATAAGTAATTGACATGACGGAACACCCACCAAATACCATGACGGGGGAGGATAGTAGGTTTACCAAATGAGAACTGTCATAACTGGACACATTATACAAGGTGTTTTGTAGTTGGTCTGGTTCAAACATGACATATTTCAATTTTTTTTAACCATTATTTGTACTAGCAATGTGGGTCGTACAACACCGGCGTGGCCTGAAATTCTTTGTGCAACCACGACTGGTGGTCTCTATTTTGCAACCTGGTTGACATAGTGCGGTGTGTTTATATACATAGATGCCCCCGATGACCGAACTATCTACACACCTGTAAGTTTGTATAGAACCCTCATCGGCCTCAGTGCGCCAGTCCCACTTGCACTTGGCCGGTTTTTAGACCTCCTCGATCCCCAAAATTAGTTTTGGTTTATCATGTGGCAAACCGACACCAATAGTAATATATTGTCACTGGCACCTTATAAGTAGGTATGTATGTGATGCTATCCTCGCGAGGTCCATACAAGAAGTTGGTAGTGTCGAGTGGAGAGTGGAGGTAACGTGGCTCAAGCAAGTGGCACAAGGTTCAGACGAAACAACGAGCCAGTCAGTGCTACCAAGATTTCACTCATTAAATCCTCACGTTACTAATTAGTTTGAAATTAACGTTGCGAAATCTATCGGAGCTTGCCTCGCGAGTAAAACCAACAACATATTACATATGGTTTAAGTAATATTTTGTTGGTCTTACTCGCGCGGTAAACAGATTTTTTGGACTGTGCCTCGGGTGGGCGTACGACTGATATGCAACAGGTTCAAATCAGTTCTTTTAATTTCAAATATTTATAATAATTTCATGTAATCAATCAAATCATTAAGAAATATAATAAAAAAATCAGTCCTAACATCAAGCCCTGAGGAACGCCTTTACTAACTGTTCATAATTTTGATTTATGGACTTGTTCTTCACCTTCTGGCACTGATTTTATTTCTATGTACTTGGACAGTGGTTCTCAAACTTTTTAAATGACGGAACCCTTTTGGGAAGCAAAATACTTGATGGAACCCTACAATAAAACAATTATTTTTATAAGTGTATTCTTTATTAATCAGCATAATAAAAGTACAATGTATCAGTTACTAATTATTATTTACTTCACCACTTGGTAAGGACAATAATAGAAAACATTAAAAAAGAAAAAATCTAACTAGTGGGAGGTATGAAACTGTTTTTTATTTTTCATCAATTGCTTGATATCAGGTTTGATGGAAGAAAGTTGGAGTCTCATATCAGCTTCGGCGTCCAGTCTATTGCGATATTTTGTTTTCGTGGCTGCGTAGGTAGAGAATCCTGTTTCGCACAAATATGTAGTTGGGAACGGGAGAAGAATATCCAGAGCCATTTGGCCAAGCATTGCATATTCATCTTGGATTCTGCACCAAAAATCATTAAGAGGCGTCGTTTTGAACAATGACTCCATACTTGTGTCTGATGACATTTCTAAAAGAGATTCATATATCTCATTTGACATGTTTTCAGGCTTTTCCAAGTTGGGTAAAAAAGGATTATGAATCCAGGAGTTCACTTTAATTTTTGTATTGTGTTCTTCGGGAAAATACTTTTCAAAAGATGCGCGCATCGAACTGAGATATTGGACCAATTCTTCAAACACATTATCTTCAAACATTTCTGAGTCGTTTTCGCTAACAAACTCACTGAGTAACGTAAAACTTTCTATTTCTTTCTTACCAATGCAAATGATCCAAAAATCTAATTTTCTTTTAAAAGCAGTTATTTTATTATAGGCCTGAAACACTGTTGTCTGTTTACCTTGCAACGATAAATTTAATTCGTTAAGTTTTTGAAAGATATCCGCCATAAAAGACAATCGGAACAACCAAGTTTTATCATACAAACGGTCCTTCAAATTAAAAGAAGTATCTGCTGAAAGAAACATTTGTAACTCGGCTCTAAGTTCAAATAGCCTTGTTAAAGTTTTTCCCCGAGACAGCCATCGCACTTCTGTATGTAGCAGCAGTGTTTTATGTTTGCTGCCATAATCTTCACACAATAATGAGAACAATCGGGATTGTAGTGGTCGTGATTTGATAAAATTAATTATTTTTACCGCTTCATCCATAACTAATTTTAGATTAGACGGCATTTGCTTCATCGCAAGTGCTTGTCTATGCAGAATACAATGACTGGAACTACAATTAGGCGCTTTATTTTTCATTCGTGACACTGCTCCTGCTGTTTTACCTGTCATCGCCTTGGCCCCATCTGTACAAATGTCAATGCAATTGTTCCAACTGAGATTATGTTCTTCAAAAAATATATTTATTTTATTAAAAATTTCTTCCCCGGTAGTGTTTGTAAGCAGCGATGAACACATAAGCATGTCTTCTTCAAAAGAACTTTTATATGGATATCTCACAATAACCAGCAGGATAGCCAAACCAGCGACATCAGTCGACTCGTCCATTTGCAAAGCGAATCGTGTATTTTGTAGACGTGTAACTAGTTCTTGTTTGACGTAGCTTGCCAGATCATGGATTCGTCGTGAAACAGTATCGTTTGATAGCGGAACAGTAGAAAGATGCTTTGCAGATTTTTCATCAAGCATACATTTTGTTATGTCTAATACACATGGTTTTATTAATTTCTCAGCGATAGTGTGCGCTTCACCTGCTTGTGCAATGCGATAGCTAACTAAATATGATGCCTCCGTGGCCTTTTCGTTGGTAGTTTGTGTTACATGCATCATATTTTTTTGACTTTCTAATAACTGATCTTTTTTGCGAACATAAAATTCTTTATTCTTGTCTTTAGTCTCGGGGTGTACGGTTTCTAAATGTCGACGCAATTTGGCAGGTGCCATGGAACTATTAGGAAGCAGTTTACTACAGAGCATGCAGAGAGGTGAGCCGTTGGAATCAACAAATCCAAAACTGATATAAGATTCATCATACTTCCTTTTTTTCGTCTTTGAAACCGTCGAGCTTGACGTCGTGGCACTCGTGGCATCATCTTCTGGATCGGTGATTGCTAAATTCTCCGCGCGCATTGCTTTTGAACATTCAGCGTCATTAGAAGATGTTGTTGGAACACGTTTAACACCTTTAAGCCAACGTTCCATTCTTCTTTATTTATAATGTTACAAGTCAGGATAGTGGGGTTTAAATAATGCACAATCGTTACTGCGTATAAGAGACTAAATTTAGAACCTACAGGGAAGAAATGTATAAAACTGAGACAACAGAATACAGCAGGCAGTAAAACAATGAACACTAGTTTCTCGCTAGCGAGCTTGTAAGTAGGTAGTAACTTATCGCTCCGAACGCTAATCATCAACTGACGACGCCAACGCGCGATCGCCGCTTTTATACTTAGTCCTAGACTCGATCTCAAATATTCTCGAAAATACTCGAGTCGGCACCTTTGATAAACAAAAAGCAAAAATAAAAACAGAAATTTAAAAATAGCGTTGTAAACAATATCGACTTTATCCTTTGAAGTTAGAGACGAAAGTCGCTTGTTGACAACTATAGCGTCTAATTCAGAGGCGGCTTTTATCAAAGAGACTGAGCGCTTACAAGTATACTACCCGCTCGTTTTAAGTTTGCCGCTGGCGATAGGTATGAGTGTATGACGTTCGAAATTTTTTATTTAATTGTAACAATAAAAATTGTGTACGGTAGATATTTGGGTAAAACTATGACACATTATAAGTTTTGTTGTCACGTGGGGGAGGGTACGCGCATTCCACAGACCGGCAAACTTAGAGCGAACGCGTTGTACAAGTATAAAATTGTTGAGACCAATCTTATAAGATATTGTACCAGCTAATGTAACACAAGCTTATACAAATACAAATAAATAAATAAATAACATTCATAGCGTTTTGTCTCCGCGCGGCCGCGGAGTCCGCACAGCCGCGGAGCGACCAGAGAGAGGTGTTTTGATTTTTTTATTTCTAAATTCTTGCGGAACCCCGACAGAGGTATCACGGAACCCTAGGGTTCCGCGGAACACACTTAGAGTATAGCTGTACTAGGATATACTAACGTACCTACTGTTTTCTGTATTCTAAGTATAAACACATTTTCATCAATTAACAACAGATTTTGGATATGCTAAGTTATCTATGTTATCTTTAATGATATTTAGTGGTATTTTATTATATCTAAACGATTTTTTAGTCTTCATACCTAGAACTAATTCGTAATTTTCGGATCGCTTCACTAGACCGAATGTATATGTACATTGACTTAGCATTTTGAACACTTGCAGTAATTTCTGTTATCTCCAGAATATGGTGGTTTACAGATGTTGTCAGGCACTTGTGTTGCAGCTATAGCATATTCTGCCAAATGTGGCGTACAAATATTTAAGGTTTGAACATACCTAATCAATAATAAACAAATATTTTAAAGTGTAAGTTAAAGTGTAATATTATATCCAAACTATTAAAATAAAAATGTCAGTTATTCTGCAGTATAAATATTAAATGTCAGCAATTAAACAATATAAAATCAAAATTAATATCAGATTGTGTTTAATTCTATGTTAAATAATCTAATTGGTGATATACCGTTTTAATTAACTATAAATAAAATAAATCAGTAATGAAACAACATACAATTAAATTGAATGTTATCAACAGTACCTACCTATATCATTAATATCATTAGTTTATGAATAATAATATGTAGTGAAATATTATATCCTGCGATCAGATTAGATGTCAAAGAGCATTATTTTATCGTTAAGTTATTCATTGACATCATAATAGACCTTTTCTAGTAGTAGCTTATTTAACTTTCTTTGAAACTGTATAAATGTTAATATAATGAGGTCGTTGGCAATATGGTTTATTTTTTAATATTTTTGTAGACGACTCCCACATAGCGTAAAAGCCCTGTGTCGCGGGGACTTTACAAACATACAACTCACGGACACAAAGTACACCCAGGCCCGGAACAACAATTTGTGGATCACACAAACCCTCAACGAACCAAACGACCTCTTACGTAGCAGTCGGACACACTCCCACCGCGCCACAGAGGCAGTCGAACAATAACATTTTATGCACGTACTACAATTTGAGTTAATTTTAGGTAATTCCAATTTTATTTGTGTACCACAACGTTCAGTCGATTTTTGTGTCTAGTTCGACTACCTTCTAATATGTAACAAAAGCTGAGTTTTTTTTTCAGCTAATATTAACGTGTGGCACATCATTCGACAGGTCTTTAAAAACACTTTGAGGTTTCTAATAAACATTTTTGATAAAGTGTTATTTTTGCGCGTAAAGTTGCATAAATCGTGTCCCCCCTTAACTTTCGAACCGTGTATCCAAAAAATATGGTAAAATCACTAAGATAGCGCATAATAAATATACCGTCAAATATTCCGTATACCGTCAATAAGATAAAAGAAAGAAATGATGGCGTTTATTCGTCACGAAATGATGGTCTTTACATAACCGATACATAATTCTTCATAACCAATACTCAAACGTCACTTAGTCTTGTTACAGCCGTTAGACATGTTTATACATTTATATTCCCAAACCCTCGGGAAAGCTGATAAAACTCAGTGATAAAAGAAAGCTGTCTTAATAGATGTAAACTGCCTCCCTATAATGATGAAGGTCGACATTTTAGAATCCTTGGCTTCCTTCCGGTGGGGAATTGATAAATACCCGTACCCTACCTTGTATTGCTAACATCCAGGGGATACTACTACCCCTTCAAAAATAGGAGCTAATTGATAAATTGATGATGGATGAATGATAATGTGAGTGGTGGAATTATTGTAATTAACCATTTAGGAGAACTTTGTGTTTATTGAGCAGAAATGAATGCACCCGATTTGCTGTCAAAGCGCCACGGCGCGGTTACATTTGTTGGATCGGCTAGCAACACGTGTTCGAGGAGAATGAATCAAATAGTAAATGAGGGTAAAATGTAACATAACATGTTATCTATAGAGTCAGTTAAAGCATTTGTTATTATCTTATAAAACATCTGCACAAAGAATCTGACTGACGAAGATGAATGAGGGTATTCAAATAAAGCTTGGGCACGTGATGATTACCTCGTTGTATATTCAGCCGGGCCTGGCCACTGTGTAGGTGTTCTGTGGACGGATGGATGCCTTCAATAGATGCATTCAACACTGAACACTAACCAAACCGATAAGAGAGGCGATAACACCGCACCGGTCTGGCATGTGGCACTGTGTGACCTCGCGGTGTTTGCGTTCCTGTGTGTTGTTATACGACCACTGTTCTCGAGAAAGTAGGCACAAATTAATACAAATTGCGATGTAAGTATTAAAGATTTCCACACGTTAGTGCCTCGGTGTTTTGTTAAGCAGTCAGTTTGCGTTTAATGCGAGCGAGCGCAGTATCCCCTGTTCCTTGTCCCACCGCCCACGATGACTAAGATAACTGATAATATGAGTCATGTGGCGTCGCGTCACGGGCGCGGGTCACGTCGGTTCACTACTTCACTGGGACCATTAGTGTTACTGTCGTACACATTACAACGACTGACTGTCTCGAAGGACATTCCTACATATTACCATTTACGATATGCTCACAACGATAACTGCTGCTGATTGGAACAAAGATTTCTTGGTTCGCCTTTTTAATATCGATTGCGTTACAGTTGAGCAGTAAATAAATAAATGGCCGTCTGTCTACTGTGTACTGTGTACTGACCGTCTAGTACCTATCTAATGATAAGTATTCGTTGTCGAGATGGTTCAGCTTCAAAGGTTATCAATTTGTTTATTGCTAGCATTTAGCTCAAATTCAACGATGTTAAGTGACGTTGATGTATTCCATTTACATCTTGTTCAAAAACGCGAGCATTGTGGTTTCTAATATCACTCACTAAGCGAACCTTCATAAATCATTGCACAACACAAATGTTTAACAATCTTTGGCTTTCAAATAAGTGCTTACGACAGAAAACTTGGATCATTTTTAAATATTTACGATATAAGAGAGTCAAAAGTAGACTTTCCGTAGTATTAGTTTAGTACACTCTTTGAATAGACCAATAAGTATGTTGACATGACGTTGACCAGTGAAGATGCGCGCGCAGCGAGTCACGGGTCATTAGTTAGTCGGTTCATCTCTCTTCCACATCCAGTCGTAGTCTGCAATCATTTTTGAGTCCAAGTACCAAGGAACGTGCCCTCCTCGGTACCAATTCTCTATAACCTTAATATATTGGTAGTAATCCTCACATTATTTTTCACTTACTGCGCCAAGTTTCTCAAGAAATAAGTCAAAATAAGATAATTTTATACTTGTACTGCAACCTAGTATATATCAATTTCTGACTTAAATATTCACTATATTTGCATGATTTGGACTGGAACTGATACACCCTTATATTTGTGAAATAGGTAGGTACTTGTGACAGGGAACACCTTTGCCTAGGTTAGACCTCAGGGTTAGACTCTAAACTATGCAAAGATGGATGGACTTTGGAGCGACCAACTGACTCCTCTTTTGAAAATAAACTAGTTTCAGTGTTTTGTGACGCACTCAAACGTATTGTGGCCAATATGATTTAATCCAATATTGTGCTCTACTTCTACTATCCCATTCACAAAAGATCTGCTTTCTTTTGTGTGTGTGTCACTTCATTTTCAACTTGTTGGCTTGGAAGCATATTTATCTTTTCGCCGCATATAGTCCAACCTCGATATGAGTAGGTACTTTATAATGCAATTGCTTATTCTGTGTGAAATTTCGCCATAATAGTGTTTAGAACTAAGCACTTGCCCCATCGCTGCAACCTGCACCGACCCCGTCGAGTACCGAGTAGCGGCCCACTGTTAACAGTAGTTAACTCTCGCTCAACAAATATATAATATGTACAATAGATGTAGATGCTGTGTAAACAAAGATATACAATCTATGTATGGGACCGTCGTTTATCTCTATATAGCTTCCAATAATCTATAAAGCTTCCACCCGCAGCTTCTTTGAACTGTCATTTCACCCCTTTAAAGATTTATTTTATAGCGGACGCCTACATCATAACAACTATCTGTGTACCAAACTTCAACCCAATCCATTCAGAAGTGTGAGCTGTGCATTAATATATCAATCAATCATAGACTGCCTCTGTGGCGCGGTGGGAGTGTATCCGACTGCTACACAAGAGGTCGTGGGTTCGATCCCCACCCAGGATAAAACTTTGTGTGATGAGCATGATGGTTTATTATGTGTCTGGGTGTTATTTATCTATAATATGTATGTATTTAGAAATATATAAGTATGTTTATCGGTTGTCTGGTTGCCATAGTACAAGCTCTGCTTAGTTTGGGATCAGATAGCTTTGTGTGAGTTGTCCCAAGATATTATTATTATATTATAATTTTCTCTTATGCCTCTTATTATCTATAGTCCTTAATCATGTTCGTTTTTCCGTTTTCACGGCAAGCCCGTCACAGCCCGTGCGAACTGTCAAAATCACGAACCACTTGAGAACAATTGAACAAAATTTGATAACATTTTGTACCTACACTGCTAATTTAAAATCACGCGGACGAAACTAGGAGAAACATTGTAATAATCAATATTTTTTATATTATTAACGTTAAAAGTATATAACATAGGCTGTTTTAGAGTGAAACAGGAATAATAGAGGAACGCTGGGTGGTTCTACTACTATTATGTAGGTACTTTGTATTTTAAAGTAACATATTAATACATTGTGTTTATTTAAATAAAAAACTAAGTTATTTATTTTAAAAGTATTATTATGCTAAATATATGAGCGCGCGGCTTGCCTCGCTTCGCAGAGCTACCGGCGGAACTTGGTACCGTGCCCACGTCTACCTACGACTTGGTACACGGTACGGCTCTACGGTAGAGAAAACTGAGTGGGTAGCTACGCGGTAATACTTCTAATCTTCTTTCGAGCTTCATACTAAATACCTGAGCGAAACTCGCGCGGTATTACCTCTACCACGTAAACGAGTTCTTGAGTGGAGACCGCGTCTCGGCAAATGTAGTGTAGGACGCCCTCGGGCCAGGTGGAGTGATGATCTACGCAAAACGGCTGGCAGGAGCTGGATGCGAGAAGCCGAGGATAGAACAAAGTGGCGTGCAATTGGAGGGGCCTATGTCCAGCAGTGGAGTGCGATAGGCTGATGATGATTACCTCTACCGTAAAGTTAAGTGACTTGAGAGAGTTCAGTACAGAATTCTCACCTGACAGGTAGTGTCAGAGTATCAGGTTTGCGGAAATGGCGTGTCAACTATGTACTCCACCATCGTCATGTTTTTGAGAAATCGTCGTGATCCTATGATCAAAAATATACACACAATCTTTCAAGCTATGACTTGCAGACTTACACTGTCTGTGTATTCAAACTTCATGTTATCGCGACATGTACGGGATACACGGACAGACTGGTAACTTGTTTAACCTCGCGAATATCTCCATCTGCTCGGTGGCCATTGAGTACGGAACCCCTCATTTTGGTAAAGTCATATCATTTTTGGTCCACGGGAAAACCATATAATTTTAGGCGACACGAAGTTCGCCGGCTCAGCTAGTTTTTAATAAGACTTGGAACGCAACGTTACACAGTCACTTCTATTTTGGGTTTGAAACATTTATTCAAGAATCAATTTTAATCAATTTTCCTTTTTTTGGGGTTAATCAATTTTTTTTTTTAAAGGTAACTAGTAATGTGGGTTTGAGTCCCATATCACTAGCAATATTGTTAACCCCTGCAGCTAAGTTCGAAGGCTTGTGTTAGGAGTGGGTTCACGTCGGTAGTATAATGGGTAGGATTCGAACCCGTGACCTCACGATTGCTAGATCGATGCCTTAGCCATTAGGCTACCGCCGCTTCATATTGTTTGTCAATATGAATTTGTAATTCTATTGTAATCAATCAAAGTATCAAAGGAGCATATGACCAGCATTTTTTTTTAATTTGCGTAGAGCTGTCATTTTGATACACGAGGACATCAAATACCTGATGATTATACATTTTCATAAAAATGCTTTGGAAGTTTTGGAAGATTTCGTTTACTAACCAGTTTCGCCACCAATCCTGGAGAAGTTCATATCAGCTTAAATGCACCACAGTGTACCTACACTTTTCATTTCTACATCACCCTAATGTAGACTTGCAGAGAATGCTTTTAGCATTACGTCCGCCTCTGTAGAACTTTGTGCATAAAGTTTTAAATAAATAAATAAATGTAACCTCAGATTTAGAGACAGACCACAATACTCTATCAATAGTCTTTTGTGTTTCTATTTCTGACGTCCGACGATAGATAGGTAGGTACAGTGAGCAGAAATAAGTTTAGAATGAAGACTTTAGCAATTCAATTGTCTTGTTGAACTGTTATATAATCGCAAACAGTAAGGTGTGTGTTGTGCACAGTGTGTTGTGTGTATAGTGTGTGTGGCGCCGGTTGCAGATGTACAGCGGCGCGCTGCTGGCCACGGCGGCGCGGCTGGCGTGGGACCCCAGCACGTACACGTGGTTCCGCTTCCTGTGCGCGGCGCAGTACCGCGTGTCGGCCGCCTACGTGCTGGCCGCCGGCCTGTGGCTGGCCGCGCTCGTCTACCTCGCCGCCGCCGCCGCGCACCGCTCCGCGCGCAACTGCCTGCACGTCGTGAGTACTTACTGCCCTAGCGCCCGCCTGCCCCGTCTGCTCCGCCTACCCCGCCTCTCACCCCTACTCTGCTGTCTATTACTTCCTCTTAGCGAGACACTAACACCTCTTCGCCGTGACCACGACAAGGAAACAATATTTAGTTAGCGCTCTGCTGAGGTTAATATCGATATTTAATGCACCTTGCTGGTTATGCTAGGGTAGCATAGCCAGCGAGATGCATTCAAGAATTGCCAAAACTAAACATTGCTATCATACAATATTCTAGATTTTGCAACATTACGTTTTATTATGTATTCTGTGGCAAGAGCGTTTCGGGTAACATTAATATTAACTGTTGAAAATAGCCAGGCAGTTATGTACTATAAGTGCTAAGTAATGATAAAAAGTCGATGATAGCCGCCGTCTAGCGACCAATTCATTTAGACGTAATCGTTTTTTGCGCATCGTAAAGTGTCCGTTCCGATCTGACCAGTGAAGGGCAATGATCGCGAGCAAAAACCGACGGTGTTGTAACTTAAGTATAACAAATTGGTAGCGTCATCAATGAAAAATAGCAGCCTCGAATCGAACAACCCATATTTCTGTAAACTGAAACTCAAACCGCGTCCTTATAGACATGTTTTGTAATGTATGTGTGCGTGCGTGCAGTACTGCGTGGGCGTGTTGTGCCTGGCGCTGAGCGAGGTGGGGTACGGCGCGTGGATGGGCGCGTCGCTGGCGGCGTGGTGGCGCGACGCGCCGCAGGCCGAGCTGGCGCGCCGCGGCATGGACCTGGTGCACGACCTCAAGCCCGCGCTGCTCGCCATGGAGCGCTACCGCGAGGTCGCGCGCCCGCTCTACGACATGATCGAGGTATGCCCGCTACCTGCACGTTTCTATACTATCTACCGCGTGTGAGTCACTCGTATAAAAATATATTGTACGTATGTTCCAGGAGGTGGAGCGCGAGGCGCCCAACAACGTGTTCGTCATCGTCATATTCGGTGTGCTCGGCATGATCCTGCAGGTAGGTCCCGCGATCGGCGCGGTGCCGGCGAGGTGCGGCGCGGCGGCACCGCGGCAGTAGTGTGCAAGTGACCGTGTTGCAGGTGGCGGCGTTCGTGATGGCGCGGCGGCTGGCGACGCGCGCGGCGCCCGGCGCCGGCGACGAGGCGGCGCTCGGCGCGTGCCGCAAGGAGCGCGGCGCGCGCGCCGTGCCCGCCGCCGACGACGACAGCGACGCCGCCGACCACGACCCGCCGTCCGGCTGGCGCAAGAAGGCCAATCTACGAATGTACACCATACTCGACAAGATTTTCTAGCAGGTCGGTCGTCCGTCGCCTATTTATATCGTTTACCCCGCCTCGCGCACTCGGTCTATCCCAAGTCTATCCTGTCTACCGTGCGTGTCGATAATTTGTTTCAGGACGACACGGGGGGCGGCGAGGTGACGGACTCCTCGACGCGGGTTCGCGGCGCGGCGGCCGCGCGCTGTCGCAGCGGCCGGCGGCGCGGGAGCGCGGGCGGCCGGCGGCGCGCGCCCGCCGCCGCGCCGACGCTGCCCGCGCACGACCGACGCGCCGCGGCGTGGGACGCCGTGCAGGCGCAGCTGCGCGCGCGCGCCGCGGCCCGCGCCGCGCCGTCGGCGCCGGCCGCCACGCTGCTCATCCTGCACAGCGACATCTAGCTGGCGGCCGCGCCGCGGACGAGCTCGAGGAGAGGACGCCGCCCCGTGGCTCCGAGCGTGTGTCGTAGAACGAATTAAACGATGTGATTATGTATTATGTGTAAGAGTCGAGACGAGAGTAGCCTTCCAGTTGTAATGGTCTATCCATATCTATCTCGTAAGTTTATATGATTGTTTTCTAATAATTAAATGATTAACGAATACAGACTGCCATATTATGTAGTAGTTAACGTAATCCTAAGCGATTTCGTAGTATGTAAGATATGAGTACTGAATACGTATCGAAGGTAGCGATCATATCACGCCGCCGGTCGCCGGTCACCGGTGGGCCACGCCGGTACTTGTTGTTGTTCCACGTTTTCCTACTTAGTATAAAGTTAATACGATACGGTGCGTAGTTGTTTACTCTAACAGACTATATTTTTTAAAGGTATGTTTTGTATCTAATATTTTGTGTAGTGACTTCTTGCCTTGTAGCGGACATGTCTGTTTCGGTCCGCGTGTTCACTTTGTTTGGTCCTCGGCGCAGCGGTCGTGCGCTCTCGCGACTCACTACTACTCTTTAGTGAGAGTCACACCGCCGAGCCGACAGATTATCTGTATATCCGATGTAATGTGATACCATGTTGCTGTGATTTGTGTTAAACTACGAGAGCGAAGCGAGTTACTGTTGTACCACTAGGTGTTCTTCGGCCCGCGCACGTTCAGTAGTATTTCTGGTGCCAAATAGTGTTAAGTCCGTAGTGGTGCGGTCCGCCCTACACGTTGTAGACAATATCGATGTTGTACCGAGGCGAGGGCGGCGCGTTGCGTCCGGTGACCGCCGGTCGCCGGTGGGCTGTGGTTCTATCTCGCTGCCCCCCCCTGGGGGGGTCAGCGAGATGAAGCACGGGTGAGGACGCCGCGCGCTCGCCCGCCGCCTCTGCTAGACAATAAGACAGCGATACGCACAGACGCGCATTGTTCACACAAAAATATTGACGTTACAGTTAAAGCAATAAAGTGATATTTTTGTACTTCATTGTTTCATTGTCGCTGGGTAGCAGGTTGAGTGCCTTAGCGATGTCCATGTCCCCAGCAATACGATACCTTACCTATGCGATGTGACGCCGCTACAGGTGGCCAATAAAATGAAATCAATCAATCATTACACGTGGCACACCTACACTGATTGATTGAACTGACACTGTCACACCGCGCCAGTGTGTGACCTACGTCACGCGACAGGATCAGGTGCGGATCCAAGCCACCTCCCCCCCTAGTATCCAATTGCCATTCTTGGAGGCAATTGCCCCTTGGATCCGGCAAGGTCAATTGCCCCACCACCGATTCCTGAATTTTGAAGTGTTCGCCATACATTTGGCCGGTGTCGGGTCAAAGTGCCACCCCCCAGAACATGATTCTGGTTTCGCGCCTGCTTGGGATCGTTTAAAAACTTGCCTGCAGTATTACAAACTGGTAAATAACTCTTTTAAGAAAACAATTACAATCTCCTCGACACAAAAAAAGGTTAATAAAAGTACTGTTACACTAAGTACCTACTTCTTGTAATCGAAATATTAATTAGGGCTAAAATAAAATGAATCGATTATTTCAGTGTGTGTACCACGAAGTATTTTCTCATCTCAAAAAAACGTGCGAATCGTTACTAAAAAAAAACAAAAAGAAATGGAAAGAGGCAACCTGCACGATTCGTACGAAAATTCGTGCCAGTTGACGCCTAACCCCGGCATTTAAGTACCTACTAGTTATAACGTAGGTGGCGTAACGCTGCCTAAGACTACTCACATTCGAGATCTTGGAGTTCACCACTACAGCAAATTAATATTCGACCACCATATTACCTCAATTACTACCAAGGCATCTAAATCTCGAGGCTTCATAATGAGAATATCTAAATGAAAACTATGAAATAACTTATGATTTCACTGTAAATTCGTTAGACGCCATCTTGAATATGCTTCACATTTGAAACTCGATGTGCAATGTTTACATAGATCCTATAAAAGCTATACAAAGACGGTTTATCAAGTAGGTACCGTCAAAAGATACCATTCGATGAACTACTTGGAAATGTGCAAAAAAATACATCTTTGACCTCTTCCTAAACGCCGTGAAATAGCAGATTGCATTTTTATAATAAAATTATCAGGTGAAATTGATTGTCCTAACCTCTTGGAAAAAAATAGCCTAAATGTTCCAACTAAATGTTTAAGGTTCAACCCTCCTATTAATATACCTAAGGTTTCCAATAACTACAGACAAAATTCTTTCCTTGTGCGAGCAAGTCGTAATTTCAATAAAATTTGTAAAACAAGCGACTTGGACCCGTTTGTTGCAAGCGTTGCAGCAGCGAGGCGGAGTCTAAGCCTGGAGTTTTTTAATTAAAATAGGTACCCTATGTGAACAATATGTATTATTTAAAGCTTTTTTTTTTTAAAGTAGGTATGTGAATGTAACGTACACCATCATAGCTTCCATATGGGTACAATTGTTTATAACTGAAGACCTGTAGGTAATGGGCTTTTTGTTTGTATTCTGTCATTTTTTTTCACAAATGTTGTTGCGGTTGGTTTTTTGAAGTGAAATAAATAAATATTACGACTACTTAAACAAAATGTAAGCATGCGGCATCAAAGGAAACCTGTTACTCGGTTACTAGTGAACACAGCTCACCTTCAAGTTCAGTTTGATGAAGCTGTAGCTGCCGCTCGGTAAAATAATCCGTAGATACCTATTTTTTTTTATTTGGTTCGCAACCTGGACGTTACAGCGAAACTGATGCACAAAACAAAGGTCTACGTCTTTTACTGTTTAGGCATATACAATAAAAGACGTAGCTAAACGCCCTTTTAGGTGCGAACACAGCATGCAATAATAATTATCGCTTCTAACGTACCTAATTTTTCACAATAAACAGCTATTGAGTAAAAAAAAGTCAGTTAATAAAAAGGGGATTACAAATTTAAATAAAAGAATGATTAATCGTATTGGCCGATGCATTGAACAAGTTCAGGTCATGGCAGATACTAGATATTACCTTTATGTAGAGCATATGCAATATAGTGGTGAGTGTTGCCCGTAGTTGGTACGACACAAAGGTAATATAATAATAATATTATATTATTAATCGTATTGGCCGATGCATTGAACAAGTTCAGGTCATGGCAGATACTAGATATTACCTTTATGTAGAGCATATGCAATATAGTGGTGAGTGTTGCCCGTAGTTGGTACGACACAAAGGTAATATAATAATAATATTATATTATTAATCGTATTGGCCGATGCATTGAACAAGTTCAGGTCATGGCAGCTATTGTCAAGTATTGAAAATTGAAAAAACAATGGTTGCTAATTAACGTTTTTAGTATAACAGTCATAATCATGTTATACCTTTTTGAAATGCTTATGATGCGCTCTTTAATTTGATACCCATATTGCAGTATTCGAAACAACTTAGTTTTTCACACCTCTTTATTTTGACATCTCATAGCCGCCATGTTTGTTTTTTAAAAACGTCACCTATCTAAGAACACTTGGGCGATTAAGATGAATCTAACGACGTGTGAATTGTATAAATCCGTTCAGTGGATTGTGAGATATCAGGTAATAAAGAAGATTACATACATACATACATACAAGATACGCGCGAAAAAAACATAACCCTTCTTTACAGTCGGGTAACAATGTCGGCAGTTTTACGTCTAAGAGCGAGGGGGACCATTTTAAAGTGGTCGAGCCTAGATTCGTATGTGTTTAATTTGCCGCAGAGATTATTGGCATAAGTAAGAGGGTATAAAAAATCTTTTAAAGGCGTTCGATTCTGTTGGTGTGAATTGCATACGATGGGCTGCAATATTCCAATATACTGCGGACGTAGCAGTAAAAATAATTAAGTATGGGAATTTCTGGGTCTATGAAGATCTTAGTTTGCCTGATGACAAAGCCTGCTAATTTTGTGCCTCTTTTGGTTATTTGGTCGATATGTTCTCGTAAATCAAACCTTTGATCTACTATAACGTGTGCTCGTAGGTAATATCACTCAGAGGTATCCCGTTTATTCTGTACACAGCTTGTATTGGCTTATTCGCAAAAAGTCGCTTTCGCGAAATGTCGCTTTCGTGAAATGTCGCTTTCGCGAAATGTCGCGTTCGCGAATTGTTGCTTTCACGAAATGTCGTTTTCGCAAAATGTCTCTTTCGCAGAATGTCGCTTTCGCAAAACGTCGATTTCGCAAAATGTCGCTTTCGCAAAATGTTGCTTTCGCAAAATATCACGATAATATCTTTTCACTATAACTGCATACATTCGTAATTAAAAAAGCAAAATAAACTAAAATTTGTATTATAAAGGAAACAAGTCTTAAAAGTCTTTATTTTTTAAATTAAATTTACTTTAGTATTACAAATTAAGGCAAATCTTCAAATGTTCTGGGGGATAGGTCTAAAACATAGGCCGTCTTGGTTGGAACGAGGGGTCTCATTTCGGTTATGGGCTAGCGTGATGCCTACCGTCAGTCGCACGCCTGCTCGTCTCTTCATTTCGTGCTATAAAAATGGTACAATGAGACGTCTTTTTAACATATTAAAACAAAAGTTAGGTTAGGTTAGGTTATCTAAATATATATATTTAAGAGTAATTATGAAAAGGCGCAAATAATTGCTGTAAAATCAGAAAAAAGGCTCCTGGTCCGCACAAAAGAAGGGCGAAATATTGCAAGAATTGCTGCAAGTGCCGGCCAACGAAATCCCTGCAGGGTGAGGATATGTTTTAAGTATAACTCCAAACATTGAAGCAATGAATCATTTTAGATATTATTATGAAAAAGAGTGGTACTCAAATAGCACCATCTTTGCTAAGTTGCGTTTACCAACGTCATCGCACAACTTTAAATTGTACTGTGAATAGCACTACTAACAAGTCCTTAGAACGTCGTATCGGCAAAGTGGCGCGTTCGTTATCTCTGATGACGTGCTATGAAATAGATCCAGAGTAACACTTACCGACCATTAGGAGTGAGGCAGCTCAAAACATAAAAAGTTCAGCGTCATATGAAAAACGCTGGTTCGATAGGAATAAAGCTAAGCTCAATACATTTTCAGTAGGCGAGTTTGTATTAATCCAAAATGAGAAGCGTAATCAAACTAAGTTAGACCCAAAGTATAAAGGCCCATTTATAGAAGTGCTAGAGGGAGATCGTTATATCCTAAAAGCTTATCAGACTGTCATTGATTATATCGAGGATGGTCAAACTGAGAGTTTAACTATAGACGAGTGAGTTTAAGTTCCCATTGTGATGTGACAAAGCCACAGGTTGATTTATAGCCGTAGCTCAGTAGAAATCGGTATCTGCTGGTAACAGTAGTCCGTGAGCACGCGGTATTGCAATCAGCTATGGTGGATGTTTGAATTTTGTAAGAAACCATGAAGTCGGGCGATCCAGTTGGGATGCGCACTTGAATGGTTGAGTAACTGGAGGTTACTGGTTTGTAATTGAATCACATGCCGAACAGATTATCATGTTTGATTTAGTTTGAGATTCGATGATTTGAATCAAGTACTCAGCGACGTTCTGAAATGGCTTTAATTATATTTAAGGTTGTTAAATTTCATGTAATGTTTTGTTTTAATTAAATCAGATTTGATAGTACGTATGAAGTTCATTTTATTTTGAACCTTAGTTTTAGTTAAGTCAGGAGTGACCGAGCTATGTGATACTTTGCGATTGAATTTGTTCACAGACTTACACATTATTAAAAAATAAGCTTATTTTCTTTATTTTTTTAAGAAAGTACACGTTTCTGTAGGTAAATCTAAAACATTGCTATACGAATGCTAACTCATTAGAAGTAAAATGTTAACTATATAATATTCTTAGTGGCGATTTTAATATTGATGTGCTAAAAAGAAATAAATTTATTCGTCTGAAAGATTAAAATTATAACGATTTTATTCTTTCAGATCACACATCTCAATTACTTAGGGTACCAGTAAGAAAAAATATACATTGAAATTTTAGAAAACTACGAAGCAGTGCATTTCAGCATATAACTTAACTAAGTTTAAAAGCCATTTAAATAGTTTATCCTTCTTTCAAGTGATTTTTTGCTACTAGATTATGCTTTCCGCAAAAAATAATAACAATAAAAACGAATAAAAAGACTAAATGGCTTACTCGCGGAATAAAACCTTGCACTTAATCCTAACTCTAAAAATGAAATAGTTTTAAAAAAATACTCTACAATTTACAGTAATATCATAAAATATCATAAAACCATTACATAAAAGAATCTCAAAACAAATCAAAAGCAGCCTGGCAAGTAATAAATAAATCTAAACTATGTTTACCACAAGAACCAATACTATGTATAAAAAATAATGATTTATTAATTACGCAGTCAAAAGATATCGCAAATGAATTTAATAAATATTTTATAGAAAGTATAGAAAACAATATTCAAAGAAATAGTATGTCCACTAACAATTACTATAATGAAAACTTAACATCACAATCTTAATTTATGATGCCTGTTTCAGATGACGAAATAATACAAATAATAAGTAACCTTAAAAATGCTAGCACTGTCGGATATGATGGTATATCAACAAAAGTGATAAAATATGTAAAAGAAATTATTGCTTCACCACTTTCGTACATAATAAACTTTTGCATCTCCGACGGCATATTCCCAAGTAGTGTGAAGAAAGTTGTAATTAAACCTCTTTTTAAAAAGAACGATAGAACAGATGTAAAAAATTACAGGCTCATTGCAAAAATTCCAGTGTTCTCAAAAGTTATTGAAAAAGTTATTTATAATTCCATATATTCTAATTTCGAAAAATTCAACTTGTTTTGCAATGAACAAAAAGGGTTCGGAAAAATATAAATATTAACATGGCGCTATATGATATGTTATTAAGAGTTATGTCGTCTGTCGATAAAATAAATCATGTTTGTGCTATATACACAGATATGACCACAAAAATTACACGATTATGGCATTAGAGGAAACATTCATAACCTTATAAAATCATACCTGAATGATAGATCCCAATGCACAGAAATATCCAGAATATGTCCTATAAGCAAATTGGAAAAAAAACTTTTTTACAAAAAAATATTACCGACTTCAAAAATAAATACATGCCATGAAATAGTAGTCTTTATGTTTTATTCGGCACCAACTTCAAAATGTTTAATTTGTTTTTGTTATTCTAGGTATATTATTTTTTGCTTTTTAGTTGCCTTGTATTTTTTTTTAAGTCGGTAATATTCTTTTACAAAAGTTTTTTATTTCTCACTTTTTAGTGGGTTGGTTTGTAATTCACATAAGTTACAATAGGCATATGTCAATTGCTCAAATCCTTTTACAAAATATTGCTGGCCCCGATACAGGGCCGTTAATTGTTGAGGAGTTCACTATCAGCTCTATTATATCATGTAATAGCAGTATAACGAGAATAAAGTGCTACTCAATACCATATTAAAGTAACTGAATCGCAAACTGTGAAATACTGAATAGGTCTGCTCGTCATTTGTGGTCTTCATCATCAGTTCCACTTCACCAATTGGTGTTTTTTAAGAGTAAATGCACGAATAACTATGAAATATACCTAAATCACTGTAGGTGTGCCTTTAATATTTTAAGAGTTCCCTGTATTCCTCCGGAACCCCATAATCAGATCGTCTACTGATGACAATGAGACCAACTTGGAAGTTTACCCTTTCAAACAAAAACAATTTTTCAAATCGGTTCAGCCGTCGTTGCGTTATCGGTGTACAAACGTACAAAAAAAAAACATACAGTCGAATTGAAAACCTCCTCATTTTTGAAGTCGGTTGAAAAACGTATACTTCTGAAGTTATGCCTATTAAATCTGGTGTACCTCAGGGTATCGTACTAGGGCCACTACTTCTTTTTTTAATATATTACAACGATCTTCCTAAAATTTCTGAACAAAAGATGATACTCTTTGCAGATGAGAGCACGGCTATTATAGAATGCAATAATCCACAAAACTATCAAAATGATATAAACAATTCTTTAAATAAGATAATAAACTGGCTTAAAATCAATAATCTCGTCATTAATTTAAACAAAACTAAAGTAATGCATTTTCACCAACGACTAGAGAACCCGATAGTTCATATCATGTTTAACGACGTAACAATAGAAGAAGTAAGTAACGTACAATAAGCTTTCCTGGAAACCTCATTTAGAGGAAATCTGTAAGAAGTTAAGTAAATCTGCACATGGTCGGTTTCAGCTATCAAGTTAATATTGATACACTATTAATGGCATATCATGGAATTGTTAACTCAATTCTAAGATATGGTGTTGTTTTTTGGGGACAGTCGACGTATAGGGAGCTTGTGTTTAAGATGCAAAAACAGTGTATGCGGTCAATGTGTGGTTTAAAAACTAAAGACAGTTGCATGCCATATTTAAAAAAATATAACATACTACCTTTACCGTTACTTAATATCTTGGAAACTGCATTTTTCGTAAAAACGAATCCACATCTATTTGAAAAGCTATCAAGTGTTAAGAATATCCCAATACTAATAATAACTTCTTTGGCATGGCTTCCGTAATTTATAATAAAATACCAGAAGAAATAAAATGTATGTCCAATACATTTTCGAAATAAAGCTTCCGGAGCTATTAAATATATTAAAAAATGTTATTATGCAGTAAGTGAGTTTTTGGATGACCAGTCACTCTAATCGTTCTAAACGTGCGCTATATTTTTAATATAATAAATTTTTGTAATGTTTTTGTGTTTGTTTTCGTTTACGTATTCTAAGTATTATTTATTATGTCCGATTTTTACATTTGTATGCCTTAATGGCAAAACATAGCGAACTAATAGTATTTAAGATCTTTTATAACCAACCTATGTTTAACAAATAAATAATTCTGATTCTGATTTTAACCTACTTAAATATGTTTGTTAATTTTAATTGAACTGTTAAGTCTTTAAATTAAATCTGAAAATCGGCCTTATTTATAAATTGAGGAATATGTTCCCTAAGCAATTCGCAGACACTCTAGAATCTTACCTGATAGAAAGAGTCTTCAGGGTAAGACAGGAAGATACTCACTAATAACTTAGACAGACAAAAGCTGGAGTACCCCAAGGAAGCGTTCTTGGACTTCTATATGTTAAGAAGTACATATAGAAGTCCAAGAACGCTTCCCTTTTTTGGTATAGCCCTTTAATAGTCTTTTAATTTTGGAATATCGCTTATATACATGCGATATTCCTAAAAAAAAAACAATGTTGAACTTATTCAAAGATTTCAAAATAATGTGCTAAGGGTTATTGTAAATGCCCCTTGGTATATAAGAAACGAGGATCTCTATCGGGATGTGAAGGTAGGCCTTGTTGCACAAATTATTAAAAAGTATATAGAAGCTCATGAACGACGACTCTTCAAACATGTGAACGTTGAGGTTATCCAGCTCTTTGACATCACGGGCATAGTGAGTTCCATTTATCATAAATAATGAGAAAAGTGTCAATGGACAAATTCTTAATGTTAAATATTGCACTTAGCAGATTAACGTCCCGACGTATCACAAGAGTTGTTTTGCATCCTAAGTGAATATAGAATTTGAATTAAGATATAATTAAATTACTTATTAGTTATAAGACTTGGTCGTTATTTTAAAGAAGGAGCCCAATGGATCCACTATACAAAAAAAAAACTTATGATTTACATAACTTTTTTTTTGTATAGTGCATCCATTGGGCACGAAATTATTTCGAAAAGCACACTTCAACATTTATTCCGTTGTACGTCGGCTAATAGAGGGACACCAATTGCTTATAGCATTTTTATACATATACATATGTAGTTTAGTTGTTAAAAATAAACAAATTGTATTACAGTCGGTGCCGACTCATATCGGTCTGGTAGGTAATAAAATAGTCGATGGATTATCATAAGAAGCCTCAGAAGATGGTATTTCATGTCATCAGATTCCCTTTTTCAGTGACCTTTTATATCTTGTTAAAAACCAATGCGAAGTCATGTGGCACGAATATTTCCACATGAGATCACTGACAAAGGGCGTACCCAGAACGATATAACCGTCGTTAGTTTTTTCCAGATCTTCATGGATGAACCTGACCAATATGAGTCGACCAGATATCGTAAGGGCCTTTCGGCGCCACTCAGGATTCATCCCTTTAGACAGTTTTGCCTACTTAATGGTAAAGTTGCATCACCTAACTGTCCAGACTGCAATAAAATACAAGACGTTTACTATATTCTTATGGAATGTGTCAGGAACGAAGCTGAGAGGACATCATTGGGCTTAAATTTCTTTGACACTGGGAAAAGTAATAATATTTTGGCATCATCCTATTCCGATGAAGCGAAACTTTTATATATGATGGTTGAAAAGGGATTTTGACTAAAAGATACTAAAAAAAATGCCATTTGAATTTTTTGAGAAATATAAGTAGGTACCCACTGACACTCGCGTCATCAAGATGAACATTAGAAGGATACATACACATCAAACACATAACCGTCCTCCGCAGTCGGGTAAAAAATAAAGGTACATAAAGAATAATTATTAGTTACCTACGAATAATTTATAATTTCTTTTAACCACTGCGTACGTCTCGGATTTATAGACACTATAAAAAAATTGAAAATACATAGGTAGGTATTTGATATCATTTTTCGGGTCGTGCGGAAGCCCAATTTTAGGTGCAAGGAAGTACTCTGGATCAGCTAGTAAAATAAACGAAACAGGTTTCGATGAATAGTTCAACATTTATTTAATATACACATGGAATTGAAAGTGTAGGTGCCGCGCGAATCCGCGGTTGCCCGCGAGCGGCCGGGCGCAGGCCGCGGGCAGCAGGCGCGGGCCCTCGGAGCCGCGCGGCGCTACTTCCCACTACTGTGCAAAAATATATAACTGGTGCAGGCGCTGGCGTACGCCTTGCGCACTTATACTCGTAGTCTTTACAACAAACCTCATGTATACATATAGCTATCGTTATAAGAATATTTATTACATTATCAACAAAATAATACATCACAAGTGAGCTCCGCGCTCCGACCTACATCACACCATGATATGACATCGCTTCCGAGTAGCACTCGCTGTAGAATACACCGGTAGGAGAGCACCAAAAAACGCAAGCATTTTATAAAGGCTGTTTTTTTGATATTACATCACATTAGTGGAGTAAAGAAATACCCTTTCATTAGTCAGCTGGGTTCAGCGACGTACAGGACTTTAATCGGCTACTGACGGCGCCTGTTACAAAGTTATGCTGACTGACTGATGGTAATGTAATTCTGGTAATATTCTTCGCCGGTTATACTACATTTCAAATAGAGATGACTGACGCGCCTGGTTACAAAATTTTGCATGAGTGACAAAGGTAAAACTTATTTTGAATTAATATGCTCCTAGAAAACTGTTTTTTAAGTTTTAGAAGTCGGTTTTAAGATATATTAAGGTCATTAAAAAAAAAATAACCTGCCTCTACGCCAAACGCTAAGGCATCCAGCTGACTGATCAAAGGGTATTTTTTTACTCCACTAATGAAACGTAATAACAATAAATCTGGCTTTATGAAGTGCTAGCATTTTTGGCGCTTCCTTTTTGACTAGAATTACACCTTTGAACAAAATACTTAATATATTACACTCTGGCTTATTTATGTATGTATATGTAGTATAGCAACAGTCAACATCGTCGCCCAGGACGCAAGGGCGGACGGTCGGAGTGAGCCGTCCGCGACACATTCACACCAAATAACAAAAGCAACGATCACTGCTACAATATATTCGTACTTATGAGTAACATGTAAGTACATAGGTAAGTACTATTCGTCGGACAGAGAGATAACAATGTTGATACTTGAGAGAAGCTAGCTCGATGTCGCCGCTTTTTCTAGTGTTAAAATATATTTGTTCATCTGACAGAGGAATTTATATTTGGGGTAAAGATGGTAATTATCTATGCCAGGTTCGTCGCTTATCTGTACGCGGGTGACGTCTGCTCCGCCAGGAACGGGTTGCTAGGGCGTGGCGCAGGAGCCTGCCCCGGCACGCTCAGCTCGCTCGCACCTCCGTAGCTCTGTGGAGAGAGAGCGAGTGAGTGCGCGCTCGAGACAGCGGACAGCGGGCAGCGGCGGACAAGTACCTGCGTGGCGCCATACGAGTCGTGGTGCGCGAGGTCGGCCAGGCGCGTGGAGGACAGAGCGCGCGGCAGCGGATTGGAGGGCACTCCGTGCGGCGCCAGCACGCCAGCCTCGGCCACGGCGCGCGCCTCTTCGTCGGCGCCCGGCCCGCCGGCGCCCGGCAGCATGTCGCCCTCTCCGCCGCGGAAGTTGACGAAGGCGAAGGCCGCCAGCACCACGGTGCAGAGCAGCCCGTAGCCGGCAAACGTGCGCGTCGTGCCCCACTTGGCCACCGCGATGCCGCCGATCACCGCGCCGCACCCGCGTCCCAGCCCGTGGTGGAGTCCTGTGCGCACAGAATCCATCACATCGGTAAACAACGAGTGGGTGCAGAATTGATAACACTCGTTGGTTTATAATACCTTGCAGCACGCCCTGCGCGGAGGAGCGCAACCCCGGTGGCGCGCCATGCGCGATATAGGAGCAGCAGGCCGCCCAGACGGCCGCGTGTGTCACGCCTTGCACGAACTCGAACGGAAGTACCCACCAGGGGTCGCTGAGCCAGGCGATATAGAGGAAGCGCAGCACGTTACCCGCCAGCCCCAGGCACAGCACCTGATCGTTTACATACACGTAACGTAAGTACTAAGTGGCATGGGATCGTGGGCAATTACACCCGTGCAAATGATAAGTTGTTTGTCTAAAACTGACGTATCTTAATGGTTGTTGGCCAAGCTAAACTACTGAGTTTGTCTTGGCCAACAATGATCGATGACAATAGCTGTAATTCAGTCAGTTCTTGTCGTGTACTTTACCTTTACATGTCCCATTTGCGTAATCAGTTTGAAGCTGAAGAAGTAGGCGAAGATTTCTGAGATGTGGTTTATGACGGATGCCACTCCAAATAGCGTCGGGGACCCGCCGATGTCCTGCAAGCGCGAAGAGCAATTTAGACATCACGCACATCGCATCGCACACACACGGCACATGCACAGCACTAACCTGTAAATGCCAGAAGAGGAAGGTGAAGATAAGGCCAATGCCAAAACCCATGAACCAAGCGACGAACAGGAAGGATGCCGCCTTCACGTTCTGGAACTGCCGCAGCACGGTGACCCACTCCGGCATTTCGCGCGTGGTCTGCGCGAACACCTTGGCGTGTTCTAGTGGCGGCGCGGCGGGGCGTGCAGGTGCGCCCGTGTCCAACCCCGGCAGCTGCAGCTGCTCCGCCAGCTGCTGCTGCAACTTCTCCTCGTGCGTGGGCTCGGCCGGCGCTGGCGCCACTGCCACCTCCACCGGAGCGAACTCGTACTTAAATCGGATCTGAAATATCAAGCGATAATACAAGATATTATGTGAGTTATTCGTTCGTACCAATAGTTACGCTTATAATGTCATGTTGCCTTCAAGAACTATCGCTCTGGGCAGTGGAAAATAATGCGGTAGCGTTTGGTCAAATCGGCACATCCATAGAAATGTTTTAGAAACTGTATTAAATATACTTTAAAAAAAGCATGCATTACCTGTGTGGCGGTGATAAGAGCGGCGCCCATGAGGACAGAGAAGGTGGCGAAACAAATGGTATAGTTCTTCTCGTAGCGCTGCGGGCCGCCGCACGGGTGCGAGCTGAACGCAGTGCTGTGGTCCAGCGCGATGCCTACGAAGAACATGGCTAGTCCCCAGCCCAGCGAGCCGAACATGCGCTGGTGACCGTACCTGCACAAACACATCCTTGTCACTAGCGGAGTTGCGGTGCGCGCCTACGGCCGGTGCCACTGCACTCACCTGTCGGCGTCCTCACCCAGCAACGTGATGACGGCGGAGTCGGCGAGCGTGATAGCGGGCGCGCTAAAGAATTCTCCGATGACGACCAACAGCAGCAGCAGGAAGAAAGTCTTCTGTATGTCAGGCGTGCGATACACGATGAACGAGTGTAGCGGTGTCACCCAGTCCTCGTTCTGCTTGGGGTTGTAGTTCAGTGCGTCGGAGACGGAAAGTGGGGAGCCCTCGCGGCCGGCTCCCGATGGCCCCCGGAAGGTGCGAGGCGTGGGGCCCCACTCCTCATCGTAGCGCGGCTCTGTCAGGTTGTAGGCGGTGCTGTTGAGCGGCAGCACACACGACACAGCAGACGGCTGCACCCAGCTGAGAGGCAGCGTGAACACGATCCACGCGCCCAAAGAGGCCAGTAGCAGCGTCCGCCCCTTCTGCCAGCGGTCGGCGAGCCCACCCCAGAAGGGCGCCGACAGGAATTCGACGAAGGGCCTCGTGCCTATCAACAGACCGCACTGGCCCGCGTTCATGCCCATCTGCTTGAAGTACACGCCCATCAGCGGGAACAGTGAACCGAACGCGGAGTAGAAGAAGAAGTAGAACGTCTTGACGGTGAGTAGCTCAGGGTCCACCGCACCCGCGCCGCACATCAGCTCCAGCAGGTCGTTGCGCCCGCGCACCTTGTTCGTCGCATCCTTTGGCGCCGGGTACCTGCCGCCATCACCACACCACGTTATAGTTAAAATGATAACGAATCAACACCTCTAGCGAGACCGCTCTACGCACGTCACATGTCGTTTATCAGTACAGTGTTAATCGTCCGCTGCAGAATGTCAATATAATTGTTTGTTATTGATTACTTATACCAAAAACCCGTAGAGACAGTAGTAGATTTGTAGAGAAATACCTACGAAAATATTTATTATTATTATTTAGCTATCAAGTTTGATAGCTAAATATTAATATATAATAATTAATAAATATATTAAACTTGGTGATAAGGTGTTTTGTAATAGCCTCTACTTAGTTAAGTATCGGCTACTACAAGACACCTTTTCACCAAATGTAATAAATATTTATTGTGTGGTCGTTGAGTAAAATGCCTGCGACATACGGACAGACAGACGTACTTACATGACGAAACTATAAGGGTTCCGTTTTTGCCATCTGGCTACGGAACCCTAAAAAGTTAAGTTGGCGCGCATATCATCAAACGTTTAGTATTCATCGATATGATCAGACCGCATCATGATGTCATGTGAAGTGCATATTGAGCTATATCATAAAATACCACCATTTAATGATAATGGTTAACCACATCACGAAAAGTTTAATTCTACGATCCGACCACGACATAGACACTCCTATGGGCTTATAAATAAAAAGTATTGACTAAATAGACGTTAATTTTGTGCCTATAGGTTTTTATTATTTGTTCTTAAGTCAACAGGAACAGCCGAGCGACGCATTGTGACTACGGTGTAGGGTTTGTAGAGAACTTAAGACTAGGATTCACGCAGAACGTTATACGTTACGATGACAATTAGAGAGTATTAATAATATTTTATAATTTTTATTTATTTAAATGTGATACTAAAATGTAAAAGGTTGTCCTTGTTTAAGAGTTAAGTTAGGTACATGAAATAAACGCATTTTATTTTATTAAAATATTATTCAAATTTCATCGGTATGTATTTTTTTCTGGGAGATAAACTTTTTAATTGAAAACTTCTTTAGTGACGTTGTGCACTTTTTTGGTATGGGTAAAAATATTAAACTCGGGTCAGGATCACGTGATTCTGTTCGAAAATTCGTAGATCACGTTTCCCTGATCGAAAATTCGTAAGACGGAGGGAGAGCAATGAAAAACTGCTACAATATCATTAAATACGAAGGGAAATTTCGCCACTATCAACAATGTTATTATAGCTCAGGTGGGAAATCGGGCGGTCCAGAAACCAGAAGACCCCAGTTCGAATCCAAGTAACGGTCATTTTTATCCCTTTATTATTTCAAATTTTGATTTTGGTTTTTTGATTTGTGGATTATTATTTCATATTTTTTATTATTATCTCAGTAAGATCGAAAAATATTATTCAAATTCCATCAGTATGTCATTTTTTCTGAGAGATAAACTTTTTAATTGTCATATGGTTGTCATTGTCATTTTTTAAATTGTCATGTTTGTGTACGATAGCGCAATAGATGAATATTGTATTTAACCACTTAGTACTTGTATACTGCAAACAAAGTATATTCCCTAACCATTCCAAAATATTCAAAAATGCAAAATTTTATTGTTCATGTTTTCACTTCTGCCGCCACTCCCGGAGTGCACCCGGATTTTAAAGTGGTAGAAATATATGTACCTACTCGTCTTGGCGTCAATTTACATGAAAATATTTTTGATGGGATAAAAGTTTTCATCATCCATCATCAACATCTTTCAAAACGTTCGAGTGCTGGATGCGGACCTCTGCCTAGTCATTGGTTGATTTTTATACAGTCGCCTCACATACGTACCTAGCGGTTTGTTTGGCGATTACAACAAAAGGTGTCCGTAACCGAGCCCTCGCGCGGGTTAACAACTGACGTAAAATTATAAATATTTTTTTACTTTTAAGCAGGTACGTAATTAACTAGTGTCTGTGTCACCTTTAATTATTTATTTATTTTGGGCATCTATCACTCTGAAGGTATATATAGTGCGTTGTAACTTTTTTTCTATAATGATTTGACCCGCTCAAATTGCTCTGGAGTGCCTAGTTAATAATTATTCATGACATGAACAACAGTCTGTAAAATTAAGTTATCCAAGAAAATATATTTGGAGCATTCAGGGAGTGAGTCGCCAATCGAGTGCGTCTCGTAAAGGCTCGTCGCGCCGCCTGCCCCGCCCCGCCCAGCGAACGGAAAACATTACACAATCTCTTGAGCGGAGGCACGAGGACCGCCGCCAGACCTGCGACCTGACCGTGCCCGTGTTAGGTGCCAGGGCTCGTGCACAGTGGACCGTCTCGCGGTGGTGCGGATGTACGGAGGTCGAGCGACGGCAGCACGCGACGGGCACGGGCGAGGCGAGGCGAGGCGGGCGCTGGCGGCCAGGGTCGCACCTGGAGGTGTCCACCTCGCCGTACTCGTCGGGGTGGACGAGGGGCCGCGCGGCGGCGGCGGGCGCGGGCGGCGCGGTGCTCTGCGGCTCCATGGCGCGGCGGCGGCGGACTGATGCGGCCGGCCCGCGCCCCGTCGATACGGCACGCAGCCGCGCAGCCCGCGCGCGCACGCTGCGCGGCGCCCGGCGCGCGGCGCTCCGCCCGAGTGCCCGGCCCGCCCGGCGTCATCCCGCCGCTCGCTGCGCCCTACGCCGCACGTTTCCATCGTTATATACTGGGTCAACACAATAAATCTCCTGTACGTTATGAAATACCAATGGGTACCATTAATATATCATACTGTGTAGCTTATTATTAAACTTTAATTATTGAAACGTTGGTCCTACCTAATAATACTTTGAATCGTATGCGTTAACATTATTAGTAGGTAGGTACTTAACATTTTGAACAGCAAAAGATAACTTTACTGCTTACTGTTATTATGTTGATTTGTGATTAGGTCGAAATGCCCGGCATTCTGAATGAAGCCTTAACACTTACCAGAAACATGAAAACGCATTTAATAGTTGACTTTGGGTGCGAAGAAGTCTATCTATAAGTTTTGTATCAGGAATCTATCTATAACCTATCCATAGTGTTTTATAAACCCCATTTTTCGGACATCACCTTTTTTATTTTGTTCCGTAGCCAAAATGACAAAAACGGAACCCTTATAGTTTCGTCCTGTCCGTCTGTATTTTCAACCGACTTCAAAAAGGAGGAAGTTCCTAATTCGACTGTATTTTTTTTTTGTATGTTTGTTTAGCGATTACGCAAAGACGGCTGGAACGAATTGAAAAATTCTTTTTGTATTTGAAAGGGTATACTTCCAAGTTGGTTCCATTGTCAGATCACGATCTGATGATGGGATCCTGGAGTAATCGAGGGAACTCTTCAAATATTAACGGCACACCTACAGTGATAAATTTAGGTATATTTCATAGTGATTCGTGCATTTACTCCCAAAAAGCACCAATCGGTGAAGTGGACCTGATGATGAAGACCACAAATGACGAGCGAACCTATTCAATATTTCACGGTTCGCGATTTAATTACTATTACTATACTATTACACAATGTAATAGAGCTAATAGTGAACTATCATGTGAACCCCACAACAATTAACGGCCCTGCATTGGGGCAAGCAATATTTTGTAAAAGGATTTCAGCAGTTGACATAATTCTGTTGTAACGTAAGTGAATTACAAACCAACCCACTAAAAAGTGAGAAATAAAAAACTTTTTTACAAAAAAATATTACCGACATCAAACATATTAATACAGGGCAACTAAAAAGCAAAAAATAATATACCTAGAATAACTAAAACAAGTTGTTTTTATGTTTTATTCGGCACCAACTTCAAAATTTTTAATTTGTTTTGGTTATTCTAGGTATATTATTTTTTGCTTTTTAGTTGCCCTGTATTTATTTTTGATGTTGGTAATATTTTTTCGTAAAAAAGTTTTTCTCTGATTTAACTTGCGGGGCGCCGTGATCATCCGGCATAAATATCTTGCTGCCTCTGATGTTGGTAGAGAGAGAATGGATTGTACCATTCCTACATCATAAATATTGATCTTCAGTGCCTGTATCAATGCCTCTCTCTCCCCTCGGGTATGGGTACATTCCATCAATATGTGGTGTACATCTTCCACTACTCCACAAATGTCACAATTAGGGGAATCTGTTTTCTTCATAAGATATGTGAACTTATTTGATGGAATATGCCCTGACCTAAGTCTGAGTAAAGTTTTTATAACATTTCTGTTAACCTTAGTTCCTATAAACCATGGTATACGAAGTGGCTCGGCTTGAATAGTTTTATACCAGATTCCCTTCTCTTTGGATATTTCGTTAAAGTGTCTTTTCCAGTTGTTGTGGTTTATAGCTTTAAATTTTGTGAGCAGTTCAGAATAATCTGGCTGTATACAAATTTCTATACCCTGAGTGCATCCCATTTTGGCCAAGTTGTCAGCGACTTCATTACCATGTATTCCAACATGAGCCGGAATCCATTGCAACTTCAGAGCCCTGTCACGATTTTGTAAAAGAAGTAATTTTTCTAGTATAACATAGGCTATCGAAACACCTCTATAACCAGAGGCGCATCGAGCCACATGTTGTAAAGCACTCCTGCTATCTGTTAATATTATTGTATTATTCCAGTTCTTGTCAATAACAAAGGATAATGCTTCGGAAATTGTAACGAGTTCCGCGGTCATTATACTAACATTAGACTTAATATTATAACTAACTTTATAATTTACCGGCATTGCATAAAAGGCAGCTCCCAAAGAATGGTTCTGTTTAGATCCGTCTGTAAAAATTTTGTGCCAGTCGGAGTATTTTTCGTACATTTCAGTCATAACCTTATATTTAAGAAAATTACATTCGTACTGTGCTTTACCTTTTGTACAATTATCCCAATTTACTTTGATAATGTCCTTGATGCGGATAAAAGACGTCCACATGTTTAGTTTAAACATGTGTAAGATAGGGGAGCAGTTGACTTCACAAAGTTTTGTTTCACCATACGCTATAGCAGGTAAAGGCATTTTTTTCTTTTGCCAGTATCTTGTATTACAGTACGAACTTAGTTTACTCAAAACATCTATCGTGATATTGTTAGACCTTGATTGGCATTTTAAACAAAATTTGAACGCTAGATACTGTCTCCTTATGTAAAGTGGTGGCAAACTAAGTTCACGTTCCATGACATGTATTGGGGAGGTTTTAATAAAACCACCTATAATTCGCAAGGCCTGATTCTGCATTCTATCTAGTTTGGATATTTGAGTTTTGGGGCAGTTATCATAAGTTAAGTTAAGTGCCTTTCGCTAAGGTAGTTCCAAAAGTAGCGACATATTTTGGCACCGACGTTAATCTCGTTTAAGATACGAACTACTGAGTAGATGGAAACATTATTATATGCGTTCTCAATGTCAACGAAGCAAGCTATTGTGGGTATGTTCTCTGAATATCCTATTTGTATTTGTGAGACCAATCGCACTAGGCTATCAATACATGATTGTGACTTCCTAAATCCTACTGTATATTTAGATATAATATTATTTTTCTCTAAGTACCATTCTAAACGCTTACCTATCATACAATTAAATATTTTGCACAAACATGAAATGAGTGATAAAGGGCGAAGCTTTTGCTCAACAAGGGAGTCACTATTGCTAAGTTTCTGTATGGCTATAACTTTGATATCTCTCCATTGATTAGGAATGTGTCCGGTATGAAATATCACATTGTAAAGTTGTAAAAGAAATAATTTAACTATAGTAGGAAGGTGATATATCATAGAGTATGCAACACAGTCATCGCCAGGAGTAGGGTCTTTAGCTTTTATACAGCATTCGAGTTCTTGTAAGGTAAACTCCGTTTCCAATACTGACGTTATTACGGGTGCCTGATTTAAGGCTGAATCCGGAGTTAAAGATTGTAATAATTAATTTTTTTTTAATTGTTATATAGTGTTGACATTTTCTGTATCCCTTGATCCACCTCATCCTATTCCACAACTCTGAGACTGAGGTATCTTTGTCCAGTGAGCTACAAAAACTTTTCCAACTTTCGCTGCGAGCTAATGCGATTGCCTTCGAACAAAATTTTACCTGTCCTTCATATAAAGCCAAATTATCTGGGGTGGGATTTCGTCTGAAATTCCTTAACGCCGATCTTCGTCGCGCAACAGCTAACGAGAGGTCAGCATTCCAGTATGGCTTAGGCTTAAAGTTATTACAAGGGTTCGAACATATTTTTTTTGAGGTATGCTAGAATTTGCTGCTGTGTTAATTTCTTTTATAAACAAATTGTACATTTCTTGTATATTATGTGAGCTGACATTCATAGATCCTATATCATTTGTAAAAGTTGCAATAAGACAATTACTATATTTATTCCAATCTGCTAATTTTAAATTACGTTTCCTGATAGGACGACTTAAATTGCAATAATTCATTGAAATCATAATTATTAAGTGGTCACTACCTAGATTTTCTTGCAGGGTTCTCCAAGTAAAATTAGTACAGATGTCTGATGAGACAAACGAGATGTCTGGCGAAGTGTTTCTTAGAGTACCTTCGACTAGCTTAATTCGAGTAGCAGCTCCATTATTAAGAGATATCAACCCTTGTTCTAACGAAGCATCCCAAAGCTGTGTACCTCTTACATCTGTCTTATAAGACCAATTGGTATGGTGGCCGTTAAAGTCACCGGCGACTAAAGATTTATTTTTGAATTTTTCAAATACTTGTTCCCAATCAGAAGTCTGTGTATGTTTAGAAGAAGGGCAGTATATTGAAACAATGTTTTCTAGATTATTGCAATTTCGCAACTTAACTTGTAATACTTCTATACCGGGATTATTTATATTTACAGGACATACAAAAGCTTTAATTGATTTATGAACTATGATGGCTACGCCGCCATAGCCGTCCCATCTATCGCGCCTAAATATATTATATGAATTGATATTAATTGATTGTTCTCTATCCAGCCAAGTCTCACTTATAATCGCAATGTGAATTTTTTCCATAATTAAAACCTCCCCAAAACGTAGCAATTTAGGCTTAAGGCTCTGTGAATTCCACTGAAGAATGTTAATAACAGAGGTTTGAGTAGATACGCTATCCATTAAACATTGACAATAAATTTTGTAACATATTTCCGCTCAGTACAATATTACATATGAATTGTTTAACCTCCTCACAAATTTTTAGAATACATTGAACTATTTTATCCTGTAAGGAAAGATCAGATAATACAATGTTTTTTAATTTTAAATATAATCTCAAAAATTCAATTTTATGCTTATCTAATTTTCTATCATAATTTGTTTATTTATCTATGTTACTTTCAGAGGCCTCATTTGATATCATTGTTTGATCTTCTTCGGAGCTTTTTCCTTTTTGTTTCGACGTATATTTTTTCTTGTGTAGATCTCTAGAGTCTAGAGTGCATTTCTTGAGCAGCTTTTATAGGTTTCTTAGATGTTTGTTGATTGCTTAATACCACACTACTATAAGACATTTTTGCACAGTTGGTCGTAGGTGTAGGAGGTTCTTGGGTTGTCACTTGTGTGTTGTATGTTGAGTTCTGAGTGTGAACTTGAGTGTGGACATTTTGAGATTCTTTTTGAGATTCATTTTTCGAAATTAACATTTGTAGTGCCTTTCTATATGTGACGTTTTCTTTAGACATAATCTCTCGAATCTTCCTTTCTTCCAAGTAAATAGGGCATTGCTTATTCAAAACAAAGTGAGGACCGTTGCAGTTTAAACATCGAAATTCTGTTATTTCACAGTTGTCGTGTGGACCTCCACATTATGGACAGAGTTTTTTTTTATTTGGGCAGTACTTAAGAAAGTGTCCAAATTTCCAGCATCCAGTACATTGTGTTACAGGGAATATAAAGGGATCTACTTTGAAACGGCAGCCATATGCAAGTACATATGGAGGCAAGCTTGAACCCTCGAAGCATACTCTAGTTGTCTCACTATCAACCCACTTTTCATCCAAATTAATTTTTTTCAATGTTTTCACTGATACGACTTTTGTGTTTGTCTCTAATATGGTTAAGATTTCAGATTCACTTAACTCTATATCAACTCCTCTAATAATACCAAATGACATGGATGATTCATACGTCATCATACGTTTGTAGCCCATTCCTTCAAACTTCTCACATTTTAACAATAACTCCGCATCTTTTTTTGACTCAAAGCGAATAAGAACTTTAAATGGACTTTTATATCTTATTCTTGTAATGTTTTTGATATTTTCATCCCGTAGTAATCTCGCAAAAGCCATTTTTTTTGGCAGAGTTCAGTGCATGTAACACTGACTTCATTACATTTCTCATTCATTTGTATTTCATCTACCCTCATATTATTATTTTGTTTCTGTACTGAGTTTTGGTTATTTTCAATATCTGTTGAGTAACTCCTGATAAATCGTTTAGGTTTTCTTCCTATCACTGTTATAAAGACGTCCACTCTTTCCTTCCTTTTTTCGGAATTTCTTTTCATATTCTCATCGTCATTATCCAATTCGTTCATAGTATTTAACACCTGTTCACATTGTCGAAGTATTTCTGAGTCACTGTTATCACTATCAACCTCGTAATTATCGTCCTCATCCTTTTCGTCCATTTTTGAAGGGGGTATTTATAAAAGTGCCGGCACAAAGAAGCGATTGCAATTACACGACCGCACTACACAATCGCCCGCGCGAGACTGAGGTGTCTTGTATAAGCCGCTACTTAGTTCGATTGTTAGATAATAAAAATAAATATTTTAGGGGAGGGGGGGGGGGGCACTCTATACCTAATGTAGCAGAAGCTGAAAACATTTTTTTAGCAAACATATACGTGTGACACATTATTCGATAGGTATTTTAATAATATTGTAAGGTTTCTAAGAAACTTTTGATTAAGTGAATATTTTTTTGGAAATAATCGCTCCGAAAGCTTTCAAAGAAAACATAGTATTTGCTTAATAAGTGTAATAAGCAAATAGTTTAGTATATAGTAAGTAATTTAGTAATTTATATAAGAATAATTTATTTATTTCAGAATTTTGGGAATGTTTTTCAAAAACTACAAAATGATAGATAACTGGGACTAAAAACAAACTTTTACAATAAAAACACGTTTATAAGACACTGTATCTATATGTATATAGATGCTATCAACAGATAAACCTCAGTTTTTGCCGTTTAGTCTAAGAATGACTGATTCGCGAAGTGACTACAGAGTCTATAATTAACTAATTCTTGGAATGTATAATTCTGCAAATGACCAATTCAAATATTTACTGATTCTATAAATGACCGATTTAACAATTTACATCTTTTTTTTAAATTTATAAACTGTTGTAGGTAGTTTGATTAGGAATATACTTACCTAGTTTATTCAACAAGCTCTGACTACTGACTGGTGCCACGTTCCGGTAGCCGAGTCAATAACATGAAAACTTTTTATTTGTCTCTGTTCCGTACCGGTCTAGAGGTTAGTGACCCTGACTGCTAAGCCGGAGATCGTGGGTTCGATCCAGGATAAAACTTTGTGTGATGAGCATGTCAGAGGATTTTGTAGGGAACGTAGAGGTTGTAGAAGGTGTAAGCTGATAATTATAAGAAAAGCTTTAATATAATTGCTACGAGTATGTCGTAGCAATTGTATGTATGTAAAGCTTGTATAGATATATAACTACAATATACCATCTCATGTCAGGAATATTGACTACTTGTGTGTCATTTGAGAATGTAGCCTAATGAGTTGTAACCAGTACTTACTGAGGGATAATGGTTCTACAGAACAGTATCATAATTAGAAGACCTTGTTCTGTTCAAGAAATGTCAGGATGTATTTATTATATCATCATCATCATCATCAGCCTATCGCAGTCCACTGCTGGACATAGGCCTCTCCAATTGCACGCCACTTTGTTCTATTTTCGGCTTCTCGCATCCAGCTCCTGCCAGCCGTTTTGCGTAAATCATCACTCCACCTGGCCTGAGGGCGTCCTACACTACGTTTGCCGTGTCGTGGTCTCCACTCAAGAACTCGTTTACCCCAACGGTTGTCGGTTTTTCGGCAAATATGGCCAGCCCACTGCCACTTCAGCTTGCTAATCCGGTGGCCTATGTCGATAACTTTGGTTCTCTGCCGGATCACCTCATTTCTGATTTTGTCCCTAAGAGAAACTCCGAGCATAGCCCTTTCCATAGCCCGCTGAGCGACTTTGAACTTGTGGACTAGCCGTACCGTCAGTGTCCACGTTTCGGCTCCGTATGTCATGACGGGTAGGACGCACTGATTAAAGACTTTAGTCTTTAGACATTGTGGGATCGACGATGAGAAGACTTGACGTAGCTTACCAAACGCTGCCCAACCCAACCGAATTCTCCTGTTCACCTCGTCCTCGAAGTTGTTTCTACCTAACTGCAATGACTGCCCGAGGTACACATATTTTTGAACAACTTCGAGAACGGCGCCGTGCACCGCTATCGGTTCCGGTAGTACATGTTCATTGAACATGACCTTGGTTTTATCCAAGTTCATCCGTAGGCCGATGCGTACAGAGGAGTCAGCCAGGTCATTCAGCATCAGTTGCAGGTCCTGCACCGTTTCCGCCATGATGACAATGTCATCTGCAAATCGCAAGTGAGAGATGTATTCACCATTGATGTTGATGCCCCGCCCTTTCCAGTGCAGCGTCTTGAACATATCCTCCATTGCATTTGTGAACAGTTTCGGGGAAATAACGTCCCCTTGCCTCACTCCTCGATGCAATGGTATAGGTTTTGTTTCCTGATTCTGTACTTGGACGGACATTGTTGCGGCTTCGTAGAGACATCTCATCACTTGGATATATCGCCAATCTACTTGGCATCGCTGCAGAGACTCCAGAACGGACCAGATTTCAATCGAGTCAAAGGCCTTCTCATAGTCCACGAATGCTAGACACAGGGGCTGATTATACTCTTGGGTCTTTTGTATAATCTGCCGCACTGTGTGGATGTGGTCTATGGTGCCATATCCGCTCCGAAATCCAGCCTGTTCCGGTGGTTGGAATTCGTCAAGTCTTCGCGCAAGGCGGTTCGCGATGACTCTTGAGAACAGCTTATAGACGTGGCTCAGAAGAGAAATAGGTCGGTAGTTCTTCAGCCGGGTCTTATCTCCTTTTTTGAAGAACAAGACGACTACGCTTCTACTCCACGCCTCCGGAGTTCTCCCTTCGAACAGGACAGCATTAAAGAGCTTCTGGAGCTCCCTCAGTACGGGTTTACCTCCAGCCTTTAACAGCTCTGTTGTAACGCCATCCTCTCCAGGGGCTTTTCCATTTTTTAGCTGTCTAAGAGCCAGCACGATTTCGTCAATGTTGACTTCTGGCAGGTCTTCGGTGTAGTGGCGTGTTAGAGTGGCTCTAGGACCCTCATCTTCTGGATCAGGTCGAGATGCATGCGAAGCGTATAGCTGGCCATAGAAGCCTTCCACTTCGGAGAGGACTGCCGGCTTCGAAGAAACGACTTCTCCTCTTGTTGTGGTCAACTTCGTCAGGTGGCTTCTTCCAAGAGATTGTACGAACACTTTTGACCCCCGGTTCTGCTCGATCGCTCTTTTAATCAAAAGAGTGTTGGAGCACCGAAGGTCGTGTCGTATAAGCTTGTTGATCTCTTGGTTTAGAGCGCGCTTTTCCGACGAAGTGACGGGTGGGTTTTCACGTCGTTCCTTCATTAGCCCTAAAGTCCTTTCCGAAAGCTTTGACTTCTTGCCCTTACGCTGCATTTCACAAAATCTCGTACCTTCTTCCCTGAGTATCCGAACCACATTTACGAGCTTCTGGTTTACGTCTGTTGTGGTTTCCATGGCAGCAAATCGGTTATCCAGGTTTGACTGGAACGCTTCGGATCCTATCATGGTTTGGAGCAAAGTAGGTCGGAGCCTGGACCTCATCAGACGGGCACGTTCCGCCTTGAAGTCGATATTCAGAGAGCCTCGGACAAGTCGGTGATCACTACCGGTATTAAACCTGTTGATCACGGTGACGTCTCTAAATATATGCTTTTTGTCCGTCATGATGAAGTCGATCTCGTTTTTCGTCATAGTGTCGGGGCTTTGCCACGTCCACTTCCTTTGGGGCCGTTTCTTGAAAAAGGAGTTCATCAAGAAGAGCCCCTCCCGTTCGAGGAAGTTGACTAGCATTTGCCCCTATGATTTCTGCTTCCAAATCCATGGGATCCTACTACCAATTCGCTGCAATTTTGTACTCCCACTTTAGCGTTGAAGTCCCCCATAACAACATTGTAGTGGGTCTTAGTGGTGGAGTGGAGGGCCCTCGATATGTCATCGAACATATCCTCCACTTCGTCGTCTGGATGTGCCGAGGTCGGTGCGTACACTTGCACTACCTTGAGGCTATACCTCTCGGTGAGCTTGATAATGAGGTACGCTAGACATTTCCACAACGTTGTCAGAAAGGGACTTATTTACCAGAAACCCAACACCACCTTGGGATTGTTGGTCTCCCTCGCGGAAGTACATAAGGTGGCCTGACTCGAGGGTTATGGTGTCCTCTCCCTCTCTTCGGACTTCACTTGACCCGAGGATATGCCACCTAATCTTCCCAAGTTCCACCTCAAGTTGTGCCAGATGCGAGTCTAGCCGTAGCGTGCGTCCGTTATACGTCGCCAGGGTCAGTCGGTTGTGGTGGCCTTCCGTAGCCCGGAGATTCTTAGCACCCCCCGCCACGCCGTTACCGTGGACGCCACCATGTCCAGGAATAGCGTGACTGCCGGGAACTGGGGGCCGTGGCTTTTGTGCTTGGTGCATATGGGGGTAATGCCCATAATCGCCACGCTGGGCAGGCGGGTTGGCGATCGCAGGGCGTAGCTCTCGCATCAGTGACGCTGCTGCCCGTCACTGACCTGTTACTTTAGCTACGCCTTAAATTGGGATGGTTATACCGCCACCAGCCGGTCGCCAGAGCCTCGTTCGTTGTACAGCAGGATGTACCGCGTGCAGGTGAGGTTGGCTTGGAGCGAAAGATGGTGATGCGCCCCCTTACATCCAACATTTATTATATGTCAGTATGTAATGTGTGCGTCTGTATATTGTGTAAGGTTCCTATCACTCAGTTCAGTAATATATAATAATACAAAGTAACAAATGGCATTCAGCATTATATTGTCAAATACAATTCACTCTGGTTATATCAAGGAATTGGAGTAGGGAGGTATGCTAGTGTCACTTCCAAGAGGACCTATTGCCTAGGAAAAGAAGTGATAAGAAAACTAGGCCGTCTTCTAAT
Source organism: Herminia tarsipennalis (assembly GCA_945859575.2). Taxonomy (NCBI): domain Eukaryota; kingdom Metazoa; phylum Arthropoda; class Insecta; order Lepidoptera; family Erebidae; genus Herminia; species Herminia tarsipennalis. The sequence goes on along the minus strand of OX243843.2, from coordinate 338,938 downwards.
AAAACATTTGCCATATACATTTGCTAATATGATATTTACATAAGGAATCTGCAGTGTATCTTATTGACTGAGACTTAGATATATACCATTCCAATGTCTTACTATATTACTACAAGGCAGATGATTCACAACTTACAGGACAACAGACAATTAGACACATTGCAATATCTTTTCATCAGTCAATCAGCTAGTATACACAAACATTATACATAGTATAGAAAGATAAGATAAATTAGATAAGATAAGATAAGATAAGAAAAACAAGATAAGAAAAAGAAAAACACTATTTATACAATACAATAGAAACAATATAAAGTAACTTTGAATAAGGATCGTACCTTCGCCGTCGGATGGCACCAGAGAAAAGAGGGCTAGGTCAGAATTTGTCCTGGTTTTATACTTTCTTTCTACTAACAAATTTCTATTATGTGGGTAGAATGCCACAGTTATAATTTTTTTTTTTTTTTTTTATTGGTTCACAAACCAGACAATACATTTATTACATACAATAGTTTTGATACTTATAAATAAAATATACAATTATGTATGTCCTAAAAGAGTGAACACAACATTCTTTGTACTACATACATATTACTTCTCAAAGGCTATAAAGTAAAAAAATAAATTTATAATAATAAAATAAGTGACATAAAAACCAAATTTACATACTTTACTCTGAAAATATTTGTTTTTGCCGTGTGTAGAGTGCCTGAGAAAATGTCAAATTGCTGTCTTATGCCATTGTATCCCGAGAACATGCGATGGAGGGGAGAATGTTGCCCTATGTTAGTTCGGCAATGAGACGTAGCAAATGTTCGTCTATTGCATAAACGACTACTCTGACGCGGAACAACAATTTGTACTCTCTCTAGCAACTCTTCGCAGTCAATGAAGTCAGTCATTAATACATAATATCAATAGCTTTTCTTCTACAACTTAAAGTAGATATATTATAGTGCTTTAGTCGCAACTCGTATTTATTAAGAGCTTTACTCTTGCCATCAACATAAGACAAATGATACATGAAACGCTTTTGTACTCTTTCAATCTTGCTTGTATATACTTCGTATGTTGGGTTCCATACAGGACTCGCGTACTCTAAGATACTTCGTATAATGCAATTGTAAACGGGTATTATGATATTGGAGTCTTTAAATGATCTGAGCTGCCTCGAAATACAACCAGATAAGCGAGATGCCTTTTGTACCATATCATCTATAAAGAATCGGCAATTGAGTTGTTGGTCTAAGATTACTCCCAAGTCACGAATAGTTTCTACCTCTCCTAGTGGTACATTCTGTATTTAATAGATGGCCTGGAAAGTATTTCGTTTTCTTGTAAATTTTATATGTTTACATTTATTTAAATTTAACACCATCTTGTTTCTCTTGCACCATTCAGATACTGCCTCTATTTGTTTCTGCAAATGACTTATATCCTGGGGACTTTTAATCGTTCTATACAACTTTAAATCGTCTGCATACATTAAAAATTTACAATGAATTAGATTTGCCAAATCATTTACAAATATAGGGAAAAACAGCGGTCCTATATGGGAGCCTTGCGGTATCCCCGAAGGAATAACATTTGTTTGTGATTTAAACCCCTGGACGACAACGATCTGAGAACGGTTACGCAGGTATGATTCACACCAACGCAATAGCGACCCATGAATACCCATATGGTTTATTTTGTCGACTAAGATGTCATGATTAATGAGGTCAAATGCCTTGCTAAAATCAGTGTATAAAGCATGTACCTCCTTACCACTATCCAAGGCTTCCGAAATATCACTGACAAAACATAAAAGGTTCGAGATTGTAGATTTATTTGGCAAGAACCCATGTTGGGCAGAATTTAGCTGCTGCTTAATGTGGCCGTATATCTTTTTTACTACCAGTGATTCGAACACCTTTCCAAATGACGAGAGAATAGATACAGGGCGATAGTTTGAGATATTTGCTGAATCGCCCGTTTTATGTATAGGTGTAATACGAGCCTTTTTCCATTGACTTGGAAAAATGCCAAATTTTAAAGAGTCATTGTATATTAGTGACAGTGGCTTAGCCAGGGCAACAGCGCACCTTCCCACAAGAATGGGAGGAATGCCATCCAAACCACTACCTTTATTGACATTGACGTCGCAAAGAGCTTTCTGGACCACTGTCTCGCTAAGGGTGAGTTGAGAAAAAGATGGAACATTGTTTACATCTGTTATATCACTAATAAAGGGAGTGGAGTTAATAATGCTTAAAACCGCATTAAAATGGTCCGCAAAAAGCTCACTTATTTGCTGACCCCCATAAGCATGTCTCTGTTCAAGGTACATGTGGTTGGGTAAAGAATTGCTATTACTTTTTAAATTGTTTATGTAAGTCCAGATGTATTTAGGATTAGAGCGAAGAGTATTGGCAGCCTTATCTTTAAAGCGTTTATGACATTCCTTAGTCTTTGATAAGTTAATTTGTCCATCAGGTTATTATATTTCTTATAGCGATTATGAAATTTTGCTTTCTCTTTAAGGCATTTTATTAGAGATCTATTGTACCAAATCGGAAACCTAGAACTAGCTCTTCTAAAAAAAGGGGTGTGATTTTTAATGATTTGATTAAGTGTTGCATAGAAAGTATCTAGTTTGGCATTAACGTCATGATCTGGTATATTTTGCCAGAATTCGGTCCACTGTATTGTTTCTAAGTCATTGTTTATGGCTTCAAAATTGCATCTGTGAAAATTTAACGACGGGCTGCGATCCGGCCTAAGGCAATCATTGACCTTAGGAGTTTGAATTTGTATGTCAATGGCAGGATGATGAATATCAGGTTTAGTGAGTGGGGCAACGGATTGGGTGACCTTAATGTATGTAGCAAAATTTGAGAAAACTAAGTCCAAAATACGGTTATTCTGATTGAATATATGATTACTCTGTTCTAAGCCTTGAAATGCCATTTCTTCTAGGAGCTTATTTTCAAGTACGTTACTACTTGGCAACGACGTGCATACACGAGTTGACATATCTAGATCCCATACAAGGTGAGGACAATTAAAATCACCCATGAGTAAGGTCAGAGAGTTTTTTGCAACTTTATTTTGAAGGACATTATTTAAATTACCCAGAAAACAGTCAATGTAATCTCTATCCACGGGTGGCGCTACGTATACTGAACATAAATTTATCCTACACACATTTCTGCCTTCACCTATTTTAAGTGATAACCACAACTCTTCGCAATTAGATTCCCATGACGTCATACGCACTACATTTATACTTTTCAATACTGCCACACATATACCACCGCCGTCTTTTCTATTAGCATAACTGGTAGCAGAGCGATCCCTACGATATATGTTATACCTATTATCCATTATCTCATGATCAAATACTGTCTCGTTTAACCATGATTATATAAAAACAATAATGTCGTAGTCATTGCATAGGATTTTTTCATAAATGTCTTGGGTTTTGGTCCTAAGACCTCTCACATTTTGTAAATATACAGAGAGTATGAATTTAAAATAGTAAACGGTAGTGACATGCATAATCTTAAAAATATAAATTAACAACTATGATATTAATTACAACAAGGTATTTAAGATTGTATTGTTAACCACAAATGATTTAGAGTTGATATCTTTCCGCATCATAACACGTCCGCCACGCACCCAGACAAACTCGTAATGCTTCTCTTTAGCAGCGATTCTTGCGGCAGCATGAAGTTTTTTGTTAACAGGTGACAAATGCTCTGCAACATATATTGCCTGCTTGTTCCCAGAGATTCCTAGGTGTCCACAGTGAAGTTTATCCTGCGGGTTGTCTCTGTTAAATTTGCGCACCGATGCCAAAACATTATCTCGTATGCGAGGGGAGGCAAATTTAACGACTACGGCTCGAGGGCGGCTGGACTCTTGGTTTAGTTTCGGAACTCTATGAAAGTTTACTATATCTGTGTCATTTATCTTGTAAGACACAGTCTGTGTCATCTGACTTATTAATGTAAGTAAGTTTTCATTTCTGTACTCAGGCACTCCTTGTATCTCGACATTACTACTACGAGTCTGCTGGTCTATATAGTCCAGTTTAGTGTTGATAAGGTCTACTTCAGAGCGAAGATGATCGTTTTCCGATTTTAATTCGTTTATTGTGCAAATTTTTTCATTTAAAGTCTTACTAAGGTCATCATACTACAAGGACACAAATGACACACTGCCTTTAATTCTTCTATTGAATTGTTGATGGCTTTAGTTTCTGCGTTCAAATTCAGTTTCAAATCCGTGAGTATCTTTAGGGTAGCTTCTTCGATCCTTTTGTTAATATAATCCTTGAGTTCGTTGATTGCCTCACTATTGATGAACGAATGAGTACTGGAGTCTCCGGATGATTGCTCCCTAATCGGAGTACAAGTTGTTTCTCCTCGTCTGTTAGTGTTTTTGCAATCCGTGCATTTCCACGCGGATTTGACCTGTCTGGACTCTTTACCAAAGTTTTCGCTGGTTATACCTAAACAATGATTGCAATGGGTCTCAAAGGGTATAAAAGTGTCTAGCAAAATGAAAAGGTTTTTATGTGTTGGCAAAGGAAATAGCCAAAACCACTCTATCATAAATTATAGGAAAACATATCTCGCGTTATATAGAAAGGTAATCAAAGCATCTAAAAAAATAACAACACAATCAAGGATAACAAAATCAAAAAATATATCAAAAGATGTCTGGCAAATAATAAATAAGCATAGAAATAAGAGGATTGAAAACAAAACTAAATTAGTACTTAGAGAGTCAAACAAACTCATAACAGAACCATCTGAAGTTGCTAATATCTTTTTGAAGCAGTTTGAGCTTAGCTCTAAGGCTAGTTCCATTGATACAAAAGCTGCCATGGATATATTACGAAATAGTGCAGAAAAGGTAAATAATGATCTTCTCTTAGTCCATTCAACTCCACAAGAGATATACAAAATAGTAAATAAATTGCAGGGTAAAAAGTCAACCGGCTATGATGATATTCCCATTACAATAATAAAAGAGAACATAGATATATTAGCGGAACCACTAAGCTTTTTATTTAATAAATGTTTTGATGAAGGCATTTTCCCAGATCAGTTTAAAGTAGCTAAAATATTGCCCATACATAAGAAGGGATCGAGAGTTGATCCGAATATGTATAGACCCATCTCATTGTTAACCACCACTTCGAAAATTTTTGAAAAAATAATTAAAGATAGGTTATTAGCACATCTAAATCTGAACAAAGTGCTAAGTAGAAGACAGTTTGGTTACCAGAAATCTGTTGGGACCCAAGATGCAATTCACACTCTTATAACAGATGTAGTTCATAGAATGAATGAAAAGCAAAAAGTGGCAGGGCTATTTTTAGATTTAAGTGCAGCATTTGACACAGTTAGCCATAATTTGCTTCTAGAAAAACTAGAATACTATGGGGTACGGGGTAAGTCTCTAGAACTTTTTACATCATACCTAAAAAATAGAAATATGTTTGAAGAAATTAAATCTTGTACTAAAGCTCCAACTTCTTTTAGTGGAAATAAACTTATTGAGGAAACGTACAAGTCTAAGTTATCTCAAATTCATGCTGGTGTGCCCCAAGGTTCCATATTAGGACCAATTTTTTTTATAACTTTCATCAATGACCGAATACAATTCGTTTGTCAAACTGTTGGAGACTCAATTCAGTTAGTAATTTTTGCCGATGACACAAACGCTGTAGTATCAGCGGATGACATAAATACTCTAAATGTAAAAGTAAACAAGACCTTAGATACATTTTACAACTGGTTTACCGTAAATAGTCTTAAAGTAAATATTAGTAAAACAAACGCAATCTTATTTCGTTCCACAGCCAAAAATAATGACAGACTAAATAGTAAAATTAACGGTGAGAGCATCACCCAAACATCAGTAGTTAAGTTTTTAGGAGTACACATTGATGACAGATTAAATTGGAAGGCAGAATTAACACATTTAGAAAGTTCTATTAGTTCTTCTTGTTATGTACTCAGAAGTCTTAAAAATGAGGTAAGTCGAGAGCATTTAAAAATGGTATACTTCGCGTTAATAGAATCCAAATTGAGATACAGCATCCTTTTTTGGGGGGGGAAGCTACGCGTACAATATTCACAAGGCATTTGTCGCCCAGAAAAGAGCGATTAGGACCATAGTAAGAATCCAGCAAACAGAATCTTGCAGACTGTTTTTTGACGAACTGAGAATTTTGACAGTTCCGTGTTTATACATCCTAGTTTTACTCTCGCATCTGTCTAAATACATATATGACTATGAAACGCAAGAAGAGAAACAAATCAGAGAGAGCACTAGAAGAAAAGATTTAGAAACAAATTATGTACCGAGGCTTGATATTGTTAAACATAGCGCTTATCACAACTCGGTTAAGCAATTTAATAAATTACCTGTACAACTAAAGTCATTATTGCATAAAAAGGAATTCTTAATCGAACTCAAGCAGTTGTTGTTAGAAAAATGCTATTATTCCACCAATGACATGTAAACATCTAAATTATAATTTGTGTAGTAAAAATGGTTTTGAAATTTCACTTTTAAATATTATTATTATTATACAGTACCTATACCAATTATTATTATTATTATTATTTTTGAAATGCTAATTTATATTGTTTATTATTATTATTATTATTTTTGACATGCTAATTTGTTTATTATGATGATGATGATAATATTATTATTTAATTTCAATTTATTATTGGATTTGTAATTTTGTTTTTTTGTGTATAATTTGTGTTATTGATATTCACACACAATGTAAAAATTGTTTTTGAATAAATAAAGTGAAAATAAAATGAAATGAAAATGATAGTGATAGCTGCCGGAGCAGTTGACGCAACTTTTGAGCTCGTTTGATTTTACCACTGCGTTACACAACTTACATTTCATTTTTATTTATTTTAAAAGCGCCTGTTTGAATTCTATAGCAATATTCAGAAGTTGAACAGTGACGCCTTATAAAATGTTGAGAGCCAAATGAGTTTATGTATGACACATATGATTTTTCAACTATTTATTTGTTCTTTTTTGTCGAGGGTGGTCATATATTTATCGTAAAATAACTTGGGAGTTTTGGACTGTTTAACGAGTTTAGTTGAAGTAAACACAAATAATACTGTTTTAAAGTTTGTGAAAAACACACCAGACACTTTTCTGAATTAGTTTATGGCTTCACTTGCACTTAATAACTGCTATCGACACTTTAAAACAATTATTTAGTTAGAGAGAATTATAACGTGTATGAGTTGGGACATGTCAAACTGACAACTTTTTCTAACATCATTCTATACTTAGATCGTTATACAACAATTTATATAAAAATATAGACACTAGATTACATAATCCAAACAATATAAATATTAACTGTAATAACTATATTGTTTCATCAAATACCTACATATGTGGGTAGGATCCCACATTAGAGTTTGTTTAATAGGTACATCTGTGATAAAAGAGTTTAGTCTAATTCATTAATGATATTATTAGTTGCAATTACATTTAGTATATTCATTCCAACCTCTGCAATGCATTCATTCATATCTAATATCATAAGCATCTTAAACAACTGACACAGTATTAATCACAATACAAACATCATCCTAAAATATCTGTGGGTACATCTATACTAATATTATAAAGCGGAAGAGTTTGTTTGTTTGTTTAAACGCGCTAATCTCAGTAACTACTGATCCGATTTAAAAAAATCTTTTTATGTTGGATAGCCCATTTATCGAGGAAGGCTATAGGCTATGTAACATCACGCTACGACTAATAGGAGCCGAGTAGCTACGAGAAATGTTGCAAAAACGGGGAAAATTTACGCATACGAAGTTGCGCGTGACAGCTAGTCTATAATATAAATAATTGATTTATTAGATCTTTGAATTGTTCTGTGCCACAAGTAGGTATTTCATACAGTATAACATAACTACCAAACATAGTTTTGCAGACACGGATGATCTTATAATCATCGCTATGATAACCAGTCAATACATTGTGATGGCTACACCGTCATCAGACTCCAGACCACTACCTCTCAAACTTATAAAACAGTTCCATCAAACCTTCGTTCGGTTTTATACAACATCACATAAACTGGAACAATCAATATTCCAAAACATATCTACATAGTAGATATCAATATCTAACACATGGATTGATTATATATATGCCTATTTACATAGCCATATAGCCCTATATCTAACAAGCACGATAGTTTATTCTGTGTCTGGGTGTTATTTATCAATGGGTGAATTTTAACAGGTCCATTAAAATCTTCATTTCCGTTGATTTTTTTACCTTAGGTTTTTTTTTAAAGAAAATCGCGTTTATCAACGTTTTTGATATATATTTTTGTACGACTCTCGCAGTATGGTACAAGACCTGTGTCGTGGAGGACTTTGCAAAACATACAAGTCACGGACACAAAGCACACCCACACACATTTTGTGGATATCACAAAATGTGTGTGGTGTCCCGTGTGGGAATCGAACCCACGACCTCTTACGTAGCATTCGGACACACTCCCACCGCGCCAGAGAGGCGGTATAATGTACGTATTCTCGCTTAATATCTAGCAGTTAACTTAAAAAAACTAACGAGATATACACGATTAAAAATTTCGTGCCACATGGCGATGAAACAAGCGTCCACGGCAATGAAACAAGCGTCCACGGCAATGAAAGAACTGTGCCACGGGAATGAAAGAATCGACCTGAGAAATAAAAAAATCCATATAAAACATAATATTTTATATTTCATAATATTTTATACTTTCATACAATAGATACACATGTAAAAAAAAATGTTAAATACATTAAATTCAAAAGAAAAAGCATATCAATAAAATCAACATCTGATATAGAAGATAGGCAATGATACACAACATATAATATAGGCAATGATATATAAGAAGTTAAAGGTATAAAAGACTTAGGTGTATTATCGACTCAAAATTAACTGTTATAAAGCACTAGCTGACCCGCGCATCGTCGTATGCGTAAATTTTCCCAGTTTTTGCAACATTTTTCATATTGGCCGTAGCGTGATGTTGTATAGCCTATAGCTTTTCTCAATAAATGAACTACCCAACAGAAAAAAAAACAATTCGAACCAGTAGTTCCTGAGATTACAGAGCTTTATTAGATTAGTATAGATAGCATAATAACAAAACACTTTGAAAATTGCAAGATTAAAAAAAATTAACACTAAAATTCTAATTTATATTTTCTAGTTAGAAGCATATGTATAGTAGTTGTACAGAGATACTCTGCACATTCGTGCGCCGGCTTGCCCTGAAGCCTGGTACCTGCCTAAGGTAGGTCGGAGGGTAACGCAGTTTGAGGAATAGTAATAAAACTATATCAGTGACTGACTAGTGTATATATTTCAGTAAGAACATGGGTACATTCAATTACTGAGAGAGATCCATCAGTATGAGCTAGGCTCAAGTATCTTGATCGAATCCGCTCAGTACTCGGTTACAGCTGTATTTATACCCGTCGAAAAACCGTTAATTCCTATAGTATAGTCCGGATACACCATCTAAATCGAAATAACCTGTTGCTATTGGTCAATTTTATTTTAGCAATGTTGTCAACCCTATATTTATAAATTCCCTAAATTATTATAAAAAACCCTTAAAATGATTATCACTAATTTTAACATTCCTGAATGAAAACCAATCATGCGCGAGCGGTCAACATTGATTCGCTCGCGTGCCGTTGCTATGGACTTTGACTGATATAGACTACTCTGGTTTTCCCCAAAAAAGTCTTTAAAACACATAACCCTCCTTCTTGCGAAGTCGGGTAAATACCGCTTCCCCACTTATTTTTCCCTAAATTTTGGGGTAAATCCACTAAATTGGCAACAGTGCTATTACATTATATACAATTCTGACCAATAGGAATGTTCTAAGGCGCGTACATACCGTGCCTATCAGATTTCAATTACAAATTACGGCTAAACAATGCAATATTACTAAGAGCTATTGTGCTAGAGATATTGTATAACCATAAAGAAGTGTATTAACAATACTATTTACACGTACTTTTAACAATTATTGGAAATATAATCAAAAAACATCGCGATCTCAGAGACAAGATTTAAGTACCTATCGAGTTGCTGAATTAATTACGACAATGAATTTAGAATTATACAAACTTAGTATCTAAGGCACGAAAGATAAGTGAAAATGTCTCATAAATCACTTTGTTATTTTACATTTCACTATTCATAACTAATATTAAACTATATAAATCAATTTCACTAATTAAAAGTTAAAGATACTATTTGCGTTGTAATCTCTATGGTGAAGGACAATTATTCTATATCGAAGTTAAAAATTTTCTTTGGATATTATTTCGTTCTTTGTTCGTTCTATCTAGTGACATGAGACGGACAATGTTACAAGTTAAGGAATCAATGTTGCAAGTTAAAGAAATACATTAAAACTATTATTTTCGTATCGATAAGAAATACTAAACACAAAATAAAACTAATGGGTATTATCCAAAGATAATAGATCTAGCTAGATACCTCATGTTCCTGTAACAGTATGAAAACCACCGCGCATGACGTCACACGAGCGTTTTAGTGATGAACCTACCATAAACAGAATCGTTTCAATCGTAAGACATCATTCATCCAACAGAGTATCGATTTTAAATCGACCAATTCGATTCGATACTGCTGTTTTGAATTATTTAATTCAAACTTTTTTATTAAAAAGAAAATTATTATTTCTTTTGATTTAAGCTATATTAAAAAAGTATCTGCTGTTTTCAATTCCAACAAGTTAGCACAAGATTATTATCTAATTAACTGGCGCCCGTGGCTCCACCGAACTTACACTCAATTTACACTTTCAATGATATCTTAGGGAAACGGGATAAAAGCAACCCATGTGTACTTTGCCGGGTTCAAGCTATCACCATAGGTATCAAATTTGTGCTAAATCGGTCCAGCCATTTTCCCGTGAAATAGTACTAAACATCCATTCATCCATCCATCAAGCCTCACTAACTGTGCATTTTTAAGAGTACTAGGTTTATTCTTATAAATAAAAATAAAAGCACGGGTAAAATTAAACGACATAAGCATTTATTTATTTTTTGTAATTTAATATATAATCAATTGTAGGGAAGATTAGGTAGGATCAATATATTTTTTACACTAAGCCAAAACTATTTGTAACCCTTTTGATTTTTTGAATATCACTGAATCAGCTTTCTTAGAGTAAACTAATAATACATTGTTGTTTAAATGCTGTAAATAGTTCTAACACATAATACAGTAAAGGATTGAACTATTTAACATTACATAGATTGATTTATCTGAATTGAATACCTCTTAATTAATAGATTGATTTATCTGAATTGAATATCGACTGCCTCTGTGGCGCAGTGGGAGTGTGTCCGACTGCTACGCAAGAGGTCGTGGGTTCGATTCCCACACGGGACACCACTTTGTGTGATCCACAAATTGTTGTTCCGGGTCTGGGTGTAATTTGTGTCCGTGACTTGTATGTTTGTAAAGTCCCCCGTGACACAGGGCTTGTACCCTACTGCGGGAGTTGTTTAAAAAAAAAACAAAAAAAAAAACAATTACTAAATTATTGACCTTGAAACAGAACGAGTTTATTATATATTTGTCTTTTCGTAGTTTTGGTTTTTAAATTTCTCGTTAAATAATGTAAACGTATATCAACGTAATCTATACTAATATTATAAAGCGGAAGAGTTTGTTTGTTTGTTTGTTTAAACGCGCTAATCTCAGGAACTACTGGTCCGATTTGAAAAAATCTTTTTTTTGGATAGCCCATTTATCGAGGAAGGCTATAGGCTATATAACATAACGCTACGACTAATAGGAGCAGAGTAGCGACGAGAAATGTTGGAAAATTAACGCATACGAAGTTGCGCGGGACAGCTAGTCAACGTATACATAAGCCTTTATTAAATTAACTAAATGGTTTTCAGTAAGTGCTTGATGAAACTGATGGATGGTTATGCAATTATAAATATTACTAATAATAAAAAAAAGTTAAAATTTTGTGATTTATTTATTATTTTTCTTATAACTATTTCAGCAACTTTGCATACTTGTATACAATCCTTTGAGGAATACACTACACCACCTTTGTCCATAAACATAACTATGTAGTTATTACAAAAATGCATTCTCGTTCCTCCGGTTATCTGTTTCATATATCGAGCGTGATCAATTCGTGATTAAATAAATCGATCTAAAGTGCTTAAACATAACATCACTACTTGTAGAAAAACGACAAAATCCCCTGTACCACGACATTTATTTGTTGTTGTTTTTGATTGACGATGACATATCACCTGATGACATCAATTTAAACTGCAATGTAAAACGAATAGAGTAAAAATACGCCAATGAGAATTTATCGTTGTAGTATTACTCAAAAACGTAAATAAATCATTTCAAAATTATATTCACCTTAAGGAGCAACAAAATTACTTAGCGATGAAAGTATACATTTCCCTTGCTAGGGGTCTACATTCTTCGACGAGTTTTTACAACTTATAACTGCACAATTAGGCATTTCTTGTTGTAGTACACGCGACGTCATGCGGCCGCGATCGGACGTTGAATAATATCACGTGCGCTCCAACCAGAGCCGCAGCGCTGGTTGGAGACACGCTTTGACTTTGACTGACTGATTCTAGTTATATGTGTGTTCTGTGGTATTATCCAAAGATAATAGTGTGTTCTGTGGTATTATCTGTCCCGCACAGTAGTACAGTCTGGAGACCGCACTACACAGCAGTGCATTAATTTAGGATAGAAGAAATTCAAAAGCGCTTTTAGTGGCATCTAACACGCTGACGTTGCATGATGATGTCGTAAGCTGATTGATTGGATTATCTTTATATATAAAATTATTGAAATATAATCATAAAATATGATACTTTATATGAAAGCTGAAATAAAACAATTCAAATGTAAAATGGAAAGTACACAGAACGAATTGGACAATGTTATCTTAGAAAATATAGAATTAAGAAAGCAATTACAAAATTTAACTCGGGAAATAAGTGTTCTGAAGCAATTGTGCAGTAGTCCTATTTCATCATTTAGAAAAAACATGTCTTCCAGTTTAAGAAAAAGTGCAAAGCGACGACTTGCTGACAGTTTTCACAACAGTCCTCTTACTTCTATATTAACAAAGGATGAGACCGAGAAAAATGATTGTTTGCAAAGACAGTCAACGCACGAGGCAGTTCAGGTCGGTCAGCTCGAATTGGAATCAGAATCAAGTATTCAACATCAACGTAAAATGATAAAAGAAGTGGTAAAAGAAGAACAATCTTCACAAAAACAACACCATAAGCAAAATAAAGTAACAGAAAGTGCAAATAATATGGTACCCAAAAAAAGAGTGTTCATCTTTGGTGGTGCTCAATGTGTCGGTCTAGCCCAACATCTCACTAAGTCAAGAAGATACTTTAACAGACACTACGAGAAATATAATTACATTTCATTTGTTAAACCTTATGCCTCAACGGAGGAAATTTTAAAATGTGTTGAAATATTTGATATCTCTTCAAATGATCGCGTTATTTTGTGTGTTGGACAACACGATAGTAGTCCATTTAAGATAATTTCTAATTTATGAATTTTATTAAAATCGTTAATATGTCCTTGTTTGATATTAAAAGTATCAAAAAATGTTTGCTTGAATGAAAATAAGTTAAATAATGAATTGAGGTTCATATGTAAACAATATAACTACTGCACATTTGTTGACTATGTATCTATATCTGGTAGTTTTGACATGTACGAATTATGTAATAGAATAAATCACAATTTAGATCAAATAGATTATGACATGAAATTTCTACAATATAATAAAATACGGTCAATCATTCATTCACGAGATATTAAACAATAAAAAAAAAAACACACGTAGAACAATTACCAATTAATCAAAAAGGTACAATACCTTACTATTTCCCTATCCTGAACCAAAAATCTGACATGGACTCATCTTTGCAAATAAAAACTACAAAGACATTTTTTCGTTAATAAGAGTTCCTTCACAGTGTTTCATCAAAATATTGCCGGGGTTTTAAATAAGATGGAAGACTTAGACGTAGCTTTGGATGAACTGCATGATCAAAATAAAAATATTGTAGTTGTATGTCTCAGTGAACACTTCGTATGAAAAGGAGAAGAAAACTTTATAAATATTAATCATTTTTATATTGGTGCTACCTACTTGCGAGAAGGACAACGACGTGGTGGTTCATGCATTCTCTGCAAGAATGGATATGAGTGTGTTGAATTAACTTTTGTAAAAGAATACGGTATAGATAAACATTTTGAGATTTGCGGTGCTAAAATAGAAAAGTTGAAATTTATAATTTTGTGTGTATATAGGACGCCAAATTCCGATGTCAATATATTTTTGAATAATTTAGAAAAAACATTACGAAGGCTACAACATCAAAAAAAAATACATAATCGTATGTGGCGACTTTAATATAGATTTTTTATCCTGTAACAAAATTAGTATTAAGTTTAAGGAATTAATTATGAATTATGGTATGAGATACCACATACTCGTATTAGAACCAACGAGATTAAACAAATGTATTGATAATATAATTAGCAACATTCCGAACGTGGTAGGTGAAACACATAACCTTTGTCTCTCTGATCACAATACAGCCCAAACTATTACATTTGATCACGCCGGTATCAATGTACAAAATAAACGTTATTACTTTACAATTGTATATGATCTGGCAAAAGACAATGTTAAGCTATTTGCTAAATATATTAGTAGTCTAAGTTTTAGTGAGGTATACCAAATACAAACCACGAATCGGGCTTTCAATGCATTTCATGATACATTAACTTTGTTTTACAAACTATGTTTCCCATGTATTACAGTAAAAAAATCTTACACCATGAGTAAAACTAGGAGGATAACAAAAGGCATCAAAATTAGTTGTAATACAAAAAGATCGTTAAGATACAAATACTATTTAGATAAAACCAAAAAGAAAACAAAATCATGTATAAATCATACTCGAATTTATTAAGAAGATGTATAAATAATTTGCAATTTCTAAGTAACCAAAGGTATATCACAAAATCTTTTAACAAAGCTAAAGCTACCTGGAATATTGTGAAGCGCAATATAAGTGCCGAACCCGTTAGACATTATATTAATAATATTCAAGATGGTAAAACTATATTGACATTAGGACATGATATTGCAAATAAATTTAATAATTATTACATTGACATTTTAAATAATATTAATAATAAATCGAATAAAATTGATATAAAAACGAATCTACAAAGTGTATTTCTGGAACCCACAAATGCAATTGAGATTAATAATGTCATTAAATCCTTAAAAAATACGAAGTCAGCCGGTTACGATAACATTACAACCGAACTTATACAATGTGTGTCTCAATATATATATCAGAGCCACTTGCGTATATCGTTAATTTGTCTTTCGAACAAGGCTGCTTCCCGGATAGATTAAAAATCTCCTTAATAAAACCGTTACGTAAAAAGGGTTCAAGGTTTAAGGTTAATAATTACAGGCCAATAGCATTAACACCGGTTCTTTCAAAAATCTTGGAAAAAGTTATGCATGGGCGTGTACTCAAGTTTTTAGAAAAACACGATATACTTGCCAAGGAACAATTCGGTTACAGAAAAAATAAGTCGACAGGGTTAGCAATATATACCTTGGTAAGAGCTATCGTAGAAAATATTAACGCAAAAAGGCCGTCCTGTGCACTGTTTTTAGACCTAAGTAAAGCTTTTGATCTGGTTGATCATCAAAGACTCATTAATGAAATGGAACGATATGGAGTCAGAGGGCCTGTCCAAACATGGTTGCAGTCCTATCTCAGTGGCAGGTCACAGATTACAGTAATAACGAAACTCCACAATGATATAGTAGAAAACTATGACTCGGGTTCTGAAATCAACCCATGTGGTGTTCCGCAAGGTAGCATTCTTGGACCTTTATTATTTTTACTATATATTAATGACTTGCCACGAGCAATAAAACATCAATGTATCTTATTCGCAGACGACACTACAATTGTAATGAAGTGCAAAAATGGAGAAAATATTAATTCTGTAATAAATCAAACATTAGATGACATTAATTCATGGATAAATATTAATAAATTAAAATTAAACTTTTCTAAAACTCATTTAGTACACTTTAAAACATGTAAAAGTAAAGATACGCAATTTATAATTAACAATAATAAAGAAAATATTGGAAAACTAGAAAGCACAACATTTTTAGGTTTAACGCTAGACAAACATTTACTATGGAAAAATCACATAGATACAATTTGTAAAAAAATAAACTCGTTCGTATTTGCCCTAAAAAAGATTCAAAACGTAACATCTAAACATACTTCTTTATTGGTGTATCATGCCTATGTATGTTCAGTAATTAGATATGGCATAGTAGTCTGGGGTAACTCCTCTGAGGTAACAAGAGTGTTTATCGCTCAAAAAAAGTGTTTACGGACCACTTTTAATGTGGTCCGAATCTTGTAGAGCTATATATAAATCTCATGGACTTTTGACAGTTCCTTGCATATATATTTATGAAGTAGCTAAGTTAGTCAAATCGAATTCATCATTATTTGAATTAAGGGATAATACAAGTACTAGAAAAGCGAGGCAATTGGATTTTGTAATCCCTATTCCTAGGTTAGAACTGTTCAGGCGCAGCTGTGTTTATATAGCTCCCTTAATCTTTAATGCTTTACCCAATTCAATCAAAAATCTACCATATAAAAAGTTCTGCAGTGTGTTACTAAGCTGGTTGGTAAACGAATGTTTTTACTCGGTTGAAGAATATTTAAATAAATACCCATGTAAATTTTATAATTTAGAAAGGAGACATGTGAAATTTAAGTGACCGGATTTTATTACATTGGTGTGCATTGTTTTTTTTTTTTTAATACTATTTCACTTTTTAAATATATTTCTTTGTAATTTTGATAAATTTTGCCTATACCAATGATGTAATTTGCATGCCATTATTGGCAAGTGTGCTGATTCAATAATATGTATTTTAAAGATCTGTAATATGTACCACATTTATGCAAATGTATAAATAAATAAATATTTTTTTTGTGTGAGTGTGTATGTCACTGAACTCCTCCTAGACGGCTGGACCGATTTTAATGAAATTTTTTGTGTGATTTCAAAGGAGATTCGAGGATGGTTTAGATTCACAATTGAACCCGATATACAAAAAAAAGAGTCGAGACGAAGTTCGCCGGGACAGCTAATTTTAAATAAAAATCACTAGAGAAATGCAGATATATCTTAGACATAACGTTGTGGCAAAATGTGAAAATGTGACATAATGTAAATGATAAAAGGAATATTAGAAATCAAACATTAATAACCGTTCAATACAATGTAATTAAAATAATGATATGCTAATTATGAAGGTGACAGCCGAAGGACTTAGAAAGAAACTCAATTTGGTATAAAAACTGTAATTAATTAAATAAAAAAATATTACTAAGTTACTAAAACTAGGCTTTGACGATGTGAGTACAAAGAGTGACTTCTTACACGAATATATGGCTTTATATATAATTACTAGTTAGCTTGATTAGTGACGACACGAGGCGTTGATGCTGCAGTTGCAGAAACCGGTGACACGAGGCAAAGGTCCAACGCAGCAGACGTGAGGTTCGGTTGCGAAATCTGCGACACGAGGCAAAGATGCTGTGCGGCGAAATCGGCGGAAACAGGGCTGCATGTCCAAGGTTCAATTGTGAAATTATCGACACAAGGCAAAGATGCAATGCTGCGGAATTGGTGTAGGCAGGGCATGTAACACCTCCCCCTTCAGATCAGCAACTATTTGAGGACTTTCAGCGAAAATGGTGCTGGTGTCTGCTCCTGGTCATCTGGTGATTCCTTCCTCGTTTTTGGTGCTGGTGTCTTTTCCTGGTCATCTGGTAAGGATGGTTTACAGATACTATGTCGTCGTTTTATGGTAATGACTATTGCTAATGCGATTACGCATAGTATTATAGAGTATATTGGTACAGTTGTGTGGAAAAGGGAATAGTCAATCTTGTTCTGATCTGGAATCTGTACTGGGTGTTGCATAAGTATTTTATCTTTAACTTCACGCAAATGTTTCATATTGACTGACTTCAATCTTAGATGTGGTATGGTTTTCTCTATGGTGATTGGTCTTTGCTGGTTTATATCTTCCTCGCAGAGATGAAACTTGCTTAACTTCGGGCATTCTGCCTCTATGTACTTGAGGACCTTTCCATTTGTCGCTAAGAAGGTATAAGGAAGGATATAGGAATATCCTAACTTATTAGGAACTATTGCTAGTCTGTAAAAGTCGAATATGGCGGGGGAATACTTTAAATATCATAATTATTCTTTTTCCAGAGTAATAATAACCGGGTTTTATTAAAGAATAGTATTCTCTTAAATCTAGGTCTATTATCTGTTCTACGCTATATATTAATTTTAATTTATTAACCCTGTTACTTAAGGTAAATATATCTAACGAACTATGGTGGGTGCTCGATGCACGTATGAAATCTAAGGTATTCTATATTCTAATTATTTCTAAAAGTAAGTCTTCAGTGTTGTCCCTAATTATGGACAACAGTTGAGACAGTCTAGCATACCGTACGAAATCTGTCTGATAGGATAGTTTTTCGCCTAAGAGTAGTTCTAAAGTGGAGTTAATTTTCTCCTGATTCGTAACAATGTCTGTAAGTATATTACTATGCCGAGTCATCCAGGCTTGATTAAGACTGATATGTTCGTTCAACTTAGAAACTATTTTATCATTATTGTTTTGTAGTAGAAGTATTGCTTTATTGTATGTTTGGGCATCCGTATGATCTTGGTTACCGGTTATACTTTTAATTATGGAGCCTAACCCATCAATAAGACCTCTTTTAGAACGGCTGGGTTCTAATGTTTTACCGCCGATAAATGGGAAATCTTGAATTCGAATAAAGGTGACGTGTTATTATCTAACTTATTTTTAAAGTAATTAATTTGATTGTCTATTGAGTCAAGTCTGTCTTCTATGTCAGTGAGTTCTATGTATTGTAGGAAGGAATGGTAGTGTGTAATAAGTCTCGCTTTGGTAAAATCCGTAAGCAAGGTCTAGTGTAGTAAAGTACTGGCAGTTGCCAAGTTTATCAAGGATGTCATTTATATTAGGGATTGGGTACTAGTCGTCGATCGTCTTTTCGTTTAGTTTTCGAAAATCTACCGCAATTCGCCATTTTTTCCTGACCTGACGCGTCTGCCTTTTTTGGAACCACCCAAATAGGCGAGCTCCATGCTGATTCAGAGGGTCTTATAATACCCTGGTCTAACATCTTGGTCATTTGGTCCCTAACTTCTTGTCGGTGAATAAAGGGATATCTGTAACTTTTGGTATATACGGGAATTGCGTCAGTCGTTTTGATTCGATGTTTGATTTTATTGGTGAAAGTCAGAGGTTCTCATACCGAGAAAACGTCGGCATACCGAGCACATAAAGTTTCTAGGTTAGTCTTCTCCTCTAAGTTCAAATGATCAGTACGTAGTCGCGATAGGACATGTTTAACACGTTCTGGGTTTGAATTAGTTCGAGTATATTCAATATTAAAGAGTTGAGTTTCTAGAGGGCGTTCAAATGTGACAGGAATATTGTGATCAGTTGGATTCTCTATTTCTATGATTCCAGTACAATCTGTTACTCTAGTAATACATTCATGAATAATAATAAAATTGTTGCGGTATTAAGATATCACCATCGGGACTATGTATATTGTTTTTTTTATATCATATGTAGCTGGTATTGTTTTTTTGTTATCTAGGGTTTTTAAGTTGGTAAAAATGAATAGGGATCCTGGTCCGTTACACTATTTGGCTCGCATGAATAAAATTCGGGTGCATAATTATCGGGGTCGTAACAGTCAGAGTTGTCGTAGTAATAGTCAGGGTAGTCAGTATATTCATATTGATAGTCATTATAATACGAGTCATCATATTGGGTCATTTCATTAAAGTTCATCTCACGGGTCTTAAAATAATTATTAGGTGGTGGGTTTCCGGATCTACGCCAGTCATGTCCCGAAAACCCTATCGGTTTCGACGTGAAATGGCTAACACCGCTCATTGCTTTTGGTCCGGTGTACGTGGTTTGGGGGTTTCTATTTGGTAATTTAAATACATTACTTTGGGGGTTGTAGTTCGGCGGGGGAGCGCGAAATATCTGTTGAGTACGATTATTGAACATATTGGGTGGACGATTAGGTACCTGTATATGCTGGAAACCTGGTCTCCACGGCTGATGCTGTGGCTGTGGTGTAACCATGGGCATATGCCAGCTTGATCCTGCACTAGGAAAAGTGAAAGGTGTGGGCACGGTCGGATGGACCATTGGCAATGATTTATGGGTAGTAACGGTACGGCGCTCGGGGATATTCTCGTTACGTTGCTGTAAATACACTACATTCATTTCCTGTTGGACAAACTCTAGAGCCTTTTCTATAGGCTCGGGTCTCATGCAGCGTATTCGAGATCCTGAAGGTTCTTTAAAACCTCTAACATATGATTGTAGGGTCAATTTTCGATAGAGATCGCGTTTTGCTTCTATGGTAATTGGTATGCTTTCATGTAATGAAACATAAGTCATTATGGTACTGAAAAGAGTCTGGCATTTGTCGTAATATCCCTGAGGGGTGCTGTTTCCTTGGGTTAATAACGACATGTCATTATATAAAGCAGTCTCGTCTCGTTGGTCAGAGAAGTTATTTATTAGCGCACTACGTATACCTATCCAATTTTCTGGGATGCCGTATGCGTTTATTGTGCGAGCTGCGGAACCCGTAACTTTATTTAATATCCAGTTAATAACACATAGGTTACTTAATTCAAACCCGGGTTCGTTTTTAACGTACTGTAATACGAGTTGGTTACATATTTTGATAAATCGGGTTAGAACATTCGGATTGCCATCAAATTCTGGTACTGCCCTCAAAGCTTTGTATATAATATCTGGGTTGAATGCCATCTCGCAATTATCCAAACTAAATAATATATCCAAATTTAAACTACACACATCAAAAGTGTCTAGGGATCAACATATATTTTTGCAATAACTTTTCTCCTGATTGATTTTTTTTTTTTATTTCTTTAAGGATTCATCAAATAAAGTGTTTTCGTTTGTCACAGTAACGATAAACCAAGTCACCTTTGCATTAATAAAGAAATTTGCCATTTTCCTAATAAAGGGATTTTTGACATTTGAACCACTAACATTAAAGTTCGAAAAAAAGACTGAAATAACAGTTTTCTTTAAAATTTTATTGGGTAACTTAAACAATTAATAATCCGTGTTTCTACCGCGAACACTAACAACACAAGAACATCGGTTTGGCATACTCAAAATGAGTTCATCCAAATCACGCTGTGGAATGGCCGCCCATGTTCGTTGCAACAACAAAAAAAGGTCTTCTTGCGACTGGATACCCTCCATATTCGGCAGAGCGCTTCTCTGTAGCATATCCCATGCATGCTCAATCGGGTTCAAGTCTGGCGACTGAGCAGGCCAGGGCAGGACATTGATGTTAGCTGCGGCGAGAGTCTTACAACTCTTGCGGTGTGCGGTCGTGCATTATCATGCATTAACTGAAATAAGGGACCGATTTGCACTTGTAGAGGAACGATGACGTCTGATACAATCGTCTCAGCATAAATTTGAGCGTTGAGGTTGCCTCTGATCCAAATCAACTCAGTTCTTCCGCCGATCCAAATACCCGCCCATACCATGATGGTTCCACCACTATAAGGATGGACTTCCTGGCAGGATTTTAATCGCTGTTGGCGTCCAGGGGTTCTCCAGTGTAGTATACGTCTTGTATCCGATCTCATACCAAAACGAGACTCATCAGAAAAGCACACGAAACGCCATTGTTCTTCTGCCCAATTTCTGTGTTCAAGAGCCCATTGATATCGAATCCTACGATTGTGCATTGCTATAGGTGGTACCCGTAGCGGTCTTCGGGAATGAAGGTTCACTTCATGCAAGCGGTTTCTGACTGTTTGGTCGCTAATTAAGTTCCCTGAAGAGTGATGAAGTCTCACGGCTAACATCATGGCGGTTATTGTTGGACCTCTTCGAGTTAAGATTTGAATGTATCGGTCTTGTCTCCGTGTGGTGCAGCGATACCGTCCTCCATGGCGCTCAGCCACGGTACCAGTGCTTCGGTAACGTGTCCAAAGTCGACTGATAACACTCTGACTTGTATTCAGAGCTAAAGCCACAGTACGTTGCCGGGAACCAGCTTCTATCATTCCCACGGCTCTGAGCATTTCTTCCCTGCTTAAATGACGTCGCCGCTCCATAATAACGTTGGTTTTAATCAGTAGTAGGGAAACAGTAGCACTAATAATGTCTTTAATGCGTTGTATGTTTTTATAGTGAAAATATTGACAGCTGATTTTCATCTTTTACTCGAATTTGATTCACAGTTCCTGATTCAAATTATGAAATGCACCAAAAAGGATCCATATAAATTTATAAAATCATAAATTTATTACAAAGCCACATCTCAATCTCAAGAAATCCGCATAAAAATGCTTGATCCCTAGACACTTTTGATGTGTGTATCTACTTCTAAAAATCTACTACTGTCTACTTCTTTAAATATACTTATCTGTCTAGCAGAGACAGATTTCCCGCTAACTTTCCGTGGGTGAAAAATTTTGAAAACCTAACTAAATTAAGGAGGGTAAAGACAAGGAAGCAACAATTATATAAAGTAACAAGTACTTACAAATACATGGTTTCTTCTGCGTATCGATGTCTGGATACTGTCCTCGGTTGCGTCTCCAAAGTTCGGATCCTCGATCAGGTACTTGGAAATACCGACAGCGACTATCGGAGTCAGCAGGTTGACGATATTTGGGAACCTTTACCGCGACGCGCACTGTCTCGAGAATCCTACCGACTGCGCCAATTATGAAGGTGACAGCCGAAGGACTTAGAAAGAAACTCAATTTGGTATAAAAACTTTAATTAATTAAATGAAAAATTATTACTAAGTTACTAAAACTAGGCTTTGACGATGTGAGTACAAAGAGTGACTTCTTACACGAATATATGGCTTTATATATAATTACTAGTTAGCTTGATTAGTGACGACACGAGGCGTTGATGCTGCAGTTGCAGAAACCGGCGACACGAGGCAAAGGTCCAACGCAGCAGACGTGAGGTTCGGTTGCGAAATCTGCGACACGAGGCAAAGATGCTGTGCGGCGAAATCGGCGGAAACAGGGCACGTAACATGCTACTAAACAAATTTATTTAATGAAACATGATCAAAATATTCCAACCGTACGCGAAATTTCCGCTAACGAAGCAGTTTTTTGATCAATGTTTACGCGGGGATTTGTTCTGTAAGCCCATGGCATAGAGTTTTTATTTGTTTGCCTGTTTATTCATCTTTATTTTGATACATATCAACATAGACAAGAAATACATGCAAATTTCTATTAAAATCAAAGTACAAAAATACGCAAAAGTTGGGCGGCGTTAACTGGTATCATACCGGGTCCCGGTATCGTAGCAGTTCGAGCTATAGCTGTCATATACCGGGAGCCGGTATAATAGCAGACGAGAGGATTCCACTTTATCTGCTAAAGTTTCATACAAATCCCCTGTCTGTCAGGCAAAGAGGTCCCAGTATCGGCGTATGCTGGCTTTATTCTATTGAAGTATTTTGCTATTTAAAACAATTATACACATTTAACTGCCTCTGTGGCGCGGTGGGAGTGTGTCCGACTGCTACGCAAGAGGTCGTGGGTTCGATTCCCACACGGAACACCACTTTGTGTGATCCACAAATTGTTGTTCCGAGTCTGGGTGTACTTTGTGTCCGTGACTTGTATGTTTGTAAAGTCCCCCGCGACACAGGGCTTGTACCCTAATGCGGGAGTCGTCTTTTAAAAAAAAAAAAATAATAATAATAAAAAAAAAACTCTGGATTTAACGAAAGTTTAATAATTAGGGCATTATATTAAAAAGACTGTTAGTACTTTACATGACTATTTCATTTAAATATGACCAAAATTATAAGCCGTACTTCATTTTTTTGGGGTATGGCCGCACTTTCGTTCGCGCGCGCTCGGCGTACGGTCGTGTAAAGCAACGAACAGTTCGGAATAGTACTCACTTTCACCTTCAATATATGTTAATCTAAATGGTTAAGTGTAAAAAGTGTAATCTTTTCATGTCTGTCACCAAAGATGATGTTGTGAAGTGCAAAGGAGTGTGTGAAGCAATGTATCATAAAAAATGTATGCAAAAAAATAAGCAATTTATGCATACAGCAATGTGTGACGAATGCTTGAACAATAAAGGCAGCTCGGCACAATCAACGCAATCTCCGCAATTAGCTCTAAATTCAGCAGAAGCAACATGTGAAATGATATTGCTCGAAGTCAATAAAAAACTGGAGGTACTTTACAGTGTCGAAAAAAAACTAACGGATCTCACTAGTAACGTTGAGTTCTATGCTGAAATGTACCAAACACTAATAGAACAAAAGGAAGAGTCACAGAAAAAGATTAAAGCACTAGAGCAGAAAAACATTTACTTGGAAAAATATAACAAGGCTTTGGAAGAGAGGGTACAGGAATTGGAGCTAAAGGACAAAGACAAAGAAATAGAGATACACGGACTAGAGGCACATAATAATGAAAACATCAAATCCGTTGTTCAAAACATAGCCCAGACATTAAACCTAAATACGGATGATATTGAAGACGCAACGAGGGTAGGACAACAAAAAATGGATGATGCGAGACCTAAAGTCGTAGTCGTTACTCGTCGATCAAAAAACACCCGCAAAAAGTGGATGATGGCAAAAAAAGGCATAAGAATTACTAACGACACTGTCTATCGCAATGGAAACAATGACCAAATATTTATAAATGAAGCGCTACCAAGGTTTAAGCGACAACTCCTTTGGACGGTGAGAAACACGTTAAAACCCAAAGGCTACCAATACATCTGGATTCAAAACGGCAGTATACTAGTCAAAAAGAATAGCGAGGAAAAACGAATCTACAATATAAGAACGGAGAAAGATTTAGATGGGCTATGCGAATCACAACATTCAAAGTAGGTAGTTATAAGGTGCAGCTAGCGCAATCAATACACACTAGGTGATTCTCAGACACCAACATTCGACTGCACAGAAAACCTTAATATACTGAATGATATAATGTATAAGAGATATTATGATATAAAAATATTAAGTCAAGATATTACCCGAAACAAAAAACATACTAATATAATGTAATCAAATCAAATCAAAATCTTAATATAAGATCACTTCGGAAAAACTATAATGAAATATTAATATTACTGGAAGAAAATAGATACACAATCGATATACTCATACTAAGTGAAATAAATATAAAAAGTCATGAACTAAATTTTTACCAAATAAGAGGATACAGTTCATATATAGTGACTAGAGAAAGTAGCAGAGGAGGGGGTATATTGATATATGCGAAGGATGTACTTGATTTCGAGGCGAAAGCACTGAGTACAGTATCAATGGAAACTCTCTATGGACAATTAAAAACTAGGAGTAAAACACATATAATTGCTTTATATAGGCCTCCGCAGAAAAATAAAATAGCGTTTATATACGAATTGGACACAATTATTAAAAATATACCTAAAACGGAAAATGTTATTGTTGTGGGTGACATGAATATAAACATTTTGAACGGTATTACAAACCCAGTGACGACAAAATACAAAAACACTCTATATGAATGCGGCCTACAGTGTGTTATACCCGACACAGAGACAACTCGCGACGTGATAGTGGACGGGCGAAGCGAGATGTCTTGCTTGGACCACATATGGGTGCGAGCGGGACGCAGCGAGCAGGGAGCAACATCATTCGTTCTCGAGACCCATACATCGGACCATTACGCAGTTGGCTTATCGTTGAACTTGAGTGAAAGTGATTTAGATGACCATAGTTTATTATCGAATAATAGTTATAAGGTGCAAAAAGTGTGTGTTATTAGTGACAAATTGTTGAAACAAAAGCTCGAAAAATATGACTGGACGCAATTGTATGTA
The DNA here is from genome assembly GCA_945859575.2 of Herminia tarsipennalis. Lineage (NCBI taxonomy): Eukaryota > Metazoa > Arthropoda > Insecta > Lepidoptera > Erebidae > Herminia > Herminia tarsipennalis. The sequence continues at coordinate 312,714 of OX243843.2, read as the reverse complement.
TTTTCTTGCCCATTAATATTGTTTCAATCATTATGCGGCGTGGTTGGCGAAATGTATAAGGCAAGTACAATAACAGTAACAAAACGGCCTAAAAGAAAAATTGAACCATGGATAGATCATGATTTGTATGCTATGATTTCGCGCAGAAACTATCTCTTTAGGGTTTGGAAAGCCGACCCAAAAAATATGAATAAAAGGTTAGAATATACAAAATATAGGAATAAAATAAACAAAGTTATAAGCGAGGCAAAAAATAAATACCGCCAGGGTGAAATAATTAAATGTAATGTGGATTTTAGAAAAGTTTGGGCAAATATAAACTCCTGGCTGGGCCGGCATAAAGTTAGTTTAGATAGTGTTATTGTTAGGCATTTAGGGAAAGTGGACACTATCAGTAATATATGCACCAAATTCACACAAACATTTACTAAAGAAATACAAGTCATTAAACATACATGTAATATTAATTTTTTTAGCAGGGATAAATATGTGCGTCCATGTCAAGTTAGTTTTAGATTTATTAAAGTAAGTTCATTAGACATAGAAAAAATCATTAACATGTTATCGAGTGAAAAATCACCCGGCTCGGACGGAATACGAGCAAAAGATATTAAGTTTGTACGTAAACAAATAAGCCCTATAATATCAAACTTTATAAATATGTGCCTATCAACAGGTAAATATCCCGACCAACTTAAAGAGGCTATAATACGCCCAATCTATAAATCCGGTAGCCACTTAGAATACGCTAACTACAGACCTATCGCAATATTATCTGTAATAGACAAGATAGTCGAAAAAGTAGTTGTTGGACAAATTAATCAATTCTTGGAATCGCATAGCATATTATCAGACAATCAACATGGATTTAGAAAAGGAAGGAGCACAATTTCTGCCCTGTCGAGCTTTGCGGATTACGTGAATCATAATCTAGACTCTGGGAAACAGTTGATAGCACTATTTATAGACTATAAAAAAGCTTTTGACACACTGGATCATGGCATATTACTGCAGGCGATGGATGAGTGTGGCATACGCGGCCCCACCAATAACTGGTTCAAAAATTACCTAACTAATAGAAAGATACGTACTGTTATTGGTGGAGTGACCGGTGAGGACGCCGTAGTAAACTCAGGCGTGCCAACTGGCTCAGTGTACGGGCCAGTAGGATATGTAATGCATGTTAACAGTGTAGCAAATGTGATATCCGAATGTCAGGTTTATATGTACGCGGATGATATGTGTGTGGTCTATGCTTCGAAAGATATCACACAGGTTCAGGAGAATATACAGACAGACTTTGAATATATCACGAAATGGGCGCATGACAATGGGATCATTCTCAATTTTAATAAAACAAAATGCATGCATATTCACTCTCCTTACAACCGAAACGCAAAAAACATAGACATGGAACACCTTACCATAATAGGACACACATATGATTGTTTACATAGAAACAAATGTAATTGTGACTGTACTAGGATTCAGTATGAAGACAATTTTAAATACTTAGGCATAAGGATTGATAAAAACTTTAGTTGGGTATTGCATGTTTCTGACGTTTGTAATAGGTTAAGATCAGTGTTAGGAAAGTTTTATCAGCTAAACAGGGTACTGAATAAAGGTACCATGAGAATTATCTACTATGCCCTTGCCGATTCACAGATTAACTATGGATTAATTGTGTATGGACGAACAATTGCAACTTACCTTAAAGATGTTAAAAACTTACAAATTAGGCTGATCAAATACTTAGTTAGCAATAAAGAAAAAAAGATATGTAGTAACAATTTCAATCAATTATTTCCTCTAAGCAAAATATTGCCAGTAGATAAAAAAGTTGAATACCTGATTGGTCTGGAATATTATTACAGTGACGAGTATAAACATGCCGACAACAATAAATACAATACAAGACGTGTTAGGGAAAATATATTTATTAAGCCGAAAATTACAAATTACTATGGCGAAAGGACAAATAAGTTTATTATACCAAAGGTATTTAACAGCCTAGATATTCTAAGACAGAACCCTAAAGTAACATATGGTGTATTGAAGAAAGGGTTGAGGGATGCTTTGTTAGAAGATATTTAAATTTATAATTATAATTTGTGTTTGTAATTTATATATATATATATATATATTGTATCGTGTAGTGTAGTATTATATTGATTGTTTTAAGAGCGTATCTCGCCGTTAAACGGTTACGTTTGGCGAGGATTTATGTATTAGAATAAGATTGTAAAAATTAATAAAGAACAAATAAAAAAAAAAAAAAAAACTGCTTGTACGATAAATCTAAATTCAAATGATATTAATATGTATTTATTAATGAAACTACAATAAATATTTTTTATTATTTTCCACAGAATACTATATCATTCATTTTAAATAAAACACGATCAAAATATTCGAACCGCAGGCCATCAAACGTCGTATTTTGAATGATATTTTCGCGCGTTTTTTTGTTCTGGAAGTAGATAAATTAAAGTTTATCTATGATTGCCTGTATATTTAATCGAATTTTATCTAAGACTGAAAGAGTAACCTGAAGCCGGTCGATGAACAGATTATGGGAATAATTGTAGTTGACATATTTTTAATTATGTTGACAAGCCGTGCTGCCAAACGACAATGTGGATTTCCCCCCAACATTTAGCAAAATCCCACCGAAAATTAGCTTCTTGTAAAAAATAACACCAAACAACAATGATAAAGAGTGGATCCCTCGGGCGACAGGATGTGGGGTGCAATTTAATAGTTTCTAAGCGAAAATATGTCACTAAAACAGCTTAATAAAGAATATCACCCTCCGAATTTCTCCCCAGAGCCGAAAAAACTCACCGAATCTGCAGGGAATCTCTCCAGTCTGGCAACAGTGACCAATAACATTTGCTCAGTGTTCACGTAAAAAAATATTACTTCATTATTTCCACATGCTCTAAACGATTGAATTAATAAATTGTTCACTATTTAAATACCTTACACTATATAGTGAACCATTGTGTATTTACATTCAATTAAAACCTAATAATAACTCTAAAATTCGTCAGTGAAGATTCTCGATTATGAATAAAATTATATGACACAAGCTGACCCGCGCAACAACCGGAAAATTTACGCAGACGAGCGTAAATGTTCCCGGTTTTTGCAACAGTTTTAATTGCTGTTACGATGCTATTGGTCATAGCGTGATGTGGGCTATCCAACAGGAAAATATTTTTTTAAATTCGGACCTATAGCTCCTGAGATTATCGCGTTCAAACAAACAAACAAACTCTTCAGCTTTATAATATAGTATAGATTAGAAATATTGCAACACCGTAACATCCTAGACAACATCCATGCGTTATCACAACCGAGATATCGTCGACGAGCATTTGTATAATCACGAATTTGGTTTCTGACATCGATGCTTATATCCGTAATGTCTAGGCAGCATCTGTGAGCTCTTTGTAGATTAACTTACAAGTCAAAATTCTTGGAGCAAAATGAATGGATATAGTTTCAGTTATCTCAACTGGGGCCTTTAGTTTGGGCTGAAATTTAAAACAATATTTTGAGATTATTAAATATGATAATTAGCACGTGATCGACGGTGCTCCATGAATCCATCTTTTATTAACAATTAAGCAAAAAAGAAACCACAATATAGGGTCTAAATCCTTTTAGCAACATTTAGAAATGATTAGCAGGTAATGAAAAATTACAAGACGTGGCTAATCCCTTTGGTGTCATTAGTAAAGTAGGTACTCATAATATTATTGGCGCAAGTATAATGAAGTGCAAGAACAATACGTAGCCAGGTAGTAAATGCTATGATTCATAACTATATAAAACTGTACGAAAAGACCAATATTTATTCAGTACATACTAAGCTTTCGCTGAAACAACTTCTAATGTAATTAAAATAAATAATTGCAAAGTGAATTTGTGCGTGTGACTGACTGCGTCCCCGAAAATTTACGTGTTTACCTAAAAGAGTTAAAAAACTATTTGTGTTAAGTGACATTTTTAAGTATTCGAAATGACTCATCAGCAAAACCTTACACCTGAGCAACGTTGCACGGAGATGATAGCTCCTCAAAGTGATTGGTTTCTCAGAGTAGATCATAAGATTATTAACTTAAATTATTTAAATGTTCAAGTTGTTTGGAATAGGAACGTATCACACGGTTGCCTTCCCCAAGTTGACAATGAACCAGGTACTACAATTGAATTTCGGAAACCTGCAGTTGCTGAGAGTAGCCTTTATAAGATAATAGAAGAAGATCCACTATCGTCTTTCGAATACATCCAAAAAGAGTGCGTGACACATGAAATCTTAATCCCGAGAGTGGCTAAATATTTATCCAGTAAAGCGATAGAAATTGTATGCGACAGAATTTTCACAAAACGGAACGTTAATTAAGAGTTTGTAGAATTATTTTATACATTATTCTTTGGCATTTTTCTCCAAAGACGGTATACTTGGTACTCACCGCATCTGCTAATAAAAGCCAGCAAAGCATATCCCATCTACTTCAGAACTACATTGAAGATTTTTTTTAAATCTGAAGACATTGACAAAAACTTCCTGCAAGATTACGTGGACCGTCTAGACAAAAGTGAGTGTCCAAGTATAATGAATCTAATTGCAGAGCTGGAATTTACGCCACAAGAATTCATACACAGTTTAACTGTCATCTACATCGCGTATAAGGAAACAGAGATCACAGAACACATATTCCGTTATTTTTGAACGAACTTGGAATCGAAGGCTCATTTCTGTGCATACAATCAAAACTATGGCAAACTTTTGTTGTTTTTCGTAAAAAATGTGTCGGAATTTACAGTGTCTTTGAGATCTTTGAAGAAAATTGTCGACGTTCATTGTACGTATTATAAAAAATTAACGAAGGCGGTTGTAAACAAATATATCAGAGATATAGATATTGAAGATCAAATGCAGATGGATATCGACGATGGCGGAACTTGGATTGAGGTGCCAAGGCCGAACGAAGGCTTTGAAGTTCTTCGTATATAATTTTTAACTGTTGTACAGAGTTACTCTGCACATTCGTGCGCTGGCTTGCCCTGAAGCCTCGAAGGGTAACGCAGTTTGAGGAATAGTAATAAAACTATATCAGTGACTGACTAGTGTATATATTTCAGTAAAAACATGGGTACATTCAATTACTGAGAGAGATCCATCAGTACGAGCTAGGCTCAAGCATCTTGATCGAATCCGCTCAGTACTCGGTTACAGCTGTATTTATAGACGACGAAAAACCATTAATTCCTATAGTATCGTCCGGCTACACCATCTAAATCGAAAATAACCTCTCGCTATTGGTAAATTTATTTTAGCAGTGTTGTCAACCCTATATTTATAAATTCCCTAAATTATTATAAAAAACCCATAAAATGATTATCACTCATTTTAAGATTCCTGAGTGAAAACCCATCATGCGCGAGCGGACAACATTGGTTCGCTCGCGTGGCGTTGCTATGGACTTTGACTGATATAAATAACTCTGGTTTTCCCCAAAAAAATTCTCTAAAACACATAACCCTCCTTCTTACGAAGTCGGGTAAACACCGCTACCCCACTTATTTCTCCCTAAATTTTGAGGTAAATCCACTAAATTGGCAACAGTGCTATTACATTATATACAATTCTGACCAATAGGAATGTTGTTAAGGCGCGTACATACCGTGCCTATCAGATTTCAATTACGGCTAAACAATGCAATATTACTAAGAGCTATGTGCTAGAGATATTGTATAACCATATAGAAATGTAATAACAATACTATTTACACGTACTTTTAACAAATAATGGAATTATAATCAAAAAACATCGCGATCTCAGAGACAAGCTTTTAGTGTCAAGTTGCTGAACTGATTACGACAATGAATTTAGAATTATACAAACTTAGTATCTAAGGCACGAAAGATAAGTAAAAATGTCTCATAAATCACTTTGTTATTTTACATTTCACTATTCATAACTATTAATAAACTATATAAATCAATTTCACTAATTATAAGTTAAACATACTATTTCCGTTGTAATCTCTATGGTCAAGGACAATTCTCATATGAAGTTAAAAATTATCTTTGGATTAGTTCGTTCTTTGTTCGTTCTTTAAAAGTGACATGAGACGGACAATGTTACAAGTTAAGGAATCAATGTTGCAAGTTAAAGTTAAAGAACTAAATTATTAAATACTAAACACAAAATAAAACTATTGGGTATTATCTGTCCCGCACAACTGTCTAGACGTTTTTCTGTGAATACTTAGCTACGTTTTTACTTTAAAATTTAGTTAAGTATTTGATGTTATTGTAATGAATTTGTAATTTTTTTTTAAATTATACAAAATACAAATACAAATTCATTTATTCACAAGAAATGTGGTTACATAAAGATGGTAATAGTAATAAATGAGTTCTTTCACATTCTACCATAACAATGGTGCGTGAATATGTCATACAACTGATATAATTTAATTTTTTCTTAATTTTATAAACACTTGATAATATTATTGAAATTATATGTTAATTAATGTCAAAAAAAATAAATAAGATGTCAAATATTCAATGTCAATAATTATAATAATTGTTTTGAAAATTGTTTACCAATAAATTAAAGCTCGATTTTTTTTTCACATTAAATATTTACATCACCTTTATATGTCATAAATTCATTTAAATTATAAAAACATTTTGTCAGTTTTTTCTTAAATAGAGTCGGCGGCAATTCTTTAAATTTATTGGGTAATTTATTATATACTTCTATAGCCTTTACATATACATTTTTCCCATATATATCCAGTCGGCACTTATGCCGATGCAGCTTAAATTTATTTCTGGAATTTCTGGCTACCGCTTCTGAATACGTGCTAAAGTATCCTGGATATTGTTTGACAAAAACACAGAGTTCCCTAATGTACATGCAAACCATACGTAATTTTTTAAATAGTGGCTTGCAACTTTCTGTAAACCAGGCTCCACAAATCGCTCTCACACACTTTTTTTGGATCCGAAATGCTTTCTCAATCTCGACTGAGTTTCCCCATAACAGGAGACCATATGAGAGCACCGAAGATACGTATCCATGGTATGCACTGAGTGCCGCTTCTGTTGACACGGTTTGTCGCAATCGTTTTATAGCAAATACAAACCGGTCGAGTCTGTTGCACACATATTCCACATGCGCCTTCCAGTTGCAGTGCTTATCGAGTACCAGTCCTAAAAATGTTGTTGTATTTACTTCTTTTATTTTATTATTGTTATAACTTACATTAAGCTCGATATGTGACTTTCTATAGTTTTGGAATTGTATCATTTGCGTTTTATTTATATTGATTTTTAAATTATTATTGCGTAACCATTTGATTGTCTTATTGAGTGTCATATTTATGTCATTCTCGTAAGTTGCTTTATTTTCACATTTGCCGCAAATAAAATAGTTTTATGATGGGTAATATTGGGCAGGTCGTTTATGTACATTAGGAATAAAAATGGTCCTAGCACGCTGCCCTGTGGGACACCGAATCTATTAATTTTAAAGTTTGATCTACTTGTGACTTTTATATTATTGTGTAACTTGGATATTTCAACGCACTGATAACGATTCTGTAAGTAACTTTTTATCCAATCGTTAGCTACGCCTCTGATGCCATATTTTTCTAATTTAACAAGAAGCAGTTTATGATCCACGAAGTCAAAAGCTTTGCTCATATCAAGAAATATGGTCGCTACCGGTATTCGGTCATTAATAGCTTCAGTTATATATTTAATAAGATTAAAACATGCTAATGAAGTGCTGCAATTTTTTTGAAAACCAAATTGTTCTTCTTTGAGTATTTTTTGACTTGTAACGAAATCGTATAACCTTATTAACATAATTTTTTCAAAGACTTTTGAAATGACAGGTATCAAAGTGACTGGACGATAATTAGTCATTTCTGTTACCTCTCCTTTTTTATATAAAGGTTTAACAATTGAATATTTAAGGCCCTCTGGAAAAGTTCCTTCTTGAAGTGACAAACTAATTATGAAGCTCAAAGGTTCACAAATGAATTTTGCGCAAAGCTTAATCACTAAGTTCTAAAAATGCAATTTCCACAAGTAAATCAAAGCTTAATGAACGTGTAGACTTCTGCAGATTATTTTTTAATTTATGTTGACATTCCATAAATTGACAGTTAACATTTTTTTTCTAAATAATTTTAGATTTTTATTTAACTTAAGTTCATTTAAAGACGGATTACATAGTACATCGGTTACAAAGACTTTATGATGTTGTAATAAGTATAACGAGTTACTTAAAGCCGATAATACTTCATAGGGGTTTTTGTCGTTTGAGATAATTATGTCATCACGTTTAAGAGACTTGCTCAAATTTTCACAGGATTTTTGTATCTCACAACTCTTAGCCCACGGTTTGACAATACCAAAGAACTCGTATTTTTTTTCAAATCTAAGATTACTACGGTTGTAATCGTATGTTATTTGTGACGCTAAATTTCGGGCCCGATTATCACCCACAATATATACACTCCTTTTTTCAGTACCAGTGGCGTATATTTAAAACTATTCTTGTAATTTAAAAATTGTACATCATAATATTGTCCAGTCACTTATAAAATTGTTATTTGTGCCAAGTTTTCTTAGAATAATGATTACTTTTAGATTTAGATATATTAAGCCATATATAGACTTTAACCACTTGAACGTCAATGGGCACTGTAGTACCAGAAAAAAATATTGACACAAACGTCATGGGAACTACCGTGCCCACTTACGGTGCGTTCAAAAATATGCTTTAAATAAAGAATCCTTGGCTTTATTTTATGTTAGCAGTATTATATAGTACAAAGAGTACAGTGAGCGTGGCCATGAAACCAAATAATGTAAACATAATAAATCAATAGTTATCCTACTTGGCACCAGGCGGCGCAAATGATACCAGTACAAAAAATAACGATCAGACGACAAGCTCCACTTTAGCAATAGGTGTGGCGAAAAGTAAAACTAAAATAACTTCTCTACTTAGCACCAGAGGGCGCAAATGATACCAGAATAAAAAAATATTAATTTTACAGTAGAATATTTTGGTAGCTTTGGTATTAAAAAATAAATAATTAATTAATTACATAACATGAGTTCTGAGAACATTACAATACGAAAAAATAACAAAAAGACATCGTCATTGAATAGTTTATGCCTATCTAGTCCAACGTCATCGGAAGACTCAATAGCAGATAGTTTCCGATTCAAAACTTAAACTACGATGAACTTATACGCACTTTATAGGAAGAAATAAAAAGTCTTCATGGTCAACTAGACAGTGCTCATCAACAGATTGAAGAACTTCTACTCGAAAATAGTGCATTAGAAAGAAATAATCAAGAACAAGAGAAACGTATTACTTACTTAAAAACTGTATGTAAGGGTACTCCGCAAAGCAAAAGAAAAAACAAGAAAAACTGCAGAAGAACTTTAAATCTGGAAATAGAGGACAATGACAATAAAGACACAAACTGTAAGAAAAATGTAACAACGGAATTAACAAACAATATAACTTATAAAACAGTAGAAGCCAGTTCCGAAAATTACACACAAAATAATTCATCCGATGCGGGCAATCAAACTTTAAAGGAGAATCCAACAATCTGAACATTAATATAAAAAAAACTAATTTTATTAAATTTTCAAATAAACGATCTCATAACTCCTTGGCAAGCAAAAAGCATATTGAAACCAAAATAGATGAGACAGACAACACCAAATTCCTAGGAATGACACTGGATAAACATATCGATTGGAAGCCTCAAATCGACGCTATATGTAAAAAACTAAATAGATTTGTATACGTTCTAAGTAGATTGCGTAAAACGTCAACACTGGAAACTATTCTGTTGGCTTACTATGGTCACGTGGGCTCGATACTGAGATATGGTCTAATGTTATGGGGTAATGCATCTGAGATCAACAGATCTTTTTTGACACAAAAAAGATGTATCCGTGCCATAGTTGGAATTGCTCCAGATGAATCATGTCGAGATCATTTTATAAAATTACGCATACTTACTGTATATTTCATATATATTTTAGAGGTATCAATATTTGTGAAGACTCACCCAAATCTATTTACTAAGGCAAAGGATAAATATCCGAGAAATACTAGAAATCCTAATAGACTAGTTTTGGAATGGGCGCCAAAGACTACTATGTTCAAAAATAATTGTTATTCCATGTGCATAACCATTTATAACAAAATACCAGAGAATTTTAAGGAATTATCATTATTTAGCTTCAAAAAGCAACTACGAGAATGGCTGCTTAAGAAATCATACTATTCTCTGAAAGAGTTTCTAAATTGTTAAAGCTATAAATAATATTAATATATTTTAATTTAATTGTACTAATGTTTATTTTGTAATCCCTACTTTAATTGTTAATGTAATATATTGTGTAATACCCATGCATGTAATTATCTACCTATTTAATAAAAGTATTGTACTATTTCACATGCTACTGAGTAGCTAAATAGAAGAACTGCAAACTGTTTAACATCATATTGTACTCTGTTTTCTGTGAAATAAATATCATTTATCATTTATCATTTATCGATTGACGCCTACCGAAAAAAAAACCGCAACATCTCAGACTGACACAAAAGCTAGGATTTTTATATAAGGTGATGAACAAGTAAGTGGCCTAGGATTATCACTGACTAAAACTAGAAGGAATAAATGGATATTCAATCTCAGCTATAGTTAAACCAGGTGCAGAGTCTTCTCAAGTTATATATGGCCACTCGGATTTGTTTAACACGCTCACGCAACAAGATATAGTTAAATGATAAATGATATTTATTTCACAGAAAACAGAGTACAATAAGATGTTAAACAGTTTGCAGTTCTTCTATTTAGCAACTCAGTACCATGTGAAATAGTACAATACTTTTATTAAATAGGTAGATAATTACATGCATGGGTATTACACAATATATTACATTAACAATTACTAATTAATTAAATTAATGCACCATTTTTTTACGCCATAAACGTGGCTCTTATGACATTTTTTTAATAGTATACATGAACCTCCATGTCTTTCGTTCTTGGCATAATATGTAGACAGTGTATAATTTGGTATGTATATAGGTAGATGTTGATGATCATCATTTTTCATGTTTGTTTCTGTGATACATAAAACATCCATAGAGTTTCCTTCGTGTACGTAATTATTTAATTGTAAGCTTAGAATGTCCGATTTATTAATCAAGCCGTTTATATTTTGGTGCAAAATAGATATATGTTTATACACGAAAAAGAGAATTATTATTAGTTGTATCAATATCTGTTTTAGTTACTGAATCATTTATTAATACTTCGGATTTATTATTAACTAATATTATAAATGTGAAAGTAACTCTGTCTGTCTGTCTGTCTGTCTGTTACGCTTTCACGCTCAAACAGCTGAACCGATTTAGATGAAATTTTGTACGGAGATAGTTTGAGTCCCGAGGAAGGACATAGGATAGTTTTTATCGCGATAACCGACATCCATGCGGGCGGAGCCGCGGGCGAAAGCTAGTTATTAATAAGGGGGAAATAGTTTAATATAGATTTTTGAAACATTTTAGTCTTAGGTGTAGCTATTTTTGGATATTTACCCTTTTTATTAATAGTAGCCAAACCGGGGCCAGAAGCGCTTCTAGCCCCGGTGTGGCTACGGAAGTCTCGAAGGAAGACTATCTGACTTACAGCCAACATTTTCTAACAAATAGAGTAACGTAAATGCTCCTATTACCGCCAGTTTTAGCTGTCTTAGGTTCACTTCAACAAAAACAGTTATAAGCTGTTATGTCAGGAAAAATATTATAATTTAAAATTAACCTCAATGATGTATTCTTTGATATTTAGTACTTAAATTCAATGTTAAATAACACAATAGTTATTAAATAATCGTATAATCCAAAAGAGTAGTTGATTCTATTACCGACCCATAGAATGCGGCAAGATTCTATTACCGCTTTTTCTGGTTCTTTTACCGACCACTAAGAAATCCTTCTATGAGATGAAATAAAATGAAAAATAGATTTTTAGGTATTTATTATGTAATAATAATAGTGTTGAGATCAAAATTGTTATATTATAATCATAATTATTTATTGCAACACTTACAAGTACTTAACTGCCATTAGTTTGATTACATGCCCTTTTATCCTACTAATATTATAAATGCGAAAGTTTGTGAGTGTGTGAGTATGTTTGTTAGTTCTTTACGCTCAAACGGCTGGATCGATTTGGATAAAATTTGGTAGGGAGGTAGCTGACACCCTGGAATAGGACATAGGCTACTTTTTACCCGACTGCGAAATAAGGAGGGTAATATTTTTCGAGCGTATGTATATGTAAGTATGCAGTTTTCTTTGTGTCGTGCTACAGGCCAACGGTTAGGCCGATGTTGATGAGACTATACTAATACTACACTAATACTACAACAATACTACACTATTACAACACCAATACTACACAAAAAAAACTAATACTACACTAATACTACACCAATACAACACCAATACAACACCAATACTACACTAATACTACACCAATACTACACTAATAAAACTAATACTACATCAATACTACACTAATACTATCCCAATACTACACTAACGACGTGGACGTAGAGCAGATGGGGGGTAGTAAGAGACTCGCTTAAATAGTAAGTAACTATCTATACACATAAATAAAATTGGAGTGTCTGTTTGTAATATTAAAATAACCGCTTTCTACTACATGCATATGAATCTATATACGGTACACATACCAAAAATAATATTTGAATTTTTTTTGTCTGTCTGTCTGTTTGTTCCGGCTAATCTCTGGAACGGCTGGACCGATTTGAATGGGACTTTCACTGACAGTTAACTTATGTAATAAGGAGTAACTTAGGCTACTTTTTTCGAGATCTTACGCGGGCGGAGCCGCGTGGAAAAACTAGTTATAAATATGTGCAAAAAAGTAGTATGTACCTAATATCACCGGTCTAGGCCGTGCCAAAGAAATATAATACATTAATTACATACGCTCAAAAAACAACCGTCCTTCTGACACAGTCGGTTAAAATACCGTCACAGCTGTGAGTCGGTAATAGAATTAAGTATGAAGATTACAATATTCTATTAGCGACCTATAAAATTAATATCAAACCGCTAATATATCTACTTTATGGGAATCTGTTCAATTCAATCTCATTGCTTTACCATTTTCTTTTAATATCACGTATTTATTAATCCAAATAATAAAGGTTATTTAAAATATAATTACATATAATAATAGTGATAATGAGTAATGTTTAATCTAGTTTTAACCAATAACTTTAAGAATTTTCCTTGTCGTTAATTGATCTAACGAAGTAAAATAATTGTATGTATTGAATGCGAAAAAAATTTAATTAAAATTAGATAGTTTATAATAGATATTATTTTAAAATACTAAATAATCTCAAATTTCTAACAACGCCATGGATCGTTATTAGAATCAAGTTTTGAATTATTGATTCTATTACCGCCTCACATTAAAACATAAATTTATAACATAAAAACTAATAAAAAGGATAAAATTGAGTGTTAGTTTTGAAAATAAATATGTACATTAGAGTTGTAATGTGATAGCACGAAGACAAATCAATTATTAGTATGCTATTTTCCTTAAGTAATATTGAGGTGTACTTACGTGGCTGGTGGCGCGTTTCTATGAAACGTGCATCTGCTTCGGGCGCGTTCCACTGATTGTCAAATTTTGGACGAAAGTGGGTACCCATCCCACAGTTAACATAGCGCTATAGTCTTTTTGATTTTTAAAAATAAAATCAGTGCATAATAATAACAAGTTTATTATAAAAAGACAGATTACAATCCATTAAACAAAGTGAAAAGTTAGGTATACAGTGACCAAGTGTTTAAATTAAACTATATAAATACAAAATCAAAAATTTTGAGACTACTGCAAACTAAACTACCCTTATATTAAATTAATTGACCTTAAATAGACAATTAAGTATTTATGTACATAGTGAGATTTATATGTGTGTGCGTCCCTGTGATCGGCTTGTTAGGTACTATCTCGTACTGCTCTTAACTTATTAGATCCTGTATAAATTGAATATCTTCAGTTTCCTGAGAACAACGCCATCTATCCGAAACGGTTAGAAGTACTGTGATCAATCGATAGCAACACTTTGCTAATCCAATATGCCAGCAGTGAAATGCAATGCATGCGCGAAATTCCTTGCGCCAATAGAGGGCGCTAAGTGTAATAAATGTAATGCACTGTATCATAAAGTATGTGCCGGATTAACACCTAAGGGTACAGTACCAACGGCATGGCAGTGCATAGTCTGCCAAAAAAAAACACTTAGCCATAAAGCGGGGCAAAATGCACAGGGTGGGTCAGATTGTAGCAGCGACGAATTTCAGGACTCGAGCCCACTACACACGACCTTATCTGGAGAAATAATCAAGAAAAGCACAGGGGATATGGCAGCAGAATTTAGGAATTTTATGAATGAACTTCGAGCTGAATTTCGTGCAATGCGAGAGGAGTTCTCTGTGGTTCGTGTAGATCTTTCGCTAATCAGTAATTCCTTGAAGGAATGTAACGACCGATTGAACACCCTGGAATCGAGAGTTGGTGCACTCGAACAGAAGTCGCCAGAGTCACAGAACTCACCGGAGGTTGAGGGGCTTATTGCTGGACTCAGACAAGACCTAAACGATCGCGACCAAGACCTACTAGCAAACGATCTCGAAATCTCCAACGTGCCTGAACCCTCCGGAGAAAACATCATACACACTGTTATGCTGATATCGACCAAGTTAGGCGTCCAGCTGGAAGACCGCGATATAGTAAGTGTGGATCGGGTAGGCGGTAGGCACATTAACGCAACGGACGCCGCCGGCGCAGCACAGGTGCGCCCGCGTCATATCGTCGTCCGCTTAGCTCGACGCGACTTACGCGATGCGCTACTACGCAATGCCAGAGTGCGCAGAAGTACAACTTCCTCTGACCTAGGTATTGCTGGTCCGCCTAAACGAGTTTATCTGAATGAGCGGCTCACTGCCCACAATCGGCAGTTATTTCGTCGCGCTCGGGACCATGCAATGCGACTCGGCTGGCAGTATGTGTGGACAAAAAGAGGCCGCATTCTCGTCCGACACAAACACGGAGATACCGCGTATCTTATTCGCACCGAAACTGACCTACTGCGTGTCCTTGGCGTTCAGGCTACACATAAGACAGTCTGATGATGATGGACATGTTTTAAATTATCCGTTGTGCATGATTATTTATTGTTTTTTAGTTATTTTTTTAATGATAATGCCCAATTATGATTTTTTTATATTGTTATTTATTATTCACATTAATTACAATTTTTTGGTTTCACTAATTGCTGGTGGGGTGAGTGTTATGCGACACGGTACCAATATTAAACCCATATTAATGAATATATACGTATGTGTTTATAAATTATTTAATTGTACATGTTATAAACATAACTGCCGGTATATGTCCGTATGCTATTTTTGTTTTTACACACAATTTAAGACAGATAACAGTTTTCGTTTTGGTTTTATATTATTTGATCCTTATAATAATTTAATTATTTCTATCTCTGTCAATGGGTAAAAATAAATGCTTAAAGGTTGGTTTTTATAATGCCGGATCTCTGTCCACAAAGCATGATGAATTTATTATTGCTATGGCCCACCACTCGGTTGATTTGATGGCAATTAATGAGACATGGCTGCGCCCGGGTCAGGAGGGACTAGCTCCAACTGTACCCGGGTTTCGCTTACATCATGTTCCGAGGCCAGCAAGTGTGCCTAGAAGCCGTGGTGGTGGGGTAGGATTCTACGTCAGGAGTGGTATCAATGTGCGGATCAGACCTCACCCAGTACACCCACAGGTCGAACAAATGTGGCTAAGTGTAAACATTAACTCCAAAATGATTATGATTGGCACAGCTTATCGGCCTCCATGGCTGAGTACTGATCTTTACCTTGATGCCATTACTGATAGTCTTAGTTCTTTTTCACGCTTTGATTACACAATTTTTTTAGGCGATACCAACATTAACCAACTAGATAAAGACAATGTAAAAACGAAGAAATTTTGTGAGTTTCTAGGTCATTTTAATTTGAGACAAATTGTTTCTACAGCTACGCACTTTACTGATACGTCTCAGACCCTAATAGATGTTATCTGCACTGATGCTTTTTTTCGTAATGTGATTGTCGATCATATTAATGATCTTGGTCGTCACGCTATTTTATCATGTGAGATAATGATCAAGAAAGATAAAATTACTCCAAGACGTGTGGTCTATCGGCCCATGAGAGACATACTCCCGGACTTATTTTTTAATGATTTGAACCTAGTGCCGTGGCATGAAATATATGACTCAGACGACGTAAATGATATGGTACAAATGTTCAATAATCACTTAATTTACATTTATGATCTCCATGCCCCCTTAAAAACTAGCACGTTTAAAGGTCGTCCCACTCCCTGGATTACTGACAATATTCGTTTGATGGTACGACTTAGAAATGAGGCTCACATTAAATATCAATCTACCAAGCTAGAAGCGCACAAAGTTTATTACAAAGATCTTAAACGTCAAACATCAATGGCTATGTTTAATGAAAAGCGTGTGTACTTTGACAATAAAATTAATAGTAACATGAATAATTGTAAAGTCTTGTGGAAAAATCTAAAATCTGATATCTTGCCCAGTAAACAGAACAACCTTCCTAATCACTTCAATAATCCTGATGAAATTAATGATGCTTTTCTTAACGTACCAGGACTCTCTAAAATAACAATTTCAGATTTGACTTACTTTGAATTCCACAGGTTTAGTCAATCCGTGTTCTCATTGAAAACAGTCAGTGAAGAATGTGTTCTAAAAATTATTAATTCCTTAAAATCAAATGCGCAGGGTGTAGACGGTATATCTAGAGA
Organism: Herminia tarsipennalis; assembly: GCA_945859575.2. Lineage (NCBI taxonomy): Eukaryota > Metazoa > Arthropoda > Insecta > Lepidoptera > Erebidae > Herminia > Herminia tarsipennalis. Next base: position 295,678 of record OX243843.2, on the reverse strand, counting down.
CATGATCACTCTTAGTTTGCCTCAGTCTTTGTCTGCCATCACGGCTATTGTCAATAAGTCCATTGTTACTAATGCATTTCCTCGCGCTTGGCGTATCGCTGTAGTCAGACCAATACCTAAAAACCCTAACCCATCTCAGGTTAGAGAACTACGACCTATTAGTATATTGCCTTTTATGTCGAAGATTTTGGAGAAAGTCGTTTATTTACAATTATCGGACTACTTGGAAAGCAACAATATTTTGCCTGACCTTCAATCGGGGTTTAGAAAAGGGCGTGGAACTTCAACTGCTTTGTTAGACGTAGTGAATAATATCCTAGAAGCACGGGACAAGCGTGAGGGTACCATACTTACCCTACTTGATTTCTCACGCGCATTCGATTGTATTAATGTGCCATTAATGCTTTCCAAGCTTTCTTATTATGGCTTTGACTTAGGTGCGGTGAAATGGTTTGAGAGCTATCTAACAGATCGTGCCCAAATGGTTGAGATTGCTAGGGATGATGGGTCCAAGCTTGCATCTTCCTTGAGAACTATTTCCAGAGGAGTACCCCAAGGATCGATTTTGGGCCCAATCTTATTTATTCTGTACAGTGCTGACATCACCAAATGCATTAAGAACTGTCTATATCATATATATGCGGATGACTTGCAGTTATATATCCCTTTTAAACCAACACCGACTCTTACACGGGCTGCAGTACAAGCAATGAGTGAAGATCTTAATAGGATTTATGAATGGGCACAGAGAAATGCTTTGGTCTTAAATCCTAGCAAATCCAAAGCAATGATTTTGGGCAATAAAGATCAAGTAAGTGCAATCTCCCAATTAGATACCACGATTATAGTCAATGGTGAAAAAATTGAGAGGGTATTTACGGCTAGAAACCTGGGCATAATCATGGACCACGACCTGCGATTTGAACAGCACATAAATAGTCTAGTAAGCAATTGTTTTTACAGACTTAAAGTGCTGTACAAAATACGGGAATTTCTAAACGTAGAGTTAAGAAAGCGGTTGGTTGAGGCTCTTATTTTATCTAAACTAAATTACGGTGATGTTGTGTATGGTCCCTGTTTACTAGCAAGAACTGCTAAACTAATTCAGCGCATCCAAAACGCTTGCGCCAAATTTTGTTTTAATATACCTCGCCGAAGTCATGTGACCCCATTTCTTAATAACTCTAACGTGCTTAAAATGGAACACAGAAGACATATTCATTTGGCCACACTCCTCTTTGATGTCATCAACAAACAGGCGCCTAATTACCTGTACAATAAATTATCATGGACTCGTGATTGTTATTCATACCCCATTAGAGCCACTAGTAACGTGCTTAGTATACCGGCTCATAAAACATCTGCCTTCAGAGGAAGTTTTAAAGGTGAACGGCAGATTTCGTATAGCATACTTTTTTCATTGTTATGTTATAGAATTTGTACCAATTATTAAGGTAACTAAGCCATTTATTTTTATGTAAGTGTACTATTTTTAAAACTTGGGAATATCTAATAATTTATAAAAAAAGATTTTATTAATTAAACGTAATAAAATAGTAAACTAAACGTAGTACGTTTTTAGAAGTTGCCATATGTAAAATAAAACAAAAATATAAAAATGATAATTAATTATTTTGAAATAAAAATAACATAGGATATAATTAAACGTTTGTTTATTATACTTGTGATTACATGATTGTTGCATAAAATCATTATACTTAATGATTTAAGAATAGGAATGATTCTCGTCAATATTTTTTTGTTCATATGGCAATTATTTATTGATGGGTAAAGAAAATCTATTTTGACATTTGTCAGTTCGGTACTTCGCTGTTGTTTTGAATTGTGGTTTGTAACCTCGTAGAGTATATTTGTTCTGTCTTTGTAACTGCATCTAAGCAATTTAGTGAATTATCTGGCTGTTTTTACGTTGAGTTGAGCATCTGTTCCTCCCTACTCTATCTCTTGATAGTACTTTTGCAAAAGGACGCTTTATTAACTGTGCTGTGTGTGTGTGTACCTGATTTAGTTATAATGGCGAGTTTGCTATGTGTTAATTGCAATGTTAGCTTGTCCCGAATGAGAAGACACGCTTTATCCGATGAGAGTGAAGATCTCGTCAGTACTATTCGCCGGTGGACATATCCTAGAGATGTAAGTAGTTTATGAATAATATTTTGCATATGAGTGGGCCCGTGACGAACTCTGTGTTAAGTTCTGTGACATACAAATTGTTATTTACATGTATCTCACTTGGTTTGCTTAAGGGTGTTAGAATAGGTATTACTCTGATGATATGAAAAGAGAGGAAGTTATATAAATTAATATTGAAGAGTACTTTAAATCATATATTACTTCCAGATAACAGCTGCCGACCATGTTTGCCATGCATGCTGGCAGCTAGCTTCTCAGTCACATTCGTCTGATAACATGCCTAGAAGACAAGTTGGCCATCACAGTGTCTGTGTTGTATGCGGACAATCTATACTAAGAATTAGTAGACGCAGGATTATGATTGAAGGGGCAAATGAAGAAGAACAACAAGTGATTAATACTGTTTCTACTTGGATCCAACCACGAGAGGTATGAGAAACTTATACTACTTAACTGTCATTAATAACCCATTCTCTTAATTTAGACTAAGAATTAAAATAATATAATTTATTTTGCACTATTACCATGCATGTTTGAATGCAAGCTTATTTTTATATTTTATTTTAGCTTTGTTCTGAAGATGAATCTTGTGTGCCATGTTGGCTGAGAGCTAGGAGAACTAGGATTGCTCCACCAGTTCAAAACATTCAATCTCCTTCAACTGAGCATGAGGATGGTGATCATTCTGTTTTAATGTGTGCTGTATGTGGTCAAAGTCTGCCCACCACAACACCCGATGAAGAGTGGAATCCCAACAACATTGCCTGTTTATTGCAGCACCAGCAGGTATCTATTTATATATATATATATATATATATATTATATATATATATATTATATATAAATATATTTGTGAGATGATATAAATTATAAAGACTAGACATGCAAATGGCATTACTCTTAATATGGTGCTATGCTAACTATGGGACACTCATGAGACTGGGTCTACTAATAACAAAAGGAGTCCTTCCATCGTCAATATTCACTCATAGAACATAACATAGTTATTTGGTAAAGGTTTTCTGTAAGGTGATGGAAACCAATTTTTGTATCTCAAGAACCATTCTCCAGCTTAGGTTGCTCAAATTCAATCAGGAATCTTGTTGTATTGTACCTCTTTTGTTTGTGTTTTATGCTTGAATGTGTTGGACACAACTTATGTCAATCAAACTTAGTTTTAATGCATTTCATTAATGCTATATTGATATCTATAGCCATATCATGAAACAAATTATTTACAGATGTCTTCGATGAATGAAGTTTGTAGAGTTTGCTGGGACCAAGCTCGAGATAGGTTACATGTTCCAGAAGAACAACAGGAAAGACCACAGCATATTGTGTTGCCCAATATAAGAAGAGCAGCTGAAACACCAGTGCATTGCATTTTCCAAGAATGCTTGGAACCAGAGCGAAATATTGTGCCTGAAGAAACCAGGCGTGAAGTTTTAATTAGCTATCAATATTTTATACCAAGAGGTGCTCGTATTTGTTCTCTGCATAGACAGGAGGCAAATTATGAAAACCTATATACTGCTGAGTATAGCCTCAATAACTTCACTTCGATACACATTGAAGAGATAATTTTTATATTGATGGAAGGACTACTGTAGGTTTAAGAACAATGGGATGCTGCTCACATGTGATGAGTATCATTTGGTACCTCAGCTATGCGCGCCATGAGGGTCTTACCCGACCTGCCCCCTTCTTAGATGAAGTAGTTTTAAGAACGCATGATTGATAAGTAGGTACATTAAAAATAAATGTTCTCACAAAATCAAAGTATTGTTTTATTTACCTCCATTTAACCAGAACTTCATCATTATCAAACTGTTACAGCCCGCTGCTGGACGTAGGTATCTCATAATACGATCCTCATCTCAATCTACCTACCTAATGGTAAGTAACACTACAACAATAGCGACAAGCCATCTAGAACATTTATTTTTTCACCAAAACAATGTTTATGTAGGTATATAATACATTGGTACACTAGTACTTAACCTTAAAAAATAAAACTTGGTATAACTTTTACGTCCCAAGTTCTAAAAATCTAAGAATTTAAAAAGGGTTTGTATATCATATTATCTACCAATTAAAACCAAAACTATCCCAAAACACGATTTTTTTTAGCTATACGAAATTCTCATACAAACTTGCCGTTGTTGGAACAACTTGCCACCCGCTGTTGGAACGACTTGCCCCCGCCCATTAGGAATTCCAAAACCGCTAGAACATTTAAATGTCGCTTAAAAATATTCTTGTTATATTTACAAAAATCCAAAATTTAATTTAATCTATTGCAATTATTTTTTATTTTATTTCATGATCCCAATTCTATTTAATATTTTTAATTTTTAATTATGTATTTCTAATTTGAATTAACACGTCTTTCTATTATACCCATTTAGTTTTAATTTTTAATTATTTATTTGAACTATAATTTATTCATATTATAACTACTGATCACACACTCACATCGCATATAGTCTCATCATAGTATCCAACTATCTTGTCCCATTCTTCCCATCTTGTGAAATTTCTAATAGTTTAATAATGAATTTTATATTATAAATATTAACTCACGCATGCACACTGGTTTACTGAAATGCTAAATAGCCTATCACTTATGTTATTAATAACATGAATGAGGTGTTGCTGAAAACCAGCGCTGGGTCGCTTTACTGCGATGCAGCAATATGCTGAGCAATATCTTTTTTGTTGGGACCGTGACGCACACTGCATACTGTATCAGCTTGTAATTTTAAATGGTTAGGTACTTAAATTGTCTATTTATTCTTAATTCACTACCTTATATTTGATTGACTAGATGTACATAGCATCAATCAAATAACTCTAAGTGCCAGTCCTTGAATGAAGTCACTTACAATTTTATTTCACTTTGTATATAAATGGTCGCAGATATACAACTTTGTCATCTTATAAACGTTGTGGTTCCTTGCGTGTGTGCGACGATGACGCGCTGCATTGGCACTATTGGTAGTCTACTTCGGTGCGCTTGTGTGGGGAGGCAGCAAGTGCCGAACTTGTGACCTGAAAGAAATGTTCCTATTTAAACTATGCTTTTTGTCAACACCCGTTTCATATCCTCGCTACTAGTATACAAATATAATATACACTTACCTTTCTGGAGTGGCTAATCAGGTCGAGCGCTGCTGCTTCGCCGGACATACGCATTCTGAATCCGAATCTTTAAATGAATTTAAATGACTGACGTGTTCTCGCCCCATACACGCTAGAAAATCTTTTTTTCAGTACGTTACGTCGTAATCGTTTTTGTTAAATGCGCTGCGATACGCGGGCGCCTGACGGGACGGGCAAGCGGGCCGCTCGCCGCCGCCCGCTGTCCCGCACCCCGATCTCGCCTGTATATGTACGTGTGTTCGTTTTGTTATCTGTCTACCTGACTATTTGTTGTTTTTTCTGTATTGTACCTTAATTATCATGTAGTGTGCGTTATCTCAATGAATAAATAAGTTTATTTTTTTTTATTATATTTATAAATTATTTCATTCACTAGCTACTTAGAGACGCGAAATTTACTCTTTTATTTTCCAACAAAATTACCTAACTAATTTTTAAGACACGATTTTTCTGGAACCTATAGTATGTCTGATCTGAAAGATTTAAATATTAGATCGTTGATAGAATACAAATTTTAAGGGGTCGTTAATAGAAGCTTTTACGTTACTTACAGCCAAAATTTTCTAACAAATAGAGTGCATACCGAACCTAATAGAATGTTGTGCAGTTGAATTGCAGTCTCATTCAATCATTATACTATGCATATACAGACCTCCAAAGCTTGATAAAAAATCGATAAGTACATTCTTTAACAATTTAAATAGTATTTTGAATGAAATATGCCTTGTACGTAAAAAGAAGGTTATAATATGTGGAGATTTCAATATAGACATATTAAAAAATAGTAATAATTCTCTCGAATTTGAAAATATATTGAATAGCTATAACATGACAGTAGGAGTTCGCGAACCCACACGTTTATGTAGTGGCACCTGCATAGACAATATTATTTATAACATCAGGGGTAGTAAATGTGTAATTATCGAGTTGGGTGTATCAGATCACACCGCGCAAATTATAAGATGTCCTGTTAAGGCGTCTAGTGTCCTTCCGTACTGGTACGTATTAAAGCGGAAATATAGCGATGAGAATACTTCCAAGTTTGAAAAATGCTTACAAAGTTTGTCCTTTAATGATATTTTCAACATTAGTGACCCAAATGAAGCATTCAACAAGTTCTATAACAGTTTTAAATGCTGCTATGATATGTGTTTTCCGCTTAAAAGAATAAAAATTAGTGCAGAAAAAAAAGTAAATTGGCTTAGTAAAGGAATTAAATTGTGTTGCCAGCGCAAACGTCAAATGCTTTGGCAGTTTCGTAAAACTCCCAATTCTAAAAATAAAAATAGTTTTAAAATATATTCGAAAAGGTTTGTAAGTATATATGTGAGCCTATGATACTTATATCAGAAGGGATTTATTGTGAGAGAGAAATAACACACGTCAAGTACTTTACTCCGTATAATTGCGACTGCTAACTTATTAGGCGGACGTAGCCGCCACTAGTTACACCATGCAGTATGCACACATACACAACTGATATCTACATAGGTAGGTACAAATGTGTGTCCCTACAGTAGCCCCCCCCAACAAAACAACAAAAAAATACAATTACAATGTGTAAAACCCTGTAAAATACACTGACACTACGCATAGCAATAACACTGAACTATCACACAATTTCACTGAGTGTAAGTATTTTGGGGGTGTACGGTGGTTGGTGGTTGAACCGTGTGAATCTTAACCACCGGTGGAGACAATCCAACAACTGCCGCTTCCTTCCTCAACCAGCTGCGAACCCGTTTTTTGCACTGGTTCCTGGTCAAACACAGCAACACCAAGCCAAGTGCCACAGCAATTCCGATTAGAATAACCTCTAAATAGTTAACCCTTTGGCCAATGATTTCGTTCGAAACTGACTGGGCAATAGCCACGTTATTCTGTTGCGGTTTACTCTGGTTATAACCCATCTTGAAATTTGTATATTTGTACTTATTCGACGAAAGAATACAAAATAAATGGTGTAAAAAAATGTGTAAACTTTATATAACAAAAATAAGTGTATATGTATATAACTTACATACTAATAAAAATTCACAAAAGTGTGCGACCTAAAAAAAAAATATAATGCTAAGTACTAAATAATTCTATTACAAAATATTTCACAATAAATTTCCATACCTATGTTGCAATATCCTTTATTATGATTATCATGTTACCGAGCGTCTTTTTATCTACTAAGCAAAACGCAGCGGCGGTCTGATAACGCGACCACTTCGCGTCGTTTTATGAATTATAACTTTGCTAGAAGTGTTTTCGTGATCAGAATTAAAACTAGGATTGTTACATGAATTACTTTCAGAGTTCAAATTATTGTTAAAAGATGTGTCTATGTCGATAGTGAAGGCCGGCTTGAGCCTATCTATGGACACAGATGTTTCCTTATCACCTATTTTTAACACAAAATATTTCTTATGTTTACTCACTACTATGTATGGACCCTTATACGGCGGTTGAAGTGACTTACGTATAACATCGTCCCTTATAAATACACTTTTACACGATTTTAAACTATCTGGTAGGAATAACGAATGCGAGTTTGCATGACACTTTGGTCGCGGTTTATATTTACTAATAGTATCTCGCAGCTTCTGTAAATATTCCGAATCCGAGACCTTAATTATCGCGTCCTCATAAAAATCTCCTGGTAAACGAATCGTCTTACCATATGTTAATTCGGCCGCACTTACACCACTGTCGCTTCTAGTAGCCGTTCGTAATCCTAATAAAACTATCGGTAATTCGTCTATCCAATTGCTATTGTTGCATTGCAAACGTGCCATCAGGGCCACTTTCAGTGCCCTATGCCAGCGTTCAATCATGCCATTACTTTGCGGATGATAAGGTGTTGTACGTAATTTATGTATACCCAAATATTTCATTAAGTTTGCAAATAGATCACTCTCGAATTGTCTGCCCTGGTCGCTAGTAAGCTTCGAAGGGCATCCAAAACGGGAAATCCAACCTTCAAACACCACCTTTGCTATGGTCTCCGCAGTAATATTTTGGACTGGGTATGCTTCTGGCCACCCTGTAAATCGGTCAATCATTGTAACACAGTATCTATAGCCGTCATTTGACATAGGCAATGGACCTACGATATCTATGTGTAGATGTTGAAAGCGGTCTACTCTTTCAAACTCTCCTACACCTGATACGACATGCCTTGTTATCTTTACGCGTTGGCATTGCATACAACTTCTGGTCCATTTAGCAATATCTCTGTCCATGTCAGGCCAAAAAAATTTTTGTTTGATTAGATGTTTACTAGTTTTAATGCCTGGATGACTTAGATTATGTACAGATTTGAAAGCTATTTCTCTAAATTCCATAGGTAAGTAAGGCCTAATTTTACGCGTTGATATTTCGCAATAAATATGCTTATCGCAGTCCGGCAACAACATTTGCTTGAACTGCAGGTTGCTACTTGATACTTGCAACATATGCATTAGGTACTCGTCGCTACGTTGCTTGTCTGCCAATTCTGCGAAATTGAGTAGCGTGGGACAGCTTATCGTTTCAATTCTAGAAAGCGCATCCGCTACCATGTTATCACTACCTTTAATATGACGTATCTCTGTGCAAAATTCGCTGATATAAGAAAGTTGGCGTATTCGCCTTGGGCTTTCTTTATCACTATTTATTTTAGTAAATGCAAATTCAAGCGGTTTATGATCTGTAAAAATGATTATATCTCGCCCCTCTAATAAATGTTTGAAATGCCTGATAGCCATGTAGATAGCTAACAATTCCCTATCATAGGTAGAATATTTGGATTCAGTTACTGTTAACTTTTTTGAAAAATATCCAATTGGTTGCCAATTAACTCCTATTTTCTGCTGTAAAACTGCGCCGACACTAGTATTTGAGGCGTCAGTCATCAGGGCTAATTTACTGTCTGGCAAAGGGTAAGATAGTGTAGCGGCGCTTTGTAAGCTTTCCTTACACTTCTTAAATGCCTCGTTAGCCTTATCTGTCCATTCTATACGCGTCTTATCACGTTTTTTAGAATTATGTAGATACTTATTTAATTCCGACTGATAGTCTACTGCTTTAGGAATATGCGAGCGGTAAAAATTAACCATACCTAAGAATCTGCGTAATTGTTCTACTGTTTCGGGCTTCGGAAAATTTACAACAGCTTGTACCTTGTCCTCCAACGGTCGTACGCCTTCCGTTGAGACCTCAAAACCTAAAAAGCTTAATTTAGAGACTCCAAAAACACATTTTGATAAATTAATAGTAATACCGTATTCGTTAAACCTACGGAAAACTGCATTTAAATGCTCTTTATGGGATATTTCGTCTTTACTGGCAATTATGACGTCATCGATGAAATTGAATAGAAAATCGAAACCTTGCAACACCACTGTGTCCATGAATCGTTGGAACGTTTGTGCTGCATTCCTTAATCCAAATGTCATCCGGGGAAATTCAAATAATCCAAAAGGCGTTATAATTGCAGTTTTCTCTATGTCCTTCGGGGCAGTCGGTATAAAATGATAGGCACGATTTAAATCCAATCGGGTAAATATAGTTTTTTCTCCCGCTAATACATATTTAAAATCTTGCAACCGCGGGATCGGATAGCGGTCCGGCTTCGTAACGGCATTTAAACGCCTATAATCACCGCACGGTCTAATCCCCCCGTCCTTTTTCGGTACCACGTGTAACGGGCTTGCCCATGGGGACTTGGATGGTCGACAAATACCTAATTCTGTCATAATTTGAAATTCTTCCTTTACTTTTTTATACCACTTTGGGGAAAGAGGCCTAGCCTTTGTATATACCGGCGGTCCCGAAGTCTCTATATAATGACATACTGAATGCTTGGGTATTTCTTTGTACGATATGGGCTTAGTTATATCTGAATAATTTAATAACAAGTTATGCCACTTATCATTGCTATTTATAGATTTAATTGATAATTCGCATTCAGAGTGCCTTATAATAGATGCTATAACATTTAGATTAGTAACTTGGTCTCTAAGTCGCCGCGAGCTTAAATCTACCAACAACCTATAATGGCATAAAAAATCTGCGCCTATTATCGGTTGTTTAACAGCCGCTATAATAAATGACCAACTAAATGCTCTCCTTAAATTAATATCTAGAGTTAAGTTACATATACCATATGTCCTAATTTCGGTGCCGTTCGCCGCATAGAGCTTATAATCATCACTCGCGATATTTCTCGACACACATTTATACGACACGGGGATCACGGAAACATTCGCACCGGTGTCAATCAAAAATTTTAATTTACTGTTTTTATCGGTAACGCACAGACGGTTATTAAGTGAATCGATACAGACCTCCGTCGTTGTTTGTATCGCCGCTAGTTTTCCGATTGGGCGGTTGCCTGTCCTTTCCAGTTACAGGGTTCGGCGCATTTCGTGGCCTTTGCTCCGTAACGGTAGTGGTAGAAACACAGCCACTGGGGATCGCGTCGTTTCCTGCTGGTATCTCTCCTCGCCGAGTTGGATCGAGATTGCTTACCCCTGTATGTCCCTCGACCTCTCTGTGGTTGCTGTGCACGTCGGAGCTCTGCAACTTCGATGCTCAGCTTGGCTATTGCAGCTGCTAGCTCGCTGGATTCCTCGCCGTTTCGACTATGTGCTTGAGGTGACGGAATCGACGAGACGCTAGCTACCTCCACTGGGCGCGTCGCCTCAGTGACCTTGTCCGCTACTACCGCCAAATTTTCCAGTTCTTTTACTTCGGTTACCGCCAATACAGCCTGCACAGCGGATGGAAGGTGACCGTTCCACATGATTTTTAGCGTGTGATCCGGAATTTTTCCTCGGGCCAGGTCCCTCATCCGTCGTAGGAGTTGTGAAGGCTTTTGAGTGCCCAACTCCATTTCACCCAGCAGCTTTTGAAACTGGCGTGTCTCTGACTCTTCGAAAACTTGCAAAAGCCTATCCTTCAAGGTCTGGTATTTGTTAGTTCTAGGAGGAGAAAGTAACAGGTCGCTAACTTGTTGAATCGCGCTCTTGTTGAGTTTGGTAACCACTAAGTTTTGTTTAGCAGCATCGCCCAAACGCTGGCTTTCCACCGTGGCCTCAAACTGGACAAACCAGAGTCGCGGTTGGTCTGCCCAAAATTCCGGTATCCTTGACGATACTGTAATGCTTGCTAACGCTCTCTCACCCTCGCCCGAGTCTTGTGGATTCTCGGCCGGGGGCACGGAAGGCTGCACAGGAGGCTGCACGGGAGGCTGCACGGAAGGTTGCACTTGGGGTTGCACTTGGGGCAGCACTATATCCAGAGGCATAGTCACTCGTAGTTATTTCACTCCAAAAAAAAATATAATAAACAAAAATCAAAACACTAAGTTCGAGTTCAGTTCGGGGTCACCACTGTAAGTATATATGTGAGCCTATGATACTTATATCAGAAGGGATTTATTGTGAGAGAGAAATAACACACGTCAAGTACTTTACTCCGTATAATTGCGACTGCTAACTTATTAGGCGGACGTAGCCGCCACTAGTTACACCATGCAGTATGCACACATACACAACTGATATCTACATAGGTAGGTACAAATGTGTGTCCCTACAAGGTTGAAAACCATAATTCATCTAACAAAAAGGCACGAAATAATCATTTTATAAATAATGCTCGAAACAAGAGCAAAGCCACATGGCAAATAATAAATATTAATAAAAGTAATAATAAGCCGATAGAAGGAATAAATAGAATTAAAATTTGTAATGAATTTATAAATAATCCACAATGCTCAGCTCAAGTTTTTAATGACTACTTTATTGATTTATTATTTTTTTAATGGGACATAAAACAGTTATACGTTACAGTACATTTCAGCAATAGGTACAATTTCAGCTTGGCAAACGTATAACCCACACCAATGTCCGCGGATTAATATTTATGGAGTAGGTCAAAAACACATGCGCCGTCCGGGACACCAAATAGAAAATCAAAGATTAATGAGAACATTTCACCGCATTATTGTGACCTGAGTGCCTCTATTATTATTCTTTTAAAATTGTATTGTGATAATGCAAAGATGTCGAATTCTACAAAATGTGTGTTATACCTACGTTTCTAAGATGCGGCGTAGAGGTGCCCGTGCTCCGGCGTTTGTTCTACACCTCACAGTGTGAAACAGCCGGGGCACGCGCACCTCGCGCCGTAATACAGTTCTAGGTACAACATAACATAATTGATTTGTGACATCTGTGCAATCAAACCTATTATTACATATGCCATGTAGCATCATAACCGACAGTAACTTGCGTCTGGACTCCAGGCTAAGAAGACTGTGCTCTTGTAATAAGTTGTTATATGGTAATTTTGAGCGATAGCATCTGTAGTGCATGGTTCTTAAGTATTTTTTTTGTACCATTTCAAGTCGTACTACATATTTATCATAAAAAGGATTCCAGATTTGGGCTGCGAACTCCAACTGGGAACGAACTAAAGTTTTATACAGACATATGTAGGTAGAAGGGCGCTTGAAATCAATGCAGGATCGCATAACAAAACCATACATAGAGTAAGCTTTGTTGATTATATTGTCTATGTGTTGATCTAGGTGCAGTTTTGAATCTAGTATGACTCCGAGATCGCGAATGCTGTCAACTTTCTTAAGAGATACGTCGTGTAAAGAGTAATTGAAGGTTATCGTGTTTCTATTCTTTGTATAGGATATTATGTTGCATTTTGGTAAACTAAGCTGAAGTTTGTTATTAATACAATAAAGACAAAGTCTGTCGAGATCTTCTTGTAAAAGCAAACAATCATTTGCACTATGGATTGGTTTAAAAATTTTGATGTCGTCGGCGTACATCAAAAAACGGGAGTGGAGGAAACAGTGTTTTATGTCGTTGATGTACAATATGAAGAGAAGCGGACCCAATATGGATCCTTGAGGAATTCCAGAAGTAACCGTGATGGAGTCCGATCTATATCTATAGCCGTGCACAACAACCCTCTGAGTTCGGTTGGTAATGTAAGCTGTGAGCCAACGTAGTAAGTTACCACGGATTCCGTTAAAGGCAATTTTGTCTAAGAGTAGTTTGTGATCCACCTTGTCGAAAGCCTTCCGGAAATCCGTGTACACAGCGTCTACTTGAACCTTTTCATCCAAATTCTCAAACAAATAGTTTGTGAATAGCATGAGGTTCGTGTTAGTTGAACGACGTTGTACGAATCCGTGCTGTTCAGGTACTATAAGGTTATGTATGTATGAATATAGTTCACCATGTACAAGGCCCTCAAAAAGCTTCGACAAGGTGGACAGTATTGAAATGGGACGATAATTTTGAATGTTATGTTTGTCACCGTTTTTGTGTATAGGCGTGATGAAAGCCCGCTTCCAGGTTGCAGGAAATATGCCTTCGCGTAGACATTTGTTGAAAATAATGTGGATCGGGATAAGAATATTGTCTGCTATATTTCTTATAAAACTTGGGGGTAATCCATCTGGTCCCGGTCCCTTGTTTACGTCTAGGCTTTTTAAAGCCTTGAGAATCGCCGTGGGAGTAAGATTTATGTCGGTAATACAAGTTGAAAAGTCTGTGTAGGTACTAGGTGGCTGCCAAGTCACGGGGTTTAAGAAAGAAGCTTCGTACACGGAGGCGAAAAAGGCCGAGAACATATTACATATATTGACTGGGTCGTTGGAAATAGAATAGTTGAAATACATGTTTTCTGGTATTTTAGCCTTATTTTTGCGATTAGAAATGTATACCCAGAAATTCTTAATGTGAGATGTAATACTGACCTCAACTGAGTTTACGTATCGTAGAAAACACTTATCAGACTCTGATTTAAATCTTTTACGATTCATAGAAAATATTTCGTAATGTGATGCGTTGCCATACTTTTTCCATTTAAGCCAAGCGTTTTCTTTTTTTTTAAAAAGGCGTATAAGTAAAGGTGAAAACCACAGCGGGAAGCGGGAGTTCCTTGGCTTAGTGAGGGGAACATGCTGTTTAATTAACCCATATAGAACATCGTAGAAAATATCAACGGACTTTTCAGCTGGTAGGTCAGAAAATAACTGATTCCAGTTTAATTGGTTAAGTTCGGTTCCGATCGCATCGTAATCCGCCTTAGAGTAATTGTGCCTGTAAGTTGAGTTATATTTCATAGTTACAAATTGAGCTTCTAAAGTCGTTAATACACAGAAAGGAGGGTGGTACGTATCGGGTGGCAATAAAGGTACGCATGTTTTGGTTTGACAATCTAAGTTTGATATAAACATGTCTAAAATACGGCCTACGTTGTTTCTATGCGTATTGTATTGGTAAGAATTTGTTGTAGAAATAAAGTTGCATAAGTAGGTACTGACTGTATTATAGGGCTGAGGAATAATATAATTACAGTCACGTTTGTCAATCCAGTCTATACCAGGTAGATTATAATCACCGACAATGAAGTAAGATTCGGTAGTAATGTCATTTATAATGTCGCGCAGCATGTCAAAATGTGTAATGTATAAATCGTCTTGTGACCGCGGAGGTATGTAAGCACAGCTAATAACATGCCGCGCGTTTTGACGCGACGCAGAGGCCGGTAGTTGCACCAAAACATGTTCAATGTTATCATGCGCGGGGCGCATCAATATCCTAGTGGGCCGCAATGTCCGTAGAACCGCTATAAGTACCCCACCGCCCTCCTGCTTGCCGGTAGCAATGCGATCGCGATCACATCGAAACACCAAATAACGATCGTCTAAGTATTCGCTATCCGCGATGTTAGGCGTAAGCCAGGTCTCGGTTAGTATAATTACGTCGTAAGAAAAAGACAGAATATTCATGAATAGTGTGTGTAATTTGGTTCGCAGCCCTGATCAAATTGACACATCAAATTTTAACAGTAATATTAATTATATGACATTTAACACAAATTGCAATTCAATATTCTTAACACCTACAATTCCTTACGACATTATTAAAATAATTGGTTCTTTAAATAAAACAAATAATTGTGGATACGATGGCATCACAACCAAAATAATCAAATCTGTATCATATGTCATAGCGCCCATACTCAGCTACATTTTTAACGCATGCATAGAATGGGGCGTATTTCCAGAGCGACTAAAACTCTCTGTAATAAAACCTTTACATAAGAAAGTTGACATAGAGGACCCAGTTAATTACAGACCGATTGCCTTACTTCCAATATTTTCAAAAATATTGGAAAAAGTCATTTATAATAACATGTACTCATTTTTAGAAGAAAATAATATTTTAGTTAATGAACAATACGGCTTTAGAAAAAACAAAAATATTAACATGGCAATTTATAAATTAAATGAAAAAATCATTAGCAATATAGACAATAGAAAACCTGTAGCAGCTCTATTCATGGACATGAGCAAAGCTTTTGATTATGTCGACCGCAATAGACTTTTAAATAAGCTAGAAAGATATGGCATTAGAGGTAATGCTCATAGCCTCTTAAAATCGTATTTGACAGATAGGAAACAAATCACATCCATCAACAACGTTTTAAATCTAAAACCGAAAAATCATACATTTCCAGGCAAAGACTAACAAAGTACGGAGTACCTCAAGGTAGTATACTGGGACCACTTTTTCTAATTCACATAAACGATATGCCTAGAGTAACATATCATTCAATGGTGTTATTTGCAGACGACAGTACTGTACTATTTAGTTCCAATAATTATGTAACACTCGAAAGAGAGATTAATAACTGTCTTAAATCATTGTTTCATTGGCTAACGGCAAATAATCTTCGGATAAACCTAGGCAAAACTAAAATACAAATCACGTAAAACCACGGATAACATATGATGATAGAGTTATTTCCGAAGCAAAATCAACTAGGTTTCTAGGGCTCGAATTAGACAGCGATATGAAATGGAAAACTCAAACGGATAATCTTACCAAAAGAGAGTTAGTCAGTACTCATATGCTCTGTACAATTTGTCTAAGATAGTAAACCAGGAGACTCTGCTTACAGCATATCATGCATACGTCACATCCACTATGCGATATGGCATCATATACTGGGGCAATTCTACAAATATTGAGACTGTATTTAAAGCCCAAAAGAGATGTCTTAGATCAGTATGTAGAATAAAAAGTACAGACAGCTGTATACCTCACTTTATAAGGTTACGTATATTAACACTGCCATGTCTATATATATATGAAGTAGTAATGTTTGTTAAAAACAATCTTCACCTATATGACACACTAAACAGTATAAGGAATAGCTATAAAATTCGACATAGACAACATAAATAGGCAATATATGATAAAAACTTTTTAGGCATGGCACCAAAAATATATAATAAATTACCTAAATATATCTTGGAAAATAGTGATATAAATTTGTTTAAGAATAATGTAATTAATCTTTTACTAAATAAGGCATACTACACTGTTAAGGCTTATCGTCTTAATATTGTTTAATTTGAACCTTGTTTTTATTATTTATTAATTTAATCAATTGAAATTGTAATAATTGAAATAATTTGAAATTTTGGTGTATTCAATTCTAACATTCTTAGAGCTAATTTTGTATACCTTAACGGTAGGACATAGTGTACTACACCATGTAACAAATATCATCTGTAACTTACCTATGATCCACAAATAAATAAATAAATAAATAAAATAAATAAATAAAATAAAATAAATAAATAAATTCGGTATAAAAATATACCTAGTAATATTGATTGTTATTATTAGTCAAAATAATAGTGTAAAAAATATTTTAGTATTAAGTGTAGGTATACCAAAAGTTTTAACAAGATAATGTAAAATGTGAATTTATTTTATTATTTTTATAACCTCGCAAATGTTTCAATGGGTTTACAAATAGAGAATAATAAATTACTTTATGTTTGTGAAACAGTTTATCTTTTATTTAAATTATAATATATATTATTATTGTTTAGTTCATATTAAATAATGAGACAGGGCCTATCAAGCTATTACAAAACCTTAGAACACACATATAGCTAGAATCGGTCAGTAGTAAGTCAAAGCGTGTCTCCAATCAGCGCAACGGCGCCATGGTACAGGGGATTTTGTCGTTTTTCTACAAGTAGTGATGTTAAGTTTAGGCACTTTATATCGATTTCTAGAATCGCGAATTGATCGCGCTCTATATATGAAACAGAAAAAAGATAGCCGGAGGAACGAGAATGCATTTTTGTAATAACTACATAGGTATCAGTTAGATCAAGCACCTATTGAAAACCATTTAGTTAATCTCATAAAGGCAAAAGCTGATGTATACATAGATATACGTTTACATTATTTAACGAGAAATTTAAAAACCAAAACTTCGAAAAGACAATTAAATAATAAACTCGTCCTGTTTCAAGTTCAATAATTTAGTAACTATGAGGTATTTAGTTCAGTTAAATCTAAACCAACATTTTTTTTTTACTATTTTATTAAATGGTACAGAAAGGATTTGGGGCGTATTGGGGTCTTTAATTTTGATCCTGCAATTTTGTGGGCTTACGCTGTGCGCGCGATTACTTCGTTTCAAACCTTTTTTAAGTACATTTTGAAGTCGTATAGCATAGTGATATTATATTTAAACGTATCCGTGCTTCGGAGGTCACGTAAAAACCCGGTTCAGGCTGTTATCATCTCGCTAACAGTCTGTAATGATAATTCTTACCTCGTATATATATATGTCCTTGTAGTATTATTTCGTGGCATTTCTGTATATATTCCATTATATTTCGCCATTTTTAATATAATCTCTTAATCAATATCTCTGTAAGACTTATTGTAAACATTATTTTTCATAAATCGAATCTGTCATGTCGACAAATATTTTCTATGGTTTCTATGACAACAAGATAAGCATAGAGTTCTTTGTAAAGTATGGACTACATTTGAAACTGGCTGTATGTAAATCCTAAATTTAAAATAAGATATGCTTTAAAATTTTAAATTGCTTCTAGAGAGTTTTCTTTATGAATACAAAACTGAAGAAGAGTCAGTGAAGAACCAGCTCTCTAAAAGAGAAGGAGTGAAGAAACAGCTCTCTAAAAGAGAAGGCAAATTCTCCAAAGGGAAAATTAAGAGAAAGAGACCATTCCTACCGGCGCCGCCTTTCTACCTACCGGCGTCGCCTCTCTACTTACCGGCGTCGCCTCTCTACCTACCGGGCCGCCTCTCTTATATACCGGGCCGCACCTCTACGACGCGTCGCACCTCTACCTGCCGACGTCGCGCCACTACTACCTACCGGCGCCGTGCCTCTGCCTACCGGCGCCGTGCCTCTACCTACCGGCGCCGCGCCTCTACCTACCGGCGGCGCGCCCCTACATACCGGCGCCGCGCCTCTACCTATCGGTGCCGCGCCTCTACCTACGAGCGCCGCATCTTGACCTACCAGCGCCGCATCTCCGCCTAGACGCCGTACCTCTACCTACCAGCACTGCATCTCCGCCAGCATCGGTTCTAAATTTACCTTTAATTTTAAGTAGTTTAAACCCTACATTTTCATTACACTACAGTTTGGCGCCCATCAAGCATACCACCCACGACCCTTCTCAAAATCAAAAATAAATACGTGCACAAGTATTCACCGCTTTTAGCGTAATTTGGCTGCAACTTTGGAAGACCATCCTTCACCTCACCGCTTCTCATTGTAGTCTCTCATCGTAGTCTCATGCTCTATCTATATATTTTTCTTTCTTTGGCTTTTAGTTTTAGTTTCTAGTTTTCTAGCTTCTTTTACTAGGTCTGAACATTTTTCTCTTCTAGCTTAATTTTTTTGTCCTACTGTCGTGTCGGTTTACAATTTTTTTTCTTCCCTCTCGTTTTCTTTAGTTGACTAATGTAAATAATTGTTATTAAGGTCGGCGCAATTTGTCTAATTAATAATTCCTTATTATTTGGTTCCCCTCGGTTACTAACTTACTTATTGATTTAAACTCAAATTAATATTACAAGATTTAATATGGAACGCGTAATTGATTTTAATCTATTAAACAAACCAGAATTAGACTACGAAGTTGTGATCAGAAATGAAGATCCGGCTAATACGGTCCAAGCTCTTCGCAAGCAAATTCAGCGTCTGGCATTGCTCCTACCTTCGGAGGATATTATCGATTCCTGCCTTCCGATCGCTGAAGATGCATACCAAATCAAATGCACCTTAGATTATGTGGAAACCAAAATAAGTTCTGGCAATACTAAACTTGGGAAAAAAATTAATTCTTTTTTAAACCACATATTTTTCAGGCTGCAGCGTATTGACACGGACGTGTCCAATATTGATTCGTCTGTCATAGAAAAAATAGGAAAGTTAAAAGAAAATTTCTCATTGCTCGAAAAAAGGTTTGAGGCTTTCAAATCTACTGAACCGATAACAGGTGACAATGAATTGGCAGAATGTCTAGATAACCCTTCCCCACCTACTGTAGTCAATACTTCGGGAACAATTTGCCCCAAATCGTTAGGAGAGCTTCGAAAATTTGCATTTAGTGGTAAATCGTGTCCAAAAGCATTTCTATTAAAATTACATGAATTTACAACCTCACGCGGAATTCCAAGACAAAATTTAGTGAACCATGCTTCGGAATTCCTTACTGATAACGCTCTGCATTGGTTCCGTTTAAAAAAAACAGAAACCCTTCTTTAACATGGGAGGAAACATGCACCTGCCTAATAAAGGATTTCTCAGACTATGATAGTGATTTTAGATTACTAACATTTATTAGGAACCGTATTCAAGGGGAGAAGGAAAGCATTATCGTTTATGTATCGTTAATGTTTGAAATGTTTACACGTTTAACCAACAAAATAACTGAGGACGAACAGTTAGAAATTCTTCTTCGAAATATTCGTCCATGTTACTCTGTTTTTGTAGCGTTAAAGAAAGTGGACTCAATCGATTCTTTAGTTATGACTTGTCAAAAATACGAGGAATTTATAGACAAAGATCGCAACTTTAAAGAACCTCAAAACGATGATAACCCTCTTACTGCAGAGTTTAATTATAAGCCACCGGCTAGTGCAAGAGCACCCACTAACAAGTCTTATCCGTCTCATTCTCAATGTAATAATGCTAACTCTTTTAACTCTTCTCACAGGGGTAACTCTCAAACAATTTTCACGCAAAGGAACCTTCCTCCAAGGGTATTTTCAAACAAATATCCATCTTTTGATGCGTCTCCCTCTAAGACTGTTAACGTCACTTCTCACGTCAGTCCTTCTCAGTTTAGAACGAATTTATTTTGCGCTCGATGCCGCACTAATGGTCATACCTTGAGAGATTGCTCCCAGCCTAGATTTCTTATTTGTTTCCGCTGCGGACTTAAAGATATAAAATCCACACACTGCCCAAATTGCAATACCTCTCCCTCGCAAACTACTTCGTCTCATCCTATTTCAAAAAACTAAGAAATGACTTGAACAATAATACTAAATTTCACTACAATGATTGGCAAAATTGGCTAGAAACAATTAAAAATTTCTTTACCTGTTATAGAACTTCTTCGGTTCTTTTTGACAATGAAAAAGATTCTTTACATCCCTATCTAAGAGTACAGATTAATGGTAAAACATTTTCTGGCCTGTTAGATAGCGGAAGCTCAGTTACTATTCTAGGCAATAACTCGCATCTTGAGATTTTAAAACTCGGTTTCCTATTGTTCAAGTCTAATCCTATTACTGTCTCTACTGCTAATAAACATAAAGTTAAATCTTTCGGATATTTCGACCTTCCTTTGACTCTGAATAATCAAACTCATATTATCAGAGCCCACGTTTTTAAAGAAATGTTCCCATCTCTTATTCTCGGTATAGACTTTTGGAAAAAGTTTGGTCTAGTATCGAAGATTTTGTCTGATACCTCAACACTTAACTTTTGTTTGTCTATTGATAGTGATACCGATAAGGTTTCAGCTTACAAAAATCTCTCGGATTCTCAGAAAACAATTTTATTGCTGATAGTGTAATCCAGCGATTTAAAGAGATTTAGTTCGAGTTCAGGGGTGAACTTGGTCGCACAGATTTAATTTGTCACAAAATAGACACGGGGGATACTCTCCCTATTAGACAAAAGTGCTATAGACTTTCGCCTGAGAAGCAAAAGGCCCTTATCAATGAGGTCGATAACATGATTAAATGGAAAGTTATTGAAAAATGTGAAAGTCCTTGGCTCTCACCCGTACTTAAAACGCCTAAGAAAAATGGTGAATGGCGTTTTTGCATTGATAGCAGGAAACTGAACTCAGTTACTCGCCGTGATGCGTACAGCCTTCCTCTGGTTAATGAGATCCTTGATAACCTTAGAAACGCGAACTATCTCTCCAGTATTGATATTGCAAAGGCATTCTGGGAATTACCTCTGAATCCCGCCGATAAAGACAAGACCGCGTTCTATGTTCCAGGTAGAGGCATGTACTGATTCGTAGTAATGCCATTTGGTCTCACAAACGCGCCTGCTACACAACAACGTCTTATGGATAGGCTGTTTACTCCTGACTTTGAAAATAAAGTGTTCTGCTATTTGGACGATATAATCTGTATTTCAGAAACGTTTGAGGAACATATTTCACTATTACTCAAAATTTTTGAGAAAATATCTTTCGCGAAACTAACAATTAATTTTGAAAAAAAAGTCAGTTTTTCAGAAATGAGTTAAAATATCTTGGCTACATCGTTGACGCTCATGGTCTACGTACTGATCCAGCTAAAATCGATGCTATTTTACAATACCCCACTCCAACTTCCCGTAAGGAGGTAAGGAAGTTTCTCGGTACTTGCACTTGGTTTAGAAGATTTATCCCAAACTTTAGTTCTATTGTAGCCCCTATCAGTCAATTGACCTCTTCTAGTAAAAATGCCCCAAAATTTGCTTGGAATTCAGAAGCAGAGGCCGCATTTCTGAAACTAAAGGAATCGTTAGTGTCTACCCCTGTTCTTGCTTGCCCTAATTTTGACCTTCCTTTTGCAGTTCATTGTGATGCGTCTAATTTTGGTATAGGAGCTATGCTTACTCAAATTCAGAATGATAACGAAGTCGTCATAGCTTATATGAGTAAATCCCTTAATAAACATGAAAGAAATTACTCTACAACTGAACGCGAAACATTAGCCGTTATTATCGCCCTTGAACACTGGCGTTGTTACTTAGACTCTGGCAAACAGTTCACTGTTTATACGGACCACGCCGCTCTCAAATGGTTTAGCAATCTTTCAAACCCTTCTGGCAGACTAGCTAGATGGACTGTACGCTTATCATGTTTTAATTTTGTTCTTAAACATAAAAAAGGTAAAGAAAATCTTGTTCCAGATTTACTCTCACGGGATAGGTCGTTCGACGTCGACCCAGCCATAGATACTATCAAGGCATGCCCAGTGTTGGCGAGTAATGACTCTTTCCAACAAGCAGAAGAGTCGTATGAAAAATTGATTCTTGGAGTGCGGAATAAACCTGATCTTTATCCTAACTATACTCTTAAGGATGATAAAGCTTACCGTTGTATTCATTCTCCTTACGCTATAAACGATGATTTTATATGGAAAGAAATTCCTCCTCCCTCTGCAAGGGAGTCCTTGATTAAGGAGGCACACGGTTCCCTAAACGAACCGCATCTTGGCATTTTCAAGACATATAAAAAATTGTGCTTACTTTACTATTGGACTGGCATGTTTAAAGATATTGCTAAATTTATTACTAACTGTGAAAAATGTTTATCTTACAAGCATTCTAACCATTCTCCCTACGGTCCTATGGGCAAATCTAAAGTCTGTTCAAGACCTTTTCAGGCCATATCCTTGGATTTAATGGGTCCCTTTCCAATGACAAGACGTCGTAATCAATATATTTTAGTTATAAATTGTACATTTACTAAATATACCTTCATTTTTCCTTTGAAGCGTGCCACGGCAGCCGACATCATTGATAAACTCGAGAACCAGGTGTTCCTTATTCATGGAGTCCCACAGACTATACTTACGGATAATGGGGTTCAATTTCAATCTCATGAGTTTCGTAATTTACTTAACAAATATAAAATTCCCTACCAGTCTTACACGCCCTATTAATGTCCTCAGTTTAACCCCGCCGAAAGATATAATCAAACTATCATTACGGCTTTAGCTTCTTTAGTGGGAGACGATCATAGATCTTGGCACTTACATCTTTCGAAAACTCAATTTGCTATGAATAATGCAGTGAATGTAGTTACTGGTTTTTCACCAGCATTCTTAGTGTTTGGTCATGAGTTAATAACTTGTGGTTCCCTGTATGCACAAAATGTCAGTACTGATGAACTGATATTTTTACCTCGTGATATTTATGCAAATAATTTAGGCCTTTTGTCTACAGTTCACGACAAGGTTCAGACTGCTCTTTACGTTTCTCACCAAAAAAATGCTTTACGTTATAATATGCGGCATCCTTTTAGAGAATACAATGTGGGTGAGACAGTTTGGCGTAAGAACTATGTGCAAAGTAACGCCGGTACATATTTTAGTGCAAAATTGGCTCCGAAATTTGTTAAGGCAAAAATTATCCAAAAGCTCTCGCCGCTTGTTTTTATTTTGGAAGATCATACTACCGGGTATAGGGGTAAATGGCATGTGAAAGATTTTAAGTTGTAATATATAACAATTTTTTCTTTTACCGAGTAAATAATTATGCTAATTTTTCTCTTCCCTTTTCTCTTTACTTCCTTTTCTTACTGTCAACGCCTGGTCTTCACCGTACCACATTGCACACGAGTTGCTATGTTCATTTTGTAGGGCGCAACAAAATCGGCGGTACAACGAATTATTTTATTTACTAATGGAAAAAAATCTACCTACTTTTTTTATATTGGGAAGGTGCTGTCAATTACATTGCATTATATCGAGCTAAGGTTTCGAATGTGGTAAAACCTAACATTTACATTGTAAACATTAAAACAAATTAAACTTGTTAATCAAAAATAGCGTTTGATTGAGCGTCCAAGCTCCAGTGTCTCAAGATTAGACATATTGGCGACCGTGACAGGACGAAAATCTGAGGAAAGTTTGCAGTACCAAGGTCAAATTGGAGTGGGTCAGCACAGCGCCGTAGCTATCAGTCGGTCAGCACCGCACCGCACCCCACCTTGGAAAAGGCAGTCAAAACGAGGAATACCCGTGGAAATAAGTATAGCACTGCCGGACATTGTCGTTATATGATACGCCGCGCCGCAGTATTGCTGGATTATTTAAGATAAGTGTCCTCCTTTGCTCCTAAACTTCCTGTTACATCACGTAACCGATAGCCTCAGTATCATTGTTCCTCTTAGAACATTATTTCATCCTTTCACTTGTGCAAACTTGTAAAATTTATTGTAGATTTGACCTATCAAGGTCATACTGCGTCATCGCAGTTCCCAATTAATTTTTCGGCATATTCTCGCAAATCTACTGTTAGATGTTAATTTTTATAATTAGTATGACAAGTATTATCGCTTATTTTGCAATTTATAAACCTTGATTGCATAAATTTTACTTAAATTTCGCATCTTTAAGTACCTACTTTTTACTTAGAAAATTTCTTCCCATACATAATTTGCGTAAGTTTTTCGTGAAACTTTACAGAGATTACCGCACCAGTTGGTTCTCATTTACTTATTATTTCGCCGAATATTTCAGTGTGAGAACGTGTTACCCATACGCTGCTGAGCGTCGTGGCTGCCACCGGATCTGAACCGTGCTGTGCCGTCGGATGCCACCGGGGAGGGACGTGAGCGTACTTTCATTTAATTAGTTTTCGTTGTAACCTTACGTGTCTATATAAGTTTAATTTCTTACTCGTGAGAATTCTGAACACAATAATATCGTACCTACTTAAATTAATAAACTAATAATGGCCTCAAGTGATGCTGATAAGAGCTTGGCCGAATTATTTGTTCGGCGTAGCTCCGTCAAGGGCCAAGTGACAAAATTTAAAAACTATTTAGATAAAATAACAAAAATGGATACTTTCACTGCCACGCATCGGGCGGAACTCACACTTAAATTAAGCAAGTTTGAAGCCTTATCACTAAAGTTCGACGATTTACAAAGTAAAATTGAAGTAGTTAATTCTGCATTATTAGAGAAAGAGCTCGAAGAGCGAGATAATGTCGAAAAGGATTTTATCACCAATATACCTATAGTTACAGCACAAAATTTATTACAATTTCATTGTGAGGATGAAAGCATCCACGACTCTAGTAGTCCTCACAATGCAACTCATTGTGTGTTAGAAGGCAATGAAATGGGTTTCAAGTTGCCTTTGATTCAGATAGCCAAGTTCGATGGCTCATACTTTCGTTGGATGGAATTTCGTGATACTTTCCGATCCTTAATTCATGAAAATAATAGAATTAATCTTATCAATAAATTTCATATTTAGAAGGAGAGGCACCACGTACCGTCTCAAACCTAGAAGTATCTTCTGATAATTATCAGCCAGCTTGGAACCTGTTGCTAGAACGTTATGATAACAAACGTTTATTAATTAGTCATCATCTTAACTCATTATTTAATATAAATTCAATAAACAAAGAGTCTGAAAGGTCGTTAAGCTTCTTAGTCGACCACGTGACTAAGAACTTGCGCGCTCTTTCCAATTTAGGGCAAGCCACTGAGCATTGGGATGTTATTGTAATCCACCTAGTTGCCTCCAAGTTAGACAATGAAACCTTAAAGAAATGGGAGGAGCATCGTAACGCACTGACAACGGACTCAGCTACACTTAAGGATTTTCACAAATTTCTCAACGACCGTGCAGCTGTGCTGGAGACCTTGCATCGTGCCAAGTCAGATACCACGTCAAGGCCCCATCACAATAAACCACGCACTGACGGTTATTCAAAAAATAAGGAACACACACACCCTAAATCTCACGCGTACACTAGTAGCAGTAATCAGTCACAGTCACAATCATTGTCATCTATCCTCTGCCCCTGTTGCAATGCTGATCATAGAACATATGATTGTCCATCATTTAAGGCCAAGGACATAAGCGAGCGCATAGCGGAGGCGAGTACATTAAAATTATGTCTTAACTGTTTAAGATCCGGTCACCCTACTTTTAGATGTCGCTTGGGGTGTTGTCGCGAGTGCAACAAGCGACACAATAGCATGTTGCACCTTCCTACTACTATAGTTGGTAACAGCATCAGGACCAATGGCTCAGCTGAGACATTGGCGAACTGCAATAATCAAGGTACCAAACAAGCCCTTCTGTCTACTGCCATGATTGAGGTGATTAACCCTAAGACTAACCAAACTGAGTTAGTACGTGCGCTGCTTGACTGTGGCAGTCAGTCTTCTTTTATAAGTACTAATCTCAAACATAGATTAGCTTTAGATGATTGTCCTATAAATGTTACTAAGATTATCGGTTTTGGCAACAATAATTCTGGCATTATAAAGGAATATTGCATTGCCCAATTAAAATCGCAGGTACATCCTTCACTGTTGTTTCCAAATTCTATGTATTATCAGATAATATTAACAGGTTCAATCCCAAATTTACCTATTGACATTACTGCAATTAATATCCCCAGTAACATTGTCTTAGCAGACCCGTATTTCTATAAACCTGCTTTCGTAGATATACTTATAGGTTCAGATTTATTTTGGGATATTATAGGTTGCGAGCAACGGTCACTAGGTCCTAACTGCCCTAAGTTACATAGTTCAAAGTTCGGTTGGTTACTCGGAGGCCCCTTGCAACATAAACAATCTAAATTCGATATTAAATGTAATTATTCACTAACTCATTTTCCTTTAAATAAAATTGTTGAACAGGGTTTAAACAGATTTTGGGAGCTAGAAGAAATCCCAACTAAACCACATTTAACCGAAAGTGAGCAGGCATGTGAAACTCATTTTATGCAACACACCTGCCGGTTAGAAAATGGCAGATTTTCCGTAAGGCTGCCTCTTATTGACTCGCCTAATTGTCTCGGTGAGTCTTACAATATGGCTAAGAGGAGGTTTTATAATTTGGAAAGACGTTTTAAGAGACAGCCTGAAATCAAACACCAATACATTCAGTTCATAAGAGAATATGCTCAATTAGGTCATCTCTCTGAAATTTCACTAAATGACTTAAATGATAAAATTTATTATTTTCTGCCGCATCATCCCGTTTTTAAACAAAGTAGCGAGTCAACAAAGCTTAGGGTGGTGTTCGATGCATCGGCACGCACGTCCTCTGGCCTGTCCGTCAATGACATCCAAATGACAGGGCCTCAAATTCAGGACTCTCTTTTGTCCATACTGATTCGAGCGCGTTTTTATAAATACCTAATAACTGGAGATGTAGTAAAACTATTCCGACAAATATTAGTGGACGAATCAGATCGAAATCTTCAACTCATTCTATGGAGAGAAGACGAGCGTATGCCGCTTAAAATTTTACGCTTAAATACTGTGACTCACGGTTTCGCAAGCGCAAGTTATTTGAGTACAAGATGTCTTTGGCAGTTAGGCGAAGAATGCGATGATCCCCTCATTAAAACTATTATTCAGGGTGACCTAAACGTCGACGACCTAATTACGGGATGTGACCTTGAGAGTGATTTGAGCCATATTCAGAAATCTGTATCTGATGTCCTAAAAAGGGGATGTTTAAATTTAAGAAAATTTAGGTCGAATTCTTCAAAGGTTCTTGAGTCTTGCTCGGAAAATTCTACTGATACACTGATTTTATCATTGAGTCATCAAATACTCTTGGATTGGGGTGGAACTCTAAGACAGATGATAATTTACATTATTCTTTTGAGATTCCACATGACGAAGAACGAATTACTAAACGCTATATATTATCTACGTCATTCAAAATTTTTGACCCTCTTGGTTTTGTAAGGCCTTGTATCATCATTCCTAAACTAATTATGCAGCGGCTCTGGCTGGACAAGATCGGCTGGGACGATCCTGTTCCGGAGGAAGTATTGAAGGATTGGCGTAAGTTTTTTCACAGCTTGTCTCATTTAGCCCTGATTACATTGCCGAGGCAGGTCCTATGTGACTCTCCCGTTGTGGTGGAGCTGCATACATTTAGCGATGCGTCACAGAGAGCATATGGTGCCTGCGTCTATGCTAGAACTATCAATGAATCAGGTGCTGTCCACGTTAAGTTGCTATGCTCTAAGTCAAAGGTGGCTCCTGTCAAGGCCAGTACTATACCTCGTTTGGAGCTGTCAGCTGCATTATTAGCTGCACAACTCTGTAAGGTTGTTACAGACTCTCTTAGGTTTGATATCGCACGTAAGGTTTATTGGTGTGACTCTAGTGTGGTCATTTCCTGGCTGCATACTAGCTCTAGAAAGTTAAAGACTTTTGTAGCAAACCGAGTCGCAGAAATTCTAGATCTGACAGATATTTCATGTTGGCGTCATGTATCACCTACTTTGGATAACCCTGCCGATCTTGTTTCGCGCGGTGTTTATCCCGCCGAGCTTAAAAATAATCAGTTATGGTGGTCAGGACCCAAATTTTTACTACAAGACAGTTCTTCTTGGCCTACATTATCGTGTGAATCTCAAGGGGATTTAGAGATTCCAGAATTGAAATCGACGGCAAATTTAACTGCTAATGTTGCTACAACGGAACATATTTCAATTATTCCATTTAAAAAATACAGTACATTAAATGACATCAAACGTGATTACGCTTATGTATTGAGATATTTTTATAATCTGCGTAATCCTAAAAATCTAAGACGTTTTGATGCTCTTAGTTTAAAGGAATTGCAAGATGCATTTCATACTTTATGTCGCATTGCTCAACAGGAATCATTTCCTCATGAATATAATTTACTATCTAAGAATCAGACACTTAGTTCAAGGTCTAGCATTTTAGCACTTACTCCTTTCATAAGTCCTGATAGGTTGATTAGAGTAGGCGGGCGCTTAGATGCTTCGGCTAATTCATTTGAGAGCAAGCATCCTATTTTGCTCCACTCCTCACATCATCTTACTAAACTTATATTTGAACGAGAGCACCTACATAAATTGCATGCTGGCCCACAGCTTCTCCTAGCTAGTGTCAGGGAATACATATGGCCTGTCAACGGTCGACGATTGGCTAGGCAAACTGTACACAATTGTGTCAAATGCAGAAGAGTACAAGGCAAAACCTTGTCACCCATAATGGGCAACTTACCGTCTCAGCGCGTTACGGTGGACTTTCCGTTTCGAAGCGTTGGAATAGATTTCGCCGGTCCATTTTTTGTCTTGAATAGGAAGGGGCGCGGTTCTAGAGTTACAAAATGTTATTTATGTATTTTTGTTTGTATGAGATATAAATGTATGCACTTGGAAGCAGTAAGTGACCTTTCAAAGGATGCGTTCATTCTTTCTTTGCGCAGGTTCATCTCCCGCCGCGGGAAACCTGCCGAGATCTTTTGTGATAACGGTCGCAACTTCGTGGCTGCGGCCAAAGAAATCGGTAATTTTTTAAATACTAATCGTAAGGCTATAACAGAGTTCTCAAACGAGGAGGAAATTAGATTTATATTATCCCCTCCTTACGCTCCAAACTTCGGTGGTATCTGGGAGGCCGGGGTAAAATCCGCGAAATTTCACATAAGGCGTGTAATGGGTAACACGCATCTAACCTTTGAGGAGTTATCCACGTTGTTTGCACAAATAGAAGCCGTACTTAATAGTCGGCCTCTTTATCCAATGTCATCATCTCCAAACGATTTCCTTTTCCTGACCCCGGGACATTTCATACTGGGACGGCTACTGACGGCGTTGCCTTCACCGTGCTTAGAAGATGGCCAATCTACTCAGCTGAAGCGTTTCGAACGGCTAGAGCAAATACGGCAACACTTTTGGAGAAGGTGGCAGAAGGAGTACTTAGCCGAACTCCAACAAAGGTCGAAATGGCGTACCAACGATGCTTCGCTCAAGGTTGGCGACTTAGTAATTCTGCAAGAGGAGAACTTGCCGCCATTGTGCTGGCGCATGGGACGTGTCACAAAACTGTTCCCTGGACCTGATGGAGTGAGCCGCGTGGCGGACGTTCAAACCAGCCATGGATGCTATCGGAGGCCTTTTACACGCATCTGCCCTCTGCCAGCAACCGAGCACCTCATAGAGAGTTAAAAGTCATGGATACTTTTAACGGGGGGACGATGTCAACGCCTGGTCTTCACCGTACCACATTGCACACGAGTTGCTATGTTCATTTTGGCGGTACAACGAATTATTTTATTTACTAATGGAAAAAAATCTACCTACTTTTTTTATATTGGGAAGGTGCTGTCAATTACATTGCATTATATCGAGCTAAGGTTTCGAATGTGGTAAAACCTAACATTTACATTGTAAACATTAAAACAAAAAAATAATATACCTAGAATAACAAAAACAAATTAAACATTTTGAAGTTGGTGCCGAATAAAACATAAAGACTACTATTTCATGGCACCAACTTCAAAATGTTTAATTTGTTTTTGTTATCCTAGGTATATTATTTTTTGCTTTTTAGTTGCCTTGTATTTATTTTTGAAGTCGGTAATATTTTTTGTTAAAAAGTTTTTTTACTTCTTTGACTCGTACACTTGGCGGACTTTTAGGGCTCTAAACCCACTGTCTCTAGCCTTGTTGTCAGGTCTCTTTGCTCTAAAGCAACTTGTCTTTTCTTCACGAGCGGGTTATGACTCGTTAAAGAAGCCCACATTATCTCTATTTCTACTCCTTTGACTTGTACACTTGGCGGACTTTAATGTCTCTAGCCTTGTTGTCGGGTCTCCTTGCTCATAACCAACTTGACTTGTGCCGAATTTGGAACGGCGCAATACTTCTTTTTCTTCTTCTACTACTGAGCTTCTTGTGCTCATATGCTATAAGGTACTAAATGTACTTCGTAATTTTGGAGACTCTTGAGCTCCGTCTTCATCTTTTGCATTTCTATTGCACCTTTGTGACATTTCCTTGGAGTACGCGTCATTGAATGTGAACGCTACCTCGCTTTTGTTTGGTGATGGATACTAGGTTATTTATGTTTGTATGAGTATGTTTGCTGTGGGATTTTTGTCTTTCCAACTTCAAAGACAAGGAAATTTTCGTAAGTCGAAAATTTTCCGGGTTTTTGGGGTAATGTAGTGATAATTCTTACCTCGTATATATATATGTCCTTGTAGTGTTATTTCGTGGCATTTCTGTATATATTCCATTATATTTCGCCATTTTTAATATAATCTCTTAATAAATATCTCTGTAAGACTTATTGTAAACATTATTTTTCATAAATCGAATCTGTCATGTCGACAAATATTTTCTATGGTTTCTATGACAACAAGATAAGCATAGAGTTCTTTGTAAAGTATGGTCTACATTGTGAAACTGGCTGTGCGTAAATCCTAAATTAAAAATAAGTTAAGCTTTAAAATTTTAAATTGCTTCTAGAGAGTTTTCTTTATGAATACAAAACCGAAGAAGAGTCAGTGAAGAACCAGCTCTCTAAAAGAGAAGGAGTGGAGAAACAGCTCTCTAAAAGAGAAGGCAAATTCTCCAAAGGGAAATTAAGAGAAAGAGACCATTCCTACCGGCGCCGCCTTTCTACCTACCGGCGTCGCCTCTCGACTTAGCGGCGTCGCCTCTCTACTTACCGGCGTCGCCTCTCTACCTACCGGGCCGCCTCTCTTATATACCGGGCCGCACCTCTACGACGCGTCGCACCTCTACCTGACGACGTCGCGCCACTACTACCTACCGGCGCCGTGCCTCTGCCTACCGGCGCCGTGCCTCTACCTACCGGCGCCGCGCCTCTACCTACCGGCGGCGCGCCCCTACATACCGGCGCCGCGCCTCTACCTATCGGTGCCGCGCCTCTACCTACGAGCGCCGCATCTTGACCTACCAGCGCCGCATCTCCGCCTGGACGCCGTACCTCTACCTACCAGCACTGCATCTCCGCCAGCATCGGTTCTAAATTTACCTTTAATTTTAAGTAGTTTTAAGTTCTTTATGTAAATATAGTCATATCTTAAACCCTACATTTTCATTACACTACAAGTCGTTAAGGTCATGTCATAAACATGTGAGTGGTGTGTTTATGTAACACACAACTCACAAAAGTAGCAGAAATTAGGGATCTAGGCATAGTTCTAGACTCCAAACTACATCTAAATACACACATCGAAAGAATAGTTAACAAAGCCTTCCAGTTGTTTGGTTTCGTAATTAGAGCTACAAAGAACTTCAAACGACCAGAAACTTATATACATTTATTCAAATCATTAATTCGTCCCCAATTAGAATATGCAGTCTCTGTCTGGGACCCCTATTATACTAAATACACAGATAGTATTGAGAAGGTGCAGCGTAAATTTCTACGTACTGTGCATTACAAAACCAATCGAAACGATGTAACTTACGACGAACTGTTATTAGCATATAAACTACCTACCCTTAAAAATAGAAGATTCCTCTTGCAAACTATGACACTACACGGTATATGTAACGGAGCTGTTGACTGCAGCGCATTAACGAACAAACTATGTTACGTCGTTCCAAGAACGGTACATGTCCGTGAAATAAGAAAAAGGCGCCTTTTCCTAACTAATCAGTGTAGAACAAATGCTGGCAAAAGATCGCCACTGTGGCGACTTGTTGATGTTTACAATACTAAATGCGAGGAGATCGACATATTTTCATTGACAGCACCAAAATTCAAAACATCTGTATTGGCCACTATTATATTTTAGCTTATACAGGTACTAAAAGTTGTTAGGTTATAGTCTAGTATATATGAGTTATATCTAGTTATAAGATTTATTATATCACGGTAACACGCGAACAATGTTGTTGGTGATACATTGATCAATGTTGCTAAGAACCTATAGTTTGTCAAAATATAATGTATTACTGTTTTTTGTTCCTTAAATAAATAAATAAATAAAGGGTGATCTGAATAATTCTGACACAAGGTTGGCCATTCAAAAAGAAAGATTGTAAATTTTATAATGAAGGCCGATTATGTGATACTGATAACTTTGATCTCAATATAACGTTTAGTAGGTACGTAACTACCACCTATGTTCGTACGTTTTTTATTTTCTAGAAAATTGATTGTGCATTATTCCCGTTTTGTGGTAATCTTGTGCAATCTATTTAATGTTAAATAGTTCAATCCTTTACTTTAATATGTGTAAGACCTATTACTGATTTAATTAGCTCCTATAATGATAAAAAATTTAAAGCATTTTTTGTGATTAAGTAGTTTTAAGTATTAAAGTACTTACAAAGTACTAAACATAAATGCAAATACAGCATTTAAACACAATTTATTATTAGCTTTCTCTAAAAAAGCATTCTGTGATATTCAAAAAATCAAAAGCGTTAAAAACAGGTTATAGTTTTGGCTTAGTGTAAAAATTATATTGATCCCACCCTACATTTGATTAGATAGGTAAGTATATTAAATTATTAAAAATAAATAAAATGCTGATGTCGTTTAATTTTACCCGTGTTTTTATTTTTATTTATAAGAATGATTCTAGTAATCTTAAAAATGCAAAGTTAGTGAGGCTTGATGGATGGATGAGTGGATGTTTATTACTCTTTCACGGGAAAACAGCTGTACCTATTTGGCAAAAATTTAATGGAGATAGCTTGAACCCGGCAAAGAACACATAGGTTGCTTTTATCCCGGTTTCCATGGGGGATTTCATTCAAAGTGTAAATTTAGTGTAAGTTCGGAGGAGCCGCGGGCGCCAGTTAGTTAGATAATAAACTTGTGCTAACTTGTTGGAATTAAAAACTGCAGATATTTATTTCAGTGTGTGAAGTTTTAGTTTTTTAAATAAGGGTTTACATGATGTTAATGTCCCAACGGCACATATAGCCCTAATATATTTCTTTTGGAGAACAATAGCTGCATTTACGTTTGGTGAATTTCCCCAGAGTAGCAAACCATATCTTAAAACTGAAGCAACATAACCGTGATATGCAGTTAGTGCTGTTTTCTGTCCAGAGGTACGCCTAATTTTTTTTAGTGCAAACACCAACCTATTAAGTTTTTTGCAGAGCGATTGTATGTGTGCCTTCCAGTTACAGTGTTTGTCTAAAGTTAATCCTAGGAATTTTATTTCTTCAATTTTTTCTATAATTTCACCCTTAAATGATAAATTACTATTAAACTTTATTTGGTCAAAATTATTATAATTGTGAAAGGTGACTAATTTAGTTTTTGATATATTTACATGCAAGTTATTACATTCTAGCCAGTGCGAAATTGATTCTACGTCAGTATTCAATACATTTTCATATTGCCTCGATTTGTCTTCATTTGCAATAATATTGATACATAATCAGCGAACAAAATACACTGGTGCTTTGTTATAGAGTGCGAATCATTTATGTAGAGGAGAAACAGAAGAGGGCCCAGAATACTCCCCTGTGGCACGCCATAGCTATTGAATTGAGGGCTAGATCTGTAACTGGTTTGTATTAGGTCTTCGTTTAAGTTTTTTAGCTCTACAAGCTGTTTGCGACCTGTCAAGTAACTTTTTAGCCAATCAAGGACAGGTCCTCGTAAGCCATATCTTTCACATTTTTCGAGGAGCAATTTATGATGAACAAAATCAAAGGCTTTTCTCTTGTCAAAGAATATTACTGAGACTAGTGTGCGTTTATCAAAAAGGCGAGTGACATTTTCAATAAATTTGAATGCAGCTAAGGTTGTGGATTCATTTTTCTGGAATCTACTAAATGCTACTCAATATCATATTAAAGTAATTGAATTGCAAACCGTGAAATAATGAATAGATCTGCTTGTCATTTGTGGTCTTCATCATCAGTTCTACTTCAGCAATAGGTGCTTTTTGAGAGTAAATGCACGAATCACTATGAAATGTACCTAAATCACTGTAGGTGTGCCTTTAATGTTTGTAGAGTTCCCTCGATTTCTCCAGGATCCCATCATCAGATCGTGATCTGATGACAATGGGACCAACTAAAGTATACCCTTTCAAACACAAAAAAAAATAATTTAAATCGGTCCAGCCGTCTTTGCGTAATCGGTGAACAAAAATACAAAAAAAAAAAAACACGCAGTCGGATTGAGAACCTCCTCCTTTTTGAAGTTGGTTGAAAACTGTTGAACTTTACCTCTTAAAACTTTAAAGCTTTTCATTTGGAATAATAATGATGAAAAAATAAAATATATTGTAATAACATTATTAGAGCTTCGAAAAAGTTAAGATTTGTTAAAATAACAAAAACAATATAGACATAAAATATATTTTTTTTAAATTTGGCTGACATACTTTAGTGTGGTCCTTACATTTTACAATAAATGTTAATGGTATGTTAACGTACAGTGTATTGGTTCTAGTATTTTAACAAAAAAGTACAGCAATAATAAAACTACATAAACTAGTGTGAATAGACATAAATAGTAAAAGAATCAATCATCTTCGTCATCATTTATTTTTTCGACTGGAAATTTTTCATAAAAGTCGTCGTATTGCGTTGGAATGATGCCCTGTCTACACAAGTCTTGTAAATCTTCATATTTTTCTACAGAAATTGGTAAAGGTTTGCTGTAAGCATTTTTTAAAATTATTTTTGTTTTTTTTTTGCCCCTTCTATCTTTAATCATTTTAAAATCCATATCATCAAGATCATATTTAAAATCTTCAGGGCTAGTTTTGCCTGGGGATACATACCAAAAGCGTGGACTAATGTCAAAGTCACGTTCATACCCAAAGGGGGAGACAGAGACAAGTCCCAACCAAAATCATACAGACCGATAATAGGAGCCAGGTACATTTTTGGTCAATAATTTTTTCTCGAGTGAAACTTCGTAAAATGCATAAGGGACTTATACTATGAAAACTTACTTAGGGACTTATACTTGAGTCTCTGTCGTAGTGCCGAACGACGCTAACGTGCGCACGGAATATATTACGCTGCGTTACGGTCAGTAGGAGTCGGTAGTTCAATAATCCGTTTTTTGAAAAATAATGGAGTGTCAAAAGTGCAAAAAAGTTCTTACAAAGAAAGGGTCACATTTCATGTGTCAAGGACCGTGCCAAGGAACTTTTCATAGGGGATGTGTAAAAGGATTAGCGGCGGATATAAAAAATGGTAGAAATCGTATCTATTGCAACAACTGTGAAGATGAAGGATCAGAAGAAGAGGAACCGGAAGAAGACTCGCAAGACCTTGCGAAAATCCTAAAAGATATTCAAAGAAAAGTAGCGGCTATTCCCAGTTTTAAAAAACAGTTAGATTCTATCACACAAAGTTTGAGTATGCTCTCTGACAAATATGATATGTTATCCACGGAACACGAACAATACAAGGATAAAATACAAAAACTTGAAAAATCAGTTGTTAGTGTTAGCAACAAATATATCTACTTAGAAAAACAGAACGCGGCACTCGAACAAAAAATACACGATTTCGAGCAGGCGTCTCGAAAACATAATATTGAAATTGCGGGTGTTGAAGAAACGAAAGATGAAGACGTCAAAAAAATTGTAGACAAAATCGGCAATGTTATTGGAGTCAAAAGTACGGAAATTGAATGGGTTAAACGTACCCGACGTTCATCAAAACATGGCAATAAACCGGCGTCCATCCTAGTAGGCTTCAAGACTACAGGAACTGATTCGCGCGATAACTGGCTTGCCCAACGTAGCAAGTTATCAAACACCACAAGCAACCAAATTACAGATGGATCAGCTACGTATAAAATTTACATGAACGAGGACCTAACAAAAACTACGCGAACCCTATTATGGAGTACGAAGAAACAGCTGCATGGAATTTTCAAATTTATATGGATTTCCAATGGAAAAATCTTAGTGAAAAAATCTGAAGGGGACAGGTCAATATGCGTGCGAGCTGAAAGTGATATTAGCGATCTTCTTAATAGGAAAATATAATTTATTACACAGTGCGAGTTGTGTTTATCTTATTATAATATTCGCGGATTTCAGTCATAGCCTTGATTCCATTACAGGTGGACCTACTAAATATGTGTGTGTGGAGAGTCTGGATACATGGTTACACCAAGTAAATATTACCAAAGACCTATGTATATTACATGTTAATATTCGTTCAATAAAAAAACACTTTAGTGAATTTCTATTAACCCTTGGAAGCAATTTAAATAAATTGGACGTTATTGTTTTTACCGAACCAAATATAAATTATTCGTTGTTGTCTTTTTACAAAATCTCAGGTTTTAATATTAATTACTATACACGCCAAGGACGTAGTGGCGGTGGTGTGATAATTTATTCGCGGGTAGAACTAAAAGCCACAGTAAACGAGACGGCTGCACGGGCGAGCGATTGTATGAGCTCGGCAGAGTGCGTTTCCATTGCGCTTAACATTAACGGGGAGCAGATTTATATAATATCATTATATAGACCGCCAAGATTTCATAACAAAAACAGAATTAGAGAATTTAATACCGAACTTAAAAAAATATTAAATATAATACCTAAACAGTCCAAAATAATACTATGTGGCGACATAAATATAAATCTATTAAATAACCGCGATAACAATGTAATCAATTATGAAAATATTATGTCGGAATATGGTTTTACTAAATGTATATTTGACGTAACAAGAAGGGAAATAGTCATGGGTAAGTTGGTTGAATCATGTCTGGATCACATATATATTAGAGGAAATTCGACATTAATTGACTCAGCGATAATTAAACATAAAATATCGGACCATTATTATATCTCAGCCGCGATACAGTGGAAACAAACTCTGCCTAGCGGCCGAGTGACTGATACGCGCTCCAATGGTGAGCGTGTGATCGACACGCGCTCAAATGATGTGCCGATGCCGTCGCAAACAGTAACACGGCGTATTCTTAATAATAGATTAGTTAGGGAAAAGTTATTATCAACAAATTTTGATTACCTATTAAATTTAAAGTGTCCAAATAAGCTATATGAAGCATTTTCAAAAATCTTTGCTGATATTTACGAGGAATGTTATCAATTAAAATATTTTAAGTTGAACCAAAGCGGTAGAAATAATAAATACTGGATAAATGAAAATCTGAAGCAGATGATCTTGAAAAGAGATAGTTTGTATGTAACATGGAGTAATGATCCAAAAAATATGATTAAAAGGTTAAATTACACAACATATAGAAACAAATGCAGTAAGGCTATATTTAAATGTAATGTTGAACATGATAAACAATGTATACTAGACTGTAATAAAAATATAAAGAAAATATGGGATAAAATAAATGATTTATTGGGTAAAAATAGACAGACATTAGATAATTTAATATGTACTAATATGGTCAAACATGGTAGTGTAAAAGAAATATGTGATAAGTTCGCCACAACTTTTTCAAGTGAAATTGATCAAATTAAACACATATGTACGGATAAATGGTTGGACCGGGATAGTTACGTTAAAAGATCAAATGTTTATATGAGATGGCAACCAGTGGGTAGTCAAGAAGTTAAACAAGTAATTAAATTTATGAATAAAAATAAATCTCCGGGGAGTGACCAAGTGAGAATGTCCGACTTAAAGTTAGTCATTAATAAAGTCAGTCCAGTTATAGCTGATTTGGTAAATTTATCTGTTAGTCATAATAAATTTCCAAATAAATTAAAAGAAGCGATAATTCGGCCAATCCATAAAAAAGGTGATCGTAAGGATTTTTGTAACTACCGGCCTATATCTATTTTATCCAGTGTTGACAAAATAATTGAGAAATGCATTACAAATCAACTTGGTAATTTTTTAAGCAAAAATAAAATAATAAATAAATGTCAACACGGGTTTCAAAAAGGAAAAAGTACTAAAACGTTATTATCAAAATTTACAAACGAAGTTAACACTTATTTAGGAGATAAGAAATTTGTCGTAGCGATTTTTTATGATTTCAAAAAAGCATTTGATACCTTAGAATCAGACACGCTTTTAAATGGAATGGACGAATGTGGTGTGGGACAGCCGCTTAACCAATGGTTTCGCGACTATCTCACGTCACGCACATCTCGCGTAAGCATTGGCGGGGCGCTCAGTGAGACGACGGATGTTAGGTGGGGGGTGGCTCAAGGTTCAGGATGTGGGCCGACCTGCTATCTCCTGCATGTAAACAGTCTAAGTGGAATAATTAAAAACTGCTCAGCATATATGTTCGCAGATGACCTATGTACCCTCCGAGCTGGTACTGATCTTGCAGAGACATGTTACCTAATGCAACGTGATATAGACTCAGTGGTAAAATGGTCCCATGATAACGGAATCATCTTAAATTCGGACAAGACTCAATTTATTATTATTCATTCGCCTTATTTACGTCCGGCCGATTCACCTCCCTCCTTATATGCGCATAGTTTCTCATGTCTTCATAATAAACTTGTTAGTTGTAAGTGTAAACCTATAGTTAGAAAAGATTGTGTCACATATCTTGGTGTAAAAATTGACGAGAACTTCTCCTGGTCGTCCCATATAGATTTTATATGTAATAAGTTAAGATTAATTCTAAGTCAATTCTACCACTTAAGTTTTAAAGTCCCAAAAACTACATTAAAATGTTTATATTTTTCATTAGTGGAATCCATTTTGGATTACGCCCTTGACAGTTATGGTTTAACATTTAAAACTTATATTGATAAATTAGAAACTCTTCAGATTAGATTTTTAAAACTGTTAGTTAATAAGAACACTATATGTAAATGTAAAGGTGACTATTCAAAATTATTTAAAATTTGTAAAGTTCTGCCAGTAAGATTAAAACATAAATATTTGTTAGCCATCAATAACTATGATACACAGGCGCCTAACTTAACTTTAATTAATCATAGTGTTGGCACTCGCTCCATGTCCGCAGGCAAATTTGAAGTACCTAAGGTGAATAATTATTTTGGAGATAGAACGCTTAAAAAACGATTACCCTATTTTCTAAACAGCCTGCCTGAGGACATTCGACAAGAAAAAGTTAAAAATAACTTTAAATCTAAACTTAAAAAGTACTTACTAACTATTGTTGTATAAACTGTTCTATGTACCTACCTACTCATATAAAATGAGATAAGTAATAACTTTTTGAGACTCATTAGATCCCACAGACAAACTGTGTAAACAGTTTTGTGGGACAATGATATTGTATGTATTTAAGATGCATGTTTATTAATATTCAATAAAAAAAAAAAAAAAAAAAAAAAAACTCGCGACCGTCAGCTGCGACTCCGTGGGTGGGGTGGGCAGTGGCAGCCTCCCACGTATGGAGAAAAAAAAAATTCAGTCATTTTCAGTCATTCCCTTTGAAAATTTATCAGAGTATAGTTTATATAGTATTTTGAAAAAAAAAAAACATAGTCAGCTGACCATAACACTGTCAGCTGGCTCCTTGAACTTGAAAAAAAAATTTTTTTCAATGATTTCCTCTTAACGATTCGTTGTTCTGACACTGATGTATTGGTCATAATGTTAGCTAATATGGTCCATGTTTCACAAGATGTTAACGTTTTTATGGAAGTCGGTGTTGGAAAACATGTGAGGTTCATCAATGTAACTCAACTTTATGAAACTTTGGGATCGGATTTGAGCGCAGCACTTTCAGCATTCCATGAATTCGCAGGATGATTACAACCCTGCATTTTTTAGAAAAGGCAAGAAGCGTCCATTCACGATAATGTCAAAATCTGAAGCTTTTACAGAGTGTTTCACACAAATGTCAGAGCCATCAATGAACAGGTATGAGTTATTTCGCAAAATTCGAGAGTTTACTTGTTAAATGTATGGTCTTAATCGGCTAAAAAAATTAACGACGATAGGGTTGCATTGTTCCAAAAATCTTACAAATTTTTGGACAGCAATGAATTTAAGTTGCCTAAAAAAGGTATTGACGCTTCTTCTCTACCACTATGCGAATCCGAACTGAACAAGCAATTTTTAAGGGCGTGTTACATTGCGCAAATTTGGGCTCACGCTAACCTTAAAATTCCAACAACTGAAGAATCCACAGACTATGGTTGGGTAGAAATAGACAACCGATTTGAATTTGATTGGTTTTCTGGGGCTCAGTTATCAACGTCGATTGAGGAGATAACCATTCAGCCTGAAAAAGGTTTCAATTTTTTTTTATATTTTTATTTTTTCATATGATCATGTTTTACTATACATGCGGACTAATAATTTTTCTTTTAATTTTTTCACAGATGATGATGTTGAAGACATGATCGCTTATAACTATGACAGCGACTCTGACAGTGAATCAGAGAGAGATGAAAGCGACTCAAGCCAAAGCGAGAATGAAAATGATTCTTTTATTGTTTTTTTAATCAATTAATTAAAATAAAAGTTTATTAATTGATAAAATATGCTACAATATATTATTCAATAATTAATTTACTCATACCAACATTTCCTCCTATATCAAACTTCATATTTAAATTTAAACATACTGCATAATGCAATAATTGAAACATACTACGTAATTCAAACATACTGCCAAATAACTTAAGAAACGTTATTTCCTCCCGGATGAAAATTTATTGAATTGTTAAAATACTCTAGTAAATAATAAA
Source organism: Herminia tarsipennalis (assembly GCA_945859575.2). Taxonomy (NCBI): domain Eukaryota; kingdom Metazoa; phylum Arthropoda; class Insecta; order Lepidoptera; family Erebidae; genus Herminia; species Herminia tarsipennalis. The sequence continues at coordinate 253,855 of OX243843.2, read as the reverse complement.
AAAAATCAGCTAGCTGTAAGTCAAGGGAAAAGTCGTCAGCTGATAAGTTTCAGTAGGTCCCAGATGCTGTTGCGTTACACCTTTCAAGGTACCAGCTGACAAACTTTCCACTGTGATACAGCAGGCTGACATTAATTTTCACTCATAGTAGCATAAAAACGATCACCAGGTAAATTTTTAGTTGAGAGGAAATCATTGAGAATACATTTTTTTTCATGTTCAAGGCGCCAGCTGACGTATAATCCACCGTGTTATGGTCAGCTGACTATGTTTTTTTTTTTCGAAACATAAGCAATATAAAGTAGACTCTGATAAATTTTCAAATGAGAGGAAATGACTGATTTTTTTTTTATTTTCTCCATGCTTGGGAGGCTGCCACTGCCCACCCCACCCACGGAGTCGCAGCTGACGGTCGCGAGTATTCATAGTATAAGTCCCTTATTCATTTTACGAAATTTCGATTGGGAGGGACTTGGTCATGAAAATCTGTCACTGGCTCCTGGACTATAAGTCTTACTTCCTTCATGTTGAAGACCATGGAGAAGGTAATAAATCTGCACATCAGGGAACACTACCTGATTAACAGACCCTTGCATATAAGGCAGCATGCATATCAGAAAGGTAAAATAACAGAATCCGCTCTAATGGATTGGTGGACCTTATCGCACATGCAGTTGAAGAGAAGGAAATTGCCCTCTGTGCATTTCTTGACATCGAGGGCGCCTTTGACAACACAAACACACAAACTATACACAACAGTTTGGAAAATAGATGCATTGATAAAACAACCACAAGTTGGGTAAACTCAATGCTTTGCAACAGAATTGCGTCAACCTCCCTACTAGATAAGACCATAAAAGTAAAACTCAAGACAGGCTGCCCCCAAGGAGGCGTCCTATCCCCTTTACTCTGGTCACTGGTGGCTGACAACCTGCTGACCGTGCTAAATGATGCTGACTTCTACACACAAGGCTACGCTGATGATCTGGTAATAGACATCATTGGTAAATGTCAAACAACCATCTCCAATCTTATGCAACAAGCCTTTAGTATAATTGTAAATTGGTGCCTTACAACCCAATTATCGGTTAATGCGTCCAAGACGGTTGTCATTCCTTACTCCGAGGTTACTCGACAACTTAATACCGCCAACACTTTTGGTAAAGAGTCGAGTTCTCCAAGGAAGTCAAGTATCTGGGCATAATACTTGACCAGAAACTTACTTGGAACCCTCAGATTAAACATATAATCAGGAAAGCTAAAATAGCTATGGGTACCTCCTGCAGATTGGTCGGTACAAAATGGGGCCTAAAACCTAAGGTAACTCTATGGTTATACACGACCATTGTAAGACCTATGGTGACGTATGCATACGTCGTATGGCACAGGAAGACCGACCAAGTCACATGCAAGGAGGCACTCATCAGCCTTCAAAGGATTGCCACCACGATGACCACAGGAGCACTTTCCTCTACTCCAACTGCGGCCCTCGAAGCACCGCTCAGCCTGAATCCTCTGCACGTGCAGGTGCAAATAGAAGCCAGGGCTGCAATGGTTAGAGCTAAAAAAGGCAGGTAGGACAAAGTGGAGATCACTGGTAATGAATACCCTGCACAACGACATCATAGAAGACAAAATGATGGCAATGCCATCTGATGTCATGCTATCAGAATACACCTTTGACAAGCTATTTAAAACCACCATTCCAGATCGATCGGAATGGGAAAAGAAAATATCCTGAAAGTATAATTTCCACGGTATCATCTGGTCCACAGATGGTTCGAAAAAGGATGGACTTGCAGGGGCCGGATTCCACGGTGGACAACCAAAGGTTAAAAGATCCTGCAACCTTGGTCAAAATGCCACCGTTTTCCAAGTCGAGCTCTACGCAATCGTCGGCTGCGCCCAGGAGAGCCTGCAAAAAGACTATAAAAATAAAGCAATATCCATCTTTACTGATAGCCAAGCAGCTATTCTAGCTCTAGGCTCACAAAAGATGGATTCTAAACTCGTAAAAGAGTGTGTCCAAACCTTAAACAAATTCAAATTCTTTATTGTACAGAAGAAAAAAAATACAAACAAACAATAAGTACAAAAAAAAGTAATTATGTGCAAAGGCGAGCTTAACTAAAAATTGAGTTTTCTACCAGCAAACCTTTGAGCTCTAGAGTAGAAAGATATTTGAAAGTAATCGGAAGTGTAACAATAAAAGAAAAAAAATATATAAATCAAACCATATATATAAATAAACAGAAAATACATACTTACATACACAAACGTATATTATTTTAATATCATATAATAATACCTAAATAAATATATACTAGATAATACAAACACTTACATATTAATATTACATAAATAAATTATTATAATACATACTTAATTAGATGAGTGAAAATATTCTTTTGTCCTTTTTTTAAAAACGTTAAGAGAGAGGCTGTCGCGTAAAGGGTGAGGAAGAGAATTCGAAAGCCTCACCGCTTTTATGGTGAAAGAGCTATCGTAACAGCTGGAGCTGTGAGCGGGAGTTCTCAATAGAAGAGAGGAGGCGGAACGGCAGGGTTTACCCCTAGGAACAAGAAAATTGAAGCGCTCACGTAGATAAGAAGGAGAATTAGGATTGTGAAGAATAGTATAGAGAAGAGAAAGAATGTGTGAGTTACGACGCTGCCGAATCGGTAGCCACTTTAGATTTCTCCGAGATTCGGAGACGTGGTCGTTTTTACGTAATCCAAAAATAAAGCGGATACACAAATTCTGCAGACGTTCGAGTTTGTCAACGAGTTCCTCCTTTCATCGCATCACCGCGCTGCACACGCTGCACGCCGACTGCGCGCCGGCTAGCAAAAAGGAACTACATGCGATCCGGGGTGTACATAACCTGTCGAGTACCTTAGAATCAAAACCTTGAGAGTGGAGAAGTAGAAGTCGCGCCATGAAGTCAACTTCTAATCATTCATGATGCGAGTTCCCAGTGAATATCGGTCCATCTTTATGAATAAGGATTTCTGGCTGAATCGACGTTTTTGTGAAAGGTTATGTGCGCTGCGTGGTATACGCAGCGCAACTCGACGCTGCCGACGTCTCAGTCTCGGTGTTGTGTATAGTGATCATATAATTTTAAATAAAATATTTAAAATAACTTATAACTTATGTATTAGTTTATAAGGATATCTTTTTAGGGTTCCGTAGCCAAAATGGCATCCATCTGTCTGTTTGTCCACCTGTATGTCACAGGCATTTTACTCAAAGACTACTAAATGAATATTGATTAAATTTGGTGAAAATGTGTATTGTAGTAGCCGCTATTTGGTTAAAAAAAATTTTGACCAAACATCAATGAAAGAAAATAAGGTTTCTAATAATATTTTTTTATTAAGTAAATATTTAAATTTAATCGCTACCAAAGTTTCATAAATTGTGTCCCTTCCCCTTATCTTTTGAACTGTGATACCAAAAAATATGAAAAAAACTTTCCCCTTCCTTTTCTGGATGCTAGCATCCAGAAAACACACATCGGCATAGTCTATGTGTGGAAGTAGAAGAGATTGAGCAAGAGTAACTTTAGTTTGAAACGGTAAGAACTTCTGAAGACCTTTGAGAGATTGAAATGAGGAAAATAATTTCTTACTTATTTCCGCAATGTGGACATCCCATGAAAGATTTGAGTATATAATAAAGTAACGCTAAGTTGGGTACCTGGACACCGTGGCATCGCAGGAAATGAGTTAGCCGACGAGCTAGCCAGAATGGGAACCCTTTTGCGGTATACCCAAATGCTTCTTTACTAACTCGCTCAAAGGATAGGGGCTAACCCTAAGCATCAAGCTCTGGTCAAAGTCACCAGGCCAAGAGCACTCCAAAGCACTCCTAGCGGGCTTCAACGCAAAGTTCACTAAAGAGGCGCTCTCTGTGAGTAAGAATAAAATCAGAATTCTTACTAGAACCCTAACTGGGCACTACAGACTAAACAAACACATGCACAAGATGCATCTCACCGATACTAATGTTTGCAGATTCTGCCATAAGGATGAGGAAACACCTATACACATCCTCTGTGGCTGCGAGGCAACTCATCACACCAGAAGCCAGCACCTTGGAGGGCACTTAATCACACCTGACGACGTTAAGGCCACTCCACCAAGATACATAGTCGACTACATGGTCAGACTAAATCTTGGAGATGTCCTTTAAGGAAGAAAGAGGCGTCACAATAGATCTTTTAGGTCGCAGCGACTTCCGGGCTATATATCCCGGCCTCTATCCAGATACAAATCCTACCCCAGGGATCGCATTTGGGTCCGGTATTATTTGCTATTTTTATTAACGACTGCCGTGTGGTGCCGGCTTAAGAATAGCACCACCCCATCTCTTCCCGTGGGTGTCGTCAAGGCGACTCAGGGATTTCACTCCGGAGGACGGGCAGCAGCGTCCTCTGCGTACTTAAAGCCTTACTGCGATCGCCAACCCGCTCGCCAAGCGTGGCGATTATGGCAATTACCCTCAGGATCTACATACCAGTAGGTTCTACTGGGGAGACCCGTGCCCAGCAGTGGGCCATCATATGGGTTGATATGTATGTATGTATGTATGTATTAACGACTTACCGAACTGCTTTATTAATTCGTTATCATTTTTATATGCGGATGACCTAAAGATAGCCCGAGTGATCCATTCTCTAAGGGTTTCATTATTACTTCAAGCTGATATTAACATACTTATAAACTGGTGTGCAGAAAATAACATGCAACTTAATATTAAAAAATATTCACAAATAACTCTTACTTGAAAAAATAAGTTCATTGACATCACACTAATATTATAAAGGCGAAAGTTTGTGAGTATGTGAGTGTGTATGTTTGTTACTTCTTCACGACTAAACGGCTGGAGCGATTTTAATGAAATTTGGTATGGAGTTAGCTGACACCCTGGATTAACACATAGGCTAATAAACCGCGGGTAACACCGCGGGGCACAGCTAGTTAATTATAATGGTAACAATTCAAACAAAGTTGTAACTGTTAATGATTTAGGTGTTCTCCTCGATCTGAAGCTGACATTTATAGCAAATATTGATCAGACTATTAATAAAGCTTCAAAGGCTCTTGGGTTTATACTACGTAATGTGAAATCATTTCGAAAGCCCCAGACTAAGATCAATCTTTATAATAGCTACGTTCATAGTTTTTTTAGAATATTGTGTTGTCATATGGCGACCACACTACGCAGCTCATATACTTTGATTGGAACGCATTTAGGACGACTCGAAACTACATTATGCGTCTCGACTATTTTAAATTAAAGCCATTGGAACATCGCAGAAATTGTTATGATATTATATTCTTATACAAACTACTAAATAATTACATTGACTCTCCTCACTAGCTAATCTCGATTTCAACATACCACATAGATATCCACGTAGTAAAATTAAGCTTTTGCATCCTAGGCTGTATAACAAATATAGCGACAAAATTAGTTTTTAACGTTGTGTTGACTATATTAGCCTAAACATTTGTCGCCTAAGTTTGTATGAAATTTCGATAGTTTTTAAGCAGGGCTTAAATTGTTTGTTGTATTTTGTTTTTCGGTTTTAAATTGGTAGGTTAGTTTTTAAATAAACGCTTACGTACATTCGGTAATCTGTTATAGATTACCGAATGTACGTAAGCGCATCCCTTTAGATCGGCTGCACTTTTACTTTTATTTTTAATGTTATTATTTACATTTAGTATGACTTCAAGTAGTAGGTATACCCTAGTTTTTTTTATTCTATATTGAAAAACCTTAATTTGGCTACAGAATGCTTAATATAACTAGTACTGCTATTGTGTTTGTTAATATTCCCACATTGATCAATCAGTCTTTGGCATTGTACTAAAGTGTATCTCAATAAGTGTAACAATTGTAAGTAAACCAATAAATAAATAAAATCGGTGCTCTAACTGGAATGCCTCCCTTTTTAATTTTAATAATATGCTCAATAATGCTGCAATAATGCCTCCGACTGCATGTATTTTTTTATTTCTAATAAGAGCTAGGCCGCACTACGTTTGCAAAACCTTAGAACGCCCACATTACAAGTAAAATTAGTCGCTCACGGAAAAAAAACGCACATCAGGCCGATTGTATTAGTTTCATTGTGTCACAAAATTTAACATTTGAAAACCGCGGCCTACCATAACCATAACCTATTAATACAATAATATTAATCGTGTAGAATAAAATTCATGCAGTTCTGCAAGCTTGTGACATGGACCAAACAAAAAAAAAAACTAGAAAGAGACAAGGCCGCACGAGCTTTTTCTCACTTTCACGTTTGCGGGTAACATTTACTTTATACTTGAAACAGGTCTATAAGTCAATGGCCGTGACCAAGGGAAATAGGAATTCATTTAATTAAACATGAGATATATTAATAATAGACTATATAGATTTGGCACCAACTCAATAATCATACGCTATTTACTCCTAAGAGAAATAAACATAGATGAAACATAATAATATTTGAAAATATCCAACAAGAAATCAGTCTATAATCGATATGTTAAAAATGAAAGAAGGAAAAGCACAATCACTAACACTTTTAATGAAAATTAGAGAAAAGTTTAAAGAGATAGGTATATCTCAGTATATATTTGCAAACATTATGTTTGTTAAACAAAATATGTATTTATATCACAAAAATAGTGACGTTCATCCGGTGAACACGAGAAATAAGCACAAATTAGTAGGTTAATATCATAGGCTACCTAAAACTCATGATTTATTTATGGGTCTTTCTGTTAGAGTATTTAACAAGATACCAGCTAGTATTATGAGTCTATCAGTGATTAAGCTCAAAAATGTAGTCAAAATCATCTTATACGTAGAGGTTATTAAACAGTGGATGAATATTTAAATGATAAAGAAAAATGGATCTAGTTGCTTGCTCCTTGTTACTTTAATAGGCTTGGGTGAATTTTGTTGTCACTTGTGTTTTAATTGTCACATTGATAAAGAGCATGATTTGACTTTTGTAAATAAAGATTCTGCGTGACGAATAAAGGCCATTCTTTTCTTCCTTTTGATATCAGAATTAATATTTTATATTTGATCATTCGTTACAAGTACTTTGGCCAATATTTAAGCACATATAGTTCTTATCTTTGTTGTAAGTGGATGCTCCTACTATATAGTACCCACTATGGCTGATTTTGCTTTATCTCATGTTTCAACTTTTTGATAATACAATTTGCATCAGTCCTTTAACATGGTGTATAGTATATTAGTCGCAGCACCTTACCCCCCTATCAAGTTTATAAACATTCAAACATTGTAAAATTGGCAATTTGAAAAAAATGGCCGCGAGTTTTTATTGCCAGGTTCTTTTCAGGTTTTAAAGCTGGAGCTTTACCTATAGTGTGCGAACTTGGCATTACATGTACATGTACCGACGTATCACAAGAGTTGTTTTGCATCATAAGTGAATAAAGATTTTTTTTTAAAAGTATACAGAGAACCTTGAGCAGATATGTTCCATTTACTCGTATAATGGAAATGTGTAAAATAAGTTTGTACTGCATTTAACAATAATTGTTAAATGCAGTACAAACTTATTTTACACATATGTCAATTGCTGTCATGGAGATAAAATAAACAAGATTTTATTATGATTTCACAAAGTTATTTGGTGTAATGTAAAGAAGCCACGAACAGGAGGTTACTAGTATAATACTAACAAATCACCCTGTATTATTAATACCTTTTTACTTTGCAAAAATAAAATTTATAATAAATTAGATTATTGAATCATTTAAAAATTACATAGTATATACTAGTATATCTTTCAAATAACTTGTTAGAATTATTCTAACAAGTTATTTGAAAGATATATATACTAGTATATCTTTCAAATAACTTGTTAGAATTATTCTAACAAGTTATTTGAAAGATATACTAGTATATACTATGTAATTTTTAAATGATTCAATAATCTAATTTATTATAAATTTTTTTCAATACTAGTATATCTTTCAAATAACTTGTTAGAATTATTCTAACAAGTTATTTGAAAGATATACTAGTATATACTATGTAATTTTTAAATGATTCAATAATCTAATTTATTATAAATTTTATTTTTGCAAAGTAAAAAGGTATTAATAATACAGGGTGATTTGTTAGTATTATACTAGTAACCTCCTGTTCGTGGCTTCTTTACATTACACCAAATAACTTTGTGAAATCATAATAAAATCTTGTTTATTTTATCTCCATGACAGCAATTGACATATTAATCACAAGCGAACGCCTCCCAGTTTCACCCGCGTAGTTCACGTTCCCGTGGGAATACATGAATAAAAATAGCCTATGTCACCCATTACTAGTGTAGTTTCCCAACGATGAAAGATTTTTTGAAATCGGCCCAATAGTTTTTGAGTTTATTAAGGAATGTAAGGCGGCGTACCACCGTCTTTCGCTCCAAGCCAACCTTACCGGCACGCGGTACATCCTGCTGTACAACGAACGAGGCTCTGGCGACCGGCTGGTGGCGGTTTAACCATCCCAATTTAAGGCGTAGCTAAAGTAATAGGTCAGTGACGGGCAGCAGCGTCACTGATGCGAGAGCTACGCCCTGCGACAGCCAACCCGCTTGCCCAGCGTGGAGATTATGGGCATTACCCCAAATGCACGAAGCACAAAAGCCACGGCCCCCAATTGCCGGCAGTCACGCTATTCCTGGACATGGTGGCGTCCACGGTAACTGCGTGGCGGGGGGTGCTAAGAATCTCCGGGCTACGGAAGGCCACCACAACCGATTGACCCTGGCGACGTATAACGGACGCACGCTACAGCTAGACTCGCATCTGGCACAACTTGAGGTGGAACTTGGAAAGATTAGGTGGCATATCCTCGGGTTAAGTGAAGTCCTAGGAGAGGGAGAGGACACCATAACCTTCGAGTCGGGCCACCTTATGTACTTCCGCGAGGGATACCAACAATCCCAAGGTGGTGTTGGGTTTCTAGTAAATAAGTCCCTTTCTGCAATGACAACGTTGTGGAAATGTCTAGCGTGTCGAACAGGGTAGCGTACCTCATTATCAAGCTCACCGAGAGGTATAGCCTCAAGGTGGTGCATGTTTGATGACATATCGAGGGTCCTCCACTCCACCACTAAGACCCACTACAACGTTGTTATGGGATACTTCAACGCTAAAGTGAGAGTACAAAATTGCAGCGAATTGGTAGTAGGATCCCATGGATTTGAAAGCAGAAATCATGGGGGGCAAATGCTAGTCAACTTCCTCGAACGGGAAACTCTTCTTGATGAACTCCTTTTTCAAGAAACAGTCCCACTATGACGAAAAATGAAATCGACTTCATCATGACGGACAAAAAGCATATATTCAGAGACGTCACCGTGATCAACAGGTTTAATACCGGTAGTGATCATCGACTTGTCCGAGGCTCTCTGAATATCGACTTCAAGGCGGAACGTGCCCGTATGATGAGGTCCAGGCTCCGACCTACTTTGCTCCAAACCATGATAGGATCCGAAGCGTTCCAGTCAAACCTGGATAACCAATTTGCTGCCATGGAAACCACAACAGACGTAAACCAGAAGCTCGTAAATGTGGTTCGGATACTCAGAGAAGAAAATAAGAAAAATTTGCAGCGTAAGGGCAAGAAGTCAAAGCTTTCGGAAAAGACTTTAGTGCTAATTAAGAAACGACGTGAAAACCCACCCGTCACTTCGTCGGAAAAGCGCGCTCTAAACCAAGAGATCAACTAGCTTATACGACACGACCTTCGGAGCTCCAACACTCTTTTGATTAAACGAGCGATCTAGCAGAACCAGGGGTCAAAAGTGTTCGTACAATCTCTTGGAAGAAGCCACCTGACGAAGTTGACCACAGCAAGTGGAGAAGTCGTTTCTTCGAAGCCGGCAGTCCTCTCCGAAGTGGCAGGCTTCTATGGCCGGTTATACGCTTCGCATGCATCTCGACCTGATCCTGAAAATGAGGGTTCTAGAGCCACTCTAACACGTCACTACACCGAAGACCTGCCAGAAGTCAACATTGACGAAATCGTGCTGGCTCCAAAACAGCTAAAAAATGGAAAAGCCCTTGGAGAGGATGGCGTTACAACAGAGCTGCTAAAGGCTGGAGGTAAACCCGTATTGAGGGAGCTCCAAAAGCTCTTTAATGCTGTTCTGTTTGAAGGGAGAACTCCGGAGGCGTGGAGTAGAAGTATAGTCGTCTTGTTCTTCAAAAAAGGAGATAAGACCCGGCTGAAGAACTACCGACCTATTTCACTTCTAAGCCACGTCTATAAGCTGTTCTCAAGAGTCATCACGAACCGCCTTGCGCGAAGACTTGACGAATTCCAACTACCGGAACAGGCCGGATTTCGGAGCGGATATGGCACCATAGACCGTATCCACGCAGTGCGGCAGATTATACAAAATACCCAGGAGTATAATCAGCCCCTGTGTCTAGCATTCGTGGACTATGAGAAGGCCTTTGACTCGATTGAAATCTGGTCCGTTCTAGAGTCTCTGCAGCGATGCCAAGTAGATTGGCGATATATCCAAGTGATGAGATGTCTCTACGAAGCCGCTACCATCAGAAATGAGGTGATCCGGCAGAGAACCAAAGTAATCGACATAGCCCACCGAATTAGCAAGCTTAAGTGGCTGTGGGCTGGCCATATTAGACGAAGAACCGACAACCGTTGGGGTAAACGAGTTCTTAAGTGGAGACCGCGGCTAGGCAAACGTAGTGTAGGACGCCCTCAGGCCAGGTGGAGTGATGATTTACGCAAAACGGCTGGCAGGAGCTGGATGCGAGAGGCCGAAGATAGAACGAAGTGGCGTGTAATTGGAGAGGCCTATGTCCAGCAGTGGACTGCGATAGGCTGATGATGATTATGTTGACTTAGTACAACGCTGTCTATTGAGAAACACTGAAACTGCTTACTCAGTATCAATGCAAATCTCTATTGCATAATGAATATATTGACTAACTTCTTCGTTTCTTTATAATATCAGTAGGTATAGACTCGGTAGTCACACGAAGTAGGGAGGGGGGGGGGGACCACGAAAAATAAAACAATGTTCTTGCAAATAAAGATTATTATTATTATTCTCTTTATTTCGTTTTTTTCTTATAAATTACATTTTTAACTAAATATATAAAAAATACATTTAAAAATATAAAAAATAGTGTCCCACCGGCATCGTGTACAGGGACCAAGCTACCGGTGGTTACGGCCCCAGAGAAAGGAACCTCCTCACAATGCGAGCCGTGTCCAGAAGTACTGCCTTCTGCATCAAGCGCTTGATCCAACCGTCTAACGCGAGCCTCTCAAGGTGTTGGTCGAGGCTCTTGGCAATCAAACCATTAACGAAGACGACTATCGGTACAATGATTGCCGAATCAACATCCCACATGTTGACAATCTCGTGCGCCAGATCCAGATATTTTATTTGTTTATCCTTTTCGGCTTTCACGAGATTTTCGTCATGGGGTATGGTGATGTCGACAATCATTGCACGGCGCTCAGATCGGTCTATCAGCACAATATCAGGCTTGTTAGCGACAACAGTCCTGTCTGTGATGATAGAGCGATCCCAGTACAACGTGATACGACTATTTTCAAGAACTGGCTCAGCAACGTACCTGTAGTACGGGACTTCAACGTCCACAAGGTGGTATTTCAGAGCAAGTTGCTGGTGGATTATCCTGGCTACTTGATTGTGTCTGTGCAAGTACTCGCCGTTAGCAAGACGTGAACAGCCGGAAACGATATGTCTGAGGGACTCACCAGGTCGGTGACATGCACGACAGATGTCAACAGTGCCAACCCTCAGTATATATTTCCGGTAGTTATTCGTCATGATAACTTCGTCAGCAATTGCACAGACAAAACCCTCGGTTTCCCCGAAGAGGTCACCGAACCGTAGCCAGGCCACAGATGCTAGTAGGTCCACATCGGGCCCATGAAGAGCCCGAAAGAACCTACCGTGAAGCTCCTTGCTCTGCCATACCTCCCTGCGTTCGTTGACTCCAAGTACTACAGGCCTGCGCCAGTTCTCTTTAGCCAAGGAGAGCGGGGTAAGCCCGGTGTCCACCGCGACAACATCCCGATGCACACCCACGTCCATATGGAGAAAATATTCTCTGAGATTGTATATCTCGCGGTTATGAAGGGACTTGAGGTTCAACAAACCCCGGCCCCCACACTTCCGCGGGATATACAATCTCATCACAGATGAACGCGGGTGATGCATTCTGTATGACGTCATGAGTGTACGGACTTTTCGATCCAGGGTGTCTAACTCTGTCTGAGTCCACTTGAGTATACCGAAGGAGTACATTAGAAGTGGCATGACCCAACTGTTGCAAGCCCGGATCTTATTGCCAACCTGGCAAAAGGCTTAAGCACTTTTTTCCCCTCCGTATCAGAAGGGCAATTTAGTAAAATGTCTTTGTAGGTTGGTCGTCATAACGGCAAAATGACTGACTAGTAAAACGTCTGAAATTTCAAATCGTCATACTAGTAGAACGTCTGAAATGGAAAATGTCATGTTAGGCAAAAGGACTTGGCTGTACATTCAAGCCTAATGCATTCTATAAAAGTAGGTATTCTACTCCAGATTAAATACTCCTTTGTTTTCCTTATTATAAATGGGACTGGCTTGATCTAGTACTGGCCAGTTTTAGATGTAATAATATGACAATCAAATCATGTCTATCAAATATACAATTTAAATATATTGTTATATGGAGAATTGTTTTACATTTTTGCAAATATAAAATGGAAGAAAATAAGGACCAGTTTATTTTTATAACCAGTCAAAAGGGTAAAAATGTTTTACTCCGAGATGGTTATAGATACAACCAGAGTGTTAAAAATAAGAATGGTACGAGTTTTTGGAGATGTTCAAAGAGAGATGAGTGCAGTGCTTCTTTGACATTGAACGCGAATAAAACAGAAATCATCCGGGAAATTTTACTTTCATGCAAAAGGCAAAAAGAGAAGAATGAATTCGATTATATAATGGATAAGTGTAAAACGGAATGTTGTAGAAAATTTACTCCTGTTACGAAAATATTTGAGCATCACTTTGCAAAATCTAATCTCGACATCTTGCCATGCAGTGACTCCAAAAAAGATACATTATATCGAGCTCGGCGAAAATTTTTGCAAGTACAAAAAACTGATTTTTCTAATATAAGTGAAGTTGAAATACCAGCATTATTAGCCAATGACTTTCTTTATTGTGTGGATGGGACGGAAAATGACAAAATATTTGTTTTTGTAACAAAATTTATTCAACGAACAATGGCGAATTTAAATAATGGTGATGCATGGTATTTCGGAGACGGTACTTTTAAGGTTCCAATACCATTCTACCAATTATATTCACTTCATGTTGATATAGACAGTTGTAAGGAGACCACCAATGTTGTACCTATAATTTTCATGTTGTTACCAAATAAAACACAATCTACTTACGAACGAATGTTTTCCATAATCAAGTATCGTTTCGGAATTGCCATAAAACATTTCAAATGTGACTTTGAGGTTGCACAGATCAATGCTTTTCAAATAGTATTCCCCGATTCAGAACTGACAGGGTGCTACTATCATTTTAACCAGGCGGTATGGCGCAAATCTCGTAAATTGAATGTAACTAATACGAAACAGGGAAGAGAGATAACACGATTGTCTGCCAACCTTCCACTGCTTCCATCAATATTTATTCATGAAGTTTGGACTAAAATTACCGAGGAAGCAGTACAAATAGAATCTAATTGCATTTCTGAATTTATTAAGTATTTTAATAAACAGTGGATTGTTAAAACCAAGCCGAACAATATCACCTGTTTTAAACAAAGACACAGAACCAATAATGCATTAGAGGGATGGAACAGGCGTTATAATGCTAGGGTGGGACAAAAAAAGGGTTTACCGTTATATATTCACGCACTGCGTAAATAAGCTAAATGGCAAGAATTTAAATATAAACGCACAATATTTGAGGGGCAGAAACGGAGGAAGAATGACCGTATTTTTGATGCAAAATATAAAAGGGAAGTGAGAAAATTGGAAGAAAATGAAATTTCCCCCTATAATTTTTTAAAACGTGTGACTCATTTAAATCGCATTATTTTCGGAGACGATTGCTAAACTACAAATTGCGCGAGCAGTTTGTAAGTGTTAATTAAATATCTACCTTATTCCGTTTCTACAAGTACCTACAAGACGCAGACCGGCGCGCATGTTCAAACCGGTTTTCTCGAAGCACGTGATTTATTTTTTAATCTATAACATTTCTAAATGTTACTAGGTTCAGGAAAAACATTTTTGTTATTATAGAAAAATATATAATATTTTAAATTTATCTTTGATTTATTTTGTTTATCAGTGTACCAGGTCTTTTGCCTAACATGACATTTTCCATTTCAGACGTTCTACTAGTATGACGATTTGCAATTTCAGACGTTTTACTAGTCAGTCATTTTGCCGTTATGACGACCAACCTACAAAGACATTTTACTAAATTGCCCTTCTGATACGGAGGGCTTTTTTCAGGCGACCGAAGAAACGTTCTTGCAACAGCTGTTTCATGTCAACCTCATTAATGCACAGTGCCTGCGATATACCCAAATACTTATAGGTCTCGGTTGCGAGAAGTGATCTTAAGTGAATGGAATCCGAGAGTTGAGTCCCTTCGGATTCCACTACCCGTCCTCGCTTTATATGAACGACTGCACATTTATCAACACCAAACTCCATTAATAGTATTACTAAAGGTTTCAGTTACCTTCAGTAACGCTATTAGCTGTGAGCTGGTGGGGGCAAAGAGCTTCAAGTCATCCATATACAGCAAGTGGGATATGACCTGACCACCACGTCGCAACCTGCAACCTAGCCCTGAACTCTCTAGTAAGGTACTAAGTGGGTTCAGTGCTAGGCAGAACCAAAGGGGACTGTCACCCTGGAGTATACCCCGCTCAATCCTTATAGGTACGCCGCCACTTCCTTGGATCCCTCGGCACCTTGGATAGGTAAGAACCGTATTCCATTGTCCCATACACGACTTCAAAAAGGTGCTTAAAGTTGTATTAACTTTATACAACTTCAGCACCCTCAGAAGCCATGTATGTGGCACGGAGTCATACGCCTTCTTATAATCTATCCAACATGCCGATAGATCCTTTCGGTTGCGGCGAACCTGCTGGCTAATAGTCATATCAATGAGGAGAAGCTCTTTAGTACCCCGGGCCCCACTTCTACATCCATTCTGAGAGGTATACATGATGGAGTTTGTGTGTATATGTTTATTTATTTTAGCTCTCAGAATGGATGTAAGAAGTTTATAGATCGATGGTAAACAAGTTATCGGTCTATAATTTCTAGGGTCCGAGGTACTACCGGTCTTATAGAGCAGGTGGGTCACTCCTTTAGTCATAAAGGCTGGCAGCGACGCAGATTCTAGGGCAGACTGGAATTGTGATGCCAAACAAGCGTGCGAACTGCGTAGCCATTTCAGCCAAAAGTTGTGCAGTCCGTCTGGGCCTGGAGATTTCCAATTAGAAAAAGGACGGACTGCACTGACTACGTCTGTGCTGTTAATGTTAATATCTTCCATTTCCGGAATAAGTTCGCACGCTCGTTCAACGTCACGCATCCATTCCCCCTCTGTGTGGGTGACAGGCACCGCCCAAATGTTACGCCAAAACGAGCTTGTCGCTTCAGCATTTGGTAGATGCCCGCCATCCACACTCTATACACCCACCTTTGGTCCCTTTGGAACATGCAGTTCACGTTATACCTGTCCACGCGTTTTTTGTACCTGCGTATTCGGTTTGCCCATGCATAGATTTTTTGCTTCAGGAAGTCGATGCGCTCTGTGACACGCGACATATAATCCTGAGGTCTAATGTCAGTCCCCAAAAATGCCCGTTTCACAAAGCGCATCACTCTCGGGCGAGTGTTCCCGGTCCTGAAGCAGGACAACTTGCCGATGAGTACCCTTGCCCCGGCAATACGGCGCTCAATCCTGCATTGCCACGCGGGTACGGCGCACCTTGGTCGTATAGTAGGGGTTTCTGCTAAAAGCTTAACACCTCCTATACGACATGCCGCAACAGCTGCACAATACAGGATTGAGTGGGTATCGCCGAGGTCTTCGCTATTGTCTAGGTAAGTAGGCAATAACGAATCAAGAGCACACACCAGCGAAATGTTCCGTTTATGCATAGGTAACCGAGGCAGGCGTGGCCTAATATTGTGGGGCGTGGATCGATATTCGCGAAGCGCTAATTCCAAAGCGGCCTTAATCTCCTCATTGCACTGAGTACTTACCACAATAGCCGCGGTATCCGGCCCCGTAGCTTCACAGTCAACTACATTTGTAGGAACCTGTACCGGGGCAGGGATCTCGCGGCTAGTCTGGGCGTACTCCGAGCGTAGTCTCTCAAGTGCGGTCTCATCTAGCAGATGACAGCGCTGAATGGCCCGCACTTGGTCCGATAATCGTTGTGCCGAAACGTTGACAGTCGGCTCAAGCACCTGCAACAGAGGCAGCATCCGTTCACGGTACACAGTAAGGTTAGTTTTCCCCCTCTGTAGCCGCATAATATGCCCGCATGACGTTCTCGTTCATCGATGTCGTCCATCGCATGCGGCGCACATCACCACCGACAGCGGGGGCCCTGTTTGAGGCCGGTGGGCCTCGGGGTCCTAAGCTGGTCGGCGGTCGGCCTCTCCCTCGCCGACGTACAGGTGGTGGCGACGTTGGCGGAGAGAAATACTCGTCAATCGACGAGCTCGACGCCTCAGCAACGGCTGGTGTTGAATCCTGTGGTTGCGAGGCGGAGCGAAGCGACGAGTCCGGGGCTGGAGGGTGTGCTTGTAGATGTAACTGGGCTCTGCTTCGAGTTATCATAGTTTAAATCGTGCATTTCTGTTGTTCGTGTGGTTTCATCTTGACATATGTCATTTTCCTTTTTTCTATTTTGTATGGTTTTCTTGTAGATATTCTGATTTATGGCGTTTTTTTATAGTTTATTGAATGTAACAAATACTTTACTGGGTTGATATAATAATTTATGTGTGATTTAGAGGTGATTTATTTAAAATTAATCGAAAAAAATATTGTATTCAGAAACGACGTTTGCACTGCTCGGTGTTGCCCGGTTTTATTATATCAACGGTTTATTATTATTATTATTATAAATGACTATTACGTGCGTCGCTTAATTTATTGCAATTTAAAGGAATTTTATGCTTACATTCAACTTTTTTCTAAGGTAAATACATTGTTATGGAACACTTTAAAGCACTATGGACTTACTTTTGCCTTTCAGTAAGCTTAAGAAGCTCGAACACCAACCATACGGTGACTACACGCAAAAACCAAACAGATTATATCTTAAACTAGCTGTCCCGCGCAACTTCGTATGCGTAATTTTCCCCCGTTTTTGAAACATTTCTCGTCGCTTCTCCGCTCCTATTGGTCGTGGTTTAGCGCGATGTTATATAGCCTATAGCCTTCCTCGATAAATGGGCTATCCAACAAAAAAAGAGTTTTTCAAATCGGACCAGTAGTTCCTGAGATTAGCGCGTTTAAACAAACAAACAAACAAACAAACAAACAAACTCTTCCGCTTTATAATATTAGTGTAGATAAATAATATTTAAATTGCTTATTATTTGCGCCAAAAGCAAAACCCACGAAATAATGTACTATCACAAATATGGGCCTATTACTTTATCTCTTAAGGTTATTGCTTACTAGTCCATACATTTTTGCCTGTCCTCCTTTGTTAACTTTTATTGTACTGTTATTCAATGTTCTTTTATTTCTAGTTGCAATAAAATTATGTTAATAACAAACTAAAGGAATCAGTACATTATCATTATTTCCAGATGTCTGAAACTCAACTAAATAAAATGATCAAAGTTTCAAAATCGTACAATGTTTTTGGTGCTTTTGCGACTATTAGAACACAAAATGTGCTAACCTAATGACGATTATGTCTAGATAGCGGAGGTGGACACCTCGGAGAGTCTTAAAATACAACTAAATTGTAAGTTGATTTCTTTCTTCATTATCAATTAATGGACCTAAATATGGTGATTCCCACTATTTGAATACCTACGCCAAAGATGTGATAGGTACCTACCGCGACATACGTAATTAATTAAATACACAATAAGTATCCACAATTTCATTTTATTTATCGTATGTTTGTCACTTTTATTTGTTCACTATAACAACACTAACTCAAATGGTTTAGTTCTTTTTAGTCAAAAGGAGTGCCTCGACACTTACATGGTGACGAAGTCTATGTTCATGTGCTTCAGTACTTTTATGGATACTTTTAGATCACGATCAAGATTTTCATTTTTGATATACCAGGGGGCATTGACAATGTCCTTTCGCACTTTATTCTGAAACCGCTGGATAATAGCTATGGTAGTTGGTTTTGTACAGCCCCAGAGTTGGATTCCGTATGTCCATATTGGCATGAGAATCTGCTTATATATTAAAATTTTATTATGTATAGACACACTTGACTTCCTTCCAAGTAGCCAGTACATAGTTTTATAACGCATGTCTAGTTGTTGTCTTTTCTTTTTTACTCACTTTCCATCGAAGCTTAGCGTCAAGTGTCATACCTAGGTATTTCGCTGTATTTGCGTATGGAACTTGTGAGCCATTTACATATATTGGATGATAATCCCCCTTTTTGTTGGTGAAGTCAATATGTATGGATTTTGACTCGTTTAATTTTATCTTCCATGTTTGGGCCCAGTCATGAAAGTGATTTAAAGCTATTTGAACTTTATCTACTGCTTCCTTAAAATGAGATCCTGTGGCCAATAATAGCGGTGTCGTCCGCAAAGGTTGCAATAGTGTTATTTTTCAGTTCGAGAATGTCATAGGTGTATAACAGATACAAAATCTGGCCCAACACACTACCTTGTGGCACCCCGGCTTTTATAATTTTAAGCTCTAAGTAAGCATCATCTTGTCTTACTCTAAATGCTCTGTTTGTAATATAAGATTCTAAGATGTCTGCGAAATCTTTAGGCAAAGTTTGCTTCAATTTATAAATTAAGCCATCATGCCAGACTTTATCGAAAGCTTGCGCTACATCTAAGAATACGGTAGTACATACCTCTTTACTTTCAAGACTTTTTCTATAATATTAGTTATCCTATGTACCTGGTCTATCGTTGACTGTTTTTCTCTAAATCCAAACTGGTGATTTGGTATAAGGTTCCTCTCGTCGATTATTGGTTTTAATCGTTTTAAAAACAATTTCTCAAATAATTTTGATAGCACCGGTGACAAGGAGATGGGTCTATAAGATGTTACTTCATGCTGAGGTTTCCCAGGCTTAGAAATCATAATAACTTCTGCAATCTTCCATGGCTCAGGCACATGTTTTAGCTTGAAGGCAGAATTTATGATCTTTGTTAGTTTTACAATGGCTTTACATCGGAGGTACTTTAGAATTTCTCCTGTGATGAGGTCATAGCGATATTTTTATGAACTTATGTTTCTTTGTATTTCTCTGTAAAGTTCCTTTGGAGTCACGAGCTTTATTCTCTGACTATGTAACATTTGCATATTCAAAAGAATTTTTGTCTTATCGAAGTGTGGTTGGAAAGTTTCCTCTAAATATTGTGCCAATCTTGAAGCTTTTTGGTCATTACTTATAGCTCATTTTCCATTACCGTCTTTAATTGGTGGAATTTGGGTAATAGGTATTTTTAATCTCTTGGTAACTTTCCATAAAGAATAATTTGTTGAACGATCACTAGTTAGAAACTGTAGGTTAGAATTTAACGATTCCTCTTGAAAGTATTGAATTTTAAGTTTTTTTAGTTAAGTTATTAAGTACAGTTTTATCGTGTGGTGCTCTGGTTTGTTGCCATATTTTTCTTTGTTTTTTTTTTCTCAGATAGTAGTTCTATGATTTCTTATATAGATATAGAGAATAAATGTGTCCGTTGAATTTTCTTCTTAGTTGTGGCGTGAATTTTTGCCACAAAGTTGTAAACTTCTGTGTCAAGTTGAGTTTGGTCTTTTATTGTAGTTTTTAGATCTATAGAATTATCCAGATCCAGGCAAAAGCTTTTCTAATCTGTCCGACTATTGACTAGAGTCAATGGGCTCTCTCTAAGTAAGATTTTATTACTAAATTTTAATATTATCGATGAGTGATCTGAATTCATGTGATACCCTTCTTCTATGCATAATTAATTCGTCGATATAATTTTACATACGAAGAAGTCAATAAGATCGGGTAGTTTGTTATTGTCAGTGGGCCGATATGTTGGTTTACCTATGCTCATGACTTCACACCCCATGTCTTTAACTGTACTTAATAACTGTCTGCCTTTTGTCGTAGTCTTAATGAGTGTCACTAAACTTGGGCCAAAATTTATATTAAGAGGCGACTTTAATGCGAATTAAAGTCGCCTCCTAATATAAATTTTGGCCCAAGGAGTTGAAAAATTTACGTATATTGCTCTTTTCTTATCATATACCTAGGAGGGCTATAAATAGCCGCAATAGTGGTGTGACAAGATTTTGTTTTAATAGATACCGCTATAACTTGCATGTCCGATTCTTCGTATCTACTATATTCGTAGTGGCATATATTTTCACTACCACCTCTGGCAGTATTGTTAGGATGGAGGGAGTTGTACACTTTGTATCCTCTAAATTTAATAAACGATTGCACAGTAAAATGTGTCTCAGAAATTAGACACACATCTATGTTTTCAGTATCTAGGACTGCTTGCAAATCTTGTTGGCGTTGAAGCAGACCATTGGCACTCCACGTCATTATTTTGAGACTGTTTTGATTCATAGTTGCGATCGTGAGACAGATATTTTAGTGACTTGTTCGAGCTTTTCTAGTCTTTTAGGTGGAAATATAGTTCAATATTTTGTTAATTTTATCTTAAAGGTTTGGTGGTTATTTACCTTGTTGTGCCGCATATGCATAGGATACGCTTTTTGTTTCAGGGGGATTTTGTGGGATTTGCTGTAAACTTGATTTTGGGGTTTGTTTGTCGATGTTGACTTTGTTTACAAGGTTGGAGTTACGAACTTTTGTTTAGGCTTTTTGTTCTTAGGCGATTGCATCTCTTTAGCTACTACAGCCCTCTGTAATTGGCTGGGTGGGGTAGACCGTAGTGGACACACTTAGGTTTTTCTTGGTTTGGCTTAGTGCAGTTAGCTGTAAGGTGTTTGCCAGTGCATTTCACACATCTAGACTCTTTTGAGCAAACTTTTGGGTAAGTCCTTAAGCGTGACATCTTTTGCATTGAGGGATTAGTTTGGAATTTTTGAGGGGGTGTATTTCGACTTTACACCCTAAAATATGTTGTATGCCATAGATTTTATTGACATTTTCGCTATTTTTAAATGACAATATAAACATGTTGAGACGTGTTTATGTTATTTTTCCAGCTTAACTTGTTTATTACATTATCTGTTCTACTATTACCCTGTGAAATTAGATCATCTTTGATCCGTTCTGGTTGACAGGAAGAGTGTAGTTTCTTCACAACAACCCTTATCGGCCTAGTCTGTTTATTTTCATAGGAGTGCCAGTGAAAGTTTCTCTCTGCCATAAGTTTAGAGATTGCCCTATAGGCATCTTCGGTTTTAGTGTTACCATAACACTGTCCCCACTCATCATTTTAGCAGTAAAAGACTGAGCTGTTTGGCTTACTGTTAGGATATCGTAGAACGTTTGATAGTTCTTTATGTTGTCTACTATAATAGGTGGAGGAGGTGGTACCTTTTTGATAGTGTTGCCCAAATTCAGTCTTGGTCTTGCAGTCTTGGTCTTGTTCTTGCGTTTTTGCAAGACCAAGACCAAGAACAAGACCGCGTATTTTTAGCAAGACCAAGACCAAGACTGACCGTGCAAGACTTGAGCAAGAACAAGACATAGCCTGCAAGACTCTTGCGTCTTGCAGCTAGGACTTAGCGCTATTTCACTGAGTAGTTAGGTGTAACAGTTCGGTGTATAGGTAGGTACGCTTAGGAATTCTATGAGACGCAAAAAACTGTATCAAAGAATATGAAAAACTGGACCTATGCGCATTACGACTAATACCATAAACATAGCGAATAAAAAAATATCTATTAAAATCA
Organism: Herminia tarsipennalis; assembly: GCA_945859575.2. Lineage (NCBI taxonomy): Eukaryota > Metazoa > Arthropoda > Insecta > Lepidoptera > Erebidae > Herminia > Herminia tarsipennalis. The sequence goes on along the minus strand of OX243843.2, from coordinate 231,669 downwards.
AACTGAGTGCATGCATAGTTATGTTTTAACCATCGGCACTTTGATAATGCGGCATCAAAGGTTTTGTACTTACTTCTCAAAGAAATTTGCCGCTTTTCGGAAGTACATGGTTATGATACACGCGCCGGCGGCTTCTTTTGAAATCTAAAACAATCGTTGCCGCCACGCCGAAATCATAACATTTGACACTATTTGATTGCCGCCATAGGGCGAAGGTATACTCATGCAAAATAATTTCCTAGTAGAGTACCTACAGGTGTTCCAAAGAATAAATAAGTTTCAGACTGCTTAGAATGAAAATGAATACATTATACTGATCACGCAAGTAGTATTATGATTAGGATAAAATGGTAAGGATAGGTAGTAGATGTCATATTAATTCATTCTAGTAAGTATATATTATAATATTGATTACTTATATGGTTTTAAACTAATTACTTAGGTACTATTATTGTACATTTAGTCATTATATTTCTTAAGTTTTTACAAGAAAAAATAGCAAAAAAGTGTTCAAATATCACCCGTTTAATAAATATTGTAGCCACTTTTAAATATACTTGAAACGTGTAAAAAAATTCTACAAAACTAATAAAATAATATAAAAAGCGTAGGTACTTACCTACTAATAAAATAAAAAGCCTGCGATAAGAGTTTTGTATTACTTACCAGCCCGAATATCTCTGAGAGAGATGATGAGAGTAAGTATTTACTAGCTGTGCCCGCGACTTCGTCCACGAGGAATAGTAACTTTGGAGGTATAGTGACGTTCAGGACTTATTTATTTATTTTAAAACTTCTGTCATCAAACATACAAACGAACTCTTCAGCTTTATAATATTAGTATAGATGTACGCCAAAACATTCACTTATATGTAAAGAATAGTGATTGGCACTAATTCTATTTTATTCACGCGTCGCGTCTGTACAAGTAGGTAATATTTAGTGTGTGTTTGTACGCCGCACGCGGCATTGTTTGATTTGCGGCGGCATCCTTTTCATAGAGCCGGCACGTGGCGAGGCGGCGCGGTAAAGCAAGGAAACGTACTATAAATAAAGGAATTATTTTAATTCCAGTCATTTCCAATTGAGCTGTGCTTCGAGTCTAACTTGATAATTGTTTTTACTAATTCTCGTTGTTTTCTAAAAACGTATCACGTGTACAATTTAATATGAGTGACGAAGATTCAAATTATTCTAGTCCGAGTAACGAGAGTTTGAGTCACAGATCTAAAAGACCCAAAAGCAAATTTGAGGAGTTTTTCGAAATAATTCATGCATCCCAAACTGCCTTCTGTAAATTGTGCCAACATAAAAAGATTGAAATAAAAATGAAAAACAGAAACACTTCAGGCTTAAGGAAACATCTAATATCTTTCCACAAAAAGGAATCAGAAATATTTCTTCCTGTTAAACCAAAATTAAGTGGAGATATCACAAGCTTTTTAGTAACCGCTGGAAGTGGACAGGTAAGAATATTTTTTTAACAGTTAAAAGAATTTTAACTCCGCGTAGCTATTCATGCGATACTTTCAAAAACGCCATTAACTTACGTAAGTATTTTTGAGTTAGTGGTGTTTTCACAGTTTTCATCTAGGGGTGCGACATATTAAGTATGTAATTATCGTCTTAAATATTTTTTATAAACACCCATATTTTCAGTTAATCGGCCAGTAACAACTAAGTACTTTATTTTGGTAAATTACAGTACAGTGCAACCTTAATATAACAAATATCAATTTAACGATTTTCTCGATTTAACAACAACAAACCTCCTCCTCTTATACGCTCAAACCTAATAACACAAGATTTATTGTTTTGTTTCAGTCGGAAAACAGCAGTGACAACATCACGACAGCTACAGTTGATTGGGTGGTGAAAAAATATCTTCCCTTCTCATTTTTCGATGACGAAGCTACACAAGTATATTTTCGACGTATTTGCCCTAATATGGTGTTTCCTAAAAGGTCTACACTTAGAAGGAAAGTCAAAGAGCGATTTGAAGAGCTCCAATTGAATCTCATGGAACGACTTCAACAATTATCATCTAAAATGTCTTTTACCATTGATGGGTGGACGTCAATTGCTGGTAGGAGTTACTACGGGGTTACTATTCATTATATAGACAACGCATGGAAGTATCAATCTGTAGTTCTTGATTTTATACCATCACGCGGTCGACATACTGGGGAAGATATTGCAACGATTTTCCATGAATGTTTATTGGAATATGGCATAATTGATAAAATACAAGGTATCACGGTCGACAACGCAACTGCAAATACCAAATTCATGTATGAACTGGGCAAACAGCTGCCGCCACACTTTGATTCAGACAATCAACATTTCCGGTGCTTTGCTCACATTTTAAACCTTGGTGTACAAGATTTATTAAAGACCTTAGCATTACACTGTGAGTCTGACACTAACGCGCAAGATCAGCAGTACGAAGACTATGCAGACGAAACTGAGGATGAGGAAGATGAAGAATCTGCACCAAATATTGCTGACTCGCGTACATCTGTAACAAAGTTACGCAGTATTTCCAGTAAAATAAAAAGAAGTGAGATAGTGAAGAAGAAGTTTCAGTCTGCTTGTGAAGCAGCTGGCGTGCCATCAAATCTAAATGCCATTCTTGACTGTCCAACGAGATGGAATTCCACACATGATATGATTGGATTTGGTTTAAAAGTGAGAGCGGGCATTGACATATTGTGCAGTTCTGTCACCGAATTAAATGATTTTCAAATCACAGCTAATGAATGGCAGGTACTCGAAAAATTACATAAATTTCTAATAAACTTTAAACTTTTAAGTACAAAACTTGGTGGAGACAAATATGTTACATTACCGCTAGTCATTGTATCATTCAATCTCTTGCTAGATAAAATTGAATCCATGGTAAAACAGTTAGATGAGAAACCTAATCGATCTGAAGTGGATGAAAGGCTCATTCTAGCTTTCCAAGCAGCTCGAGACAAAATGCTTAAACATTACAAGAAGAGCAACTGGATTTATTGTACTTCTTTAATTTTAGACCCAAGGCATAAGGCTCAGACTTTTGACCTGACAATGTGGGGGAAGCAACTTAAAACAGAAAGTCTGCGCAAGTTCAATGAACTTTATGAAGAATATAAAAGTCTACACTCACTGAACAAATCTCTGGAATTACCAGAAAAAGAAAATAAAGTATGTGATGAAGATGAAGACGTAATAGACTTTGATAAACTCTATGAATGTCCCTCGACGTCATCTGGATCTTGTCTTCAAGGCTTAGTGATAGACGAGTTGGAGGAGTACCTGAGAAAACCAAGAACTGCCAGCTCGGAAGACATTTTAGATTGGTGGAGGACGCATGAGACAGAGTATCCGATTTTATCGAAAATGGCCCGTGATTTTCTCTCAATACCTGCAACTTCAGTACCTGCTGAGAGGTTATTTTCTAAAGCATCATTAGTAATTAGAAAACATAGAAATAGGTTAAGTGATGAGTCAGCCAGATGGTTACTTTGTATTAATTCTTGGTCAAAAAAAATTATATAAAGTATCATAACCTAATGATAAAGCTGTTGATTTGTGTTGTATTTTATTTTTTATTCAAATAAATGATAAATCGTAAACTCTTTTATTAAATTTCTTATAAGTTGAGGGTTCAATCTCTTTCTAGACAGATAAGTATTGTTCTTTAAAATACAGTCAAGTTATTGTAATTAATTTGTTTTTTTACATGTTTTAGCAAATGTAAGCTTATAAATCATAAATGTTTATTAAGAAACAGTTACTTCCATGGAAAACGACATATAGGTCAGTTGATTTTTCGAATTTCTTATCAAATCTTCAGTTACTTATTAATCTGCTTGATCTTTACTATGGCTATGTTAATTCAAGCTCACAATGTTCCAATTCTAATACGTTTTTCTAAGATTTAAAGTAAACTTTAATAAATAGTAATAGACTAATAGGTAATTGCAAGACTTGCAAGACTCTTGCTGCAAGACCAAGACCAAGACCAAGACTGGGAGCGCAAGACCAAGACCAAGACCAAGACCAGGTGTATTGGCGCAAGACCAAGACCAAGACTGGCTAAGTCTCGTCTTGTTCTTGCATTTGGGCAACACTACTTTTTGACCACTGGTGCCTCGTCAGAGATGAGTTGCCGCAGGCCACTTGTACCGGCTTGTATCGGAGAGGGGTTGGTGTTTAACTTCCTTTTCTTCCTATGTTTTACCCTAATCCATTCCGTTTCTTTGGCGAGGTCCTCCTCGTCCGTGCAATACTCAACATTTTCATCTTGAGCACTCTGAGTAGTTTGTATTTTTTTACATGTATCGGGTTCCTTATTGTTTTGCTCCTTGAGACATTGGCATGCATTCTCCTCGGAGGCTTTGTATTTGACCTTGAAGACTTTGAATTTGGCCCTTCAGGTCTTGTACGATTTGCTGCAAATTCTCATTTTCAGCTTTTTCCTGGACATAATGGTCGTACAACCGTTTTTCCAACTCTGTTTTTATTATAATTTGTTGTGAAACCATTGTATAATAATAAATTCACTTAACACAAATAAAACTATAGTATTTTACGTTTTGCACACTTGTAGCTGGGTCATCGCGGCGACCCCGATGGACCGATGACGCGCACCGCGACGGAGGTGTTGTTCTGCGTCCGCAGATTACTCTTTGACAAGAGCATGCGTGATGCGTCGATACGGCCGTTCTGAACGGAGGTCAGACACTCCCTGACAAATTACGCTACAAGGATTTGGATTGTATGTAAAACCAGTAGCAGTCGTATGCTCAGATAGGAATGTGACTGCTTCTGGCTGCATGTGTTGCTCACAAAGGAGGAAGAAGAATTAATAGTTATATGGCCAATACTAGTCCAAAGTTGATTTAATTACCTGTACGGATACCAACAATCTAAAGAAGGACCCTGAAGGATTATTTGTTGTCATTTATATTTGAAATATCTTTATACTGTTGTTAATTATTAAACCCATTAAATATTAATGTTTTTTTAATAAATCATCATAATTTATTACAAAAAAAATTATCCCGAAACAGGGGCCATGAATTCACAACTTAGAAGCAAAGCCAAATTTTGTCACGAAATAGGGTGCAAACAACAGGTTCACAAATAAATAAATTTAAAAATAAAATAATTTAAAAACTAAAACTACATCATTCATGCAATAACTTACTGACAAAATACCAATATTTATCACACAAAAGGTTTCAAACAGATATCATGTTCAGTAATATATTTAAAATATATTAAAAAAAAAATAGTCTGAAGAGCCTTACAATCCCGAAACAATAAGTGGTAAGCGTTCTCTTATCGCTATGGGAAATAGCTTTCGGCTGAATAAAATGAGATGTCATGAATAAGAGTAATATCTATTTATGGTGGTATTATTATACGAGTACAATAGATTATGGTGGTATAAGTAAGTGTCAGATAATACATAGTGATTTTGATTGTACAATACAAAGTCAAGTGTTTATAAAATTAAAAAAATAATAATATCAGTTGTATTCACGCACTAATGTTATGGTAGAATGTGAAAGAACTTATTACTATTACCACCTATAATGTCACCACATTTCTTGTGAATAAATGAATTTGAATTTGTATTTGTCACCTATTGCATATTGTCTGTACTTATTTGTCATTCAGCTGAGACGCTATACCCAACCTAGCATATATTTTACTAGCTGACCCGCGCAACTTCGTATGCGTCAATTTTCCCCGTTTTTGCAACATTTTTCATTGCTGCTCCGCTCCTGTTGGTCGTAGCGTGATGTTATATAGCCTTCCTCGATAAATGGGCTACCCAACAAAAAGAAAACAAAAAACAATTCGGACCAGTAGTTCCTGAGATTACCGCGTTCACAAACAAACTCTTCAGCTTTATAATATTAGTATAGATACCAGTTGTAGAGCATCAAAAAGCTATCTAATGAAATACTGATTTTCGTTATTGATCATTAAGCTTAGAAGATATACCTAAACTAACCGCAAATACTGCTTTTTGCCCGACTGCGCAAGAAAGAGGGTTGTGTTTTCTAACGTAACCTAACCGTTTGCGCTGTATTTAAGTAGCGATAACTTGTCGTTATTGGTCAAAACTACATTAAAAAAAATACGTGCAACCTTTTTTTTTTATGTCTTATTATTATTTACCTAGCTATAGCTAACAATTCTTCTGTCTGATCATAGAACAGGTTTTGCAAGTAGTTGTACAATTTTATTTTAACAATAGAACATTTTAGGTGAAATATTATTAGATGCTTATTTATTTTGTTATTTTGTGAAAGGGCCCAGAAATGAATAGAATCTGTTTGTGAACACATATTGAGATTGTGAGTGGGAGTTGCAAACAATATCTTTACGTCTACGTCAGAACACGACTGGAAGTGGGTATTGAGAATGTTTTGCATTACGTTTACCTGCAGGCGATTAGGAGCGGATTACTCAGTTTGTGTTTGACAGGGCAGATCAATTTCACATAGAAAAAATCATTGTTACGGTTTTGTCGGTGTTTAATGTTAGTAGATTACGTTTAAGCCAATTATTTACAGTATTAAACTCACGTTGTGCATTGTGATGAACGTCGTCGTTCGAATTAGCGGAAAAGTTGAGTGCGATGTCGTCTGCATATGAGATAATTTTGCCATGGTCTAACTTCAAATTACATAGATCGTTAATGTTGACTTTGCCAAACTTCTTGGCAGTATATGATTAGGTATAAATGAGACAAAAGATGTAGTATAGTCTGGTTATAATTATCCAAAGGTGCATCTTATATACTAACGACTTCGTGTTGATAACAGATAGTAGAAACATTTAATAGATACTGAACGTGCGATAAGGAACATAAGATTGTGATGTAGATTGTAGATACAGCACAAAGATATTGTACTGTAACAGTACACCCCCCTTTAAAAAAATTATGGTAATAGTGTTTACAATATAAATTTGACCTAGACCTTACTAGTTATTTGCTGATGTATATAAATAATAATGCTATTGTACGCGGTGGAATTTGATGACGCCTGTTGTGGTGTGATTTGCTGACGTCTGTAATTTTGACTTAGCTGTTGCACGAGTGTTTATTATTTTTTTTCGTTAAACTCTTCATTCTTCTGTCCAGTGTTTTCATTATGCCGTAAATTAGGATCACGCCGATTGTTAAAATAATCTGTCCCATTGCAACATTTCTTGTCCACCGTAAGTCCTCCTGGATCAGGTTACGGAGTTGGTCCGCTTCGTTTTGATTGAGGCAATTGTCCGTATTGTATGTTATCTGGTCCTTAGAACTTTGATTTCCCATTTTAGATGTCTTGTTGTTACGAGTAGTTGTGAATTAATGGTATATGTTAAGATCTATGTTAATATATATACGAATAGCTTACTTATATCAGCGATTTTTTATAGACGTACTACTGGCTTTACTTTACGTCCCGATCGTGTAGTGTACGTATGTGAATGCCTGTCGCAATCCTTTGAATCTGGCACGTAGTTTGATTCGTCATTGATCATGAAAGCTGGTTTCAATCTATCAATTGATATCACTGTCTCTTTATCCCTAATTCTAATGCAAAATGTTTTATCTGTTTTACTAATTACTGGGTAGGGTCCTTCATACGGCGGTGTCAGGACTTTCTTAATTCTATCACACCGAACAAATACGTGTGAGCATTCTTTGAGTTCGGGATGCACAAATATAGCTTGATTGTGTTTTTTTCTTTTCGGAATTGATGTCATTTGTGTGATGTCCTTTTGAATTTGTTTTACAAACTCTTCGTACGTTGATAACTGTGCTGCTGATGACTCAAAAAATCCTCCAGGGAGTCGTATTGGCGTTCCATATGTCATCTCTGCTGAACTATAACCTGTGTCTTCTCGCAAGCTACTCCGCAACCCGAGTAAAACTGTTGGAATTTCTTTTAACCAATTTTCGTTGGATTCTCTTGTCATTAACGCCGCCTTTAAAGTTCTATGAAATCTCTCTATCATTCCATTGGATTGTGGATGATAAGGTGTTGTCCTAATTTTATGTATTCCCAAAAATTGTGAGAGTGACTCAAATATTCTTGATTCAAACTGTCGGCCTTGATCCGTAGTAATGCGCAATGGACATCCAAAACGAGTAATCCATCCTTCGAAAAGTGTCTTGGCTACTGTTTCTGCAGTTATATCTTCTACCGGAAATATTTCGGGCCATGACGTACAACGATCTATGATTGTGATTAAATATCTCTTCCCTTGTGAAATCGGAAGTGGTCCGACGATGTCAATATGTAAATGTTCAAAACGTTGCGCTGTCATAAATGTACCAGGAGGTGATATCGTATGTCGTTGTATTTTTGATTTTTGGCAGGCTATACATGATCTACACCAATTATTGATATCTTTGTTCATATACGGCCATAAATACCTTTGGGTTATCATTTTTCTCGTAGTTCTTTTTCCTGGATGGCTCATACCATGAATGGTATCGAAAATTTGTTTGCGAAAATGCTTTGGTAAGTAGGGGCGGCTTTTTCCAGTAGATGTGTCGCAGGTGATGTTTATTGTGGAACCCGGAAGCGTAATGTTTTTGAATTTTAATCTTTTATTGTCATGTAATTTACTTAGTTCATTATCTGTTGATTGACATTTTTCCAATTCAGCGTAATCGATAGGTGATGGCACGTATATTTCCTCTATTCGAGATAAGGCATCGGTGGTAATATTGTCACGTCCGCTTATGTGTTGAATGTTGGTACTGTATTGTGAAATGAAATCTAACTGCCGGACCCGTCGCGGTGTATCGTTTGATGATGGTTTTTGGGAGAATGCGTATGTCAAAGGTCGGTGATCCGTAAATATTGTAAATTCTCTTCCCTCGATTAATCTGTGAAAATGTTTGACGGCCATGTATATTCCTAACAGCTCTCTGTCAAACGTAGAATATTTTTGTTGAGTTTCGCTCAATTTTTGTGAAAAAAATCCTAATGGTTCCCATTTGCGTCCGGATTTTTGTTGTAAAACTCCACCAACGCAAGTAGCACTAGCGTCGGTCATGAGCGCTAGTGATGCGTTGCGGGAAGGATGCGCTGTTAACACTGCGTTTTTCATGCTTTCCTTGCATTTTTCGTAAGCTTTGTCTGCTTCCGTTGTCCAAGGAACAGGTGAATTATCGTTCTTTTTTGAACCATGTAGATATTCGTTTAAAATTCTTTGATTTTCCGCTGCGCGTGGAATATTACTTCTGTAGAAATTGACCATGCCCAAAAATCTTCTTAATTCTTGAATTGTTTTCGGTTTGGGAAATTCCATGATTGCTTTGTAATTTTCTTCGGTAGGGTGTATTCCTTGGCTCGTTATATGATAACCTAAGAAATCTATTTCCCTTCTGAAAAATTCGCATTTTTCGAGATTAATGGTTATTCCATTCTCGTGTAAACGTTTGAAAACCGTTTCTAAATGCTGATAATGCAAATCTTCGTTGTCCGATGCGATGAGACAGTCGTCTACAAATATAAATACGAAGTTTAAATCTCTAAATAAGGAATCCATGAATCGTTGAAATGTTTGTGCCGCATTGCGTAATCCGAAAGGCATTCTTAAGTACTCAAAAAGTCCAAAAGGTGTGATGATGGCTGTTTTTTCTATATCTTTAACAGGAATACAATGGTATGCTTTACGTATATCTATCTTGCTTAGTATCTTCTTATTTTCTAATATGTATGTACAGTACTCCAAAAGTAATAATGCGCATAGAAATCTTCGGAAATCTTCGTCATTGTTCGGCAACGGTCGTATTACCCGAGCGTCGAAAGACGATATTTATATAGAGTGGTTAAGAGCAATTTCTCTATGCCTAATTTTATATATTATGTGTTTTGTGCTAAAACAGATTTGATTTACCTGTAACGAAATTTGATTCGATAATTCCATGTAAGTAAATAGCGAAAACGCTACAATCATTGTTGGAGTGATTAGTTTTCAAGTGTCTTACCGAAGTTGGTGTAATTATGGAGGAAAAGGTTTAAATAACATAAGGTTTTATTAGAAGGAGAAAAAAACGTTTTCAAATAGAGGTTTACATAAAATATAATCAAAATCTCAGTTCAAATTTGTTTACAGCACTAATCATTCCAGAAAAATAATACAATTATAAAAAAATTAATCAGAATCGAGGAAGACCTCTATTCCCGACATCGCAGATTCATCAGAAGTTTCATTATGCTCTTGTTCATTTACACTTTCCTCACTGCTATCACCTGTGTAAATAATCAGTTTATCGGAATAACTATCGATTCTTGGCTCAAATTTTCTATATTCATCTTCGCATTGAACCGCATGATCAGAAACTTTTTTCCATTCTTCTGGTCCTATTTTATTGATTTTTTCTAATATAGCATCTTTAACTGACGTCACAGTCATTGCAATATTTCTCTTGGCCACGTGTTGCTTTATTTGGGACCAAATATTTTCAATAGGGTTAAAATCGGGATGATATGGTGGCAATCGTATAATTTTATGCCCATGTTCCTCCATTATACGGTCAATGGCAAATTCTGTGTAATTTTCTTTGTATCTTTGTATAATTTTATACAAATCGGGTTTCAGTTTCTTTGGGTCATGCGGAATGTTGTGTTGTTGTAACCAAGCTGTCATTTGTGGTTTAGATGTGTTTGAGTTTGGTGGTTTCACAGACAGCTTATTATGATATGGGGCGTTGTCTATTACCAACACACTATTAGGAGGCAAGTTGGGAATCAATTGATTGCGTAGCCAAGTTTGATAACGTTCCGCGTTTATTTCTTTATGATAGTCACCTTCTGAGTCGACACATTTATGTAACATTAGAGCCCCTGGGACGAAGCCTTTTTCATTGCCTGCGTGTACAATAATTATTCGCTCTCCTTTGGAAATGGGTTGTTTGATACCTTTTTTGTTGCTATCTTGCCAAGTTTTACCCTTAGTATGTGATGTGTGCACATACGACTCGTCCATAAATACTATGTTTCTACCAGAACTCCTCAGCTGTTGTATTTCTCTGAGATATTTGATCCTTTTTAGGCGTATATCATGTTTTTCCATAAGTAATTGTCTGTTATTATCAGTTTTCAGAAACCTAAACCCCATGTCTTTCAAGATCAACCTTAAAGTCTCGGCACAGCCTTTGAAATTAATAGCTTCGATCAACTTTATTCTTAAATTATTTACAGTTGGGAGTTCTTTCAGCGTCAATTGAAAATTGTATATCATATTACGAATAACACAGTAGTCGAAATCATCAAGTACCAGCCGAAATCTACTTTTAGGTCTTCCTTTTTTCGGTGTAGAAAATTTCTTTGATTGATTATGTTTTTTTTCGTTTAAGATATTACTCAAAGTTCGTCGCGAAATTCCTGTAGCTTTTGTAACACGGTCTTGAATTTTTTTAAAATAACCATCATGGTCTCTGTTGAAAACATTGGCTTCATTTAAGAAATAAAGGTACACATTAAATACCATTTGCCGTGCTTGTGAATTAAGCGGTTTTCCACGTTTAAATTTATCCATTTTGGAAGAATTCGTCTGAAAGAAAATGGCATGGGCAGAGTTAGGTATATATTTTTTATGCATGTTTATCTATTTATTTAATTTAAATAAATCTCATTTTTTAAATGTTTTTCTAGTACTTAATATGTATTTAATGTAGGTATTTTATTTTTTTAATATTAAAAAAACGTGAAATATGTTATTTATTTTCCTTTTTTCAAAATATACTATTTAAATCTGAATAAGCTAATTAATGTTGAAATTATATTTACCAAGAAGGGTGTGTAATAGCAGCTCTATATATTTCCACAAATAGAGAACACGTGCAGTCACTACCAATATATAAAGACGACTGACAGACATTTCGCTGACCGGCGACAGCTGCCGAACGCCCGATTTGTTTTCGATTGTGCACACATGATATTGACTCCTATCTCTTTTAAACAAGGTGCAAAATGCAAATGCCTTGTTTAGGGCTCTTACGATTCCATGATTCGAGTGTTTCCGGGAATACGACAATTAGCGAAGATCTGCATGTGCATTATTAATTTGGGAGTACTGTAAAGTCAGTTAATCTTGGTAGTGGGTATTTGTCCGGTACTGTCGTGCTATTGAGCATTCGATAGTCTCCACACGGTCTCCATTCGCCATTTTTCTTTTTTACCATATGTAATGGGCTTGCCCATGGGCTATCTGACGGTCGGCAAATTCCGAGTTCTATCATATTTTGAAATTCCTTTTTGGCTATGTCGTATTTTTCTGGAGGTAATGGTCTTGCCCGAGCTGCGACGGGTGGTCCTGTAGTGATAATGTGATGTTCAATCTTATGTTTGGGCGCATTGCGGAGAGAGGACCCTTTCGTGATGTCTTCGTATTTGTTTAAAAGTTGCGTAATACGTGGATTCGTTCCCACTGCGATAGTACGAATTGTTTGTTGTGTCGCTTTTTCCGAAGTTACATGCGTTGTCAGCTCTGTAACTTTGTCGATAAGTTTGCGACCTGCTATGTCGACTAATAGTTTATAGTGCTCTAGAAAATCTGCTCCAATTATTGGTTGTGTAACATCGGCGATTACAAAATTCCATTTATAACATCGTTGTAGTCCTAAATTCAAGGTAAGCGTCTTCTCGCCGTAAGTCCTAATTTTAGTCCCATTTGCAGCGTATAGTGTGTATTGTTCATTTTGTAAAATTGAATGTCTCTGTTGCTTGCTAATGACTGAAATATTTGCGCCCGTGTCAATCAAAAACTTCATACCACTTTTTCGGTCGGTAATGGTGAGGCGATTGGATGGGTGGATTGCACAGAGTTTCGCCGTTGTCTGTGCTCTTATTCGTTTCCCTGGTTCCGTACGTAAGTCATTGGTTTCCAACCGCATGGTTTAATGCAGTTCTTTGCATATTTTCCGAATCTTTCGTGGTAGTAACAAAATCGATTTGCTCCTCTATAGTTTGTTCTCGGCCTCATAATCGGGAATTGTTGACGTTTCTTGAAATGATTGTGCGTGTTGGGTCGATAGCCATATTGACCTTGCTGAATTGCGTCAATATCTATCTGTAATTTTGCTAGCTGGGCTAAAATGCATGCTGTATTGTTGTCGTTTGAAGTGTCGTTGCTAACAGCTGATATTTCGGTTACTTTTGAATTCATTATTATTTTGTCTGCAATTTGGCTCAGTTTGTCAATTTCCATGTCTTCCGTAACTGCTAGAACCGTAGTAACTGATGTTGGTAAAAGCCTGAACCATAGTAGTTTAATTGTTTCGTCACTGATTTTTCCTCTCCCGAGGACTCGCATTTGACGTAATAACTGCGAAGGTTTTTGATCACCGAGTTCTGTCTCTGATATTAATTTTTGAAACTGTCGCTGTTCTGTTTCTTCGTAACAATCAATTAAACGTTCCTTGATGTTTTTGTATTTATCTGTAGTCGGTGGTGAAGTTATTAGGTCACTAACTTGTAGTATTTCTTCCTTGGATAACTTTGCTATTACTGTACAGTATTTGTATTCGTCTCCTTGCTTCTGTGGTGCTAATATGGCTTCTAGTTGCGTGAACCATAATCTTGGTTGGTCTTTCCAAAATTCCGGAATGCGGGATAAAACCGAGGTGCCAGCAGCTACTTCAAGTGTTCCTTGCTGATTTATGTTCGCCTTGCACGGTGATTGTGCCATGTTTCTTGCTGCGTATTCGTTCGTCGGGGTCACCAATTTGCCAAACTTCTTGGCAGTATATGATTAGGTATAAATGAGACAAAAGATGTAGTATAGTCTGGTTATAATTATCCAAAGGTGCATCTTATATACTAACGACTTCGTGTTGATAACAGATAGTAGAAACATTTAATAGATACTGAACGTGCGATAAGGAACATAAGATTGTGATGTAGATTGTAGATACAGCACAAAGATATTGTACTGTAACATTGACCAAAACAGGCTTGGTCATATAAAATGGCAAAAACAGAACCCCTATAGTTTTGTCATGTCACGTCTGTCTGTCTGTCTGTCTTTCTGTCTGTCCGTCCGTCCGCAGGTCACAGGCATTTTACTCAAAGACACAATGAATATTTATTGAATTTGGTGAAAAGGTGTCTTGTCGTAGTCGCTACTCTCTAAAAATAATATTTTTAGGGGGGAGGGACACTCCATACATATAACAGAAGCTGCCAAGCGTGGTGATTAGGGCAATTACCCCCAGGATCTATAATAAGTAGTGGGACATCATATGCCAAGATTACGAAGGCATTCGTTTATCTACGATTGATTGATTTGGAGGTGGAAAAGTTTGTTTCAAATGCAATAATATGCTCAAAATCTGTGAAGTAAAACATCGTACCTATCATATAATATTATTAATTATGTTATTTTGCTGTGCCCGACGGAGTCCACTATGGTCTAATTTTTAGCCTACCACCTAAGCATACATTGTGGAATGCAAATAAACGATTGAATTGAATTGAATCGTGAGTAAACCCGCATGGGTACACTAAAACCCATAATTTTAAGACACTCATGACTGATGGATCAGGCTCGTACCTTCGTTACCTCCTCCCTCAGACTGCAGTGGAAACTTTAAGGATGATATAATGTATACCTAGTCAGTTTAGATCCTTTTCACCCAAAAGTTTTAATAACATCTTTCCTCAACTCTTTATGGCTAAATCACCACAGAAACATGAAAGTGGCATTGCGATTATGTTTAGTAACCTGTTGTCATGTCGTGGGTGACACACGTGATGAATGACGCGCCCCGGGGAGCTCTTCGTCACCGGATTACGTCTCTTTTACAGAGCCGTGCAAACAAGACAGGAACTAGGTACCCGGTACAATGCCTGCTGCCGGCACCTTGTAGATGCAGTCAGTATACATTCTAATATGTAGGTACTTAGGTACACGTGACTTGTTGAGGCTTGCTGTTAGCTCGTTGCCATATCGCCTGTTGTTTCCGGTAAATATAATATTACGTACCTACCAACCTACTGTATTTCGTGGTTAATTAAAATGTTAGGTATCCGAGACGTATCCTGTTTTGAGTTCACTAATGACTTGTTTTTCAATTGTTATCGGCGCGGTGTTGCTAACAAGTTGAGGGATATATCGAGATATCTATGAAATTAAGCAACATTACCACTGGGACTGTTTTCGAAAAATGTGCCCGGAGAGGACGCCCAATCTCACACCGGGGTCCTTATTCACTATCTTTTTTTTGTTTTTGCGTCAAGCCCGCGCTTTAAACTGCCAAAATCTTGACATAATAGTATAAAGAGAGCTGCGCTTAGAAATGCATCGCGCATGCGCGCGGACATCTTTGAGCGCACCGCGCATGCGCCAATTCGCGCGGACTTGCCGCGACTTTGAAAAAAATCATAGTGAATAAGGAGCCAGTTGTGTCGGATTGCCGTCCCATCGGGCTACGCGAGTGACGCAAGAGAGCACTTGTGTCTGCGTACATACTTGTGCAACTAGTAGGTATTAACCTAATATCTCTGGAGTAGTAGCTATAGGCCGACCGTTTAACTCGTATATCGCCTGCGAGGTGAGGGGGGAGCGGGGGCGGGTAACCGACAACGCACTGCACCGGTTGACGTGAGTTCTCTGTCCCGCGCACCCCGCTCACCCACCCGTTAACATCACCCCGCGCTCCCTTCTCACCGCGCAGGCGATATACGAGTTAAGCGGTCGGCCTATAGTCTCTGATGAGATTGACCGCTGTGAGATGATGTTAGGAGTTCGGACCATCATTGATACCAATTCAATCGTCGCGTGCCCCTTCAGGGTTACTTTGTCAAAAACGCTGATATACGTATTCTTAATTAAGTATAACCATAAACCTAAATACAAAATGTTACTTATCTAATAGGTTCATCAACAATTGTTTACACTAACAATACATTCAAAACAAAGGTGATATACATCAAAGAGTGTAACAATCACTTATAGGTAAACACCATATGCGCTAATAAAAGAGAGACAATTAAAGACTAACCCTACCTTAAACACATACCAACATTGTGAAAACTATAGTTTTAAAAATAGGACTTGCAAGTTTATATAAAACTCCGCAATGTTGAGTCAAATCTGTGAATAGTTGTATTTGGCTTTATTGTTTGAATTAAAGAAACAGTGTTTCAGCGCTTTTAGAAAACCAAACCTTCAGAGGGTAAAATCACGACGCGAACGAAGTCGCGAGCCACTAGCAAGTTTGTATGAAACGATCGACAGTTTACAGGTTAGATAATAATAAAATAAAAAAATAAATACCCCATCAGAGATTTTTTTTAATCCATTCTTAGTGGATGCCTACAACATAAAAGGCGTCAACTACCAACATGTCAGCCAACCAACGTGTAGCCCCAGCGGTTTAGGCTCTGGGTTGATGAATCAGTCAGTCAGTAGTTTTGTGAGCATTTTAAAATAAGTACTTAACTGATAAACCCGATTTTTATTCGAATCCAACGGCTGACAAGTGGGAACGGGCTTTTACGGTTTAAAAGATACAGCCCTGTGACTGATAGATGGAACGAATTAATCGAATCTGACGGATAGACAGCGAATTCTATGACAACCAATAGGGGTTCCTTTGACTTCGGAATCCTCGAAATGCTAAAAAACAATTAGTAGGCGAGGCAAAGAAACCAACCAGCCTTTGTTTGTTTCGTCAGTTTAGTTTTTAACTTATTTTTTTAAGGAACCACATATTTTTGTAGGCTATATAGGAAATGAATAGCTGGTTTCTTTCAAAAATTAGCTCAAAATCAAAACCCCGACTGAGACAAACATCGCGATCTAAAACATTGTTTGTCGTAGTCGGGTATTACTTTTTAGAACCATAGCTTGTTGTGACAATCATATGCGTTTCTGTTGGAAGCCTCACTGGTGTAACAAACACGGTATAGTTATTGCTATTTCTTACAAGTCCCGACTCTCTCACTCACTCATCGGTTCTCAGTCCAAAGCTCTGTTTCTAGAAACTAAAGTAATAGAAATCTCTTTTAAATTGCCATTGCTGTTACTATAGTAAATAGTCACTTCAAGCGTTATGGTGCTCTACGCCCTAATTGTGTTTACAAGATTTTTTAACAGCAGCAAATATATGGTACGTTCCACTAAGCGCTTACAATGACCTAAAAAATCTTCAAGCCGTTTCACATGACGACCACGGTTGTTGTGGTCGTAATGGAAACGTCACTATTTCTTTTTAGTGTACTAAATGATAGACCTTGATTATGTTCTTTATTCAATTACGATGTAGTCTTATGGACATATAGGTACTTAATTTAATTTTAACTCATTCTGCTAGGTTGCATGTTAAAATGAAGGACGTATTCATTGGCACTTCCTATTGCCTTTATTGAAGGAGATCACTTTGTTCTTATGTTCTAACGGGTATCACTCATCATTTCACTACGTACTTAACACCACACCACATTCACCGTAACATTTACTCACTCACTGAACCAACTCGAAAGGTTTAGTCCTCTGGAGTCTTTGTAATATGTCCGCGGTGTCGAGGAGCTAGATAGCCTCGACATTGACATCTCGAAGTGAATGCCGAGGCTATTCATCTCTTCGACACGTCACTAATGACGTGACACTAAATTTAAACAATCCCAACTGTCATATCACAGTTTTTCATGTAGTAATTAAACTATATAAGTATAAAGAAACAAAACTAAAATGTACAACTCTTTGTTTACCTCGTGTATATTTTTAGGCTGATTTTTTAGGGTTCCGTATCTCATAAGGAAAAATAAAAGCTTGTAAAAACGGAACCTTCATA
The DNA here is from genome assembly GCA_945859575.2 of Herminia tarsipennalis. Taxonomy (NCBI): domain Eukaryota; kingdom Metazoa; phylum Arthropoda; class Insecta; order Lepidoptera; family Erebidae; genus Herminia; species Herminia tarsipennalis. Next base: position 213,857 of record OX243843.2, on the reverse strand, counting down.
GGATCACTTGTTGTCCCTCTGTCTGTCAAGACTCTCTATCTCGGGAACGCGTAAAGATATCAAGTTGAAATTAAAACCTTATACTCAGGTCTACAGTATAATAATAATAATATAATAATATCTTGGGACAACTCACACAACGCTATCTGATCGCAAACCAAGCAGGGCTAGTACTATGAAAACCCAACAACTGATAAACATACTGGGATGTAAGGGGGCGCATCACCATCTTTCGCTCCAAGCCAACCTCACCTGCACGCGGTACATCCTGCTGTACAACGAACGAGGCTCTGGCGACCGGCTGGTGGCGGTATAACCATCCCAATTTAAGGCGTAGCTAAAGTAACAGGTCAGTGACGGGCAGCAGCGTCACTGATGCGAGAGCTACGCCCTGCAATCGCCAACCCGCCTGCCCAGCGTGGCGATTATGGGCATTACCCCCATATGCACCAAGCACAAAAGCCACGGCCCCCAGTTCCCGGCAGTCACGCTATTCCTGGACATGGTGGCGTCCACGGTAACGGCGTGGCGGGGGGTGCTAAGAATCTCCGGGCTACGGAAGGCCACCACAACCGACTGACCCTGGCGACGTATAACGGACGCACGCTACGGCTAGACTCGCATCTGGCACAACTTGAGGTGGAACTTGGGAAGATTAGGTGGCATATCCTCGGGTTAAGTGAAGTCCGAAGAGAGGGAGAGGACACCATAACCCTCGAGTCAGGCCACCTTATGTACTTCCGCGAGGGAGACCAACAATCCCAAGGTGGTGTTGGGTTTCTGGTAAATAAGTCCCTTTCTGACAACGTTGTGGAAATGTCTAGCGTGTCGAACAGGGTAGCGTACCTCATTATCAAGCTCACTGAGAGGTATAGCCTCAAGGTAGTGCAAGTGTACGCACCGACCTCGGCACATCCAGACGACGAAGTGGAGGATATGTTCGATGACATATCGAGGGCCCTCCACTCCTCCACTAAGACCCACTACAACGTTGTTATGGGGGACTTCAACGCTAAAGTGGGAGTACAAAATTGCAGCGAATTGGTAGTAGGATCCCATGGATTTGGAAGCAGAAATCATAGGGGGCAAATGCTAGTCAACTTCCTCGAACGGGAGGGGCTCTTCTTGATGAACTCCTTTTTCAAGAAACGGCCCTAAAGGAAGTGGACGTGGCAAAGCCCCGACACTATGACGAAAAACGAGATCGACTTCATCATGACGGACAAAAAGCATATATTTAGAGACGTCACCGTGATTAACAGGTTTAATACCGGTAGTGATCACCGACTTGTCCGAGGCTCTCTGAATATCGACTTCAAGGCGGAACGTGCCCGTCTGATGAGGTCCAGGCTCCGACCTACTTTGCTCCAAACCATGATAGGATCCGAAGCGTTCCAGTCAAACCTGGATAACCGATTTGCTGCCATGGAAACCACAACAGACGTAAACCAGAAGCTCGTAAATGTGGTTCGGATACTCAGGGAAGAAGGTACAAGATTTTGTGAAATGCAGCGTAAGGGCAAGAAGTCAAAGCTTTCGGAAAGGACTTTAGGGCTAATGAAGGAACGACGTGAAAACCCACCCGTCATTTCGTCGGAAAAGCGCGCTCTAAACCAAGAGATCAATAAACTTATACGACACGACCTTCGGTGCTCCAACACTCTTTTGATTAAAAGAGCGATCGAGCAGAACCGGGGGTCAAAAGTGTTCGTACAATCTCTTGGAAGAAGCCACCTGACGAAGTTGACCACAACAAGTGGAGAAGTCGTTTCCTCGAAGCCGGCAGTCCTCTCCGAAGTGGAAGGCTTCTATGGCCGGCTATACGCTTCGCATGCATCTCGACCTGATCCAGAAGATGAGGGTCCTAGAGCCACTCTAACACGCCACTACACCTAAGACCTGCCAGAAGTCAACATTGACGAAATCGTGCTGGCTCTTAGACAGCTAAAAAATGGAAAAGCCCCTGGAGAGGATGGCGTTACAACAGAGCTGTTAAAGGCTGGAGGTAAACCCGTACTGAGGGAGCTCCAAAAGCTCTTTAATGCTGTCCTGTTCGAAGGGAGAACTCCGGAGGCGTGGAGTAGAAGCGTAGTCGTCTTGTTCTTCAAAAAAGGAGATAAGACCCGGCTGAAGAACTACCGACCTATTTCTCTTCTGAGCCACGTCTATAAGCTGTTCTCAAGAGTCATCACGAACCGCCTTGCGCGAAGACTTGACGAATTCCAACCACCGGAACAGGCTGGATTTCGGAGCGGATATGGCACCATAGACCACATCCACACAGTGCGGCAGATTATACAAAAGACCCAAGAGTATAATCAGCCCCTGTGTCTAGCATTCGTGGACTATGAGAAGGCCTTTGACTCGATTGAAATCTGGTCCGTTCTGGAGTCTCTGCAGCGATGCCAAGTAGATTGGCGATATATCCAAGTGATGAGATGTCTCTACGAAGCCGCAACAATGTCCGTCCAAGTACAGAATCAGGAAACAAAACCTATACCATTGCATCGAGGAGTGAGGCAAGGGGACGTTATCTCCCCGAAACTGTTCACAAATGCAATGGAGGATATGTTCAAGACGCTGCACTGGAAAGGGCGGGGCATCAACATCAATGGTGAATACATCTCTCACTTGCGATTTGCAGATGACATTGTCATTATGGCGGAAACGCTGCAGGACCTGCAACTGATGCTGAATGACCTGGCTGACTCCTCTGTACGCATCGGCCTACGGATGAACTTGGATAAAACCAAGGTCATGTTCAATGAACATGTACTACCGGAACCGATAGCGGTGCACGGCGCCGTTCTCGAAGTTGTTCAAAAATATGTGTACCTCGGGCAGTCATTGCAGTTAGGTAGAAACAACTTCGAGGACGAGGTGAACAGGAGAATTCGGTTGGGTTGGGCAGCGTTTGGTAAGCTACGTCAAGTCTTCTCATCGTCGATCCCACAATGTCTAAAGACTAAAGTCTTTAATCAGTGCGTCCTACCCGTCATGACATACGGAGCCGAAACGTGGACACTGACGGTACGGCTAGTCCACAAGTTCAAAGTCGCTCAGCGGGCTATGGAAAGGGCTATGCTCGGAGTTTCTCTTAGGGACAAAATCAGAAATGAGGTGATCCGGCAGAGAACCAAAGTTATCGACATAGCCCACTGGATTAGCAAGCTGAAGTGGCAGTGGGCTGGCCATATTTGCCGAAGAACCGACAACCATTGGGGTAAACGAGTTCTTGAGTGGAGACCACGGCACGGCAAACGTAGTGTAGGACGCCCTCAGGCCAGGTGGAGTGATGATTTACGCAAAACGGCTGGCAGGAGCTGGATGCGAGAAGCCGAAGATAGAACAAAGTGGCGTGCAATTGGAGAGGCCTATGTCCAGCAGTGGACTGCGATAGGCTGATGATGATGATGATGATGATGATAAACATACCTATATATTTGTAAATACATAATATTTATAGATAAACAACATAGATAGTTAGTATATAGTAAATAACACTCAGGCACAGAATAAACCATCGTACTCATCACACAAAGTTTTATCCGAGGTGGAAATCGAATCCACGACCTCTGGCTTAGCACTCAGGGACACTAACCACTAGACTAACAGGCCAGCCAACCTTTCCCTTGAAGCTGTGAAAAAATCAAACTTCTAAGTTTACGTAAAAAAAGACGCTGTCGTTTATGCCGCAAATAACCCTAAAAATACCAAAAAGGTACAAATATGTAGATGAAAATGAAGACGGCGACTTAAGACGCAAACCTTTTTGTTAGTATTGGCGTTTTATTCGTCATACTCACACGGTCGCGCGTCCTTATTTTTTTTGTACAACTCACACAACGCCATCTCATCCCAAACTAAGCAGAGCTGGTACTATGGAAACCAGACAACTGATAAACATACTTATATATTTCTAAACACATATTATAGATAAATAACTAAAAGACTCAGTGTACACTGATTTTTCGAAAGCCTTCGACAAAGTCAATCATGAATTGCTTTGTCGAAAATTGCTGGCATACGGTATCCATGGGAACTTGTATCGATGGGTTTGCTCATACTTAGACAGCAGAACACAATTGGTTGCACTACAGGGCTACTTTTCTTCTCCTACAGTTATTACATCAGGTGTTCCTCAAGGATCCCATTTAGGACCCTTATTGTTTGTAGTATTTATCAATGACCTAATACAACATCTGTCTTGTAACTGTCTTTTGTATGCCGACGATTTAAAAATTTTCAAAATAATTGTAACTCCAGAAGACTGTTTGTCTTTACAGGAAGATATAAACAGTGTGTCAAAGTGGTGTAATAATAATAGTATGTACTTAAACATCAATAAGTGCTCTATAATATCGTTCACTAACAAACGTAATAAAATAGTATGTGACTATAATATTGAAGGGCAAGTAGTGAAACGACTACAAGTTGTCAAAGACTTAGGTGTTCTGTTTGATGAAAAGCTTTCATTTCGGGATCACTATAGTCACATAATATCTAAAGCTAACCAACTCCTAGGCTTTGTCTTGAGAACTACAAAAGATTTTAGGATACCCCACAGTACACTGTACCTATACTTTGCCCTGGTCAGGAGTATATTGGAATATGCTAGTCCTATATGGTCACCAAACTACAGGGTTCATATCAATGAAATCGAACGCATTCAAAAAAAAATGCTTAGAATAATTTGCTATCGCCAAAATCCTGGTCGCTCTAATTTAGGCTATGAAGACAGACTAAATAAATTTAAAATTCTAACCCTTGAATCAAGACGAATTTATTTTGACTTAATTTATTTCTATAAAATTATACATTCTATAATAAATTCCACAATTTTACTCTCTCATGTAAGTTTTAATGTTAAATTTAGTGCTCGCAGGTCCAATGATACTAATTTATTTGCCCTACAAATTTACAAAAACAATATATCGTATTTCAACCCATTAACGAGAATGGCCCGGCAATATAACGACATTGCAAAAACTAACAAATTCATAGACATATTTGACAGCTTAAACAAATTTGTTAAAAATATGAAAGACATCCTCAATAACAGTTCGAACTGTTATGCTTTAGACTACAGTGAAGGTACCTAAGATGTGCTAATCACTGACCTCAATGTTATGAGCTTGTTTTATTGTTAAAAAATTTTACTTTTGCAGTATGTACATATGTTACGTTATGATCTAGATCAGATTTAAGAAACTTTGTAACTTAGTTTTATTTTACGATTGTAATGTGTTTTGTGCATCTAAATAAATAAATAAATAAATAAATAACACCCAGACACAGAATAAACTATCGTGATCATCACGCAAAGTTTTATACTGGGTGGGGATCGAACCCACGACCTCTTGAGTAGCAGTCGGATACACTCCTACCGCGCCACAGAGGCAGTCATTTAATGATAGATACATTTTGAGAAGTGCCTGATAACTTGGTACATAAAATATTGATAGTTAGATTTTATTAATCGTAACATTCATTAAGTAATGAGCAGATAAAGTAAGATAAAAATACGTATATAAATAATATGTCGCGTTATAATTGCACTGGTGCAATCCCTTATATTTTCGTTTGTTTAGTAGAGTAAACAACAAATACATAATTTTTCTCGATTTTCCTAGTAATCAAAATCTGATTACTGATTACAGATCAAAACTAGGATATGACTCTTTTCATTTATTACGAACAATTCCAACCAATTAAATACCTTTTTGATAGAAGGTTAAAAAAAAACTCATAAAGTACAAAAAAAAATACAAAAATATTTATTTAATTAACCAGTAGGTACATTTGTTTGTTAAATTGTGATTGGAGCCTCCTTTTAGACAAAACAGAGTCTGTGTTAGGAGACGTCCATGACTTCAATACAAGGTTAACACTGTAATTACCATACTTAAGTTAAACATTTACGACTACTTTTGTTATGTAATTTGTGTGTGTGTGTGTGTGTGTGTGTGTGTGTGTGTGTGTGTGTGTGTGTGTGTGTGTGTGTGTGTGTGTGTGTGTGTGTGTATGTGTGTGTGTGTGTGAGTGTGTGCGCGCGTGCGTGCGTGTGTGTGTGTGTGTGTGTGCGTGTGTGTGAGTGTTCTATATCATAAGTTGTAAAAGTAGCTCAGTCTCCTCATAAGAAAGAGGTTTGATCCAGTTTATCAGTGTTTTCTTGCATTTATACAGATGTTTGTCATGTATGTATATCACTTCATTTATCGTATTATATAAAACTGCAGAACGTTTGTTATATTGTCTATTTGCAAATGTTGTTCTTGTTGGCGGTATTTTAGCAACGTTATATTTACGTCTTTTTATGATTCTATCCTTGTTATATGGCAAGTTTTTATGCTTTTTCAGGACAGTAGATGTGATATATAATTTTCTAACAGATAATAAGTCACTACTTTTATGAAGATCTTCAGTGGGATGCCTCTTGTTTTTGAAGTACATAATTTTAATCAAGGCACGTTGTGCTCGTTCTACATCTATAAACTTAGATTTAGCTGCACCTCCCCATATGGGGATGCAGTAAGTTAGTACAGACTGTACGAGGGCAACGTAGATCTCATTTAAACCATTCCTATGTAGGCTATCTTTTTTTACTAGGTTTGTTGGAGCTACATGTCTCAGCATTTTAAATATCCAGCCTAATTTTCTAATTCTCCCAGTCATGTAATCCAGATGGGGAAACCAGGATAACCTATGATCAATTATAACTTCTAGATATTTTACTTGTTTAACTTTATTGATTGTAGCACATGAACAAATTATTATCTGGTGTCATGTCACATGAGTGAGCTTTGATAATAAAATCGTCATTGGGTCGGTTAGTAATGCCAAAGCATACGTAGTTTGTCTTAGCTGTATTTAAAGTGAGTAGGTTGTCTCTAAGCCAATCAGCAATTCTAGCTTAGCCATGTTCGGTATTGTGTCTGACATCAGACCAATTATTTCCATAAAACACAATTGCAGTGTCATCAGCATAAGAGAAAATATTTCCATTGTTAATGTTTAGGTTACATAGGTCGTTAATGTATGCTAAAAACAATATAGGGGGCAAGACACTTTCCTGTGGTACGCCAAATGACAGTTCAGCCTCTTCACTATCGTAGGAACCTATTTTAACGCTTTGTGTTCTATAATAATAATAATAATAAACCCCTCGGGGCTAGTCGTTGTCTCCCTATATGAGATTAACGCAACACTCTGAGGGCATAGTAGTAGCTCTTGAAATCCTTATGACACCAATAAAAACTGTCTCATGAGGGTGAAATAAGAGTACACAAACCGCAGGGCAGCTTTGTGGCGAGCTGAATGTGCGTGGCGACACTGCGGTCCCGATGCCTCGGAGAGTCGGTCAGGGCCTCGTCTCCCGCTTGCCTTCACTGGCCGGCGGGAGTGGAACACCAAGAGCGCCCGCAGGACTCTCAACTCTGGCTTGCCTTAACCGGCCGGCCAGAGGGAGGTCGCCAGAGCTTATATGCTCGGGGGTGGAAGTGTCATTTTCAAGGGCATAACTACGGGGAAACCCGCTCACGGGCCTTCTTCGTGATGGTGAAACCGGCGCCGCACCGCTCGACACCCCAAGCTGCTCATACCCATGTTGCTCCCTGTCGCCTGTTTGGCTGTATGCCTGTGGCGGCCAGAAGGGGGCCCATCTAGTGAGTGGCGAGTCACCGCCTGCCCATTTGTCCGTGTGTTTTTACCATGTGTTTGCAGGGCAGGCGCCATAGTCCTTCAATAGTACCAGTTAACCATTCCACTACCACATCACCTCCATAACCCAGTTTCTTAGCTACCACTTTTTGACAATAGTTTTTACACTAACCGGGGAATGTCGTTGGGTACATTTCTATAGTGTATACAACGATATTCGCCGGTTTGTGTCACATAGCCTTTAGATTAAAGTGTCTAACGGCCTCTACGTGTTGGCTTCGGCCCCACGCACGCCTCCCAAATGACCGGGACTCCATAGTCCCGTGATATGGAAACGACATACATAATAATAATAATAATAACCTGGCAACACTTAAAGAGTCATGACGTCTCAAATATATCTCCGTCCAAATAACATATAAATTCATAATTTTACAAGCTTTTACAAACCATACAATAGCCGCAAAAAGAAAAGGAAACCTCATTGTCCATTTAATAGTAAATTTACGAAAATTACACCTATTCCGATCAAATTCAGTAAACCAAAAATAAACAGAACGACAGATGATGACAATATGTCAAGCAAAACACATTACAATAATTTTATTATAAAAGAAGAAATCAATAGACCAATAATACGAAAATGATAACAAGAAGTCGCGCCAGAGCACAAGATGCACAAACTCCACCCCCGGACTCGTCGCTCCGCTCCGCCTCGCAAACACGGGAACCGAACGCTACGTCGACACCAACCGTTGCTGAGGCGTCGAGCTCGTCGAGCGACGAGTACTTCTCCCCGCCGACGTCACCACCACCTGCACGCCGCCGAGGGAGAGGCCGGCCACCTACAAGCTTGGGACCCAGAGGCCCACCGGCCTCAAGCAGGGCCCCCGCTGCCGGTGGTAACGTGCGCCGCATGAGATGGACTCAATCCATTAATGAGAACGTCATGCGGGCATATTATGCGGCTACAGAGGGGGGAGCCAACCTTACTGTGTACCGTGAACGGATGCTGCCTCTGTTTCAGGTGCTTGAGCCGACTGTTAACGTTACGGCACAACGACTATCGGACCAAGTGCGGGCCATTCAGCGCTGTCATCTGCTGAATGAGGCTGCACTTGAGAGACTACGCTCGGAGTACCCCCAAACTAGCCGCGATATCCCTGCCCCGGTCCAGGTTTCTACAAATGTAGTTGACTGTGAATCTACGGGGCCGGATGCCGCGACTATAATGGTAAGTACTCAGTACAAAGAGGAGGTTAAGGCCGCTTTGGAATGTGCGCTTCACGAGTATCGGTCCACGCCCCACAATATTAGGCCACGCCTGCCTCGGTTGCCTATGCATAGACGGAACATTGCGCTGGTGTGTGCTCTTGATTCGCTATTGCCTACTTACCTAGACAATAGCGAAGACCTCGGTGATACCCATTCGATCCTGTATTGTACGGCTGTTGCGGCGTGTCGTATAGCAGGTATTAAGCTTTTAGCTGAAGCCCCTACTATACGACCAAGGTACGCCGTACCGGCTTGGCAATACAGGATTGAACGCCGTATTACCGAGGCAAGGGTACTCATTGGCAAGTTGTCCTGCTTCAGGACCGGGAACACTCGTCCGAGAGTGATGCGCTTTGTGAAACGGGCATTCTTGGGGACTGGAATCAGCCCTCAAGATTATATGTCACGTGTCACAGAGCGCATCGACTTCCTGAAGCAAAAAATTTATGCATGGGCAAACCGAATACGCAGGTATAAAAAACGCGTGGACAGGTATAACGTGAACCGCATGTTCCAAAGGGACCAAAGGTGGGTGTATAGAGACTGGCAGCGAACGGACCAAGGTGTGGATGACGGGCATTTACCGAATGCTGAAGCGACAAGCTTGTTTTGGCGCAACATTTGGTCGGTGCCTGTCATACACACAGAGGGGGAATGGATGCGTGACGTTGAACGAGCGTGCGAACTTATTCCAGAAATGGAAGATACCATCATTAATAGCACAGACGTAGCCAATGCAGTCCGTCCTTTGTCTAATTGGAAATCTCCAGGCCCAGACGGACTGCACAACTTTTGGCTGAAATGGCTACGCAGTTCGCACGCTTGTTTGGCATCACAATTCCAGTCAGCCCTAGAATCTGCGTCGCTCCCAGCCTTTATGACTAAAGGAGTGACCCACCTGCTCCATAAGACCGGTAGTACCTCGGACCCCAGTAATTATAGACCGATAACTTGTTTACCATCGATCTATAAACTTCTTACATCCATTCTGAGAGCTAAAATAAACAAACATATACACACAAACTCCATCATGTGTACCTCTCAGAATGGATGTAGAAGTGGGGCCCGGGGTACTAAGGAGCTCCTCCTCATTGATACGACTATAAGCCAGCAGGTTCGTCGCAACCGAAAGGATCTATCGGCATGTTGGATAGATTATAAGAAGGCGTATGACTCCGTGCCACATACATGGCTTCTGAGGGTGCTGGAGTTGTATAAAGTTAATACAACTCTACGTACCTTCTTGAAGTCGTGTATGGGGCAATGGAATACGCTTCTTACCTATCCAGGGTGCCGAGGGACCCAAGAAAGTGGCGGCGTACCTATAAGGATTGAGCGGGGTATATTCCAGGGTGATACTCTGAGTCCCCTTTGGTTCTGCCTAGCACTGAACCCACTTAGTACCTTACTAGTAGGTTCAGGGCTAGGTTGCAGGTTGCGACGTGGTGGTCAGGTTATATCTCATTTGCTTTCTATGGATGACTTGAAGCTCTTTGCTCCCACCAGCTCACAGGTAATAGCGCTACTGAAGGTGACTGAAACCTTTAGTAATTCTATTAGAATGGAGTTTGGTGTGGACAAATGTGCAGTCGTTCATATAAAGCGAGGGCGGATAGTGGAATCCGAAGGGACTCAACTCTCGGATTCCATTCACCTAAGATCACTACTCGCAACTGAGACCTATAAGTACTTGGGTATGTCGCAGGCGCTGTGCATAAATGAGGTTGACATGAAACAGCTGCTGCGGGAACGTTTCCTGGGCCGCCTGAAAAAAGTGCTTAATAGCCTTTTGTCAGGTGGCAACAAGATCCGGGCCTGCAACAGCTGGGTTATGCCACTTCTTATGTACTCCTTCGGCATACTCAAGTGGACTCAGACTGAATTAGACACCTTGGATCGAAAAGTCCGTACACTGATGACGTCATACCGAATGCATCACCCGCGTTCATCTGTAATGAGATTGTATATCCCGCGGAAGTGTGGGGGCCGGGGTTTGCTAAACCTTAAGTCCCTTCATAACCGCGAGGTATACAATCTAAGAGAATATTTTCTCCATGTGGACGCGGGTGTGCATCGGGATGTCGTCGCGGTGGATACCGGGCTAACCCCGCTCTCCTTGGCGAAAGAGAACTGGCGCAGGCCTGTAGTGCTTGGTGTCAACGAGCGCAGGGAGGTATGGCAGAGCAAGGAGCTTCACGGCAGGTTCTTTCGGGCTCTTCATGGGCCCGATGTGGACCTACTAGCGTCCGTGGCCTGGCTACGGTTCGGTGACCTTTTTGGTGAAACCGAGGGTTTTGTCTGTGCAATTGCTGACGAAGTTATCATGACGAATAACTACCGGAAATATATCCTGAGGGATGGCACTGTTGACATCTGTCGTGCCTGTCACCGACCCGGTGAGTCCCTCAGACATATTGTTTCCGGCTGTTCACGTCTTGCTAACGGCGAGTACTTGCACAGACACAATCAAGTAGCCAGGATAATCCACCAGCAGCTTGCTCTGAAATACCACCTTGTGGACGTTGAGGTACCATACTACAGGTACGTTGCTGAGCCAGTTCTCGAGAATAGTCGTATCACGTTGTACTGGGATCGCTCTATCATCACAGACAGGACTGTTGTCGCAAACAAACCTGATATTGTGCTGATAGACCGATCAGAGCGTCGTGCAATGATCGTCGACATCACCATCCCACATGACGAAAATCTCGTGAAAGCCGAAAAGGATAAACAAATAAAATATCTGGATCTGGCGCACGAGATTGTCGACATGTGGGATGTTGATTCGGCGATCATTGTACCGATAGTCGTCTCCGTTAATGGTTTGATTGCCAAGAGCCTCGACCAACACCTTGAGAGGCTCGCGTTAGACGGTTGGATCAAGCGCTTGATACAGAAGGCAGTACTTCTGGACACGGCTCGCATAGTGAGGAGGTTCCTTTCTTTGGAACCGTAACCACCGGTAGCTTGGTCCCTGTACCCGATGCCGGTGGGGCACTATTTTTTATATTTTTAAATATATTTAATTTTTGTTAGCTATATTTAAAAATGTAATTTATATGTATTTAATTTTAATAAAGAGAATAATAATAATAATAATTTATTGTTACAAATATAACCTTTAACATAGATTGTACTTAAAACTAAGTTACAAGTACTGGTAGGTTAAACAATAAAGTGACAACCCTAACTCCCAAGACTAGGTAATCCTGTAAACCTGGGAATTAGTGTTCTGCCGTTTTGGTTATACAGTGAAATAACAATAATTGAAGATAAGGAATAAAGAGTTGTGGTGGATGTGCTTTGTGATATATATATGTGTGTGTGCGTGTGCGTGTGTGTGTGTGTGTGTGTGTGTGTGTGTGTGTGTGTGTGTGTGTGTATGTGTGTATGTGTGTGTGCCTGTGTGTGTCTGTGTATGTGTGTTTTGTCTGAGTACTCTTGTATTTGGGTAAAATTAGAGAATTAAATGTGAGTGCATGTATGTTTGCTTATTGCTGGGTGTGTAGCAGATCTTCTGTTTCGGTATAATTTAGTTTTTGTAACCACGTTTTTATTGTGCACTTGGCTTCATGGTGGTTTAAGCCAGTTATTGGGGTAGTTCTAGATATTTTCTTGTAGACTAGAGAACTTAATATATAATATTGACGTTGTGCAAATGCAGTTCTAAAATTATCAACAGGGCATATAATTCGAGCCTTACGCTTGGTGTGATCCGGCGTTGGAATTTGCCTATGCTTCCTGAGAGTGGTTCGAAGCACAAATAACTGTCTCACAGTTAGTACACTGAAGTCTCTATATAATTGTACTGTTGGAAATCTAAAAGGAACACCTTAATGACAGCTCTTTGTGCTCGTTCCACTTCTAGAAACTTTATTTTCGAGGCTCCACCCCAAACTGGGATGCAATAGTTAATAACAGACTCACACAGTGCTAGGTAAACCATTTTTAGAGTGTCCATATCTGCACATCGTCGCAAGGATTTAAAGATGTAAATGAGTCTTCTGATTTTTGAGCATATGTAGTTGATTTGATTGTGCCAGTCTAGTTTGTTGTCAATTATTATACCCAAATATTTTGTGCTGTCAACACGGGCAAGCGTCTCACATGAACATGCACGTTGGTCAGAGCACCTATGAATTTTGATCGAGAAATTATCCGGAACTTTGGTCTTGTGATTAATCATAAAGGAGATATAGTTTGTTTTAGGCACATTTAGGGTTAGAAGATTTAGACGTAGCCATCGTGAAATACTATTCATAGTGTCTTGTGCTATCCGATTTACTTCAGTCCACGTACCACCGTGAATAACAATCGCAGTGTCGTCAGCATATGTGAAAATTTTAGTTTTATGTAGCTTTAGTAGACAAAGGTCATTAATATAAAGTACAAATAGTGTCGGCCCAATCACACTGCCTTGCGGTACTCCGTATGTGGCTGTTTCTTCATCACTTAGACAGTCATTAATTTTGACAACTTGTCTCCTGTTTCGAAGATAGTCCTTAAATAGATCTAGGGGTTTGCCGCGAATGCCTACCGACTCAAGTTTTTGTGTTAGGATGGGGACAGAGACTGTATCAAATGCCTTTTTCAAATCAAGAAATATACCTAAACATTTTTGTTGTGCGTCTAATTTTTGGGCTACATGCTGTGTAAGATCTGTTATTGCATCCTCAGTAGAAACACCTTTTTTAAAACCGTATTGGTTCGATGCTATGATGTTAAATTGTGTGAGATACTTAACTAGTCTACCATTAATTAACTTCTCCATAATTTTAGATAAGGCTGATAGTACAGATATCGGTCTGTAGTTGTTAATACAGTCTCTGTCTCCTCCTTTGTGAATCGGGTGGATTAGGGCCTTCTTAAAAGGTTCGGGGAACACACCTTTACAAATAGAGGTGTTAATAATATGTGTTATTAAAGGGACTAAAGTACTTTTGCAATTTCTTATAAGTTTAGACGGAATACCATCCCAGCCCGTTGCACTTTCTAGTCTAAGATTCATGATCGTTGACTCTACTTCAGATTCATCCACTTCTAAGATAGTAAATGAATTACAGATTGTGTTTGCTGCTTTTGGGTTTAGTTGTGGGGTTATAGGTGGTATTTTTGAGGCCAAATCTGAGCCAATTGTGGCAAAGAATTGACCAACGTTGTTAATCGCTACTTTTTGATCAGAGTTTGATGTCAACAATTCTATAGGGGGTGTACATAGTTTCTTTGTGTTGGTGATGTCTTTAATTTTGTTCCATAGCGTTTTAGGGTTATGTTTAGCCATATCTAGTTCATATTTTTCATGTAGAGTTTTAAGTTTCCTGAGTAAATCGTTGCAATAATTTCGGTATCTTTTATACGTTATTTTTAAGATTGGGTTGTCAGGTGATAATTTTGCTTTTTTATGTAATTTATCCCGATGGCGAATACATCTTAACAAACCGGGGGTGATCCACGGTTTTAAATTTCTATCTTTTTTTGGTTTTAATTTTACTTTTGTATTTACTTGTATAATTTGTTGGATGCTAGTTATTAAAGCTATGGATGCTAAATTTGGATCATCTGACTTTAGTATCTGTGAGAAATCATAGTTTTCTAAATCGCGTTTTACCCTATCATAATCAGTTATTGGAATTTTGAAAAATGGAGTAGGTCTTTTAACAAATTTTGTGTCTTTAATTTGTACAATTAGTGGGAGGTGGTCAGTTATGTGTGACTCCAGGACAAGAACAGTTGACATCGTTTTAGTTTTTAGAATGACATGGTCGATGCAAGTGTTTATTCTGGTGGCAAATGAATGGGCAGGAAGTAATCCATGTGTAGCGTTTAGAGTTAGATAGCTTGTAGATCTTTCATTTAAATTAGTGGGTATTATGTCAATGTTAGTGTCGCCTATAAGACAGACGTTTTTAAAGTTAGCAACAGAGCTCAAAACTGTGTCCAAACTTCGTAGGAATTGTTCGTATGTTTGATTAGATGTTCCCGAGGGTGATCGATAGACACCAATTATTGCTAGATCCTTTTTGATTTGACAAATGACGCCACTACCTCCGGTAATTTCGGGTTCAATTTCTGTGTGCTGAATGTGATTTTTAACATAAAACACTACACCATCATTCTGATTTTTATTTTGTTTAGTTACGTGAGACGTATACCCGTCCAATACGGGTAAGTTTATTACCTTGCTAAGCCAACATTCAGATAGAATAAGGACGTCACAATCAAGCTTTATTGTAGATAAAAGTGTCAATAATTGATTAAAATTCCTATTTATACTACGTATATTGATATGTAAAATTATGGTTGATCCACTCGTATTGGCTATGTATTTATTACAATCCTCTGGGGAACACGTATAGGCCTTTGCCACTTCTATATCATCTAAATCAGATGAAATATTATTGACTAGATTAGCCATTTGTAGGATAACATATACCCAATATTGTTAGATTATAGTAAATGATAAGATAGGCGCATACCTACGAGTAGGTGAGTTTGAGTTATAAGATCAGATGTAGTAGGATAATGTGTATGTATTATTTTTTTTAATGTAGTATAGATTGGTTTGAATCTGTGTCAAGTGTGTATGTGGTTGAGTGTGTGTTAGGTATTGAGTGTGAAGGTTTGTACAAAGGTCATTTGAAATATTTGTAGTTGTTATATTGTATGTGTTTGTACGTTGTATATATATGTATAATAGTCTGTATGTTGTTATGTATTGTATAATGTGTTTTATTTCCCTTGTTAAGGTGACATAAAAAATTACAACATGCAAAAAACATAATAAGAAGAACGAGAAATATAAACCAGGTCTACCAGTTCAATAACTAGTCACTTGCTGTTTTGAAGGTCCTGCAGAGTAGTCTCAGATTTGATGAGTATTTGTTTATCTCCTGGTTGTTTGCGCAAAAAGATGTTGCCATTAATCGCCCAACAGAACTTGTACTCGTGCTGTTTAGCAAATTGTCTGGCCACATAAAATAGTTTTCTCGCAGATATGCACAAATGTTCATCCACAAACACTGGTTGTTTCTGTCCCGGGAGTCCAATCGATTGCGTGTTAAGCTTGTTGTCTCTGTTTTGGTGTTTATTGTTAAATTTACGAACACGCGTGACTAGTTCCGCCTTGAGTTGTACACTCGTGAACTCAGCAACAATCGCCCTGTTTGGTGAGATGCCAGGGGTACGATATATGTCTCGGATTGCTGATAGTGGATGATAGTGTTCTATTAGATAGGTATTTTTTAGAAACTTTAGTGGGACTCCTCATATTCCGAGATTTTCTAACTTGGTGACAAGGGTTGGAACAGAGACGGTGTCAAAAGCCTTTTTGATAAAAACAGTTAGGCATTTACTGCCTTGGTCTAGCTTATCAGATATTAGAGAGCTTAAAGCAGAAATAGCATCTTCTGTAGATATACCCCGTCTAAAACCAAATTGTTTAGCTGAGATGATGTTATATCTATTGAAGTAGTTTATGAGTCGATTATTGGTTATTTTTTCTATGATCTTAGACAGGACAGGTAATACAGAGATAGGCCTGTTGGTATTAATATCGTCTCTGCTACCTCCCTTGTGCACTGGGGTGATTAAAGATTTTTTTAAAGCGGTTGGAAAAAAGCCTTGTAAAAAATAAAGTGTATCTTTATTTTTTATATTGTCTAGTCCAGCTCAATAAATGTATTTTATGTAAGGAGATGAGATGAGACCACTAGTACAATAAATACCTCCCTTTGTCTATTCTTCAGCTTTCTGAAGGCGCATTGGAAATAGATCTGATATATAACGTGATAATTTTACCATAAATTATTCACGCGAGTAAGACCCGTAATAATATATATTTTCATATTGTGTACAAATCGCGAAAGTTTATCAACAGTTTTAGTATGTGATAAGTCCAGACGGTACACAAACTGCGATGCACTGTCATCTTCAGACCCTGCTTATTTCCCTTCAGACCGAGATGCTCGATCAAATCAAGAACTGCAACCTGTACTTCCTGATATATCGATGTTTTACAGATTGAAGTAAACAAATATGGATATGTTGTTTTTAATATTCAAAAACAATATAATTCAGTTTGTGCAAGTATAAAAAAACGTAAAGTGTGGTGGCCCCTCGCTTGTGAGGGACCCTGCGCAGTACTACCGTCTGCCCATCTCCCCACTCCCCTTTGGAGCGATGCTAGACATTATAAATAAGGCGGTCTTTCGTTGTGCGCGCATTATTCTTGAGTTCCTTCCTGCTGTGTTCCTGACACTGACACCATGCGCGCGCGCGTTTTAATTGCAATCTGCGTCCTTCTAGCGACCGTTTCTGGTGAGTTTCTGTTCTGTTTTATCATGATTATGACTGTGTCCAATATATCTGAGTGTAAATGTGACTGTCAATGATAAAATGCGCCGGTGTATCGACAATTTCGATGGTGTACTAAGTCACAATCAAAATCACAAATCTCTTTCATATCGGTTTTTTTTTTAATAATTATCAATGTGTGGGGCCCACATTACTAGCAATTCTGTTAATGTTCCAGCTAAGCTCAATGACTTGTGTTAGGAGTGGGTTCAGGTTAAAAAAAAAAATAGTATAATGGGTAGGATTCGAACCCGCGACTTCACGATTGCGTGTCCGATGCATTAGACATTAGGCTACCGCCGCTTCAATTTATTGTTAATAGAATTATACATTACTGTCTTGTTTCTCATTCTTGTCTTGTCTACCTTTTAATATACTTAAATCGTCTATGATCGGGTCAATATTTGACGGTAGACATGTCCAGTATTCTTCAAATTAGGTCTATAACAATATTGCTTCCAATTTATACAGTACTAGCGGACGCCTCGCGGTTTCACCCGCGTAGTTCGCGTTCCCGTATTCCCTGTATTCCCAGGGATAAAAAATAGCCTATGCCACCCGGGGTTAGTGTAGCTACACAACGATGAAATATTTTTTCAAATCCATTCAGTAGTTTCGGATACTATTCAATCCAAATAAACAATCAAACAAACAATCAAATCTTTATAATATTAGTATAGATTTATATTTTATATCTACTTAGGTTTAACATCATTTTGTAGGAGTTGTTAGAACTGTAATCATGGTCACGAACTGAGTTTGAATATTTTCCTCAAACGATATATGAATATAATAATAACTAGCCATATCCCGCGGCTTCGTCTGCGTCAATGATTTTACCCACTTAAGGGTTGACTTTCGCTTTCGATCAAAACTTAAAATACCTGTTTGTGTATTTTGTCAAATTTCACACAGATTTCATCACTTTAAAACCGACCGAGTTTTATATAAAGTTGCAACCTCTATTACCTCAGTAAAACTCTACATTAAAGACGCAAAACGCGATGTAAAGCTGCTTTTTGGTATGTTATTTGGACTTCTTAGGGGAGTGTGGAACTGAATTTTTAATTTAAAAATGTTGTGCTACCTGCGTAATACGCGAATAACTGCAATTGTTTAGTGGTTGATCTTCCAACAATACTGATACTGTGTTTGTTTATTTTTAACCAAAAAGCTAATTATGAAATTTTACTGATCTAACTTCAAACTGTCGTAGTTCCATACAAATTTTTAACATTTATTTATATTTATAAACTATAAAGTCAATGAAACTCCGTCAGTTTCAAGGTGTAAGTGTATCTGTGAATTTTCGTAATTGGCTTTTTAGTTCAAAATAAAGAAATAGTGTACTTGTTAGTGCTTTAGGAAAATAAACCCATGTGAGGGTAAAACAGGTGTTGCAAGTTGGTATAAAACTGCGTCACTTTGAAATTTCATAATTGGCTACATGGTTTAACACACGAGTTTCAGCGATTTTGAAAAATCAGCCTATACAGGAGTAGCAAGTTTATAAAAAGCTCTGTCAGGTTTAGAGTTAGATTTCTGAAATTTCGTATTTGGCTTTGCTGTTATAAATAAAGGACCAGGATTCATAAGGAACTCCGTCAGTTTTGTATTCAGATAATAATAATATTAATATTTAATAAAGTAAGAAATATATGCTTCAGCGTTTTTTGGAAATTCAACCAATAAAGGGGTAAAATAGGATTTGCAAGTTTTGTGAAACTTCGTCACTAGATTGTATTGTATAGAACTCCATCAGTTTGATGTTATACCTATTATTAGCTTTTTTTTATTTTTATTTTTTTATTATTATTATTCAGCAATATTTGTGTCAATATTTTCAGTTTTACTAGGTAAATATCCTACGACATTTCCTTAACTATCATTATAGAGTAAGTCCTGGTGTACTCTTCTCTTCAGTCTCCGAACACGGGGGAATATATTATCCATAAGATGGTGTGCTAGTTCATTTGGGTGTATCTGTAATCTCTCTTTATAAGTTTTAATTTTGTCTTTTATTTCTTCCTTCACAGATTTTATACCGAGGTCGTGGTGAAGTCTCTCGTTTGTGACATACCATGGTGCATCAACTATCATTCTTAATATTTTTGATTGAAACCTTTGTAAGATTTCTAGGTTTGAGTTGGCGGTTGTGCCCCAAAGTTGTATACCATACGTCCATATTGGTTTTATTATAGCCTTATATAGTAGTAGTTTATTTTCCATTGACAGTGAACTGTTTTTATTGATTAACCAGTACAACTTGCGTACTTGTTGACCCATTGTCAAACGACGGTCTAGATACATTCCAAGGTATTTCGCCTCTTCTGCTTGTGGAATCTGTATACCATTTAGTGTTACTGGCGGGCACGTTTGTCTACGGGTGGTAAATGTGACTTGAACAGATTTTGTTTTATTCCCCTTAATGCCTAATTCACCAAATCAATCATCTTGTAAACTGCAGGACAGCTTAGACAAAATAACAGATTGGCTAAAAGACTGGCTTAGCCAATCTGTTATTTTGTCTAAGCTGTACTGCAGTTTACAAGATGCTTGATTTGGTGAATTGTCAGAAGCCATAATAGCTGTGTTATCTGCAAATGTCCCTATTATAACATTCTCCGGTATTGGTAAATCTGCTGTTTAAAGAAGGTACAGAGTAGGTCCCATTATACTGTCTTGCGGCACTCCTGCTTGTATTTCTTTTAGTTCTGTTGTTGCTTCTCCTTAACTGACAAAAAAGTGTCTACCAATCAGATAGGATCTGATGAAGTTGTAGAATTTGATGGGCAATGACTTTTTTATTTTATATAGTAGACCATCATGCCAGACTCGATCAAACGCCTGGGATATGTCGAGGAATGAGGCTGTTCAGTAACCTTGCTGTTCGAATGTTTTGGCAATTCCCTCAACTAGTCTTTGTATTTGTTCGATTGTGCTGTGGTTTCTCCTAAAGCCGAACTGATGGTCAGCTAGTCGATTTGCTAAGCGTCACATCAAAGATGTCTACAACGACGAGCTCACCGATGCTGCAACCTAGACATCACGGATGTAAGCATCGGAAACCAAATTCGTAACTAACCAAATGCTCGTCGACGATGTCTCGGTTGTGATAACGCATGGATGTTGTCTAGCATGTTTCGGTGTTGCAATATTTCAAATTTCATATAATTTTATTCATAATCGAGAATCTCGACGAAAGAATTTAAGAGTTATTATTAGATTTTAATTGAATTTAAATACACAATGGTTAACTATAAAGCGTGGGGTATATAATAGATAATAAACAATTTATAAATTTAATTGTTTAGGAAATGTGAAAATAATAAAGTAATATTTTTTGACGTGAACACGGAGCAAATGACAATTGGTCACTTTTTTGTACTGTTGCCAGATTGGATAGATTCCCTGCAAGTTTGGGGAGTTTTTTCGGCCATGGGGGAAATTCGGATCGTAATATTCTTTGTTAGGCTGTTTTAGTAGCATATTTTTGCTTAGAAACCATTAAAATGCCCATCCCCCGTCGCACTAGCGATCCACTCTTGATTTGAGTGTCTATTTTTCACAAGAAACTAATTTTCGGGGGGATTTTGATAAATGTTGGGGTAAAATTCACATATTCGTTTGGCAGCACTGCTTGTCAGCATAAATAAATTTATAATTAGGTCAACTACTTACAATTTTATATTTTGTTTTGTTT
Source organism: Herminia tarsipennalis (assembly GCA_945859575.2). Lineage (NCBI taxonomy): Eukaryota > Metazoa > Arthropoda > Insecta > Lepidoptera > Erebidae > Herminia > Herminia tarsipennalis. Next base: position 192,868 of record OX243843.2, on the reverse strand, counting down.
GTTTAAAGTTTATACTATTTTAAATCTAAATGATCAAATATTTCTTCGAATAAGCTTAACTCCATAGTACCTACGCTACGCTAATAAGGAGTTAGGATAATAACCTAACCTATAAATGGATAAAATTCTGGTACCAAATAACAATGGCCTAATTCTGTCTAAGGTAAGTTAATTTCAATTATTAGAAGACGTTATTGTTATCATAAGTTATGATAAGTATTATTAAGACGTTATAGACAAATATATTGACAAACAGAATAACCAATTTGCAGAGCATGACAAACGCTCAGGTTACTCATGCCAGGCAGGAATATAACCAGTACTTACTTTATATAATAATTGAAAGAAATGTAGAAACTTGAACTCACTAAGTTGGTCTTAGGCATTTGCCTGTTGTCTTTTTATAGGTGTAATGCTTACATTATGATGTGTTGTCATGGTGGTAATAATAACATGTTTTTCTACTTGCAGTGATGGATATAAAAAGATAACACAGTGTTATAGAGGATAGTGTGAATGCAGTAGCGTACTTAAAATCAAAGCCAGAACAAAGAAGTCCTCAATGATATCAGTATTTATACCTATCACTAAGCAGCAAAAAAATAAATCACATGTTGCATTTAATATAAACTGTGAACCATTGCTAACAGTGCACAATCAAGAGGCTAAGTGTGATATTGTGGCCCCGTTGTGATAAACAAACATGCATTGTAAAGTTGTTATGTATCTATTACCAGTGTTAACTTTTACTGTATTTTGTACAGCAATTAATCCAATCACCTCACTGTCGTGGAGCGGTACAGTGATCTTATTAAATTACTATTTAAGCTGTGAGTATTAATTTGGTGGTAGACGGCTCAAAGAAAAACCTTGTCTTTATAAAGATTTTTTTGTGTTTAAATAAATCATTTCTTTTAAAATTGACTTGTTTTATTGGTTATAACATCAGGTATAGAGGTGGACTAGCCAAGTGTTGTTGGACATGGGTTAGAAGTTGTAAGAACCTAGTAATTCATGACCACCATTATTGTTTGAATAGGCAATATCTTGAGTGAGAGCAACTGTTTTAAGTCTAACTAGCTTTCCATGGTTGCTGTTGCTAGTTTTTACTCTGTAATAATATAAATTTATTTCTTTTTTGACTTCATGTTCGTTACAATAAGTAATTTTTTATTTCTGAAACATTGTAATTTATAATAAAAGGAATGTGTATAAACCAATATAATTAAATGTCATGAATTATTATATTTCATGTTTTGTTGTTATTGTATTTTATGAGTTATTGTTTAGTTTATGCTTGATTTGGGTATTCTAGCTAAGTCATTAGGTGGGTTAAGTACCTACTTATGTTTAGTTGAATTGAGTACCAGTTATTTTTACTTAAGATTTTGTGATGTTCAGTATAGTGTTTTAGTTAATGCATTCTTTATATCATTTATCTTTTGCCAATGTAGATAATAAATCTTTCTTCAGATAATCTATAAGTAGATGCCTACATTCCTACTTTCTTTAATTTTTCTCGTTTAATGTTTAAAAATCTAAGCTGTGATTTGAATAATCCAATTGTTTCTTCTTTGTTAACTTCTTGTAAGGAGAATTTATATATAATATGTATAGATTCTCCTCATACAAGCTTTCGCCCGCGGCTCCGCCCGCGTGGATGTCGGTTATAGCCATAAAAATATATATTCTATGTCCTTTCCCGGGACTCAAACTATCTCCATACCAAATTTCATCTAAATCGGTTTAGCTGTTTCAGCGAGAAAGCGTAACAGACAGACAGACCGTTTTTTTTTTTTTTTGTTTAAGTAAGCGACTCCCGCAGTAGGGTACGCAGTAGGGCCCTGTGTCGCGGGGGACTTTACAAACATACAAGTCACGGACACAAAGTACACCCAGACTCGGAACAACAATTTGTGGATCACACAAAGTGGTGTCCCGTGTGGGAATCGAACCCACGACCTCTTGCGTAGCAGTCGGATACACTCCCACTGCGCCACAGAGGCAGTCACTTTTATAATATTAGTATGGAACAGTTACTTTCACATTTATAATATTAGTATGGAAGTATGGATATAATTCATTTCACTTGTCCTTTTATGTTGTTGGCTCTGTCCCCTTTTGACGAGGACAAATTTTTAGAAATCCCATAATAAAAAAATCAAATCTATAAATATTTTATAGCTAAAGAGTTTGTTTGAATGCGGCAATCTCAGGAACTACTGGTCCGAATGGAAAAAAAAAAACTCTGTTGGGTAGCCCATTTATCGTGGAAGAAATAGGCATAACATCCCGCTACGACCAATAGAAGCGGAGCAGTAATGAAAAATGTTACTAAACGGGGAAAATGTACGCATACGAAGTTGTGCGGGACATAGGGTAGGGTATATTAGTAAAATAGGTGTTACAAGTTTGTGTAAAACTCCGTCAGTTTTGAAGTTAGATCGGTGAAACTTCGGCTTTAGCTTTGTCGTTTAAAATAATGAAACACGTGTTTTAGCGTTTTTGGAAATTCAAACCCTAAGGGAGTAAACTAGAGGTTGCAAGTATGTGTGAAACTCCGTCAGTTTAAAAGTGAGGTCTGTGAAATTCTGCACTTGGATTTTGTTTAAAATAAAGAAATAAGTATTTCAGCGTTTTTGAAAAATCAACCCTTAAGAGGGTAAAATAGGGGTTACAAGTTTTTGTATGAAACTCCGTCAGGATTGAAGTACTTAAGATCTATTAAATTTCATTTAAGGCTTATTCATTTAAAATAAAGTGAAACGTATCTCAACGTTTTTGGAAAATCAATCCCTAAGGGGGTAAAATAGAGGTTGCAAGATTGTATGATTTTATGAGTGTTATGAGTTTTAAAGTTAGATCGGTGAAATTACCTATTTAGCTCTTTCATTAGGTAAAATAGGAGTTGGAAGTCTATATGAAACTCCGTCAGTTTGAAATAAGATCTGTAAAAATTAGTGTTCGGCTGTATTGAAAATTTGTTTTTGGTTGTAAATAAAGAAACTCGTATTTTAGCGTTTTGATAACGATAACGAAAATCAACCCATAAAGGTAAACTGTGTAAAAGCGGGCGAAGCCGCGGGCGGCAGCTAGTCTTTATATATGTCACATATATAGTTACATCACTCATCTATACTAATATTATAAACAGGAAAAAATTGATTGTTTGTTTGTATTGAATAGGCTCCGAAACTATTGGACGGATTTGAAAAATTCTTTCATCTTTGTGAAGCTACACTAACCTCGTGACATAGGCTATTTTTATCCCTGTATTCCCATGGAACGGGAACAACACGGGTAAAACCGCGAGGCGTCCGCTAGTATATTATAAAGCTAAATAGTTTGTTTGTTTGTTTGAACGCGATAATCTCAGGAACTAAGTACTATTAATATAGTAGTTCCTGAGATTATATAATAGTTTTTTTTATTGATGGATAGCCCATTTATCGAGGAAAGCTATAGACTATATAACATCACGCTGCGACCAATAGGAGCGGAGCAGCAATGAGAAATGTTGGAAAAACGGGGAAAATTTACGCAGGCAAAGTTGCGCGGGACAGCAAGCCTGAAAATGATACTTTATTATTTAACAAGCCACAAATTAAACGACGATAGATTTTATAAAATAACACCTACGTATAATATATTGAACAATTATGTGAAATAAAGACCACATTTGGTCAGCATCTTACAGCACATCCGAGAGAAAGCTACAATTTTAAAGCTTTACCATTTGACAGCCAAAAGAAAGCGCGAGGGCGAGGTTGTCGGCGAAGGTGAGGATGTTTTGGCTTCGCGAATACCAAATCCATACATTTATCTAAGCCTTATTACTAAATTCTGTCGCGCGGACGAGATTGTGCTATGATCGCTTCGCTTCGCTGTAATTTCATTATAATAGACTACGAAACGCTTTACATCGGATGTTTCATCGTTGAACTCTTGGATGTAAGGATGTTGAATAGCAAGCGAATCGCCCCCCAGGTATCAATTTGGTCTCTTGGATGATAGGATTAAGCCTCTTTAGGAATAAGATTTCCATTACTTTGGAGAGAATAGGCAGCAAACTAATTGGTCTATATGATTTAGCGTCTTCCGGGCTTTTACCTGGCTTGGAAGTCATAATGGTTTTTGCCACTTTCCACTGAGGTGGCACAAACTCTCTCCTTATAATGGCATTATACAGCTGTGTTGAAATCCTAATACCCACATATGGCAATTCTCTCAGAACAGTCGCTGTTATTAGGTCGTAGCCTGGTGTTTTCCCTACTACAAATTTTTGGATTGCCTATTTGATTTCGGCTTTGTTGAATTTTGTGATAAATGTTTTGAAAACCAATATTATTAAATCTTTTGTCACATATTGCATTTCACGCGATTTTTGTGTTTATTTTGTTGCCACACTATATTTAGTTAGTTAATTATGTAAATTCACCAAACAGGCATTATTTGTCATTAATAATTGAAACTAAAATACACAAAATTGTAAACCTTAATTTTTTTTAGTTTTTAACATTTCAAGGTTATTACTATGGTGAACTAGGGTGATCGAAAGACTAATCTGTGGAACAAAGATGATCATCGATTAAGCGATGAACCTCGTTTTATAATAAAGATTTTCATAGGTGCATGGTTTAAACTAGGATTTTTCGTCAATCCAGGTCTAGTCCAGCTTTTGTAATAAGGCGGTAAAAGTTAACAAAAAATAATACTTTTAAATATGTAGGTACACGAAAATAACCTGCATTTGCCTTTTTTGTGTTTGTCATACGGATTCTCTTTTTTTGGGTTCCGTAGCCAAAATAGCAAATCGGAACCCTTAGAATTTGCATGTGATTTTTTCCCTTCACCTACCCCATCGTGAGGGGTATCATTAGATAGGTATTTTAAAAACGTTTATTGGTTGTTAAGACTATATATATATACTAGCTGTGCCCGCGACTTCGTTCGCGTGGAACTTGGGTTTATGTTATGGTAGTTTATATTACAATTTAACTTCGGTGTAAAACATATTGGAAACATGCTCCACAATGCTGTGTGTGCTATGGATATTAAGGCCTAGCTTTAATCAGGGCCCGACCTATGGCAGGGCAAGCCTAGCAAATGCCCAGTGCAGCAAAATGAAGACCGACAAAGTTCATGGCGCCAGACCGTTAGAAGACAAATTATAAAAATTCCTTTGCTAAAATGATTTTCATCACGTCAAATATTATTAATATTGAAAAATTACCCCCCTCCCTCGTCACGCGAGAACTTGGGTGGTTTCGGGTTAAATGCAGCCCGAAGTAACTCAAGTAGTCGAGCGAAATTTAGTGTTAAGGAGCTTCGATTCTGACTCCGAAAGGTCGAAAATTCCGATTGAATTTAAACCTCCGACTCAAACTTCAGCTCCGACACTTATAAATCGGACGTTTTAATCGGAGGTACCTAGCCGCTCGCTCCTTCAAAATAATTTAAACATAGGTAATAAAGGTATGATAGAAAAAACTCTCACAGATTTCCTATGATCGCGGGTTATGTCCTGCCCTAGCGATCTTTTCCGAGTCTAAAGTACACACACTTTGTGTCCGTGTTGTAAAGTCGAAATAGGGCTAGTTAGGTAAGTTTTTAAAAATATCCTGTTTTTAAAACATTGCATTCCCGCGGTACTGTGATGTGTTCAAACAAACAGACAACATTCAAACGTTTTTAAAAGATCTACTCAGATATCTTTTTTGTGTTTAAATACTTTTCTAAACTTATTTCAATATTTTTTTTCACTCACTTTAGAAGATTTAAATACTATTTTATAATGTCTATTTTGGTGAATTAAAAATTATGTGTCAACCTGTCGCAAATTAAGATCATCATAAATATATTCATATCCCTCTACGTAAGAATTTCAGATTTTTTTTAAATCAATTTTCCTGTTATTTTTTAATTTGTATTTAAACGCCATCTATTTTCAAAACTGGATAAGTTGCTTTTAATACTTGATGATTTTATATTAAATTAAACTAAAATTTTCATGCATGTTAAACGTAGGTAAGCAAGGTATTTAACCTTAAAATATTCACGTGATTAGACCCGTAATATATATATTTTCATAATGTGTACAAATCGCGAAAGTTTATCAACATTTGTAGGTAAGCAATTTTGGCACTCAGAAGAAATCGAATCACAGATGGCGCCACGTGTTTTATTTTGATATAACATTTTATAAATTCTAGAAAATATCAAGTAGTTATTGTTTATTTGTAATGTAATATTGTTTTTCAATTCTACATTCATAACATAATCACGATTCATGCAAAACAATGATAAAGGTGCCTATTGAAAGTGATTGATTAATATGAAAATTTGTTAAACAAAGTAAGCATGTTAAAGTCGAAAATAAAAGCTTGTATAATAAGTATACATTTGGAAATATACTTAAAAAAAAGAATAAAATAAATTTTTAAATAACACAAAAAGAGACTCGCACACTTGGGATTCGATCCTATGATCTCGCTTCTCTCTTTTTCAATACCGCCACGTGTGCCATTAGACCACCTCAACCGATATTAAAGCTGTTAAAATAGCTGATCTTAAGAAAATTTAAAATGTTGTGTTTAGCTCCTTATAGTTTTAGCGTGAAGTTACTGTTTCCATGGGTTACAATTGTAAATAATTGCTTATTGTGGAAAAAATTGTGAAAAACCATAATGGTTCGACCAAACATACGTTGCTGCTCGCTCCCCATAGACGATAGCGTAATGATTCATAGTGTAAGTAATCACCTATAGTATTTACAATAAAACTACAAATTTTCATGAAGATCTGTCAAGTAGTTATTGTTTTATGACGATAAATAGCTACAGACATTATCCGTTATTGCTTAGCTCCTATGGAAAATAGCGTGATAAATTATAGCCTATATGTTAATCCAGACTTATTAGAATACACATAGAAAATTTCAACCGAATCTGTCCGGTAGTTTTTGCGTGATGCGTGTTCAAACAAACAGACAGACAGACAGACAGACAGACAGACAGACCGACAGACATTTCTAAAAATGCAGCAAAGTGTTTAAATACTCTTTTCGAACATTTCTTAATATTTTTTTTCACTAAGTTCGGCCATGTACAGACACGTGAAATTTACAGTTTTATTTTAGGTATAGATATAGATATAGATATAGATATAGATTTAGCAATTTTTAGATATAGATATCCCTTTGTGAAATATTAAGCCTTAAAGTTCAAATTTTTGTTAGAGTCAAGTGCCCCCCCTTGCCAGCTAAATGGTTGATGTTGGGTAGGTATGTAAAAACATTCACGGTTGTAGTATATATAAAGTGATCAGCTGCGAGTGGTTTCATAAGCCGTGACACCATGCGAGATATTACTTGGAAGCTCATGACTGCAAACAAGTTGTAACCGAGTGACTCTAAACAAAAAAATATGACGAGGTTGAAACTATAACAGGTACGATTCGGTAGTCAAGTACTAACATTACAGGGGGTGTAAACAAAGTCACATTCAAAAAGCGAAGTCGCTAATGGAAAAGAATAAAAGTATAGAATTTGATGTTTACGATGGAGACAATAGACATTTTTTTATTTTTTTGCGAACAATTAGTTCGGCGTTATGGAATTCAAATGAATGTACCGTGTCTAACCCCTCAGGTCCTTACAAAGTACACTTACAAAGTGTATACTTTTGGTTGTAATCTCAGCACCTAACTTCTACCGATCTCAAGACACATGGTCTTGGGATCGGTAGAAGTTGGTGCTAGCATGGTGCTAATCGTATGTAGAAAGTAAATTAGGTATATAAAATAACACACGCACACACACGCGCGTGTGTTCCTATTTCAGTGTATATTTTTTTATCTTCATATTTTTTTCTGCAGTCGTTCAATAAAGTCGAAGAATTATCTAGTGTACTTATCTATCGCGGATAAAAACATGGACATGAATGTAAAAAAAAATTGTCTGTTCAATGAGGTTCTAAGTAAACTTATTTATACTCGATCTTTAAAACACCGGGCAAGTACATGTCGGGCCATGCACAATATAGGGTTCCGTAGTCCCTCATCTGAATAATGTGGCTTAAAAAGTGGGTTTTCTGTTGTTTTTGTTTCATAAGAATATTAAATAAGTATTTTTCAACGGAATCTGTTAAAAAGCCTACTTAGCTGTGATAGTTTTCCTTTTAATTTCACATTACGAGTATAGTTATATACCATCTACCGCGATTATTTTCTTTACATATAGGGGAGGTACCCTGTTCTGTTTTTAATTTTATTCTTTCACTTTGTTGGAATAAGTATTACAGCCTTCTAGGACCAACAGTCTCTGAGCTAAGCTGCGGACGGACGGACGGACATGGCGAAACTATAATGGAGTGCCCCACCTAAAACTATTTATTATTATTATTATTTAGCTATCAAACTAAGTAGCGGGCTACTACAAGACAGCTTTTCACTAAATTTCATCAATATTCATTGACTAGTCTTTGATTACAATGCCTGTGACATACGGACAGACAGGCAGACAGACGGACGTGACGAAACTATAAGGGTTCCGTTTGTACCTAAAATGGGTACCCTAAATTGGGCCTATGAAAGGTATTACAGAATGAGCGTCATATCTTTTTAATAATTTGTTAACAAATTCCATTCTTGTTCTTGTATAATTTATTCTTGCTCTTGTATAATGAACCTAAATTAAAGTATTTATTAGAGATATAAAAGAAGTGGTTTAAAAAGCATATCAGTGCCGGCGTTAAATGTTATAACATTTTTTTTTTAAAAAGGCATCTCCGCAGAAACCTATTCTCATGTTGCTATTTATCTATAAAAAATGTATTTTAATCTATACCCACTTATATTATAAAGCTGAAGAGTTTGTTTGTTTGTTTGAACGCGATGATCTTAGAAAGTACTGGTTGTAATTGAAAAAACCTTTTTTGTGTTGGATAGCCTATTTATCAAGGAAGGCTATAGGCTATATAACATCACGCAATGATCAATAGGAGCAGAACAGCAATACAAAATGTTGCAAAAACGGAGAAAAAATATTCCTTTTGTGAGCTTCCGTTGCGTGCGCTGCGTAAATGGTCAAAGTTAAACAAAAATATTTTTTTTAGAACTTTTTAAAAGGAACAAATCTGTTGTTCCTCTTGAAAAGTTCTAAAAAAAGTCAGCGATAGCAATCGCCTATCTTTTAGGTTGACCCACTATTAGATACGCTTTTTATGGTAATCAAATTTGTTCTAAAATAATTTTTAGTATTTAGTTTATTTATTTGTGTAAGTGTTTTAATAAACATGGTATTATTAACCTTGCAGTAATTTTTGCAGGCATTTCTTGCCAATTACTTTAAATACAATTATTGCATTTTTGAAAGATAGAAAAATTTGAAGTACAGACCCAGGAATCGAACCCGAGACTTCCGTAGCCAAACCGGGGCCAGAAGTAATACCATACAATAATTGTATTGTATGGTATTAACCACGGAAGAGATAAATTCTCTTCCGTGGTATTAACCCTTATCCAAATATCATCACAAATATTAAATTTTTAAGAAAACTGCTCTTACTTCATTTGGTTTCAACGAATACTTTACGCAACACAACACAACACAACGGGGGGACGACTATTGGCTCAACTGACCAAATGTGAGTCGTTCACATGACTGGAGGGGTGGCATTAGATTCAACACCGGTACATCAACCACCACCGCCGAGAGGAGGGTAGGGGAGGAATATGCCTGTTATTAAAACACAATTTATATTAGGTTACCAATGTCGGTCCATAGATGGGTGACCGTTGCCGAACATTGTCATCGTCCGAGCCACGGAGGGGTGCCTCGGAGAGCACGTTAAGCTGTCGGTCTTGCCTTGTCGGTGTCGAATTTCCGTCATATCGGACTATTAGAGTGAAGGAATAAAGAGTGCACTTGTACCTGCGCATACATCATACATACAATACCGCATACCTACATCAAGTTTATATACTGTAGTAGAGCAGGCGCGTGACGAAGTGCACTAACGCCATGTATCGATCATACAGGGTACACATACTACGCCGCCACGGGGAGCTCCTACAAGTTCCACGAGAGCTACGTGACGTGGCGCGTCGCTAACGCCACGTGCGCTGGTGAAGGCGCACACCTGCTCGTGGTGAACGACGCGGTGGAGGCGGACATCGTCGCGCGTATTTTGAACGACGCTGGTCACTACTCCACATGGACCGGGCTGCGAGACAACCGACCGGGAGGAGTGATGGAATGGCGCACTGTACACGGTACGTGCTTGGTTTATAACTTTTTTTTATAGTTTGTACCTTATTTATATTACAATCTAGCCTAGTGACTAGAAAGTAATTTTATTCTAACTTAATTTGCTATAAAAACATATGTCTAAGAATGCGTCCAATAACACTTTTTCTTAGTTAATGCACAGAATAAGTAATAGCACCTACTAGTTATTGTTAAAGCGAAGAAACTTTGTTCACGAGTTCTTTGTAGGCAGCACTTGTCGCTACACTTAAATGGCTTATATCACTACACTAACTCAAATGGTTTAGTCCGTTTAAGTCTTCTTACTAGATCAGGGTTGTCGAGGAGCTGGATTGCCTCAACATTCACATGATGGTGAAGTCTATGCTCATGGGCTTCAGCAAACATCTGAATGGTTGTATCCACGCGGTCCATGTTGAGATCTTGATAGAGATCACAGTTTCTAATGAACCGGGGGCATTTATGACATCCCTGAGTACTTTATTTTGGAAGCTTTGGATTATGCGTCGATTTTTCTGCATAGTACAGCCCTACAGAATACCATAAGTCCATACTGGCATTAAAATCTGTTTATATATTAGGACTCTGTTTTGTACAGACATAGGGGAGTGTCACCCAAGCAACCAGTACATTTTCTGATACCATAAATCTAACTCCTCTCTTTTCTTTTTGACGTGTTCTTTCCAGCGCATTTTGACATCCAGCGTCATACCAAGATACTTGGCTGCAGGGGGGGGGGGGGGGACACTGTCGTTTTAGTGATAGATCAGTAATTGAAGAGACGGCATCTGTTTTTTGTTTCCGAAAATATTTAGTCAACATTTAACATTTTGAACTAAATTTTATGTTTTATTTTGTTTTAAGTAATTAAAAAAAAACAGTGCTTTATTTTTGTTTTATCATTTAATGATCTTAAAAATGTTTTATCTTTAAATAATGATAAATAATGCTAATTGTGACTACTAAATAACACTGACCTCTATGGTAAGAGCCCAGATTGTTTATGGTACTTGAAAAAAGTTATCTTTGACAACTGTTAAACAAGCCATCACAGAATCGAAAGTTTTATTCATTGGTTTTATTATTTTTAACTAATTTCAGGGATAATTTCAAAGCCCTGAGTTATCAATTATTTGAATAATATACGTCTTGCGTTTGCGGGTTTGTTGTTCCACTTCATAATTGTGGTTGTGATAATTTCGTACAAGTGCGTTGAATAGGCCCCGTGTTAAATCCATACCTAGATTTAATTTTATCTTGCAACGGACACTTTATTGTTAAAAATATCGTCTTGGATAATGTCGCGTTAGGAAAAATATTTAGACTTTGTGCTTTTGTTAGAAAACCTAGTTGTAAGGAGGTAGGTACATAATAAATATTATATTAAAATAAAAACTCATCTTCTTTTCTTAATTGCTCTTATCACAAATTTATAAAAAACGTTGTTGCTGTTAAAGATTATTCATATTTAACAGCAACAACGTTTTTTATTAATCATGAGAGTAATTTTAAAGTTTGATATTTGTTATAAAGCTTAAAAATGCTTCTATTAAAAAAATGAGAACATTTAAAACAATCGTTGAAAATAATAAAATGAGTTGTTGCTAATAAAACCTACAGATATATCTAGCATACCATACCGCATGAATGATATTTCTGGAAACAAAATTCAGATAGCGCATTGTCGTCTGTCAAAATCAAAACGGTTTGCTTTTTAACATTGCAAGAGGGCTCTCTTTTTCCGTAGTATTAGTTTACTCTTTGCTTGAGATTTAAGACTGACAGAAATATGTTTATTTTTAAATAGATATTTTAATTGCCAAAATCTTTTCCAGGTATTTGTTATACGTCTATCAATCTCTTCTTTATTTTTATTATTGCAGGAAAGTGATAAATTTTGTCCAAGATATTTAAAGTTGTTTCTAAGGTTTCTCCGTTCATGCTGATATTGACATAGATGTTTGTATTAGTCATCATTTTAGTATTTTCCATAATTATTTGAAGCCCAACTGTTTTGCTTTGGTATTAAATTCCAGTAACATTTCCTGCAGTTGTAGTTCCGATTGACCAAACAGCACTATGTCATCCGCAAATCTGCTTGTGTAGAGATTTGTGTAGAATCGAGTAGCCTCAGTAACTATTTTTTTGTCGTTGTAATATTTTCTTAATATATCTAGAACAACCTATGTGGGGAATCCATGTTTTAACCTTTGAGCGAGGTTAAAACATGGATTCCCCACATAGGTTGTTCTTCTATTTTTATTTTTCTAATTTCTTAACTGAAGTATCTTACTCTAGAAAGCGGACTATTGCATTATTTTTGTATGTTCTTTACTTTTGTATCTCTTCGAATCAGTCGTTTTGTCTGCTTGTTTTGATTTTTTAGGTGCTCTTTCTGTTTACTCGTTTTATTGGGTATTTTACATATTTCGCGTCTTTTTTGGATATTCATATTCATTTATTTCATAAACAATTTTTACTGTGTTTGAAATTATTACATTACATACATTAAATAACATTACATTAAAAAATAATAATAATCAAAATATACAAAAATTATAATTAAAAATTTAACTATACACAAGAATTTAAGGACAATTAATACAATAAACACCAAAAATACGTCATGTGACCCCCAAGTCAGCCACAAAGTAAAGACATTTCAGAAAGAGTTTCGTGTATGCTCTGTAAACTCTATAATGAAATAAAAAGCAAACAAGTAATAAAAAGTTCGAAAATGTGCAAAGTAGATACTTTTCGGCTGCCATTTTTATTTTATGGGTAAAAACATTATATTTTTCCTGCACCTCGGTTACTTGGTTAACTTTTGTGTTTAGCTGTAGTGATGTTCATCAATAAATAGTTGGTTTGCTTCAGGATTTGTAAAGTCAAAGGAACCTTTTCCCAACATATACTTGCGTTTTTTAATCATTGTTGCCTTCATTTTACATCTAAGTATGTACCTACTCTATGGTCGGAGTACAATTGGAATTTGTTAATGACATCTACGTCTTCGAACCGTGTTACTCTGGTGTTTAAGTCTGAAAACACCAAGGTCCACTTTCGTGCATCTCGTTTTTTTTAAAATAGGTGTTTATTATTTGTAAATTAAATTCTGTGTAAAACTCTACCATTTTTTGTCCATTTCTGTTTCTTTTTCCGGTTGCTAAAGGACCAATAATGTGCCTCTCAAAGTCTCTCCTTATTACTTGTTTGCTTTTAATTTCATTATAGAGTTTACTTAGATTTTCATAAAACACTAAGGCTTCCTCTTCCATCGCTTTTTCTGTTGGTGCATAACATTGTATTATTTCTATTATTTCTTGGGGTTTTATTTTGAATGTAAGTTTTGCGATCCTTTTAGAGATACCTTGAAACTGTATAATATTGTTTTTCCATTTTTTATTTATACAGAATCCAACTTCTTATAGTCCTTTGGTTTGCCCATAATGGTAAATTACACAATTTCTCCTTTCAGCAATACTTTCACCGATTCTCGAAGTTTCCGAGATACCCAATATGTCCCAATTCACATGACAGAGTGCTTGTTCTAGTTCCAAAATACGTTCTTGTTTTTGTATCGTTCTAACGTTTTTTGTTTTGGGGTTTTGGTCCTGGGGTAGGGGGGTAGAAGTCATATTCTTCCACGGTGACAGGCCGGCGGGGAAGAAGGTTTTCCAAGCTGTTTATCTAAATTTGCTTATATTCGTATTCGCTAAGGGGGGGGCGAGCTGATTGTTATTTGACATTCTTATCGCTGTTCTTTGTTTGAAGTTTGAAAAAGTTGCCAATACCTCTGTTTTCGTCAAGAACTTTGCTTTTTTATTGCGTATAATATTGCTCAGTTCGCTGTTTTTTGTTGTTGGCTCATGTTGTGGTGAAAATTCCAGGTTTGGTTTTCTTTGCGTGCTGTTACTACCTGTGTTCTGTAGGTCAGTTTTTTCTGGCAATATAACCAGCTTATATCTAACCATTAAAATGTATATTAGACGTATGAAAATTTACAATGTTAATAAATACAAGCTAGATTATCATATTCAATTATAGCTCTATTACCCTTTTGAATTTCATTTTGTAAATTGTCTTGAAGTGATTTACGAATTTGAAGTATTTTCGGTGGATAATCCTCCTTAATGTACATATTCAAGCCTTGCATTATAGATTTATTTTTCAAAATGTTGATTTTCATACTTAGTGTTGTGAGACCGAATATTATCGGTTTGGGTCGATCTCCTTTCTTGCCAATTCTCCTAATATGATCTATGTCTTTTTCAGTGCAAGGAACTCCGAGTGTTGTTTTAATTACATCTTCTAGTAGTCGAGATAGATGGTGGTAGGACCTCTCCTCCTCATTTAGTCCAAAAAGAATTAAATTTCGTATTCTTATTTGTTTTTCCAGCATGTCTATACGATTTTCTTGAATTTCCTGATTTTTCTTAATATTTCCGACGTCTTTCTGGAAATTTGACAATTGTAGGTCTATATTATAAATTTTTTCAGACAATTAGGATTCCAATCCTTGTATTTGTTGCCATAATTCTTTAATTAATGTTTTCATATCTGCCATCTGCCATGATTGTAGTCTACTCAATAATAGGTGTCGCTAAGTGTCTGGTTCATAAATTGTATTATCTGTGTAAAATATCTGAAAATAATGTGCGCTTTATGGAGGTCGTTTAATTACCTTTTAAAATCCTGATTTGATAAATATTAATGTAATTTACATACGGTTTAATGGAAATCGTCGAGAAATATGCTTCAATAGTATTTTAATCTAAAATGTTTGCAATCCTCTTCAATAAATGTGTCACCATAGCATTTGGGTGTTCAACGGTCGTCCAATATACCTAATTTAATGATTTTAGCGTTTGGTGTATGTAGTGAAATGAAAGTGTAGGGTTTAAGATATGACTATATTTACATAAAGGACTTAAAAACTACTTAAAATTAAATTAAATTTAGAAAACCGATGCTGGCGGAGATGCAGTGCTGGTAGATAGAGGTACGGCGTCCAGGCGGAGATGCGGCGCTGGTAGGTAAAGATGCGGCGCTCATAGGTAGAGGCGCAGCGCCGGTAGGTAGAGGCGCGGCGCCGGTAGGTAGAGGCGTGACGTCGGCAGGTAGAGGCGCGACGCGTCGTAGAGGTGCGGCCCGGTATATAAGAGAGGCGGCCCGGTAGGTAGAGAGGCGGCCCGGTAGGTAGAGAGGCGACGCCGGTAGGTATAGAGGCGACGCCGGTAGAAATGGTCTCTTTCTCTTAATTTTCACTTGGAGAGTTTGCCTTCTCTTTTAGAGAGCTGTTTCTTCACTGTCCTTTCTTCGGATTTTTATTCATAAAGAAAACTCTCTAGAAGCAATTTAAAATTTTAAAGCTTAACTTATTTTAAATTTAGGATTTACGCACAGCCAGTTTCAAAATGTAGTTCATACTTTACGAATAACTCTATGCTTATCTTGTTGTCATAGAAACCATAGAAAATATTTGTCGACATGACAGATTTGATTTATGAAAAATAATTGTTTACAATAAGTATTACAGAGATATTTAAGAAGAGATATTATAAAATTAATGGTGAAATACATAACTAATATATACAGAAATGCCACGAAATAACACTATAAGGACATATATATATATACGAGGTAAGAATTATCACTACACGTATTTAGAAACTTGAGATTGTGTTTGTCCCAGAGAATTACACACTTCACTTCACATATTTGCACTTTTTTTTACTTTGTTTTTATCAGATTACTATTTTATTGCAATATTTTAGACAAGACAAAAAAAAACCTATAGCTACTGTTAAAGTCGGCTATAGTTAGACGGTTTGTGGGAAACATAAAAGACAAAGACCCGTCGATCTCTGTGCTATATGTAGTTTTCCCAAGCTGTGTTTATCTTTTCGCAGCCTGCTTCCTCCATTTTTCGAAGTAACTGGAAGGCTTTTGATCCTCTAGGTTCATTACCGAAAATAACTTGTGTAATCGTTGGTTCTCGCTGTTCTCGTAGCAGTTTATTAGGCGATCCTTGATAGCCTTATATTTGAGCTCAGTTGGCGGGTTTGTCAGGATGTCGCTGACTTGGTAACCACTTCCTTAGGCAGTTTTGCTATCACCATATTGTACTTGTGGTCAATGCCCTGTCTTAGTGGTGTCATGATGGCTTCGAATTGAGCGAACCATAATCATGGTGAGTCTGTCCAAAACTGTGGCAACTTTTCGGAGACGGATACCGCCGTTATCGTCTCGACGTTAGCGTCGACTTTTGCTGGAGAAGCTGGTAGGACCATGGTGGTGTGATCGGTTTTTTCTTCCCCGTATGTAATGGCCTCTTGAAGTTTTGGCTGGTGAGACCCGCTGGTTTTAATTTTAGTGGAAGCCAACTAAAATGTGCCGAATGCGTACTTGAAAACCTTATTGATCAATAAGCCGGCAGGCAGAAACCAGGTCCGTAGCTTGAATTGCACAACAATTATTTCATGTTACTAGTCGGATCACCATTTATAGCGTGATGCTATATTATATGCGTCAAATAAGAGACGAGATCTTATGTTAGTTATTGACTAGTTTATTTTGGTTAAAACTATTTATACTAAATTCTAAACAAATAAAATTATAATAAATCAGGAAGTGTAAAACATCACGTTCCTTAGTTTCTTATTTGCTATATACTTATTATATGGCTATCGCCATACCAAGCCTTACTTACATAACTAATTTAAATAAAAAACCAATACATAAAGACCTCTACATTTTACGTGGCTCCATATTATTACAGGGATCAATCTTCGGTAGTTAATTGGTTTGAACTGATAAATGAAATACTGCTGCTTTAGTTTATTTTACTGCTTTTAACTTTATTATTCCTATTTTATAATTATTTTGTACCTGTCTTTGTACTAAGTACCTCCTAAATGGCTGAACTGATATTGATGTTTTTTTGCAAATGTTTAGTTAATGTAGTGTGCAAGGACATTGTCTGCAGGGACTAGTAGTGCAGTTATGAATAAATAAATATGTTGAGACAACTCACACAGGGTCATCTGATCCCAAATTAGGCAGAGCCTGTACCATGGCAACCAGACAACTGACAAATACTTACGTATTTCTATATTCACACATATAAATTATACCCAAACACAGGATAAATAATCGTGCTCATTTTATTTGTGGGAATCGAACCCACAACCTCGTGACTTAGCAGTCGGGGTCGCTACCCAATTTAGAAAATGTACAGGTTGCTTGGGTGACACTCCCCTATGTCTGTACAAAACAGAGTCCTAATATATAAACAGATTTTAATGCCAGTATGGACTTATGGTATTCTGTAGGGCTGTACTACGCAGAAAAATCGACGCATAATCCAAAGCTTCCAAAATAAAGTACTCAGGGATGTCATAAATGCCCCCGGTTCATTAGAAACTGTGATCTCTATCAAGATCTCAACATGGACCGCGTGGATACAACCATTCAGATGTTTGCTGAAGCCCATGAGCATAGACTTCACCATCATGTGAATGTTGAGGCAATCCAGCTCCTCGACAACCCTGATCTAGTAAGAAGACTTAAACGGACTAAACCATTTGAGTTAGTGTAGTGATATAAGCCATTTAAGTGTAGCGACAAGTGCTGCCTACAAAGAACTCGTGAACAAAGTTTCTTCGCTTTAACAATAACTAGTAGGTGCTATTACTTATTCTGTGCATTAACTAAGAAAAAGTGTTATTGGACGCATTCTTAGACATATGTTTTTATAGTAAACTTAGTTAGAATAAAATTACTTTTTAGTCACTAGGCTAGATTGTTATATAAAGGTACCTATTATAATGGAGTACTTTATAAAAGAAAAAAAATATTATCACAAAGGTTTAGTTGCTACATGAGCTTGCAGAAACAATTCCAGTTCATCTATTCAAGAAGAAGAATAATGGTGAGCATGTAATGGGGATTACCGTGCACTCAACAAAATCACCGTGCCTGATAGTGATAGGTACCCCTTACCAAGACTGCTCGATTTTACGTACGTAGCAAGCCTTAAAACAATATTCAGTAAAATCGATATAAGAAAAGCATTCCACTCAATAGCCGTCGCCAAACCAGAAAAAACTGCAATTATACCCCCGTTCAGATTATTCGAATTCACAAGAACGCCGTTTAGTTTGAGAAATGCAAGACAATCGTTCCAGAAATTTATGGACTCCATATTTCGAGACGACATTTGAATTGCGGACTCAGGAGTGGACGACCATTACAAACACTCGGAAGAAATATTCAAACGCCTGGAAGAAAATGGCATCACAATAAACACAAGCAAAAGTGAATTTGTCAAGTCGGAGACTGATTTTCTTGGTTATCATATAACGAGCTAAGGGTTGACTCCAACAACAAAAAAAGTTCAAGCTGTAATTGACTACCCTAAACACGAACGGTAAAGGAATAACGTAGTTTTTTAGGTTTGCTAAACTTCTACCGAAAATCAAAAAAGTACCGCAAAGCATCAAGTACCGCAAAACATATATTTGAAAAGTTCTAAGAATATTGACAAAACAGTCATTAAATGGAGTAAAGAACTGCTTCTTTACTCCATTTAATGACTGTTTACCTCGCGTTCGAATGCTCCAAACAGGACATACAACTCCCAGCTAGGCTTACGCAAGCCTGAAATGTGTAGGCGCCGTACTTCAGCAACGAAGGAAAGAAAAATGGGAACCGAAAGCTTTCTTAAACTTCTACAACTTCTTTAACTCTACTTACGATAGAGAGTTACTAGGAATCTACAAGGCAATTAAACATTTTCAAAGACTCATTGAGGGCCGAGAATTTACCGCCAACAAGGATCACAAACCATTGGTTAATGCTTTCGATAAGAAGCCATCAATGAACGATACCCCAAGACAAATTAGATATCTAGACTACATATCGTAGTTCAGTACACAAACATATTAGCGGCCATGCAAATAATGTATCCGACGCATTATCCCGAGTTATCGAAACAATTACATTACTCTCCGCAATCGACTGGAAGGAGATTAAAAATGTTAACAAAATAATGACGAACTAGAACGATTGAAAGCAAAACAAACTCGTTGTGATATTTCATCTATTATATAATTTTTACGTATTTTGAAAACACAAATTAACTTTACAATCTATTATTTTTGTATATTTTTTTTGTGTTAAATTTTTATTTTTACAAAAGGGAGAATATCTATGGCTATAGCCATAGAATAAGTATATAGCAAATAATAAACTCATGAATGTGATGTTGTACACTTCTTGATTAGTTCTTAAATTCTTTTAAATAATGCAAAATTAACACAAACGCCCAAGCACGCATATGTAAGATTGTGAATTTAACGGATTACCCCTACTTCTTATTATTACTTTATTTGTTTAGAATTTTGTATAAATTGCTTAGTTTTAACCACAATAAACCAGTCAATAAGTAACATTAGATCTCGTTTCTTATTTTACTCATATACCATAGCATCTCGCTATAATTGGCTTGAATCAAAATTTGTTCAGCTGGAAGTTTCCAACTCTTGACGGCTGATCTCAACGGTGACTACTATCCTTCATCTTGACAATGTCACCATCTACTAGCTCAAACTATACGTATAAACCACCCAGGTAACCCCATTAGCATCTACAAAAATACCATCAAAATAGCTAATTAGCTATTTAGGAGACAAGGAATCACAAAAATACCTACATCGGATGTTCCCATACATAATATTGGCTGTAAGCTGTTATAAAAATGACACCTCCCGCACTGAGGCACAAGTTCTGTGTCGCCGGGGACTTTACATACATACAAGTTACGGACACTAAGTACACCCAGACTCGGAATCATAATTTTGTCATACAAGGTGATTCATGTGAGTATCGAACCCATTACCTCTTGCACAGCAATCTTACACACTACCACTGCGCCACCGAGGCAGCCAAACAACAAACAAACAGCCACAAGTTCATCATCATCATCATCATCAGCCTATCGCAGTCCACTGCTGGACATAGGCCTCTCCAATTGCACGCCACTTTGTTCTATCTTCGGCTTCTCGCATCTAGCTCCTGCCAGCCGTTTTGCGTAAATCATCACTCCACCTCGCCTGACTACGTTTCCTACACTACGTTTGCCAAGCCGTGGTCTCCACTTAAGAACTCGTTTACCCCAACGGTTATCGGTTCTTCGGAAAATATGGCCAGCCCACGGCCACTTCAGCTTGCTAATCCGGTGGGCTATGTCGATAACTTTGGTTCTCTGGCGGATCACCTCATTTCTGATTTTGTCCCTAAGAGAAACTCCGATCATAGCCCTTTCCATAGCCCGCTGAGCGACTTTGAACTTGTGAACTAGCCGTACCGTCAGTGTCCACGTTTCGGCTCCGTATGTCATGACGGGTAGGACGCACTGATTAAAGACTTTAGTCTTAAGGCATTGTGGGATCGACGATGAGAAGACTTGACGTAGCTTACCAAACGCTGCCCAACCCAACCGAATTCTCCTGTTCACCTCGTCCTCGAAGTTGTTTCTACCTAACTGCAATGACTGCCCGAGGTACACATATTTTTGAACAACTTCGAGAACGGCGCCGTGCACCGCTATCGGTTCCGGTAGTACATGTTCATTGAACATGACCTTGGTTTTATTCAAGTTCATCCGTAGGCCGATGCGTACAGAGGAGTCAGCCAGGTCATTCAGCATCAGTTGCAAGTCCTGCAGCGTTTCCGCCATAATGACGATGTCATCTGCAAATCGCAAGTGAGAGATGTATTCACCATTGATGTTGATGCCGCGCCCTTTCCAGTGCAGCGTCTTGAACATATCCTCCATTGCATTTGTGAACAGTTTCGGGGAGATAACGTCCCCTTGCCTCACTCCTCGATGCAATGGTATAGGTTTTGTTTCCTGATTCTGTACTTGGACGGACATTGTTGCGGCTTCGTAGAGACATCTCATCACTTGGATATATCGCCAATCTACTTGGCATCGCTGCAGAGACTCCAGAACGGACCAGATTTCAATCGAGTCAAAGGCCTTCTCATAGTCCACTAATGCTAGACACAGGGGCTGATTATACTCTTGGGTCTTTTGTATAATCTGCCGCACTGTGTGGATGTGGTCTATGGTGCCATATCCGCTCCGAAATCCAGCCTGTTCCGGTGGTTGGAATTCGTCAAGTCTTCGCGCAAGGCGGTTCGTGATGACTCTTGAGAAAAGCTTATAGACGTGGCTTAGAAGAGAAATAGGTCGGTAGTTCTTCAGCCGGGTCTTATCTCCTTTTTTGAAGAACAAGACGACTACGCTTCTACTCCACGCCACAAGTTAATAAGTAATTAAACTCCGATGTACTATCTAATCATGTAAATCTTGACCCATGTGACAGATAATTTGTTTGAAACCTTCAAAATAGTTAAATATTATTTTGAAACTGACAGCACTTAGGACCAACATAAAACTACATCAATACACAGTAACAGTTTTATAATATTTCAACCCAATTGTGTTTGTATGGCTGTAGAAAGTAAGCTCATGACAGGCCACTATTTAAATTAGGCGACAGACAAAGTTTTATCGCGGAAAGCTTCACAAACTGTTGTTATTGATTCAAAAAAACCTCTAAATCATCAAAATTGGTCCAGTATTTTATATATGGTCAGTATTTTATGATAGTGATTATCCATAACAAACAAATTTTTACTTATTATTAGTAGGTAATGGTAATTTTATAAGTTTGTGTGAAGCCTTATATCCAACTGTTAAAATTACAATTGACTGTCACAGTGGCGCGGTGGAAGGGTGTACGACTGCTGCGCAAAACGTCGTGGGTTCGATTCCCACACGAGATACCACTTTGGGTGTACTTTGTGTCAGTGAATAGAACGTTTGTAAAGTTCCCTACTGCAGGAACAATCTTAAGAAAACATAGTGACTGGAACTGCTGTTATTGTTTCAGGAGAACCTCTTAGCGACGTGTTCCATGAGTGGGGGGGCGATGCACCAGGCAACGACACGCGGTATACATGTGCTGACTTTTCAGACTTCAAGCTACTGTACGACATTGCCTGCAACAGGGCGCGCTACTTCACGTGTGAGCTAGCACGGTTGACCGCGAACGATACAACTATGTTGTATGTTGTATCAGCTAACTAACTGGCATTATTGGGAGATTGTAGCATTGGAGGGGAGGGTTAACTATGTACCTATTGTGTACCTACTTTATTTTAGAGTAATGTTACAAGTGGGAGGGGGGCGGGGCGGGTGGAGTTAAACCTCTAAATCTAAATTCATCAAAATCGTCAGTTTTCCATAATAATTATTAAAAATTACAAATAGACAGGAATAGATCAAAAAGTACTTATTCTATACTAGGTTTAGAAAAGAGAATGACCAAAACTGGTACCAAAAAGTCTCATGCATCAAGATCATAGTTGTATAGTAATTATTTTCATATTGTTTTAGGACATTACGCGTCGTGGAAGTGATGTTTGAACAGGGAATTTAGTTTAAAGTATTTTTTATTAAAAGTATGAACATTGTTTTACTTCGTATAAATGATCGTTACACAACCGGTCACATAGAGTTGAGTGTTTTATTGTATTGTGTGTTGAGAAAACGATCTTGTTGTTATTTTGTGAACTTATTTCTGTATAATAATATATAATTGTGCCAATATGTCGAGTCACGGGGCAAATAGACTGACGCTGACAGTCCGGCAAAACCGATGTATCAAATGTTTTAGGTTATTTACGGTTTCATAAAATAACTCCGAAACCTGAATTTTCTTTACAAAAAGAACTTCTGTAGGAGTTAGTATGATAAGTGTAGTCTCTTAAAACCAACGTTTGAATTTGATGTAAGATGGTAATGTAATGGATACATGGCCCCATACATCCATGAGAATTGTCCTTTCTGAGAAAAACTATCTTGACGAACAGACACTGTTGTCATAAAATAAATGATAAACGTATTGTCCTACTTCCTACTAAGACTATAAACGAGAAAGTTTGGATGGATATATGTTTGTTACTCATCACGCCAGAACGGCTGAACCGATCTAGATAAAATTCAGCATTGGGATAGATTATGGGCTGGACTAGCATATTTATCTTTGTATCGAATAAATGTATGATTCTCTTTAAAGCTATTTGTTTTCAAAATGTTAGCGCGAACAAAGTCGCGGGCAACAGCTAGTATAACCTCTTGTAAGTATATAACAATAAGTTTGCTTGAGATCCCAGATACAGTTACATAGTTAACTAGCCGCCGCCTGCGACTCCGCCCACGTGGATGTCGGTTATACATAGAATAATAAACCTCCATGTTGCGCAATCAGGTAAAAAATATCCCTTGTCCTGTCCCAGGATAGCGTCTCCTAGCCAAATTTTATTGAGATTTGTTAAGTCGTTTAGTTATGAAAAAGTAAGAAACAAACAGACACACATTATCATTTATATTATTTACTCCTATGGATCATTTTTTATTGCCGCTTCTTTTTTGCGTTTTTTTTTTGTAAAAGTACACAAGTAAAATAAACTATAAATGGTAATGTTGGACATCCCAATATAAAAATACCACAGTTCAAATATAATTAGGTATTTCTGTGAGGAGCAAAAATGGACATGCATTGATTTAAAAATGTTAGGTTATTCGTCTGAAACATGTACTTACATTCATATGTGAGGCCCATGGTACTAAGCGATGGCTTGACCATTCTCTTGTTACGCAAGTCGCTGTAAAGTCGATAAAGAATGTATATGTGTTAAATGACGTTTTGTGGTCAGACCACTATCCTTTAGTTATAGAGTGTGATTTAAATGTGGTCTCGAGCAAATTTAATGATGTTAACAATGTCTGTACTCTGCAAAATCAAATAATCTGGGGGGAGAGATCACCTCATCAAATAGACACATATACGAACGAATGTCATAGACGGCTGCGACTTATAAATTTTCCTTCCGAATTAAGTAGTTGCTGTGATAAAATATGTAGTGATCCTTCACATAGAGATAACATAGATGGACTTTATAGAAATATTGTGAGAGCCTTGACAGAGGCTGCGGTGGTGGGCCGGGAGGGCAGTAGATATGGAAGACGGAAAGTTGTTGTGGGTTGGAACAAGTATGTAGCAGAGGCTCACGAACAGGCTAGGCATAAATTTGTATTGTGGAATTGGTGTGGTAAACCCTCGTCGGGAATGATGTATGACGATATGTGCGAAACCAGGAAAGTCTTTAAATCACGATTAAAATGAAGTTCGTAAAATATAGCCGTTTAAAGTTTTGACCCCGTGGTCACGTTGATCTCGTCAAAACAAGAAGTTTAAGTAGAAACAAGATGGGTCTGCGCCTTATAGTTCTTAATATATAGGCGGTAAAGTTTTGACACAAAGATCTTAACAAACCGGTACGACGAGGAAATCTTAAGAAGGGTTCCTCGTCCTTAGGTAAGTAAGTAATTGAAATGAAGTAAAAAACCCCGATTTTCATAAATTTTAGCTAAGAACACTCGATCAAGTCAACTTTCAATCAAAAAAACTAAATCAAAATCGGTTCATCCGTTTGGAAGCTACGTTGCTACAGACAGGCACACATATACATCATTAAGCAGATACGCGTTAAATTTATAACACTCGTCATTTTTGTCGAGGGTTAAAAAAAGAGTTAAATACCTACTCCCGATGTGGTCGTTAATGAATATTTACAATAAAATTATTTAAGGACTCTGACAGTTACACTCTCAAGGCCCGTATTATTAAAACGATCTCAAACTTAAGATCGACCTTGAACACGAGTTCGAGACTCCGTTCTATTCAATAGATAAGTCATAATACAGAAAAATTAAGGCAAAAAATAATATTTTTGCCATTGATATCGTCACAGATAATATAATACTATAAAATCGTCGTTGATTAAGTCAATTTTAATCCTAAATTGTGGATTTTGTGAAATTATGCATAATCTTTTCACGATTACATTTAAATAAGTATAAAAAAATGTTCTCTGACAATAAACCAAGACCAAAAAGATGATTGATGTAAGTATAACATTTTAGACAAGGGTCACCCATCTATGCACCGACTGTGGTAAAGTTACTTAACTTACGCAAACATTCTATCATAATAGAGGTAGGTTCAACTTTGAGGTGTACACCGACGAGTTACTTTAGCAATAACAAATTCGTTTAATGTAATTATGTAGTGTCGTCGCCTATTAGGGTCAAATATATATTAATATTTTGTGAGTGTCGGCTGGCGGGTGGTGCAGAAAAGTATTCAGAGTAGAGTTTAGTAGTAGTAGTAAATTCATATATTTACATAACTAATATTTATTTAGAGAAATATTAATTATTAGTACTAATGTCTGATAATGATTCATTTTATTCAGCAAACGAATCTGTTGATTCATCGAATAATGATAGCTTCAGCTCGGTTTCAGATTCACTTGGTGATTTTTAGCGAAAAACATTTAATGAGCAACACAAATGTTTATTTAATGTCTGTCACATCAACGCTCAAAGTATTCCTAGTCACTACAGCGACTTGGTTGATGCTTTTCGCTAATTCCAACGTACATGCCTTCTTAGTTTCGGAGACTTGGCTCAAGCCTCACCTTCTTTCTACTTCATACGCTCTCCCTGGCTTCGTTCTCATTAGGAACGATCGAGTCGATAGGAGAGGAGGTGGAGTCGCTATTTATCTGCGTAGTAACTTTTCTTACAAAATATTAACATTTCCTACTTCCAGTAACGGTACTACTGCGGAATTTATTTTCCTAGAGGTGTGTTTCAAGGGGGCTAGGGCCATTCTAGGTGTTGTTTATTCTCCTCCAGCAGCGGATTATTTCTCCAGTTTCGAAATGATTCTGGAATCTATAGGGTCAGAGTATACTCACCATATCATCATGGGCGATTTTAATACCGATCTCCTCTCGAGTAACTCCCTCCGTTCCCGTAAGTTACTCCAGATCGTTGAGTCCACTAGCTTTCATGTCTTACCACTGCAAGCTACTCATCACAACTTGGATGGAATGGATACTTGGTTAGACATCATTCTTACCTCGGCTCCTTCTCTAGTCCGTCATCATGGGCAATCTTTAGCTTCGGGGTTTTCTCATCATGATTTAATTTTTCTCTCCTACAAGCTAAAACCACCAAAACCTTGTCCTAAAGTTACGTACGTGCGTTGCTTTGGTCGGATGAATGAAGATAAACTCCGTGAGGATGCGTCGGGATTGGATTGGGAACCGGTATTTGAGGCCCCTACGTTACATGATAAAATTGACGTTTTCAATGATTTGGTCGTGGGGTTGTATGACATTCATGCGCCTGTTAAAAAAGTTAAAATTAAGCGGCCTCCAGCTCCCTGGATGACGAATGGAATCAGGATGGCTATGCGGCGCAGAGACCGAGCTTTTCGCAAATTTAAGAAAGACCGGGATGATGATAACTGGGCCCTTTATAAAACTGCAAGGAATCGGTGTAATCAGATGATTCGCAACGCTAAACGCCGCCATATTCTTTTTCATATTAATTCATCTTCTCCCAAGGGTATTTGGCAGTTCTTGGGGACTCTAGGAATTGGCAAACATGGAAGTGTTGATCCTCCGTTGGCGGTTGGTATAGATGAAATCAATACTCATTTCACCTCCTTCGTACCTATTGATCATCTAACCAAGCGTCGTACCTGTGAGTACTTAGCTAACCTTCCTCGCCCCAACGTAGACTTCTTTCACTTTTCTTCAGTTGAACCTGGCGAGATCAATAAGATAATTATTTCTATCAAATCGAATGCTGTAATGATGGTATTAGCCGTCGCATGATTATACCCATTCTTGATCATCTTCTTCCTGCTTTAACACACATCATCAATTTTTCTTTAGATTCAGGGACTTACCCGTCTTCGTGGCGTTATGCTTTTGTTATTCCTCTGCCTAAAATTACAAATCCCACTCTTCCTAATAATTTTCGCCCTATCTCTATTCTTCCGTTTTTATCTAAAGTGCTGGAGGCTTGCGTGCATAAACAAATGACACATTTTGTGCATCGAAATAATTTGTTGAGCCAGTTTCAATCAGGCTTCAGGCCAGGACATAGCACCACCACTGCTCTTCTCAAAGTAACTGGCGACATTAGAACTGGCATGGATGATACCAAAGTTACGGTTTTAGTTTTGGTTGATTTTTCTAATGCTTTCAATTCTGTCACCCATGATATCTTACTCTCTATCCTATCTCATCTGATGTTTTCGGCAGGTTCTTTAAACTGGTTCTCATCTTATCTTCGGGGACGCCAGCAGTCCGTGCGCGTGGGTGATACTTTATCGAGTTGGCGCGATCTTGACGCTGGTGTTCCTCAAGGCGGTATTCTTTCTCCTCTATTATTTTCTATTTTTATCGATCTCATTACTAATGTCCTTCAGTGTGCGTTCCATCTTTACGCAGATGACTTGCAGTTATATGCCCAGGCCAATGTGAATAACATATCCGAGGCCATCACTAAGCTTAATGGGGACCTTAACGCTGTCAAGACCTGGTCAGACAAGTTTGGTTTGACTATAAATCCGTCTAAGTGTCAGGCCATTGTGATAGGGAGTCAACGCCTTTTAACTCGATTGAACACCGACACATTACCACCTGTCATATTTAACGGCTCCATTATCGCGTTACATTCTTCGGTTAAGAATCTCGGGATTTTCCTTGATACTACCCTCAACTGGCATACTCAAATAACAAATGTAAGTCAAAAGGTTACGGGTACTTTGCGGGCGTTATATCGTCTCAAGAACTTTCTTCCTTATAAAACTAAAGTAATGCTCGTCCAAACGCTAATATTCCCCCTGATTGATTATGGTGATGTATGCTATCTTGACCTGAATGCAGAGCTCCTTAATAAACTTGACCGACTTCTAAATAACTGCATTCGATTCATTTTCAATCTTCGTAAGTTTGACCATGTTTCTTCCTACCGTTCCGAACTTAAATGGCTCCCTATTCGCCAGCGACATAGTTTACGCGCTCTCACTACACTCTATTCTATTCTTAATTCTCCTACTGCCCCTTCTTACTTGACTTCCTACTTTCAGTACCTGCACTCAAATCACAGTAGAGATCTTCGATCTTCCGACAATCTACTTCTTTTATGCCCTGCTCATTCTTCTGGATTCGTCGGATGCTCTTTTATAGTTCAATGTGTTTCTCTCTGGAATGCCCTGCCCCCCGAAATTAGGATGGCACCTAATCGCCTTAATTTTAAATGGAAGGTACGCACTTTATTCCTTGATGGATCAGCTGAATCATCACAACATTAGTAACATAAATATTAGTCTGTATCTATGTATTTATTTATGTATGTATGTATGTATTGCTGTAAGTATGTATACTATTGTATAGTTATGTATGTAGGTATATATGTATGTATGTATTTTTGTAAGTATGTATAGTATGGTATAGTTTTATTGTTTTATTTGTGTATTATGTAAGAATAATAAGGAAGTTCTTATTTTACAATTAGGTTACTGCACCTTTCACACATTCCATTTCTACATCACCCTAAGGTAGACTGGCAGAGAATGCTTTTAGCATTAAGTCCACCTTTGTACAACTTTGTGCATAAAGTTTTAAATAAATAAATAAATAAATAAAATGGTGCCAAGATCATGAAATGCAAATTAAAATGGACATACTAGCGTCACACCATTCGTGCAATGATTTTCGTGGTTTTTGGAAACATACTAATCAATTGAATTATAAGTCCGGATTTCCTGTGAGCGTAGGCGGTAAGACTGAGCCAGGGGAGATCGCGAACCTTTTTATGGACCATTTCCAAGTAAAGTCTCCGCTTGGACAATCTAAGCTGATGCTTGATGTTAGGGCTGGCGATGAATCGACTATACATTTCAAGTCTAAAGAAATAACTAGGATTATAAATTCTATGAAGAAAGGGAAATCCCCGGCTGGCGAAAATACACGACGGCCTTAGCATTGAGCATCTTCGGTATTGCCCAGGGTATTGTCGATGTTATATACTTTCTGTACATCTCGATGTTACATATTTTTACACGTGCAACCTGTGGGCTAGATATACTCAAATGTCTTACAACACCCTCCGTATCCAATATAATAATGCATTCAGGGTGCTGTTGGGGCTGCCCCGTTTCTGTAGCGCATCAGGGATGTTCGCTGAGGCGAGCGTTGACTGTTTTTATACCACAATGCGCAAAAGGTGTGCATCCCTGGTCCGTAGGGTTCGGGCCAGCTCTAATAGCATCATCAACACTATTGTAAATAGATTGGATTGTGTCTACATGAATCATTGCTGTGCCATTTCACATGGAATGATACAGCTTTTTTGATTGAGTGAATATTTTTGGAAATAATCGCTTCGAAAGTTGCATAAATCGTGTAGCCAAAAAATATGGAAAAGATCACAAAGATAGCGCTTAAAAAATACTTTAAACTAAAATTATTTCGGATAAGATCGGGTATACCGTCATTGAGTTAAATCACGGAAGAGATAAATATAGTTGGAATGGCTGTCTAGGACAATTAGAACGTGAACCTGTGTCGCCACTTGCACACAAATAACAGGAACACGCATTATAACACACTATGGATATTGATTTCTTATTGGTCACTAAGATCATAAGTTACAAATATCGGAAACAAAATCTTATTAGTTGAAATTACACTTTATGGCTTAAGAATACGGTCGGAATTCACTTAATAAATTTTTAGGTGGAAGCGAGATAAAAAATGGAGCTACCAGACAATTAAAACTGCACGATAATTATGCAATTCGTAAAAAACAATAATCCTAATAATCTAAGATTTGACTAATATGAAACACATAGAATAGTGTGCAATAGTATACACGAACGCAAATTTATGGATAATTTAATGTACAATCGGCCTACTCGGCGGTAGTACACCCCTAAGACTATAATGGCTTGCGAGAAACGTCCGCTCTCTACGTAAGCGCACTCACACAGGAACATCTACGCCTTATCGGATGCAAGGGGGCGGAGTCCTTGTTTTTTTTAGTGCGTTGCGTTGTTGTTGGGCATATTTCGAGCCGATTAGAAGATTGTAAATACTATTATAGGATTGTGACTTTTGTTGTAAGCGCGCTTTTTGCAGTTGCGCAAAATAGCAATGAATTATTTTATTGTAATAGTTTGATGTTATAAATAGTTTATATTGTATATTTATTCGTTTGTGTTGTTGAAATAGTAAAGAAGTAGTTTAAAGCTTGGAGAGGAATATAGTATATTTTGCCTCAATACCATTATACATGTGAAATTGTGGACGGAGGTGCGGGAAACCGTTAGATTTTAATATTTTTTTAAATTACTTTTTGATCTGTAGTCTATCTTTTGTATAAATATGAGTTAGTAGAGGAGTTTAAAACTAGTGCCTGTAATTTATGACCTATTTTCGTTGTTTTATATTGTGCTTATGTTTTAGTATGATTCTGTTATGTAGGTTCATCGAAAATATTTAATTTAATTTTTGTAAAATTATTTTGCATTTTTGAGACATATCCATACTATATAATATTATACGTGTGAAAGTAACTCTGTCTGTCTGTCTGTTACGCTTTCACGTTCAAACAGCTAAACTGATTTAGATGAAATTTGGTATGGAGATAGTTTGAGACCAGGGAAAGGACATAGGATAGTTTTTATCGCGATAACCTTTATCCACGCGGGCGGAGCCGCGGGCTAAAGCTAGTAATATATGTTTCAAAAATGCGAAATGATATATATAAATATTTTTCAAATATTTAAGTTATTTAGGTCTTTATTTTGGCTTGCCCTCCGTAGGTATTTAAGAGGTAGTTCAACTCATCAGCGACTATGAGTTCAATGATTAATCTATACTTAAATATAGTAATATAATATAGTATGTTTGTTTGAACGCGATAATCGCAGGAAATACTGGGTCAAATTAAAAAAATCTATTACTGTTGGATAGCCTATTTATCGAGGAAGGCTATAACATCACGCTACAACCAATAGGAGCAGAGCAGCAATGAAAAATGTTGCAAAAACGAGGATAATTAAAGCAGACGAAGTTTACGGGTCTTCGTCTGCTTCAGTCAGCTAGTATGCTATATATAGTTGTTCCCAGTGACTCCGCTTGCGTATATCTTGATTCGAGTGATAAGAATCCTACGTCCTTCACCTATGCTTTAAAACCTATATCATTTTGTAAGTTCTTTGTTTAAGGTGTTTTATCTAAATTTAATTAATTGATTTAACGAAATAAAGATATTTGAAATTTAGAATTTAAATCGGGCTAGTAGCTTCAGGGTAAACCTCTACATACAACTTTAACTCTTTAATATTATTAGTATAAGTATGGTTTTAATTCAGCAAGTTATATTTAATTTTTAACCACAGATTATTTTAATAGAAATTAATGTATTACCTGGAATGAGGGCAAGAAATAAAGAAAAGAGTCAATTGTTTTATTAATTTTATGGATCAGTCAAACAATTTCATAACACATTTGTGCATAAATCATTTAATACTTAATTATAATTTAAAATTGTGGATGAGGTATGCAAACTAAAGCAATAGGTCAAAATCATATTAGTTAACAATAACGATATATTTTTAATATTATTAAATTATTATTTTATCATGCTATATAGTCATCAAAGTGCTTAATTACCAATTACTTCATCAATAAATATTATATTAATAACGTCTTAGTTAATGAAAATAGTCAGTTTAATTAAATTAAGTAACAATGTATAAATTAATAATTATCTCAGATGCTAGCTTATATTTATTACAGTTAAATAACCAAAAAGTTTAATTTAGATTACAATTTAAAATAATTACAAACATTTAATTTCAATATAATCCATTTGCTCTACCGTCAATACTACTACTGTGCTGTTAACAATAATTCGTCCTCACATTCAGACTTCCGGCTTCACATTTCTGGGCTTGTATCTAGTATTATTTACAAGCCATAAGTTCTGACGAATGTGTGCACTTGATTTAAAAAAAAATGTCTGAAAATGTTGCGTGTGATAAATCAAAACCTCTGTACTCGCGAGCGAAACGCACTCTTGCTTCTTGTAGTTCTTGTCCTAATTTTTGTAGCGGAATAATGCACACATTTCTTATAGCCTGCATGCCGCAGTCAAATAGTCTAGCGAACGTCGACGTCTTGGTAAATGGCTGCACTTCGTATGTGCTGACCATTTGCGTTACGTGATCCGACGTTAAGACAGTCCTCCTCAGCATCCCACTATAGCCAACGGCACGGTGTAGCTCTCTGAAAAAAAATACGAAGTTAAAATAAATGTTTAAAAGATCTTCGATACCCACTCATTAAGAGCTTGGATGAATAGAACAGTCAGACAAGCACATTTTTAAAAAAGATGTTATTTTATTATACCTAATAGTATTTCTTTACAAATCAACAGACAATGAACGAGTTGTCACTGATAAAATTAGATACTAGTTCTTAAATAGTTGACATATGATTGAAAATAGAATAAGCGTTATTATGAGAAGCTACCGACTGCGAAAACAAATTCGCATCCAAACTATTTTAAATTCTATGTAATTGATTTTAAAGATGATAATTGCCTTAATCGTTTCCAGTTTTAGGACATTTATGGTGCGTAGGTATCATGAACCTATTTTTTCGGCAAACATATTTATGGCACCTGGAATTACCGAACCGTGGGAAAGCAAAAACTTATTGTATGCAAACTATTTTCAGTTCTTGTGTAACGATTTAAAGACGATAATTGATTAAAGGATTCTCAGTTTTACAACTTTTACTATGGGGATCATTTAACTATTGTTTTATCAACACAATATACGCTTTATGATTTCTAAAATTTACTAAAGCGTGTGAAAGAAAACAATTTATTTTGTCAAAAGTAGTTTAAATGAATTAGGATTTTCAATACTTTAAAAAAAATTACATAATTTATTTTGTTTAAACATAAATATTTTAAAAAGAGTTATGCATAACATCTTTAATGTGAGAAAAATAAAAATGAAACACCATGATTTAATAAGGGTGGATTAAGGTATGAATCATAGAAAAAAAATATAAGTGTATAAAAGCACGAAATTCCTACTCTTCACATTTGAGTAGAGACAGCCTTTTATATGTTGCCACTCGTTAAACAAAATAGTTTTTGTTCCGATTAGTACTACGTTTCGTTATTATATTTCAGATTAATTGAACAAGTGAAAGTCTAGTTCCAAGAAGTTCACCTTTAAAAAATATACGAATTACCAAGTGACTCACAACACCATGTTTAAAGTAAACTAAATGTAAATATTATTGGACATCAAAAAATGTAAATGAACTTTCACTTTACATTGATTTATGAAAAAGACATTAACGGCATATGAATTTATAATAAATCATTTTTATGTATGATAATATGTATATATATATATATATATATATATATATATATATATATATTAATTATTTATATATAAAATAACTTATATTCTTATCATTTCGGTAGTAAATTAGTAGAATGATTTTTCGACAATCATCGTCATATTTGAATATATTTCATAAAATTTTAATAAACTAAGCACTTAAATCTTTCTCACCCATAGCACCGTCTATTAACAAAAACCATTTAGTAGTTATCGTTTTTTTTAATTATATACGAAATAAATACATTTCACTACACTACATAGTAAAATTAAAATAATAAGTTTATATAAAATATTAGGAATAAATAACTGCGAATGATGAAACAACTAATCCTAATGTCTGCCATCATCATTGAGAATATTATTATATTATATCAACGAAACAAACCTTAGCTATGAAATTAACCATAGTCTTCAGAAATATTGATTATATTATTATTTGGTCTCCCCCAATTACTTTTTAACCAATAGCCAATTCTATTGTTAAACATAATTAATAATTATTGTAATAAAATATAATTTGAATTTGACTTACCGTAACATTTAACTTCCGCGATATTTGGTAAAGGTTTGTCCTGTATCCTTGGCCATGAAGATCCAAAATTTGATTCTCGGTTTAAATTTCGGTTTATTGTGAAGACTCGCAGAGGTCAGCAAGAAAGCACCAAACAGTCCAATAAAACACAGCCACCATAGGTAAACAGATCAAGAAGAAACGGTCCACTAATTCACACCACAAGTCAACAATAGTTCAATCAGTAGTTTTGGGGTCAACAAAATGGCAAGATATCGGAATCCGTAAACAGAACAAGTCGTGAGCAAAATACAGTAAACACGCGCGCGTCATCATACAAGGAAGTGCAAATTGCAACTAAGTTAACAAAAATGTTTTATGTTCCCGTTCCCACACCTTAGCCCCGTCCTAATTGGTTGGAAGTAAAATGTGGGAGTGGTTTTTGCATTTGTGTGTGTGACCGAACCGTTGTGAACCGTTCATAGTAAAAGATTTTCAGGTGGTCGAGCATCAAGTGGGCCGATTGTACAATAAAGAAAATAGCTATATTTAGCATAATTCTAAAGTAAATATTTTTTTTTCTGGTATCATTGAAAACGAAAGGGAACTGCCTCGTAGTGATGTGAATCATGTTATGTTTGGTCGATAGATTTAGATTATTCCAAATTAATTGTTCAGTACAATAGTTTTAGCCCGCGTCTTCCGTACGTGAATATAAAACACGATTATAGCGTTTGCGTCGCTTTCACATTTGATTTCGGTTGCATACCATCGTCTTTGGCAGGCATTTACATTGCGTGACAGATGAGCCAACTTGTCGGATTAATACCATTTTTAGACTCATTTTATCATATTCTATCAGGTTGCACTCACATAGTAAATTAAAAAGAAATGTTTCAGTTTATATAGCATTAATTAAGAAATGAATGACCTTGAAATAAAACATATTTATTATATAATTGACGCTTGGAGAATTAAGTCTGCACGTTGTCTCCCATTGATGCCATCTACCAAATAATATCCAACAGGAACCTCAAAATTGCAATTCACGCCTGTAATTAAAAATACTAGAGCCTCTTTGGCTATTCCAAAATGATCTCCTTCAACTTCATTACCAATATCAACATGCCCGTGTTATTTTTTACCATCCCATTCTACTCGGTGGCGTATAGCCATTTCATCAATGGAAAGGGCTGCAATATTGAGATATTTAGTACTTTTCACTTTGATTTTTAATGCTTCTCTGGACTCCAAGGTAAATCCAGGATCGCTGCCAATATTCTGATACCATTTTCGATAGGTACGGCGGTTTGGCAAGCATGGTTGGTGAGTAATAGTCAAGTGTTAGTGCAAAAACTACGAAGGGCTGGACTATATTTTTGTGTTCATTGCCCTCTTCCAGTTTGTTTTGCAATAATGCCATTTGTTAATTCTTGTACCTGCAAAAAATATAAAAAATGCTTCATTAATAATTAGCAATTTTTTGCATTTAAATGAAACAGAACGTTTATTTTGCGAAGAAACTAGGTACATTGCCAGCATAATTTGAATGATGGTAACTAAACTTGCAGCGCAACCGTTCAGTCTTTAAGTATCAGATGATTGTATTTGATGCTTGTTTCGTGTTATATATTCAGAATTATCATTTTTTCAGTTAACTTGTTTAAATATATAAATATCGTAACAAACTGGCTTTCAAATAATTATATATTTCAGTTGTTTTATATGGACATATAAAACAAAAAGTTTTGCAGATAATTTGCATATTTTGTTCGAAATATTAATTCGGCCTAAGTTTATACTCATAACATAACATGCATGAACTTGTACAAAATTAGTTAGAACCATTTTTAATTTATTTTTTAACGTACTGCTAGACAAATCGTTCAAATGATGGACATTTTATGGCATAGTTCATTATACCTTAATATTTATATTTATATTCTTGAGAACATGCATTATCTTCGTTTTGTAAAGAAAACTTGCTTTAAAGATCACACAAAACATCTTGTATTTTATTAACTTTTAATTTGAATCAATGCAAACTTACGATGATTTTATTATAATATTACAAAAATGTTATTTCATCGATTAATTTTTGCCTTTCATATTGCTGCAACACTATCGGTAGGTTCACCGATATGAAGACCATAGTGTGTGACGGAACGTAGTGTAGCTGAAACAAAACACGTAATACATTACTAGTTATAGGCCGACCGCTTAACTCGTATATCGCCTGCGCGGTGAGAAGGGAGCGCGGGGTGATGTTAACGGGTGGGTGAGCGGGGTATACGAGTTAAGCGGTCGGCCTATAACATACAGGATGCGTTTCAATAATACTAAATTTCACTACAATGATTGGCAAAATTGGCTAGAAACAATTAAAAATTTCTTTACCTGTTATAGAACTTCTTCGGTTCTTTTTGACAAGGAAAAAGATTCTTTACGTCCCTATCTAAGAGTACAGATTAATGGTAAAACATTTTCTGGCCTGTTAGATAGCGCAAGCTCGGTTACTATTCTAGGCAATAACTCACATCTTGAGATTTTAAAACTCGGTTTCCCATTGTTCAAGTCTAATCCTATTACTGTCTCTACTGCTAATAAACATAAAGTTAAATCTGTCGGATATTTCGACCTTCCTTTGACTCTGAATAATCAAACTCATATTATCAGAGCCCACGTTTTTAAAGAAATGTTCCCATCTCTTATTCTCGGTATAGACTATTGGAAAAAGTTTGGTCTAGTATCGAAGATTTTGTCTGATACCTCAACACTTAACTTTTGCTCGTCTATTGATAGTGATACCGATAAGGTTTCAGCTTACAAAAATCTCTCGGATTCTCAGAAAACAATTGCTGATAGTGTAATCCAGCGATTTAAAGAGATTTCGTTCGAGTTCAGGGGTGAACTTGGTCGCACAGATTAAATTTGTCACAAAATAGACACGGGGGATACTCTCCCTATTAGACAAAAGTGCTATAGACTTTCGCCTGAGAAGCAAAAGGCCCTTATCAATGAGGTTGATAACATGATTAAATGGAAAGTTATTGAAAAATGTGAAAGTCCTTGGCTCTCACCCGTACTTATAACGCCTAAGAAAAATGGTGAATGGCGTTTTTGCATTGATAGCAGGAAACTGAACTCAGTTACTCGCCGTGATGCGTACAGCCTTCCTCTGGTTAATGAGATCCTTGATAACCTTAGAAACGCTAAATATCTCTCCAGTATTGATATTGCAAAGGCATTCTGGGAATTACAAGACCGCGTTCTATGTTCCAGGTAGAGGCATGTACAGATTCGTAGTAATGCCATTTGGTCTCACTAACGCGCCTGCTACACAACAACGTCTTATGGATAGGCTGTTTACTCCTGACTTTGAAAATAAAGTGTTCTGCTATTTGGACGATATAATCTGTATTTCAGAAACGTTTGAGGAACATATTTCACTATTACTCAAAATTTTTGAGAAAATATCTTTCGCGAAACTAACAATTAATTTTGAAAAAAGTCAGTTTTTCAGAAACGAGTTAAAATATCTTGGCTACATCGTTGACGCTCATGGTCTACGTACTGATCCGGCTAAAATCGATGCTATTTTACAATACCCCACTCCAACTTCCCGTAAGGAGGTAAGGAAGTTTCTCGGTACTTGCACTTGGTTTAGAAGATTTATCCCTAACTTTAGTTCTATTGTAGCCCCTATCAGTCAATTGACCTCTTCTAGTAAAAATGCCCCAAAATTTGCTTGGAATTCAGAAGCAGAGGCCGCATTTCTGAAACTAAAGGAATCGCTAGTGTCTACCCCTGTTCTTGCTTGCCCTAATTTTGACCTTCCTTTTGCAGTTCATTGTGATGCGTCTAATTTTGGTATAGGAGCTATGCTTACTCAAATTCAGAATGATAACGAAGTCGTCATAGCTTATATGAGTAAATCCCTTAATAAACATGAAAGAAATTACTCTACAACTGAACGCGAAACATTAGCCGTTATTATCGCCCTTGAACACTGGCGTTGTTACTTAGACTCTGGCAAACAGTTCACTGTTTATACGGACCACGCCGCTCTCAAATGGTTTAGCAATCTTTCAAACCCTTCTGGCAGACTAGCTAGATGGACTGTACGCTTATCATGTTTTAATTTTGTTCTTAAACATAAAAAAGGTAAAGAAAATCTTGTTCCAGATTTACTCTCACGGGATAGGTCGTTCGACGTCGACCCAGCCATAGATACTATCAAGGCATGCCCAGTGTTGGCGAGTAATGACTCTTTCCAACAAGCAGAAGAGTCGTATGAAAAATTGATTCTTGGAGTGCGGAATAAACCTGATCTTTATCCTAACTATACTCTTAAGGATGATAAAGCTTACCGTTGTATTCATTCTCCTTACGCTATAAACGATGATTTTATATGGAAAGAAATTCCTCCTCCCTCTGCAAGGGAGTCCTTGATTAAGGAGGCACACGGTTCCCTAAACGAACCGCATCTTGGCATTTTCAAGACATATAAAAAATTGTGCTTACTTTACTATTGGACTGGCATGTTTAAAGATATTGCTAAATTTATTACTAACTGTGAAAAATGTTTATCTTACAAGCATTCTAACCATTCTCCCTACGGTCCTATGGGCAAATCTAAAGTCTGTTCAAGACCTTTTCAGGCCATATCCTTGGATTTAATGGGTCCCTTTCCAATGATGACAAGACGTCGTAATCAATATATTTTAGTTATAAATTGTACATTTACTAAATATACCTTCATTTTTCCTTTGAAGCGTGCCACGGCAGCCGACATCGTTGATAAACGAGAACCAGGTGTTCCTTATTCATGGAGTCCCACAGACTATACTTACGGATAATGGGGTTCAATTTCAATCTCATGAGTTTCGTAATTTACTTAATAAATATAGAATTCCCTACCAGTCTTACACGCCCTATTATTGTCCTCAGGTTAACCCCACCGAAAGATATAATCAAACTATCATTACGGCTTTAGCTTCTTTAGTGGGAGACGATCATAGATCTTGGGACTTACATCTTTCGAAAACTCAATTTGCTATGAATAATGCAGTGAATGTAGTTACTGGTTTTTCACCAGCATTCTTAGTGTTTGGTCATGAGTTAATAACTTGTGGTTCCCTGTATGCACAAAATGTCAGTACTGATGAACTGATATTTTTACCTCGTGATATTTATGCAAATAATTTAGGCCTTTTGTCTACAGTTCACGACAAGGTCCAGACTGCTCTTTACGTTTCTCACCAAAAAAATGCCTTACGTTATAATTTGCGGCATCCTTTTAGAGAATACAATGTGGGTGAGACAGTTTGGCGTAAGAACTACCCAAGTAGCAAATCAGTTATATTATATTCGAATTAAACGACTAACAGACTTATAGGGCTCATAAAACAGTTTCGAGGTAACCAAACAGTTGTAAAGGAGTATTTAAAGAGACGCAATAGTTTTTAAGGATATAAGTCACATTAACGTGTCAGGTAAACGTCATTTCAATGAAGTTACACGACAATTATGTAACATGTCTGCCAAAACGTTTACAAGACTAGACTTTATGTCAAGCAAACGTTTCAGTCCGATAACAGTCATGAGCGGACATTTTTTGTGTAAATAAGAACCTTTTATAAAATACTTATATAACGATGTCCTATAATGATTTTGTAATTAACTATTAAATAACAAACAGGCATATTAAGTCATATACTTAATGTTTATGTAACTTTTAGCTTGAATTGTTATTCTAATATGACTTGTATAAGTCATTTGATTAGTTTAAGGCTAATTTAGAAACTTTTTTATAACTCAATCACCATTTTCCTTCAAAATTCTATTAATGGATTCCAAGAAATGGAAAAGAATTAAACGAAGTGGGGGTTTTAGAAATCAAGAATAGTTATATAGATGTTATAATGCAGTCGCCCAAAATCTAAAGGAATTATGGCGGATGTTGGAGGCATAATGTATTTTAATTTAATATGTGTTATTTTGGAAATATCAAATATTATGAAGGCCTTTCAAAATTTCAACCAGTATTACCATATAGTTCATTGAAAATGTTAAATTCCCAAGTATAAAAGCTCACCACTCTTCATTTTTCACCAGTCTCTGAGTGAAATAAATAATATAAATATCTAATGATTAAAATATTTGAATTACCTTTTTATAACTTTAAAAAACATACAAATCCACACCAGCACAACAGTCTTGAAAAGTGATTTTATAGGATCACAAAGTAACTCTTTTAAGACTTATTAGTACACACATCAAAAGTGTCTAGGGATCAAGCATTTTTATGCGGATTTCTTGAGATTGAGATGTGGCTTTGTAATAAATTTATGATTTTATAAATTTATATGGATCCTTTTTGGTGCATTTCATAATTTGAATCAGGAACTGTGAATCAAATTCGAGTAAAAGATGAAAATCAGCTGTCAATATTTTCCCTATAAAAACATACAACGCATTGAAGACATTATTAGTGCTACTGTTTCCCTACTACTGATTAAAACCAACGTTATTATGGAGCGGCGACGTCATTTAAGCAGGGAAGAAATGCTCAGAGCCGTGGGAATGATAGAAGCTGGTTCCCGGCAACGTACTGTGGCTTTAGCTCTGAATACAAGTCAGAGTGTTATCAGTCGACTTTAGACACGTTACCGAAGCACTGGTACCGTGACTGAGCGCCATGGAGGACGGTATCGCTGCACCACACGGAGACAAGACCGATACATTCAAATCTTAACTCGAAGAGGTCCAACAATAACCGCCATGATGTTAGCCGTGAGGCTTCATCACTCTTCAGGGAACTTAATTAGCGACCAAACAGTCAGAAACCGCTTGCATGAAGTGAACCTTCATTCCCGAAGACCGCTACGGGTACCACCTATAGCAATGCACAATCGTAGGATTCGATATCAATGGGCTCTTGAACACAGAAATTGGGCAGAAGAACAATGGCGTTTCGTGTGCTTTTCTGATGAGTCTCGTTTTGGTATGAGACCGGATACAAGACGTATACGACACTGGAGAACCCCTGGACGCCAACAGCGATTAAAATCCTGCCAGGAAGTCCATCCTTATAGTGGTGGAACCATCATGGTATGGGCGGGTATTTGGATCGGCGGAAGAACTGAGTTGATTTGGATCAGAGGCAACCTCAACGCTCAAATTTATGCTGAGACGATTGTATCAGACGTCATCGTTCCTCTACAAGTGCAAATCGGTCCCTTATTTCAGTTAATGCATGATAATGCACGACCGCACACCGCAAGAGTTGTAAGACAGACTCTCGCCGCAGCTAACATCAATGTCCTGCCCTGGCCTGCTCAGTCGCCAGACTTGAACCCGATTGAGCATGCATGGGATATGCTACAGAGAAGAGCTCTGCCGAATATGGAGGGTATCCAGTCGCAAGAAGACCTTTTTTTGTTGTTGCAACGAACATGGGCGGCCATTCCACAGCGTGATTTGGATGAACTCATTTTGAGTATGCCAAACCGATGTTCTTGTGTTGTTAGTGTTCGCGGTAGAAACACGGATTATTAATTGTTTAAGTTACCCAATAAAATTTTAAAGAAAACTGTTATTTCAGTCTTTTTTTCGAACTTTAATGTTAGTGGTTCAAATGTCAAAAATCCCTTTATTAGGAAAATGGCAAATTTCTTTATTAATGCAAAGGTGACTTGGTTTATCGTTACTGTGACAAACGAAAACACTTTATTTGATGAATCCTTAAAGAAATAATAAAAAAAAAAACAATCAGGAGAAAAGTTATTGCAAAAATATATGTTGATCCCTAGACACTTTTGATGTGTGTAGTTGTATGGAACTATTAAGCGACTTTTACACAACGTAACTGTGTGTAATATAACCATAAGACGACCTTTACACGACTTAATAGTTGTATATCTGCGCCCAAACCTGCGTTATATATACGTGTATGTGAAAGTTATATAAAAAACGTTAATGTACCATTTAATCGACATTATTTTGCTAGTTGGGTATGTGCAAAGTAACGCCGGTACATATTTTAGTGCAAAATTGGCTCCGAAATTTGTTAAGGCAAAAATTATCCAAAAGCTCTCGCCGCTTGTTTTTATTTTGGAAGATCGTACTACCGGATATAGGGGTAAATGGCATGTGAAAGATTTTAAGTTGTAATATATAACAATTTTTTCTTTTACCGAGTAAATAATTATGCTAATTTTTCTCTTCCCTTTTCTCTTTACTTCCTTTTCTTACTTTATAAATTTTTTCTTTTTATCTTCTTTTATTACCCTTCCTCATTTTCTCTCTACTTGTCTTTTTCTTCACGAGCGGGTTATGACTCGTTAAACAAGCCCACATTCTCTCTATTTTTACTTCTTTGACTTGTACACTTGGCGGACTTTTAGGGCTCTAAACCCATTGTCTCTAGCCTTGTTGTCGGGTCTCTTTGCTCTAAAGCAACTTGTCTTTTCTTCACGAGCGGGTTATGACTCGTTAAAGAAGCCCACATTATCTCTATTTCTATTCCTTTGACTTGTACACTTGGCGGACTTTAATGTCTCTAGCCTTGTTGTCGGGTCTCCTTGCTCATAAGCAACTTGACTTGTGCCTAACTTGGAACGGCGCAATACTTCTTTTTCTTCTTCTACTACTGAGCTTCTTGTACTCATATGCTATAAGGTACTAAATGTACTTCGTAATTTTGGAGACTCTTGAGCTTCGTCTTCGTCTTTTGCAATTCTATTGCATCTTTGTGACATTTCCCTAGAGTACGCGTCATTGAATGTGAACGCTACCCCGCTTTTGTTTGGTGATGGATGCTAGGTTATTTATGTTTGTATGAGTATGTTTGCTGTGGGATTTTTGTCTTTCCAACTTCAAAGACAAGGAAATTTTCGTAAGTCGAAAATTTTCCGGGTTTTTGGGGTAATGTAGTGATAATTCTTACCTCGTTTATATATATGTCCTTGTAGTGTTATTTCGTGGCATTTGTGTATATATTCCATTTTATTTCGCCATTTTTAACATAATAAATATCTCTGTAAGACTTATTGTAAACATTATTTTTCATAAATCAAATCTGTCATGTCGACAAATATTTTCTATGGTTGCTATGACAACAAGATAAGCACAGAGTTATTTGTAAAGTATGGTCTACATTGTGAAACTGGCTGTGCGTAAATCCTAAATTAAAAATAAGTTAAGCTTTAAAATTTTAAATTGCTTCTAGAGAGTTTTCTTTATGAATACAAAACCGAAGAAGAGTCAGTGAAGAACCAGCTCTCTAAAAGAGAAGGAGTGGAGAAACAGCTCTCTAAAAGAGAAGGCAAATTCTCCAAAGGGAAATTAAGAGAAAGAGACCATTCCTACCGGCGCCGCCTTTCTACCTACCGGCGTCGCCTCTCTACCTACCGGCGTCGCCTCTCTACTTACCGGCGTCGCCTCTCTACCTACCGGGCCGCCTCTCTACCTTCCGGGCCGCCTCTCTTATATACCGGGCCGCACCTCTACCTGCCGACGTCGCGTCACTACTACCTACCGGCGCCGTGCCTCTGCCTACCGGCGCCGCGCCTCTACCTACCGGCAGCGCGCCCCTACATACCGGCGCCGCGCCTCTACCTATCGGTGCCGCGCCTCTACCTACGAGCGCCGCATCTTGACCTACCAGCGCCGCATCTCCGCCTGGACGCCGTACCTCTACCTACGAGCACTGCATCTCCGCCAGCATCGGTTCTAAATTTTTTTTAAATTTTAAGTAGTTTTTAAGTTCTTGTAAATATATGTAGTCCTATCTTAAACCTAACCCTTTCATTTCACTACAGCGCATGGAAACGAGCAATATATATTTTTGGTAACTAGTTGTAAAAAAAAACATTCACGTTTGAAATTTCATAATAAAATAAGTATATTTGTTATTTTAAATTAAAATATAGTAATTAACATGGTTTTTTACTTACCGAT
Source organism: Herminia tarsipennalis (assembly GCA_945859575.2). NCBI lineage: Eukaryota > Metazoa > Arthropoda > Insecta > Lepidoptera > Erebidae > Herminia > Herminia tarsipennalis. The sequence continues at coordinate 148,689 of OX243843.2, read as the reverse complement.
AGAACGTTACACCTCCTCAGTTGATACTTCAGGTCTGGCTTTTTGTCTTGGAGGTAATAATAGCACAACACGGCATTTTACCTTATATTAGGGCAGCTCTGTCTTCTAACGTACTCCAAACGCAACTACAAGCGGTAAAGGTGCGGATCGGTCCAAGTATGATTTGTTTAATCATACTTGCGGCGCGTCTGCCACGCCTACTTTACCTTTCCAACTATATTTATCTCTTCCGTGAGTTAAATAGCCAAAAAACTGCGTTTCTCAACAAAAGTGCGTAACTGCCATGAACATCTGCTGATGCAATTGTTCAAGGCTGCGGAACCCTACCCTGAGCGTTTTTATCTATTAGCTGGAGTATAAGATCCTGCGAATATGAGCCAAAGAGTTATTTTTACTTAATCTACATCAAATAGTACATGTCAATGTAAAGTCCCCACTGAACCACTGAACCAATACGTATATTTGCAGCGCAGCCGCAACCAAAAGTTAGTGTCCGCAAAATACATTCAATAATAACCCGCTACATATCAATAATCGCTACGATGCGACTGGTGGTTGTACTTCACACGTTAACTTAAGTTGGTTAACCCCTCCAGCTAAGCTCAATGGCTTGTGTTAGGAGTGGGTTCACGTCGGCAGTATAATGGGCACGATTCGAACCCTCAAGATTGCGAGACCGATGCGAAGCGGCGGTTTATATATAGAGTGGCGACAACATAGCGACATTTACTGAAACCCCGGGTATATCATCATGCTTCTCGGTCATATACCAAAAATCAATCAAATCGAACGATTGATTTTTAACTTTTTTAACTTCTACACATGGTGTAAATACACAGCGGCGACTTTGTTAAGTCAAAGACGTCAGTACCTAGATATCATATTGCCTACACATCATAGAGGTTGCCTTTCCGCCATTATTCAATCAGAAATTTATGAAATTATATTTAGACGACGTAAAAAACGATATCAATGAATTGTATTGGCGGCGTAGTCAAAGCCTGGAATTTAACACTTTGTTTAAACAAAGCCGCATCATCCAGCGCGAGACCTGTCTTTTAATTTCTATTCATCCTAGATTTCATTTCATTATGTCATGGGTGAGACCCCATGACATAATAAAAATATTTAAGTCAATTAATTGCAAAAAGACAGCAGACTTATGGGGTATTTCTGTTAAATTAATTAATTACATTATAATTAAAATAGCACCACATTTAACTACAATATTTAATCGATGTGTTGATACCGGCGTGTTTCCTGATTTAATAAAACACAGTAAAGTAATCCCTTTGTTCAAAGCCGGTTCAAAAAGCGACCCTAGTAATTTTAGACCTATTTCTATCTTACCAGCTATTAGTAAAATCTTTGAAAAGGCCATACTAAAGTAATCCCTTTGTTCAAAGCCGGTTCAAAAAGCGACCCTAGTAATTTTAGACCTATTTCTATCTTACCAGCTATTAGTAAAATCTTTGAAAAGGCCATACTAATGCAGTTAGAAACACATTTTAAATCTAATAATCTACTGCATAACGAACAATATGGATTCACAAAGGGTCGTTCGACAGTAGATGCAGGCTCTAAACTACTAAAACACATATATAGTGCCTGGGAAAACTCGCAGGACACCATTGGTGTTTTCTGCGACCTCTCAAAAGCATTTGATTGTGTGGTGCATAGTACACTTCTGCTGAAACTTAGGCATTACGGGTACAGCGCTTAATCTTGTTCCTTCTTATCTTAGTGAGCGAATGCAGTATGTAGACATTAACGGAATAAGGTCGTCTGGATCAACAGTGAGTATGGGCGTGCCACAAGGATCAATTCTGGGTCCTTTTATATTTTTGGTGTATAATAAACGATCTGCCATTTTTTACCAGTAACTTATGCGATATTGTTCTATTTGCTGATGACACTTCTCTTATATTCAAACCCAATCGTAAAAATGATTACTCAGACGAAGTAAACAGGTCCCTCGCATTAGTTCTTGACTGGTTTACATCAAATAACTTGCTTTTAAATTCTAAAAAAACCAAATGTATTAAATTTAGCTTACCAAATGTAAGAAATATCAGTCCAAATCTTGTTTTAAACAATGAAGTTATTCATTTTGTTGATTCAATGTTTTTTTTGGGAATTACTTTAGATAGTAAGTTACAGTGGGGCGCCCAAATATCATGTCTCGCAGGGAAACTCAGTTCTGCAGCATATGCTGTCAGCAAAGTCAGACAGCTTACGAACGTAGAAACAGCTCGACTAGTATATTTTGGTTATTTTCACAGCGTCATGTCCTACGGCATATTGCTTTGGGGCAAGGCGGCTGATATACAAACTATTTTTATTCTTCAAAAACGTGCAGTGCGTGCGATATATCAATTAGGAGCACGAGTTTACCTTAGAGAAAAGTTTAAAGAGATAGGCATTATGACAGTTGCATCACAATATATATATGCAAACGTTATGTTTGTAAAACAAAACTTACATTTATATAACAAAAATAGTGATATTCACTCTGTGAATAAGCACAAATTGGTAGGTCATTATCATAAAACTCATAACTCATTCATGGGACTACGTGTTAAATTTTTCAATAAAATCCCAGTCAGCATATCGAGTCTACCAGTAAATAAATTTAAGAATGTAGTCAAGAGACATCTTATACAAAGAACTTACTATTGTATCGATGATTATTTAACTGATAAAGATAAATGGATGTAGTTTGTTGCTCCCTATTAATGTATTGTGTTGTATAGTTTATTGCATTTTACTAGGTGAATATTGTTGTCACAGTTTGATGATGTTACTTAGGTACTAGTTAAGAAAACGATTTACTTTTGTAAGTAAAGATTCTGCGTGATAAATTACGGCCATTATTTTCTTTCCTTTGAAAAATATGTATACTTATTCATTAAGTAGCAGTAAATTGGCCAATATTTAAGCACATAAAGTTTTTACATCGTAAGTTGATGCTCCTACTATGTTGTGCCCATTGAGGCTGATGTATCCGATCTCGTGTACTCTTCTAATATGACCCCTTTTTTTGCATCAGTCCTCTAATATGGTGTATAATATAATGGTGGCAGCACCTTACCTGCATATACAGTTTATAAACAGAGAAACATTGTAAACATTAGCAATTTGAAAAGAGTGGCCACGAGTTTTTATTGCCTGTTCTTTTCTCGGGCTTTACCTATTGTTTGCGAACAGGCATTACCAGTAAATGTAGACTCGACTTTTCACAAGTGCAGTATTTTGCTTCCTAAGTGAATAAATCATTTTTATTATTATTCTCTTTCTTTAGTTTTTTTCTTATAAATTACATTTTTAACTAAATATATAAAAAATACATTTAAAAATATAAAAAATAGTGTCCCACCGGCATCGTGTACAGGGACCAAGCTACCGGTGGTTACGGCCCCAGAGAAAGGAACCTCCTCACAATGCGAGCCGTGTCCAGAAGTACTGCCTTCTGCATCAAGCGCTTGATCCAACCGTCTAACGCGAGCCTCTCAAGGTGTTGGTCGAGGCTCTTGGCAATCAAACCATTAACGGAGACAACTATCGGTACAAGGATTGCCGAATCAACATCCCACATGTCGACAATCTCGTGCGCCAGATCCAGATATTTTATTTGTTTATCCTTTTCGGCTTTCACGAGATTTTCGTCATGGGGATGGTGATGTCGACAATCATTGCACGGCGCTCAGATCGGTCTATCAGCACAATATCAGGCTTGTTAGCGACAACAGTCCTGTCTGTGATGATAGAGCGATCCCAGTACAACGTGATACGACTATTTTCAAGAACTGGCTCAGCAACGTACCTGTAGTACGGGACTTCAACGTCCACAAGGTGGTATTTCAGAGCAAGTTGCTGGTGGATTATCCTGGCTACTTGATTGTGTCTGTGCAAGTACTCGCCGTTAGCAAGACGTGAACAGCCGGAAACGATATGTCTGAGGGACTCACCAGGTCGGTGACATGCACGACAGATGTCAACAGTGCCATCCCTCAGTATATATTTCCGGTAGTTATTCGTCATGATAACTTCGTCAGCAATTGCACAGACAAAACCCTCGGTTTCCCCGAAGAGGTCACCGAACCGTAGCCAGGCCACAGATGCTAGTAGGTCCACATCGGGCCCATGAAGAGCCCGAAAGAACCTACCGTGAAGCTCCTTGCTCTGCCATACCTCCCTGCGTTCGTTGACTCCAAGTACTACAGGCCTGCGCCAGTTCTCTTTAGCCAAGGAGAGAGGGGTAAGCCCGGTGTCCACCGCGACAACATCCCGATGCACACCCACGTCCATATGGAGAAAATATTCTCTGAGATTGTATATCTCGCGGTTATGAAGGGACTTGAGGTTCAACAAACCCCGGCCCCCACACTTCCGCGGGATATACAATCTCATCACAGATGAACGCGGGTGATGCATTCGGTATGACGTCATGAGTGTACGGACTTTTCGATCCAGGGTGTCTAATTCTGTCTCAGTCCACTTGAGTACATCGAAGGAGTACATTAGAAGTGGCATGACCCAACTGTTGCAAGCCCGGATCTTATCGCCACCTGACAAAAGGCTATTAAGCACTTTTTTCAGGCGACCGAAGAAACGTTATTATTATTATTATTATATTATTATATTATATTATATTATATTATATTATATTATATTATATTATATTATATTATATTATATTATATTATATTATATTATATTATATTATATTATATTATATTATATTATATTATATTATATTATATTATATTATATTATATTATATTATATTATATTATATTATATTATATTATATTATATTATATTATATTATATTATATTATATTATATTATATTATATTATATTATATTATATTATATTATATTATTATATTATATTATATAACGTATTATTATTATTATATTATTAAGGGTAAATTAATTAATTAATAAAAATAAATATTGATAAACTGGAATTAATAGTGCTGACTTAACCGTTTGATATCCTACAGGGTTAGTCGTGTTTTTTCAACCGATTTAAAAAAGAAAGAGGTTCTCAATTCGTTTTTTTGTTCTTGAAGTCAATAATCTAGTAAGAGTAACCATAGCAGATACTTCGTGATTAATGAATCAGTAAGCTTAATAGAAAATTTTAAAGGCAATATTTAGAAAATATTTTTATAATGAATGATAAAGTACCAACTTAGATTATCTTTCTAAAACACTTAAGTCTTCAACTACAAGGAGATTTTACAAAAATAGCACTTTTTTTAAAATTAACTTTTTTTAGAAATTAACTTCCAAGCCAATAATTTCTATTGTTATACAATATTTATTTCAGAAATCCGTTACTGTAAATGTTTGAACAAATGTTTGAACAAAATATATTACAATATTCGATCTGTTTAAGTCACTTCTATTCTTCACAATAATAAAAGGTCAAATAAAAGGAATCATATACCACATTTTTATTAGTTTTAGTACTTATTTAAAAGTGAAATAAACACCGTTGAGTGATGTGATAAATATATCAATAATTTAAATCGGTATGTCACTGTAGTATGTCAACAACCGACAAACCTTTTGTAAACTAACTTCTTTGTCAGATTTGTCTTTTCTTAATTCCGCTCGGTCAATCTGACTACTATTACTATTATTACTTAGCACTGCCATTGTAAGATACGTGACCGAGTGATGAATTTGTCGGCTAAGAGAAACACTTGAAACTATAGAAAAGCTAATTTATTTATTGATCGCAAAATATTTATGATCGCTATGCTAATGAATGCACACGGTTTGCTGTCCAAACATGCACTAACGTCGCCGCGCACCCAAAGGGGCCGCGGCGCGGTTGGATTTGCTAGATCAGCAACCCGTGTTCGATGAGAATGAATCGAACATGCTCCCGAGGGGAATAGATGAAGAAAGATACAAAAATAAGATTATTATGATATGAGCTTAGAAAGCTAACGAAGGTTAAAACAATGCTGAATGAGTAATGATAGACAAGGTGATTGCATGATTGCTTAAAATTCTGGGTACACACTAATTTAAAGTCTCTACACTTAAACGGTTGAGTTGACCGTGGTAAATACCGATTGTCGTTTCGCGATGGGAGATGTTGACGCATCTCGCTTACAACGTAGGCTAGACCACCGTTTGACAAAATTGTTAACACGTGCACTACCACTTACACTTGGCCCCGGTTCGGATAGGGGTTGGTTTCGCGCACTACCGCAAGAGTGAAGCTCTTTACCGGCTTGGTTTATACACACACACTCATACTACGCAAGGGCACACTCTCGGTGCGCCGCTCGACGAACAAGCTGTCGGCTCGTCGACCTCGCCACCTCAGGAACCACAGGAAAGCTGCAATCGCTGCTGCTAACAATCCATACGACAGGACATATTGATGGACATCGTGTGTCGTAAGGGTTTCTGTTTACTGACTAGACGATTCTTTAATTAATTTGATTTGCTCGACGAGTTGTTGTAAAGAATCATTAAGTTGTTTTTCCTCAAGGTCTGTAGAATCATCTAAATCTAAATTGTGGATAGGTAGCGGAGTGACCAAATGATTTATCGGAACTTGAGTCTTAAGCATATTAGGTTTCAGATGGATTGTATTCTGTAATTGCTGATAAGCGTGAAGTGTTATGTCATCGCCCTTTACAATGCATTGATTAGCAAGTTGAATGAGCCCGGCCTTGCTGACTTGACGCGATTGTATTTCATCGCCACATATGATTCGCACATTGTAAGAATCACAACAGAAGTACAAATAGGTAGAAATGTCATGTAGCTGTTTACATTTGTTTTCATAAATGGATTTTAATGATTTGCAGATTCCTTGCTTCTCCACTTCACAGAATTTTTCATCAGGTCTTAGTCTCCTGACAGGACCATGAAGACGACAAAGGTAAGTGTCATCTTGAAATTCACAAACTTGAAGGTCATTGGTGCTCGTTTGCAAATACGCATCTTTTCTCAGGTTGATACATATGCTGAGGCTGGTTTCACGCTGATCATACTTCTGTCAATTTGAACCGGTAATGGTATCAAATTGTACAGCTGGAACATATCTCTGCTGATTAACGGTAAGGTAATTTCAAATATAAAATATTCCTCAGACATTCTAGCTTTGCATTTTAATAATTTGTAAATTTGATACAAATTAGAATGAATGTCATCTACTGGTAATGTTAATTCCTTAGATATCTGACTTGATACTATCAGTAACTGTTCTCGAAGTTGTTTAGGGGTCAGTAGGTGTAAGTTGATCTGACCATGATAGATTTCTGTGATGGTATCAAGAAATGTGTCTTGAATTAGCTTTAAGTTATTAATCATATTGACCGTTGCTACTGCTGCTAATGTAAAATCTTGCTAAATAGATATTACATCTATTTCTTTCTGTAAAGTGTTGGTTATGCTGTCTTACGACCGGTCTCAATAATCTACCTATCGATGGATTTGGCTACTAAAGTTAGAATTTTGACATATTTTGTATGGAGCTTATGTCAAATATATACCTCTAGTAGCCAAATCTAACGACAGTTAGATTATTGAGACCAGACGTAAATCGTTTAAATGCTTATTGATCATTTTATGTTGTACTTGTATTGTACCCTCTGTACGTTTTAATATATTGTACTCCGCTTCAATTACTGACGTGTGATTTTTACATAGCCTGGTCAGGTGGCCTATATTGCTTCGCACTGGGTCAATGTCTTGCTTATATTTTTCAGCGAAATTTTGATCGAGTACGGAGAACTACGAGTTTGCTATGGAGCCTACCGCATTGATAAGTCCACGTCGAGTACGCGATTGTGTACCAAAATGCTGGTTTAGCAATAGTTGATTGTAAAATTGTAGCTCATTGTATTCATGTTGAATTTGCAGAATGATCATTTGATAGTGGCTTTGCTCTTTGATTTTACTACAGGTTTTCTCGAGATAATTGGAGAACGTAGTCACGGCTTTATCTCCCTGCCAGAATGGAGACATGTTGTAGTAGGTTTTCCATTCATCGTGAATCAACTGCATTTTTCCTATCGGATCAAGATACAGTGATTGATTACTGTCAAAGCTTGTAAATGTGTAAGATGCTCTTGTACACGTTACGATACTCATAAAAAATAATAATGATAGTGCTAAATTAAATATTATTATACAATTGCTTGTTCGCTTTCTACTTTCCTCCTTTGGCTTGGCTTTATCGCTTTGTTGCTTTACGTCTTCGCTTTGCTTAATGACTTCATCTTTCGCTATAGGTAAAATAGATAATTTTGTAGCTGGACGCACATTAAAAATAAAAAAATGGTTATATTAAATAACCATTTTTTATTTTTAATGTAACCACCCTAACGATTCCATCATTGCCAGGATGGATTTCTACAACTCGTCCCATAGGCCATTTTCCTGCAGGTAAGTTCTTGTCGTGTATGGTTACCAAATCTCCAACTTCTATATTCTTTCGTGCTTTTAACCCCTCAGGAGCAGTTCACCAGATTCTCGATTCACCAGATTCGCAACTTACCAGATTCTCAACTCACCAGATTCGCAGTTAACCAGAAGTATAATCAAAAGTAAAATAAATTTATATAGTAGGTATATTAACAACAGAAAATAAAATTAATTCAAAAAATTATAAAACAAAAACATTTTTCCTCGGTTAAACAGATAAATAATATTGTACTTCCAAATCAACAGCTTTACACTAAGTGCATGAGCAAAGCATTTTTTATATTTTTCTGTCAGTCTGTTTATTCCGTTTAATATCTGAAACGGCTAGACCGATTTTAACGAGACTTTCACAGTAATATAATTGTTGTTACGAGGTAAAACTTAGGCTACTTCTACTTTTAAACCGCATTAAGATTCGGCGCAAAAACAATAAAAGCTATGAAAAGGTTAATAAAATACAATTCCACGCGTATGAAGTCGCCGGCATCAGCTAGTGTATGACTATAAAGAAGCCAGATGCCTTATGCAATCAATTACACAAATTTTATCATGTAAGCAATCGTTTAACCACTTGCTACGCCCCGATAACTGACTTAAATATTCTGTTTTCCATCGTTTCCATGTATCTTGGAATATTTTGCATACCATCCATCTTGTTCGAGCATCCTGTGGAGTCTCTATGACAGTCAAACACGCCCGGGTTGTTAAAAAATGAGCTGGCGTGAGAAAGTCTATGTCATCAATGTCTTCAGATATAGGACACAGTGGTCTTGAGTTAAGACTCGCTTCGATTTGAGCTAGTAAGGTGCTATATTCTTCAAAAGTTAGCGCTTGATCTCATATCACTCTCTTTAAATGTTGCTTAAGGCTCCTAATCGATCGTTCCCAGATTCCTCCGGCACTCGGCCAAGAAGGACAGTTCCAATGCCACTCTATGTTCATTTCTGCTATTTTTCTATAAAAAGTGTCGCTAAAAATTTTTTCTAACTGTAGTTGCTCTTCCTGAAGAATCTTGTTAGCGCCTACAAAATTGGTTCCATTGTCAGAATAGATGTGTTTCGGTGCTCCGCGTCGTGCTGACATCCGGCGTAACGCTGCTATGAAGGAATAACTGCTTAGGTCTGATACTAGTTCAATGTGAACTGCTTTTGTGACCATGCAAATAAACAAGGCGATGTACCCTTTGCATAAATTGATTCCTCTACCTTTATTTGCTTTAACCTTAATGAAGCCTGTGAAGTCCACACCGGTAAGATAAAATGGGAGTGCAGGATTTGATCGAAATTCGGGTAGGTTTCCCATTATTTGTTGCAGCTCTCTTGGTTCTTGTTTTTTGCAGGTCACGCTATTCCGAAGTTGCTTTTTGGTTGCTCGTTGTCCTTTAATAATCCAATAGTTTTGTCTCAACACGGATAAGGTAAGTCGAGCTCCTCCGTGGAATGTGAGCTCATGGGCTTGCTGTATGAGTAGCTCTGTTAGTCGCCCGCTATATGGAATGACGATCATCATCATCATCATCAGCCTATCGCAGTCCACTGCTGGACATAGGCCTCTCCAATTGCACGCCACTTTGTTCTATCTTCGGCTTCTCGCATCCAGCTCCTGCCAGCCGTTTTGCGTAAATCATCACTCCACCTGGCCTGAGGGCGTCCTACACTACGTTTGCCGTGCCGTGGTCTCCACTCAAGAACTCGTTTACCCCAACGGTTGTCGGTTCTTCGGCAAATATGGCCAGCCCACTGCCACTTCAGCTTGCTAATCCGGTGGGCTATGTCGATAACTTTGGTTCTCTGCCGGATCACCTCATTTCTGATTTTGTCCCTAAGAGAAACTCCGAGCATAGCCCTTTCCATAGCCCGTTGAGCGACTTTGAACTTGTAGACTAGCCGTACCGTCAGTGTCCACGTTTCGGCTCCGTATGTCATGACGGTTAGGACGCACTGATTAAAGACTTTAGTCTTTAGACATTGTGGGATCGACGATGAGAAGACTTGACGTAGCTTACCAAACGCTGCCCAACCCAACCGAATTCTCCTGTTCACCTCGTCCTCGAAGTTGTTTCTACCTAACTGCAATGACTGCCCGAGGTACACATATTTTTGAACAACTTCGAGAACGGCGCCGTGCACCGCTATCGGTTCCGGTAGTACATGTTCATTGAACATGACCTTGGTTTTATCCAAGTTCATCCGTAGGCCGATGCGTACAGAGGAGTCAGCCAGGTCATTCAGCATCAGTTGCAGGTCCTGCAGCGTTTCCGCCATAATGACAATGTCATCTGCAAATCGCAAGTGAGAGATGTATTCACCATTGATGTTGATGCCCCGCCCTTTCCAGTGCAGCGTCTTGAACATATCCTCCATTGCAACAGTTTCGGGGAGATAACGTCCCCTTGCCTCACTCCTCGATGCAATGGTATAGGTTTTGTTTCCTTATTCTGTACTTGGACGGACATTGTTGCGGCTTCGTAGAGACATCTCATCACTTGGATATATCGCCAATCTACTTGGCATCGCTGCAGAGACTCCAGAACGGACCAGATTTCAATCGAGTCAAAGGCCTTCTCATAGTCCACGAATGCTAGACACAGGGGCTGATTATACTCTTGGGTCTTTTGTATAATCTGCCGCACTGTGTGGATGTGGTCTATGGTGCCATATCCGCTCCGAAATCCAGCCTGTTCCGGTGGTTGGAATTCGTCAAGTCTTCGCGCAAGGCGGTTCGTGATGACTCTTGAGAACAGCTTATAGACGTGGCTCAGAAGAGAAATAGGTCGGTAGTTCTTCAGCCGGGTCTTATCTCCTTTTTTGAAGAACAAGACGACTACGCTTCTACTCCACGCCTCCGGAGTTCTCCCTTCGAACAGGACAGCATTAAAGAGCTTTTGGAGCTCCCTCAGTACGGGTTTACCTCCAGCCTTTAACAGCTTTGTTGTAACGCCATCCTCTCCAGGGGCTTTTCCATTATTTAGCTGTCTAAGAGCCAGCACGATTTCGTCAATGTTGACTTCTGGCAGGTCTTCGGTGTAGTGGCGTGTTAGAGTGGCTCTAGGACCCTCATTTTCTGGATCAGGTCGAGATGCATGCGAAGCGTATAGCCGGCCATAGAAGCCTTCCACTTCGGAGAGGACTGCCGGCTTCGAAGAAACGACTTCTCCACTTGTTGTGGTCAACTTCGTCAGGTGGCTTCTTCCAAGAGATTGTACGAACACTTTTGACCCCAGGTTCTGCTCGATCGCTCTTTTAATCAAAAGAGTGTTGGAGCACCGAAGGTCGTGTCGTATAAGCTTGTTGATCTCTTGGTTTAGAGCGCGCTTTTCCGACGAAGTGACGGGTGGGTTTTCACGTCGTTCCTTCATTAGCCCTAAAGTCCTTTCCGAAAGCTTTGACTTCTTGCCCTTACGCTGCATTTCACAAAATCTCGTACCTTCTTCCCTGAGTATCCAAACCACATTTACGAGCTTCTGGTTTACGTCTGTTGTGGTTTCCATGGCAGCAAATCGGTTATCCAGGTTTGACTGGAACGCTTCGGATCCTATCATGGTTTGGAGCAAAGTAGGTCGGAGCCTGGACCTCATCAGACGGGCACGTTCCGCCTTGAAGTCGATATTCAGAGAGTCTCGGACAAGTCGGTGATCACTACCGGTATTAAACCTGTTGATCACGGTGACGTCTCTGAATATATGCTTTTTGTCCGTCATGATGAAGTCGATCTCGTTTTTCGTCATAGTGTCGGGGCTTTGCCACGTCCACTTCCTTTGGGGCCGTTTCTTGAAAAGTTCATCAAGAAGAGCCCCTCCCGTTCGAGGAAGTTGACTACAGTCAGCCGCGTTCAAACGCGGACGTGCCTTTATGTGTGACTAACCATTACACGCAGTGCGCGACGCGAGCCGTCGCTAGTTTGCAACCATGAGCAACGAGCTCGTGGTAAACGAGCTGCTGGCGTTTCTGCAGCAGAAACTGGACGTGATGGCCGAGGTGTCCGCTGTCCAGATCTGCATGACGAACTTCAGTGAGGACGACATAGCTGCAGCCAAGCGGCTACTGTACGGCGTTCTGAATAAGACCGCCCAGATGGTGTCTCATCGTCGCGATGGGACTAAGAAAAGTTTAGCGGAAGTCATCACGCTGCTGAAGGAGACCGATCCTGACGACGTGCCTACGTTTGTGGCGAAGGACCTGAACAAGCTCCCTCCCGTCACCTTCGATCACGTCGACGTCACCAGCCTACTGAAAGACATAGTCTTTCTGAAGGCGAGCCTCGCGGATGTGCAGCGGAAGTATGATGCTTCCGAAGCCAACGTAGAAGATCTGCGCCAACATGTCATCGAGTTGCGCAACGTTATTACGGGATCTGGGTCACCGTCGCATGTAAACACGCGCCGCGGTGCATGCCTAGATTTAAGTTACGCGTCAGCTGTGACGACATCGCCGCCGGCGTCGAATGCTGACCGAGCGGAATGCGCTGCAAGTGCTCATAGTGACCCCGCCCGCACGCCCCGCAAGCCTGAGCCCGTGGCTGCGGTTGCTACCTGCAGCGCTGCCAAGGTCAGCCGCCCCGTTGTACAACAGAAACGGGGGATAAAGACGAAGACCAGCGAGAGCGTGCCCAAAGCCCCTTCCAAAGGGCAAATGGATGTAGAGGGCTTTTTAAAGGTTGAAAGGAAGCAGAAGAGGCCCTCCAGACGAAACCAATGTGGTACCGGCGTGACGGGACCTAAAATGCTGCTGCGTCCGGCAATAGCAACGACGCAGTTATATGTGTCTCGTCTGCATCACACCACAAAGGCAGAGGAACTTGTGGAATACCTCCGGATCAAGACGAAGTGGACCTTGAGGGTGGAGAAGTTGGAGTCGCGCCATGACGTCAACTTCAAATCATTCATGGTGCGAGTTCCCAGTGAACATCTGTCCATCTTTATGAAGGAGGACTTCTGGCCGAAGGGTGTCGCGTACCGACGTTTTCGTGGAAGGTTACGTGACACCACGCAGCGAAACACGACGCCGCTGTCTCAATCCCACTGTCGTGTATATTTTAAATTATGTATTAGTTTATTGTTATTATGTTACGTATTTGTGTAATTGTAGTTTAAATTATGTATTAGTTTATTAAGTTTTTTTTTTTATGTACCTATGTATTTGTATGATATGGGCCTTAGTAGCCTGAAATAAATGGTTATTATTATTATTATTATTTGCCCCCTATGATTTCTGCTTCCAAATCCATGGGATCCTACTACCAATTCGCTGCAATTTTGTACTCCCACTTTAGCGTTGAAGTCCCCCATAACAACGTTGTAGTGGGTCTTAGTGGTGGAGTGGAGGGCCCTCGATATGTCATCGAACATATCCTCCACTTCGTCGTCTGGATGTGCCGAGGTCGGTGCGTACACTTGCACTACCTTGAGGCTATACCTCTCGGTGAGCTTAATAATGAGGTACGCTACCCTGTTCGACACGCTAGACATTTCCACAACGTTGTCAGAAAGGGACTTATTTACCAGAAACCCAACACCACCTTGGGATTGTTGGTCTCCCTCGCGGAAGTACATAAGGTGGCCTGACTCGAGGGTTATGGTGTCCTCTCCCTCTCTTCGGACTTCACTTAACCCGAGGATATGCCACCTAATCTTCCCAAGTTCCACCTCAAGTTGTGCCAGATGCGAGTCTAGCCGTAGCGTGCGTCCGTTATACGTCGCCAGGGTCAGTCGGTTGTGGTGGCCTTCCGTAGCCCGGAGATTCTTAGCACCCCCCGCCACGCCTTTACCGTGGACGCCACCATGTCCAGGAATAGCGTGACTGCCGGGAACTGGTGGCCGTGGCTTTTGTGCTTGGTGCATATGGGGGTAATGCCCATAATCGCCACGCTGGGCAGGCGGGTTGGCGATCGCAGGGCGTAGCTCTCGCATCAGTGACGCTGCTGCCCGTCACTGACCTGTTACTTTAGCTACGCCTTAAATTGGGATGGTTATACCGCCACCAGCCGGTCGCCAGAGCCTCGTTCGTTGTACAGCAGGATGTACCGCGTGCAGGTGAGGTTGGCTTGGAGCGAAAGATGGTGATGCGCCCCCTTACATCCCCGGAATGGAATGACGATAGGATATTTCATGTCGGGACTAATGTTGGCATTTTTGGAACGTCCTCCTACTCTCATTACTCCAGTTTCGTCCAAAAATGGGTTAAGGTTTAATAGTTTGCTATATGTGCTAATCGTATGGTTTGCTAAACAATCAATATCTGACGTAAATTCTTTGTACTGTACGTATTGAATAATACATAACTTTGCTTTCCGTAGCTCTTGTAATGTGAGATACGAATGCTTATGTTTCTTTGTTGGTGCAAGTGCACGTAATAGCCATGCTACAATGCGAGTTATTTTAACAAATGAACTATGTCGATTTAATAACTCTGCTATAATGTTGTTTTCACAACTCTGTTGTGCTGTATTGGCTTGTATTTTCAACTCTTCCTGAGTGAAATAGATTATTTGTTGCTGATTATGCTCCCAGTCAGATTTTGATAACCATGTTGGCTCTTGCCGCCACAGTGAGTGATCTATTAGCTGCGATGTAGATAGACCTCTGCTAGCTGAATCTGACGGATTTTGCTTAGTTGGCACGTAATGCCAAGCTTCAGGTGGTTACACCAATGATTTTCTTTACTCTATTTGCTACGAAAGGTTTCCATCGGTCTGGGTTACCTTGTATCCAGCTAAGTGTGACTTTGGAGTCACTCCATGCGTATATTTTATAAGTTAAGCTATCTAAGCTGCTAATGATTTTTACGATGATTTTTGAGAGTAACTCAGCTGCGCATAGCTCCAATCTCGGTAACGATACGGTCTTGCTTTTAGTACCAGTCTAGATTTTGCAGTGATTAGTACTACTGATGATTTATTGCTTGTTTCGATTCGAGCATATACCATGCATGCGTATGCTTTAATAGATGCGTCACAGAAGCCGTGCAATTGGATTAAGTCTTTTTGATTGTTTTTCAACCATCGTGGAATTTTGACCTCACTGATTAGATTTAAATCTTCAGTTAATTTGTTCCACTCGTTTTTTATATCTTCAGAAACTTCATCACTCCACTAAACTTTTGAGTCAAGCCAAACTTGTTGAAATAATAACTTCATTTTTGTAGTTAACGGTGCTAACCACCTTAAGGGATCAAATATTTTCGATATTTCTGATAAAAGAAGTCTTTTTGTGAGCTTTGCTGTATTAGATGTAAGGCTATATTAAAAAGTAAATTTATCTTGAATTGAATCCCACAAAAGTCCTAATGATTTAGCTTCGTTTTCAGTTTTGAAAAAACAAGTTGTTTTTTGTTTACTTTGCTCCGACATATTGATGTTTTTCAATAGGTTTTTATCATTTGTCGACCATTTTCATAACAGAAATCCTCCACTACTAAGACACGCGTTCAACTCTGCTATATTGCTCTTTGCTTGAGAAATGGTATGGGCCCCATCGGCCAAATCGTCCATATAGACATTTTCCCGTACACTTTTCGCTGCATTAGGAAAATTGTGTTGCTCGTCACATGCTAATCGATAAAGTGTCATCATTGCTAAAAAAAAGGAGCTGATTTTGTCCCATAGCTAATAGTTGTCAGCTGATATGTTTTTAGGGCTTGCTTAGGGTGCATTCGCCAAACAGTTTGTTGTAATTTTTGATCTGCTTCGTTAATAAAAATTTGGCGATACATTTTTTTAATATCTGCAGTGTACACGTAACGATATTTCCTCCATTTTAATAGCAAACCTTGGAGATTCTTTTGTAGGTTAGGCCCTTTGTGCATAACATCATTGAGGGAAAGTCCAGAAAATGTTCTTGCGGACGCATTGAACACTACACGGAGCTTTGATGTGCTTGATTCTGCTCTCAAGACTGAATGATGAGGAAGATAGCATTCCATTTGCTTGCTGGTAGGAGTTGCTACCTTCATATGACCTAATTGCTCATATTCTGTCATAAATTGCTTATTTGGTTTCAAGGTTTCGAAACTGTGCTAAAGCTATCTCCTTAGACGATCCTAATTTTTCACTTGCTTGCTGCTTTAGAGGTATTCTAACTTCATAGCGACCGCTTTCAACCCGTATTGTTGTCGACCTATAAAAATCAACACATTCTTTATCTTCAGCAGACATTTCACTTTGCTCATAAATATCTTCAATATCCCAAAATTTCTGAATGTCTGCTTCATTGTTTGAGACGACATTACAGTGAAACCTTTTTATTCCGCCGCTTAATATCCACCCAAGATGACTTTGCTGAGTCAGAATTTTTTATGATTCCATCTAATATGATAAGAGCGTAAACATCGCCTCCTAGCAATAAGTCTATCGGACGACTTGTGTTAAACTCTGGATCAGCCAAGTTGACGTGATCTAAATGTGACCACGTCGGTCTTTTGAAAGAGCGACTGGGTAGGTTTTTTTATTAAATTGTTCATAATTAAAAAATCTGCGCTGAATCAGTAACTTGTGTACATTGATTGACAAGTAATGTGAAGTGACCCTTTGCAGTTACTTTCCTTTCCTCCGATACCAAAAACAATTCCGCTAAACGGCTGACGTTTCAAACCTAGCTGCTGAGCTGCTCTTTCACTTATTATTGATACTGAGCCCTGGTCTACGAGGGCTCTAATGACAAGCTGTGTATTATCTGCTGCTATCACTCTCACCAAGGCTGTCGCTAAGAGGATTTCAGATACATCCTGCTGTGATACGTGACTGGTACTTGGTTGGTAAAGAATTTCATTGTCTTTGTTATTTGATCGTTGCTTTATTGGAACGGATGTGGAATTTGATTTTTGCTATATAAAACATTCATGTAGGTAAGTATGATGAAATCCAGAACACTTGCGACACCTTTTATTCGATCGGCATTTATTGTCACGGTGATTATAAATGCAATTTATGCATAATTGATTGTTAACAGTTTTTAGATTCATGTCGCAAGACATTTCTTGAAATCTGATGCAATAAAGCAAAGAATGGTCACCGCTACAAAGAGGAGATTTGATCGATGACACGTGTAATGATTTCGCAAGCGATTGTTTGACGTCATTTTGCTTATAATAAGTGGTATGTTTTCTATTATTAGGAAAAAATACTGACGATCTTGTTGACGAGACGATGGTGATGATGATGGCTTTGGAACGGCATTCTGTCGACGGCGTCCGAATTCTAATTTCATAAACTTAATTTTCAAAAAATCTAGAAAGTCATTGAGCACTGGTAGTTCTCTTGGGCTTTGTAAAGAATCGATGTATTCGTCATTAGTCACATTGTCTAACTTTTCTGTCAAAATTTGTACGAGTAACGGATCTCATGTGCTCGTATCAACACCTAAGTTTCTAATGGCCAAAAGACTTTCCATGGTAACGTCAAGTAGCTTTTTGATACCAGAATATGATTGTTGAGTCATTACTGGTAGATTTAAAAATAAGCTTGATAGAGATGAAAATCTTTTTGTTATCGTATCGATAGTAATATAATTATCTGAACTGATAGAGAGATGCTGAATCAGACGCTCAGCTTCACCTTTGACATTGTTTTTCAAATGTTGCATTTTCTGAGCGGCGGAAAGCGAGGGATTCTTGTAAATCGTCTCGTTACCCAAATCTTCGAAGGACACCCACTGTTGATATTTTTCTGTGAATACAGGAACTTTCATTTTAGGAGTAGATTTTTCTTGATGTGAAGTAGACCACATTTTGGAATTGATCGACTTCTTGATACTTTGGAACGTTTGCGCATGCTTTTTGTAGATAGCTTCGTATGTTGGATTCTCTTCTGAGTCGCCGAGGATTTCCCAGTGTAGTTTGTCGATAGCACTCCAGCGAATCTTCAGAGTTTCTAGGGCATCTTCAAACTCCCAATTGTTTTGCATGGCTACGACATCTATATTGTCCACTGTTTGGACGAATGCTTTAAAATTTACGAACTGCTTATGTAGCATGTTATCGAGTTTGCTCGTCGTACCTCTCGATTCTACTCGAGGGGTTTGCTGTCTGATTATATCGACCTGATCTTGCTGAGTTGGCGGCAGGTTTTGCTGCTGAGCACCTTGCTTAATTGCTTGTCTTGGGCATTACTCATCGAATGTTTTGCTGTCAAGTAAAGCTCTCGAGCACTCTCATACTCTGAGTTTACAAAATATTGATGGTTAGTCTTAGATTTTTCATAGGGCATAATTTTTTCATGATTACTTTCGAATTTGCTCCAATGACTCTCTAATAACATGAATTTACGCTCACAATAATCAATGGTTTTACGCTCTACGCTATCCTTTTTGAAATTGATAAGAAGTTTCGTCAATGCCTCCACAATTTCAGATTGGCTCAAGTAGAGACTTTCCATTTTGATGCTGCTGAAAGATATATCGGAAAGATCTTACTTGAATTTGCTGCTCTGACGAATGTAGCTGCTCACGTCAGTGTGTTGATGCTGATGAGTTGAGCTGTAGGCTCGTTGCTGCTGTCTTGCTGTTAGAAGTACTGTAATTCAGTACTTGCTGCTGCTATAGTTCACAAAAATCGCCACACAGTCACTGCTAAGATAGTTTGCTAGTCACTGATGTACAAATCGGGGGGTGATGTTGTTCGCGTCCGTAGGATTTACAACCTTTCCTAGGCCCATCCTACACGTGCCCCCCGGGTGGTGCTAAAGAACAACAACGCCGAGCAATAGGCGGCGGTCAAGTAACCTATACAAGGCTACCACAAGCCTGAAAGAGTTAAATGCCTTTCAAAAGTGTGGCTATGGTACCTTGGAAAAGTGTCATATGTACCTAACTTCCAACCCCATCAAATATGAAAATGTCGAATAATAATGAGAGTGATTTGTCATGCGCTCCGGCTAACCCCCGGTGCTTGCAGGTACCCGGGCCTGCGAGTGTGAAATCTATTACCGAAGACTACACAGGGGTAGGCGACCAGGTCCCTGTGTCAGTAAATGCTACTGGCAGCACTAATAAAAAATTTGTACAGCAAGCCTTTCACCCGAGCTTGTTTATATCAAGACCTAGATCTGCATCTGTAGGAAATATCTGCACTCACAAAACTACAGCAAAGGAACCCGAAGACACGGAAACATATCCTTTTAGCCAGACTGAACAGACTACATGGCAGGAAGTAAACCTTCGTAAAAGAACTAGAAGTAGCCCTGAAGCAAAAATTAGAAACCAAAAGATCAAACCAAATTATTGGCTAGCAACACCAATACCAACCTCAAATAGCTTTTCTGAACTTGAAAATACAGACCAATCAGAACCCTCAGATCTGGAAACCCAAGTGACAACCAAGCCTCCACCTTTTTTTATTGATAAGGTCAGTAATATTAAACCCCTCACAGAAATGTTGGAACGAGTGGCACATGGGAACCATGAAATCAAGATCCTTCAAGGTGATCGAGTAAAGATACAGGCCAAAACACGTGAAGCATACTCTATTATATATAAGGAATTAAAAACCAGAAATACTGATTTTTTTACCTACAAAACAAAGCAAGAGAGGAGCTTTAGAGTAGTACTAAAACGCATTCACCCTTCAACTGACATTGATACATTGAAGGAGGCTCTAGAAGACTTAGGTGTGACCTAAGTCTTCTAGAGCCTCCTAACATCTGGAATATAAAAAACAGTAAAAAAAACAACCTTTACCAATGTTTTTTATAGATCTACAACCTAATCTTAATAACAAGGATGTCTACGACATAAAATCAATACTCAATTGTCGTATAGTGATTGAACCACCAAGGCCTAAGCCTACTATACCCCAGTGCTCTAACTGTCAACAGTATGGACATACACAAAATTTTTGCCACAGAGAGGCTAAATGCGTTAAATGTGCGGGATCCCATCATACTTCTAACTGTCCCAGGAAAGAACGTTCAGACAAAGTAAAATGTATACTCTGCGAAGGAAATCATCCAGCCAATTATAAGGGCTGCCTAGTCTATAAAGAGTTACAAAAGATAAAATATCCGACTCCTCGTCCCAGAAATCAACAATCAACCAAACAAAAATCCCTGCAACAAAATACAACACAAGAAAGTGTAAACCCAACAAAATATACTACAGAATCAAAAAAATCTTATGCATCAATCGTAAATTAACCAAAACCACAAATAAAAAATGACAATACCTCAAATACAGAACAACACATAACTGTCGCTCTTCAAACTCTTAATACAACTATGCAAACCTTAATGAACCAAATGCTAAAGATGACCCAAATGCTAATTGAACTCATGTCCAAATTGCCATTAAATTCAATGCCCTAAAACTATGCATATGGAATGCTAATGGGCTGACAAACCACTCGTTTGAGTTAAAAACTTTTCTTAAAATAAACAAAATTGACATTATGCTCATCTCAGAAACTCACTTCACGTCTAAAAGTTTTTTCAAAATTCCAGAGTATAACTTATACCATACCATGCCTCCTGATGGAAAAGCACATGGAGGGTCAGCTATTCTTATCAAAGCTAATATTAAACACCACCAATCTCAGCCATATTGTACGGAATACATTCAAGCAACCAACATAGTAGTATATGACTGGACTAGCAATATTACAGTATCTGCTTTGTACTGCCCCCCCCCCCCTCCAGACATAGTATAAAATAAATTTTAGTGACTACTTTGATGTCCTAGGTCATCGTTTTATAGCTGCTGGCGATTATAATGCCAAACACACCTTCTGGGGCTCCAGACTTGTATTGCCCAGGGGTCGCGAACTTTTCAAATGTATCCAAATAAAAAGTCTGCATGTTATCTCTACAGGCCAACCAACATACTGGCCCACGGATAGTCGAAAAATACCAGATGTTATTGACTTCTGTATTACAAAAGGAATTGCAAAAACGAATATATCTTGCAATAGCTGCTGGGATCTATCATCAGACCACTCACCCATAATTGTCGACATCAAAACGAAGGTAAAAGAGACTATTAAAAAATGTACATTACACAATAAGAAAACTAACTGGGCTCTTTTTAGATACTTCATAGATGAGGCATTTAAAGTATCAATTCCATTAAAAACAGAGGAAGACATAACAAAAGCTGTTGAATTTTTAAACACAACCATACAGCAGGCCACATGGAATTCGACTCCATTAGACCAATACAAGTCTCCTGGGTCATTTGTTGCTCCGAGTATATTAGAATTAATTAAGGAAAAAAGAGCGACAAGAAAATTATGGCAACAGAATAGATGCCCTGACACGAAAAAACGTTTTAACTGCAAAATAAAAGAACTGAAACACGCACTGGAAAAAAATCGTAACGCTAGTTTCCAGGCATTTCTAGAGGGTCTCGATGCAACCGCAGCGACAGAATATTCCCTTTGGAAGGCTACTATGAAAATCAAAAGGCCCATAACAACATGCCCTCCTCTTAGGAAAACAGATAACAGCTGGGCGCGTAGTGACCAAGAAAAAGCAAATATTTTCGCGGAGCATCTAACAAAGGTTTTTCAACCCCAACCCTATGAAGGTCCATCTGAACATAAAAAAGAAGTTATTGAATTCATTGACACCCAGGAACGTAATGCTACCGAACACGAGAGATTCACTAAAAAGGAAGTAGAAAGGGTGATCCAAAAATCAAAAACTAAAAAAGCCCCCGGATACGACCTTATCACAAACAGAGCTTTACAAGAATTACCGGACTCTGGGATAACACTACTCACAGCAATTTATAATGCCATAACAAAACTAAAATTTATCCCACCACAATGGAAAGTAGCAAAAATAATTATGCTGCTAAAATCAGATATACAACCGGAGGAACCTAAATCTTATAGGCCGATCAGCTTACTACCCATACCTGCGAAAATACAATTACGTAAACTTTATTGGTTAATTGGTCGCCATTCACAACTGTCGTTAAGCAGCAAACTCCTTCTCTATAAGGTAATACTCACACCGATTTGGACCTTTGGAATACAACTCTGGGGAACAGCCTCTCATTCCAACATCAAAATCATACAAAGATTCCAAAATAAGATGCTAAGGATAATAACTGATGCCCCATGGTTCGTCACAAACGAACAACTTCATCACGATCTACAAATGACCACTGTCAAGCAAGAAATTCTACATCATACAAACACATACAAGGAAAGAATTAAAAATCATCCAAACAGTCTAGCTCATATCTTGATGGAAAGAAACTCAACAACCCGCAGACTAAAGCGAAAGATGCCCCAAGACATTTAAAAAGAAAAATGATATAATAATAATAATAATATATTTTTTATTTCAGACCATTGTGTCCATTTTGTTAGTAGGTACATGAAAATTCTTATAACTCTAATGTTAGTATACACAAAATTACAAAACAAAATAAATAATCATTACACACATACAACTTCAAAATAAATCAGAACTACAAACATATATTAATTATTAAATGATTCCGTGTGAGACTGCACAACACCTATTAATATATTGACAGTCCCGACGGCTTGCTATCATTCTTAGGATGCTGTTGGCGCTGCCACGTACTCTGCGCGCTAGGGACGCGCATCTCTTGCGCATAGTCGCATAAAAACAGTCAATGCGGTATTCTGCGCACATCCCAGAGGCACTACAGAATCGTGGCAGCCCCATCAGCACCCTAAAGGCGTTATTGTACTGAATTCGGATCGCACCATAAGATTTCTGAGTATATTGAGCCCACACGCACGTATAAAAAGATGTACAATATGATCGAAAGAGGGTTATTTTAACTTGGGTCGAGCACCGTGCAAACCTGCGAGCTATCATGTTTGCCCTCACTGCCAGTGCTCTCCGTTCCCTCTCAATATCGGCACTGTCCCCGAGGTCAGAGGTCAGGATATGCCCTAGGTATTTAATAGTATGTACCCTCCTTAATATAGTACCACTAACTTGTACATTCGGGAAGACAGTGGCTACACTCCTACCTCTAGCCCCAAAGACCATGACCTCACTTTTTTTTGGATTATACATTAACCCATGTCGCTCAGCGTATGCCTCACACATAGTGACAAGCCTTTTTAGGCCACAGACGGATGCACTCAGCAGCACCATGTCGTCAGCGTAGCTTACGTTATTAACATTTATACCATCTATGTGACAGCCGATACGGCTGCTACTGAGAGACATAATGAGATCGTTTAGGTACAGGTTAAATAGTATTGGTGAGGACAACCCACCCTGTCTGACCCCACAATCTAACCTATAGGGCTGTGACAAGGCTCCCGACCATCGCACATTATTGACCTGGTTTCCATACCAATATTTACAGATGTTAATAAGTTCTGATGGCACATTGGTGTTTTCTAATTTGGTCCACAGAATATCGTAGGAAACCAGGTCAAAAGCCCTTGAAAGGTCAAGGAAACAAGCGTGTACAGAGGTTTCACGCTTGGTATAGTATCTAACAGCATGCTTAACACACAATATTGCACTTTCAGTGGATAGTCCGGCTCGGAAGCCGAACTGATTGTCATGAATTTGTATAAATTTGTTCAGCTGTGAGTTAAGCATGCTATCAAAAACCTTCGACACAATGGTAGCCAGAGAGATAGGCCTATAGTTACTCTTATCTGATAGATCGGCAGTTTTGTTTTTAACTATAGGCATTACAACTGTTTTTATCAAATCATTTGGCAGGTATGAATGACTTAAACTTAAATTAAAAAGCATAGCCAAGAGTCTGGGTAAGTGGGGCCCTGCAAACCGTAAGTGCTCAATACACAGACTGTCATGGCCAGGAGATTTACCTTTGGTCATCGACTTTATTATCAGGCTCACATCTTTTGCTGAACATCTAAATCCTAACCTTTTGCCAGTCTGTACACTGATCACCGAATTTGAAGGACCACGAGGCGACCTTACAGTAAAATGTTCCCTAAAAATGTCGGCTATTTTCATGCTGTCACTTACGCCCTCGATACACACAGGAACAGCCTGTTTAGCATTCAATTTATTCGTTGCCTTCCAGAAAGATCGAAAGTCGTTTTTGGAATGATGTGAGGCCAGAATGTCCATTTTTATTTGTTCATTGTGGTTTTGACACCACTTCAACCGTGTTTTAAAATTCTTTCTAGCCTCACACATATTATTATAAATTTTGCCAAATTTAGGCTTACCTTGACAA
Source organism: Herminia tarsipennalis (assembly GCA_945859575.2). Classification (NCBI taxonomy): domain Eukaryota; kingdom Metazoa; phylum Arthropoda; class Insecta; order Lepidoptera; family Erebidae; genus Herminia; species Herminia tarsipennalis. Next base: position 124,088 of record OX243843.2, on the reverse strand, counting down.
CACCATTCATGAAACGAATGTTTAGCTTTCCTGTGTGCCTCGCTGACATGTAAGTTCCATCCTATTATAGGTTTCTTTTTCCTATGACCAACTGCCCTAAAAGAACGCTTTTGACTACAAACGGCTGCGTCTTGCATTATTTGCACGATTTTATTGTACAGATTATCAATAATCTGTTTATGTTGTGAAATATTGCAAGTGTGGTCTGCGCATTCTCGAAATTCCTCTGGGAAATGAAGGTCTTTAAAGCATGTATGACATTCATTGGTATAGCACTTTATTTCCTCGTCAACTCTATCCCCCCAGATTATATAAAGTAGGATGTGACACAGGTCGCATGCCGAGCATGTCAAACCACCAACCCAATTAAACACACTGTTAAATGTCCCAAAGGCGACAGATCGCAGTGAAATAAAAGACAAAAAAAAAAAAAAAAAAAAAAAAAAAAAAACTGATGTAAAAAGATCAAGTACACTTCACAAGTCGAAAATCGCGATTTTACGAATATACCGACCGCGAAGTTCTTGAATCCGGCTCGAAGGATCAAAATGTAAGATACGTGACCGAGTGATGAATTTGTCGGCTAAGAGAAACACTTGAAACTATAGAAAAGCTAATTTATATATTGATCGCAAAATATTTATGATCGCTATGCTAATGAATGCACACGGTTTGCTGTCCAAACATGCACTAACGTCGCCGCGCACCCAAAAGGGGCCGCGGCGCGGTTGTATTTGCTAGATCAGCAACCCGTGTTCGATGAATATGAACCGAACAGCCATAGTCTCATAGTCAGAGTCTAATGTTATCTTGTCTTAGTCTGATAGATGATGTTGTAGATTATTAGTCGCTGTTATATGGTTATCGCTCACCGATAGGAGAGCTGTGTCATCGGCATATGTAGCAATAGTGGTATCTACATGAATTGGCAGGTCAGCGGTAAATAAAAGATATAGTACAGGACCCAGTATACTGCCTTGAGGGACTCCTGATAGTATGCTGCACAAATCGGATGTTTCGCTCTTGTATTTGATTTCGAAGCTGCGGTTACTTAAAAAAGATTTCATTATGAAGAAAAAGCTGTGTGGGAGCGCTTTTTTAATTTTATACAACAGCCCTTCGTGCCAAACTTTGTCGAACGCCTGTCCTATATCCAAAAACACAGCTGAGCAATATTGCTGGTTTTCAAATGTCAGTCCTATGGTGTTTACAAGTCTATGTACTTGTTCTATGGTGCCGTGTCCTTTGCGAAAACCGAACTGGTGCATAGGTATTATCTCGGTTAAGTGGGGACGCATCCTATTTAGTATTATTCTTTCCAGTAGTTTTCCTACCACTGGAAGAAGACTGATGGGTCGATAGGAACTCGTATCGTGGGGGGGCTTTCCGGGTTTCGGTATCATTATTATTTGCGCGATCTTCCACTGAGCGGGGTAGCTAGTCAGTCTCAGGCATGCATTGAAATCTATTGTCAGCAAGATAATGCCTTTCTTAGGTAGGTGTTTCAGCAATGTAGCGTCTATCTGGTCATAGCCCGGCGCTTTCCCTTCATGTAGTCTTTTTATTTCCCTTTTTATTTCCTTTGGAGTTACGCTCTTGAGCGGCAAACACATCTGTGTGGGTGATTCTAAATACTTACAGATCTTCTCATCGTTATCCGGGTAAGTTCTTATTTGGGTGAAAGACTTTTTGCAGATGGTCGGCGAAAAGTTCAGCCTTTTCAGCGTCAGATCGGGCCCAAGATCCAGCAGGCGTCTTTAGTGCTAATATTTGCGTTTTTGGACGTTTCAAGTTTTTAGTCACTTTCCAAAGAGAATAATTCATATCTTTAGTCGGAGAGAGTCTGCTCAAGCAAGTTTGGAGGCGCTCATTGTTGTTAAGGTCTATCATATTTTTTAAGTCCTCTGACGCTTTGTTAAATTTCTTTTTATCGCTAGGATAGGCAGTGTTGTGCCAAATTTTCCTTAGTCATCGTCTTTCGTTCACTTTGTCTTTAATCTGTTTTGGGTGATTATTTAATTTTGGGTACTTATTTTCAAAGATCGAAGATTTTTAAAGATCCTAGTAGACATGTTTCGCATTACAATCACCGCCGCATATAAACCGATTACCGAGTTTTTCCAAGTAGTGAAATCACTTTTAGTTATTATGTGTCTGGGTGGACAAGAAACTGCTGACAATGTGATATCTGAATGTCCATCTTTCACTTTTACAGATGTCGCTTGTATTTTTTCTGTGCGGTATTCTTCCAGTAGATAATAATAATAATAATAATATTTTATTTGAAATTAATCATACATGCAACAGTCAAATTATGCACGATAATGGCCGTAGTAGCATAAGCTGTGGCACAGCCATTAACGCCCAACTTACAGATAAAACACAAATAAATCACAGACAAAACAAAAACAGAAAAGAACTTATTATAATGATTCCATGCATTCAATTACGTTTCTGACAGTAATATAAATTATTATCTCTTTGAATTAATAACACATTTGATTTTAATATAAAATAGTGCAACAATAATATGTGTGTGTGTGTGTGCGCGCGTGTGTGTTGTGTGTGTGTGTGTGTGTTTTATTGTCATTCTGTTATCTATTCATAAGGACATTTTCAGTTTCCTCATACGTGAGACCGCACAGCCATTTCTTAACCCGAGATTTACATCTTACTCTTGAGTTGGTGAAGATGTTTAGGATTCTATTTACTTTATTATACAATCCCGGTGCGAGATAATAGAAATGTCTTTTTGCTAGCTCGGTCCTGCATAGTTCTATGACACATACCCTATCACAGTGGTTCTCAAACTTTTTAAATGACGGAACCCTTTTGGGAAGCAAAATACTTGATGGAACCCTACAATAAAACAATTATTTTTATAAGTGTATTCTTTATTAATCAGCATAATAAAAGTACAATGTATCAGTTACTAATTATTATTTACTTCACCACTTGGTAAGGACAATAATAGAAAACATTAAAAAAGAAAAAATCTAACTAGTGGGAGGTATGAAACTGTTTTTTATTTTTCATCAATTGCTTGATATCAGGTTTGATGGAAGAAAGTTGGAGTCTCATATCAGCTTCGGCGTCCAGTCTATTGCGATATTTTGTTTTCGTGGCTGCGTAGGTAGAGAATCCTGTTTCGCACAAATATGTAGTTGGGAACGGGAGAAGAATATCCAGAGCCATTTGGCCAAGCATTGCATATTCATCTTGGATTCTGCACCAAAAATCATTAAGAGGCGTCGTTTTGAACAATGACTCCATACTTGTGTCTGATGACATTTCTAAAAGAGATTCATATATCTCATTTGACATGTTTTCAGGCTTTTCCAAGTTGGGTAAAAAAGGATTATGAATCCAGGAGTTCACTTTAATTTTTGTATTGTGTTCTTCGGGAAAATACTTTTCAAAAGATGCGCGCATCGAACTGAGATATTGGACCAATTCTTCAAACACATTATCTTCAAACATTTCTGAGTCGTTTTCGCTAACAAACTCACTGAGTAACGTAAAACTTTCTATTTCTTTCTTACCAATGCAAATGATCCAAAAATCTAATTTTCTTTTAAAAGCAGTTATTTTATTATAGGCCTGAAACACTGTTGTCTGTTTACCTTGCAACGATAAATTTAATTCGTTAAGTTTTTGAAAGATATCCGCCATAAAAGACAATCGGAACAACCAAGTTTTATCATACAAACGGTCCTTCAAATTAAAAGAAGTATCTGCTGAAAGAAACATTTGTAACTCGGCTCTAAGTTCAAATAGCCTTGTTAAAGTTTTTCCCCGAGACAGCCATCGCACTTCTGTATGGAGCAGCAGTGTTTTATGTTTGCTGCCATAATCTTCACACAATAATGAGAACAATCGGGATTGTAGTGGTCGTGATTTGATAAAATTAATTATTTTTACCGCTTCATCCATAACTAATTTTAGATTAGACGGCATTTGCTTCATCGCAAGTGCTTGTCTATGCAGAATACAATGATTGGAACTACAATTAGGCGCTTTATTTTTCATTCGTGACACTGCTCCTGCTGTTTTACCTGTCATCGCCTTGGCCCCATCTGTACAAATGTCAATGCAATTGTTCCAACTGAGATTATGTTCTTCAAAAAATATATTTATTTTATTAAAAATTTCTTCCCCGGTAGTGTTTGAAAGCAGCGATGAACACATAAGCATGTCTTCTTCAAAAGAACTTTTATATGGATATCTCACAATAACCAGCAGGATAGCCAAACCAGCGACATCAGTCGACTCGTCCATTTGCAAAGCGAATCGTGTATTTTGTAGACGTGTAACTAGTTCTTGTTTGACGTAGCTTGCCAGATCATGGATTCGTCGTGAAACAGTATCGTTTGATAGCGGAACAGTAGAAAGATGCTTTGCAGATTTTTCATCAAGCATACATTTTGTTATGTCTAATACACATGGTTTTATTAATTTCTCAGCGATAGTGTGCGCTTCACCTGCTTGTGCAATGCGATAGCTAACTAAATATGATGCCTCCGTGGCCTTTTCGTTGGTAGTTTGTGTTACATGCATCATATTTTTTTGACTTTCTAATAACTGATCTTTTTTGCGAACAAAAAATTCTTTATTCTTGTCTTTAGTCTCGGGGTGTACGGTTTCTAAATGTCGACGCAATTTGGCAGGTGCCATGGAACTATTAGGAAGCAGTTTACTACAGAGAATGCAGAGAGGTGAGCCGTTGGAATCAACAAATCCGAAACTGATATAAGATTCATCATACTTCCTTTTTTTCGTCTTTGAAACCGTCGAGCTTGACGTCGTGGCACTCGTGGCATCATCTTCTGGATCGGTGATTGCTAAATTCTTCGCGCGCATTGCTTTTGAACATTCAGCGTCATTAGAAGATGTTGTTGGAACACGTTTAACACCTTTAAGCCAACGTTCCATTCTTCTTTATTTATAATGTTACAAGTCAGGATAGTGGGGTTTAAATAATGCACAATCGTTACTGCGTATAAGAGACTAAATTTAGAACCTACAGGGAAGAAATGTATAAAACTGAGACAACAGAATACAGCAGGCAGTAAAACAATGAACACTAGTTTCACAATATTCGTAGATTTGATAGGGCCTATCAAATCTACGAATATTGTGAGTTGGTTTGTATACAAGTTCAGAGTGTTTGCGTAAAATTACATTTAGGATAAAAAGTTTTCTTACGGTAAGCACTTTAGTTTCATTGTATAGCTCGTGAGTAGGGAATCGAGTAGGTTTAAATGACATCACTTTTAAAACGCCCCGTTGAGCTCTTTCGAGGTGTAAAAGTCTGATTTTCCCCGCACTTCCCCAAGCCGTGATGCAATATCCTACAACAGATTGTACAAGCGTAAAGAATACAGTCTTTAGAGTATGGAAGTCGAGAACAGATCGAAGATTTTTAAAGAGGTACATTAGTTTTCTAACTTTGGAGGTGGTGACACTAATGTGCTCTTCCCAAGATAAGTGACAGTCAATCCAGACACCAAGGTATTTCACTTTGGGCTCAGAGGAGACTTTAAACATCCACAAGCGGTGTTCCTATCACAGGTTAAAGCATGAGCAGTCAGAGCAAACGAAGATGGGAGAGATACCGGTCTCGGTGCAAAGGTCATACACTTAGTTTTGTCGATGTTCAGAGTTAAAAGGTTACGTGTCAGCCAGAGGGTCACTGCAGACAGAGCAGTTTCTGCGCGACCATTGGTGTCGGCCCAATTTCTGCCGCTCACAAGAAGAACCGTATCATCAGCATAAGTAATGATCTTGCATTTTGGTATGGATTTTTTGCAGAGGTCATTTATAAAAATGAGGAAAAGCGTTGGCCCTAATACGCTGCCCTGTGGGACACCAAAGAGCAGCTTCTCACGATCGCTGAAGATATCACCTATCCTGGTACACTGAAAACGATAAAGAAATAGTTTAAATATATCATGGACAACACCTCTAACACCAATACACTCGAGCTTCCTGAGTAAGGCCGGGACAGGGACAGTGTCAAAGGCTTTTGATAGGTCTAAAAATATAGCTACTGATTTAAGGTTTTTGTTTAAATTTTGAACAATAGAATTTGATAATGATAATACCGCATCTTCTGTGGATATTCCGCTTCTGAAACCAAATTGGTTGTCAGCAATTATATTGTTACTATCTAAGTATTTTACTAATCTAGAGTTTAGTACCTTCTCTAATATCTTCGACTAGCTGTCCCGCGCAACTTCGTATACGTAAATTTTCCCCGTTTTTGCAACATTTCTCGTCGCTTCTCCGCTCCTATTAGTCGTAGCGCGATGTTATATAGTCTATAGCCTTCCTCGATAAATGGGCTATCTAAAAAAAAATATTTTTTCAAATCGGGCTAGTAGTTCCTGAGATTAGCGCGTTTAAACAAACAAACAAACAAACAAACAAAGCAAACAAACAAACTCTTCCGCTTTATAATATTAGTATAGATATATTACTTAAAATAGATATGGGTCTATAGTTATGAACATTGTCCCTGTCACCGTTCTTATGTATTGGTACCACAAGACCCATTTTAAATACGTCAGGAAATACGCCCTCTGAAATGCAAAGATTAAATACATGTATCAATAGTGGGACCAGTATGTGCCTGACACTTTTTATAACAGAAGTCGGTATGCCATCCCATCCAGTGGAAGATGTATTTTTAAGACCAAGAATGAGACTATCTATTTCGGCATAATCAGTCGGAAGGATAGACATAGACGTTAATGGCGATGGTTCAAATTTATCCGAAGTATTTAGTAGAACCTCTGGCGGTGTCATTATTTTTGATGCTAGGTTTATACCGACATTTGCAAAATATTTATTTATACAATTTACCACTGATTTTGGGTCGCTCGTAGATCCTTTAAGATCATTATGAGGTGAAGTACGCTCTTTATTCAAGTAACCAATCCGCTTTATAAGTTTCCATGTTGCCTTGGGATCTTTGTCTGCGCGTTTAAATTGACTACACTCGTGTTCGGTTTTTACTTTTTTAAGCAACTGATTACAAAAGTTTCTGTATCTGTAGTAAGTTACCTTGGCATTGCATGCATGGTGTTACAGTACAATATCTTTGTGCTGTATCTACAATCTACATCACAATCTTATGTTCCTTATCGCACGTTCAGTATCTATTAAATGTTTCTACTATCTGTTTTCAACACGAAGTCGTTAGTATATAAGATGCACCTTTGGATAATTATAACCAGACTATACTACATCTTTTGTCTCATTTATACCTAATCATATACTGCCAAGAAGTTTGGCAAATTGGTGCCCCGACGAACGAATACGCAGCAAGAAACATGGCACAATCACCGTGCAAGGCGAACATAAATCAGCAAGGAACACTTGAAGTAGCTGCTGGCACCTCGGTTTTATCCCGCATTCCGGAATTTTGGAAAGACCAACCAAGATTATGGTTCACGCAACTAGAAGCCATATTAGCACCACAGAAGCAAGGAGACGAATACAAATACTGTACAGTAATAGCAAAGTTATCCAAGGAAAAAATACTACAAGTTAGTGACCTAATCACTTCACCACCGACTACAGATAAATACAAAAACATCAAGGAACGTTTAATTGATTGTTACGAAGAAACAGAACAGCGACAGTTTCAAAAATTAATATCTGAGACAGAACTCGGTGATCAAAAACCTTCGCAGTTATTACGTCAAATGCGAGTCCTCGGGAGAGGAAAACTCAGTGACGAAACAATTAAACTACTATGGTTCAGGCTTTTACCAACATCAGTTACTACGGTTCTAGCAGTTACGGAAGACATGGAAATTGACAAACTGAGCCAAATTGCAGACAAAATAATAATGAATTCAAAAGTAACCGAAATATCAGCTGTTAGCAACGACACTTCAAACGACAACAATACAGCATGCATTTTAGCCCAGCTAGCAAAATTACAGATAGATATTGACGCAATTCAGCAAGGTCAATATGGCTATCGACCCAACACGCACAATCATTTCAAGAAACGTCAACAATTCCCGATTATGAGGCCGAGAACAAACTATAGAGGAGCAAATCGATTTTGTTACTACCACGAAAGATTCGGAAAATATGCAAAGAACTGCATTAAACCATGCGGTTGGAAACCAATGACTTACGTACGGAACCAGGGAAACGAATAAGAGCACAGACAACGGCGAAACTCTGTGCAATCCACCCATCCAATCGCCTCACCATTACCGACCGAAAAAGTGGTATGAAGTTTTTGATTGACACGGGCGCAAATATTTCAGTCATTAGCAAGCAACAGAGACATTCAATTTTACAAAATGAACAATACACACTATACGCTGCAAATGGGACTAAAATTAGGACTTACGGCGAGAAGACGCTTACCTTGAATTTAGGACTACAACGATGTTATAAATGGAATTTTGTAATCGCCGATGTTACACAACCAATAATAGGAGCAGATTTTCTAGAGCACTATAAACTATTAGTCGACATAGCAGGTCGCAAACTTATCGACAAAGTTACAGAGCTGACAACGCATGTAACTTCGGAAAAAGCGACACAACAAACAATTCGTACTATCGCAGTGGGAACGAATCCACGTATTACGCAACTTTTAAACAAATACGAAGACATCACGAAAGGGTCCTCTCTCCGCAATGCGCCCAAACATAAGATTGAACATCACATTATCACTACAGGACCACCCGTCGCAGCTCGGGCAAGACCATTACCTCCAGAAAAATACGACATAGCCAAAAAGGAATTTCAAAATATGATAGAACTCGGAATTTGCCGACCGTCAGATAGCCCATGGGCAAGCCCATTACATATGGTAAAAAAGAAAAATGGCGAATGGAGACCGTGCGGAGACTATCGAATGCTCAATAGCACGACAGTACCGGACAAATACCCACTACCAAGACTGCATAACTGACTTTACATACATATTAGAAAATAAGAAGATACTAAGCAAGATAGATATACGTAAAGCATACCATTGAATTCCTGTTAAAGATATAGAAAAAACAGCCATCATCACACCTTTTGGACTTTTTGAGTACTTAAGAATGCCTTTCAGATTACGCAATGCGGCACAAACATTTCAACGATTCATGGATTCCTTATTTAGAGATTTAAACTTCGTATTTATATTTGTAGACGACTGTCTCATCGCATCGGACAACGAAGATTTGCATTATCAGCATTTAGAAACGGTTTTCAAACGTTTACACGAGAATGAAATAACCATTAATCTCGAAAAATGCGAATTTCTCAGAAGGGAAATAGATTTCTTAGGTTATCATATAACGAGCCAAGGAATACACCCTACCGAAGAAAATTACAAAGCAATCATGGAATTTCCCAAACCGAAAACAATTCAAGAATTAAGAAGATTTTTGGGCATGGTCAATTTCTACAGAAGTAATATTCCACGCGCAGCGGAAAATCAAAGAATTTTAAACGAATATCTACATGGTTCAAAAAAGAACGATAATTCACCTGTTCCTTGGACAACGGAAGCAGACAAAGCTTACGAAAAATGCAAGGAAAGCATGAAAAACGCAGTGTTAACAGCGCATCCTTCCCGCAACGCATGACTAGCGCTCATGACCGACGCTAGTGCTACTTGCGTTGGTGGAGTTTTACAACAAAAATCCGGACGCAATTGGGAACCCTTAGGATTTTTTTTCACAAAAATTGAGCGAAACTCAACAAAAATATTCTACGTTTGACAGAGAGCTGTTAGGAATATACATGGCCGTCAAACATTTTCACAGATTAATCGAGGGAAGAGAATTTACAATATTTACGGATCACCGACCTTTGACATACGCATTCTCCCAAAACCATCATCAAACGATACACCGCGACGGGTCCGGCAGTTAGATTTCATTTCACAATACAGTACCAACATTCAACACATAAGCGGACGTGACAATATTACCGCCGATGCCTTATCTCGAATAGAGGAAATATACGTGCCATCACCTATCGATTACGCTGAATTGGAAAAATGTCAATCAACAGATAATGAACTAAGTAAATTACATGACAATAAAAGATTAAAATTAAAAAACATTACGCTTCCGGGTTCCACAATAAACATCACCTGCGACACGTCTACTGGAAAAAGCCGCCCCTACTTACCAAAGCATTTTCGCAAACAAATTTTCGATACCATTCATGGTATGAGCCATCCAGGAAAAAGAACTACGAGAAAAATGATAACCCAAAGGTATTTATGGCCGTATATGAACAAAGATATCAATAATTGGTGTAGATCATGAATAGCCTGCCAAAAATCAAAAATACAACGACATACGATATCACCTCCTGGTACATTTATGACAGCGCAACGTTTTGAACATTTACATATTGACATCGTCGGACCACTTCCGATTTCACAAGGGAAGAGATATTTAATCACAATCATAGATCGTTGTACGTCATGGCCCGAAATATTTCCGGTAGAAGATATAACTGCAGAAACAGTAGGCAAGACACTTTTCGAAGGATGGATTACTCGTTTTGGATGTCCATTGCGCATTACTACGGATCAAGGCCGACAGTTTGAATCAAGAATATTTGAGTCACTCTCACAATTTTTGGGAATACATAAAATTAGGACAACACCTTATCATCCACAATCCAATGGAATGATAGAGAGATTTCATAGAACTTTAAAGGCGGCGTTAATGACAAGAGAATCCAACGAAAATTGGTTAAAAGAAATTCCAACAGTTTTACTCGGGTTGCGGAGTAGCTTGCGAGAAGACACAGGTTATAGTTCAGCAGAGATGACATATGGAACGCCAATACGACTCCCTGGAGGATTTTTTGAGTCATCAGCAGCACAGTTATCAACGTACGAAGAGTTTGTAAAACAAATTCAAAAGGACAATAATTCCGAAAAGACATCACACAAATGACATCAATTCCGAAAAGAAAAAAACACAATCAAGCTATATTTGTGCATCCCGAACTCAAAGAATGCTCACACGTATTTGTTCGGTGTGATAGAATTAAGAAAGCCCTGACCCCGCCGTATGAAGGACCCTACCCAGTAATTAGTAAAACAGATAAAACATTTTGCATTAGAATTAGGGATAAAGAGACAGTGATATCAATTGATAGATTGAAACCAGCTTTCATGATCAATGACGAATCAAACTACGTGCCAGATTCAAAGGATTGCGACAGGCATTCACACACGTACACTACACGATCGGGACGTAAAGTAAAGCCAGTAGTACGTCTATAAAAAATCGCTGATATAAGCAAGCTATTCGTATATATATTAACATAGATCTTAACATATACCATTAATTCACAACTACTCGTAACAACAAGACATCTAAAATGGGAAATCAAAGTTCTAAGGACCAGATAACATACAATACGGACAATTGCCTCAATCAAAACGAAGCGGACCAACTCCGTAACCTTAGGTTAGGTTAGGTTAGGTTAGGTTAGGTTGGGGTAAATCCATCAAGGCCGTCGGTTCTGTCCCGGCCAGGGGGGACGCTGTGCCAACAGGTTCTGACCTGAATGTGCCAGCCCAAACCAGAGAGCTGTCGTCTGGCGACTCCTTCACGGAGGCGCAAATGAGACAGCTCACAATACTTTTCGGGAGCCTCATGAACGCGCACCTTGAGGGCATCAAGGCGCGTCTGCCCCCGGAGCCGAGCTGTCGGCCGCCGCTCGCAGTGCCCAAGCCGAAGCCTTCTCAGGGGCCACCAATGGGGCCGCCACCACCCCGTACAGGGGGACGGGCCGGGTCTTTTGCAGCAGCGGCTGCCTCAAGACCGGTTGAGCAAGGTGTGCGGCCGCGGAGGGGAGATCCCAAACCCCCGCCGCAGCGTGCGCCGAGAGGAGCTGTTGTGGATGCTTCATGCGCCCCAGCGGCTCAGGTCCATCACCCGGCGCCTGCGCCTGCTCCCGCCACTGCCACCTCTTGTGAGGAATGGCAAACGGCGAGGAGCAAGAAATCGCAGCGCCGGAAGAAACAGAGAGCCGCTGAGCCCTCTGTGCAGGAAGTCGCTGCCGCCCCCTCTTCGCAGGAGGCCGCTCCGGCTAAAAGAGGCAGGAAGAGGCCGAAGCTGTCTCCGCCGAAAACGGCCGCCGTCCTTGTGACGGTGTCGCCAGAGGCGGAGAGTAGAGGCGTTACCTACGCCAGCCTCTTTAGCAATGCGAAGGCCGCTCTCTTAGCGGCTGGGGGCGTAGAGGTGAGGTTCCGCCGCTCACAGACCGGGGCCCGGCTTCTTGAAGTTCCAGGGGCGGAGGGCGCTAAAAAGGCCGACCTAGTGGCGGAAACGCTCCGGCGTCTCGCGGGTGGCGAGGAAGGCGTGAGAGTCGCCAGGCCGATGAAGTGCGCGGAGTTGCGCATCTCTGGCCTGGACGACTCCGTGACGTCTGAGGAGGTCCGGGAGGCAATAGAGCAGAAGGCTCAGTGCTCTCCCGGAACCGTGAAGGTCGGCGCGATCCGCCCCGGCCCCGGCGGAGTTGGTGCGGCGTGGGCGCGGTGCCCCGTCGCCGCGGCCAAAGTTTTGGCAGAGGTGGGGCGGCTCCTCGTAGGTGTCTCTGCCGCGAGGATCACCATCCTCGAGGCGAGGCCCGCGAGGTGCTACAGGTGCATGGGCGCAGGGCACCTGCGCCCTCAATGTACCAGCAGCCTAGACTGCAGCGGACTCTGTTTCCGCTGCGGTCAACCGGGGCATACGGCAGCGGCGTGTTCTGCCGCTCCCCACTGCCCCGTGTGCGCGGCGGGCAACCAGCCCGCCGACCACATGATGGGAAGGGCAGGCTGCAAGCCCCCGAAGGCTGCAAAGCCCCCAAAGGCTGTCAAGCCGCCCTCGGGGACGGGCCGAGCTGCGGCCAACCCCAGCACCCAGGCTCCGGTGCGGATGGAGGAGGGTGAAGACGAGGCGCCCTCTCAAGCCTCTCCACCCTCCACCTAACGGACTCCCATAGACGTGCTCGCTCCTCGCCCCTGTCGTCAGTGACAGGGGTACCGGATGCGTTGCGCGATTGGGGGTCCAGGACGCGGTCGCATCCTCCTGCGGGAACTTCATCTCGTGGGGGGAGGCGGCGGGGCTAGTCTGCCCCGTCGCCGGCGAACCGGGCGACGTCGAGGCGCAGTCGCGCGTGACGTCGCTTGGTGGGGCTGCGGGCGTGATGGACGGGGAAGTTTCCCACGCTCGCGGCCTTTCGCGATGGCGGCGTTCTGTGTGTACCCAGGACGCCGCAGGAGCAGGAATGCCCGATAGGGCTATGCCGCTGGGTGGGTCCGCCGAAGAATAGCAAATTCCGGCGGCCTATCCGTGTGAAGGCGGCGAGTCGGTACACGGCCGATTTTTTAGTGGGGGCAGGTCCCACACTACCTCCAGCGTCTGCCCCGGGTGCTGGAGGTGTGCGTTAGGCATTTTTTACGGCCATAAAAAAAAAAAAAAAAAAAAAAAAAAAAAAAAAAAAAAAAAAAAAAAGGTTAGGTTGGGGTGCTGAGTGCCGGAAAACCTCCTCGTGGTGCACCCTGGGCAACGTGTGCCGGTGGATTCGCGGCGTTTCGCGAAACCACCGTCACACGGCTAATGTTCTGGCAGAGTAGGGGGTGGCCCATTCCTGGGCTGCCCGGAGGACGGGCTTGACGTGCACTCACACTGCCGTCGAGCGGGCGGGGAGATCTTCTTGTGCCACCGTCGGATATCGTAATCCCGATTAGGAGTGTCGTGGCCACGTCTCACGGCTCCGAGCGGGGGCGAGGGTCTTGGCTTGGTCGCCTGGGCTGCGAGGATGACAACCTCTATAAAAAATCCCCGAATCCTGTGTTGCGGAGCGTGACCAGAGGATGCATGGCCGATGGGATGTTCGGTTCCAAGCGCTACCCCCAGCTGGGGCACCTGCGGACCCCCCAGTTGGGATACAAATTTACGCTTACCCGGGTACAGGGGGCACTGCCCGGGTGGACCTTTATTTCCCCCATACTCGTGGGACCTAGTATGGACAATAATAAACTCAAGAATATGTTTAACAAGAGGAGCGTAACGCTACTGGAGAAGGAGAAGGAGAAGGAGAGAGAGGTGGAAGAAGTACGGCGAAGGAGCGCCGGTAGTTTGCCCTTAGAAGCGGCCGATTCCGGCCGGCTGGGTGGTTCGAGGACTTCGGTGACCTCAGCGTCGCTGGAGAGTTTGCTGCGATCGGGCCGTTTCGGCTCCGACTCCTCCATTAGCTCAGCGGTCAGCGACCCGACGATGTTCGGGTCAGGAAATGGTCCAGAGACCTCGATGGCTAGCGAAAGCCGCGCTCAACGTCAAAAGCGCGGTGTTTCTCCTGGAGACGACGAGAACCTTCCTGAGGTTGACCTCGAGGCCCCCAGGAAGATTCACTCATCCCAAAGGGGGGGTTCTGTGGCGAGATTTTCTCGCCCGAAAACACCCCCTGCAATGACGGCTGCCGACAACATTCCGGGCGCTTCAACAACTGGTGTGTTGTCTAGGCGGGAGGCCTACAATAGAGGCCGCACGGAAGGAGAAATAGCTGCTGAGGAGCGAGTCCAGCAGCTGTTGGGTGGACTCTGCCCGTCGGGAGGGGTCGGCGTCCCGAAATCTATGGAGGAACTCGTCCAGTCGGCGACTAAATCAGTGGCGGTTATTGCGAATGTGGCCACCAAAAGCAAAAACTTGAAGGGCACATTCGCAAAAGGTTTGAAGGAAGCAGCCTCCGTCCTAAAGGAGGTAGTAAAGACGTTCTCCGAACATTCTGCTACCGCCGAGGTGGAGATGGAGAAGATGCGGGCCGACAACACCCGACTGAAGGAGGAACTAAAGGCGGTCCGGGCAGAGATGTCACAACTGCGTGCCGACTTCGGATCGCCTAGAGCCGGTTCTGTCCCGGCCCATAGTGGAGAGCGCCCGTCTGACGACTCCTTTACGGAGGCGCAGATGAGGCAGCTCTCACGTCTTATTGGGGGCATCGTCGACGCTCGCCTTGAGGGCGTTAAGGCGCGTCTGCCCCCAGAACCGAGCTGTCGGCCGCCGCTCGCGGGGCCCAAGCCCCCTAAGGGGCCACTGATGGCACGCCCGGCGCCACCACCGCGTACAGCGGGACGCGCTGGGTCGCTTAGAGCAGCGGGCACCTCAAGCGCCCAAACTGCTCAAGTCCGTCCCCCGGCCCCTGCGCCTGCTCCCGCCTCTGCTCCCTCTGGTGAGGAATGGCAAACGGCAGGGAGCAAGAAATCGCGGCGCCGGCATAAGCAGAAAGCCACTGCCGCCTCCTCTGTACGGGAGGTCGCTCCGGCGAAAGAAAGAGGAAGGAAGAGGCCGAAGCTGTCTCCGCCGAAAACGGCCGCCGTCCTCGTGACGGTGTCGCCGGAGGCGGAGAGTAGAGGCGTCACGTACGCCAGCCTTTTCAGCGGGGCGAGGGCCGCTCTTTTGGCGGCTGGCGGCGTGGAAGTGAGCTTCCGCCGCTCACAAACCGGGGCCCGGCTTCTCGAGGTTTCGGGTACGGAGGGCCCGAAGAAGGCCGATCTCGTGGCGGAGACGCTGAGGCGTCTCGCAGGAGGAGACGACGGTGTAAGGGTCGCCAGGCCGATGAAGTGCGCGGAGTTGCGCGTCTCCGGCTTGGACGACTCTGTCACGTCTGAGGCTGTCCAGGAAGCAATAGAGCAGAAGGCTCACTGCTCTCCCGGAACCGTGAGGGTCGGCGCGATCCGCCCTGGCCCCGGAGGAGTTGGTGCGGCGTGGGCGCGTTGCCCCGTTGCTGCGGCCAAAATTTTGGCAGAGGCAGGCCGGCTCCTCGTGGGTTTCTCCGCCGCGAGGATCACCATCCTCGAGGCGAGGCCCGCGAGGTGCTACCGGTGCATGGGCGCGGGGCATCTTCGTCCCCAATGCACCAGTAGTTTTGACTGCAGCGGAATTTGTTTCCGCTGTGGTCAACCGGGGCATGCGGCAGCGGCGTGTTCTGCCGCTCCCCACTGCCCTGTGTGCGCGGCGAGCAACCAGCCCGCCAACCATATGATGGGGAGGGCGGGCTGTAAGCCTCCCAAGGCCGCAAAGCCGCCTGCGGGGACTGGCCGAGCTCCTCGCGCCCAGGCTCCGGTGCGGATGGAGGAGGGTGGGGACGAGGCGCCTTCCCGTGCTCCTACACCCTCCACCTAAAAGGACTCTCTTAGCCGTGCTCGCTCCTCGCCCCTGTCGTCAGTGATAGGGGTACCGGATGCGTTGCGCGATTGGGGGTCCAGGACGCGGTCGCAACCTTCTGCGGGAAATTCAACCCGTGGGAGGAGGCGGCGGGGATAGTCTGCCCCGTCGCCGGCGAACCGGGCGACGTCGAGGCGCAGCTGCGCGTGACGTCGCTTGGTGGGGCTGTGGGCCTGATGGACGGGGAAGTTTCGTAGTCGGATATCGTAATCCCTAGTAGGAGTGTCGTAGACATGTCTTACGGCTTTGAACGGGAACGAGGGTCTTGGCTTGGTCGCCTGGGCTGCGAGGATGACAACCTCTATAAAAAATCCCCGAATCCTGTGTTGCGGAGCGTGACCAGAGGATGCATGGCCGATGGGATGTTCGGTTCCAAGCGCTACCCCCAGCTGGGGCACCTGCGGACCCCCCAGTTGGGATACAAATTTACGCTTACCCGGGTACAGGGGGCACTGCCCGGGTGGACCTTTATTTCCCCCATACTCGTGGGATTCAACATGGATACAAATAAATTGAGAAATATATTTAATAAGAGGAGCGTAGCGCTCCCTGAGAAGGAGAAGGAAAAGGAGAAGGAGAAAGAGGTGGAGGACGTACAGCGAAGGAGCGCGGGCAATTTGCCCCAAGACGCGGCCAATTCCGGCCGGTTGATTGATTCCAGGACTTCAGTGACCTCCGCGTCGCTGGAGAGTTTGTTGTGCTCGGGCCGGTTCGGCTCGGAATCCTCGCTCAGCTCAGCGGTGAGCGATATGGACCAGTTGGTGGGTGGATCAAGCATCGGTCCAGATGCGCTGTCGGTTGATGAGTGCCGCGCTCGACAGCAGAAGCGCGGTGCTTCTCCTGGGGACGGTGAGAACCGGAACAGGAAGGTTCACTCTTCCCAACGAGGGGGCTCTGTGGCTAGATTTGCTCGGCCGCAGACACCCCCTGCAAAGACGGCTGCTAAAATCACGCCGGCCGCAACAACAAGTGGCGTTTTTTCTAGGCGGGAGGCCTACAGCTCACTATCCTATTCGGGAGCCTCATGAACGCGCACCTTGAGGGCATCAAGGCGCGTCTGCCCCCGGAGCCGAGCTGTCGGCCGCCGCTAGCAGTGCCCAAGCCGAAGCCTCCTCAGGGGCCACCAATGGGGCCGCCACCACCCCGTACAGGGGGACGGGCCGAGTCTTTTGCAGCAGCGGCTGCCTCAAGACCGGTTGACCAAGGTGTGCGGCCGCGGAGGGGAGTTTCCAAACCCCCGCCGCAGCGTGCGCCGAGAGGAGCCGTAGTGGACGCTTCATGCGCCACAGCGGCTCAGGTCCATCGCCCGGCGCCTGCGCCTGCTCCCGCCACTGCCACCTCTTGTGAGGAATGGCAAACGGCGGGGAGCAAGAAATCGCAGCGCCGGAAGAAACAGAGAGCCGCTGCGCCCTCTGTGCAGGAAGTCGCTGCCGCCCCCTCTTCGCAGGAGGCCGCTCCGCTTAAAAGAGGCAGGAAGAGGCCGAAGCTGTCTCCGCCGAAAACGGCCGCCGTCCTTGTGACGGTGTCGCCGGAGGCGGAGAGCAGAGGCGTTACTTACGCCAGCCCCTTCAGTAACGCGAAGGCCGCTCTCTTAGCGGCTGGGGGCGTAGAGGTCAGGTTCCGCCGCTCACAGACCGGGGCCCGGCTTCTTGAAGTTCCAGGGGCGGAGGGCGCTAAAAAGGCCGACCTGGTGGCGGAAACGCTCCGGCGTCTCGCGGGAGGCGAGGAAGGCGTGAGAGTCGCCAGGCCGATGAAGTGCGCGGAGTTGCGCATCTCTGGCCTGGACGACTCCGTAACGTCCGAGGAGGTCCGGGAGGCTATAGAGCAGAAGGCTCAGTGCTCTCCCGGAACCGTGAAGGTCGGCGCGATCCGCCCCGGCCCCGACGGAGTTGGTGCGGCGTGGGCGCGTTGCCCCGTCGCCGCGGCCAAAGTTTTGGCAGAGGTGGGGCGGCTCCTCGTGGGTGTCTCTGCTGCGAGGATCACTATCCTCGAGGCGAGGCCCGCGAGGTGCTATAGGCTCAATGCACCAGCAGCCTAGACTGCAGCGGACTCTGTTTCCGCTGCGGTCAAACGGGGCATACGGCAGCGGCGTGTTCTGCCGCTCCCCACTGCCCCGTGTGCGCGGCGGGCAACCAGCCCACCGACCACATGATGGGAAGGGCAGGCTGCAAGCCCCCCAAGGCTGCAAGCCCCCCAAGGCTGCAAAGCCCACCAAGGCTGTCAAGCCGCCCTCGGGGACGGGCCGAGCTGCGGCCGACCCCAGCACCCAGGCTCCGGTGCGGATGGAGGAGGGTGAAGACGAGGCGCCCTCTCAAGCCTCTCCACCCTCCACCTAACGGACTCCCTTAGACGTGCTCGCTCCTCGCCCCTGTCGTCAGTGATAGGGGTACAGGATGCGTTGCGCGATAGGGGGTCCAGGACGCGGTCGCATCCTCCTGCGGGAACTTCATCTCGCGGGGGGAGGCGGCGGGGACAGTCTGCCCCGTCGCCGGCGAACCGGGTGACGTCGAGGCGCAGTCGCGCGTGACGTCGCTTGGGTGGGGCTGTGGGCGTGATGGACGGGGAAGTTTCCCACGCTTGCGGCCTTTCGCGATGGCGGCGTTCTGTGTGTACCCAGGACGCCGCAGGAGCAGGAATGCCCGATGGGGCTATGCCGCTGGGTGGGTCGCCGAAGAATAGCTAATTCCGGCGGCCTATCCGTGTGAAGGCGGCGAGTTGGTACACGGCCGATTTTTTAGTGGGGGCAGGTCCCACACTACCTCCAGCGTCTGCCCCGGGTGCTGGAGGTGTGCGTTCAGGCATTTTTTACGTACGTAGGTTAGGTTACAGTCGACGGCGTCACCGCGACGTAGAGAGGGAGGACCAGCTGTATGAAGCGTATCGCAATGCGAGGGAGCAATCATCAAAAATCAATCAATCAAAAATCAATCATATCAAGCTGGCCATCTGCCGCGCGAAGGAGACGGCGAGACAGGAGATGCTGGAGGGTCTAGATCGTGACCCCTGGGGTCGCCCCTACAGAGCGGCGCTGAATAAGCTCCGCTCGTCGGGCCCCCCCCTTACAGAGACTCTCCAGCCCAGCTTCCTCGTGGAAGTAGTTGAGGCCCTTTTCCCGCAACGTGCGGAGCACACGCCACCGGCAATGGTCTCTGAGACCGACGACCGGGAGGCCGAGCCCAGTGTTCCGCCCGTCACGGAGGCGGAGGTGGGGGCGGCTGTACTTCGGATTCGTTCGAAGAGTACCGCCCCCGGGCCTGACGGGATTCCTGCCCGAGTGTTGGCCCTGGTCCACAACCACATGGGAGACCGCCTCAGGGGGCTGTTCGACGTTTGCCTGGCGTCCGGACGGTTCCCTGACTGTTGGAAAACGGGGAAGCTGGTTCTCCTACCGAAGCCGGGTAGATCTCCCGATTCGGTCGCGGCCTTCAGGCCTATTGTGCTGCTGGACGAGGCGGGGAAGTTGCTTGAGAGAATTCTCGCTACCCGTATCGTCCGCCACTTGCGCGAGGTCGGAAAACAAAAAGGTGGAAAAAAAAAAAAAAAAAAAAAAAAAAAAAAGGTTAGGTTAGGTTAGGTTGGGGTGCTAAGTGCCGGAAAACCTCCTCGTGGTGCACCCTGGGCAACGTGTGCCGGTGGATTCGCGGCTTTTCGCGAAACCCCCGTCACACGGCTAATGTTCTGGCAGAGTAGGGGGTGGCCCATCTCTGGGCTGCCCGGAGGACGGGCTTGTGCACTCACACTGCCGTCGAGCGGGCGGGGAGATATTCTTTCTGCCACCGTCGGATATCGTAATCCCGATTAGGAGTGTCGTGGACATGTCTCACGGCTCATGAGGCGGCGGGGAAAGTCTGCCCCGTCGCCGGCGAACCGAGTGACGTCGAGGCGCAGTCGCGCTTGATGTCGCTTGGTGGGGCTGTGGGCGTGATGGACGGGGAAGTTTCCCACGCTCGCGGCCTTTCGCGATGGCGGCGTTCTGTGTGTACCCAGGACGCCGCAGGAGCAGGAATGCCCGATGGGGCTATGCCGCTGGGTGGGTCCGCCGAAGAAATAGCCAATTCCGGCGGCCTATCCGTGTGAAGGCGGCGAGTTGGTACACGGCCGATTTTTTAGTGGGGGCAGGTCCCACACTACCTCCAGCGTCTGCCCCGGGTGCTGGAGGTGTGCGTTAGGCATTTTTTACGGCCTTAAAAAAAAAAAAAAAAAAAAAAAGGTTAGGTTAGGTTAGGTTAGGTTAGGTTGGGGTGCTAAGTGCCGGAAAACCTCCTAGTGGTGCACCCTGGGCAACGTGTGCCGGTGGATTCGCGGCATTTCGCGAAACCACCGTCACACGGCTAATGTTCTGGCAGAGTAGGGGTGACCCGTTTTGGGTCGCCTATTTGGGGCGTTTACTCCATGTGCCCTCTATTTTGTATTATTAATTGTCTGTTTTTTTTTTTTTTTTTTTTTTTTTTCTTTTTTTTTTTTTTTTTTTTTTTAATTTGTTTAACTTTTGTTTTTGTTTTAATTTGGTTTGCTATAATATTTCTACACTTTTACATTTACATTGTTTTATTTAATTTTGTTTACCCACTTGAGGGAAGTCATGGAGAATCGTGGTGGACTCGGACTCGTGCAATTTGCTGCCGTACAATCAGGGAAGGTTTTAGGCCCATCCCTGGGCCTTTCGGAGGAAGGGCGAGGGGCGGCGGGTTCACCATCTATTTATAGATGGTGGACGCGGTCTGATGCAGACCACCGACCGGCCCGACCCGTAACCCTGAATTGACAGGAACGGGAGCCCACTTTTGTGGGCTGCGGGGAAGTAAACCCCTTTAAAAAATACCCTAATCCTACGCTTGTGGTGCTTGGCAATGGGATGAATGGCTGAGGGGATCTCAGTCCCAAGGGCTACCTAGACGAAGGTCTTAAACTTAACAAAAATGTCGAAGGTCAATGATAGCTTATTATTTACCCAGGAGGGTCCCGAGCGCGCTTCGCTCGGGGAATCCCTCCCGAAGCCAGTCGGCTTCGGCAGCCCCGCGTACTCTGGGGGGGGCACCCAGCGACACACCCGCCCGTTGCCGAGCGGTAAATCCGGCACCGACGAAAGCGCGGAGGTCGCGCTCCAAGAGCAGGCAGCTTTTGTGCCAGCCTTAACGGCGGAGGAGTCCCGAACGTCGAATTTGGGAACTCCATTACTCACCGCTTCCACTGGAAGCTTAACTCGCATGAGCGGACGTAGCTCACGGTCCTCCATCGGCGACTTGGAGCTGTTGGGGGACGAGACTGCGGGCAACCAAGTTTTGGCAAGCAGTCAAGTGAGTCGTGCTTCTCGGCATCAGAAACGCTGTCGTTCGCCGGAAAACGAATTGGACCTTCCTGAGGCAAACGTCAGAGTCCCTCGGAAGGTAAGGTCCTCTAGTAGAGGAGGTTCGGGGGCACGAACGCGTTCCTTAACGCCTTTCTCTTGCCCCCAAACACCCGTGTCTGTACCGGGCGCGGAGAGCACAACATCTGCCGTGTTCTCCAGACGCGAATCGTATATGCGCGGTCGCACAGAGAGAGAGTTGGCTGCGGAAGACCAAGTAGACCACATATTAGACGAGTTCCGCTCGACGGGAGGGAATGATACCCCGAAAACCGCAGCGGATCTAATTGAAACCGCGAATAAATCTGTGGACGTAATAGTTACTGTGGCTACAAAATCCAAAAATTTGAAAGGCACCTTCGCCAAGGGTCTGAAGGCCTCTGCTTCGGCCCTTAAAGAGGTAGTTGAAACGCTGGCTAAGCGTGCCACGGCCACGGAAGCGGAAACTGTGCGACTGCGAGTTGATAACGCCCGTTTAGAAGCCCAGTTAGGTGAGCTACGCGTGGAGCTCGCACAATTACGGGCTGACTTGCGGTCGGCAGGTGCCAATTCTCCCCCGGCTACAGCGATCCAGAAAACTTCACCGCCTTCCGCATCGGTCCCGGCCGGTTCTGCCACGGCTGGTTCTGCGGCGGCGGTCTTGACACAGACCATTTCGGCCCCCGCCCGTATGGCGCAGGTCTCTTTGGCCTCTTCGGCCACCGAAACTCATGCCAATCCAGGTGTTAAGGAGCAGCCGGAAAACGCCTTCACAGAGGCGCAATGCCGGCAGCTGATGATAATGTTTGGGACGATGATAGACGGGAGGCTAGCAACCATCAAGGAGCGTCTCCCTCCCGAACCAAGCTGCCGGCCGCCTCTTGCGGCAAGTAGGCCAAAGCCCTCACAGGGGTATACTGCCACACCTCCCACGCCACTGCCTTGTTCCGGGGGACGCGTGGAGTCATTCGCCGAAGCGGCTGCTCCGAGGGTGGCTGCTAGTAGGTCGTCGCGTGTACCAGCTTCTCAGCCAACTAAGAGAGTGGTGCAGGCTGCGAGGACCGCTCCCACATCGCGGGAACGGGGGGTTACTCAATTTCAACCCCTCCCTCAGCAAGCACAAAGAGGTGCGCCTCGTGCTGTCGCCGGCATACCTAATGAGCCGGTGGCCGTACCTACTGCTCCCACACGTGCTTCTGCTCTCGTCGTCGCAGCCCCCTCTGGTGAGGAGTGGCGGACGGCTGGGCGCAGGAAGCGACGCGAAAAGAAAAAAAAGAAGAGTACGGCTCAACCTGAGGCTGTTCTGCCAGCCCACCCGAAAAGTGGCAAAAGGAAGCCGAAACTTACTCCGCCCAAATCGGCAGCCGTCGTCGTGACGCTGTCGCCGGAGGCGGAGAGAAGTGGAAGCGTCTCGTATGCCGATATTTTCCGCCAGGCAAGGGTGACCCTTAACGCCAACAATCTTGGCGCGGGGGTCTCCTTCCGCCACGCCCAGACCGGGGCCAGGATCCTAGAGTGTCCCGGTCAGGACGGCGCTAGGGTGGCGGACATCGTGGCGGAGACGCTGCGGGGGCTTACCGCGGGAAAGGAGGGCGTAAAGATCGCCAGGCCCACGAAGTGCGCAGAGTTGCGCATCTCGGGCCTGGATGATTCGATCACGGCCGAAGAGATCCGAGAGGCCATCGAGACAAAAACTCAATGCGCCTCCGGATACGTGAAGGTCGGCGCCATCCGCCCCGGTCCCGGTGGAGTGGGTGCAGCTTGGGTGCGTTGCCCCGTCACTTCGGCCAAAGCCCTGGCCGAAGCGGGCCGACTCCTCGTTGGCCTTTCTTCCGCAAGGATCACCGTTCTGGAGGAGAGGCCTGCGAGGTGCTTCAAATGTATGGCCACGGGGCACTTGCGGCCCAGGTGCACCAGCGGTTTTGACTGCAGCACAATGTGCTATCGCTGCGGTCAACCGGGACATAGGGCGGCGGAATGCTCTGCCGCCCCCCACTGCCCCATGTGTGCGGCGGGCAATTTGCCAGCCAATCATATGATGGGGCGGCAGGGATGTAAGCCCCCCAAGGCTTCCAAGCCACTCCCGGGCAGCAGCCAATCGACCCAGGCTGCCCCCGGAGGACAGCCGCCGACTGAGGTGGAGGTGATGGATGTAGTGCCGCACTCCTAAATGGACAGCGGTAACTCCTCCATCATCCTCCAGACGAACCTCAACCACTCCGCCGCTGCACAGGACCTTCTCCTACAGGCTATGGCGGAATGGTCGATAGGTGTCGCCGTAGCCGCGGAGCCCTACTTTGTTCCTCCCCGCCCGAATTGGGCAGGTGACCGGGACGGCTCCGTGGCAATCGTCAACTCCGCTGCGCTTCATTCCCTGCCCTTGTCGATCAGAGACAAGGGCTCGGGATATGTTGCTGCCTACTGGGGGGGAGTCACACTCTACGGAGTGTACTTCTCCCCAAACCGGAGTTTTGCCGATTTCGAGGTCTTCCTTTCCAACCTGGAAACCTCGATACGGCGCTTGGCACCTCGCCGCGTACTAGTGCTGGGGGACTTTAACGCCAAATCTACGGCGTGGGGGTCACCCAGCACGGACGTCCGCGGTTCGGCGGTTGAGGAGTGGGCGGCGTCGGTGGGTCTCTGTCTCCTAAACAGAGGCGCCACCGACACGTGCGTTCGGCGGCAGGGGGGGTCGATAGTGGACCTTTCGTTCGCTACCCCTGCCGTCGAAGCGCGAGTAAGGAACTGGGTCGTCCTGGATGAGGTTGAGACGCTCTCGGATCACCGTTACATCCGATTGGAGCTCTCCCGGTCTTCCAGGATCCAGGACCCAGGTAGGGGTCACACGGCGCGCAGAACGCCTCGGTTTCCGCGGTGGGCTGTGGGTGCATTGGACAGGGACCTGCTGGAAGAGGCGGCCATCGTTGCATCGTGGTCGTCTCCCCCTCCGACCGAGGAGGTGGACGTCATGGCTGGCCGCATGACCGGACCTGGCCGGACCGCCTCAGGGGACTGTTCGACGTGTGCCTGGCGTCCGGACGGTTCCCTGACTGCTGGAAGGCAGCACACCCTCCAGCATTGTCCAGCTTGGGAGGGGCAACGTCGAGTTCTCACCGCAGTGGTCGGAAGTGACCTCTCGCTGCCGGCCGTGGTTCTGTCCATGGTCCGGAGCGAGGGGTCGTGGAATGCGGTCGCATCCTTCTGCGAGGACATCATCTCGCAGAAGGAGGCGGCGGAGCGCGTCAGGGAAGAGAGCTCCCTGGCTGTTCGCCGGCGAACCGGGCGGCGTCGGCGCGCATATCTGCGCCTGATGCCGCCTTAGGTGGGGCTGCGGGCGGGCGTACGGGGTAATCTGCCCCGCCCGCGGCCTTCCGTGGAGGCGCGGCACCCTGTGTGTATCCAGGGGCCGCGTGGGTGTGAAATGCCCGGAACGCAACAACATCGCGTCCGGGCATTGCCACTGGGCGGGCCGCCGACGGTATAACACATTCCGGCGGCCCGTTCGCGAAGGTGGCGAGCGATACACGGCGGGTTTTTTAGTGGGTGCAAACCCCACACTACCCCTACCGTCTTCCCCGGACGGTGTGGGTGTTCGTCAGGAATTTTTCCCGCCAAAAGAAAAAAAAAAAAAAAAAAAAAAAGGTTAGGTTGGGGTGCTAAGTGCCGGAAAACCTCCTCGTGGTGCACCCTGGGCAACGTGTGCCGGTGGATTCGCGGCGTTTCGCGAAACCACCGTCACACGGCTAATGTTCTGGCAGAGTAGGGGGTGGCCCATTCCTGGGCTGCCCGGAGGACGGGCTTGACGTGCACTCACACTGCCGTCGAGCGGGCGGGGAGATCTTCTTTCTGCCACCGTCGGATATCGCAATCCCGATTAGGAGTGTCGTGGCCACGTCTCACGGCTCCGAGCGGGGGCGAGGGTCTTGGCTTGGTCGCCTGGGCCGCGAGGATGACAACCTCTATAAAAAATCCCCGAATCCTGTGTTGCGGAGCGTGACCAGAGGATGCATGGCCGATGGGATGTTCGGTTCCAAGCGCTACCCCCAGCTGGGGCACCTGCGGACCCCCCAGTTGGGATACAAATTTACGCTTACCCGGGTACAGGGGGCACTGCCCGGGTGGACCTTTATTTCCCCCATACTCGTGGGATTCATTATGGATAAAAACAAATTAAAAAATATGTTCAATAGACGAGGGAGCACAAGGCCCGTAGAGAAAAAGGACCAAGGAGAGGGAGAGGATGCACAAACCAGTGGAGAAAGGACCGCGTTGGCAAGTAGTGAGGACCGTTTGCCTCGTGAAGCGGTCGCGTTAGGCGGGCTTAGTGGGTCGAGGACGTCAGTTACGTCGGCGTCACTCGATAGCCTACTGCAATCTGGAAGGTTCGGTTCCGAGTCCTCTCTTAATAGTGACGAAGATAGGTGTTTAGAAAGGTCCGGCCCTGGAACACCGGTAGGCGACCCCCGCGCTCGACAACAGAAGCGCGGCGCGTCACCTGATGAGGAAAATGACCCTCCTGAGTTGGTCTTTAAGGCTCCCAGGAAGGTCCGCTCCTCCCAGAGGGGGGGATCAGCGGCGGGAACGCGTGCAACCACACCGTCGTCCCGCCCACAAACACCTGCTGGTACGACGTCGGCGAACATTACACAAGCTGGAACGTCGTCATCTGTTTTTAGCAGACGGGACGCTTACGCTCGCACCCGTACAGAGGGAGAGTTGGTCGCGGAGGACCAAATTGATGAACTCCTGGGTAGACTTTAATCTTCGGGAGGGGATAACGCCCCGAGAACCGGTTCAGAACTCATCCGAGCGGCGGCCGACTCTGTGTCGGTGATTGTGAAGGTTGCCACTAAGAGCAAAAATCTTAAGGGCACCTTCGCAAAGGGCCTGCGAGAGTCCGCCCAGATTTTGCGAGAGGTTGTGAACGCACTTTTCGAACGCGCCGCTGTCGCTGAGGCGGAATCCGAAGGGCTGCGGGCTAGTAGCGCTCGCATGGAAGAACAATTGAGAGAGCTACGCTCTGAAGTCACTCAGTTGCGAGCTGACCTCGTGGCGACCAGGACCGGTTCCTTCCCGGCCCAAGTTAATTCTCCGGCCGGTTCTGTCCCGGTCGGATTAAAAGCAAGGTCCACCGTAGAGGAAGAGCAGCCCTGCGTTTTCTCGGACGCTCAGCTTAGGCAACTTACGGTGGTCGTCGGGGGCCTTATGGATGCACGCCTTGAGAGCATCAAGGCGCGTCTGCCCCCTGAGCCGAGCTGTCGGCCGCCGCTCGCAGCGCCTAGGCCAAAGGTCACCCAAGGGCCATCGCAGGCACCTTCGGTGCCCCTACCCCGTACAGGGGGACGCGCCGGGACCCTTGCTGCGGTTGTTGCCTCAGGGCCGACAGGCCGAGGAACGCCACGGGACGGTGTGCGGCCGAAGGGTGGAGATCCCCATCCCCCGCCGCAGCGTGCGCCAAAAAGGGCACCACGTGCTGCCGTGGCGGGCGCCTCAAACGCCCCAACGGCTCAGGTCCGTCTCCCGGTGTCAGCGTCTGTACCCGCCACTGGCCCCTCTGGTGAGGAATGGCAGGTGGCGGAGAGTAAGGGATCGCGCCGGAAGAAGAAGAGGGCTGCCATCGCCGTTTCTACGCAGGAGATCGCTCCGACGAGACGCAGCGGCAGGAAGAGGCCGAAGCTGTCTCCGCCGAAAACGGCCGCCGTCCTTGTGACGGTGTCGCCGGAGGCGGAGAATAGAGGGGTTACATACGCCAGCCTCTTCAGCGGGGTGAAGAGCGCTCTCTTAGCTGCTGGGGGCGTAGAAGTGAGCTGTCGCCGCTCACAGACCGGGGCCCGACTCCTTGAGGTTCCAGGGGCGGAGGGCGCGAAGAAGGCCGACCTCATAGCGGAAACACTCAGGCGTCTCGCTGGTGGCGAAGAAGGCGTTCGGGTCGCTAGACCGATGAAGTGCGCGGAGTTGCGCGTCTCCGGCCTCGACGACTCCGTGACTTCTGAGGAGGTCCGGGAGGTGATAGAGAAGAAAACTCAATGCCCTCCCGGAACCGTGACGGTAGGAGCTATCCGCCCCGGCCCCGGCGGAGTTGGTGCGGCATGGGTACGTTGCCCTGTCGCTTCGGCCAAAATATTGGCAGAGGCAGGCCGTCTCCTCGTGGGCTTCTCCGCGGCGAAAGTCACCGTTCTCGACGCGAGACCCACGAGATGCTACAGGTGCATGGGCACGGGTCACCTGCGCTCGAAGTGCACCAGCAGTTTTGACTGCAGCGGACTTTGTTTCCGCTGCGGTCAACCGGGGCATTTGGCGGCGGGATGCACTACCGCTCCCCACTGCCCCGCGTGTGCGGCGGGCAAGCAGCCCGCCGATCATATGATGGGACGAGACGGGTGTAGGCCCCCTAAGGCCTCCTGCCAATTGCCCGCCGGGCCCAGACAATCCAACGCTGGCCCCAGCACTCAGGCTCCGGTGCGGATGGAGGAGGGTGAAGACGAGGCGCCCTCTCAAGCCTCTCCACCCTCCACCTAACGGACTCCCTTAGACGTGCTCGCTCCTCGCCCCTGTCGTCAGTGATAGGGGTACAGGATGCGTTGCGCGATAGGGGGTCCAGGACGCGGTCGCACCCTCCTGCGGGAACTTCATCTCGTGGGGGGAGGCGGCGGGGCTAGTCTGCCTCGTCGCCGGCGAACCGAGCGACGTCGAGGCGCAGCCGCGCGTGACGTCGTTTGGTGGGGCTGTGGGCGTGATGGACGGGGAAGTTTCCCACGCTTGCGGCCTTTCGCGATGGCGGCGTTCTGTGTGTACCCAGGACGCCGCAGGAGCAGGAATGCCCGATGGGGCTATGCCGCTGGGTAGGTCCGCCGAAGAAATAGCTAATTCCGGCGGCCTATCCGTGTGAAGGCGGCGAGTTGGTACACGGCCGATTTTTTAGTGGGGGCAGGTCCCACACTACCTCCAGCGTCTGCCCCGGGTGCTGGAGGTGTGCGTTAGGCATTTTTTACGGCCATAAAAAAAAAAAAAAAAAAAAAAAGGTTAGGTTAGGTTGGGGTGCTAAGTGCCGGAAAACCTCCTCGTGGTGCACCCTGGGCAACGTGTGCCGGTGGATTCGCAGCGTTTCGCGAAACCACCGTCACACGGCTAATGTTCTGGCAGAGTAGGGGGTGGCCCATTCTGGGCTGCCCGGAGGACGGGCTTGACGTGCACTCACACTGTCGTCGAGCGGGCGGGGAGATCTTCTTTCTGCCACCGTCGGATATCGCAATCCCGATTAGGAGTGTCGTGGCCACGTCTCACGGCTCCGAGCGGGGGCGAGGGTCTTGGCTTGGTCGCCTGGGCCGCGAGGATGACAACCTCTATAAAAAATCCCCGAATCCTGTGTTGCGGAGCGTGACCAGAGGATGCATGGCCGATGGGATGTTCGGTTCCAAGCGCTACCCCCAGCTGGGGCACCTGCGGACCCCCCAGTTGGGATACAAATTTACGCTTACCCGGGTACAGGGGGCACTGCCCGGGTGGACCTTTATTTCCCCCATACTCGTGGGATCAAATATGGATTCAAACAAATTAAAAAATATGTTTAACAGAAGGAGGAGCCCAAGGCTCGTTGAAAAACAGACGGATACAGAGAGAGAGGTACAAAACGTATCAAATTGTGGGGGCAGTTTGCCCCGAGAAGTGGCTGAGTCTGGCCGGTAACCGGGCGGCGTCGGCGCGACCATCTGCGCCTGATGCCGCCCTAATGGTGGGGCCGCGGGTGGGGGTTGACGGGGCCTTTTCCCCCCACTCGTAGCCTTCCGCGACGTCGGCGTCCTGCAGTGTACCCCAGGACGCCGCCGGAGTAGGAGTGCCCGGCATCTCGCCGCGCCGGGCACTGCCACTGAATTGGCCGCCGATGGTATAACAGATTCCGGCGGCCCGTTCGCGCAGGTGGCGCGACGGTACACGGCCGATTTTTTAGTGGGGGCAGGTCCCACACTACCTCCAGCGTCTGCCCCGGGTGCTGGAGGTGTGCGTTAGGCATTTTTTACGGCCATAAAAAAAAAAAAAAAAAAAAAAAAGGTTAGGTTAGGTTAGGTTAGGTTAGGTTAGGTTAGCTGGGGGCGTGGAAGTGAGCTTCCGCCGCTCACAGACCGGGGCCCGGCTCCTTGAGTTTCCGGGGACTGAGGGCCCGAGCAAGGCCGACTTAGTGGCGGAGACGCTGAAGCGTCTTGCGGGGGGCGAGGAGGGCGTAAGGGTTGCCAGGCCGACAAAGTGCCCGGAGTTGCGCGTCTCCGGCCTGGACGACTCAATTACGCCCGAGGCTGTCCGGGAGGCAATTGAGCTGAAGACTCAGTGCTCTCCCGGAACCGTGAGGGTCGGTGCAATTCGCCCCGGCCCCGGCGGAGTTGGTGCGGCGTGGGCGCGTTGCCCCGTCGCTGCGGCCAAAACTTTGGCAGAGGCAGGCCGGCTCCTCGTGGGCTTCTCCGCCGCGAGGATCACAATCCTTGAGGCGAGGCCCACGAGGTGCTACCGGTGCATGGGCGCGGGGCACTTGCGCCCGCAATGCACCAGTAGCTTTGACTGCAGCGGACTTTGTTTCCGCTGCGGTCAACCTGGGCATATGGCAGCGGCGTGTTCTGCCGCTCCCCACTGCCCCGTGTGTGCGGCGGGCAATCTGCCCGCCAACCACATGATGGGGAGGGCCGGCTGTAAGCCTCCCAAGGGCGCAAAGCCGCCCGCCAGGACTGGCCTAGCTCCTCGCACCCAGGCTCCGGTGCGGATGGAGGAAGGTGAAGATGAGGCACCTTCTCAGGCTTCTCCACCCTCCACCTAACGGACTCCCTTAGACGTGCTCGCTCCTCGCCCCTGTCGTCAGTGATAGGGGTACCGGATGCGTTGCGCGATAGGGGGTCCAGGACGCGGTCGCACCCTCCTGCGGGAACTTCATCTCGTGGGAGGAGGCGGCGGGGCTAGTCTACCCCGTCGCCGGCGAACCGGGCGACGTCGAGGCGCAGTCGCGCGTGACGTTGTTTGGTGGGGCTGTGGGCGTGATGGACGGGGAAGTTTCCCACGCTCGCGGCCTTTCGCGATGGCGGCGTCCTGTGTGTACCCAGGACGCCGCAGGAGCAGGAATGCCCGATGGGGCTATGCCGCTGGGTAGGTCCGCCGAAGAAATAGTCAATTCCGGCGGCCTATCCGTATGAAGGCGGCGAGTTGGTACACGGCCGATTTTTTAGTGGGGGCAGGTCCCACACTACCTCCAGCGTCTGCCCCGGGTGCTGGAGGTGTGCGTTAGGCATTTTTTACGGCCATAAAAAAAAAAAAAAAAAAAAAAAAAAAAAGGTTAGGTTAGGTTAGGTTGGGGTGCTAAGTGCCGGAAAACCTCCTCGTGGTGCACCCTGGGCAACGGACGGTGATCACTTTTTGATCGCCGGACGGCTAATGTTCTGGCAAAAAGAGGGGCCCGTATTCGGGCCACTCGGGGCGTTTCTCCCTGTGCCCCCTCTTGTTTTGTTTTATTTTATTTTATTTTTATTTTGTTGCACTTTTCTTTTACACTTTGGTTTTGTTTTTGGTTTTCCACTTTTCTTATTACATTTTGGTTTTGTTTTTGTTTTTGTTTTGTTTGTTTTCCCACTGGGGGGGAGAAACAGTGGAGTTATGTGGCGGGTTCGGCGTGCTTTCGCTATTGCGTTGCCGCCGGGCAAACGGAGGAGGATTGGGTCCATCCCTGGGCCTTTCGTAGGAAGGGCGAGGGGCGGCGGGTTCACCATCTATTTATAGATGGCGGACACGGTCTGATACAGACCACCGACCGGCCCGACCCGTAACCCTGAATTGACAGGAACGGGGGCTCACACTTTGTGGGCTGCGGGGAAGTAAACCCCTTTAAAAAATACCCTAATCCTACGCTTGTGGTGCCCGGCAATGGGATGAATGGCTGAGGGGATCTCAGTCCCGAGGGCTACCCAGACGCAGGTCTATAAACTTAAAAATAATGTCGAAGGTAAATGCAAATATAACTACCCAGGAGGGTCCTGAGCGCACTTCGCTCAGGGAATCCCTTGCGGAGCCAGTCGGCTCCGTCTGTCCCACGTACTCTGGGGGGGACACCCAACGACGCACCCGCCCTGTGCCGAGCGGTAAATCCGGCACCGAGAAAAGCGCGAAGGTCGCGCTTCGATCTTCCAACCGCAGTGCGGTTCTTAAGAAGGATACCAAAGTCCACGAAGAGGGTGTTGAGTGTGGCCCAAGCCGAAGTCGCTCATCTTCGGCAGTTGAATCTGATAGAGAGAGTGGGAGCGACGCCGAGAGCGATACCCCGCAAAGATTATGGCGTAGCTGTGTGGGGTCGGGCTCGACCTCGGAAGACTCAGCGGCACCTTTAACGCCAGCTGCAAAACGCGGCAGAGGCCGGCCACCCACTACGGGCCAGTATGTGGGTATTGGGAAAGCCCGCCGCGAAAAAGCTGACGCCCTTCGCGCCGACAAAGAAAGGAACAAAACGGCTGAGCTCCGAGAATCCGAGCTCATTAATAGAGTGCGAACGGAGAGGCCATTGCCGAGTTCCATCACGCAAAGAGTAGTAGACGATGAAGACCCGTCTACTAAGGAGTTGGACACCAAACTCAAAGCAGCTCTCGCTGCCATCACGGAGGTGTCCAAAATTTCCAAAGGGTTGAAAGGCACTTGCCAGAAGGCCCTTAAAGAGGCAGTCGCGTGCATTTCGGAGTGCACAAAAACGCTCCTTAAAAGATCGACCTCAGAAGAGGTTAACATACTGCAGGCGTCTAATACGCGCCTAAGGGCCGATATCGACGAACTCCAAAGAGAGCACAGAGAGCTTAGGCTAGAAGTGCGCAAACAACGCGCCCTCAACTGCCAGCCTCTAGAGGCCCCGCCATCGGTGCCGCCGTCGGATGAGGCAAAGGGGAAATTTATGGAACGTTTTTTTTTCGAGTCGAAAATCGCTGCCCGCATCGGGAGTCTGGAGGCAAGGCTGCCTCCGGCGCCGACCTCCCGTACACCGCCCGTCGCTAAGCCGTACACGGCTACCGCTCCGACGCCCCTACCCTGTTCCGGGGGACGCGTCGGGACCTATGCGACACGCGCGGCGTCTGCGCCCACAAAGAAGACGGCACGAGCTACGGCCCCTCCGGCGGTCCAGAGGACGTCAACCCAATCCCAGGGAGGCACCCTGCCTACCCAGGTTTTGGCGGCGGCCTCACCTCCCGCCCCTTCGGTCGTTCCTCGCGCCCAAAAGGCTGAGGCTCGTGCCCCCCCTGCCCCTGTACCCGCACCTGCTCCCGCCCCCCTCGCGTCCGCCAACGAGGGCTGGCAAAAGGTGAGCAAGAGGTCGCGGCGCAGACGTAAGGGGAAGAAGGCTGCTCCAAGCGCAGCTGCCCGAGAAGTCGTGGCCAGGAGGCCGAAGCTCCAAGTGCCGAAAACGGCCGCCGTGGTTGTCACGGTGTCGCCGGAGGCACAGGAGCGTGGAGTCTCCTATGCGGCGATTTTTGCAAAGGTGAAGACCAGTCTCACCGCCTCCGATCTTGGGGGTCTGGGTGCAACCACCCGCCCCTCGCAGACGGGAGCTCGGATCCTCGAGTTCCCAGGTCCAGATGGAGGGAAAAACGCAGACTTCTTCGCAGAGAAGCTGCGGGGAATGATTGCTGGGGAAGAAGGCGTAAGAGTCGCTAGGCCGACGAAGTGCGCAGAAATGCGAATTTCGGGCCTGGATGACTCGGTCACGGCCCAGGAGGTTCGGGAGGCTATTGGGGCCAGGACCCAATGCGCTCTCGACTCCATCAGGGTCGGCGCCATTCGCCCCGGCCCCGGAGGCGTATTTGCAGTGTGGGCGCAGTGCCCCGTTGCCGCGGCCAAATTATTGGCCGATGCGGGGAGGCTGCTCGTGGGCTTCAGCGCCGCCAGGGTTACGATCCTGCCGGCGAGACCCGCGCGCTGCTTCAAGTGCATGGCGACGGGACACATGCGTCCAAAATGCAATAGCTGCTTCGACTGCAGTGGACTCTGTTTCCGCTGCGGTCGCCCGGGGCACAAGGCGGCGGACTGTTCCGCTGCCCCCCACTGCCCAGCGTGTGCGGCGGGCAACTTGCCTGCCAATCACTTTATGGGGCGGGAGGGGTGCAAACCCCCGCAGGCTTCTAAGCCACGCCCGGGGGGTAGCCAATCGGCCAAGGCTGCCCCTCGTACTTCGCCGCCAACGCGAATGGAGGAGGATGTAGTACTGGAGTCCAATAATGGACAGTGAGTGCTTTTCCCTCCTCCAGGCGAATCTCAACCATTCTGCCGGCGCGCAGGATCTTTTCCTGCAAACCATGGCAGAGTGGTCGATTGCTGTTGCCGTAGCCGCGGAGCCCTATTACGTTCCTCCTCGTCCGAATTGGATGGGTGACCGGGACGGCTCCGTGGCCATCGTCAGCTCCGCTGCGCTCCATTCCCCGCCCTTGTCGCTCAGAGATAAGGGTACGGGATATGTTGCTGCCGACTGGGGGGGACTCACGCTTTACGGCGTGTACTTCTCCCCAAACCGGAGTTTGGCTGATTTTGAGGTTTTCCTGGCTAGCCTGGAAGCCTCGATACGGCGGTTAGCACCTCGCCACGTCGTGGTGCTGGGGGATTTTAACGCCAAATCCTTGGCGTGGGGATCTCCCAGTACGGACGCTCGCGGAACGGCGGTGGAAGAATGGGCGGCTGCGGTGGGCCTCTGTTTGCTGAACAGGGGCACCACCAATACGTGCGTTCGGCGCCAGGGGGGGTCGATAGTGGACCTTTCGTTCGCTACCCCTGGTATCGAGGCACGTGTAAGGAACTGGCGCGTACTGGCTGAGGTTGAGACGCTCTCGGATCACTTGTATATCCGGTTTGAGCTCTCCCGGTCCCAGGGCGCCAGTAGGGGTCACGGCGCGGGCAGACAATCCCGATTCCCGCGGTGGGCTGTGGGTCGACTCGACAGGGAACTGCTGGAGGAGGCGGCTATCGTTCAATCGTGGTCGTCCTCACCACCTCCGACCGAGGACATCGACGTCACGGCTGTCCGCATTCGCGATGCGTTTACGCAGGTTTGCGATGCGGCCATGCCACGTTTCCGACGTCGTCCTCCGAGGAAGGAGGTCTACTGGTGGTCCCCAGAGTTGGCAGAACTCCGTGCGGCCTGTATTCGTGCCCGGAGGATCTACACCCGCAGTCGACGGCGTCACCGCGACGTAGAGAGGGAGGACCAGCTGTATGAAGCGTATCGCAATGCGAGGGACGCATTCAAGCTGGCCATCTGCCGCGCGAAGGAGACGGCGAGACAGGAGATGCTGGAGGGTCTAGATCGTGACCCTTGGGGTCGCCCCTACCGAGCGGCGCTGAATAAGCTTCGCTCGTCGGGCCCCCCCCCTTACAGAGACTCTCCAGCCCAGCTTCCTCGTGGAAGTGGTTGAGGCCCTTTTCCCGCAACGTGCGGAGCACACGCCACCGGCAATGGTCTCTGAGACCGACGACCGGGAGGCCGAGCCCAGTGCTCCGCCCGTCACGGAGGCGGAGGTAGGGGCGGCTGTACTTCGGATTCGTTCGAAGAGTACCGCCCCCGGGCCTGACGGGATTCCTGCCCGAGTGTTGGCCCTGGTCCTCAACCACATGGGAGACCGCCTCAGGGGGCTGTTCGACGTTTGCCTGGCGTCCGGACGGTTCCCTGACTGTTGGAAAACGGGGAAGCTGGTTCTCCTACCGAAGCCGGGTAGATCTCCCGATTCGGTCGCGGCCTTCAGGCCTATCGTGCTGCTGGACGAGGCGGGGAAGTTGCTTGAGAGAATTCTCGCTACCCGTATCGTCCGCCACTTGCGCGAGGTCGGCCCCGATCTGTCCGATGCCCAGTACGGCTTTCGTGCCGGGCGTTCGACGGTCGATGCCATTCTGCGTCTGAGGGCCGCGGCTGAGGAGGCAGTCCTCGGCGGCGGAGTTTTATTGGCGGTATCGCTTGACATCGCCAACGCCTTCAATACTCTGCCATTCGGCTGCATCAGTGAGGCGCTCCGGTTCCATGGAGTGCCCGATTACCTGAGGCAGCTGGTGGCCGACTATTTGCAAGGCCGGTGTGTCCTGTACGAGGATCGTGAAGGAGAAGTGAGGCGCAGGGCAATGTCGTGCGGTGTTCCTCAGGGGTCGGTCTTAGGACCGCTCTTGTGGAACATGGGATACGATTGGGCCCTGCGAGGAAACTTCCCACCCGGGCTCAGCGTACTTTGTTACGCCGACGACACGCTCGTCACAGCCCGGGCACGAAATTTCGAGGAGGCGGCGCGCCTGGCCACCCTAGGGGTTTCCCGAATGGTCGGGCGCATCGAGGCGCTGGGGTTGAGAGTGGCGCTTGAAAAGACGGAGGCCCTGTTGTTTCATGGGCCCCGTCGCGGTCCACCCGCTGGCGCCTCCTTGGTCGTCAACTCGGTCCTCGTACCGATACGCCCCCAGATGAAATATCTGGGGTTGGTGTTGGATGGGCGATGGCTCTTCGACGAGCATTTTCGCATCCTTGTGCCCAAACTTGAGGCTACTGCTGCCGCCCTGGGTCGGCTTTTGCCGAATCTTGGCGGTCCCAGTGCCTCAAGCCGACGGCTTTACATGGGGGTGGTACGGTCGATGGCGCTTTACGGCGCGCCCGTGTGGGCGGAGACCCTGTCCGCCCAGAATAGGGTTCGTTTGTGGAGACCCCAACGAACCATGGCGGTCCGGGCCATACGCGGTTACCGCACGGTGTCCACCGATGCGGCGTGCGCGTTGGCCGGAACTCCCCCGTGGGATCTGGATGCGGAAGTACTCGCCGACGTTTACTGGCAGGCGGCGGAGGTCCGGGCTGGGGGCTCTTGCCCCATGCCCGAACAACTGCGCGCCTGGCGCAGTCAGGCCCACCGGGACATCATGGCCCGGTGGAGGTCCCGGCTGGAGGCTCCACGTGCCGGTTTCCGAACCGTGGAGGCGCTCCAGCCGGTCCTTGAGGAGTGGGCGGTGAGGCAGCACGGGACCCTTTCCTTCCGGCTGGTGCAGGTTCTTTCCGGGCATGGGTGCTTCGGAAAGTACCTGCATTCGGTTGCGAGGAGGGAATCGCGTCCCGACTGTCATCACTGCGATTGCGGTGAGGACTCGGCGCAGCACACTCTCGAGCTGTGCCCTGCCTGGGAGCAGCAACGTCGAGTCCTCACCGCAGTGGTGGGTCGTGACCTCTCGCTGCCGACCGTGGTGTCATCTATGGTCCGCAGCGAGACGTCTTGGAACGCGGTCGCATCCTTTTGCGAGGTCGTCATCTCGCAGAAGGAGGCGGCGGAGCGACGCAGGGAGGAGGACTCCCTTGCTGATCCGCTTCGTCGCCGGCGAACCGGGCGGCGTCGGCGCGACCATCTGCGCCTGATGCCGCCCTAATGGTGGGGCCGCGGGTGGGGGTTGACGGGGCCTTTTCCCCCCACTCGTAGCCTTCCGCGACGTCGGCGTCCTGCAGTGTACCCCAGGACGCCGCCGGAGTAGGAGTGCCCGGCATCTCGCCGCGCCGGGCACTGCCACTGAATTGGCCGCCGATGGTATAGCAGATTCCGGCGGCCCGTTCGCGCAGGTGGCGCGACGGTACACGGCCGATTTTTTAGTGGGGGCAGGTCCCACACTACCTCCAGCGTCTGCCCCGGGTGCTGGAGGTGTGCGTTAGGCATTTTTTACGGCCTTAAAAAAAAAAAAAAAAAAAAAAAAAGGTTAGGTTGGGGTGCTAAGTGCCGGAAAACCTCCTCGTGGTGCACCCTGGGAGGAAACCACCGTCACACGGCTAATGTTCTGGCAGAGTAGGGGGTGGCCCATTCCTGGGCTGCCCGGAGGACGGGCTTGACGTGCACTCACACTGCCGTCGAGCGGGCGGGGAGATCTTCTTTCTGCCACCGTCGGATATCGTAATCCCGATTAGGAGTGTCGTGGCCACGTCTCACGGCTCCGAGCGGGGGCGAGGGTCTTGGCTTGGTCGCCTGGGCTGCGAGGATGACAACCTCTATAAAAAATCCCCGAATCCTGTGTTGCGGAGCGTGACCAGAGGATGCATGGCCGATGGGATGTTCGGTTCCAAGCGCTACCCCCAGCTGGGGCACCTGCGGACCCCCCAGTTGGGATACAAATTTACGCTTACCCGGGTACAGGGGGCACTGCCCGGGTGGACCTTTATTTCCCCCATACTCGTGGGATCAAGTATGGACAGTAACAAACTACGAAATATTTTTAACAAGAGGAGCACAACGCTATCGGAGAAGGAGAAGGAGAAGGAGAAGGAGAAAGAGAAGGAGAGAGAGGGAGAGAACGTACTGCAAAGGAGTGCGGGGAGTTTGCCCCTAGAGGCGGCTGATTCCGGCCGGCTTAGCCGTTCCAGGACTTCGGTGACCTCTGCGTCGCTGGAGAGTTTGCTGCGCTCGGGCCAGTTCGGCTCTGAGTCATCCGTTAGCTCAGCGGTTAGCGACCTGGACCAGATGGTGGCTGGGTTAGGGAACGCTCCAGAGACCTCGACGGCTGGCGAACGCCGCGCTCAACATCAAAAGCGCGGCGTCTCTCCCAGTGATGACGAAAACCTTCCTGGGCTTGACCTTGAGGCCCCCAGGAAGATACATACATCCCAAAGGGGGGGATCTGTGGCGAGGTTTGCTCGCCCGAAAACACCCCCTGCAGTGACGGCTACTAGTGCGGCTACTAAGGCGGTCAATAAAACGTCTGGCGTATTTTCTAGGCGGGAGGCCTACAACAGGGGCCGCTCAGAGGGCGAAATAGTTGCTGAGGAGCGGGTGCAGCAGCTGTTGGGTGGGCTCTGCCCGTCGGGAGGGGTTAGCTCCCCGAAAACCACGGAAGAGCTCATGCGCTCGGCGACCACCTCCGTGGCGGTCATCACAAACGTGGCCGTAAAAAGTAAAAACCTCAAGGGCACCTTCGCCAAGGGCCTGAAGGAGTCCGCCACGGTTTTAAAGGAGGTGGTAGAGGCGTTTTTTGAGCGGTCCACTGCCAACGAGACGGAGACCAAG
Source organism: Herminia tarsipennalis (assembly GCA_945859575.2). Classification (NCBI taxonomy): domain Eukaryota; kingdom Metazoa; phylum Arthropoda; class Insecta; order Lepidoptera; family Erebidae; genus Herminia; species Herminia tarsipennalis. The sequence continues at coordinate 85,551 of OX243843.2, read as the reverse complement.
AGTCTGCGGGCGGATAACACCCGCCTGAAGGAAGAAATAAAGGTGCTCCGCGCTGAAGTAGCACAGTTGCGTGCCGATTTCAGATCGGCTAGAGGCGGTTCTGTCCCGGTCTTAGTCAGGACCGGGCCTGTCGGTTCTGTCCCGGCCCATAGTGGAGAGCGCCCATCTGACGACTCCTTTACGGAGGCGCAGATGAGGCAGCTCTCACGTCTTATCGGGGGCATCGTCGACGCTCGCCTTGAGGGCGTTAAGGCGCGTCTGCCCCCAGAACCGAGCTGTCGGCCGCCGCTCGCGGGGCCCAAGCCCCCTAAGGGGCCACTGATGGCACGCCCGGCGCCACCACCGCGTACAGCGGGACGCGCTGGGTCTCTTAGAGCAGCGGGCACCTCAAGCGCCCAAACTGCTCAAGTCCGTCCCCCGGCGCCTGCGCCTGCTCCCGCCTCTGCTCCCTCTGGTGAGGAATGGCAAACGGCAGGGAGCAAGAAATCGCGGCGCCGGCATAAGCAGAGGGCCGCTGCCGCCTCCTCTGTGCAGGAGGTTGCCCCGGCAAAGAAAGCTAGGCAAAAGCCAAAGCTGTCTCCCCCGAAAACGGCCGCCGTCCTTGTGACGGTGTCGCCGGAGGCGGAGAGTAGGGGCGTATCATACGCCAGCCTATTTAGCGGGGCGAGGGCCGCACTTCTGGCAGCTGGGGGCGTGGAAGTGAGCTTCCGCCGCTCACAGACCGGGGCCCGGCTCCTCGAGTTTCCGGGGACGGAGGGCCCGAGCAAGGCCGACTTAGTGGCGGAGACGCTGAGGCGTCTTGCGGGGGGCGAGGAGGGCGTAAGGATCGCCAGGCCGACAAAGTGCGCGGAGTTGCGCGGCTCCGGCCTGGACGACTCAGTTACGCCCGAGGCTGTCCGGGAGGCAATTGAGCTGAAGGCTAAGTGCTCTACCGGAACCGTGAGGGTCGGTGCGATTCGCCCCGGCCCCGGCGGAGTTGGTGCGGCGTGGGCGCGTTGCCCCGTCGCTGCTGCCAAAACTTTGGCAGAGGCAGGCCGGCTCCTCGTGGGCTTCTCCGCCGCGAGGATCACAATCCTCGAGGCGAGGCCCGCGAGGTGCTACCGGTGCATGGGCGCGGGCCACTTGCGCCCGCAATGCACCAGTAGCTTTGACTGCAGCGGACTTTATTTCCGCTGTGGTCAACCGGGGCATACGGCAGCGGCGTGTTCTGCCGCTCCCCACTGCCCCGTGTGTGCGGCGGGCAATCTGCCCGCCAACCACATGATGGGGAGGGCGGGCTGTAAGCCTCCCAAGGCCGCAAAGCCGCCTGCGGGAACTGGCCGAGCGCCTCGCGCCCAGGCTCCGGTGCGGATGGAGGAGGGTGGGGACGAGGCGCCTTCCCATGCCTCTACACCCTCCACCTAACGGACTCCTTAGCCATGCTCGCTCCTCGCCCCTGTCGTCAGTGATAGGGGTACCGGATGCGTTGCGCGGTAGGGGGTCCAGGACGCGGTCGCACCCTCCTGCGGGAAATTCATCTCGTGGGGGGAGGCGGCGGGGCTAGTCTGCCCCGTCGCCGGCGAACCGAGTGACGTCGAGGCGCAGTCGCGCGTGACGTCGCTTGGTGGGGCTGTGAGCGTGACGGACGGGGAAGTTTCCCACGCTCGCGGCCTTTCGCGATGGCGGCGTTCTGTGTGTACCCAGAACGCCGCAGGAGCAGGAATGCCCGATGGGGCTATGCCGCTGGGTGGGTCCGCCGAAGAAATAATCAATTCCGGCGGCCTAACCGTGTGAAGGCGGCGAGTTGGTACACGGCCGATTTTTTAGTGGGGGCAGGTCCCACTCTACCTCCAGCGTCTGCCCCGGGTGCTGGAGGTGTGCGTTAGGCATTTTTTACGGCCATAAAAAAAAAAAAAAAAAAAAAAAAGGTTAGGTTAGGTTAGGTTAGGTTGGGGTGCTAATTGCCGGAAAACCTCCTCGTGGTGCACCCTGGGCAACGGACGGTGATCGCTTTTTGATCGCCGGACGGCTAATGTTCTGGCAAAGAGAGGGGCCCGTATTCGGGCCACTCGGGGCGTTTCTCCCTGTGCCCCTCTAGTTTTATTTTGTTTTCTTCTATTTTGTTTTATATTGTTTTACTTTTAATTTATTTTGGTTTATTTATTTTCTTGCAATTTTACTTTTTTATTTTTACACCTTTTATTTTGTTTCTTTTCATCTTTTATTTTTACATTTTGATTTGTTTTATTTTGTTTCCTGCTGGGGGGAAACAGTGGAGTGATGTGGTGGGCTCGGCGTGCTTTTGCTTTTGCATTGCCGCCGGGCAAACAGGGAAGGTCTTGGCTCATTCCTGAGCCTTTCGGAAGAAGGGCAAGGGGCGGCGGGTTCGCTGTCTATTTATAGATGGTGGACACGGTCTGATACAGACCACCGACCGGCCCGACCCGTAACCCTGAATTGACAGGAACGGGGGTCCACGCTTCGTGGGCCGCGGGGAAGTAAACCCCTTTAAAAAATACCCTAATCCCACGCTTGTGGTGCCCGGCAATGGGATGAATGGCTGAGGGGATCTCAGTCCCGAGGGCTACCCAGACGGAGGTCTATAAACTTAAAATCATGTCGGTGGTTAATACGAGTAAATCTACCCAGGAGGGTCCCGAGCGCACTTCGCTCGGGGAATCCCTTGCGGAGCCAGTCGGCTCCGTCTGTCCCACGTACTCTGGGGGGGACACCCAACGACGCACCCGCCCTGTGCCGAGCGGTAAATCCGGCACCGAGAAAAGCGCGAAGGTCGCGCTTCGATCTTCCAACCGCAGTGCGGTTCTTAAGAAGGGTCGAAAGACCACAAGGAGGGCTAAGGCGAGTGGGGATCCATCCCCGTTGCCGCCTAAAGTCCCGCGGAAGGGGTCTCTGACCGCTTCTGAGTCCTCCATTACGGACGTGGACGTAATGGAGGATACCGAAGTCCACGAAGGGGGTGTAGTGTGTGGCGAGCAGCCAGGTAGGCTCTGGGCTTCCCAGAAGCGTAACCGCAGCCGTTCGCCGCATCAGGAAGTGCCGGGGGTCTCTCAGACTCCTAGCAAAATTCCGACCGCCCGCAGAGGAGGAATTGGTAGTTCAGTGTTCTCCAGTAGGGAGAAATACCTACGCACGCGCACGGAGGGTGAGCGCACCGCCGAAGACCGGGTGGTGCAGCTCCTCGCCGAGGACCAACGGTCGGGGGGGGACCTTGAATCCCCTCCTACTACGTCGGAACTCAAGGCGAGGGCCGGGGATGCGGTAGCCGCGATTTACGAGGTGGCTACCAAATCCACCAATTTGAAGGGCCCCTTTGTGCGGGGCCTTAAAGAGGCAGGCGCAAAACTGCTTGTAGTGGTGGACGACCTGGCTGGTCGAACAGACGCCACCACCAGGGAGATACAGCAGTTGCGCTCAGAGAACGCCACTCTGCGGTCGGACATGGCGGAGCTCCGCGCCGAGCTCGCCAGATTGCGGGCTGACTTGGCCTCCTCCCAAGCCGGTCCACCCCGGGCTGTATTGACCAGTCCGGGCAAGACGCAGCCTTCCACCTCTCCTGGAGGCATTGAGGCGCAGTTGCGGCAGTTAATGGGCTCATTCGAGTCTAAGATCGCTGCTCGCATCGGGAGTCTGGAGGCAAGATTGCCTCCGGTGCCGACCTCCCGCACACCGCCGGTCGCAAAGCCGTATACGGCTACCGCTCCGACGCCCCTACCCTGTTCTGGGGGACGCGTTGGGACCTACGCGACACGCGCGGCGTCTGCGCCTAAGAAGACGACGGCACGGGCTACGGCCCCTCCAGCGGTCGAGAGAACGCCAGCCCAGTCCCGGGGAGGCCCCCAGCCAACCCAGGTTTTGACGGCAGCACCATCTCCCGCTCCGTCGGTCACTCCACGTGCCCGGGAAAACGAGGTTCGTGCCCCAGCGCCCGCACCTGCTCCTGGCCCCCTCGTCTCCGCTGACGAGGGCTGGCAGAAGGTGAGCAAAAGGTCGCGGCGCAGAAGAAAGGGGAAGAAGGCTGCCCCAAATGCAGCTGCTCAAGCAGTCGTGGCTAAGAAGCCTAAGCTCCAAGTGCCGAAAACGGCCGCCGTGGTTGTCACGGTGTCGCCGGAGGCACAGGAGCGTGGGGTCTCCTATGCGGAGATCTTCGCGTCGGTGAAGAGAAATCTCACCGCCTCCGACCTCGCGGGTCTGGGTGCTACCACCCGGCCCTCGCAGACGGGAGCTCGGATTCTCGAGTTCCCGGGCCCGGACGGAGGCAAAAACGCGGACTTCTTTGCTGAGAAGCTGCGGGGGATTATTGCTGGGGAGGAAGGCGTAAGAGTCGCCAGGCCCACGAAGTGCGCAGAAATGCGTATTTCGGGCTTGGATGACTCGGTCACGGCCCAGGAGGTTCGGGAGGCTATTGGGACCCGTACCCAATGCGCTCTTGACTCCATCAGGGTCGGCGCCATTCGCCCCGGCCCCGGAGGTGCTTTTGCGGTTTGGGCGCAGTGCCCCGTTGCCGCGGCCAAATTATTGGCTGATGCGGGGAGGCTGCTCGTGGGCTTCAGCGCCGCCAGGGTTACGATCCTGCCGGCGAGACCCGCGCGCTGCTTCAAGTGCATGGCGACGGGACACATGCGTCCGAAGTGCACTAGTTGCTTCGACTGCGGCGGACTTTGTTTCCGTTGCGGTCGCCCGGGGCACAAGGCGGCGGACTGTTCCGCTGCCCCCCACTGTCCAGCGTGTGCGGCGGGTAACTTGCCTGCCAACCACGTCATGGGACGGGAGGGGTGCAAACCCCCGCAGGCTCCAAAGCCACGCCCGGGGGGTAGCCAATCGGCCAAGGCTGCCCCTCGTATACCGCCGCCAGCGCGAATGGAGGAGGATGTAGTACCGGAGTCCAGTAATGGACAGTGAGTGCTTTTCCCTCCTCCAGGCGAATCTCAACCATTCTGCCGGCGCGCAGGATCTTTTCCTGCAAACCATGGCAGAGTGGTCGATTGCTGTTGCCGTAGCCGCGGAGCCCTATTACGTTCCTCCTCGTCCGAATTGGATGGGTGACCGGGACGGCTCCGTGGCCATCGTCAGCTCCGCTGCGCTCCATTCCCCGCCCTTGTCGCTCAGAGATAAGGGTACGGGATATGTTGCTGCCGACTGGGGGGGACTCACGCTTTACGGCGTGTACTTCTCCCCAAACCGGAGTTTGGCTGATTTTGAGGTTTTCCTGGCTAGCCTGGAATACGGCGGCTAGCACCTCGCCACGTCGTGGTGCTGGGGGATTTTAACGCCAAATCCTTGGCGTGGGGATCTCCCAGGACGGACGCTCGCGGAACGGCGGTGGAAGAATGGGCAGCTGCGGTGGGCCTCTGTTTGCTGAACAGGGGCACCACCAATACGTGCGTTCGGCGCCAGGGGGGGTCGATAGTGGACCTTTCGTTCGCTACCCCTGGTATCGAGGCACGTGTAAGGAACTGGCGCGTACTGGCTGAGGTTGAGACGCTCTCGGATCACCTGTATATCCGGTTTGAGCTCTCCCGGTCCCAGGGCGCCAGTAGGGGTCACGGCGCGGGCAGACAATCCCGATTCCCGCGGTGGGCTGTGGGTCGACTCGACAGGGAACTGCTGGAGGAGGCGGCTATCGTTCAATCGTGGTCGTCCTCACCACCTCCGACCGAGGACATCGACGTCACGGCTGTCCGTATTCGCGATGCGTTTACGCAGGTTTGCGATGCGGCCATGCCACGTTTCCGACGTCGTCCTCCGAGGAAGGAGGTCTACTGGTGGTCCCCAGAGTTGGCGGAACTCCGTGCGGCCTGTATTCGTGCCCGGAGGATCTACACCCGCAGTCGACGGCGTCACCGCGACGTAGAGAGGGAGGACCAGCTTTATGAAGCGTATCGCAATGCGAGGGACGCATTCAAGCTGGCCATCTGCCGTGCGAAGGAGACGGCGAGACAGGAGATGCTGGAGGGTCTAGATCGTGACCCCTGGGGTCGCCCCTACAGAGCGGCGCTGAATAAGCTCCGCTCGTCGGGCCCCCCCCTTACAGAGACTCTCCAGCCCAGCTTCCTCGTGGAAGTGGTTGAGGCCCTTTTCCCGCAACGTGCGGAGCACACGCCACCGGCAATGGTCTCTGAGACCGACGACCGGGAGGCCGAGCCCAGTGTTCCGCCCGTCACGGAGGCGGAGGTGGGGGCGGCTGTACTTCGGATTCGTTCGAAGAGTACCGCCCCCGGGCCTGACGGGATTCCTGCCCGAGTGTTGGCCCTGGTCCTCAACCACATGGGAGACCGCCTCAGGGGGCTGTTCGACGTTTGCCTGGCGTCCGGACGGTTCCCTGACCATGGCGGTCCGGGCCATACGCGGTTACCGCACGGTGTCCACCGATGCGGCGTGCGCGTTGGCCGGAACTCCCCCGTGGGATCTGGATGCGGAAGTACTCGCCGACGTCTACTGGCAGGCGGCGGAGGTCCGGGCTGGGGGCTCTTGCCCCATGCCCGAACAACTGCGCGCCTGGCGCAGTCAGGCCCACCGGGACATCATGGCCCGGTGGAGGTCCCGGCTGGAGGCTCCACGTGCCGGTTTCCGAACCGTGGAGGCGCTCCAGCCGGTCCTTGAGGAGTGGGCGGTGAGGCAGCACGGGACCCTTTCCTTCCGGCTGGTGCAGGTTCTTTCCGGGCATGGGTGCTTCGGAAAGTACCTGCATTCGGTTGCGCGGAAGGAATCGCGTCCCGACTGTCATCACTGCGATTGCGGTGAGGACTCGGCGCAGCACACTCTCGAGCAGTGCCCTGCCTGGGAGCAGCAACGTCGAGTCCTCACCGCAGTGGTGGGTCGTGACCTCTCGCTGCCGACCGTGGTGTCATCTATGGTCCGCAGCGAGACGTCTTGGAACGCGGTCGCATCCTTTTGCGAGGACGTCATCTCGCAGAAGGAGGCGGCGGAGCGACGCAGGGAGGAGGACTCCCTTGCTGATCCGCTTCGTCGCCGGCGAACCGGGCGGCGTCGGCGCGACCATCTGCGCCTGATGCCGCCCTAATGGTGGGGCCGCGGGTGGGGGTTGACGGGGCCTTTTCCCCCCACTCGTAGCCTTCCGCGACGTCGGCGTCCTGCAGTGTACCCCAGGACGCCGCCGGAGTAGGAGTGCCCGGCATCTCGCCGCGCCGGGCACTGCCACTGAATTGGCCGCCGATGGTATAGCAGATTCCGGCGGCCCGTTCGCGCAGGTGGCGCGACGGTACACGGCCGATTTTTTAGTGGGGGCAGGTCCCACACTACCTCCAGCGTCTGCCCCGGGTGCTGGAGGTGTGCGTTAGGCATTTTTTACGGCCTTAAAAAAAAAAAAAAAAAAAAAAAAGGTTAGGTTAGGTTAGGTTAGGTTGGGGTGGGGTGCTAAGTGCCGGAAAACCTCCTCGTGGTGCACCCTGGGCAACGTGTGCCGGTGGATTCGCGGCGTTTCGCGAAACCACCGTCACACGGCTAATGTTCTGGCAGAGTAGGGGGTGGCCCATTCAGGGCTGCCCGGAGGACGGGCTTGACGTGCACTCACACTGCCGTCGAGCGGGCGGGGAGATCTTCTTTCTGCCACCGTCGGATATCGTAATCCCGATTAGGAGTGTCGTGGACACGTCTCACGGCTCCGAGCGGGGGCGAGGGTCTTGGCTTGGTCGCCTGGGCCGCGAGGATGATAACCTCTATAAAAAATCCCCGAATCCTGTGTTGCGGAGCGTGACCAGAGGATGCATGGCCGATGGGATGTTCGGTTCCAAGCGCTACCCCCAGCTGGGGCACCTGCGGACCCCCCAGTTGGGATACAAATTTACGCTTACCCGGGTACAGGGGGCACTGCCCGGGTGGACCTATATTTCCCCCATACTCGTGGGATCAATTATGGACGAAAATAAATTAAGAAACATTTTTAACCGAAGGAAAGAAAAGGAGACGGTAACAGATGGAGAGGGAGAAGATGCTGTAAGGAGTGGGGGCAGATTGTCCCGAGAGGTGGCTGAATCCGGCCTTTTGAGCGGTTCCAGAACTTCAGTGACGTCTGCGTCGCTGGATAGCCTGTTGCGCTCGGGTCGGTTCGGCTCAGATTCCTCGCTTAGCTCAGTAGTAAGCGATATGGACTCGCTGGCGGGTGGGTCAAGTACCGGTCCACGAACGTTGACAGCTGAGGATAGCCGCGCTCAACAACAAAAGCGCGGCGCATCACCCGGATTTGACGAGAGTCTTCCTGAGGTTGACCTTGACGTCCCCAGGAAGGTTCATTCCTCCCAAAGGGGGGGGTCTGTAGCGAGGTTTACCCGCCCAAAGACACCCCCTGCAGTGACGGCCCCGACCGTTTCAACGGCCGATGTGTTTTCCAGGCGTGAGGCCTATAACAGAGGCCGCACAGAGGGAGAAATAGCTGCTGAGGAGAAAGTCCAGCAGCTGTTGGGTGGGCTCTGCTCGTCGGGAGCGGTTGGCACCCCAAAATCCATCGAGGAACTCGTCCAATCGGCGACCAAATCAGTGGCGGTTATTGCGAATGTGGCCACGAAAAGCAAAAACTTGAAGGGCACATTCGCAAAAGGTTTGAAGGAAGCAGCCTCCATCCTAAAGGAGGTGGTAAACACGTTCTCCGAACGTACTGCTGCCACTGAGGTGGAGATGGAGAAGATGCGGGCCGACAACACCCGACTGAAGGATGAACTAAAGACGGTCCGGGCAGAGATGTCTCAACTGCGTGCCGACTTCGGATCGCCTAGAGCCGGTTCTGTCCCGGCCCATAGTGGAGAGCGCCCACCTGACGACTCCTTTACGGAGGCGCAGATGAGGCAGCTCTCACGTCTTATCGGGGGCATCGTCGACGCTCGCCTTGAGGGCGTTAAGGCGCGTCTGCCCCCGGAACCGAGTTGCCGGCCGCCACTCGCGGCGCCAAAGCCCCCAAAGGGGCGATTGATGGCACTCCCGGCGCCACCAACCCAAACAGGGGGACGCGCCGGGTCTTTTGCGGCAGTGGTTGCCTCAGGACCAGTCGGCCGAAGTGCGCGGAGTGGAGATTCCCATCCCCCGCAGCGTGTGCCAAGAGGAGCACCCCGTGTTGCCGTAGTGGGCGCCTCAAGCGCCCCATCGGCCCAAGTCTGCCACCAAGCGCCAGCGTCTGCTCCCGCCTCCGCCCCCTCTGGTGCGGAATGGCGAACGGCAGAAAATAAAAAAACGCGGCGCCAGAAGACGAAAAAGGCCACTCCCGCCGCTCCCGTGCAGGAGGCTGCCCCGGCAAGGGAGAAAGTTAGGCGGAGGCCAAAATTAACTCCGCCGAAAACGGCCGCCGTCCTTGTGACGGTGTCGCCGGAGGCGGCAAGTAGAGGGGTCACCTACGCCAGCCTATTTAGCGGCGCAAAGTCTGCCCTTCTAGCTGCTGGTGGCGTAGAAGTGAGCTTCCGCCGCTCACAAACCGGGGCCCGGCTCCTTGAGGTTCCAGGGGCAGAGGGCGCGAAGAAGGCCGACCTCGTGGCGGAAACGCTCAGGCGTCTCGCTGGAGGCGAAGAAGGCGTCCGGGTCTCTAGGCCAATGAAGTGCGCAGAGTTGCGCATCTCTGGCCTGGATGACTCAGTGTCGTCTGAGGAGGTCCGGGAGGCGATAGAGCGGAAGGCTCAATGCTCTCCCGGAACCGTGAGGGTCGGCGCGATCCGCCCTGGCCCCGGAGGAGTTGGTGCGGCGTGGGCGCGTTGCCCCGTTGCCGCGGCCAAAATTTTGGCAGAGGCAGGCCGGCTCCTCGTGGGTTTCTCCGCCGCGAGGATCACCATCCTCGAGGCGAGGCCCGCGAGGTGCTACCGGTGCATGGGCGCAGGGCATCTTCGTCCCCAATGCACCAGTAGTTTTGACTGCAGCGGAATTTGTTTCCGCTGTGGTCAACCGGGGCATGCGGCAGCGGCGTGTAATGCCGCTCCCCACTGCCCTGTGTGCGCGGCGGGCAATCAGCCCGCCAACCATATGATGGGGAGGGCGGGCTGTAAGCCTCCCAAGGCCGCAAAGCCGCCTGCGGGGACTGGCCGAGCTCCTCGCGCCCAGGCTCCGGTGCGGATGGAGGAGGGTGGGGACGAGGCGCCTTCCCGTGCCCCTACACCCTCCACCTAAAAGGACTCTCTTAGCCGTGCTCGCTCCTCGCCCCTGTCGTCAATGATAGGGGTACCGGATGCGTTGCGCGGTAGGGGGTCCAGGACGCGGTCGCAACCTTCTGCGGGAAATTCAACCCGTGGGAGGAGGCGGCGGGGATAGTCTGCCCCGTCGCCGGCGAACCGGGCGACGTCGAGGCGCAGCTGCGCGTGACGTCGCTTGGTGGGGCTGTGGGCGTGATGGACGGGGAAGTTTCCCACGCTCGCGGCCTTTCGCGATGGCGGCGTTCTGTGTGTACCCAGGACGCCGCAGGAGCAGGAATGCCCGATGGGGCTATGCCGCTGGGTGGGTCCGCCGAAGAAATAGCCAATTCCGGCGGCCTATCCGTGTGAAGGCGGCGAGTTGGTACACGGCCGATTTTTTAGTGGGGGCAGGTCCCACACTACCTCCAGCGTCTGCCCCGGGTGCTGGAGGTGTGCGTTAGGCATTTTTTACGGCCATAAAAAAAAAAAAAAAAAAAAAAAAAAAAAAAAAAAAGGTTAGGTTGGGGTGCTAAGTGCCGGAAAACCTCCTCGTGGTGCACCCTGGGCAACGTGTGCCGGTGGATTCGCGGCGTTTCGCGAAACCACCGTCACACGGCTAATGTTCTGGCAGAGTAGGGGGTGGCCCATTCCTGGGCTGCCCGGAGGACGGGCTTGATGTGCACTCACACTGCCGTCGAGCGGGCGGGGAGATCTTCTTTCTGCCACCGTCGGATATCGTAATCCCGATTAGGAGTGTCGTGGCCACGTCTCACGGCTCCGAGCGGGGGCGAGGGTCTTGGCTTGGTCGCCTGGGCCGCGAGGATGACAACCTCTATAAAAAATCCCCGAATCCTGTGTTGCGGAGCGTGACCAGAGGATGCATGGCCGATGGGATGTTCGGTTCCAAGCGCTACCCCCAGCTGGGGCACCTGCGGACCCCCCAGTTGGGATACAAATTTACGCTTACCCGGGTACAGGGGGCACTGCCCGGGTGGACCTTTATTTCCCCCATACTCGTGGGATCAAATATGGACGATTCGAAACTAAAAAATATTTTTAATAGGAGGAGGAGCCCAAGGCTCGTGTTAAAAGATGTTGCTGTTGAAGGAGAGGACGCAGCAAGGAGTGGGGGCAGTTTGCCCCGAGAAGTGGCGGAGGCCGGCCCTTTGAGCGGTTCCAGAACTTCGGTGACGTCTGGGTCACTGGATAGCCTGTTGCGCTCGGGCCGGTTGGGCTCCGATTCATCGCTGAGCTCAGTCAGTGATATGGACTTGTTAGTGGGTCCACAGACCCTGTCAGCTGAGCACCGCCGCGCTCAACAACAAAAGCGCGGCGCATCTCCCGGAGGTGACGGAAACCTTCCTGAGGTTGACCTCGAGGTCCCCAGGAAGGTTCATTCTGCTCAAAGAGGGGGTTCCGTGGCGAGGTTCGCTCGCCCGAAAACACCCCCTGCAGTGACGGCACCGGTCGTTCCAACGTCCGGCGTGTTTTCTAGGCGGGACGCCTACAACAGAGGCCGCACGGAGGGGGAAATAGTTGCTGAGGAGCGGGTCCAGCAACTGTTGGGTAAGCTTCGCCCGTCGGAGGGAGTTAGCTCTCCGAAGACCATGGAGGAGCTAATGGAATCGGCGGCCACCTCCGTGAAGGTCATAGCGAACGTGGCTCAAAAGAGCAAGAACCTTAAGGGCACGTTCGCCAAGGGCCTGAAGACGTCGGCCTCGACATTAAAAGAGGTGGTGGAGGCGATGTTTGAGCGCTTCAGTGCCAACGAGGTGGAGACACGGAGGTTGCGGGCCGACAACTCCCGCTTGGAGGAAGACCTGAAGGCACTTCGCTCCGAGTTAGCTCTGTTGCGTGCCGATCTTCGATCGACTGGAGCTGGTTCTGCCCCGGCCGTAGTCAGTGCTGTGTCGGTCGGTTCTGTCCAGGCCCATAGTGGAGCCGGAGGCGGAGCACAGAGGGGTCACCTACGCCAGCTTATTCAGCGGGGCGAGGGCCGCTCTTCTAGCAGCTGGGGGCGTGGAAGTGAGCTTCCGCCGCTCACAGACTGGGGCCCGGCTCCTTGAGTTTCCGGGGACAGAGGGCCCGAGCAAGGCCGACTTAGTGGCGGAGACGCTGAAGCGTCTTGCGGGGGGCGAGGAGGGCGTAAGGGTTGCCAGGCCGACAAAGTGCGCGGAGTTGCGCGTCTCCGGCCTGGACGACTCAATTACGCCCGAGGCTGTCCGGGAGGCAATTGAGCTGAAGACTCAGTGCTCTCCCGGAACCGTGAGGGTCGGTGCAATTCGCCCCGGCCCCGGCGGAGTTGGTGCGGCGTGGGCGCGTTGCCCCGTCGCTGCGGCCAAAACTTTGGCAGAGGCAGGCCGGCTCCTCGTGGGCTTCTCCGCCGCGAGGATCACCGTCCTCGAGGCGAGGCCCACGAGGTGCTACCGGTGCATGGGCGCGGGGCACTTGCGCCCGCAATGCACCAGTAGCTTTGACTGCAGCGGACTTTGTTTCCGCTGCGGTCAACCGGGGCATACGGCAGCGGCGTGTTCTGCCGCTCCCCACTGCCCCGTGTGTGCGGCGGGCAACCAGCCCGCCAACCACATGATGGGGAGGGCGGGCTGTAAGCCTCCAAAGGCCGCAAAGCCGCCCGCCGGGACTGGCCCAGCTCCTCGCACGCAGGCTCCGGTGCGGATGGAGGAGGGTGAAGACGAGGCGCCCTCTCAAGCCTCTCCACCCTCCACCTAACGGACTCCCTTAGACGTGCTCGCTCCTCGCCCCTGTCGTCAGTGATAGGGGTACCGGATGCGTTGCGCAATAGGGGGTCCAGGACGCGGTCGCACCCTCCTGCGGGAACTTCATCTCGTAGGGGGAGGCGGCGGGGATAGTCTGCCCCGTCGCCGGCGAACCGGGCGACGTCGAGGCGCAGTCGCGCGTGACGTCGTTTGGTGGGGCTGTGGGCGTGATGGACGGGGAAGTTTCCCACGCTCGCGGCCTTTCGCGATGGCGGCGTTCTGTGTGTACCCAGGACGCCGCAGGAGCAGGAATGCCCGATGGGGCTATGCCGCTGGGTAGGTCCGCCGAAGAAATAGCTAATTCCGGCGGCCTATCCGTGTGAAGGCGGCGAGTTGGTACACGGCCGATTTTTTAGTGGGGGCAGGTCCCACACTACCTCCAGCGTCTGCCCCGGGCGCTGGAGGTGTGCGTTCAGGCATTTTTTACGGCCATAAAAAAAAAAAAAAAAAAAAAAAAAAAAAGGTTAGGTTAGGTTAGGTTGGGGTGCTAAGTGCCGGAAAACCTCCTCGTGGTGCACCCTGGGCAACGTGTGCCGGTGGATTCGCGGCGTTTCGCGAAACCACCGTCACACGGCTAATGTTCTGGCAGAGTAGGGGGTGGCCCATTCCTGGGCTGCCCGGAGGACGGGCTTGACGTGCACTCACACTGCCGTCGAGCGGGCGGGGAGATCTTCTTTCTGCCACCGTCGGATATCGTAATCCCGATTAGGAGTGTCGTGGACACGTCTCACGGCTCCGAGCGGGGGCGAGGGTCTTGGCTTGGTCGCCTGGGCTGCGAGGATGACAACCTCTATAAAAAATCCCCGAATCCTGTGTTGCGGAGCGTGACCAGAGGATGCATGGCCGATGGGATGTTCGGTTCCAAGCGCTACCCCCAGCTGGGGCACCTGCGGACCCCCCAGTTGGGATACAAATTTACGCTTACCCGGGTACAGGGGGCACTGCCCGGGTGGACCTTTATTTCCCCCATACTCGTGGGATTCAATATGGATGCTAATAAATTGAAAAACATTTTTAACAAGAGGAGCGTAACGCTACCAGAGAAGGAAAAGGAGAAAGAGAAGGAGAAGGAGAAAGAGGTGGAGGACGTAACGCGAAGGAGCGCGGGCAGTTTGCCTCAAGAAGCGGCCAATTCCGGCCGGCTAAGCGGTTCCAGGACTTCGGTGACCTCTGCGTCACTGGAGAGTTTGTTGCGCTCGGGCCGGTTCGGCTCGGAATCGTCGCTCAGCTCAGCGATGAGCGATTTGGACCAGTCGATGGGTGGACCAGTCATCGGTCCAGACGCGCCTACGGCTGATGAGTGCCGCGCTAGGCAGCAGAAGCGCGGTGCTTCGCCTGGAAGCGGTGAGAACCTTCCTGAGGTTGACGTTGGAGTCCCCAGGAAGGTTCACTCTTCCCAGAGAGGGGGATCTGTGACTAGATTTGCTCGGCCGCAGACACCCCCTGCAAAGACGCCGGTCGCAACAACGAGTGGCGTTTTTTCTAGGCGGGAGGCCTACAACCGAGGCCGCACAGAAGGAGAGTTAGTCGCTGAGGACCAAGTCCAGCAACTGATGGACGGGCTCCACTCGTCAGGAGGGATAATTGCCCCGAAAACCGTGACGGAGCTCGTGGAGTCGGCGACTGCTTCAATAGCGGTCATTGCGAAGGTGGCAGTTTGCCAAACTACTTGGCAATATATGATTAGGTATAAATGAGACAAAAGATGTAGTATAGTCTGGTTATAATTATCTAAAGGTGCATCTTATATACTAACGACTTCGTGTTGATAACAGATAGTGGAAACATTTAATAGATACTGAACGTGCGATAAGGAACATAAGATTGTGATGTAGATTGTAGATACAGCACAAAGATATTGTACTGTAACAGTACACCCCCCTTTAAAAAAAAAAAAAAAAAAAAATATGGTAATAGTGTTTACAATATAAATTTGACCTAGACCTTACTAGTTATTTGCTGATGTATATAAATAATAATGCTATTGTACGCGGTGGAATTTGATGACGCCTGTTGTGGTGTGATTTGCTGACGTCTGTAATTTTGACTTAGCTGTTGCACGAGTGTTTATTATTTTTTTCCGTTAAACTCTTCATTCTTCTGTCCAGTGTTTTCATTATGCCGTAAATTAGGATCACGCCGATTGTTAAAATAATCTGTCCCATTGCAACATTTCTTGTCCACCGTAAGTCCTCCTGGATCAGGTTACGGAGTTGGTCCGCTTCGTTTTGATTGAGGCAATTGTCCGTATTGTATGTTATCTGGTCCTTAGAACTTTGATTTCCCATTTTAGATGTCTTGTTGTTACGAGTAGTTGTGAATTAATGGTATATGTTAAGATCTATGTTAATATATATACGAATAGCTTGCTTATATCAGCGATTTTTTATAGACGTACTACTGGCTTTACTTTACGTCCCGATCGTGTAGTGTACGTGTGTGAATGCCTGTCGCAATCCTTTGAATCTGGCACGTAGTTTGATTCGTCATTGATCATGAAAGCTGGTTTCAATCTATCAATTGATATCACTGTCTCTTTATCCCTAATTCTAATGCAAAATGTTTTATCTGTTTTACTAATTACTGGGTAGGGTCCTTCATACGGCGGTGTCAGGGCTTTCTTAATTCTATCACACCGAACAAATACGTGTGAGCATTCTTTGAGTTCGGGATGCACAAATATAGCTTGATTGTGTTTTTTTCTTTTCGGAATTGATGTCATTTGTGTGATGTCCTTTTGAATTTGTTTTACAAACTCTTCGTACGTTGATAACTGTGCTGCTGATGACTCAAAAAATCCTCCAGGGAGTCGTATTGGCGTTCCATATGTCATCTCTGCTGAACTATAACCTGTGTCTTCTCGCAAGCTACTCCGCAACCCGAGTAAAACTGTTGGAATTTCTTTTAACCAATTTTCGTTGGATTCTCTTGTCATTAACGCCGCCTTTAAAGTTCTATGAAATCTCTCTATCATTCCATTGGATTGTGGATGATAAGGTGTTGTCCTAATTTTATGTATTCCCAAAAATTGTGAGAGTGACTCAAATATTCTTGATTCAAACTGTCGGCCTTGATCCGTAGTAATGCGCAATGGACATCCAAAACGAGTAATCCATCCCTCGAAAAGTGTCTTGGCTACTGTTTCTGCAGTTATATCTTCTACCGGAAATATTTCGGGCCATGACGTACAACGATCTATGATTGTGATTAAATATCTCTTCCCTTGTGAAATCGGAAGTGGTCCGACGATGTCAATATGTAAATGTTCAAAGTGATTAGGTCACTAACCTGTAGTATTTCTTCCTTGGATAACTTTGCTATTACTGTACAGTATTTGTATTCGTCTCCTTGCTTCTGTGGTGCTAATATGGCTTCTAGTTGCGTGAACCATAATCTTGGTTGGTCTTTCCAAAATTCCGGAATGCGGGATAAAACCGAGGTGCCAGCAGCTACTTCAAGTGTTCCTTGCTGATTTATGTTCGCCTTGCACGGTGATTGTGCCATGTTTCTTGCTGCGTATTCGTTCGTCGGGGTCACCAATTTGCCAAACTACTTGGCAATATATGATTAGGTATAAATGAGACAAAAGATGTAGTATAGTCTGGTTATAATTATCTAAAGGTGCATCTTATATACTAACGACTTCGTGTTGATAACAGATAGTGGAAACATTTAATAGATACTGAACGTGCGATAAGGAACATAAGATTGTGATGTAGATTGTAGATACAGCACAAAGATATTGTACTGTAACAAAAGTAAAAATCTTAAGGGCACCTTCGCAAAAGGCTTGAAGGAGTCAGCCTCCGTCCTTAAAGAGGTGGTGGACACCTTCTCCGACCGTTGCATGGAGTTGCGGGCCAATGGCTCCCGCTTAGAGGCTGAAGTCGGGGCGCTCCGCGCCGAGATCAGTCAGTTGCGGGCCGAAGTTAAATCGGTCAAGGCCGGTTCTGTCCCGGCCAGTGTAGAGGCTGTGCCAACAGGTTCCGTCCTGAATGTGCCAGCCCAAACTAGAGAGCTGTCGCCTGGCGACTCCTTTACGGAGGCGCAAATGAGACAGCTCACAATTCTTTTCGGGAGCCTTATTGACGCGCACCTTGAGGGCATCAAGGCGCGTCTGCCCCCGGAGCCGAGCTGTCGGCCGCCGCTCGCAGTGCCCAAGCCGAAGCCTTCTCAGGGGCCACCAATGGGGCCGCCACCACCCCGTACAGGGGGACGGGCCGGGTCTTTTGCAGCAGCGGCTGCCTCAAGACCGGTTGAGCAAGGTGTGCGGCCGCGGAGGGGAGATCCCAAACCCCCGCCGCAGCGTGCGCCGAGAGGAGCCGTTGTAGATGCTTCATGCGCCCCAGCGGCTCAGGTCCATCACCCGGCGCCTGCGCCTGCTCCCGCCACTGCCACCTCTTGTGAGGAATGGCAGTAGGGTATAATTGGGGGTTCTGGATCACTTCCTCGCTTCGCTCGGTGCGTGATCCAGAACCCCCAATTCTCCACACATAGAACATGATCCAGAACCCCCAATTTTCTACACATGCAATATGATCCAGAACCCCCAATTTTCCTCACATTCAATATGATCCAGAACCCCCAATTTTCTACACATGCAATGCAGAGCGCTCCAATATCACACTATCATGATCGATGATTCTCTTAACTGCTCATCTTTTCAACTTAATAGGAACCGGTTTATGAACAGCTTAATCGCAGCAACTCAAGCTGTTATGCACAGCCTGTTCCTATGTATTAGGTTTCTTCTATCAAATCTACAAGATTGTTGTAGATTTGATGCTGGATTATTCGAGCCCATAGCTTAATCCCTTTAAAGCGAATTTTAGAGCATTTGCCGTTATCTCTAGAGCAAGGTATTAGGATTGCATTATACTGCTCGTGATTAATTATTTCTACAATATGAAGCCCGCATAATCGCTTTTCTACTATCAATACCTGTACACGATCTCCAATTCTCAATGTCATGTTATTCAGCAAGTAAGTCGAAGCTTGTATTTTATTTAGAAAACTGATATTTCAAATTTTTAATCTTGCTAATTACGTACGTAAATGCTTGCGAAAGTTTTTTAAGACTAAGGTTGAGGAACAGGGAAATTTTGAGCAAACAAAATAAGAAAAAAAAAACCACTTAATTAAAAAGTTTATTATCGAAACACCATTTTTTTAAACATAAAACATTTTTTAAAGAACATATTGAGTCATGATATATACAACTGTAAACGGTTTCAGAATCTTTATATTGCTCATACAAGCTTAACAAATTAGGACAGTTTTTATCTTCTAAATTAATAACATTATTATTATTCGACATAACTTGCAACCATGACACTTTTTCTAAACCTTTAGTGTAAACACATTTATTTCTTAACAGATCTTCAAGTAAACATAGGCAATTAGAATAAGGAATAAATCCTTCACCCCAATGTATTTTTCTGTTGCGCTCGATCCAGCTTACTTGACGTCTTTCTGATTTTGTCAAGTTGTAATAGGGAAATGGTGGCTTAATTAAGAACACTTGTATTTTGTTATCACACCATATAGCAATTTCTTTTATTATAAACTCATTTGCTTCTGTTTTGAAACCTTGAATGTCTACAATAGCAGTCATGATAATCTTCGCACTATATTACTCAAAGGCTTATATTCCACCAGACGATCGTTGATAATCAAACAATATGCGGCAGTATTATCTGGTATTGAAGTTGAACATTCAATTTCTAATCGAACATCGACTGGACCTGATTTTAGACTATCGTTTTGCCTTGAACAATCTAATATAAAAAGAGGAGCCTTTTCTTTAAAGTCCTTTAGACTAAGCAATGGGTCTGCTGGACTGTTGTAATACGACTGACGGAATTTGGCATACATTTCGTATAATATACTGTATTTGTTCTCAGAAAACTTTAAGCTCAAAAGTTCATATGGATAATATTGTGAATTCAAAAAGAGAGTGACATTTGTAACTTCACAATGATCAAATCGCGAACTGTCATTGAGTTTATTATTTTTTCTATTAGTTTGTAAGCAGAAAATTACATATCTAGGTTTCTCTAATTGTGACGCAGTTTTAACTGCCCACGAATGCTTTGTAGTTTTAGGAAGCAAAGGGTACTCATACAAATCCCAATTTCTAAATGCCATTTGAATAGGCTTATCCTTTTCTAGTAATTTTAAAAGAGCCAGTCTTTCTCGATCTGACACTTTTATATGTGGTACTCTCCATTGAAGCCTTTCTATATCTATTTTGCAATAAGCAATATCATCAGCAAGTATAACACTATTTAAATTGGAGTTACTTCTATTCAATATAAGTTCATGTTTGCAGTTTATTACAATTTTTTTATAGTCTTCCGCAAACCCTAAAATCTTATTTAAAGGTATTACAGCACTAAAATGGCCATCATTTTTAATACCGTTTGAATTCCAGCCCCATAAGGCAGCCACTTTATTTTCTGCTTCATTTAATGAGATATAAGATTTTATTGTGGACGTTATGCCGGAATTTTTTATACGATCTATTTCTATACCATTCATTTCGTACCTGATGTCTTGAAACAAGAACAAAATATAGTTATTACTAAATGTAACAATTTTTTCAATCGGCTTTCCATCTTTACCGAAGAATTTTGCTTGACCTTCGATGTAAATTGAACTGGCTGATGGTAACACGTATATATCTTGCTGGTGTATGGGAATTCTGATTTCGTCATTTTCTCTGAAGCAGTTATTGTAGGGATTGTAAGAATGGACTTCATAACTTTCGATTGAAGAATCGAAATGCGGTAAATCATTAATCTGTAGTATATTCATACTTTAAAACCTAAAGCTTTAAGAAAATCTATATTTGCTTTAGTCAACTTCCTCACTTTTTTCTTACGTCTACGCGTATTAGTGGTTGTAGAAGAAATAAGACGTTTTACTTTGACTGAAGGGTTTATATTATATTGTATCATTTTATTTTTCTTAAATGAAGACGCAGTTGAATATGTTCTACGAAGTTAATACTGTAACCAAACTGATCGACAACTTTAATAGATATAGATGAAATTGTATTTTTGTTTACCGGAAAATAAATAACGTTCTGAGGCGTTTCTATATATTGGTCGTCTACAACGGTATTAGGCACAAATTCGTGAATAATGTGAGTTGGTAATCCGTTGGTATAGGAACCGTATATCAAATCACATTCAATTCTGATAACAGATGAGGTATTGTTACTAAAACGACGACCTGATGTTGAGTTCAGTATTGAAAAGTATAATAATCCACACTCATATTTTCCAGATAAACTCAGAGGTGGTTGAAAATATGATTCTAATTCTGATTTATTGCCGGAGATAGTTACTGTAGTAGACATACTTGCATACTGAACTCTTTTCTTAAATTCTGTTTATTTTATTCCATGATTAATCCAAAAAAATCTTAAAAAGTTTAAACAAAGATGTCCGCAATGGAAAGGATGATTGCCTTGTACATTTTCATAATTGTAGTGAATTTTAGAGCCTAAATATTTTATTAATTCTTTTGGAGGCTTAAGATTTCCATAACTATCAAAATATTCGATATAATCTTTGCATTTTGCATAGGCTACCCAATGAGAGCCGGGGTTTTTAGAAATATCTAAATTAATAATACCACATTCATATTTAAAAGGGTGTGTAGGAAGTTCGTCTCTCATAAAGACACCTCTAAAATAAGGAATATTATTTCCATATTTTACAATGTCAAAATTAGTCAAGGCTCGATTGGGTAGCCGATACTTTAGTTTTTTTCTTTTGATACGAAAATTCCCAGACCATTTTTATGTGGCTTAACATGTAATCCATTTCCAATACAAAGGGCTTCCATTTTTTCATTGTGTCTCTTCGATTCATCATATAGCTTTTTAGCCATCTTGAATTCATTTATAGTTTTAGCTATACCAGCCGCCCCGCCTGCTATGGCTCCCGCTGCGGATAATCCAGCAAAAATAGGAATCAAAGGCAAAACTCCACCCGTTTTTGGTATAGGAATAACGCGGGGAAGTTTAATAGAAGAATCTTCAACTAATTCTCTGGCAGCAGCCATAGCTAGTTTTATTGCCCCTTTCTTGCATTTTGGTTTTAATTTTTTCATTCGTTTTTTCGCGACAGTAAGAACATTTTTAAATTTATTTTTAAGTCCTTTTCCAGAAGTCCTTTTGCATGAAGATTTTTGGCTGTAAGTTTTTAGGCCAGTACCAGTTTTAATTTTGCTTGTCATAATATTGCTCACTAGACGCGCTGCAATTTTTTCTCCTGTACCTGCATCAGCTGCAACTATACGTTTTTTCGCCATTTTAAACAAAATCAAATCAGCCTTATGGCGATCTTTTAAGTTCGAAGATTTGTGATATGCAATATCGTGTTCTTTACAATATTCGTCTAATTTGTTGATACCTTTATCACCACGCGCAAGTCTCCTAATTAATTTTGTACCTGGACCACAGTAATTGTATCCCGGCAAATGTAATTCAAATGGTAAATGGTTTATAAGCCAATTGAGAAGACTACTCTCTCCAGTGCCCATAATAAGACTGTTTAAAAATAAATTAAACACTTTATAAATATAATGCGTTGAATAAACAATTGACAGTTATCTAAGTTTATAAGTATAAATAATGGAATCAGACATTATTTTGCAATAATCTATTTAATTTGTTTCTTATAGCGCATTTGACTTATCTATCCAACTATTTTCTGCAGAAGATAAACCTAACCATTTTACTAAAACTCTGTTTCCTCTCTTTTTAAGAACTTTTTCGACTAGATACACATTAGGATGTTTAGTCTTTTGAAGTTCTTGCACATAAAATGCTCCTAAAATAGGCTGACCTCTAATAGTATCTTCAATTAAATAGGTGATAGGAATTGTATTACGTATTTCTCGAATTTTAAATATTTCTGTTGACCAGTTAGGTGTATATCCTTTTTCAAATGTTCCTTTGTACTTACTGATACGTACATAATCACCCACTTTATATCTTACTTTTACACTAACTTTTTTTACTAAACTTGCATAACGTTCTAATATACGTTTTTTATTTATATTATTCACATTCGCAGGGATTTCATCAATCGTTCTATGGTATGTGTGATTGTATTTATGAATAACATTATTGAGGGTATTATTTATCCAATTATAATTGCCTTTCAAACTGAATTCTTTGTACAATTTAGATTTCAATGTCCTAATAAATCGCTCGACTATTGAAGCTTTTTTTGATGAGAATGTTGAGTAATGATTAATATTATAAGATTGCATTAGATTTTGAAATCTATTATTATAAAACTCTGTCCCATTATCAGTTTGAATATTTTTAGGGACACGGCCTCTATCCAATAATATCTTAAAAGTATTACATACAATCTCTTTGTTTTTACTTTTGAGAGGAAAGGTCCAAGCATATTTAGAAAATGTGTCAATAACAGCGAGGATAAATCTAAAGCTTTTATTTTCTTTAGAAATAGATTGCATATCAATTAAGTCCGCCTGCCATAGATCGTCTATATCTTTCATAATAACTTTTCGTCGAGGAAAATTTATCCTGGCATTTTTATGAAGCTCATTTACCACATCGGCTTTGATCATGATGATTTTTCGTTCAAATTTATATTTTTGTCTTTTAGCTCAGATTGATTTAATAACAAATTTTGGTAATGATCGTGATTGTTAAGTATGTTAAACTGAATTAAATGTCTATTGCTGTTCCTATTTATTCCTTTATTATATTAGCTTCTTTTAGTTCTTCAATGATAGATAATATTTCATTATCATGATTTGTATTGCCAGCGTCTCTTGAAGCCATTAATAATTTTAATCTCTCAATCAATTCATTGGGATCATCCCAGTATACTAAATCAGTGTTGTTTTTAAATTTTTTTAGTTTTGGTAAGTTTCCTCCAAGTTTTGATTTAGGTTTACTGTCAGACGTTTCCGAAAACAAGGGTTTAATTATTTCCCGATATTTTTTACCTTTACTTGACTTTATCTGACCTCTGGGGCTAAAATTTCTTCTATGAGCATTTGTATAATGTAGCATATCTTTGTAGATCCGCTTATCTTCATTTGATATTAATTTTAAATCAGGCTTTCTTTTAAATAAAAGTTCTTTCAAACCTAATGTAAAGTTGTAAACTTTGTCATCGATTTTAACTAAAACGTTCTTATCATTATTCAAACTAGAAAATGATACTACTGAGTTACCCATCATGTAAGTCTTGTTTTTACTTCTAATTCCAAACGGTATATTAAGGTCATCATATATACCACAGATATCTTCTCCCTCTAATGATATTTCATCTAGCGATTCCTTTTTAGGGCTTTCAATGAATTGAGTAGAATCCAGATCTGGACTGTAACATTCTTCAAATTTACTCGATGAACTAGTATTTATATCATCGGACTCAATGCCTTCCAAATTAAGTAGTGTTTTATTTTCTACATTTTTATTTTTTTCCGCAGGTAAATTCGCGTCAACTAAAGACTTAAGGGGATCTGTTACAGGTTTTAGGACTTTATCGAGTGATAAATTCATCGAGTGTTCCTGGTTCTTCATTTGTTTTATTTTGTTCTTTATTGAGTTCACAGACTTCATTAATTCAATTTTAATATTTTTCTCCATATTTATATTAAAACAACTGTGTTCAGGGAATGAAGATCTAATACTGAATTTGTTATTCATGTTATTTATTATATATAAATTCAGTCAAATTTCAAAAATGTATCAAAATTCTGTCTGTACCTTCCATTATTTACGGGCGATTCTTTATTAATAAGTACGAAATTATATGGGTTACTCCAAATGGTTTTACAGATATCTTTAAACTGTTTCCATTGTAGATCGGAGCCGACATGTTCATCGTAAACATGTTTTAAATTCGTATCATCTTGTTTAAATAATATAAGAAAATTAACATTGTCACGTAACAATTGTTTCGGAATTTTAGAATAGGTTTGAGATAAATAAAAACAATCTATTTGTTTATGTCTGCCCATACAAAAATAATTACGGATATTAACTTGATTTTCACATGCAACATCATCAAAAATAAATACAGAGTTAGTCAAAGCTTCACTCGGAGCTATAACATCTTTATCATCTTTTAATTCATAGAAGTTAATCTGAGGAACTCTTTTTAATACCTCGCTCAAGAATCGATATTTTGGCTGAAAAGAAGTTTTGGAGTAAAGATAAAGATTTTTAAATTTCAATCCATTTTTATGTAACAGTAAGCTGATCATAACGTTTGTTTTACCACAGTTCGACGGACCACATATTATACAACGAATTGTATTTGGTAATAAAGCACTATGTCTGATTTGGCGAGAAGGTTCATTAAATTGTATACCGCTAACTTTCAGAGATATGGGTTGCTTAACCAACTTCATCTTGTCAATGATTATGTTGAATGGCTAACATACGTTTTTGTGTTCACTTTTTATACTAAAAAGGGGAAATTATGTAAAACATAACATGACATTTTGTTACTATTTCTGTACCTACATGTTTAGATAAGTTTTATTAACATAAGTAAGTATGTAATTACTCGTAATAAACATATTAAATCAAATTAAGCATGTGCACAATATGCATATAAATAATAATATCATATTAGACATGACTATTCAACTAACGCGTTTCTACAGGTTTAGACAGATTTATTTCATTATTGAAATCGTCAGCAAAAATATTATATGAAACATGACATGACAAAGAATATTCATTTATCGCGTTTCTACAGGTTAAGACAGGTTCGTTTAATTATTGAAATCATTAATGAAAATATTGCATTCTCGCATTACTCAATATCAAATGCCACTGTTTAAAATAATCCACATCTAAGTTAGGTAGGTAGTCGCTTCATTTCATTGCAGTATTTGCCATAAGCTGGACCTCTTGTTTGTCAATTAAACTACAATTGCCTGGTAAGTTTTGTTTTTTTTTTTTTCTATTTTATTTTAATGCCATGCATTTTTTTTTTACTTTCAATAAGTGTTTAATAATTAATATTAATTTATTTACAGAATCATGTCTCTGGCACCGTCCTACAGCCCCTCTATAGATATCGCAGATAATTTACGTGAGGTAATTAAATATTGCGTTTATCTTAACTTACTTAAATCCATTTTTCATATTACTTGTGTTATTTATTTATTGAATGACTGTTTTTTTTTTTTTTTTTTTTTCAGAATTTAATAGGAGATGCGGACCCAATCACCAATCCTTTTTATTATGCTCAGGATAGAGAAAGCTGGTATGCAGAAGTAGCAGCCAAATCTCGCGAAGAATATAAAAAACAAAAAGCAGAGGAACAAGAAGCAATAAAGAAGAAAAAAATTAAATCAAAATGTTTTAAAAATACCTCTTTTGTTATGCGTAAGGAGCCGGGTCAAGTTCGTAATTTAATACAAATATACATACATAATTTGGACAATAGTAATATGGATAAAATAAACCTTGATCCTGACAGCGCGGGTGTGAGTGTGCAATATTTAGTGACTAGTGATTACGATGACGTCATGAATGAGACTGAACATTTAGTTAGTAAAATAGTCAAAAAGTTAAGCAGACATAATGTGTAATCTTTTATTAAATACTGTAATCTACTTATTATTATTGTCATGATAAATTATATTATTTTAAAAAAATCTGTTTATTTCATATTGGAACAATAAATTTTTAAAATATATAAGATTATATAATACCTTTATTATAATGAATACTCAACCCAGTAAATATATTGTAAGTACATAGTAAAAAATAAAAAATTATTAACCTAACCAACAATTTTATTATATTTATGCTTGTTATTAGGTCAGTGACACATGTTGTAAATAAAAATATTTTTACACTAACAATATAATATTTTACTGTACATCTTACAAGCAAACTTAAATACAAGAAGCTTACAAGTATTTTGTTTTTTACAATAAATTTAATATTAACCAAAACATTTGTTTTACTCAAAATGTTGTTGTATAATTTTGCGCCTAAACCTACAAATTCCGTTATAATTTCACCACCTAATTTATCTTTTAAATAATCAGGTATTTTAATTAGCTTTTGGAATATTAAATAAATTATCCTTTTCGAAATTACTAATTAACTACAAACAAAAATATTTAGATAAAGTATAGGCGCAAAAGGCTGGAGGTCAGAGTCCGCAATTCCGCATTGACAAACATTTTCATGACGTAGCGCTAGGTGACTTAACATGTGACATGTCATTTGTCACTGTCACTTTAAAACAAAAATATGTCGCAAAATCTCTATTTTACTATGCCAACCAAATAAAAACACAAAGAAAAATACGAAAGTTGTACGATGTGCCTACAAAATAGGGCAAGGTACTCAGCATTCATAGGATGAGCATGACGACCCATCTTATTACTGGTTTTCAGTGTTGCCCAGTCTTGAACGTTAACGCCGTAACTACATTTCCAAGTCTTCATTGTTGTATTGAAATATGTGCAGCAAATCTAGCATGGCAAGTGTGCATAAACTATTAAACTACCTCCTACTATTATATAACTACTAAGATTATAATTCCTGCTTATATTTTTATATTAATTAAACCCAATACTAAAAAAAAACTGATATTTAGCTATGGGACTGATTTCTTTAACTTATGTGTCTATATTATTTTAATATAACAGTAAAATACTGAACCACAATGCTTTATTCTTGTGAAAACAATGTGTATAAAAAGAAAGCTCACAAAGCCGCTACACTTCTACTCACAACAATCTTCTGCATAGTCAAATATATTAGAGTACTTGAGACATCAAATCCCAGTCTATTTATTTAAGTTTAGTTATTTTCTTTATGCTTTAGGTTCTCCACACAGAATTTACTAGTTAACTAGTTAATAGAGAGTTAAAAATTACCGCTGCCATTCCAAGATCCTGTGAAAGCTGGTCTGTTGCCACACTATGCGGTCATAAATCACTAATGGACTAAGACAGCAAGGTAACCATTTGTATTAAACATGTATTTGAGCTGAGAATTGAACTCAGACTCAGGTTATAGGTACTTAGGCAAATTATATTTATTACACAAATACAAAAAAAAATGAAACAAGAAACATTATGATTCATAAGATTTTTTTATTTATGCATTAAACAAAGTAAATACATGGGTAGATACATAGTCACAATTATAGCTCTAAATTATTGTAACATTATAAACATAAAGTAAATACATGGTAGATACTAAAATTAGGTAGGTATGTAGATACATAGTCACAATTATAACTTTAAATTATTTTAACATAAACAATGGTAGATTCTAAAATTAGGTAGATTCACAATTTTAGCTTTAAATTACTGTAACATTATAAACAGAAAAGATAGTAAATACAGTCACAATTATAGCTTAAAACATAGTACGATAATGACCCCAAGGTACAGTATAAATTATATTTCTTTTAATTTGACGTTTGTCATCATTTCCGTTGAGTACTAATTTATTAATTTTCTGTGTATACAACTTGTGATTTTTGGATCGAATGACATACATAGTATCTCTGAAATTTATATCATTATTCAAAGTATTTTTATATTTTTCAATTGTGAGCCTATTAGAAATAGGTTTTTTAACTCCTTTAGCTTTTTTAATTGTATTATTTAAACTATTTAAACAGTATAATTTAGCCCTCAAACCAATAAACTCTGTAATGATATCACCACCCATCTCATCTTTAAAATAGCCAGGTATTTGTTTATTCACTTTTGGAATACCATAAATATTATTGTCTTCAAAGTTGCTTGTATCAAAATATTTTATATTTTGTTTCATGTCTTTATAAAAATCATCAGTTTGTATTAAATACAAGAGACTATCAGTATCAGTATAACAAAGGCTTATGTCATTTTTGTATATTTTCTTCATAACAGAATAGTGAAATTGATATAAATGACGCTTTGCTAACTCCAGTATCGTAAAACCAATATATATTGGTCGATCTAAAACTACTTTAGCAGGCTCTAATTGAATAGCAACAAGGTTCTCTGAAATAATAGCCATATTTTTAAAATTAGGGGCGCTCACATATTTTTCTGCCCCTTTTATTTTATTGGTCTTATTAAAGTTATCTTTCCACACATTAACTAATTTAACATCTACTTGTTTCCTTTTGTTTTCAATTGTTTTACCAAATATTGAATTATTTTGCTTCTTGAAAAAATCTCTTTCGAATACTGAGTTAGCTTTTTGTCTAAGTATTGTATTAAGATTTATGTATGGTTCTAAGATATTTTTTTGAGTAAATGCTAGAATTTTATGAATATTTAATAATATAAGACCATTCTTTAAACATTCTTGTAAATGAACATAGTGAATGACATATCTATATTTATCATACAGATTAGCAATTAGTTTTGTGTTTTTGTCATCACATGGAACAGGAACGGGCATTTTTTCTGGTGCAAATGGCAAATCAGAATGTTCGTCATGTATATCAGGCGGATAATGAATATCAACTTCAAGTATGTACCCTTCATCACTATCAGCAGTAACAGATGCAATTTCAAATAAAGCTATTTCAGATTTTGTTAAAAACCTAAAATTTCCTGTGGGAAGTCTTTGTGTCATAGCATGCCCATACAAATTGACACAATCTAAGTAAACTAAAAATGTATCGGGTTCTTTTTCGTTATAGTCTGGCAAATATTTATTATTAGCCTTTGCATATCGCAGCGAACATTGGGCAAGACCTCCTCTAATACCCTTTTCTAGCATTTGATATATTTCTATATCAGATATTAAATCTAATTCTACTTTAGTTAACAAGAGCATGGCGTCCCAGCTTAATGATGGTGATGAAACGTAATGACAAGGGTCAAGCTCATAGTGACATAAACTCATAGATCGGAATTTCTCAAATACATCGCACAATAGTAAGACATCACATTTCAAATATAAATCAGTATATTCGCCTAAATTCTTAATACCAAATATAGCCCACATCTTTAAAGCGTGATTGTAATCGTCAGTAGACACTGTATCGGATGTGAGTTTATTATAAAAATTTGAGCGATCTGGTAACTGAGTTTCTGCATATCGTTCCCAGGAGTCTATATAGTCATAGCAATACACGCCTTTCCTAAGGCATAATTGAAATAATTTTTTATCAATGAAAAATGATCGTAAATGCTTTAAATCATTGGAGTCCAATGTCTTTACTAAGTTGTCTAAACTCGAACTTAAGAAATTAAAAGAATCTATAAATTTTAATTGGACTACTTTCTGAGAATTAAATGGAAAAAATTTGGTAAAAGAAATATATTTTTCCTTAGTCTTTGGAATTAAATTGATTCGACCGGAAACACTTGAAAGTTCTTTTATAAATAAATGACAGTCATATCCTGAAAGATTATGAAATATTATGGGAATAAATTTTACAGACTTATTATTTAAATTGCATGAATTATGAGCTGGACCCCGATATTTACCTGTGAAATGATCATGGTCATGAACAATACAGTCATTATTAGAAAAATTTTCTTTACAAATATGACATACTGTAGCAGTCTTAAATGAAAGAAGCTCTTCATCATTCAGTGGAATCATGTCTCTAGGCAAAGATAAAATGTCATATAAAGTTTCTAAATCCTTAGCAATAGAATCTACAAACTTTTTTGAACAATTTGGACCTCGATAAGATACTAAATTATTAAGCTCTGGATTACTCTCACAGCATATATAATAGGCGAAACAAGTTGCTTCATGAATTTGTATGTTTTCGACATACTGACTTTTATTTTTATCTGAATATTCTCGAAGTAAGCTTTCAAAGTCTCCATAAATAACAATAGGAATTCTTTGAGTTCTTATATAATTAGAAAATCGAAGCTTGCTATTCTCTTCTGGGAGCAGTGTTTGTATTCGTGCGCAATTATGATTATTTAGTTTTGTCTCTGAATCAAAATATATAAAACATTCATCACATAAGTGAATTTTAGATTTGTGTTTTGTTAGTTGATCATGCACTAGTCGCGCGAAATTTTTTATTAAACAGAAATGACTTTTGTCTCCTCTTTCAATTAGTAATAAATTTACGTGGGTCAGTTTCCGTTGTAAAGTTTTGTATAATGGCCCAGTAATAGTGTTATTTTTTTCTAAACCATAAACATTTACACTTATAGTCGGATTTTTTTTTTCGAATTGTTTTATGTCATCAAATGTTGGTGGGAAAGATATACCATTTATATTTAATAAATTTAAGTAATGTGGATATGATGAAACTCTATTACTGTTATGCCGTGCTGGATACATATGTGCTACAATACACCAGAGAAAGCAATGTCTATCTTTATTGCAAATGTTAAGACATGATTTTGTTTTAAGAATTTTTAGGGGTAAAGATATGTAACTGCCAGCTTTTAAGGGATTATACTTAACTATATTCATTTCCAAATGATTAATCGACTCTATAGCCCAGCCAGATTCTGACATTTCAAATTCGGTGCATTTATACAGCAATTTTTGCACACATTCTTCAAAAAATAATTTTATATTAGTATTTTGTATTATCACATAATACTTTGTATTAAAAGATTTCAAAGACAATTCTTCATTTTTAGGTAACTTGTACAATACAAAAAGCTCAAATTGTATTTTAATCGCTCGGTGTTTTATTCGCAATGTCTCAATAATCTTGTAAACCATGCTAGAAATATCTGATAAAAATATCTCTGGTGATATGTTATCTGTATTCATAGGATTAAATCTGTAACTAGCAATTCTATTTTTAAAAGCTGTAGCTATTATTTGCACATTATCAAATTCAGTACTCAACAAACAGTTTGATTTATGTATATTACTTTTCTTATGTGATGAATATTTTTGAACATAAACTTTACAATCTGGGCAAAATTTCATGTTTGTTTGGTTATGTTAAATACAAAAAGTAAAGCAGTACCTAATTCATAAATTTAATCGTAAATTCAATTAGACAAAATATAAAATATTTATTTTGAGCTATAGTTGATATATAAGTTTTAATTTAGTACTTAAAGGTCATAATTTTTGATTACTTCAAGATTAAAAGTTCAAGGTCACAATTACTGATCTGGATTTATTAAGTTCTTAAAAAATAAGATTCAAGATCATATTAAATGGTCATGAATTTTAAAATTTGACATTCATTAATTCGAGTTTATTGGCTTTTGGATTTTGGCTTTTGGTTTTTGTTTTTAGTTTTTTGGTTTACTGAAAGAAAATCATACAAATAATCATTATAAATATTATATGAGTAAGTACTCATGCAATATTATTTCATTACAATTATCTGAGGAAATAAACATTAAAAAATATCAATTATAGACTTTATGCATAGGTACTTACTTACTTAAATTCAACAATATAGAACATGCTTTTCAAACAAGTTTAATATAATTATTAATATTATTCAAAAGAACAAAAAAGGAAAACATTGAAAAATATAGGTATATCATAAGTAGGTATTTTAAATGGTTTTTAAATATGTAGGTACAATATTATGGGTCCTTTAAATAGGTACTAGTAGGACACTTACCTAATTTTAAAATACGTTTGACTGATAGAGTATCGGTTGTATCTTCCGATAATCTTCTTTCGCAACAGTCACAAGTTTTGTGACTGCTTTCCACACCGGACTGCTGTCGTCAACAGCCGATTTGTAGGTAACTAGTGCTCGTTTCCAGCGGTCATTGCTGAGCACCTCCGCTTCTCGAGCGTTGTAAACACGCAGTTCCACGTAGTAGTTGCCCTGCCGGGTGGGGTCCCGCTGAAGTGTATAACCGGAACCACTACGTCTTGATAAGAAGCTCCGCAACGCAGCCGCTCGAATGGGTTCACCACCAAGTTCTTGCTCGTTCTGAAATTTAAAAATGATTATCATTAGAAACAAGAATAAGTTTAAAAAACTAAAAATTTTATCCGTAGTCGGGACTACGGATAAAATTTATATAGCCTATGTCACCCGGGCTATTCTTACGAATTCATTGACACCTCATTTATTAAAATCCGTTGAGTAGTTTAGGCGCTGTGGTGGAACATACAAACATACATACATAGACTGCCAAAATCATTACCCTTCCTTTTGGCTTCGCCGTAGTCAGGTAAATAATTTAAAAGGAAAGCATGACAGATTCTGAAAAAAATATACTGAACCATAAATTTTACCTAACCCCTCGGGAATCGTATTTAGAACATCAAAGTCTAACTAATATGCTAAAATAATGGAAAATAAAAGGACTCCGTATTTACAAATAAAAAAACTTCAGCATACCTCTGAATCCGACAGCTTCCTTTTTTTGAGCGATTTCGTTGGCGCTGGCAAATCAACTTCTGTCTCCGAGTCGGACCCAAAAAAGCTAGATTTGACCACCGCCGGAGCAATTTTTTTCACAGAATTTTTATTTGTTTTTCCGACAACCTTTTTCCTTATCTTCTTTTTTTCTACCGACGGCGATGGCTGAGATGGTGGTATTTCGCAGTCAGAATCGAAGGGATTGGTCGACCTAAAATTAAGAACACCATAAATAAATTTCACTCACAAATTCAACTTACTATTAGATTATTCGATATAAATAGTGATTGTAGAGTTGTACGTACATACTTCCTGTTCTCTTGTTCACAATATATTGTAAAATATTATTGTCAAAGACAAGCTGCAAGTGCAGGAGATGTGTGCTAATTAAAATGAAATTATGCCATGCAGTCTTATTTGTAGATCACATTTTTAAGCAGTGGTTTTAGTGACAAATCGCTAGCTAAGTGAGAAAGCGATTTTGATATGTGTGCTAAAAAATGAGTTCTATGTTATCAGCAAATAAGATCTAAAATTAATTGATTGTTACTTACTCAATATGACCACATGCTTACTTTCCTTATTCGGCGATGGCGCCGCTCCGTCGCGTATACCTGAGACGATTTTCTAAAAAGGAATTGGTATGTACTCTCTCAGAACAATAAGATCGATACCTATCTATCACTGGGTAACTTTAAAACCAAATTAAGTATGTTTCTATTGAAAAATGTAACCAAGTCCAATATTTTTTTCCTAGTTTCATGTCACACCCAAACCGAAACGTATATCTGTATGTCATACAAATATTTGCTCGCGTGGTAATCAAACCCGCGACCCGATAGCAGTAGCCAATGGCTTATCCACTGCACCAGCTGGGTACCCGATCGATATGTCAAATTAAAGGGAGAGATTATTTATTGATTAGTAGATGATTGTGTGCGATAAGAAATTTCATTGTTTAAAATGTTAATAGCATTTTAATAAGCGGTGTTTACCTATAAGTAATTGTTACATTGTTTTTATTTTTGGGCATGTATTAGTTTTAAGTAGGTATTCATGTAAATCATGTTTTTTTTTTTATTAATCTTAATAAATAAATAAAATAAAAAGTGTTTGAACTAGAATGTACATTTTTTTTTAAAGACTACTCCCGCAGTATGGTGCAAGCCCCGTGTCGCGGGGACTTTACAAACATACATGTCACGGACACAAAGAACACCCAGACTCAGAACAACAATTTGTGGATCACACACAGTGGCGTCCTGTGTGGGAATCGAACCTACAACCTCTTGCGCAGCAGTCGGACACACTCCCACTGCGCCACAGAGGCAGTCATACATACGCATACATAATTATATTATTTAGAGTTCAGCTCCAAATCAAACGGTTGATTAGTTTCTCAGACTCGCGTCGATAAATGCATCACACATTGTAGTTATTAATCGCTCGCGTATGTGTAGAAAATTGGGGGTTCTGGATCATATTGCATGTGTAGAAAATTGGGGGTTCTGGATCATATTGCATGTGTAGAAAATTGGGGGTTCTGGATCATGTTCTATGTGTGGAGAATTGGGGGTTCTGGATCACGCGCCGAGCGAAGCGAGGAAGTGATCCAGAACCCCCAATTATACCCTACTAATGGCAAACGGCGAGGAGCAAGAAATCGCAGCGCCGGAAGAAACAGAGAGCCGCTGAGCCCTCTGTGCAGGAAGTCGCTGCCGCCCCCTCTTCGCAGGAGGCCGCTCCGGCTAAAAGAGGCAGGAAGAGGCCGAAGCTGTCTCCGCCGAAAACGGCCGCCGTCCTTGTGACGGTGTCGCCAGAGGCGGAGAGTAGAGGCGTTACCTACGCCAGCCTCTTTAGCAATGCGAAGGCCGCTCTCTTAGCGGCTGGGGGCGTAGAGGTGAGGTTCCGCCGCTCACAGACCGGGGCCCGGCTTCTTGAAGTTCCAGGGGCGGAGGGCGCTAAAAAGGCCGACCTAGTGGCGGAAACGCTCCGGCGTCTCGCGGGTGGCGAGGAAGGCGTGAGAGTCGCCAGGCCGATGAAGTGCGCGGAGTTGCGCATCTCTGGCCTGGACGACTCCGTGACGTCTGAGGAGGTCCGGGAGGCAATAGAGCAGAAGGCTCAGTGCTCTCCCGGAACCGTGAAGGTCGGCGCGATCCGCCCCGGCCCCGGCGGAGTTGGTGCGGCGTGGGCGCGGTGCCCCGTCGCCGCGGCCAAAGTTTTGGCAGAGGTGGGGCGGCTCCTCGTAGGTGTCTCTGCCGCGAGGATCACCATCCTCGAGGCGAGGCCCGCGAGGTGTTACAGGTGCATGGGCGCAGGGCACCTGCGCCCTCAATGTACCAGCAGCCTAGACTGCAGCGGACTCTGTTTCCGCTGCGGTCAACCGGGGCATACGGCAGCGGCGTGTTCTGCCGCTCCCCACTGCCCCGTGTGCGCGGCGGGCAACCAGCCCGCCGACCACATGATGGGAAGGGCAGGCTGCAAGCCCCCGAAGGCTGCAAAGCCCCCAAAGGCTGTCCCTGCTCGCCCCTGTCGTCAGTGACAGGGGTACCGGATGCGTTGCGCGATTGGGGGTCCAGGACGCGGTCGCATCCTCCTGCGGGAACTTCATCTCGTGGGGGGAGGTGGCGGGGCTAGTCTGCCCGGGCAACGTGTGCCGTCGAACGATTCGCGGCTTTTCGCGAAACCACCGTCACACGGCTAATGTTCTGGCAGAGTAGGAGGCGGCCTTTCCCTGGGCTGCCCGGAGGAAGGGCGAGGGGCGGCGGGTTCGCCGTCTATTTATAGATGGTGAACGCGGTCTGATGCAGACAACCGACCGGCCCGACCCGTAACCCTGAATGGACAGGAACGGGAGCCCACACTTTTGTGGGCTGCGGGGAAGTAAACCCCTTTAAAAAATTCCCTAATCCTACGCTTGTGGTGCCTGGCAATGGGATGAATGGCTGAGGGGTCCTCAGTCCCAAGGGCTACCTAGACGCAGGTCTATAAACTTAAACAAAATGTCGCAGGTCAAAGATATGGATACATCTACCCAGGAGGGTCCCGAACGCTCTTTGTTCGGGGAATCCCTTCCGGAGCCAGTCGGCTCCGGCAGTCCCACGTACTCTGGGGGGGACAACCCACGACACACCAGCCCGTCGCCGAGCTGTAAATCCGGCACCGAAAATAGCGCAAGGGTCGCGATCCAAGAGGAGGCAACGCGTGAGTTGCCAGTTTTATCGGCGGAGTCGAGGTCTCCGCTGCTAACTGTTTCTGCGGGAAGCTCTGCGTGCATCAGTCGGTGCGGTTCCGTGTCCTCTATCAGCGACATGGAGCTGTTAGGGGGCGAGAAACGTCCCGAAGTCTGTTTCATGGGTGTTGGGCGACGTTCTACTAAGAAGCAGCAACCAAAGCGCAGACGCTCACCAGAAGCAGACCAGGACCTGCCCGAGGCAGACATTCGAATCCCTCGGAAAGTGAGGACTTCAAATAGGGGCGGTTCGCGTGCGAGAACGCGGTCTTTAACACCCTTTTCGCGCCCACAATCTCCAGTGACGGCGACACCAGCCAATATCACCTCGGCTGGTTCGTCCGTCTTTTCTCGCCGGGAAGCGTATGCCCGTGTTAGAGAAGAGGGTGAGTTGGCTGCTGAAGAACGAGTTGGCCAGGTCATGGAGAGGCTCCGCCAAACGGGAGGGGATACAGACGCGAAAACCGCGGCGGAGCTACTCGAATCAGTGGCGAACTCGGTGGCTCTTATAGTGAATGTGGCCACCAAGTCCAGAAATTTGAAGGGCACCTTCGCAAAGGGCCTCAAGGAATCCACGTCCAGTATTAAGAACGTGGTGGAGGCTCTTGTTGAGCGCTCCGCTGCCCCGGACGCGGTACTTGAAAGGTTGAGAGCGGACAATGTTCGACTAGAACGGGAGATAGGCGAACTCCGTACAGAGCTCGCCCAGTTACGGGCTGATTTGGTGTCGGCCAGGACCGGCCTCGTCTCGGCCCCTTCTGCTCCGGCCAGCTCACAGGTCACTTCAGCCCTCGCCCGCGCTTCGCAGATCTCTTCGATCCCTGCTCAGGCGGCCCAGGCATCTACGACACCAGCTCAGACCAAGGCCACTCGGGCTGATAAGCAACAGCCGACAATTGCTTCTTCGTCGTCTTCAGCCACTGAGGCTGAAGCCCATTTGCAGCCCATTTGCCAAGAGCAGCCGGCAAATGCCTTCACAGAGGCGCAATGCCGGCAGCTAATGATAATGTTTGGGACGATGATTGATGGGAGGCTGGCCACCATCAAGGACCGTCTCCCTCCCGAACCAAGCTGCCGGCCACCTCTTGCGGCGAACAGGCCAAAGCCCCCCCAGGGGTATAAAGCCACACCTCCCACGCCCCTACCCTGTTCCGGGGGACGCGTGGAGTCATTCGCCGAGGTGGCTGCGCCGAAGGCGGCTGCTAGTAGAGCGCAACGTGCACCAACTTCTCAGCCAGCTATGAGAATGGTGCAGCCTGCGAGAGCCGGTCCCGCACGGTGGGTTTCTCAATCCCATCCCCTGCCTAAGCGAACACAAAGAGGGGCGCCTCGTGCGGTCACCGGCATATCCAATGAGCCGGAGGCCGTAGCTAGTGCTCCCGAGCTCGTTCCTACTCCCATCGTCACAGCCCCGTCTGGTGAGGAGTGGCGGACGGCCGGGCGCAAAAAGCGACGTGGGAAGAAGGTTAGGAAAGCTGCACAACCTGAAGCTGTTCTGCCAGCCCACCCTAAGAGTGGCAAGAGGAAGCCAAAACTTTCTCCGCCCAAGTCAGCAGCCGTCGTTGTGACGCTGTCGCCTGAGGCGGAGAGGAGTGGCAAAGTCTCCTACGCGGAGATTTTCCGCCAGGCGAGAGTGACCCTTAACGCCAACAATCTTGGCGCGGGGGTCTCCTTCCGCCAAGCCCAGACCGGGGCCAGGATTCTAGAGTGTCCCGGTCAGGATGGTGCAAAGGTGGCGGACTTCGTGGCGGAGACGCTACGGGGGCTTACCAAGGGGAAGGAGGGCGTAAAGATCGCCAGGCCCACAAAATGCGCAGAATTGCGCATTTCGGGCCTGGATGACTCGATCACGACCGAAGATATCCGAGAGGCCATTGAGACAAAAACTCAATGTGCCTCCGGATCCGTGAAGGTCGGCGCCATCCGCCCCGGTCCCGGTGGAGTGGGTGCAGCTTGGGTGCGCTGCCCCGTCGCTTCGGCCAAAACCCTGGCCGACGCGGGCCGGCTCCTTGTAGGCTTCTCTTCCGCTAGGATCACTGTCCTGGAGGAGAGGCCTACGAGGTGCTATAAGTGTATGGCCACGGGGCACTTGCGACCCAGGTGCACCAGTGGTTTTGACTGCAGCACAATGTGCTATCGCTGCGGTCAACCGGGACATAGGGCGGCGGAATGCTCTGCCGCCCCCCACTGCCCCATGTGTGCGGCGGGCAATCTACCCGCCAATCATATGGTAGGGCGGAAGGGATGTAAGCCCCCCAAGGCTTCCAAGCCACTCCCGGGCAGCAGCCAATCGACCCAGGCTGCCCCCGGAGCTCAGCCACCAACTGAGGTGGAGGTGATGGATGTAGTGCCGCACCCCTAAATGGACAGCGGTAACTCCTCCATCATCCTCCAGACGAACCTCAACCACTCCGCCGCTGCCCAGGACCTTCTCCTGCAGATCATGGCGGAGTGGTCGATAGGTGTCGCCGTAGCCGCGGAGCCCTACTTTGTTCCTCCCCGCCCGAACTGGGCGGGTGACCGGGACGACTCCGTGGCAATCGTCAGCTCCGCTGCGCTTCATTCCCTGCCCTTGTCGATCAGAGACAAGGGTTCGGGATATGTTGCTTGAAGAGGCGGCCATCGTGGCATCATGGTCGTCTCCACCTCCAACCGAGGAGGTGGACGTCATGGCTGGCCGCATTCACGATGCGTTTACGCAGATCTGCGATGCGGCCATGCCCCGCTCACGACGTCGCACCCCGAGGAAGGGGGTGTATTGGTGGTCCCAGGAGCTTGCCTCCCTCCGCGCCGCTTGCATCAGTGCGCGGAGGTCCTATACCCGCAGCCGGACTCGTCACCTGCTGGCGCCTCGATAGCCGTCGGCTCGGTCCTCGTACAGGTCCGGGCCCAGATGAAGTATCTGGGCCTGGTAGTAGACGGGCGGTGGCTCTTCGACGAGCACTTTCGCATTTTGGCGCCAAAACTCGAGGCTGCGGCGTCCGCACTGGGGAGGCTGTTGCCGAACCTGGGCGGACCCAGTGCCTCGAGTAGACGGTTGTACACGGGGGTGGTGCGGTCAATGGCTTTGTACGGCGCACCCGTGTGGGCGGCGTCCCTGACCGCCCAGAATAGGGTCCGCTTAGGGAGACCCCAGCGGACCATGGCGGTCAGGGCCATACGCGGATACCGCACGGTGTCTGCAGAGGCGGCGTGCGCATTGGCCGGCACACCCCCGTGGGATTTGGATGCGGAAGTGCTCGCCGAAGTGCATCGGCGGGCGGTGGCTGTTCGGGCAGGGGGTTCGGTGCCCCTGCCCGAGGAGCTACGCGCTTGGCGCGGTGAGGCCCACCGGGCAATCATGGCCCGGTGGCAGGGCCGGCTGGAGGCTCCACGGGCAGGTGTTCGAACCGTGGAGGCGCTCCGGCCGGTCCTGGAGGAGTGGGCGGGGCGGCAGCACGGGACCCTTTCCTTCCGGCTGGTGCAGGTCCTTTCCGGGCACGGGTGCTTCGGTAAGTACCTGCACACGGTCGCTAGGAGGGAACCGAGTCCCGCCTGCCACCACTGCGACTGCGGTGAGGACTCGGCGCAGCACACCTTCCAGCATTGTCCAGCTTGGGAGGGGCAACGTCGAGTTCTCACCGCAGTGGTCGGAAGTGACCTCTCGTTGCCGGCCGTGGTTCTGTCCATGGTCCGGGGCGAGGGGTCGTGGAATGCGGTCGCATCCTTCTGCGAGGACGTCATCTCGCAGAAGGATGCGGCGGAGCGCGTCAGGGAAGAGAGTTCCCTGGCAGACCCGCTCCGTCGCCGGCGAACCGGGCGGCGTCGGCGCGCATATCTGCGCTTGATGCCGCCTTAGGTGGGGCTGCGGGCGGGCGTACGGGGTAATCTGCCCCGCCCACGGCCTTCCGTGGAGGCGCGGCGCCCTGTGTGTATCCAGGGGCCGCGTAGGTGTGAAATGCCCGGAACGCAACAACATCGCGTCCGGGCATTGCCACTGGGCGGGCCGCCGACGGTATAACAAATTCCGGCGGCCCGTTCGCAAAGGTGGCGAGCGATACACGGCGGGTTTTTTAGTGGGTGCAAACCCCACACTACCTCCATCATCTTCCCCGGATGGTGGGGGTGTTCGTCACGAATTTTTCCCGCCGAACCAAAAAAAAAAAAAAAAAAAAAAAAAAAAAAAGGTTAGGTTAGGTTGGGGTAATAGAGGAGGGAGCACAAGGCCCGTAGAGAAGAAGGACCAAGGAGAGGGAGAGGATGCACAAACCAGTGGAGAAAGGACTGCGTTGGCGAGTAGAGAGGACCGTTTGCCTCGTGAAGCGGTCGCGTTAGGCGGGCTTAGTGGGTCGAGGACGTCAGTTACGTCGGCGTCACTCGATAGCCTACTGCAATCTGGAAGGTTCGGTTCCGAGTCCTCTCTTAATAGTGACGAAGATAGGTGTTTAGAAAGGCCCGGCCCTGGAACACCGGTAGGCGAACCCCGCGCTCGACAACAGAAGCGCGGCGCGTCACCTGATGAGGAAAATGACCCTCCTGAGTTGGTCTTTAAGGCACCCAGGAAGGTTCGCTCCTCCCAGAGGGGGGGATCAGCGGCGGGAACGCGCGCCACCACACCGTCGTCCCGCCCACAAACACCTGCTGGCACGACATCTGCGACGTCGTCATCTATTTTTAACAGACGGGACGCATACGCTCGCACCCGTACAGAGGGAGAGTTGGTCGCTGAAGACCAAATTGATCAACTCCTGGAGAGACTACAATCTTCGGGAGGGGATACTGCTCCGAGGACCGGTTCGGAACTCATCCGAGCGGCGGCCGACTCTGTGTCGGTGATTGTGAAGGTTGCCACTAAGAGCAAAAATCTTAAGGGCACCTTCGCAAAGGGCCTGCGAGAGTCCGCCCAGATTTTGCGAGAGGTTGTGAATGCGCTTTTCGAACGCGCCGCTGTCGCTGAGGCGGAATCCGAAAGGCTGCGGGCTAGTAGCGCTCGCATGGAAGAAGAATTGAGAGAGCTACGCTCTGAAATCACTCAGTTGCGAGCCGACCTCGTGGCGACCAGGACCGGTTCCGTCCCGGCCCAAGTCAATTCTCCGGCCGGTTCTGTCCCGGTCGGATTAACAGCAAGGTCCACCGTAGAGGAAGAGCAGCCCTGCGTGTTCTCGGACGCTCAGCTTAGGCAACTTACGGTGGTCGTCGGGGGCCTTATGGATGCACGCCTTGAGAGCATCAAGGCGCGTCTGCCCCCTGAGCCGAGCTGTCGGCCGCCGCTCGCAGCGTCTAGGCCGAAGGTTCCCCAAGGGCCATCGCAGGCACCTTCGGTGCCCCTACCCCGTACAGGGGGACGCGCCGGGACCCTTGCTGCGGTTGTTGCCTCAGGGCCGACAGGCCGAGGAACGCCAAGGGACGGTGTGCGCCCGAAGGGTGGAGATCCCCATCCCCCGCCGCAGCGTGCGCCAAAAAGGGCACCACGTGCTGCCGTGGCGGGCGCTTCAAACGCCACTGGCCCCTCTGGTGAGGAATGGCAGGTGGCGGAGAGTAAGGGATCGCGCCGGAAGAAGAAGAGGGCCGCCATCGCCGTTTCTACGCAGGAGATCGCTCCGACGAGACGCAGCGGCAGGAAGAGGCCGAAGCTGTCTCCGCCGAAAACGGCCGCCGTCCTTGTGACGGTGTCGCCGGAGGCGGAGAATAGAGGTGTTACATACGCCAGCCTCTTCAGCGGGGTGAAGAGCGCTCTCTTAACTGCTGGGGGCGTAGAAGTGAGCTGTCGCCGCTCACAGACGGGGGCCCGACTCCTTGAGGTTCCAGGGGCGGAGGGCGCGAAGAAGGCCGACCTCATAGCGGAAACACTAAGGCGTCTCGCTGGTGGCGAAGGAGGCGTTCGGGTTGCTAGACCGATGAAGTGCGCGGAGTTGCGCATCTCCGGCCTTGACGACTCCGTGACTTCTGAGGAGGTCCGAGAGGTGATAGAGAAGAAAACTCAATGCCCTCCCGGAACCGTGACGGTAGGAGCTATCCGCCCCGGCCCCGGCGGAGTTGGTGCGGCATGGGTACGTTGCCCTGTCGCTTCAGCCAAAATATTGGCAGAGGCAGGCCGTCTTCTCGTGGGCTTCTCCGCGGCTAAAGTCACCGTTCTCGACGCGAGACCCACGAGATGTTACAAGTGCATGGGCACGGGCCACCTGCGCTCGAATTGCACCAGCAATTTTGACTGCAGCGGACTTTGTTTCCGCTGCGGTCAACCGGGGCATTTGGCGGCGGGATGCTCTGCCACTCCCCACTGCCCCGCGTGTGCGGCGGGCAAGCAGCCCGCCGATCATATAATGGGACGAGACGGGTGTAGGCCCCCTAAGGCCTCCTGCCAATCGCCCGCCGGGCCCAGACAATCCAACGCTGGCCCCAGCACTCAGGCTCCGGTGCGGATGGAGGAGGGTGAAGACGAGGCGCCCTCTCAAGCCTCTCCACCCTCCACCTAACGGACTCCCTTAGACGTGCTCGCTCCTCGCCCCTGTCGTCAGTGATAGGGGTACCGGATGCGTTGCGCGATAGGGGGTCCAGGACGCGGTCGCACCCTCCTGCGGGAATTTCATCTCGTGGGGGGAGGCGGCGGGGATAATCTGCCCCGTCGCCGGCGAACCGGGCGACGTCGAAGCGCAGCCGCGCGTGACGTCGTTTGGTGGGGCTGTGGGCGTGATGGACGGGGAAGTTTCCCACGCTCGCGGCCTTTCGCGATGGCGGCGTTCTGTGTGTACCCAGGACGCCGCAGGAGCAGGAATGCCCGATGGGGCTATGCCGCTGGGTGGGTCCGCCGAAGAATAGCAAATTCCGGCGGCCTATCCGTGTGAAGGCGGCGAGTTGGTACACGGCCGATTTTTTAGTGGGGGCAGGTCCCACACTACCTCCAGCGTCTGCCCCGGGTGCTGGAGGTGTGCGTCAGGCATTTTTTACGGCCATGTTGGGGTGCTAAGTGCCGGAAAACCTCCTCGTGGTGCACCCTGGGCAACGTGTGCCGGTGGATTCGCGGCGTTT
This sequence comes from Herminia tarsipennalis, assembly GCA_945859575.2. Taxonomy (NCBI): domain Eukaryota; kingdom Metazoa; phylum Arthropoda; class Insecta; order Lepidoptera; family Erebidae; genus Herminia; species Herminia tarsipennalis. Next base: position 43,112 of record OX243843.2, on the reverse strand, counting down.
CGCGAAACCACCGTCACACGGCTAATGTTCTGGCAGAGTAGGGGGTGACTGGGACCTTCGGGGGTGACCTGACATGGGATGTTCGGTTCCAAGCGCTACCCCCAGCTGGGGCACCTGCGGACCCCCCAGTTGGGATAAAAATGTACGCTTACCCGGGTACAGGGGGCACTGCCCGGGTGGACGTTTATTTCCCCCATACTCGTGGGAACAGTATGGATGAAGCAAAATTAAAAAATATTTTTAATAAGAAAGCGAGCACAAGGCTCGTGGAGAAGGAACAGAAAGGAGAAGGAAAGGTCGCAGAGAAGAGGAGCGAAGAAAAGATGCCGATTGAAGCCGTGGCGAGAGACTCTCGATCGACGAGCGCCGTGTTGGCGAGAAGTGGAGAACGTTTGCCCCGTGAAGTGGATCATGGCCGGCTCGGTGGGTCAAAGACATCAATGACGTCAGCGTCACTCGAGAGCTTGCTGCGCTCGGGCCGATTTGGCTCAGATTCATCTCTTAGCTCGGTCGTTAGCGATCTGGACCTAGTAGTGGATAGAGAAGGTTTCCGTTCAGAGACCCCGATGGCCGGTGAACGCCGTGCTTCACAACAAAAGCGTAGTGCCTCTCCTGATAGTGACAACGACCCTCCTGAGGTAGTGTTTAAGGCCCCAAGGAAGGTCCGTTCCTCTCAGAGGGGAAGATCAGCAGCGGGAACGCGTGCTAAGACACCGTTGTCCCGCCCACAAACTCCGTTGACGTCTACACCAGCGTCCCCATTCAGTAGACGGGAGGCGTATGCCCGCACCCGTACAGAGGGAGAAGTGGTCGCCGAGAACCAAACAGACCGGTTCTTGGAGGGTCTAAGATCCACGGGAGGGGATAGCACTCCGAAAACCGGTTCGGAGCTAGTCCGTGCGGCGACCGACTCCGTGTCGGTCATCGTGAATGTTGCTACTAAAAGCAAAAATCTGAAAGGTACTTTCGCAAAGGGCCTGCGGGAGTCCGCTCAGATCTTGAAGGAAGTGGTGACTGCACTATATGACCGTGCCGCCACTGCCGAGGTGGAAGCTGAGAAGCTACGGGCAAGCGGCGTACGCCTGGAGGAGGAACTGAGACAACTCCGAGCGGAGGTTGCTCAGTTGCGGATAGACACGACGTTTAGGACCGGTTCTGCTCCGGCCGATGTTGATCCTCCAGCCGGTTCTGTCCTGGTCGGAGCCACAACAGAGTGCGCCGTGAGTAAAGAGCGGTCCGCTGCGTTTTCTTCTAATCAAGACCCAAGCAAGGCTAACTTAGTGGCGGAGACGCTGAAGCGTCTTGCAGGGGGCGAGGAGGGCGTAAGGGTTGCCAGGCCGACAAAGTGCGCGGAGTTGCGCGTCTCCGGCCTGGACGACTCAGTTACGCCCGAGGCGGTCCGGGAGGCAATTGAGCTGAAGACTCAGTGCTCTCCCGGAACCGTGAGGGTCGGTGCGATTCGCCCCGGCCCCGGCGGAGTTGGTGCGGCCTGGGCGCGTTGCCCCGTCGCTGCGGCCAAAACTTTGGCAGAGGCAGGCCGGCTTCTCGTGGGCTTCTCCGCCGCGAGGATCACAATCCTCGAGGCGAGGCCCACGAGGTGCTACCGGTGCATGGGCGCGGGGCACTTGCGCCCGCAATGCACAAGTAGCTTTGACTGCAGCGGACTCTGTTTCCGCTGCGGTCAACCGGGGCATACGGCAGCGGCGTGTTCTGCCGCTCCCCACTGCCCCGTGTGCGCGGCGGGCAACCAGCCCGCCGACCATATGATGGGGAGGGCGGGCTGTAAGCCTCCCAAGGCCGCAAAGCCGCCTGCGGGGACTGGCCGAGCTCCTCGCGCCCAGGCTCCGGTGCGGATGGAGGAGGGTGGGGACGAGGCGCCTTCCCGTGCCCCCACACCCTCCACCTAAAAGGACTCTCTTAGCCGTGCTCGCTCCTCGCCCCTGTCGTCAGTGATAGGGGTACCGGATGCGTTGCGCGGTAGGGGGTCCAGGACGCGGTCGCAACCTTCTGCGGGAAATTCAACCCGTGGGAGGAGGCGGCGGGGATAGTCTGCCCCGTCGCCGGCGAACCGGGCGACGTCGAGGCGCAGCTGCGCGTGACGTCGCTTGGTGGGGCTGTGGGCGTGATGGACGGGGAAGTTTCCCACGCTCGCGGCCTTTCGCGATGGCGGCGTTCTGTGTGTACCCAGGACGCCGCAGGAGCAGGAATGCCCGATGGGGCTATGCCGCTGGGTGGGTCCGCCGAAGAAATAGTCAATTCCGGCGGCCTATCCGTGTGAAGGCGGCGAGTTGGTACACGGCCGATTTTTTAGTGGGGGCAGGTCCCACACTACCTCCAGCGTCTGCCCCGGGTGCTGGAGGTGTGCGTTAGGCATTTTTTACGGCCATAAAAAAAAAAAAAAAAAAAAAAAAAAAAAAAAAAAAAAAAAAAAAAAAAAGGTTAGGTTAGGTTAGGTTAGGTTAGGTTAGGTTAGGTTAGGTTAGGTTAGGTTAGGTTGGGGTGCTAAGTGCCGGAAAACCTCCTCGTGGTGCACCCTGGGCAACGTGTGCCGGTGGATTCGCGGCGTTTCGCGAAACCACCGTCACACGGCTAATGTTCTGGCAGAGTAGGGGGTGGCCCATTCCTGGGCTGCCCGGAGGACGGGCTTGACGTGCACTCACACTGCCGTCGAGCGGCGGGGAGATCTTCTTTCTGCCACCGTCGGATATCGCAATCCCGATTAGGAGTATCGTGGACACGTCTCACGGCTCCGAGCGGGGGCGAGGGTCTTGGCTTGGTCGCCTGGGCTGCGAGGATGACAATCTCTATAAAAAATCCCCGAATCCTGTGTTGCGGAGCGTGACCAGAGGATGCATGGCCGATGGGTTGTTCGGTTCCAAGCGCTACCCCCAGCTGGGGCACCTGCGGACCCCCCAGTTGGGATACAAATTTACGCTTACCCGGGTACAGGGGGCACTGCCCGGGTGGACCTTTATTTCCCCCATACTCGTGGGATCTAATATGGATAATAATAAACTTAGAAACATATTTAATAAGAGGAGCGTAGTGCTCCTGGAGAAGGAGAAGGAGAAGGAGAAAGAGGTGGAGGACGTACAGAGAAGGAGCGCGGCCAGTTTGCCCCAAGAAGCGGTCAATTCCGGCCGGCTGATCGATTCCAGGACTTCGGTGACCTCTGCGTCGCTGGAGAGTTTGTTGTGCTCGGGCCGGTTCGGCTCGGAATCCTCGCTCAGCTCAGCGGTGAGCGATATGGACCAGTTGGTGGGTCCAGATGCGCTGTCGGTTGATGAGTGCCGCGCTCGACAGCAGAAGCGCGGTGCTTCTCCTGGAGACGGTGAGAACCGGAACAGGAAGGTCCACTCTTCCCAAAGAGGGGGCTCTGTGGCTAGATTTGCTCGGCCGCAGACACCGCCAGCTAAGACGGCTGCTAAAATCACGCCAGTCGCAACAACAAGTGGCGTTTTTTCTAGGCGGGAGGCCTACAACCGAGGCCGCACGGAAGGAGAGTTAGTCGCTGAGGACCAAGTCCAGCAACTAATGGACGGGCTCCACTCGTCGGGAGGGGTAATTGCCCCGAAAACCGTGACGGAGCTCGTGGAGTCGGCGACTGCTTCAATAGCGGTCATTGCGAAGGTGGCAGCCAAAAGTAAGAATCTTAAGGGCACCTTCGCAAAAGGCTTGAAGGAGTCAGCCTCCGTCCTTAAGGAGGTGGTGGACACGTTCTCCGACCGTTGCGTGGAGTTGCGGGCCAATAGCTCCCGCTTAGAGGCTGAAGTGAGGGCACTCCGCGCCGAGATTACGCAGTTGCGGGCCGAATTTCAATCAGTCAAAGCCGTCGGTTCTATCCCGGCCAGGGTGGACGCTGTGCCAACAGGTTCTGACCTGAATGTGCCAGCCCAAACCAGAGAGCTGTCGTCTGGCGACTCCTTCACGGAGGCGCAAATGAGACAGCTCACAATACTCTTCGGGAGCCTTATTAACGCGCACCTTGAGGGCATCAAGGCGCGTCTGCCCCCGGAGCCGAGCTGTCGGCCGCCGCTCGCAGTGCCCAAGCCGAAGCCACCTCAGGGGCCACCAGAGGGGCCGCCACCACCCCGTACAGGGGGACGGGCCGGGTCTTTTGCAGCAGCGGCTGCCTTAAGACCGGTTGACCTAGGTGTGCGGCCGCGGAGGGGAGATCCCAAACCCCCGCCGCAGCGTGCGCCGAGAGGAGCCGTTGTGGATGCTTCATGCGCCACAGCGGCTCAGGTCCATCGCCCGGCGCCTGCGCCTGCTCCCGCCACTGCCACATCTTGTGAGGAATGGCAAACGGCGGGGAGCAAGAAATCGCAGCGCCGGAAGAAACAGAGAGCCGCTGCGCCCTCAGTGCAGGAAGTCGCTGCCGCCCCCTCTTCGCAGGAGGCCGCTCCGGCTAAAAGAGGCAGGAAGAGGCCGAAGCTGTCTCCGCCGAAAACGGCCGCCGTCCTTGTGACGGTGTCGCCGGAGGCGGAGAGTAGAGGCGTTACCTACGCCAGCCTCTTTAGCAATGCGAAGGCGGCTCTTTTAGCTGCTGGGGGTGTAGAGGTGAGGTTCCGCCGCTCACAGACCGGGGCCCGGCTTCTTGAAGTTCCAGGGGCGGAGGGCGCTAAAAAGGCCGACCTAGTGGCGGAAACGCTCCGGCGTCTCGCGGGTGGCGAGGAAGGCGTGAGAGTCGCCAGGCCGATGAAGTGCGCGGAGTTGCGCATCTCTGGCCTGGACGACTCCGTGACGTCTGAGGAGGTCCGGGAGGCAATAGAGCAGAAGGCTCAGTGCTCTCCCGGAACCGTGAAGGTCGGCGCGATCCGCCCCGGCCCCGGCGGAGTTGGTGCGGCGTGGGCGCGGTGCCCCGTCGCCGAGGCCAAAGTTTTGGCAGAGGTGGGGCGGCTCCTCGTAGGTGTCTCTGCCGCGAGGATCACCATCCTCGAGGCGAGGCCCGCGAGGTGCTACAGGTGCATGGGCGCAGGGCACCTGCGCCCTCAATGCACCAGCAGCCTAGACTGCAGCGGACTCTGTTTCCGCTGCGGTCAACCGGGGCATACGGCAGCGGCGTGTTCCGCCGCTCCCCACTGCCCCGTGTGCGCGGCGGGCAACCAGCCCGCCGACCACATGATGGGAAGGGCAGGCTGCAAGCCCCCCAAGGCTGCAAAGCCCCCCAAGGCTGTCAAGCCGCCCTCGGGGACGGGCCGAGCTGCGGCCGACCCCAGCACCCAGGCTCCGGTGCGGATGGAGGAGGGTGAAGACGAGGCGCCCACTCAAGCCTCTCCACCCTCAACCTAACGGACTCCCTTAGACTCGCTCCTGTCGTCGCTCGCTCCTCGCCCCTGTCGTCAGTGATAGGGGTACAGGATGCGTTGCGCGATAGGGGGTCCAGGACGCGGTCGCATCCTCCTGCGGGAACTTCATCTCGTGGGGGGAGGCGGCGGGGACAGTCTGCCCCGTCGCCGGCGAACCGGGCGACGTCGAAGCGCAGTCGCGCGTGACGTCGCTTGGTGGGGCTGTGGGCGTGATGGACGGGGAAGTTTCCCACGCTCGCGGCCTTTCGCGATGGCGGCGTTCTGTGTGTACCCAGGACGCCGCAGGAGCAGGAATGCCCGATGGGGCTATGCCGCTGGGTGGGTCCGCCGAAGAATAGCAAATTCCGGCGGCCTATCCGTGTGAAGGCGGCGAGTTGGTACACGGCCGATTTTTTAGTGGGGGCAGGTCCCACACTACCTCCAGCGTCTGCCCCGGGTGCTGGAGGTGTGCGTTAGGCATTTTTTACGGCCATAAAAAAAAAAAAAAAAAAAAAAGGTTAGGTTAGGTTAGGTTGGGGTGCTAAGTGCCGGAAAACCTCCTCGTGGTGCACCCTGGGCAACGTGTGCTGGTGGATTCGCGGCTTTTCGCGAAACCACCGTCACACGGCTAATGTTCTGGCAGAGTAGGGGGTGGCCCATTCCTGGGCTGCCCGGAGGACGGGCTTGACGTGCACTCACACTGCCGTCGAGCGGGCGGGGAGATCTTCTTTCTGCCACCGTCGGATATCGCAATCCCGATTAGGAGTGTCGTGGCCACGTCTCACGGCTCCGAGCGGGGGCGAGGGTCTTGGCTTGGTCGCCTGGGCTGCGAGGATGACAACCTCTATAAAAAATCCCCGAATCCTGTGTTGCGGAGCGTGACCAGAGGATGCATGGCCGATGGGATGTTCGGTTCCAAGCGCTACCCCCAGCTGGGGCACCTGCGGACCCCCCAGTTGGGATACAAATTTACGCTTACCCGGGTACAGGGGGCACTGCCCGGGTGGACCTTTATTTCCCCCATACTCGTGGGATTCAATATGGATACAAATAAATTGAGAAACATATTCAATCAGAGGAGCGTAGCGCTCCCTGAGAAGGAGAAGGAGAAGGAGAAGGAGAAAGAGGTGGAGGACGTACAGCGAAGGAGCGCGGGCAGTTTGCCCCAAGAAGCGGCCAATTCCGGCCGGCTGATCGATTCCAGGACTTCAGTGACCTCTGCGTCGCTGGAGAGTTTGTTGTGCTCGGGCCGGTTCGGCTCTGAATCCTCGCTCAACTCAGCAGTGAGCGATATGGACCAGTTGATGGGTGGTTCAAGCATCGGTCCAGATGCGCTGTCGGCTGATAAGTGCCGCGCTCGACAGCAGAAGCGCGTTGCTTCTCCTGGAGACGGTGAGAACCGGAACAGGAAGGTTCACTCTTCCCAAAGAGGGGGATCTGTGGCTAGATTTGCTCGGCCGCAGACACCGCCAGCAAAGACGGCTGCTAAAAACACGCCAGTCGCAACAACGTCTGGCGTGTTTTCTAGGCGCGAGGCTTACAACCGTGGCCGCACAGAAGGCGAGTTAGTTGCTGAGGACCAAATCCAGCAACTAATGCACGGGCTCCACTCGTCGGGAGGGGTAATTGCCCCGAAAACCGTGACGGAGCTCGTCGAATCGGCGACTGCTTCAATAGCGGTCATTGCGAAGGTGGCAGCCAAAAGTAAGAACCTTAAGGGCACCTTCGCAAAAGGCTTGAAGGAGTCAGCCTCTGTCCTAAAGGAGGTGGTGGACACGTTTTCCGATCGTTGCGTGGAGTTGCGGGCCAATAGCTCCCGCTTAGAGGCTGAAGTGAGGGCGCTCCGCGCCGAGATCACACAATTGCGGGCCGAATTTAAATCGCTCAAGGCCGGTTCTGTCCCGGCCAGGGTAGACGCTGGGCCAACAGGTTCCGTCCTGGATGTGCCAGCCCAAGCCACAGAGCTGTCGCCTGGCGATTCCTTCACGGAGGCGCAAATGCGACAGCTCACTATCCTTTTCGGGAGCCTCATGGTCGCGCACCTTGAGGGCATCAAGGAGCGTCTGCCCCCGGAGCCGAGCTGTCGGCCGCCGCTCGCCGTGCCCAAGCCGAAGCCTCCTCAGGGGCCACCAATGGGGCCGCCACCACCCCGTACAGGGGGACGGGCCGGGTCTTTTGCAGCAGCGGCTGCCTCAAGACCGGTTGACCAAGGTGTGCGGCCGCGGAGGGGAGTTTCCAAACCCCCGCCGCAGCGTGCGCCGAGAGAAGCCGTTATGGATGCTTCATGCGCCACAGCGGCTCAGGTCCATCGCCCGGCGCCTGCGCCTGCTCCCGCCACCGCCACCTCTTCTGAGGAATGGCAAACGGCGGGGAGCAAGAAATCGCGGCGCCGAAAGAAGCAGAGAACCGCTGCCGTCACCTCTGTGCAGGAGGTCGCTGCCGCTTCCACTGCGCGGGAGACCGCTCCGGCGAAAAGAGGCAGGAAGAGACCAAAGCTCTCTCCGCCGAAAACAGCCGCCGTCCTTGTGACGGTGTCGCCGGAGGCGGAGAGCAGAGGCGTTACCTACGCCAGCCTCTTTAATGATGCGAAAGCGGCTCTTTTAGCTGCTGGGGGCGTAGAGGTCCGGTTCCGCCGCTCGCAGACTGGGGCCCGGCTTCTGGAAGTTCCAGGTGCAGAGGGCGCAAAAAAGGCCGACTTAGTGGCGGAAACGCTTCGGCGTCTCGCGGGAGGCGAGGAAGGCGTAAGAGTCGCCAGGCCGATGAAGTGCGCGGAGTTGCGCGTCTCCGGCCTGGACGACTCTGTAACGTCCGAGGAGGTCCGGGAGGCAATAGAGCAGAAGGCTCAGTGCTCTCCCGGAACGGTGAAGGTCGGCGCCATCCGCCCCGGCCCCGGCGGAGTTGGTGCGGCATGGGCGCGTTGCCCCGTCGCCGCGGCCAAAGTCTTGGCAGAGACAGGTCAGCTCCTCGTGGGCTTCTCTGCCGCGAGGATCACCATCCTCGAGGCGAGGCCCATGAGGTGCTACCGGTGCATGGGCGCGGGACACTTGCGCCCGCAATGCACCAGCAGCCTAGACTGCAGCGCACTCTGTTTCCGCTGCGGTCAACCGGGGCATACGGCAGCGGCGTGTTCTGCCGCTCCGGCGGCCGTCGGTTCGGCTCAGATTCCTCGCTTAGCTCAGTAGTAAGCGATATGGACTCGCTGGCGGGTGGGTCAAGTACCGGTCCACGAACGTTGACAGCTGAGGATAGCCGCGCTCAACAACAAAAGCGCGGCGCATCACCCGGATTTGACGAGAGCCTTCCTGAGGTTGACCTTGACGTCCCCAGGAAGGTTCATTCCTCCCAAAGGGGGGGGTCTGTAGCGAGGTTTACCCGCCCAAAGACACCCCCTGCAGTGACGGCCCCGACCGTTTCAACGGCCGATGTGTTTTCCAGGCGTGAGGCCTATAACAGAGGCCGCACAGAGGGAGAAATAGCTGCTGAGGAGAAAGTCCAGCAGCTGTTGGGTGGGCTCTGCTCGTCGGGAGCGGTTGGCACCCCAAAATCCATCGAGGAACTCGTCCAATCGGCGACCAAATCAGTGGCGGTTATTGCGAATGTGGCCACCAAAAGCAAAAACTTGAAGGGCACATTCGCAAAAGGTTTGAAGGAAGCAGCCTCCATCCTAAAGGAGGTGGTAAACACGTTCTCCGAACGTACTGCTGCCACAGAGGTGGAGATGGAGAAGATGCGGGCCGACAACACCCGACTGAAGGATGAACTAAAGACGGTCCGGGCAGAGATGTCTCGACTGCGTGCCGACTTCGGATCGCCTAGAGCCGGTTCTGTCCCGGCCCATAGTGGAGAGCGCCCATCTGACGACTCCTTTACGGAGGCGCAGATGAGGCAGCTCTCACGTCTTATCGGGGGCATCGTCGACGCTCGCCTTGAGGGCGTTAAGGCGCGTCTGCCCCCGGAACCGAGTTGCCGGCCGCCACTCGCGGCGCCAAAGCCCCCAAAGGGGCGATTGATGGCACCCCCGGCGCCACCAACCCAAACAGGGGGACGCGCCGGGTCTTTTGCGGCAGTGGTTGCCTCAGGACCAGTCGGCCGAAGTGCGCGGAGTGGAGATTCCCATCCCCCGCAGCGTGTGCCAAGAGGAGCACCCCGTGTTGCCGTAGTGGGCGCCTCAAGCGCCCCATCGGCCCAAGTCTGCCACCAAGCGCCAGCGTCTGCTCCCGCCCCCGCTCCCTCTGGTGCGGAATGGCGAACGGCAGAAAGTGAAAAAACGCGGCGCCAGAAGACGAAAAAGGCCACTCCCGCCGCTCCCGTGCAGGAGGCTGCCCCGGCAAGGGAGAAAGTTAGGCGGAGGCCAAAATTAACTCCGCCGAAAACGGCCGCCGTCCTTGTGACGGTGTCGCCGGAGGCGGCAAGTAGAGGGGTCACCTACGCCAGCCTATTTAGCGGCGCAAAGTCTGCCCTTCTAGCTGCTGGTGGCGTAGAAGTGAGCTTCCGCCGCTCACAAACCGGGGCCCGGCTCCTTGAGGTTCCAGGGGCAGAGGGCGCGAAGAAGGCCGACCTCGTGGCGGAAACGCTCCGGCGTCTCGCTGGAGGCGAAGAAGGCGTCCGGGTCTCTAGGCCAATGAAGTGCGCAGAGTTGCGCATCTCTGGCCTGGATGACTCAGTGTCGTCTGAGGAGGTCCGGGAGGCGATAGAGCGGAAGGCTCAATGCTCTCCCGGAACCGTGAGGGTCGGCGCGATCCGCCCTGGCCCCGGAGGAGTTGGTGCGGCGTGGGCGCGTTGCCCCGTTGCCGCGGCCAAAATTTTGGCCGAGGCAGGCCGGCTCCTCGTGGGTTTCTCCGCCGCGAGGATCACCATCCTCGAGGCGAGGCCCGCGAGGTGCTACCGGTGCATGGGCGCGGGGCATCTTCGTCCCCAATGCACCAGTAGTTTTGACTGCAGCGGAATTTGTTTCCGCTGTGGTCAACCGGGGCATGCGGCAGCGGCGTGTGATGCCGCTCCCCACTGCCCTGTGTGCGCGGCGGGCAATCAGCCCGCCAACCATATGATGGGGAGGGCGGGCTGTAAGCCTCCCAAGGCCGCAAAGCCGCCTGCGGGGACTGGCCGAGCTCCTCGCGCCCAGGCTCCGGTGCGGATGGAGGAGGGTGAAGACGAGGCGCCTTCCCGTGCCCCTACACCCTTCACCTAAAAGGACTCTCTTAGCCGTGCTCGCTCCTCGCCCCTGTCGTCAGTGATAGGGGTACCGGATGCGTTGCGCGGTAGGGGGTCCAGGACGCGGTCGCAACCTTCTGCGGGAAATTCAACCCGTGGGAGGAGGCGGCGGGGATAGTCTGCCCTGTCGCCGGCGAACCGGGCGACGTCGAGGCGCAGCTGCGCGTGACGTCGCTTGGTGGGGCTGTGGGCGTGATGGACGGGGAAGTTTCCCACGCTCGCGGCCTTTCGCGATGGCGGCGTTCTGTGTGTACCCAGGACGCCGCAGGAGCAGGAATGCCCGATGGGGCTATGCCGCTGGGTGGGTCCGCCGAAGAAATAGCCAATTCCGGCGGCCTATCCGTGTGAAGGCGGCGAGTTGGTACACGGCCGATTTTTTAGTGGGGGCAGGTCCCACACTACCTCCAGCGTCTGCCCCGGGTGCTGGAGGTGTGCGTTAGGCATTTTTTACGGCCATAAAAAAAAAAAAAAAAAAAAAAAAAAAAAAAGGTTAGGTTAGGTTAGGTTAGGTTGGGGTGCTAAGTGCCGGAAAACCTCCTCGTGGTGCACCCTGGGCAACGGACGGTGATCACTTTTTGATCCCCGGACGGCTAATGTTCTGGCAAAAAGAGGGGCCCGTATTCGGGCCACTCGGGGCGTCTCTCCCTGTGCCCCTCTAGTTTTATTTTGTTTTATTTTATTTGTTTTACTTTTGTTTTATTTCGGTTTATTTATTTTATTTATTCCAAATTTTTATTTTTACACCTTTTGTTTTGGTTTTTACCGTTTTATTTTACAATTTGCTTTTCTTTTTCTTTTATGTTTTATTTTGTTTCCTGCTGGGGGGAAACAGCGGAGTGATGTGGCGGGCTCGGCGTGCTTTTGCTTTTGCATTGCCGCCGGGCAAACAGGGGAGGTTTCGGTCCATCCCTGGGCCTTTCGTAGGAAGGGCGAGGGGCGGCGGGTTCGCTGTCTATTTATAGATGGCGGACACGGTCTGATACAGACCACCGACCGGCCCGACCCGTAACCCTGAATTGACAGGAACGGGGGCTCACACATTGTGGGCTGCGGGGAAGTAAACCCCTTTAAAAAATACCCTAATCCCACGCTTGTGGTGCCCGGCAATGGGATGAATGGCTGAGGGGATCTCAGTCCCGAGGGTTACCCAGACGGAGGTCTATAAACTTAAAATAATGTCGGTGGTTAATGCGAGTAAAACTACCCAGGAGGGTCCCGAGCGCACTTCGCTCGGGGAATCCCTTGCGGAGCCAGTCGGCTCCGTCAGTCCCGCGTACTCTGGGGGGGACACCCAGCGACTCATCCGCCCTGTGCCGAGCGGTAAATCCGGCACCGAGAAAAGCGCGAAGGTCGCGCTTCGTACATCGAACCGCATATCTGCGGTCTCCAAGAAGGGTCGTAAGACCACGAGGGGAGCTAAGGCGAGTGGGGGCCCGTCCCCGTTGCCGCCTAAGGTTCCACGGAAGGGGTCTCTGACCATTTCTGAGTCCTCCATTACGGACGTGGACGTAATGGAGGATACCGAAGTCCACGACGAGGGTGTAGTGTGTGGCGAGCGGCCAGGTAGGCTCTGGGCTTCCCAGAAGCGTAACCGAAGCTGCTCACCGCAACGGGATATGGCGGGGGTCTCCCAGACCCCTAGCAAGATTCCGACCGCCCGCAGAGGAGGAATGTGCGGATCAGTGTTCTCCAGCAGGGAGAAGTACCTGCGCACGCGCACGGAGGGAGAGCGCAACGCCGAAGATCGGGTGGCGCAGCTCCTCGCCGAGGACCAACGGTCGGGGGGGGACCTTCAATCCCCTCCTACTACGATGGAACTCAAGGCGAGTGCCGGAGATGCTGTGGCTGCTATTTATGAGGTAGCCACAAAATCTACCAACCTCAAGGGCCCCTTTGTGCGCGGCCTTAAAGAGGCAGGTGCCAAGCTGCTGGTGGTGGTGGACGACCTGGCTGGTCGATCGGATGCCACCAACAGAGAGTTGCAGCAGTTGCGTAAGGAGAACGCGACTCTGAGATCCGACATGGCGGAGCTCCGTGCCGAGCTCGCTAGATTGCGGGCCGACTTGGCCTCCTCCCAAGCCGGTCCACCCCGGGCTGTTCTGGCCAGCCCGGGCAAGACGCAGCCTTCTCCATCCTCTGGAGGAATCGAGGCGCAGTTGCGGCAGCTCATGGGCTCTTTTGAGTCCAAGATCGCTGCCCGCATCGGGAGTCTGGAGGCAAGGCTGCCTCCAGCACCGACCTCCCGTACACCGCCGGTCGCAAAGCCGTACACGGCTACTGCTCCGACGCCCCTACCCTGTTCTGGGGGACGCGTCGAGACCTACGCGACAAGCGCGGCGTCTGCGCCCAAGAGGAAGACGGCACGAGCCACGGCCCCTCCAGCCACACCCCAGGTAGGCCCCCAGCCTGCCAAGGGTTCGACGGCGGCACCATTGTCCGCCCCTTCGGTCGCTCCACGCACCCAGGAGGTTAAGGCTCGTGCCCCTGCACCTGCTCCCGCCCCCCTCGTCTCCGCCAACGAGGGCTGGCAGACGGTGAGCAAAAGGTCGCGCCGCAGAAGAAAGGGGAAGAAGGCTGTCCCAAATGCTGCCAAAGGAGTCGTGGCTAGGAAGCCGAAGCTCCAAGTGCCGAAAACGGCCGCCGTGGTTGTCACGGTGTCGCCGGAGGCACAGGAGCGCGGAGTCTCCTATGCGGAGATATTTGCGAGGGTGAAGAGGACCATCACCGCCTCTGATCTCGGGGGTCTGGGTGCAACCACCCGGCCCTCGCAGACGGGAGCTCGGATCCTCGAGTTCCCAGGCCCAGACGGAGGCAAGAACGCAGATTTCTTCGCGGAGAAGCTGCGGGGGATGATTGCTGGGGAAGAAGGCGTAAGAGTCGCCAGGCCCACGAAGTGCGCAGAAATGCGTATTTCGGGACTGGATGACTCGGTCACGGCCCAGGAAGTTCGGGAGGCTATTGGGACCCGTACCCAATGCGCTCTTGACTCCATCAGGGTTGGCGCCATTCGCCCCGGCCCCGGAGGTGCTTTTGCGGTTTGGGCGCAGTGCCCCGTTGCCGCGGCCAAATTATTGGCTGATGCAGGGAGGCTGCTCGTGGGCTTCAGCGCCGCCAGGGTTACGATCCTGCCGGCGAGACCCGCGCGCTGCTTCAAGTGCATGGCGACGGGACACATGCGTCCGAAGTGCACTAGTTGCTTCGACTGCGGCGGACTTTGTTTTCGCTGCGGTCGCCCGGGGCACAAGGCGGCGGACTGTTCCGCTGCCCCCCACTGTCCAGCGTGTGCGGCGGGCAATTTGCCTGCCAATCACCTCATGGGACGGGAGGGGTGCAAACCGCCGCAGGCTTCTAAGCCACGCCCGGGGGGTAGCCAATCGGCCAAGGCTGCCCCTCGCACACCGCCGCCAGCGCGAATGGAGGAGGATGTAGTACCGGAGTCCAGTAATGGACAGTGAGTGCTTTTCCCTCCTCCAGGCGAATCTCAACCATTCTGCCGGCGCGCAGGATCTTTTCCTGCAAACCATGGCAGAGTGGTCGATTGCTGTTGCCGTAGCCGCGGAGCCCTATTACGTTCCTCCTCGTCCGAATTGGATGGGTGACCGGGACGGCTCCGTGGCCATCGTCAGCTCCGCTGCGCTCCATTCCCCGCCCTTGTCGCTCAGAGATAAGGGTACGGGATATGTTGCTGCCGACTGGGGGGGACTCACGCTTTACGGCGTGTACTTCTCCCCAAACCGGAGTCTGGCTGATTTTGAGGTTTTCCTGGCTAGCCTGGAAGCCTCGATACGGCGGTTAGCACCTCGCCACGTCGTGGTGCTGGGGGATTTTAACGCCAAATCCTTGGCGTGGGGATCTCCCAGGACAGACGCACGCGGAACGGCGGTAGAAGAATGGGCGGCTGCGGTGGGCCTCTGTTTGCTGAACAGGGGCACCACCAATACGTGCGTTCGGCGCCAGGGGGGGTCGATAGTGGACCTTTCGTTCACTACCCCTGGTATCGAAGCACGCGTAAGGAACTGGCGCGTACTGGCTGAGGTTGAGACGCTCTCGGATCACCTGTATATCCGGTTTGAGCTCTCCCGGTCCCAGGGCGCCAGTAGGGGTCACGGCGCGGGCAGACAATCCCGATTCCCGCGGTGGGCTGTGGGTCGACTCGACAGGGAACTGCTGGAGGGTGCTGCTAGTGGGGGCAGGTCCCACACTACCTCCAGCGTCTGCCCCGAGGTCTGGAGGTGTGCGTTAGGCATTTTTTACGGCCTTAAAAAAAAAAAAAAAAAAAAAAGGTTAGGTTAGGTTAGGTTAGGTTAGGTTAGGTTAGGTTAGGTTAGGTTAGGTTAGGTTAGGTTAGGTTAGGTTAGGTTAGGTTAGGTTAGGTTAGGTTAGGTTAGGTTAGGTTAGGTTAGGTTAGGTTAGGTTAGGTTAGGTTAGGTTAGGTTAGGTTAGGTTAGGTTAGGTTAGGTTAGGTTAGGTTAGGTTAGGTTAGGTTAGGTTAGGTTAGGTTAGGTTAGGACGTCAGTTACGTCGGCGTCTCTCGAAAGCTTGTTGCAATCGGGAAGATTCGGATCCGAGTCCTCTCTCGATAGTGACGTAGATAGGTCCGGCCCTGGAACACCGGTAGGCGACACCCGCGCTCGACAACAGAAGCGCGGCGCATCACCTGATGAGGAGAATGACCCTCCTGAGCTGGTCTTTCGAGTCCCCAGGAAGGTCCGCACCTCACAGAGGGGAGGATCAGCAGCGGGAACACGTGCCAACACACCGTCGTCCCGCCCACAAACACCTGCAGGAACGACGTTAACTGAGAATAACCAAGCTGGCACGTCGAGATCTCCATTCAGCAGACGGGAGGCTTACGCACGCACCCGCACGGAGGGTGAACGGGTCGCTGAAGACCATGTAGAGCAGTTCCTGGAGGGGCTTCAATCAACGGTAGGGGATAACGCCCTGAAAACCGGTTCGGAGCTCATCCGAGCGGCGGCCAAATCAGTGTCGGTCATTACGAATGTTGCCACTAAGAGCAAGAATCTTAAGGGCACATTCGCAAAGGGCCTTCGGGAAGCCGCCCAGATTCTGAGGGAAGTCGTGAATGCACTTTTTGAACGCGCCGCCGTCGCTGAAGCGGAATCAGAAAAGCTGCGGGCTAGCAGCGTTCACATCGAAGAGAAGCTACGCGCTGAAATCGCTCAGCTGCGAGCCGACTTCGTCTCGACGGGGACCGGTTCTGTCCCGATGCAAGTAGGTGCTAGAGACAGTTCTGACCCGGTTCAAGTCGACTCTGCGGCCGGTTCTATCCCGGTGGGATCTGAAGTGAGGTCCACAGGTGGAGAGCAGCCCTGCTTATTTTCAGACGCGCAGCTAAGGCAGCTCACGCTTGTCTTCGGGAGTCTTTTCGACGCACGCCTTGAAAGCATCAAGGCGCGTCTGCCCCCCGAACCGAGCTGCCGACCGCCACTCGCGACGTCTAGGCCAAAGCCTACGCAAGGTCAGGGTGCTATTCTTCCGACGCCACCACCTGGTACGCGAGGACGCGCTGAGACCAATGCTGCAACAGCTGTACCTGGGGCTAAACAAGCCGCAGCTCAAGTGGCTCAGCCTCAACGTGCTCCTAAACGAGCACGTCGCGCTGCAGTGAGCGCATCAAGCGCCTCGACGGCCACAACTGGCCTTCCTGCGTCGGCTGCTGCTCTCGACTCCGCCCCCTCAAATGAGCTGTGGCAAACAGTCGAAGGCAGAAAATCCAAGCGGAAAAACAGGAAGAAAGCTGCTGCCATCGCCACCATCCCACCCCCTCAGAAGGTCGACTCGGCAAACAAGACTCGCAAGAGGAAACCGCGATTGAATCCGCCGAAAACGGCCGCGGTCTTAGTGACGGTGTCGCCGGAGGCGGAGCGAAGCGGCGTAAAGTATGCGGATTTGTTTCGCGAGACGAGGGCCAAAATCACCGCCGCCGGTCTCAGTGTTGAGGTTGGCTTCCGCCGCTCTCAGACCGGGGCTCGATTGCTCGAGTGCCCCGGCCAAGACGGCGCAAAAGTTGCCGACATCGTAGCGGGTTACCTACGGGAGATTACCCAAGAGCAGGTCGGCGTCAAGATCGCCAGGCCAGTGAAATGCGCAGAAATGCGTATTTCTGGCCTGGACGATTCTGTGACGCCTGAGGAGGTCCGGGAGGCGCTAGAGAAGAAGACTCAGTGCCCTCCCGGAACCGTGACGGTAGGAGCTATCCGCCCCGGCCCTGGCGGAGTTGGTGCGGCGTGGGTACGTTGCCCTGTCGCTTCAGCCAAAATATTGGCAGAGGCAGGCCGACTCCTCGTGGGCTTCTCCGCGGCGAAAGTCACTGTTCTCGACGCGAGACCCACGAGATGTTATAGGTGCATGGGCACGGGCCACCTGCGCCCGAAGTGCACCAGTAGTTTTGACTGCAGCGGACTTTGTTTCCGCTGCGGTCAGCCGGGGCATTTAGCGGCGGAATGCTCTGCTGCCCCCCACTGCCCCGCGTGTGCGGCGGGCAAGCAGCCCGCCGATCATATGATGGGGCGAGACGGGTGTAGGCCCCCCAAGGCCTCCTGCCGATCGCCCGCCGGGTCCAGCCAATCCAACGCTGGCCCCAGCACCCAGGCTCCGGTGCGGATGGAGGAAGGTGGGGACGACGCACCTTCCTAGGACTCTCCCCTTCCACCTAACGGACTGCCGCACTCGCTCCTCGCCCCTGTCGTCAGTGATAGGGGTACCGGACGTGTTGCGCGGTAGGTCCAGGACGCGGTCGCACCCCCTAGCGGGAACTCTATCTCGTGAGGGGAGGCGGCGGGGCTAATCTGCCCCGTCGCCGGCGAACCGGGCGACGTCGAGGCGCAGTCGCGCGTGACGTCGCTTGGTGGGGCTGTGGGCGTGATGGACGGGGAAGATTCCCACGCTCGCGGCCTTTCGCGATGGCGGTGTTCTGTGTGTACCCAGGACGCCGCAGGAGCAGGAATGCCCGATGGGGCGATGCCGCTGGGTGGGTCGCCGAAGATATAGCAAGTCCTGGCGGCCTATCCGTGATGGCGGCGAGTAGGTACACGGCCGATTTTTTAGTGGGGGCAGGTCCCACACTACCTCCAGCGTCTGCCCCGGATGCTGGAGGTGTGCGTTCAGGCATTTTTTACGGCCATAAAAAAAAAAAAAAAAAAAAAAAAAAAAAAAAAAGGTTAGGTTAGGTTAGGTTAGGTTAGGTTAGGTTAGGTTAGGTTAGGTTTTTTTTTTTTTTTTTATAATAAGATCAGTTTGGCCTCAGACATGGGAAAGGTCTGAGTCTTTTTATTTCCTTGTTTCATTTTAATTTCGTGATATATTAATTTTGTTTGCTATTTAATTTATTATTTTATTTATTTTTGTCTATTAATTTATTTGCTATTTTTATGCAATACTTTAAAAAATATGTCCTGATTTCGTCTATTTTCATTATATTTTTCAAATTGTTTATTTCTACTAATGTCCCTGTCATCAACTCCAGATCCATCCGCTCTTTTCCAAATATTGGGCATTCTGTTAGTGCGTGGAGGATGCTTTCATCTTTGGCTGGGTCACAGGGGCATGATGGGCTTGCCTTGCAGTGGAATCGGTGAAGGTATTCCGAGAAGCCACCGTGACCAGTAAGGACCTGAGTCACTATTTTCGATATGCCGACTTTTTTGGTTATGCGGTAGGCTTCAACTGCATCCGGCAGAAAGGTTTTTGTGACTGCGGCTGTCTGCTCTGCGGAGTATCTCCGATTCCATTCGCAAATCGAGTCAGTCCGAATCTGATGCTTCACGAATGAAACCGGGCATTGGTCGTACTGGGGCTTCACCTTAAGATGAAGTGCGGCGTCTTTGGCGAGCGAGTCCGCGCGTTCGTTACCTTCCAATCCTTCGTGTGCTTTTACCCAAAATAGGTTTATTATTTTGGTGGTTTTTAATATCTGTAGGTTGTTATATATTTTACAAGCTAGGTTGTGAAGGGAACGTCCGCCGGCTATGGTGTCTAGGGCTGCCCTTGAATCACTGTAAATGTGGACTCTAGACGCATCGCTACTTCTGGCTATTTCAGTAGCTTTACAGATTGCCAGTAGCTCTGCCTGGTAGACGGAGCAGAAGGGCTCTAATTTCAATTTTATGGACTTCCTTTCTACGCCTTCTTTCCATATAGAGAGCGCTGCACCAACTTTTCCTTCGATCTTACTTCCGTCGGTTAGGTTAGGTTAGGTTAGGTTAGGTTAGGTTAGGTTAGGTTAGGTTAGGTTAGGTTGGGGTGCTGTTTGCCGGAAAACCTCCGCGTGGTGCACCCCGGGCAACGTGTGCTGGTGGATTCGCGGCTTTTCGCGAAACCACCGTCACACGGCTAATGTTCTGGCAGAGTAGGAGGTGGCCTTTTCCTGGGCTGCCCGGAGGGAGGGCGAGGGGCGGCGGGTTCGCCGTCTATTTATAGATGGTGAACGCGGTCTGATGCAGACCACCGACCGGCCCGACCCGTAACCCTGAATGGACAGGAACGGGAGCCCACACTTTTGTGGGCTGCGGGGAAGTAAACCCCTTTAAAAAATTCCCTAATCCTACGCTTGTGGTGCCTGGCAATGGGATGAATGGCTGAGGGGTCCTCAGTCCCAAGGGCTACCTAGACGCAGGTCTATAAACTTAAACAAAATGTCGCAGGTCAAAGATATGGATACATCTACCCAGGAGGGTCCCGAACGCTCTTCGTTCGGGGAATCCCTTCCGGAGCCAGTCGGCTCCGGCAGTCCCACGTACTCTGGGGGGGACAACCCACGACACACCAGCCCGTCGCCGAGCTGTAAATCCGGCACCGAAAATAGCGCAAGGGTCGCGATCCAAGAGGAGGCAACGCGTGAGTTGCCAGTTTCATCGGCGGAGTCGAGGTCTCCGCTGCTAACTGTTTCTGCCGGAAGCTCGGCGTGCATCAGTCGGTGCGGTTCCGTGTCCTCTATCAGCGACATGGAGCTGTTAGGGGGCGAGAAACGTCCCGAAGTCTGTTTGATGGGTGTTGGGCGACGTTCTACTAAGAAGCAGCAACCAAAGCGCAGACGCTCACCAGAAGCAGACCAGGACCTGCCAGAGGCAGACATTCGAATCCCTCGGAAAGTGAGGACTTCAAATAGAGGCGGTTCGCGTGCGAGAACGCGGTCTTTAACACCCTTCTCGCGCCCACAATCTCCAGTGACGGCGACACCAGCCAATATCACCTCGGCTGGTTCGTCCGTCTTTTCTCGCCGGGAAGCGTATGCCCGTGTTAGAGAAGAGGGTGAGTTGGCTGCTGAAGAACGAGTTGGCCAGGTCATGGAGAGGCTTCGCCAAACGGGAGGGGATACAGACGCGAAAACCGCGGCGGAGCTACTCGAATCAGCGGCGAACTCGGTGGCTCTTATAGTGAATGTGGCCACCAAGTCCAGAAATTTGAAGGGCACCTTCGCAAAGGGCCTCAAGGAATCCGCGTCCAGTATTAAGAACGTGGTGGAGGCTCTTGTTGAGCGCTCCGCTGCCCCGGACGCGGTACTTGAAAGGTTGAGAGCGGACAATGTTCGACTAGAACGGGAGATAGGCGAACTCCGTACAGAGCTCGCCCAGTTACGGGCTGATTTGGTGTCGGCCAGAACCGGCCTCGTCTCGGCCCCTTCTGCTCCGGCCAGCTCACAGGTCACTTCAGCCCTCGCCCGCGCTTCGCAGATCTCTTCGATCCCTGCTCAGGCGGCCCAAACATCTACGACACCAGCTCAGACCAAGGCCACTCGGGCTGATAAGCAACAGCCGACAATTGCTTCTTCGTCGTCTTCAGCCACTGAGGCTGAAGCCCATTTGCAGCCCATTTGCCAAGAGCAGCCGGCAAATGCCTTCACAGAGGCGCAATGCCGGCAGCTAATGATAATGTTTGGGACGATGATTGATGGGAGGCTGGCCACCATCAAGGACCGTCTCCCTCCCGAACCAAGCTGCCGGCCACCTCTTGCGGCGAACAGGCCAAAGCCCCCCCAGGGGTATAAAGCCACACCTCCCACGCCCCTACCCTGTTCCGGGGGACGCGTGGAGTCATTCGCCGAGGTGGCTGCGCCGAAGGCGGCTGCTAGTAGAGTGCAACGTGCACCAACTTCTCAGCCAGCTATGAGAATGGTGCAGCCTGCGAGGGCCGGTCCCGCATGGTGGGTTTCTCAATCCCATCCCCTGCCTAAGCGAACACAAAGAGGGGCGCCTCGTGCGGTCACCGGCATATCCAATGAGCCGGAGGCCGTAGCTAGTGCTCCCGAGCTCGTTCCTACTCCCATCGTCACAGCCCCGTCTGGTGAGGAGTGGCGGACGGCCGGGCGCAAAAAGCGACGTGGGAAGAAGGTTAGGAAAGCTGCACAACCTGAGGCTGTTCTGCTAGCCCACCCTAAGAGTGGCAAGAGAAAGCCAAAACTTTCTCCGCCCAAGTCAGCAGCCGTCGTTGTGACGCTGTCGCCAGAGGCGGAGAGGAGTGGCAAAGTCTCCTACGCGGAGATTTTTCGCCAGGCGAGAGTGACCCTTAACGCCAACAATCTTGGTGCGGGGGTCTCCTTCCGCCAAGCCCAGACCGGGGCCAGGATTCTAGAGTGTCCCGGTCAGGATGGTGCAAAGGTGGCGGACTTCGTGGCGGAGACGCTACGGGGGCTTACCAAGGGGAAGGAGGGCGTAAAGATCGCCAGGCCCACAAAATGCGCAGAATTGCGCATTTCGGGCCTGGATGACTCGATCACGACCGAAGATATCCGAGAGGCCATTGAGACAAAAACTCAATGTGCCTCCGGATACGTGAAGGTCGGCGCCATCCGCCCCGGTCCCGGTGGAGTGGGTGCAGCTTGGGTGCGCTGCCCCGTCGCTTCGGCCAAAACCCTGGCCGACGCAGGCCGGCTCCTTGTAGGCTTCTCTTCCGCTAGGATCACTGTCCTGGAGGAGAGGCCTACGAGGTGCTATAAGTGTATGGCCACGGGGCACTTGCGACCCAGGTGCACCAGTGGTTTTGACTGCAGCACAATGTGCTATCGCTGCGGTCAACCGGGACATAGGGCGGCGGAATGCTCTGCCGCCCCCCACTGCCCCATGTGTGCGGCGGGCAATCTACCCGCCAATCATATGGTAGGGCGGAAGGGTTGTAAGCCCCCCAAGGCTTCCAAGCCACTCCCGGGCAGCAGCCAATCGACCCAGGCTGCCCCCGGAGCTCAGCCACCAACTGAGGTGGAGGTGATGGATGTAGTGCCGCACCCCTAAATGGACAGCGGTAACTCCTCCATCATCCTCCAGACGAACCTCAACCACTCCGCCGCTGCCCAGGACCTTCTCCTGCAGACCATGGCGGAGTGGTCGATAGGTGTCGCCGTAGCCGCGGAGCCCTACTTTGTTCCTCCCCGCCCGAACTGGGCGGGTGACCGGGACGGCTCCGTGGCAATCGTCAGCTCCGCTGCGCTTCATTCCCTGCCCTTGTCGATCAGAGACAAGGGTTCGGGATATGTTGCTGCCGACTGGGGAGGGGTCACGCTCTACGGAGTATACTTCTCCCCAAACCGGAGTTTTACCGATTTCGAGGTCTTCCTTACCAACCTGGAGACCTCGATACGGCGGTTGGCACCTCGCCACGTACTGGTGCTGGGGGACTTCAACGCCAAATCTACGGCGTGGGGGTCACCCAGCACGGACGTCCGCGGTTCGGCGGTTGAGGAGTGGGCGGCGTCGGTGGGTCTCTGTCTCCTAAACAGAGGCGCCACCAATACGTGCGTTCGACAGCAGGGGGGGTCGATAGTGGACCTTTCGTTCGCTACCCCTGCCGTCGAAGCGCGAGTAAGGAACTGGGTCGTCCTGGATGAGGTTGAGACGCTCTCGGATCACCGATATATCCGATTGGAGCTCTCCCGGTCTTCCAGGAACCAGGACTCAGTTAGGGGTCACACGGCGCGCAGAACGCCTCGGTTTCCGCGGTGGGCTGTGGGTGCGTTGGACAGGGGCCTCCTGGAAGAGGCGGCCATCGTGGCATCATGGTCGTCTCCACCTCCAACCGAGGAGGTGGACGTCATGGCTGGCCGCATTCGCGATGCGTTTACGCAGATCTGCGATGCGGCCATGCCCCGCTCACGACGTCGCACCCCGAGGAAGGGGGTGTATTGGTGGTC
This sequence comes from Herminia tarsipennalis, assembly GCA_945859575.2. Taxonomy (NCBI): domain Eukaryota; kingdom Metazoa; phylum Arthropoda; class Insecta; order Lepidoptera; family Erebidae; genus Herminia; species Herminia tarsipennalis. The sequence continues at coordinate 20,468 of OX243843.2, read as the reverse complement.
CCAGGAGCTTGCCTCCCTCCGCGCCGCTTGCATCAGTGCGCGGAGGTCCTATACCCGCAGCCGGACTCGTCACCGCGATGTCCAGGAGGAGAGCCAGCTTTATGAGGCGTATCGCCAAGCGAGGGACGCCTTTAAGCTGGCTATCTGTCGCGCCAAGGAGAGGGCGAGAGAGGAGATGCTGGAGGGTCTCGACCGTGACCCCTGGGGTCGCCCATATCGAGCGGCGCTGAACAAGCTTCGCTCGGCGGGCCCCCCCCTTACCGAGACTCTCCAGCCCAGCTTCCTTGCGGAAGTGGTCGAGGGTCTATTCCCGCTGCAGGCAGAGCACGCGCCCCCGGCGATGGTCTCCGAGGATGAGACCGATGACCGGGAGGCCGACACAACTGTGCCGCCTGTCACCGAAGCGGAGGTGGGCGCGGCTGTTCTTCGAATGCGTTCGAAGAACACCGCTCCCGGGCCGGATGGGATTCCCGCCCGGGTTTTGGCCCTGACCCTCGACCATATCGGGGACCGCCTCAGGGGACTGTTCGACGTGTGCCTGGCGTCCGGACGGTTCCCTGACTGCTGGAAGGCAGGGAAGCTGGTGCTCCTTCCAAAGCCGGGACGGCCTCCCGACTCAATTGCGGCCTACAGGCCTATCGTGTTGCTGGACGAGGCGGGGAAGTTGCTGGAGAGGATTCTCGCTACCCGCATCGTCCGGCATTTGAACGAGGTCGGCCCTAATCTGTCGGACGCTCAGTACGGCTTTCGTGCTGGGCGCTCGACCATTGGGGCCATTCTGCGCTTGAGGGCCGCATCGGAGGAGGCCGTCGCCGGTGGAGGAGTAATGTTGGCGATATCGCTCGATATCGCCAACGCCTTCGGGTCTCTGCCATTCAGCTGTATCAACGAGGCGCTCCGGTATCATGGAGTGCCCGCGTACCTGAGGCAGCTAGTGGCAGACTACCTCGAAGGCAGGAGGATCCTGTACGAGGACCGAGAGGGTGAGGTAATCCGCAGGGACGTCTCGTGCGGTGTTCCACAGGGCTCTGTCTTAGGGCCCCTTTTGTGGAACATTGGCTACGACTGGGCCCTGCGGTGTGGCTTCCCCCCCGGGATAGGGGTCATCTGCTATGCGGATGACACCCTCATCACGGCCCGGGGTGGGAATTTTGAGGAGGCGGCGCGCCTGGCCAACCTAGGGATTTCTCGAATGGTCGGGCGCATCGAGGCGCTGGGGCTTAGGGTGGCTCTTTCTAAGACGGAGGCCCTATTATTCCATGGGCCCCGTCGCGGTCCACCTGCTGGCGCCTCGATAGCCGTCGGCTCGGTCCTCGTACAGGTCCGGGCCCAGATGAAGTATCTGGGCCTGGTAGTAGACGGGCGGTGGCTCTTCGACGAGCACTTTCGCATTTTGGCGCCAAAACTCGAGGCTGCGGCGTCCGCACTGGGGAGGCTGTTGCCGAACCTGGGCGGACCCAGTGCCTCGAGTAGACGGTTGTACACGGGGGTGGTGCGGTCAATGGCTTTGTACGGCGCACCCGTGTGGGCGGCGTCCCTGACCGCCCAGAATAGGGTCCGCTTAGGGAGACCCCAGCGGACCATGGCGGTCAGGGCCATACGCGGATACCGCACGGTGTCTGCAGAGGCGGCGTGCGCATTGGCCGGCACACCCCCGTGGGATTTGGATGCGGAAGTGCTCGCCGAAGTGCATCGGCGGGCGGTGGCTGTTCGGGCAGGGGGTTCGGTGCCCCTGCCCGAGGAGCTACGCGCTTGGCGCGGTGAGGCCCACCGGGCAATCATGGCCCGGTGGCAGGGCCGGCTGGAGGCTCCACGGGCAGGTGTTCGAACCGTGGAGGCGCTCCGGCCGGTCCTGGAGGAGTGGGCGGGGCGGCAGCACGGGACCCTTTCCTTCCGGCTGGTGCAGGTCCTCTCCGGGCACGGGTGCTTCGGGAAGTACCTGCACACGGTCGCTAGGAGAGAACCGAGTCCCGCCTGCCACCACTGCGACTGCGGTGAGGACTCGGCGCAGCACACCCTCCAGCATTGTCCAGCTTGGGAGGGGCAACGTCGAGTTCTCACCGCAGTGGTCGGAAGTGACCTCTCGTTGCCGGCCGTGGTTCTGTCCATGGTCCGGGGCGAGGGGTCGTGGAATGCGGTCGCATCCTTCTGCGAGGACGTCATCTCGCAGAAGGAGGCGGCGGAGCGCGTCAGGGAAGAGAGTTCCCTGGCAGACCCGCTCCGTCGCCGGCGAACCGGGCGGCGTCGGCGCGCATATCTGCGCCTGATGCCGCCTTAGGTGGGGCTGCGGGCGGGCATACGGGGTAATCTGCCCCGCCCGCGGCCTTCCGTGGAGGCGCGGCGCCCTGTGTGTATCCAGGGGCCGCGTAGGTGTGAAATGCCCGGAACGCAACAACATCGCGTCCGGGCATTGCCACTGGGCGGGCCGCCGACGGTATAACGAATTCCGGCGGCCCGTTCGCAAAGGTGGCGAGCGATACACGGCGGGTTTTTTAGTGGGTGCAAACCCCACACTACCTCCATCATCTTCCCCGGATGGTGGGGGTGTTCGTCAGGAATTTTTCCCGCCGAACAAAAAAAAAAAAAAACAAAAAAAAAAAAAAAAGGTTAGGTTAGGTTAGGTTAGGTTAGGTTAGGTTAGGTTAGGTTAGGTTAGGTTAGGTTAGGTTAGGTTAGGTTGGGGTGCTAAGTGCCGGAAAACCTCCTCGTGGTGCACCCTGGGCAACGTGTGCCGATGGATTCGCGGCGTTTCGCGAAACCACCGTCACACGGCTAATGTTCTGGCAGAGTAGGGGGTGGCCCATCCCTGGGCTGCCCGGAGGACGGGCTTGACGTGCACTCACACTGCCGTCGAGCGGGCGGGGAGATCTTCTTTCTGCCACCGTCGGATATCGTAATCCCGATTAGGAGTGTCGTGGCCACGTCTCACGGCTCCGAGCGGGGGCGAGGGTCTTGGCTTGGTCGCCTGGGCTGCGAGGATGACAACCTCTATAAAAAATCCCCGAATCCTGTGTTGCGGAGCGTGACCAGAGGATGCATGGCCGATGGGATGTTCGGTTCCAAGCGCTACCCCCAGCTGGGGCACCTGCGGACCCCCCAGTTGGGATACAAATTTACGCTTACCCGGGTACAGGGGGCACTGCCCGGGTGGACCTTTATTTCCCCCATACTCGTGGGACCTAGTATGGACAATAATAAATTAAGAAATATTTTCAACAAGAGGAGCGTAACGCTACTTGATAAGGAGAAAGAGAGAGAGGGAGAAGACGAACGTCGAAGGAGTGTGGGCAATTTGCCACTAGAAGTAGCTGAATCCGGCCTTTTGAGCGGTTCCAGAACTTCAGTGACGTCGGAGTCGCTGGATAGCCTGTTGCGCTCGGGCCGGTTTGGCTCTGATTCTTCGCTTAGCTCGTCAGTTAGCGAAATGGACCCGCTGGTAGGTGGGTCAGGTACCGGTCCAAGGAAATTGACAGCTGTGCAACACCGCGCTCAACAACAAAAGCGCGGCGCATCGCCGGGATTTGACGAGAACCTTCCTGAGGTTGACCTTGAGGTCCCCAGGAAGGTTCATTCTTCCCAAAGAGGGGGGTCGGTGGCGAGGTTCGCTCGCCCGAAGACACCCCCTGCAGTGACGGCAGCCGATGTCACGCCGAAAGTACCAACGTCCGGCGTGTTTTCCAGGCGCGACGCCTATAACAGAGGCCGTACGGAGGGAGAATTAGCTGCTGAGGAGCAGGTCCAGCAGTTGTTGGGTGGGCTCTGCCCTTCGGGAGGGGTTGGTACCCCGAAAACCGTAGAGGAACTCGTCCAATCGGCGACAAAATCTGTGGCGGTTATTGCGAATGTGGCCACCAAAAGTAAAAACTTGAAGGGCACTTTCGCAAAAGGCTTAAAGGAGGCAGCCTCAGTCATAAAGGAGGTGGTGAAAACGTTGTCTGACCGTTCTGGTGACACTGAGGTGGAGATGAAGAAGATGCAGGCCGACAACACCTGCCTGAAGGAGGAAGTGAAGGCGCTCCGGGCCGAGATAGCGCAATTGCGTGCCGATTTCGGTTCGACTAGAGCCAGTTTTGACCCGGCCCTAGTTAGCGCTGTGCCGACCGGTTCTGTCCCGGCTCGTATGGGAGAGCGACCATCTAGCGAATCCTTTACGGAGGCGCAGATGAGGCAGCTCGCACTTCTTTTCGGGGGCCTCTTCGATGCGCGCTTTGAGGGAATCAAGGCGCGCCTGCCCCCGGAACCGAGCTGCCGGCCGCCGCTCGCGGCGCATAAGCCCCCTCAGGGGCCAAAGATGCCACCCCCGGCGCCACCCCGTAAAGAAGGCCGCGCGGGGTCTTTTGCCACAGTGGCTGCCTCAGGGCAAGGTTCGCGGCCGCGGGGTGAAGATCCCCTGCCGCAGCGTATGTTAAGAGGAGCACCCCGGGCTTCCGTAGCGGGCACCTCAAGGGCTCCAACGGCCCAGGTCGGTGCCCCGGCGCCTGCGTCTGCCCCCGCCTCTGCCCCCTCTGGTGAGGAATGGCGAACGGCGGAGAGTAAGAAATCGCGGCGCCGGAAGATGAAGGAGGCCACTTCCGCCGCTCCTGTGCAGGCTACTCCGGTAAGGGAGAAAGTTAGGCGGAAGCCAAAACTATCTCCGCCGAAAACGGCCGCCGTCCTAGTGACGGTGTCGCCGGAGGCGGAGAGTCGGGGTGTCACATACGCCAGCCTCTTCAGCGGGGCGAAGGCGGCTCTTTTAGCTGCTGGGGGTGTAGAGGTGAGGTGCCGCCGCTCACAAACTGGAGCCCGGCTTCTGGAACTTCCAGGGGTGGAGGGCGCAAAGAAGGCCGACCTGGTGGCGGAAACGCTCAGGCGTCTTGCGGGAGGCGAGGAGGGCGTAAGGGTCGCCAGGCCGATGAAGTGCGCGGAGTTGCGCGTCTCCGGCCTGGACGACTCCGTGACGTCCGAGGAGGTCCGGGAGGCAATAGAGCAGAAGGCTCAGTGCTCTCCCGGAACCGTGAAGGTCGGCGCGATCCGCCCCGGCCCCGGCGGAGTTGGTGCGGCGTGGGCGCGTTGCCCCGTCGCTGCGGCCAAAATTTTGGCAGAGGTGGGCCGGCTCCTCGTGGGTGTCTCCGCTGCAAGGATCACCATCCTTGAGGCGAGGCCCGCGAGGTGCTACAGGTGCATGGGCGCAGGGCACCTGCGTCCTAAATGCACCAGCAGCTTAGACTGCAGCGGACTTTGTTTCCGCTGCGGTCAACCGGGGCATACAGCGGGGGCGTGTTCCGCCGCTCCCTACTGTCCCGTGTGTGCGGCGGGCAATCTGCCCGCCAACCACATGATGGGGAGGGCGGGCTGCAAGCCTCCCAAGGCTGCCCGGCCACCTGCGGAGACAGGCCGACTTCCACGCGCCCAGGCTCCGGTGCGGATGGAGGAGGGTGAAGATGAGGCACCCTCTCAGGTCTCTCCACCCACCACATAACGGACTCCCTCAGCCATGCTCGCTCCTCGCCCCTGTCGTCAGTGATAGGGGTATCGGATGCGTTGCGCGGTAGGGGGTCCAGGACGCGGTCGCACCCTCCTGCGGGAACTTCATCTCGTGGGGGGAGGCGGCGGGGCCAGTCTGCCCCGTCGCCGGCGAACCGGGCGACGTCGAGGCGCAGTCGCGCGTGACGTCGTTTGGTGGGGCTGTGGGCGTGATGGACGGGGAAGTTTCCCACGCTCGCGGCCTTTCGCGATGACGGCGTTCTGTGTGTACCCAGGACGCCGCAGGAGCAGGAATGCCCGATGGGGCTATGCCGCTGGGTGGGTCCGCCGAAGAAGTAGCCAATTCCGGCGGCCTATCCGTGTAAAGCGGCGAGTTGGTACACGGCCGATTTTTTAGTGGGGGCAGGTCCCACACTACCTCCAGCGTCTGCCCCGGGTGCTGGAGGTGTGCGTTAGGCATTTTTTACGGCCATAAAAAAAAAAAAAAAAAAAAAAAGGTTAGGTTAGGTTAGGTTAGGTTAGGTTTTTTTTTTTTTTTTTATAATAAGATCAGTTTGGCCTCAGACATGGGAAAGGTCTGAGTCTTTTTATTTCCTTGTTTCATTTTAATTTCGTGATATATTAATTTTGTTTGCTATTTAATTTATTATTTTATTTATTTTTGTCTATTAATTTATTTGCTATTTTTATGCAATACTTTAAAAAATATGTCCTGATTTCGTCTATTTTCATTATATTTTTCAAATTGTTTATTTCTACTAATGTCCCTGTCATCAACTCCAGATCCATCCGCTCTTTTCCAAATATTGGGCATTCTGTTAGTGCGTGGAGGATGCTTTCATCTTTGGCTGGGTCACAGGGGCATGATGGGCTTGCCTTGCAGTGGAATCGGTGAAGGTATTCCGAGAAGCCACCGTGACCAGTAAGGACCTGAGTCACTATTTTCGATATGCCGACTTTTTTGGTTATGCGGTAGGCTTCAACTGCATCCGGCAGAAAGGTTTTTGTGACTGCGGCTGTCTGCTCTGCGGAGTATCTCCGATTCCATTCGCAAATCGAGTCAGTCCGAATCTGATGCTTCACGAATGAAACCGGGCATTGGTCGTACTGGGGCTTCACCTTAAGATGAAGTGCGGCGTCTTTGGCGAGCGAGTCCGCGCGTTCGTTACCTTCCAATCCTTCGTGTGCTTTTACCCAAAATAGGTTTATTATTTTGGTGGTTTTTAATATCTGTAGGTTGTTATATATTTTACAAGCTAGGTTGTGAAGGGAACGTCCGCCGGCTATGGTGTCTAGGGCTGCCCTTGAATCACTGTAAATGTGGACTCTAGACGCATCGCTACTTCTGGCTATTTCAGTAGCTTTACAGATTGCCAGTAGCTCTGCCTGGTAGACGGAGCAGAAGGGCTCTAATTTCAATTTTATGGACTTCCTTTCTACGCCTTCTTTCCATATAGAGAGCGCTGCACCAACTTTTCCTTCGATCTTACTTCCGTCTGTAAATATGTCGATCCCCTTATCAATTTCCTCAGCCAGCTCTGCTCCGTCCGCCAGACAGCGATAGGGCCACATTGTTTGTTTAGCCGGATGCACCATATGCGTATGCTCAATAGGTGTTTCTATTTCTCCGTCTCCTATCACTCGCTGGGAGTACCCCTTCTTTATTTCAAAAAGAGAGGCCGTTTCCCTGACTCTAATGTCGAGTGGAAGCAGCCCAGCGAGTATTAGGGTCGAGTTTAGTGATACGGTTCTATACGCCTTGGTAATTTTCCGGGTGAAGCCCCGTTGTGTAGCATTCAGCAGCCGCACTGCGGATTTCTTATTGCTCGCCGGTGCCCACGCACATGCCGCATACTTAATAATGGGCTCGATAACTGCCGTGTATATCGTTCTGGTCACCTCGGGGTTCAATCCCCAGCTGACTTTGGCGGCCCTTTCCAATTGTTTGTAAATAACTGTGGCCCTACGACAGACATTGGACATATGGCTGTTAAATGTCAGTTTGTTGTCTATCGTAAGGCCGAGAATCTTGATTTCTGGACACATTTCGATGTCGATCCCACCCATGGTCAGGACCGGGGAGTCAAATTTCAATTTCCTGGTGATGATCATGGACTTGGTTTTTTGCGGCGCAAATTTTAGTTTGTTTTTTACTCCCCAGTCCCGAACAGCGGCGAGCGCGGCATTAGCCCGCATCTGGATGTCCAGTGCGCTATGCCCCGAGAAGACCAGAACGACATCATCTGCAAAGGCTTGACAGTAGTAACCCTCTCTCTCCAGGTCTTTCAATAGAGGGTCCAGTAGCAGATTCCAGAACACCGGACCCCCCACCGACCCCTGAACACATCCCTTATCAGTCTCCTTGGCGTATTCTCCTCCAGCATACCTCACTCGTACCTTACGATTGGTCAGGTAACTATCTACCAATCTCCTGAGGTTCATCGGGCAACCGGTGTCGGCAAGTTGACACCTCATGGCCGGCCACCATGCGTTGTCAAAGGCACCTTCTATGTCCAGTGATACCAGCACGATAAGTTCTTTTTTAATTAGTCTGTCATTAATGTTGTTTATTAGGACATAGAGGGCGTCCTCGGCACCACGTTGAGGTGTAAATCCGTACTGTCTTTTGCTTGAACCCGGCAAGATGTACCACATTACTCTTTTCATTAGGATCTTCTCTAATATTTTTCCAAGTACCGGCAGAAGCCCAATTGGTCGGTACGATTTGGGATGTGTGTAGTCATCCTTGCCGGGTTTCCGCAGTGCCACCACAGGTTAGGTTAGGTTAGGTTAGGTTAGGTTAGGTTAGGTTAGGTTAGGTTAGGTTAGGTTAGGTTTTTTTTTTTTTTTTTTTTACATAGAAATCAGTTTGGCCTCAGACATGGGAAAGGTCTGAGTCTTTTTATTTCCTTGTTTCATTTTAATTTCGTGATATTTTAATTTTGTTTGCTATTTAATTTATTATTTTATTTATTTTGTCTATTAATTTATTTGCTATTTTTATGCAATACTTTAAAAAAGGTGTCCTGATTTCGTCTATTTTTATAATATTTTTCAAGTTGTTTATTTCTACTAATGTCCCTGTCATCATCTCTAGATCCATCCGCTCTTTGCCGAATATTGGGCATTCTGTTATTGCGTGGAGGATGCTTTCGTCTTTGGCTGGGTCACAGGGGCATGACGGGCTTGTCTTGCAGTGGAATCGGTGAAGGTACTCCGAGAATCCACCGTGACCGGTTAGAACCTGAGTCATTATTTTTGAGATGCCGACTTTTTTAACTATGCGGTAGGCTCCGACCGCATCTGGCAGGAAGGTTTTAGTGACCGCGGCTGTCTGCTCAGTGGAGTATCTCTGATTCCATTCGTGAAGCGAGTCAGTCCGAATCTGATGCTTCACGAATGAAACCGGGCATTGGTCGTACTGGGGCTTCACCTTAAGATGAAGTGCGGCGTCTTTGGCGAGCGAGTCCGCGCGTTCGTTGCCTTCCAATCCCTCATGTGCTTTTACCCAAAACAGATTTATTGTTTTGGTGGTTTTTAATACCTGTAGGTTTTCATATGTATTATAAGCTAGGTTGTGAAGGGAACGTCCGCCGGCTATGGTGTCTAGGGCTGCCCTAGAGTCACTGTAGATGTGGACTCTAGACGCATCGCTACTTCTGGCTATTTCAGTAGCTTTACAGATTGCCAGTAGCTCTGCCTGGTAGACGGAGCAGAATGGCTCTAGTTTCATTTTTATGCACTTCTTCTCTACGCCTTCCTTCCATAGAGAGAGTGCTGCGCCAACTTTCCCTTCTATTTTACTTCCATCCGTAAATATGTCTATCCCCTTGTTAATTTCTTCAGCCAGCTCTGCTCCGTCTGCCAGACAGCGATAGGGCCACATGGACTGTTTGGCCGGATGCACCATATGCGTATGCTCTACAGGTCTTTCTATCTCTCTGTCCCCTATCACTCGCTGGGAGTACCCCTTCTTTATTTCAAAAAGAGAGGCCGTTTCCCTGACTCTAATGTCGAGTGGAAGCAGCCCAGCGAGTATTAGGGTCGAGTTTAAAGATACGGTTCTATAGGCTTTAGTAATTTTCCGGGTGAAGCCCCGTTGTGTAGCATTCAGCAGCCGCACTGCGGATTTCTTATTACTCGCCGGTGCCCACGCACATGCCGCATACTTAATAATGGGCTCGATAACTGCCGTGTAGATCGTTCTGGTCACCTCGGGGTTCAATCCCCAGCTAACTTTGGCGGCTCTTTCCAGTTGTTTGTATATCACTGTGGCCCTACGACAGACATTGGACATATGGCTGTTAAATGTCAGTTTGTTGTCTATCGTAAGGCCGAGAATCTTGATTTCTGGACACATTTCGATGTCGATCCCACCCATGGTCAGGACCGGGGAGTCAAATTTCAATTTCCTGGTGATGATCATGGATTTGGTTTTTTGCGGCGCAAATTTTAGTTTGTTTTTTACTCCCCAGTCCCGAACAGTGGCGAGCGCGGCATTAGCCCGCATCTGGATGTCTAGTGCGCCATGCCCCGAAAAGACCAGAACGACATCGTCTGCAAAGGCTTGACAGTAGTGACCCTCTCTCTCCAGGTCTTTCAATAGAGGATCCAGTAGCAGATTCCAGAACACCGGACCCCCCACCGACCCTTGAACACATCCCTTATCTGTCTCCTTGGCGTATTCTCCTCCAGCATACCTCACTCGTACCTTGCGATTGGTCAGGTAACTATCTACCAATCTTCTGAGGTTCATCGGGCAATCGGTGTCGGCAAGTTGACACCTCATGGCCGGCCACCATGCGTTGTCAAAGGCACCCTCTATGTCCAGTGATACCACCACGATCAGTTCTTTTTTATTTAGTCTTCCATTTATGTTGTTTATTAGGACATAGAGGGCGTCCTCGGCACCACGTTGAGGTGTAAATCCGTACTGTCTCTTGCTTGAGCCCGGCAAGGTGTACCACGTTACTCTTTTCATCATGATCTTCTCTAATATCTTCCCAAGTACCGGCAGAAGCCCAATTGGCCGGTACGATTTGGGATGTGTATAGTCATCCTTGCCGGGCTTACGCAGTGCCACCACTACCGCTTCCTTCCACGGGGCCGGAAAGCATGCCAGTGTTAGGCATTTGTTTATCAGCGACAGGAAGAGCTGTGGGTTGAGACCGATCGCTTGCCTGCATATGTCGGCAGTAAAGCCGTCCGCGCCTGGCGCTTTCTTGGGATTGAAGCTATTTACTGACCACATTAACTCATCCATCGTAAACGGGGGATCATTTGGTTCACCAGATGTCCACCGGTTTATCGTCCTGGCTTTTTCTCTGGTCGCGATGTGGTCAGTATTATCCCTATCTTCATCATCTGCTGGAAAGAAGGTGTTTGCCAGCAGTTTCGCTGATTCCGCTCCGACAAGCTCTCTGCCATTTGCAACCAAGGTGCATTCTTCTTCCCTCTTTGATGTTCGGCCTATAACTCTATAAATCCCTTCCCACATATTTTCTCTATCCTGTCGCTCACAAAACTTCTTCCAACTGTTTGTTTGTGCCCGTTGTACCTCCTGCTGATAACGTTCTTTTTGTTCCAGGTACTGTTTTACAACGTTCTCGCGTCTTATCTGTGCTGCGCAAGATATTCGTCTCTTCATCCTCATCAATTTTTTCCTTTCCTGTGTTAGGTTTTCATTCCACCATGCGTATCCCATTCGACCCTTGTTGTTTTTTGCCGGTATAGTTTCCCTACTTGTCTTTGTCAGTCCGTCTGTAAATTTGGCAATTGCTTCCTCTAAACTTCCAACACAATTTATCCTTCCTATTTCCATCTCTGTTAATCCACTTTCCGTCCAAGCTTGGACCAGTTTCTCACGAAACTGGTTCCAGTTGGCCTTCTTCGTATTAAATATTCTTGTCGTACTCTTAACATCTGACCCTCCCTCTTTTCCTATACAAAGATCGAACAGGATCACATTGTGGTCTGAGGTTGTCGTTTCTCGAGAGATCCTCCAATTCCTTATCTTGCACAGCATGTCTGTCGAGCACGTGGTGATGTCCACACAGCTAGTGTAGAGTTTACCGCCCCTTACGGTTTCAAAAGTCGGTGTGTTACCCTGATTCAGGATATGAAGTCCCAGGTCATCCAAGAAGCCCGTCATTACTTCCCCTCTCTCATCCTCTCTCCTGCTTCCCCACCATGCACTCCACGCATTCACATCTCCTCCCAATATAATGTTTCTAGTTTTAAGTCCCTCCATTACCATCTTTATTCGGCTCAGGTACGGTTCAATGGGTTTGTCACCTTCCAAATATACTGAGATCACTCCTATCTCCCATGCTTTTGTCCTTATCTTTACCGCTGCTATGTTTTGGGTTATTAGCGTCGGACATATGGTGACATCGAGGCTCGGATCAAAAATTATAATTGCAGCTTTATTTGGGGATTCTTTCATTGCGGCGTGTTGGAATACTCTGGCGCCTGTGCAGTTCCCTAGCCTCCCAGTAGCTCCCACGTATGGTTCCTGCACTAACGCCATTGCAGCCTTCCCTTCCACTGCTGTGACGATGAGCTCTTGTGTCGCCAGTTTGCTCCTCTGTAAATTAGCCTGGAGTATCCGACGGCTTTCCCCTGGGACAACCTTAGCAGTACGCTACTGAGGCCCGCGCCAGTCCATCCCATCTCTCACGAACTGGACATTCCTTGGCGAAGGCATTGTGCTTGATGTTGTGCAACTTCGCATGTCTACAGTTGCAGCATGAAGGTTCTGCACCGGCGAGCCATTCAGCGCACGCGCTTTTCAGGTGCGGACCCCCACAGTGGCTACATAGATCCGCTGTTTCCTTGCAGAATCGCCTGCCATGGCCATACCCTAGGCATCTGGTGCACTGGACTAGGGGCGTCTGATCTTCCACTGTTACCCTTTGCAGATCGATTCGGAGTTTCTTTATATCGACCGCCCTCCGCCAGATGGCAGGCGAGACGCTAAGAACTATATGGCCATTGTGGGGGTTTCGCGCTCGTCTGCGGTATTTGATTGACAAGCGATTTTCTTCTTCGTCGAGGCCATGAAAGACCTCCCGGTTCTGATTCCTGAGAGCTTTCAGAACTTCCTCATCAGTGTGCACACACAGCACGTCTCTCAGGATCAGAAACGGGTCTTTGTTTTTCATTTCCTCGACGACGAGGTTCTCTCCAGCTTTTTGAAGGCGCTCCACTATTTTCCTTCTTTCGTCCTCTGTTCTACATCCCATAATTATTTTTCTATCTTTTGCTTTCCGCACCCTGTCCACTTTTATCCAGCCCTCCTTGGCATCCACTGTTTTCCTTACTTTTTCGAGTATTTCCTCTCCAGTTTCCTCTTCCACCGTCGAGGACACAACTACCGAATGCAGCGCGGTACGTTCCGCATCAGGGCTATGTGTTTTGTTAGTCGCCACTGCATTCGCGTAGGTGTTTAGTGGTTGCTTTTTGAGCATAACGTTTAAATTTACTGTTTCCTCCTTACATTCTCTTAGTAATCTAGCATGTTCTTTGAGCATGTCCTGGAAGTCTCTTTTTTCCTTTTCCCATTCCTTTTCGATTTCCTCTTTTCCAAGTTTATTCTCCTTTTCTTTTGCAGTTTCAGAATCTGGCTTTTTATTTCCTTCTTTGGCCTTGTAAACCTTTCCGTCCTCGGAGTCCTTCACCAGCTGGTACAACCGGCTTATCACTTCCATGACAGCTTCTTTGATTTCACCCTTTATGTTTCGTGAATTATTTAGATGGAGTTTGCCCTTGGCTGCCAAGGCTTTCGCCTCAAGGGTTCTACTAATATGTGTTGGCTTGGGTGATGTTGAGAAAGTCAGTTGTACCGCTGGTTTGATTAACGTAGACGAATTTTCCTTTTTTGTTCTTTCAGGGACCTTCGGCGCTGGCGCTACGGCAGTATGCTTTGACGCGTTGGATGAGGAAGGCTCAAGTCTGGCTTCTATTTCGCCGATACTACGACGAACCTGAGTTACGGATGCGGATGCGGATGCGGATGCGAATGCGGATGGATTGCCGGCGTCAATGGTAAGTGTTTTACTTGTTTTTAACGGGCTTTTCTCCTTTTGTAGGTATTTATCATTATTTGGTGTTCTGTGGCCAAACATCTTACTAACTAGTTTTCCAAATCAAAATATATAATTAAAGAATAGAAGGTGTTAATTGCAATAACCAATAAGTTATTGTACGTATATAGGCCCAATAAGGCAGTATATAAGCCCAATAAGGCAGTATATATAACAAACACAAAAACAAAACAAAGATTTTAATCGCTTCAGATCAAGCGGTATTTGTCGTCCTTCTCTTTGTCAGGTCCGCGGAGCGGAGTCAAAAATAATGTAACGTTATATCCTGTTAAGCGTTGTTACGTGTAAACCAGTCGACGTAAGTTAGAAAATATTTAAAAATAAATAAAAAATAAAAATAATTAATTGTTACCAAAATGTACGGCTTAACCGAACCGAGTTGATGTACCCAAGCGAAAACAGGGTGGGTGGGAGGGCGATTTTTTGATTTCCAGGTGGCGGAGGAAGACAAACGAGGTGTCCAGAGATGCGTCTCGCCGAGTGCTACAGGATGACGTTTAGAACGGGATCAGTGTTCGTAGAAAAAATTAAAAAAATCTTCAAAAAACCGAAAAAATCCCTCTTTTTTGAAGGTTTTTCCACTATTTTCCGGGGAAAACGTCAATTATAAGCGACCAGGGATCAAGGGTAGGTAGTTGACACGACAAGGTACCTCTTACGAAACAAAAAATTCACCCTGGATTGAGTGCTGAGTAAGCAGGTTCGTTCAAAGTCAAAATTTGTCAAAATTTAATCGTTATTCAATTAAAAAAGTCAAAAAATATACAAAAAATTTAAAAAATTCGATAGCACGGGGTGCGCGCTAGCTCCCGGAATACAAAACAACCCTAATATCAATTACCTATAGAACAAAAAACCTAAGTAAAATTCAAAAAACCTTAAAATATCAACAAAGTTTCAATGTTTTGTTAGGGTATAGGTCGATTTTATAAGTAAGCAAACAAGTAGGTATGTGAATTTTTTGATTTCCAGGTGGCGGAGGAAGACAAACGAGGTGTCCAGAGATGCGTCTCGCCGAGTGCTACAGGATGACGTTTAGAACGGGATCAGTGTTCGTAGAAAAAATTAAAAAAATCTTCAAAAAACCGAAAAAATCCCTCTTTTTTGAAGGTTTTTCCACTATTTTCCGGGGAAAACGTCAATTATAAGCGACCAGGGATCAAGGGTAGGTAGTTGACACGACAAGGTACCTCTTACGAAACAAAAAATTCACCCTGGATTGAGTGCTGAGTAAGCAGGTTCGTTCAAAGTCAAAATTTGTCAAAATTTAATCGTTATTCAATTAAAAAAGTCAAAAAATATACAAAAAATTTAAAAAATTCGATAGCACGGGGTGCGCGCTAGCTCCCGGAATACAAAACAACCCTAATATCAATTACCTATAGAACAAAAAACCTAAGTAAAATTCAAAAAACCTTAAAATATCAACAAAGTTTCAATGTTTTGTTAGGGTATAGGTCGATTTTATAAGTAAGCAAACAAGTAGGTATGTGAATTTTTTGATTTCCAGGTGGCGGAGGAAGACAAACGAGGTGTCCAGAGATGCGTCTCGCCGAGTGCTACAGGATGACGTTTAGAACGGGATCAGTGTTCGTAGAAAAAATTAAAAAAATCTTCAAAAAACCGAAAAAATCCCTCTTTTTTGAAGGTTTTTCCACTATTTTCCGGGGAAAACGTCAATTATAAGCGACCAGGGATCAAGGGTAGGTAGTTGACACGACAAGGTACCTCTTACGAAACAAAAAATTCACCCTGGATTGAGTGCTGAGTAAGCAGGTTCGTTCAAAGTCAAAATTTGTCAAAATTTAATCGTTATTCAATTAAAAAAGTCAAAAAATATACAAAAAATTTAAAAAATTCGATAGCACGGGGTGCGCGCTAGCTCCCGGAATACAAAACAACCCTAATATCAATTACCTATAGAACAAAAAACCTAAGTAAAATTCAAAAAACCTTAAAATATCAACAAAGTTTCAATGTTTTGTTAGGGTATAGGTCGATTTTATAAGTAAGCAAACAAGTAGGTATGTGAATTTTTTGATTTCCAGGTGGCGGAGGAAGACAAACGAGGTGTCCAGAGATGCGTCTCGCCGAGTGCTACAGGATGACGTTTAGAACGGGATCAGTGTTCGTAGAAAAAATTAAAAAAATCTTCAAAAAACCGAAAAAATCCCTCTTTTTTGAAGGTTTTTCCACTATTTTCCGGGGAAAACGTCAATTATAAGCGACCAGGGATCAAGGGTAGGTAGTTGACACGACAAGGTACCTCTTACGAAACAAAAAATTCACCCTGGATTGAGTGCTGAGTAAGCAGGTTCGTTCAAAGTCAAAATTTGTCAAAATTTAATCGTTATTCAATTAAAAAAGTCAAAAAATATACAAAAAATTTAAAAAATTCGATAGCACGGGGTGCGCGCTAGCTCCCGGAATACAAAACAACCCTAATATCAATTACCTATAGAACAAAAAACCTAAGTAAAATTCAAAAAACCTTAAAATATCAACAAAGTTTCAATGTTTTGTTAGGGTATAGGTCGATTTTATAAGTAAGCAAACAAGTAGGTATGTGAATTTTTTGATTTCCAGGTGGCGGAGGAAGACAAACGAGGTGTCCAGAGATGCGTCTCGCCGAGTGCTACAGGATGACGTTTAGAACGGGATCAGTGTTCGTAGAAAAAATTAAAAAAATCTTCAAAAAACCGAAAAAATCCCTCTTTTTTGAAGGTTTTTCCACTATTTTCCGGGGAAAACGTCAATTATAAGCGACCAGGGATCAAGGGTAGGTAGTTGACACGACAAGGTACCTCTTACGAAACAAAAAATTCACCCTGGATTGAGTGCTGAGTAAGCAGGTTCGTTCAAAGTCAAAATTTGTCAAAATTTAATCGTTATTCAATTAAAAAAGTCAAAAAATATACAAAAAATTTAAAAAATTCGATAGCACGGGGTGCGCGCTAGCTCCCGGAATACAAAACAACCCTAATATCAATTACCTATAGAACAAAAAACCTAAGTAAAATTCAAAAAACCTTAAAATATCAACAAAGTTTCAATGTTTTGTTAGGGTATAGGTCGATTTTATAAGTAAGCAAACAAGTAGGTATGTGAATTTTTTGATTTCCAGGTGGCGGAGGAAGACAAACGAGGTGTCCAGAGATGCGTCTCGCCGAGTGCTACAGGATGACGTTTAGAACGGGATCAGTGTTCGTAGAAAAAATTAAAAAAATCTTCAAAAAACCGAAAAAATCCCTCTTTTTTGAAGGTTTTTCCACTATTTTCCGGGGAAAACGTCAATTATAAGCGACCAGGGATCAAGGGTAGGTAGTTGACACGACAAGGTACCTCTTACGAAACAAAAAATTCACCCTGGATTGAGTGCTGAGTAAGCAGGTTCGTTCAAAGTCAAAATTTGTCAAAATTTAATCGTTATTCAATTAAAAAAGTCAAAAAATATACAAAAAATTTAAAAAATTCGATAGCACG
The DNA here is from genome assembly GCA_945859575.2 of Herminia tarsipennalis. NCBI lineage: Eukaryota > Metazoa > Arthropoda > Insecta > Lepidoptera > Erebidae > Herminia > Herminia tarsipennalis. Next base: position 3,417 of record OX243843.2, on the reverse strand, counting down.
GGGTGCGCGCTAGCTCCCGGAATACAAAACAACCCTAATATCAATTACCTATAGAACAAAAAACCTAAGTAAAATTCAAAAAACCTTAAAATATCAACAAAGTTTCAATGTTTTGTTAGGGTATAGGTCGATTTTATAAGTAAGCAAACAAGTAGGTATGTGAATTTTTTGATTTCCAGGTGGCGGAGGAAGACAAACGAGGTGTCCAGAGATGCGTCTCGCCGAGTGCTACAGGATGACGTTTAGAACGGGATCAGTGTTCGTAGAAAAAATTAAAAAAATCTTCAAAAAACCGAAAAAATCCCTCTTTTTTGAAGGTTTTTCCACTATTTTCCGGGGAAAACGTCAATTATAAGCGACCAGGGATCAAGGGTAGGTAGTTGACACGACAAGGTACCTCTTACGAAACAAAAAATTCACCCTGGATTGAGTGCTGAGTAAGCAGGTTCGTTCAAAGTCAAAATTTGTCAAAATTTAATCGTTATTCAATTAAAAAAGTCAAAAAATATACAAAAAATTTAAAAAATTCGATAGCACGGGGTGCGCGCTAGCTCCCGGAATACAAAACAACCCTAATATCAATTACCTATAGAACAAAAAACCTAAGTAAAATTCAAAAAACCTTAAAATATCAACAAAGTTTCAATGTTTTGTTAGGGTATAGGTCGATTTTATAAGTAAGCAAACAAGTAGGTATGTGAATTTTTTGATTTCCAGGTGGCGGAGGAAGACAAACGAGGTGTCCAGAGATGCGTCTCGCCGAGTGCTACAGGATGACGTTTAGAACGGGATCAGTGTTCGTAGAAAAAATTAAAAAAATCTTCAAAAAACCGAAAAAATCCCTCTTTTTTGAAGGTTTTTCCACTATTTTCCGGGGAAAACGTCAATTATAAGCGACCAGGGATCAAGGGTAGGTAGTTGACACGACAAGGTACCTCTTACGAAACAAAAAATTCACCCTGGATTGAGTGCTGAGTAAGCAGGTTCGTTCAAAGTCAAAATTTGTCAAAATTTAATCGTTATTCAATTAAAAAAGTCAAAAAATATACAAAAAATTTAAAAAATTCGATAGCACGGGGTGCGCGCTAGCTCCCGGAATACAAAACAACCCTAATATCAATTACCTATAGAACAAAAAACCTAAGTAAAATTCAAAAAACCTTAAAATATCAACAAAGTTTCAATGTTTTGTTAGGGTATAGGTCGATTTTATAAGTAAGCAAACAAGTAGGTATGTGAATTTTTTGATTTCCAGGTGGCGGAGGAAGACAAACGAGGTGTCCAGAGATGCGTCTCGCCGAGTGCTACAGGATGACGTTTAGAACGGGATCAGTGTTCGTAGAAAAAATTAAAAAAATCTTCAAAAAACCGAAAAAATCCCTCTTTTTTGAAGGTTTTTCCACTATTTTCCGGGGAAAACGTCAATTATAAGCGACCAGGGATCAAGGGTAGGTAGTTGACACGACAAGGTACCTCTTACGAAACAAAAAATTCACCCTGGATTGAGTGCTGAGTAAGCAGGTTCGTTCAAAGTCAAAATTTGTCAAAATTTAATCGTTATTCAATTAAAAAAGTCAAAAAATATACAAAAAATTTAAAAAATTCGATAGCACGGGGTGCGCGCTAGCTCCCGGAATACAAAACAACCCTAATATCAATTACCTATAGAACAAAAAACCTAAGTAAAATTCAAAAAACCTTAAAATATCAACAAAGTTTCAATGTTTTGTTAGGGTATAGGTCGATTTTATAAGTAAGCAAACAAGTAGGTATGTGAATTTTTTGATTTCCAGGTGGCGGAGGAAGACAAACGAGGTGTCCAGAGATGCGTCTCGCCGAGTGCTACAGGATGACGTTTAGAACGGGATCAGTGTTCGTAGAAAAAATTAAAAAAATCTTCAAAAAACCGAAAAAATCCCTCTTTTTTGAAGGTTTTTCCACTATTTTCCGGGGAAAACGTCAATTATAAGCGACCAGGGATCAAGGGTAGGTAGTTGACACGACAAGGTACCTCTTACGAAACAAAAAATTCACCCTGGATTGAGTGCTGAGTAAGCAGGTTCGTTCAAAGTCAAAATTTGTCAAAATTTAATCGTTATTCAATTAAAAAAGTCAAAAAATATACAAAAAATTTAAAAAATTCGATAGCACGGGGTGCGCGCTAGCTCCCGGAATACAAAACAACCCTAATATCAATTACCTATAGAACAAAAAACCTAAGTAAAATTCAAAAAACCTTAAAATATCAACAAAGTTTCAATGTTTTGTTAGGGTATAGGTCGATTTTATAAGTAAGCAAACAAGTAGGTATGTGAATTTTTTGATTTCCAGGTGGCGGAGGAAGACAAACGAGGTGTCCAGAGATGCGTCTCGCCGAGTGCTACAGGATGACGTTTAGAACGGGATCAGTGTTCGTAGAAAAAATTAAAAAAATCTTCAAAAAACCGAAAAAATCCCTCTTTTTTGAAGGTTTTTCCACTATTTTCCGGGGAAAACGTCAATTATAAGCGACCAGGGATCAAGGGTAGGTAGTTGACACGACAAGGTACCTCTTACGAAACAAAAAATTCACCCTGGATTGAGTGCTGAGTAAGCAGGTTCGTTCAAAGTCAAAATTTGTCAAAATTTAATCGTTATTCAATTAAAAAAGTCAAAAAATATACAAAAAATTTAAAAAATTCGATAGCACGGGGTGCGCGCTAGCTCCCGGAATACAAAACAACCCTAATATCAATTACCTATAGAACAAAAAACCTAAGTAAAATTCAAAAAACCTTAAAATATCAACAAAGTTTCAATGTTTTGTTAGGGTATAGGTCGATTTTATAAGTAAGCAAACAAGTAGGTATGTGAATTTTTTGATTTCCAGGTGGCGGAGGAAGACAAACGAGGTGTCCAGAGATGCGTCTCGCCGAGTGCTACAGGATGACGTTTAGAACGGGATCAGTGTTCGTAGAAAAAATTAAAAAAATCTTCAAAAAACCGAAAAAATCCCTCTTTTTTGAAGGTTTTTCCACTATTTTCCGGGGAAAACGTCAATTATAAGCGACCAGGGATCAAGGGTAGGTAGTTGACACGACAAGGTACCTCTTACGAAACAAAAAATTCACCCTGGATTGAGTGCTGAGTAAGCAGGTTCGTTCAAAGTCAAAATTTGTCAAAATTTAATCGTTATTCAATTAAAAAAGTCAAAAAATATACAAAAAATTTAAAAAATTCGATAGCACGGGGTGCGCGCTAGCTCCCGGAATACAAAACAACCCTAATATCAATTACCTATAGAACAAAAAACCTAAGTAAAATTCAAAAAACCTTAAAATATCAACAAAGTTTCAATGTTTTGTTAGGGTATAGGTCGATTTTATAAGTAAGCAAACAAGTAGGTATGTGAATTTTTTGATTTCCAGGTGGCGGAGG